>CM042693.1:452873754-455414173 GCA_023614405.1 Avena insularis | reverse complement strand
TTCCGCCAGTCCCTTGAGGACATCGACGAAGCTCTCAAGATTCCAGACATGCCAAGCAAGTCAGATTTTTAGGTGCGGGACAAGGCAAAGGAGATGCCGCAACTCGTTCGGGACTGGAACATATCCTACGCGCGGACTGCTGCGCAGAACGCTCTCACCATGGTCATGAGCCACCATGGAAACATGGAGATATGGCAAGTGACCAGAGGGTATTGCAAGGTAGATGAAGACGGCCAGGAGCAGGACCTTCAACCCATCATGCACTCCTGCGCCGGATATGGGTGTCACGTGGCTGATCTGACTAGCTACGAGATCCCCTTCTTCACCCGTGTGGCTACTCCGCCGCCTCTTCTAGAAGAATCCGCAGAAGTTTCTGACGATGAACGCACCACCTCGGATGCGGACATCTCGGAACGATATCAAGGCGGCGTAACTAGTGAGCCGGCAGCTCCTTCATCTCCTCCTGCATCATAGATCTGAAATTTTTGTATTATTCCGAAAAACATGATGCGTCTGTAAATATGCAGTACTTTAACTTTTGCTAGTGCTAAGCTTTTAATCTATTCAGCACTTTTTGGTTTCAAAATTTTTGCGTGCCTGAAATGTTTACATAAGCACTTGTATTTTTCGTCTACACTTATCGTTTATCTGGCTTTTCGCCTCGTCCCTTTCGTGAGCCGGCTAAACCTTCCGCCATAAACTTTGCCGAGCAACGGAGCTCAATTGCTAAACCAGTTTAAACTCAGAAACAAAGCCGGATTCCAGTACCAACAATTCACTACTCGGAAAATGCCCGCATCCAGTAATCAGACAAATAACCAAAGTAAAGACTAGAAATTTTAGAGTTATACCCCAAAGTAGCAGTTTTAGAATCGGAAATCTAGACCAGAACGAACATGAGCATAAAATACTTTCAAGCATTCTGGGATTTTCGACTATGACATGATCATTTGGAAATAAGATGGTAAAAACTTCTCAGAAAAACTTGAGGCAACCAAAACTTTTATTTCTCATAGAACATGTACATATGTATGATTACAAAGAAGGATAAACTAAGAATAAAAGGGACGTAGCTGAGCAATATTCCACGGTCTGTCTAACTCATCCGGATTTGACTGCCTCCAGCTCTCTTTCTCTTCTTAGTAGCAGGTCTTTCTTTGACTGGCCTCATGTCAATTAAGTAGTATGATCCATTGTGCAATACTCGACTAACTAAAAAGGGCCCTTCCCATAGTGGGGAAGTTTGTGCTTTCTTTGTTGCACAAGCCGCAGAACCAAATCACCTTCATTGAAGGATCTATTTCGGACTCTCTGGCTATGATACTTGCGTAACTTCTGCTGATAGGCTGTAGATCTCATTCCAGCAACAACGCGAACTTCTTCGACTAAGTCGAGATCATTTTGTCGAGAACTCTCGGCATCCTCTTCGATATACGCGGCCACTCTAGGAGAAGTATGAATCAAATCACTAGGAAGAACTGCAAATGCGGACTAAGACCAAGAAGAAAGGTGTGTATCCTGTTGACCTGTTTGGAGTTGTTCGTAAACTCCAAATTACAGAGGGTAGTTCCTCTGCCCAAGCCCCCGCAGCACGTCGTAGTGGTGCTTCGAGTCTCGGTTTTAGCCCTTGTAGGATTAAACCATTTGCTCTTTCGACTTGTCCGTTAGACTGTGGATGTGCGATTGACGCAATGTCAAGCCGGATATTTTGCTAGTCGCAGAATTCAGCCAATTCTCCCATAGAAAAGTTACTCCTATTGTCCGTGATAATGCTATGCGGATGACCATACCAGATTATAACATCCTCGACAAATCTTTTGGCTATTGCTCCATCACAACTAGTGACAGGTTAGCCTCAATCCATTTGGTGAATTTATCCACCATCACTAAGAGGTGAGTAAATCCGCGTGGAGCTCGTTTAAAAGGTCCTACCATATCAAGCCCCTAGACCGCAAAAGGCCATGTTATAGGTATTGTTCGGAGCTGATCAGCCGGAACATGAGCTTGCTTGGCGTACTTTTGGCAGCCTTTGCACATCTTGACTAATCGTTCGCCATCTGCCTGAGCTGTAAGCCAGAAAAATCCGTGTCGAAAAGGTTTTGCCACTAAAGATTTGGCTGCAGCGTGGTGACCACACTCGCCTTCGTGGATTTCTCTTAAGATTTCCACTCCTTCTTCCGGAGATATACAGCGCTGAAAAACCCCAGAAACACTTCTTTTATGGAGCTCACCTTTAACAATAGTATATGATTTTGCTCGTCGGATAATCTGCCGGCTCAGCACCTCGTCTTCGGGTAATTTGCCATCTACCAAATAATCGAGGTAGGGTTGAGTCCAGCTGGGAATTACAGCCAGAACTGCTATCAAAGGTGAGTCGGATTTGGTCGGATACTCCTCGTCTACTCCCTTTATTGAGGGAACTTTGAGGTGCTCTAGAAAAGCGCCATCCGGGACCTCTTTCCGCGCAGAACCTATCCGAGATAGTGCATCTGCTTCCTCATTTTCTTCTCGAGGGATGTGTTGAACTTCAAACCCTTCGAACGATTTAGATAGATCATCCACAACAGCTTTATATGCTGCCATGTGTTTATTTGCATTACAAATATCCGACACTTGTTGAGCAACAAGATTCGAATCTCCGTAACACATCAAACCTCAAATGCTAATATCCTTAGCAATCCGGATTCCATGCAGCAGTGCTTCATACTCGGCAATATTGTTTGTCGCTGTGAAGTGGATCTGCAACACGTATAAAAGTTTATCTCCTTGGGGTGATTTGAGCACCACGCCAGCCCCCGAGCCCCCTCGAGCCTTAGACCCGTCGAAAAAGAGGGTCCAATATTCCGTCTCAGGGAGGATCATGTTCTCCTTCGTCTCTGTCCAATCAGCGACAAAGTTAGCAAGGATCTGGGATTTGATTGCTGTTCGAGGTTTATACTCAATATCGAAAGCTGAAAGCTCTATGCCCCATTTGGCGATGCATCCTATGGCGTCACTGTTGTTGATTATATCTCTCATGGGAGCTTTGCTCACCACGGTAATTGGATGCTCCTGAAAGTAGTGTCGTAACTTACGTGATGCTAGAAAAACACCGTAAGCCAACTTTTGATAGTGCGGATACCGCTGTTTTGATTCTGTCAGGACCTCGCTGACAAAGTAAGTCGGACGCTGCACCAAGTGTTCCTGATTTTCCTCTGGTCTCTCCACCACCATGACGATACTAACGACCTTATTTGTCGCAGCAATGTAAAGCAACATCGGTTCCTGAGGTTTCGGCAGATGAGAGTACTCTCTTCAGATCTGGTAGTGCAGCTTCAACTTCGTCAGTCCAAACAAAATCCTTGGTCTTTTTCAGGAGTTGTATAAAGGTGCGGCTCTTTCACCAAGCCGGCTTACAAATTGACTGACTGCAGTGATGCAACCAGTTAACCTTTGTACATCCTTCAGGCGAGTTGGCCCGGAAATATTGAGTATAGCCTTGATTTTGTCTCGGTTCACTTCTATGCCTCTTTGAGACACGATGAAACCTAACAATTTTCTGGCGGGTATTCCAAAGAAGCATTTCTTCAGGTTGAGCATGATGTTGTATTTTCGTAGATTGGCGAACGTTTCCTCCAAGTCGGAAATCAGTGTTTCCTTCTTTTTGGACATTACCGTGATATCATCCACGTATGCATGTACATTGCGTCCGAGTTGGTCGTGGAGGCAACGCTGCATCATGCTGTGGTACGTAGCTCCTGCGTTCTTCATCCCAAAGGGCATCATAACAAAACAGAAGGTTCCGAAGGGGGTTATGAATGAAGTTTTGACTTTGTCAGATTCCTTCATCCGGATTTGGTGATAACCGGAATATGCGTCGAGAAAACAGAGGAGTTCCGAGCCTGCCGTAGAATCGATAACTTGATCAATTCTAGGCAGAGCGAATGGATCTTTTGGACAATCCTTGTTTAAGGAAGTATAATCAACACACATCCTTAAATCAGTGGTGTCCTTTTTAGGGACCATTACAGGATTGGCCGACCACTCAGTGTGGATGACCTCTTCTATGAATCCGGCTAACTCGAGCCGTGCTAGTTCCTTAGCTATTGCCTTACGCTTTTCATCGCCAAACCATCATAGGGACTGTTTGACGGGTTTAGCGTTCGGGTTTACATTTAGAGAGTGCTCGGCAAGTTCCCTAGGTACTCCGGTCATGTCAGATGGCTGCCATGCGAAGATATCTCGATTTGCTTGGAGGAACTTGACGAGCGCGCTTTCCTATGCGCTACCTAGGCCTACACCTATCTAGGTCACCTTGGAGGGGTCATCATCCTTCAACGACGCTTTCTTCGTCTCTTCTGATGCCTTGAACTCCGGATTGGGCTTTGTCACCTCCTCCTTCGTTGCGGGCATCTCAGACGGATCTATGCTCTTCTTGATCTCCTGGTACTCCTGGGCATGCAGCACGGCTTTGCCTTCGGCTTTGCCAAAGGCGTCATTGCCATCCTCGCACTCTCGTTCTTTCTTCGGGTCTCCCCTGATGGTGATCACGCCGTTGGGACCTGGAATTTTCATCATATTGTAAATGTAACACGGACAAGCCATAAAAGCCCAGTAAGCCGGACGTCCGAATATAGCATGGTACGCGCTCTTGAACGGGACCACTTCAAAGGAAAGTGCCTCCGTTCGATAATTCTTTGGAGTTCCAAAGGTAACTTCCAAAGTGATCTCTCCCAGGGAATTAGCTTGTCTTCCTGGGACAACTCCGTGAAAGATCACAGAGCTGTGGTTCAGCTGGGTCTCCGAGATCTTCATCCGGCGTAGCGTTTCGACATAGAGAATATTGATGATGCTACCACCGTCCATGAGGGTCTTGGAGAAACCATAACCGTCAATAAGTGGATTGACGACATATGTATTTTCCTCTTTGTGCATCTTAGGCGGATGATCAGCGCGGTCAAATGTGATTGCCACTTCCGACCAGTCCAGATATTAAGGGACAGTCGGAACTGTTGCGTTGAGCTCGTGTAGAATTGCCTTCTTGACCTTTGCTGGTTGAGATCCGAGGAAAGTGACGTAAGTGTCCTTCTTGGTGGGAAAAGTCTTCTTCCCTTCCAGCTTGGGATTTGAAGCATCAGCTTCCTCCATGTCGGAATCTTCCTTGGTCTCCTTGTCTTTTTCGGGATTTTC
The DNA here is from genome assembly GCA_023614405.1 of Avena insularis. NCBI lineage: Eukaryota > Viridiplantae > Streptophyta > Magnoliopsida > Poales > Poaceae > Avena > Avena insularis. The sequence goes on along the minus strand of CM042693.1, from coordinate 455,409,004 downwards.
CTTTCCCTTCTTCCGCTTAGCTTTGTAGCCCGCGGTGTCATCTCTTTTGATGTCGTGATTGAAGCGACACTCAGCGTTGGTGTGGGACGAGCCCCCATTAGCGTCTAGGTGATGCACACATGGGTTATTGGCAATGTCGTCCCAAGAGTAGGTTTTGCCTGGTTGCTGTTCTCCTCTACCTTGGACCCTTGAAGTCCCACGGCCACACCCGCAGCCTCCACCACGTCCTCCTCGTCCTCCATACCCAGAAACAGTAGTAACCACCGCTGTTTCTGTGTTGGGTTTATCTTCCGAGGTATTTTTGCACTTCTAAGCTTGTTGCTTTGGTTGTCTTGCCGACTGAGGCACAGCTAGGGCATTGAGCAATCCCTCTACATCGTCGTCAGCATCTGCATACTTGCTCGCTGTTTCTATCATCTCTCCCAAATCGATGACGCAGTAGACCAATTGGGAGACCTGCAATGAAAGCTTCAATCGCAGTTTGATCATTTACTCCTTCACAGGAGTTCTTGGTGTCGATCCATCGTCCGAGGTAGTCCCGGCAAGTTTCTCCGGCTTTCTGGGTGCAACGCTGTAGGTCTCCGACCGTACAGGGCCTCCGATATGTGCCTTGGAAATTCCGAAAGAACGCACTTTGCATGTCATACCAGTTATGGATGGTGTTCTCCGGAAGTTCATTGAGCCATGATCGTGCCGTCTTCCGCAACATAAGTGGGAGATATCGGGTTGCGACCAGGCTGTTTCCGCCTTTGGCGATGCAGCAAGCTTGAAAGAAATCCTATAGCCAGGTATCTGGCCGAGCAATGCCATCGTAGGCTTGGATATGTCTTGAGATAGCAAATCCTTCCGGGAATTTTGTAGCTCTGATGCATGGTCCGAAGCACTTTGGGCCCACGTAGATATCATCATTTTCATAGCGCCGAGCCTCTATGTTGGAATTGATCCTATGCCTTGCATCGTTCGGGGATAAAGATCGTCCCGAATGTCAGCTGTGGCTGCGGTGCCTTGGAGTCAGACTTCAGCTTATGCCGCCACCTCCTCCGCCATGTCGTCCTCCTTGCCCTCCTTGGGAGCCGTTGTGATGACTATGTGGTGGAGAGGGTGGAGCGGCTGGATAATTTCCGGCTGATTGCCAGCCTCCGTCCAGAACGTCATTATTCTGATTTCGGGAAGGGTCTTGACTATGACGATCCCCCTGCCTGCTTGTTCCGGCGTGGTTTCCATCGTTTCTTCATCCGTCGTTCCCACCATGGTGGGGCTCAGCCGGACGGCTTGCATGTCTAGGAGGTGGCATTTTTTGACGATCCTCCTCCCGACGTTTCTCTTTATATTCTCCTCTTTGATCGTTGGACTCTTGCCGGGGAGGGTTCCTCGGATTTAGAGCAGCGATGTCCTCTTTCTCGGCCGCTAGTGCGATGTTGCTCCAGCCGCGTGTAGTCCTGCGGTGCTATCTTGACGATCCGGTTCTCGAATAATTGTCCTCCCATTGTTCGGGGCGATAATGCTGCTCCAGAACATAATGGGGTCTTACGTCAGCCCATGCCGGATCTGTGTGACATTGGTCAGAATCCGAGACCAGTTTTTGACTTACGGACAGGGCGACCTTTTGCTGCTCCAGTCCTTTGTTGAGTAGTTTGATACCCAAACGGATCTCCTCCGGTCCTGGATTAGCCGATAGAATTTCTCGGGCCGCCACGGTATTCTATACTGGGGTTGGGTATACCTAATCTCCTTTGTTATCTTTCTGTGGCTTCCCCATCTCATCTCCGAAAAGGACGACACGGACAGTTGGGAATTGGTCGTCATCGGTGTGACGCTTCCGTGTCTTCTGATGCAACCGAGACATGTAGTCCTTAGTTGCCATGCGTTTCTTCTCCACCTCGATGTTTTTGGCTTCATTGAGGAGTTGTTGACGACGCGCTTCTAGGGCTTGGGCCCTTTCGTCCAGCTCTTCAGCAGTAAGTTCTGTAGTTGTAGGGATAGGTGTGGTTAATGCAGCATCGATGAGTTTACACGCACCTTCGGTGATCACATGTCCATCCACCGATTCTTCTTTTTTCGGCTCTTCTGGGATAAGTGCTCCATCTGAGTCTTCTTCGTATTCCTCGGCAATCACTCCTCTGTCAGAGGGTCTTTTGCTGGGGTCTTGTTCTTCTTTTTCTTCTTCTTTGCCTTCTTGGCAGCGCCGGTAGCAAAGACGGCTTTGGGTCCGTTTCCCGAAGTGAAGCTCTGATCGGTACTTTCAGACATTTGGACTTCGGGATTGTCTCCGACGTCCATGTCATCCTGTGCTTTGGGAGAGTGTTCCCCGGATCCTTCATCCGTGGCTTCTCCTTCTTCTGCAGCTTTGGAGTTATACTCCTCTTCATATTCCGCGGAGAACTTCCGGAAATCTGCTGACGCCATCGATTCATCCGAGGATGCCGGTACGTCGGTGTTTGTTCCAATTGCCTCCAGCATAGAGTCGGTGTTTTCTCCAGCATCGGCAGAGCCGGATCCGGATCCCACGTAACCGACGAAGTGCGATGCGTGCTTCCTGAGGTACCTGCGGCTTTCGCGATCAGCCATGTCGAAAATTTTGATGGTCTCGAGGATTGCATCTGCGCTTTCGCCTTGCAGTATCATACGTCTTAGCGTGTACCTCAGGAAAGGCATGTCTGTCCCCGCGTCATCAGAGCCGGAATCAGTGTCGTTGATAAGCTCCTCCTGAATTTCGACTTCCACGGGTGGGTCGATCTGGGATCCGGATTCTCCAGGGAGATCCACTCCAGATTCGACTTGGACCGCTAGGTCTTCTTCAGGCTCGGATTTCTCCACTATCTCTGCAACTGGTGCGGGCTGGGTGCGATTAGGATTTTCTGAGATCTAGAATTCTGCCGCCTCCACGGACAAAGGGGACCCAGAAGATTCTTCTGCCTCTATCATCACCGCTGGGGTGGGTTGGGCAGGTTCAGCGAAACCGATGTAAACATCGATCTCCCCAAAAGACATGATTGTGTAGGCAGTCACGACCTCCCTGGTCAGAATCCAGGTCTCGTCGAGAACGATGAGAGGGATGTCGCTGGCGTAGAGGATGCGACCGACGGTGATAGTCTTGCCGATTCCGATTCTTGCAGATTCCGCCCGGAACACAGATTCGAAGCTCACTTGCCCCACGGTGGGTGCCAACTGTCGTCGGATTGAGGACAAGTACTCCATGAGGGGCTCCTCGAGGCGTGCGAAAGAGAGGGGTATGAGACGTATGGTATTCCGGGACGGCGAGCACACAAGTTTACCCAGGTTCGAATCCGCCGGCTTTGGACGGATCCTACTCCTGCTAGCAATCCAGTAATACGGTAGAGCCGGAATATGGGTTACAAGGGTTTCACCTGTGCGAGTTGAGGGTCTAGAGTACTGGGTTCCCTAAAGGCTCTCCCTAGGACGACTTATATAGATATCCGGCCTAGGGTTTACAGGAGAGATCTATCCGGCTACGACTAAGAGTCGGTTACAGAGTACATCTTGAACTACAAGTAACATTATGGGCCTAAGTTGCTAAGTATTCTGGGCCTTCCCGTAGCTGGATTGGACTCCGTCTTTCTCCCTGACTGGGCCGCCCGTGAAGCAAAGCTCTAACCCGAAGTGGGCCACCCTGGTCAGTGAGGAACTGTGAGGATACCCGGAAAGTATATCCCCAACATGATTTGGTACTACGGTTAATACAGCGCACTGCTGGCATGCATAAGTTATCCCTTCCATGGGAAGGACCTTTCATTCTGAGCAAAGCCTTGCGCAATGATTCCTACTATCTTATTGATGCACAGCCCCAGGAAAAGAACAAGGCAGACAGGTCTGGAGAAGAATGTAAACGACCGTGGAACGTAGCACTGCTTCGTCCTTTCTACACCTAAGAGGTGAATGTATCCGAGCTACTCATACGTCGGTATGTATGTCGGTGATGAGCTTATCAATAAAAACTTTGCCACCAGACTCGGGGACTGCTATAATGCTTTTCTAGTTTTCGTATTTTTATGTCGGCCGGGTTAAGTCTCTTCTACCTTAGTTGGATTAGTAATGTGTAAGCACCAAAAACCTAACTCTTCGACTTTGTTGCTGTCCCACACGAATTGGCTTCACGGCAAGCAAGAGAACAAGTTTGGAATGGCAAAGCACATGAAAAACGACTAAGGGAAAGAACTTAAGCGGGCCGACATTGGTTTTTTGGCTAACCTCTAGTTTGTTTTCTCACTGAAACACCGGATCATTCTGAGCTAATCTCAAGGTTTCAAGTATTATTAAGTCAATTTTTTGAACCTCGAACTCGTAAATCGAAAAACCGAATCAAGGTAGACGCGAGCCGAGTCAAAAATTGGCGGAACAAGAAAACGAAACTCGGGGACTTCGCCCATGATAATCCAACCATCAAACTTAGTTCAGAACATAAGAGTGTAGCACAACCAAACCAAAGTATTTAAATACAGCTACGCCCGGCATTCCGGGGATCTGATAAATATGACAAGTGTTTTTCAAGGAGCAGGTGTTGGGCCACGCAGAGCAAAACAAAACTTTTTCCTACGTGGTGAACCCAAGACCTAACTGAGGTAGTAGGACACGAGAATTACCACTAGACGCGCGGTTGCGGAATTGATGAAACACGTCGCTTGATGCAGTGCAGTACTTACGATCCGTTCCGATCCACGATCGTTGAAGTGTTGAACGTACATCACCTCCGCTAGTATCCACACGTACGAGGAGGAGCGCCGGTGATGGACTGCTAGGTCCGGTACATCGGCGACAGGACTGGACTGGACTGGAGCTAGGGTTTCCAACACATGGAGTGACCTAACCGTGTCCTCTAAGCACCTGCGCCCCAGCTTATATAGGGAGTGAAAGTGGGCTCCACTCACTTGTGGCCCATTCACTAAAAGGCCTATATTAGTCACTACGAGTCCAACTCACTGACTGTGCATTTCCTTTTTGGGTCCAACCCAAATATGCTCCCGCTCTTAAGTGTGTGACCCGACAGGCTCATGGTGACCCAGACACGATCCTAATCTCACTCGTGACCGATCAGTTGGTAGTGGCTCCTAGCAGAACGTGCCAACTCCCAAGTACCAAAGAGTCATGACGACATACCTTCCAATGCGACTTTCGTCTGAGTCCCTTTTGCCTCATGATATACCTTGTCAAACTATAGGCGAATAATCGTCATTCCTTAAAAAGTTCGACTCTCTTTCTCGATCCGAGATAAGTGATTCATCCGACTAACTCTTAGTCGGTCACCTCGGTTAACACTTAACCGAGTCATGCATGGCCATGCTTTCCGAATCATATCTTCCGAGAGGGCCCAGAGAATATCTCTCCAGATGGAGGGGAAAAATCCCATCTCGGTTATTCACATCACGCAGCTTGATTCTCATTCGACCCAAACTCCGCCTTTATAACTGCCCAGTGACAGAACAACGTTTGACAGAACCTAAGTCGGTGATCCTCAACTTGGATTATGCAATAACCTCAGGTCTAAGGATTACATTGATTGAGATATACAAATCACGACTTATTCGTGTTATCTCAATATGGGTCAGTCCGACTCGCTAAACTCTTTAGTCAAATCCGTGTAAGTCGGAATAGCATCTCTATGCCCATGACAAGTGGAACCGAGTCATCGGCCGACTTTCACATTAGTTTAAGTTGTGTGTCCAGCACAACCTCAATGACCAAGGACAATCAGTATAAACAATATGAATATATAGTTCCACAATCGAATCACATATTCAATGATATATATCAGTAGTTCATACATGGACAATGACTTTATGAATAGATTGGAAATAATATCATACATGATTGCCTCTAGGGCATATTCCCAACAGTCTCCCACTTGCACTAGAGTCAATCATCCGACATCACATGTCTAGGCATCTAATGCCCATAGCTCTCAGGTGTGCCTCATGCTTCGGCTGTGGAAGTGGCTTTGTCAATGGATTCGCAATGTTTGCATCTGTGTGTACCTTGCATAACTTGATATCACCTTGATCCACGAACTGGCGAATAAGGTGGTACCGCATGAGTATATGTTTGTTCTTCTAGTGTTGTCTAGGTTCCTTGGCTTGTGCGATAGCACCATTGTTGTCACAATACACGTCTAACGGATTGGACGAGCCCTGAACCACACCGAGATCCATGAGGAAATTCCTCATCCAAACGGCTTCCTTTGCTGCCTCCGAGGCAGCAATATACTCAGCCTCTGTCATAGACGCAGGCACCATCTCTTGCTTGGAACTCTTCTAGCTCACAGCCCCTCCATTTATCACAAACACATATCCGGATTGCGAACGAGAATCATATGAGTCAGTGAGATAACTCGCATCCGTGTAACCCCTTACACTGAGTTCATCCTCACCTCCATAAACCAGGAACATATCCTTAGTCCTTCTCAAGTATTTAAGGATATTTTTAGCCGCTGCCCACTGGATTTCTCCAGGGTCAGCCTGGTACCTGCTCACAACACTTAGAGCATAGGAAACATCTGGCCTAGTACAAATCATAACATACATGATGGATCCGACTGCAGAAGCATACAGAATCGCACTCATCTGACTTCGCTCATCAGTTGTCGAAGGACATTGAGTCTTGCTAAGTTTCACGCCATAGGACATCGGAAAGAACCCCTTCTTAGACGATTCCATGTTGAACTTCTTCAATACTTTGTCCAAATATGTACTTTGACTCAATCTAATGAGCCGCTTTGATCCATCTCTATAGATCTGGATTCCTAGTATGTAAGCCGCCTCACCCAAGTCTTTCATCGAAAAACTCTTTTCCAATGATTCCTTGGTCTCTTGCAACATCTAGACATCATTTGCAATCAGTAATATGTCATCCACATATAAGATCAGAAAGTTTACTTTGCTCCCACTAAACTTCTTGTATAAACAAGAGTCATGATCACTCTTGATGAAGCCAAACGATTTGACTACCTCATCAAAGCGAATGTTCCAACTCCGAGATGCTTGCTTCAACCCCTGAATGGATTTCTGAAGTTTGCATACCTTGTCAGCATTAGCCGGATCGACAAAACCCTCGGGTTGTATCATATACATGTCCTCAGTTAAATTTCCATTAAGGAAAGTCGTCTTAACATCCATCTGCCATATCTCATAGTCGAAATAGGATGCTATAGCTAACATCATCCGAACTGATTTAAGCATCGCCACGGGAGAGAAAGTCTCATCGTAGTCAACTCCTTGAACTTGTCGGAACCCCTTCGTGACAAGCCGTGCCTTATAGATAGAAACATTTCCATCCATATCAGTTTTCTTCTTAAAGATCCATTTGCACTCGACGGGTCTTGCACCGTCTGGCCGATCAACCAAGTTCCAAACTTGATTTTCATCCATGGAATTTAACTCGAATCTCATGGCTCCAAGCCATGACTCAGAATCAGAACCCACCATCGCTTCCGAATAAGTTGCTAGCTCCTCACTGTCTAACAGTAACACATTATGAACACTTCGCAATCTGGCCGATCTTCCCAGTGTCGGTGCTGTTTCCGGCTCAGGTACCACGACCGGCTAAACCTCCAAGGCTTTTGTCGACTCGCTATTGGCCGGTACCTCTCGAATATCTTTGTGTTGCACCGTGCTTCCATTGACTCCCCGACTGAGAAACTCTTTCTCAAGGAAGACACCGTTCTGAGCGACAAACACTTTGCCCTCTTCTCGGTGGTAGAAGTAGTAACCCAAGGTTTCCCTCGGATATCCTACAAAAATACACTTATCTGACTTAGCTGTAAGCTTGTCCGACTGAAGTCGCTTGACAAAAGCTTCACAACCCCAAATCTTAAGAAAAGACAAACTCGGCTTCTTGCCAGTCCACATCTCATGCAGTGTCTTCTCTACCGAATTTGATGGTACTCTGTTTAGTGTGAACGCTGCAGTTTCTAGATAATAACCCCAAAATGATAAAGGCAGATCTGTCTGACTCATCATTGATCGTACCATGTCCGATTTCTCCTTTCCGACACACCGTTTCTCTGCGGCATTCCTAGAGGAGTGAGCTGGGGAACTATTCCACAACTCTTCAGATGGTCATCAAACTCATGTCTCATGTACTCGCCTCCTCGGTCCGACTAAAGAAACTTTATTTTCTTGTCGAGTTGATTCTGTACCTCATTTTGGAATTCCTTGAACTTTTCAAAGGCTTCCGACTTATGTTTCATCAAGTAGATATATCCATACCTACTCAAATCATCAGTGAAGGTAATGAAGTACTCATAACCACCTCTAGCTGTCGTGCTCATTGGGCCACATACATCACTATGTACTAGTCCCAATAAGTCGGATGCCCTTTCACAACTCTTTGTAAAAGGTGTCTTGGTCATCTTGCCGAGTAGGCAGGATTCGCATGTCTCGAACGACTCCAAGTCGAACGAAGTTAGGAGTCCATCATCATGGAGCTTCTTCATGCGTTTCCAACTTATGTGACCAAGCCGACAATGCCAAAAGTAAGTCATATTCAGATCATTTGGTTTCAACCTTTTCACATTTATATTATAGACAGATTCACTATCAAGATTCAAAATAAATAACCCGTCCTGGACGGGTGCAAAGCCGTGAAACATATCATTCAAATATAAAGAACAACCATTATTCTTAATATTCGACTCATAGCCTTGTCTCATCAAACATGAGGCAGAAATAATGTTTCGACTAAGCACTGGAACATAATAACAATTATTCAGCTCCATTAAGAATCCGGAAGGTAAATGAAATTGCATCGTGCCGACTTCCAACGCAGTGACTCTCGCTTTGTTGCCAACTCGAATCTCAACCTCGCCTCTCGCCATGCTCCTATTTCTTACCAGTCCCTGCAACGAGTTGCAGATGTGAATAACTAATCCGGTATCATATACCCAAGAACCACCAGGTGCATCAGCAAGATAAATGTCGATAACATTGCAAACAAGCTTACCTGAGCCGGAAGTCACACCTTCACTCTTGGCTTTATCAGCCAGATACTTGCTACAATTCCTCTTCCAGTGGCCATCCTCCTTGCAGTAGAAGCAAGTGGATCTGGCTGCAGGAGATGGCTTAGTCCCTGAGGAAGCACTTTGGACCGGGTCCTCAGCCTTACCTCCTGACTTAGCCTTCTTCTTCTTAGTCCAAGAACTCTTCTTGAACTTAGCCTTATTCTGTACCATCAACACTTGAATGGCACCTTTCTTGAGATCCGCCTCAGCCTGCTTGAGCATCCCATGTAATTCAGTGAGCTTCTTATCCATACCATGCATGTGGTAGTTCGATATGAACTGACCATACACACTAGGAAGAGAGTTTAGAATTATGTCCATAGCGAACTCTTTGCTAATGGGGTAGCCCAGCCTTTCTAGAGACTACACGTAACCAACCATCTTGATCACATGCGGACTCAGTGGATCACCATCCTTAAGCTTGCAACTCAACAAGGCCTGAGAGACTTGATACCTCTCAGTCTTTGCCTGAGCCTAGAACATACTTTTGAGGCTTTCGATCATATCGTAGGCCTCAACATTCCCGAACTGCTGCTGCAAGTCTGGTTCCATGTGAGCAAGCATAAGACAACTAATCTCCGTGGATTCATCACAAATCCGACGGTAGGCATTGGTGGCTACGACAGTCGCATTCTCATTCGGCTCATCTGGAAGTGGGTTGTCTAGGACATGGTCCCTCTTTTCTTGCTTGAGAACAATTCTCAGATTACGATACCAGTTGATGAAGTTAGTTCCATTTAGCTTATCTTTCTCTAAGATGGTTCTCAAAGCAAAACTGGAAATCTGAGGGAGACTGCTAGGTGCCATTGATCTACAACAGAAAAAATATGCAAAACACTTAAGACATGTATCCATAAAAGAGCAAGCATATTAAACACTTTAATACTTATGCTCCCACTAGAACCAACACCCCTCCGATGGTTACTTAGTGATTCAAGACCCTAAATAAGCAAGTCGACTAGTGAGCTTTAGCATCACCGCTAGCCGTCAAGTGATCTAGGTAGACAACACCTTGTCAATCGTATCTCATACGACTCCTGTTGGATGGGTGGCAGCACATGCCCCGGCTCCCATCCGACTTTTCCCCGAGTCCCACAACCGTTGTGATAGACCCGTCTAGATTACCGAGTGCTTCCGCTGTAAGAGTCTGACTTGAACCCACCTAGTCAGAAAGAATTGATAGAACCTCAATTTTATGAGCCCACTACCTAAAATGTCCGACTTGTGATGGTGCAGCACTGGCGGGGAAACCGACTAGACCTTCTTTGAGGGATTACTTTCTACCAACTATCTAATAGAGGTAAAACAGAGACATAACAATAACACAAAATAAAGCAATTATAATGTGAAATGGTATGGCTCTCTTCATGGCGATCTCCATCTCCACAAAGCTTGTAATTCGACTCGTGTCAACTCTTGTCACGTGCCTCCTTACACCATGTAGCCGACTTGTACATCGACTTGGATGCCATCCGGGTTCTCCAAACAGCTACACTAGCTTGTAAAGTAAATTACATAGAGAATCCGACACGCAGGTCATTATACAGTAAAATGACAGCACCTAGGCTCCAGCCGGCTGACAAAAACCGTGATACGCAGATCACGTATGGATTACACACATCACATGCACATAAGCCATACCATTCACAACATCATCCTACAAAAACAAGTTATGCATAGATACGATATCTACCGGCGTTGTGAAAACTCACAACGACATCTAAGGCGCTATGACAGAGCGAAGCCGGCGGTCTACGACATCTAAGGCACTACGAAAAATGCAGATATCATCTACATTCTGGACATGGATTTCTTCATCGAATAAAACAATTTTACCCAAATCCGATCCGGACTCCGATTCGACCAAACTCTTTGATCGATCACCGCATCCGGGTTTACGTGTCATAGTCTACCCCGATGGCGGAAGCCGACCAGTACGGGTATGTTGTTCCATGACCTTAGCAGTTAGATCACGGAAACCAGATCATCCATTCCCCATGTATAGTTGATCCAATCAACTTTGTACAGAACCGATCCATCTCATGGATCGACCACCAAAACTGCAATTAGATCCAATCTAACGCCAACCGCATATCACATATGCACGATCTCGAGCCTAAAACCACTGTTGGGCCATGTAGAGAAAAACAAAACTTTTTCCTACACGGTGAACCCAAGATCAACTGAGGTAGTAGGCCACAAGCATTACCACTAGACGCACGGTTGTGGAATTGATGAAGCACGTCGCTTGATGCAGTGTACTCCTTATGATCCGTCCTGATCCACGATCGTCGAAGTGCTGAACGTATAGCACCTCCGCCAGTATCCACGCGTACGAGGAGGAGCGCCGGCGATGGACTGCTAGGTCCGGTACATCGGCGACAGGACTGGACTGGACTGGAGCTAGGGTTTCCAACACATGGAGTGACCTAACCGTGTCCTCTAAGCACCTGTGCCCCAGCTTATATAGGGAGTGAAAGTGGGCTCCACTCACTTGTGGCCCATTCACTAAAAGGCCTATATTAGTCACTACGAGTCCAACTCACTGACTCTGTCTGTTTCCTTTTTGGGTCCAACCCAAATATGCTCCCGCTCTTAAGTGTGTGACCCGACAGGCTCATGGTGACCCAGACACGATCCTAATCTCACTCGTGACCGATCAGTTGGTAGTGGCTCCTAGCAGAACGTGCCAACTCCCAAGTACCAAAGAGTCATGACGACATACCTTCCAATGCGACTTTCGTCTGAGTCCCTTTTGCCTCATGATATACCTTGTCAAACTATAGGCAAATAATCGTCATCCCTTAAATAGTTCGACTCTCTTTCTCGATCCGAGATAAGTGATTCATCCGACTAACTCTTAGTCGGTCACCTCGGTTAACACTTAACCGAGTCATGCATGGCCATGCTTTCCGAATCATATCTACCGAGAGGGCCCAGAGAATATGTCTCTAGACGAAGGGGCAAAATCCCATCTCGTTTATTCACATCACGCAGCTTGATTCTCATTCGACCCAAACTCCGCCTTTATAACTGCCCAATGATGGAACAGTGTTTGACAGAACCTAAGTCGGTGATCCTCAACTCAGATTATGCAATAACCTCAGGTCTAAGGATTACATTGATTGAGATATACAAATGATGACTTATTCGTTGTATCTCAATATGGGTCAGCCCGACTCGCTAAACTCTTTAGTCGAATCCGTGTAAGTCGGAATAGCATCTCTATGCCCATGACAAGTGGAACCGAGTCATCAGCCGACTTTCACATTAGTCTAAGTTGTGTGTCCAACACAACCTCAACGACCAAGGACAATCAGTATAAACAACATGAATATATAGTTCCACAATCGAATCACATATTCAATGATATATATCAGTAGTTCATACATGGACAATGACTTTATGAATACATTGGAAATAATATCATACATGATTGCCTCTAGGGCATATTCCCAACAACAGGAGCAGCAGACGAATCATCTGTCAAGGGGGGAGGTACTTCGGAGTGTGGGGAGGAGTGCTAGCTTCGGCTTTGTTCTCCAGGTTAACTTTGTTATCCTCCGGGTCTTCAGCCTTGTTGCCTAGTTTGGATCCCTCGCTCTCACTCCCTTCCTCTTCAGCTCTAGAGACAACTTCTTCGTCAGCAGCATCAATATAACTCGGCCCCTCATTCCAAGCATGGCAGAAGGAGTACTGGATGAGCTTGTTGGCACGGGCTTGGCGGCGCATGATCCACTCCGGATCCTCGAACCACTTAGACTCGATGCGCATGCGAGTGAGCAATGCCATGTCAATTCCTTCGTACCATGAGAGAGCAAATTGCAGAGCAATGTCGGCCACAGCCTGTGCGGCAGATTCGCGCCACAGATGCAGCTGCATGTCACACTCCATTAACTTGGCTATGAAATCCGAGCCCTTCTTTGGAATGGTTTCACTGGGCCAGAGGCAACTGAACATCCGTGTTGCCACTGGGATGATATCCGCGCCATGATTCTTTACTACCTCAAGACGAGCAGTGAGACTCGCCAGGAGATCCTCTGTAGTATAAGGGATTGGGTCGGCACTAGGGCACAAGAATTCCACACTGTTCACGGGACTGGCGTATGGTGGAGGCAGCGAGCGTATCACTCTCTACAAATTTGCCTAAGGATAAGAAGAAAAATAGTGAGAAAAAGGACCGAATCCGGAAGGTAGAAGATCAAGCAAGGGTAGAAAACTTACGCGTGATCTGGAAGAGAAGTCGCTGAAGCTCGTAATCAACATTGGCACTATGCGCCTGGAGTTTCTCGTATTCGGTGGTCACCGACGTAAGCTTGACGTCGGCTTCCTCCCGTAGGCTCTTATCCTTGGAGATTTGCGTGGTTAAACACTCTTTCTCCTTGGCAAACTCCTGGTTGGCCTTCTCCAACTCGGACTGATGGAAGCTCTTAAACCTTTGAATTTCGGCATTCAGCCGAGTGATCTCCGAGTCCTGCTGTTGGAGCCAAGTTATCTCTGTGTCTTTCTTTTTCAGCTCAGCCTCATGATTCCCTGCTTGTTCAAGGAAGTGAGTCATCATTTTAGGCATGGTGACACTATCCTCGAGAGCAACTGCAACAACACAATGATTCGGAGGACCCAAAGTATGAGTGTCCACCGGATAAAGCAGGGAAAGTACAGCGATCATGTGAAGGGGATAAGTTTACCTTTGATTTTCGCAAGGTTTTTCCTCATGATTATGTTCTCAGCTTCAACCTCGGCTACATGATTCGGACAACAAATTCATATGGGTCCTAAGAGGTTCGAGTAAATACGGAAGAGGAAGAATGGAAAATTACCCCTCTTCTGGTACTCCACCAAGACTTTACCATAACACGCGCGAATGTCCTTGTAGGAGTCCAGCAGGCACTGGAACTCTGCGGTTCGGCGGTTAGTGGCAATCTGAAATAAGCAAGGAAAAGACAAAGTTCAAAGGCATGGTAAAAATAATTCGAAGTCTACAAAACTCGGGCCAAGTGGAATTTAACCCGGCTCTAGGTGTGTGGATATTCGAAATCTACAAGACCCGGTCCAAGTGGAACTTAACCCGGCTCTAGGTGTGTGGATATTCGAGGTCTACAAGACCCGGGCCAAGTGGAACTTAACCCGGATCTAGGTGTGTGGATATTCGAAGTCTACAAGACCCGGGCCAAGTGGAACTTAACCCGGCTCTAGGTGTGTGGATATTCGAAGTCTACAAGACCCGGGCCAAGTGGAACTTAACCTGGCTCTAGGTGTGTGGATATTCACAGTCTACAACACCCGGGCCAAGTGTAACTTAACCTGACTCTAGGTGTGTGGATATTCGAAGTACATAAGATACGGGCCAAGGGAACTAAACCCGACTCTAAATCTACTAAAATTTGATGTCATTATGAACAAAAGCTAAGTTCTATGAGAAGCATCCAAACGAATAACAAGTTATTCCCTCGGAGGCTCGGGGACTAGGGGCTATATCTACAAGTGATCAGTTATGTAAAACATCAACAACAGAGAAAAAGAATTACCTCCATCATCCGGCCAGCCAAGGAGATAGCCTTGGTAGCGGAGTTCATCTGGGCGCTGAACTCGGCTGGGTCAAGCTTCTCTGGCAGATCGTCTTGAGGATCGACGAATTCTGTGTTGTTCCAGTTCTTCACATACTCAAGGAGTAGTGGACTGTAGGTTTCGCCGTTCAGAGAGTAGTTCGCCACAAGGCCCTTCACGTGGGCCTCCCGCCTGGCAGATTGAGCTGCAGCGGGGCTGGTATGCAAAACCAAATGTTGGCTGCCCTCTGATCCGGAAGCGGTAGACCTGGATGGAGTTCCTTTTGCTGACCCGGAGGTATTCTTGGCTTTGCCGGATGAAGGTGGAGGAATTGATTGAAAAATATCTGCCACGGAAGGGGTAGACCCAGAGGGAGCCAATGGGCCTTTTCCCTTGGGAGGCTTGGAGGCTCTTGCTATTGTTGATGTTGTTGGTGCTGGTGTTGCTGGTGCTGTTGCTGCTGCTACTACTGTTGGTGCTGCTGGTGATGCTGGTGCTGGTGCTGGAGACGCTGGGGCGGCGCCGATGAAACTGGCACCTCAGGATTTGGCTCTGAGGCCAAGGAGCTGGGGAGATCCGGCATCACCGTATCCTGATCCTCCCCACTACCCCCCGTGCCGACGTTGCCCTCCTCTTGGTGAGGTGGGCTCTGGTCAAGCGCAACCGCGGAGCCCTCTCGAATAGGGCTGAGCGGACGATAATCATCGTTGCGGGGGGGGGGAGGGACTACTCCGGAGTGGGGAGGCAATGCTGGAGCTGCTCTGAGGGATATCCCTAGGAGCTCTGAGAGAGAAAACACACCAAGTCAATAAGAAACAAAGGCAAGCAAAGGAAAAAATCCCAAGAAGCGGTATTAAAGAACTTACTCATCCGCGGTAGGAGGAGTCCGAGGTTTGGGCGCCCTCTGACCCGTGCCCTTACCTCTCTTACTTTTATTCTTAACCTTGGGGAAAATATGATTGTTTGGTGGAGAAGAAAGGTGCATGGTCCCCTTTCCCACATCTATTATTGCTCCAAGAAGTTCTAATAGGGACCTTCCAAGTGTAATTTGTCCTTCTCCTACACATTCAATAACAAGATAATCAATAGAAATCGTTTTCCCAAGGATCTTTGTAAACACTCCTTCAGCTATTCCAAGAGGTAATATGGTAGTATTATTAGCAAGGGATATTTCTTTTCCTCCTTCAGTAAGCCCCCAAGTATTCAGAGATTTATAAATATCGTTGGGCATAAGACAAAATTCCGACATGATATCACAGCGAGCTTGAAAAGTTTTAGTGTTTATCTCAATCTTTACTGTAGGGAGCCACTTTCATGGTTCAGAATTTATTGGAACATAACTGGGATGCTCCCTAAGCGTATTATAGCAATCTTTTAAGCTAGTAGTGCTAGTCTCAAGAGTGTTCAATCTAGCAAATATTTTTGCAAAAGAAATATCAGTTTGGCTAGGCAAGTTGTAAGTGAGGATCAATTTCTTTATAGCATTAATAGCATCATCCTCATTACATTGGAGGAAATCTCCTCCCACAACAGCATCTAAAGCATATCTATAGCAAAGAGCAATTCCAAGGTAAAAACTGCTAAGGAACAAGCTTTGAGTCATTTTAGGCTCAGTTTTTCATGTAGATCAAAGATTCTAGACCAAGCTTCTTTAAAACTTTCCTCAATTCCTTGTTCAAAAGTGAAAATCATTTCCTCGGGTGACATAGTGATTGGAGCAAAGCTAGACATAATGGCAACTTAAGATAGGAACTAATTTTTTTGTGTTTTTTGATAACAAAACAAGCAAACAAAGCAAAAAGAAACTAAGCAAAACAAAAATAACAAAGTAAAGAGATTGGTTATGAGGGACTCCCCTTGTGAAGATGTCCTTGACTCCTTGGCAACGGCGCCAGAAAAATGCTTGATGGCTCTAAGTATGGCGCCAGAAAAATGCTGGAGCGTGGTTGATGTAGAGCTCGTTGGGAACCCCAAGAGGAAGGTATGATGAGCACAGCAGCAAGTTTCCCTCAGTTATGAAACCAAGGTTTAATCGAACCAGTAGGAGCAAGGAAACACCCCAAAGGTGTTGCTAGCTGAGCCTTGGCACTACCGGTGCTAGTAGCAACGTGGAGACCTGCACAACACAACCACAGAACTTTGTCCCCAACTTGCGATGAGGTTGTCAATCTCACCGTGTTTTGCTGAAAACAAAGGATTAAATGTATCGAATGGAAGGAAGTAAAAGTTTGCAAAAAGTAAACACAAAGCAGTAAAACATTGTAGATTGTATGTAAAGAAAGAGGACCGGGATGCATAGTTCACTAGAGGTGGCTCTCCTTAAGATAGATAACATGCTGGGTGAACAAATTACAGCGGGGCAATTGACAAACATCGAGAAAGCAATACATGCATATACTAATCATCTTGACTCCTTTGAGACTTGATTGGGCATTACAACATTATACATAGACCGCCATCCAACTGCATCTATGACTAATAATCCACCTTCAGGTTATCATCCAAACCCCCTCCAGTATTAAGTTGCAAGCAACAGATTATTGCTTTACAAACTGTGTGTAAAGTAAACAATACGATTGTTCTATGAACAAAGGATTGTTGTTTTCTCCCTAGTAGCAACAACACATCTAGTACCTTAGAGATTTCTGTCACTTCCCCAGATTACTAGAGGCATGAACCCACTATCGAGCATAAATACTAACTCTTGGAGTTGCTAGCATCTACTTGGCCAAGATAGCTACTAACAACGGAAAGCATGCAAGATCACAAATAACAAAGACATGATAGAATCAATAATCAATCTGAAATAGCATCTCAATATCCATCGGATCCCCGCAAACACAACATGCAGAATTACAAATAGATGATCTTGATCATGAACGGAGCTCACAAGATCTAGACATGAAAGCACAAAGGAGGAGAACCAGCCATCTAGCTACTACATGGATCCGTAGTCCAAGGATGAACTACTCACGCATCACACCGGAGGCTTGCATGGTGATGAAGAAGGCCTCCAGGGTGAATTCCCCTCTCCGGCAGGGTGCCGGGAAGAGCTTCAGATCCCTCCCGATCTAGGGATGGAGATGACGGCGGCTATAGACTCTTTCATGGATTTTTGATCAGGTACTTAGGGTTTTCGTCCCGAGGGCATCTTATAGTCGGAAGGGGAGGCCGAGGGGGTGCCAGGGCTGGCCTCACCACCCCCTTGTGTGGGCCAGGCTGGGCCGCGTGGCCAGGTGGTGTGGTGGCCCCTTGGCCCCTCTCCGTCTCTTATTCTAGCACTTGATGACTTCCGGAAAAATAGGCACTTTGGCTTTTGTCCCGTCCAATTCCGAGAATAGCAGAAAACAGGCAGCTGGCACTGTGGCTCTTGTTAATAGGTTAGTCCAAGAAATCATATGAAAGTTACTCCAAAGTTGGAACAAAACACAAGAAAGTGGATAAAACCAAGCATGGAACATCAAAAATTATAGATACATATGCAATGTATCAGTAGGCAGGAAGGCCTCCGGATCAGGCTCCTCTTCATCCTCCTCGGTGCGATCCGGTAACCACTTGCTCGCCAGCACCTCGCCATCCTCCAGTGGCTGCTGGAGGAATCGCTGAGAACAAGGCAACAATGGACAAGTTACAAAAGTGAATCGACATACAGAGAAGATTCAGAAAACAAGAATATGAAAATTCACCCGTGGAGGAGGGTTAACCCGGCTGAAGGGCTCAAGTCCCTACTCCCCATCCTCGGAGAACTCCTTCTCCACATTGAATATGGACTTAACCCGGCGGTAAATCGCCGAGTTATCCAACTCGAAGGAAGAGGTCCGGTGAGGATCGAGAGGGCCGCTAAGGTAGCAGATCTTGTGGGCTCGCTTCTAGAGGGGGGAGACCCGGCTACGGAGGAAAGTAATCATAATATCCTCCCCCCTGGAGTTTCTCCTTGAGAAGCTCCTTGATCCGGCGCTCCACTTGATTCGCTAGGGTCGTGGGCCGCTTCGAAATGCTCTCCCAACGCGAGGTGTCAGGAGGGCCAAGTTTGAAGGGGAGCAGCCGAATCAGGTCGTCCTTGGTGGTGTTCCGGACATAAAAGAAAGTCTAGGCCCAGCCCTTGCAAGATTCGAGTCCGGTGACCCGGGGGAACACGGACTGCTTCCGGGGAGAAATGGAGACGGCGCCGCACTGGGTCAAGTGTTTGTCCTCCAGGGCACGCTCCTTATTCGAAACAACGTTCGTACAGAGGCCAAAGAACTTGATCCAAAGTTCTTTGGTTGGCCAGAGGCCAATGTACCCCTCAATGCCTGAAGCGAAGGAGGATAGAGAGGTAATGGCATTTGCAGGGAGATGATGCGGTTGAAACTTATATGTGGAAACAAATTCAAAGAAGAAATCGGAAGTGGGAAGGCCGAAGCCACGTTGGAAATGCGAAAGAAAAACAACGTATTCCCCAGATTTGGGGGAAGGAGTGACTTCACCGGAGGCGAGGCGGCAGGCGACGCCGGCGGGGATGCGTCGCGTGGTGCGGAGCCAATCGAGGTCCTCTCATGGACGTGAGCCGCCTAACAGCAAGGCTTCGCCCTCCGCTCCTTCTTCCTGCTGCACCACCACCGCTGCCTCCGCCTTTGACATGGTGGATTCGAGGTCTTCCAGGGAGTAATCGGTGTAGAGATAGCCGGAGGAAGGAAAGAGGGAAGCGCAAGTCCCCGTGGTGGAAACTGTGATTGGGAACGGCAGCACAAGTGCGAGTGGCTGCCTGAGCGCGGTCGCGGTGGCGCTCGGGTAGCAGAAAACTGGCGGCGGCGACGAGGTCGCTGTGAAAGAGAGAGGCTGGGAAGCGCAGAGGAAATGGGATCCTTTGCGGGTGACACGCCGCACGCAACAAGCGTGTACACGGCCAAAACAGCCAATCAGAGCAAGGCCACAGCAGGGGCCACAGGAGCATATGACCCCACGACGTGAAATAACGTTATGGTTAACGAGGCACTACAGTGAAGCGACGTTTATAGTAGTTATTCCTGACATTGCGACAGTAACCGACGCATTAAATGCTCGTGGCCCTTAAAATGAGGCAAAATGATGATTACCCTCCACGTAGGATGTGGAAAAGTGTACAAGAGAAGGAAACATAACCCGGATAAGTGAGAAAAATACCTAGCCAACGAGGAATAACTCGGAATGAGCAAAGGGTCACAAGATAAGAAACTCCGGGCTACGAGGTAGCTCGGCCTAAGGAGCAAAAGATCCGGATATGGGAACCTGCTGTGGCCTTAACAACTAAAAGTTGCTAAGACCGCACCAGCTTCGGGGACTAATGTTGGGGGATACCCCCGGGTAGGGTAACACCGGGGTATAAGGGCTGAGTTAGCCCGGGTATGGCACGGTCAAAGCAAGTGCTGATCGGGTCACCTCAAGGAAGGCCGAATCACGGTGTGACCCGGCTCATGGGGCGCCTCCTTGACTATGGTCCGACCGGCATAAGATTTATGCCGGCCATGTCTATCTGTTTTGCAGGTAACTGAGTAAGCCGGATTAGCTATATGCTAGCCGGATTATCTTAGCCTCCAAGAGAAGGAATCCCCCGCTGGTCAAAAGGTGGCTTTATTAGCTGTAGCATGAGCAAGGTAAAGTAAAGAAGAGGACCAGCGGGTCAGGGGCGACCAAGGTGACGCGGGCAAATCCGGATGACGTAGCCCGTGTCTGGTGATGCCAAAAGACAAGGATTACGCCATGGGATATGTCCAAAGCCCGGGCGAGCCGTTAAAGGGAATAAAGAAGCATCTACTTTAGGAAAGGAGCATATTCTTAGAATATGCTGCCACCTGTGCCCTAGAATTGTAACTTGGGCTTCCCTATATAAGGAGCACCGGGGCCTCCATAGTGAGGGCCGATCGATCAATCATTCTCTCTGCCTAAGGTAGAACTCTAGGGTTTCTTCGTGAGGAGTAAGAGACATCGTCTCCTTCTTGCTGAGAGCCTCAAGTGCATTTGTAAACACCATTGATAGAGAAAATACAAGAACTTCCGTGCGTGAATCACCACGATTTCCCTCCCTGGATTCCCCTAGCACTCATTGGCCCCATCTTTAGCCTATCTATGGCATCTGCCGTGCCACCACCATGATAGTCTACTTCATCCATGTTCCCTGTGAGACGTTAACCGTGTTGTGATCTACAAGAGTATGTAATCGTAACCCCCCGTTACTGCATTAACTACTAGATAGATCTTGGGCTTTTGGGACGTTCTAGTAAGAAAAAAATGTGTTTTCTGCTATGGACCCCCTTCACATGTCCCTCAATCATACCTTTATCCTGTACTAGAGAATGAATAATTTTCCTCCAGTGTTTTCCATTGGCGACACCATGGAAGTATCTTTTATTTATTCTCTCTCGAGAATAAATTTGACTTTAGATCCCTGGTACCACTTGAGTTCCTCTTCATGCAAAAGTCTAGCTATTTCCATGTTTGAGTGGCTTTTTAGCTCAAGTTCTATTACGGATAAAGGAGTTACTTCCACAGAAGTCTCTAAGTCATTGGTGATAGCTGAAAGGTGGACTTTTTCTTTCTTTAGAATTCCTCTTGTGTTTCTATCCCAATCCCGAAGGAATTTACGTGTGGCGCGCACTTTGTTATTGCATTGTTGAATAGGCGTATTTCCACTAACTTGTTTATTCCAAATGCCTTTCACCAAATCATGAGAACCTTCCCGATGCAACCAACTTAGTTCAAATTTGAACTCATACTTTTTACTTCGATGAGGGAAAACCATCTAATAAAAGAAGAGGAACATGATCCAACAAGGGCTCAATACGTTCTAGGGCACAAACAGTTACCGTAGGGAATTTATCTTCCTAATTGATATCCAAAAGTACTCTGTCCAGTTTCTCTTATGTCGATTTAGGAAGACTATTAGCCCAAGTAAATTATCTTCCCAACATTGCAACATCTCTTAAATCTAGGCTGTCAATGACATCGTTGAATAAGAAAGGCCAGTGTTCATCGAAACATCCTCTACTTTTCTCGTGAGGATATCTAAGCAAGTTGAAATATCCGCCTATGAGAATAGGATATGGATTATCTTTTGCTAGAGTAACCAATTCTTGTAGAAAATCACCTTTATAAACATCTTGAGAAGCACCATAAACAATGACTAGAGACCATGTAAAATTATCAACTTTGTAATGGATATGTAGTTTAATGAAAAAATCTCCAACGAAACTAGCTAATACATCGATGGTCTCATTTCTGACACCTAATAAGATACCACCCAATCTCCCACGAGACGGATGCGAGATTCATGTAAAATCTACTCCGCCGGAAAGGCGATTCAGTAGAGTTTGTGAGAAATCACGTCTACCTGTTTCAGAAATACCCAAGAAATATAATTTATAATCTCTCACACAATCGATAAAGTAATGAGGTTTAGCCAAGTCTCGAAGACCTCTGCTATTCGAAAACATGTCGTTCATTGAGAAACTATGGGGATTTGGTTACATGAAGTCTCTTAGAATACTTTTAGTTCTTCGATTTACGAACAGAACCTCTAAGTTCATAGATTGAACTGAGTTTGGTCTTGTCGTAGTCCACCTCGGAAACTTCACCAACTAAGTCAGAGAGAAGTTAATCATCTATTATGGCATGCAACTACTACTCCATTGGTGAAGTATCAGATTTATAAAAAACTTTAGGTGTTACCGTCAAATGGTCATACTCCATATGTCTCAAAGTAGTGGTAGAAAGTAAAACATCCTTTACGGAACTGCCCAGGCTAACACCCACATTGGTTAACTTTTGAGTTAATAGCTGGGTTAGTGAAAGAAAGGATTTGGAAGAGTTTCTTATACCATGCATGTCGAGATTTTTTCTGCTTTGGTTATTAGATTTTCACTATTGTTGGCATCTCACATAATTTTTGATAATTTTGTCCTTCCTACTGGAATATCACGGATGGGCAATCTTATATAAAGTAACTCAAGGAAGATTTCTCGATTAGAACAAATCAATGAAGGGGTTGGCAAAAAACTAGGCACTACGGCCCGCAAGTATAGTAGGCAAAGATAATGAAAGAAAATGCATATCCTTGATGATAATGATAATAATATAGGAGTCCCTAGGCCTAGCCGGCCACCTCCCCTCCTTCCTCCCTTTGGTCTTTCCCTCATGGGCCCTTTTCCCAAGGGATTTTGGCCCAATAGTGAATTTGACCATTTAATTCATTTTCCTTTTATTAAATAAATATAAATAAATGATTAAATCATTATTTAACATTTACTCACATATTATTCAATCCCCATGACCATGGAACTCCTTCCATCCCTCTCCGTACATCCTCCGGACTTACCGAAAACCTTCCGGTTTTCTCTCTTTCTATTCTTCGGTGATTCCGACAATACCAAAAAGATCTCCGAGCATCATCAAGCCCTTAAGCGTGATACCCCATGGTTCAGGAACACTCCATACATGGTCGAGATCCCTCTCGTACCAATAATCATCAGCAGGACGTGGATGCCCATGATGACCCCTGTGCATTCCACCAAATCTTTATCGTTGAACCATGAACATAGTATGCTATTCCTTTTCTCTCTTCGATACTTGCATTGTCCGAGATCTGATCAATGACATCACCATGTCTTGTTCAATCTCGTTACCCACAAATGCTACTTAATTCGTACCGACAAGTGATATCCCCATGACCTACTCACACGCTGAGCAGCTATTGGATATAACTTCTCCTAGTGGGCCCTTGAGTATCCCTCCGTCATGCGGATGGAAAAATCTGGCTCATAACACATAGGCCTCTACATGCGCCTTTGAATACCTGAACACACCTTTTTTATCACCGTTTCACCGAGTGACGTTTGATGCTATCTAGGCAATCTCGGGTGATAGTGATTGATATGGTCTCACGGTCTGAGGAATAAGACACTACATTTCCTAATCGTCACAACTTGAACTTTGTGACATGATCGTGTCACGATGCTTAGATTGGGTATGTTCATCATCTCATTCTCTTAATGAGGTGACTCCATTGTCAATTGGCATAAATACCACATGATCATGAAACCTTGATCATCTGTTGACCAATGAACCAGTGACTAGAGACTCACCGGGAACAGCTGGTTGTTCACATATCACATGTGTATTGATGTTTTCTTTCAATACAGTTATAGCATGATATAAAACCTAATTATAAACTTTGTGAAATATGATAATAACCCATATTATTATTTGCCTCTAGGGCATATTTCCAACAATAGTGTACCGTAAACTGTTTTTTCTTTGCCAAAAAACGGTGGCGCGGAACAGATACCGCATATGCGTACCTATTTTGTGGTACGCATATGCGGTATCTATTCCGCATCGCCATTTTCCGGACTGCAAAACATAACTATGTATTCACCCCAGAAATGTATTTGCAGATCAAATTAATCAATGTATGCAGATTTAAATCATCAAATTGATCAAGGTTATAGAATTACAAATCAACAATCTTCCATAGTTTACAACAACAGTTCAAGAATGAAGAATTCAAGAGCACAAATGAATGAGAGGTCTATAAAGAATGGTTCACAATACAAATGGATACAAAATAATTCAATGGGATCTCTTCCCATGCAAGGACTAGCGGTGGGCAATAAGATTTTGACGGAGATTGGAATGCCGAGTTTGTGTTTTCAATCAGCCGGTAGGTTTCAAGGAATGCTTCTATCTTGTCAGGATTTCTTCTATACTTGACACAGCAACCAACATTGTCATACTCCAAGGGCAACTTCTTGTTCCTCTCATCCTCAACAATCATGTTGTGAAGAATGACACATGTTGTCATGATGTTTGCCAGGTGTTTCTTTTGCCAGTAATGAGTAGACCCTCGGAAAATTGCAAACCTAGCTTGGAGCACCCCAAAAGCTCTTTCTATGTAGTTACAGGCCATTGCGGGCTGCTTCTTGACAAGTGGCAAAATGAACTTCCTAGGGGTATCGAGGTTTACTTATTGTTCTCACAAATGTTGCCCATTGTGGCTAAATGCCATATGCAAGATAATACCCCATGTTGTACTCACGGCAATTGATCTTGTAGTTGCAGGCCGACTGTTCTCCATTTGCTACCTTCGAAAATAGATGAGATCTCTGCAAAACGTTAATGTCATTGAAAGAACCCGGTAGACCAAAGAAGCAATTCCATATCCAGAAGTCCTGTGAGTCCACTACTTCGAGCACGATTGTTGCATCTATGTGATGGCTAATGTACTGCCTGTGCCATGCTTTTGGGAAGTTATTCCATCTTCAATGCATGCAACCGAGGCTTCCGGGCATCCCCGGCTAACCTATTTTCTTATTCTTTGCCATCAGTCTCTTCTTGTCCTCCTCGTTTAGTGCTTGGAGGTACATTGGACCAAACACCTTGATCACTGTCTTCACAAACATACGCATGCATTTCATGGTCGTATCTTCACCAATACGAAGATATCCATCAGTGTAGTCAGCTGACACTCCATAGGCGATCACCCTCATGGCGGCAGAGATCTTTTGGTATAAACTGAAACCAAGCAACCCAACACAATTCCTACATCGCATGAAGTGCCAACAGTTGGCCTCGCAAGCTTCCACAATCTTCTCGAACAAGGGCCATCTCATTCGGTACCGGCGACGAAACAGACGAGCAGGGTAGATGGGTACCTCAGAAAAATAATCCCGCATGAGCATCTCGTGGCTTAGAACGTGGTTGCTTGGGATGCACAATCGGCCAATAGTTGATCCCCTCCTCCTCTTTCGGGTATTCTCCTCCGCCTCACGTTCGTCGACGGCTGCAAGCATGAGGATATCCTCCGCGTCGTCATTGTCGAGGACGTTGCCTTCCCAGTCGGACTCGTCAGACAACTAATCGTCCACCAAAAATCGAATGGAAGAACTCGTCCCAGAACACCTGGACTCGCTCCACGACGAACTCATCTATAAAATCGCCGGCTATCGGATCCTAAATCAAAGGAATTTCGAATTTTTAACCCAAACGAAAGAGGAGAAAGAAGGTTACTGGCAATGACGACGAAGGCGGATGGGCGTCGTAGCAGATCTTGCGCACGGGCAGCAGATTGGTAGGGGTAGATGGAGGCTACGCACCGATTCCGCCGTAGATCGAGCGACGATGTCGCCCGCGGTGGCGTCACGGTGCGGGACGACAGAGACGACGGTGGACGACACATCGAGAACTCCAGCGCGATGACGGCGCGTAGCGGGCGGCATGGGTGGGTGCCACCGCCACACAATTGCCAGGAACGAGGCAATTGGTACGGGCCGGTGGCGCTGGGAAAAACGGTGGAGTAAGGTTCCCCAACGAGAGTCGTGAACCTTCAGCGTGCCTCCACTGGTCAGCGTTTGTGGGGAGCGGCAAAAGTGAGAGGGGAAACCAAAAATATGTGGGATGCGGAGGTTGATATGCGGGAAGCCGGAAAAAAATGGATGCGGTATGATATGTAGCATCTAGAAAAGACACTTTTTCTGCCTCGTACCGCAAACTGGCCGTTATTTTGCGGTTCGGAGCTGGATGCGGTATCTGCTGGAGATGCTCTAATAAATATTGCATATATTGGGCCCAAGGTAGCCTACATTAGCCCTGATTATTGCCAACGTGTAGAATAAGTAATACAAGTATAGGACAAATAAGTCCTATCGTAGTGTAATGAAGAACATCAAACAACAAGATTTCAAGTCAGACACCATAAGCGATTATATCAGGTTACACATAGTTTAATTGTGACCATTTCACATCGCCAAGCTATGAAGTTATCAATTGACCGAATTTGGGAATTGATGGAAAGTTCATCGTTTGGGTTCGTGTGTGTTCGTTTTTTAAAGCAGAGTCTAGGTGTATGGTGAGGCTAGATGGAATACCATAGCTGGTAAATTGCGATTACTTTCTACAAAATGAGAGAGCACCTTAGAGCAACTCCAACAGCCGCGCTAAATCTCGGCGCTATAAAATTGCTTTCGAGCGCGCGCGATTCTTGTTTAGTGCGCGGCGCCTATTTCTCCTCTGCCGGAGGCGCTAAAACTCTCGCGCTAAAATAGAGCGACATATGCCCCTGCACCAGACGCGCTAAAATGCAGCGCGCGCGCCAGCGCAAACAGCTATCCAACTTCACGGCGCATCAACAAGATCAAACAAAACAAAATAAATAGAAGAACAAAGGACTCAACAATCACCAAATGCTTGTATCTCACACAAGCAAGTTCAACACAAATTCAAGTTCAAGACTACATGTTGACAAAGTGATAGAAGGTGGTGTGGGTGGACACGGTTCAACACAAACCAAGTTCAAGACTACATGTTGACACATCATTTGTCAACATCATCATAGGCATTGCCACTTCCATCTCGTGCTTCTTCTCCTTGGGAGTCTTGGACGGTGGTGTGGGTGGTGTTGGCATGTGACGAATCTCCATAGCCATCAACATTGATAGAAGGTGATGGATTTCCCATGTAGGCCATGCCATAGGCATCAACATGAATCCTAGGTGATGGATTCATCATGGAGGCCATGAATCCCCCCGGTGTTTCTCCCATGCAACCGAAGCCACCCATACCACCGAAGCCTCCCATGTTTCCGAGCCCCATGCCACCCATGTCACCATAACCTCCAAAAGCCTCGGTGTTGCTCCCATGCGTCCAAAGCCACCCATACCTCCAAATGCATTCATTCCTTCACTTTGGGCCTTCAAGTGGTTTGCCGCCATTCTTTTTTGGCCAACACTTCATCACGAGCAAGGTTTATGTACTCCTTTTGCCTTTCATCCATGTTGGACATGTCAATGGTAAAGAGCTTTCTCTCTTCATCCAATAGGCGCGCTTGCTCGGTGGCAGCCACCTTCTTCTCCTTCAAAGCCAACTTCCTCTCCTCGGCCGCCGCAATCCTCTCCTCAAAGCTACCCTATGCGCCTCTGCCTCGGCCTCCAATGTCCTTGCCACCTTTTTATCTTCATTGTACTCCAACCTTGCATTGTCCATCCTATCCATAGCTTTTGCTATGTCATCATCACCGGCCTTCTTCCCCCTCATCAACTCCTTGGCGGCCTTCCTTCCAAGCACGAGCCTCTTCGTGAATGCAACCGAGTGAGGAGTGGAGCTTCTCTTCTTGTTTTCATCACTTGATGCATCATCATCTATGATTGTGGTGGCTTTTGCTTCGGTGGCATTCATCAAAGCAATGGTGGAGCACAAATGACTTTCCCATAATCTTCTTCCCCTTCTTGTCTTTCCTCCCTTGATCCTTGAACAAATTTTGGGCAATGGTGTTCTACATGGTGGACATAAGAGAAGAATGAGTCACGGATATGAACAAACATATGCGCATAAACATGAGATATAATCACCCAATAAACTTACCCTATCATCCAAAGTCGTGCCACTTGGGTTGATTTTGTCGACCCCCGCCAAAGCACTGGCCCATTTTTGACAATCGGTATTAATTTATGATCGACCACCGGGACCGAAGAGAACGATCAGTGCGCTAATTGCCACTTGTGTTGCGTGCATCGAAGAACTCCTTCATTCTCGCCCAATAGGTGCCTCTTGATTGATCGGCGCCAACCACCGGGTCCATGGCAACTGCCAACCATGCTCGGCATAGCAACCTATCCTCCTCGGTGGTGTAGTTGACCGTCCTACCAACCGGCGGCTCAATCAAACCTTCACCATCCTCGTCCACCACATAATCTTCTTCTTCATCGCCATTGTCATGCTTGACGGCGAAAGATGAGCCGAATGTCTCATCGTCAACACTACAATGTAAAATGACCACATATGAATATAGCAACGCTAGAATTTATGGCAAATGCATCTACCACACCGAAAAGACGAGTTTTTACATTGTTGCCATTGTGTCGAGAAGTTGGCGCGCGCTCATCTTCGGAGCCGGCGCTAGCGGCTGTGGTGGCGGTGGCTGTTTGCGGGGAGCTAGCGCAGGCGCTGTCGTAGCTGCTGCCGCGGAGGACGCCGAAGTTGAATCGTTCGTCGGTTTGGCGCCGCCTTACCGCGACAAGCGCGCTTGCCGGTGTTGGCCTTTCCTATCGGCGGTGGAGGCGCAGCGGCGCTGGTGGCGGCGGTAGTCGTGGTCGCGCGCGGCGGAACGAATTTGAAGAGCTGGCGAGCGCTGGAGCTCGCGGCGGCACCGGCGGCGGCGCCCACGGTAGGGTTAGGGTTCGCCGCCGTTGCTAGAACTTCCGCGCCGGCGATGCCTCCTCTGAGGACCAAGTACTGCGGCGAGTTGGACGGATCTATCACCAGAAAGTCGCCGGCGTGCGCACAGGCGAGGAAGAAATCGCGACGCGGGAGGGAAATTTCAGCGGCGGTTGGTTCTTCGCACAAGAGCGGAAGAGATAGAGCGCGCTGGCGGCCGGGCACCAAATTTAGACGCGGCGTTACCGATTTTTTACAGCGCGCCCGATTTTCGCGCGCTTGCTGGAGGACGAAAAGTAGCCGCGCCCGCGCTATATCGGTGGTTATTTTTATAGCGCCGGGTTTTAGCGCGTCTATTGGAGTTGCTCTTACTAGTGGCGGATGACGGAGGGAGTTATTGTGCATGAACAATGGCGATGATGTCAGAAGATACTGGTCCGTCATTGTCCACCTGAATATGAATACATCGAGCGCCTGCCAACAAGCTACTACCTCCATTCTACAATATAAGCCTAGCTAGCTAAAACATCTTTCTAAAAAGGTTTATATTATGGAACGGAGGTAGTAGATTTCGGTGATACGATTCCTCCATCATCACTGGATGCTAGTGAAGAGGGTGGTCGGCCTCAAGGCATTGGTGCCACGAATGGACCATTTAGTCTATTATTGATGATAATTCGGCACTACCTACCTATAAGGACCATTATATTTGGGAAAAAATAGGTACTACCTATAAGGACCGCAAATACAGTAGGCAAAGATAATTAAAGCAAATGCAGATCCTTGATGATACTACTAATTGCAATATAGGAGTACATAACTGTACATACGCCAGAAAACAAGAGATAAAGAAACAGATCGATATCTGGCTTTTGTCAAACGGATCTGCAAGGCTGGTGGAGAATTATTTTCTTGTGTCCCACGAGGCAGCGCAGGCCCCAGCTATAATTCGTCACCTTCTGTCTCCCTCAGACAGCACAGGCTGGCCCATCGCTACAGATCGATCTCCTTATTAAGCACGATGCACACACCTCGCTGTACTAGATAGGTACTCCTAGCTGAGTCCATCCTCCATTTAGTTTGGATCACGTGCTTCCACGTCGTCGTCGTCCCTTCCGTCGGTCTCAGCTGGGCGCCATGGATTCCACTCTGTTCATCATCGGCATCATAGGTAAGCACACTTGCACATGAAGATGCATCAAGTCTATCTCCCTCCCTCTTTCGCTCCCTCTCACCATTAAGCTTCTTAACTTGCTTGTTGCAGGAAACATCATCTCGGTTCTGGTCTTCGTTTCTCCCATGTATGTATGAGCTGAGCTTACCATCATCGGCCATGCTTTCATTTACACAAGCTTTTAGTACTACTCCTACTTTGTCTTAGTTGTTGCTTATTACATGGATACATCTGCATATGGCAGCCCTACGTTCTGGAGGATCGTGAGGAGCAAGTCGACGGAGGATTTCGAGCCGGCGCCATACGTCCTCACGCTGCTCAACTCGCTGCTATGGTTCTACTACGGCGTCACCAAACCCGACGGCCTCCTCGTCGCCACCGTGAACGGGTTCGGGGCCGTCATGGAGACCATCTACGTCGTGCTCTTCCTCGTCTACGCCGCCGATCATGCCGCGAGGGTGAGACCAGCACAGACATGGTCTTATGTTGAAACCTTTTGTTGTAGATCAGGAATCAACATGATTATATATATTTTTATATCTATGCACATCCAGTGCTTCACTAAGTTTTTATCAGAAATGGCAGAATTTTATGGTCAATTATATCATATGTTACTATTTGCAGGTTAAAACCGCCAAGTTGGTGGCAATTTTGGACATTGGATTCTTTGGACTGGTGTTCGCAGCCACGACGTTTGCCATTGGTGGGCTTGACATGAAAATCACGATTATTGGAATTATATGTGCTTGCCTCAACGTCTTCATGTATGGGTCCCCATTGGCTGCCGTGGTAAGTCATCCCACATCCACAAATAATTCAGATATATGTTTTTCCTATGTATTTTTTAGAAATAGTTCCTTTCTTGTTCTGGTGGCTGAGAAGGACAGGTTTCAGATATAGGATGCTAGTAATTGCAATATGTAGACAACAAGTTTCTGCATAGAAACATATAAAGAAATACAGTATGAAAAAACAGTACATCCTCTTTTCTAAAGTAGCCCGTGTTTTAACTTTTGTCTTAGTTCTTATTGTAAATTTTGACAAATTATATAGTGAACATATCAATATATACAATATTATTTGATTAAACTTTACAAAGTTTAACCTTGACAAAACCCAAAGCCATTTTGGTTTATGCCGTTTTAGCCTACAAAATATTTTATAATTTTGAAGCTCTAGCTGTCTTAGTTGTGTTTTATCCAAGTCTTTTTGCAACATAATAGTCAAAAGCTTTGCATGCTCAAAGATTGTGCAATCAGAAACCATGCACACAAGAGAGCATGTAGCAAACTACATCTGCATTTAACAAATATAGAGCTATATATATCCCACGTGCCTGGATAGACATTTAAGTCGTCTAGTTCAAAAAAGAGCATATACGATGGGTGGGTGTGGGTGGATTGTGTATTGCAACACGACATGTGCAATATATCCACCACAATTAGTATTATACAAAGCATGCATACGGCATGTTGATTTGTGTATTAGTATGTCAAATCAATGCATTCCCGCTGTCAAAAGTCAGAAAGAGACGTTCTTGCCTGAATCAGCAAGGAACATCCAGTACGACCATAGTGTTTTTTTAGACCAAGTAGTACTACACACTCATTAACTACGTGCAAGTGGGCCAAAAGCTTGATATCTGAAATCTGCGCAACAGAGAACGGTGATCGCCACAAGGAGTGTGGAGTACATGCCGTTCTTCCTGTCCTTCTTCCTCTTCCTCAACGGAGGCGTCTGGGCTACATATGCCCTACTCGACAGAGACGTCTTCCTTGGGGTACGTGTATATCTTACTTAGTTTAACTGCATACTGAACTATATTTAATTAATTCGTGTGTGAAATCCTACTTCTGCAGGTCCCAAATGGAATAGGCTTCTTCTTGGGCATCATCCAACTGGTTATCTATGCCGTCTATAAGAACAGTAGGGTAAAATCTCAAAGCAACGATGAAGCCACATATGATGGATCGGCTTCTCTTTTGTCCTCTGATGCAAGAGGCCATGGCGAGAAGAATGCTTTCAGTTTTGTTTAGTAGCATTTCTGCATGGTGTACCAAATAATTCAATGATTGTTTATGTATATGTAATTTTTTTTATGAATGCGGCAATGCATTAAGAAAGTAGTGTGAACATGTTTACTTTGCAAAAAATGAGACACAATAATGGATAGGAGGAACATCGCTACTTTCCGAAAAAACATGTTGAATTGGTCATCGGATTTTGATCAAACAAACCATAACATATTCAGTAGTAATACGTTTAATGGGAATAATTCATAGCCAATGTTTTACTAAGTACTACTTATAACATCATTACAAAGATTGTTTCTGAGTTGTGCATCAAATGTATAATTGGGATTTTGTGACATGGTAGATGCATGCTATGTTCTATGAACTAGTTATGTTAGAAATTTTGAGAACATTTAGCATGAGGACTTTTGTGGTACCCTCAAATGAATATTAGCCCTTTATTTTTGTCCATCCAAAGGCTCACAATACTTCATATTGGTGCTAAAATGGTGAGCAGTATGATTCATACTGGTGTCAAAATCGTCACCTCATCGGAAAATCCCGTAAACGGGCCGTTTTTGGTCATCGGGAAGAACATCGCTACTTTCTGAAAAAACATGTTGATTTGGTCATCGGTTTTTGGTCAAAAAAAAAACATAACATATTCAGTAGAAATACGTTTAATGGGAATAATTCATAGCCCATGTTTTCCTAAGTACTACTTATAACATCATTTCCAAAGATAGCTCCTGAGTTGTGCATTAAATTTATAATCGAAATTTTGTGACATGATAGATGCATGCGATGTTCTATGAACTAGTTACGTTAGAAATTTTGAGAACATTTAGCATAGGTTCTTAATGTTAGGAGTGCACTGGTTGCATGTCTAATATATTTGCCTAAGTGCTAATGTAGTACTTTACTTAAGGGGTTGGAGTGTGGATTATGTGAGCATGTAGGGAGTTTGCAAACTAACAGTGTCTTGGTTGAATCAACAATAGCGAAGATCGGTTGTCGACATGTTAAAAACAGCATATTGAGAAGGCAACGGGGTCACACGATTTCGAAATATACTCTACCGTTGGAAATCCTTCGACCATTGTCAAAATGACGATCCTTCTTCATAATCTTCTTTAGAAGGTTTTGACCTCCTTTAGTGATTTGTTAGGGTACATTCAAGTCTTCCGCTAAATGGTTCCGACATATTAGTGGATGTTCTAACTTGTCGACCCCTTCACTGGAAGACTTCCACAAACTACGTGCCAACACGTCAATGGGGACCTTTTGGTAAGAACAAACCCGACCTAATGCATAATGCATATTATATTGGGCCCAAGGCAGCCTACATTAGCCCTGATTATTGCCAACGAGTAGAATAACTAATACAATAGTACAAATAAGGTCTATCGTAGTGTGTAATGAAGAACATCACACGACAAGATTTCAACTCAGACACCATAAACGATTATATCAGGTTACACAAAGTTTAATTGTGACCATTTTTCACATCACCAAGCTATGAAGTTATCAAGTTCATTACAAAGCAACGTGTATCGATGACTGTTGGTGTTGGCTCGTACCGGGACACGAAAAATGCGCCTGAGTGGCTGATGTGCTGCTGGCACTGAACTGGCTGAATTGATGAAGAACTTATTATGGAGAATGGTCGCAGATGCATTGTAGAGGCTAGCAAAGGCGTGCCTCTATTCGTAATCATCTTGCCTGGCCGACCCAGCAGAGTGTAAGGGTGGGGCTGACCAAGCCAATTTATCAGCTACAGAAAAATAAAAATAAAATCAAGAAGTCCCAGCCAACTTATGCATGCCCCATATCCTAGTAAATTGGGCTGGATCCGCCCACTGCCATAGCGTGACAAAACCTTCTCAAGTATTTTAATTTCTGAGCCAATGCGGGATGGGTTCTCATTCTTGAGGAACTCACTCATCCATAGTACTCCCTCTGTTTCAAAATATAAGATGTTTTAGCTTTGTGAAAGAAGTGTACCTAGACACTTTTTATTATCTAGGTTCACTCTAAACCTAAATGAACCTACACACTAAAAGGAGTCTAGATACCCTCTCTTCACAAAGCTAAAACATCTTATATTTTAAAACGGAGGGAGTACTATAGTACACTACGGGAAGGAAGATCAACGCTGCGGGGGAAAACCCTCGGCGTAGCCCGGATAACCCTCGGGGCTAGTCGACGCCGAGGGTGACCCTCGGGACTAGGTGGTCCTCGGCACAGCTCTATACCGTCGGTGTTGCTTCGGCCCTCGGCGTAGAGCCTTGTGCCAACGGTTTATGCCGCTTCTCGGCGTTGTCCGGCCCTCGGCTCAAGAAGTTAACGGACCGGAGAAGACGGCGCCCAGGAGCAACGCCGAGGGTGATACGCTCGGCGTAGGTTCCCACGTGGAGCACGCTGGATGCTAGGGGTTGGTTCGGCGTAGTGTGTCTCGTGCCGAGGGGATCACCCTCGGCGTTGGTTAGGCTGTGCCGAGGGGATCACTCCCGCTGTTGTTTGGCTGTGCCGAGGGGATCACCCTCGGCGTTGGTCTCCACCAGC
This sequence comes from Avena insularis, assembly GCA_023614405.1. Taxonomy (NCBI): domain Eukaryota; kingdom Viridiplantae; phylum Streptophyta; class Magnoliopsida; order Poales; family Poaceae; genus Avena; species Avena insularis. The sequence goes on along the minus strand of CM042693.1, from coordinate 455,374,536 downwards.
CCTATGTTTGGACCAATGCCGAGGGGAACACCCTCGGTCTTGATGACCACCAGGCTACTGTTCGGACCAATATGCCGAGGGGATCACCCTTGGCGTTGATGTCCACTGGTTTTGTTTTCACATTTTTTCACCTCCTCACAGCAGATGCATATATATGAATTGGCTGTAATAATGCAAAAACATTCAATATAGATGATGTCCACAAACATATCACATAGCTAGCATCAAATCTTGCTACATATATACATGTAGTCACTAATACACATCACTACAAGTTCATTGCACATAGTATTCGAGAGCATCATCACTACAAGTTCATTACATATAGTAGAGCATCATCACTACAAGTTCATTACACATAGTCATATGATACATGTCACGTGGCAAACCGATCTTCCACGGACTCCGAGCACCGGCACAACACACACTTTGTCTTCGAGAGCACCGTCACTACAAAATGAAAGAACATGGCCGTTTAGCATGGCGAATTGTCTAAGTCAAAGTTCATGCATGGAAAATTGTACGAAAGAACACGCCCGTTTAGCATGGAGAATTGTCTAAGTCAAATTTCATGCATGGTAAATTGTCTAAGTCAAAGTTCATGCATGGAAAGTTGAGCATGGAAAATTGTATGAACGAACACGCCCGTTTAGCATGGCAAATTGTCTAAGTCAAAGTTCATGCATGGCAAGTTGAGCATGGAAAATTGTATGAAAGAACACGCCTATTTAGCATGGCAAATTGTCTAAGTCAAAGTTCATGCATGGCAAGTTGAGCATGGAAAATTGTATGAAAGAACACACCCATTTAGCATGGAAAATTTTCTAAGTCAAAGTTCATGCAAGGCAAGTTGAGCATGGAAAATTTTCCAAGGCAAAGTCAAAGTTCATGCTTGCAACTAACCGGGGTCGGGGAGTGTGGACGCGAGTCACGGCCAGAATGACCAGGACTAGGACCTCCTTGGTGAAGTGGAGTAGTCTCGGGTGACTCGAGTGGCGAGGCGGTAGCACGGCCAAAGTGCGTCTGTGAATGATATGATCCCTACATATGTTTGAGCACAATATTAACTACTAACTTAGTAGTTCTTTCGTGTATAGTAACTAAAAACTTAGTAGTTCTGTGAATTACTAACCGGAGTCCCCGTGGCTAGATGTGCGAGAAATTCGGCCTTCGACGGCAACACTGGCATCGGTAGTTTTGGTGGAGGATCGACATAAGGGGGCACTGGAGTACCGTTCACCATAGCCATATACCATGCCTGCACATAAGTTTATATGTCACACGTGGTCAAGGAAAATACAGCCTACGAACCGCTTGCAAGTAGCTCGAATAGGCTAGAAATAACCTTATGTGCCGCTTGAAGGCGCTCCTCGTGGGCATCAATTGCATCATGCCATTCCTTCATCTTCCGGTGAAACTTGTGGCAAACCTCATCATAGGCATCCTCATAGCGGGGCTACAATTTGACATAATGAATCTCGTAACAATATACATGCAAGATCAAAGATCTAAATTTGGATAAAAATGAGAAAAAGCTTACATCGCGGCGCGGTGCACGGGGTAGGATAGAAGCCACCTTGCCCGTGGTAGCTTTGATCCGTGTGAGAGTGGTTGTAGGGGGCAGCACCACATTAAGAATCTTCAAGCAGCCATGTGAAAATAATTACTCCCTCTGACCCAAATTAGTTGACTTAGTTTTGTCTAGATTCAGAGGTATCTAGCACTTAAACAAGTCTAGATACATTCAAATCTAAACAAATCTAAGTCAACTAATTTGGATCGGAGGGAGTATAATATTTTTACGATATAAAATCTATTGTATTATTCCTTAGTCCAAAAACAAGTGATTTAGATTTGTCTAGATTTGCATGCATCTAGTCATGCTTTAGCGTATAGATACATAAGAATCTAGATCTGGTTTATGTTTATTTAGGTCATATCTACATGGAAAACCAAGTTTGGGACCAAGATTCCACCGTTATCCCTCCGTTTGATCCGTTGCGGGAGTTTCCTCCGACACGTCCAGCACTTTTCTAAGTGTTATCGCATGGAATTGAACATCCTCGCACCCGAGATCTAGCAATTGCATCTATGGGCCTTCCACCACACTTGTACATGTATGCTAGGGCTACTTGCAAGTTTCCTCATTGTTTTGGCGCTCCGATGGTCTTTTTCCAACGAAACCCTAGTTTGTGGGCCCCGCAGGTCTACCCCCGTAGCATTCTCCGTATAAGGGTTGAGCAATGTAGTTTTCAATTTGTTTATGTTTATTTAGGTCATATCTACATGGAAAACCAAGGTTGGGACCAAGATTCCACTGTTATCCCTCCATTTGATCTGTTGCGGGAGTTTCCTCCGACACGTCCGACACTTTTCTAAGTGTTATCGCATGGACGTGAACATGCTCACACCCGAGATCTAGCAATTGCATCTATGGACCTTCCACCACACTTGTACATGTATGCTAGGGCACTTGCATGTTTTCACGTGATTTCGGTGCTCCGACGGTCTTTTTCCACCGATACCCTAGTTTGTGGGCCTCGCAAGTCTACCCGTGTAGCATTCTCCGTACGAGGGTTGACCAATGTGCTTTTTTGCTGATTTAAGTTTATTCAGGTCATATCTACATGGAAAACCAAAGTTGAGACAAGGATTGCACCGGTAGCCCTCCATTTGATCCGTAGCGGGAGTTTCCTCCTAAATGTCCATCACTTTTCTAAGTGTTATCACATGCACATGGACATGCTCATACACGGGAGCTACACATTGTATCTATGGACCTTCCACAAAACTTTTACATGTCTCATAATTCCACTTGCAAGTTTCACGTGATTTCAGCGCTCCAACGGTCTATTTCCACCGAAACCCTAGTCTGTCGGCCCCGCAGGTCTACCCCCATAGCATTCTCCGTATAAGGGTTAAACAATGTAGTTTTCTATTGGTTTATGTTTATTTAGGTCATATATACATGGAAAACCAAGGTTGGGACCAAGATTCCACCGTTAGCCCTCTGTTTGATCCGTTGCGGGAGTTTCCTCCGACACGTCCAGCACTTTTCTAAGTGTTATCGCATGAAATGGATCATCCTCGCACCTGGGATCTAGAAATTGCATCTATGGGCCTTCCACCATGCTTTTACATGTATTCTAGGGCTACTTGCAAGTTTCCTCATGGTTCTGGCACTCTGACGGTCTTTTTCCAATGAAACCCTAGTCTGTGGGCCCCACAGGTCTACCCCTATAGTATTCTCCATACGAGGGTTGAATAATGTACTTTCTTGTTGATTTAGGTTTATTCAGGTCATATCTACTTGTAAAACCAAGGTTGAGACCAAGATTCCACCGGTAGCCCTCCGTTTGATCCATAGTGGGAGTTTTCTCCTAAATGTCTAGCACTTCTCTAATTGTTATCACATGCACATGAACATGCTCATACATGGGAGCTACACATTGAATCTATGGACCTTACACCAAACTTTTACATGTATTATAGGTCCACTTGCAAGTTTTCACGTGATTCCGGTGCTCCAATAGCCTATTTACACTGAAACCTTAGTCCGTGGGCCCCGCGAGTCTACCCGTAGCATTCTCCATATGAGGATTGACCTATGTAGTTTTCTATTGGCTTATGTTTATTTAGGTCATATCTACACTAAAAACAAAGGTTGGGACTAATATTCCACTGGTAGCCTGCTGTTTGATCCATAGCGGGAGTTTCCTCCCACACATCCAACACTTAAGTGTTATCGCATGCACGTTAACATGCTTACACCCAGGAGCTAGGAATTGCATCTATGGACCTTCCACCACACTTTTACATGTATGCTAGGGCCACTTGCAAGTTTTTACGTGATTCCAACGCTCCAACGGTCTATTTCCACAGAAACCCTAGTCCGTGGAACCCGCAGGTCTACCCCCATAGAATTCTCCGTACGAGGGTTGATCAATGTATTTTTCTATTGGTTTATGTTTATTTATGTCATATCTACATATAAAACCAAGGTTGGGACCAAAATGCCACCTGTAGACCACCGTTTGATCTGTTGCGGGAGTTTCTTCTTACACGTCCAACACATTTCTAAGTGTTGTCGCATGCACGTGAATATCCTCACACCCGGGATCTAGGGATTTCAGACCATCCACCAAACTTGTACATGTATGCTAGGGCCACTTGCAAGTTTTCATGTGATTCCGGCACTCCAACGGTCTATTTGCACAGAAACCCTAGTATGTGGGCCCCGCAGGTCTACCCCCGTAGCATTCTTCGTACGAGGATTGACCAATATAGTTTTCTATTTGTTTGTGTTTATTTAGGTCATATATACATGGAAAACCAATGTTGGGACCAAGATTCCACCAGCAGTCCTCCGTTTGATCTGTTGCGGGAGTTTCTTCTTACATGTTCAACACTTTTCTAAGTGTTATCGCATGCAAGTGAACATGCTCACACCTGGGAGCTAGTAATGGCATCTATCGACCTTCCACCACTCTTGTACATGTATGCTAAGGCCACTTGCATTTTTTCGCGTGATTCCAATGCTCCGACGGTATTTTTCCACCAAAACCCTAGTCTATGGGCCCCGCAGGTGTACCCCAAGGCTTTCTCCATACGAGGGTTGACCAATGTATTTTTCTATTTGTTTATGTTTATTTAGGTCATATATATATGGAAAACCAATGTTGGGACAAGGATTCCACCAGCAGCCCTCCGTTTGATCCGTTGCGGGAGTTTCTTCTTACATGTTCAACATTTTTCTAAGTGTTATCGCATGCAAGTGAATATGCTCACTCCCGGGAGCTAGGAATTGCATCTATGGACCTTCCACCACTCTTATACATGTATTCTAAGGCCACTTGCATTTTTTCGCGTGATTCCAACGCTCCGACGGTATTTTTCCACCGAAACCCTAGTCTATGGGCCCCACAGGTGTACCCCAAGGCTTTCTCTGTACGAGGGTTGAATAATGTACTTTTTTGTTGATTTTGGTTTATTCAGGTCATAACTACATGGAAAACCAAGGTTGAAACCAAGATTCCACCGTTAGCCCTCCGTTTGATCCGTAGCGGGAATTTGCTCCTACATGTCTCGCACTTTTCTAAGTGTTATCACATGCACATGAACATGCTCATACACGGGAGCTACACATTGCATCTATGGACCTTCCACCAAACTATTACATGTATGATAGGTCCACTTGCAAGTCTTCGCGTGATTCTGGCACTCCAACGGTCTATTTCCACCGAAACCCTAGTCTGTGGGCCCCGCAGGTCTACCCCCATAGCATTCTCCGTATAAGGGTTGAACAATGTAGTTTTATATTGTTTTATGTTTATTTAGGTCATATCTACATGGAAACCAATGTTGGGACCAAGATTCCACCGGTAGCCCTCCGTTTGATCCGTTGAGGGAGTTTCCTCCATCACGTCCAACACTTTTCTAAGTGTTATCCATGCACGTGAACATGCTCGCACACGGGAGCTAGGAATTGCATCTATGGAACTTCCACCACACTTGTACATGTATTCTAGGCCCACTTGCAAGTTTTCTCGTGATTCCGGCGCTGCGACGGTCTTTTTCCAACAAAATCCTAGTATGTGGGCCTTGTAGATCTAGCCCTATAGAAAGTCACACCGGAGAGCTTTGTAATGCAACATTGGGACTTCCACCACACTTACACGGATGTGCTAGGTCCACGTGCAAGTTCCATGTGCAAGGTTTTGTTGGATTCTAGTTTGTGTGCCCTGGCGGTCTATAAGGCTTGGAGCAGATTCGGAGGGAATCTTTCTTGGACGCCGTAATGGAGTGCCTCAGCTGATCTCCATGATGTTGAAGAGGCTAGATCCGGCGTGCCACCCAGTAGTGAACTAAATCGGACCCTTTCAGGCCCTTGTGCTTCATCAAATATTTGATCCGCCTCTTGGCAAGAAGCAGATCATCACTGAGAGCCGGCGCATCTACGTCCTAGAACTCTTGGGGCATGGCGGCACCGTCGACGAAAGCCGGCAAAGCAGTAGCTTTGCCAGGAGAAGGAATATCCTTGTGATAAAAGAAAGTGGACGGCCATTGATGGCCCAAAATATATCGAGCTTGTTGGGGAACCCCAAGAGGAAGGTATCATGAGCACAGCAACAAGTTTTCCCTCAGTACGAAACCAAGGTTATCAATCTAGTAGGAGCAAGGAAACACCCCAAAGGTGCTAGAAGAACGTGGAGACCTGCACAACACAACCACAGAACTCTATCCCCAACTTGCAACGAGGTTGTCAATCTCACCGGTTTTGCTGAAAACAAAGGATTAAACGTATCGAATGGAAGGAAGTAATAGTTTGCAGAAAGTAAACACAAAGCAGTGAACAGTTTGTAGATTGAATCTAAAAGAAAGGACCGGGGTCCATAGTTCACTAGAGGTGGCTCTCCTTAAGATAGATAACATGCTGGGTGAACAAATTACAGCGGGGCAATTGACAAACATCGAGAAAGCAAACAAGCATATACTAATAATCTTGACTCCTTTGAGACTTGATTGGGCATTACAACATTATACATAGACCGTCATCCAACGGCATCTATGACTAATAATCCACCTTCAGGTTATCATCCGAACCCCCTCCAGTATTAAGTTGCAAGCAACAGATTATTGCATTACGAATTGCGTGTAAAGTAAACAATACGATTGTTCTATGAACAAAGGATTGTTGTTTTCTCCCTAGTAGCAACAACACATCTAGTACCTTAGAGATTTCTGTCACTTCCCCAAATTACCAGAGGCATGAACCCACTATCGAGCATAAATACTAACTCTTGGAGTTGCTAGCATCTACTTAGCCAAGATAGCTACTAACAACGGAGAGCATGCAAGATCACAAATAACAAAGACATGATAGAATCAATAATCAATCTGAAATAGCATCTCAATATCCATCGGATCCCCGCAAACACAACATGCAGAATTACAAATAGATGATCTTGATCATGAACGGAGCTCACAAGATCGAGACATGAAAGCACAAAGGAGGAGAACCAGCCATCTAGCTACTACATGGACCCGTAGTCCAGAGATGAACTACTCACGCATCACACCAGAGGCTTCTATGATGATGAAGAAGTCCTCCAGGGTGAATTCCCCGCTCTGACAGGGTGCCGGGAAGAGCTTCAGATCCCTCCCGATCTAGGGATGGACATGACAGTGGCTACAGACTCTTTCGTGGAATTTTGATCGGGTACTTAGGGTTTCCATATCAGAGGCAATATATAGGCGGAAGGAGAGGCCGAGGGGGTGCCTGGGCTGGCCACACCATCCCCTGGCGCGGTCCAAGCCTAGCCGCGCGGCCAGGTGGTGTGGCCGCCCTCTGGCCCTTCTCCGTCTCGTATTCTGGATCCAAGTGTCCCCCGGTAAAATAATGACTTTGGCTTTTGTCCCGTCCAATTCCCACAATATTCATTTTCTGACTTTCCTGGAACCAAAATCAGCAGAAAACAGGCAGCTGGCACTGTGAGTATTGTTAATAGGTTAGTCCAAGAAATCATATGAAAAGTACTCCAAGGTGTGGACAAAACAGAAGAAAGTAGATAAAACCAAGCATGGAACATCAAAAATTATAGATACATTTGCAATGTATCAACATCCCCAAGCTTAACTCCTGCTCGTCCTCGAGTAGGTAAGTGATAAAAAGAAAGAATAATTTTTGAGGTGACATTTACCATCATAAACTTGATCAAAGGTATTTGTAAAACATTCGAAGCTGGGATCATAGTACTTCAATCATAACATGAAAGACAAAGTTCTAGCAATAAGACAAAGAAACCATGTTGCAACATGAAAAGGCACAAACAAAAGATTCATGAATAAAAAAGCTTTGCAAGACGTTTGTTTGTTTCACATAAACAGAACATAGCAGAATAGTATTCAGCTTGTCCCTCATAGAGTAGCAAGTGTAAATGCATAGGACACCTTCAAAGTTCATAAGAGTGACTAGATACAAATAGTTTAAAATAGGAAATATCAAGGTGTGCATCAATCAACTAGTCTTGGGACAATGCACATAGAACTAAGAATGGCCACTATGCTCTCAAAGTAGGTGCATAAAGGTAGAAGGTGGAGACTCAATATAATGGTGGAAGAAAGGCCTTCATATAAGGAAGTGGAGATTCAAGTTTCATAAAGAGCTTCCAAAAATTATGGTACTTATATCTTTCAGCTCTCATTGCCCCTATCATAAGCATCTTGAAGTGATTAAGGTTAAAGTAAACAAACTATGGTGTACATGCTTGACAAAGTATAAGTTAGAAATCTCACGTCCCTTGAATACGAGGGTCGCTCCTCATGCTACTCAAGTTTAGTCACCGGTAAGTTCTTGTCATCATAAGTACATGTGTATCATAGAGAACCGCCATCGGGGTACACCTTGCCCGATGATACGGAAGAATCCCCATATCAAAATGACAAGGCAATCAGACAACGAGCATCTCAGCAATCTTCTTATTTACCATGGGAATATGGTCCTTTTTTCTCTCTTTCCTCTTTTCATAATATCTTTTTTTCTTTTTTCTCAATATAGGACTCTTTTTTTATAAGAAGAATGCTTCATAGACAGCTCATTATGGTTACGCTGCAGGATTCCACCATGTCGGCATGGATTAGACCAGCGGCCCAGGCGTTTCTCTAACACATATACATAACTCCATGGACTTACAAGCTCCCCTTTCATTTCACACCGATGACGTCCATAGACAAAAGAGCATGATATCAACTAGGTACAAAGTACCAGTGCAATGTTGAAAGCGTCCCCCAACAAATAAGTGCTAGCATATACAACATAGACGACACAATGGTTCAAGTTTATTAAGGGCAAGAAAAGTAAAGTGTGCCATCAAGTTTGTGAGAGCTTTAATCACTATTTTTCCCATAACAAGTTTAATTTGGAAGGTAAACAAAAGCATGAATATACTTGGAATAGCATAAGCTAGTAGGTAGGTATGGTGGACTCTTTGGAATAACTTGGTTTAAGGAGTTGGGTGCATGAGTGGAACTCATACTTGGTTGCTGAAGCTAGCAAAAGACTGGGAGCGACAAACTAAGAGAGCAATAATGGCCATAATCATGTAGAGCGACAAAACATCATTGATCAAAGCATAAAGTGATACTACTAGTTGAAAACTAAAGGATCATCAAGGCTATGGTGACTTGGGATAGTCATAACATGGTGTGATCATGCGCCAAGTCAAGCCAAATAAAGCATCAAAGGAGAATGCCACAATACTATGCTTTAATATGCTAAAAAAACCGCATGATTCATCCAAGGCACATTAAGCAATCTCAATTGTTTATAACAAGTCATGCTACAACAAATAATACTAAGCATAAAGCCAAAACAATATCAAGCATGGCATGACAAAGCATAGGCCACAGTCAAAAACAAGCTCTCTTTACCAATTAAGCATGAACTTTCCTACTCTTTTCCAAACCAAACCAAACTATTTGAAAACCAATGAATGAAAGAGGGGGTCCAACCAATTTATTCAGCAAACTAAGCAAACAAAGCAAACGAAAAACCAAAACGAAAACGAAAAAAGAAGCGCTCCAAGAACAACACAATTGTGCATGAAACAAATAAAAATGAAGCGTTTGGAAGAAACCTGGGATTTTTATTGATGAAGAAGGGGAATGCCTTGGGAATCCCAAAGCTTTGACGCTTGTACTTCTTGGATATTTCTTGGGGTGACACGCGTGGCATCCCCAAGCTTGAGCTTTAGTCCATCCTTCATCTCATTACTCATTCCTTCCATACACATGAATTTTTTCCTTCATACAAAACTTCACACATTCTTTATTAGCAACATTAGTGCACTCAAGATAATAAGTCTGTAGGTTCATTTATAACACCAATAAACTTCCATTAAAACACTAGCTACTGTAGCACTTCCCTCAAAAAGCTCAATTCCCCAAAAGAACTCAAAAAGGAACCAACAAGAAGCAAAAGCAGAAAATGGCAGAAATCTATCAAAACAGACCAGCAGGTCAAGACGAATATTTTCAAAGACCTTATGTTGCTCAAATCAAAAAGTGTTGAACTAATGAAAGTTAGATAACAACCTGGGTAAGAAGCACAAAAATTCACGCCTCAAAAGGATGAACAGAGATTTTACACGATTTTTTACGGTGAAGCACAGAAATCTGTTTCGGGACAACAACTTTCCCAATCATTACTTCTCTCTCATTAGAGGTTACTCTTGGCAAAAAAAAAGGAAATAAAAAGGATAAGGAGCAGTTATTACTGAAGTAATAACTTCCAAGACTCATCTAAAACTTTTGGGTTATCTCCCAATAAGTACTTTTCTTTAACGCCTTTAAGTTAGGCATAAGAAGCAAAAAAGAATCAAGTGTTCTCAAATGAAGAAGCATTAAGAGCAAATTTTGTTTTCATATGAGAGGCAAAAGAAATCTTCTCTCTCTTCTTAGGGAAGTGTTCTATACCTTTCTTGAGTGGGAGTTGATATTTAATGGTGCCTTCTTTCATATCAATAATGGCACCAACAGTTCTAAGAAAAGGTCTTCCCAAAGTAATAGGACAAGAAGCATTGCATTCAACATCCAAAACATAGAAATCAACGGAGACATAGGCATTGTTAACCCTAATAAGAACATCATTAAGACTCCCCATGAGTTTCTTTTTAGCATTATCATCAAGTGGGACATTCAAATAACAATCTTCAAGTGGTGGCAAATCAAGCATATCATAAATCCTTCTAGGCATAATAGAAACACTACTATCAAGATCACATAAAGCTTTGAAATCAAAATCATTCACCTTCATATTAATGATGGGTTCCCAACCATCTTCTTGTTTTATAGGAATAGAAGCTTTATGTTTCATCTTTTCTTCTTTAATCTTTATGAGAGCATCAGTAATGTGTTTTGTAAAGGCCATGTTCATAGCACTAGCATTAGGACTTTTAGCAAGCTTTTGTAGGAACTTAATAACTTCAGAGATATTGCAACCATCAAGATCAAAATCAAAATTATCATCTAGAGTGGTAGAACTATTACTAGCCTCAACACTAGTGGTGGTGATAGTAGAAACACTAATGTTTCTAGCAATTTCATCTTCTCTCTCCCACTTAGCATGCAATTCAGCTAATATTCTAACATTTTCATCAATTCTTACTTGTATGGCATTAGTGGCTGCAAAGGGATTATCATTAGTTTCAGGTTTAGCAGCCATTTTATTCAAAGAAGATTGAGCTTCAGCCAGAGATGCTATATTTCTTTCAGCATTAGAGAGTTTTTCCTCAATAGTTTTATTGAAAGCAGTTTGTTTACTAATAAAGTCTTTAAGCATAACTTCAAGTTCAGAGGGAGCACTCCTATTGTTGTTGTAGGAATTTCCATAAGCATTACCATTGTTGGGAGGATATGGCTTATAATTGTTGTTACCAAAATTATTCCTATAAGCATTATTGCCAAAGTTGTTATTTCTTATGAAGTTCACATCAACTTGCTCTTCTTGAGCAACCAAAGAAGCTAAGGGAACATTAGTTGGATCAATATGGGCTTTCCCATTAACAAGCATGGACATAATAATATCAATCTTATCACTCAAGGAGGAGGTTTCAGAATTTACCTTCTTACCTTGTGGAGCTCTCTCAGTATGCCATTCAGAATAGTTAACCATCATATTATCTAGAAGCTTTGTTGTAGCACCCAAGGTAATGGTCATAAAGGTACCTCCAGCAGCAGAATCCAATAGGTTCCTTGAAGAATAGTTTAATCCTGCATAAAAAGTTTGGATGATTATCCAAACAGTCAGTCTATGAGTGGGACAATTATTAACCAAAGACTTCATTCTTTCCCAAGATTGAGCAACATGTTCATTATCAGATTGTTTAAACTTCATTATTTCACTTCTCATAGATATAATCTTAGCAGGAGGATAGTATTTTCCAATAAAAGCATCTTTGCATTTAGTCCAATAATCAATACTATTCCTAGTTAAGGAATTCAACCATTCTTTAGTTTTTCCCCTCAAAGAGAAAGGAAACAATTTAAGCTGAATAATATCTCCATCTATATCCCTATGCTTTTGCATCTCACAAAGTTCAACAAAGTTATTTAGATGGGCAGCAGCATCTTTATTACCAATACCAGAAAATTGTTCTCTCATAACAAGATTGAGTAAAGCGGGTTTTATCTCAAAGAAAGTAGCTTCAGGAAACGGTGGAGCAATAGGTGTGCTCATAAAATCATTGTTGTTGGTGCTAGTGAAGTCACACAACTTAGTGTTTTCAAGAGTAGTCATTTTTTGTGTTTTTGATAAAGAAAGCAAACTAGTAAAACTAATTTTTTTGTGTTTTTGAAAAAGAAACAAGCAAAAAAACAAAAGTAAACTAAGCAAAACAAAAATAACAAAGTAAAGAGATTGGTTATGAGGGACTCCCCTTGTGAAGTTGTCCTTGACTACCCGGCAACGGCGCCAGAAAAATAGCTTGATGGCCCAAAATATATCGAGCTCGTTGGGAACCCCAAGAGGAAGGTATGATGAGCAGAGCAACAAGTTTTCCCTCAGTACAAAACCAAGGTTATCAATCTAATAGGAGCAAGGAAACACCCCAAAGGTGTTGCTAGCTAAACGTTGGCATGCGCACTATCGTGCCCAGAAGAACGTGGAGACCTGCACAACACAACCACATAACTCTGTCCCCAACTTGCGATGAGGTTGTCAATCTCACCGGTTTTGCTGAAAATAAAGGATTAAACGTATCGAATGGAAGTAATAGTTTGCAGAAAGTAAACACAAAGAAGTAAACAGTTTGTAGATTGAAAGTAAAAGAAAGGACCGGGGTCCATAGTTCACTAGAGGTGGCTCTCCTTCAGATAGATAACATGATGGGTGAACAAATTACAGCGGGGTAATTGACAAACATCGAGAAAGCATACAAGCATATACTAATAATCTTGACTCCTTGAGACTTGATTGGGCATTACAACATTATACATAGACCGTCATCCAACTGCATCTATGACTAATAATCCACCTTCAAAGTTATCATTCAACCCCTCCAAGATTAAGTTGCAAGAAACAGATTATTGCATTACAATTATGTAAAGTAAACAATAATACGACTGTTCTATGAACAAAGGATTGATGTTTTCTCCCTAGCAACAAGACATCTAGTACCTTAGATATTTTTGTCACTTCCCCAGATTACGGAGGCATGAACCCACTATCGAGCATAAATACTAACTTGAGTTGCTAGCATCTACTTGGCCAAGATAGCTACTAACAATGGAAAGCATGCAAGATCACAAATAACAAAGACATGATAGAATCAATAATCAATCTGAAATAGCATCTCAATATCCATCAGATCCCCACAAACACAACATGCAGAATTACAAATAGATGATCTTGATCATGAACGGAGCTCACAAGATCTAGACATGAAAGCACAATGGAGGAGAACCAGCCATCTAGCTACTACATGGACCCGTAGTCCAGAGATGAACTACTCACGCATCACACCGGAGGCTTGCATGATGATGAAGAAGGTCTCTGTGGTGAATTCTCTCCGTGAGGTGCCGAAGAGCTTCAGATCCCTCCCGATCTAGGGATGGAGATGACGGCGGGTATAGACTCTTTCGTGGAATTTTGATTGGGTACTTAGGGTTTCCGTATCAGAGGCAATACATAGGCGGAGGGAGAGGCCGAGGGGGTGCCTGGGCTGGCCACACCACCCCCTGGCGTGGGCCAAGCTAAGCACGCTGGCCGTGGTGTGGCCGCCCGCCCTTCTCCGTCTCGTATTCGCTCCAAGTGTCCTCAGTAAAATAATGACTTTGGCTTTTGTCCGTCCAATTCGAGAATATTCATTTTATGACTTTCCGAACCAAAAACGTAAAACAAGGCAGCATTGTGGCTCTTGTTAATAGGTTAGTCCAAGAAATCATATGAAAAGTACTCCAAAGTGTGGACAAAACACAAGAAAGTAGATAAAACCAAGCATGGAACATAAAAAATTATAGATACATTTGCAATGTATCAACCATTGTTTCACCGACTCACTGGCCATAATCCGAGGATAGACGTGCTCTCTTCTAATAGAAAAACTAATAGTACTGGTAATGTATGGATTACCGGCAGTGATGGAATTTCTCCGGACATGAAATTAAAACTGGAAAAGAGTAAGACTCGGCGTAATGCCAAGGTACCCCTCGCACAAAGAAGCTTATGCACTCATATCTAAGAGATAGTTCAGGGGAAGATGATGGAGTTGAACTCCGTAGTGATCTATAACCCCAGAAAAGAAGTCTGAGGGAGGGAAACTCAAACCTCTGTTGAGGTGTGTGCCGAAGTGTACCCGCTCGCCGTCACGGGATTGGGGATGGTTTCACCAAAGCCGCTCCTCCAGTCGCCGGTGCGGAGAAGACCTTTGTCCTCCACGACGTGGAGCTTGGTGTCGTCAAGGACGCACGGGATCCAGACCCTATGGTTGCTCTCCTTCTCTGTTGCCGCTGCCATCACCGCCGCGCCGGAAGATGATGTTGAAGCCATTTTCTCGCATGCCGGTGACCTAGGATGGGCGGCGCTGGAGGATTCTAGGGAGTAGAGGAGCTCTGTGTTCATGCGAAGCGTTGGGAAGAAGGAAATGGCGCAAGTGCTAGTGAAGAAGATGGGGAATAAGATCCTCACCACTTATATCCTCCAGCCGTGTCAAGATTCGTGTAAATGCAATAGTGAACGCGCCATGCATCGTGGAAGGAACTGGGTAACCCCCACGTGATGATTATGTTGCCTCGATCTCCACGCACGCATTAAAACGACGCCTCGGTTCCGTGAAAGGCGGATCCACCAACGGTTGTGCTGACAGGAATGTCTGTCAGTGACGTGACTTGACCATGACTAGTGTCAAGTTACGTCAGAGACCAAGTTCCGTCTTAGTTTGAATTTCAAGCTGGAAACCCGAATAACGTATTCCTAGGTCCGGCTCATTTGAGACTCGGATCCTATCCTTTCTTTTTGAAGTTTCAGGAACCCTTCAAGATTTTGCCAGCCGAAGATCAAGCTAGACGATGATGAAATCCGACTCTAGATCTTGGAGGCTTCCGGGGGCTACTATTGGGGATATACTTTCCGGGTATCCTCATTGTGCCTCACTGACCAGGGTGGCCCACTTCGGGTTAGAGCTTTGCTTCACGGGCGGCCCAGTTAGGGAGAAGAGACGGAGTCCCACCAGAACGGAAGGCCGTAAGACTTACCGACATAGGCCCGTAGTGTTACTTGTAGTTCAAGATGTACTCTGTAACCGACTCTTAGTCGTAGCCGGATAGATCTCTCCTGTAAACCCTAGCCTGGATATCTATATAAGCTATCCTAGGGAGAGCCTTTAGGGCACCCTCACAATAGTCTACAATCTCAACTCGCACAGGCGAAACCCTTGTAACCCATATTCCGGCTCTGCCGTATTACTGGATTGCTAGCAGGAGTACAATCCGTCCAAAGCCGGCGGATTCGAACCTGGGTAAACTTCTGTGCTCACCGTCCTAGAACACTGTACGTCTCACACCCCTCTCTTCCACACACCTCGAGGACCCCCTCATGGCATACTTGTCATCAATCCGACGACAACACAGAGTTTTAGGGCACTTAGCTTTATTTATTCGCAAAATAGTACGAGGTACAATGTGTGGCTAAGTAGCCTGGCTGAATAGCCTTATTTGTAATGTAAAAACGACTAGGGGTAGAAACGACGCAGCTGCGTGACGTTCCAGGGGTTGGAGTATGCGACTCCGCTCTCGAAATCTTTAAGGCGATAGGCGCCACCTGGGATTACTTCTGTAATCACGTAAGGTCCTTCCCAAGGGGACTCGAGCTTGAGATGCCCTTGTTACTTCAGTCGCAGGACCAGCTCTCCTTCGACGAAGGATTTGGGGCATAGCCTTCTACTATGGTAGTTGTGGAGGCTCTGCTGGTAGATTGTTGATCTCTTCGCTGCTATCTCGCGTGCCATGTCAAGGAGGTCGACAGAGTCTTCGAGTGCGAGAGTTGACTCCTTCTCGCTGTATGCAACCACCCGTGGGGCTTTGTAGCGTACTTCTGCGGGTAGCACCGCTTCGGCACCGTGCACCATGAAGAACGGAGTGTATACCGTGGCGCTGTTTGGAGTTGTGCGTAGGCTCCAAAGTACAGATTGCAGCTCGTCTGTCCAGCATCTAGCGGCTTGTTCGAGTGGCCGGAGGAGTCATTTCTTGATTCCACCATAGACAAGGCCGTTGGCCTTTTCGACTTGACCGTTGGTTTGCGGGTGAGCCACCAAGGCATAGCTTATGTTGATTCCCAGGTTTTTGCAGAATTCCTGAAACTCCTTAGAGGTGAAGTTCGTCCCATTGTGCATGATGATGCTATGTCTCACTCCAAAGCGGTAGACAATGGACTCGAAGAACTTGAAAGCACTGGCCCCTAATTGATTCGTCACCGGCATGGCCTCGATTCACTTGGTGAATTTGTCGACCGCGACTAAGAGGTAGACGTAACCTCCTCGCGAGGACTTTGGG
The DNA here is from genome assembly GCA_023614405.1 of Avena insularis. Classification (NCBI taxonomy): domain Eukaryota; kingdom Viridiplantae; phylum Streptophyta; class Magnoliopsida; order Poales; family Poaceae; genus Avena; species Avena insularis. Next base: position 455,357,991 of record CM042693.1, on the reverse strand, counting down.
AGCTTGCCGACCATGTCGAGTCCCCATTGTGCGAAGGGCCAAGCCAATGGTATTGGTTAGCGTTCCGTGCCAGGTGCGTGAGGTTTGTCCGCGAATTGCTGGCAAGCGTTGTAGCGCTGGATGATGTCCTTGGCATGGCGCATGGCCGTGGGCCAGTAGAATCCAGCTCGTAGACCTTTGGCAACAAGGGCGCGACTGCTAGCATGGTGTCCGCAAGTGCCTTCATGTATGTCAAGGAGGATGGCCCTTCCGTCCCCATTGGAGACGCACCGTTGAAGTACTCCTGTGATGCTGCGCTTGTACGTTTCGCCGTTGATGAGAGCGAATGCCTTCGATCGTCGTACGATATGTCGCGCATCAGTCGGGTCATCTGGCAGCCTCTTGCTGAGTAGATATGTGATGTACGGTTGTGTCCAAGATGGCTCGATCATCATGACCTCCATTGGGCCTTTGAGTCCCATACCAAGCTTCATGTCATCGAGTGCTACTGGCTCGTTGGGTGGCATAGCCCCCGAGTCTGTTGACGTGCTTGCTTTTTTCTCTGGAGCGTTGGGCTTGATGGAACGCTCGCAGATACGCTCGAGGAATACCCCAGGTGGTATGGGGGCGCAGGTGGAGCCGATGTTGGCGAGTGTATCTTCCTCTTCGTTGCTTTCGCAGCCTACGTGCCACAGCTTGTAGCCGTCAAAGTCTCCCTCGAGTGTGTCGTAGAGGTCATGGTAGGCGATCATGTTGTCGCTCAGTGTGTCGCACTCGTGCATCGTTTGGTTGACCACCAGCTTGGAGTCGCCATAGATGATGAGCCTCTTGGCGCCGCAGGCTTTCACCATTCGCATCCTGTGGATTAAGGCCTCGTACTCGGCTTCATTATTGGAGGCAGTGAACTGCATTCGTAGAACGTATTTCATCTTGTCTCCTTGGGGTGATGTCAGTATGACTCCTGCCCCTGCTCCGTCCTTTCGCTTCGACCCGTCAAAGTGCATTGTCCAAAGATAGGACATATCTGGCTTGTCGGGGAGCTGGTTCTCCATCCAATGCACGAGAAAATCCGGAAGGACTTGCGACTTGATCGCGTCACGATTCTCATATGTGATGTCTCGTGGAGACAGTTCGATTCCCCAAAGCGCAACTCGTCCGATGGCGTCAGGATTATTGAGTATATGCCCGAGCGGGCGTCGTTGAACACCACGATTGGGTGCTCCTGGAAGTAGTGGCGCAGTCGCCTGGCTGTCATGAAGATGCCATATGCCAGCTTCTGGTAGAGCGGGTACCGCTGCTTTGTTGGTGTGAGCACCTCGCTGAGGTAGTATACTGGGCGCTGGACCCCGTGGACCTTATTTTCTTCGGCTCATTCCACCACGAGCACCATGCTGACCACCTGGTTGGTGGCGGAGATGTAGAGCAGTAGTGGTTCCTTTTCACGAGGCGTCACTAGTACTGAGGTGGATAGTAGACACTTGAGGTCTTCGAATGCTTCTTGTGCCTCGTCTGTCCACTCAAACTTGTCAGCTTTGCGGAGGAGTTGGTAGAAGGGCAGTGCCTTTTCGCCCATTCGACTGATGAATCGACTGAGTGCCGTGATTCGCCCAGCGAGCTGCTAGACGCTGTTGACCCACAAGTATAGGGGGTGTATCGCAGTATTTTCGATAAGTAAGAGTGTCGAACCCAATGAGGAGCAAAAGGTGTTAGCGAATGGCTTGGAGCAGGAATTCTCTGTAAATACTTAGCAAACGGATTTTTAGGGTTTTTTGATAATGTAGATAAATAAAGTGAGAGTAAATAAAAGATAATAATAATAATTGCAGCAAGTGGTCCAATCCTTTCTTTAGCAAAGGACAAGATGGTTGTATTACTTAAGATGACCAAACATTCTCGAGGACACACGGGAATATCGTCAAGTGCTTTCGCTTCATATAGTTGATTAATCTTCTTTAGTTTGATAAGTGTTGTGTGGGTGAACCTGTGCTAATGTACCGACCTTCCTAGGACTAATACATACTTGTGATTATACCCCTTGCAAGCATCTGCAAGTATAAGAAAGTAATTAATATAGAAACCTAACCACGGCTTTAAACTCTGAGATCCTAACATCCCTTATGCAAAGGTTTCCTAACGGGGGTTCAGGTTTCTCTCACTCCGACAACCCCTACGATTAGTAGCCAAATACACAATGCATTCCCATAGGCCCATAAAGGTGAAGTGTCATGTAGTCGATGTTCACATGACACCACTAGAAGAATAACACCACAACTTAAATAACAAACCATTGAATCTTTCTCAACGCAATTCCACTACTAACAACATGACTTCTCCCATGTCCTCAAGAACTAAAGGAACTACTCACAAGACATCATATGGATCAAGATCAGAGATGAAATAATAATAAGTAACAATCTGAACATAAACGATAATTCGATGGTCCCACTCAATAGCATCAACTATAACAAGTAATCAACACTGGGAAAGTTTCCCCTAAGAACTATGCAAGATTCAACCCAATTGTTACAGCGGTATGGAGTGGTGATGATGGTGTTGATGGAGATGATGATGATGATGATCCCGATGAAGTCCAGCTTGATGGTGGTGGTGATGGCGACGATCTCCCCTCTCCGGAAAGGAATTTTCCCGGAAGATTTCTACGTGCCGGAGAGCTCTTTCTCTCTCCGTAGTTTTCTGCCCCGCAGAGGCGGCGAAATATTTCTGTGGTTACTCCTCGAGTCTTAGGGTTTCGTGGGGATAATATACGCCAAAGGGGAGAGACAGGAGTGGGCCAGGGTGGCCAGACCACCTGGTGGCGCGACCAAGGGTGGCCCGTGCCAGGGGGTGGTGTGGGCCCCCTGTGGCCCAACTCCGCTCCCCCTTCTGGCATCCTTCGTCTTCTGGAAAAATAGAATTTTCCATGTATTTTCTGGAATTTTCTGATCTTCGCGAATTTCGCCTCCAAGCAACACCTTTTCCATCAGAATCCTGACTTTAGCGGTCTATCCTCCAAAAGTCATCAACCATGCAAAAATAGATGAAATAACATAAGTATCATCTCTTAATATGAAATATATCAATGAAATACAGTAAATTATGATATAGAATAGTGATGCAAAATGGACGTATCAACTCCCCCCAAGCTTAGACTTCCCTTGTCCCCAAGCGAAAACTGAGCTCAATAAACATGACCTTAGGTTTATGGAGTGAAGAGTCGATAAAAGAATACGGACAAGAAGCATCACATTCATCAATACATAAATCATAATAGAAGACAACTCACCATTATATAACTTTTAACTTGCAATAAGTAAAGGAAACACAATAAAGATACATAAAGTAAATCATAATTGGTAATGGCAAACTTTGCTCTTGGTCAAAGAATAGCTAACAATTTGCAGGATTTCAAACATAAAAGGGGTTTCCATTGATAGCTTTCAAAGTAATACTCTCTAATATAAGAGCAATGTGCAAAGCAAGGAACATAAGAAACATGATTGAATAAATCATCATATGAATGAATGAAAGACAACAACTCAAAATACTTGCTGAGGTAGAAGGGAATAGGATTACTGACTAAACTAGAAAGTAAAAAGATAGGACCTTCGCAAAGGGAAGCAGGGATTTTAAGTTTCATAAAGAGCTTCCAAAAATTATGGTACTTATTAGCTTTCAGATCTCATTGCCCCTATCATAAGCATCTTGAGGTGATTAAGGTTAAAGCGACACAAATATGAAGATATGCTTGACAAGTTATAAGTTGAAAATCTCATGCCCCTTGCTTACGAGTACCGAACCTCATGCTACTCAACTTTAGTCATGAGTAAGTTCTTGTCATTGTAAGTATATGTGTATCATAGAGAACCGCCAATGGGGTACCCCTTGCCCCATGATACAGGAGCTATCCCATATCAAAATGACAAGGAAACAGACAATAAGCATCTCAGTGATCTTTTTATTTGCTATTTGCATAGGTTTTTATTGAGGATGCTTCATAGAATGCTCACTATGGTTATGCTTCAAGTTTCCACCATGATTAGGCATGGCTTAGGCTAGCCGCCCATGCATTTCTCTAACACACATACAAACTCCATGAGCTTACAAGCTCCACTTTTATTTCACACCGCCGGGATCCATAAGCAAAAGAACATAATATCAACTGAATAATAAGTGCAATGTTGAAAGCGTTCCCCATCACAACATGGTTCTGCTAATTCACAACTTATAAAGTGCAAGCATATAAGCAACATAGATGGACACAATGGTCCAAGTTTATTAAATGGAAGAAAGTCAAGTGTGCCATCATGTTCGTGAGAGCTTTAATCACTAATTTTCACATAACAAGTTTAATTCGGAAGGTAGATAAAAACATGAATTTACTTGGAATAGCAATAGTGCTAATAGGTAGATATGGTGGACACAAATGGCATAGGTTTTGGTTTAAGGATTGGATGCACGAGAATCATTCCCTCTCAGTATAGGTTTTAGGCTAGGAAGGCTGGGTAGCAAGCATAAGAGTTGAAGGAAACAAAAAAACATGCAGGTGATAAAAACAAACATGCAATCTTCCTTGGAAGCACAAAAGATCTTAACTAGAGAATACTAAGCTTATGAGCCAATCAAGGAAGAAAGATGATGAAATTATGTTTCTTTAAAAGTACTTTTTATCTTTTTCATTCAATTCTCATAACAGCGTTGCTACTGACCGAGCCAGGTTTGCCAAAACCAACTAAATTAACTCAATGATCCCAAAGTGATACCAATACTAATAACAAGATCAATCATATAACAGGAATTGAAAACTAATATAAGATATGCAAAAGATTGAATAATAGAATTTCTCATTAATATTCCATAACAGTAACTCACACCAAGGGATACATAGATATCTAACGAGAGGAGAGACACTTCCATAATGAAAACAATCCTATATGATAACTTCTCTATTCATGATATGACTCTACTTAAAAAGGTAAAAAGATAAAAGATAGTGATATGATACCGCGGCACTCCCACAAGCTTGGAACAAACCAAGGGGATGCCAAAATCTGATGACGGATTACTCCTTCGGCGGTGGTGGTGTTCTCTCATCCTCGTCCGACTTCCAAGGTAAGGGCTCCCCATCAACAAAAGACATCCTGGTCTCCAACATCCTGAAACTAGCAGCAGCACTTATGCGTTTGAACCTAACCTCATACTCACAGTTTTGATTTTGCATGTCGTAGAGCTGTGCTTGTAGTTGGTTGGTTGTTCGGTGGAGTGAGAGAATTTCCTCCTTAAGCTCCGCAGTCTCCTTCTGGTGCTCGGCGATGAGTTCTGAACTAATCTTATGGATGATATCCACTTCACGTTCTGCCATCTTCTTGTACCTAAAGACTTCTTCCTCCAATGCTTCCATCTTGTCCTCTAGACTGCCTTCACCTTTAGGGCCCTGCACCTCTTTTATCTCTACCTCCCCATCTTCGAGCAACAACTCCTTGGGATGAATCTTGAACTCACGCATGTATAGGTTGACGATGTCCACAGAGGAATCTTCCTTGGATGATCCAGAGGAACACATTGTGGCTCCAAAACTGAGACTCTACCTGTCAGAAATAGATCAAAATGAAAACACGACAAGAACATGATATACAAACCTCGGGGGATCCGGGGGATTATATATTACGATTTTTTACAACAAAAGGAAAGTACTGGGAGAAAACGGGTTGGAGACGGGCTCCGGGGTAGCCACACCACCTGATGGCGCGGCCAGGGGGCCCGCGCCATGGGGTGATGTGAGCCACCCTGGCTCCGTCTCTGTCCCTCTTTCGCTTCGTTGCTTTCCTTGTTGGATAAAACCTGCAAAAATATAATTTGACAGATTTTTTGCGGACCTTTTCTTACCAGAACTGTTACCTATTCGAAAACGGACTTTGTAGGTCTCTGAACTTGGTCTCTGATAAATTTTTCCGGAGTTACCATTTGTATAGCATCAATATCTTCATCTTCATACACATATTGCTTGAGTCATTTAACCTTTCACCATCTAAACACCATTCTCTCCTATAACCTGGAAATTTCCTTCACACAAAACTTCACACAATTCTCATTAGCAACATTAGTGCAAGCAAGGTAATAAACCTTTTAAGTTCAATTTCGACTAAAATCCATCAAAACATAAGCCATTGAAACAACTCCTTCCGAAAGCCCAAAAGGAATTCAAAAAGGAAATTGATTTAAGAAGCAAATGCAAGAATAGCCAAAATCTGTCAAATCCAACCAGTGGGTAAAGATCAATTTTTTCAAAAATCTTCTGTTGCTCAAATCAAAAAGTGCAAAACTAACGAAAGTTAAATAACAACCTGGGGCAGAAGCACAAAAAGTTAAATCTCAATCCGATGTACAGAGATTTTTCACGAATTTTTATAGCGAAGCACAAAAATCTGTTTCGGGACAGCAACATTCCCACATATTACTACTCTCTCGTTACAGGTTGATCTTGACACAAAAACCAAACAAAAGTATAAGGAGAGGTTATTACCGCAGTAATAACTTCCAAAACTCAAATAAACAAAAACAAACTGAAAGCACAAATATATTGGGTTGTCTCCCAAAAAGCTCTTTCTTTACAGCCATTAAGATGGGCATGATAATTTTTATGATGCTCACATAAGAGTAAGAATGGAAGTAAAAGGGAGCATCAAGAAGCAAAAATACGCATGTTTAAGTCTAACCCACTTCTTATGCAAGGGAGTTTTGTAAGAAAATAAATTGTTGAAACCAGAGGCTACAAGCATAGGAAGGCAAAACAAGTGCAACATAAAGACTTTAAGTATAAAACGAGGAAACTTGATATTATTGAGATGCATTAGAACAGTCTTCCCTCTCTCATAATAACTTTTAGTATCATGCATAAATTTAACGATATAACTATCACAAGAACCATTGTAGCAATGATCACTTATCCTAACAGAAAACACAGGGATACTAGCTCTCATAACACTACTTTGTGAAACAATATTACGGATATCCTTACAGAGGATAGTGTGCCCATCTTCTACATATTTAGTGACAAAGTCCTTCACATTTGCTACTACAGGTTCAGCATCCACTTGTTCATCAGGTTCAACAGCTTTATTTGTACTTTCCTTAACCATACTAGCTATCATAGAATGTTCCTTTATCTTAGCTGGGAAAGGCATTTTCTCAATGTAAGGTTCAGGTAAAATATGATTAGCAGTATAAACTTCGGTATCTCTTGCAGGAACACCATTAACAATATCTTTATAAGGTGCATGATACTTATTCCACTTCTTTTTAGGAATTTCAATATAAGAAGCAAAATCTTTAAAATAACTTGCAATAGCTTGAGAGTCTAGACCATAAGCATTACTAATATTCTGAAAGTTATCAGTTCCCATAAAAGATTCAATGCATTCATAATCATAATTTATACCTGACTTTCTTCCTTTATCATTCTCCCATGCTTCAGCATTGTCTTTAATACGGTCTAGAAGATCCCATTTAGCTTCTTCTTTCATGCGTGTAAATGATCTAGCACAAGAAGCATCCAATAGATCCTTATCATGAAGAGAAAGCCTTGCGTAAAAGTTATTGATAATAATATTGTTAGGGAGCTCATGAATAGGACATTTGAGCATTAGTAACTTCAATCTCCCCCAAGCTTGAGATGTGCTCTCTCCATCAAGAGGCCAAAAGTTGTATATTTGATTCCGATCTTTATGAATATCACTAGGAGGATAAAACTTTGAATAAAAGAGAAGTACTACTTCCTCCCATTCAAGAGCTTAACCATTCTTCAACAGCTTGTACCATTCCTCAGCTCTTCCTTTTAGTGATAATGAGAAGAACTTCTTCTTGACGTGATCTATTGTAATACTTGCACACTTGAACAACCCGCATAATTCGTGTATAAAGAGCAAATGATCACCGGGATGGACAGTTCCATCTCCAAAATAGTAATTATCCATAACACGATCAACAATTCTGGTAGGTATCTTAAAAGTATCATTCTCAGCAAGTGGCAGTTCATCTACTACCTTAGCAGTGGTAGTAGCATTATGAAATAAGAAACTAAGTGAATTATCCATATTGAGAATAAAGTAACTAACTTAAATAAACAATACTCATAGCAGAAGTTTCCTTTACTAGTTCCACCCTCCAGTAGCGCTTCACTCCCCGGCAACGGCACCACAAAATAGTCTTGATGACCCACAAGTATAGGGGGTGTATCGCAGTATTTTCGATAAGTAAGAGTGTCGAACTCAACGAGGAGCAGAAGGTGTTGACGAGTGGGTTGGAGCAGGAATTCTCTGTAAATACTTAGCAAACGGATTTTTAGGGTTTTTTGATAATGCAGATAAATAAAGTGAGAGTAAATAAAAGACAATAATAATAATTGTAGTAAGTGGCCTAATCCTTTCTTTAGCAAAGAACAAGTTGGTTGTATTACTTAAGATGACCAAACATTCTCGAGGACACATGGGAATATCGTCAAGTGATTTCGCTTCATATAGTTGATTAATCTTATTTAGTTGGATAAGTGTTGTGTGGGTGAACCTGTGCTAATGTACCGATCTTCCTAGGACTAATACATACTTGTGATTATACCCCTTGCAAGCATCCGCAAGTACAAGAAAGTAATTAAGATAGAAACCTAACCACAACTTTAAACTCTGAGATCTTACATCCCTTGTGCAAAGGTTTCCTGGGGGTTTAGGTTTCTGTCACTCTGGCAACCCCTACGATTGGTAGCCAAATACACAATGCATTACCCTAGGCCCATAAAGGTGAAGTGTCATGTAGTCGACGTTCACATGACACCACAAGAAGCCTCAACACAATTCCACTACTAATAACATAACTTCTCCCATGTCCTCGAGAACTAAACAAACTACTCACAAGAAATCATATAGATCAAGATCAGAGATGAAATAATGATAAGTAACAATCTGAACATAAAAGATAATTCGATGGTTCCACTCAATAGCATCAACTATAACAAGTAATCAACACCGGGAAAGTTTCCCCTAAGAACTATGCAAGATTCAACCCAATTGTTACAGCGGTATGGAGTGGTGATGATGGTGTTGAGGGAGATGATGATGATGATCCCGATGATATCCAGCTTGATGGTGGTGTTGATGGCGACGATCTCCCCTCTCCGGGAAGGTATTTCCGTGGCAGATTTCTGCCTGCCGGAGAGCTCTTTCTCTCTCGATAGTTTTTTGCCCCGTAGAGGCGGCGGAATCTTTCTGTGGTCGCTCCCCGAGTTTTAGGTTTCGTGGGGATAATATAAGCCAAAGGGGAGAGCCAGGAGTGGGCTAGGGTGGCCACACCAGCTGGTGGCACGACCAAGGGTGGCCCGCGCCAAGGGGTGGTGTGGGTCCCCTGTGGCCCAACTCCGCTCCCCTTCTGGCATCCTTCATCTTCTGGAAAAATAGAATTTTCCATGTATTTTCTAGAATTTTCTGATCTTCGTGAATTTTGCCTCCAAACAACACCTTTTCCATCAGAATCCTGACTTCAGCGGTCCATCCTCCAAAAGTCATCAACCATGCAAAAACAGATGAAATAACATAAGTATCATCTCTTAATATGAAATATATGAATGAAATACAGTAAATTATCATATAGAATAGTGATGCAAAATGGACGTATCAGACGCCTTTTATGTTCTTCGCCTTCTCCATGGCCAGTATGGCCTTTATTTTCTTCAGGTCTGCCGCGACCCCCCTCGTGGGGATGAGAGACCCGAGTAGTTGGCTTGATGGCACGCCGAAGGCGCATTTGTCCGGATTAAGCTTGATCCGGTAGCGGTCGAGGTTAGCGAAGGTCTCACGGAGATCGTCGATTAGCGTGGCTTCCTCTTTGGTTTTGATGACGATGTCGGCAATGTAGACTTGGATGTTGTGACCAAGTTGGTTCTTGAGGCAAGCTTGCATGCACCACTGATAGGTGGCTCCTGCGTTATTTATCCCAAAGGGCATCGTGTTGTAGCAGAACACACTAAAGGGCATTGTAAACGCTGTTTTCTCCTGGTCTTCCTCCTTCATTCGAATCTGATTGTAGCCTGAGTAGGCGTCGAGGAGGCAGAGGCGCTCGCATCCTGCGGTGGAGTCGAGGAGGCAACGGGAAGTGATCCTTTGGGCAGTGCTTATTCAAGGAGGTGAAGTCGACGCACATCTGTAGGATATCCGTGTATTTTTTAGGCACAAGCACTGTGTTAGCGAGCCAGGTGCTTTCCTTGATATCGCGTATAAAGTTTGCGTCGAGGACTCTGTTGATCTCCATACCGACTACTTTTGCTCTTGGTTTAGACAGTCACTGTATAGTCTGCTTGACTGGCCTCGTGTCTAGATTCACATTGAGTGAGTGCTTGGCGAATTCCCTAGGAACCCCTCGCATGTCCACTGGACACCAGACATAGATTTCCTAGTGCTCACGGAGGAATTCGACGAGCGCGAGTTCCTATCCAGAACTCAAGTTGTTGGCAATGAGGGTCGTCTTGGTCAGGTCTGTTGGGTGGACCTGGACTTTCTTTGTGTGCACCGACGAGTCGAAGGACATGTCGAGTGAACTTGGTCTGCTCAAGGGAGGCAGACTGTTATCTGTCGACTCCTTCAATCTTGCGAGTTCCTCCTACATGCCGAAGGACTGGGAGATTCTGTTGAATTCCCTGTCACAGCTGTCGGACCTATCAAAGCTTCCATTGTTTGTGATGACGTCATTTGGACCTGGCATTTTCATCTATAGGTAGGCATAGTGCGGCACTGCCATGAACCTCACGAACGCGACATGTCCGAGGATGCAGTGGTATTGTGAGGGCCAGTCGACGACTTCAAAGTTGATGCGCTCTCGCTGAAAGTTTTGCGGCGTGCCAAAGATGACGTCGAGGTTGATTTTTCCTAGGGGATATACGCCCTTCCCTAGGATGATGCAGTAGAACGTCGTGTCTGAAACTTCCGTACAAGTCAGAGGGATCCTCATCGCACGCAAGGTACTCACGAACATGAGGTTGATGCCGCTCCCGCTGTCCATGAAGACGCGAATCATATCGAAGCCCCCGATCTGCGCCTCGAGTACGAGGGGATAGTGGCCTGGACGAGGAACTTGGCATGAGTGGTCGCGCTTGTCGAAGGTGATGCAGGACTCGCTTCCACTGAGGTACTCGGTGGTGGAAGGTGGAGAGTTTATCGCCAAATTGACTTGGCAAGTGATTTCCTTCTGCATTTGATTGGAGGGGCGCCCTTTTTGGATCATCCCCATGTTGCCCACAGCTCGTGGGTATGGCTCATCTCCATGATGCTGGACTGGCACAACCGCAGGTGTGGTGGCCCGGGCGGTGGTGGCGGAGCTCCATGTGCCACAGCGCCTGATGAAGCTCCATAGCCCCTATTGATCGCATCACGATTCATCTGAGCCAGGCCTTCGTGGAGCTTGAGGAACTCACGGTAGTCCTTTAGGAGGTGGCTGGACTTTTTCTTGCCATCGTATTTATCGATGTAGAAGTGCACGTTGCATGGTCCAAACAGTTTGTCCTGGATAGACGTTACGGGTGCCTCTTCGCGAGTGTGGCGCTGCCACACCTGAGTGGTTTTCCTACTTTTCGTGGTATCCACAGCTGCGATATCCGCTGTTGCGGTTGTCGTCGCGTTTGTCGGTGTAGCCAGCCGCGTCGTGGTCCTCGTAGACATGCATTCGATGTTTTCCTCGGCGGTCGCGTCTATGCCCGAGGTCGTCGTCATCATCGGAGTAGGTATTGTTTTTTATCGAATCTTCTCCGTCCACCCACCGATTCACGATCTCCATCAGGTGGTCGATTGTTTTGGGCTTCGAGCGGCCTAGCTCCTCCCTGAGCTCTATACGGTGAACGCCGCCGTTGAACGCGTCGATTGCGCGGTCTTCTGAGATGTTTTCTGCGGAGTTCTTGATGATGGACCATCTCTGGATGTACGAGCGTAGCGACTCGCCAGACCTTTGTTGGCAGCCTCTCAGTTCTTCGATTGATGCGGGCCTTTTTTAAGTGCCCTTGAAGTTGCGCATGAAGCTGTAGACTAGCTCTTCCCAGCTACGAATCGATCCGCGCGGGAGATTGTTGAGCCATGCGCGAGCGGCTCCCTGCAGTTGTAGCTACAGGCATTGCATGGTCGTGCTTCTACTCCCGCCGTGTAGCCTGACGGAGGAGATGTGATCCTCCAGCCAAATCTTTGGGTCCTGTAGGCCATCAAAATTTGGGTTCTCCAAGGGGAGTTTGAAGCCTTTAGGCATTCGCTTTTGCTTGATGGCTCTGCTGAATCATCTGGCGCCGCAGAGATCCACCTCGTCATCCTCTGAGTCAGTCGAACGAGCGCGTCTTGCGTGCATTTTGTTGACTTTGCGTTGCGTGATGTCATCACGCGCGCCGTAGTCGTGATCGTGTTGCAGTGAGCGGCGACGTCGAGATAGGTCGTGGCTATCATCGCTGGACGAGGGCGAGGAGTAGCATTTGGCTAGAGCCTTGCTTTTCTTCGGCTCTGGCATTGGCTCTTTGTCGAGGGCAGCCTCAATTAGCCCCAGGCCCGCGATCGTGGATCGATGCATGGCAACTCATGGATCTCTAGCCGGTGGCTGGTTGTTGAGGAGGTACATGGTGGCTGCAGTCACCGTGGCTTGCGGCGTCTTCGGGAGCACGTTACCTTGCGTATCCACCATCATAGAGCTGAAGTCGAGGACTTTCGCGGCTTCTAGGCGCTCTTGTTCGGTGAGGTGGGCCAGTCGAGATCGCCTTTTGTTGGCCAGGTACTCGTTGCCCTTGGAGGAGGATCCTCCGTGGGAGGAGAGCCCAGTTCGCCAGAGGCTCGACTCATCCGCCGCCATTCTGCGCACCTCAAGTTGCACGATTACTTGCTGTTGGCTCTTGAATTCCTCCTTTAGCAGCCAATGGTAGCCCATCAGCATGTCCTGTGAGGTGTTGGGGGGTAGAGGATTGCCCCATAGAGCTTCTCGATAGCGGTCCCACTCGTTGTCATTGAGCTTGATCAGCATGCGCTCTCCGGTGTTCTCATTTGCCGTGAGCGACGGTTCTCCTCCCATCCCATTATTGGTGGGCATGCTGTTGGTGGGGCCACCGTTGGTAGGGCCACCGTTTGGTATACCGCCGTTGGGCGGTCTAGTGCCAGTGCTGGTGTTTTCGCGATTGACGCCAGTGTCATCCGTGTTGATGATGGTGCACATGAAGTGGTTGGGGAAGCTGTTTCTCCCACAACTTTCAGATCCGGAGCCGTAGGCACCATCTTCTGTGGCTAGGTCACCCAGATCGGATCCGCGACTACTGTCGCTATCCGTGCCCCCAGTTGCTACCGAGGTGTTGAGCTCGCTGAGGGTGCCGATTCATGGCAGGAACCACGATGCTGGAGCAATCGCGGGTGCCGTCGGCTGGTCAGGCATGCAAAGCGTGCCCAGTTGACCGACCTGGAAGCGGAAGCTCTCGATCGCTAGGCTGATCCCATCGCCCACGGACTCGAAAGCCGGGCGAGTGGCCGACGTGTGGACGGTGAAGTCGAAAGTGCCGAAGAGCTGGCGAATCTCCACTATTGCAGTGTTGTAGATCGCGGTTAACAGGGATGAAGAAGCCGCGACATCAGCACTCCCAGTTCCCACAGACGGCGCCAATTGACGAGGGTTCAACTCGTCAATTCCCATTGTTATGGACTTGGGTTTTGGAAAAGGAGAGAGCGCTGGAGGCATCAATCGGCTAGCAAACAAGCACATAGGGACACAAGGTTTACCCAGGTTCAGGCCTTGTAGAGGTCCCTACTCCTGCTTGTCTTCTCTTGGAATTATCAAAGGAATCGAAGATTACAGGGGTGCGCAGATGCAATCTGGCGATGGTTGTGGAAAACTAGGGTTGTGATTGTCCTCGTCGCCGCCCCTCCTAGCCTTTATATAGATAGGCTAGGTCTCGAGTAGCAGGTCGAGTCAGTTACAGATTAGGGTTCATCCCTTTGAACTTTCTATCTGAAGCTTCTTCTTGTGTTGCAAGCAATCAGAGAGTCTGTGGGTCACCCGAATTCTGTATTGGGCCTTGACAATGCCGTGGGCTTCTGCCGTATCTGCACCGTATATGCCAAACTTGAGTACTTGTAGGGTATACCCATGTCACAGAGAGACTCTTGGGTGAGAGTGAAGAAAGAGGATGGCCGGGGACACGGGGAGGCAAGGGGGCGAGAAGGGGTCAGACACCCCCCAATGCTTCGCTCCCCCCTCAACAAATCTCGGTAGGTAGTGACGGTACTTTTCTTCTAATAATTGTAGTAGATTTTTTTGAGCGTATGCAGTAGATAATCAATTGACTAGTGTAAGGCCCTTTGTCGCTGTAGCTTTGCATATTTGTACCACACGCACGAAGCTCAACCAGAGCTCGCGTCCGCGTCACTCCCAGGGGGCGACCCGGACGACCCCGACGCCATCGCACCTCACCCCCCGGCGTTCCCCTCACCGCCACCAGACGTAGCCTAGTCGGTGGCGGCAGGACTCCTCCTCGCATGCGGCAGCCTCCGTCGGATGCAGCGACGCCCTATATGTCGGTCTGCAGGTGGCAGGGAGAGGCGCCGGGACGGCGGCCCCGGGTCTTTGGCGTGGTCGCCGACGGCGACGGCGGCTGCGTGGGCAGCGCCCGGCCATCGCCCTGGGGGTGCTGGTAGCCAGGCTTCTCTACGGCGCCGGCAGGCCCGTACAGGCTAGATCTGGGCCTGGCGCCCTTGGGCTTCGGCCTGACCTGGGTCCAGGGAGGATCTGGGTGCGTCTTGGCGATGGCCCTATGGAGGTCACCGCGGGCCCAGGTCTGGATCTAGTTGGGCCTGCGCGACGTCCTCTCGCCTCCACTCTGTCCGCGACGCCCGTACGAGGTGGGCCGCTGTTGTTCGGCATCGGTCGGGTGTCGTCCCTACCGGTTTGCTGGGAGGGGTTCCCGAGGCCGGCGCATACTTGCCGATGTAGGCAACATGTTTCCTCTCTGACCCGCGGGGTAGGTCGGTGGTGCGGTAGTGATCTCTGCTAGGTCCACTCTGCGGCCTCGTGTCGGTGTCCGGTTGTGGGTTTTTGGGCTGGATCTTGGCGAAAGCTTCGCTTGGCTTTGGCTAATGCCGGTGATGGCGTCACCTCCGGGTGTCGTTCCCTTGTTGAAGGCGTCCCGATGATGATCCCATGGGACAGCTTGTTGGATTCTGTCCCTCCATCCCAAGTTGTTCCTTTGGGTGGCCTCACTTCGGACTAGCTCTCTATCAGTGTCCTGTGGATCACCCTGTGACCTCCCGCTGGTGTCCCAGCCCTCGCATACCGTTGGCCTGGCAGAATTACCCGGTTGGGTTGCGGTAGCTGACGTCTCATCTAGTGCCTTGGGGGGATTTGCTAGGGCGGTCGTCTGGTCGTAGCCGATACCGGTGGGCTATTCCCAATGCCAGAGGAAGATGCCATGTTTTAGGTCTGGACCTAGCCCGAGCTCCAGGGGTGGGGGTTTCAGGTCTGGGTGAAAGCTTTGAGGACTTCGGTTCCTGCCGAGGACGATGACGCGTTCTTGCGCCATTCACCTTCTTGGAGGCGTCTCCGCAAGACCCCCCCTCCTTTGGCGCCTCAGGTGCTGCTAGGTTGCTGATCCGGCGTTGAGTTCCCCTTGGGATACAGTCTTGGTGTGGTGGAGGCTTGTTGGTGGGAACTTGGTCGAGATTGCTTCGGTGCATCAGAAGACAAGACTCCCTAATCTTTGACCAAGCTGGCGCTCTGGCTTGACGTTTTTCTGTGTTGTCTTTTCGTGTGTGTTGGGTTGTGTGCTCTGGGCGCGTGTGCGTTGTAACTTGTGTTGTAACTTCTAGCCGGTTGTTGGTTTCGTTAATTCAAAGCCGGGCTCACTTCGAGCCTTCCGTCTAAAAAAAGCTCAACTAGACAAATGGCCCATCTTACGAAGTCTAGGCCACCGTGGTGGCTTAACTTGTCTGTTCTTTTTCCTATACCAAGCGTGAGTCTGGCCGCCATCTGGTATTCTTGTTAATTCGATCCAATTTTGCATCTCGCTCGTAGGGCGCCTGCTGGTGCCCGGCATCTGCAATTCGTTGATCATGCGCTCTCGCTAGCGGCGTGGGGTTGTGCGGCTGCGATCAACTTGCCATCAGGGATCCCCTCAACCATGTACGTACATGTATGTGATTACTTGACTAAGCAGTCATTCTAAAATCCCTGCAGTGTAAGTGTTATCGCGGCTAGTATTTTATAGCTTTTTCTGATCGATCGCAACGTGTTTAGACTACAACATACTAGTCTGATTCCTTTACTAAATGAATGCAATGATTCTTCATCTTAATTATTTTATGCCTTAAGTATGCAGAGGAAAACACCACAACACCTATAGTTTTCTTTCTTAATACCTAAGGATAAAGAGTAAGGCACCAACAACAACAATATATAAACATCTTTCAAAAACTGCCTCGATCGTCTCATGAAGATTTTTTGCGATATATTCATGTTTTTTTCTTGTGTGATAATTTTTTCGCCCCCTCCCCTATAGTCAAATCCTGGATCCGCGCCCTTGGCCGGAGATGCTTGGATCAATAGAATACATGCATTGGACATGGAAATTTTGTCCTACTGGATGGAAAGGTCAGTACAAAGGCAACTGCAATGATCCAACAATCATCCTTGAGGCAGTAGCATCGAAGGATCTATGGATTTGGCATACCTTTTTCGGATTGGCTGGGTCTCACAATGGCCTGAATGTGTTTTCTAGATCATCTCTATTCTCTAGGCTTGTTGCAGAAGATTCTCCTCGTATCAACTACGAAGTCAACAAACGTGAGTACACCATGGGTTACTATCTTGCAGATGACATCTATCCTCCATGGGACACCTTTGTGAAGACAATCTCGGAGACTCTAATCAACAACCACAAGAAGGCTCACTTTACCAAGGTTCAAGAGTCCACGAGGAAGGATGTCAGGAGTGTGCTTTTGGTGTGCTTCAGAAGTGCTTTGGCATAATTAAAGACCTTGATGAGTATTGGAAGCCCAAGGTGCTTTGGTAAATAATGACATGTTGCATTATCTTGCATAATATGATCATTGAAGATGAACACGGCATGCCAGAGAACTTCCGGTACATCTCTAATAGTGATCTTGCAGAACCAGCATATGATGGCAACATGATCCAACAATTCCTCGAAACCCATCAGCGCATTGAGAACAAGGAGGTGCACTACCAGCTGCAACATGATCTTGTTGAACATCACCGGCGTCTCCATAGTGCTACCTAGTTGAGTTTGAACTATTCTCGTCATTCGTTGCACTTAAACCTTATTTTTATTCATTCGTAAACATGTTATTCCATTGTATTTGAACTATGCCAAGTGTTTGTCTTTCAATAGTTTAATTTCTAGACTTTTTTTTACTCCTCTAAGTTTTGGAGATCGGTTACGAACCGCTTTTCTTTAGAGGAGTATTTTTACTCCTCTAAGTTTTAGGGAGCTGTTTTACTCCTCTAACTATTGTGGACGGGGTAGAGATTCCCTAAGACACCAAATTGATAGCGGTAGGCCAAGGTACTTCATAGGGAAGGGTAAATAAAAAATCTCAGTTATCTTTCTCATGGATGCCAAACGTATATGAAAATGCAAGGTAAGAATTCCATGAAGAAATACCTCTAGATCATTCCACACTGCCCTTGTTATGTAATCCAGGGTTAAGGGAAAACAAAAGAGTGCCCATGGACAATTAGCAAGCTAGATAAAATTCTAGGTATAATCATCTAGAGCCTGCCAACTGGCTCCTCTTAGGAGGTCGCGACCAAAGACGCTGAGATAGCTCTTACTTGTGCCTGTCGAGTGAACAATGTATTGCTTGACCTTTCTTGTGATTTTGGTGCTGGGAACTCGCTGATAGAATAGGAAGCTGGTCAGTGACTTGCCATTTTCTTATTATATGCCTCGTTACTACCACATGTTCTCGTGCGTTGAACCCAGAAAGTAATTGTGCATAGATAGTCACTCTGTTGCCGCCATGCATTCACCAAGCTACGCCCATCAAGATTAGACCAACAACTATGACTACTGATGGTTGAATTCTTGATCCTTCCCAAGCCTAGTGGTGTACCATAGATAGTCAACTTGCGTATAGTGCCCCAAGCGTTTTTGCCTACCTAAGAAATACTGAAGCGTTCCTCATGGGAGCTTATGTATATAGCATTTCGACTTAGAATGTACTCGTCTCTAGTAGGTAGATTGGCATTGGTGGTCGCCATGAAAGCGGATTGAATAAATTGGATCCGTCCTTCTCAACCATATTTCGGTACCACGCAATCAGTTCAAAATCAGAAAGTTTTGAAATAACATAATTTTAAAACATTTAGTGCATAAACCCATGTTGTAGAATGACGCCACCACTGGTGGAAAAATGGCCTCTAGTCCCGGTTCATAAGGGCCATTGGTCCCGGTTCCTAAACCGGGACCAATAACTCGGGAATAATGCTAGTCCGGTCATGCATAACCGGACCAATGGGTCTCCACGCATGGCGCGACGAGGAGGGGTGGAACATTGGTCCCGGTTCGTGGGAAAAACCGGGACCAATGGGTCTCCACGTGGCAGGGCCAGAGACGGGCGGGGGTGGATCATTGGTCCCGGTTCTTGGCACGAACTAGGATCATTGGTCTCTGTGCCGCAGCAGGGTTTTGTGCCGCGGCAGGATTTTTGGGCTATTTTTCTGCCGCAGCAGGATTTTTTTTATCAATTTAATGGTACTACATACATACAGCAATAATGAAACCACGATATATATATTACACATCATGCATGATCACAAATATATACACCGTCTCATCCGTCTTCTTGGTCGAAACATATTATAATTACAAATGATACTCTCACAGGAATTTCATCTAATTTACATCTTCTTTTATACACTTCACCCTTCCAAATGAAGCGGGTAATAGTATTCTCCTTTCGGATCTATGACTTGTTCTAACAAGAATCCGGCAATTTCCTCTTGAATTCATTGCACGCGTTCTTGTGATAGAAGACCGTCCCGCATCCGTTCGATCTAATATAAAGAAGGGGATCAATATATGAATGAAACTAAACACAATTGGTGGTAATAAAATAAAGTTTTGATTATTGTTTATCGTACTTCAATTTTTTTGATCTTCTGGTCTGCCCCCTTCTCTTTGGTCGTCTGACGAATGAACTCGCAGACATAATATCCACATAAGTTATTTCCGGCTTCCTGCCTCAAGCACTTTACGAGAACGGAGTTCAATCAAAATAATAATCAAGCATGATAATGGTGGTATTGAAACTAGAATCAAAGAGATGCATGGATCTAGCAAGTAGTACTTACAGTCAATGGTTAAAATATAAGCTCTGGCTTCCAAACACCCCTAGTTTTGGCGGTGAACCGTTTCCAAGCCTTCTGGAGGCATTCCTGCATGTCCACCCACTTTTCTAATGGTGTGCGTTTCGAGTCCAGGACTTTTACTACTCCGGTGTCAACAGCAATGATTAACAGAATATAGTGGAAGCTTGACACACTAACAAAATATAACACGAGTCAATTATACGCTTAACATCGAGTAAGCGAAAATAGAATATGTACAAGACAATAACACACACTCAGCGTTGTAAGGAAATAGTATTTCCCTTCTGTTGCTGAAATACTTCAACGCTTGGAACAAGTTATCCTCTATCTCTTTGGGATTTGTTTTTAGAGTAACTTCATGAACGAAATTACAGTCAACAAACCCAATGTCATAGATTTGTCCTTTGTTGGATTCTTGAATCTTCATTCTGCATATATAATTAGTATAGTGATTAGTAAGATTATACAAGCAACGAATGAGCTGAGCTAGAAAGACTTAATTACAGAAATTAATAATACTTACAAACAATAGGCACTGACGATAGCTTTGTCGAGGGCGATGGAGACGGTTGCGCTGAGTGGTGAGCTGGTGAAGGCGACGATTGCGCTAGAGAATGGTGAGGTGGCGGCGAAGGTGGATTGCTGCTCTGAGGAGTGGGCGTCCTTGGCGGCACATAATTTGGAAGCATGATGCGCTCCTTTAGCTATAGAATTGTCCCTCCTTTGGCTTCTCCTAGTTGAGTCAGCTCCATATCTTCCCCTGCAGGGTGGTCTAGCTTCAGCTCCTCAAAATCTTCCTTCACCTCATCCACCGTGACGACAGCGTGCCCTTTTGAAACCGGTCTGCAATGCCAAGTTGGGTTAGGCACAATTGGTACCGCCATGCCGACCACCGCTGTCACCCTTAAGTTCATAACCTGCACCTTTATCTCACAAGCTGTTGTCTTCATGATATCATCCACTGGGTAGCGTTTAGGAGGAGATGTCGTTGGTGCTTCATCATCAACATCATGGAGCTGCGTGGAAGCGACACTGCTTTTCTTATTCGATAGGGCGCCGTTACCCTCGAATGCAGCTTCTACCACGTGCCGCTGAGATTGGCCGCTAGTACCTTGCTGGCTAAGTCTGTCGAGTTGATCCTGGTGTCGCTTTAATGCTTCTTCTACATTACGCAGCCGGTCTGTAGCGGCCTCTTTCTCAGCTGCCTCCCTTTCCTTTCTCCTCTGATGGCTTGTATCGGGATATCTCTTCATTTCCGGGGGGAAGGCAACCTTCCACGACTTGGAGCCTGGTGTGCCTCGTGCTCGTCCGTCGTGTTCAGGATTTTTAAGGGCCCGTGTGAGCTCGTCGTTCTCTCTATCGGGAATGAACCGTCCCGCTGCAACATCATCTACTGCATTTCTAATATCGTCGATGGGCAGTAGGGGATCATCTTTGTGTTTTTGATTATATATTTCCCTCCCTTCTTTGTCCAACGTGCCCCCATGGCCGTAAAACCAGTTTCTCGCCCGTGGTGTCCATGTTGTGGGCTCTGGTCTGATCCCGGCAGCTATGTAATTGACCTCAAGTGCATCCCACTTAGGCATGCAACCGCGTGTGAGGGCCCCATGTTATGATGGTACAGTTTCTTAGCAGCATTCTCCGTATTTATTCTAGACCTTTCCTTAGCTTTCTCCGATGTCTTGTACTTCACAAAATCCTCCGACTGGTGTCTTAACTTATCATAGCCGGCTTCATTGAAATTCGGAGTCTTCTCTACCTTGACAAAGTTATTGTACAGTTTCTTCTTCCAGTTCTTGAATGCATCGGCCATCTTGCTGAGAGCAAACTTCTTGACTCTTTGCACAAGCTCCCTTCTTGCTCTCTCCTCCTCATCTAGATTCACATCTGGTACCGGCAGGAGGAAATTAGTCATGAGCTTGTCAAAAAGCTTATCTTTGGCGTTGTCGCCGACATACGGGACTCCACCGCCGCTTGGACGATTCCATTCTTGAACGGAGATCGGGATGTAGTCCCTCACAAGAACACCGCATTGCTTGACAAATTTTCTTGCGACATCGACGGGAGCTTGCGGTTCGCCATCTACACCGACCACGTCGATCCTATACCTCACAGTGTCATCCAACTTTTTTGTTGGGCCTCGTTTCGTTCTTACGGAAGAAGTTCTCGATCCGGAGGGCTAAAAGAAGAAAGAGTGTTAATATATGCATGTATATATATAAACAGCAGTATTTTAATTACAAAAATACATATATACACCTCGCCGGTGTTTGCGAGATTTAAGGTTCCGCCGAAGCCATCGCCCTTCTTCCTTATCGGCTTCTCCCCTGTCCCATGCTTCGGCTTCTACCTCACCGGAGCCGTCTCCTCGGTTGAGAGACTCATCTCCCTGACCGGAATCGTTCAGAAACTCACTCGTGACATCGATATCGATATCTTCATTTTCACAGATCATCCCTTGGAGGATGTTTTCCTGATGTGTTGGATCCATAGTATCTGCAAGTTAAACAATCAACACATGGCATCGATAATGATATGACAAGTTAAACATAGTTGAAATTTAACCCTAAGGCATGCTTGGCAATTTAAGTGGGATCCGAAGGGTCCAAACCCTATTACAAGAGAGACCCCGAAATCACCTACGAGGGGTTGATTTCATTCTCTTATTAAACTTGTAATTAAAGTTGTTGAACAATGCATGATTATGAGTATTATGTAGATCTCATTTTTCTGAACATTTTGATATATTATACATATTTTTCTGACTTAGAAATAATTAGTTACTGAATTTATAAGATTAAACTCTTTTCTGAAATTATTTAAACAATTATTAAACTTTTATTGCGTCAGCATAGGTAAAGGCTGACGTCACCTAAGGCTGGGAACCTTTTCTCACAGATGCATCGCCTACCCACAAAGGATGGCGATTAGTGGGGCAGGGCACGCCGTCGGGCTGGCAGAGCTTACTCGACGCCCACGTCAAGGCGCCACATGAGCGCCACCTTGGCGCCACATGGGCTCGCCGGAGGGCACGTCGGCCGGCGGTGGTTAGCGGCACTAGAGTGCTTCCTGGAACGCGCAGAAGGTCAAGTTCGAACGAGCGCGTCGCGAGGAAGCTAACGGTGGTCGCGCCGCCCCTTATTGGTCATCGGAGCGTCGTCTGCGACGGCGGCCGACGGAGGCGGATAGTGGCGCTCGGCGATAGAAGGAAACGAAGCGAGAGAGAGAGAAAGGAGAGGTCCTGGAGGACCAACGGCTCACCACGAAGACGATGGACGGGTCAACGAGGCCGGAGGAGCTCGGAAGCAGCGGCAATGGCGACGGCCAGAGTCGGAGCAGACGGTGACTGTGGCGTCGATTTCTAGCGTGCGCGGTCGATTCCTCAGACAGTGGTGGCGCGGTGGCGGCGGGCGTCGACGGCGTGAAGCGGCCGCTCTAGATTTGGGCAGCCTGCCGGCGTGATTTTGCTCCGCCACAAATTTTCCTTAGCCGCGCGTCGATGTGCTCTGTGAATTGGGGGGAGTTGGAGGAGGAAGAGCCGGGGCTGTTAACTGTACAGACCATTGGTCCCGGGTCGTCCCAATAACCGGGACCAAAGGGCCAACGGTCCCGGTTGGTGCCACAAACCGGGACCAAAGGTCTGGGGCAGGAGCGTTATTGTGCTGCCACGTGCGCGGGTCTTTGGTCCCGGTTCATCCCACTAACCGGGCCCAAAGGATCAACGGTCCCGGATCGTGCCAACAACCGGGACCAAAGGCATGTTAATGGCAGCGCGCGCATCCAGGATCATCGGTCCCGGTTGGTGGGACGAACCGAGATCGTTGACCCGTTTTTCAGATTTTGGCAAACCTTTTGGTCTTCTCGCCATTTTCAAATTTGTTTTCTTCTTTAATTAATAAGATGTTTCAATTTAAGATGATTATTTATTTGGAATTTCATAAAACTTTCAACAGGAAAAGTGCTTCAATTTACATAACTAATCAAAAACCATTTTCTGTTTTTAAATATTTTTATTTGAACTATACAATTTTACTATTTTCAATTAAAATTGCATTAACAAATATTTATTACATAATTTGGAATTTCAAAAAACTTTCAACAGGAAAAGTGCTTCAATTTACATAACTAATCAAAAACCATTTTCTGTTTTCAAATATTTTTATTTGAACTACACAATTTTACTATTTTCGATTAAAATTGCATTAACAAATATTTATTGCATAATTTGGAATTTGAAAAAACTTTCAACAGGAAAAGTGCTTCAATTTAAATAACTAATCAAAAACCATTTTGTGTTTTTAAATATTTTTATTTGAACTATACAATTTTACTATTGTCAATTAAAATTGCATTAACAAATATTTATTACATAATTTAGAATTTCAAAAAACTTTTAAGAGGAAAAGTGCTTCATGCCCACTAATGTTATGGCTAGAATCAGGGCATAGTTTGTGATAATGTGCCCATATTGTGCACACATATGCATCTTGGGATGGCTTACGATGTTGCGGGAGGAAGTTTTCCTTTTTGACGCACGAAAAAGCCAATTTCCATTTTTGAGGTGCCGAAATCGGGGTGTTCTGTGAAGCAACCACCAAATTAAAGTTTGGCATTGGTACCAAACTATTTTTCAAAAATACTATACCACCTTATACGGACAATTTCCCAACCGGTGTATTTGGAACCTTTCTGTCCATCCCTCATGAAAAAGACAAATTCCTGCAGAATCGGTAGGAGGTTGCCAAGATTTGAACTACAAGTACATGATATAATGCTTGTGAATTTTTAAAAAAATCATTTATAGGTTCACAACATGCTATTTCATCAGAGATCCACTTCAAGTTCAGCGAGGCTCAAATCTGGCTAAGAAGCTTCATGCCCGCCGTTTTGAATATAGTTTGAAACGGGCATAAGAAATTCAAAAATGATCCAAACAATGTGAAACCTTCACGTGGTGTCATATTATGTGTCACAGTTGCAAGGAAAAATATTAAACTTGAAAAATTGCAAACATCATAAAAAATCCTTCACAAAATGACCTATCATGTTCGAGGTTTCATGGCATTTAGGTCAAACCACCAATGTTATGGCTAGAATCAGGGCATAGTTTGTGATAATGTGCCCATATTATGCACACATGTGCATCTTGGGATGGCTTACGATGTTGCAGGAGGAAGTTTTACCTTTCGACGCACGAAAAAGCCAACCGAGACTAAAGTTGTCGGTGGGATAAGGACGCGTGGGTAACCTTTAGTCCCGGCTAGTGGGTGCAACCGAGACTAAAGTTGTCGGTGGGATAAGGACGCGTGGATAACCTTTAGTCCTGGCTGGTGGGTGCAACCGAGACTAAAGCTATCGGTAGGATAAGGACATGTGGGTAACCTTTAGTCCCGGCTGGTGGGTGCAACCGAGACTAAAGCTGTCGGTGGGATAAGGACGCGTGGGTAACCTTTAGTCCCGGCTGGTGGGTGCAACCGAGACTAAAGCTGTCGGCAGGATAAGGACGTGTGGGTGGACGCACTGCTCGATGAGATAAAGCATGTAGCGCACGACGCCCTGTCGGAGGAACAAGACAAAGTAGAAGCGGCGTCGTGCCTATAAAAGGACCATCGATACGCCATGGCAAGCAGCTCAACAAGCCAACATAGGTAGAGAGAATTTCATCCCCATGGATGGAGGGTTAGGAAATCTCCCGTGGCGGAGCTTCTCGAAGATGTCGTTGGTGCACA
Source organism: Avena insularis (assembly GCA_023614405.1). Lineage (NCBI taxonomy): Eukaryota > Viridiplantae > Streptophyta > Magnoliopsida > Poales > Poaceae > Avena > Avena insularis. Next base: position 455,332,909 of record CM042693.1, on the reverse strand, counting down.
TGCCCTACGGCATCTTCGGAAGCTCCGCCTCGGAAAAATTTCCCTGCAAGCCCGTGAAAGACTCCATCTCCTCTAATAGTGTTGGGGAAAGGGTTGAGAAATCTCCCGTGGCGGAGCTTCTCGAATATGTCGTTGGTGCACACGCCCTACGGCATCTTCGGAAGCTCCGCCTTGGAAAAATTTCCCTGCAAGCCTGTGAAAGACTCCATTACATAAAGTTTTGATACATCACATAAAGTTTCCATACATTACATAGATTTACATAGGGTTTAGGGTTTAGGATATGAATCCTTCGTCGCGTATGTCGATCCCTTGCCTATGATCGCTTCTTAGGCCATAACCATGGAGCATCTTCTTTGCTTAACGGGATGCTTGGGTCAGTTTTCACGGTGAAGGGCGGAATTTCATCAAACTTATCATAATCTGCTGACATGTCTGTCTTGTCCTCGACTCCCGCGATGTTTCTTTTCCCTGAAAGAACTATGTGACGCCTGGGCTCATCGTCTGATGTATTCGTTTCCTTATTTTTTCTTTTTTCGGTCTATAGGACATGTCCTTCACATAAAAAACCTGAGTCACATCATTGGCTAGGACGAATGGTTCGTCTCTGTAACCAAGATTCTTGAGATCCACTGTTGTCATTTCGTACAGCTGGTCTACCTTTACCCCTTCTCCATTCATGTTGACCCAACTGCACCGAAACAATGGGACATTAAAAGTAGGTCCATAGTCAAGTTCCCATATCTCCTCTATGTAACCATAGTATGTATCCTTTTTCCCATTCTCGCATGTTGAATCAAAGCGTAAAATGTATTCCCATTTATCTCGTTCCCTTGGAAAGTCAATACAGTCGCAGATGGTGTCGCGGCCAACAAGTAGAGCTGATCTCCAATAGTGGTGTCATTCATGAGATGTAATTGCAACCAACTGCCGAAAGTCTCCATGTGATTTTTTTAATCTAGTAGTCATCCTTCTCCGGGAACTTGGAGCGTACAACATTCATGTGTTCCTCAATATACGGAGCCACGAAGGTAGAACTTTGGAGAACTATGTAGTGTGCTTGATTCAAAGAATGTCCGTCCCTAAATATCATTGCTTTCTTTCCTAGCGTGCCTTTTCCACTCAGTCTCTCCTCATACCGTGATTCAGGAACACCAATCGACTTAAGGTCAGGAAGAAAGTCTACACAAAACCCAATGACCTCCTCATTCCATAGCCCTTGGAGATGCTTCCTTCTGGCCTAGCACGGTTACGAACATATTTCTTTAAGACTCCCATGAACCTCTCGAAGGGGAACATATTGTGCAAAAATACAGGACCGAGAATGTAAATCTCTTCGACTAGGTGAACTAAGAGATGCGTCATAATATTGAAGAAGGACGAGGGGAACACCAAGTCAAAACTGACAAGACATTGGACCACATCCTTCTGTAGCCTTGCCAGACTTTCTCGATCGATTACCTTTTGAGATATTACATTGAGGAATGCACATAGCTTCACAATGGCTAATCGAACATTTTTCGGTAGAAGCCCCCTCAATGCAACCAGAAGCAACTGTGTCATAATCACGTGGCAATCATGAGACTTCAGGTTCTGAAAATTTTTCTCTGCCATATTTATTATTCCCTTTATATTTGACGAGAAGCCAGCCGGGACCTTGATACTGTAAAGAAGTTCAAAAAAGTTTTCCTTCTCTGCTTTGGTAAGAGCGTAGCTACTTAAGTATTTACGTCCTTTATCAGTATGCTTGTTGTGTGGGTCTTTGATACGTTGCTGGTCCTCCCGTGCTTCTAGTGTATCTTTTGTCTTCCCATACACGCCCAGGAAGCCTAGCAGGTTCACGCAAAGATTCTTCGTCACGTGCATCACGTCGATTGAAGAACATACCTCTAGGTCTTTCCAATACTCAAGCTCCCAAAATATAGATTTCTTTTTCCACATGGCCATGTATCCAGTAATGGGGTCTTTCGGAACAGATTGACCGCCAGGACCCTTTCCAAAGATTACTTCTAGGTCCTTCACCATACCAAATACATCAGCACCTTTAGGAAGCTTAGGCTTCTTCCGGTAATCTGCCTCACCGTTGAAATTCTTGCTTTTCTTTCTTACTTGATGATTGGTTGGAAGAAATTTACGACACCCCAGGTACACAACTGAAGGGGTTCGTAGCATGGAAAACAAAAATTTTCTATCGCATACAAACAAACAAGCCAAGATCTATCTACTAGATTGTAGCAACGAGTCGATGGAATAACTTACCCTCGAAGATTCCAAAGCGGTTAACGAGAGCAGATTCTCGTGGGTGATGTAGTCGTACTCTTTCCGATCTCAAGATCGCGTAGACGATCCTTCCGGCGCCGCGTTCCCGCAGCGCTCCCGCAGTCGGTCACACGTTCGGTACTCGACGAAGACCTTCCTCTCCCTTGTTCCAGCAGTGTGGAGGTTGTAGCACTCTCCTCGCGATTCCGGCAGACAACGCGTGGTACCGGAGGTAGAGGGAAATCCGAGGCTTCGCCTTAAGCCGGTGCAGTATGGTGGAGCTTATGAGAGGCTATTAGTGGTCTAGTAATTAGACACACCAATTAGAGGGCTCTAAACCAATTAGAAGGCTCTAAACCGAATAGCTCTAAACCGGGGTCTAGATCTAGGGTTTAGTTTAGAGGATAGGAACTTGTGTGTTTAAGGAGGGGAGCCCTGCCCCTCCTTATATAGGTGGGAGGGCTGCGGCCAAGGGGAGGGATTGGAGTCCCTCCCCAACTCGGCCTTGAGGTGGGGCGCCGGCTTGGGGAGGAGGAATCCCTCCCCAACTCGGTTTCCACTTCTCCTCCTCTTTCCACTTTCCAAAACTTGCCGTTTGACTTTCAAACTAGCCGTTTGACTTTTCAATTTAGGATTTAAATAAACCCTTTATTTTGGACAGCGAGAACACTTAGTACATGATGCAATCATTCCAATATGTAATGACACATTCATGTACCCTTCCCCCCCCGGAGTGCCGGACATTCCGGGACCTTCTAGAATGTTCCCGATGAAAACACCGGAACCATTCCCCAACTCCGAAATGGGACTTTCCTTATATGAATCTTATTCTCCGGACCATTCCGGATCACCTCGTGATATCCCGGATCCCATCCGAGACTCCGAACAACATTCGGTCTCTTTCTCATAATACCATAACTACTCAAACAACGTCGAATCCTTAAGTGTGTCTCCCTACGGTTCGTGAATTATGCGGACATGATCGAGACACTTCTCCGATCAATAACCAATAGAGGAATCTGGAAATTCATATGGCTCCCACATATTTCTACGATTACTTTGCGATCGAATGAACCACTTACATACGATACCAATTTCCCTTTGTCTCACGATATGTTACTTATCCGAGGTTATGATCGTCGGTATCTCTCCATACCTAGTTCAACCTCGTTACTGATAAGTACTCTTTTCTCGTTCCCGTGATATGTGATCCCTTGTGACCAAGTCACATGCTTGCAAGCTAATTGGATGACATTTCACCGAGAGGGCCCAGAGAATATCTATCCGTCATGTGGATGGACAAATCCCACTCTTGATTCCATGTGTTTCAACCAATACTTTCCGAACACTCAACGCCACCTTTATAGCCACCCTGTTACGGTGTGGTGTTTGATGTCATCAAAGCATCCATCCAGTAAAGGTGATATGCATGATCTCATGGTCGAAGGAATTAGGTTACTATGTATCAGAAAGCATATAGCAATTGAACTATTTAAATGACTTGATCTTTATGCTACGCTTATCTATAGGAGTATGTCCATCACATCATTCTCCTAATGATATGACCCTGTTGTTAATAACATCTCTATGTTCATGATCAGGAAACGATGATCATCTATTAACCAACAAGCTAGTTTAACAAGAGGCTTTACTAGGGACTCTTATTTTAGTTTACAAATCACACAAGTATTAATGTTTCCGGTTAATACAATTATAGCATGGTATGTAAACATTTATCATAAGTGTGAAGATATGATAATAACCACTTTATTATTGCCTCTTGGGCATATCTCCAACAGTCTCCCACTTGCACTAGAGTCAATAATCTAGTTTCAAACCTTTGTGTTTTCAACACCTATGGCTTTCTGGTGTTGTATGTACACGATTGCTAGTGGTCAACTGATCTCCGGATCTGACACTTCCAGGTCCGTGTGTAATTGCATATCTTTGCGTCTCTACGCATCACTCATTCTCTAATGAGATGGCTTTGTATAAATTTGGTCCTTTGGTGTGACCTTTAGTTCTTTGGGGTTAAAACATGTTGATAATATTGTCGCACAATATATCTTCATAGTATTATCCCGCTGTGAACTACACCTAGTTTGATAACAAACTACTTGACACAAATGCCCTCTTTTGCTGCTATAATAGCAGTCATATACTTAGCCTTTTGTTGAAGTATCTGTCACAATGTCTTAACTTTGGAACTCATCCAAATCCATTATGGAACTCACTTTCCATTATATTGTGCCACCCTTAATTTAGATTGAGATAAACTTAATTTGTACTTTGTGACAAAGCTAGTATCAATGTAGTACTTTTACAATGAACTAACCATCTATTTGTCACTTCTACAAATAATATACTCTTAGTTCTTCCGAAAGATCATAAGAATATCCTTACTATCGTCCAATGATCATCTTATGAATCATTCTGGTATATGCTCATAATATTTATAGCATAGGACATATCTGAATTTGTACATATCACAGTATGATTGATATAAATACCCTTTGTGATTTCATACATCAAGTATCAATCTATACTTGAATCTTTGTTTCACTTACCAAGTGCCAATACACTTGAATATATCATCAACATTGAACTCTTTCAATCCTTTCTGTGCAACAAGAACCTTTCTTGTAGTTTCTATATTGAATTCATTCAATATCTCGTCTATGTACTTCTGGCACAACCATATTAGCGTCTATTGATGCCAAATATTTGGGTTTTGCCTAAGTCTTTCATCGGGATGAAATTCTTAATATGTGTTAATAAAAGATACATTATTTCCAATCAACAATATGTCTTCCACATAATGTATTAGAAACATGTCTTAGCGCTCCCACTTAATTTCTTGCAAATGCAAGCATCTTCATTGTCTCCGATGAAATTAAACTCTTTTAACAGTTTCATCATAGTGAAGATTCCAACTCCGCTATGCTTACTTCAACCATTGAAGTTTGCATATGCTTTTAGCATCCTTTGAATTAACAAAACCCTTTGGACCGTGTCATGCACACGTCCTAGGTAACCATTCTATTAGAAGAACTTGTTTTGTTTATTCTACTACCACATAACAAATTATATGTAGTGGTTGCTACATTAATCCATCTAGACTAAAAATCGCTTATGAAAGATCAAATCTTGTCATATACAACCTTTGAACATTGTTGTGAACTCTTTCCCAACATGTCGACTATTTCATAGATGTGAAACATCCATGTCTACTTCTTTATAGATCCAAACACAACTGCAAGGTCTTATACCTTTTTCGAGGGTCCTTCAAGTTCAAAACTTGATTTCTCGTGTATGGAACTATCACGGATTATATGGCTTCAAGCCATTTGACGGAGTCAGGGCCCATCATCGCTTCTTTGCATGTAGTAGGTTCATTATTCTCAAATAATGATTCAACCCTCAAATCTTGGTATTTGATTGTTCATCCGACCTACTTGTTTCAATAGAAACTTAGACCTCCGTGACCACAACCTTTGAAGTACGTGAGCCATGAGCATTGTTGCTGCCTCCGGAACACTTTTTGGTGCTGCGCAACTCTGCACATATAGCTAAGGTTCTTTTAACCTTATCAAAGTTCTATTGTCCTCCCACTTAACTTTTCACGAAAAATTCCTTCTCAAAGAAACTTGACGTTCTAAGCGACAAACACTTTTGTCTCCGGTGTTTATGGAGGAATACTTAACAGTAATACAAAGACAGGTTTATCCGACTTTGGTTGCAAACATCTTTCTTATGCATAGCATACCAATGTTTAAGAAAGACTACTTGGGTTTTATCCCAAACCATAACCTTATATGGTGTCATTTCAACAGATTATGATGGAGCTCTTTTCAGTGGAAAACGGTAGTCTCTAAAGCTTTTAATCTTTAAAATATAATAGCAGTTTTATGAATTATACCTTCGATCTTACCATGTCAAACAAGGTTCAATTACATATCTCGCGCTCCATACTCTTATGGTGTTTGAAATGCAAATCCACGGACCGATTCCTTAAATCTTAGGTATTATGCTAAACTTGTAACTTAAATATCTTCCTTTATGATCTTATCATAAACTATTTATATTCTTGTTACAATGATTTTGCACTTCATCTTGAAAATCTTTCGAACTTTTCAAATATTTCACACTTCATCCTTATTAAGTAAATATTCACATATTCACTCAAATTTTCGGAGAAAGCATATGAAGTTGAAATCCATCGCTCTTGACTACACATAATGGAGTTCGTACAACAATATGCACAAGTTCCAATAAGCTAGTCATTCATTCCCTTTTGGCCTATGAACGAAGTTTTAATTATCTCTAGGAAAGTTTCACAAACGTCATTTGATCAAAAATCAAAAGACTCCAAAATTCCATCCACATGGAGTTTCTTCATGTTTTCTTTCCAATATAATTTAAACGGCGATGTCACTTCCTAAGTGATCTTTCTATCAATTTGTCTTTCGACAATTTTAGCACTAGTTTTATGGATGTGATTTCTCCAACGAGATTTGTGAATCATCCATCTTTTATGGATTACGGCAATTATTTGAACAACCCTTTTGTTCTCATAATACCTGATAAAACAAATCTTGAAGGCAAGCGTTTGATGTTTAACGAGCAACAAAATAACCCTTTATTTGTTCTCGATGAACATCATCACCTATTCTTTTGCTAGTTACTTAGGCCATTGTAGTTCATGAATTGTGTTGTTTCGTATGACGATTCACACCAACAAATTCAGTATCAAATACTTAAGAACCACATTGTTTAATAAGCAAAGAATATAGCCATAACACATATATCATCTATATATTTAAACTGAACAATTCTAGTCTTTTCTTTTCTGCCATATACTTATGAGATTCTCTTTCAGTATTTCCTTTTCTGTTTGAAAGAATCTATCAACATCAACAGTGGAGTCATACATATGACACATAGTCCAAAGCGTGTATAGTTAAATACCAATGTCTTTGGACTTTGCACTTTGAAGTAGATCACCATTATCAAATGTTTGGTGTTCTTTCAAATTCCTTTCTTTAGTTAACTCTTGGTGTAGTAAACATTTTACCTACATCAAATATTCACCTTCATCATGGATTTATCCATGATCAAGCTACTTTTAGCTTATAACGGTGAATCACGAGTATAATGTTGCTATCCAAAACCTTTTGGAGGATTAGGACAACTAGTGTCTCCAACCTTTAAATTTTCATCAAACATGAGAATATGAACTTTGCCATATTATACTCTATCATGTTGCAACCAAAACTTCGTTTCAGATATCACAATATCTTCCACACATCATGGTTTCTGAAACAACTCTTTCAGATCCTAGATAACCTTGATATTAAGACAATCCTTTGAATATCAAGAATCATGGAGACAAACATGATACTCAAACACTAACACTTGGAATTGTCACTCTTGTTTTAATACTAATTATTAAACTTTATGGAGTAACCGGAAATTACTGAAAGTTTGCAATAGGACTTTTAAACTTTAGATTAACACTTCAAAACAATACGATACCAGTTCGTAAAGTAACTAACCAGAATTCTATAGATCTATCATCTCAATTATAACTAAGCGCAAGGTGGTAAACGGATGCCAATGACTACAACAACTATGCAAATTCACTTTGATTTAGTTTATGATAAATTGAGTTCTAATTAATAATTAAATTAATCTAGGTGAACTCCCACTCAAAACAACATCCCTCACATTGTTTTAGTGATCACACGAACCAAATCCACCACATCAAAACCGATCATCACGAGAGTTGATGCAGCTTCAATGGCGAACAATCAACATGTTCATCATATCTACTATATGACTCATGCTTTACCTTTCGGTGATCCGTGTTCCGAGACCATGTATACATGCTAGGCTCGTCAAGATCAAACCTTAGCTACCGCATAAGCAAATCTGGCTTGCTTACGTTGTATTCACCCGGAATCAAAGACACCCGATCATCACGTGGTGCTTGAGCGACAAGCTTTGTAGCAACGTGCATACTAAGGGTGAACACTTTAGAACTTGAAATTTATGTGCATGAGGGATCATCTTATAATGCTACGTCGGCTACTAAGCAATACAAGATGCATAAAGGATTAACATCACAGCAATTCATAATATGTGATATGATATGGCCTTTCTTCTTTGTGCTTCGATCTCCATCTTCAAGCACGAACATGATCTCCATCATCACGCATAGCATCAAGGTCAATGACGCTTCTTCATGGTTGTCGCCCACCAGCTTCAACTATTACAACTACTTTGAATAGACACGCAGGTCTTAACAAAATTAAAGACAACCATATGGCTCGCCGTTGCCAACTTACAATAAGGAACATTGCATACATCAAATATAATCACAATCATGGCCATATCACATCATCACACCCTGCAAAACAAAGTTAGACGCCTCTACTTTCTTTGCATATTTTACGTGGTTTGGGGCTTTCAATAAGTGTCATTCTAACTTACGAACAAGAACCACAACATTGATACTAGCATTGTTGATTACCCGTTGTAAATTGGATCTTAACTATGCTAGGAGAAAGCAGGCACCATAAAGCCACTTATGCAATACAAGTTGCATGTCAAGCGTGGAGCAAGTCTCATGAGCGATGTCATGTAAGGTTAGCCGGCCGCTTCATCCCAACATACCGCAAGATGCAAAGTACACAAAAGCAATCGACAATAAAAGCATCAACGCCCACAATGACCATTGTGTTTCTACTCGTGCAAGATCTACATATAGACACGGCTCGATACCATCAAGGGTTCGTAGCATGGAAAACAAAAATTTTCTATCGCATACAAACAAACAAGCCAAGATCTATCTACTAGATTGTAGCAACGAGTCGATGGAATAACTTACCCTCGAAGATTCCAAAGCGGTTAACGAGAGCAGATTCTCGTGGGTGATGTAGTCGTACTCTTTCCGATCTCAAGATCGCGTAGACGATCCTTCCCAGGCTGCGTTCCCAGAGCGCTCCATGATCGGTCACACGTTCGGTTTTCGACGAAGACCTTCCTCTCCCTTGTTCCAGCGGTGATGGAGGTTGTAGCACTCTCCTCGCGATTCCCGGCAAAGGCAGTGGTACCGGAGGTAGAGGAAATCCCGCAGGGCTTCGCCTTAAGCCGGTGCGAGTATGGTGGAGCTTATGAGAGAGGCTATTAGTGGTCTAGTAATTAGACACACCAATTAGAAGGCTATAAACCAATTAGAAGGCTCTAAACCGAAATAGCTCTAAACCGGGGTCTAGATCTAGGGTTTAGTTTAGAGGATAGGAAACTTGTGTGTCTAAGGAGGAGCCTGCCCTCCTTATATAGGTGGGAGGGCTGCGGCCAAGGGAGGATTGGAGTCCCTCCCCAACTCGGCCTGAGGTGGGCGCCCGGCTTGGGGAGGAGGAATCCTCCCCAACTCGGTTTCCACTTCTCCTCCTCTTTCCACTTTCCAAAACTTGCGTTTGACTTTCAAACTAGCTTTGACTTTTCAATTTAGGATTTAAATAAACCCTTTATTTTGGACAGCGAGAACACTTAGTACATGATGCAATCATACCAAAATGTAATTAAAAATTCATGTACCCTTCCCCTCGGTCTTGGGACATTCGGGACCTTCTAGAATGTTCGATGAAAACACCTAACCATTCCCCAACTCCGAAATGGGACTTTCCTTATATGAATCTTATTCTCCGGACCATTCCGGATCACCTCGTGATATCCCGGATCCCATCCGAGACTCCGAACAACATTCGGTCTCTTTCTCATAATACCATAACTACTCAAACAACGTCGAATCCTTAAGTGTGTCTCCCTACGGTTCGTGAATTATGCGGACATGATCGAGACACTTCTCCGATCAATAACCAATAGAGGAATCTGGAAATTCATATGGCTCCCACATATTTCTACGATTACTTTGCGATCGAATGAACCACTTACATACGATACCAATTTCCCTTTGTCTCACGATATGTTACTTATCCGAGGTTATGATCGTCGGTATCTCTCCATACCTAGTTCAACCTCGTTACTGATAAGTACTATTTTCTCGTTCCCGTGATATGTGATCCCTTGTGACCAAGTCACATGCTTGCAAGCTAATTGGATGACATTTCACCGAGAGGGCCCAGAGAATATCTATCCGTCATGTGGATGGACAAATCCCACTCTTGATTCCATGTGTTTCAACCAATACTTTCCGAACACTCAACGCCACCTTTATAGCCACCCTGTTACGGTGTGGTGTTTGATGTCATCAAAGCATCCATCCAGTAAAGGTGATATGCATGATCTCATGGTCGAAGGAATTAGGTTACTATGTATCAGAAAGCATATAGCAATTGAACTATTTAAATGACTTGATCTTTATGCTACGCTTATCTATAGGAGTATGTCCATCACATCATTCTCCTAATGATATGACCCTGTTGTTAATAACATCTCTATGTTCATGATCAGGAAACGATGATCATCTATTAACCAACAAGCTAGTTTAACAAGAGGCTTTACTAGGGACTCTTATTTTAGTTTACAAATCACACAAGTATTAATGTTTCCGGTTAATACAATTATAGCATGGTATGTAAACATTTATCATAAGTGTGAAGATATGATAATAACCACTTTATTATTGCCTCTTGGGCATATCTCCAACAACAACCTTCTTACATTTATCCAAATATGTACCTTTAGTATTATCTAAACAGTTCGTGCATGCATTGTATCCCTTGTTTGACTGTCCTGAAATGTTACTAAGAGCAGGCCAATAATTGATGGTTACGAACAACAACAACACTCGTAGGTCAAATGGCTCCTGTTTGTGCTCATCTGACACCTTTACACCTGGTTCTGCCCACAACTGCAAAAGTTGATCGACTAATGGCCTTAGGTACACATCAATGTCGTTGTCGGGTTGCTTCGGTCCCTGGATGAGCACTGACATCATAATAAACTTCCGCTTCATGCACAACCAAGGAGGAAGGTTGTAGATACATAGAGTCACCGGCAGTCTTTGTGACTACAGCTGCTCCCCAAAAGGATTCATGTCATGCGTACTTAGACCAAACCATAAGTTCCTCGCGTCACACCGCAAAGTTCGGTACTTTCTCTCGATGTTTCTCCATGCGACCCATCGGCGGGTGTCTCGCTTCCGTCTTTCTTACGCTCTTCTTTGTGCCATCGCAACAACCTGGCATGCTCTTTATTTCTGAACAGACGTTTCAACCGTGGTATTATAGGAGCATACCACATAACCTTAGCAGGAACCCTCTTCCTGGAGGGCTCGTCATCGCCCTCAACATCACCAGGGTCATCTTGTCTGATCTTGTATCGACATGCATTGCATACCGGGCATTTATCCATATTCTCGTACTTCTCATCGCGGTACAGGATGCAGTCATTAATGCATGCATGTATCTTCTCCACATCTAATCCTAGAGGGCAGATAGTCTTCTTTGCTTCGTACGTTATCTCGGGTAGCTCGTAATCCTTTGGAAGCTTCGGCTTCATTATTTTCAGTAACTTCCCAAATCCCTTGTCAGATAAGCCAGTCTCTGCCTTCCATTTCAGCAGTTTAAGTGTGGTACCGAGCTTTGTGCTGCCATCTTCGTAATTTGGGTATAACAACTTTTTGTGATCCTTTTGCATAGCCTCCAACTTAAGCTTCTCCCTTTCTGTATCACATTGTTTCTTTGCATCAGAAATGGCCCGACCAAGACCATCAGCGGGCTCATCCGATGCCCGTTGTTCTTCTTCATTGCCGCCTCCCTCTTCTTCATTGTCTTCCATTGAAGTATCACCGTATTCTTCAGGGGACATAGGATAGTTGTCATCATCCTCCTCTTCTTCATTTTCTTCCAGCCTAACCCGTCTTTCTCCGTGCATGGCCCAACAATAATATCCAGGCATGAAACCTCTCCGAAGCAGATGGCTTTGAAGGATTCTCGGGGCAGAGTGCTCCACCACGTTCCGACAGTCGACGCAGGGACAAGACATAAAATTATCCACTTTATTTGCCTTAGCCAAATCGATAAATTTATGGAGGCCTGTAATAAAATCGGAATGGCGTCGGTCGCCATACATCCATCACATCCGTGCATCGATCTGTGTCATAATAATTAACCATTACAATTACAATAACATCGTGAATAGTAAAATGACCACCCTACATGGACAGATGCAATATTTTTGTATTAGTTATAGATAAAGAAGATAAGATTGCTAACCTCAACCGAGGATACCGTGTTGTGCGAACTAAAGTGTGGCTCGGACATTTCGTCGAACACCTTATGTGCAATCAAAGAAAAAAAAAGCTAGCACCCACACCTCACACACAATCCAGCAAAATTTGGTGGGCAAAGGGTTGGGCTTATATATAGCCGAGGAGGTTTTGGTCGATTATTGCCAGAACGGGACCAAAGCCCCTCCAGCGACAATGTGACCCGCACCCCACCCAGGTCATTGGTCCCGGTTAATGGCACGACCGGGACCAATGACTCAGTGAGGGGCGCTGCTGGCCGCCACGCAGTCGCCGGAGGGGCTTTGGTCCCGGTTCGTGGCAATAACCGGGACCAATGCCCTGGTCGCTTCGTCATCCCCGTGTATAAATATGAGGCCAGAACGCTCGCTTTCGCCATCGCCTCTGCCTCTCTGCAGTCCCTCTCCACCCCACCACTTTAGCCATCACCTCTCCACCGTGCCGTCGTCTCGCCTCCCCTCCCTCTCCAATCTCCACCGCGCCGTCATGGAGGTGCCCACGCTCAACCACTACGAGGCGGCGATGTTTGCGATCTACGGCATCCTCGCGCCGCCGCGCGCGATCGTGCCCGCCGGATTTCGCATCAGCGAGGCGGGTGTGCCGGTGGCTCCGCTCCTCAACCCCGCGGATACGAGATGGAGTACGTCATCGCGGAGCGTCGCCGCCAACTGCCCGCGTGCATGAGGGTGTTTCCCCGGTACGCGGCGGCCAGCGGGTACTGGCCCCGGCTGTTCAAGAAGGAGCGGAAGGCAAAGCTTGACAACCGTTTCGTGGTCGGACGCCTGGTGCACCTGGATCGCCGCAACCAAGAAGGGCGGGAGATGTTCTGGTCCGTCTCTGGACGGACCATCTACACCGCCATCGACGCTGCTAGGCGCGCAGAGGAGCTCCGTCTTCCGAACAACGCCGAAATCGTGGAGATTTCGTCCGACGACGACGAGGAAGCCGGCGGCTCGGAGGACAACGGCTCGGAGGACAGCGGCAGCGGAAGTGTTGTCGACTAGAAATTTGTAAAGTCGCATCTTTGTATGGAAAAATTTGTGATCGAATAATAAAATGTCTCAATTTAGATCTTTGTCTCGATTAATTTGTGAAAGATTTTTTCAAAAATAGTGATCAATTCAATTTCTACCTCGAATTAATTTCTGCCTCGAATTAATTTCTGCCCCGAATTAATTTACATTAATTGTCCTGGACTGCTGACCGTCGCGGGGTTTTTGGTCCCGGTTGGTGGCATGAACCGGGACCAATGCCCCGCAGAGCGCCACGTGTGCGTCGCGGGGGCATTGGTCCCGGTTCGTGCCACCAACCGGGACCAATGCTTACAGATGAACCGGGACCAATGTCCAGGCGACATGAACCGGGACCGGTGACTGACATTGGTCCCGATTATGGAAACGAACCAGGACCAATGAAATTTGGGCGCTGGACCAAAGGCCCTCTTTCTACCAGTACATGGTGCCGCAGAAACTTCTTAGCCGCGTCCGTCGCCATACTACATTGTGTGTGCGCGCTCTCCGTCAGCAATCAGCATGCCGTAGTGCTTGCCCAGCCGATCCGTTCAGTCGAGGTCACGAGGGGTGGTGTCTCCTAGCATCCCGGCGGTCAGGTTGAGCTCAGTCCCGATCGCACAGTCCGACTACAACTCTCTACCTCCTGATGCCATACGGCAATTATCTTCTCCAAGTCCTGATGCCATAAATTTTCTTTGAACTGTGCTATCGCGCGACAGTCGCACTGGTGTGAGCACGCGTGACGACGCCCCTAGAGTTGACAGGGTGTATGACGTGTGGGGCCCGGTAACTTTGCCTTTTTTCTGGAACTTTTCGTGGTAACTTTGCAATTGTCGGATGGAGATCGGACAGCGGTCGTCGCGTCGCGTTGGGGAGCGAGATTTCACACATTCGCGCGTTAGATTCAGATCAAGGGAGGGGAAGGAACTCATGGTTGGTTTTAGAGATCAGCAGATCGATAGCACACGCAAAACAACACCTTAGCCATTGACAGACATGCACCTCGCCACCCTCCTGGAGAGCTGTCCCAATTTTTTATTGTACTCAATATTCAACCATATCATATAAATGCATTGCACATGAATACGTACGACCGGGCATGCTTACAAAAGAGTCGATATATTCAGTTTGGAAGAGATGTATGTTTCAAGGCTTATTTAGAGTGTGTAGCCGTGCTTTTTTGTTTTCTTTATTAAAGATTCATCCAGTGAACTGATAGAAAAGCATACTCATGCATCTTTCGTCAATTGCAGTTTATTTCAATCCTAGAAAATTGCTGGAGTTTATGTTTAACAAAAACCTTACTTTATTGTTCTACTAGAAGTACCACAAATGTGTCCATAGCCTTTTGCTTATGAAGACAAAATTCCACAAGTTTAATATACAATAACTAGGGGTTTTATCTGCTCAAGCCGGTGTCTTATCCTGGTGGGTACAACAACATTTTCTCTTGATTTACATATACAAATTGTTCTCTTTTTCTTTTGTAGATGCACCAATACAACGCTGATTCAAGATTGTTTCCAAAAAATATAATCAATTATGGCTTGTGGGTTGATCTTCTTTTTCCAATACTCAAATCATGTTTGGTGTTTAAAAAGAGTTTAATTCTAGAATAAGTATTTTTGCATTAAAAATATGAAATTGTGTAATAGTGTTCTTTTCAGTTACAACGCACGGGCACGTTTTCTAGTAAAGAAATTAAAAGATGAATCTAACCCTTCGATATCTAAGAGAATAGGCGCTACAATTGAGCGAGAGACAGCGCGCGAGTTCCAGAGGTTCACCACCTCTAAGCAGTGCACTTCCATCACCACTCGTGAAAAACCTCTAAGCTTGGCAAAAATCACACCATCTCGTAAAGACATAGCCTGAGCTATCAGTGGATCCGTAATTCCGAGATAAGGTTTGCTCCAAGCTCCTATGAAGCCACTCAGTGTCCTTGCAACACCACCCGCTCCACCTTTCAAGGCATCCATGGCTATGCCTGCATCTGTGTTTATCTTGACACAACTTCTTCGCCTGTTTTTCCACCTCTGCTAAATAGTGCTCTCAGTTATACGAAAATTTTCTTGTTAGTGCAATTCTATTCCATCTGTTATATACGAAGTGGTATAAGGAAGAAGATGATTGGACACCTGAAGGCTTATAAAAATGATGGAGAGTAAAGAAAAACGACTCCTAATCAGGAAAATTGTAGGTAACATAGAAATAATCAAGATACACACAGAACCATTCCAGATATCCATTTATCTGTTTCATGTTTATTGGCGCAAGCAGGAGGCCGTCATTCTTGTTCCTAGGCCGGCTTTAGGGAGGCCGGAATTTTGAAAACAATATATTTCTCTAACTTTTAAAAAAGAATCTTATTTTTTCGTGGATGCATTCATATGTGTTCTATATACCTACATTTTTTGTTTAAAATGTGATACATTTTGGGCAACACAAAAATAGCTAAATTATAGCTCTAAAAAGGCGGTCCAGGTTTGGGTACCCGAGCAGTGGTCTAAGGCGAAGTGGAGTCACATGTCAAAGCACAAAGGAGGGGTGCAGTAGGAAGGGTCCGGGATTGGGGTGATCACGGTGCGGTTGCAGCGGCTCTCAAAGACGCCTGGCTTTCTGTGGTTTCGGCAACTTACCGTGGTCACTATAGAAGAGGTAAATTCTGAATAACTTGCTTGTCCCTCACCAATTGCCTCGTGGTCCTGAACACCCAATGCATCGAATAAGTAATCGTGTATGTACGACTGATACCCTTGGGTTCTATGCTACTCTGTCGTCGCCATGGATTCATCAAATTCCCAATCCTTCCCAAGCCCACCAGAGTATGCCCTCAACGCAGTGTTCTGCCGATGTAAACTATACGAATGTGTTCTTATTATAAGCGCCTATTTAATACCATTCCAGCTTCGGATGCAAATAGGTATGGGTGGTTGCCATCAAATCCATAGAGATTAAGTAAAGTGGATCCGTCCCTCTCAACCACTCTTGAGTATGATGCAATCGGCTCGAAGTCATGACGGTTTTGAAATAATATGAAAGAAAACGTTAATATTAATGCATATACCCGTGTTGTAGGATGATACGTGGACATAAATATGTAGTTTCCTAGACTCATTCGATTGCGTACACTAGTAGTTATCCTTGCCTATTGTTTTCACATCTGACCAATAGTACTTTAGATCTATAAAAAATAAAGACCAATAGTACTTTCGCTAGTTCTTTGTTGTGTGAATTTTTCACTAATATCATTCAACTTAACACGAAAGAAATTATACCGTTTGAAATGTGCATTTTCAGTTAAATGTTAGTTCAATTTTATTCCGTGTTCTATATAAAGATAAGGATGGATATATAAAATGACGATTCATAATTATACTGAACCGGTACGTAGTCCCCCGGAGATAGGCGGTCGGGAGCTACCCTAAACCCATCTAGGGTTCATCCCCCTCGCTGGCAACGTCGCCGGTTCTCTTCGTCTCCAGTGCCCCTAGGGCCTTGAGACGTGGTGGACCACGATCTCCTGCTGGTGGGAGGTTTTCCATTCTTATTTTAGCCTGTTTTTATTTTAGCCTATTTTTAAGTGTCTTTTCCAGGATATTGAGGAGAGGCTACGTCTTCAAATCAAATAAGGTCATCCCCGCTCTATCCTCGCTCAGGTGGTGCATCTAGCACCGACAGAGGACGCGTGGAGTCATCTGTCCGGCGGATCTCCTGGGATCCGACTCATGTTCGTTGGTTTGTTTTTAGGTCAGTCTCTTCTAATCTACGGTGGTCATCATTGGTGATGGTTGCTGCGCCGGTGAATTGATCCTTTCTGACCTTAGCACGATGACTTCTCGTATGTCTACTACGAGATCTACTATGATAAGTTTTACCTGGCTCTGGTGATGGAGGGGCGAGGACGGCAGCGCGTCTTCGGCCCATGCTAGTGTCTGCGGTCGCCGGTAATTGGTCTAATGACCTATTTGTAATTTTTATTACTTTTGGATCTTTTTATACTGCTCTTGATGATTATTAATAGATTGGTGGAATTTTAAAAAAAGATTTTTTTGGAAAAGAGTATATATTAATATCGCGGAGATACTAATTATATCCAGCCTCTGTAACAACGCATGCCCTAGTGGCTTTAAGGATGCACATAGCCCAGACAAAAATTACAGAAAATTCCAGCTATAGAAAATGATTCCTAGAAGCAACGACACTAACACCACCATAAAAACACCAGTAGTCCAACCACTTCAATAGCAACGCCTTCAAACAGAAAACAGTGCACAAACGCCATTATCGCCCGATCAAAGATCATAGTTTTTACCCTGGAAAAAGTTCTTGCTCGCAAAACAATGTCTTCAACAAGGCCATTGCCAGGCACAACCAATTAAGATCGAACCTTGGATTTTCACCCTGCAAGATAAGACAAGACTGGGAACTCCTCCTATGCTGTCGCCCACATAAACAATCGCTGCCACAAGTCACATATCACGTAGCCAGTTCCTCATCGCCTCAAAGACTCAAATCACCATCGCTGCCCTCGTGTTCCTGCTTTCCTGAATTCTCCGCATCTGACTTCACCATGGACCGTTGAAGACATGACACATGATGGTAACAAACAGCAGAGCTTCACAACGCTCCCTCTGAAACCAAATAGCCAGAAAAACATGGGTATGCATGGCCGAATACCTTCCGATCCAGCAATCTCAAGACATCATGCGCCCATGGGAGTTCATCGGCGGAGCCTTCCAAAATCCACCTCTCCAGGCCAGATCAACGAGTGCAAGCAACAAGCAGATCTTTGTCTTTGCACTGAAGGAACCCTAGGACCGCTCGCTATTATTGGACAGGACAGCAGGCCCCCACGCCGCCATCCGCTGATGGATATATAAATATAAGGATGGTTATGATTGAATACCTAAAGGCTTAAAAGATGACCGAGATTAAGAAAAATAGCGGCCACAACACGCAGTCCCTGCAACCAACTGTCAACATATATACACAACATCCTAGAACATCCTTCTATGAATTTTTTTAGAGAGAGGAAATATCTAAATGTAATGCGCCAGGATTCTCATGGTACTCCAAATCCCCCTTGGGTTTGTATGCATGTCATTCATGGCCCGTTTGTTAGAGAGAAAAAGTATCATATCATGGGGATAATTTGGAACTGTTCAAATATATAAACACATCCAAACTACTCCGAGTACTCGAAATCCATCATGTGTTAATCAAATTACATGGATTGATACTTAATTAAGCCCACGAGAAACAGAAGACATGGGTAAATTCTTGATACCTTTCCAATCCTATCAATACATGTGCTCCTAAATCCCAATCATCTCTAGCTAAATACACCATACGAAGAGAAACCGACAAGGATGTAAAAAATATTTTTTTGTGACCAAGACGAATCAATTCAACATTTATTAGTATCATGTCCTTTCGGAAAACTTGTATGGCGTATTGTTCATATGGCTTTTAATATTATTCCTCCCTCAAATGTTTCAAACTTGTTCACAAACTGCTTAGCGGGTGTCAAAATAAGAAAAGGTTCATATCCGAGTTGGAGCTTGTGCTCTTCTATGGGTCATATGGAACATTCGAAAATATTATATCTTTAACAATGCCAAACAATTTTCTTTCATGCAGGTAAAACCGCTGGCTACTTATTGGATCTGTATGTGGTCCTTCCTACAACCAATAGAGCAGCACGAGGACATGACAGATGGGTCCAATCAGCTAGAGAGGGTTGCACGGGATTTATATAGCCAGTGGGCTGGCGTTTTGATCATAGATTGACATGTTAGTGCAGAGTCACTTCATGTTCCTCTTTTTTGATGGTCGATTCATATCTCAACCCTATGTGACCCATGATGCAATCACTTGTAAAGGTCAACTCTGAATAAAAAAATCCGCATGCATCTATCGATGTAGAGACTGGAGCTATATCTCCACTTCGGAAAAAAAAGCTAAATATACCATAGCCTCTCTTGGGAGTTTATTTATGTACGTTCAAAGCTTCAAATGGAACCATTTCATGTGTATGCATTAGATGTCCATTTGAAGCAAAGATCAATTATAAGCTCTTCTAGTGTTGTATTGTAGATAATGGAATGTTTAAACATAGTAACATCCCCATGTAGTATAAAAGGGAATTGATCATTCTCCTCCCTATCTGCCCATTGTTACAGCCCCCGACACCTTCATCGTGCTTGAACACTACGACATTGATGTTGGAAGCGCAGTCTGACCCTTGCTCTCGTTTTCTCCTGCTCTGGCAGGAACCATCGCCATGTTGAAGCCGTCAATCTGGGAGATGCTGAGGTAATCATTCATTTGGACAAATCTGCAACCTGGTTCATCACAAAGAAAATAAGTAAAAGGCGTGGGTAGAAGTTCATTATGTCTTAATTCTCTTTAATTCGGTACAAGTGAACTGCACTTGTTGGACATTCCACAGACCGAAGAGGAGTGATTTTATCTCATCTCTCCTGTCCATTCTCTTCTGACATACAACTGGAGATATCCACAACAAAATACCTAGTGATGCCCCTAAGTATTGCCACCACGACGCTGCTTATGACAGATTGCCTGCATAAAACACAAGAAATGGCTTTAAATAGCAACATGTGCATATTGAAAGTTATTATAGCTATTTTTTTAAAAATTCAATTGGTTTACCGGTGCAGCAATGCAGCAATGCGCATCTTCCCTTCAAGTAACTTGCAGTCTGCCTAATTTCCGATATGTACCTTCTACATCTAACACGCATGTGGCAGGCACAGTAACTGACAGTGATGGAACTTCTTATTGACATGATCGAAAGCGTCGGGTGGTAGCTTATTTGCGGTTCCATAGCGTAGTTGGAGGTTGCAGAACGACAACAGGGCTCTTTTTATTACTGTCATGCATTCCTATGTATCGGTCATAGACTCGGCTAAATAGGCCACAGAACATCTCATGAGAAGTGGCACTCAAATAGTAAAAATCTGAGTTGAAATGAATAAAGCTTTATTTGAAATGTATGTTTTTACACTTTTGCTTCGGTGCCCCCCCCCCTCCCTTCTTCAAAAGACGTGCCTGCGGGAGGCGGAAATCAAGAGGTATATAGTAGAAACAACAAAATTTCAAAATGTGGCATGCAAAGACGTAGATCAGGATAACGGGAGATGGGATCAGCCGGTGAGAACATAGACTTTACCCAGCTTGACCGAGTACACCTATACAAAGGTATAAATGAAAGGAATATGCCCGAGAGGCAATAATAAAGTGGTTATTATCTTATTTCATGTTTATGATAAATGTTTATTTTGCATGCTATAATTGTATTGATCGGAAACATCAATACATGTGTGTTTAATAAATAAAAAGGGTTCCTAGTTATGCCTCTCTTATAGACTAGCTTGTTGATTAACAAGATGATCAAGGTTTCCTGATCATAGACATTGGATGTTGTTAATAACAAGGTCACACCATTGGTGGAATGATGTGATGAACATTCATCTGAAGTATAGCATTACGATCAAGTCATATGTTTATATTGCTATAACATCATACGAAGTAATCTTAGTCCTTAGACCATGAGATCATGTTAATTGCTAACACCAGAAGAGTATCTTGATAACATCAAACGTCACACCGTAAAAGGGTGACTATAAAGGTGGGTTCAGTGCTACGAAGGTGTTATGTTGAGGCTCATGGATCAAGAGTGGGATTTGTCCATCCCGATGACGGATAGATATACTCTGGGCCCTCTCGGTGATATCACATTGAAATAGCTTGCAAGCAAGTGATGTGATCACTAGAATGTTATATCACAGGAACGAGAAAAGAGTGCATGTCGGTAATGAGATCAAACTAGGTATGGAGATACCGATGATCGAATCTCGGACATGTAATATATCGCGAGACAAAGGGATTTAGTTACTAGCGTTAAAGGTTCTTACGATCATAGAAGTCATCTTTGAATGTGTAGGAGTCAGTATGGATCTCCAGGTCTCGCTGCTGATTATTGATCGGAGAGGGGTCTCGATCATGTCTACATTATTCGCGAACCGTAGGGTGACACACTTAAGGGATACCGACACCATTTGGAGCAAATATGTTTCAGATAAAGATTTAAGAAAGCGCTGGAATTATTTTAGACACCAAAATCAAGCTGGGTGAAAATGCTAAAATTGGTTCTGCATGTAATATTGAAATGTTGCAGGGGGTTTTATGTGAATGTTTGTTAATTAAAGTAATTAAAAAAATTCTGAATAAAAATAATAAAAGAGTTTTATTAAATGAGAGAGCATTAAATTTGGAGAAATTTAATGCATTTAAAGTGGAGACTTTAAAAGAGAATGTGAAGGGGCAAATTTATGTGGAGGGAGTTACCACCACATGAATGGAGGAGGTGAAGAGTCACCTCCTCCATGCGCCGGCCATGAAGGAGGGGCACCCCCCTCCTCCTATAAAAGGCCACCCCCTCCTCACTTCCCACACACACTTCCTTGTGAAGGATCTTTCTCCCCCTCTAGTATTGTTTCCCATGGTCTCGGATTAGTGAGATACATGTTCCCGGTGGCTTTATCTGGAAAGGAGTTGCTGCTTCCGCTGCTTTGCTGGAGCGAGGGACAGAGGTTGTCGGGGTACCGGACGTGTGTGCGATCACGGATGCACCGCTGCTTTGCGGTGCTGGACTTGGTGGTGCTGGAGCTGGATCTGATAGATGTGCTGAAGCCGAACCTGCTGGACTTCATCACGATCTTGAGATCGGCAAGTGTACGACTACATCAACCACGAGTTCCTACTCGTTAACAAAGCTTGTTGTCTACGAGGGTAAGTTCTCGTTGGATGTATGTCCACTCATTGCTTTGTACCTAGTAGATAGATCTTGACGTGTAGTTCATACCGTAGGAAAAATTTTGTTTTCTATGATGCGGACCCAACAGTGGTATCAGAGCCTGATCTATGCATAGGTGCTTAGCACGGGTAGTACACATATGTTGATATGTGGGCGATGATGATCATGTTATTGCATCTTCTATGTATTTTGGATATTGGTGGCATAGTGGGATGAAGCGGCCCGGACCAACCTTACATGTCATCGTATATGAGACCGGTTCCACGACTGACATGCAACTTGTTTTGCATAAGTGGCTGACGAGTGTCTGTCTCTCCTACTATAGTCAATATCTGATTTACAACGAGTTGCTAATAGCTTAGTTATCCTCGTTGTGGTTCATGTTCGTAGGTAAGACCGATTCTATCTCCGAAAGCCCTAAGCCACGTAAAACTTGCAATTGATAAATTAGAGGCGTCTAGTTTAGATCGTTGCTGGGCTAGTGTCTTGATATGGTATTGTTGTAAGTAGATGTATGATAGATACTCTTACAACTCACTTAACGTGTAAGTTCCATAAACCTTGGCCTTACACACAAAAGAATGATAGAGATCATACCACGATGCAAGTGATAGAGATCAAATGCATGGACCATATCATCTCACTTTACACATTAGATGTTAGCATCTTATACTGCTAGTTTGGCGCTTTCTGTAGCATTGTAAGATGATCCCTCTTTTAGATATCAAGATAAAAATGTGTTCTTCCTTAAGTATGCACCATTTTTTGGATCATGTTTTGAGGCATCACGTGATGATCGGGTGTTCTCGACTCTACGCTTTCATACAACGGGTGTAAGACAGTTTTACACACGCAAATACTAAGGTTCTTACTTGACGAGCCTAGCATGTATGCATATGGCCTCGGAACACGGACCAAAAGGTTAAGCATGAGTCATATAGTTGATATGATGCCCATATAGATGCTTGCCTTTGAAGCTACACCGACTCACGTGATGATCGGACTTGGTGTAGTGGATTTGGTTCATGTAATCACCAAAAGGACACGAGGGATGTCGTTTTTGAGTGGGAGTTCATTTCTAATTTGGATTAGTCGGAATCAATTTGTCATAAACTAAATGGAAGTGAATTTGCATAATTTGTTGTAGTCATTCGCATCTGTTCACTACCTTATGCTTAGTTTTTATTTGAGATAATAGAACTATAGAATTCTGGATATTTACTTTACGAACTGGTATCGTATTGTTTTGAATGTCAATTTAAAGTTTATAAGTCCTATTGCAAACTTCAGCAAACTCTATTTACTCCATGAAGTTTAATAAGTAGTATTAAATCAAGAGTAAGAATTCCAATGTTAGTATCTAAAGTATCATGTTTGCCTCCATGATTATTGATATTCAAAAAGTTGTTTTAATATCAAGATTATATTGGAGCTGAAAATTGTTTCAGAAACCATCATGTGTAAAAGATATTGTGATATCTGAAACAATGTTTTTGGTTGCATTATGATAGAGTATAATTTAGCAAAATACATGTTCTCATATTGTATGAGAATTTGTGAAGGATGGAGATGTTGGGCATCCGAATCTACCAAAAAGGTTTTGGGAACTGATATTATACTCACGATTCTTCCTTATAGGCTATAGTAGCTTGATCATGAAAGTTGTCATGATAAGGATGAATATAAGATGTAAGTAAAATGTTTACTACACTAATAGATTACTAAAGAATGGATTTTTGAAAGAACACCAAACATTTGATGATGGTGATCCACTTCAAAGTGCAAGTCCAAAGGTATTAGTATTTGACTATATACGCTTTGTACTATGTGTCATGTGAATGACACCACAATTGATGTTGATAGATTCTTTTAAAATAAAAAGGAATTGCTGAAAGAGAATCTATAAAATATTTGGCAGAAAATATAAGGTTGGAGATGACCAATTTGGGTATATAGAAGATATACATGTTATGGTTGTATTCCTTGCTTGTTAAACAATGTGGTTCTTAGGTATTGGATACCGAATTGGTTGGTATGAAGTGTCATACAGGACAACGCATTTCATAAACTACAATGGCCTAAGTAACCAGCAAGAGAATGAGTGATGATGTTCATCGAAAACAAATAAAGTGTTATTGTGTTTTTCGTTGTCATCAAACCAAGCCTTCAAGATTTGTTTAAATAATTGTTATTTTGTTCCGGTATTATGAGAACAATGGTTGTTCAAATAATTACTATATTCCATAAAGGATGGATGAACTTTTACAAGTCTAGTTGGAGAAATCACATCCATAAACACTATTGCTAAAATGTCGCAAGACAAATGATTGAAAGATCACTTTGAAGTGACATCGTTGTTTGAATTATATTTGAAAGAAAACATGAAGAAACTCCATGTTGATGGAATTTTGGAGTCCTTGATTTTGATCAATTGACGCATGTGAGACTTTCCTCGAGATAATTGAAACTCCGTTCATAGGCCAAAGAGGAACAGATGACTAGCTTATTGGAAATTGTGCATGCTGATATGCATAAGTCCATTATGTGTAGCCATATGCGATGGATCTTTTTGCTTCATATGCTTTCTTCAAGAATTTGAGTGAATATATCTGTATATTTACTTAATAAGGAATAAGTATGAAACATTTGAAAGTTGTTCAAAGACTTTCAAGGTGAAGTGAAAAATCATTGTAACAAGAAAATAAAGAGTTTATGATTCGATCATAAAGGAAGATATTTGAGTTACATGTTTAGCAAAAACACCTAAGACTTGAGGAATTGTTCCATGATTTGTGTTCCCCGATAAATCATAGGAGTATGGCATATTCGAGAGATGAAATCAAACCATGTTTGACATGGTAAGATCAAAGGTGTCATTTATAAAACTGCCATTATGTTTTAAGGATTGAAGCTTTAGAGACTACTGCTTTTACACTGAAAAGAGCACCATCGTGATCCGTTGAAATGACACCATATGAGTTATGATTTGGGATAAAACCCGAATTGTCTTTTCTTAAATTTTGGTATGCTATGCATAAGTAAATGTTTACAACCAAAGTCGGATAAGAACGTCTTTGTAGGTTATCCCAAAGAATTTGTTGGGAATTTCTCCATAACACCAAGGACAAAAGAGTTTGTTACTTGGAACGTCAAATTTCTTGAGAAGGAATTGTTCGTGAAAAGTTAAGTGGGAGGACAATAGAACTTTGATAAGGTTGTTGAACCTTATCTATATGTGCTAAGTAGCACAGCGCCGGAAAGTGTCCCGGTGGCGGCCACAATGCTCATGGCTCTCGTGATTACAAAAGGTGTGATCTCGGAGATTAAAGTTCCTATAGAACCGTGTGGGTCGGTAAGAATCAAATAGTAAGATTTGATAAGCAAGTCGTTATTGTTTTGACAATGATGAACCGACTACATGCAAAGAAGCGATGATGGGCCCTGGCTCCATAAAATGACTAGAAGTCATAGAATCCGTGATAGTATCCATACACGAGAAATCAAGTTTCTGAACTTGGAAGACCCTCCGGAAAGGCGTGAAGCCTATCGGTCGTGTTTGGATCTATAAAGAAATAGACATGGATGTTTGACATCTATGAAATAGTCGACATGTCGGAAAGAAGTTTATAGCAATGTTCAAGGAGTTAACTATGACAAGATATGATCTTTCATAGCGATATATAGTCTTGACGGATTAATGTAGCAACCACTACATATAATTTGGTATATGGTAGTTGAATAAACAAAACAAGGTTCTTCTAATAGAACGGTAACCTAGGACATGTACATGACATGGTCCGAAGGGTTTTGTTAATTCAAAGGGTGCTAAAAGGGCATGTAAACATCAATAGTTGAAGTGAGCATAGCGGAGTTGGAATCTTCACCATGATAAAACTGTTAAGAGTTTAAATTCATCGGAGATGATGAAGATGCTTGTATTTGCAAGAAAGTGGGAGCGCTGAGACATATTTCTAATACATTATGTAGAGGACATATTGTTGATTGGAAATGATGTATCTTGAATTGACACAAGTTAAGGATTTCATTAAAATAAGATTTCGATGAAAGACTTGGGCAAACCCAGAATATTAGGCATCAATATCTATATGGATAGATTAAGGCGCTAATGTGGTTGTGCCAGACATACATATATAAGATATTGAAAGGGTTCAATATGAGATATTGAAAGGGTTCAATATGGAAACAACAAGAAAGGTTCTTGCTACATGGAAAGGATTGTATCAAGATTCAAGTGTTTCAACACTTGGTGAGTAAAATCACATGAAAATTTTGATCGATTATACCATGATATGTATATATCCAGAATGTCCTATGCTCTAAATGTTATGAGCATATACCAGAATGATTCATCAGATGATCATTGGACAATAGTAAAGATATTCTTATGAGCTTTGGAAGAACTAAGAATATATCATGTATAAGTGACAAATAGTTAAAGTTAGTTCATTGTAAAGTGTTACATTGATACTAGCTTTGTCACAAGATACAAATTAAATTTATCTCAATTTAGACTATGGGTGGCACAATATAATGGAAAGGATGTTCCATGATGGATTTGGATGGGTTCCAAGTTGAGATATTATGACGGATACTACAACAAAAGGCTAAGTATATGACTGCTATAGTAGCAGCATAGGAGGGCATTTGTGTTAAGTAGTTTGTTATCAAACTAGGTGTGGTTAAGTGGGCTAATACTATGAAGATATATTGTGTGACAATAATATCAACATATTTTAACCCGAACGAACTAAAGGTCTCACCAGAGAACCAAATTTATACAATGCCATCTCATTTGAGAATGAGTGATGCGTAGAGACGCAAAGACATGCAAATACACACGGACCTGAAACTGTCAGATCCGGAGATTATGTTAACCACTAGCAATTGCGTATATGCAACACCAGAAAGACATAGGTGTTCAATACGCAAAGTTTTTCAAACTAGATTATTGACTCTAGTGCAAGTGGGAGACTGAAGGGAATATGCCCAAGAGGCAATAATAAAGTGGTTATTATTTTATTCCATGTTTATGATAAATGTTTATTTTGCATGCTATAATTTTATTGATCGGAAACATCAATACATGTGTGTTTAATAAACAAAAAGGGGTTCCTAGTTATGCCTCTCTTATAGACTAGCTTGTTGATTAACAAGATGATCAAGGTTTCCTGATCATAGACATTGGATGTTGTTAATAACAAGGTCACACCATTGGTGGAATGATGTGATGAATATTCATCCGAAGTATAGCATTACGATCAAGTCATTATGTTTATATTGCTATAACATCATACGAAGTAATTTTAGTCCTTAGACCATGAGATCATGTTAATTGCTAACACCGGAAGAGTATCTTGATAACATCAAATGTCACACTGTAATAGGGTGACTATAAAGGTGGGTTCAGTGCTACGAAGGTGTTATGTTGATGCTCATGGATCAAGAGTCGGATTTTTCATCCCGATGACGGATAGATATACTCTGGGCCCTCTCGGTGATATCACATTGAAATAGCTTGCAAGCAAGTGATGTGATCACTAGAATGTTATATCATGGGAACGAGAAAAGAGTGCATGTCGGTAACGAGATCAAACTAGGTATGGAGATACCGATGATCGAATCTCGGACATGTAATATATCGCGAGACAAAGGGATTTAGTTACTAGCGTTAAAGGTTCTCACGATCACAGAAGTCATCGTTGAATGTGTAAGAGTCAGTATGGATCTCCGTGTCCTGGCCGCTGATTATTGATCGGAGAGGGGTCTCGATCATGTCTGCATTATTCGCGAACCGTAGGGTGACACACTTAAGGGATACCGACACCATTTGGATCAAATATGTTTCAGATAAAGATTTAAGAAAGCGCTGGAATTATTTCAATAGACACCGAAACTGTTTCGGGTGAAAATGCTGAAATTGGTTCTGCATGAAATATTGAAATGTTGCAGGGGGTTTTATGTGAATGTTTGTTAATTAAAGTAATTAACAAAATTCTGAATAAAATAATAAAAGAGTTTTATTAAATGATAGAGCATTAAATTTGGAGAAATTTAATGCATTTAAAGTGGAGACTTTAAAAGAGAATGTGAAGGGGCAAATTTATGTGGAGGGAGTTACCACCACATGAATGGAGGAGGTGAAGAGTCACCTCCTCCATGCGCCGGCCATGAAGGAGGGGCACCCCCCCTCCTCCTATAAAAGGCCACCCCCTCCTCACTTCTCACACACATATCCTTGTGAAGGATCTCTCTCCCCCTCTAGTATTATTTCCCATGGTCTCGGATTAGCGAGATACATGTTCCCGGTGGCTTTATCTGGAAAGGAGTTGCTGCTTCCGCTGCTTTGCTGGAGCGAGGGACGGAGGTTGTCGGGGTATCGGACGTGTGTGCGATCACGGATGCACCGCTGCTTTGCGGTGCTGGACTTGGTGGTGCTGGAGCTGGATCTGATGGACGTGCTGGAGCCGGACCTGCTGGACTTCATCACGATCTTGAGATCGGCAAGTGTACGACTACATCAACCACGAGTTCCTACTCGTTAACAAAGCTCGTTGTCTACGAGGGTAAGTTCTCGTTGGATGTATGTCCACCCATTGCTTTGTACCTAGTAGATAGATCTTGGCGTGTAGTTCACACCGTAGGAAAATTTTTGTTTTCTATGCTGCGGACCCAACAATAAATAGCTTGGATATGGGTTTCAACGGGTCAAAAGAAAATTGGTCCATGCAAAATTAAGTTTAGGGGGGCACCAAATTTACATTTTTGTTTCAATGCAATTCTTAGAAACAAAGAGGTTATATCTTATTTCTCGTGCCAACTTTTAGCAAAGGAAGAACAATTCTATACCTAGCTGGCGACAAAGCCTTGTAGTAGCTTATGGATGCCTGATTTGTGACGAGGGTATCCCTTGTTTGCCAAGAGGACACTTATTGTTAGATTTTTCGTCGGATTTGCAGCTTCGAACCCACAGCTAGAACATACATCTCCTCAAGTTCTTGTTGCTTCCTTACCATATGTCTCTTTGCTCCCATAGTCTTTTCTACCACCATGGATTCACGAAGTTACATTGGTTACGGTTAGGATGACAGGTACGAGTTGCTATAGTTGAATTATCGATCCTTCCCAAGCCCAATGGCATATACATGAATGCCCCTACTTGGAATCTACTTGTTGGCGCATAGTACCATGAACAATGTTCTCTCTACCAAAACCTTATCAAAGTTTTCTCAAGGGAGCTTATTTATATACCATCCCAGCTTTGGACGGATATTTACATGCTCATTTAATATCAAGAGATGCATAGGTGGTTGCCACCAAAATCAGTGGTTGAGTAAGTTGGATTTGTCCTTCACAACAACAACAAACTCTTTATCAGGGAAAAAACAACTAACAGAGTTTTGTTGGGGATTGGACAACACATTACAACCACTTCCACCTAGAAATTATGTTATGGTGTAGTTTTATAGTATTCATATCATGGTACAAAGTTTAAACATGACACATATCAAAGCTTTAGAAATATCCATGTACACTTGCATCCATGTGCAATGTGTAAGAATACATTGCATGGTAAACAATTGCTCCCTCTGCCCCGAATTACTTTTCACAGTTTTGTCTAGATATGCTACAGATAAATGTATATCTAGAGAAATCTGTGACATTTAATTCCGGGTGGAGGAAGTAGTTTATTTTGGGTAAGACGCAAAAAATATGTTTTGGACTACAAGTAGTTCAAGCATTTTTAAGTGACGCGGTGCTTCAAACTCAAATATATTAATCTCGGTTTCAAATAGTTACTTGCTCTCCTTTTATTTGTCGGTTTCTAAAGTAACTCAAAAAACTACTCCCTCCGATCCATATTACTTGTCGCTGAAATGGATGTATCTAGCACTAAAACATGTCTAGATACATCTATTTCCACGACAATTAATATGGATCGGAGGGAGTACCTCATTTTTTCCAAACTTGTCTATAATTACTCCTAGCCCCCATTTCTCCTACAAATTGAGGAACGAAATAGGGACTCGTTGTCTACACCCACGTCAACATGTGTCCGCCCAAGTCCTAAGTCTCTCTCTCTCTCTCTCTCTCTCTCTCTCTCTCTGCGATGAATTGAGAGTGCAACAACATCGTTGTCTCTATGCTACCTCGGTGGCCATTTCTCCGCATGATGTTGCTCTGGAGATGAACGAGCCTTGAGCATGCGGGCCTCGCCGCCTCCGCCAATTGCATGCTCTGACTGTGTCTAGAATTAGGACACGAGGTTTAGGAATCATTGTGTAGATTTCGTCCACCGTGTTTTTTCTTTTACAATAGTTGTTGTAACAATTGAAGTTGCTACAATAATAGGAGTTGTGGAAGAATTTGTGCAATAACTAGAGTTCACATATTCAATGCCAAATTTGTATGTCAATCTACAATGTCCATTTTGTGTGCATTTTTTTAAGATTAAAAAACAAATTTAGTTTGATCATTATGTTTATTTTGAATTTGTTGAACATATAAATGTTCAAATATTTATCTTGGAATTTACAAATTTTACAAAATACAATTTTTGTAGTAGAATGTGAAATAACAAATAAATGAGAGATAGAAAGAAAATAGATAAATAATGGGCAAACGGGGCTTCCTTGGGTACCAAGTTAAATGGTCTTCGCCCCATTTGTCCCGATAGCCCCCAAACCGATATTTGAGGGCGGAAAATCGGAGACTCGGCCTTGGAGCTTCTCAAAACAACTCTTCAAGGATACTGCTTAAACATGATATTGTTAGATAAGTTTCAGTCTCTTGTCCCGAACAGTGCTATGATAACTCTTAACTTATTTTTACCAAGATATCTCAAGTGCAAAGGAGTTAGACAAAGCTTATTCATTATTGAACCATATACAAGTACCTCCAATGGTTCAACACATAATACTCTGTAACAAACCAAGTTCTTCGAAAAGATCATACATAGAAATGAAATAAAATATTATAGAACTTTGACCCATGAGTTCTTGCAGCAAGACAATATCTTAATTTCCATGATTAAGAACACATAATAAAAACCCGTGTATACTTCAAAATATAGATAGAAATGGAATTGGCAGCCATCTTCGGTCCCCTAGTGGCACTAGCTTGAGTATTACTCAGTCGGCTCAAAGTCATAGAATATTTATTTTTGGGAAATGACGCTTTGCTAGTTCTAGGTTGTATGAATTTTCATAAATATCAGTCACACGACAGAAAATGAATCATTTTGAAGCAATGCAGTTTTTTATAGTGTTATTGCAAATTTTGTTCTGTGCCGGAAATGAGAACTAAGACGAGGAAGTATATTATATTTTATTGTACTGATCCAAAGGCTTAGCAAAATGTTGCAGACAACATACAAATAGTAGATAGTACCGACAATTTCAAGTGGTTTTGTGTGTCTTTGTGTAGTTGCCCAAGCAACCAAGCTTCCAGTAGCTAGAATTTATTGTTTGTTTCTAGGCATGGACCAAGGAGCTATAACAACTTTTACGTCCCCGACCCACTCGTTGCAACATTAGGTAGCAGTGACAGTTTCTGACGAGACCATAATGTACTAGTGTAGCCCTTTTCATCATGTCTCGTTTGCTAGAGAAAAAACTTCTAGCGCACTTCACCAAAGATTTGGAACTATTGAAAAGAGGGATTGCGCCATTTCCCTCGGAGTTCTCCAAATTCAGCATGGCGTTGTCAAGCTACATGGTTTCCTACCTAAGCCCAGAGGAACGATAAGACACCGGTGAATTCTTGATACCTTCCGATCCTACCAACAAGCCTTGCTTGCTCCCAAATCCCAATCATCTCTAGCTAAATAGTACACCAAAGTTTCTCCCGGAAGCTTATTTATATACCTTCAAAGCTTCAGATGGAAGCATTTCATGTATGTGCCTTCAATGTTCCTTTGTTGGTCGTTGTCACAAGTCGAAGAGATCGACTTCACTAGTCGTTCTTTCCCATCACCAAACAACTGACATTCATTTAATGTGCGGCTAGATATTACACGAGATTTAAGTGCAATTGTACTATTGTCACTTGGGTTTGATGACAATAGAAAAAGAGAGTGTTCTAGCACTGCTAAAAAAGATAAGTTCTACCACCCGGAGAAGGTTTGGACTGGCCAAAGACCATATGGTTTATATCCTCCAAAACCTCACAACCTACTTAATTGTTATTCCCTTTTCTTAAACTTGTTTTTAGAGAAATTGTTATTATTTTTGTTCTTGATGTTCTAAAGCAGTTAATAATCGTCAAATAGCTTACTCAAAGGTATAATAAAAGAATTGTGCAGTTCCAGTCAGTTTTCAACAAGTTCATGCAAGTTTTAACATCTAAATAAATTCACTGATTCAGCGAGTTTGGAGTTAAGTTTCAACAAACCCCACACCATTAGTATTCCATAAGATTTGAGACAAGTTTCAGCATATATTTTTCCAAACTTAATTTGCACAAATATAAAAATAAGGCAAATGAACAAAACTGTACATTGACTTTACTTAACTATCAGCAGACTCCACCAATAGCAAATGTGCACGGGGAAGAATATTCAAGGATTCTACACGGCAATGGTAGCATCTGCATCTGTATTTCATACAAACATCCGAACGTTGACTCTACTCAGAACTGACAATATTTGCAAAACTATAGGGAACCTATTGCATGGAGTGATTAGCTAGCTGGGGGACTAACATACAACTGAACAAGGCCTTAAAGACTACTATTCCATATTGCCGAGTTTCTTGCGCAAGGAGTTATAGTAATCTGCGGTCAAAAGGCATTTCCATCTTCTACTAACAGTCCGAAGAGCGAAGAGTTTCTTCAGAGCAACCCGTAGCTGTATTAGACAGGCAATAGCAAGATCATCACGAAGGCCAGGAAAAAGTGGTGCCTGAGCCATGTGTAGGACCATGTCTTTGCAACTTTGGATGCAACCCAAGAAGTTAGCGCCAGGCAATTCAGACTTTCAGAGACATTGCAATTGATGGATTTTTTTTACTCTGAACACGTGTGATGGTAAGTTTTACCCCATAGCTGCAAAGAGCTTGAAGGAACCGTCCAGTGTAACTCCAGCATCGGCGTCAAAGAAGCACGACCTGTGTATCAAGACCATGCAACTAATCAAAATGAACACCTCAAAACCACACGAGTAGATGATGATATACGGTGATTACACCATACAATACCTACAGTTCAGCAGACATTTACAATGTACTTTTCAATACCATTTATTTGCACGGCCTGCAGAAGACAGTAGACAAGAGACCAGCACTTGTTCCTAGCTTACCTTCAGGTAGCTGTCAGAGTATGCACTTGTTGTACCTGATCGTGGGGGCATTCAGAATTTCAGACTGGCATGATCTTGTGATTACGATTGTGAGTTGTGAAGTAGGCTCGTCGCTGGCCAGCCCCATATTATCATCAGCAGTAAATAACTGTGAGATTGACAAGTCCCCTGCGTGACCACTGCAAATTATTACTGTTGTAGTGGACAGCAGTAGCCACTACAAAAACGTTCCACAATAACCGTCCTGCTATTAATCTCAAGGGAGAAAAGATCACTAGAGAGTAAGGACCATATTAATTGGACTATGATTACAAGCTTTCCAAGCCACTGCTGAGAAGAATACACAAGCATATTTCAGTAGTTTCTGCTCCTAATCTTAGTGAGAAAAGAGCACTGGTGGATAACATGCATTTCTGATCAAGCACAAAAATATGTCTAGGTGGTGCTTGGGGTAGAAATTCTCCTGGCTACAGAGAAGCTCCCAAGCACAACCATCCAGTGAAAAGTAGTATAGGGCGAAATCGACATCTAAATGACACTCGGGGGAGCTAAAATTCCATTCATTAGGTATTCAAAAGCATCTTGCTACATACTCTCTCCGTTCTGAAATATAAGACATTTTAGCTTTGTGAAATGACCACTAGGAAAGGGAGCAGGGTCCCTCACAAGACATTTCTAAAGCATAAGATATATTGATAAAAGAGGGTTTGTAATGGAGCGACTTATTGGAGTTTCTCATGTTAGTCAAACAACTTCTCTTACACTCAAAGAAGCTATTTATGCTTTTCTTAAGTATCATCAACTTAGTCCTCAAATCCGTGGCCAAGGCTATGACTGTGCTAGTAACATGCAAGGGCATTTGAATGGTTTGAAAACTTTAGTTATGCAAGATTCCAAGGCTGCTCATAGTATTCACTGTTTTGCTCATCAACTCCAATTGACACTAGTTGCGGTTGCGAAAAATCATGAAGATGTTATATGGCTTTTTGAGTGGATGAGTGTTATCATATCCACAATAGGAGGTTCTTTCAAGAACAGGAATCTTCTTAGAGATAAGTTGGCCAAAGAAATAAAAGAGGCATTGCAAATGGGCGAACTTGAAACTGGGAGAGGTTTGAATCAAGAACTTGGTCTTAAAAGAGCCGGTGATACTAGATGGGGCTCCCATTTTGGTTCTCTCTTGAATATGATTGTTATGTTTTCCTCAGTTGTCAAAGTTATTGATGCTATTGCAGAGTTTGGATCTAACTCTTTGGATAGGCTTAAAGCAAAAGGAGTACTAGATGCTATACAAATATTTGATTTTGCTTTTATGTTGCACTTGATGAAAGCCATTCTCGGAATTACTAATGATTTGAATGTGTCTTTGCAAAGAAAGGACCAGGTTATTGTGAATGTTGTGTCATATCTTGGTACAACTAAGAGAAGGCTT
This sequence comes from Avena insularis, assembly GCA_023614405.1. Taxonomy (NCBI): domain Eukaryota; kingdom Viridiplantae; phylum Streptophyta; class Magnoliopsida; order Poales; family Poaceae; genus Avena; species Avena insularis. The sequence continues at coordinate 455,297,773 of CM042693.1, read as the reverse complement.
CAAAAAATGAGAAATGAAGGCTGGGAAGGTATGTTTACAATAGTTGCTGACTTTTGCATCAAACATGATCTTGAACTTCCAAATATGAATGCCATGCATGTTCCTCGTGGGTCAAAATCAAAGCGTAGAGTTCAAACTGATGGCTTGTCAAATGAGAATTACTACAAAAGTGTCATGTATGCTGTTATTGATCTTTTGCAAGTTGAGCTTAATGGCCGCTTTAGTGAGACAACCACTGCCTTGCTTCTTGGAATGGGCTGTTTGGATCCTACTGGTTCTTTCGCAAACTTTGACAAAGAAAGAATTTTGGCTATGGCTCGTTTGTATCCTAATGATTTCCAAAGTGAAAGCAAGATTGAAGAGCTTGGTTGCCAACTTGATAAATTTGTTGAAAATTTTCGTGAGGACTCGAGATTCTTGGACTTAAAGGGAATTGGCAACCTGTGCCGAAAGCTTATTCAGACGATGAAGCATACTACCTTTCCTCTTGTGTTTCTTTTATTGAAGCTAACATTGGTTTTGCCGGTATCTACTGCCACTATCGAGCGAGCATTTTCTGCAATGAAATACATCACATCTGAGTTGCGCAATAGAATAGGTGATGGTTTTTTGTATGATTGTATGATTACCTATGTTGAAGCTGATGTATTTCAGATGATTAGTGCGGACGCTATTATGTATAACTACCAAGCTATGCATGACCGTGGTGGTGTGTTGCCATGAATATAATATACTACTACAACTGGGTTTTGCTGTCAAGCTTTGAGCTTTTAAATTATTATTTTTAGCTTTGACATCACTAGCCACAATTCCTGGCTCTGCCGGCGCTGACGGGAACTGAGTGTCGGCGTCCTGGTGACTGGCTGGCTTGTGTTCGGCGTGTAGGTTCGAACATGCTCAGAGCTGCGTTTTCTTCGAGTGAAACACACGGCGGCCAGGTGAGCCTCTGTGATCCTTGGAAGATAGGGCGGCCCATCTCCAACCTCCGTCCTTGAGGATCTTTTTGGAGCTATGCGCCGGAGCTCGCCACCCCTTCGTCTCCAAGTGGTTCATCCCGGAGATGTTTCGGTGGCCGGCGGCATCAGCTCTTCACCGGCCTAGAGGGCATCTCGAGCACCTTTCTCCTCTCGGACTTAAGCGTGCTCAACACCTTGAGGTCACTAGCATGCGGCAGAGGAGGACCACAGGCACCCGATTGCTTTTTTTATATATTTGTGCTAGGGTCTTTTGTGAAAGTTTGGAGGCGTTTTCTTCCTTCTGTGGGATTTTATGCAATAGTATGCCTAGAGGTCTCTATGTAAACTTGTACCTGCCTTTTATAAATAGCAGCTTGTAGGCCCTCAGGGCTGTCTCCGTTCAAAAAAAAGCAATGTAGATCATTTTCACAATCTGCCCTTTTTTCGTGAATCTCATAGATGAGAGGCCGGCAGCCGATACATCACCAATGAAGACTACAACTCCATGAACTAGACATGATACAACATCAAGTGGCCTACAACGCACCCTCAACACAACCCGGACAAAAAATGATATATCTTGCCCAACCTCCTACCAAGAATGATGAGGAGACGGAGCACAGAGCTACAAGAGCGCGTCACGGTCCAAGCAAGACACCACCATAACAAGACAACAACGACGACGGCGAGAGGCAACCTGGACCAATGCACCTCCCCCTTATGTGCCTAAGAGATGACGAGTAGGAAGCGGGATCCGACCAACTCAGGGAAAGCACCAACTAAGTTGCATCCGCCATGTCCTACATTACGCCCCTGAAGCCCACGCCTTGTGTAGTAGCCAACACCAGGCAACACATCACATCACCCTCAAACATCGTCCGTTGTCACATCAGCCTTCCCCTGATAGCCAAGGCAATTAGCGTAGATGAGTGGCCAGTCTGCTGCTATTATCACGTACTGTAATATTTCGATCAGTCTGGTTCATCATGTTAAGCATGCACACGATGAGGTCCAGTTGCGCGGCCAGACAAAGGGAGATCAGCGCTTGCTCCTAAATCCTACTTTGTCTACACGTTGCAGTCAGAATTGTTCAGAGTTTGCAACTAAAAATGCAACATCCTGCCATGTTCAGAGGTTGGACAGCAGCGGCAACCTCAGCCTCAGGGCCACAAAGTTCAACTCTGTTATCCCAACCACAACATTCCCAGTTTCAGCCGCATCAAGTTTCAGTTGTGTAAACGTCAACATGACCACACTTGTCCACAGTAATTTCCTGATATTGATCTCAGGGGAAAATGTAGAGCAGCAGTGGATCATGACCACATTAGATCAACGGTGATGACAAGCTTTTTATTCACAGCCGAGAAGTATACACAAACATATAAGTTGAGGCGACACTTCTAGCTGAAACACACATTACTGAAGAAAGGAGCTACCAAGCACAACCATGTAAAAAAAGCAAGATGCAGCAAAGTCCAACTTGAAATGATACTTGGGGACGCAGAATTCCTAAAGATTAGGTATTCAATAACATTTCACTACATTGGAAACTTTGTTAAACTAAGCCATGGTTTCAGCAAGTACTTCTCATTTTAAGATGACATATAAGTACAGAACGCTGCCAACCAAAGTGATGCGATGAGACAAACTCCATGACTACGGACAACTGCAGCAGCGCTTTCTTCACCTGGAGATAACAAAAACGTTAATATGTTAGTAACCTGACACAAATATAGACAAAATCTAATAGTAGCACTAGCACCCATGTAACAGTATATGAAGAACACGTGTGTGCAAACTCATGATTAGCTCATCAACAGAAAGAAGAGCTATATCATATTATTGGCTATACCTCCTAGGAACACCAATGACAACAAACTAAATCCTTCACTCTTTTCACACAAATATGTTGCGGTTGCGAATTTGAATGGTGTGGCTGATGTTTGTAGTAACAAAATGGGCTCCTAATATATTTGGTTACAACTTAGCAACGATGAAACATCTAAACCAAGAGAGAACGCTGGGCATGGCCTAGGCACACACAAGTGTATTCAATACGTACACCATATACAATATTGAATCATACGGATACCATTTACAAATCCAAAAAAAGGACCACTCGGCATCACCGTCATGTTAATTGTTTGTCCTGTTAGTCACATGTGTGAATCCCTACTGCTGAATGGACAGTAGTTTGAGGGTGCATGCTACCCACGTTGACGGCTAGATATTTTTGGAAAAGATAATCAAACAATCCAAATCTCATATTCAGAATGTCTTACCTGTAGAACCACTTCAGCACATTAGCACATCAAACTAGACAATGATCCTATGGATCGTGCAACATATCAGCTTCATCACATCCACAAATGGCTGTGCCTAGAAGCACAAGAGGTCAGGCAATCAACACTTCAAGGAAAAGCAAATTGATAAGAGAAGGCAATACTGAGTTGGTTACACGGATGAACTGCCAAATAACACTTGATCCAAATAACTCACTTTTGTAACTCATATTTTATATTCAATTTGTAGCTCACTTATAATTTTAGCAATAGAAAAAAAGAAACTACATGTTGGAAAATGCAAGCTATATTCCCAAAAGTATTATAGTACCTCATAATGAAGAATTTGGCTCATAAGAAAATAAGGGACTAACATTTTTCTCATATAAACTGTCCCACTTCATGTGAGGCAGAAATTAAAACGTGATCAAGCTATTAAACTCGAGCAACAAAAGACCTTGCGCATTCGACTTAAGGAGCCTAATTCAAGATAAGAAAAGCAATAAAAAATTCTAGATCTTCATCAAGTGACAAAGAAAACTATATTTCATAAGGTATGGATTCAGTGAGTAAATAGCAAGATTAGAAGCAATACAGGTAATGGACAAAGTTATGCATCTAGTGTTGAGATTCCAAACATGCCACCCAAGTTACTAATTGACATTTGCTTTTATATTTTTAGTCATTTGACATTTGATATGGGTATCATGTAATAAACAGAATAATAACATTAAAAAAATACAGCTATAAGGTAAGTTCATCTATCTAGCATAGGGACAATTGTCGATTAAACTTAAGCTGTTCGTGAGTTGAGAAGCACAATGGATGATATTTGAGCAACCGATGTATGAAACATGACTAGGGGTTACCCCTACAATATAAGGACTAAGGATTAGCAACCAGCTCACCTGGAGTATAGAAACTCCTGAAAGGATGATGGTCATAGCCGACCAAAGTATCATAAAGTTGTGTGGATTCCGTAGACTTAAGTTGAACCATGTAGACACTGTTGTCCAGCTGTAAAAATATTATACCAGTATCCTCATCACATCCCCATATAAATTTGCTCCCTCCCACCTGGCCTTCAACCTGAAAAGGGAGCCCGAGAATTGTATGCATTTCAATAGTCTTCCACGGCACCCATGTGGAAACACCATGAACATTGACGTTCCTCTGCCACATTTGTAAGTGAGGGTCAGATAACATGGCGATGCCAACAGCGCCATCCATAGCTTGGACTATCAGACAGTTTGAATCGAGTATATCATCTGTGCCGGGAGGCCCCATTATCACAGCTAGGTTCTGGCTGTCCAAATCAAACTCTAGTATGTGATCACCTCTGCACCAGTAAAGGCAATGACCAACAAGGGTTGCAAGAACATCAGCATAAAAATCTTCGTATGGAGCCTCTGTCGAGATGGGGTTGCCCCATTCGCTAGTATCCAATGTGTAAACACATACAAGGCATCGATTATCGCTTCTGTTCATGGAAAGCAAGACCACCTTGTAGGAGCATGAGTGGCAGACGCCGTGGACGTGACCACGGTCACGGGCAGCGCAGAGCACCGCTCCTTCGAAGTAGCCCTTCTTTACCTCGGACGGAATAGCTATGCGCCGCTGCTCGCCGGTGATGGGGTCGCACACAACGAGCTCTTCCTGGTCTGGGTCTTCGAGGAGGACGCGGCCGTGGCGGCAATCGAACAGAGCGCAACGGCAGCTGCCGCTGTAGCGTCCAAAATCGAAGCGTTGAGGATGGATGCGGTCTGGACGGTCCAGGAGGGGAGTGAACACGATCCCCTGGTTGCTGTTCTGGAAGACGCCAAGTAGTGGCGGCTTCCGGTGGTGGACAACGGAAACTGCGGAGGAACTTGGCGTCGGTGACGATGCCTCGCCAGCGCCTGTCAGACGGCGGAGACGCGGGGGAGAGAGGACGGCCGCGGAGGGAGACGGATGAGGATCTCCCGGAGCATGTCGTCGTCGTCCGGCAGGGAGGCAGCCGCCGCGGGCCATTCCAGCGCCCTCCTCACGCCGCGCGTGTATTTGGGGATGGAGGCGCGGGCTGCGGCGGGGGGCTATTCCGGCTCCATCGTCAGTCGCCTGGATCTGGGGATTGAGGCGCGTGATTCAGCTGCGGGCCACTCTAGCTCCCTCCTCCGTCACATGGATTTGGGTTGGAGGCTGGCGCTGCGGCGTGGGGGCACTCCAGCGCCGTCCTCCATCGGCTAGAGGGCAAAGGGAAGTGGAGTGGGCGGCTTGTTGTCCACGAGGGTTGGGGCTAGAGGACAGAGGAGGAGAGTTGATTTTGGGGCTGCACCGAGTGTGGCGATTCAGTTTCGTCAGACTGTCGAGTTCAGCGATTGCCCATCGCAGCATATCAGCAAGTGGATACGCCGAGTGCGGTTGATTACTTCTGGATACAAGTAAGTGCGCGCGCAACGCGCGTCTTGACCAATATAGATTGATGAAAAGAAATGATACTACGCTTCGCCGCGCCACCTGCTCGGCGTTGTCACATGGTGTGGCTTATTTCTGTTGCAACTGGGTCCGTTTCTTTAGCACTGCATCCTAATACCACAGATAGTTGCAAGACTATACGTGGAATATGGCGTGGGTGGGACGATGTCAGTGAGATCATTGTCGTTGATTAGCAGGATAAGTCTAGAATTATAGTAAGAACGAAGGATACAGAGAAGAAGTATCAATAAATATCTCTGGTAAGATCTAAGGAGGATCAACCTTTTTCTTCCAATTCTTCTTTCTTCCTTTTTTTGGTTATTCCTTTGGCATAAGGCCTCCATGTAAATATTCTACCTTCTATTGAAATCGAAAGCCAGCAATTGCTGGGTCTTTCAAAAAAAAAGAGCCACTCGGCGTCACCATCATTTTAATTGTTTGTCTTGTTAGTCACATGTGGGAATCCCTATTGCTGAATGGACAGTAGTTTGAGGGTGCAAGCTACCCACGTTGGCGACTAGATATTTTCCCAAAAAGAATCAAACAATCCAAATCTCATATTCCGAATATCTTACCTGTGGAACCATTTCAGCACATTAGCACATCAAACTAGACAGTGATCCCATTGATCGTAACATGCCAGCTTCATCGCATCCACAAATGGCTGTGCCTAGAAGCAAAAGAGGTCAGGCAATCAACACTTTCAAGGAAAAGAAATTTGATACGAGAAGGCAACACTGAGTTAGTTACATAGATGAACTGACAAATAACACTTGGTCCAAATAACTCACTTTTGTAACTCATATTTTATATACGATTTGTAGCTCAATTTTAATTTTAGCAATAGAAAGAAGAAACCACATGTTGGAAAATGCAAGCTATATTCCCAAAAGTATTATAGTACCTCATAATGAAGAATTTGGCTGATAAAAAAAAAGAGGGACTAAAATATTTCTCATATAAACTGTCCCACTTCATGTCAGGCAGAAATTAAAACATGACCAAGCTAATAAACTCTAGCAACAAAAGACCTTGGGCATTCGACTTAAGGTACATGGAGCCTAATTCAAGATAATAAAAGCAATAAATTTTCTGGATCTTCATCAAGTGAGAAAGAAAACTATTATTTCAGAAGGTATGGATTCAGTGATAGCAAGATTAGAAGCAATACAAGTAATGGATATCCAAACATGACACCCAAGTTACTAATTGACATTTGATATGGATATCCGATAAACAGAATAATAACATTAAAAAATACAACTATAAATCAAGTTTATCTATCTAGCACAGGAACAATTGTCGATTAAGCTTAAGTTGTTAGTGAGTTGAGAAGCACAATGGATGATATTTGAGCAACGATGTATGAAACATGACTAGGGGTTACCCCTACAATATAAGGACTTAGGATTCGCAACCACCTCACCTGGAGGATAGAAACTCCTGAAAGGATGATGGTCACAAGCACCCGAAGTATCATAAAGTTGTGTGGATTCCGTAGACTTAAGTTGAACCATGTAGACACTGTTGTCCACCTGTAAAAATATTATACCAGTATCCTCATCATATTCATATCCCCGTATAAATTTGTTCCCTCCCAGCTGGCCTTCAACCTGAAAAGGGAGCCCGAGAATTGTATGCATTTCAATGGTTTTCCACGGCGCCCATGTGGAAACACCATGAACATTGACGTTCCTCTGCCACATTTGTAAGTGAGGGTCAGATAACATGACGATGCCAACAGCGCCATCCACAGCATGGATTATCAGACGGTTTGTGTCGAGTATATCATCTGTAACAGGAGGCCCCATTATCACAGCTAGGTTCTGGTTGTCCAAATCAAACTCTAGTATGTGATCACCTCTGCACCAGTAAAGGCAATGATCAACAAGGGTTGCAAGAACATCAGCATAAAAATCTTCGTATGGAGCCTCTGTTGAGATGAGGTTGCCCCATTCGCCAGTCTCCAATGTGTAAACACATACAAGGCATCGATTATCGCTTCTGTTCGTGGAAAGCAAGACCACCTTGTAGGAGCATGAGTGGCAGCCGCCGTGAACGTGCCCATGGTCACGGGCAGCGCAGAGCACCGCTCCTTCGAAGTAGCCCTTCTTTACCTCGGACGGAATAGCTATGCGCCGCTGCTCGCCGGTGATGGGGTCGCACACAACCAGCTCATCCTCGTCTGGGTCTTCGAGGAGGACGCGGCCGTGGCGGCAATCGAACAGAGAGCAACGGCAGCTGCCGCTGTAGCGTCCAAAGTCGAAGCGCTGAGGATGGATGCGGTCTGGACGGTCCAGGAGGGGAGTGAACACGATCCCCCTGTTGATGTTCTGGAAGACGCCAAGTAGTGGCGGCTTCCGGTGGTGGACGCGGAAACTGCGGAGGAACTTGGCGTCGGTGACGATGCCTCGCCAGCGCCTGCAGACGGCGGAGACGCGGGGGAGAGAGGACGGCTGCGGCGGGAGACGGATGAGGATCTCCCGGAGCATGTCGTCGTCGTCCGGCAGGGAGGCAGCCTCCGCGGGCGAGGTGCCGCCGCTGCGGCGGGCCATTCCAGCGCCCTCCTCACGCCGCGCGTGGATTTGGGGATGGAGGCGCGGGCTGCGGCGGGGGCTACTCCGGCTCCATCGTCAGTCGCCTGGATCTGGGGATTGAGGCGCGTGCTTCAGTGGCGGGCCACTCTAGCTCCCTCCTCCGTCACCTGGATTTGGGTTGGAGGCTGGCGCTGCGGCGTGGGGGCACTCCGGGCCGTCGGCACGGGGAAGTGGAGTGGGCCGTGGGGTTTCCGCCTGTTGTCCACGAGGGCTGGAGGCTGGAGCTAGAGGACAGAGGAGAGTTGATTTCAGCCGTGGGGTTTCAGCCGGCGAGAGCGCCGGTTCACTCTCCCTCCGCTTGCCGCTCCGGCGGTAGGAGGGAGGGGAAGGGAACCTAGTTTCTCCGCCTAATAGTTAGGGTTAATAGTTAGGGTGAGGGTACGTCTGCTGTAGGGCGTCGTTGGGGCTGATAGGAGCGACGTCCGGACAATAAATCTGTCTCAACTCTACTTCCATACCGGCGACGACCTTGACGGCGATGCCTCAGAGTTGATGGCAAGGTGTGCTGGTCGTTCGTTCAGATCGACAGCTTGGTCTTCTCGCCGCTCACGATCCGGCGAGATCGGGCTCGAGGTGTCGGCGTTCGTTGTTATCCACGACGGCGCTGGTGGCCGGGGCGAAATGGTTTCTCTGGAGCGAGGATGTTGGTTCGGAGGTGGTGGATCTGTCGTTCTTATCTGACTTTGTCGATGAGAGACAACGGATCTTGGTTCAAGACAAAGACGGACGCCCTCCTACGACACGTACAATGACATGTACCTCGGCGTCATGCAAAGAAATCTGTTCATTGACTCACAAAGCCTCATTGGTGATGGTGATTTTTTAGATCTTGTAGTGTTGGAGGTTCGGCGTCTATTCCGGTGTGCGTCTTGGCGTCGCTAGAGTTGGGCGGCGGCCGCTGACATCGGTGGTTGCGGAAAACCCTAAGGGTCGTTTTGTATTTTTCGGTCTCTTAGGATTTTATCTGCATAGTTTTTAGGATAATCATTTTATCCTGGACTGTCTTTTAGTGTCCACATGTATTACTTCATGTAACTTGATTTTCGATTAATGAAATATGTGGTTGCTCGCGAAAAAAAAGGAGAGTTGATTTTGGAGCTGCACTGAGTGTGGGGATTCAGTTTCGTCAGACCGTGGAGTTCAGCGATTGCCCATCAAATGGATACGCGAGTGGCTGTTGATTACGTAAATTACATACTACAGGTAATCTACATGTATATATATACAGGTAATAAATTAGTATATATACATACATATAAATTATATTTTTAATTTACATGTAAATTACTTGTGTATACAATATAAATTACATGTAAAATTGGACTTTTGATGAATAGAAAAAAAAGTCAAAGATCCATGTGGATTGGATGAAAATTTGACTTACGAAACAAATTGAAACTACCGAGTGCCGACTGTCCCATTTATCGACAGATATTTCTTCTCCCACAATAGACTTGTGCATCTGCCAATTTCTTCTCACACCGTAGACTTTGCACCTGTCTATTACTTATTTAACCTGGGAAAAGATGATAGCTTATCAGTTAGAAAAATCCTATGAAAATAAAATAATTATTATTAAGAATGAGACCCACCCTTTTGGAAGTGGTATGGAACTTTTTACATCGTTTGCCGATTTATTAATAATCATGAACATAGTTTATAAATAGTTATGGCCATTATTGTGACATGTACGAAAATAAGAAAAGAAAAATGAGCCCCCCTCCCCCACCCCCCTGGGCACGCGCTCTCTCCCTACCCCCTTAGAGTCAACTCAGAGAGATCGGGCCGTCCCCAAGGCCTCTCTAGGTGCATTGCTGGTCTAGAGATGGCGGAGGGCGCTGAAGTTGTAGTAGTTGTAGGTTTCTCGGCGGTTTGCTGGTAGGTATTCAGTTTCATCAGACTATGGAGTTCAGCAATTGTCCATCGCAACATATCAACAAAGTGGCTACGCGAGTGCGGTTGATTAAATTACACATATATATACAGGTATATACAGTTATATTACATGTAACAACTGCTCATATTCATGTCAATGTCGAACCAAACCATAACACAAATGAGTTAATGCCACGGGCGCCACGACTTCCATAGTAGTCATGCAAGGCAAGGCACTACAGGAATCGCAGATAATGCCGACGGCAATTACCGTCGGCACAAGCCTTTAAACCGTTGGCGTAGCTTGTGTCGACGGCCACTGTCGGCGTAGCGGCGTCAGCATAGGTCGCGTCAGCGTAGCAGGTTGGCCATTGGCGTAGGGACGACCGTCGGCGTAGCTACCTATACTGACGGGTGTCGTCGGCATAGCTAGGCCGTCAGCGTGGGTAAACTAACGGGGACTGATGTCGCAAGCCGCTGTACCGTCGGCGTAGCGTGCTTCCATGAAGGTAGTTCTTTTGTAACACCGACGGTAATACCGTAAGCGTAGCTTGCTTTCACGAAGGTGCGTTGTTATAATGCCGACGACAATACCGTAACGTAGATTGCTTCTAGTAAGATGTTCTATTGTAATGCCGACAGCAATACCGTAGGCATAACTTCCTACGAAAGGTGGTCCTATTCTAAAGCCGACGGCTGTACCGTAGCCATAGCTGACTTCCTTTCAGATGTGCTATTGTACTACCGACGGTAATACCGTCGGCGTAGCTTCTTATACGAAGGAGCCGCAGTAGTAACGCCGATGGTAGTACCATCGGCATAGCTTGCTTATACAAAAAGGTGCAGTTGTAATGCTGACGGCTATACCGTCGGCATCAATGTCCTAAGCATTACAGTTGTAGTGCCGACGGCATTGCCGTCGGCATTAAAGTCCCAGGTTTTGTTTTCCCTTATTTTTGGCGTCGTTCCTGCAAATTCATAAACCCCCAGGCTAGCACATGCACAGAATAATTTCAGAAACCATAGTTGCATGACATAGCTCAAAATATCATATCCATCACAAAGACCTTGATTTCACATAACAAAATCACATGGCACATACATAACACGTAGTGCATATCTAACACGTGCACACCATAGTCATCGAACATGTTATAAAGCACGACGAGATCACGTGGCCATATATCACATAGTGCATATCTAACACATCATAGTCATCGAACATGTTACAAAGCACGACAAGATCACATAGTTAATATCTAACATGAGATGTCCGATACAAAATCGGTCAACAAAGAACATGTAGCACCAGTACAATAAGAAGTCCACCGAGGGAATCATCACTACAAAATGAAGAAGAACACCCGTTTAGCATGGAGAATTGTTCAAAGTTGACGTTGTTTCATGGGAAATTGTATAAGTTTTGTTTTTTGCAAGACTTTGCTTGGAACTAACCTGCATCAGCGAGTTTCGGCGTGAGTCACGACTCTCGTCATGTTGCGCTCGACTGGGTCCCACGGAATGACCAGGAATAAGACCACCTTGGTGAAGTGGAGTGGTCATGGGCGACTCACAGGGCGAGGGAGAAGCACGATGAAAGAAAGTATGTGAATGAGTTGGTTCCTACATGTTTGAGCAAAATAATAACCACAAACTTAGTAGTTTGGTGACTGGTAACTAATAACTTAATAGTTTGGTGACGTACTAAACAGAGTATCTGTGGCGGCATGTGCGAGGAATTCGGCCTTCGTCGGCAACAATGGCATCGGTGGCTTTGCTGGAGGATTGACATAATCGGGCAGTGGAGTACCATTGCACATAGCCATATAAAACGCTTACAAGTGAGTTTACATGTCACACATGGTAAAGGAAAAAATAGCCCATGAACCACTTGCAAGTAGCTAGAATAGGCAACAACTAACCTTATTATTGGCCACCACTTCAGAGTCGTGGGCATTAACCTTCTCTTGCCATTCCTTTAACTTCGGCGTATACACCTGGCAAACCTGTTCGTAGGCATCCTCGTAACGGACCTACAATTTGACATAATAAGTCTCATCAACATACACATGCATGATCGAAAGTCAAAATGAGGATAAAATGAGAAAAGGCTTACATCACGACGCGGTGCACGAGGTGGGATAGAAGCAGCGACGCCTGTGATAGCTTTGACTCGTGTGAGAGTGGTGGTTGAGGGCACCACCGAATTAAGAATCTTCAAGCGGCCATGTTGCTTGCCATTCCCTAAGAGCATCACCGCCATCTCGTCAAGCGGCTGCTCAAGGGGCTCAGTATCCTGTCCATACAATTCTTTGAACCTGCATTGAGTAAACAATTACTAAGGAGAAATTAAATCCTAATGCTAACAAATGAGCATAGTAGCAATTAATAAGCATGGTAGGCATCAGTGTGCATGGTGGCAATAAATAAACCTGTCTGAGTACTCGCTCACGACCAAGCTGGTGGTGTCGTAGTATGCATCCTCGCCGTTCTGGACCTCCTTCTTATGAGCCATCTGCCACACTTGAACGTCTGGAATGTCCACCCCTTCATTAGCGACCACCTATGGTGCATAGAACAAATGTTATGCATTACAAACTAAACATGTCAGGAATAGAAGGAGGTTGTTCCATATATATACCTTGTTCTCCTTGAAGCTATAGAAGTCTCTGTTTCCTTGAACATGTGTTCCCTTGTTGCCGCGATTGCTCTTGTTTTGAATGCTCTTGGCCTTAAAGTGCTCATTGCTGGTCCACATATCCACTAAGGCCTCCCAAGCGCATGTCTTTCCATAGCACCATTTTGGAACAATCTAAGAAATGAAAATATCTCAAATCAAAAACAGATAATGCAATAGGATGAACATAGAATAGAAAGACAATTTACTCATCGACAAGTAATCTTCCACCTGAAGTTTTTCTACGAGTCTTTCTTTAATAATCTTGTCCTTATTTTTCCTCTCGCCTTTTGTCTCAGTGTTGAAATGAGAGATGGCTATGATTTGACCCTAGTCTATGGGCCCCACGGGTCTACCTCTATAGCTTTCTCCTTACGAGGGTTAACCAATAGACTTTTTTATTTGTTTAGATTTGTTTAGTCCATAGAAACATAGAAAATCAAGGTTGATCCAAGGTGTAGCAGTTGTAACACCGACGAAAATACCATAGGCGTAGCTTGGTTCTAGAAGGTTGCGCAGTTGTAATGCCGACGGAAAAACCGTAGGCGTACCCTGTTTCTAGAAAGGTGGCGCAGTTGTAATGCCGATGACAATACTATAGGCATAGCTGGCCTTCATGAAGGTTGCGCAATTGTAACGCCGACAACAATACCGTAGGTGTAGCTTGTTTCTAGGAAGATGGCGCTATTGTAAGGCCGACGGCAATACCGTAGGCCTAGTTTTTTCTAGGAAGGTGGATCAGTTGTAACGCCGAGGGCAATACCATAGGCGTAACATGCTTTAGGGATGGTGGCACAGTTGTAACGCCGATAGTATTGCCGTCGGTATAGCCTGCATTCCGGAAGGTGGACCAGTTCTAATGCCGACGTCAATGCCGTAGGCATAGCTTGCCTCCAGGAAGGTAATGCGGCCGCCGAGGTAATACCGTAGGCATAGGTTGCTTCCAAGAAGGTGGCCTAGTTATAATGCTGATGGCTATACTGTAGGCATCAATGTTTATGTTGCCAGGTCGACGGCATAGCGGTTGCAAGTGATTGCCCTCCCTCCGTTTGCAAAAGGGACGGGAAGGCCACACATGCCCCGCTACATGTGCCGATGGTCGTATTACGCCGACGGTGGCCGTCGGGTTAGATTGCATTACGCCGACGGTGATTCTGGGCTGACGGTGGTCGTCGGCATCCTGCCTATGACGCTGACGATATAGCAACGCTGACTGTCGTTTCTTCGTCGTGGGCGTATCTAGGCTACGCCGACGGACCCAACTTTTGACCGTCGGTGTAGCTATTGCCATCAACAACGTCTGCCATTCCCGTAGTGAGGGCGACCTTACGAAGAACACCGACCGGCCAGCATTCAATGATTCATTCGAGTGTAACACGCACGTACATCAACAAGCTGTTCAAACCTCTCACCGTATATTCCAACATACTCCATCCGTGAAAACATAAACGCGTACATACTTTCTTAGTATAGTATACTCTATGTACGTCACAGAGGATCAGAGGAGGTACGTCCACCAGCTAGCTAGTGGCGACCTCATAGTCGGAGCCAGGGCGGAGCACCTCGATCAGTCTTGCCGAGGCGGACGGGGAAGGCGTGTTGACGATGCTGTAGTTGAGGCGGATCTCTCCGTCCGCGCCTGTCTTGGGGCTGATCTCGCCCATCTTGATAATGGCGGCGACGAACTTCTCCTTCCAGAGAGTCTGGTTGGCGGCGAACGCGTCCACGGCCGCCTTGAGCGTGCCGTTGCGGACGAGCTGGTCGTCGGAGAAGTGCAGGCCGAGGTTGAGCGGCAGCAGCTTATAGTAGCTGCCAGTACAAAGACCGTATGGCCGAGGTCGATCTCCGTGGTGACCTGGTCCATGTTGGCCGCCGGGCACAGTGCCTCCAGCAGCGCCTGGTACACCGGGCTGATGGTGCCGTTCGCTAGCCTCTCGCCGTCTCGAGGTCCGAATGATGGAGTTGCGGTGGGAGTGGCCTAGGGTGTGGGCTCCGAATAGGACTACGAAGAAAGAGGTCACTTCGAACTCTATATTTATGACAATGTTGTGTAACGATTCCTTCATTACTGTATGTAGAAGCATCAAGTTGTATATATATCATCTCTCGGCACGTCAGTTATGCCAAACCTCTTCCTTCTCCTGTAGCAGAAAAATTCCTCAAAACTCTGCCGCAACAGAAAAATGCTCCAAAACTCTGTCGCGGCAAAACCTGCTGCCGCGGCAAAGCTCCACGAATCGGGATTAAAGGTCCTCCACCCCTGCTCTCCGCCGCGGCCACGTGGAGAGTCTTTATTCCCAGTTCGTAACATAATCAGGATTGTCCTGATTGTGCAGTCCCGGTTGCGCAACCGAGACTAAACGCACTTATGAACCGGGACTAAATTCCTGTTTTTCACTGGTGCATGCGAGGCAAGGGCGACATTATGAAGAACACCGACCGGCCAGCATTCAATATTCCTTTCAGTGTGACGCGGTATTTGCATCAAAATAACCTAAACTTGAAAATTTAGGTTATTTTGATGCAAATACACACGTGACGCACACGTATACACTAACAAGCTGTTCAAACCTCTCATCGTATATTCCAACGTACTCAGTCCCTAAAAACATAAACGCTTACATACTTTATTACTATAGCATACTCTGTATACGTAACATACGTACGTCCACCAGCTAGCTAGTGGCGACCTCATCGTCGGAGCCTGGGCGTCGTCCCTGCAAATTCATAAACCCCAGGCTAGCACATGCACAGAATAATTTTAGAAACCATAGTTGCATGACATAGCTCAAAATATCATATTCATCACAAAGACCTTGATTTCACATAACAAAATCACATGGCACATACATAACACGTAGTGCATATCTAACACGTGCACACCATAGTCATCGAACATGTTATAAAGCACGACGAGATCACGTGGCCATATATCACATAGTGCATATCTAACACATCATAGTCATCGAACATGTTACAAAGCAGGGCAAGATCACATAGTTAATATCTAACATGAGATGTCTGATACAAAACCGGTCAACAAAGAACATGTAGCACCGGCAGAATAAGAAGTCCACCGAACGAATCATCACTACAAAATGAAGAACACCCGTTTAGCATGGCGAATTGTTCAAAGTTGACGTTGTTTCATGGGAAATTGTATAAGTTTTGGTTTTTTGCAAGACTTTGCTTGGAACTAACCTGCATCGGCGAGTTTCGGAGTGAGTCACGACTCTCGTCATGTTGCGCTCGACTGGGCCCCACGGAATGACCAGGAATAGGACCACCTTGGTGAAGTGGAGTGGTCATGGGCGACTCACAGGGCGAGGGAGAAGCACGACGAAAGAAAGTATGTGAATGAGTTGGTTCCTACATGTTTGAGCAAAATAATAACCACTAACTTAGTAGTTTGGTGACTGGTAACTAATAACTTAATAGTTTGGTGAAGTACTAAACGGAGTCTCTGTGGCGGCATGTGCGAGGAATTCGGCCTTCGTCGGCAACAATGGCATCGGTGGCTTTGCCGGAGGATCGACATAATCGGGCAGTGGAGTACCATTGCGCATAGCCATATAAAACGCCAACAAGTGAGTTTACATGTCACACATGGTAAAGGAAAAAATAGCCCATGAACCACTTGCAAGTAGCTAGAATGGGCAACAACTAACCTTATTATTGGCCACCACTTGAGAGTCGTGGGCATTAACCTTCTCTTGCCATTCCTTCAACTTCTGCGTATACTCCTGGCAAACCTGTCCGTAGGCATCCTCGTAACGGACCTACAATTTGACATAATAAATCTCATCAACATACACATGCATGATCGAAAGTCAAAATGAGGATAAAAATGAGAAAAGGCTTACATCACGATGCGGTGCATGAGGTGGGATAGAAGCAGCGGCGCTCGTGATAGCTTTGAATCGTGTGAGAGTGGTGGTTGAGGGCACGACCGAATTAAGAATCTTCAAGCGGCCATGTTGCTTGCCATTCCCTGAGAGCATCACCGCCATCTTGTCAAGCGGCTGCTCAAGGGGCTCAGTATCCTGTCCATACAATTCTTTGAACCGGCATTGAGTAAACAATTACTAAGGAGAAATTAAATCCTAATGCTAACAAATGAGCATAGTAGCAATTAATAAGCATGGTAGGCATCAGTGTGCATGGTGGCAATAAATAAACCTGTCTGAGTACTCGCTCACGACCAAGCTGGTGGTGCCGTAGTATGCATCCTCGCCGTTCTGGACCTCCTTCTTCTTATGAGCCATCTGCCACACTTGAACATCTAGAATGTCCACCCCTTCATTAGCGACCACCTGTGGTGCATAGAACAAATGTTATGCATTACAAACTAAACATGTCAGGAATAAAAGGAGGTTGTTCCATATATATACCTTGTGCTCCTTGAAGCTATAGAAGTCTCTGTTTCCTTGAACATGTGTTCCCTTGTTGCCGCGATTGCTCTTGTTTTGAATGCTCTTGGCCTTAAAGTGCTCATTGCTGGTCCACATATCCACTAAGGCCTCCCAAGCGTCCGTCTTTCCATAGCACCATTTTGGAACAATCTAAGAAATGAAAATATCTCAAATCAAAAACAGATAATGCAATAGGATGAACATAGAATAGAAAGACAATTTACTCACCGACAAGTAATCTTCCACCTGAAGTTTTTCTGCGAGTCTTTCTTTAATAATCTTGTCCTTATTTTTCCTCTCGCCTTTTGTCTCAGCGTAGAAATGCGAGATGGCTATGATTTGACCCTAGTCTATGGGCCCCACGGGTCTATCTCTATAGCTTTCTCCTTACGAGGGTTAACCAATAGACTTTTTTATTTGTTTAGATTTGTTTAGTCCATAGAAACATAGAAAATCAAGGTTGATCCAAGGTGTAGCATTTGTAACACCGACGAAAATACCGTAGGCGTAGCTTGGTTCTAGAAGGTTGCACAGTTGTAATGCTGACGGCAAAACCGTAGGCGTACCTTGTTTCCAGAAAGGTGGCGCAGTTGTAACGCCGATGACAATACTGTAGGCATAGCTGGCCTCCATGAAGGTTGCACGCAATTGTAACGCCGACAACAATACCGTAGGTGTAACTTGTTTCTAGGAAGATGGTGCTATTGTAACGCCGACGGCAATACCATAGGCCTTGTTTTTTTCTAGGAAGGTGGATCAGTTGTAACGCCGACGACAATACCATAGGCGTAACATGCTTTAGGGATGGTGGCACAGTTGTAATGCCGATAGTATTGCCTTCGGTATAGCCTGCATTCCGGAAGGTGGACCAGTTCTAATGCCGATGTCAATGCCATAGGCATAGCTTGCCTCCAAGAAGGTGGTACAGTTGTAACGCTGACGGTAATACCGTAGGCATAGGTTGCTTCCAAGAAGGTGGCCTAGTTATAATGCTGATGGCTATACTGTAGGCATCAATGTTTACAAAGCGCCAGTCGACGAGAAGGTTCGGCATAGCGGTTGCAGTGACGCCGTCCTCCTTCCGTTTACAAAAGGGACGGGGAGGCCACACATGCCCCGCTACCTGTGCCGATGGTCGTATTACGCCGACGGTGGCCGTCGAGTTAGATTGCATTACGCCGACGGTGATTTTGGGATGACGGTGGTCGTCGGCATCCTGCCTACGACGCTGACGGTATAGAAACGCCGACTGTCGTTTCTTCGTCGTGGGCGTATCTAGGCTACACCGACGGCCCCAACTTTTGACCGTCGGCGTAGCTATTGCCATCAGCAACGTCTGCCATTCCCGTAGTAAGGGCGACCTTACGAAGAACACCGACCGACTAGCATTCAATGATTCATTCGTGTGTAACACGCACGTACATCAACAAGCTGTTCAAACCTCTCACCGTATATTTCAACGTACTACATCCGTGAAAACATAAACGCGTACATACTTTCTTAGTATAGTATACTTGCGTATCGCCACGATGATCGTGACGAGGTACGTCCACCAGCTAGCTAGTGGCGACCTCATCGTTGGAGCCAGGGCGGAGCACCTCGATCAGTCTTGCCGAGGCGGACGGGAAGGCGTGTTGACGATGCTGCAGTTGAGGCGGATCTCTCCGTCCGCGCCTGTCTTGGGGCTGATCTCGCCCATCTTGATCATGGCAGCGACGAACTTCTCATTCTAGATAGTCTTGTTGGCGGCGAACGCGTCCACGGCTGCCTTGAGCGTGCCGTTGCGGATGAGCTGGTCGTCGAAGAAGTGCAGGCCGAGGTTGAGCGGCAATAGCTTATAGTAGCTGTTGTCCAGCACCGTGGGCGTGCTGAGGTCAATCTCCGTGGTGACCTGGTTCGTTTTGGCCGCCGGGCACAGTTCCTCCAGCAGCGCCTGGTACGCTGGGCTGATGGTACCATTTGCCAGCCTCTCGCCGTCTCGCGGTCCGGATGATGGAGTTGCGGTGGGAGTGTCCTAGGGTGTGGGCTCTAGACAGGACTACGAAGAAAGAGGTCACTTCGAACTCTATATTTATGACAATGTTGTGTAACGATTCTTTCATTACTGTATGTAGTAGCATCTAGTTGTATATATATCATCTCTCGGCACGTCAGTTATGCCAAACCTCTTCCTTCTCCTGCGGTAGAAAAATTCCTCAAAACTCTGCCGCGACAGAAAAATGCTCCAAAACCCTATCGCGGCAGAACCTGCTGCCGCGGCAAAGCTCCACGAATCGGGATTAAAGGTCCTCCACCCCTGCTCTCCGCCGCGGCCACGTGGAGCGTCTTTATTCCCAGTTCGTAACATAATCGGGATTGTCCTGATTGCGCAGTCCCGGTTGCGCAACCGAGACTAAACGCACTTACGAACCGGGACTAAATTCCTGTTTTTCACTGGTGCATGCGAGGCAAGGGCGACATTATGAAGAACACCGACCGGCCAGCATTCAATATTCCTTTCAGCGTGACGCGGGTATTTGCATCAAAATAACCTAAACTTGAAAGAAATTCACAGATTGAACTTTAGCCGAAAGAATTTTACTAAATCTAACCCTTGAGTGTGCGGCGCCACTCTATACGGCGCTAAAAAAAGGGTTAGATTTAGTAAAATTCTTTCCGCCAAAGTTCAATCTGTGAATTTCTTTCAAATTTAGGTTATTTTGATGCAAATCCACGCGTGACGCACACGTATACACTAACAAGCCGTTCAAACCTCTCACCGTATATTCCAACTTACTCTGTCCATGAAAACATAAACGCATACTTTATTACTATAGCATACTCTGTATACGTAACTTATGTATGTCCACCAGCTAGCTAGTGGCGACCTCATCGTCGGAGCCCGGGCGTCGTCCCTGGAAATTCATAAACCTCCAGGCTAGCACATGCACAAAATAATTTCAGAAACCATAGTTGCATGACATAGCTCAAAATATCATATTCATCACAAAGACCTTGATTTCACATAACAAGATCACATGGCACATACATAACACGTAGTGCATATCTAACACGTGCACACCATAGTCATCGAACATGTTATAAAGCACGGCGAGATCACGTGGACATATATCACATAGTGCATATCTAACACATCATAGTCATCGAAGTTGTTCCATATATATACCTTGTGCTTCTTGAAGCTATAGAAGTCTCCGTTTCCTTGAACATGTGTTCCTTGTTGCCGTGATTGCTCTTGTTTTGAATGCTCTTGGCCTTAAAGTGCTCATTGCTGGTCCACATATCCACTAAGGCCTCCCAAGCGTCCGTCTTTCCATAGCACCATTTTGGAACAGTCTAAGAAATGAAAATATCTCAAATCAAAAACATATAATGCAACAAGATGAACATAGAATAGAAAGACAATTTACTCACCGACAAGTAATCTTCCACCTGAAGTTTTTTTGCGAGTCATTCTTTAATAATCTTGTCCTTATTTTTCCTCTCGCCTTTTGTCTCAACGTAGAAATGCGAGATGGCTATTATTTGACCCTAGTCTATGGGCCCCATGGGTCTACCTCTATAGCTTTCTCCTTACGAGGGTTAACCAATAGACTTTTTTATTTGTTTAGATTTGTTTAGTCCATAGAAACATAGAAAATCAAGGTTGATCCAAGGTGTAGCAGTTGTAACACCGACGAAAATACCGTAGGCGTAGCTTGGTTCTAGAAGGTTGCACAGTTGTAATGCCGACGGCAAAACCGTAGGCGTACCCTGTTTCTAGAAAGGTGGCGCAGTTGTAACGCCGATGACAATACTATAGGCATAGCTGGCCTCCATGAAGGTTGTGTTGGAGATATGCCCAAGAGGCAATAATAAAGTGGTTATTATTATATCTTTATGTTTATGATAAATGTTTACATCCCATGCTATAATTGTATTAACCGGAAACATTAATACTTGTGTGTTTTGTAAACATAAAAGAGTCCCTAGTAAGCCTCTTGTTGAACTAGCTTGTTGATTAATTGATGATCATGGTTTCCTGATCATGGACATTGGATGTGATTAATAACAAGGTTATATCATTAGGAGAATGATGTAATGGACACACACCCATAGTAAGCGTAGCATAAGATCAAGTCATTAAGTTCGTATTGCTGTAAGCTTTCAAATACATAGTAACCTAATCCTTCGACCATGAGGTTATGTTAATCACCATCACCGGATGGGTACTTTGATGACATCAAACACCGCTCAGAATCGGGTGGTTATAAAGGTGTCATTGGGTATTCTGAAAGTATGTGTTGAAGCGCATGAACCAAGATTGGGATTTGTCCATCCATATGACGGATAGATATGCTTTGGGCCCTCTCGGTGGAGTGTCATCTAGATAGCTTGCAAGCATGTGACTAGGTCACAAGGGATGACATAACATGGAACGAGTAAAGAGTACTTATCAGTAACGAGGTAGAACTAGGTATAGAGATACCGACGATCAAACCTCGGATAAGTAGAATATCGCGAGACAAAGGGAATTGGTTTCGTATGTTAAATGGTTCAATCGATCACGAAGAAATCGTTGAGTATGTGGGAGACGTTATGGATCTCCAGATCCCGCTGATGGTTATTGATCGGAGAGGTGTCTTCATCATGTCTGCATATTCACGAACCGTAGGGTGACACACTTAAGGTTCGAAGTTGTTTTAAGTAGATATGGAATTTACGTTGGAGACCGAATGTTGTTCGGAGTCTCGGAATGAATCCGGGACATCACGAGGAGATCCGGAATGGTCCGGAGAATAAGATTCATATATTGGGGATCATTTTCTAAGTTAGGAAATGTTCCAGAGTGTTTATATGGAGATTCTAGAAGGTTTCGGAATGTTCTGGAAGGTTCTAGAGGATTTCTTGGAGTTTACTTGAAAACCAAGGAAGGGATCAAGGAGTCCAAGTGGGGCAAGACACGGATTCGTGGGGCAGGAGGATTCCTCCCCACTTCCCACCGCCGGCCCAAGGAGGGGAGTCCTAGTAGGACTCCCCCTCCCCAGGCGCGCCTCGCTCCCTTAAATAGAAGGGAGGGGGCGCCCCCTCTTGCTCCTCCTCACATAACTCCCAATCTCTGCCGCCTCTCTCCTCCACCTTTCTTCTGCACAGGCATAGGCGAAGCCCTGCAGAATTCTATACTCCACCACCACCACCACGCCGTCGTGCTGCTGGGATTCCGTGGAGAAGATCTACTACCTCCGCTGTCACCGAACGGGAGAGGAAGGTCTGCTTCGACTCACGTGTGACCGTCATGAAGCGCCGCTTAACACGGCGCCGGAAGGATCGTCCACACGATCTTGAGATCGGCAAGTGATCGACTACATCATCCACGAGATCTAATCTCATAACGCTTTCGGTTCTATGAGGGTTAGTACCGATCTATCTCGTTGCTCATGTCTAATAGATTAGATCTTGGCTTTTATCTAGATTAGATCTGGGTTTTGTTCGTTCTTGCGGTAGAATTTTTTTTGTTTTCCATGCTACGAACCCATCAGTGGTATCAGAGCCTTGTCTATGCGTAGATCTGTTGCACGAGTAGAACACAATGATGTTGTGGGCGTTGGTGCTCGTGCCATCTTTTGCTATGTGTGTACTTTGCATCTTGCGGTATGATGGGATGAAGCGGCTCGGGCTAACATTACATGTCATCGTACATGAGACTTGCTCCACGCTTGACGTGCAACTTGCTTTGCACAAGTGGCTTTGTGGGTGTCTGTCTCTCCCATCATAGTATAGATCAAATCTACACTTTGCACTTGATAGCACTTGTATCAATGTTGTGGTTCAGTTTCGTAGGTAAGATCCGTTCTTAGTCGAAATCCCCAAGCCACGTAAAACTTGCAAAGAAAATTAGAGGCGTCTAACTTGTTTTTGCAGGGGTTTTGTGATGTGATATGGCCATCATGTGATTGTGATTGTATTTGATGTATGCAACGATCCTTGTTGTAATATGGCAACCGGCAGGAGCCTAATGGTTGTCTTTAATTCTGTTAAGACCTGCGTGTCTATTCATCTTGTAATAGCTTTGTTCCAAGTAGTTGTAATAGTTGCTAGTGATGATGGACAACCATGAAGCGGCGCCACGGACCTTGACGCAATGCTGGTGATGATGGAGATCATGTCCATGCTTTGGAGATGGAGATCGAAGGCATAAGAAGAAAGGGCCATATCATATCACACTAATTATGAATTGCCTGTGATGTTAATCCTTTATGCATCTTGTATTGCTTAGATCGCGATGGTAGCATTATAAGATGATCCCTCTCACTAAATATCAAGTAATAAAGTGTTCGTCCTTAGTTGGCACCGTTGCTAAGACTCGCTTCAAGCATCTCGTGATGATCGGTGTGATAGATTCTACATGTGCATACAACGGTGCAAGCCAGATTTACACATGCGTAAACTAAGGTTAATCTTGACGAGCCTAGCATGTAGACATGGTCTCGAACACGGAATACCGAAAGGTAGAGCATGAGTCATATGATTGATATGATGAACATGAAGATTGTTCACGATGAAGCTACATCATCTCACGTGATGATCGGACTTGGTGTAGTGGATTTGGTTCGTGTAATCACTAAAACAACTCGAGGGATGTTGTTTTGAGTGGGAGTTCTTTTGTAATTTGGATTAGTCAAACTCAATTTATCATAAACACAATCAAAGTAAATTTGCATAGTTTGTTGTAGTCATTGGCATCCGTTCACCACCTTACGCTTAGTTATAGTTGAGATAGTAGAACTATAGAAATTCTGGATATTTGCTTTACTTAACGTATCGTATTGTTTTGAGTGTCAATCTAAAGTTTAAAAGTCATATTGCAAACTTTCAGCAAACTCAGTTTACTCTGTGAAGTTTAATAAACAGTATTAAATCAAGAGTAATAATTCCAGTGTTAGTATCTAATGTATCATGTTTGCCTCCATGATTCTTGATACTCAAAAGATTGTTTTTAATATCAAGTTTATCTAAGAGCTGAAAGCAATGTTTCAGAAACCATCATATGTGAAAGGTATTGCGATATCTAAAACAATATGTTGGTTACAACATGATAGAGTATATGTCCTCATATTTGATGAGAATTTGTGAAGGTTGGAGACGCTAGTCGTCCTAATCCTCCAAAAGGTTTTGGAAAATAAACATTATACTCGCAATTCACCTTTATAAGCTATAGCAGCTTGATCATGAAAGTTGTGATTATAAGGATAAATAGAAGATGTAAGTAAAATGTTTACTACACTAAAAGATTACTAAAGAATGAAATTTTGAAAGAATGCCAAACATTTGATGAAGGTGATCCACTTCAAAGTGCAAGTCCAAAGGTATTAGTATTTGACTATACACACTCTGTACTATGTGTCATGTGAATGACACCACTATTGATGTTGATAGATTCTTTTAAAAGAAAAGGAATTGTTGAAAGAGAATCTATAAAATATTTGGCAGAAAAGAAAAGATTGGAGATGTCCAACTTAGGTATATAGAAGATACATGTTATGGCTGTATTCCTTGGTTGTTAAACAATGTGGTTCTGCGGTATTGGATACTGAATTGGTTGGTATGAAGTGTCATACAGGACAACACAATTCATGAACTACAATGGCCTAAGTAACTAGCAAGAGAATATGTGATAATGTTCATCGAAAACAAACAAAGGGTTGTTGTGTTGCTCGTTAACATCAAAGCTTGCCTTCAAGATTTTTTTCAATAATTGTTATTTTGATCAGGTATTATGACGACAAAAGGTTGTTCAAATAATTACCGCATTCCATAATAGATGGATGATATACAAGTCTGGTTGGAGAAATAACGACCATAAAACTAATGCTAAAATGTCGCAAGACAAATGATTGAAAGATCACTTGCGAAGTGACATCGCCGTTTAAATTATATTGAAAGGGATACATGAAGAAACTCCATGTTGATGGATTTTTGGAGTCTTTGATTTTGATCAAATGATGCTTGTGATACTTTCCTGGAGATAATTAAAACTCCGTTAGTAGGCCGAAAGAGGAACGGACGACTAACTGATTGGAATTTGTACATATTGATGTATATAGTCCATTATGTAGTCGTATGGCGGATTTCAACTTCATATGCTTTCTCCGAAGATTTGAGTGAGTATATGTATATACTTACTCAATAAGGAAGAAGTATGAAACATTTGAAAATGTTCAAAGACTTTCAAGATGACGTGGAAAATCATTATAACAAGAAAATAAAAAAAAAGTTTATGATTGGATCATAAAGAAAGATGTTTGAGTTACAAGTTTAGCAAAGCACCTAAGATTTGAGGAATCGTTCCATGGATTTACATTTCCCAAAACACCATAGGAGTATGGAGTGTTCGAGATATGTAATGAAACCTTGTTTGACATGGTAAGATCAAAGGTGTCATTTATAAAACTGCCATTATATTTTAAAGATTAAAGCTTTAGTGACTACCGCTTAATCGAAAAGAGCTCCATCGTGATCCGTTGAAATGACACCATATAAGTCATGGTTTGGGATAAAACCCAGGTTGTCCTTTCTTAAATTTTTGGTATGCTAGGCATAAGTAAAGTGTTTACAACCAAAGTCGGATGAGCATGTCTTTGTAGGTTATTTCGAATAACCATTGGGTATTCCTCCATAACACCGAAGACAAAAGTGTTTGTCTCTTAGAATGTCGAGTTTCTTGAGAAGGAATTTTTGGTGAAAAGTTAAGTGGGAGGACAATAGAACTTTGATAAGGTTGTTGAACCTTGGCTAATATGTGCTGAGTTGGCATGCCGGTAAGTGTCCCGGAGGCAGCAACAATGCTCATGGCTCACGTGCCTCAAAGGTTGTGGTCACGGAGATCTAAGTTCCTATTGAACCAAGTAGGTCGGGTAAGTAATCAAATGCTAAGATTTGAGAGTTAAATCATTGTTGTTTGACAATGATGAACCGACTAGATGCAAAGAAGCAATGATGGGCCCTGACTTTGTTAAGTGGCTTGAAGCCATAAAATCCGTGATAATTCCATACACGAGAAATCAAGCTTTGAATTTGAAAGACCCTCTGAAAAGGTGCAAGACCTTACAGTCGTATATGGATCTATAAAGAAATAGACATGGATGTTTCACATCTATGAAATAGTCGACATGTCGGAAAGAGTTTACGACAATATTCAAGGAATTGACTATGATAAGATTTGATCTTTCATAGCGATATTTAGTCTGGACGGATTAATATAGCAACCACTACATATATTTTGATATATGGTAGTTGAACAAACAAAACAAATTCTTCTAATAGAATGGTTACCTAGGACGTGTACATGACACGATCCAAAGGGTTTTGTTAAAGGATGCTAAAAGAGTATGCAAAACTTCAATGGTTGAAGTAAGCATCGCGGAGTTGGAATCTTCACCGTGATGAAACTGTTAAAAGGTTTAATTTCATCAGAGACGATGAAGATGCTTGCATTTTGCAAGAAATTAAGTGGGAGCGCTAAGACATATTTCTAATACATTATGTGAAAGACGTATCGTTGATTAGAAATAATGTATCTTTTATTGACACAGGTTAAGTATTTCATTTCGATGAAAAACTTAGGCATAACCCAAGAATTAGGCATCAATGTCTATATGGATAGATTGAGGCGCTAATATGGTTTTGCCAAATGTACATAAATAAGATGTTGAATGAGTTCAATATGGAAACAACAAGAAAGGTTCTTGACTCATGGAAAGGACCGAATCAAGATTCAAATGTGTTGACACTAGATTCAAGTGTTTTGACACTTGGTGAAATCACAAGAATATTTTGATAAATCATTCTTTGAGATGTACACACCCAGATATGTCCTATGCTCTAAATATTGTGAGCATATACCAGAATGACTCATAAGATGATCATTGGACAATAGTAGGGATATTCCTATGATCTTTGGAAGAACTAAGAATATATTACTTATATAGTGGTGACAAATAGTTCATTGTAAATTGCTACATTGATACTAGTTTTGTCACAAATTAAGTTTATCTCAATTTAAACTATGGGTGGCACAATGTAATAGAAAGGAAGTTCCATAACGGATTTGGTTGAGTACCAAAGTTAAAACATTGTGACAGATACTACAACAAAAGGCTAAGTATGTGACTACTATTGTAGTAACAAATGAGGGCATTTGCGTCAAGTAGTTTGTTATCAAACTAGGTGTGGTTCATAGCGAGATAATACTATGAAGATACATTGTATGACAATTGTATAAACATAATTTAATCCCAAGGAACTAAAGGTCTCACCAAAGGACCAAATTTATACAATGCCATCTCATTAGAGAATGAGTAATGCGTAGAGACACAAGGACATGCAAATACACACGGACCTGTAAGTG
The DNA here is from genome assembly GCA_023614405.1 of Avena insularis. Classification (NCBI taxonomy): domain Eukaryota; kingdom Viridiplantae; phylum Streptophyta; class Magnoliopsida; order Poales; family Poaceae; genus Avena; species Avena insularis. Next base: position 455,270,133 of record CM042693.1, on the reverse strand, counting down.
TCAGATCCGAAGATTATGTTTACCACTTGCTATAGTGTCTATACAACACCAGAAAGCCATAGGTGTTGAATGCACAAGTTTTTAACTAGATTATTGACTCTAGTGCAAGTGGGAGACTGTTGGAGATATGCCCAAGAGGCAATAATAAATTGGTTATTATTATATCTTTATGTTTATGATAATGTTTACATCCCATGCTATAATTGTATTAATCGGAAACATTAATACTTGTGTGTTTTGTAAACATAAAAGAGTCCCTAGTAAGCCTCTTGTTAAACTAGCTTGTTGATTAATTGATGATCATGGTTTCCTGATCATGGACATTGGATGTGATTAATAACAAGGTTATATCATTAGGAGAATGATGTAATGGACACACACCCATAGTAAGCGTAGCATAAGATCAAGTCATTAAGTTTGTATTGCTGTAAGCTTTCAAATACATAGTAACCTAATCCTTCGACCATGAGGTTATGTTAATCACCATCACCGGATGGGTACTTTGATGACATCAAACGCCGCTTCGTTACTGGGTGGTTATAAAGGTGTCATTGGGTATTCTGAAAGTATGTGTTGAAGCGCATGAACCAAGATTGGGATTTGTCCATTCATATGACGGATAGATATGCTCTGGGCCCTCTCGGTGGAGTGTCATCTAGATAGCTTGCAAGAATGTGACTAGGTCACAAGGGATGACATAACATGGAACGAGTAAAGAGTGCTTATCAGTAACGAGGTAGAACTAGGTATAGAGATACCGAGGATCAAACCTCGGATAAGTAGAATATCGCAAGACAAAGGGAATTGGTTTCGTATGTTAAATGGTTCAATCGATCACGAAGAAATCGTTGAGTATGTGGGAGCCGTTATGGATCTCCAGATCCCGCTGATGGTTATTGATCGGAGAGGTGTCTTCATCATGTCTGCATATTCACGAACCGTAGGGTGACACACTTAAGGTTCGAAGTTGTTTTAAGTAGATATGGAATTTATGTTGGAGACCGAATGTTGTTCGGAGTCTCGAAATGAATCCGGGACATCACGAGGAGATCCGGAATGGTCCGAAGAATAAGATTCATATATTGGGGATCATTTTCTAAGTTAGGAAATGTTCCGGAGTGTTTATATGGAGATTCTAGAAGGTTTCAGAATGTTCTGGAAGGTTCTAGAGGATTTCTTGGAGTTTACTTGAAAACCAAGGAAGGGATCAAGGAGTCCAAGTGGGGCAAGACACGGATTCGTGGGGGAGGAGGATTCCTCCCCACTTCCCACCGCCGGCCCAAGGAGGGGAGTCCTACTAGGACTCCCCCTCCCCAGGCGCGCCTAGAAGGGAGGGGGCGCCCCCTCTTGCTCCTCCTCACATAAATCCCAATCTCTGCCGTCTCTCTCCTCCACCTTTCTTCTGCACAGGCATAGGCGAAGCCCTGCAGAATTCTATACTCCACCACCACCACCACGCCGTCGTGCTGCTGGGATTCCGTGGAGAAGATCTACTACCTCACGTCATTGGAACGGGAGAGGAAGGTCTGCTTCGACTCGCACGCGTGTGACCGTCATGAAGCGCTTTAACGCTGGCGCGGAAGGAAGGATCGTCCACACGATCTTGAGATCGGCAAGTGATCGACTACATCATCCACGAGATCTAATCTCGTAACGCTTTCGGTTCTACGAGGGTTAGTACCGATCTATCTCGTTGCTCATATCTAATAGATTAGATCTTGGCTTTTATCTAGATTAGATCTGGGTTTTGTTCGTTCTTGCGGTAGAATTTTTTTTGTTTTCCATGCTACGAACCCACCAGGTTGCGCAATTGTAACGCCGACGACAATACCGTAGGTGTAGCTTGTTTCTAGGAAGATGGCGCTGTTGTAATGCCGACGACAATACTGTAGGCCTAGTTTTTTTTAGGAAGGTGGATCAGTTGTAACGCCGATGGAAATACCATAGGCGTAACATGCTTTAGGGATGGTGGCACAATTGTAACGCCGATAGTATTGCCGTCGGTATAGCCTGCATTCTGGAAGGTGGACCAGTTCTAATGCCGACGGCAATGCCGTAGGCATAGCTTGCCTCCAGGAAGGTGGCACAGTTGTAACGCGAACGGTAATACCGTAGGCATAGGTTGCTTCCAAGAAGTTGGCCTAGTTATAATGCTGATGGCTATACTGTAGGCATCAATGTTTACAGGCGTTGTGCTGACGGTAAGGTCGTCGGCATAGCGGTTGCAGTGACGCCGTCCTCCCTCCGTTTACAAAAGGGACGGGAAGGCCACACATGCCCCGCTACCTGTGTCGATGGTCGTATTACTCCGACGGTGGCCGTCGAGTTAGATTGCATTACGCCGACGGTGATTCTGGGCTGACGGTGGCCGTCGGCATCTTGCCTATGACGCTGTCGGTATAACAACACAAACTGTCGTTTCTTCGTCGTGGGCGTATCTAGGCTACGCCGACGGCCCCAACTTTTGACCGTCGGCGTAGCTATGGCCATCAACAACGTCTGCCATTCCCGTAGTGAGGGCGACCTTACGAAGAACACCGACCGGCCAGCATTCAATGATTCATTCGAGTGTAACACGCATGTACATCAACAAGTTGTTCAAACCTCTCACCGTATATTCCAACGTACTCCATCCATGAAAACATAAACGCGTACATACTTTCTTAGTATAGTATACTCTATGTACGTCACGTATGACTGTATGAGGTACGTCCACCAGCTAGCTAGTGGCGACCTCATCGCCGGAGCCAGGGCGGAACACCTCGATCAGTCTTGCCGAGGCGGACGGGGAAGGCGTGTTGACGATGCTGCAGTTGAGGTGGATCTCTCCGTCCGCGCCTGTCTTGGGGCTGATCTCGCCCATCTTGATCATGGCGGCGACGAACTTCTCCTTCCAGAGAGTCTGGTTGGCGGCGAATGCGTCCACGGCTGCCTTGAGCGTGCCGTTGCGGACGAGCTGGTCGTCGGAGAAGTGCAGGCCGAGGTTGAGCGGCAGCAGCTTATAGTAGCTGTTGTACAGCACCGTGGGCGTGCTGAGGTCGATCTCCGTGGTGACCTGGTCCATGTTGGCCGCCGGGCACAGTGCCTCCAGCAGCGCCTGTACGGCGGGCTGATGGTGCCGTTCGCTAGCCTCTCGCCGTCTCGAGGTCCGGATGATGAAGGAGTTGCGGTGGGAGTGGCCTAGGGTGTGGGCTCCGGACAGGACTACGAAGAAAGAGGTCACTTCGAACTCTATATTTATGACAATGTTGTGTAACGATTGCTTCATTACTATATGTAGAAGCATCGAGTTGTATATATATCATCTCTCGGCACGTCAGTTATGCCAAACCTCTTCCTTCTCCTGTGGCAGAAAAATTCCTCAAAACTCTGCCGCGACAGAAAAATGCTCCAAAACTCTGTCGCGGCAGAACCTGCTACCGCGGCAAAGCTCCACGAATCGGGATTAAACGTCCTCCACCCCTGCTCTCCGCCGCGGCCACGTGGAGCGTCTTTATTCCTAGTTCGTAACATAATCGGGATTGTCCTGATTGCGCAGTCCCGGTTGCGCAACCGGGACTAAACGCACTTACGAACCGGGACTAAATCCCTGTTTTTCACTGGTGCATGCGAGGCAAGGGCGATATTATGAAGAACACTGACCGGCCAGCATTCAATATTCCTTTCAGTGTGACGCGGCTATTTGCATCAAAATAACCTAAACTTGAAAGAAATCCACAGATTGAACTTTAGCCGAAAGAATTTTACTAAATCTAACCCTTTTTGCAGCGCCGTAACTCTATACGGCGCTGCAAAAAGGGTTAGATTTAGTAAAATTCTTTCGGCCAAAGTTCAATCTGTGAATTTCTTTCAAATTTAGGTTATTTTGATCCAAATACACGCGTGATGCACACGTATACACTAACAAGCTGTTCAAACCTCTCACCGTATATTCCAACTTACTCCGTCCGTGAAAACATAAACGCTGACATACTTTATTACTATAGCATACTCTGTGTACGTAACGTACGCACGTCCACAAGCTAGCTAGTGGCGACCTCATCGTCGGAGCCCGGGCGGAGCACCTCGATCAGTGTTGCCGAGGCGGACGGTGAAGGCGTGTTGACGATGCTGCAGTTGAGGCGGATCTCTCCGTCCGCGCCTGTCTTGGGGCTGATCTCGCCCATCTTGATCATGGCGGCGACGAACTTCTCCTTCCAGAGAGTCTCGTTGGTGGCGAACGCGTCCACGGCCGCCTTGAGCGTGCCGTTGCGGATGAGCTGGTCGTCGGAGAAGTGCAGGCCGAGGTTGAGCGGCAGCAGCTTATAGTAGGCGTTGTCCAGCACCGTGGGCGTGCTGAGGTCGATCTCCGTGGTGACGTCGGTGAACTAGCTCGTGTTGGCCGGGCACAGCGCCTCTAGGAGCGCCTGGTACGCCGGGCTAACGGTGCCGTTCGCCAGCCGCTCGCGGTTCCGGACGATGAAGGAGTTGCAGTGGGAGCGGCCCAGGGTGTGGGCGCCGGACAGGACTACCATCTCCTCGGCGTTCAGGTTCCGGTCCGCGAACTCTGAGACGAGGCTGTCTGCCGTCAGGTTTGGGCCCGGGAGCGTGGTCGTGAGGGACCCGTTGGAGACGCTCCCGTCGCGGCGGCCGGCCGGGACCTGGTAGAACACGTCGGTGCCCGTGAGGTTGACGCTGTCGCGGGCGGCGAAGGTGAGGATGTCGGCGTAGGACACGGTGCCCGGGCAGCTCTGCTCTAGTGCGGCCCTGGCGGCGTCCACGACCTCGAAGCCACGAAGGCTCGGGTTGTTCTGGGGCTGGTCGCGCTCCACCGAGCTTCCGTCAGGGTTGACGGAGAGCAGCACCGACGCATCACAGCCCTGCGGGTGTGGGTGTCACATGGATGAGATCATCGATCCGTGTTGTAAGCATAATGTACCACCACTTCTTAGTTAGATTTATATAGTTGTATTACTTCAATTATTATTTCCTAGCACTAAACATTTCAGTTTTGCTCTAGGACAAAGATATAAATAGTTAATACACAAGGACAGTTTGAAATGATAAATCCACATATCCTTTTGTTGTTATTTGATGGTTTCTCATGTACTTCTGATGTGTTGTTTGCACCGCATCTTGGGTTTCTCAGTTATGCTTTTCTAAACGTGTAGGTTCTCATGTGAAGAATTTGTTTGAGGGAATTTGTGGTGAGGTGTGTTCAAATGCTTTTATCATCTGGACATGTTTTCATAACTCATTTGATAAAAATATCAATACTATTCCTTTTCATTAGGTTGCTCGACTGAGGCTTCTCGGTGATTATGTGCACACGACATGCATCGCCTTTGTTGAGTTTGTTCATGTAAGAAAACATGATACTCCCTCTGTTTCAAATTACTCCGCCGGCGCGCTTATGTAGGTGGGCTAGTACTCCCTCATTTTTCATTAAAAAAAATCCTGTGATTTTTGAAATAGATAGTATGAAATATGTACTACGTATACCAAAAATCCTAGAAATTTTTCGATGAAAAATGAGAGAGTACTAGTCCACTAGGTAAGCGTGCGCGCGGAGTATTTTGAAACAGAGGGAGTAGTATTTTACTTCTCGGTGACTATCTTGTACTGTAGTACGAACTAGTACAACCTGTAGTATAGTGCATGCCCTAATCATAACCAATGCATTGTAGTACTACCTGATGTGATGCCGTTGTTAAATCACTACGTTTAATTTACAGAAATAATGACCAGCCAGGCCGGCCGGCCGGCGTACCAATATTCCTGAACCCAGCTTTCTGAATTCTGATAGACAGGTGCCAGAGCCGAACGGACACAACGCTGCATTCGTTTCAAAATATAAGATGTTTTAGGTTTATAAAGGTAATATATCTAGACAACTTTTAGTGTTTAGGTTCGGCGTGAATCTCTTCGAATATACATACTAAAAAGTGTCTAAATATATTATCTCCACAAAACTAAAATATCTTATATTACGAAACGGATCTCCACAAAGCTAAAACATCTTATATTATAAAACGGAGGGAGTACTAGACATTTTTCCATACGTCCACATCGTGGTATTAACTTATGTACTAGCAAGAATATAATATATGTACTACTTGTTCTGCTTTAAATTATATAAGACGTTTTAACAAACTAGAATAGTCTAGCAAAACATGTCCAACACTTCCAACAAGCAGGACTAGTTGTCTAAATGATTGAGCAGTCCACATGTGGGAAGGTGTAAGAGCTAGATATACCCTAACAACAAGGTCACACGTCAAACATGTGATAGTAGACTAGTATGACCCAACCAAGGGTGAGTTGAATAGTCCTACTTGACTTTCTCGCTTTTGCCACACTCTCGAACATGTTGGGTCGACTAATTGATTAGTCACCGTCTCCTACGCTAGGCCTAGCTTTTTGGTCAATCCAAACTCTTTATCTTCTCTAGTACGCCATCCATCCATCGTAAATACTCGTAGAAAGCCTTTGCCAAAATTTAAATCTAGCTAGTCCGTAAGTACATAACTAAGCGTGCTTCGAAATGTGAATAGAAATCTAAATCCACGGGCGAAATCTGGCTAGACCTGACAAAATGGAAGGAAAGATACACGCAGCCGCATATAGATTTTGTGGGTAATAGTTTTGATAGGTAAGAAAATTTACGTTTCGCGGAAATTGTAGGAATGAAAGTCAGATAGCACTCAACTATCCATAGTTGTTATTGTTACTCCCTCTCTCCATTCACTAAGACATTTTAGCATTTTTTTAAGAACGAATATATCTAGACGTCTTGTTTTAATATGTAGGTTCGCTCGTCTTAGAACATATCATTCCTACCTTAAAAAAGTAGAACGCATCTAGTTCACTTTAAAATATCTAAAAGGTCTATATAAATAAGTAAGAGATGTACGTTGATGAAGCAGTCGTGGAAATGGAGGCGGATGAGCCCAGCGGCGAGACCGGAGTTGCTGGCGACTGCCGCCGTGACGGCTTGCTGGATGATGGCCTCGGCGTTGGGACAAGTGGAGCTGTAGAACCCCACCTGCAGCTGTGCGAGGCTCGCCGCCGGCAGCTGCAGGCACAGAACGGCCATGAGTAGCACCGCCAGGCTGCTGCTGTTGATCGCCATGGTCGTACCTCGTTGGCTGGTAATAGGGCTCACCCTCACAAAAGAAGGCTGGATGATGATGTGTGTGTGTGGTTATCTCGGCTGGCTTTACCGGTAGTATTTATAGAAAGGTCAGGGTTTGGCCGTTGATTGATTTGTTTGACAAGTCGCGGCGAGACTAAGAATAGTAGCAGCAGCAGCCTTCCTTGAAGGTGGAGGGTACTAGCTACTAGGTGGAATGGATCCACGAGCGGGACCTGTGGCTCGCGTGTTCCCACCCTGGCCGCTGGTGAAGCTGATCGAGAAACTGGAGCACGCAGCGACCCGGATGGATCGTGTCCATGGGTACACAATTGATGCCTGACACAACTAAGATGGTAAGAAGAGTCCACATATGAGTTTTCACAAGTAAAAAAATGATTATCAGTCCAACTCTCCAGTAGCACACACACAACTCTCTAGATACAGTTAATCATAGCCCTACTCTCGGTTAAGCAAGAGAAATATTAATGGATATTTTCAGATAAGCAAGATAAATACAATGACAATTTCCTACCGTGAGTTAAGCAAGATACAGCAAGATACAGTTGAAACATTCAGTTAAAGAGACTACTGTCAGTTAATCATAGACTAATTCCTAGCTTACTCGAGACACCATTAAAAAAAATTCCCTACTGCAGTTCAAACAAAATTCAGTTAAACAAAATTGACTATTGGCAGTTAGTCATAGCCTAAACATAATTCAAAACTTAGTGCCAGCATAAATCTATCATACTCGCTACCTAAATCCTACCTTAAACCTACCCTAGATTCGAATTTGGGGGATGGCAGAGAGATGGGAGGAGAGCTTACTTGATGTCGTCGAAGGAGGATCCCCATCGGTGGCTCGTCTTCGTTGGTGAGCAGGTGAGGCCAGGACATCCCTCGCGAAAGCCACCACCACATAATGCTACGGCGATCGCGCGCCGTCTCGAAGCGATTGCAGGCAGCAAGAGGGGGGAGAGGGGTTAACGGGGGCAGATGACGTGTTTGCACGCCATCTTGCAGTGCCACGTCAGCCTGGGTCTCTCTATCAATTTGGGCATCAATTTAGGGCACGCCAAAAAAAAAACAATTCACGGAACAATGGTCACATTTTGTCTTGCAATCGGCAGAAGCGTGGTGGTTTGATGCTAAGAACTCTATAAACAATGGTACTCTCTTCATCCAGAAATAACTGACTTCAGTTTTCTAAATTTGAATGTATCTAAACGCATTTTAGTGTATAGATACATTCGAATCTACACAAACTAAAGTCCGTTATTTTTGGACAGAGGGAGTACATGCAATTACCAAGTTCCAATGAAGGTCTTGATCCTTTGTGGAAAACACCACTTCAAGGAGACATTATAAATTTATAGTATACTCTCTCTGTTCCAAAATATAAGATGTTTTAGTTTTTTTAAACAAATGAATATAGACGTTTTTTAGTGTCTATATTCGGAGTAAATTTACACTAAAAGAAGGCTAGATAAATTCATTTCACAAAAGCTAAAATACCTTATATTATGTTATGAAACGGAGGGAGTACGTTTCAGCGAAAATTCAGTTTGCCTTCCAAGTAAGGACGTATATGGCGACTAAATGACATCCGCAGGTTCCGTTTATTCAACTGGTTAGTTTTTTAAAGAGAGCAAACTTTTTTTTAACTAGAATAATAATAAAACGGTATCACGCTGAACTAAGTGGCGCTCCCAAGTCCAGATGCTCCCGTCTCCTCGACCAACCTAGGATGGCAGCGCATGTGCAGATATTGTGGTGTATTATCCTCGGTATTCTTATTGTTGAACAGTGTTCAGGCCCACCTGCACTACATGGAGTACTATCCAGCCACGTCGGTGCAGACGGAGGCCCAAAGAACCTGGTCCACTGTAACCCTCACAACAAGTAGACGCTGGTCTAGAAAGAAACAGCCGCCGCCTCCTCCTCCAAAAAAAATCTAGCCGCCTCCTCTTTCCTGCCGGCGATCGATGGGTCCTTGCCTTCTCGCTTTCGCTCACGCGGGCTAGAGGGGGTGGGAACCCAGGACCTACGCTCGGCGTTCATCAAGGTCCCTAATGTTAACGTTTTTGTGGTGCCGTGGTGGCACATCTCAGATGGCGGTGGATGCGCTACATCGAATAATGGTACCCCGGTTTCAACCCCATCTCGGCGATGTTTACGGCGTCGAGAAGCTTGTGGGATTATGTCTTTGCCGGGCGTGTGCTCCGGCTTTGTGTCGTGTTGATCTCGGCGGTGCGGACTACTGCTGGTTTGTGGTGGATGGTGGAGAATTCGGCCGCTTGATAGGCGGGGTGGCGCTGGCCCCGGATCTAGCGTTGAAGATGCTAGGAGGGATCCTCTGGCCAATGTTGCATAGCAGCAGGCTAGATCCAGTCTTACGGGGCTGGTGGTTATTGCGGCGCATTGACGCCTTATGGCTAGGGATTTCTTCAGTGCTAAAGTGTGGACCGGCTGCTAGTGATCTTCTTCTTCTCCGGCGACGGCGAAGGATTTGGGTCCTTAGTAGTTGCGGCGAGGGCGGTTTGTAGTTGTTCAACGATTTGTTTTCTCCTTGTTTTCAGTTACTTGTATGCGTTTCATCTTTGTATTTCCACGGTTATAAATACAAGTAGTGTATGCCTTCGGACGTACATATTAAAAAAAAAGAACCTGGTCCAACGCCGCCGTTCTGTACCGCGTAACAGGCGTCAAGTAAAATTAGCCCAGCTGGCATTCATTGTCCCATTAAAAGGAAGCACCATCGGAGACATGTAGTTCTTGCATCCTCCATATATTCCATGAGTTGCTTCAAATTGAGCCCTCAAAACTTGCAACAAAATCAGATCAGCAATGGCTACTTACTTTTGGGGAGGTGACCAGGACAAAAGAAAAATGCATTGGCTCAACTGGAATGAGATGACTAGATCAAAACTAAATGGAGGAATGGGTTTCCGCGACTTACAAAAATTTAATTTGGCTCTCCTGGGCAAACAAGGATGGAGATTACTAACAAAACCTAATACTCTATGCGCCAGAGTGCTTAAAGGTAAGTACTTTCCACACACGGATTTCATGCACGCAACTAAAGGAAAACATCCATCTCATACTTGGCGTGTGATAATGAGTGGTCGTAGAGCACTAGAGTTGGGTTTGATAAAAAGAGTTGGATCAGGAATATCTATTAACATATGGACCGATAATTAGATACCATCAAACCTTTCCTTGCGTCCAATTTGGAGACCACAAGATACCGATTTGAATAAAGTTGCGGAACTGATACATCCAGTGAACAAAACTTGGAAGAAGGATCTGATTAGGAACACCTTTTTGCCACCAGATGCGGATGCTATTATTCGAATCCAACTTGGCCAACAGGAGGACGATGTTATTGCTTGGGCCTTTGAGAAACATGGTATGTACTCTGTTCGATCAGCTTATCACCGGCTAACATGTGTTGATGAGGCTCCCGATAATGAGAATATCATTTTGCGGCCCGAAAGTTGGGTCGCCCAGGCAACGCAGTACCCGAGTTTCCTGAAATCAGCCGCGATGACTACAGTTGGCGTGCCAAATACCCAGAGGTTCTTTTTCGGCACGAATTAAACTTTACGTTTCAATACAAAAAAGCAGGCTAACGGCCGTCAAGTTGGGCCCTCCTGTCAGCTTTCGCCGTTATGTCGTTGCTGTCGTCGCTGCCATGTAGGCTTGCAGCGTTGGCGCATGCATCCTTTACGTGTCTTCTTCTTCCTCCGGGGTGGCAATCTGTGGTCGCGGCCATGGCGCGGATCTAGGACTTGGACGAACCTGCTCGGCCCGGCTCTCCTCCCCATCCCGAGTCAGAGCTCGCCTCACCATGGCCGCACCATTGGCACGGTGCGGGGACGGGAATTCATTCGCGGGTGAGATCTATCACCATGCCGACCATGCTCGGTCCTGTTGGCATCCTCCAGAATCCGAGCTCGCCGTCGCCGTGGTCGCACACGCACCAGCCACGATGCCTTCCTCTCTGAACCCCAAAGCCACATCCACCCAGTTCGGCACAACGCCAACAAGGTAAAAATGCATCAAGTTTTCTTCTTGTGATTGTAGAAAAAACATATATGTACTGTGGCCGTAGCATACTCTAACAATGTACACATATGTTGTTTACTAGATTTTCATTTGAAATTAATAGCTCCATGATGACGAAACATGGAGAACCTAAATGGAATGGCGATGACGACCATGTTCTATACTTTGCATTGCATCATCAAGTGCTCGCTGACGAAGCATGTTACCAAGAAAGTGGAGTTCATCAGCCATTGCCAAAAAATATGTGAACAAATCAATGAGCGATTCAATGAAAATACGTGCAAAAAAGCTAGATCTATGTCATCAATCATCAATAGGTGGCACATTCTAGTGATGCGTTCAAATGCGTGCACCATATATCATTTACTTGAAGTGGTTGTTATCCTGAGCAAAAATGCCTAGTATGCACATTATCTTTGTATGTTCTATACTGCAATTCTGTTGTTATGGGCGTGGAAAGAAAAGCTGGGCTTCACTGAATATTACGCAGTTAGGCCTAACTTAGTCTTACACAAATAAGCACAGCTTAGTCTTTACACAAATAAGCGTAACTAATGATAAAGATAAAGACAAATGGTTCATCGGATCTGCCAGTATAAGCACTAGGTTCCTGGAGCTGGTGGTATCATCGGAACGAACCAGAATGCTGCGTTTGGCCGTCTGTAATTCTCCACCAAATCGTACGACCCCACCGATGAGCCAATTGTAGCCCCCCTGACGTGGATTCGGCTCCAGGTCAGATCTGGAGTGTCAACATGATAGGTGCGTGAGTGTGCAACAAACACACAGTCTACTATAAACACTGGAAGTGCTAACACCTCAACAACAACACCATCATGTTCTTCCTGGACTCCGGCAGCAGCCTTAGCAGGTATTTCGGCAGCTTCACCAGCAGCAGCCTCAACAGGTATTTCGTCAGCTTCACCAGGAGCAGCATTAGCAAGTATTTCACCAGCTTCACCAGCAACAACATCACCAAGTATTTCGTCAGCTTCACCATGAGCAGCAGCAACTAGTTCTTGATCAGCTCCACCACCACCAACACCACCACCAGCAGCAGTAGCATCAGGAGCCAGGGCTGCCTGAGCAATTACAGGTTCAATAGCTCCAGGGCTTCGAGAAAGAAAGGATAGTTGATCCCAAGAAACACAGACTGTCCCTTCAGATTGTCGACTCTGCTCCTGACTTGCTCTACTGGGTCTTTGGATGGGCATGCGAACCTCGAGAAAACGTGACACCGCAGCGATGGGTATGAAGAAAGTTGTGTCCCCATATGTTATATTGTATCACGAACGCTGTTTAGTGCTCCCCTGATATGAATCCACATGAGTTCAACATCCTGTTCTGTGTCGCCTCCGAGAGGTGTCAGGAACCAGCGCCATGTCCCAAGTTCAGCATCTGCTACTGCATCTTCGATGACCGGAGCTGGAATGATGCGCGGGGCTGCGTGGGTACCTGCATGTTACTTACAGTCAGTAAGCAGAATTTTGAATGGGATTTTACATGCTATATGACACCATGACTCACCCCAAATGGACGGCTCCCAAACACGCACGTCGCCGCTAGGTTCAGTGACCGCATAAATGCGTTGCGGTTTGTACAAATAGTAGCTGGATGTGAAGCCGGTGTCGACATACTTCTCCGGCCGCAGTAACTCGTCGTGCAAGACTGTCCATTCCTTGTCTTCTGGGCATCTAATGAATGTGATTGCCTTGTCGAACACCGCTAAGAGGTCATACTCCCAGGTCTTCCACGCCCCTCCCGCGGTCTATGTGGGAGTTGTACCTTCAGGAGGTCAAGTTCTGCCATGTTGAACCTATAAGCGAATTCGGAAATGGGCGGCGGCCACCCGTTGTTGAATGCAGTAATGCCGACACCCTCCAAAGATGGCAATGTAAGTCTCAACGATCTGTAGCCATTTTTTAGAGTCCAAGTACTCCCATCCTGGGATAAAAGGACCAACCACTCGCCGTTGCCACCCACCCAGTTCTGGTCATCTTCCATTTCCGTCTCTTCTTCTTCCTTGATATTCACCACTACTGATTCGGACCACTTATCCAGCAGCATCAATTTTGCATGAATATTCTGCAGAGTTTGTTGTCACTTGGTACAATCACCTAGCATGGATTCCATTGCAAATACAATTTTACAACTGGACCTTCAGATTAAAGTACATAAAATATCGCATAAATACGAGTGTCTCCTCAGATATCGCATAAATTGTGCATGTGTCACTACGAAGATACCCAATATATGGAATATGAGCAAAGCCCTAATATGTTGCTAACGTATCCATAATTTTTGATGTTCCATGCTTGGTTTTATCTACTTTCTTATGTTTTGTTCCAACTTTGGAATACTTTTCATACACTTTCTTGGACTAACCTATTAACAAGATGCCACAGTGCCAGTTGCCTGTTTTCTGTTGTTTTTGGTTCCAGAAAGTCAGAAAATGAATATTTTCGGAATTGGATGGGACAAAAGCCAAAGTTAATATTTCACCGAGGGGGACACAGAGCCAGAATACGAGACGGAGGAGGGCCAGGGCCTGGCCACACCATATGGTGGCGCGGGTGAACCCTGGCCATGCCACCAGGTGGTGTGGGCCCCTTTGTCCTCCACCGACCTTGCCTCTTCGCCTATAAGATGCCTCCCGATGCGAAAACCCTAAATCGTCAAGCCTCCAGCCATGAAAAGTTCTGCAGCACCGCCGCCACCGAAGGGAGATTCAGATGAAAGTCTGCTTTTGGCACTGCCGACGGGAAGTGCCCCCGAAGCCATCTCCATCGATCTCCACCGCCATCTCCATCGCTGTTGCTGATTCCCATGACGATGAGGGCGTAGTTCTTCCTCGAGGCTAAGGGTTCTACCGGTAGCTATGTGTTCATCTCTCTCTCTATGCATGATCATATTGTGATCATGAGCTTGTAATCTATAGATCTACCTTGCTACTCATGTGCTTTAATAGGTCTCTGCTCTCCCCATGTGTGTGAAAGTGCAGCGTGCACACCATGGTGGCACTTAGGCTAGAGATTACAAATACTTGTTATGAGTTATATTTGGACTTGGATGTCTTTATGAAATTGTGGTGTTTGTTGGAACCATCTAGTGCTAAGGGTGATAGTGTGGGGTTATCTAGATGTGGAAAGCAAACTTTGAGGTGTGCTGTTATAGCCCTACAATGGATTAGAGTGTCCAACCGGAGAGTAGTTAAGAGTAGTATGATAAAGAGAAGATATTTATATGAGAGTGTTCACTAGTGAAATTATGATCCCTAGGCCTTGTTTCTAAGCATTGAAATATCATTTGCTACTAGATCTGTTACATGTTTGCTTGCTTCCATCTTTATTTAAGTTTTCCTTTAGTCTCTTCCACACCATCAAGCTATTTTCTGGCACCGTTACCACTTATAATTATCTATACCACTTGTATTTTACTATCTCTTCGCCGAACTAGTGAACCTATACACCTGACAATTGTATTGGGTGTGTTGGGGACACAAGAGACTTCTTGTATCTTGATTGCAGGGTTGCTTGAGAGGGATACCTTTGACCACTTCCTCCCTGAGTTTGATAAACCTTGGGTAATCCACTTAAGGGAAACTTGCTGCTGTTCTACAAACCTCTGCCTTTGGAGGCCCAACAACTGTCTATAAGAATAGAAGTGCGTAGACATCAAGCTATTTTCTAGCGCCGTTGCCGGGGAGGTAAGGTAAAAGGTACTCACATCCTCCGGTGTGAGTGCTCGAAGTTATTTCCTTTAGATTCTGCAATTATGTCTTTTTGTTTCTTGTTTTCACTAGTTAGGCTTAATGGAAAACAACAACAAAATTAGAGAGCTTTATAGTATTTATCTTGAGTTAGGACATGAAGTGTTTGAAGAGAAAATTAAAAAACCTATGGAACTTTATTTGCATGCTAATAGCAATGTTGTTAGTATGAATTCTTTGGACACCATTATTGCTAATGCTATGGAAAAGTCAAAGCTTGGGGAAGCTGGTTTTGATGAGCATGATATTTTTGGTCCCCCAAGCACGGAGGAGAAAATCTACTTTGATGATACTATACCTCCGATATATGATGATTACAATGATGAGTATGATATTTTCAGTCCACCTACTATTGAGGAGAAAATTAATAATGATTACAATATGCCGCCTATATTTGATGATTATGGTGATGAGAATAATAATGATAGCTATTTTTTTGATTTTGCTCCCACTACAATTAATAAGAATGACTATGTTTATGTGGAGAGTATTAATTCTTTTATGTATATGGCTCATGATAAGAATGTTTTATGTGATATTTATATTGTTAATTTTATTCATGATGCTACTGAAAGTTATTATGAGAGAGGGAAACATGGTTTTATGCATCTCAATAATATTAGGTTTCCCCTCTTTATGTTGAAAATCTTGAAGTTGCACTTGTTTTGCTTTCCTATGCCTGTTGCTTTGTGCTTTCATGACTTGTTTCTTTACAAGATTCCTATGCATAGGAAGTTGGTTAGACTTAAATGTGCTTTGAATTTGCTTCTTGATGCTCTCTTTTACTTCAATTCATATTTCATTTGTGAGCATCTTCTCAAACTATCATGCCTAACTTAAAGGCGTTAAAGAAAAGTACTTATTGGAAGATAACCCAAAAGTTTTAGATGAGTCTTGGAAGTTATTACCTCTGTAATAACCGCTCCTTATACTTTTTATTTGCTTTTTGTGCCAAGAGTAACCTCTAATGAGAGAGAAGTAATGCTTGGGAAAGTTGCTATCCCGAAACAGATTTCTATGCTTCACCATAAAAATTCATGTAAAATATCTGTATGTCGTTTTGAAGCGTGAATTTTTGTGCTTCTGACCCAGGTTGTTATCTACCTTTCGTTAGTTCAACACGTTTTGATTTGAGCAACAGAAGGTCTTCGAAAAAATTCCTCTTTACCTGCTGGTCTGTTTTGACAGATTTTTGCCATTATTTGCATTTGCTTCTTGTTGGTTCCTTTTTGAGTTCTTTTGGGGAATCGAGCTTTTTGAGGGACGTGCTACAGTAGCTTGTGTTTTATTGGAAGTTTTATTGGTGTTGAAACTGAACCTAAAGACTTATTATCTTGAGTGCACTAATGTTGCTAATAAAGATTGTGTGAAGTTTTGTATGAAGGAAAAATTTCAGGTGTATGGAAGGAACGAGTAATGAGATGAATAATGGACTAAAGCTCAAGCTTGGGGATGCCACGCGTGTCACCCCAAGAAATATCCAAGAAGTACAAGCGTCAAAGCTTGGGGATGCCCAAGGCATCCCCCTCTTCATCAATAAAAATCCCAGGTTTCTTTCAAACGCTTCATTTTTATTGTTTCATGCACAATTATGTTGTTCTTGGAGCGTCTTCTTTTTTGTTTTTGTTTTGGTTTTTCGTTTGCTTGGTTTGCTTAGTTTGCTGAATAAATTGGTTGGAACCCCTCTTTCATACATTGGTTTTCAAATAGTTTGGTTTGGATCGGAAAAGAGTAGGAAAGTTCATGCTTAAATGGTAAAGAGAGCTTGTTTTTGACTGTGGCCTATGCTTTGTCATGCCATGCTTGGTATTGATTTGGCTTTATGATTAGTGATTATTACTATAGCATGACTTGTTATAAACAATTGAGATTGCTTAATGTGCCTTGGAAGAATCATGCGTTGTTTTAGCATATGAAAGCATAGTATTGTGGTATTCTCCTTTGATGCTTTATTTGGGTTGACTTGGCGCATGCTCACACCATGTTATGACTATCCCAAGTCACCATAGCCTTTATGATCCTTTAGTTTTCAACTTGTAGTATCACTTTATGCTTTGATCAATGATTTTTTGTCGCTCTACATGATTATGGCCATTATTGCTCTCTTAGTTTGTCGCTCCCAGTCTTTTGCTAGCCTCCGTAATCAAGTATGAGTTCCACTCATGCATCCAACTCCTTAAACCAAGTTATTGCAAAGAGTCCACCATACCTACCTACTAGCATATGCTATTCCAAGTATATTCATGTTTTTGTTTACCTTCCGAATTAAACTTGTTATGAGAAAACTAGTGATTAAAGCTCTCACGAACTTGATGGCACACTTTATTTTTCTTACCCTTAATAAACTTGAACCATTGTGTTGTCTATGTTGTATATGCTCGCACTTATTTGTTGGGGATTAGCAGAACCATACTGTCATGGGGAACGCTTTCAACATTGCACTGGTACTTTGTACCTAGTTGATATCATGCTCTTTTGTCTATGGATGTCGTCGGTGTGAAATGAAAGGGGAGCTTCTAAGTCCATGGAGTTATGTATATGTGTTAGAGAAATGCCTGGGCCGCTGGTCTTATCCATGCTGACATGGTGGAAACCTGCAGCGTAACCATAATGAGCTGTCTATGTAGCATTCTTCTTATAAAAAAAGAGTCCTATATTGAGAAAAAAAAGAGAAAAAGAAAAAAAGAGATTATGAAAAGAGTAAAGAGAGAAAAAAGCACCATATTCCCATGGTAAATAAGAAGATTGCTGAGATGCTCGTTGTCTGCTTGCCTTATCATTTTGATATGGGGATTCTTCCGTATCATCGGGCAAGGGGTACCCCGTTGGCGGTTCTTAATGATACACATGTACTTACGATGACAAGAACTTACTGGTGACTAAACTTGAGTAGCATGAGGAGCGACCCTCGTATTCAAGGGACATGAGATTTCCAGCTTATACTTCATCAAGCATATACTTCATAGTTTGTTCACTTTAACCTTAATCACTTCAAGATGCTTATGATAGGGGCAATGAGAGCTGAAAGCTAGTAAGTACCATAATTTTTGGAAGCTCTTTATGAAACTTGAATCTCTGCTTCCTTCTATGAAGGCCTTTCTTCCACCATTATATTGAGTCTTCACCTTCTACCTTCATGCACCTAATTTGAGAGCATATCGGCCATTCTTAGTTCTATGTGCATTGTCCCAAGGCTAGTTGATTGATGCACAACTTGATATTGCTTGTTTTAACTATTTGTATCTAGTCACTCTTATGAACTTTGAAGGTGTCCTATGCATTTATATTTGCTACTCTATGAGGGACAAGCTGAATGCTATTATGCTATGTTTTCTTTATGTGAAACAAACAAACGTCTTGCAAATTGTTATCCATGAATCTTTTGTTTGTGCCCTTTCATGTTGCAACATAGTTTCTTTGTATTATTGCTAGAACTTTGTCTTTCATGTTATGATTAAAGTACTATGATCCCAGCTTTGAATGTTTTACAAATACTTTGATCAAGTTTATGATGGTGCATGTCACCTCAAAAATTATTCTTTCTTTTTATCACTTACCTACCCAAGGGCGAGCAGGAGTTAAGCTGTGGTATGTTGATACGTTGCTAATGTATCCATAATTTTTGATGTTCTATGCTTGGTTTTATCTACTTTCTTATGTTTTGTTCCAACTTTGGAGTACTTTGCATACACTTTCTTGGACTAACCTATTAACAAGATGCCACAGTGTCAGTTGCCTGTTTTCTGCTATTTTTGGTTCCATAAAGTCAGAAAATGAATATTCTCGGAATTGGACGGGACAAAAGCCAAAGTCAATACTTTACCGAGGGGGACACAGAGCCAGAATATGAGATGGAGGAGGGCCAGAGTCTGGCCACACCATATGGTGGCGCGGGTGACCCCTAGCCGCGCCACCAGGTGGTGTGGGCCCCTCTGGCCTCCACCGACCTTGCCTCTTCGCCTATAAGATGCCTCCCGATGCGAAAACCCTAAATCGTCAAGCCTCTAGCCACGAAAAGTTCCATAGCACCGCTGCCACCGAAGGGGAGATTCGAGGGACAGAAAGTCTCTGTTCCGGCACCCTGCCGAGACGGGAAAGTGCCCCCGGAGCCATCTCCATTGATCTCCACCACCATCTCCATCGCCGTTGCTGATTCCCATGATGATAAGGGAGTAGTTCTTCCTCGAGGCTAAGGGTTCTACCGGTAGCTATGTGTTCATCTCTCTCTCTATGCATGATCATATTGTGATCATGAGCTTGTAATCTATAGATCTACCTTGCTACTCATGTGCTTTAATAGATCTCTGCTCTCCCCATGTGTGTGAAAGTGACAGCGTGCACACCATGGTGGTACTTAGGCTAGAGATTACAAATACTTGTTATGAGTTATATTTGGAGTTGGATGTCTTTATGAAATTGTGGTGTTTGTTGGAACCATCTAGTGCTCAAGGTGATAGTGTGGGGTTATCTAGATGTGGAAAGCAAACTTTGAGGTGTGCTGTTATAGCCCTACCATGGATTAGAGTGTCCAACCAGAGAGTAGTTAAGAGTAGTATCATAAAGAGAAGATATTTATATGAGAGTGTTCACTAGTTAAAGTATGATCCCTAGGCCTTGTTTCTAAGCATTGAAACACCGTTTGCTACTAGATCTGTTACATATTTGCTTGCTTCCATCTTTATTTTAGTTTGCCTTTAGTCTCTTCCACGCCATCAAGCTATTTTCTGGCACCGTTACCACTTATAATTATCTATACCACTTGTATTTTACTATCTCTTCGCCGAACTAGTGCACCTATACACCTGACAAGTGTATTGGGTGTGTTGGGGACACAAGAGACTTCTTGTATCTTGATTGCAGGGTTGCTTGAGAGGGATACCTTTGACCACTTCCTCCCTGAGTTCGATAAACCTTGGGTAATCCACTTAAGGGAACTTGTTGCTGTTCTACAAACCTCTGCACTTGGAGGCCCAACAACTGTCTACAAGAATAGAAGTGCATAGACATCAAGCCCCCAGAACAAACTCGATGATCATAAATAGCTCGGGGCATAACAACCTTAAATCGTCTAATCTGTTTGTTTTTATTTTAGGAAACAAAATATCACCTAGCAGGCATTCCATTGCAAATCGAAATTGACAACTCGTCTATCACCTAAAGTAAGACTGTGTCACTACGAAAATACCAGAATATCAGGTACGAGCAGAGCTTCTGCTGTACAGAATAGTCTTAAATGGTCCAATTTGTTCAAACCACACGTGCACACAACACGTTCGACGAAAGGAACATAGGATTCCGATGAGAGTTCAGCACATATGAGTCAACGATATGACTGAACCAATAAGAAAGATACTGGAACTTACATGGCCATCGCGGTCGTTTAGCCATTTGCTATTATCGGGGTAAAGAAGGTCTGGCGTGCCGAACGGTTGTTCGTCCATGTCCTGCATCGTGAAGCGGTAGCCAGGGATGCAGCAAGCGAGGAGGCCGGCAGAGATGATGTCCAACCCCGAGGCGATCTCAGCACGTCAAGCGCCGAGGTTCGCCATCCCCAATCTCGTGGTGGCGGCCGCCTAGCCATCCGCGTCTGCCGCCGCATGCCTTTCGCTTCAGCTACCCCAAGCTCTACCCATAGCGGCAAATGGAGTCTGGAATCCGGTAGATTAATGGAGGCATTGTGATAAGGAGGCGGATGGATTCGAGAGGGGATGGAATCAGGGATGGGGGCAGTTGTTCGAGTAGGGAGTGAATCTGCAAGGAACCGCTGCCGCCACCGTTTCTCATCCGCGTGGGAGACAAGGAAGGGGGCGTAATTATTGAGGGTGAGCACCGGAACCATCTAGAGGAAGTTAAAAAAATAAATCGTAAGAGAGAGAAATGTGCGGCCTGCCTATCAGTGAGTGAAGGTCGGCACGCGCAAACATGACTATGTTTGACTTGGATCGTGCATGGCAGACCTCGATTCCACCGCATGCAAGTGGCGCAGAACAAATTTTAGGAAGCGCTATTGTCGACGTGTGTAAAACCGCCGTTTTTCTCCACCTTCACCCTTCTACGAACGGTCGTGCACCATTCCAGATATTGGTAGGGGCGGTTCCAATCTTTCACTTCTCCGTCTCATTTCCTCCTCCACGGCCTCATCGTCTTTCTCCTCCATGGCCTCATCCATTTCGTCCGCCACGGCATCACCATCTTCCTCCGTATCCTTTCTATCTTGCCTGTAGTCATGGACTTTTCAGACGTCCGAAACGACAGCAGGCAAGCGACTGCGCACTTCGACATAGAAGTACATGGCGGGAAGAAGATCAATGTCGTCTACACCACCGACCCTCGGACGGTGACGAACACTCTGAGTAATTACACGAGTTGGCCGCGGTTCGAAGAAAACAGGTTCATAGGTCTCGACCTTGAGTACACCCGCGATCACCGTAGGATCACCGTGGTGCAACTCTCCATGAAGGGGCACGTCCTCGTATACCAACCTTTTTGCGAGAAGGGGGCTGACAGGATCTGGTAGACTTTTTGCTGTCTTTTTGTTCCTGAACTGTCTGTTTGCAAAAGTTGTTTCTATATTATTTGTCTGAATTCATTTTCATGCAGGTGGGGCGAAATGATTAGGGATCTGTTTCATGACTTTCTCGTGAGCCAGCACATAACATTTAGTAGTGTTGACATCATGAGTGACACTAAACTTCTTGAAAGCCCGACCGTCAACATTAGAATCCCAGAGCAGTGCAGAGTGGACATCTAGGAAATTTACTAGATCCCAGGGACGAAGGGAGGCAGGACCGGGATGGCCAATCTTGCCTCCGAACTCATCGACCCGTGGTACACTGACATGAAGGGCAAACTGCCGAGATGTTCGTGGAGGCGTTTAGAACACGATTACTGGGAGGATAAGCCGCTTTCTGAACCTAATCTGAAGTACGCTGCAATTGACGGGTATGTTAGCCACGAGTTGTACCGCGAGATTGTAAAATCTCGTTCCAGGCATCGCATCATTGAACCACTACCAAGGCAGGTTGTTTGCCCCAAATGCCGGAGTGTAGATGAATCTACAAGCCGGGGCAAGCGACCGAAGGCATCCTGGGATTGGTTGGCTTCTCCAATAGGCTGAGATGTAGAATTTTAGTGCATGATTGTTGTGTTTGTACATGGTTTCTTATGTTTATGAAAACATGTTATTTCAGAAGTACACTATGTGAGAAATTACGAACTGCTATGTATTACCTTTGTCGAACTATAATCTGGATTTGGTTATGACTTATGACTGTACCACACCTTATACATGTCAGTCCTAGATTCTGCCGCATGCAAATGGCACAGACAGAATTTGTAAGAATGAATGTTGAGCATACAAAAGGGGGAAAT
Organism: Avena insularis; assembly: GCA_023614405.1. Classification (NCBI taxonomy): domain Eukaryota; kingdom Viridiplantae; phylum Streptophyta; class Magnoliopsida; order Poales; family Poaceae; genus Avena; species Avena insularis. Next base: position 455,247,811 of record CM042693.1, on the reverse strand, counting down.
GTAATTCATACAGGTTAGCACAGGGATCATACGAGATTGGTTCTTACACACAGAATGCTTAGAAAATAGTACATGCGAGATAAAATACAAGCGAGATAAAACTAGGAACGAAATGCGAAACTAGCAGTGGTAAACAGCACACTCACCCACCCGCCAGATCCTGTTGAGCATCTCGTAGCAGACATGCGCGTCCCTGGCTGCGTACTTGATCGTATCGTAATCCAGGTGCCTCCACTCCCATCGCTCGTGCAGGTGCTTTGGGAACTCGACTTTCATGCCGGCGTACTCGCGGTCGATGATGTCGGCAGCGAGTCTAGCCATGCCGGCTTTCCCTGTATCGCCATCCGGGTACCTCCACAAACGTTGGAGATCAACGTGATTGACGACACGAACGAGGAGATCCCGCTCTATTTTCGGAGTGTTGTTCTTGATGTTGACGCTGGCGAAGTAGATCTCCCTCCTGTGTATGAACTCGCGAAGCTCCGGGCATACAGATTTGGCCCTACATACATGGTATAGGAGGCAGTGGTTGCGCATGGACAGCTGCAAAAGCGCCATCCTCTTCCTATCTCCGGTATACTCGAGGTCAAGGCCGACAATCTTGTACCTATCCATCGGCTCCTTTAGCCACCGCTCGTACATTGCGATGACCTTGGTGACCTCCACTGACGCATTTGTGTGGACGACCATCAGCTTGGTGGTGCCATGGGCGGTGACGGTGTACTCATCGGTGAAGTCGCTCCCGTCGCCGAACAGCCGTACTTTACGTCCATGGCAGCAGCTAATGCGGCGGTGGTGGCCTAGGGTCGGTAGCGGTGGCTGGGACTTAGCGTGGCGGTGGAGTGATCTGTTGTGGTGGTATGGCCCGGCGGTGGCGGTGCCTGCGGCAGCGTCGATGGTTCTTGCGGTGGCAGCGGCAGCGGCGAAGGGCGGCGGGAGGAATGATTTGGGGATTTTTGCACAGTGATGTGCTGAGGAAACGGAAGGCGATTCTTAAATTGCGTTTACCAATATTCCGGTCATACCCATGTGGAAGCAAGTTTGACCGGGCGAGCACCATTGGTTTCCAATCCTAGCGATTAAATTCGGTGTCCGTCCCGGTAGGCAATGTGACGTGGCTTTGGCATGGCAGAGACCGGTCACGTATAGCACCGTCCCGTTGCCGATCCGCAGCGGGTGCACGGTGTTGACACGACGTAACGTGACAGGAGAGAAGGAAGTGTACAACTATTATTCCTAACAAGTTTAAGAAGTGTAAGCATAAACAGGGACCTTAGCATCCCTGCACCCTGGGGCAGCCGGTCAGGCCTGCCGATTGCGCAAAGCTTGCAATTTCCTTTCTTTAATTTGGTGATTTTGTCTAGAATTTGCCAAATTGAAGCTCGTTTGCCCATGCTTCTATAAGTTTCTATGTAGGCCACTTGTGTAAGCATGCACGATCAAGCAACTTTGCAACACGTGTCGGTGGAAAAGCATGAGGTTTCAACGTACCACATAGTTTATGGATTTAGAATAGCTACATTGTGGAGCTCTAGCCAAATTGCATGGTAAAGCCAAATTCAGCTTTTTGTCAGATTTAGGTATAGCAACATTGTGTCTCGTTTGTCCTCACTTTTTCCCTCCTGATATTCCGAAGCCCTCACATGTTCTCGGAGGAGGGTGCCGTCCGGTCAAAGGCTTGGCCGTTACGTGCGCCCTGACGCCTAAATTGGAAGTTTTTTTGTTATTTGGCCTTTTTAAGAGCGCCTTTTCCCCTTTCTCGCTAACAGTTGTGTTTTTTGGCCCAAAAAGGTAGGGAATCTAGAGCAGCTTCTCTCTTCGTTCATTGTTCCTTTTGCCCTCATTTTTCCTCAATCTGGTAGCAAATCTAGAGCAGCAAAACTAACCAGCACCATAAATAAATTTAGTAAACAGAGCAGATGTAGATAAAGCAGCTAATATAGGTTATATAGTACGGTACTACTTAACAAGGTTCGACAATTAGGCTGCTCAGCAGCAGCAGCTGACAGGTTCAACACAGACAAGAGAAAAGAAGTTGCTTTACAGCAACAGCAGCAGTAGCAGCAACAGCTGATCAATGGCCCCTCGTGGCCTCTGCCAGGAGGGCCTCCGCCTCCTCCCTCTAGCGCCTCCTCCACTTCTTGCTGCCCAGCCCCTTGACCTTGGGTGCCTTGGGTTTGATCGGGGGCATGCGACCCTCCTCGATATCCACCTTCTGGAGGTTGTGGAGGTGAAGACCGGACGCCTGGTGCTTGGCTATGAAGCCGTGGACGTTTATGAACTCGCCACAGGTCGTCACGTCTTCGGCATGCTTCACGAGGGAGTTAAAGTCCGTGGCGTGGAGCCTCCTGGTGGGGCAGAAGGGGCACCTATACACGTCGCCGGTGAAGAAGTTGTTGTACTGGCCGGACTTTAGCCTCCTCAGCACATGATGAGTCTTGGTGTCCTTGGACTCGTCATCGCTGCGGACGTCGCCGCTATCCTCCTGTTGGAAAAAACAGTAGAGTGCAATAAGGACTTGATTGAGATACTTTGATTATCGGGATTGATTATTTGCATAGATTGACTGATTGAGATCCCTCGATTATTCCCCAAATTTAAAACCAAATCGAATACCGATCCCAACTACGAACAGGGGGATTCATCGAAAATCGAGATCTAACACAAGAGGATTAGCTACTATAAAAATACGAACAGCCAAGCCCTAATAACATATGATCTAGCATCCAACGATGGGAATGGGGGGAGAACAAGGGAAGGGGAGAAAACCCTGGTTACCTCCAACCATGGGTCGGCGATGATGGTGTCGTAGGGGTTCTCCGACCTTATGTAGACAACCTCCTCGTAGGGGTCCCAGCCGAGCGAGATCTGTCTGAGACCGGCGGGGGCTTCCTCGCCGGCGGCTACGGCGGATGCGGAGACGGGGACATGGGTCTGTATAGGGACGGGGGGCTCCTCGCCGGCGGCCTTGGAGGCGCCGATGGCCATCGCTCCATTCTTCTCCATCGCTGGCGTGGTTGGGGTTTTGTTGGGCGTTTGCAGAAGGTGATGGGACAGTAGAGACGGTTGAGTGAGCGAGTGCGTGATGAGTGGGAGTGGGGAGGCCACTATTAAAGGAGAAGGGAAGTGACGTTTCATTGCACTACCGTGCACCGCGTATGCTACTGCACCATGCACGGCCACATGTGTCCGCTACCGCCCCGTGCACCGCACACGCGTATCGTGAGTCGCGTTTTTTTCCCTTGTGTCTAACCCTGGCGATTCAGTTGTACTCAGTTTTTCCCTCGAGCGTAACACTGGTAGTTTGGTTCCATTTTTTAAATCATTTTCTATTTTCTATTTGAATCCCTTTGTCACTCTTGCCCTTGGGTTTTAAGTTCTACTCAGTTTTGCCCTTAGTTCTTAAGTGCTACTCGGTTTTCCCCTCTCTTTGTATCCATCTCTCGCAGATGTGCTCATCTTCGCTGCTACGCTCTGATTGGTCGACACAGTTGTCACACGGATCGTGCCCACCAACCGTTGATCCTCTGTGATCTAGCGGATAGGATAACCCTTATATCTGTCGGGGCACCCCTCTATCCATGCAAAATAACGAGTATGCCACCAGAACTTTAACTCCATAAAAAGATGAACTTGAATATAATTTGAAGGGTACGAAAATAGAAATCCACATAGTTTAAGGGTCTAGATACGGTAAGAGAACTAAATATTATTAGTGGCCAGGCCAGCACAGTGACGGGTTGGTCGGCTAGAAGTTGTTGATTCCTAAGTAAGGGGACACTAGGCCGGTCTTGACATACTCCCTCAGGAATTTGCCATAAGCAATGTGCTTAGCCTTTGTTGCTGACTTATGTTTACTAGTCGGGCTTTTACCGATGCCAACAGCATGCGGAATCAAGCTGGCAATCCTCGGGTTGACTCCTTTCTTACAGAAAGGGCACCTGAGCTCCCCAAGTCGAGTGCAGAAAGGGATTATCCCGCTCTTGAGCTTCTTCATGACATGGTGGCTCTTGTTGTCCCTGGTCTCCTTGTCAGAGTCCATCTCACTTGAATCCACCTGTAATGTATGGAATGCAAACCGAAATGAGAATAATAATAAATATATATATTCCTTCCACCATTCCGAGTTACTTTCGATACAATAACATGTCTATACAGGTTCAGTAGTTCATTACGGCCGTCTACCCAGCTCGCTCCTAAATTAATGTGGTTTGTGTTCTTGATAACTTATTAATAAATAAATAATGTGGATTCATTCAGAATAGACTAGATCTCTCATGTACCGGTTTGTACATTGCATCTAATCATTAGGACTAGATTAAGCTCGAGTAGAAAATATGAAACATGTAGAAATAGATGTACCTTTGGGTACACGAGCAGAGCGTGTTCGTCAAACTCCACGCCCTCATCGGGGCCTCCAAAGTCGTCAGCACCGGTGAGCACATGGTCCCCCAAGGGGTTGAACTGCACGTCCTCCTCGCCTTGTGCTGCATGATGCTCCTTCAGATCTGCCGCGTGAAGCACCACCCCGGCGGTGATGCCTGCACACTCACCCCCACGCACTGGTTTTATGGAGAAGGTTCGTGCAAGTACGTTCAAGATTGTGGGGTTTTGCTAGATAGGGAAGAGAGAGTAGTGGATGAGTGCGAATGGAGGACCCGATAGGCTGGGTTTTTAATGCGGAGGCGTTTAGGCCTCCTCGAGGGCCCCAGTAGCCAGCTCTTCCGGTTGCGGCTGCCGCGTGGAAGGTTCGTGTGGTGGGGGCCTATCGGAAGTGAGAGTGCAGGCACGCTGCATAGTAAAAATGGTATAGCCCGTGGGCCGTGGATGCCCAGTTGTCGTGTAGTATACTTCTAGCCTTTGCAGACTAGATTAAATGTGACATGACCACTCAGCGACTTTTTCCATGGACAGCATCGTGTTCCTTCTTGTAGAAGTCTCATTGAGGTAGACGTCCGTGTTGTCTCGCGCTGTCCTGTGAAGGACGTGTGCAACGAGCCTCGTTGGATCACACATGATCAATGGTTGGTGCGCACGATCTGCGTGACAACTGTGACAACCAATCAGGGCGTAGCAGACAGAGTGGGCACAGGTTTGGGCTTCTACGAGAGAGAGGGGCAAAACTGGGTAGTATCAAAAAACCAAGGGCAAAGCTGAGTAGTATAAAAATTGAAAGTGAGTGTCTTTTACAATGAAATACATCGTGGCATACATCAAATTAAGCCAAGATAGATCCACTAGAGTTCATTGCATGTGTGTTCTTTCCACAAACCACATATGTATCCACTAGAGTCATTGCATGTGTGTTCCTGTCATGAACCACATATCGATCAACCAATTGCATTGCATGTGTGTTCTTTCCACAAACCACACATGGATCCACCAATGTCATTGCATGTGTGTTCTTTTCCACAAACCACATATGGATCAACAAATGGCATTGCATGTGTGTTCTTTTCACAAACCACAAATGGATCAACCAATGGCATTGCATGTGTGTTCTTTTCATAAACCACATATGGATCAACAAATGTCATTGCATGTGTGTTCTTTTCACAAAACACACATGGATCCACCAATGTCATTGCATGTGTGTTCTTTTCCACAAACAACATGGATCAACCAATGGCATTGCATGTGTGTTCTTTTCACAAACCACACATGGATCAACCAATGGCATTGCATGTGTGTTCTTTTAACAAACCACACATGGATCCACCAGTGTTCACTGCATGTGTGTTCTTTCCACAAACCACACATGGATCCACCAATGTCATTGCATGTGTGTTCCTTTCCACAAACACACATGGATCAACCAATGGCATTGCATGTGTGTTATTTTCATAAACCACACAGGGATCCACCAGTGTTCACTACATGTGTGTTCTTTCCACAAACCACTTATGGATCACCTAATGTCATGGCATGTGTGTTCTTTTCCACAAACCACATGGATCAACCAATGGCATTGCATGTGTGTTCTTTTCACACACCACATATGGATCAACCAGTGTTCATTGCATGTGTGTTCTTTTCCACAAACCACATATGGATCCACCAATGTCATTGCATGTGTGTTCTTTTCACAAACCACATATGGATCCACCAATGTCATTGCATGTGTGTTCTTTCCATGACCCACATATGGATCCACCAATGGCATTGCATGTGTGTTCTTTTCCAAAAAGCACATGGATCAACCAATGGCATTGCATGAGTGTTCTTTTCACAAACCACACATGGATCAACCAATGGAATTGCATGTGTGTTATTTTCACAAAGCACACATGGATCCACCAGAGTCATTGCATGTGTGTTCGTTCCATAAACCACACATGGATCAACCAGTGTCATTGCATGTGTGTTCTTTTGCACAAACCACATGGATTAACCAATGGCATTGCATGTGTGTTCTTTTCACAAACCACACATGGATTAACCAATGGCATTGTATCTGTGTTCTTTTCACAAACCACACATTGATCCACCAGTATTCACTGCATGTGTGTTCTTTCCACAAACCACATATGTATCCACTAGAGTCATTGCATGTGTGTTCCTTTCCACAAACCACATGGATCAACCAATGGCATTGCATGTGTTCTTTCCACAAACCACACATGGATCCACCAATGTCATTGCATGTGTGTTCGTTTCACAAACCACACATGGATCAACAAATGGCATTGCATGTGTATTCGTTTCACAAACCACACACGGATCAACCAATGGCATTGCATGTGTGTTCTTTTCATAAACCACATATGGATCAGCAAATGTCATTGCATATGTGTTCTTTTCACAGAACACACATGGATCCAACAATGTCATTTCATGTGTGTTCTTTTCCACAAACACACATGGATCAATCAATGTCATTGCATGTGTGTTCTTTCCACAAACCACACATGGATCAACCAATGGTATTGCATGTGTGTTCTTTTCACAAACCACACATGGATCCACCAGTGTTCACTGCATGTGTGTTCTTTCCACAAACCACATATGGATCCACCAATGTCATTGCATGTGTGTTCCGTTCCACAAACACACATGGATCAACCAATGGCATTGCATGTGTGTTCATTTCATAAACCACACATGGATCCACCAGTGTTCACTGCATGTGTGTTTGATACGTCCAAAACGTATCTACTTTCCTGAACACTTTTGCTATTGTTTCTCCTCTATATTTGTGTGATTTGGATACAACTAATCCGGACTGACGCTGTTTTTAGTAGAATTGCCTTGGTGTCTACTTTTTGTGCAGAAAATCAACTATCAGGAAAAATCCCAGAAAATATGCCAAAGATCCTATTTCACCCGAAGACTCTAGGAGCCAGAATACGAGACGGAGAAGAGCCAGGGGGTGGCCACACCACCTGGTGGCGCGGGCCAGGCCAGGCCACGCCAGGGGGTGGTGTGGGCCCCCCAGGCACCCCCTCGGCCTCTCTCTTTGCCTATAAGGAGCCTTCTGACCTAAAAACTTCAGGGGGTTAGACGTTTTTCTAGAAGGAGTTCCGCTCCGCCGTCACCACGAGATTCCACAAAACAGCACCAGAAACTCCGTTCTGGCACCCTGTCGGGACGAGGAATTGGAGGAGATCATCGCCATCATCATCACCATCGCTTCTCCATCGACCATCGATGTTTCCCCCATCTATGAGTGAGTAATCCCCCACTGTAGGCTATGGGGATGGTAGGGATTGGATGAGATCGTTCATGTAATGGCATCAGATTGTTAGGGCATGGTGCCTAGTATCTTTTATTAGTGCTTTATGACTTTGTTGCGACTTGTTGTGCTTAATGCTTGTCACTAGGGCCCGAGTGCCATGATTTCAGATCTGAACATGTTATTGATTCATTATGATAGTATTGTTCTTGGTCTTATCTGCAAGTTGTATACACACGTTGTTGTCCGGAACCTATGGCCCCGAAGTGACAGAAATCGGGATAACCGAAAGGTAATGGCTTTGATGTGAGGATCACATGTGTTCACGGAGTGTTAATGCTTTTCTCCGATGCTCTATTAAAAGGAGCACCTTAATTGCCAGTAGTTCCCTAGAGGCCCCGCTGCAAACGGGCTGGCAGGACAAAAGATGTTGTGCAAGTTCTCATTGCGAGCACGTATGACTATATATGGAACACATGCCTAGGATTGTCTAGTACTTGGATGCTTTGTCTTATTTATCTGCAATTGCCCTATGTTCTGATTGCTATGTGAATTGTCTTGTCCATGCAACGCCCGTCCATCCATCCCTATGCCTACCGTGACCAATCCCATTATCGCTTTTGTTACTACATCTTTGCTTTACTACTCAATACATTTTACTATTCCTACTACAAAACTGTTGCTACTGATAAACTACTGTGAGCAAGATTGTTTCCAGGTGCAGCTAAATTGACAACTCAGGTGTTAAGGCTTATAAATATTCTTTGGCTCCCCTTGTGTCGAATCAATAAATTGGGTTTCACTTCCCTCGAAAATACTATGATACACCCCCTATACTTGTGGGTCATCATGTTGGGTCCGCAGCATAGAAAACAAAAAATTTCCTACGGTGTGAACTACACGCCAAGATCTATCTATTAGGTACAAAGCAACGGGTGGACATACATCCAACGAGAACTTACCCTCGTAGACAACATGATACTTTAGATACTAACATTGGAATTTTTACTCTTGATTTAATACTACTTATTAAACTTCATGGAGTAAATAGAGTTTGCTAAAAGTTTGCAATAGGACTTATAAACTTTAAATTGACATTCAAAACAATACGATACCACAGAAAGTAAATATCCAGAATTCTATAGTTCTATTATCTCAAATAAAAACTAAGCATAAGGTAGAAAACGAATGCCAATGACTACAACAAACTATGCAAATTCACTTTGATTTAATTTATGACAAATTTGGTTCGACTAATCCAAATTAGAAATGAACTCCCACTCAAAAACGACATCCCTCGTGCCTTTTTGGTGATTACATGAACCAAATCCACTACACCAAGTCCGATCATCACGTGAGTTGATGTAGCTTCAAAGGCGAGCATCTATATGGGCATCATATAAACTATATGACTCATGCTTAACCTTTCGGTCCGTGTTCCGAGGCCATGTCTGTACATGCTAGGCTCGCCAAGTAAGAACCTTAGTACTCGCGTGTGTAAAACTGTCTTACACCCGTTTGTATGAAAGCGTAGAGTCGAGTACACCCGATCATCACGTGATGTCTTGAAACACGATCCACAAAATGGTGCATACTTAAGGAAGAACATATTTTTATCTTGATATCTAAATGAGGGATCATCTTACAATGCTACAGAAAGCGCCAAACTAGCAGTATAAGATGCTAACATCTAATGTGTAAAGTGAGATGATATGGTCCATGCATTTGATCTCTATCATTTGCATCGTGGTATGATCTCTATCATTCCTTTGTGTGTAAGGCCAAGGTCTATGGAACTTACATGTTGAGTGTGTTGTAAGAGTATCTATCATACATCTACTTACAACAATACCATATCATTACACTAGCCCAGCAACGATCTAAACTAGACGCCTCAAATTTATCAATTGCAAGTTTTACGTGGCTTAGGGCTTTCGGAGATAGAACCGTTCTTACCTACGAACATGAACCACAACGAGGATAACCAAATTATTAGCAACTCGTTGTAAATCAGATATTGACTATAGTAGGAGAGATGACACCGCCAGCCACTTATGCAAAACAAGTTGCATGTCAGTCGTGGAACCGGTCTCATGTACGATGACATGTAAGGTTGGTCCGGGCCGCTTCATCCCACTATGCCACCAATATCCAAAATACATAGAATATGCAATAACATGATCATCATCGCCCACATATCAACATATGTGTACTACCCGTGCTAAGCACCTATGCATAGACCAGGCTCTGATACCACTGTTGGGTCTGTAGCATAGAAAACAAAATTTTTCCTACGGTGTGAACTACACGCCAAGATCTATCTATTAGGTACAAAGCAACGGGTGGACATACATCCAATGAGGACTTACCCTCGTAGACAACGAGCTTTGTTAACGAGTAGGAATTCGTGGTTGATGTAGTCTTACACTTGCCGATCTCAAGATCGTGAGGAAGTCCAGCGGGTCCGCTCAAAGACGCCCATCGATCCAGCTCCGCACCACCAAGTCCAGCACTGCAAAGCAGCGATGCATCCGTGATCGCACACACGTCGCACCCGACAACCTCCATCCTCGCTCCAAAGAAAGCAGCGAAGCAAGAACTCCTTTCCAGATAAAGCCACCGGGAACATGTATCTTGCTAATCCGAGACCATGGGGAATAATACTAGAGGGGAGAGAGATCCTTCACAAGGAGGTGTGTGAGAAGTGAGAAGGGGTGGTTTTTATAGGAGGAGGGGTGCCCTCCTTCATGGCGGGCAGGGAGGAGGTGACCTTCACCTCCTCCATTCATGTGGTGGTAACTCCTCCACATAAATTTCCCCTTCACATTCTCTTTTAAAGTCTCCATTTTAAATGCATTAAATTTCTCCAAATTTAATGCTCTCTTATTTAATAAAACTCTTTTATTAATTTTATTCAGAATTTTGTTAATTACTTTAATTAACAAACATTCACATAAAACCCCTACAACATTTCAATATTACATGCGTAACCAATTTCAGCAATTCCACCAAACAGCTTTGGTGTCTATTGAAATAATTCCAGCGCTTTCTTAAATCTTTATCAAACATATTTGCTCCAAATGGTATCGGTATCGCTCAAGTGTGTCACCCCACGGTTCACGAATAATGCGTACATGATCGAGACCCTCTCGATCAATAATCGTAGCGGGACCGGAGATCCATAACGACTCCTACACATTCAATGATGACTTCGTGATCGTGAGAACCTTTAACGCTAGTAACTAAATCCCTTTGTCCCATGATATATTACATGTCCGAGATTCGATCATCGGTATCTCCATACCTAGTTTGATCTCATCGACATGCACTCTTTCTCGTTCCGTGATATAACATTCTAGTGATCACATCACTTGCTTGCAAGCTATTTCAATGTGATATCACCGAGAGGGCCCAGAGTATATCTATCCGTCATCGGGATGGACAAATCCCACTCTTGATCCATGAGCCTCAACATAACACCTTCGTAGCACTGAACCCACCTTTATAGTCACCCTGTTACGGTGTGACGTTTGATGTTATCAAGATACTCTTCTGGTGTTAGCAATTAACATGATCTCATGGTCTAAGGATAAAGATTACTTTGTATGATGTTATAGCAATATAAACATAATGACTTGATCGTAATGCTATACTTCGGATGAATGTTCATCACATCATTCCACCAATGGTGTGACCTTGTTATTAACAACATCCAATGTCCATGATCAGGAAACCTTGATCATCTTGTTAATCAACAAGCTAGTCTATAAGAGAGGCATGACTAGGAACCCTTTTTGTTTATTAAACACACATGTATTGATATTTCCAAATCAATACAATTCTAGCATGTAAAATAAACATTTATCATAAACATGGAATAAGATAATAACCACTTTATTATTGCCTCTCGGGCATATTCCCTTCAGGTGGCGCCATGCCCTGGTGTGGGCCACCCCTGGCCCCCCACTAACTCTCTCACCTAGCACTTTCTTCTCTCTCCCGAGTAAGCTCCAGTTCATAGCTCAAAATTGTGTTCTTTCTGTGCTTGCTCTCGATTTTTTCGATCTCCTTGCTCAGCCCATCTTTCTTGTTGAAATTTGGAGCATTTGTTCCCTGGTATGTGACTCCTCCCCTTGTCCAAGTAGATTTGTGTTTAGTGGATTATATGTTGAGTATTTTTCTGCTGTAGGTGACTGGTTATGAGATCTTGTAAGCTTGTTTGATGCTTAGAGATATAGTTTTTATGCATGTTTAGGCCTCTTGCAAGTCCCTATGAGTAGAATCCTTCATTATATTTACTTTGCAATCACTTGTTTAATAGGTGTTTAAATTTCAGAATAGAAGATGAGTGAACACCACCTAAACCAACATGAGCTTTGGGTGCCTGAGGTCATGAAGGTCCACTGGGAGGAGGAAGTTTTTCCCTCCATTTATCCATGCCCTGAGTTCATGAGAGCTGCAGGAATTCTACAAGATTTCCACACGTTGGTTTCTAATGCAGGGTTAGAGCACTTTTTGGAAGATGATCCTTGTCAATTTGTGAAGCTAACCATGTCTGTGGTACAGGATTTCCAATTTAGTCACTCTTTGCCTAACCCCATGGTCCATTACAAAATTTACAATATTGCTGTCAACCTTTCTCTTGATGATTTTTGTGCAGCTATTAAGGTACCTCAATGGGGATCATGTAGGAAGATTAAAGAGAGACCGGAACCACTCATGGATTTATATGCAGAAATTTGTCAAGGGAGTAGCTTCTCGAAGGAGAGTGGAAAAATCCGTAACATTCATCTTCCCTCCATTCGCTACTTTGCCTACTTTATTGACAAGTGCGTTCTTGCTAGGAAAACTACCAATAAGTTATCTTCGTTTGATTTAGCATTTATCTCTGCTGCTCTTAGACGGGATAGGTCTTACAACTTGGGTGCTTTGATAGCTTTCCATCTTGCTGCTAACCGTGAGAAAGGTGGAATTTGTGGAGGCCTCATTGCTTCTCGTTTACTAGCATTGCATGGTTTAGTGCCTCATCATCTAGACCTACAGTTTCCCATAGAGAGTCTTGATTTTAATTCCATGATACAACATAAATTTATTTCCTCGTGGGCTAGTTTGAGTGAGTTATCTTATGAAATAACCTTTCTCAAAGCTGGTTGGAGAAAGAGCAAGTCCGAGCGTGTTTGTTCTTTTGCATGCGCCTGTTTTGTTTAACCTTGATAACGGGGAAGGATGGTCCCTCACTGAGGAGGAGCTTGACACATACTTGGGAGAGCTCTCCCAACAGGAGCAGGACACTAGAAGGGAGGTCACAGATGATTCGGTCCAGCCCTCGAATGAGGGAGAGTCTTCATATCAGCAGCCCGCTTATGATTGGGGAGCTTCCTCTTCTTCTCATGGGCCCAGCTACGACCATTCTTACCAAGATCCGCCCGCTTGGAACCCCTATTCGTACATGGATTGATACCCACTTAGGCCAAAAGACTAAGCTTGGGGGGAGGTACGCCGACATCGCACTCATCTCCATATCATGTTGTGTCGGTACTTTGTATATTCATGTTTTCGTTCTCTTTTTAGTTTTCGTTCTTCTTTGCTTTTGCTTTCTAAAAACACAAAAAGACCAAAAATATTTTTGTTGTTTCTCTTTGGTTTGCTTCTTCTTTTTGCCTTGGTTTGTTTTTCCCTTTTTGCTTTGTTTGAACTTTTCGAAAAACCCAAAAAGATTTTGCGTTGCTTGTTTTTCTCTTTTGGTTCTTGTTTAACAATGAAAACACCAAAAATATTTGTCGTTCTTCTTTGGTTTTTGTGAGTTTGCTACAGGGTTCGGCGGCCCTTAGTGGATATTGGTTTCATATTATTATTCAAGCCACACAAGTGAAGAGCAATAATGAGGATCAATGACAACTTGAGGCATGGTAAGAGGCTGGTAATGAACTCTACTTGTTTTCATTTTTGTACATATACTCCTTGTGAGCTTGCTTAGTCCGTTCAAGTAGGGTGTATGTTATCTTTGGATGCTTAGTAGTTCTTGCTTTCTTATGATTAGCTCTAGCTCGCTAATAGTTTGTAGCATGTCTTATGAACGTTTGCTTGCATTACTCTATTCATAAATCGGTATGACACCGTGGTATCCTCCTCTAAATGTTTCATTTGAATTTACTTGGCACATGCTCACGCATGCACAGGACTGTGATAATCAGTTAAGCCTTGATGAATTATTTTGCCTTGAGGATCTTGAATCACTTTCATGCCATGAGTAGTCCTGTTTTGTTGCAAGCATGATAATGACATCTATTGCTCTCTTGTTTGTCGCTCCCTTACTATTGCTAACCTTCACTTTCACTGAGTATGTTTTACTCAAGTTCCCAACTCCCTAAACCAAATATTTCCAAAGTGTCCACCATACCTACCCATTAGCATCATTTGCTACCTCCGTGCATATTCAATGTGCCTTGTTTTCTTCTGAATAAAATGTTTGCTTGTTATGAGAAAGTTAGTTAGTAAAGCTCTCACGAACTTGATGGCACACTTTTTTTCTTACATTTAATAAACCTGAACCATAGCGTCCTTCTTTGTTGTGCATATGCTTGCGCTTTATGAGCTGAAGTTAGCAGAACCATGTATCATGGGGACCGCTTTCAACGCTTCATAGGTACTTAGTACCTAGTTGATATCGTGATCTTTTGCTTATGGATCCCGGCGATGTGAAATAAAAGTGGAACTTGTAAGATCATGGAGTTTGTATGTATGTTAGAGAAACGCCTGGGCCGCTAGCCTAAGCCATGCCTAATCATGCTGGAAACTTGCAGCATAATCATAATGAGCATTCTATGAAGCATCCTCAATAAAAATCTATGCACATAGTAAATAAAAAGATCGCCGAGATGCTCATTGTCTGCTTGCCTTGTATTTTGATTATGGGATAGCTCCTGTGTCATGTGCAAGGGGTACCCCGTTGGCGGTTCTCTATGATACGTATATACTTACAATGACAAGAGCTTGCTTGTGACTAAAGTTGAGTAGCATGAGGATCGGTCTTCGTAAGTAAGGGGCATGAGACTTTGATTTATAACTTGTCAAGCATATCCTCTTAGTTGTGTCACTTTAACCTTAACCATTTAAAGATGCTTATGATAGGGGCAATGAGATCTCAAAGCTAATGAGTACCATACTTTCAGCATTTGGAAGCTTTTCAAAATTATTCAAAACCTTTTTCTTGATGGGTTCGTAGCATGGAAAACAAAAAAATTCTACCGCAAGAACGAACAAAACCCAGATCTAATCTAGATAAAAGCCAAGATCTAATCTATTAGACATGTGCAACGAGATAGATCTGTACTAACCCTCGTAGATCCGAAAGCGTTACGAGATTAGATCTCGGGGTTGATGTAGTCGATCACTTGCCGATCTCAAGATCGTGTGGACGATCCTTCCTTGGCGTTCGGTAGTGCTTCCAGATGGGTCACACGCGGAGTCGAAGCACCTTCCTCTCCTGCTCCAAATGAAAGCCGAGGCAGAGATCTTCTCCACGGAATCCCAGCAGACGACGGTGTGGTGGTGGTGGTGGAGTAGAGAATTTCTGCAGGCTTCGCCTAAGCCGGAGCAGCGAAGGAGGAGGAGAGAGGCGGAGGCTAGGGTTTGTTATGGAGAGGTCTAGGGGTGGCGCCTCCCTCTAAAGGAGGAGGCGCCATGGGAGGGAGTCCTAGTAGGACTCCCATCCCTCCTTGGCCATGGATTGGGAGGGAGGAGTCCTCCTCCACCTAATCCGTGTCTTGCCCCACAAAGACTCCTTGATCCTTTCTTGGTTTTCAAGCAAACTCCAAGAAATCTTCTAGAACCTTCTAGAACATTCCAAACCTTCTAGAATCTCCATAAACACTCCTAACATTTCCTAACTTAGAAAATGATCCCTAATATATGAATCTTCTTCTCGGACAATTCGGATCTCCTCGTCATGTCCCGGATCCAATCCGAGACTCAACAACATTCGGTCTCCAACGATATTCCATATCTACTTAAAACAACTTCAACCTTAAGTGTGTCACCCTACGGTTCGTGAATATGCGTACATGATGAAGACACCTCTCCGATCAATAACCATCACGGATCCGAGATCCATAACGGCTCCCACATACTCAACGATGACTTCGTGATCGATAGAACCATTAACATACGAAACCAATTCCCTTTGTCACGCGATATTCTACTTATCCGAGGTTTGATCGTCGGTATCTCTTGTGACCTAGTAACATGCTTGCAAGCTAACTAGATGACATTCCACCGAGAGGGACCAGAGTATATCTATCCGTCATATGGATGGACAAATCCCAATCTTGGTCCATGCGCTTCAACACATACTTTCAGAATACCCAATGTCACCTTTATAACCACCCAGTTACGAAGCGGCGTTTGATGTCATCAAAGTACTCCGGTGATGGTGATTAACATAACCTCATGGTCGAAGGATTAGGTTACTATGCATTTGAAAAGCATGTAGCAAAACGAACTTAATGACTTGATCTTATGCTATGCTTACTATGGGTGTGTGTCCATTACATCATTCTCCTAATGATATAATCTTGTTATTAACAACATCCAATGTCCATGATCAGGAAACCATGATCATCCATTAATCAACAAGCTAGTTTAACAAGAGGCTTACTAGGGACACTTTTATGTTTACAAAACACACAAGTATTAATGTTTCCGGTTAGTACAATTATAGCATGGGATGTAAACATTTATCATAAACATAAAGATATAATAATAACCACTTTATTATTGCCTCTTGGGCATATCTCCAACAGTCTCCCACTTGCACTAGAGTCAATAATCTAGTTAAAAATTTGTGCATTCAACACCTATGGCTTTCTGGTGTTGTATAGACACTATTGCTAGTGGTAAACATAATCTTCGGATCTGGCACTTCCAGGTCCGTGTGTATTTGCATTTCCTTGCGTCTCTACGCATTACTCATTCTCTAATGAGATGGCATTGTATAAATTTGGTCCTTTGGTGAGACCTTTAGTTCCTTGGGATTAAATCATGTTGATACAATTCTCGTACAATGTATCTTCATTGTATTATCCCGCTATGAACCACACCTAGTTTGATAACAAACTACTTGACGCAAATGCCCTCATTTGCTGCTACAATAGCAGTCATATACTTAGCCTTTTGTTGTAGTATCTGTCACAATGTTTTATCTTTGGTACTCAACCAAATTCGTTATGGAACTTCCTTTCCATTACATTGTGCCACCCATAATTTAAATTGATATAAACTTAATTTGTGACAAAACTAGTATCAATGCAACAATTTACAATGAACTATTTGTCACCACTATATAACTAATATATTCTTAGTTCTTCCAAAGATCATAGGAATATCCCTACTATTGTCCAATGATCATCTTATGCGTCATTCTAGTATATGCTCATAACATTTAGAGCATAGGACATATCTGGATGTGTACATCTCAAAGAATGATTAATCAAAATATTCTTGTGATTTCACCAAGTGTCAAAACACTTGAATCTCGTGTCAACACACTTGAATCTTGATTCAGTCCTTTTCGTGCGTCAAGAACCTTTCTTGTTGTTTCCATATTAAACTCATTCAACATCTTATCTATGTACATTTGGCAAAACCATATTAGCGCCTCAATCTATCCATATAGACATTGATGCCTAATTCTTGGGTTATGCCTAAGTCTTTCATCGAAATGAAATTCTTAACCTGTGTCAATAAAAGATACATCATTTCTAATCAACAATATGTCTTTCACATAATGTATTAGAAATATGTCTTAGCGCTCCCACTTAATTTCTTGCAAAATGCAAACATCTTCATCGTCTCTAATGAAATTAAACCTTTTAACGGTTTCATCACGGTGAAGATTCCAACTCGGCGATGCTCACTTAAACCATTGAAGTTTTGCATACTCTTTTAGCATCCTTTGAATTAACAAAACCCTTTGGATCGTGTCATGTACACGTCCTAGGTAACCATTCTATTAGAAGAACTTGTTTTGTTTGTTCAACTACCATATACCAAAATATATGTAGTGGTTGCTACATTAATCCGTCCAGACTAAATATCGCTATGAAAGATCAAATCTTATCATAGTCAATTCCTTGAACATTGTCGTAAACTCTTTCCGACATGTCGACTATTTCAAAGATGTGAAACATCCATGTCTATTTCTTTATAGATCCATATACGACTGTAAGGTCTTGCACCTTTCCAGAGGGTCTTTCAAATTCAAAGCTTGATTTCTCGTGTATGGAATTATCACGGATTTTATGGCTTCAAGCCACTTAACGAAGTCAGGGACCATCATTGATTATTTGCATGTAGTCGGTTCATCATTGTCAAACAACAATGATTTAACTCTCAAATCTTGGCATTTGATTACTTACCCGACCTACTTGGTTTAATAGTAACTTAGATCTCCGTGACCACAACCTTTGAGGCACGTGAGCCATGAGCATTGTTGCTGCCTCCGGGACACTTACCGATGCTGCGCAACTCAGCACATATTAGCCAAGGTTCAACAACCTTGTCAAAGTTCTATTGTCATCCCACTTGATTTTTCACCAAAAATTCCTTCTCAAGAAACTCGACATTCTAAACGACAAACACTTTTGTCTTCGGTGTTATGGAGGAATACCCAATGGTTATTCGAAATAACCTACAAAACACACATGGATCAACCAATGTCATTGCATGTGTGTTATTTTCCACAAAACACACATGGATCAACCAATGCGATTGCATGTGTGTTCTTTCCACAAACCACACATGGATCCACCAATGTCATTGCATGTATGTTCTTTTCCATAAACCACATATGGATCAACAAATGTCATTGCATGTGTGTTCTTTTCACAAAACACACATGGATCCACCAATGTCATTGCATGTGTGTTCTTTTCCACAAACCACATGGATCAACCAATGGCATTGCATGTGTGTTCTTTTCACAAACCACACATGGATCAACCAATGGCATTGCATGTGTGTTCTTTTCACAAACCACATATGGATCCACCAGTGTCATTGCATGTGTGTTCTTTTACATAAACCACATATGGATCCACCAATGTCATTGCATGTGTGTTCTTTCCACAAACCACATATGGATCAACCAATGTCATTGCATGTGTGTTCTTTTCACGAAACACACATGGATGCACCAATGTCATGGCATGTGTGTTCTTTTCCACAAACCACATGGATCAACCAATTGCATTGCATGTGTGTTCTTTTCACAAACCACTTATGGATCAACCAGTGTCATTGCATGTGTGTTCTTTTCCATGAACCACATATGGATCAACAAATGGCATTGCATGTGTGTTATTTTCACAAACCACACATGGATCAACCGATGGCATTGCATGTGTGTTCCTTTCATAAACCACATATGGATCCACCAATGTCATTGCATGTGTGTTCCTTTCCACAAAGACACATGGATCAACCAATGGCATTGCATGTGTGTTCTTTTCATAAACCAAACATGGATCCACCAGTGTTCACTGCATGTGTGTTCTTTCCACAAACCACTTATGGATCAACTAGTGTCACTGCATGTGTGTTCCTATCACAAACCACATGGATCAACCAATGGCATTGCATGTGTGTTCTTTTCACAAACCACACATGGATCAACCAATGGCATTGTATGTGTGTTCCTTTCCACAAATCACACATAGATCCACTAGAGTCATTGCATGTGTCTTGTTTCCACAAAATGGATCAACCAGTGTCATTGCATGTGTGTTCTTTCCACAAACCACATACGGATCAACCAATGTCATTGCATGTGTGTTCTTTCCACAAACCACTTATGGATCCACCAATGGCATTGCATGCATGTTCCTGTCATGAACCACATATGGATCAACCAATGGAATTGCATGTGTGTTCTTTTCACAAACCACACATGGATCCACCAGAGTCATTGCATGTTGTTGGGGATATACTTTCCGGGTATCCTCACAGTTCCTCACTGACCAGGGTGGCCCACTTCGGGTTAGAGCTTTGCTTCACGGGCGACCTAGTCAGGGAGAAGAGATGGAGTCCAATCCAGATACGGGAAGGCCCAGAAGACTTACCGACAAAGGCCCAGAGTGTTATTTGTAGTTCAAGATGTACTCTATAACCAACTCTTAGTCGTAGCCGGATAGATCTCTCCTGTAAGCCCTAGGCCGAATATCTATATAACCCGTCCTAGGGAGAGCCTTTAGGGCACCCAATATTCTACAATCTCAACTCGCACAGGCGAACCCTTGTAACCCATATTCGCTGCCAGACATCGATTGCTAGCAGGAGTAGGATCCGTCCAAAGCCGGCGGATTCGAACCTGGGTAACTTGTGTGCTCACCATCCCGGAACCCCGTACGTCTCACACCCCTCTCTTCTGCATGCCTCGAGGACCCCCTCATGGCATACTTGTCATCAATCCGACGACAGTTGGCGCCCACCGTGGGGCAAGTGAGCTTCGGATCTGCATTCCGAGCAGAATCTGCAAGAATCAGAATCGGCGAAACTATCGCCGTTGGTCGCATCCTGTATGCCAGTGATGTCCCTCTCATTGTTCTCGACGAGACTTGGATTCCGTCTAGGGAAGTCGTGACCACCTACACCATCATGTATTTTGGTGAGATCGATGTTTACATCGGTTTCGCTGAACCTGCATCACCCACCCCAGCGGTGATGATAGAGGCAGAAGAAATTTCTGGGTCCCCTTTGTCCATGGAGGCGGCAGAGTTCCGGATCTCAGAAAACCCTAATCCCACCCAGCCCGCACCAGTTGCGGAGATAGTGGAGAAAGCTGAACCTGAGGCAGATCTCACAGTACAAGTCGGATCTGGAGCGGATCTCCTTAGCAAGGTTGAATCCCAGATCGACCCACCTGTGGAGGTCGAAATCCAGGAGGAGCAGGCAAACAACCTTGGTTCCGGCTTTGCTAGTACCGGAACTGACAAACCTCTCCTGAGGTACACATTGAGGTGCATGATGATGCAAGGAACAAGCATGGATGATATTCTCGAGACCATCACGTGTTTCGAGGAAGCCGGTCACGAAAGCCGCAACTACTCCAGGAGGCAGGCATCACACTTTGTCGGATATGTGGGATCCGGATCCAGCTCTTCCGATGCTGGAGACAACACCGACTCTGTGCTGGAGGCTATTAGAACAAACACCGATGTACCCGCATCCTCGGATGATTTGATGAACTCAGCAGATTTCTGAAAGTTCTCTGTGGAATACGAAGAGGAGTACAACTCCAAAGCTGCAGAAGAAGGGGAGGCCATGGACGAAGGATCCAGGGAAAACTCCCCCAAAGCGCAGGATGACATGGAAATCAGAGATAATCCCAAGGTCCAGATGTCCGAAAGTACCGATCAGAGCTTGACTCCGGGAAACGGACCCAAAGCCGTCTTTGCTACCGGTGCTGCCAAGAAGGCAAATAAGAAGAACAAGAAGAACAAGACCCCAGCAAAAGATCTTCCGCCAGAGGAAGTGATTGCCGAGGAATACGAAGAAGACTCGGATGGAGCACTTATCCCAGACAAGCCCAAAGAAGAGTCGGTGGATGGACACGTGATCACTGAAGGAGCACGTAAATTCATCGATGCTGCATTAACCACACCTCTCCCTACAGCTGCAGAACCTACCGCCGAAGAGCTGGATGAAAGGGCCCAGGCCCTAGAAGCGCGTCATCAACAACTCCTGGATGAAGCCAAAAACATCGAGGAGGAGAAGAAACGCATGGCAACTGCGAAGAAGTACATCTCTCGGCAGCATCAGAAGACCCGGAAACGTTACACATGTGACGATCAATTCCCAAAAGTACACAAGGTTCTCTTCGAAGGAGACCCAGGGATGCCTCGTCTCGATAACAAAGGAGATCTGGTATAGCCAACACTGGTACAGAACACTATTGCAGCTCGAGATATCCTGTCGAATAATCTAGGACCAGAGGAGGTTCGATTGGGCATCAAACTACTCACCAAGGGTCTGGAACAGCAAAGGCCTGCGAAATCCGAAAGCAGAAAACTGGTCTCCAAATCCGACCAATGTCGCACGGACTCAGCTTGGAATGATATAAGGCCCCAGCGTGTTCTGGAACAGCATCACCGTTTCGACAGGCGGGAAGACAACTACTCTAGAACCGGATCATCAGGACAACATCACAGAGCTGCACGTGACTGGCGCAATGTCGCTCCAGCCGCCGAGCAAGAAGCAATTGCTGCACTGTATCCGAGAAATCCTCCCCGGCGAGAGTCGAACGATCGCAGGGAAGAAAACAAAGAGAAACGTCGGGAGGAGGACCGACAAAGAATGCCACCTCCTAGACATGCAAGCCGTTCGGCTGAGCCCCACCATGGTGGGAGTGACGGACGAAGGAACATTGGACATCGTGCCGAGTCAAGGAACGACGGACATCGTGACGGACTATCGTCGGATTGATGACAAGTACACCAAACAAGCTCACATTCCGTCTGATTAGCTACGAAAAATATCTATAACATGGCCTTTCGCGGTCTGGGGGCTTGATATGGTAGGACCGATTAAACGGGCTCCAAGTGGATTTACTCACCTCTTAGTGATGGTGGATAAGTTCACCAAATGGATTGAGGCTAAACCCGTCACTAGTTGTGATGGAGCAACAGCCAAAAGATTTGTCGAGGATGTTATAATCCGGTATAGTTATCCGCATAGTATTATCACGGACAACGGGAGTAATTTTTCTATGGGAGAACTTGTCGAATTATGCAACGAGCAAAATATCTGGCTTGACATTGCGTTAGTCGCACATCCATAGGCTAATGGACAAGTCGAAAGAGCAAATGGTTTAATCCTACAAGGCCTAAAACCGAGACTTGAAGCGCCACTACGACGTGCTGCGGGGGCTTGGGCAGAGGAATTACCTTCTGTAATATGGAGTTTACGAACAACTCCGAACAGGTCAACCAGATACACACCTTTCTTCTTGGTCTATGGCGTAGAACCAGTTCTTCCTAGTGATTTGATTCACACTTCTCCTAGAGTGGCCACGTATATCGAAGAGGATGCCGAGATTTCTTGACAAAATGATCTCGACTTAGTCGAACAAGTTCGCATCATTGCTGAAATGAGATCAACAGCCTATCAGCAGAAGTTACGCAAGTATCATAGCCAGAGATTCAGAAACAGATCTTTCAATAAAGGCGATTTGGTTCTCCGGCTTGTGCAACAAAGAAAGCACAAACTTTCCCCAGTATGGGAGGGGCCATTTTTAGTTAGTCGAGTATTGCACAATGGTTCATACTACCTAACTGATATGAGGTCAGTCAAAGAAAGACCTGCTACAAAGAAGAGAAAGAGAGCTGGAGGCAGTACAAATCCGGATGAGTTAGACAGACCGTGGAATATTGCTCAGCTATGTCCCTTTTATTCTTAGTTTATCTTTCTTTGTAATCATATATGTGAGAAATAAAAGCTTTGGTTGCCTCAAGTTTTTTCTGAGAAGTTTTTACCATCTTATTTCCGAATGATCATGTCACAGTCGAAAATCCCAGAATGCTTGAAAGTACTTTATGCTCATGTTCGTTCTGGTTTAGATTTCCGATTCTAAAATTGCTACCCTTAGGTATAACTCTAAATTTAATAGTCTTTACTTTGGTTATTTGTCTGATTGCCGGATGCGGGTATTTTCCGAGTAGTGAATTATTGGTACTAGAAGCCGGCTTTGTTTTCGAGTTTAAACTGGTTTAGCAATTGAGCTCCGTTGCTCGGCAAAGTTTCCGTGCAGAAGGTTTAGCCGGCTCACGAAAGGGACGAGGCGGAAAGCCAGATAAACGATAAGTACAGACACAAAAGTATAAGTGCTTATGCAAACATTTTAGGCACACAAAAATTTAAACCAAAAGTGCTGAATAGATTAAAACTTAGCACTAGCAAAAGTATCATACTGCATATTTACAGACCCATAATGTTTTCAGAATAATACATTTGTTTCTGATAATCTATGATGCAGGAGGAGAGGTAGGAGCTGCCGGATCGCTGAATACATTGCCTTGATATCGTTCCGAGATGTCCACATCCGACACGGTGTGGTCATCATCGGAAACTTCGGCTTCTTCTTCGGGAGGTGGAGGCGGCGTGTCCATGCGGGTGAAGAAGGGAGTGTCGTAGCTGGTTAAGTCAGCTACATGACACCCATATCCGGTGCAGGAGTCCATGATTGCCTTGATGTTTGCTCCTGTCTGTCTTCGTCCACCTTGCAGTACCCTCTGGTCACTTGCCAGATTTCCATGCTTCCATGGTGGCTCATGACCATGGTGAGAGCGTTTTGTGCTGCAGTTCGCGCATAGGACATGTTTCAGTCCCGGACTAGCTACGGCATCTCCTTTGCCTTGTCCCGCACCTGAAAGTCGGACATGCTATGCATGTCCAGAACCTTGAGAGCTTCGCCAATATCCTCAAAGGATTGGCAGAAGTCATGAAGCAAATCACCGACTTGGGTAAGCCGGTGGGTGCGAGGCTCGGCTGAGGTGGAATCCGTCAAGTTCAGAGGACCAATGCATATAACACAAAACAGTTAAACAAATCCGACATCGAAAGAGTCAAAGAATGTAGACAAGTCAGAAAGATGGAAACATTCCAAAGATGACGTCATCAACTTTGGTCTTCTCTTCATGAAGACTCCAGAGTTTAGCCCGGAGCGCCTCAGAAATATCCTTCTCTCTCCATAGCTCATCGTTGAGATCCGAGATTTTCTTCTCGTGGAGTGCAATCTTGCGATCACGCTCCACGGTGGCCATGGGGGAGGATTCGAGAACTTGAGCTATGCTCGTCTCATGATCCGCCTTAAGCTGGTCTAGCTCTTGGCGAAGATCCTTGTTTTCCACCACCAAGGTTTTCAGATTCTCGGCCTCTTAGATCATAGCACAGGACTGCTTCAACAGTGCTGTAAGTCAAAAAGAACAACAGTTCAGCAAAAATATTCGTCTATCAAAAATCAAGACAAGGTTTGAGTCTCGGAAAGTTCACCTTCGGCCTCATCCTTGGAAACCTTAAGCTCAACATTTTTAAGTCGGAGAGCTTTGATCTCTCTCTGCTTATTGTAGATATTCTTCAACAATTCCTCGTTATATGAATTAACTTTTTGTAAGTCAGAATACCCAGAGTCAGAGGTCTACTAAAGACTCGGGCTAATATCCTAGCTAATATCAGCACGAGCCTTGGGGGCTATACTAGTTCATTCTTTGGCATCCTATTGAAGCATAAACCCGGATTTACTATCCAACTTCATGCTTGGGGGCTAGAGGATATGATATATTATACAGTAAAGGAAAAGCGTGAGTTGGAATTCTGACTTACATGATGTTCATGTGAGAGCTTGCTCAGGCACATGTTCACCTCAGTAGTAACCTTCTTGGCGAGGGTGAGTGGTATAACCGGAGGTGGTGGAAGCACACCAGCTCTTAGTCCCTCGTCGTGAAGGCGGACTTGTTCAAGAAGTTCGGAGTACTTGACGTCTTCCGCTTCTTGTGCTTCTTCTTCGGCAGAGAGATTACGGCTTTCCAGGCATTGCTAGGCCAGCCACTGGATTTCCTCTGCAAATTTCTGACACAAGCCAAATTTGGCAAGTCCCGAATTGTTCAGGAGATTTTTGGCGAAGGTCTCTCTCGAGGGATCATTACCCGAAGAGGGTTCACCCTTATCTAAACCTGACTCACCCATGGTGACGTCAGTCTGTGATTCAAGGATCGCTAGCTCTATTGAGGGAGCCGGATCTTCTGCGACGACCAGGGAAGGAGTAATCACCGGTGTTGCGGAAGGTTGAGGGGCAGGAGTCGGAGGAGCCGTGGCAGGAGAAGCAATAGTCAGCTTCGTCTGCCGCAGGGGCTTCGAAGAAGTTCCCATCCCCTTTCCCTTGACGAGATGCTTAGCTCTGAGAATGTAATAAAATAAAGAACATTATATCTTGGAAGAAATTACGAGTAAAGTACAAAGGCGGAAGTTGTGTGGAAAGTTACCTCTTCACAACTGGCACTTTCTTTGTGCCAACAACCACTATCGGAGCTTTGTGCTTCCTGGGCACAACGTCCGGCAGTGGGACCAATTCCTCCTCCTGAGAAAACTCCAGAGGATATCCCTCGAGAGGAGCCAGTTCTAACTCGAGGAGATCGGCAAGCTAAAAAGAAGATAATATCTCAATGTTGCGAAATAACTTAAAGGTGAAACACATAAAAATGGTTTACTGCTAAAAGCTTACCGGCACTACAGGGTCTTCCGCTGTGTGCATATCTAGAGATAACTCCATAATCTTTCTCGCGATCCGCTCCTTTATCAGCCATTTGATCTGGCTTATGTAATCATGTGTCTTTAGGGCATTGGGGCAGATGCGGAGAGAGTCTTGTTTTGACGCTGTGATGGAATGCATCAGTCGGTCGCCATGGTGCTGGAGAGGCTGGATCCGGCGTGATACCCATCACTGGACCAAGCCGGACCCTCACAGGCCTTTGTGCTTCATCAGATACTCGATCCACCTCTTGGCGATAAGCAGATCGTCGTTGAGAGCCGGAGGAGCCTCGTCCTAGGATGCTCGGGCCGTGGCGGCTCCGTCGACAAAAGCCGGCAAAGTAGTAGCTTTGCCAGGAGCAGGAATATCCTTATGATAAAAGAAGGTAGCCGGCCACTGTTTGACCGACTCACTAGCTAAAATGCGAGGATAAACACCCTCGCGTCTAACTGAAAGGCTAATTGTACCGGTAATATAAGGATTACCGGCAGTGATGGAGTTTCTCCGGACATGGAAGTAGTACCGGAATAAAGTGAGACTTAGCCTAATGCCGAGATATCCCTCGCACAAGGCCGCATAGGCGCTCATCTCTAAGATGGAGTTAGGGGGAAGATGGTGACGCTGAACGCCATAGTGATCTATCACCTCGGAAAAGAATTCCGAGGGAGGAAAAGACAAACCTTTGTCGAGGTGGGTGCCGAAGTGTACCCGCTCGTCGGTGTGCGGGTTGGGGATGGTTTCGCCGGAACCGTTCCGCCAGTCGCCGGCGCGGAGGAGCCCTTCATTCTCCACGACGCGGAGCTTCTCGTCATCGAGAAGACACGGGATCCAGACCCCGCGATTGCTTTCTTTCTCTACCACTGCGAACCCAGCCAAGCCGGACGATGAGGAAGAAGCCATTCTTCTGGTGCGACGGTGACCTTAGATGGGCAGCACTGGGAATCTAGGAAGCAGGGGAGTTTTGTGCGCGAGGGAGAAGTGGAGGAAAGGAAACAGAAAGAGGAATAGGAGAAGAAGATGAGGAAAAGGAAATCCTCACCCCTTATAACCACCTAACCATGCCAAGATTCATGCAAATGGCACGGTGTAAATGCCACACGTCGTGGAAAGAACTGGGAAGGTCCCACGCGATGATTACGTCGCCTTGATCTCCGCGTATGCATTGAAACGGCGCCTCGGTTCCGCGAACGGTGGACCCACCAACGGTCGTGCTGACAGGAAATGTCTGTCAGTGACGTGACTTGACCATGACCAGTGTCAGATGATGTCAGAGACCAAGTTCTGGCTTAGTTTGAATATCAAGCTAGAAAATCTGAGTAACATACTGATAGGTCTGACTTACTTTTGAGACCCGGATCGTATCTTTTGTTTTGAAGTTTCAGGAACCCTTCAAGATTCTGCAAGCCGAAGCTCAAGCTAGATGATGATGAATCTGACTTTGGATCTTGGAGACTTCCGGGGGCTGCTGTTGGGGATATACTTTCCGGGTATCCTCACAGTTCCTCACTAACCAGGGTGGCCCACTTCGGGTTAGAGCTTTGCTTCACGGGCGGCCCAGTCAGGGAGAAGAGACGGAGTCCAATCCGGCTACGGGAAGGCCCAGAAGACTTACTGACATAGGCTCATAGTGTTATTTGTAGTTCAAGATGTACTCTGTAACCAACTCTTAGTCGTAGCCGGATAGATCTCTCCTATAAACCCTAGGCCGGATATCTATATAAGCCGTCCTAGGGAGAGCCTTTAGGGCACCCAATATTCTACAATCTCAACTTGCACAGGCGAACCCTTGTAACCCATATTCCGGCTCTGCCGTATTACTAGATTGCTAGCAGGAGTAGGATCCATCCGAAGCCGGCAGATTCGAACCTGGGTAAACTTGTGTGCTCACCATCCCGGAACCCCGTACGTCTCACACCCCTCTCTTCCGCATGCCTCGAGGACCCCCTCATGGCGTACTTGTCATCAATCCGACGACACATGTGTGTTCTTTCCACAAACCACACATGGATCAACTAGTGTCATTGCATGTGTGTTCTTTTCCTCTTCCAGATATTATCTACTCCCCTCTGGATGGCTTGTTGTGGCTGTATTTTCTATTCTGTTGTTCTTCTTGTTGTCTCCCCTTCACGAAAGTTGCTTCTATTAATATAAGGGAGCCGTCGACATGTAGTATGGGCGGATGGTACGGCGCGTCCCGACTGTACCGCTGGTCGTTAAGCGTGATGAAAGCCTCCAATGAAAAGGGCTCCAATTGGGGATTTACTTCTTTAGATGCAATTAGCACATAAATGATAGATCTTCAATAAATGTTCATTACCTAAAAACCAGCACAAGAAACCAAGGATTTGCTAATTGCCACATTAACAT
The DNA here is from genome assembly GCA_023614405.1 of Avena insularis. Classification (NCBI taxonomy): domain Eukaryota; kingdom Viridiplantae; phylum Streptophyta; class Magnoliopsida; order Poales; family Poaceae; genus Avena; species Avena insularis. The sequence continues at coordinate 455,219,474 of CM042693.1, read as the reverse complement.
TAGTAGAAAAGGGTACTCTTCAGTGAAATCTGGCAATAAATAAGAGGAAAATCAATAGTAAAAAGTGATGAAATTTGGAGCTATCATAGACGTGTCCTTATTTTAATTCCTTTTAGCATTGTTTCCCAAGGTTCGATTAAACCTAGGTCTACTAGGGAATAAGCTACTATATTACATCCGTAAATCTAGATCAAAGGTATCAATCCTTTTTTTGGCGCCATTGCCGGGGAAGCAATTCGCTATCCTAGTGAGGTCACTAGAGACCTTGTTTTTAGTTTTATTTTTGTTTGTAGTTATTAGTTTACTTTATTGTTATCTATTTGAAAATCCAAAAAAATAGTTACTTGTTTCTTTTACTTTAAAAATACCAAAAAGAAAAGAGCCATGGCTCAAAAGAAACTTGGGGAGTATGCTACTACTACTGATGATTTTATTCGTGCACCTATTACTTAGTCCGCTATTGATGCGGAAGCATATGAAATTAAGCCTAACCTTTTGAGTTTTGTTCAACAGAACCAATTTGTAGGCCCATCTTCTAAGGATTCAGGTTTGCACCTAAATATATTTACTGAGATTTGCAACATGGTGCGTATTAAGGATGTTGATCCAAATGTTGTTAAATTACGATTGTTTCCTTTCTCTCCTAGAGGAAAGGCTAAGAACTGGTTGCTAGCTCTACCTAAGAGTACTATTACATATTGGGAGGAATGCACTAATCTTTTTATGACTAATTTCCCCCCAGCTAAGACTATGCAGCTAAGGTCCAACATTACAAGGTTTAGACAAGAATACCGTGAGCCACTTGCACTTGCATGGGAAAGGATGAAAGAAGCTGTAATGAACTATCCTAGTCATGGGATGGAAGAGTGTCTTATATTACATTTGTTTTATAATGTCATTAACCCAATGTCTAAGTCTATGCTAGATACTGCAGCAGGAGGAACAATCATGGGAAAGCAGGTGAGTGTTGCAAAGAAATTACTTGGTGATATGCAAAACAACCATGCTCAATGGCATGTGGAAAGAACCTCAAAAAGGATGAATTCAATCACCGAGGAAAACAATGAAGAGCTTACTACAAAGGTAGATGAGTTAGTCAACATAATAAAGGGTACGGAAGATACCTAAGTTAATGCTATCACTAACGATATTAATGATATTAATTTTATAGCTCGTAGTCCTTATAATCCTGCTTGGAAAAATCAAAAAATTCTTCTAATGTTCAAAAAAAATATTCTAATCATGTAGGAGTTCCTTATAATAATCATGATAATCATAATGGATAAAATCATGACAATCTCTTGTTTGAACATACTGTTAGAAATTTTATGCAAGCTCAAACCGAGCAAAATAATATGCTTATTAAAATCACAGAGAACCATGAGACTAGTATTTCTAAATTATCTAATCAAGCCGTTGCAATTAGAAATGATGTGCAGGCTCTAACGGAAAGGACAAAGACCATGGAGGCTCAATTGGGCAATGTAGCTGAGAGCCAAGCTCTCATACTTGCAAAATTCGTTGGAAAGCCCAAGCCAAATCCGGTGGAAGACCTCAAGATGATAAGGGTTGAAGTGAATGAAGAAAAGCCTAAAGAGCTAGATTATAGCAACGCGCCAACACCTGAATATACCGTGGAAGATCTATTAAAGATGATCACCGTAAAGAATCCCGGTCTTGAAAAAGGTAATGATGCTACCTACCAACAATTTATTCAACAAGTAGCATCTAAAGTTTGAGAGTTAGAAATGGAGTATAAGAGACTTGTTGATAAGCTTCCTGCTAAGCTAGATGATATATTTGATCCCACTATTAAAATTAAAGTTGGTGTTAATGAGATATATGCACTTTGTGATCTTGGTGCAAGCATCTCAACAATTTCCAAAAGCCTATTTGATAAATTAAACTTGGGGCCTTTTATAACTACTAAAATGAGACTCCATCTTGCTGATTCAACTTATAAACAAGCTGATGGCATAAAAGAAAATATAGTTGTAGAAATTAAAGGCAGCCCCACGCTTATTGATCTTGTTATAGTGGAGATGCCCGAAGATCCCATAGCACCTATAATTCTAGGTAGGCCATTCCTAAAAAATATTAAAGCTTTAATCAATTTGAATGAAGGGAATGTGAGAATAGGACTATGGTCTAGAGATCCTTTTATAGTCCACTTCCTTAGAAGAAGAAGGCCAAGCCTAATAATGATGATGATGGTATAATCACACTGAAAGCCAGTTACTTTGGAGTGGATGTTCCACTCACAAAATCTAAATGATCGCCATCTGGGTCAAGCTAATTGACCTTAATTAGAAGCGCTTCATGGGAGGCAACCCGTGTGAAATAAAGATTTTATTCTTGTGTTTTTTATAAAGAGTGTTCAAGAAATACTTTGGAGAGAGGATAAGAAAATAAGGTAATCCTTGATTTTATATTTTGCTAACACATGGCCTTAAGGTATTGCTAATTTTTATAAAGTCTATTTGATGTTATTTTGTCTTTTTCTAAGATGTGCAAAAGTGCGCAAACCTACTAATAAAATTCCTCACGTTTTCCAGTTTCCAGGCCACATAACGACCACTGGTACATGATATGTTCATTTTTCATCACTATTCTATATCATAATTTACTATTATTCATTGATATATTTCATATTAAGAGATGACACTTATGTAATTTCATCTGTTTTTGCACGGTTGATGACTTTTGGAGTATGGACCGCTGCAGTCAGGATTCTGATGGAAACGGGGCTGTTTGGAGGCGAAATTCGCGAAGATCAGAAAATCCGGGAAAATACATGGAAAATCCTATTTTTCTAGAAGACGAAGGCTGCCAGAAGGAGGAGTGGAGATGGGCCACAAGGGGCCCACACCACCCCCTGGTGCGAGCCACCCTAGGTCGCGCCACCAGGTGGTGTGGCCGCCCTGATCCACCTCCAGCTCTCCCCTCTAGCGTATATTATCCTCCCGAAAACCTAAGACTCGAGGAGCGACCACAGAAAGATTCCGCCGCCTCTGCGGGGCGGAAAACACCGAGAGAGAAAGATCTCTCCGGCAGACAGAATTCTGCCGGGGGAATTCCTTCCCGGAGAGGGGAGATCGTCGCCATCAACACCACCATCAAGCCGGACTTCACCGGGATCATAATCATCACCACCACCACCATCATCTCCACTAGCACCATCATCACCATCTCCATACCGCTGTAACAATTGGGTTGAATCTTGCATAGTTCTTAGGGGAAACTTTCCCGGTGTTGATTACTCCTTGTAGTCGATGCTATTGAGTGGAACCATTGAATTATTGTTTATGTTCAGATTGTTATACATCATTATTTCATCTCTGATCATGATCCATATGATGTCTTGTGAGTAGTTCGTTTTGTTCTTGAGGACATGGGAGAAGTCATGTTGTTAGTAGTGGAATTGTGTTGAGAAAGATTCAATGGTTTGTTAATTAAGTTGTGGTGTACTTCTTCTAGTGGTGTCATATGAACGTCGACTACATGACACTTCACCTATATGGGCCTAGGGGAATGCATTGTGTATTTGGCTACTAATCGTAGGGGTTGCCGGAGTGACAGAAACTTGAACCCCCATTAGGAAACCATTGCACAAGGGGCGTCAGGGTCTTAGAGTTTAAAGCTGTGGTTAGGTTTATACCTTAATTACTTTCTTGTACTTGCGGATGTTTGCAAGGGGTATAATCACAAGTATGTATTAGTCCTAGGAAGGTCGGTACATTAGAATAGGTTCACCCACACAACACTTAGCAACCTAAAGAAGATTAATCAACTATATGAAGCGAAAGCACTTGATGATATTCCCATGTGTCCTCGAGAACGTTTGGTCATCTTAAGTAATACAAACGGCTTGTCCTTTGATAAAGAAAGGATTGGGCCACTTGCTGCATTTATTCTTATTGTCTTTTGTTTACTCGTACTTTATTTACCTACTTTATCAAAACCCCTAAAAATCCGTTTGCTAAGTATTTACAGAGAATTCCTGCTCCAAGCCACTAGCCAGCACCTTCTGCTCCTTGTTGGGTTCGACACTCTTACTTATAGAAAATACTACGATACACCCCCTATACTTGTGGGTCATCAAGACTATTTTCTGGCGCCATTGCCGGGGAGTGAAGCGCTATTGGAGAGTGGAACTGGTAAAGGAAACTTCTACTGTGAGTATTGTTTACTTCTGTTAGTTGCTTTATTTTCATTATGGATAATTCGCTGAGTTTCTTATTTCGTAATGCTACTACCACTGCTAAGGTAGTAGATGAACCATCACCTGCTGAGAATGATACTTTTAAAATATCTACAAGAATTATTGATCGTGTTATGGATAACTATTATGTTGGAGATGGAACTGTCCATCCCGGTGATCATTTGCTGTTTATACATGAATTATGCGGGTTGTTCAAGTGTGCAGGTATTACAACAGATCAAGTCAAGGAGAAGTTATTCTCATTATCACTTAAAGGAAGAGCTGAGGACTGGTATAAGCTGCTGAAGAATGGTCAAGCTCTTGAATGGGAGGAAATAATACCTCTCTTTTATTCAAAGTTTTATCCTCCTAGTGAGTTTCATAAAGATCGGAATCAAACATATAACTTTTGGCGTCTTGATGGAGAGAGTATAGCTCAAGCTTGGGGGAGATTGAAGTTACTAATGCTCAAATGTCCCATTCATGAGCTACCCAACAATATTATTATCAATAACTTTTATGCCAGGCTCCCTCTACATGATAAGGATTTATTGGATGCTTCTTGTGCTGGATCATTCACTCGCATGGAAGAAGAAGCTAAATGGGATCTTCTAGACCATATTCAAGACAATGCTGAAGCATGGGAGAATGAAAAAGGACGAAAGTCAGGTATAAATTATGATTATGAATGCATTGAATCCTTTATGGGAACTGATGACTTTCAAAATATTAAAAATGCTTATGGTCTAGACTGTCAAGCTATTGCAACTTATTTTAAGGCTTTTGCTTCCTATATTGAAGTGCCTAAAAAGAAGTGGAATGAGTATCATGAACCATATAAAGATGTTGCTAAGAGTGTTCCCGCAAGAAATACTGAAGTTTATACTGCTAATCATGTTTTACTTGAACCTTACATAGAGAAAATGCCTTTCCCAGTTAAGATAAAGGAACATTCTATGATAGCTAGTATGGTTAATGAAAGTACAAATAAAGCTGTTGAACTTGATAAACAAATGGATGATGAACCTATAATAACAAATGTGAAAGACTTTGTCACTAAATATGTAGAAGAGGGACACACTATCCTTTGTAAGGATACCTCTAATATTGTTTCACAAAGTAGTGTTATGAGAGTTAGTGTCCCTGTGTTTTCCGTTAGAATAAGAGATCATTGCTATGATGGTTCTTGTGATAGCTATATTGTTAAGTTTATGCATGATACTGAAAGTTACTATGAGAGAGGAAAAACTGTTCTTATGCATCTCAATAATATCAAGTTTCCTCATTTTATGCTTAAAGTCTTTATGTTGCACTTGTTTTGCCTTCCTATGCTTGCAGCCTCTGGTTTCAACAACTTGTTTGCTTACAAAATTCCCTTGCATAGGAAGTGGGTTATACTTAAACATGTGTATTTTTGCTTCTTAATGCTCCCGTTTACTTCAATTCATATCCTTATGTGAGCATCATCAAAATTATCATGCCCATCTTAATGGCTATAAAGAAAGAGCTTTTTGGGAGACAACCCAATTTATTTTTGCTTTTGGTTTGATTTTGTTTATTTTGAGTCTTGGAAGTTATTACTTCGGTAATAACCTCTCCTTATCCTTTTTATTTGGTTTTTGTGTCAAGATCAACCCCTAATGAGAGAGAAGTAATATTTGGGGAAGTTGCTTTCCTGAAACAGATATTTGTGCTTCACTGTAAAAATGCGTGAGAGATCTCTGTATGTTGGATTGAGCTGTAATTTTTTGTGCTTCTGCCCCAGGTTGTTATTTAACTTTCGTTAGTTTTGCACTTTTTTATTTGAGCAACAGAAGATTTTCGAAAAAGTTGATCTTTGCTTGCTGGTCTGTTTTGACAGATTTTGGCGACTCTTGCATTTGCTTCTTTAAATCGATTTCCTTTTTTGAATTCTTTTTGGGTTTTCGGAAGGAGTTGCTACAGTAGCTTATGTTTTGATGGATTTCAGTTGTAATTGGACCAAAGAGATTTTATCACTTTACTTATACTAATGTTGCTAATGAGAACTGTGTGAAGTTTTGTGTGAAAGAAATTTCCAGGTTAGTGGAGAAAATGGTGTAATAAGAAAGTGAAAGGGTTCATGATCAAGCAATATGTGTATGAATATGAAGATATTGATGTTATTCAAGCGGTGACTCCGGAAGAATCTACTAAATACCAAATTCAGAGACCTGCAGAGCCCGTTTTCGAATAGGTAATAGTTCTGGTAAGAAAAGTTTCGCGAAAATTCTGTCCAGTTATATTTTTGCAGTTTTTATCCAACAAGGAAAGATACGAAGCGAAAGAGGGATGGAAATGGAGCCTGGGTGGCTCACACCACCCTGTGGCGCGGGCCCACCCTGGCCGCGCCACCAGGTGGTGTGGCCACCTCGGACTCCGTCTCCGACCCGTTTTCTCCCAGTACCTTCCTTTTGTTGTAAAATTTCGTATTATATAATCCCCCAGATCCCCCGAGGTTCGTATATCATGTTCTTGTCGTGTTTTCGTTTTGATCTGTTTCTGCCAGGAACTATTTTTGAAGGTTTAGAAGCACAATGGTGACCACCGAGTATAAGGGAAAGGAGCCTATGGAGGAAGATCTCCAAGACCCCGGGCAGGAGAAGGAGATCAGGAGTGAAGATGAAGAGGAGGCAAAGCATGCCGACACTACCATTGCAAGCATTGGAGTGGTGGCAAACCCTGCCAGGATTATGTCAACTAGAGGGAAGCCTCCTCATCACTGTTTAGATCCATGGTCACTTCCTCCTTGCACCAAGAATCCTTTCCATACCCTTATCCATGAGCATCAATATCAGAATATACCCAAGGAGAAACTACCCTCCAATTGGGATTTTCCTCGTTCTAGCTATGCAGGAAAAAAAAGACTTCAAGGAGCTAGAGTGGGGGAAGAATCGCAAGAGCTGGGATCCGCAACCCGACATGATCATGAGCTATATTGAGCAGAACTCGGAGCTGATTCGTACTCGCACCTTCGAGGTTGAGGACTTGGGGAAATTGATCAAAAAGATCATCTAGAGAATACCACCACCACCGAAGGAGTAATTCGTCATCAGGTTTTGGCATCCCCTTGGTTTGTTCCAAGCTTGGGGGAGTGCTGCGGTATCACATCACTATCTTCTATCTTTTTACCTTTTTAGTAGAGTCATATCATGAATAGAGAGGTTATCATGTAGGATGGTTTGCAATGTGGAAGTGTCCCCTCTCTCGTTAGATATGTATCCCTTGGTGTGATTTGCCATTATGGAATATTAATGGGAAGTTCTATCGTTTACTCTTTTGCATATCTTATATTAGTTTTCAATCCATGGTCTTATGATTGATCTTGTTGTTAGTATTGGTATCACTTTCGGATCATTGAGTTAATTTAGTTGGTTTTGGCAAACCTGGCTCGGTTAGTAGCAACACTACTTTTGAGAGTTGAATGAAAAAGATAAAAGTACTCTAAAGAAATATAATTTCATCATCTTTCTTTCTTGATTTGCTCATAAGCTTAGTATTCTCTAGTTAAGATCTTTTGTGCTTCCAAGGAAGTTTGCATGTTTGTTTTTATCAATTGTATGTTTGTTTGTTTCCTTCAATTCTTATGCTTGCTACCCAGCCTTGCTAGCCAAAAACCTGTACTGAGAGGGAATTCTTCTCGTGCATCTAATCCTTAAACCGAACCTATGCCATTTGTGTCCACCATACCTACCTATTAGCATTATTGCTATTCCAAGTAAATTCATGTTTTTATCTACCTTCCAAATTAAACTTGTTATGTGAAAATTAGTGATTAATGCTCTCACGAACTTGATGGCACACTTTACTTTCTTGCATTTAATAAACTAGAACCATTGTGTCCATCTTTGTTGCGTATATGCTTGCGCTTTATAAGTTGAAGTTAGCAGAACCATGATACATTGCAAATGTATCTATAATTTTTGATGTTCCATGCTTGGTTTTATCTACTTTCTTATGTTTTGTCCACACTTTGGAGTACCTTTCATATGATTTCTTAGACTAACCTATTAACAAGAGCCACAGTGTCAGCTGCCTGTTTTCTACTGTTTTTGGATCCAGGAAAGTCAGAAAATGAATATTCTCAGAATTGGATGGGACAAAAGCCAAAGTCAGTATTTCACCGAGGGACACACGGAGCCAGAATACGAGACGAAGAGGAGTTGGGGCCCGGCCACACCACCTGGCCACGTGGCCAGGCTTGGCCCTAGGGGTGGTGGTGCGCCGCCTCGGCACCCTCTCCTTCCGCCTATATATTGCCTCTGATACAGAAACCCTAAGTACCCGATAAAAATTCCACGAAAGAGTCTGTAGCCGCTGTCGTCTCCATCCCTAGATCGGGAGGGATCTGAAGCTCTTCCTGGCACCCTGCCGGAGAGGGGATTTCACCCTAGAGGCCTTCATCATCATCATGCAAGCCTCCGGTGTGATGCGTGAGTAGTTCATCTTTGGACTACGGGTCCATGTAGTAGCTCGATGGCTAGTTCTCCTCCTTTGTGCTTTCATGTTTAGATCTTGTGAGCTCCGTTCATGATCAAGATCATCTATTTGTAATTCTGCATGTTGTGTTTGTAGGGATCCGATGGATATTGAGATGCTATTTCAGATTAATTATTGATTCTATCATGTCTTTGGTATTTGTGATCTTGCATGCTTTCCATTGTTAGTAGCTATCTTGGCCAAGTAGATGCTAGCAACTCCAAGAGTTAGTATTTATGCTCGATAGTGGGTTCATGCCTCTGGTAATCTGGGGAAGTGACAGAAATCTCTAAGGTACTAGATGTGATGTTGCTACTAGGGAGAAAACAATAATCCTTTGTTCATAGAACAATCGTATTGTTTACTTTACACGCAATTCGTAATGCAATAATCTGTTGCTTGCAACTTAATACTGGAGGTGGTTCGGATGATAACCTGAAGGTGGATTATTAGTCATAGATGCAATTGGATGGCGGTCTATGTATAATGTTGTAATGCCCAATCGAATCTCAAAGGAGTCAAGATGATTAGTATATGCATGTATTGCTTTCTCGATGTTTTTCAATTGCCCCGCTGTAATTTGTTCACCCAGCATGTTATCTACCTTAAGGAGAGCCACCTCTAGTGAACTATGGACCCCGGTCCTTTCTTTTACCATCAATCTACAACTATTTACTGCTTTGTGTTTACCTTCTGCAAACTACTACTTCCTTCCATTCGATACATTTAATCCTTTGTTTTTAGCAAAACCGGTGAGATTGACAACCTCATCGTAAGTTGGGGGCAAAGTTCTGTGGTTGTGTTGTGCAGGTCTCCACATTGCTACTAGCACCGGTAGTGCATACACAGGCTCAGCTAGCAACACCTTTGGGGTGTTTCCTTGCTCCTACTAGATTGATAACCTTGGTTTCAGTCTTGAGGAAAACTTCTTTGTTGTGCTCATCATACCTTCCTCTTGGGGTTCCCCAACGAGCTCGATATATTTTGGGCCATCAAGCTCTTTTTCCGGGCGCTTGTTGTCGAGTCAAGGACATCTTCACAAGGGGAGTCCCTCATAACCAATCTCTTTACTTTGTTGTTTTTGTTTTGCTTAGTTTACTTTTGTTTTTTGCTTGTTTCTTTAACAAAAACACACAAAAAATTAGTTTTACAAGTTTGCTTTCTTTATTCAAAAACACAAAAAAATTAGTTCATATCTTAAGTTGCCTTTATGTCTAGCTTTGCTCCAATCTCTATGTCACCTGAGGAAATGATTTTCACTTTTAAACAAGGAATTGAATAGGGTTTCAAAGAAGCTTGGTCTAGAATCTCTGATCTACATGAAAAAACTGAACCTAAAATGACTCAAAGCTTGTTCCTTAGCAGTTTCTACCTTGGAATTGCTCTTTGCTATAGATATGCTTTGGATGCTATTGTGGGAGGAGATTTCCTCCAATGTAATGAGGATGATGCTATTGATGCCATAAATAAGTTGATCTTTACTTACAACTTGCCTAGCAAATCCGATTCTTCCTTTATAAACATATTTGCTAGATTGAACACTCTAGTTTAAAGGATTGCTATAACATGCTTAGAGAGCATCATAATTATGTTTCAATAAATTCTGAACCATCAAAGTGGCTTCCCACAGTTAAAATTGATATAAATAACGAAACTTTTCAAGCCCGCTATGATATCATGTCTGAATTTTGTCTTATGCCCAAAGATGTCTATGAATCTTTGAATCTTTGGGGGATTTTTGAAGGAGGAAAAGAAATATTTCTTGCTAATAATGCCACAACATTACCTATTGGAATAGCTGAAGGAGAGTTTACAAAGATCCTAGGGGAAATGATTTCTACTGATTATCTTGTCATTGGATGTGCAGGAAAAGGACAAATTACACTTGGAAGGTCCTTATTAGAACTCCTTCGAGCAATAATAGATGTGGGAAAGGGGACCATGCACCTTGCTTCTCCACCAAACAATCATATTTTCCCCAAGGTTAAGAATAAGAGTAAGAGAGGTAAGGGCAAGAAATTTGGTTTTAATGCTTCTTCATTGGAGAACACTTGATTCTTTTTCTTGCTTCTTATGCCTAACTTAAAGGCGCTAAAGAAAAGTACTTATTGGGAGATAAACCAAAAGTTTTAGATGAGTCTTGGAAGTTATTACCTCTGTACTAACCGCTCCTTATCCTTTTTATTTGCTTTTTGTGCCAAGAATAACCTCTAATGAGAGAGAAGTAATGATTGAGAAAGTTGCTGTCCCGAAACAGATTTCTGTGCTTCACCGTAAAAATTCGTGTAAAATCTCTGTATGTCCTTTTGAGGCGTGAATTTTTTTGCTTCTGCCCCAGGTTATTATTTAACTTTCATTAGTTCAACACTTTTTGATTTGAGTAACATAAGGTCTTCGAAAAAATTCTTCTTTACCTGCTGGTTTGTTTTGACAGATTTCTGTCATTATTTGCATTTGCTTCTTGTTGGTTCCTTTTTGAGTTCTTTTGGGGAATTGAGCTTTCTGAGGGAAGTGCTATAGTAGTTTGTGTTTTAATGGAAGTTTCATTGGTGTTGAAACTGAACCCAAAGACCTATTACCTTGAGTGCACTAATGTTGCTAATAAAGATTGTGTGAAGTTTTGTATGAGGGAGAAATTTCAGGTGTATGGAAGGAACGAGTAATGAGATGAAGAATGGACTAAAGCTCAAGCTTGGGGATGCCACACGTGTCACCCCAAGAAATATACAAGAAGTAAAAGCGTCAAAGCTTGGGGATGCCCAAGGCATCCCCTTCTTCATCAATAAAAATCACAGGTTTCTTCCAAACACTTCATTTTTATTTTTTCATGCACAATTGTGTTGTTCTTGGAGCATCTTATCTTTCGTTTTTGTTTTGATTTTTTGTTTGCTTGGTTTTCTTAGTTTGCTGAATAAATTGGTTGGACCCCCTCTTTCATGCATTGGTTCCCAAATAGTTTGGTTTGGATTGGAAAAGAGTAGGAAAGTTCATGCTTAAGTGGTAAAGAGAGCTTGTTTTTGACGGTGGCCTATGCTTTGTCATGCCATGCTTGATATTGTTTTGGATTTATGCTTAGTATTCTTTGTTGTAGCATGACATGTTATAAACAATTGGGATTTCTTAATGTGCCTTGGAAGAATTATGCGTTGTTTTAGCATATTAAAGCATAATATTATGGTATTCTCCTTTGATGCTTTATTTGGGTTGACTTGGCACATGCTCACACCATGTTATGACTATCCTAAGTCACCATAGCCTTTATGATCCTTTAGTTTTCAACTTGTAGTATCACTTTATGCTTTGATCAATGATGTTTTGTCGCTCTGCATGATTATGGCCATTATTGCTCTCTTAGTTGGTCGCTCCCGGTCTTTTGCTAGCCTCCGTAACCAAGTATGAGTTCCACTCATGCATCCAACTCCTAAAACCAAGTTACTACAAAGAGTCCACCATACCTACCTATTAGCATATGCTATTCCAAGTATATTCATGTTTTTTTCTACCTTCCGAATTAAACTTGTTATGAGAAAACTAGTGATTAAAGCTTTCACGAACTTGATGGCACACTTTACTTTCTTGCATTTAATAAACTTGAACCATTGTATCCATCTTTTTTGCGTATATGCTTGCGCTTTATAAGTTGAAATTAGCAGAACCATGTATCTTGGGGAATGTTTTCAACATTGCACTTATACTTTGTACCCCGTTGGCGGTTCTTTATGATACATATGTACTTATAATGACAAGAGCTTACTCGTGACTAAAGTTGAGTAGCATGAGGTTTGGTATTCATAAGTAAGGGGCATGAGATTTCGGTTTATAACTTGTCAAGCATATCCTCTTAGTTGTGTCACTTTAACCTTAATCACCTTAAAGATGCTTATGATAGGGGCAATGAGAGCTGAAAGCTAACAAGTACCATAATTTTTGGAAGCTCTTTACGAAACTTGAATCCCTACTTCCTTCTTTGGAGGCCTTTCTTTTACTTTTATGTTGAGTCTCCACCTTCTATCTTTATGCACCTACTGTGAGAGCATAGTGGCCATTCTTAGTTCTATGTGCATTGTCCCAAGACTTGTTGATTGATGCATAACTTGATATTGCTTGTTTTAAACTATTTGTATCTAGTCACTCTTATGAACTTTGAAGGTGTCCTATACATTTATATTTGCTACTCTATGAGGGAGAAGATGAATGCTACTATACTATGTTTTCTTTATGTGAAACAAACAAACATCTTGCAAAGCATTGTTATTCATGAATCTTTTGTTTGTGCCTTATCATGTTGCAACATAGTTGCTTTGTCTTATTGTTAGAACTTTATCTTTCATGCTATGTGAAGTACTATGATCCCAGCTATCAATGTTTTACACCTCAAAAATTATTCTTTCTTTTTATCACTTACCTACTCGAGGACGAGTGGGAGTTAAGCTTGGGGATGTTGATACGTTGCTAACGTATCCATAATTTTTGATGTTCCATGCTTGGTTTTATGTACTTTCTTATGTTTTGTCCACACTTTGGAGTACTTTTCATATGATTTCTTGGACTAACTTATTAACAAAGATCCACAGTGCTAGGTGCCTGTTTTCTTCTGTTTTTGGTTCCAGGAAGTCAGAAAAGGAATATTCTCAGAATTGGACGAGACAAAAGCCAAAGTTGACATTTTACCGGAAGACTCACGGAGCCAGAAGACGAGACGGAGAGGGGCCGCAGGGTGGCCACACCGCCCCTAGGCGCGGGTCCCCCTGGCCGCGCTAGGGCATGGTGTGGGCCCCCTGGCCGGCCATCGACCTTGCCACTTTTGCCTATATATCTCCCCGCTGCAGAAACCCTAAAGAGTCAATCGGGAATCCACGAAAAGTTCCATGATCGCCACCAGAAGGGAGATTCGGGGACGGAAAGTCTCTGTTAGGCACCTATTTGGGACGGGGAAGTGCCCCCGGAGCCATCTCCATCGATCTCCACCACCATCTCCATCACCGTTGCTGATTCCCATGATGATGAGGGAGTAGTTCTTCCTCGAGGCTAATCAAGTAGATATACCTTGCTACTCAAGTGCTTTAATAGATCTCTGCTCTCCCTATGTGTGTGAAAGTGACAGCGTGCGCACCATGGTGGCACTTAGGCTAGAGATTACAAATACTTGTTATGAGTTATATTTGGAGTTGGATGTATCTATGAAATTGTGGTGTTTGTTGGAACCATCTAGTGCTCAAGGTGACAGTGTGGGGTTATCTAGATGGGAAAGGCTTATTTTGAGGTGTGTTGTTATAGCCCTACCATGGATTAGAGTGTCCAACCAGAGAGTAGTTAAGAGTAGTATCATAAAGATAAGATATTTATATGAGAGTGTTCACTAGTGAAAGTACGATCCCTAGGCCTTGTTTTTAGCATTGAAACACCGCTTGCAACTAGATCTGTTACATGTTTGCTTGTTTCCATCTTTATTTCCGTTTGCCTTTAGTCTTTTCCCACGTCAACCACACGCTAGCAAGCTATTTTCTCGCACCGTTGCCACTTATAATTGTCCATACCACTTGTATTTCACTATCTCTTCGCGGAACTAGTGCACCTATACACCTGACAAGTGTATTGGGTGTGTTGGGGACACAAGAGACTTCTTGTATCTTGATTGCAGGATTGCTTGAGAGGGAATACCTTTGACCACTTCCTCCCTGAGTTCGATAAACCTTGGGTAATCCACTTAAGGGAAACTTGCTGCTGTTCTACAAACCTTTACACTTGGAGGCCCAACAACTGTCTACAAGAATAGGAGTGCGTAGACATCAGTAGCCCACCCGCAAACCAAAGGGAAAGTGGAAAAAGGCAATGGCCTAATAACTGCTAGCCTCAAGATGATATTACTAGTACCACTCGATAGGGAAAATGGAGCATGGGTTGATGAGTTACCATCTGTTTTGCGTACTACTCCAAATAATTCGACACAAGAAATACCCTTATTTCTGGTCCATGGCGTTGAAGTCGTCCTTCCAGTCGAGGTATCACACGAATCTACACGAGTAGCTACATATAATGAAGAGGCATCAATAGAATCACTTGAAGACGATGTTGATGCACTTGATGAAGCCCAAGGCACTGCCCTACAAAGAGCTACTATATATCAGCAAAACTTGCATAACTACCATAGTCGAAGGCTGCATCCTAGGTCCTTCGTCATAGGGGACCTAGTTCTTCACCTCAAACAAGACGGTGACCATAATTTGGAGTCACCTTGGGAAGGACCTTACATTGTTACAGAAGTTATTCCTGGAGAAGCATATCGGCTACAAGACAAAAAGATAGGAGTCAAATACTCCAATCCATGGAACGTCGCACAACTACGACGCTTTTACGCTTAAGAATTTATGTTTTCTCGCAACATTGATTACAATAAGGCCTATGGCCCAACTTGTTAGCCAAAATATTTAAGCCAACAGCCAAGCGGCAATCCGCCAAATAATGTATCATCGGTTTCAGCATATAACTAAAAGATAAGTTCTTCATGCTCTAAGTCTTTATTATATACCCTTTTTTGCCAACAAAGACAGCAGATCTCAATTTTTATATGCACATTTTTCTGATAAAACTAACAACAATTATGAGCCAATATCCAGATACAGGTATCCGAACATAGCCTCAGGGGCTACTCCCATCGGGAGCACTGGCGCGATACGAATCAAATCATGCATACAAAATCAAGACAATCGTCACTTAAACCTATGAGTTTTACTTTTGTGTATCCTAAAAAGTTCACTACCATCGGGAGATTTTATGAATTATTAAAACAAAAAAGTCTGATAAACTTTAGAAATTCCAGCAGCCAAACAAGGCAGTCGACAAAAGTCAAATACAAAAATCTCGGATTGCAACCAACATGACAAAACTCTGAATGTCGTGTCCAAGACATGAAGGTAAGACCCCGGAATTTGTCCCATGTGGCTTGGTAATCGTACAAGAATGCGCTCTGTCAGTAAAATATCCATACCAATGATACGATGAAAAATCCCGACGGACGCGTTGGGTACCATATAAAATAGAACTAGAATTCAGTATTCGGTAAGACCTCAGCGGCCCAAACTAAATTACGCTAGTTATAATTCCGAGTTCAGGCCTAGGGACTTGAATTTGATGTAGGTCAAAATTGTTTTTGCCTAGAAGCAATAAACTGATTCCCGATCCATCAGATACATCGGACTTGTTGTACCAAATCCCTATAAAACCAAAAACAATGCAAACAATACAAAAAAAGAAAGATATGAAAATATCTTTAAGACTCAACTAGAACGTACGGTTAAAGTAGAGTCTCGGGGCTACTGACATAGGTACGATTACTCGGATGCTTATTTGCTTTTTGTGCAAAGATTAACCTCTAATGAGAGAGAAGTAATGAGTGGGAAAGTTGCTGTCCCGAAACAGATTTCTGTGCTTCACCATAAAAATTCGTGTAAAATCTCTGTACGTCCTTTTGAGGCATGCATTTTTGTGC
Organism: Avena insularis; assembly: GCA_023614405.1. Lineage (NCBI taxonomy): Eukaryota > Viridiplantae > Streptophyta > Magnoliopsida > Poales > Poaceae > Avena > Avena insularis. The sequence continues at coordinate 455,203,287 of CM042693.1, read as the reverse complement.
TTCTGCCCCAGGTTGTTATCTAACTTTCGTTAGTTCAACACTTTTTGATTTGATCAACAGAAGGTCTTCGAAAAAATTCGTCTTTACCTACTGGTCTGTTTTGACAGATTTCTGCCATTTTCTGCATTTGCTTCTTGTTGGTTCCTTTTTGAGTTCTTTTGGGAAATTGAGCTTTCTGAGGGAAGTGCTACAGTAGATAGTGTTTTAATGGAAGTTCTATTGGTGTTAGAACTGAACCTAAAGACTTATTATCTTGATTGCACTAATGTTGCTAATAAAGATTGTGTGAAGTTTTGTATGAAGGAAAAATTTCAGGTGTATGGAAGGAACGAGTAATGAGATGAAGAATGGACTAAAGCTCAAGCTTGGGGATTCCACGCATGTCACCCCAAGAAATATCCAAGAAGTACAAGCATCAAAGCTTGGGGATGCCCAAGGCATCCCCTTCTTCATCAATAATAATCCCAGGTTTCTTCCAAACGCTTCATTTTTATTGTTTCATGCATAGTTGTGTTGTTCTTGGAGCTTATTATTTTTCATTTTTGTTTTGGTTTTTCGTTTGCTTTGTTTGCTTAGTTTGCTGAATAAATTGATTGGACCCCCCTCTTTCATACATTGGTTTTCAAATAGTTTGGTTTGGATTGGAAAAGAGTAGGAAAGTTCATGCTTAAGTGGTAAAGAGAGTTTGTTTTTGACTATGGCCTATGCTTTGTCATGCCATGCTTGATATTGTTTTGGCTTTATGATTAGTATTATTCGCTGTAGCATGACTTGTTATAAACAATTGAGATTGCTTAATGTGCCTTGGATGAATCATGCGTTGTTTTAGCATATTAAAGCATATTGTAGTATCACTTTATGCTTTGTTCAATGATGTTTTGTCGCTCTGCATGATTATGGCCATTATTGCTCTCTTAGTTGGTCGCTCCTAGTCTTTTGCTAGGCTCCATAACCAAGTATGAGTTCCACTCATGCATCCAACTCCCTAAACCAAGTTATTCCAAAGATTCCACCATACCTACCTACTAGCATATGCTATTCCAAGTATATTCATGCTTTTGTTTACCTTCCAAATTAAACTTGTTATGAGAAAACTAGTGATTAAAGCTCTCACGAACTTGATGGCACACATTACTTTTCTTGCCCTTAATAATCTTGAACCATTGTGTCTTCTATGTTGTATATGCTTGCACTTATTTGTTGGGGATTAGCAGAACCATGCTGTCATGCAGAACGCTTTCAACATTCCACTGGTACTTTGTACCTAGTTGATATCATGCTCTTTTGTCTATGGCAGTCGTCGGTGTGAAATTAAAGGGGAGCTTGTAAGTCCTTGGAGTTATGTATATGTGTTAGATAAACGCCTGGGCCGCTGGTCTAATCCATGCTGACATGGTGGAAACCTGCAGCGTAACCATAATGAGCTGTCTATGAAGCATTCTTCTTATAAAAAAAGAGTCCTATATTGAGAAAAAAAGGATAAAAAGAAAAAAAAGATTATGAAAAGAGGAAAGAGAGAAAAAGGCACCATATTCCCATGGTAAATAAGAAGATTGCTAAGATGCTCATTGTCTGCTTGCCTTGTCATTTTGATATAGGGATTCTTTCGTATCATCAGACAAGGGGTACCCCATTGGCGGTTCTCTATGATACACATGTACTTACGATGACAAGAACTTACCGGTGACTAAACTTGAGTAGCATGAGGAGCGGCCCTCGTATTCAAGGGACATGAGATTTCTAACTTATACTTCGTCAAGCATGTACACCATAGTTTGTTCACTTTAACCTTAATCACTTCAAGATGCTTATGATAGGGGCAATGAGAGCTGAAAGCTATAAGTTCCATAATTTTTGGAAGCTCTTTATGAAACTTGAATCCCTACTTCCTTCTATGAAGGCCTTTCTTCCACTTATATATTGAGTCTCCACCTTCTATCTTTATGCACCTACTTTGAGAGCATAGTGGCCATTCTTAGTTCTATGTGCATTGTCCCAAGACTTGTTGATTGATGCATAGCTTGATATTGCTTGTTTTAAACTATTTGTATCTACTCACTCTTATGAATTTTGAAGGTGTCCTATGCATTTATATTTGCTACTCTATGAGGGACAAGCTGAATGCTACTATACTATGTTTTCTTTATGTGAAACAAACAAACATCTTGCAAAGCATTGTTATTCATGAATCTTTTGTTTGTGCCTTTTCATGTTGCCACATAGTTTCTTTGTATTATTGTTAGAACTTTGTCTTTCATGTTATGATTGAAGTACTATGATCCCAGCTTTGAATGTTTTACAAATACTTTGATCAAGTTTATGATGGTGCATGTCACCTCAAAAATTATTCTCTCTTTTTTATCACTTACCTACTCGAGGACGAGCAGGAGTTAAGCTTGGGGATGTTGATACATTGCAAATGTATCTATAATTTTTGATGTTCCATGCTTGGTTGTATCTACTTTCTTATGTTTTGTCCACACTTTGGAGTACTTTTCATATGATTTCTTAGACTAACCTATTAACAAGAGCCACAGTGCCAGCTGCCTGTTTTCTTCTGTTTTTGGTTCTAGGAAAGTCAAAAAATGAATATTCTCGGAATTGGAAGGGACAAAAGCCAAAGTCAGTATTTCACCGAGGGACACACGGAGCCAGAATACGAGACGAAGAGGGGTTGGGGCCCGGCCACATGATGACCCACAAGTATAGGGGGTGTATCGCAGTATTTTCTAGGGAAGTGAAACCCAATTTATTGATTCGACACAAGGGGAGCCAAAGAATATTTATAAGCCTTAACAACTGAGTTCAATTCAGCTGCACCTAGAAACAATCGTGCTCACAGTAGTTTATCAGTATCAACAGTTTTGTAGTAGGAATAGTAAAGTAACAGCAGTAGTAAAGCAAAGACAGTAGTAACTAAAGCAGTAATAGTGGGATTCGAGTGCGGTAGGCATAGGGATGGTTGGACGGGCGTTGCATGGACAAGACAATTCACATAGCAATCAGAACATAGGGCAATTGCAGATAAATAAGATAAAGCATCCAGTACTAGACAATCCTAGGCATGTGTTCCATATATAGTCATACGTGCTCGCAATGAGAACTTGCACAACATCTTTTGTCCTGCCAGCCCGTTTGCAGCAGGGCCTCTAGGGAACTACTGGCAATTAAGGTGCTCCTTTTAATAGAGCACCGGAGCAAAGCATTAACACTCCGTGAACACATGTGATCCTCACATCAAAGCCATTCCTTCCTTAGGTTATCCCGATTTACATCGCCGGGGCCATAGGTTCCGGACAACAACGTGTGTATACAACTTGCAGATAAGACCAAGAACAATACTATCATAATGAATCAATAACATGTTCAGATCTGAAATCATGGCATTCGGGCCCTAGTGACAAGCATTAAGCACAACAAGTCGCAACAAAGTCATAAAGCACTAATAAAAGATACTAGGCACCATGCCCTAACAATCTGATGCCATTACATGAACGATCTCATCCAATCCTTACCATCCCCATAGCCTACAGTGGGGGATTACTCACTCATAGATGGGGGAAACATGGATGGTCGATGGAGAAGCGATGGTGATGATGATGGAGATGATCTCCTCCAATTCCCCGTCCCTGCAGGGTGCTAGAATTGAGTTTCTGGTGCTGTTTCGTGGAATCTCGTGGTGGCGACGGAGCGGAACTCCTTCTGGAAAAACGTCGAACCCCCCGAAGTTTTTAGGTCAGAAGGCTCCTTATAGGCGAATAGAGAGGCCGAGGGGGTGCCTAGGGGGCCCACACCACCACCTGGCACGGCCTGGCCTGGCCCACGCCACCAGGTGGTGTGGCCACCCCCTGGCTCTTCTCCGTCTTGTATTCTGGCTCCTAGAGTCTTCGGGTGAAATAGGATTTTTGGCATGTTTTCCGGGATTTTTCCTGATAGTTGATTTTCTGCATACAAAAAGTAGACACCAAGGCAATTCTGGTAAAAACAGCGTCAGTCCGTGTTAGTTGTATCCAAATCACACAAGTTTAGAGGAGAAACAATAGCAAAAGTGTTCAGGAAAGTAGATACATTTTGGACGTATCAACTCCCCCAAGCTTAGCTTATTTCTTGTCCTCAAGCAATTCAGTTGAAAACTGAGTGCGATAAAAGAACTTTCACGAACACATTTGCTTTATATGATGTAAATATTCTCAGCAATGTGATCAACTACTTAGAGAATTCATAATAAAGAGTATGCAACCAAGTCTACTTAATAGTCTTTGCAAGCTATGAAGAGATTCCAACTCAAGAATAATAAGTAACATGAAGCACAAACTTAAGCAACATTACAATGCTCATAAAAAGGTATGATAGAGTGGTATCTCGCTTGCCTTTGATTATGAATGCCAAGGCACCTCTAAAGTTCAAGTGATGACTAGAAGTAAAGATATCAAGGATACAAGCATCAAAGTCATAACACAAATAATCAAGTAATGGAACAAACACAAAGAATGACAACTATGCTCTCAAGAAGGTGCTCAAAAAATATGTGGAGACTCAACAAGTAGAAGAAAAAGGTTTTGAATAATTTTGAAAAGCTTCCAGATGCTGAAAGTATGGTACTCATTAGCTTTGAGCTCTCATTGCCCCTATCATAAGCATCTTTAAATGGTTAAGATTAAAGTGACACAACTAAGAGGATATGCTTGACAAGTTATAAATCAAAGTCTCATGCCCCTTACTTACGAAGACCGATCCTCATGCTACTCAACTTCAGTCACAAGCAAGCTCTTGTCATTATAAGTATATACGTATCATAGAGAACCGCCAACGGGGTACCCCTTGCACATGACACAGGAGCTATCCCATAAAAATAAAAAAAAGGCAAGCAGACAATGAGCATCTCGGCGATCTTTTTATTTACTATGTGCATAGATTTTTATTGAGGATGCTTCATAGAATGCTCATAATGGTTATGCTGCAAGTTTCCACCATGATTAGGCATGGCTTAGGCTAGCGGCCCAGGCGTTTCTCTAACATACATACAAACTCCATGATCTTACAAGTTCCACTTTTATTTCACACCGCCGAGATCCATAAGCAAAAGATCACGATATCAACTAGGTACTAAGTACCTATGAACCGTTGAAAGCGGTCCCCATGATACATGGTTTTGCTAACTTCAACTCATAAAGCACAAGCATATGCGCAACAAAGAAGGACGCTATGGTTCAGGTTTATTAAATGCAAGAAAATAAAGTGTGCCATCAAGTTCGTGAGAGCTTTACTAACTAACTTTCTCATAACATGCAAACATTTTATTCGGAAGAAAACAAGGCACATTGAATATGCGGGGGGGGTAGCAAATGATGCTAATGGGTAGGTATGGTGGACACTTTGGAAATATTTGGTTTAGGGAGTTGGGAACTTGAGTAAAACATACTCAGTGAAAGTGAAGGTTAGCAATAGTAAGGGAGCGACAAACGAGAGAGCAATAACTATCATTATCATGCTTGCAACAAAACAGGATTACTCATGGCATGAAAGTGATTCAAGATCCTCAAGGCAAAACAATTCATCAAGGCTTAACTGATTATCACAGTCCTATGCATGCGTGAGCATGTGCCAAGTCAATTCAAATGAAACATTCAAAGGACGTTACCACGGTGTCATACCAATTTATGAATAGAGTAATGCAAGCAAACATTCATAAGACATGCTACAAACTATTAGCGAGCTGGAGCTAATCATAAGAAAGCAAGAACTACTAAGCATCCAAAGATAACATAAACCCTACTTGAACGGACTAAGCAAGCTCACAATGATGAGTATATGTACAAAAATGAAAACAAGTAGAGTTCATTACCAGCCTCTTACCACGCCTCAAGTTGTCATTGATCCTCATTATTGCTCTTCACTTGTGTGGCTTGAATAATAATATGAAACCAATATCCACTGAGGGCTGCAGAACCCTGTAGTAAACTCGCAAAAACCAAAGAAGAACGACAAATATTTTTGGTGTTTTCGATTTTTAAACAAGAACCAAAAGAGAAAAACAAGCAATGCAAAATCTTTTTGGGTTTTTCGAAAAGTTCAAACAAAGCGAAAAGGGAAAAACAAACCAAGGCAAAAAGAAGAAGCAAACCAAAGAGAAACAACAAAAATATTTTTGGTCTTTTTGTGTTTTTAGAAAGCAAAAGCAAATAAGAAAGAAAACTAAAAAGAGAACGAAAACATGAATATACAAAGTACCGACGCAACATGATATGGAGATGAGTGTGGTGTCGGCGTACTTCCCCCCAAGCTTAGGCTTTTGGCATAAGTGGGTATCAATCCATGTATGAATAGGGGTTCCAAGCGGGCGGATCTTGGTAAGAATGGTCGTAGCTGGGCCCATGAGAAGAAGAGGAAGCTCCCCAATCATAAGCGGGCTGCTGATATGAAGACTCTCCCTCATTCGAGGGCTGGACCGAATCATCCGTGACCTCCCTTCTAGTGTCCTGCTCCTGTTGGGAGAGCTCTCCCAAGTACGTGTCAAGCTCCTCCTCAGTGAGGGACCATCCTTACCTGTTATCAAGGTTAAACAAAACAGGCGCAGGCAAAAGAACAACACGCTCGGACTTGCTCTTTCTTTAACCAGCTTTGAGAAAGGTTATTTCATAAGATAACTCACTCAAACGAGCCCACGAGGAAATAAATTTATGTTGTATCATGGAATTAAAATCAAGCCTCTCTATGGGAAACTGTAGGTCTAGATGATGAGGCACTAAACCATGCAATGCTAGTAAACGAGAAGCAATGAGGCCTCCACAAATTCCACCTTTCTCACGGTTAGCAGCAAGACGGAAAGCTATCAAAGCACCCAAGTTGTAAGACCTATCTCGTCTAAGAGCAGCAGAGATAAATGCTAAATCAAACGAAGATAACTTATTGGCGGTTTTCCTAGCAAGAACACACTTGTCAATAAAGTAGGCAAAGTAGTGAATGGAAGGAAGATAGATGTTACGGATTTTTCCACTCTCCTTCGAGAAGCTACTCCCTTGAAAAATTTCTGCATATAAATCCATGAGTGGTTCCGGTCTCTCTTTAATCTTCCTACATGATCCCCATTGAGGTACCTTAATAGCTGCACAAAAATCATCAAGAGAAAGTTTGACAGCAATATTGTAAATTTTGTAATGGACCATGGGGTTAGGCAAAGAGTGACTAAATTGGAAATCCTGCACCACAGACATGGTTAGCTTCACAAATTGACAAGGTTCATCTTCCAAAAAGTGCTCTAACCCTGCATTAGAAACCAAAGTGTGGAAATCTTGTAGAATTCCTGCAGCTCTCATGAACTCAGGGCATGGATAAATGGAGGGAAAAACTTCCTCCTCCTAGTGGACCTTCATGACCTCAGGCACCCAAAGCTCATGTTGGTTTAGGTGGTGTTCACTCATCTTCTATTCTGAAATTTAAACACCTATTAAACAAGTGATTGCAAAGTAAATATAATGAAGGATTCTACTCATAGGGACTTGCAAGAGGCCTAAACATGCATCAAAACTATATCTCTAAGCATCAAACAAGCTTACAAGCTCTCATAACTAGTCACCTACAGCAGCAAAATACACAACATATAATCCACTAAACACAAATCTACTTGGACAAGGGAAGGAGTCACATACCAGGGAACAAATGCTCCAAATTTCAACATGAAAGATGGGTTGAGCAAGGAGATCGAAAAAATCGAGAGCAAGCACAGCAAGAACACGATTTTGAGCTATGAAGTGGAGCTTACTCGGGAGAGAGAAGAAAGTGGCAGGTGAGAGAGTTAGTGGGGGGGGGCAGGGGTGGCCCACACCAGGGCATGGCGCCACCCAAGGCTGGCCGCGCCACCATGTGGTGTGCCTACCTGGTGGGCCCCCTGGTACCTCCCAGGTACTCCTCTGCCCCTTTTTTCACGTAAAAATTTAATATGAATTTTCTGGAATTTTTCGAGACACTTTATTTTTGGGCATTTTTCGGAAATAGAAGAATGTTTTTTCTGACAAACAGATTTTTTTTCTTTTTGTGAAACATGATGCAAGGACAAAACAAGGCTAGAACTACAGAAGTTCTAACATGCAAGCAACTAACAACACAAAGAAAACTAAACGAAAGCACGAAAGCAAAAACTAAAATGCAAAAGATAGAAATAAACGGAGATAATCATAATGAAAACATTGTTTTGTTCAATGGAATCCTTTTGTTAGCAAGGTTGATCAAGTCTTGCTACCAAAACAATTGCATATGAGACAAAACTTTGTACTCCACTAATGATTATGTTACCTTAACCTTGATAGCAATGGTCCCAATCATAATAGTTTCAAATTTTTCTCTTGGTATGGGACAATATATTTCTCCAACTTGAATGCCTTCAATATGTTCAATTGAATTCAAACCATAAGTCCTTTCAATCTTCTTGGGGAAATAGACAGTATGTTCCTTTTCATTAACATTGAAGGTCACCTTTCCTTGATTACAATTAATAACAGCTCCTGCACTATTAAGAAAAGGTCTCCCAAGAATAATAGACATATTATCATCTTCAGGCATTTCAAGCACAACAAAATCAGTTAATATCAAGCAATTGTGAGCCACCTGAACAGGTACATCTTCACACATACCCACATGAATAGTGGTAGATTTATCAGCCATTTGCAAAGATATATCAGTTGGTATCAATTTTTCAAGCTAAAAGCCTCTTATAGAGAGAGAAAGGCATAACACTAACTCCAGCTCCCAAATCACACAAAGCAGTTCTAACATAATTGTTCTTAATAGAGCAAGGGATAGTTGGAATCCCTGGGTCTCCAAGTTTCTTAGGAACCTTACCATTGAAGGAATAATTAGCAAGCAAAGTAGAAATTTCTTCATTAGGGATCTTCCTTTTATTCGAGACAATGTCCTTCATATACTTTGAGTAAGGAGGCAATTTAATAGCATCAGTCAAAGGAATTTGCAAGAATAAAGGCTGCATCCACTCACAAAACTTATTATAGTGTTCATCTTCCTTTGACTTGTGTTTCTTATCAGGGAAAGGCATAGGTTTTTGGACCCAGGGTTCTCTTTCACTACCATGTTTCTTAGCAATAAAATCTTCTTTGGTGTATTTAGTATTCTTAGTGTGTTTTTCAGGTTCTTCCTCAACTTTTTCTTCATTAGGAACAACATTTTCTTCATTGCCACTTTCAGTTTCAGCATCAGAGATAGATATACTATTAGGATCTATAGCAGGTTCAGAGGGTTCTACAACATTTTTATGTTTCTTTTTCCTTTTCTTACGAGTAGAACCACTATTTCAGCTTGTTGAGAATCCTGCTCAATTCTTTTGGGATGCCCCTCAGGATATAGAGGATCCTGGGTAGCAGCTCCACTTCTAGTTCTAATTTCAGAAGCATGTTTTTCTTTAGCAGCATTAACTAGCAAGTCGTTTTGCACTTTAACGGGTTGATCTATTTGAGTTTGAACCATTTGAAAGTGTTTAACAATCATTTTAACATCATTAGAGGTTCTTTCTACAATATCTTTAAACTCAACAATAGCTCTAGTGTTTTCCATTGGATGATTTTGCACCCTTTTATTAAAGTTATCTTGCTTAACAATAAAGATATCAAATTCTTCTAACCATTGGTCAGGAGGTTTAGAGTAAGGGATATCACCTTCATCAAAGTGTTGGAGCGAGTTTAGGAGGAGTAAGGAGGTTTACATAATTCTTCTATAGGAGGTAAATTCTTGACATCTGCAGCTTTAATTCCCTTCTCCTTAAGACATTTCTTAGCTTCCTTCGTCACTTCATCATTTAATTCAATAACCCCTCTCTTCTTTGATGTTAGAATAGGCACAGGAATAGATGGTTCAGGTACAATTACTTCAGGTATAGCGTGTTTAGGAGGAGTCCAATCTTCATAATTCTTGCTTATTTTAGCCATTAATTCCTCAGCTTCCTTAGGAGTCCTATTCCTGAAAACACAATCAGCACAACTATCTAGGTATGTCCTAGATTCCTTGGTTAGTCCATTATAAAATATATCAAGAAGCTCATTCTTAGGTAAAGGACTTCCAGCCTATGCATGAATCAAAGCACAAAACCTTGCCCAAGATTCGGGCAATACCTCTTTTTCTCCCTGTTTAAAATCAAAAAGTTCCTGCAAAATAGCATGTCTAGCACTGGGACGAAAATATTTCTGCAGGAAAGTACTAATCAAGCACTCAGGGCTATCAATAGATCCAGGAGGTAAATTACTAAACCAAGTTTTAGCTTCTCCTTTCAGTGAAAAGGGAAACATCTTAGCAACAAAGTAAGTACGCATCTTAATATCATCAGAAAACAAGCCACTCATGGTAGAAAGTTCATTCATATGTGCTACCGCACTTTTATTCTTAGTCCCACAAAAAGGTTCTTTCTCGACAATAGCTATGTAAGATAGATCGAGAGAGAAATCATAATCTTCATCTATAATGTTTATGGGAGAAGCAGCAAACTTAGCAGCAGGATATAATTTCGGTCTAATAGTACGCCTCTCAAGGAGACTCTTAGCAGCGCTCCTATCATGGGTGTTCTTACATTCTTTAATAAACTCATCGGTCATCTCAACATAACCATCTTCAATATCATAACTCTCACTAGACTCAGGTGAGCTAACAGGTGTGGTAGTGTCTTCATTAGGAGTTTCGGTATTTCCAGCTATAGTTCTAGCAATCGTAGAATCTAGGAAAGGACCTAATGAACCACTCTTATCAAGCACGATGAAAGCGACATCATAAGCATTAGAAGTTTCAGATTCAGCAGTAGTAGCGATGTGTGTAGCATGTGTATGTGTGGTGTAAGGAACTTACTCAAAAGCAGACGGTGAATCAAGAGCGGAGAGGTGTTGACCGTACCTCTTCTTGTAGTGGATGGTAAAATAGGAACCTTGACATCACGAGACTTACGCATGATGGATGGATAGCAGCGAACAATGGAGAATCCAAGTGAACTTGATAAATAAAGCTATGCTCCCGACAGCGGTGCGGAAAATAGTCTTGATGACCCACAAGTATAGGGGTGTATCGCGGTATTTTCGAGGAAGTGAAACCCAATTTATTGATTCGACACAAGGGAGACAAAGAATATTTATAAGCCTTAACAACTGAGTTGTCAATTCAGCTGCACACTGGAAACAATCTTGCTTACGATGGTTTATCGGTAGCAATAGTTTTGTAGTAGGAATAGTAAAATGCAATGAGTAGTAAAGCAAAGATTACTAACAAAAGCGATGTGGGATTGATGCGGTAGGCATAGGGATGGATGAATGAGGCGTTGCATGGACAAGACAATTCACATAGCAATCAGAACATAGGGCAATTGCAGATAAATAAGATAAAGCATCCAAGTACTAGACAATCCTAGGCATGTGTTCCATATATAGTCATACGTGCTGCATAATGAGAACTTGCACAACATCTTTTGTCCTTGACCCGTTTGCAGTGGGGCCTCTAGGGAACTACTGGCAATTAAGGTGCTCCTTTTAATAGAGCACCGGAGCAAAGCATTAGTACTCCATGAACACATGTGATCCTCACATCAAAGCCATTCCCTTCCGGTTATCCCGATTTACATCGCCGGGGCCATAGGTTCGAACAACAACGTGTATACAACTTGCAGATAAGACCAAGAACAATACTATCATAATGAATCAATAACATGTTCAGATCTGAAATCATGGCACTCGGGCCCTAGTGACAAGCATTAAGCACAACAAGTCGCAACAAAGTCATAAAGCACTAATAAAAGATACTAGGCACCATGCCTAACAATCGATGCCATTACATGAGCGATCTCATCCAATCCCTACCATCCCCATAGCCTACAGCGAGGGATTACTCACTCATAGATGGGGGAAACATGGATGGTCGATGGAAGCGATGGTGATGATGATGGCGATGATCTCCTCAATTCCCGTCGGCGAGTGCCGAACGGAGTTTGGTCTGTTTCGTGGAATCTCGTGGTGGCGCGAAGAACTCCTTCTGAAAAAGCGTCGAACCCACGAAGTTTTTAGGTCGAAGGCTCCTTATAGGCGAAGAGAGAGGGGGTGCACTGGGGCCCACACCACCCTGGCGCGGCTTTGGCTGGCGAGGCACCAGGTGGTGTGGCCACCCCCTAGCTCTTCTCCGTCTCGTATTTTGGCTCCTGGAGTCTTCGGGTGAAATAGGATTTTTGGCATATTTTTCGGGATTTTTTCCTGATAGTTGATTTTCTGCACAAAAAGTAGACACCAAGGCAATTCTGCTGAAAACAGCGTCAGTCCGCATTAGTTGTATCCAAATCACACAAATATAGAGGAGAAATAATAGCAAAAGTGTTCGGGGAAGTAGATACGTTTTGGACGTATCACCACCACCACTGGCATGCAGCCAGCTTGGCCAGCCAGGTGGTCTGCCGCCCAGGCACCCTCGGCCTCTCCTTCCGCCTATATTACCTCGTCTGAAACCCTTAAGTGCCGATAAAAAATCCACGAAAGATTTTGTAGCCGCCGTCGTCTCCATCCCTAGATCGAGAGGGATCTGAAGCTCTTCCCAACACCCTACCGGAGAGGGGATTTCACCCTAGAGGCCTTCTTCATCATGCAAGCATCCGGTGTGATGCGTGAGTAGTTCATCTTTGGACTACGGGTCCATGTAGTAGCTAGATGACTGGTTCTCCTCCTTTGTGCTTTCATGTTTAGATCTTGTGAGCTTTGTTCATGATCAAGATCATCTATTTGTAATTCTGCATGTTGTGTTTGCGGGGATTCAATGGATATTGTGATGCTATTTCAGATTTATTATTGATTCTATCATGTCTTTGTTATTTGTGATCTTGCATGCTTTCCGTTGTTAGTAGCTATCTTGGCCAAGTAGATGCTAGGAACTCCAAGAGTAAGTATTTATGCTCGATAGTGGGTTCATGCCTCTGGTAATCTGGGGAAGTGACAGAAATCTCTAAGGTACTAGATGTGCTGTTGCTACTAGGGAGAAAACAACAATCCTTTGTTCATAGAACAATCGTATTGTTTACTTTACACGCAATTCGTAATGCAATAATCTGTTGCTTGCAACTTAATACTAGAGGGGGTTCGGATGATAACCTGAAGGTGGATTATTAGTCATAGATGCAGTTGGATGGCGGTCTATGTATAATGTTGTAATGCCCAATCGAATATCAAAGGAGTCAAGATGATTAGTATATGCATGTATTTCTTTCTCGATGTTTGTCAATTGCCCCGCTGTAATTTGTTCATCCAGCATGTTATCTATCTTAAGGAGAGCCACCTCTAGTGAACTATGGACCCTGGTCCTTTCTTTTACCATCAATATACAACTGTTTACTGCTTTGTGTTTACCTTCTGCAAACTACTACTTCCTTCCATTCGATACGTTTAATCCTTTGTTTTCAGCAAAACCGGCGAGATTGACAACCTCATCGTAAGTTGGGGGCAAAGTTCTGTGGTTGTGTTGTGCAGGTCTCCACATTGCTACTAGCACCGGTACTGTGCCCTGCCAAGGCTCAGCTAGCAACACCTTTGGGGTGTTTCCTTGCTCCTACTAGATTGATAACCTTGGTTTTGTACTTAGGGAAAACTTGTTGATGTGCTCATCATACCTTCCTCTTGGGGTTCCCCAACGAGCTCGATATATTTTGGGCCATCAAACCATGTATCATGGGGAACGCTTTCAACATTGCTTTGGTACTTTGTACCTAGTTGATATCATGATCTTTTTCTTATGGATCTCGGCGGTGTGAAATAAAAGGGGAACTTGTAAGATCATGGAGTTTGTATGTGTGTTAGAGAAACGCCTAGGCCGCTAGCCTAAGTCATGCCTAATCATGGTGGAAACTTGCACCATAACCATAATGAGCATTCTATGAAGCATCCTCAATAAAAACCTATGCAAATAGCAAATAAAAAGATCGCTGAGATGCTCTTTGTCTGCTTGCCTTGTCATTTTGATTACGGGATAGCTCCTGTATCATGTGCAAGGGGTACATCGTTGGCGGTTCTCTATGATACATATGTATTTACAATGACAAGAGCTTACTTGTGACTGAAGTTGAGTAGCATGAGGTTCGGTCTTCGTAAGTAAGGGGCATGAGACTTCAATTTATAACTTGTCAAGCATATCCTCTTAGTTGTGTCACTTTAACCTTAATCACCTAAAGATGCCTATGATAGGGGCAATGAGAGCTGAAAGCTAGTAATTACCATAATTTTTGGAAGCTCTTTATGAAACTTGAAATCCCTGCTTCCCTCTGCGAAGGGCCTTTCTTTTACTTTTAAATTGAGTCAGTAAACCTATTCCCTTCTACCTCAGCAAGTATTTTGAGTTGTTGTGTTTCATTCATTCATATGATGATTTATTCAATCATGTTTCTTATGTTCCTTGTTTTGCACTTTGCTCTTATCTTAGTGTTTACTACTTTGAAAGCTATCATTGAAAAACCAGTTATTTGTGAACTCTAGCAAAATTGTCAACTATTCTTCGACCAAGAGCTAAGTTTGCCATTACCAATTATGATTTACTCTATGTATCTTTATTGTGTTTCCTTTACCTATTGCAAGTTAAGTTATATAATGGTGATTTGTCTGCTATTATGATCTATGTATTGATGAATGTGATGCTTCTTGTCCGTATTCTTTTATCGACCCTTCACTCCATAAACCTGAGGTCATGTTTATTGAGTTCAGTTTCGCTTGGGGATAAGCGAAGTCTAAGCTTGGGGGAGTTGATACGTCCATTTTGCATCACTATTCTATATCATAATTTACTATGATTCATTGATATATTTCATATTAAGAGATGATACTTATGTAATTTCATCTGTTTGGCATGGTTGATGACTTTTGGAGCATGGACCGCTGCAGTCAGGATTCTGATGGAAAAGGGGCTGTTTGGAGGCAAAATTTGCGAAGATTAGAAAATTCAGGAAAATACATGGAAAATCCTATTTTTCCAGAAGATGAAGGTTGCCAGAAGGAGGAGTGGAGATGGGACACAGGGGGCCCACACCACCCCCTGGCGCGGGCCACCCTAGGTTGCGCCACCAGGTGGTGTGGCCGCCCTGGTCCACCTCCAGCTCTCCCCTCTGACGTATATTATCCTCTCGAAACCCTAAGACTCGGGGAGAGACCACAGAAAGATTCCACCGCCTCTGCTGGGTGGAAAACACCGAGGGAGAAAGATCTCTCTGGTAGACAGAATTCTACCGGGGGGAATTCCTTCCCGAAGAGGGGAGATCGTCGCCATCAACACCACCATCAAGCTGGACTTCATTAGTATCATCATCATCATCACCATCATCTCCACCAGCACCATCATCACCATCTCCATACCGCTGTAACAATTGGGTTGAATCTTGCATAGTTCTTAGGGGAAACTTTCCCGGTGTTGATTACTCCTTGTAGTTGATGCTATTGAGTGGAACCATTGAATTATTGTTTATGTTCAGATTGTTATACATCATTATTTCATCTCTGATCATGATCCATATGATGTCTTGTGAGTAGTTCGTTTTGTTCTTGAGGACATGGGAGAAGTCATGTTGTTAGTAGTGGAATTGTGTTGAGAAAGATTCAATGGTTTGTTAATTAAGTTGTGGTGTACTTCTTCTAGTGGTGTCATGTGAACATCGACTACATGACACTTCACCTATATGGGCCTAGGGGAATGCATTGTGTATTTGGCTACTAATCGTAGGGGTTGCCGAAGTGACAGAAACCTAAACCCCCTTTAGGAAACCATTGCACAAGGGACGTAAGGGTCTTAGAGTTTAAAGCTATGGTTAGGTTTCTACCTTAATTACTTTCTTGTACTTGCGTATGCTTGCAAGGGGTATAATCACAAGTATGTATTAGTCCTGGGAAGGTCGGTACATTAGCACAGGTTCACCCACACAACACTTAGCAAACTAAAGAAGATTAATCAACTACATGAAGCGAAAGCACTTGACGATATTCCCATGTGTCCTCGAGAACATTTGGTCATCTTAAATAATACAACCGGCTTGTCCTTTGCTAAAGAAAGGATTGGTTCACTTGCTGCATTTATTCTTATTGTCTTTTGTTTACTCGTACTTTATTTACCTGCTTTATCAAAAACCCCTAAAAATCCGTTTGCCATGTATTTACAGAGAATTCCTGCTCCAAGCCACTAGCCAGCACCTTTTGCTCCTCGTTGGGTTCGACACTCTTACTTATCGAAAATACTGCGATACACCCACTATACTTGTGGGTCATCAGTACGGTCAGGAGACCCCGTACCATGCGCCCATACCACATCGCAACATAGAAATAATGGAAGTGTTGATTTTTGCCGCAGGACGAAGTGGTCGCAACGACCACTGGTACGGTTAGAGGCGACCGTACCGCCCACCCATACCATACCCCCGAGCAAAACATCTAACAACTTAACAAAATATATGATCCAATAAGGAACGTTTGAAAAGTGATTAAGTTTGAATCACGGAAAGTTGAGCTTGTCCATAGTGTCTAATAGAGAACTGTAGACATGTTTTTCCAAATCCACAAAGGATGACATATCTTAAAGCATAAAGGGTTGTGTTATAAGGGAATATGTTGGAAACTCCTATAATACCAACTAAAGTCAATTAGGAAGCGAGGTGAACGAAAACATCGAAAGTTGCACAGGGTGCACTCGTGTTTCGATAATTACATTTATAATAATAGATAAGGGTACCATCTAAAGTGCTGTATAAAAGCACCTTCACTTTCACCACTCCTTTTTGTACTTGTTGCAGACCTTCTTCAATCTGTCTTGAATAAAGCCATGTACCTCCACTTTCTGTCTCCTCCAATATGTGGTCCTCTTAACAATGACTTCCATATGATTCAATATGTTGATGACACCTTAGTTGTGCTAAAAGTAGATGTTGCTCAATTATTATGCTTAAAAGCTCTACTTCAAACTTTTGCACTTTCCACTGGCCTCAAAGTGAACTATTTGAAATCAAGCATGTTGCCAATAAATTTAAGCAATGATAGGCTAATTCACTTTGCTCAGACAATCAATTGCCAAACTGGTAGCCTTCCTTTCACATATCTTGGATTACCCCTCAGCTTATCAAAGCCATCCATGGAACATTTTCTACCAATTGTTCAAAGAGTAGAAAGAAGGCTATGTGGTATTGCTGACTTCTTAAACTATGGAGGAAAAGTTCAATTGGTTAAAAAAATTCTATCCTCACTCCCTTTATTCTTCATGAGTTGCTTAGATGTGCCAGTTGCTATCAAAGATCAGATCATAAAATATATGAGACACTGTCTTTGGAGAAAAAAGACTAAGGATGTTCAGGCCAAGGGTCAGGCTCTGGTGTCATGGGATAAGATTTGTAGACCTAAAAATCAAGGGGGTCTTGGAGTCCTGGATCTCACCATTCAAAATTTTGCCCTCCTATTAAAGAACCTTGACAAATTTTACAGTCACCATGATATACCTTGGGTTCACCTCATTTGGGAAACCTACTATCAGAATGGAAAATTACCTGGAAGAAGCATGGAGGGATCATTCTGGTGGAAATCCCATATCAAATTAATTGATAATTTTAAGGCCATGGCTAAATGCAGACTGAAATCTGGGAGAACTGCTTCTTTCTGGACTGATCTTTGGCAAGATGAATGCTTAAAGAATAAATTTCCACACCTATTGTCCTATGCAAAGTCATCAAATATCAGTGTGCAGGAATTTTTTCATGCTGAATACTTGGAGGATAATTTTCATCTACCTCTTTCTCAACATGCATACTCTGAATTTTTAATCCTGGAAGATAGATGCCAAGAGATACTTCCAACCTTACAGGAAAATCAACATGATAGATGGAGTTATATTTGGGGGTCTGATAAATTTGAGGTAAAAAAGGCCTACTCTTCTATGATTGGTTATTCCCCTACACCACCACATTTCTCTTGGCTTTGGGCATCCTCTTGCCAGAACAAACACAAATTCTTTTTTTGGCTTATGCTTCTGGATAGATTAAATACAAGAAATCTGCTGAGAAGGAAACAATTTTCTCTGCCTGACTATAATTGTGCAATTCTCAATTGCCTTTTGGAAGAATTGGTAATTCACTTATTCTAGGAATGCCCCTTTGCAAAAGTTTGTTAGGATCATATATGCACAGACAGAGCAACAGAGTTATCTGGATTGGAGGCTTTATCAAACATTAAAACCAAACTGCATCTACCATTTGCAATGGAGATTATTATCTTGGCTGCTTGGGGTATTTGGATTTGTAGAAATGAGAATTTTTTTAATGATAAAAGGCCAACTTTAGAGGGATGGAAGACAATTTTCTATCAAGAGATGAGATGAGTGCAATTCAGAATTAAAAGAAAACACCAGGAGAAATTCAATACTTAGCTGAGCCAACAATTAGACCAGAGATGGAGTAGATTTTGTTGCCCTCTTTGAGGTAGAATTTGTTCTCTTTTGATCTTCCTTAGATCTTTGGACTCATATGTAATGTATCTATATTTATATAATAGGAAAAACATTGCAGTGGGGATTTTCCCTACTGTTTCACCTCAAAAAAAAGTGTTGTATAATGTTATGGCGGGGCTAGTTCACTTTTAACGTAGAATGATATGTCCCAGGGCATAGTGCCCATGAGAAAGCCCTCGAGGTTGATCTAAAGTCACTGTAGGCTCCTAGAATCCGGCCTCGTTCTGATGCCATAGCGACGATGCACACACAAAGATGTTATCATATGATGATAAAGTATTAATGTCAATTAAGGTGACATTAGTAAGTTGCAAAGGATTTGGTACTGTAAAGTATAGGCCCAAGGCTCAACCTCTTCCAAGAGCAAGCATGTTCAGGGTATTGGGATATATGGTGCCAATGATTAAGAACAAATGCAGCTAGTTTATTTGTACTCTAGTGCAAGTGGGAAACTGTTGGAAATATGCCCTAGAGACAAATAATAATAAGGATTATTATCATATTTCATAAAGTTTATGATTAAGTTTATATCATGCTATAACTGTATTGAAAGGAAACATCAATACACATGTGATCTATAAACAACCAGGGGTTCCCGGTGAAACTCTAGTCACTGGTTCATTGGCCAATAGATGATCAAGGTTTCTTGATCATGTGGCATTTATGCCAGTTGGAAATGCAGTCAACTCATTCTGTGAATGAGATTATGAACCAATACCCAACCTAAACATCGTGACCTGATCATGTCATTAAGTTAAAGTTATGATGATTAGAATGGATCCTCGTAGACTATTCCTTAAACCCTGAGGCTATATCAATCACTGTCTCCCTAGAGTGCTTAGATAGCATCAAGCGTCACTTGGTAACACAGTGATTATAAAGGTGTGTTCAGGTACTCAGAGGAACCATAGAGGCAATATATGTCAAGAGTGGGATTTGTCCGTCCACGTGACGGAAATATACTTAAGCGCCCACTCAGATAAGTTATATCCAATAGCTGCGTAGCGTGTGATTTGATCAAAGGGATATCACTTATCGGAATGAGTCAGGTAGCATTGTTCGGTAATGAGATTGAACACGACATGCTGATGTCATTGATCAGATCTCGGGAAATGCAAGTATCGAGAGACAAAAGGAATAAGACATGATTGTCCCGGTTCAAACGACGAAAGATCTTCACGGAATTCACAGGGGTCACATGGCCATCCAGGTCCCTCTGTTGATCATTGGTCCGGGAGTGTCCTGACCATGTCTGGAGATTTCCTGAACCGTGTGGTATCACACTTAAGGGCTTTATGATGCTTAGAGAGTGTTTACAAGATTGGTAGAATCACTGAAGAAGAGTAGAGATAAAATCGGAAGGGTTTCGGTAAGTCCGGAGGATGTTCAGAGTGGAGATGGAAGGTGTTCCATAACCACGGAGATTGAATAATATGTGAATGAATGTTAAATATTGATTTAATAATTTATACATAATTATTTAATAAAAGAGAAAATCAATTTAAAGGTCAAAAGGCTTAATGGGCCAATTCTGGAGGGAGAAGGGCCTATGAGGGTAAGGCAAAAGGAGAAAGGGGCCAAGGGGGTGGCCGGCACCCTAGTGGGCCAGCCCCCATGTGGGGCCCATGGGGGTGGCCGGCGGCGCCTCCCCCTCTCCCATGATTAGTCCCACCCCGGGACTTTGAGGGAGGTAGTACCTCCCCTCCCCCTATATATAGTGGGGGTATTTGGCCAGATAAATACACACAATATTCAATAAAGGTTTCCTCAATTTTGGGGAGACCTCCAATTGATATTCTCTCTCTCTCATGACCATGGTCCCAAGTTCGGACTATGCGAACGAGAGACATCTGCACCGCGAGGCGCCGTCGGGATGTGGGATTCAGATCCAGGAGCTCTACTTCCGCAACTGCTGCTGGATCGGGGAAGAGGGAGTCATCGTCAGGCACCGGGCGTGTGTAACTCCTCGCAAGGTGTCACACTTGAGGCACTCAAGTTGTTGGAGCCACAGGAGCACAAGGACTGCATCACGACCTTGAGGCCGGCTTCGGCTCGTCTACATCAACCACGCTCTCCTGAGCATTGACATCGCTTTTCGGTCTTCAAGGGTAAGTTCGCGAAAAGCCCCTCCCGTTAGTGCATTACTAATAGATAGATCCTAACAGCATCAGGGGTTTAGGGGCCTAGGGTAAAATTTTATTGTTTTCATACGTGAACCCCTACACATTCTCCATATGAACTCTTTCTGTGTTATAAACTTTATAATCAGTAGAAATGGCTGATATTTTAACTATTTGAGACCTTCTAGGGGCCTCATCTATTGGGATATTCTGTGCCCTTCTAGGTGCCCGATTGGTTGTCTCAACGTGTGGCACATCCTGTTGAGGTGGCTGCTGCTACTCCCTTTCATGCCCAACAATGGGTTCAGTCGGCTCCTGATGGACAGGTTCCGGATCCTCACTCACTGTTGTCATGGGTGGAGTTGCAACAGGTGCTTGCACCACAACCTTTGGGGTTGTCGACGCAGGAACAACAGGTAGCGAGAAGAATGGCTCATGAGTCATTGGATTAGGTGCATGCACCCTCTTCTCCTCAGTATCAATTTTCCGAGCTACCATGATCCCCCTCATCATTTCGTCGTCTAAGAAGACAACATGTCTTGTTTCTACAAACTTTGTGTATCTGTCTAGACAGTAGAAACAAAAACCTTTTGACTTTTCAGGATAGGCAATGAAATGGCAACTGACTGTTTTAGGGTCAAGCTTTGCAATATTTGGATTAAATACTTTGGCCTCAGCTGGGCTCCCCTACACCCTTAGGTGTTGTAGCGAGGGAACTCTTCCTGTCCACAACTCATATGGTGTTTTGGGCATCGACTTTCTTGGTACTCTGTTGAGAATATGAATGGTGGTTTTTAACGCCTCCATCCACAATCCCAATGGAAAGATGGAGTAACTCATCATGCTGCGCACCATATCCATAAGGGTACGGTTACGCCTTTCAGCTACTCCATTTTGCTGAGGCTCACCTGGCATCGAATATTGGGCCACTGTGCCAGTCTCCTGTAAAAACCTTGCAAAAGGTCCAGGGACTTGGCCATATGGGGTGTGTCGACCGTAGTACGCCCCTCCACGGTAAGACCTTACTATCTTTATTGTTTTACTATGTTGGTTCTCAACTTTAGCTTTGAATATCTTAAATTTATCCAACGCTTCTGATCTTTCTTTAATTGGATAAATATAACCATAACAGGAGTAATCATCTGTGAATATTATGAACGAGTCATAACCATTCACACTTTTCACAGCAAACGGTCCACATATGTCGGTGTGCATAATTTCTAGTGTTTCGGCGCTTCGTTTTGCACCCTTTTTGATTTGCTTTACATACTTTCCTTTAACGCAATCGATGCATTGCTCTATGTCAGAGAACTCTAACAGAGGAAGAATATCGTTTTTAACTAGTCTTTCTATTCTCCCCCTTGAAATATGGCCTAAACAACAGTGTCATAATTTCAACGAGTCATGAGTTCTCTTTCTTTTCTTTTGTTCTTTGTCTGACATGGAAACATGCTCATTCACTTTACACACAGAATATACTTTTTCACAAGTGGATAACAGATAAAGCTTATTGTGAAGGAAAGCAACACCCACACAATCTTTATTACACCAAATGGCACACTGGCCATGTCTAAAATGACACTCATAGTTTACTTTGTCCAAACATGATACACTTATTAACTTCCTATGTAAAGAAGGAATATAAAGGACATCTGTAAGCATGATCATCGATCCATCAGCAAGCTCCAAGGAGATGTCGCCAACAGCCTCAACGTCCACCTAGACTCCATTTGCGACTTCAACGCATCTTTCGCTTCTTTTCGTAGTCTGTATCGAATGGAATCCCTATAAAGAATTTGCAACATGAACAGTTGTACCTGAGTCAATCCACCAAGTAGATTTTGAGAACTATGTATACCGGGATTCATTTACAAACGAAACTATGTTGTTACCTTTCCTTGCCATTAATTCCTTTAGCCAAACAGGGCAATCTTTCTTGAAATGCCCTGGCTTCTTGAACTGGAGACAGGTATCTTTGTCCACTGAGAGCGGCATTTGCTGATGCTGGTAGTGCATAGGAGCTTTGCCATGTGGTTGGTTACTTTGACGGTAGGTCCTCTTCTTATTGTCCTTGACATAGTTCAAGGAACCACCGTTGGAGGTTTTAAGCCTCTCCTATTCTTGGGCACACATGGCAATGGTATTTTCTATATCCCATTTTTCTGGGGCCATTTTGTAATTGACAACAAAGTTGTCAAACTGTTGTAGCAATGACGTCATGACCAGGTGGACAAGGAGTGCAGGCTTTAGCTCTAGATCAGCTTCCATGGCCTTCAATTTGAAAGCCATGTTGCTCATCCGTAGGATATGGTCCCTGATGCCATGTCCACCTCCTGTATAATTTTCAGTTGGTTTGCATATGTCTTTGAAGAGCCAGTGAACTAACTCTTTATGTTTTTCATGTACTCTCCTACGGAAGCACACTCTGTAATTGAACCAACAATTGTCGGTTCAATTGTGTTATTTATAAATGCCATGCACTTTTTATTAGCGTTTTGCCACTTTTGGTTCTCTATGGAGTATGCCAGATCCACTGGAACATAGTCTCTTTTCTTTCTTTCCCATGCAGCATCATCATCAGCGGCATCTCTTATTAGTTCTGTCGGCTTGGTGGGAGGCTTGGTCTGAAGGAGCCAATCCACCTCAGCGCAGATGAACGTGAAGTCCACCTTCTTTCTCCACTCGGAGTAATTGTCACCTCTAACGGTCGGGACCTCCTTGATGCAGCTCATCAAATAGAACCCTCCTGAAAACCACAAAGAAGTGAGAACAATAAGAATTGTATGTATTAATCCAACAAATGTTTATGCAAATAATTCTATATCACCATTGGGCAGAACATAGAATCAAAAGCACATAACTTTAATCATAATTACTAATCATGATCATGCTATTTGCAATGTTGGTTAGAAAAATAACATGAACATAATCAGGATAAAACTTTAATATGCTCTCAAAAAATTTAATACTCTCTTTTACCTTTATTAAATTTAAAAGAGCCCTTAACTGTTTGTAGCGGAAGAAATGAATTCAATTCATTAAACTTTATACTTTATAGAAGCAATACTTTATACTTCTCCATTTCTCTAAAAAAAGTCTTGTTCAGTTTGAGCAGAAAAATCTAGACAAAAAAGGTCTAAAAAACTAGACAAAAAGCTGTTAAAACTACTTCTGTAAAAAGTAAATAGGACAAACTGGGCGCTGGCTGAAAATGGCCCACTGCTACAGCGCGATGTGCAGAAGAAAGCAGCCCATAGGCGTGCTCCGCCGTCTATAGAGCACGTGCGACGCTCACCGCGGCCCGTAGCCCGCGTGCCCATGTTGGCCGTCTGTTCCCTATGATGGAGATCGACGGCCGCCCTTCTCTTTCACTCTGTCAAAACCAGCGCGACCCAACGCCCCCGTAACCCTAGCTCGCATTCGACCCTTCCCCCTGTCTATCTCACTCGCGCGACGGCGAGGAAAATCTCTTCCGTGGCCAGCGGCGCTCCGGCCCGGCAAGAAGCAGCTCTGCTTCCCTCTGCCGCGTCGAGCGATCCACCCCTTTCTCTGTTCCACATCGTTTCGGGATGAACTAACAGTTTTGATACTCAAAAAGATTTTGACTTTGCTTTTTCTACTCGAAAAATCTAGATCCTAGACAGCTCTGATACCAATGTTAAAACCACTATGGGATGTACTAGGCTAGATGTAATCGGTAGAACCATCTGTGCATAGAACCACTATTTGATCCGAGAGAGAACAGAGAGAGATGGGAGGGGAGGTGTACCTTCTCCCTGCCTCGAGCTCGCCAAGCCGTTGGCCATTGCAGAGGGGTTCGACGGCGTGGGCGTGGGCAAGGTGGTGGCGGAGCTTCCCGTCACTACTACGCGAAAACCCTAGATCGAAAGAGCGTGTCGGTGGGGAGTGCAGCGCACGACGAACCTCGTGAGGTGTGCCGCCAGCCCTCATCTCTTTATATACGCGCAGGTGACAAGGGTCCACCAACCATATTGTGGTTGGGCGCCCCTGATCAGGGCGCAAGTCAAAGGGCTCGATCGGGCCGTTGGGCCTTGATCGGGAGATCAACCTAACAGATACAGATTGCCAGCTCCGGCTTTCCTATCGAGGAACTGATGGCCGTACCTGATGATACCAAACTGAAGAATCATGGCACTGTAGGAATTCTAGTTCCTGGTGGTGTATGTGCAGCAAACATGACCTACTAATCTACTAGGTCTGTTCCAAAATGTAGAATGTTTTAGTACAACAGAGGTACAGTAGTACGTTTCAAGAGAAACTGGAGAAAATAAAATCGTCCTGTCAAAAGGGGAAAAATAGAATCTGCAAACCATCTCAGGAATGCCATGCTCTTGTGATTCTGAGTGGCAGTTCAGACTGCGGTACAGTCCTTCAGTTAGTTCAGACTTCAGACCATCTCTAGTGGAATATATATATATCCTGCAGTGTACTTGCCTGCCCAGCTTGCCACTCTGTAAAAAAAAAAAACAGCAGCTTCCCGGCATTCTTCAGTTAGTTCAGACTTCAGACCATCTCTAGTGGAATATATATATCCTGCAGTGTAGCAGTTATTTCAGAGGAACCTTCATTAAGTTCCTGCTACCAGGTAGTGTTTTGCCATTCTCAGCGATGAGAAAGACCGCACTGGTGGATAACTAAAACATGACATCAACGGCGATGACATGCACTTCAGACCACTGCTGAGATAGAAGGATACACAACAAAGATGCATTCTTCTGTCTGAAGAGAATAGTTACCAAGCACAACTATGCAGTGGAAAGCAATATACTGCGAAATCGACTTCAAACAATACTTGGGGATGCTGAAACTGCCTGGACTAGGCATTTAAAAGCATCTCGCTACATTACGAACTTGGCTGGACTACGGGCACATTCATTAAATTCTTCACAGATGACATATAAACACAAAACACTGCCAGCCAAATTGATGTGATGAGACAAACTCAGTGATGACTGAGAACCGCAGCAGCCTTGTCTTCACCTAGAGAAAACAAAACCATTTATCTGTTAGCAACCACACGGGCACAATCTAATAGCAATACCTATGGAACACAGTGTACGAACAAGACGTGCGTACAAACTAATGATCAACTCAGCAACATAAAGAACAATGTAAGAGATATATCACTTTTGGCACCGATGATGCAAAAATAAAGCCATGAAGCCTTTTGACACTATAATTTGTTGGGGTGGGGAGTTGAATGTTGCGAAAAATGATCTATGAATGTACTGCATTTGGGCTACGATTCTGAAACTAGGGAGAACTCTAGGGATGGACACATAGGCACACACACAATTTTAGCATCAACACCATATTCGACATCTGATCTGGATGATCTGGATAGCATTTAGAATCCAAGGTATCATCATTTTACCTTGGTATCACCATTATTTTAACTTTTTTCGTGTTATTCACATGTGTGAATCCCAACACATTGACAGTTGGATATTTTCCATAGAAAAAATAATCAAACAAAGAGTCCTAAATTCACAAACTATATTCAGAAGATCTTACCAGCTGAACTATTTCCGCACATCAAGCTAGACAAGCATCCTCTGTATTGTGCAGCATTTCAGCTCCATTAGATCCACCATTAATGGATGTTCCTAGAAGCATGAGGTCAGGAAAATAATAACAGTAAAATTCGGAAGCCATATGGATAAGAGAAGTTAACAATGAGTCAGTCAGTTACATAGATGAGATGACAATATAATTTGAGCAAAGTAACTTATTTGTCATAGATGTTTTATAAACTTGGATACTAAAAATAGTGAACAAAATCTCACATATACTGTAAAATGCAAAGAATTTAGCAGATGGAAAAAATACTGTCTAGAACTTTTCTCATGTAAACTCATGCCTCGTCATGCTAGAACATGCGAAGCTAATAAAGCTCTAGCAAAAAAGGTGACTGGATGCTCAGTTTGAAAGAATATTGTCAAATTAGGGACATGAAATGCAACTATTTCAGAATTATTCAGGAAGTGTGGATTTCAATTGAAATTGTTGTTACGCAATTAAGATTTATAACTTGTCAACGGAATCAAAGAAGAAGCATCATAATGGGCGAAAACTGGAGCAGCAGGGCTTAGGGTTGTCCTACCGATGACATGGGATGTACACTAGATCCTTATCATAATGTAATGTGCTGAGCCTCCTATGAGGGTGTAACAACCACTCTATCTTTTCAACATAATGAAACACAAAAATCTTTTTGTGTTCTCTAAAAAAATTAAGATTTATAACAAGATCAAATGAACATACTAGCTAGAAGAATATAACTAGCTTTGAGGTTCTAAGCATGCCAACCAAGTTACTCATTTGGCATTTCATTGGCATCTAAAAAGAGTTAGACAGCTATATTGAATGATAACATCTACTAAAGAACACTGCTATAAGTTTACGTATCTAGCAAAGGGACAATTGGTAAGTAAAAGTTGTTGGTGAAGACTTAAGAATTACAACAAAGGTAGTCGAGCAATCATGTACACAACATGACCAGATTAGGCCACCCCTACAATATAGTAAGACTAAGGATGAGCATTTTGTTACCTGGTGTATAGAAACCCGTAAAAGGATGAATTCGATTGGTACAACTGGTTTCATAAAGTTTCTTAGATTGCATCGACTTGAGTTGAACCGCATAGACATTGTGACTCGCATGTACAAATAGTACATCATTGTCCTCATCATACCCCAGCAGAAAACTTATCTCTTCCCCAGTCTGAGGTGAGAGCCCAAGAATGTTATGCATTTCAATGGTCTGCTTCCAAGGCATCCATATGCCAACACCTTGACCATTGACATTTTTGTGCCACATTTGGAAGCGAGAACGGGCCAATATGGCGAAGCCAACAGCCCCATCCTCGGCCTTGATGATCTTACGATGGCCACCCATGAAATCATTTGTGACAGGAGGCCCCACAGTGACAGCTAGGTTCTGTCTATCCAAAGCAAACACAAGTATGCGATCACTCGCCAATGAGTTATTATTACCCTTGAACAGCCAGTAAAGGACATTACCAACAAGTGTTGCAGGAGTAGTATCCACATCATAAATCTCACATGGAAACTTTGTTGGGATGAGGTTGCCCCATTGGCCAGTCTCCAAGG
The DNA here is from genome assembly GCA_023614405.1 of Avena insularis. NCBI lineage: Eukaryota > Viridiplantae > Streptophyta > Magnoliopsida > Poales > Poaceae > Avena > Avena insularis. The sequence goes on along the minus strand of CM042693.1, from coordinate 455,175,553 downwards.
AGTAAACACAGGCAAGGTGTCGTCTATCGCTGGACACCAAGACCACCTTGTAGGAGCTCAAGCGGCAGCCGCCATGCACATGGCCATGGTCGCCGGCAGCGCAGAGCACCGCGCCCTTGACTTGGCCCCTCGCGAACTCTGGCGGAGCGACCAGGCGACGACGTTGGCCTGTCATGGCGTCGCACACAAAGACCTCTTCATTCGCCCACGCTTTCGAGAGAAGGCAACCGTGACGGCAATCGAGCAGATAGTGATGCGGTCCAAGTCCAAGTCCAAGTCCAAGGTCGAAACGCTGAGGAGGGATGCGGTCGGGAGGGTCGAGGATGGATTTGAAGTACACCATCCCGTGGGCGGTGGCCTCGAAGAGGCCGAGTAGGGGGGGCTTCCGGTGGTGGGCGCGGAAGAGGCTGAGGAACTTGGTGTCGGTGACGAGGCTTCGCCAGTGCTTGCAGACGGCGGAGGCACGCAGGAGGGAGGACGGCTGCGGCGGGAGGCGGAGGAGGATCTCCCGGAGCATGTCATCGTTGAACGGCAGGTATTCGGTCACCGCCGGATTCGCCTCGATCTGGGGATGGCGGCGGCCGTCCATTGCGGTGGGGTGGATTTGGCGATGGAGGCAGTTCGTTTCCTAGAGGTTTAATTTAATTGACTCCTGGTTCTAGCTTAGCCACGTTCGGTTCGGTCCTCCTGCTCCACGACATACAGTTTCAACAGGTTTCCGTTCCAGTTTCAACAGGCTTTATTTTGCTGAGTGTTTATGTTTATGTTTCGGTTTCAGTGTCTGTAGCGTGGAAGTTTTGCTGAAACTTTAGCTTGTTCTCTCCATTGCATATAGTCAATTTCAACAAACACGGTAAAATTTAAACTAATATAGTCAATTTCATTAAAATATAGACGAGTTGGTACATATTATGTCAAATTCGAACAAATACCCAAATTTTGACTGCAATAGCTAAGAAAAACATTGAGATAAATACTAATGTCGATGCCCATGCCCGACGCCGTTCACATGCCAAAGTGGTGGTACAACGACGTGTAGTCGGCGTCCTAGGTCCTGTCATCATCGCTCGGCGGCTGTGGTGGTCGGGAGCTGCCCTGGCCGGCGTCGCCACAGCGCCACGGCTGTGAAGGACCGACCTCATCTTCATCGTTGTCGTCGAGGACGACGAGCGGCGTGCCCTGGTAGGCGCTCTGGCGGCGAACACTGCATGCGGCGTGACGCTCGGCCTGCTCGTGTAGCCGACGTATGCGCTCGGCCTCCGCCTGCTCCCAATTCGTCTTGGACCAGGCACACGCGTTGGGGGCCTTCGTCGGCGGCACGTTGTTGAGCGATGCCTCCATCGCCATCTTGAGGAGGAACTCGTCCTCGTCGACGGGCACCGTCCAGTCCGTCGGCTCCTCCTTTAGCGTGCGCTGCTTTGGCCTTCCCAACTGAAGGTGGCCGCTCAGCGGCGAAGGCGCAAACGCGTGCGCGACGGTGAGCGCGGTGGCGACGCTGCCTCTCGCTTTACCGGACGGAGTGGCGTCGGCGAGTTCGCTGGCACCGAACCAGACGAGCGAGACGCCTAAGCTGACGACGAGCCATATGACCCACTCGCCATCCTCCTCGGCATCCAACTGGACCCACGGCGTCGGGGGATGGTCGGCGACGAGTGCGGGGGTATCCCAACGCGGGTTGTCCCCGCGTGGATGTGCTCCAGAGCGGCGGCGAGCGTGTGGTCGGACGCTCTCTACCAACGTCGTCTTCCCGCCCGAGTTGTTCCTCGGTGGCGGCAGGCCTACACCATCGTGGGCAGCGAGATGCTGCTCCCGCCGGTCGATGAAGTACTGCTCCCAGTACGTGAGGTTCCCTGGGTCCTCGGCAAGCTCGGGGTCCTCCATGTCGGCGATGACATCATGGATCTCGTCGACGGTTTGGTCGGATGACCGCACCGGCGGCACGGGCAAGCCGCCCGTGCTGAGCTTCCACGTCGGCGGGCTGCGGAAATCTGGTGGAGCCGGATAGGCAGCCTCGTGGAGCAGTTGTGCCTCCCACGGCTGTAGGGACCACCGGTCGAAGCCGTTCACCGCCGCAGGGTCGCCTGGGAATCGCTCCGCCATTGTTGTCGCTGAACTTTCCTTCTCGTCGCCGAAGCTTTATGGGTTGGGTGAAATGGGTGTGCGAGTCTGCGGCCTGAAGCGGCCAGAATTTATAGCTGGAAGAGGAAAGAGCGGCGATGGCGGGAGTGGTGTAGCGGCGTGAGCGGGAAAAGTAGAAATGGCGAGAAGATGTGTGGGCGGTGGCGTGCCATTGCAGCGACACGTGGTAGCCGAGTACAGGTGGTTGTTGCCCAGCGGTCCGTCACGGGAGCCGAGGCAACAGGATGAGGACGACTCGGTTCACACGTTGACAGGGCGGGGCCACTGCATGATTTTTTCTTTCCCGCCGATTCCGCTTCATCCGGCAGTTCCCGGCACCCCGGGTTCTGCCTGGAAACCGATGTAAAATCGGCCAAATTCAGAGAAAAATGAGTGCCTGAAAACACGACTGGGCAATTTTTCGCCGTCCGGATAAAAAATCGGCCTAGAGAGGCCCTCTTGGGAATGCTAGTGGAGTATCTAGAGGCACACACCCGTGGAGCGTCCAAATGGACAGGGACCTAGAGAATAACTTTTGAAGCTTGAATGTATATATTGAACCTTTTTTTTCAAACTTGCTAATTTTCATACCAATAAATTATATAAAAGATTACAGAATAAATCATGGTATTTATTGTTAAAGTATATATAGATTTGTCCATAAAAGCTTCAGTAACAAAATATGAGCATTAAAAAGCTATGAAAAGTCCGAGAATTATCTAATGGAAAATAGTATTCTCTCTATTCCAAAAAAATACTTGACGTGGTTACTCTCGATCAAACGAGAGAACCGTCGATACAACGTCAAGATCAGTCCAAAAATAATATCTATTATATAGTAAAAGCAATATAAGGGTGTGTTTCGAGGCACCATGTCGATCCACGTCATCAGAATTATTTTTAGTTGTTAGATTTAGAATATGCGGCCAGGATTTAATGAGATATTATTAATTGCGTAACCGTTTAGTTCCAGCTGTCACGTATTATATGAAATAAAATTGTGAGTCCGATCGGAATAAAGGGTACGCAAGTTAGATAGCACCGTGTGAAATAAAAGAGCACACCAGAATATTAGTTACATAACACGGTTTATATAAAGGGGAGCACTACACATCCAATAGGTTCCACCTCCAATACGCTTCATAAAGGCAGTTCGTGTCACGACGTGTGTAGTCAGTTAAGCAAAAAAAAAAGGGTGCCTAGACCGACTACACGCCTAGAGTTCTTTCTTTATTTAATCAAGAGAGTCGGTTCAGTTGGAAAAAAAGGAAACGTCCATATGTGTATAAATTTTAAAGTGATATATCCATATATTAATATTAATTGAGTATATATACACAAATAATAATAAACGAATCTATTAGTTTCTAATATCCATAATAAGTGCCGGGATTTTAGTTTAGTTTATCCAAGGTGAGTCCCTTAGGAAACATAAAATATGGAGGAAACATCTCATATTTAGAGCAATGCTAGCTTAAATTTTGATGTGATATGTCCGTATATATAATATTAATTGAGTATATATACATAGATAATAAAAAAATATTACTTCCTCCGATCCATAATAAGTGACTTAACTTTAGAGTCCAGATTTGAATTAAAGTTAGTTCGGAGGAAGTACTAACTCAAAGGCAAGTACATATGATATACAAACATCTTAATCCGCTTACGAGATTTCATACCAACTCCCCTTAGCAGGCACACTCATGGTAACCAATTGCTAATCTGTGTTACCATCTAGGACACGCATGCATGCAATCGGGCCTAGCACAAATCATTTTTAATACCCCCTCCGACCCAAATGAGTTGCTTAGATTTGTCTTGATTTGATTGTATCTAGACATTATTTAATATTAGATACATCCGTAACTTGACAAATCTGAGTCAACTAATTTAGGTCAGAGGGAGTATGTTAATGTCTCTAGAAGGTGCAATCGGTTAGGATGGCCATGAACAATGTCTCTGATAGTTATCAACATTTGCTGACAAGAGAAAATATTAACATGTTTGATTACTATTTCCACGTATGTAATGTTATCTATATTTTTTGTTAGTGTCATCCGATAATTACATACTACAATAGTACGAGAACGCATGCCACAAGATGCATTAAAGGGTTAAGTTCCTAACTACGGTTTCAGATAGCGTCAGGTACTTATTGGAATATTTGGAAGTATCACGGTCTATAGTAGGTCTGAGTTAACTACTGTTTGAGTATTACTTGGTTGGTATTTCCTTTATTTTCCTAACATATGTTATACAGAGAATTATATTCATATAATATTCATAGTGCGTTGGCCGCGACCGAAGTCTAACGATTATATCAGTGAAGACCCAAATCAATCATGTTTAGTGTTTACCTTTATTACACACCTAAAGAGATTTAATGGATACACAACTTATTTATAAATTTTGGAAATATATGGTTGGATGTGCTATGCTCTATTTGCATGCTACATGAATTCTATGTTATACGATAACAACAAAAATATTCGTTACACTATCAATTCCCCACTATTTTATTTATCAGCAACATTATTCGTCTGTATTTTTATTAAACACTAGCAGGTAACATGTAACTAAGGAAACAAATAAGGTATGGATATACAACTTTGTCTGCTCTGATCCAAATTCTCACATTGGTGTAAGAATACGTATTCATGGCCAAATTTGTCACCGTACCTTAAGATTTTTGTTTTACAAATATTAGGTGAACAATATTGGAGTACTTTGTTAGGTTCAAGCTCTGTGTTATATTAGTAAGCAGGTTGCATATTTTCTGTAAAGTAAAAAAGAGAGATCAAGTACAAGAAGTGCATAGAGTGGAGGTTCGTTGATAGGTCATTAGGGGGAACAATGATCTTGTGGAAATGTAGGAATAACAATATATTTTATTGACAGATAGATAATCCACTAATGCAAGGTTTCATATGCGGTATTGACACAACAGATTGGCAAACTTTTATTTAAGAAACTAAAGGATTTGTGATAACACTAAATTTTATGTCGATCATGTTTCTATTTCATTTATATTTAAGTGTACATGTTATTGCCATCGTAGTTTTTATTTTTTGTGCTTTATCACGTCAATCAAATAATTGACCTAAAGTTTTGGGTACTATGATGATTTTACCAATGAGTATTAATAACCAGTTGGGAAGAATTTGTTGGTGCAATGGGAGTAAAAACATTATTGAGGACATGAAGTAAATTTTTGACCTATTGAAATGATGAATATATGCCATCAAAGTATTTTTTTAACATCAGTATGTCACATGAATCTAAGTTCCATCCAAGTCATTGTAGTTATGTTGAGACAACAAATGCATGTTAGATGGAAGAATTTGTTGGTGCAATGGGAGTAAAAACATTATTGAGGACATGAAGTAAATTTTTGACCTATTGAAATGATGAATATATGCCATCAAAGTATTTTTTTTAACATCAGTATGTCACATGAATCTAAGTTCCATCCAAGTCATTGTAGTTATGTTGAGACAAGAAATGCATGTTAGATGAAGAGTATAACACCTACATTGAAGAGAATGAGATAAGAAGAAAGATAGTATAGTTTCCACCTAGATATTATAGAATATGTCGTAATGATTACTCTCCACAAATTAATTGTTTCCAGATATACAGACATGTGATATTTTGGCAATTTTTCTGGCATATATAGGTAGATTTTTTCTTAGAATTGTATGTTTGAAATATCAATGACACCACAAACTCATCTCAGGAACAAGTTCAACACGCTAAAGACGATGCCCTCGCATTTGCGAGGGCCATCTTGCTAGTTTTTTAACTTTAAAAACAAAATGTGTACATTTCTTGCACTGTGACGGTACATCACCATGAACAATTATTTAGGCATGAACGGACAAATTTGTTAAATCGACCAAGATTTATACACCCCTGAAACTAAATCCATTTTGTATTTTTTACCCTTGGAAAATGGTACTTTACAAATATAATGGTATTTGTTGTGTTAAATTTTGAAAAGGCATACCCGTTTGTTCCGATTAGCATTCTACCAGTCGTGGTCTGTGTCACTCCAACTCACAACTCAGTCCATCACAGTTTTCAGCCATGTTGGCATAGGTGTGCTCCCGCGGGCACCTGCGCTTAGCCCACCTGGCTCAGCGCAGTAGAAGTCCCACAAGATAATCTACTGAGGTCCATGAAAATCGGAGCTATTTAGCTGACACAAAGCCTATAAAATTACCGACTGCAGGTGTGCAGGACTAGGCGGGTCTAAGATTAGACTCTACATGAACACCAAATTGTAACCCAGGCCCGGATCTGACCCTAGGCGACACTGTGCGACTGCCTAGGGCCCACGACAGGGAGGGGTCCATCCTCTAGGTATGTTTCGTTATACATGTTTTATTATTTTGGGCTGCTAAAATAGAGATAAAACATATGGGTCTATCGAGTAGAGAAGGAGACTAGGAAACACATGTAACTACGCAGCGATACGATCAATCTCATGCTCATAGCCGGAGTGGTCTGCAATTGATATGCCTCTTTGGCTCTTCATTTGCGTCCCAATGAGTCTGTGACCTTGCCTCATTGCATCTGCACCTTGCTCTACTTTTCCCCCACCCCTCCTAATATGACATTTTTAAGTACTTAATAATATTCTATATACATCTTTAACTAAAAATATGCGGTTGGATGTTAACTTTTAAAATTTTACGTGTGAAGTAGATACACAAGATTTCTAAATATGCATACATATATTAGCCTTGAGACCCACGACGTTATTTTCGCATAGGTCCCCGCAAAATATAGAGTCGGCCCTGTTGTAACCGACTTAGTTTCCCTATATATAAAGGCTACGAGGGACCACCAAGGAGGACACCTTACGCACAACACTTGTAGAATACGCCAGATTCAATATTTGCATCCATTGCCATCTCGACGACTTGTAATCTTCATCATCAATCAATAACAGACAATCAGGAGCAGCGTATTACCATCTGGGAACCTGAACCTGGGTAAATCATGTCCCCTTGTTTGTCTGGTAGCCGACAAAGTCACAAGCGCGTACCTCCTTCCCGAAAACCATTGCTTGTCTGGTAAATTGTGTCTCCTTGTTTGTCTGGGCAGAGGCAATATCCACTCCATGCCATGCATCAAACCGGCTCTACCTCCGCAAAGAGTTGAACAAGATGCCATATGAAATACTTACCGGTAACAAGCCCAACATTTTATACTTCTGGGTGTTTGGTTGTAAGTGTTTCTATCTCATAAAAGGTGTTTGTTTGTCCAAATTTGATTCGAAAGCTTTAGAGGGTATTTTTGTTGGCTATGGTCTCGATTCCCACACTTATATAATCTATGATAGACTCTCCAAAATTGTCATAGAATCTTGTATTGTGGTTTTCGAAGAATATGATGACCCCAAGCGGGGCATGTTGATGTTTGTGATGTAGATGATGTAATACCTCAAGATGCCATAAGAAGAATGGGTGCGGGATTCATCTGCCCCGTTGAGGAACCCCTTGTGGCGAATCGAGAAGGACTATGCTCTATTCAAGTGGAGCCCTCATCTTCACAACTTCAACAAGCTCCTGTGATTGAGGACAATGGTGACCCAAGCCAAAGACAAGCTGAGAACCCTCACCATGTTGATCAGGAAGGAAGCTCGAGGCTAGATGGTCCAGTCTCTCCACTAACTGGATTGTCCAGCTCTGTGCAGTCAGTTGCTCAAGACAGGTTTATTCAGTCAGCTACAAGATCATCTCAAAGCCTTTCCAGTAGCATGCCTGATCAAGACCAAGATCAACATGTACCTCATGTTGATGAAGCTGAACACAGTGTTGATCAATGTCAAAATGAAGGTCAAGACGAGGACCAAAATAAGGAAGAGATCCCGACAAGAAACAATAAGGAGATCGAAACTCGTCACAAAGCTCGCATGGATAAAATGTTAGAAATAAGAGACCACTCCCTTGAGAATGTTATTGGTGATCTAAGGAGTGGAATGTCCACTCGGCTCAATTGAAGCATTTTGGTGAGCATCAAGCTCATATATCTATCGTGGAGCGCAAGAAGGTGTGGGAAGCTCTTGAAGACTCAGACTGGTTGGAAGCCATGCATAAGGAGCTCAACAACTTTGAGAGGAAAAAAGTTTGGAAGTTAGTAGAGAAGCCCAAAGATTGCCGCAATATTATTGGCACTAAATGGATATTCAAGAATAAGCAGGATGATCATGGAATTGTTGTGAGGAACAAGGCAAGATTGGTAGCTCAAGGGTTCTCTCAAATTGAAGGCATTGATTATGGAGAGATCTATGCTCTCGTGGCTCGCCTTGAGTCCATCCGTATCCTTCTTGCATGTGCTTCTCATCATAATTTTAAATTACAATAAATGGATGTGGAAAGTGCTTTTCTAAATGGTCCTTTGCATGAGTTGGTTTATGTTAAGCAGCCTCCGTGCTTCGAAAATCCCAACTTCCCAAACCATGTCAACCAACTCGATAAGGCACTCTATGGACTTAAACAAGCCCCACGTACTTGGTATGAGCACCTTAGAGAGTTGTTGTTAGACCGTGGATTTAAGGTTGGGAAAATTGATCCCACTCTTTTTACTAAGAAGGTTAACGGGGAGCTTTTCATTTGCCAAATATATGTTGATGATATTATATTTGGCTCATCTAACAAAACTTTTAATGATGAATTCTCGAAGCTTATGACTGACAGGTTCAGGATGTGCTCAAGAGGTTCAACGTGAAAGAATTAAATGGGGCCCCCACTCCCATGGCAACCAAGACTCATCTTAAACTTAACCCAAATGGTAAAGATGTTGATCAAAAGGTATACCGATCCATGATTGGTTCTTTGCTTTACCTATGTGCATCTAGACCTTATATTGTGTTAAGTGTAGGAGTGTGTGCAAGATATCAAGCGGTTCCTAAACAAATCCACTTGATGGCTATCAAAAGAATCTTTCGATATTTGGTTCATACCCCAAACTATGGTGTGTGGTATCCTAAGGCCTCAACTTTCTCTCTTTGTGGCTACACTGATTCGGATTGGGCTGGTGATAAGGATGATAGAAAATCAACCTCCGGGGCTTGCCAATTCCTTGGTAGGTACTTGGTGTGTTGGTCTTCTAAGAAGCAAAACTATATGTCTCTCTCTCCACTACCGAGGCTGAGTATGTGGCTGCTGCTAGTGCATGCACCCAATTGTTATGGATGAGGCAAACTTTGAAGGAATACGGTGTCCATTGTGACAAAGTGCCTCTTTTATATGAAAATGAAAGTGCTATCAAGATTGCCTGCAATCTGGTGGATCATACAAGGACAAAACATATTGAGATCCGTCATCATTTCATTAGAGATCATGTTGCCCGAGGGGATATTGAGCTATCTTATGTGTCAACCAAATATCAACTTGCAGATATATTCACAAAGCCACTTAATGAAGCAAGGTTTTGCTATTTGAGGAATGAGCTAAATATCATAGATTCAAGAAGTTTGACTTGTCATCTTGCATACTCACCTATTACTTGATCATTATGTGGTTTAGGTGCAGGCATGGAGATAGGGGAGTGCGGTCCTAATGTATTGGGCTATCCCTCCCCCCATAATGACAAAATTAAGAAAAATAAATTCTCTTAATATCATATGTGATATGTGAGCTTCCTTGATGAGTAGAGGTTATGAACCCAAGGACAATTCTTCGCGGTTTCGTGCCTCACACTCTTACATGGTGGCTTCGGGCACCGCCCCCTCCTTTATAAGGGTTGGTTATGTTGGAGATATGCCCAAGAGGCTAATAAAGTGGTTATTATTATATCTTTATGTTTATGATAAATTTTTACATCCCATGCTATAATTGTATTAACCGGAAACATTAATACTTGTGTGTTTTGTAAACATAAAAGAGTCCCTAGTAAGCCTCTTGTTAAACTAGCTTGTTGATTAATGGATGATCATGGTTTCCTGATAATGGACACTGGATGTCGTTAATAACAAGATCATATCATTAGGAGAATGATGTGATGGACACACACCCATAGTAAGCATAGCATAAGATCAAGTCATTAAGTTCGTTTTGCTACAAGCTTTTCAAATGCATAGTAACCTAATCCTTCGACCATGAGGTTATGTTAATCACCATCACCGGATGGATACTTTGGTGACATCAAACGCCGCTTCATAACTGGGTGGTTATAAGGTGAAATTGGGTATTCTGAAAGTATGTGTTGAAGCGCATGGACTAAGATTGGGATTTGTCCATCCATATGACGGATAGATATGCTCTGGGCCCTCTCGGTGGAATGTCATCTAGTTAGCTTGCAAACATGTGACTGGGTCACAAGGGATGACATAACATGGAACGAGTAAAGAGTACTTATCAGTAACGAGGTAGAACTAGGTATGGAGATACCGATGATCAAACCTCGGATAAGTAGAATATCGCGTGACAAAGGGAATTGTTTCGTATGTTAATGGTTCTATCGATCATGAAGTCATCGTTGAGTATGTGGGAGCCGTTATGGATCTCCAGATCCCGCTAATGGTTATTGATCGGAGATGTGTCTCCATCATGTCTACATGTTCACGAACCGTAGGGTGACACACTTAAGGTTCGAAGTTGTTTTAAGTAGATATGGAATGTGCGTTGGAGACCGAATGTTTTTCGGAGTCTCGGATTGGATCCGGGAAATCACGAGGAGATCCGGAATTGTCCGGAGAATAAGATTCATATATTGGGGATCATTTTCTAAGTTATGAAATGTTCCGGAGTATTTTGTATGGGGATTCTAGAAGGTTTCGGAATGTTCCGGAAGGTTCTAGGAGATTTCTTGGAGTTTGCTTGAAAACCAAGAAAGGATCAAGGAGTCCAAGTGGGGCAAGACACGGATTCATGGGGGAGGAGGATTCCTCCCCCCCCCCTCCCAATCCGCCGGCCAAGGAGGGAGGGGAGTCCTACTAGGACTCCCCCTCCCATGGCGCCTCCCTCCTTTAAATAGAACGCAGGGCGCCACCCCCTAGCACTCTCCCATAACAAACCCTAGTCGCCGCCTCTCTCCTCCTCCTTCGCTCTGCTCCGGCTTAGGCGAAGCCCTGCAGAATTCTCTACTCCACCACCACCACCACACCGTCGTGCTGCTGGGATTCCATGGAGAAGATCTACTACCTCCACTTTCATTTGGAACAGGGAGAGGAAGGTCTGCTTCGACTCAAGACGTGTGACCGTCTGTGAGCGCTGCCGAACGCCGGAAGGATCGTCCACACGATCTTGAGATTGGCAAGTGATCGACTACATCAACCACGAGATCCGATCTCGAACAAGGCTTTGGAAACTACGAGGGTTAGTACAGATCTATCTCGTTGCACATGTCTAATAGATTAGATCTTGGCTTTTATCTAGATTAGATATGGGTTTTGTTCGTTCTTGCTGTAAAATTTTTTGTTTTACATGCTACGAACCCATCCGTGGTATCAAAGCCGTGTCTATGCGTAGATCTGTTGCACCAGTAGAACACAATGGTGTTGTGGGCGTTGGTGCTCGTGCCGTCTTTTGTTGTGTGTACTTTGCATCTTGCGGTATGGTGGGATGAAGCGGCTCGGGCTAACATTACATGTCATCGTACATGAGACTTGCTCCACGCTTGACGTGTAACTTGCTTTGCACAAGTGGCTTTGCGGGTGTCTGTCTCTCTCACCATAGTATAGATCCAATCTACACTTTGCACTTGATAGCACTTGTATCAATATTGTGGTTTCAGTTTCGTAGGTAAGATCCATTCTTATTCGAAAGCCCCAAACCACGTAAAACATGCAAAGAAAATTAGAGGCGTCTAACTTGTTTTTGCAGGGGTTTTGTGATGTGATATGGCCATCATGTGATTGTGATTATATTTGATGTATGCAACTATCCTTGTTGTAATATGGCAACCGGCAGGAGCCTAATGGTTGTCTTTAATTCTGTTAAGACCTGCGTGTCTATTCATCTTGTAATAGCTTTATTCCAAGTAGTTGTAATAGTTGCTAGTGATTATGGACAACCATGAAGCGGCGCCACTGACGTTGACGCAATGCTGGTGATGATGGAGATCATGTCCGTGCTTTGGAGATGGAGATCAAAGGCATAAGAAGAAAGGGCCATATCATATCACACTAATTATGAATTGCCTGTGATGTTAATCCTTTATGCATCTTGTATTGCTTAGATCGCATTTGGTAGCATTATAAGATGATCCCTCTCACTAAATATCAAGTAATAAAGTGTTCGTCCTTAGTTGGCACCGTTGCTAAGACTCGTCGTTTCGAAGCATCTCGTGATGATCGGGTGTGATAGATTCTACGTGTGCATACGACGGGTGCAAGCCATATTTGCACATGCGGAAACTAAGGTTAATCTTTACAAGCCTAGCATGTACATACATGGTCTCGGAACACGGAATACCGAAAGGTAGAGCATGAGTCATATATATGATATGATGAACATGATGATTGTTCGCCATTGAAACTACATCATCTCACGTGATGATCGGACTTGGTGTAGTGGATTTGGTTCGTGTAATCACTAAAACAAATCGAGGGATGTTGTTTTGAGTGGGAGTTCATATAGTAATATGATTAAGTTGAACACAATTTATCATAAACAAAATCAAAGTGAATTTGCATAGTTTGTTGTAGTCATTAGCATCCGTTCACCACCTTACGCTTAGTTATAGTTGAGATAGTGGAACTATAGAAATTCTGGATATTTGCTTTACGAACTGGTATCGTATTGTTTTGAGTGTCAATCTAAAGTTTAAAAGTCCTGTTGCAAACTTTCAGCAAACTCCGTTTACTCTGTGAAGTTTAATAAACAGTATCGAATCAAGAGTAACAATTCCAGTGTTAGTATCTAATGTATCATGTTTGCCTCCATGATTCTTGATACTCAAAAGATTGTTTTAATATCAAGTTTATCTAAGAGCTGAAAGCAATGTTTCAGAAACCATCATATGTGAAAGGTATTGTGATATCTAAAACAATGTGTTGGTTACAACATGATAGAGTATATGTCCTCATATTTGATGAGAATTTGTGAAGGTTGGAGACGCTAGTCGTCCTAATCCTCCAAAAGGTTTTGGAAAAGAAACATTATACTCGCAATTCACCTTTATAAGCTATAGCAGCTTGATCATGAAAGATGTCATGATAAGGATGAATAGAAGATGTAAGTAAAATGTTTACTACACTAAAACATTACTAAAGAATGGATTTTTGAAAGAATGCCAAACATTTGATGAAGGTGGTCTACTTCAAAGTGCAAGTCCAAAGGTATTGGTATTTGACTATACACACTTTGTACTATGTGTCATGTGAATGACACCACTATTGATGTTGATAGATTCTTTTAAAATAAAAGGAATTGTTGAAAGAGAATCTATAAAATATTTGGCAGAAAAGAAAAGATTGGAGATGTCCAACTTAGGTATATAGAAGATACATGTTATGGCTGTATTCCTTGGTTGTTAAACAATGTGGTTCTGCGGTATTGGATACCGAATTGGTTGGTATGAAGTGTCATACAGGACAACACAATTCATGAACTGCAATGGCCTAAGTAACTAGCAAGAGAATATGTGATGATGTTCATCGAAAACAAACAATGGGTTGTTGTGTTGCTCGTTAACATCAAAGCTTGCCTTCAAGATTTCTTTCAATAATTGTTATTTTGATCAGGTATTATGACGACAAAAGGTTGTTCAAATAATTACCGTATTCCATAATAGATGGATGATATACAAGTCTGGTTGGAGAAATAACGACCATAAAACTAATGCTAAAATGTCGCAAGACAAATGATTGAAAGATCACTTGCAAAGTGACATCGCCGTTTAAATTATATTGAAAGAGATACATGAAGAAACTCCATGTTGATGGATTTTTGGAGTCTTTGATTTTGATCAAATGACGCTTGCGATACTTTCCTGGAGATAATTAAAACTCCGTTCGTAGGCCAAAAGAGGAACGGACGACTAACTGATTGGAATTTGTACATATTGATGTATGTGTTGGAGATATGCCCTAGAGGCAATAATAAATATAGTTTATTATTATATCTTTGTGTTTATGATAAATGTTTATATTCATGCTATAATAGTATTAACAGGAAACATTAATACTTGTGTGAATTGTAAACTTAATTTGAAGTCCCTAGTATAGCCTCTATACTTCACTAGCTTGTTGGTTGATTGATGATTGTGGTTTCCCTATCATGAACATTGAGATGTTATCAACAACAAGATCATATCGTTAGGAGAATGATATGGTGGACATACTCCTATAGACAAGCGTAGCATAAAGATCAAGTCATTTCAATAGTTCATTGCTATATGCTTTCTGATACATAGTAACCTAATTCCTTCGACCATGAGATCATGCATATCACCTTTACTGGATGGATGCTTTGATGTCATCAAACACCACACCGTAACAGGGTGGCTATAAAGGTGGCATTGGGTGTTCGGAAAGTATTGGTTGAAACACATGGATCAAGAGTGGGATTTGTCCATCCACATGACGGATAGATATACTCTGGGCCCTCTCGGTGGAATGTCATCCAATTAGCTTGCAAGCATGTGACTTGGTCACAAGGGATCACATATCACGGGAACGAGAAAAGAGTACTTATCGATGTGAGGTTGAACTAGGTATGCGAGATACCGACGATCATGACCTCGGATAAGTAACATATCGTGAGACAAAGGGAAATTGGTATCGTATGTAAGTGGTTCATTCGATCATAAAGTAATCGTAGAAATATGTAGAAGCCATATGAATTTCCAGATTCCTCTATTGGTTATTGTTTGGAGAAGTGTCTCGATCATGTCCGCATAATTCACGAACCGTAGGGAGACACACTTAAGGATTCGACGTTGTTTGAGTAGTTATGGTATTGTGAGAAAGAGACCGAATGTTGTTCGGAGTCTCGGATGGGATCCGGGATATCACGAGGAGATCCGGAATGGTCCGGAGAATAAGATTCATATAAGGAAAGTCCGTTTGAGTTGGGGAATGGTTAGGTGTTTTCATCAGAACATTCTAGAAGGTCCCGGAATGTCCGGCACTCCGGGGGGGAAGGGGTACATGAGTGTGTCATTGCATATTTGAATGATTGCATCATGTACTAAGTGTTCTCGCTGTCCAAAATAAAGGGTTTATTTAAATCCTAAATTGGAAAAGTCAAACGGCTAGTTTGAAAGTCAAACTGCCAATTTTGGAAGTGGGAAAAGAGGAGGAGAGGTGGAGGCCGAGTTGGAGGGGAATTCCTCCCCTTGGCCGGCGCACCTCCCAAGGCCGAGTTGGGAGGAACTCCTCCCTTGGCCGCCAGCCCTCCCACCTATATAAGGAGGGCAGGCTCCCCTCCTAGACACACAAGTTTCCTATCTTCTAAACTAAACCCTAGATCTAGACCCCGGTTTAGAGCTATTCGGTTTAGAGCCTTCTAATTGGTTTAGAGCCCTCTAATTGGTGTGTCTAATTACTAGACCACTAATAGCCTCTCTCATAAGCTCCACCATACTGCACTTGGCTTAAGGCGAAGCCTCAAGGATTTCCCTCTACCTCCGGTACCACGCGCCGTCTTTGCGGAATCACGAGAGAGTGCTACAACCTCCGCTCTTTGGAACAAGGAGAGGAAGGTCTTCGTCGAAATCGAGCGTGTGACCATTGCGGGAGCGCTCTTGAGGAGCGGCCGGAAGGATCGTCTCTGCGATCTTGAGATCGGAAGAAATGCGACTACATCACCCACGAGAATCTGCTCTCGTTAAACACTTTGGAATCTTCGAGGGTGAGTTATTCCATCGACTCGTTGCTGCAATCTAGTAGATAGATCTTGGCTTGTTTGTTTGTATGCGATAGAAAATTTTGTTTTCCATGCTACGAACCCCTTACAGTGGTATCAGAGCCAGGTTTATATGTAGATCTGTTGCACGAGTAGAACACAATGTTCATTGTGGGCATTGATGCTTTTATTGTAGATTGCTTTTTGTGTACTTTGCATCTTGCGGTATGTTGGGATGAAGCGGCCCGGGCTAACCTTACATGACATCGTTCATGAGACTTGCTCCACGTTTGACATGCAACTCAGTATTGCATAAGTGGCTTTATGGTGCTGTTTCTCCTAGCATAGTAAAGATCCAATTTACAACGGGTGATCAACAATGCTAGTATCAATGTTGTGGTTCTTGTTCGTAAGTTAGAACGACACTTATTGAAAGCCCCAAACCACGTAAAATATGCAAAGAAAGTAGAGGCGTCTAACTTTGTTTTGCGGTGTCTGATGATGTGATATGGCCATGATTGTGATTATATTTGATGTATGCAATGTTCCTTATTGTAAGTTGGCAACGGCGAGAATATATGGTTGTCTTTAATTTACATTAAGACCTGCGTGTCTATTCAAAATAGTTGTAATAGTTGAAGCTGGTGGACGACAACCATGAAGAAGCGTCATTGACCTTGATGCTATGCCGGTGATGATGGAGATCATGTTCGTGCTTGAAGATGGAGATCGGAAGCACAAAGAAGAAAGGCCATATCATATCACATATTATGAATTGCATGTGATGTTAATCCTTTATGCATCTTGTATTGCTTAGTAGGCAGCGGTAGCATTATAAGATGATCCCTCATGCACATAAATTTCAAGTTCTAAAGTGTTCACCCTTAGTATGCACCGTTGCCAAAGCTTGTGCTTGAAGCACCACGTGATGATCGGGTGTCTTTGATTCCATGGTGACTACAACGTAAGCAAGCAGATTTGCTTATGCGGTAGCTAAGGTTTGATCTTGACGAGCCTAGCATGTACAGACATGGCCTCAGGAACACGGATCGCCGAAAGGCAAAGCATGAATCATATAGTAGATATGATGAACATGATGATTGTTCGCCATTGAAACTATATCAACTCACGTGATGATCGGTGTTGATGTAGTGGATTTGGTTCGTGTGGTCACTAAAACAATGTGAGGGATGTTGTTTTGGTGGGAGTTCACCTAGTTTAATTTCATTAATTAATTTGAACTCAATTTGTCATAAACTTAGTCTAAACTATTGCAAATATGTTGTAGATCAATGGCAGCCCCTACCATCAATTTTAATGCGTTCCTAGAGAAAGAAAAGTTGAAAAACAATGGAAGCAACTTCGGATTGGTTCCGCAATTTGAGGATTGTCCTCACGGTGGTAATTTGACCTATGTCTTTGGATGCACCGCTAGGTGACCCACGCAGCTGATGCTACCGATGAAGTAAAGAATGTTTACCTTGCTCGGAAGAATCGGTACTCCATAGTTCGATGTGCTATCTTGTATGGTTT
The DNA here is from genome assembly GCA_023614405.1 of Avena insularis. Classification (NCBI taxonomy): domain Eukaryota; kingdom Viridiplantae; phylum Streptophyta; class Magnoliopsida; order Poales; family Poaceae; genus Avena; species Avena insularis. The sequence goes on along the minus strand of CM042693.1, from coordinate 455,158,100 downwards.
AGAATCGAGCTTGAGAAAAGGTTTGAAGAGTCGATCCATATGATATTGTCGAGGATCTCAAATTAATCTTTGAGACTCATGCGGCAATTGAAAGTTATGAAGCTTCTGAAAAGTTCTTTAAGCGCAAGATGGAAGAGGTAGCTCAATCGGTGAGCATGTGCTTAAGATGTCTGCACGCATAAATAAACTTCAAAGTTTGGGTATAGTGATTCCTAATACTTTGGGGTTTACGTATCCTCAATCACTACCACCAAGTTACAAGAACTTTGTGATGAACTACAACATGCAGAACATGAACAAAGAGTTGCGAACTATTTGCCATGTTAAAATCTGAAGTGGAGATCAAGAAAGAGCACCAAGTGTTGATGGTCAATAAGACCACCAAATTCAAGAAAGGCGAGTCTAAGCGGAAGGACACTTCAAGAAGGGTGGTAAGAAAGTTACCATACCGATGAAGAAGACCAAGGCTAGACTCAAGCCCGATCTTGAGTGCTTTTCTTGCAAGGGAGAAGGTCCTTTGGCGGAATTGCCCAAAGTACTTGGCGGATTTGAAGAACGGCAACATCAAGAAGAAAGGTATATCGATATACATGTTATTGATGTGTATCTCACTAGTATTCGTAGTAGTGCTGGGTATTTGATCTTGGTTGGTTGCTCATATTTGTAACTCGAAGCAGAGCTGCGAATAAACGGAAGCTAGTGAAGAACGAGGTGACGATCAGCGTGGAAGCGGATCAAAGGTTGATGTGATCGCGATTGACGCTACCTCTTCATCTACCATCGGGATTAGTTTTATACTTAAATAATTGTTATTTGGTGCTGCGTTAAGCATGAACATTATATCGAGGATCTTGTTTATTGCGAGACGGTTACTTGTTTAAATCGAGAATAATGGTTGTTCGATTTATATGAGTAATATGTTTTATGCACATGCACCTTTGATAGATGGTCTATTCATATTGAATCTCGATAGTGGAAATACACATATCAACAACATTGAAGCTAAACGATTGAAATCAGCGATAACTCGACCTATATGTGGCCTTTGTCGTCTTGGTCACATTGGAGTGAAGCGTATGAAGAAACTCCATTCGATGGACTTCTTGAATCACTTGATTTTGAATCACTTGAAAGATGCGAAGCATGTCGATGGGTAAAATGACTAAGACTCCATTTTACGGTATGATGGAGCGAGCTACATGACTTATTAGAAATCATACATACCGATGTATGTGGTCCAATGAGTGTAGCATCGCGTGATGGTTATCGTTATGTTCTTACCTTCACGGATGATTTGAGTAGATATGGGTATATCTATTTCATGAAACATAAGTCCGAAACTTTCGAGAAGTTTAAGGAGTTTCAAAGTGAGGTAGAGAATCAACGTAACAAGAAGATTAAATTTCTACGTTACGATCGTGGAGGTGAATATCTAAGTTCTGAGTTTGGCGAGCATTTGAAGAAATGTGGAATACTTTCAGATTGACACCGCCGGAACACCACACAGTAATGGTGTGTCCGAGCGTCGTAATCGAACTCTCTTAGATATGGTTCGTTCTATGATGTCACTTACAGATTTACCGCTATCATTTTGGGGTTATGCATTAGAAACAGCGCATTCACTTTAAATAGGGCACCGTCTAAATCCGTTGAAACGACACCATATGAATTATGGTTTGGGAAGAAACCTAAATTGTCGTTCCTTAAAGTTTGGGGATCTGAAGCCTATGTAAAGAAGTTACAACCGGACAAGCTTGAACCCAAAGCGGAAAAATGCGTCTTCATAGGATACGAAGGAAACTATTGGGTATACCTTCTATCATAGATCCGAAGGCAAAATCTTCGTTTAAGAATGGATCCTTTCTAGAGAAGGAATTTCTCTCGAAAGAAGTGACCTGGAAGGAAAGTAGAACTTCGACGAGGTTGTCGAACCTTCTCTCGAAATTGTGAGTAGCAGCACCGGAAGAAATTCCTGTGGTGCATGCACCAATAAGAGAGGAAGCTAGTGATGGTGATCATGAAACTTGGTTGAAGTTGCTCTGAGCCTCGGAGGTCAACGAAATCGTACCACTCCAGTTGGTATGATTCCGTTATGAATGTCATGTTGGTGGACAACACCGATGACCCGAGACATATGAGGAAGCGATGATGAGCCCAGATTCCAATAAATGGCAAGAAGCCATGAAATCCGAGATTGGATCCATGTACGAAAACCAAGTATGGACTTTGGTGAACTTCTGGGATGGCGGAAGGCTGTCGAGAACAAATGGATTTTCAAGAAGAAAGCAGATCTTGATGGTAATGTTATCTATAAAGCTCGACTTGTCGCAAAAGGGTTTCGACAAATTCAAGGAGTTGACTACGATGAGACTTTCTCACCGATGGCGAAGCTAAAGTCTGTGAGGATTATGTTAGCAATCGCTGCATATTATGATTATGAGATATGGCAGATGGATGTCAAAACAGCATTCCTCAATGGAGACATTGATGAAGAGTTGTAAATGATGCAACCCAAAGGTTTTGTCGATCCTAAAGATGCTAACAAGGTATGCAAACTTCAACGGTCCATCTATGGATTGAAGCAAGCATCCGAAGTTGGAATCAACGTTTGATAAGGTAATCAAAAGTTTTGGTTTTATACAAACTTATGGAGAAGCTTGTATTTACAAGAAAGTGAGTGGGAGCTCAGAGCATTCTTAATCTTGTATGTGGATGACATATTGTTGATTGGGAATGATGTAGACCTTCTTAATAGTGTCAAAGAGTATTTGAATAATAGTTTTTCAATGAAGGATCTTGGCGAAGCAGCTTACATATTAGGCATAAAGATTTATAGAGATAGATCGAAACGCCAAATATCATTGTCACAAAGTACATATTTGGACAAAGTTCTAAAGAGGTTTGGAATGGAAGATAGCAAGAAAGGGTTCTTGCCCATGTTGCTAATATGACCTTGAGTAAAACTCAAAGTCCGACATCGGTAAGATAGAGAAAAGATGAGTAAGACTCCTATGCCTCAGCCATAGGATCTCTAATGTATGCCATGCTATGTACTAGACCCGACATCGCATATGTCGTTAGTCTAACTAGCAGATATCAAAGTGATCCGAGTGGATCATTGGACATGATCAAAAACATCCTTAAGTACTTGAGAAGAACTAAGGATATGGTTCTTTCTTATGGAGGTGATGAACAGCTCGTTGTTAATGGTTACACCGATGCTAGTTGGAACACCGATCCGGATGATTCTAAATCACAATCTGGATACGTATTTATTTTGAATGGTGCAGCAGTTAGCTGGAGGAGTGCGAAGCAAAGCGTTGTGGCGAGATCTTCAACTGAATCGGAATACATGGCGCCGGAGGCTTCACAAGAAGCGATATGGATGAAAGAGTTCATTGCAGAGCTGGGTGTGGTTCCAAGTGCGCTGGACCCAATGTCTATCTACTGTGATAACATGGGCGCCATAGCCAATGCGCAAGAACCAAGGTCACACAAGAAGCTGAAGCATATCACGCTGCGTTTTCACGCTATTCGAGAACATATCCAAGATGGGGATATAAAGATTTGCAAAGTACACACAGATCTGAATGTGGCGGATCCGTTGACTAAACCTCTCCCGAGGGCAAAACATGACCAACACCAAACTGCCATGGGTGTTCGGTATATTACCATGTAATCTAGATTAGATGACTCTAGTGCAAGTGGGAGACTGTTGGAGATATGCCCTAGAGGCAATAATAAATATAGTTTATTATTATATCTTTGTGTTTATGATAAATGTTTATATTCATGCTATAATAGTATTAACAGGAAACATTAATACTTGTGTGAATTGTAAACTTAATTTGAAGTCCCTAGTATAGCCTCTATACTTCACTAGCTTGTTGGTTGATTGATGATTGTGGTTTCCCTATCATGAACATTGAGATGTTATCAACAACAAGATCATATCGTTAGGAGAATGATATGGTGGACATACTCCTATAGACAAGCGTAGCATAAAGATCAAGTCATTTCAATAGTTCATTGCTATATGCTTTCTGATACATAGTAACCTAATTCCTTCGACCATGAGATCATGCATATCACCTTTACTGGATGGATGCTTTGATGTCATCAAACACCACACCGTAACAGGGTGGCTATAAAGGTGGCATTGGGTGTTCGGAAAGTATTGGTTGAAACACATGGATCAAGAGTGGGATTTGTCCATCCACATGACGGATAGATATACTCTGGGCCCTCTCGGTGGAATGTCATCCAATTAGCTTGCAAGCATGTGACTTGGTCACAAGGGATCACATATCACGGGAACGAGAAAAGAGTACTTATCGATGCGAGGTTGAACTAGGTATGCGAGATACCGCGATCATGACCTCGGATAAGTAACATATCGTGAGACAAAGGGAAATTGGTATCGTATGTAAGTGGTTCATTCGATCGCAAAGTAATCGTAGAAATATGTGGGAGCCATATGAATTTCCAGATTCCTCTATTGGTTATTGTTCGAGAAGTGTCTCGATCATGTCGCATAATTCACGAACCGTAGGGAGACACACTTAAGGATTGACGTTGTTTGAGTAGTTATGGTATTGTGAGAAAGAGACCGAATGTTGTTGAGTCTCGGATGGGATCCGGGATATCACGAGGAGATCCGGAATGGTCCGAGAATAAGATTCATATAAGGAAAGTCCCGTTTTGAGTTGGGGAATGGTTCCGTGTTTTCATCGGAACATTCTAGAAGGTCCCTGAATGTCCGCACTCGGGGAAGGGGTACATGAGTGTGTCATTGCATATTTGAATGATTGCATCATGTACTAAGTGTTCTCGCTGTCCAAAATAAAGGGTTTATTTAAATCCTAAATTGGAAAAGTCAAACGGCTAGTTTGAAAGTCAAACTGCCAATTTTGGAAGTGGGAAAAGAGGAGGAGAGGTGGAGGCCGAGTTGGAGGGGAATTCCTCCCCTTGGCCGGCGCACCTCCCAAGGCCGAGTTGGGGAGGAACTCCTCCCTTGGCGGCCAGCCTCCCACCTATATAAGGAGGGGCAGGGCTCCCCTCCTAGACACACAAGTTTCCTGTCTTCTAAACTAAACCCTAGATCTAGACCCCGGTTTAGAGCTATTCGGTTTAGAGCCTTCTAATTGGTTTAGAGCCCTCTAATTGGTGTGTCTAATTACTAGACCACTAATAGCCTCTCTCATAAGCTCCACCATACTGACCGCTTAAGCGAAGCCTGGGATTTCCCTCTACCTCGGTACCACGCCGTCAGGTCACCGGAATCACGAGGAGAGTGCTACAACCTCGCCGCCTTTCTTGGAACAAGGGAGAGGAAGGTCTTCGAAAATCGAACGTGTGACCGATCATGGGGCGCTGGAACGCCGGCGGAAGGATCGTCTACGCGATCTTGAGATCGGAAAGAGTACGACTACATCACCCACGAGAATCTGCTCTCGTTAAACACTTTGGAATCTTCGAGGGTGAGTTATTCCATCGACTCGTTGCTGCAATCTAGTAGATAGATCTTGGCTTGTTTGTTTGTATGCGATAGAAAATTTTGTTTTCCATGCTACGAACCCCTTACATTATGTAGTCCATTATGTGTAGTCGTGGGCGATGGATTTCAACTTCATATGCTTTCTCCGAAGATTTGAGTGAGTATATGTATATACTTACTCAATAAGGAAGAAGTATGAAACATTTGAAAATGTTCAAAGACTTTCAAGATGAAGTGGAAAATTATTGTAACAAGAAAATAAAAAGTTTATGATTGGATCATAAAGATGTTTGAGTTACAAGTTTAGCAAAACACCTAAGATTTGAGGAATCGTTCCATGGATTTGCATTTCCCAAAAACACCATAGGAGTATGGAGTATTCAAGATATGTAATGAAACCTTGTTTGACATGGTAAGATCAAAGGTGTCATTTATAAAACTGCCATTATATTTTAAAAGATTAAAGCTTTAATGACTACCGCTTTTACGCTGAAAAGAGCTCCATCGTGATCCGTTGAAATGACACCATATAAGTCATGGTTTGGGATAAAACCCAGGTTGTCCTTTCTTAAATTTTTGGTATGCTAGGCATAAGTAAAGTGTTTACAACCAAAGTCGGATGAGCATGTCTTTGTAGGTTATTTCGAATAACCATTGGGTATTCCTCCATAACACCGAAGACAAAAGTATTTGTCGCTTAGAATGTCGAATTTCTTGAGAATGAATTTTTGGTGAAAAGTCAAGTGGGAGGACAATAGAACTTTGACAAGGTTGTTGAACCTTGGCTAATATGTGCTGAGTTGCGCAGCATCGGTAAGTGTCCCGGAGGCAGCAACAATGCTCATGGCTCACGTGCCTCAAAGGTTGTGGTCACGGAGATCTAAGTTCCTATTGAACCAAGTAGGTCGGGTAAGAAATCAAATGCCAAGATTTGAGAGTTAAATCATTGTTGTTTGACAATGATGAACCGACTACATGCAAAGAAGCAATGATCGGCCCTGACTTCGTTAAGTGGCTTGAAGCCATAAAATCCGTGATAATTCCATACACGAGAAATCAAGCTTTGAATTTGAAAGACCCTCTGGAAAGGTCTAAGACCTTACAGTCGTATATGGATCTATAAAGAAATAGACATGGATGTTTCACATCTATGAAATAGTCGACATGTCGGAAAGAGTTTACGACAATGTTCAAGGAATTGACTATGATAAGATTTGATCTTTCATAGTGATATTTAGTTTGGACAGATTAATGTAGCAACCACTACATATATTTTGGTATATGGTAGTTGAACAAACAAAACAAGTTCTTCTAATAGAATGGTTACCTAGGACGTGTACATGACACGATCCAAAGGTTTTTTGTTAATTCAAAGGATGCTAAAAGAGTATGCAAAACTTCAATGGTTGAAGTGAGCATCGCGGAGTTAGAATCTTCACCATGATGAAACCGTTAAAAGGTTTAATTTCATCAGAGACGATGAAGATGTTTGCATTTTGCAAGAAATTAAGTGGGAGCGCTAAGACATATTTATGATACATTATGTGAAAGACATATTGTTGATTAGAAATGATGTATCTTTTATTGACACAGGTTAAGAATTTCATTTCGATGAAAGACTTAGGCATAACCCAAGAATTAGGCATCAATGTCTATATGGATAGATTGAGGCGCTAATATGGTTTTGCCAAATGTACATAGATAAGATGTTGAATGAGTTCAATATGGAAACAACAAGAAAGGTTCTTGACGCACGGAAAGGACTAAATCAAGATTCAAGTGTGTTGACACGAGATTCAAGTGTTTTGACACTTGGTGAAATCACAAGAATATTTTGATCAATCATTCTATGAGATGTACACATCCAGATATGTCCTATGCTCTAAATGTTATGAGCATATACCAAGAATGACTCATTAGATGATCATTGGACAAATAGTAGGGATATTCCTATGATCTTAGGAAGAACTAAGAATATATTATTTATATAGTGGTGACAAATAGTTCATTGTAAATTGTTGCATTGATACTAGTTTTGTCACAAATTAAGTTTATCTCAATTTAAACTATGGGTGGCACAATGTAATGTAAAGGAAGTTCCATAACGGATTTGGTTGAGTACCAAAGTTAAAACATTGTGACAGATACTACAACAAAAGGCTAAGTATATGACTGCTATTGTAGCAGCAAATGAGGGCATTTGCGTCAAGTAGTTTGTTATCAAACTAGGTGTGGTTTATAGCGGGATAATACTATGAAGATACATTGTACGACAATTGTATCAACATGATTTAATCCCAAGGAACTAAAGGTCTCACCAAAGGACCAAATTTATACAATGCCATCTCATTGGAGAATGAGTAATGCGTAGTGACGCAAGGACATGCAAATCCACACAGACCTGGAAGTGTCAGATCCGAAGATTATGTTTACCACTAGCAATAGTGTCTATACAACACCAGAAAGCCATAGGTGTTGAATGCACAAATTTTTAACTAGATTATTGACTCTAGTGCAAGTGGGAGAGTGTTGGAGATATGCCCAAGAGGCAATAATAAAGTGGTTATTATTATATCTTTATGTTTATGATAAATGTTTACATCCCATGCTATAATTGTATTAACCGGAAACATTAATACTTGTGTGTTTTGTAAACATAAAAGAGTCCCTAGTAAGCCTCTTGTTAAACTAGCTTGTTGATTAATGTATGATCATGGTTTCCTGATAATGGACATTGGATGTCGTTAGTAACAAGATCATATCATTAGGAGAATGATGTGATGGACACACACCCATATTAAGCATAGCATAAGATCAAGTCATTAAGTTCGTTTTGCTACAAGCTTTTCAAATGCATAGTAACATAATCCTTCGACCATGAGATTATGTTAATCACCATCACCGGATGGATACTTTGATGACATCAAACGCCGCTTCGTAACTGGGTGGTTATAAAGGTTACATTGGGTATTCTGAAAGTATGTGTTGAAGCGCATGGACCAAGATTGGGATTTGTCCATCCATATGACGGATAGATATGCTCTGGGCCCTCTCGGTGGAATGTCATCTAGTTAGCTTGCAAGCATGTGACTGGGTCACAAGGGATGACATAACATGGAACGAGTAAAGAGTACTTATCAGTAACGAGGTAGAACTAGGTATGGAGACCCCGATGATCAAACCTCGGATAAGTAGAATATCGCGTGACAAAGGGAATTGGTTTCGTATGTTAATGGTTCTATCGATCATGAAGTCATCGTTGAGTATGTGGGAGCCATTATGGATCTCCAGATCCCGCTAATGGTTATTGATCGGAGATGTGTCTCCATCATGTCTACATGTTCACGAACCGTAGGGTGACACACTTAAGGTTCGAAGTTGTTTTAAGTAGATATGGAATGTGCGTTGGAGACCAAATGTTGTTCGGAGTCTCGGATTGGATTCGGGACATCACGAGGAGATCCGGAATTGTCCGGAGAATAAGATTCATATATTGGGGATCATTTTCTAAGTTAGGAAATGTTCCGGAGTATTTTGTATGGGGATTCTAGAAGGTTTCGGAATGTTCCGGAAGGTTCTAGGAGATTTCTTGGAGTTTGCTTGAAAACCAAGAAAGGATCAAGGAGTCCAAGTGGGGCAAGACACGGATTTGTGGGGGAGGAGGATTCGTCCCCCCCCTCCCAATCCGACGGCCAAGGAGGGAGGGGAGTCCTACTAGGACCCCCCCTCCCATGGCGCCTCCCTCCTTTAAATAGAAGGAAGGGGGCGCCACCCCCTAGCACTCTCCCATAACAAACCCTAGCCGCCGCCTCTCTCCTCCTCCTTCGCTCTGCTCCGGCTTAGGCGAAGCCCTGCAGAATTCTCTACTCCACCACCACCACCACACCGTCGTGCTGCTGGGATTCCGTGGAGAAGATCTACTACCTCCGCTGCTCGCTGGAACGGGGAGAGGAAGGTCTGCTTCGACTCCGCACGTGTGACCGTCTGCGGAAGCGCTGCCGGAATGCGGCGCCGGAAGGATCGTCCACACGATCTTGAGATCGGCAAGTGATCGACTACATCAACCACGAGATCCGATCTCGAACAAGGCTTTGGAAACTATCAGGGTTAGTACAGATCTATCTCGTTGCACATGTCTAATAGATTAGATCTTGGCTTTTATCTAGATTAGATCTGGGTTTTGTTCGTTCTTACGATAGAAATTTTTTGTTTTACATGCTACGAACCCATCAGGTTCTTGGTTCTATAGAATTGGAGTTCCACTTATCATCTATTTTGGATTTCATTGCCTATTTTGGTTCTTCTCAGTTTGGAATCTAAACCTAGGCCTTAAACTCTCCCATAAACACATTTCGTCCCATATATGTCCCCAAACTTGAATCTGGCTGGTTTTGGTCGAAGAGGGCCGGAGATTCCGGTGTGCAAACATCAGAGTCTCCGGTCAGGACGGAGTCTCCAGTCTATCGGACCGGAGTCTCTGGGCTGGGACGGTTTCAAGTAGTGACTAAAGGGGGAAGGGGTGAAAGAGTTACTCAGACTTTATATTCCACCCCGACTCCCACCTTCACACCCGCCACCTCCTCCTCCAAAACTGCCACCCGGAGGCCGTTTCTCCATTGGGATCCGCTGAGCCGCCGGCCAACTCCACCCTTTCCACCTCTGGGACATTCCCCATCGGTGGAATCACTCCAATGGACAGATCTGGTACCTTTCTCCTCACCATGAACCTAGGGTTCATCCCTTTTGTTTATTTTGATTTTTGTACTGATTTTTCCCATTGGAACAACATGCATGCCTGCACTTTATCACATTAGTCTCATGTCCTTGCCCGATCTTCTAGAATCAATCCCACCTACAGTCTCCTTGTGCAGCCCGAGAACTCTAGACCGGATATTCCGGTTGGTCAGCTTGGAGACTCCGGCCTAGGCCGGAGACTCTGGTCCATCTGACCGGACACTCCGGTCCAGGCCGGAGATTCTGGTGTTGCACACCAGAGACTCCGGTATTGATTGCCTCTAGCACATCTAGTAGTGTTGTGAGGGTCTTGCGTATTTCTCCGGGACATATGTGCTTACCCCTTGCTATCCCCCTCACTCTCTTTTCACAGGAGGCTCTGGTTCTCGTCGTGGTCGCACCAAGGCCAAGTCTAAGAGGGCGGATCCTCGGTTTGATGAGGAAGCTGGTCAGTATGTAATCCCACCATCCAACCACAGACAACAGCTCAGAGATGCTGAATACATGGGAAAGAACCAAGAGTGCTTAGAAGAGGAAAACCGTGCCAAGAAAGCTAAGTATGACAATTTGCAATCTCTTGCTCACATGACGAAGAAAGAGTTTCGTGAACATCGCAAGACAAACTTCTATGAGCTTCCCAGGACTAGTGAGGACACCTGCTATTGGAGAAGGGAACACAAAGTTTTCATGAGTGATATCTATAGCAAGCTCACCAAGTCCCCTGTTTACCCTCAAAGGTACATGGAGCTCGCGTACTTGCGTGACAACAAATACTTTGAAGATGTTGTGTAGATAACTGAGAAGCTTGGACTGCATAAGCTCATAGAGCTCCGAGAAAATTATAGCATTCCCCTTGTCCAACAATTCTATGCAACTGTTGTGTTTGGGACTGATCATGCAAGGACCATGACTTGGATGACTGGCAATGTTTGCTACACTGCAAACTTTAACTTTGCCGGAGTCATCAATGGGACATTTCAAAGTGTGTCTGCTCATATTGGGCACTGTGTGCATGCTGCTTCTCTAGGTGAAAACAAGAACAAGTTGGCACCTCTCTATGGTAAGAAGGTTGTGGTTGGTGAGGCCAAGGGCTATCAGGTGTGGCCTTGTCAACTTACTCTACCATGCTCACAAGGTATACTGTGCTGGCCCTGATGCTAAAGGATATGCTATTGACATTATGGTATATTTGAGGAGATGCATCATGCTATTCTCTACAAGAAATCTCCCCCATATTTTGCTCTTGTGATGAGGCTTATCAACACTCAAGCCCATGGTTCACCTCTTTCCCTTCCTCCCAACCTTACGAACATGCCATTGTGTGTCTTCAAAAGAAAGGAGAATGGAACCAGCTCCTAGGCAGCCGTTTGAGAGTGATGATGATGAGATTTCTGATGCTGAGCGGGCTACCACTCCTCCAAGGGGCTCTAGGAGGAAGAATGCATCCAATGCTCCCATGGCTCCTATCACACGTGCGGTGGTTTAGGAGAAAATCAAGAACGCATCTTTCCGGGAAAAGACCCTTTGCTACATAAATGTAGACATCCTCAAGGGACAGCATGACTCCTACAAGAGCAACCAAAGAATTGAAAAGCTCCTCAAGGAAATCAAGGCTCAGGGAGAAGAAGAAGAGGAAGGGGAGTCTGAGTACAATGATGAGCATGGGGCTAAACCTTCTGCTGAGCCAGATCACACACTCTCCTTTGGTGCTTGGAATGTTATGAATGCAAGCTTAGTTGACTGGCATACTTTCTCAAAGGTTACTTCTGGTTTTGCTCCTCAGGACCCTTCCTCCTCTCGCCCTCATGGCAAAGGCCCACAGACTCCTGCTGCTAATGATGATGACTATGATGAGGATGAGGATGATGACGACAACGAGGACTCCGAGTGATTCCTTTGGGGCATTAGTTTAGACTTTTCCCTTTTCGGTGTTTCGATGCCAAAGGGGGAGAAGTGTCTATTAGGTTCTACCCGGGTTTTGCATGGGATGGGCATTAGCATAGGCTTAGAATAGGCTGCTTCTTATTTGCTTATGGCCGTGTATCTTAAAATTTCGAACATTTTCATTTGCTTTATTTGGGTCTTGTGTGAGACTATCTGTTACATGGACACGTTATGCTCAGTTATTATTGTAATGTTTAAGGTAAAGGCTCAGGTGAATCTCTCTATGATATGTAGGCCTTTACTTCCTATATCCCTGGCATGTATTGTATAACTTGTATATCTTGTTGCACATCGTTAGGGGGAGCTTAGCTAGATTGTTTAAATTTTTCATGCAAAACTTCTTATTGTCATCGAACACCAAAAGGGGGAGATTGAAAGGACATTTACTGTCCTAATCTGTTTTGGTGTTCGTTAACAACATGAGGTTCATTTTACTGTGTGTTAATTTCTACAGGTCAATCTAATGAAAAGTGAAAAGGTCATATCTTTGTGGCAATTTCCCTGGACTAAACTGAGGTTTCCTAGAGGATCCATATCGGAGTCTCTGGTGTGCAAACACCGGAGTCTCCGGTGTGGTCTAGAGTTTCCCCAAAAGTCCCCGGAGTAGACTCAAGATGTTGTTGTGGGTCATTCTGTATAGGGGTCTGGAGTCAGACCGGATGCTGGCCGGAATCTCCGAAGTGGTATCTCAGACCGGAGTCTCCAGTGTATAAACACCGGAGTTTCCAGGGTCCCTGGTCTGGAGTTCCTGGCATAGTCTCCAGAGTGAGCAACAAGAAGGGGCATGGGACAGTCTGATAGGCGGTCCGGAGATGGACCGGAGTTTCCGGTGTATAAACACCGGAGTCTCCAGGGTCCCTGGTCTAGAGTTCCTGGCATAGTCTCCGGAGTGAGCAACAAGAAGGGGCATGGGACAGTCTGATAGGAGGTCCAGAGATGGACCGGAGTTTCCGGTGTATAAACACCGAGTCTCTGTGGTCCCCTGATGCGAGTTCCCATAGTCTCCGGAGTGAGCAACAAGAAGGGGCATGGGACGATCGATAGGAGGTCTGGGAGATGGACGGAGTTTCGGTGTAGACTGGAGTCTCGATCTGTGACCGGTGTCTTCGTGGAAAGTCTCCAATGACATGTAAAAGCAAGATTTGTGGAGGCTATAAATAGGGGACCTCATCTTCTACCTCTAGCTGCTCGTTCCAGAAAAGAAAAGGACCACCATTAGAGCCACCAAAACTCCAAGATCTCTTCATCCAATCACCCAAAGTCGTTGATCTTTGGGGAATCGAAGGAGGAGGCCTTGATCTACAACTTCACCAAGAGAGATCTTCATTTCCCCCTCATTCACTTGAGGGCCCCTTTCTCTAGGGTTTCATTGGAAACCCTAAGCCTTGTTTTGGTTTGATTTGGTTCTTATAAAGCCCGTCTTTGATTGTTGTGACAACTTGCTTGGATTCAGGAGCCTCCAATTAAGTTGTGGATGTGTGCCTCGAAGTTGTTGTAAGGGTGCCGCTACCACATTGAAGGTTGCCGATATAGTGGAAGCGTGAATCGACCCCCTTGGGGTGAGGTTCACCGGAGAACAAGGGAGGCCTCTCGTGGCGTTGGTGGTTTGATACCACCGCCTCTCCAAATACAGACGTACTTCCCCTCAAAAGGAAGGGACTGCGGAAAATAATCCTTGTGTCTCCGTGTGCTTTATTTCAGTTACTTGTATCCTTTACCGTACCTTACTTATCTAGTTCTTGCTTAGTTAGTTGCCATGTGTTTTTCTGCGGGTTACTTCTATCCTTGAGCCACTCAACCTGACAACGATTGAACGGGTCTTGTTCATCTTGGTCTTTGCCGTGTGTTTTTCTGCGGGTAGTCGGCAAAGACTGACCATCATAACGGCTCTGTGAAAGGTGGCGTGGTCGTACACGTGTCGCCGCGCGGTGTTGCCGTGTGTTTTCCTTTGCCGTGTGTTTTGACGATTTTTCCCGTAGTGCTGCCACGAAAGAAGACAAGTGTATTCCTGAGATCATGCCTTTTTTTCTTTTCTTTTCATAATGTAATGTATGTAAGCCTACCTCCGTTTGTAAACTGCTTGAATGCCAGGAGATAATAATAACATTGGTCCGTAACAGAGCTAGCTCACTCACCAACCAGGCCCACGAGACTTGCCTCCGTCTGTATAAACTGCTTGAATTGCACATAGCAAGCGGCAAGCGCATGAACAGAGCTCACTCAGTGACCAGCCAGGCCAACCATAGGAATGATGATTAGGGATGACCCGTCCCAAACAAACAGTCTTTGGCTCGCCGCAACGACCGAACATCATCATGCCACGCCTATACTCTACAACAGTACGTACACGCACGCATGCGCATCCTTTGCTTCCCTTCTACTCCCCTCCTCCACGCATTATCCCTCTCTAGCTACTACTATGGTCTCTCTGCCGTTAGCACATTCGGGCGGGAGCCTACCTACTGTAATGAGGAGGACAGCCACCGTTAACCATCTTTCCACACACACATAACCACTTCCTCACTACTACGAATGATGATGACCACTGCTAGCTAGCAATAGCATGGGAAAATGCATGGTGTCCTCTCAATTCCAACTGCTCCAACCCATGCATGGCCCACTTGTCACGTACTATGAGGATGGAGCGCGACCAAAACGTCGACGGTCCAGCACCAGACGGCATCTGCTGAAGAATAACAGCAAATGTTAGTTACACGGGCCTCTCCATCCCAAGTCACAGCTGCCGAGCCAAGCCAGCATACAAACATCACAGACTGCCCTGCAGTGCAGTGCTGCTGCAGCAGATCTGTGTGTCTGTCTGTCTCTCCCTATAACCTCCACATTCTCTCTGGCCACTGACAGTGTAGTGTTAGGCGCTCTGCCACTCACGGACACACCCACTGACCAAAACACTAGCTAGCTAGGTACAACACGAGTGTGTGCTGTGCTAATGAGGACAATCCCAATTACGGTCCTCCTCCTGCTCCTCGTACTATCGGCACCGCCGGCAGCCGTGGCGCTGACCGCGGACGGCCTGGCGCTGCTGGCGTTCAAGTCCGCGGTGACGGACGACCCGCAGTCGGTGCTCTCCAAATGGTCCGAGACCGACGCCGACCCGTGCCGCTGGCGGGGCGTCACCTGCGCCAACATCTCCTCGCAGACGGAGCCGCGCGTGGTGGGCGTGGCCGTGGCCGGCAAAAACGTCTCCGGCTACATCCCGTCCGAGCTCGGCTCCCTCCTCTTCCTCCGCCGCCTCAACCTCCACGACAACCGCCTCACGGGCGCCATCCCTGCCGCCCTCTCCAACGCCTCCTCCCTCCACTCCCTCTTCCTCTACAACAACGCGCTCTCGGGAAACATCCCCGCGGCCGCGCTCTGCGACCTCCCGCGCCTGCAGAACCTCGACGTCTCCCGCAACGCGCTCTCGGGGGAGCTGCCCCTCGACCTCCGCAACTGCCGCAGCCTGCAGCGGCTGGTCCTCTCCGGGAACGGATTCTCCGGGGAGGTGCCCGCGGGGATCTGGCCGGAGCTGTCCGGCCTAGAGCAGCTCGACCTCTCCTCCAACGCCTTCAACGGTTCCATCCCGCCCGACCTCGGCCAGCTGCCCAGGCTCTCCGGCACGCTCAACGTCTCCCACAACAGGTTCTCCGGCGTCGTGCCCCCGGAGCTCGGCCGCCTGCCCGCGACGGTAACCCTCGACCTCCGCTTCAACAACCTCTCCGGCGCCATCCCGCAGACGGGCTCCCTCGCCACGCAGGGCCCCACCGCATTCCTCCACAACCCCGCCCTCTGCGGCTTCCCGCTCCAGGTCGCCTGCCGCGCCGTCCCGCCGCCCACGCAGTCCCCGCCGCCGCTCAACGCCACTCCGTCGTCAGCAACGGCCTCCTCTGTTTTTCCGGACGGCCAGCAGCACCGTTCGATCAAGACGAGCCTGATCGCCCTCATCGCGGTCGCCGACGCCGCGGGGGTCGCCCTCGTCGGCATCATCCTGGTCTACGTGTACTGGAAAGTCAAGGACAGCCGCGAAGGCCGCCGTGCCATCGCACAAGACGATGACGACGATCGAAACAGGGGACGGCCCTGCGGCTGCTGCATCTGGGGCCAGCGCGGCAGAGGCGGTGTGGAAGAGTCAGACTGCTCGTCGGACGAGGAGGAGGAAGGGCGCAAGTACAGCAGCGGCGGCGGCGACGGGGAGCTGGTGGCGATCGACCGCGGCTTCCGGATGGAGCTGGACGAGCTGCTGCGGTCGTCGGCGTACGTGCTGGGGAAGGGAGGGAAGGGGATCGTGTACAAGGTGGTGGTGGGGAACGGGTCGACGCCCGTGGCCGTGCGGCGGCTGGGCGGTGGTGGCGCCGAGAAGCGGAAGGAGTTCAGGGCGGAGGCGCGGGCGATGGGGCGTGTGCGGCACCCGAACGTGGTAAGGCTGCGCGCCTACTACTGGTCGCCCGACGAGAAGCTCGTCGTCACGGACTTCGTCGGCAACGGCAACCTCGCCACCGCGCTGCGCGGTAAGCACGAGTACAACTCACTTACTCACTAGCTAGTGGCCGGTGAATTTGGGTAGACATTTGCGTAGTGTAGGAATACAAACACATCCGTGGAGGAGTCGGAAATTGCAGTAGGCTAGGCCCACAGCGCGATCGATCGAGGCCTCACATGAAGTTGAACGGACTGACTGGTCAGCCGATTCGATCCCATCTCCGATCGATCATGGAAAAAAGCAGATAGATAGGGGCCGGTTTTATCTCACGGCGGTCATGCACTGCGAGACAACCGGGAGAGCGAAAGCTTCCAAAGGAAGAGGCACACCGACTTGTCACTCACCCTGGATTATTGGATCCTGGACCACATTCTGCCATTTATGCCGGGGCGTACGCACTCAATCCATTCAAATTCCACAATTGTTGTCGACAGACTTCCAGATAGAGAGGCCCGATTGACAGAGCAGCAAACCCTGAACTTGATCTCCCCAAACGACCCTGCCTGCAGACCTAATTGAACTCCTTCAGATAGCAGAACATATACAAAAATGACCACCACTTGGCTCTGGCCCATTGGACAGCGACAGTTTTTATCTGAGAGACGATCTGCTGCAAGATGTTCCTATTTGCTCATGAGGACGCGGCCACTGAGTGAGCTAGCTGCTGCTGGTAGTACTTTTAGAAATATAAGACGTTTTAGCTTTATGAATCGAATGTATCTAGACATTTTTTATACATAGGTTCGTAGAGGTTCGTAGTAAACCTATATACTAAAAAGCGTCTAGATACATTCATTTCATAAAGCTAAAATGCCATATATTTCTTAACGGAAGGATATTACTTAAGAGCTAAGAGTCACGCACCATATGATGGTTGCACTAATTAAATTAGAGCCCCGACTAAGCAAGCCGCACCAAAATGCATTGTACTTTTATGCATGGTGTATATACTCCAAAAGGAATGCCAATGGATGTGCCTTTACACCGTCCCGATTCCTGATTCCTGCGTGGAAGGGAGAAAAGAAGACCTTTCTAGGCCTGGAACCTTTCTCACTGTCGTTAACCCAACAGAATGATCTTCTCTCTTCTGTTCTGGTGGGCTAATACTATAGTATAAACCCTAAAAGTCTTCCACGCGAGCCAAAGGAGAAGGCAGAAAGGTGATACTAATTGAGAGCGTGGAGGCACGCCACGGCAATGAAAGCATGCAGTCATGATCGATCGACGCTTTTGATTACCCTGTGATCAATGATGAATGCAGTACGAGTACTTGTTGCTCAGGTTGCTTGCGGGCTTTCTATGGCCTTTTAGGCATTGATATAGGACAAATAAAGGTCGACAGGGTTGGTGTGCAGTGAGGAAACCATAATCAATGTCTGCAGGAAGCAACTGTTTGTCTAGTTGTTGCCTTGTCGGCTCTCTAGTTACTTACTGCATACTTATCTGACAGCAAAATTACCATTGCCAAGTGAATGACGAACCAACAACACCATGAAAAGTTAATGCTCACCGCAGAAGTGTTCCTCATTAGACATCCCGATAGAGTCCAAGACTCCAAGATGCATGATGTGTAGTGCCCATGAACAGCTAGAAGTGTCATGGCATGGCTGCCTGTGTCTGTGGGGAGCACCAAAGCTAGCTAGCAAGGTGAGTGACGCTGCAACATGTGCCTGCTGCCTGGTGAAATACTAGTACGTACATAGCTTGATCTTCCAAAGTGGACACACCACACAACTCTGCAAACTAAATGGCCATTAATTTTGGAGCAGTTCTTTCACAATCAATGGCCACCAATTTTGCACATGATGAATCCATCGCATCGTATATAATGATTGCCCTTTGGCTAAGCTTGCAATCCAACAGTTCGTTTTTTTTTTTGACGAAAAAAACAATTCCATTTTGCCGTTACTCTTGTTTCTTTGCTTATTCTGAAAGGGGTAAATTGCTCGTTTTTGACAGATTTTTTTCTGAATAAAAATGTAAATTGTTTGACAATTGATGTCGCAGGTCGCACCGGCGAAGCGGTGTTATCGTGGTCGGCGAGGCTGAAGATCGCCAAAGGCGTGGCGCGCGGCCTCGCGTACCTCCACGAGTGCGACCCCCGCCGGCGGTTCGTCCACGGAGAGGTCAAGCCTTCCAACATCCTCCTCGACGCCGACTTCTCCCCCCGGGTCGCCGACTTCGGCCTCGTCCGTCTCCTCGCCATCGCCGGGTGCGCCCCCGATGGCACGCTCTACCCTACGGCTCCACCCCCGTCCTCGGGGAGCCTCCTCGGCGGCGCCATCCCTTACACTAAACCGACGCAGGCGCAGGCGAGTGGCTACCGGGCGCCGGAGGCACGCGTTCCCGGGGCGCGGCCGGCGCAGAAGTGGGACGTGTTCTCCTTCGGGGTGATCCTGCTGGAGCTGCTGACTGGGCGCGGTCCGGCGGACTACGCGTCGCCGTCCACGTCGGCGTCGTTCTCGGGGCCGTCGGCGACGACGACGGACCGGTCCGGGAGCGGTGAGCACGGGGCCGTGCCGGAGGTGGTGCGGTGGGTACGGCGCGGGTTCGAGGAGGACGCAAGGCCTGTGGCCGAGATGGTGGACCCGACGCTGCTGCGGGAGGCGCCGGCGACGCTGCCCAAGAAGGAGCTGGTTGCCGCCTTCCACGTCGCGCTCGCGTGCACCGAGCTTGACCCGGAGCAAAGGCCCAAGATGAAGACCGTCGCCGACAGCCTCGATAAGATCGGCTAGCGAGAAACGGATGCATCGCCGCGAATCTGCGACAAGCTTACTACACTGGCAAATACTGAACTATTCGCAGAAGTCCCTTTTCGGTTTTCTTTTCTTCTTCTTCTTCTTTTTTTTTTTGAAAGCTTCTTCTTCTTCTTCTTCTTTTTTTTTTAAAGCTTCTTCTTCTTCTTCTTGATATTTTTGTTCAGTTATATTCATATTTATTCATTGTTTTTCTCTTGTGTAATAGGGGCGTTTTCTTCCTTATTCCTTTGAATGAAATCGACGTTTTCTAATGATATAACAATATCATACACAGGAGGGGATTTTAGCACGACTATATTCCATAGCATTATATAGCACGACTCTGGTTGCTACTTATATATGGAACTAATCTACCAACAAGCTAATTCCGCCTTTTTATACTTCCTGTCAATTCCTCTTCCTCCACATTCCCATCAGAGTACAGCAGAGTTTATCTATAAGAAAAATCTGAACAAAAGAGGAAATCCGACTTCTTCCTCGGTTAGGCTGTCATAGACAATAGAAAGTTCTCAATATGGTGACATTCGGCATGGAAAATTAACAAAAGAGGAAATACTCCATCAAAATGTTGTTTTATTTCATTTTTTACATTCAACAATCGTTTGCTCGTAACATAATTAGCTATCTTGTATGGATTGTCTAAATTCACCTCATATGTGCTTGTCAATCGAAGCAACCAAGCGATCAATCTTAACTTGTTCTTCCAGTAGGGAAATATAAATTGGATGCTTTCTTTAAACTGGGAATTGTTGAGGCTCTCCCTTCCGCTGATGATTTCAATTACAACAACGCCAAAGAATGACCATTGAGTTCTTCCTTCCACTCATAATATGCACTGAGTTGGAAAGGAAGCTCTGCATTGTTGGTTATGTCGTATTCGGATGATTTCCTGACGGATGTAGGCAGGGATCATTGAACGCGTTTATGGCCTGCAAATGCAGTTTAGGCCATTCTTCTGTGAGAATGGCACATCAATAAAGGGGATTCTTAGCATCTGCCATCCAAGGTCAGTGCAAATCTCAGAGGAATGAAATATAGATGTGTATGATTTAATGTGTTATTTGGCAATGCCCTTTAGCTTGTGGAAAAGGTGAAATTATGACTTTATCCAGTATGAAATGATCTTACCAGGCTGTCAGAAGACTTTATGTGCATATACATGTAATAACTTATGGCTGGGAAGATAGAATGACTGATTTTTTTCTTTATGAAATGACTGATTTGTTCATGCTAATATGCCACCGATACCAGCAGCGGATGAGGCAATGAATCTGGAGCCTTCGCAAAAGCCACAATTTGGTAAGCATGGTTGCGTGGTTTCAGGCAATATATTTACATAGGAATGATGCAAAGTTTGACTGAAAGATGATTTAGAATTTCCTTTTTTCTATATTGAGATTTATTGCAGCAACAAGGCAGCGCTCTGCTACTGCTTCACCGGTGCAGAGTCTGGGGGATTCAAGCTAGGCCCGACCCTCTTGCGGATATTAGTACCAGATGTGCAAAAACTGGTTTTTAATACTTGCAAGATACTCTACTTGGAGCTGGAGCAACTGCAGCTGATGATGCCCTCTGTTGGTTTGCAGTATCCTGAGTGCATGTCCAACTGAAGAAATATCGCACTGTTTAAACTTTGTGTGCTTCAAGAGTCTATGGTAGAAGATTTTTGGAATCTAACAGGCTATCAAGTTTTTTGTCAGTGTCTTGTACCTAATACTATCTGTCAATAGAGCTAATGAGCACTTGTTTCTGCTGACACCAAATTCTTTTGTGCAACATCCATACGAGTATTTCTGGTACTGTGGATATGGTTCCTTGTCAGATAGTCTACTCTGATGATATGATTCAATCTTAAACCCAACATGTGAATCAAACCAACTGTTATCATGCAATCAGTGCTACGCAGCATTGCATCTCCACGTAATCAAAAAAAGTGTAATATTTTTTCTGGAGGACATGTCATCTAAGAATAATGGTTAGATTTTCTTTATATCTGACAGTGCATGCAGAGGAAAATGATTGGTGGTCTTTCCTTTTTTTATGTGCAATATTCTTCATGGTTTATTAATGTTTCAGGATGGTTAATGAAGTGGAAGAAGTCTAAAACTCTCTGGAATGAAGAGACGAGCAGCCAATCACAACCATCTAAAAAAATATACAACAGAATCCCACTTGAATTATAACTTACCAAAGCTGAATTTCCCCTTGATTGTGTATTAAGGAACATCTTGTTACATTAGAAACTTAGACTATGACACGTTCAGTAAGTTCTTCTAGATAACACGTACACACTTCTTATCACACTGAGCGCAACGCGGCAAACTTGTGAGAACTGCAGAAGCAGTTACTACATCTGGAGAAAACAAAATTGCCAAACCATTAGTACACCAGGCAAAACCTAATAGTACCAGCTATGCAGCATACATGGTTAAAAGCAGTTTATGAGTAAAAGGTGTGCACAAATTCAAAAAGTCTAACATGTATCATACTCCTGGCTGGGAATAACAATGACAAGAAAAGATAAATCCTTAAAACCTTTTTGGCAGCATAATTAATTGGGGTGAGACAGCTGAATGCTACTAATATCTTGCTTTCAGCTTGCAGACTATGCAACATGAAGGAAGAACTCTAGGCATGGCGAAAGAGGCACAAGCAAGTAACATCTGGATCATTTGGATACCATTTACAATCCAAAAGGGCATCATTTTGCAGCCTTGGCGTCACAATTGTTTTAATTGTTGTACTATGTGTTATTCACACAATGAATCCATAATAGCCGAATGGAATATAGTTTGTGGGTGCATGCTGCCCACATTGGCAGCCAAATAGATATTTTCGATAGAAAAAATGAATCAATCCAGTTTCCACAAACAATATACAGAAGATGTTTTTACCTGTTGAAGCATTCCAACACATTAGTACATCAAGCCAAACAATCACCCTTTGTATCATAAACCAGCAATGTCCATGCCTAGAAGCACAAGAAATCAGTCCATTAATAGAAGTTGTGAGAAAAATACATGGATATAAGAAGGCAACAGTAAGCTAGTTACATAGATGAACCGACAAATATAACTTGAGAAATACAAGTCTCCTTTTATAGATCTTTTAAAGCCCACTTTTGATACTAACAACAAATAAACAAAAACACGTCTGATGTAAAAAGCAAAGAACATCCTGAAAACAGGAATTTTCATGTGGAAATATTTAGCTGATGAGAAGAAGAAAAACTGTCTAGAATTTTTCACATATCAAGCAAACAAAATAAGAACGTACACTAATAAAACTCTAGCAACAAAGGTGATTCACAAGCTAATAAACTACATGAACAAAATACCTTGGGAATTCGCTTTAAAATACATGGAGCCTAATTCGAGACAAGAAAAGCAATTAATTTTTCTGGATCTTTTCAAGTGACGAAGAAAACAATCGTTTCAGATTATTAAAGCCGATACAAGTAATGGATAAAATAATACAGTTGGCACCAAAATTCGAAATATGCCAACCAAGTTATAAATTGACATTTGATTCTACATCTTTACTCATTTGGTATTTGAGTAAGATCTACCATGACCGAGTACAGCTAATGATAACATAAAAAATACAGTTACACATTAAATTTGACTGTCTAGCATAGCAACAATTGTTGATTAAGCTCAAGTTGTCCGGGGCTTGAGAAGCACAACAAAGATATTTGAGCAATCATTACGAAACATAATTGGGCTACCTTTACAATGTAATATGACCAAAGGATGAGCAATCATCTGGTGTATAGAAACTCCTGAAAGGATGATAGCGACCGGTATGATAAATGTTTCCATGAAGTTTCCGGGATTGCATCGACTTAAGTTGAAGCATGTAAACACTGTTGTTCATACGCAAAAATATGACATCATTATCCTCATCATATCCCCGGATAATTTTCTTCATGCCAATCGCTACTTCAATCCGAGGAGGGAGTCCAAGAATGCTATCCATCTCGATGGTCTTCCACGGCACCCACGCGGCAAAACCATGACCATTGACGTTCCTTTGCCACATTTGGAGATGAGGATAAGACAATATGGCAAATCCAACAGCGCCATCCTCAGCCTGGACGAGCTGACAGGATCCGTGGTGGAGATCATTTGAAACAGGAGGCCCCATGGTGACAGCTAGCCTCTGTCCATCCAGATCAAACTCAAGTACTCTGCCTCTCCTGGACGACCAGTAAAGTGAATTACCAACAAGGGTCGTAGGTCTACTAGCATCACGCCCAAGCTTGTATGTAGCCTCTGTAGAAATGAGATCGCCCCATATGCTGGTCTCGGAGGAGTAATAAACACGGACGGTGGGTCCTCTGTACATGCTCATCAGGACCACCTTGAAGGGGCTGGAGTGGCAGCCGCCGTGCACGTGGCCATTGTCGCCGGCGGCAGCACAGAGAACTGCCCCATTACTGTCAGATAGAAGTATCTCCATGTAATCAAAAAAAAGTTTAACCATTTTTCTACTGGACATGTCATGTGGAGTAATGGTTAGATTTTCTTTCTATCTGACAGTACATGCAGAGGAAAATTATTAGTACCATATTCTTCTTGGCTTATAAATGCTTCATGATGGTTAATGAAGTGGAAGCAGTCCAAAACTCTCTGGAATGAAGAGACGAGCAGCCAAGCACAACCATGTAAAAAATGATACAACAGATCCTCAGTTGAATTATAACATAACTAAGCTGAATTTCCCTTGATTATGTACTAAGAAACATCTTACTACATTAGAAACTTAGACTACAACACAAGTTCAATAAATTCTTCCAGATAACACATAACACACTGCCGACCACATTGATGCAACGCGCGCGACAAACTTGTGAGAACTGTGGCAACCATTACTTCATCTAGAGAAAACAAGATAAGTCAATCATTGGTAGATAGATACAAATGCAGACAAAACATAATAGTAGCACCTATGTGCTGTACATGGTTAAAAACAATTTATGAACAAGATGTGTGCAAAGTCATAAAATCTAACAAGTGTCATACTGCAGCCCATATATCATGGGAATACCAATGACAAAAAAAGGTACTCCCTCCGATCCATATTACTTGTCGCTAAAATGAATGTATCTAGCACTAAAACATGTCTAGATACATCAATTTGAGCGACAAGTAATATGGATCGGAGGGAGTAAATCCTTGAAGCCTTTAGACATTGTAATTTCTAAGGGTGGGATAGTTGGATGCTAGTAATATCTTGCTTTCGCTTGCAGACTATGAAACGGCAAAACAAAGGGAGAATTCTAGCCATGGCGAAAGAGGCACAATCAAGTATCATCAACAGCAACACAACACCACATGCAACATCTGGATCATTTGGATACCATTTACGATCCAATAGGGAGTCACTTTGCAGCCTTGGCATCACCATTGTTTTAATTGTTGTATGTGTGATTCACATTCATGAATCCGTATAGCCGAATGGATGAAAGTTTGTGGGTGCATGCTGCCCACATTGGCAGCCGGATAGATATTTTCGATGCAAAAAATCAACCAGTCCAGATCCTACAAACTATATGCAGAAGATGTTCTTACCTAATGAACCATTCCAACACATTAGTACATCAAGCCAGATGATCATCCTATGCATCATTAACCAGCAATGCCCATGCCTAGAAGCATAAGAGTCGGTGCATTGATAGAAGTTATGATAAAAAAGACATATGGATATAACACGGCAATAGTGAGGTAGTTACATAGATGAACCGACAAATATAACTTGAGAAAAACAATTCCCTTATATAGATCATTTAGAACCCACTTTTGATACAAACAATAGATAAACAAAAACACATCTAATACACAAAAAGCACAGAACATTCCAGAAAGCAGGAATTTTAATGTGCAATATTTTAGCTAATAAGATAAGAAGACTGCCCAGAATTTTTCATTTGTATCAAGCAGAAAAATTAGAATATGCCCAAACTAATAACTCTACTGGCCAAAGTGATTTTAAGTATCCCTCCCTAAAATAAATATAGCCTGATTAGAGACGAGAAAATTCAATTTATCTTCGTGTTATACAGGTGTACTAGTCACTTGCAGCAGCCGCAGCGGCCTTGGCTCTTCAACATGTGAGAACATCTCTATTATTTCAGAAGGTATAGGTTCAAGGAAAGTTGTTACCATGGAGATAACATTAATAGCAAGATCAAACAGATAGTGTTGGTTATTAGAATATAAGGTATTGGAGCAAACATGTACAAGACATTAATGGGCTGGGTTACTAAAAATAAAAACATAAGAAGTAAGGATGAGCAATCACCTGGTGTACAGAAGCTTGTGAAAGGATACTAATAATAGTGATTGGTCAGATGGGTTCCACAAAGTTTTCTGGATTGCATTGACATAAGCTGAACCGTGTAAACATTGGCATCCACATATAAAAAAATTACACCACTAGCCTCATCGTACCCCACTGTTTCAATCTGTGCCATTACTCCGCCAAACGGAAGGGGGAGTTTAAGAATGCTATGCATTCCAATGGTCTTCCATGGCACCCAAGTGGCAACACCATGATCATTGACGTTCCTCTGCCATATATGGAAGTGAGGGTAAGAAACTATGACGCAGCCAACAACGCCAACCTTGGCTTGGATGATCTTCCAGTTTGCATATAAGGTACCATCTGTAACGGGAGGCCCGCTGATCACAGTTAGGTTGTTCTCATCCAAATCAAACTCAACTATGTCATTCATCATGGACAACCAGTAAAGGCAATTACCAACAAGGACCACAGGTTTACCAGTAAGCACACATGACACGAGCGAGTTGTCGATTGTCCTTTCTGCCGGAGGAGACCAAGACCACCTTGAAGTGGCTCGAGTGGAAGCCGCCGTGGACGTGGCCAAGATCGTCGGCAGCGCAGAGAACCTCCCCGTCAAGGAAGGTGCTCTTCAATTCCGGTGGGACGGACACCTGCCGCTGCTCGCCGGTGATAGGGTCGCACACAACGACCTCATCCCGCAGCTGGTCTTTGACGAGGACGAGACCGTGGCGGCAACCGAGCAAATCATAACCTTCGCTGCCGCTGTAGCGCCCAAGGGAGAAGCGCTGAGGAGGGATGCGGTCGGGAGGGTCAGGCATGGGGGTGAACACGATCCCCTCGAGGCTGCGCTTGAAGACGCCGAGGAGGGGCGGCTTCCGGTGGTGTGCGCAGAACTGGCGGTGGAACTTGGGGTCGGTGACGAGGCCCCGCCAGCGCCTGCAGACGGCGGAGGCGCGTGGTAGCGAGGAGGGCTGCGGCGGGAGACGGATGAGGATCTCCCGGAGCATGTCGTCGTCGTCCGGCAGGGAGGCAGGCTCCGCCGGAGAGGTGCCGCGGCGGGTCACTCCGGCGTCCTCGTCTCTAGCGTGGATTTGGGGATGGAGGCGCGGGCTGCGGCGGATGGCCATTCCGGCGCCATCCTCACTCGCCTGGATCTGAGGACGAAGGTGGGGGCTGCGCCGGCGATTCATTCCGGTACCCTCCTCAGTCCTCACTAGTGCGGATTTGGGGCTGGAGCCTGGAGGCGGCTCGTTTCCTAGTCCTAGAGGAACTAGTGGAGTTTCAGTTTCATCAGACCATGTGAGCTCAACAAGTGTATTTCTCGCTGCCAATACCATTTGATTTAATATGTGGCATGGAGGCACCTATAAATCGGTTTATTTCTCTGAGCTAGGAGAATTTTGAGACATGCTTCTGAACTACAAAAATGAGTACCGTAGGGTTCATCTACAAGAAAATTCTGAACAAAAGCGGAAATCCGACTTCTTCCTCTATTAGACAATGTTATAGACAATAGAAAGTTCTCAATATGGTGACATTCAACATGGATAATTAACTTACAGTAGGATAAAGGGCTTAGTTTAGGGCCTCCGACTTTCAACAGGTTTAATATTAGAGTCATGTTGGTCGGTCAGGTTTCAACAAATCCATGCAAGTTTCGATAAACTTTCATAGTTTGGGCATGAGTTGCAAAAAAAATTCATAACTATTAGCATTGCACAATATTTGAAGGGCGGAGGACAAAGATGGCCAAGAACTGGATAAGTTTCAACATTTCTTTCAAACTTTATTTGCACAAAGCAAGGCAAATGAACTTGAACTGTACATTGACGTCACCTTGACCATCAGCAGTCTACCAACAACTAATGCACATACGGAAGGATATACCACCAGCAGATTCTACACATCAATGGTAGCATTTGCATCTGTATTTCATACAAACAGCCGCCCAGCTGACTCTACTCAAAACTGGCAAAAAATAGGAAAACAACAGGCAACCTATTGCATTGCCTGATCAGCTAGCTAGGAGAACAACATACAACCAAACAAGGCCTTGAAGACATAAACCTACTCTTCTGTAATGCCGAGTTTCTTGCGCGAGAAGTTATAGTAATCTGCGGTCAAAAGGCGCTGCCATCTTCTGCTAACTGTCTGAAGAATGCAGATTTTCTTTGGAGGAAGCTTTAGCCGTATAAGACAGGCAATAGCAAGATCATCACGAAGGCCAGGCAAAAGTGGTACTTGAGCCACAGCCATGTGTAGCATCATGTCAGTGCAACGCTGGCTGCAACCCAAGATACATAAAAAGTTATAAAGCGAGGAAATTCAGAAATTTTGCAGCTGATGACTGCGCGACAATAAATTTTACCCATAGCTGCGCTCGTGGTTGAACCATGCGAAGAGCTTGAAGGAACCGTCCCCCAAGGTAACTCCAGCATCGGCGTCAAAGAAGCACGACCTGTGTTGTCAAGGCCATGCAAATGATCGAATGAACACCTCAAAATCAAACCAGCAGACGATGATACATTGTGAGTACACCATACAATACCTGCAGTCTCCTAAATAATTTGTGGCCTTGAGTGCCACTCCTCCCTCCAGGTTAGCTAGTAAAGTGCAAAGTTCTTTCACTGCAGACTCCATCCTGTAAAATACAGCACTACACATTTCAGTAAATAAAGCACTTCACGACAAAGATACTTTGCAGTTCTGCTGCAATTTTTTCGTACATAAACAAGGTACACGGAATTACCAAGTTCCAATAAACATGTCGATCCTTTCTTGAAAACACCAGTTCCACCAGACATTTACAATATACCTTTCAGTAAGAAATGTACTTTGCAACAAAGTAACTAGCAGTTCTGCTGCGTTGCACATCATTACCAGGGGTACACGAAATTACCAAAAACAAATGATAAAAATGTCCGCCCTTTGTTGAAAACAGCAGTTCCAGGTGAGTATTCACAGGAATGACGACCAAGAATATCACTAAACTGCCAACTGAGCATTAAACTTACCTGACAGAATTCTTGACCATCTCATAGTCAGCACACTTGTCAAGTTTAACAGTCATTTCTACACAAGACAGTTTCACACGAGGATCATGGTGCCCCATCACATCAAACTTGCCAACTAAATCAGGAAAAATGGAACTGAGTGCCTGCAGTTTACGAAGTGTAACAATCAGGATGTCTGCTAAACAACTAGATTAATAACAGTAACACAATATTTTAAACGATAATAACACATAAATACTAGGTGGATTGTTACCTTGTTAATTCCTATTGCACCAGAGAATGATCCGGTTATAGTCACATGGCATTCTCTAATGCCAAATGTAGTGTGAAGGATCTGAAAACAATTCAGAGTCATCAGCAACTATACAAACCAAACTGAGGTGAAGAGCGAGCAGCTAAATAGAGGATGAAATTTGGTAACCTTTGCGAGCAGAGCAATACAAATTGTAGCGCAATCAGCAATTGAAATGATGCCAATATCTGGTGTGTAGGTATTTTCATTGACACCATAAACAAATGTGGGGGCATCAATGCTCAAAGCACAGATGACAACCTTCTTGGCGCCACCCTAGTACACAAGAAAGCAAACAGGCTCAGTAAAAATGCATGATTCTTTAGTTCGACATACATGCATGGAAATGTACATTAGTGAATTTCGAGCATATTAAACCGACTCCGAGTAAGCACATGAGAAAGTGAAACAACCCCCCACTATACTACTTTATGGGTTGGATCAAGCTGGGCAGCTAACTACATAAGTTTTGATTTAACAGAAAACGGTGGTATATACCTTCAAGTGAGCCCTGGCAGTACCCGTATCAGTGTATATTCCAGTGCTCTCCACAACGCAGTCCCCGCCAACCTTGGCCCATGGTATTTGCTCAGGCTCACTAAGATTAGAAATGACGTGTTAGGCTTACTACTTGAAATGATGACATGTAAATGTAACTGAATCGAGTGATCAAATGGAGGTCCTTACACAATATGTAGAACTTTGATGTCAGGGAATAAACCAGGAGGCATGTCCTTGAGGGATATAGTCTGCAAATTTACCAATTGATGCACAATAGGTCTTTAACAGATAGAGTAACCAAGTTATGAATAAAAGTAATAATGATGGTTTACCATGTCAGCCGCGCTGACAAAAGGGTCGTTGACGGCAACGAGCTGCATTTGCTTATCCTTTCTATGCAAAATAAGCCTCGCCACAAGTCTTCCAATCCGCCCGAAACCATTGATCCCAACCCTTGGTATGATTGCTTCACCAGGATGGGGTCC
Organism: Avena insularis; assembly: GCA_023614405.1. NCBI lineage: Eukaryota > Viridiplantae > Streptophyta > Magnoliopsida > Poales > Poaceae > Avena > Avena insularis. The sequence continues at coordinate 455,128,088 of CM042693.1, read as the reverse complement.
GAACTTAAGTCCCCCACGCTTTGATGCCTGCATAGGCACACAAATGAATTCAACAACAATAAGAGGAGAAGAAGATTAAGGAGAAGAACAAGAAGAAATGAGACACCACCAGATAACTACCTTGACTTCGATGAACTGAGGTGTGGGGTCCGTGTTCCTCAAGTGTAACGTTTCCAGTTCACCCTTCGTGAGATTCTTTTCCAAGTACTCCAAACCCCTATCCTGCTCATCTAGACCAGTTTCCACTACGTGCTTGGTGACCTCGTCTAGAGCAGTTTCCACAGGTGCGACACCCTGGTTATCACGGTCCTGCTTCCTTGGTCCTGTTTCACTATCCTGGTAGCTCGTCTTGGCGAACAGATCCCCCTTGACATACACCGGGTCTGTGTCCACTGGTGTATCCTTACCAGGGAGCTTCGCCTGCTGCGAAGGTGCCGCACGGCAGCTCAGGACCGACGGGAACACCGTGTCAGCTTGCTCCATGGCATTGGGGTACAGAGCATCACCAAATGCTGATACACAACAATTCCAGCAGAGTTAATAAACCGAGAGTCAGTTAACCAAAAGGCTGAACAAACATAATGCATATACAAGAATAAAAACACTAATTTTTCCTGACTAGTTACAACTCACAACATCCCCTGACCACTGCTATGATACACTAATCAAGAAACAAACAATGCAAGATGGCATTCGTTAATTTATCCCCTGATTTAAGAAGTGGGATGCCTATTCAAGAAACTAGGCTTATCTGTTTCCTCACTGGATTTAAGAAGACTCAGAGAATGGATATTAATTCCAGAATAATATTATAATTAAGCATGCAATCCCTATCAAATTGGCCATTTACCTTCACTGGTCAAGCTATACTGTAGCTAACAAGCTAATTCCTCAAAACAGGCTTTCGCCCCGCTATATTAATATAGCAACCACACAAATGTAGCTAACTAGCTAATTCACCAGACAAAAGAAAATGTTGACAGTAACCTTGAGGCAGGAATTAAGTGACTAGAATCCTGTTAATGGACCCAGTCCAATGCACTGAGTTCATTCATCCAGTACCTACTAGATATTGAATCTTGAAAATTCTGTCACGAACATCAGGCACAATTCAACATAGCAACCCTCTCTAACTTCTAACGGGACTCGAGAACCCATTAACAACAATGCAAGCTGGCATTCGTTAATTTATCCCCTGATTTAAGAAGACGGGATGCCTATTCAAGAAACTAAGCTTATCTGTTTCCTCACTTGATTCACTGAGTCATTCCAAAAAGAGACCAAGAACCAGAACCTAATAGTATAATTAAGCACGCAATCGCTATCAAATTGTCCACTGACCTTCCCTGGTCAAGCTATCCCGTAGCTAACTAGCTAATTCACCAGACAAAAACAAATGTTGACAGTAACCTCGAGGCAGGAACTAAGTGACTAGAATCCTGTTAATGGACCCAGCCCAAAGCACTGAGTTCATTCATCCAGCCGCTACTAGCTATTGAATCTTGACAATTCTGTCACAAACATCGGGCACAATTCAACATAACAACCCTCTCTAACTTCTAACGGGAATCGAGAACCCATCAACAAAGGAACTTGAGAATGATCATCCAAGAAAAAAGACGGACACGAAGCAAGATTTCCTGAAGCCAGTCCAAGAAATTTGTACAATGAAGCAGGCATGTACTTATTGTTCAAGAACCTAGCTATTCTCTGCTGGATTTGTAGGGAATTAGTTCATCCACCACTCGGAGAAACTGAAGGGCATTAGTAAATTTGAGAAAGCAGAACTGACAGCAACCGTGGATCTTGACACTACACAATCGTCACGAAAAGCACGAACTCTGGTATTCGTTGCGCCTACCCGCACAGATTCATCCACAAATTAAGCGCCAGTTTCTTGCGGGAACAGAAGTCACGTGCGTGGGGATTCGGAGAAGAAAGGGCACCTGAGCCAGGCGGAATAAACGGGAGTAAGGCGGCGTTGGACGTGTCCGCAGAGGAGGATGCGAGGTCTGTTGCCGTCCCCGACCCCGAGGACGTCGCCGTGGAGTCGAGTCCGCGCGAAGCCGTGGACGCGGTAGCGGCGGAACAGGAGGAGGTGGAGGTGGCGAACAGCGGCGCGCAGGTATCAGACTCGAGCGCGGCCGCGGTGGAGTCCATGGGCGCGGGGGCGAGCGGGGTCACGGCGGAGGCGCCGACGGGGGTCTTGGACTCGGTGGTCTCCGGCGTGGAGAAGGAGGCGTCGGGCAGGGCCACGGAGCCCATCGTGGAGGAGTCGGTGGACTCCGGCGCGACGGAGCCCATGGCGGAGAGGTGGAGGAAGGGAGGGGAAGGGGAGGGGAGGCGAGGCTTCTGGAAGCAGAGATTCTGTTACGGTTGGTTACCGGGCAGTTGCGGTTGCGGGCGCGGGATGCGTTTGAGTTTTCAGGAGGGGAAGGGGAAGAAAAGGATTTCGTCTTTTAACCCAGAGCAACGGTCGATCGACGTCGACGTGGGTTGAACAGAGCATGCAGGCTATGTGTTGGACGAAATGCTCCTTCATTTTCCTTCGTTGACTTGGAACAGGACATCATTCAGAGCATATACAATGCAAGGTGCTAAAGGTGGTGCTTAGCAAAATAAACCAAGCATTCGTATAAGCACCAGTGCTTATTTGTACACGAGAGGTGACTAATTAGTTATTTGTCTAGTATAAATAAGCACCGGTGTTTATAAAAAAATCGGTTAATTTTTCTAGACACCTCCATAAGCACCTAGCATTGTAGACCAAGAACTTCTAAAACCTGGATAAACCGCAAATTTAAACGCCTAAAATGTATTTTGGATCAAATTTACATGAAAATAGGCTCTGCGGGAAGCCCTGGCATTAGGTCAGTCACTCACATCATTCCTACCATTTTTTATGCCCCGCAACATCTTTGCAACAATTTACTCTGCGATATCGTAAAATGTATCCGGATTTCGTTGAAACATTGAAAAGTGCCTATGCAACAAAAAATAATGTGTATGCAACAAATTTCAAGAAGTTGTCGGAAAAACATTGAAAAGTACATCGCAACACATGCAACATGAGAAAAAAACGCATGCAACATATGTACATGTCAAAATGTCGTTTGCAACATCAAAATCACTAACATCTGCCATAAAAAATGGAGACATCGATATCGCTGCCATGGGGGGTTGAGGGCGTGAATATGGCTCTCCACACTACGGGAAAACATGGCGCTGTTGCATGTGCCTTTGCCGCAACAAGACGTTTGCCGTGTGTCCTTCTAAAAAATACACGGCATAGAGATAACGCACGGCAAAACTATACAGACACACCAAGGAGAAAACACGGCAAAATAGACAAAAACACGGCAAAAAGAAGCGGCAAAACAGTAGAAAAGCACACGGCAAAGGAAAAGCACACAACAAACTGACAAGGAGGGCCACATCCTTGCCCGGTGGCCGACGGTGTCGACTGGCAGGACTTTGCCGTATCACCGCCGCATTTACTCAGAATTTTCAAATTTCTATTTTTTTTACGCGCGAATTTTCCATGCCTTATAATTTTTCCTACGCGGGTATTTGTCCCACGCGAATTTTTAAATGGCTCTGCCGTGTGTTCCTGGCCGAGGCCACACGGCAAAGGTCGCAAGACACACGGCAAAGGTCTTTGCCGTGTGTTCAGGCAAGACACACGGCAAATGATCTTTTTTTGTTTTTCCTGCCTCCTTTTGCCGCCATTTTATTTCAACACACATTTCATCTCTATTATCATCTATATTGCATCTATGGACACGTGCGGCACATATCCTACGTCCACATGCAAGTTTTCGTAAGATCCTAGCGCTCCGACGGTCTTTTTCCAGCGAAACACCATATGCGGACCCCGGCGGTCTACCCCTATAGCTATCTTCGCACAAGGTTTCACCAATGTATTTTTTCATTGGTTTAAGTTTGTTTAGGACATAGCTATATGGAAAATCAATTTTAGAACCATGTACCACATTGTAGCCCCTGGTATACCCGCAGCGGGACTGTTTCCACCTACACAACCAGGACTTTGCTAAATGTTATCGCATGAATGTGAAGAAGGTAACACCTAGGATCTTTGATAAAATAGCATATTATGAATCTAAAAATGATTATGGCCATAACATTCGCGAACCTTTCAAGCCAAATGACCAATGTTATGGTCATAATCACGACATAGTTTGTGATAATGTGTCCATATTGTGCATATATGTGTGCTTGGGATGGCGAACAATGTTGCAGGAGGAAGTTTTCTTTTTCATCGCATGGAAAATTCATTTTCTATTTTCCGAGTGCCAAAATCGGGGCGTTTTGTGAAGCAACACCGAATGGTCAATCCAAAATGCTACCACCCCAGTTTTCAAAAATACTAGACCACCTTACATGAACAATGTCCCAACCAGGGATTCACGAACCTTTCCGTCCACCCCTGATGGAAAAGAAAAAGTCTGCCGAATTGGTAGGAAGTTGGTCCGATTTAAACTACATGTACATGATCTAATGCTCATGATTTTTTTTAAAAAAAATCATTTTTAGACTCACAATATGATGTTTCTTCTGAGATCCAATTCAAGTTTAGATATTCTCATCCCATAGCTCCCGGGTGTCACTGTCTTCACGCGCATGTGATAACACTTAGAGAAGTGATGGACGTGTCGCTGGGAAACCCCCGCTACGGGTCCAACGGGGGGCAACCGGTGGAATATTGGGCCCAACCTTAGTTTTCTATGTAGATATGGCCTGAACATGCCTGAACAAACAAAAAAGTACATTGGTCAACCCTCGTACGGAGATAGCTAGGGGTAGATCCTCGGGGCCCCTGCAGACTAGGGTTTCGATGGAAAACGGCCGCCGGAGCGCTGGAATCCCACCAAAACTTGCATGTGGCCATGCCATGTGTACAAAAGTGTGGTAGATGGTCCATAGATTCAATGGCTAGCTCCCGGGTGTCACCGTCTTTACACGCATGCGATAACACTTAGCAGATTCCTAGAACTTTAGGTGGAAATGTCCCGCTGCGGGTATATCGGGGGCTAGAATGTGCCACATGGTCCCAAACTCGGTTTTACTTGTATCTATGGCCTAAACATACCTTAACAAACAAAAAAGTACATTTTTAGTGGAACCTCGTGTGGATAAAGCTAGGGGGTAGATCCCCGGGGCCCCCCTAGACGGGTCTTTTCGGTGCTTTCACCCATAGTTTGAAACGGGCATAAGAATTTCAAAAACGGTCCGAACAATGTAAATTATTTGTGTGGTGTCATATTATGTGATATAGTTTCAAGGAAAAATATAAAACTTGGTATATTGATTGCATCTCAAAAAAACCTTCACAGAAATGACCTATCATGTTCGAGGTTTCATGACTTTCAAGCCAAACGACCAATGTTATGGCCAGAACCACGATATAGTTTGTGATAATGTGCCCATATTGTGCACGCATGTGCATATTGGGATGGCGAACAATGTTGGAGGAGGAAGTTTTCCTTTTCGTATGAAAAAGCCATTTTCTATTTTCCGAGTGCCAAAATCGGGGCGTTTTGTGAAGCAACACCAAATGGTCAATCCAAAATGCTAATACCCCATTTTTCAAAAATACTAGACCACCTTACACGAACAATGTCCCAATCGGGGATTCGCGAACCTTTCCGACCACCCCTGGTGAAAAACACAAATGTCTACAGAATAAGTAGGAAGTGGGTCCGGTTTGAACTACAGGTACATGATCTAATGTTCATGATTTTTCAAAAAAATCATTTTTAGACTCACAATATGATGTTTCTTATGAGATCCAATTCAAGTTTAGAGATTCCCATCCCATAGCTCCCGGGTGTCACCGTCTTCACGCGCATGCGATAACACTTAGAGAAATGTTGGACGTGTCGCTAGGAAACTCCCGCTACAGGTCCAACAAGGGGCAACCGGTGGAATATTGGGCCCAGACTTGGTTTTCTATGTAGATATGGCCTAAACATGCCTAAACAAACAAAAAAATACATTGGTCAACCCTCATACGGAGATAGCTAGGGGTAGATCTCTGGGGCCCCCGTAGACTAGGGTTTCAATGGGAAACGGCCGCCGGAGCGTCGGAATCCCACAAAAACTTGCAAGTAGCCATGCCATGTGTACACAAGTGTGGTAGATGGTCCATAGATGCAATGACTAGCTCCCAGGTGTCACCGTCTTCACACGCATGCGATAACACTTAGCAGATTCCTGGAACTCTAGGTGGAAATATCCCGTTGAGGGTATACCGGGGGCTAGTCATTGCCACATGGTCCCAAACTCGGTTTTCCTTATATATATGTCATAAACATACCTTAACAAACAAAAAAGTACATTGGTAGAACCTCGTGCGGAGAAAGCTAGGGGGTAGATCCCCGGGCCCTCGTAGACGGGTGTTTCGGGGGGAGAATGACCCCCGGAGCACCGGAAACCCACCAAAACTTGTATGTGGACCTAGGAAACATGCAAGTGGACCTAGGATATGTGTGAAAGTGTGGTAGAAGGCCCATAGATGGAATACATAGCTCCCCGGTGTGACCGTCTTCACATTCGGGCGATAACACTTAGCAGATTCCTAGAACTCTAGGTGGATATGTCGCGCTGCGGGTATACCGGGGGCTAGAATGTGCCACAGGGTCCCAAGCTTGATTTTCATTATATCTATGACCTAAACAAACCTAAACCAATAAAAAAGTACATTGGCGGAACCTCGTGCGGGGAAAGCTGGGGGTAGACCTTTCCGGGGTCCACAAACGGGTGTTTCGGGGGGGGGGGGGAGGGGAGGAGAAAGACCACGGAGGACCGGAATCCCGCAAAAACCTCCATGCTTCCCTAGGATATGTGTGCAAGTGTCCATATTGATATATCAATATGGGTGATGATAGAAATAAAATATGTGTTAGAAGAAAATGGAAGAAAAAAAGTTAGAAAAATGAAAATATATACTCCGGAGATAAAAAAGTTGTACTATTGTTGATGATGATTGATAGATCGGTAAAATTTCACAAAAAAAATAATGTTCTCTTAGGCGAGCTATCGTCTGGAGGCAATGTATTCGTTTCACATGCAAGCCAACCCTCGATCCGTGGGCACCAGCATCGAGCCAATTAGAAGAGAGGACTAGCCTACCCATGGATCATCGCCAAGAAGATGGTAACAGCCGTCCACGCGAGCTGGATCCAACGTCCTAGAACACCCAGTCAGAGGAACCCTACACACTGAACCACGCACGCAGGACAGACGCGAGATACACACGCACGCACGCGAGACTCCTCCCTCGATCCCAATCCCCTCCACCCACCTTGCTCTCTCCCCTCCCCTCAGGCGCCGCCGGCGGGCCACCCCCTTGGCCGCCCCCTCCTCCAACCACCACCCACCTCCCCTCTCTCTCCGATGCTCGCTGCGCCGGCCTGCTCCTCCAGCTGCGCTGCCGCCGGGACAAGGAGGCCCCCTGCACCGCCAAATCCCAATCCAGCGCCATCGGCCGGACCAGACTTCCGCCAGAACAGCCTGTCGCCATTAGGGACGACGTACCGGTGGCCATCCTCTATTTGCCCCTCCTCCTGGCAACCGGGGAGCACCCCACAGAAGATGGGGACGCAAGCTAGGTGGACGAGCTGGTGGTGTCTTTGCGAGTTTCTGTTGCTTTTGTCTAGGGGAGCTGCTGCCGACGACCTCCTGGAAGACCTCCCCAAGATGCCGCCGCAGGCGACGTCCGTGACCTCCTGCTGCAGGCCACCTTGGCAGCAAGCTTCTCAAGGTGAGCTCTCTCCCTCTCCTCCTACTCCATGTAGTCTTGCTAATTTTTTTCTTTATTTTCTGCTGAATCGAGCGCTGTACGTAAGCATGCGTGTATGCAGTAGATGGATTTCACCAAGTCAAAACTCTTCGTGTGCATAGTCAGGTCCATACAGCGTTATGCATAGATGCTTGTATATTTCGAATTGAAACAATTAAGAATGTTGTAGGTCTCATCATAGGCTTTCTAACGACACCGATCTGATTTTTGCACATGATCATAATGACAATGAAAGCCAATGATATCTTAGTTGTTACAACGTCTATCAAATTTCTATTTTTAGTTGACAAAAAAGTAATGGGTTTGGTGTTATTGGGATCTAGATTTATTGGTGCCTGCAGTTTTCCCATTTCATTCATCGTTTTAAGTTGGAAATCTTGATATTTTCATGATACCATGAGAAGTAGGTCCATTCTCATCAGTTCCCACATAGGTGATGGATATGTATGTTCTGAAGAATTAGAAACCACTAGCTTGGTGTAAGAATGGATGTCATTTCATATTGGTTGAGGCTGCAGTACTCAATAAAAGATTTTTTCATTGATGTAGTTAAATGCAGAATGAGAGAAGCTGTATACATGGGAATGCTGAGTCATCACCATGCCTATATCTCCTACCATGCTAATCTTCCTCAGGGCTGGTTGTTCCTGTTCAGATGTTGCACTCAATTTATAGGAAACGCATGCACTCAATTTTCAGGACTTTGATATATGCCTATTTGCACAATAGAGCTGGTCTGTTCAGGGTTGTTCAATATTTTGATAGTTCGCTGGTTGTGATGTACATGCAGTATTGAAAATCTTGCATATCTTTCAGGTTAGCGGTGGAGGAGGAGATAAAGGGCACAAAGCGGGAGTACCAGGAGGTGGCGTTGAAGGGGAACCGGAAGGAGGCGCAGTTGCGAACGACATTAGCAACATCTACAAGTGCAGCGGGGAGCTGCTTTGGTGGCCGCGGATCGACTACCTGGTCCTGCCCGTTGCTCCACTCTAAGACCCTCGCCTGCCAGGTTACCGCCGCTGCCATTCTCTATCTAGTGCAGTAATAGGTTTCTATAGTTTCTATACATAGAATCACTCCGCACATAGGTTTCTATACATAGGTTCTATACTTTGTCATATGACATGTGAATCTCAAGTCTTTCCTTTCAAACTTGTACAATTTGTCGTGTCTTGTGAATCTCATGTCTTTCCTTTTGGATTTGTAGGACATGCATGAACGATGAAGATCTTCAATTTGTAGGACATGCATGAACGATGAAGATCTTCACCGTTTGTCGTCTACATGTGAATTCTTTGTATATTGAACTTTTACGGACTCTATTTGTAGCTTGTATGGACTATGGACTATGTATGGACTCGTTAGTATGCATATGGAACTTGTATGTTATGGATCTATTATGTGGTGCTACATATGTTGTTATGGATCTAGCTGCAAGATATGGTGTTATGAATATTGTGTGTTTAAACTATAGGGATTAAACAAAAAAGGCAAAAAAAATTATGATGGGCCTTTGCCGTGTGTGCACACGGCAAAGGACTAAAGGAATGCGCACGACAAAGACAGATGAAAAGCACACGGTAAAAGAAGGGCGCACGGCAAAGCACTGTGCCAAGGTTGACCCGGTGATTGGCAGCCCTTCAAGACACACGGCAAAAACATGTCGAAGACACACGGCAAAGACTGACGCACGGCAAATTGACATGGACGGCGTTATTGGGACAGCTACCACCGTCAAGTACTTTACTTTGCTGTGTACTTAGAAAAGCGCACGGCAAAGGCCTTTGCTGTGCGTTTTCCCCAAAGCACACGGCAAAGATCATTTGCCGTGCCTTTCTTTGCCGTGTGACGTTTGCCGTGTGTGGCCACACGACAAAGGCTTTGCCGTGTGGATTTCCTATGTTGCCGTGTGGATTTGCCACACGACAAAGATCTGTTTTCCCGTAGTGCCATAGGCGCGCTGAATGTGGCAGGCAGGCTACGCGTTCGACGAAATGCTACCGTCGTTCTTCCGTGTTTCTTTTTTTTATAAAGGAGGCAAAAGCTTTGCATTTTATATTGGTATAGGAGGAGAAAACACGGGCTTAAACTATCTAAAAGGAAAATAAAGCACGCGCTACACTAACTGATAATTTCCGAAGGTGTTTCGCACCCCCTCGGTCTTAAATTCTTTGCATGAGATCTGATGGTTTGTTGTTGGGATTCTCGGCATTCCTCTTTCCAAATTTCTCAAGAGATGAATATGATGGTAGTCATGTCCCTTCATAGAGAGGAGGTGAGCGTCCTAGCAAGGGCGTGCCAATATTGGAGTACCATGGACGTCCAAATTCCATACAGTATTGAACAACAGTTGTGGGCATGAAAGCCAGGTGGCTTTGGTGATTTAAATCCTCAAGGAGTATTGTCATTCGATAAGAATGTACTTCGCCGTCTCAGGGACGCACTTGCAGGTGGGTTAATGAGGCCACCTCCGCTTTGCTACCAGATCTGAAGTCCCACAGCCAGTTCTATATAGCAAGCCATGCAAAGAAATGACATTTTGTAGAGGTCCATGTCTTCCATACAATCTGCTCGAAGGAGCAAGGGGATGCTACTTGTGGTTGTGGTACTCGGGTGTTGAGTGTCCTTCTAGGTTCTAGCTGGTAAAACAGAAGACTAAAAATCCTCTTTAGTTTAGCATGTTGAACTCAAAATCCTTGTTGTGGTTCAAATCCACCTCAGAACGAATAATGAATGAATGCAGTCGGTCAACCAAGTAAGCTTATGGCTCGATCATAGAAGGGGTGGTCATAGGACGTGGCCAATGTTGTCTATTGCCATCTTCAAAGGTTTGGGCGAGACAAGTTCCACCGAACCAACCAAGGTCATGTCGTTTCCTTTCTCATTTTTATTTAGTATCGCCTCAATGACTAGATATCAGTCTAGGCAACAACAATAGATGGGCACTGATCTTAAGGTTGTGTGCATCTCTCGGAATAGCTTTGTGGTACACAAATCAGAACAGAGGATTAAATATGGACTCTTCATCTGTTGTAGATCACACAAGGTTTTGAATCTAGTAACATCCAGTAAGTAAAATTAACTCAATATAAATAGCTCTAGAGATAACAAAACGGAGTAACATAAGATTTATTTTTTATCATTGTGTCATGCTCATAATCCAGTTAGCTATCTTGTTGGGATTGTCTCAGTTCACATGGGACCTGATACATCTGAGGCTTCAGGTGGAGCAAAGGAGCTTGCACCTCTAGCATACCAAATTTGTCGGACATGTTGCAACAAAATTATGATCCATGTTGGTCTCTTTATCCATGATACCGATGCCCTTGGTCTTGATCGTGAAAATGACTAGGACAATGATGATGATATCGATGCCTGTGAGGCTATGAGGTTGCATCTCCTAAGAAACCAGACCCAACATGATCCAAACTATGTTGAACCTAACTTTCGTCACATGAGTGATTCGTGGAATGTGTGAATCTTAGATGAGTTGAGATGCTTTCCAACAAGTAGTTTGTCCTCCTTTACACTGGGTTGTTGTCAACCTGTAACATCATTAACAAAGCCTTGCAATTTTGTTTGTTTTAGGCTAACAATTTTTTCTGACCATTGGGGAACCATTCGGAAGGGGGATCAATATGTTCCAAGCTCTGCTTGCTGACGGTTACAGCCAAATCCTTGCAGCCGAGCCGAGGTACCATCCCTTTAGACTGGATGCATTTCCGCTTTTCATAATCTATAACCATGAGAAGCAATCATAACAACCCAATTCTATGTGAGGTAGCGGCAGGAGTGCAAGATTCGAGCAAGCGACCAACGTCATGGAGAGGAGCTTCATCAAGCATGAAGTGTGGCTCTTCGGTGATGGTCTCTGGATGCAAGTTCTTGATAGATGTCGTTATCCAGCCGGCCAACCTGACGGAGGCAGTGAAGAGCGGGGGTGGTGGAAGCATGATGAGAGGTTAGAACATATGTTGCATTAGGATCCTGGACTAGCTCTTTCAATCTCTAAGGGGAAGACATAATTCATGAGGAGAGGTTGCAACATATGTCGCATTAGGATCATGGACTGGATCTTTGAATCACTAAAGGGGAAGAAATAATCTTGTGTAAAGATTTGTTCATTTCTCTAAGCTGTGTATGCAGAAGGAAACATTTAGATTTGAATCAGATGCTTGTAATATAAGATGTCCTCACCCAACATGCACTTAATGTTTTTTAATATCTCTAATGAGGAATATATATTAATTTGTGCACAGTCAAGGCTAAATATAGGGTGAGAAAGTCACATGGTGTACATACATGTCAAATCTTTGTCTCCAGAAAAGATAATCTTAAATTTGAAATATTCCAAATTTCATCAAGAACCAGTTCAGCTCAGTAATAACTTCACTGATATTATTTATGTTTGCGTATCTTCCTGCCTGACGGGTTTTGGGGAGTTGCATGTCATGTCTTTAATTTGATAGGAATTCGTTGGTGTCGCATGTGTTGAACCGGATGATTTTAGGCGTCACGTATCTGCATCCCCGGCTCCTCCCCAAATGATTGAAGGTGTCGCGTATTTGCTTCCTTGGCTCCCCAACCCCGAGGGAGATGAAGGCCTTCACATAGTGGGGTCAGGTGGCGATGGAGACACATGTCTCCTTTGGCGTGTCCACGACTAAATCTGGTCAGTTTCTGCGACACACTGTGGTTGTACCACCGAGAACTGAGCTACACATATTTTTATCTCTAGTTGCGACACATGGGCATGTTTACTAGTTACATTTTATTAATCAAATGTTGAAAGAAAAAAATATGTCTCGCCGGTGGATGCACCCCGAGCCAAATGAACAACGGCTTATTTGCTGTTCACGGGCCGACAAAAAAAAATACATTTACTGTCTAAAATAGATCGGTCCGCTAGAGACGCCCTAACTGGTTAACCTAACCCCAAATATGGTATAGTTTCACGCAATTTACTCATACCGAGGCCATACCCTGTTAAGTGCTAACTACTATGTGGCAAGAGATGCATGCTAGCTAGCAGCAACTGGTGGGTGAAAAGCAACGGAAACAGAGCAGGTTGGGCTCGCGTGGGATACAGAAGGTAGTATGAATAAGGTGTATTTCCTGAAACTATGCAGCGCACTTGCCATTACTGTGGCTGCTGCTTAAGGATGTACGATGTAGGCGGACGTCCTTATAGGCCTCGATGTCTGTCCGCTAATTCGTTCTCCAGGCCGAGTTCATGCAGTAATTCCATGTCAGCCGGACAGGCGGCATGCATCCCTTGTTAGCACTAATCTTGATTCATGTATCTGCATATTTTGTTTTTAGTTCTGCATCATGTAGTCTAGCTAGAATGCTAGATAGGGAGCTGCTGCTGGCCGGTGAGGCTTCAGTGTGCAGTGTGCACGCAGGACGCGAGATGCCAGGCCGCCGTGTGCGTGATTGGGTGGGCTAGGTGAGATGCTGAAGTCGTGAGAAACGGGCATGGCGTGCAAGAAGGAGAAGAACAGCCTGCATGCTCCAGTGTTAGTCGAATGATCACCAGATCATTCAGTTAGTTTGTTAGCAGAGCGTTGTGCATGTGCGCATCGTGTTGTACTAGAGTGATTCTAGGAGATGACCGATCGATCTGGTCAGCTAGTTAGTGCGTGTGTGTGCATGGAGTTAGTGGAGTTAGTGGCGCTGCTGCATGCAACGTGTGAGCCTATTTAAAGGCATGTAATCAGCAAGTTTAATTGAGAGATTAATTAAGGAGTTGAGAAAAGGTTGGCCGTGTGAGGCACACTTGTTTCTCCATTTTTCTCGAGTGAGTTCAAGGTAGAAGAAAGGAGCTGAGAGATTCAGCTCCAACATCCCTAACTGCTGTGGTAGTATGAACAAGGTGTACGGTTACACACAAACTTCCGATACCATACCATACCATACTGCTGAGGCATGAACATGATGAAATCCGAGTCCAGAGAATACAGATAATGAAAACAAGCACACACATACATACAGAACGGGAAACAAACACAAGCAGCAGAATTAAGCTTCAGTGATGCATGTGACTACTCGAAAAGATCTTCAGCGAAATACTCGAAAACAGGGCGACGATCTTCTTTAGCTGCATCTTTATTCGAGTGAGGACAAATGAGCGAGGCGCACACGACGGATGCTTCGTCTTGATTGGGATGTTGTACATTGTACTTCAAATCAGGATGGTTGGGATGTTGTTTAACTGCCTCCTTCACCGGGTACATGTTGCAGCTGTCACCGTTGAGCTCAAGCTTCTTCAACTTCGGAAGGTTGCTGACCCCAGACAGAATTTCCATTGAGACAAAAGACCAGGCAATCATCTCAAGCTTAGGAGCCGCCCCAGCCTTGAAGGTAATGCTGGTGATGTTGCTGCCCTCGACGACTAGAGACTTAATACTCTTGAATTCTTCTTTCTCAAATATGACTTCACTCTTTGTGTAAGACTTTTGTCGAAGCCTGAGGCAGCGCAAGATCCTAAGCTTGCCAAGGATGCGTAAAGCATCTTCCCCAAGGTCAGTCTCGCTCAGTGTTATCTTGGTAAGATGTTCGTGCCCTGCAATCCAGAGGTGAAGCCCGCCTGTGATGCCGCTGATGTTCAGGCTCTGAAGATATTTCGGAGGTTGGGGTAATCCACCCCCACTTTCAGTCTGCCGGATCATCTGGATTGACAAGGAACGAAGGCAGCCATGCAATTTTTCAATCTGCTGAAACAGAATACCCAGATCATCCTGCTTATCACCCTCGAGAATCACCCCAAGCTTCCTGAGATGTAGCAGCTTGCCAACGTCAATCAGATCATCATTGTTGGAAACTTCAACATGGGAGAGCACCTCGAGTTTTTTCCATTCTTCGGATGCTCTTGGGAAGGCGCACCGTGGCAAATGACTTCTTGAACCGATCAGCTGGGCTGTTGCCCGGAGAGCCTCTGTTTCCAGCAAGCAGATGCTTTAGCATGGGAAGCAAAACAGATTTCGTGGCGAATGCACGTATGATTGTTTGTCGGATATCCAATGTTTGCAGGCACTGCAGCTTCTCAATTTTCTTTGGCAGCTCAGCGACATCTGTGTTCCTAAGGCTCAAGTACTTGAGCAGTAGTATCTTGCAAATATTGTTCAGATGCTTCTTCTTCAACCCTTTGCAACCTTGAAGATCCAGCACCTTGAGGAACTCCCATTGAGCAGATTCAGACAGAGACTCGATGATAGCCAAGATGCCATGTCCGGGTGGATCAGATTCAGAAAGAGTCTCCTCTTCCTGTATTGCTACCCTGGTGTTGATGGAAAAGCGGTGAGCCAGTTCAGGCAGTGACGATGTATCAACGAAGCCTACGTCCGTAACAATGAAGTCATGAACAACATGATTCACCGTAAAGCTCTTGATCTTCCCTGCAGCGCTGGTTTCTCCCGGACAAATGAATCCCCGAGTGACCAGCGAATCGAAAATGCGCTCAGCTTGATCATCCACTGTTGTGCCCATCCCAGCGCTTCTTTTTGTTATCAGTCCTTCCGAAGCCCACCTCCTGAGAAGATCAGTCCTCCTGATGCTGTGCCCCTGGGGAAAGATGGATAGGTACATCAAGCAGCTCTTGTAGTGACTAGGGAGCTCGCTGTAGCAGAACATGAGCATCGTCTTGGCGGTGTTGTTTTTGTTCTCCTCTAGGGCACGGCATATAGATTGCAGTTCCGTCGTAGACCTCTGAGGATTGACATACAGCAGATGAAGGAACAGCTGCGCTGCAAAGGTGTCGTGGCAGCACCAGGGATTTGAATTTCGTTTTGCGATTTTTACCGGCCTTGGGCGAAATTGGCGAAATTCAGTATTTCGGATGAATTTCGGAAAATCACGGACGAAAATAACAAGCCAAAATTTGAAAATTGGGACGAAAATTGACCGAAATTTGGACGAAAAATGACCAAAAATTCCAGATTTTTTTGAAATTACCAGAGAATATATAGAAGACCTGAACCGAAATAAAGAATCACATAGCAAAACCAGTTCATAAACAAATAATATACAAGACCTGAACCGAAATTTCAAATTTCAATAACCAGGACATCATCAATGACTGGAAGAAGCATGCATAGTCCAGAATAATAGGCTAACAGTACATATTACAACTCCAAACAACAGTACTACTAGCCACATAACAGTCCAGATAACAGTCCAAAATGCCCACATATCTCTAGGTTAGGAGGCTTTCTAGGTTCCAAACTACTGACATAGCAGTTCAAAATTACAATCCACAACCACTTTCCAGAATTAAAAGTTCAACCACACCAACATCAAAATGCAAACACAGAAACTTCAAATTTCTTCTTGTTCTCCCATTCTTCGGTCTTGCATCAAACAAGAGCACCTTCCGCCCACGGGCTTCATAAACTTGCAAATGAGAAACATGGGGTAAGTACAAGAAAAGGAAATGTCTAGCATTCTAGATTATACAAATATCAGCCTGTTCAAAAGAAGAAACTGTATGGGCAGAAAATAATGCAGTAACTAATAACATGCTTGTAGCTGGCAACATATGTAAACAAGAAAGTGTACTTCAACCGAAAATCATGGTCACAAATGAAACGATCTATACCAACAACAGCCACAATTTGTACAAAATTCATAGATGGCAATAGTCGAAGCCACAAAATTAAAATAATCACATGGACGCACAATAGCATATGTTTATACAGATCCTATGAAAGCACATAAGAAGATGACATCCGAAGTAACTTACCTATCTTACTTGTAGAGGCTGGTGATGTCCCTAATCTTCTTGGTTTGCCTAACTCGTCCAGATCTACGGCTCGCCAAATTGCCATCACTTAATACGTCAATCTCATTTTCAACTTGCCTTGGTGAATCTTCTCCATCAGAATGACCATCATCATCTTGGCCATCATCATCATCATCAATTCCCATGGACCCATTTTCTTGATCATCGTCCTCACTATCACTGTAGTCATCCACTTCTTCTACTTCTTCCACATCCCTTGTTCTTTTCCTACTACTGTTCTTCCTTCCAAGATGAGTGGCTTTCTTGCTTGAATTAAGGAAACGTATTTTCTCAAACACCGCAGCGGCAGCCTCAGCTCCATCCAAGATTATATGCTCCTCATCCTCATTCAGCCACTCCATCATGGGATTTGTTTTATCAAACATGGCTGCATCCATCATCATTGCACATGGATCAACCTTTTCTCTTTAGCATTCTCTCTCACCGGGTCTTGATCTTCTTTAGCCCTCCTTCAAACTTACGACCATGGTTCCAAACATTATGGATGTTATTGTTTACAAACCCTGCATTTACAAGCGCAAATGTTACCAAATAAAATTTAGAAATCAATTGTACAGAACTAAGCACAAGTAAAAAAACAATGATTGGACTTCAGATTTTTTACAACAAGAAAAATATTCAAATGCAAATGAATCTGAGTCAGCATAGTATTTACCTTTCCAAGGTGCCTTTGTTGCAGAATCATTCATAATTTCAACATCATCGTCATTGGGGTTGACGGTACCCCATCTTCCATCACCTATAAATGCAAGTGTTAGATTTCATTAGGTAAAATTATCTACAAAAGCAAGCATGAGATAAAGTTTTACTGTATTTGTAAAAATTGGTAATCTACTTCAGTAATGAAATGCAAACAAAGTCTATCTCCTACTTGAAACCATCATTTGTACATGCCTTATATGGCCATACGTATGACATGACCATTTATACAAGGGGATTACAATATATTGTAAGCTACCAGAATCGATTAACTAAACATGCAAGAAGCTAGCATACACTGTTAAAAATCAGGATAAAACAGATGCATACAATTGCTGAACACATGAGTATAATAAGAAAAATCTACCAACAGAAGTTAGCACAATCAAATCTTACATTAATGCCATGACTGATCAAAATTTACAGTAGTACATTGGATAAAACTACCGTGTAGAAGCTAGCTACGAAATCTAGGCAACCAGAATTCCTAAATAAGCATGCACGTACATGAACAATACATCTCACACCTTGCCCAGCATTCCGACGTGCAGCTCCAAAGCCGTCGCGTGGGTCTTGCGCCGTGGCGCTGGACGAGCCCAGCCCCGGCCGCTTGTGGACGCGCTCCATGCTGCTGCAGACGTCGACCCGGTTGCCGCCAGAGCCCCCCAGCAACGATCTCGTGCGGTCGCGCTCCATGGTCACATTGCCACCACCGACTCGGTCACCGGCCGCACGACCGCCGTCGAGGACGCCTTCACGCTGCATGGCCGTGGATGGGAGGCAGGAGATCAAGAAGAAGGATGGGGATTGGTGGATCCTTGAGGAGAAGGATGGAGATGGGCGGAGGCGGCACTACCCCAGGGCCCAGCCCCCGCCTCCCTCGCTCGGTTGCCTGCAGCCGCCGCACACAGTACTGGAGATGGGGGGAAATGAATTTAGGGTTAGGAGATGGTGCGATTCAGTCTTTTATACCTCAAGGGGATGTCTGTGGGCTATTCCAGAACATGGGCTGGGCCAGAAATTTAAAAATGGCCGAATTATTTTGGCCGGTTTGTGCAGATACCGGGCCCAAACAAAATTGTCGAATTTCGGACGAATTTCGATTTTTTCGGACGAAATTCAAAACCCTGGGCAGCACTTGAGTAAAACGGCCACTATCTGGGAACCTTCGCACTTGGCAAGGCCAAATGCTTTGTTTCTGAAAAAATTCGGACGAGTTTGACAATGCAACTTCATAGTATCGAGTTCTCGAGTTGTATGCAAAGAATCACTGAAGTAACCTCCGGTCATTATTAGAACGACAAGACGTCCCCATACCTCTCTGTATAATTCACCAGAAAGATGAACAGTCAAAGGTACTGCATTGTATGGAAACTCCGATTCCTTTAAATGTGTGCCAGTGTAATTCCATGGCGCATGGTCATCGACATCATCAATAACGATCAGGATTCTTTTATATTCGAGAGGCTCGAAATTATACATCTCCTCGTCATCCTCCGTTGGATTGACCATCCTGTGTTGAACTTGTATTTGTTGGAGTATCTCTCTACGCACCTCACGATACTCCCTATTCAGCCCTCCATTGTTGATCCAGACTTTGTGGTGGAAGAAGCTCACCACAGAAGGGTGCTCGAACACCTTCCGTGCGATAGTCGTCTTCCCCATATTACCCGCTCCTTCAATACGGATTATCTTTAACATGGAGGTCCAGCGTTCCAGATTAATAATCGACTCAACCAAACGATTGGTGTCTTGCTCAATAGTGTCCGGCGGTTCACCGTAGAGCAGCTCGCGTCTTCGCAGATCCTCCTCCTCCTCGGGCCCACCCGGCCGGAGAGCCGGATGGTCATTGACGGTGCGAGCTGGTGCCGGCGGGACGGTGACACCGTATCGCTTGCGCCTGTCGCCGACGTCGCGGGCGCGGACCTTGAGCTCCCGGATCCGCGTCGCAACACGGTGGCGGGCGGACACTGTCCGCACGAACTGGAGGGTCCGGAGCAGGTAGCCCAGGACACCGCCCTTCCTAGCGCCCGCCGCCTCCGACGTACTGGACGTAGAGCTCGACGTTGCCCTCGCAGTCGTGGCTGAGGCCGATGACTTGCTTCATCCACGCCCGGACCTGGTTGTCCCGGTCGTAGGAGTCGGTGAGGTGCAGGAGCAGGCCGCTCATGCTCTCCATCTCGTCGTTGATGAACTCGACGTCCCCGCGGAGGCCGCCCAGCAGCTGAGCCTCGCTGACGAGGACGGTGGCGAGGCGGCTCAGGAGCGAGTCGACGGCGCCGGCATCCATCTTCTCTCTTAATTAATTTGCCCGAGAGTCACTTGCTGATTGGCGCTGGCTGCATGAAATCTCAATTAGATATGACTTGCATGCAGTTGCAGGCCCCGTCCAACCGGGGCGATGCGTGTATGGAGAACAAAGGAATGCTTGGCTTGGTCGGTTTCCTTTCCTTCCCCTTGGGTGCTGTGTCTTTCCAAGGCCAAAGGTCATTGTCGAAAATACGGCAAGTATAACTAAGCCTACAATGTACTAGCACGCAAAGGATGGCATGCCCGCGCTAGGTGCGCACGCCAGCAAGTTAAAGTGTGTTTTTATTCCATAATTGCTTCCAACACAAACATCTATTACCCCATCCGTCCCGAAAAGAATAATGTTAAAGATTTGTCTAGATTCGCATGAATTCATACACTAAAATATGTCTAAATACATGCGTAATCTCCTTTCTGAACGAAGAGAGCAAGTGATTTCCCAATTTATATCGAACTAGCATGGCGGCCCTCGCAAAAGCGAGGGCATCATTTTTAATATCTTAAAACTGAGAAATGAGTTATAGTTTGATTTCATAGTCATCATAAATAAAGATGTCACATGTAAGTGAAACATTTCAACCATCTTAGGTAGATAACTTATGTGAATATGGTTTTTCTATAAAAAAAGACGTTAATCATCCACGAATTAGAGCATGCATGACCGTATGGATCATGTGGGTTTCTTGTACATGATTTTACATTAGATCATCAATTAAAATTCTCAAAGCGAGTTGGACAATAGTTCCCGTGTGATGTCTAATGAGTATGATCCAGTTTGTTTGTTCTTGTTATCAAATTAAAGCTGCATAAATCTATATGGCACAAACAATAACAATAATGCCAGCCTAAATAATGTTTAGATGTCAGTTCTCGTAGAGTAGCAAACTAAATTTTCATAATGAAGCAAAAAAAAAGATAATTTGTACTTAAAATTATTTTACTTGTGCATCTATTTTTTCTTCTCATTTACTCAATCAATTCTAACGTACATGAGGATTTAGACATGACATATGTTCAAATTTTACTCTTTATCATACGAACATACATGTTCTAGAAAATCAAATATTTTGGCCAACTTTACATATATTTATAAATCAATTAATAAAGTTAGGGGATTTTTTCCAGATGTCTCCTAGGACATAATTCATATTGGTGTGATATTAATTTATTAGTTTCTATAATTCTCTCCCCGATATCCTCAATCTCAAACCAAGAAATTCTACTCTTCTCACTGATGTTTACGGGTACTGTCATATAACATGACTATGTCGGTAGGATGGCATATTAATATTAGATTGAACAATTACTGCGTTTTATTCTTTGATTGGCATAACATGACTCTTATTTTACAAAGGGTTAGGAATCATAAAGATCGACACAAAGATGTGTTTACTCACATATAGTAGGAACAGTAGATCGACACATATTATTAAAATGTTTATACATATATGTTTACTCATGAGTGATCTGTAGGTTAGGATATATAAGCTTACAGATTAATGTATCGCAATAGTAATTGGACGACGTTTTATATAATAGTGTCATCTTTATTTTTGTTAAAGCACAGAGCTCATAACCAGATCAAAGTATCCACTTCCATGCACATCCGCCTATATGCATGACCCCTCTGTGTTGTTAACAGTTGTGCAAATAGGTTAAGTATGAATCTAATCAGATCGATCTTTAGCTTCAAATAATAACCAATGAGTAGGGTATGTGAAAATATAGACCAAAAGCCTAATCTCAGTGACCTTCATATACAACGTTGATCAATTTGTTTACTAATCAAACTGAACTTTTAAAGATATTGTTTTTACCACCTGGACGTTAACTTTGAAACTTTTTATATCAAAAAATAAGATGACCGGTAGACAAATCGTCCATGATTTAAGTTTTCTTCGGTTTACCTCGCTTTCACCATCTCATAAGGTGTCGAGAGGCCAAAGACCATAGATGCGCTTAGTGTAGGTACCTTCTATGTTAGGTTCACATGTTCTTAGTGGCAACATCCTGACGGTATATTTAGACTATGTCGTAAGGAGTAAGGTTTACTAACTCCATCATTGGGCCATAAACAAATAATCAAATATTATCATGCCCTAATTTTCGTCATTTTTTTGTTTCTTCATTGGTTCAATGATGGGCAACAATTTTTGCAGCATGCCATTGAGAAGAGTCCCAAGATAGTATTCAAACATCTTAGGGTCAAACTATTGAGGTAGGAATTTTTTGGGGCTTTCAAAACTTGTGAGTTTAATTAGTCCAAATTTTGTAGATTCGGGTTTAATAATATGTACGAAAAAACTATTGAAGAACATAAGATTCTGATAATAGAGTCGCTGACTTCGATGGACCATGACATAGTTCTTTTTTATATAGAACTTTTTTACGCATCCATCTTACTTTTTTATTTATCTTTCAATGTTACGAATGTCCACTGAGAAAGATATAAAAAAACACAAGATGCCAGGAATAGAGTTACTAACTTCGATGGAACTTGACAGATATTTTTTAAATGAACTTTTTTGTTTGGCCTTCATTTCAGTTTTAATCCATTATTTAATTTATAAATATCCATCGGAAAATATATGCAAGAACATAAGATGCCGGGAATAGAGTTGCTGACTTCCATGGACCTTGACAGTTCTTTTTATATATGGTACATTTTGATGGCCTACGATCTGATTCATTTATCCATCAAGCAGTTTTAATAGACCCATAAAGATGGATCGGTTAAAAGATACATGCTTATACACATTTGAAAAGAGCATTTTTGAAAGTTGTCCTAAAAATGATTTATGCGTTTCACTATTTATAGTATAGTTAGTTGTATTCATTTTGATTTCTTTTCCGTATACTCAATTACGCCCGGCTACATAAAAAATTGTAGTAGGCTTGCATGTACTTGCTTGGCCACGCCCATGTATACGTACTTCTTCCATCCAGAAATAACTCACTCCGATTTTTTCTAAACTCACATATATCTAGATTCGTTTTGGTGTGTAAATATATATAAATCTAACAAATCTAAGTCACTTGTTTTCCAACACAAGTAGTCCCTTGGACGTAGTCCGTCATGCACGACAATGCATGTTCAATACAAACATTATAAATCAAACTTTTCCAGCTCAATTTTCATACACGTATCAGGAATAGATAATGAAATAAATTGGACATATAACATCATTGCGTCATGATAACTTCAGGTCTGGTTTATCAGGTTAAACCATAATTGGCTGATTAGTTATTCGCGGCCAGATCCAGCACTTGACCTCCACAACACATGATATGTATCGTGTTAATCAATCAATTAACTGGACCATGTGTCCCTATAGGCTAAGCATGTAAATCTGCCACGTCTAGGCTTAGTTCTCTCTCTTTTTTTTTCTGTGGGAACAGGCTTAATTTCTTGGACTTTCGGCTAGACAGAACTGCACGTGGCGTCAATACCAATGATCGGATTTTTTTTTCGCTTTTCACGTGACATGGGCCTCCTAGGTGCAACCACGGGACATACTTTTCTGTTACGCACTTATTCTCTATTTAAATCGTAGCCACTGATTCTAAATCTAACTGTTAAAATAATTTTGATGATGTGGATTAACGTGGCGTCTCGAAAAACACCCTTATATTACTTTTAGTATATAATAGAAGATTCCACAAGCTATTCGAAAATCAAGACAAAGTCATACGCAAAGAATGGTCTACCTCCACACTCTTTTCGTTTTTCCTACGAATTTCTTTTGAAGAGCAAATTCGCCGATCCAACATGGTGCTAGAAGCCCGCTGCCACTGACGTGATGAGCTTCCACAAAAGTTGCATCGTAAAATTTATAGTGTTCTGACCATTGCCATGGCGTCCCTGAGCATGGCCAACTTCTCCAAAAAAAAAAGTGCAAAAAATAGAGCCGGAATGTGCCTAAATCTAGAGTAGTTTATTTGTCCACGAGCCCACAGCGACGTGCCTAGCACATGACATCACGTGCAAGCAAAATGTGTCGAGACAGCATCGGCATCACGGTGACGTGTTGTGATCCTTGCAACAGCAGAGCAACGGCAAAGCAGGCGCCTCAAGACAGCATCGATCGGCATCACGGTGCCGTGTTGTGCTTGTGATCCCTGCAACAGCAGAGCAGCGGCTAGCAGCCAGCATCCACCCATGGAACAGCATCATTAACCAAGATCATATACCTAACCTAGTCCACCACCGGCCTGCACACCACGCTGCTCTAGGTCCTGTGTTTGATCATCTGATCCTTCCACTCTGGCCGGCAACGACGCCGATAAAAACACTTTTGCTTCAGTTTTCGCCCCTTCTCTTCAAACTTTGACAATCAAAAACTCATGGATGGCCAAAATCATACGATACCGATTTGTTTCGAAGACCATACAAACCCACTCGAAGTCCGTCTAATCATTTTAGACGTATACTTACCATTCACATATACTCACGTGCCCACACGGGAGGCAGAAATCAGAAGGTATATAACAGCACCAAAAAAAAATCAAAACGTGGCGTAGATCGCGATAAGAGGAGGTGAGATCGGCCGATGAGAACATTGAGATATACTCAGCTCGATTGAGTACACCTATACGGAGGTATACAATGTCTAGATATGAGTTTCGACGAGTCAAAACAAGACTGCCTCATGCAGACTTTAGTTTGAGGAGGGGACACCGAAACACACCTCCCTGTAAAAATCATCTTACAAGGAGCAACTGTGCATCAAGATTTCAATATTTACGAGGAGCAAGTGCAATAAACATGTGCATGATTACTCCGCTGTCATCTTTGAATCTTTGAACCTAATTGTCAAGGAAAAATCTATAGAGAGGCGCCGTACCGGTCCCTCTCTTGTGCGGCGCGTCGCGATTCGCGAAAAAAACGTGGCTCCCTCTCGTCTTATCTACTCCCGATTCCTGACCTGCCTTGCCTTATCCCCTCGTTACTGTCACGATCGCTACCAACCACGCGTCAACAACGCCATACATCTCTCGCTCTCACAGCACCATGGGGCCATGGGGGAGAGGCACAAAAGGATGAGACGGCCGCCGCCGAGCATGGGGAGAGGAGCCGCCGCCGAGAAGCGCAAGGAAGCGCTCGCCCAAGGAGATGGCGGCCATCGTCTATTACGGGGAGAGGCCGCTGCCGGCGAGCCCATGGAGACGCGTGGAATAACGAGGCATCTCTCCGCTAGCGCGGGGAGGTCGGCGACGGCGAGCATGCGGCGGGGAGAGGCCGCCGCCGCCGAGCCCATGGAGAAGCGCGCGGGAGGAAGAGGCGCCCCTCAGCCAGCGCGGGTAGGCCGTCGACGGCAAGCACATACTGTGGAGAGCACCACCTAGCACGTCGCAGTGAGGCCGTCGCTGCCGAGAGCATCGAGCCGATCGCGGACACCTTTGATGACCGCGGCTTAGAGTCGACCTCCGCTGTTGGAGGGAGTCATGGTCGTAGGTGCCGGCGCCACGCTGCATGATAAGGCCGTCGACGACAAGCACAAGAAGGCGTGCACGCAAGTGCGGCCGCCGCCTGATTTTGTTTGCTCTCCCCCTGCATCACAATCTCATTTTGAGTTTTTTTTTACATGCATATGCCTCTAACTTTGGGGTCGAAATTGATGTTGAAAATATAAGCAATAATCCATATGATTTAATCCGAATAATAAACTGATAAATCATGGTCATACAGATAGTACTAAAACTAATCATGCAGATCAACAAAGTAGATGAACAGATTACATCTAAATAAGATAAACCTATCACATCTACACCGAACACTAGAATAAGGAACTCTAGCAGAATCTGACATAAGAAGTTCAGTGTTACGTACGGTAGAGCAGCGACAGCAGCGGCCGCGGCGGTAGCAGCAGCGGTGGCAGCATCGTCGCTCATGTTGAGGTTGTCGAAGAGATCGGTGACGTCTGGGAAGAAGTCGTCGTCCGGGAACTCGTCGTCGGAAGACGCGTTAGGAAGCGATGTCGCGTTAAGCGCCCCAAAACCTGATCGCCTCGCATGCAGTTCACAAGAGGCGGGGTTCCGGAGGCCTACTGTCACGATCTGCGGTGCATGCCGCAAGCCGGGATGGGGAAGACGAAGGCGGCGGCACAATAGACTGGAAGGAGACGCGTGTGGTAAGCCATCTGATTAGGGTAAGCGCGGAGACTTATATAGAGCAGGTCAGAGAGATCGTGGAACTTAGCCCACGTCCGAGTCGGTAATGTACACGTCCCATAAAGATCGGAACGGTGACTCATTAACGCGTCCGTTAATTACTCGTAATTAATCCAAGATTAATTTTCAACTAGCAAAATAAAGCTCGGCTCGTGAGATTCCATAACTTCTTGCGCTGCTGCCGTGATGAGGCGAGGCGGGCGGAGTCGAAGAAGGAGTGCGCGAGAGCTGCTCTTCTTCTCACACCTTAGTGAGTGGTAGAACAACCTAGTATATAAGGAGGTGTAACTCTCACTCAACTAGCAGTATGGGACTAAACTTTGACACCACATGCACAGCCATATGCTGCCATGCACAAATGGGCGAAAGAAAATTTCAGAATTTGTCTAATGGGCCAATAGTCCAAAACTCACCAAATTCCCACAATCCCCCACAAAGTCTCATTGGCACATCACCTCATTTCCATTTCAGAATATTGTTTTATATACCGGTGTGTAGTGGAGACTGTTAAGTTGAACTTCCACATTAAACTTCATGCTACACTAGCGAGCAACTTGAATAGTGGACTATGCCTTGAACTACAAGTTTTCTGCACACTAGTTTCACAGAAAATCTAGACCGGTACAAGGTTGTCGTAGGGCTTCCCCGCAGTTTGGAGCTTATGCGTCATACTCCAAGGCCTTTCATGAATTTATTAGAGAGCACCCAACTCTCACGGACTGCGACGTTTAACAGTCAGACTCATATAGGTGCGTTCCTCAACAGATGTTCTGCAGGATAACATCTCTGCTTAGAAAAGCCACTTGGAACACATTAAGATAAATATCAACCTGCCATGCAGAATAAGAGAGTATTGCATATTTATGGAGATGTAAATATAATATGGACATACTCTCCTCTCAGCTGATCAACAGCTTGTCTCCCAACTCTAATTCACGGGATCTCTGATCACATAGAGTGGGTTGCCACTGTGAACAACTCATTGTGTGGGTCTCAAACCCATCTCCCTCGATGCATTATCTATCACATTACGTGATAAACCCTTTGTGAAGGGATCTGCCAAGTTCTTAGATGTTTGGATATAATCCAACGCAATAACTCCGGAGTTTCTCAGTTTCCTGACAGATTTCAATCTCCTCTTCACATGCCTTGATGACTTCATATTATCCTTAGAACTGTTTACTTTGATGATCACAGTTTGATTATCACAGTTCATTGGGATAGTGGGTATAGGTTTTTCAACCACAGGTAAGTCCATCAAAAGCTCACGAGGCCAGTCTGCTTCAACAGTGGCTGTGTCTAATGTTGTGAGTTCTGCTTCCATAGTTGACCTCGTTAAGATGGTCTGCTTGCAAGACTTCCAGGAAACAACGCCACCACCAAGTGTAAACAAATAACCACTTGTGGCCTTAATCTCATCAGCATCAGATATCCAATTTGAATCACTATACCCCTCAAGTACTCGAGGATACCCAGTATAGTGAATACCATAACTCATAATACCTTTCAAATAGAGCAAAACTCTCTCAAGAGCATGCCAATGATCATCTCCAGGATTTGACACAAATCGACTTAGTTTGCTTACAGCAAAGGAGATGTCAGGCCTCGTAGCGCTGGCTAAATACATGAGCGAGCCAATGATTTGAGAATATCTCAATTGATCTTTAGCATTCCTTCGATTCTTTCGAAGTAGCACACTCGGATCATAAGGCGTTGGAGAAGACTTGCAGTCGCTATACCCAAAGCAACTCAATATCTTTTCCACAAAGTAGGACTGAAGCAGTGTAATCCCACCATTGTCATCCTTCAGTAGCTTGATGTTTAAGATTACATCAGCCACTCCTAAGTCCTTCATCTCAAAGCAGCGAGATAGGAACTCTTTGACCTCCTCAATAACAGTGAGGTTGGTCCCGAATATCAATATGTCATCGACATAGATACACATAATAACTCCCTCGCCCCCACCATGGCGATAGTACACACACTTATCAGCTTCGTTTACAACAAAGCCTTCAGCGGTTAAAGTTCTTTCAAACTTCTCGTGCCACTGCTTAGGAGCTTGCTTAAGACCATATAAGGACTTCACTAACTTACAGACCTTTCCTTCTTCACCATCTACTACAGATCCATCAGGCTGCTCCATATAAATTTCCTCATCTAGCTCTCCATTTAGAAAAGCTGTCTTAACGTCCATTTGATGAACGAGAAGACCACGTGAGGCAGCCAAGGAGAGTAGTACTCGAATAGTGGTCAATCTGGCAACATGTGAGTAGGTATCGAAGAAGTCTTCACCTTCTTTCTCGGTATACCCCTTGGCAACAACACGTGCCTTGTACTTTTCAATAGTACTATCAGGTCTAA
Organism: Avena insularis; assembly: GCA_023614405.1. Classification (NCBI taxonomy): domain Eukaryota; kingdom Viridiplantae; phylum Streptophyta; class Magnoliopsida; order Poales; family Poaceae; genus Avena; species Avena insularis. The sequence goes on along the minus strand of CM042693.1, from coordinate 455,099,925 downwards.
GCTTTTTCTTGAACACCCACTTACATCCTACAGGTTTACACCCATAAGGACGATCAGTGACCTCCCAAGTTCCATTAGCTAAGATGGAACCCATCTCACTACGGACAGCTTCTTTCCAGTAGTCAGCATCTTGAGATGCGTAAGCTTCTGAAATAGAGGTGGGAGTATCATCCACAAGGTACACAATGAAATCATCACCAAAAGACTTTGCAATCCTTTGTCTCTTGCTCCTTTTAGGAGCTTCATTGTCGTCCTCCACAGGATCATCATAGTGTTCTATCGGCATAGTGGGTTCAGAAATTATAACAAATTCCTGACTAGATGAACTAGTCATCTTCTGAGTTGATGAGCTAGACATACCTTTCAAGGGAAAGATGTCCTCAAAGAAAGTCGCATCATTCGACCCTATAATTGTACCAACATGCATGTCAGATACCTCAGATTTTACTATCAAAAATCTATAGCCAATGATATGAAAAGCATATCCCAGAAAAACACAATCCACAGTTTTTGGTCGAAGCTTTCGCTTCTTGGGTATTGGAATATTGACTTTCACCAAACATCCCCAAGTTCATAAGTAAGAGAGTTTAAGCCTTTTCTTTTCCCATTCCTCCAATGGAGTCATGGTTTTATCCTTTACGGGAACACGGTTTAGGACATGACACGCAGTCATTAGCGGCTCCCCCCACCATTCCTTGGAAAGACCCGATGTATCTAACATGGTGTTAACCAAATCAGTTAGAGTGCGGTTCTTTCTTTTGGCCACCCCATTTGACTAAGGTGAGTAGGAAGGCGTCCTCTCATGAATAATACCATGTTCCGTACAGAATATATCAAATTCATTTGAAAAGTACTCTCCACCATGATCCGACCTTAACCGCTTCATTTTAAGATCAAGTTGGTTTTCTGCTTCAGCTTTATAGATTTTGAAGTAACTCAAAGCTTCATCTTTAGATTTCAGAAGATAAACATAGTAGTATCTAGTGGAGTCATCAATCAACGTCATAAAGTATCTTTTTCCACCTCGTGTCAACATACCATTCATCTCACAAAGATCTGACTGTATAAGTTTTAGAGGTGTTAAGTTTCTCGGTTCCGCAGTCGTATGAGACTCGCGGGGTTGCTTTGCTTGCACACAAACTTGGCACTTAGAACCTTTGATAGTGGTAAATTTCGGAATTAAACTCATATTGGCTAGCCACGTCATGCAACCAAAGTTAATATGACAAAGTCGTGAATGCCAAATATTGGACTCGTTATCATTGCAAACATGATTAATAACTTTAGTACATGAGTCTGACAAAGATAAGCGGAACAGACCTCCGCACTCATAACCCTTTCCAACAAATTGTACATACTTAGAAATTACAACTTTATTGGACTCAAAAACCAACTTAAAGCCATCTCAACATAGAAGTGATCCGCTGACGAGATTCTTATTGATGGAGAGAACGTGCTGCACATTTTTCAGCTGTACGGTCTTCCCTGAAGTAAACTTCAGATTTACCGTACCAACACCATGAACAGAAGCACGTGAGCCGTTTACCATCAGCACAGAGGAAGTCCTTGCGACCTGATAAGAAGAGAACATGGATATATCAGAACATACATGTGTATTAGCACCCGTGTCAATCCACCAATTAGGAGAATGACATACTGAAAGGATAGTAGGTAAAATACCGTACCCAACGTCCTTCATCTCAGTATCGCTAATAACAACATTAGCGGTCTTGCCGCTGTTCCCATGTTGCCGCTTGTCAAAGCGATTAGGATAGCTAGGAGCCCAATGATCAGGATCACCACAGACGTGGAAAGAGCCTTTCTTCTTATCATTCTTCCTCTTAAAGTTGATGCAGTGAGTGGCCTTGTTCTTGCCATCAAACTTCCCTTTGCCATCATACTTGTTCTTATTCTTGAACTTATGGGATTGAAAGTTTTTCTTCTGTACCAAATTGGCACTAGAAGCTCCCTCAAAGCCTCGAGCATGTGCGTCCTTTGCTCTCGCCTTATCTTCCACATGAAGAGACCCAATGAGATCCGTAACAGAAAACTCTTGTCTCTTATGTTTCAGAGAAGTAGCAAAACTCCTCCACATGGGAGGAAGCTTGGCAATAATGCCTCCAGCCACAAACTTGTCCGGTAAGGTACACTTGAACTGCTCGAGTTCTTTGGCAAGTGATTGTATCTCATGAGCTTGCTCAACAACGGAGCGCTCATCAACCATCTTGTAGTCATAGAATTGCTCCATAACATAAAGTGCCAGCGCCCGAGACCCCAAACTTGGCCTCGAGCGCATCCCACGCGTCTTTGCCATTACCAAATGACATGTATGGGTTAACAATGTTGTCCCCAAGAATACTGAACAAAGCCGCCATAAACATGCTATCGACTTTCTTAAAGGCCGCTTCCTGCTCAGCAGAAAGATCTCCTTTAGGTTTGCCAAGAGTGACGCTATAGCAGTTTAGGTTTTTAAACCATAGAATTGCTCCCGCGCGCCATCTCTTATAATGCATACCATCAAACGAAGGAGGCCTAGTAGCCGCGGCTACACCAGTGGAATTCCGTTGCCTATAATCAGGTTTTTGGATTGCTGAAAATATAAGCAATAATCCATATGATTTAATCCGAATAATAAACTAATAAATCATGATCATACAGATAGTACTAAAACTAATCATGCAGATCAACAAAGTAGATGAACAGATTACACCTAAATAAGATAAACTTATCACGTCTACACCGAACACTAGAATAAGGAACTCTAGTAGAATCTGACATAAGAAGTTCAGTGTTATGTACGGTAGAGCAGCGGCAGCAGCGGCCGCGGCGGTAGCAGCAGTGGTGGCAGCATCGTCGCTCATGTTGAGGTTGTCGAAGAGGTCGGTGACGCCTGGGAAGAAGTCGCCATTCGGGAACTCGTCGTCGGAAGACGTTGTGGAAGCCAGTAGTCGCGCAGAAGCGCTCCCCAAAAATCTGATCGCCCCTCACCCATACAGGTTCACAAGAGGCAGGGTTCTAGAGGCCTACTGTCCCGATCTGTGGTGCACGCCGCAAGCCGGGATGGAGAAGACGAAGGCGGCGGCACAATAGACTGGAAGGAGACGCGTGTGGTAAGCCATCCGATTAGGGTAAGTGCAGAGACTTATATAGTGTAGGTCAGAGAGATCGTGGGACTCAGCCCACGTCCGAGTCGGTACAGCCCACGTCCCATAAAGACTGGAAACGGCTGACTCATTAACGCGTCCATTAATTACTCGTAACTAATCCAAGATTAATTTTCCAACTAGCAAAAATAAAGCTCGGCTCGACGAGATTCCCGCAACCCGCGGCGCGCGCGTGTCGTGTCGTGACGAGGCGAGGCGGGTGGCGTCGGAGGAGGAGTGCACGAGAGTTGCTCTTCTTCTCACACCTTAGTGAGTGGTGGAACAGCCTAGTATATAAGGAGGTGTAACTCTCACTCAACTAGCAGTATGGGACTAAACTTTGACACCACGTGCACAGCCATATGCTGCCATGCACAAATGGGCCAAAGAGAATTTCAGAATTTGTCTAATGGGCCAATAGCCCAAAACTCACCAAATTCCCACAATCCCCCACAAAGTCTCATTGGCACATCACCTCATTTCCATTCCAGAATATTGTTTTATATACTGGTGTGTAGTGGAGACTGTTAAGTTGAACTTCCACATTAAACTTCATGCTACACTAGCGAGCAACTTGAATAGTGGAGTATGCCTTGAACTACAAGTTTTCTGCACACTAGTTTCTCACAAAATCTAAACCGGTACAAGGCTGCCGTAGGGCTTCCCCGCGGTTTGGAGCTTATGCGTCATACTCCAAGGCCTTCCATGAATTTATTAGAGAGCACCCAACTCTCACGGACTGCGACGTTTAACAGTCAGACTCATATAGGTGCGTTCCTCAACAGATGTTTTGCAGGACAACATCTCTACTTAGAAAAGCCACTTGGAACACATTAAGATAAATATCAACCTGCCATGCAGAATAAGAGAGTATTGCATCTTTATGGAGATGTAAATATAATATTGGCATACTCTCCTCTCAGCTGATCAACAGCTTGTCTCCTAGCTCTAATTCACGGGATCTCTGATCACATAGAGTGGGTTGCCACTGTGAACAACTCATTGTGTGGGTCTCAAACCCATCTCCCTCGATGCATTATCTATCACATTACGTGATAAACCCTTTGTGAAGGGATCTGCCAAGTTCTTAGATGTTTGGATATAATCCAACGCAATAACTTCGGAGTTTCTCAGTTTCCTGACAGATTTCAATCTCCTCTTCACATGCCTTGATGACTTCATATTATCCTTAGAACTATTTACTTTGATGATCACAGTTTGATTATCACAGTTCATTGGGATGGCGGGTATAGGTTTTTCAACCACAGGTAAGTCCATCAAAAGCTCACGAAGCCACTCTGCTTCAACAAAGTGGTCTAATGTTCAATTTGTGAGTTCTACTTCCATAGTTGACCTCGTTAAGATGGTCTGCTTACAAGACTTCCAGGAAACAGTGCCACCACCAAGTGTAAACAAATAACCACTTGTGGCCTTAATCTCATCAGCATCAGATATCCAATTTGAATAACTATGCCCCTCAAGTACTCGAGGATACCCAGTATAGTGAATACCATAACTCGCAGTTCCTTTCAAATAGCGCAAAACTCTCTCAAGAGCATGCCAATGATCATCTCTAGGATTTGACACAAATCGACTCAGTTTGCTTACAGCAAAGGAGATGTCAGGCCTCGTAGCGTTGGCTAAATACATGAGTGAGCCAATGATTTGAGAATATCTCAATTGATATTTAGCATTCCTTCGATTCTTTCGAAGTAGCACACTCGGATCATAAGGCGTTGGAGAAGACTTGCAGTCGCTATACCCAAAGCGACTCAATATCTTTTCCACATAGTGGGACTGAGCGATGTAATCCCACCATTGTCATCCTTCAAGAGCTTGATGTTTAAGATTACATCAGCAACTCCAAAGTCCTTAATCTCAATGCAGCGAGATAGGAACTCTTTGACCTCCTCAATAACAGTGAGGTTGGTCCCGAATATCAATATGTCATCGACATAGAGACACATAATAACTCCCTCGCCCCCACCATGGCGATAGTACACACACTTATCAGCTTCGTTTACAACAAAGCCTTCAGCGGTTAAAGTTCTTTCAAACTTCTCGTGCCACTGCTTAGGAGCTTGCTTAAGACCATATAAGGACTTCACTAACTTACAGACCTTTCCTTCTTCACCATCTACTACAGATCCATCAGGTTGCTCCATATAAATTTCCTCATCTAGCTCTCCATTTAGAAAAGTTGTCTTAACGTCCATTTGATGAACGATAAGACCATGTGAGGCAGCCAAGGATAGTAGTACTCGAATAGTGGTCAATCTGGCAACAGGTGAGTAGGTATCGAAGAAGTCTTCACCTTCTTTCTGGGTATACCCCTTGGCAACAAGACGTGCCTTGTACTTTTCAATAGTACCATCAGGTCTAAGCTTTTTCTTGAACACCCACTTACATCCTACAGGTTTACACCCATAAGGACGATCAGTGACCTCCCAAGTTCCATTAGCTAAGATGGAATCCATCTCACTATGGACAGCTTCTTTCCAGTAGTCAACATCTTGAGATGCGTAAGCTTCTGAAATAGAGGTGGGAGTATCATCCACAAGGTACACAATGAAATCATCACCAAAAGACTTTGCAATCCTCTGTCTCTTGCTCCTTTTAGGAGCTTCATTGTCGTCCTCCACAGGATCATCATAGTGTTCTATCGGCATAGTGGGTTCAGGAATTATAACAAATTCCTGACTAGATGAACTAGTCATCTTCTGAGTTGATGAGCTAGACATACCTTTCATGGGAAAGATGTCCTCAAAGAAAGTCGCATCATTCGACTCCATAATCGTACCAACATGCATGTCAGATACCTCAGATTTTACTATCAAAAATCTATAGCCAATGCTATGAAAAGCATATCCCAGAAAAACACAATCCACGGTTTTTGGTCCAAGCTTTCGCTTCTTGTGTATTGGAATATTGACTTTCGCCAAACATCCCCAAGTTCGTAAGTAAGAGAGTTTAAGCCTTTTCTTTTCCCATTCCTCAAATGGAGTCATGGTTTTATCCTTTACGGGAACACGGTTTAGGACATGACACGCAGCCATTAGCGCCTCCCCCCACCATTCCTTGGAAAGACCCGATGTATCTAACATGGCGTTAACCAAATCAGTTAGAGTGCGGTTCTTTCTTTCTTCGCCACCCATTTGGTGAGGTGAGTAGGGAGGCGTCCTCTCATGAATAATACCATGTTCCGTACAGAATATATCAAATTCATTTGAAAAGTACTCTCCACCATGATCCGACCTTAACCGCTTGATTTTAAGATCAAGTTGGTTTTCTGCTTCAGCTTTATAGTTTTTGAAGTAACTCAAAGCTTCATCTTTAGATTTCAGAAGATAAACATAGCAGTATCTAGTGGAGTCATCAATCAACGTCATAAAGTATCTTTTTCCACCTCGTGTCAACACACCATTCATCTCACAAAGATCTGAATGTATAAGTTCTAGAGGTGCTAAGTTTCTCGGTTCCGCAGCCGTATGAGACTTGCGGGGTTGCTTTGCTTACACACAAACTTGGCACTTAGAACCTTTGATAGTGGTAAATTTCGAAATTAAACTCATATTGGCTAGCCATGTCTTGCAACCAAAGTTAATATGACAAAGTCGTGAATGCCAAATATTGGACTCATTATCATTGCAACCATGATTAATAACTTTAGTACATGAGTCTGACAAAGATAAGCGGAACAGACCTCCGCACTCATAAACCTTTCCAACAAATTGTACATACTTAGAAATTACAACTTTATTGGACTCAAAAACCAACTTAAAGCCATCTCGACATAGAAGCGATCCGCTTACGAGATTCGTATTGATGGAGGCAACGTGCTGCACATTCTTCAGCTGTACGGTCTTCCCTGAAGTAAACTTCAGATTTACCGTACCAACACCATGAACAGAAGCATGTGAGCCGTTTCCCATCAGTACGGAGGAAGTTCTTGCGACCTGATAAGAAGAGAACATGGATATATCAGAGCATACATATGTATTAGCACCCGTGTCAATCCACCAATCAGGAGAATGACATACTGAAAGAATAGTAGGTAAAATACCGTACCCAACGTCCTTCATCTCAGTATCGCTAACAATAACATTAGCGGTCTTGCCGCTGTTCCCATGTTGTCGCTTGTCAAAGCGATTAGGGCAGCTAGGAGCCCAATGATCAGGATCACCACAAACGGGGCAAGAGCCTTTCTTCTTATCATTCTTCCTCTTAAAGTTGGTGGAGTGAGTGGCCTTGTTCTTTCCATCAAACTTCCCTTTGCCATCAGACTTGTTCTTATTCTTGAACTTGTGGGATTGAAAGTTTTTCTTCTGTACCAAATTGGCACTAGAAGCTCCCTCAAAGCCTCGAGAACGTGTGTCCTTTGCTCTCGCCTTCGCTTCCACATGAAGAGACCCAATGAGATCCGTAATGGAAAACTCTTGTCTCTTATGTTTCAGAGAAGTAGAAAAACTCCTCCACATGGGAGGAAGCTTGGCAATAATGCCTCCGGCCACAAACTTGTCCGGTAAGGTACACTTGAACTGCTCGAGTTCTTTCACAAGTGATTGTATCTCATGAGCTTGCTCAACAACGGTGCGCTCATCGACCATCTTGTAGTCATAGAATTGATCCATAACATACAACTCAGTGCCAGCATCCGAGTGATGGGTTCGTAGCATGGAAAACAAAAAATTTCTACCGCATGAACGAACAAAACCCACATCTAATCTAGATAAAAGCCAAGATCTAATCTATTAGACATGTGCAACGAGATAGATCTGTACTAACCCTCGTAGATTCGATAAGCCTTGTTCGAGATCGGATCTCGTGGTTGATGTAGTCGATCACTTGCCGATCTCAAGATCGAGTAGACGATCCTTCCGGTAGCGTTAAAAGCCTTCGTAATCGGTCCTGCGTGCGGTCGAAGACCTTCCTCTCCCGTTCAATGACGGCCAGAGGTAGTAGATCTCTCCACGGAATCCCAGCAGCACGACGGCATGGTGGTGGTGGTGGAGTAGAGAATTCTGCAGGGCTTCGCCTAAGCCAGAGCAGAGGGAAGGAGGAGGAGAGAGGCAACTTTGGATCTAGAGAATAGAAGTGGCAAGGGGGTATATACACCAAACTTCGGATCCATCGCCCACGACTACACATAATGGACTATATACATCAATATGTATAAATTCCAATCAGTTAGTCGTCTGTTCCTCTTTTGGCCTACGAACGGAGTTTTAATTATCTCCAGGAAAGTATCACAAGCGTCATTTGATCAAAGTCAAAGACTCCAAAAAATCCATCAACATGGAGTTTCTTCATGTATCCCTTTCAATATAATTTAAACGGCGATGTCACTTTGCAAGTGATCTTTCAATCATTTGTCTTGCGACATTTTAGCATTAGTTTTATGGTCGTTGTTTCTCCAACCAGACTTGTATATCATCCATCTATTATGGAATACGGTAATTATTTGAACAATCTTTTGTCGTCATAATACCTGATCAAAATAACAATTATTGAAACAAATCTTGAAGGCAAGCTTTGATGTTAACGAGCAACACAACAACCCTTTGTTTGTTTTCGATGAACATCATCACATATTCCCTTGCTAGTTACTTAGGCCATTGTAGTTCATGAATTGTGTTGTCCTGTATGACACTTCATACCAACCAATTCGGTATCCAATACCGCAGAACTATATTGTTTAACAAGCAAGGAATACAGCCATAAAATGTATCTTCTATATACCTAAGTTGGACATCTCCAATCTTTTCTTTTCTGCCAAATATTTTATAGATTCTCTTTCAACAATTCCTTTTCTTTTAAAAGAATCTATCAACATCAATAGTGGTGTCATTCACATGACACATAGTACAAAGTGTGTATAGTCAAATACTAATACCTTTGGACTTGCACTTTGAAGTGGATCACCTTCATCAAATGCATTCTTTCAAAGTTCCATTATTTATTAATGTTTTAGTGTAGTAAACATTTTACTTACATCTTCTATTCATCCTTATCATGACAACTTTCATGATCAAGCTGCTATAGCTTATAAAGGTGAATTGCGAGTATAATGTTTCTTTTCCAAAACCTTTTGGAGGATTAGGACGACTGGCGTCTTCAACCTTCACAAATTCTCATCAAATATGAGGGCGTATACTCTATCATGTTGTAACCAACACATTGTTTTAGATATCGCAATACCTTTCACATATGATGGTTTCTGAAACATTGCTTTCAGCTCTTAGATAAACTTGATATTAAAAACAATCTTTTGAGTATCAAGAATCATGGAGGCAAACATGATACATTAGATACTAACACTGGAATTGTTACTCTTGATTTAATACTGTTTATTAAACTTCACAGAGTAAACGGAGTTTGCTGAAGGTTTGCAACAGGACTTTTAAACTTTAGATTGACACTCAAAACAATATGATACCAGTTCGTAAAGAAAATATCCAGAATTTCTATAGTTCCACTATCTCAACTATAACTAAACGTAAGGTGGTGAACAGATGCCAATGACTACAACAAACTATGCAAATTCACTTTGATTATGTTTATGATAAATTGAGTTCGACTAATCCAAATTACAAATAAACTCCCACTCAAAACAACATCCCTCCAGTTGTTTTAGTGATTACACGAACCAAATCCACTACACCAAGTCCGATCATCACGTGAGATGATGTAGCTTTAAAGGCGAATAATCAACATGTTCATCATATCATCCATATGACTCATGCTTTACCTTTCGGTATTCCGTGTTCCAAGACCATGTATGTACATGCTAGGCTCGTCAAGGTTAACCTTAGTATCCGCATGTGCAAATCTGGCTTGCACCCGTCGTATGCACATGTAGAATCTATCACACCCGATCATCACGAGATGCTTCGAAACGACGAGTCTTAGCAACGGTGCCTACTAAGGACGAACACTTTATTACTTGATATATAGTGAGAGAGATCATCTTATAATGCTACCGTCGCGATCTAAGCAATACAAGATGCATAAAGGATTAACATCACAGGCAATTCATAATTAGTGTGATATGATATGGCCCTTTCTTCTTATGCCTTTGATCTCCATCTCCAAAGCACGGACATGATCTCCATCATCACCAGCATTGCGTCAAGGTCAGTGGGGCCGCTTCATGGTTGTCCATCATCACTAGCAACTATTACAACTACTTGGAATAAAGCTATTACAAGATGAATAGACACGCAGGTCTTAACAGAATTAAAGACAACCATTAGGCTCCTGTCGGTTACCATATTACAACAAGGATCATTGCATACATCAAATATAATCACAATCACATGATGGCCATATCACATCACAAAACCCCTGCAAAAACAAGTTAGACGCCTCTAATTTTCTTTGCATGTTTTACGTGGTTTGGGGCTTTCGAATAAGAATGGATCTTACCTACGAAACTGAACCACAACGTTGATACAAGTGCTATCAAGTGCAAAGTGTAAATTGATCTACACTATGATGGGAGAGACAGACACCCGCAAAGCCACTTGTGCAATACGAGTTGCACGTCAACTGTGGAGCAAGTCTCATGTGCGATGACATGTAAGGTTAGTCCGGGCCACTTCATCCCACCATCCCGCAATATGCAAAGTACACAAAGCAAAAGACGGCACATGCACCAACGCCCACAAAACCATTGTGTTCTACTCGTGCAACAGATCTACGCATAGTCGTGGCTCTAATACCACTGATGGGTTCGTAGCATGGAAAACAAAAAAATTCTACCGCAAGAACAAACAAAACCCAGATCTAATCTAGATAAAAGCCAAGATCTAATCTATTAGACATGTGCAACGAGATAGATCTGTACTAACCCTCGTAGATTCGATAAGCCTTGTTCGAGATCGGATCTCGTGGTTGATGTAGTCGATCACTTGCCGATCTCAAGATCGAGTAGACGATCCTTCCGACGCCGCGTTCCTAGGCCGCTACATGATCGGTCACACGTCTTGAGTCGAAGCACCTTCCTCTCCCGTTCCAGTGAGCGGCAGAGGTAGTAGATCTCCACGGAATCCCAGCAAGACGGCGTGGTGGTGGTGGTGGAGTAGAGAATTCTGGAGCCGCCTAAGCGAGGCAGAGGAAGGAGGAGGAGAGAGTCAACTTCGGATCTAGAGAATAGAAGTGGCAAGGGGGCTTGTGCCTCCACCCCTCTATTTAAAGGAGGGAGGCGCCATGGAAAGGTGGAGTCCTTGTAGGACTCCCCTCTCCCTTGGCCAGCGGATCAAGGAGGTGGGGGAGAGTCCTACTCCCCCACGAATCCTTGTCTTACCCCACAAGGATTCCTTGATCCTTTCTTGGTTTTCAAGTAAACTCCAAGAAATCTTCTAGAACCTTCCGGAACATTCCGAAACCTTCTAGAATCCCCATACAAATACTCTGGAACATTTCCTAACTTAGAAAATGATCCCCAATATATGAATCTTATTCCCCGGACAATTCCGGATCTCCTCGTGATGTCCCGGATCCAATCCGAGACTCCGAACAACATTCGGTCTCCAACGCACATTCCATATCTACTTAAAACAACTTCGAACCTTAAGTGTGTCACCCTACGGTTCGTGAACATGTAGACATGATGGAGACACATCTCCGATCAATAACCATTAGCGGGATCTGGAGATCCATAACAGCTCCCACATACTCAACGATGACTTCGTGATCGATAGAACCATTTAACATACGAAACCAATTCCCTTTGTCACGCGATACTCTACTTATCCGAGGTTTGATCGTCGGTATCTCCATACCTAGTTCTACCTCGTTACTGATAAGTACTCTTTACTCGTTCCATGATATGTCATCCCTTGTGACCTAGTCACATGCTTGCAAGCTAACTAGATGACATTCCACCGAGAGGGCCCAGAGCATATCTATCCGTCATATGGATGGACAAATCCCAATCTTGGTCCATGCGCTTTAACACATACTTTCAGAATACCCAATGTCACCTTTATAACCACCCAGTTACGAAGCGGCGTTTGATGTCATCAAAATACCCATCCGATGATGGTGATTAACATAACCTCATGGTCGAAGGATTAGGTTACTATGCATTTGAAAAGCTTGTAGCAAAACGAACTTAATGACGTGATCTTATGCTATGCTTACTATGGGTGTGTGTCCATCACATCATTCTCCTAATGATATGATCTTGTTATTAACGATATCCAATGTCCATGATCAGGAAACCATGATCATCCATTAATCAACAAGCTAGTTTAACAAGAGGCTTACTAGGGACTCTTTTATGTTTACAAAACACACAAGTATTAATGTTTCCGGTTAATACAATTATAGCATGGGATGTAAACATTTATCATAAACATAAAGATATAATAATAACCACTTTATTATTGCCTCTTGGGCATATCTCCAACAGTCTCCCACTTGCACTAGAGTCAATAATCTAGTTAAAAATTTGTGCATTCAACACCTATGGCTTTCTGGTGTTGTATAGACACTATTGCTAGTGGTAAACATAATCTTCGGATCTGACACTTTCAGGTCCGTGTGTATTTGCATTTCCTTGCGTCTCTACGCATTACTCATTCTCAATGAGATGGCATTGTATAAATTTGGTCCTTTGGTGAGACCTTTAGTTCCTTGGGATTAAATCATGTTGATACAATTGTCATACAATGTATCTTCATAGTATTATCCCGCTATGAACCACACCTAGTTTGATAACAAACTACTTGACGCAAATGCCCTCATTTGCTGCTACAATAGCAGTCATATACTTAGCCTTTTGTTGTAGTATATGTCACAATGTTTTAACTTTGGTACTCAACCAAATCCGTTATGGAACTTCCCTTCCATTACATTGTGCCACCCATAGTTTAAATTGAGATAAACTTAATTTGTGACAAAACTAGTATCAATGCAACAATTTACAATGAACTATTTGTCACCACTATATAAATAATATATTCTTAGTTCTTCCAAAGATCATAGGAATATCCCTACTATTGTCCAATGATCATCTTATGAGTCATTCTGGTAAATGCTCATAACATTTAGAGCATAGGACATATCTGGATGTGTACATCTCAAAGAATGATTGATCAAAATATTCTTGTGATTTCACCAAGTGTCAAAACACTTGAATCTCGTGTCAACACACTTGAATCTTGATTCAGTCCTTTCCGTAAGGCCAAGAACCTTTCTTGTTGTTTCCATATTGAACTCATTCAACATCTTATCTATGTACATTTGGCAAAACCATATTAGCGCCTCAATCTATCCATATAGACATTGATGCCTAATTCTTGGGTTATGCCTAAGTCTTTCATCGAAATGAAATTCTTAACCTATGTTAATAAAAGATACATCATTTCTAATCAACAATATGTCTTTCACATAATGTATTAGAAATATGTCTTAGCGCTCCCACTTAATTTCTTGCAAAATGCAAATATCTTCATCGTCTCTGATGAAATTAAACCTTTTAACGGTTTCATCACGGTGAAGATTCCAACTCCGCGATGCTCACTTCAACCATTGAAGTTTTGCATACTCTTTTAGCATCCTTCGAATTAACAAAAAAAAAACCTTTGGATCGTGTCATGTACACGTCCTAGGTAACCATTCTATTAGAAGAACTTGTTTTGTTTGTTCAACTACCATATACCAAAATATATGTAGTGGTTGCTACATTAATCCGTCGCACTAAATATCGCTATGAAAGATCAAATCTTATCATAGTCAATTCCTTGAACATTGTCGTAAACTCTTTCCGACATGTCGACTATTTCCTAGATGTGAAACATCCATGTCTATTTCTTCATAGATCCATATACGACTGTAAGGTCTTGCACCTTTCCAGAGGGTCTTTCAAATTCAAAGCTTGATTTCTCGTGTATGGAATTATCACGGATTTTATGGCTTCAAGCCACTTAACGAAGTCAGGGCCCATTATTGATTATTTGCATGTAGTCGGTTCATTATTGTCAAACAACAATGATTTAACTCTCAAATCTTGGCATTTGATTACTTACCCGACCTACTTGGTTCAATAGTAACTTAGATCTCCGTGACCACAACCTTTGAGGCACGTGAGCCATGAGCATTGTTGCTGCCTCCGGGACACTTACCGATCTTTGCGCAACTCAGCACATATTAGCCAAGGTTCAACAACCTTGTCAAAGTTCTATTGTCCTCCCACTTGACTTTTCACCAAAAATTCCTTCTCAAGAAACTCGACACTCTAAGCGACAAACACTTTTGTCTTCGGTGTTATGGAGGAATACCCAATGGTTATTGGAAATAACCTACAAAGACATGCTCATCCGACTTTGGTTGTAAACATTTTACTTATGCTTAGCATAGCAAAAATTTAAGAAAGGACAACCTGGGTTTTATCCCAAACCATGACTTATATGGTGTCATTTCAACGGATCACGGTGGAGCTCTTTTCAGTGTAAAAGCGGTAGTCACTAAAGCTTTAATCTTTTAAACTATAATGGCAGTTTTATAAATGACACCTTTGATCTTACCATGTCAAACAAGGTTTCATTACATATCTTGAACACTCCATACTCCTATGGTGTTTTTGGGAAATGCAAATCCATGGAACGATTCCTGTGGTTTGGAGCTTATGCGTCATACTCCAAGGCCTTTCATGAATTTATTAGAGAGCATCCAACTCTCACAGACTGCGACGTTTAACAGTCAGACTCATATAGGTGCGTTCCTCAACAGATGTTCTACAGGACAACATCTTTGCTTAGAAAATCCACTTGGAACACATTAAGATAAATATCAACCTGCCATGCAGAATAAGAGAGTATTGCATCTTTATGGAGATGTAAATATAATATGGGCATACTCTCCTCTCAGCTGATCAACAGCTTGTCTCCAGCCAAATCTAATTCACGGGATCTCCGATCACATAGAGTGGGTTGCCACTGTGAACAACTCATTGTGTGGGTCTCAAACCCATCTCCCTCGATGCATTATCTATCACATTACGTGATAAACCCTTTGTGAAGGGATCTGCCAAGTTCTTAGATGTTTGGATATAATCCAACGCAATAACTCCGGAGTTTCTCAGTTTCCTGACAGATTTCAATCTCCTCTTCACATGCCTTGATGACTTCATATTATCCTTAGAACTGTTTACTTTGATGATCACAGTTTGATTATCACAGTTCATTGGGATGGCGGGTATAGGTTTTTCAACCACAGGTAAGTCCATCAAAAGCTCACGAAGCCACTCTGCTTCAACATTGGCTTTGTCTAATGCTGTGAGTTCTGCTTCCATAGTTGACCTCATTAAGATGGTCTACTTGCAAGACTTCCAGGAAACAGCGCCACCACCAAGTGTAAACAAATAACCACTTATGGCCTTAATCTCATCAGCATCAGATATCCAATTTGAATCACTATACCCCTCAAGTACTCGAGGATACCCAGTATAGTGAATACCATAACTCGTAGTACCTTTCAAATAGCGCAAAACTCTCTCAAGAGCATGCCAATGATCATCTCCAGGATTTGACACAAATCGACTCAGTTTGCTTACAGCAAAGGAGATGTCAGGCCTCGTAGCGCTGGCTAAATACATGAGCGAGCCAATGATTTGAGAATATCTCAATTGATCTTTAGCATTCCTTTGATTCTTGCGAAGTAGCACACTCGGATCATAAGGCGTTGGAGAAGACTTGCAGTCGCTATACCCAAAGCGACTCAATATATTTTCCACATAGTGGGACCGAAGCAGTGTAATCCCACCATTGTCATCCTTCAGTAGCTTGATGTTTAAGATTACATCAGCCACTCCCAAGTCCTTCATCTCAAAGCAGTGAGATAGGAACTCTTTGACCTCCTCAATAACAGTGAGGTTGGTATCGAATATCAATATGTCATCGACATAGAGACACATAATAACTCCCTCACCCCCACCATGGCGATAGTACACACACTTATCAGCTTCGTTTACAACAAAGCCTTCAGCGGTTAAAGTTCTTTCAAACTTCTCGTGCCACTGCTTAGGAGCTTGCTTAAGACCATATAAGGACTTCACTAACTTACAGACCTTTCCTTCTTGACCATCTACTACAGATCCATCAGGCTGCTCCATATAAATTTCCTCATCTAGCTCTCCATTTAGAAAAGCTGTCTTAACGTCCATTTGATGAACGAGAAGACCATGTGAGGCAGCCAAGGAGAGTAGTACTCGAATAATGGTCAATCTGGCAACAAGTGAGTAGGTATCGAAGAAGTCTTCACCTTCTTTCTGGGTATACCCCTTGGCAACAAGACGTGCCTTATACTTTTCAATAGTACCATCAGGTCTAAGCTTTTTCTTAAACACCCACTTACATCCTATAGGTTTACACCCATAAGGACGATCAGTGACCTCCCAAGTTCCATGAGCTAAGATGGAATCCATCTCACTACGAATAGCTTCTTTCCAGTAGTCAGCATCTTGAGATGCGTAAGCTTCTGAAATAGAGGTGGGAGTATCACCCACAAGGTACACAATGAAATCATCACCAAAAGACTTTGCAATCCTCTGTCTCTTGCTCCTTTTAGGAGCTTCATTGTCGTCCTCCACAGGATCATCATAGTGTTCTATCGGCATAGTGGGTTCAAGAATTATAACAAATTCCTGACTAGATGAACTAGTCATCTTCTGAGTTGATGAGCTAGACATACCTTTCATAGGAAAGATGTCATCAAAGAAAGTCGCATAATTCGACTCCATAATCGTACCAACATACATGTCAGATACCTCAGATTTTACTATCAAAAATCTATAGCCAATGCTGTGAAAAGCATATCCCAGAAAAACACAATCCACGGTTTTTGGTCCAAGCTTTCGCTTCTTGGGTATTGGAATATTGACTTTCGCCAAACATCCCCAAGTTCGTAAGTAAGATAGTTTAAGCCTTTTCTTTTCCCATTCCTCAAATGGAGTCATGGTTTTATCCTTTACGGGAACACGGTATAGGACATGACACACAGTCATTAGCGCCTCCCCCCCACCATTCCTTGGAAAGACCCGATGTATCTAACATGGCGTTAACCAAATCAGTTAGAGTGCGGTTCTTTCTTTCTTTCGGCCACCCCATTTGACTGAGGTGAGTAGGAAGGCGTCCTCTCATGAATAATACCATGTTCCGTACAGAATATATCAAATTCATTTGAAAAGTACTCTCCACCATGATTCGACCTTAACCGCTTGATTTTAAGATCAAGTTGGTTTTCTGCTTCAGCTTTATAGTTTTTGAAGTAACTCAAAGCTTCATCTTTAGATTTCAGAAGATAAACATAGCAGTATCTAGTGGAGTCATCAATCAACGTCATAAAGTATCTTTTCCACCTCGTGTCAACACACCATTCATCTCACAAAGATCTGAATGTATAAGTTCTAGAGGTGCTAAGTTTCTCGGTTCCGCAGCCGTATGAGACTTGTGGGGTTGCTTTGCTTGCACACAAACTTGGCACTTAGAACCTTTGATAGTGGTAAATTTCGGAATTAAACTCATATTGGCTAGCCGCGTCATGCAACCAAAGTTAATATGACAAAGTCGTGAATGCCAAATATTGGACTCATTATCATTGCAAACATGATTAATAACTTTAGTACATGAGTCTGACAAAGATAAGCGGAACAGACCTCCGCACTCATAACCCTTTCCAACAAATTGTACATACTTAGAAATTACAACTTTATTGGACTCAAAAACCAACTTAAAGCCATCTCGACATAGAAACGATCCGCTGACGAGATTCTTATTGATGGAGGGAACTTCCTGCACATTTTTCAGCTGTACGGTCTTCCTTGAAGTAAACTTCAGATTTACCGTACAAACACCATGAACAGAAGCACGTGAGCCGTTTCCCATCAGCACGGAGGAAGTCCTTGCGACCTGATAAAAAGAGAACATGGATATATCAGAACATACATGTGTATTAGCACCCGTGTCAATCCACCAATCAGGAGAATGACATACTGAAAGAATAGTAGGTAAAATACCGTACCCAACGTCCTTCATCTTAGTATCGCTAATAACAACATTAGCGGTCTTGTCGCTGTTCCCATGTTGCCGCTTGTCAAAGCAATTAGGACAGCTAGGAGCCCAATGATCAGGATCACCACAGACGTGGAAAGAGCCTTTCTTCTTATCATTCTTCCTCTTAAAGTTGATGCAGTGAGTGGCCTTGTTCTTGCCATCAAACTTCCCTTTGCCATCAGACTTGTTCTTATTCTTGAACTTGTGGGATTGAAAAAATTTCTTCTGTACCAAATTGGCACTAGAAGCTCCCTCAAAGCCTCGAGCACGTGTGTACTTTGCTCTCGCCTTCTCTTCCACATGAAGAGACCCAATGAGATCCGTAACGGAAAACTCTTGTCTCTTATATTTCAGAGAAGTAGCAAAACTCCTCCACATAGGAGGAAGCTTGGCAATAATGCCTCCGTCCACAAACTTGTCCGGTAAGGTACACTTGAACTGCTCGAGTTCTTTGGCAAGTGATTGTATCTCATGAGCTTGCTCAACAACGGAGCGCTCATCAACCATCTTGTACTCATAGAATTGCTCCATAACATACAACTCAGTGCCAGCGTCCGAGACCCCAAACTTGGCCTCGAGCGCATCCCACACGTCTTTGCCATTATCAAATGACATGTATGGTTCAACAATGTTGTCCCCAAAAATACTGAACAAAGCCGCCATAAACATGCTATCGGCTTTCTTAAAGGTTGTTTCCTGCTCAGCAGAAAGATCTCCTTCAGGTTTGCCAAGAGTGGCGCTATAGCAGTTTAGGTTTTTAAACCATAGAATTGCTCTCGCGCGCCATCTCTTATAATGCATACCATCAAACGAAGGAGGCCTAGTAGCCGCGACTACACCAGTGGAATTCAGTTGCTTATAATCAGGTTTTTGGATTGTTTAAAATATAAGAAATAATCCATATGATTTAATCCGAATAATAAACTAATAAATCATGATCATATAGATAGTACTAAAACTAATCATGCAGATCAACAAAGTAGATGAACAGATTATATCTAAATAAGATAAACCTAGCACATCTACACCAAACACTAGAATAAGGAACTCTAGCAGAATCTGACATAAGAAGTTCAGTGTTATGTACGGTAGAGCAGCGGCAGCAGCGGCCACGGCGGTAGCAGTAGCGGTGGCAGCATCGTCGCTCATGTTGAGGTTGTCGAAGAGGTCGGTGACGTCTGGGAAGAAGTCGCCGTTCAGGAACTCGTTGTCGGAAGACGTTGTGGAAGCCAGTAGTCGCGCAGAAGCGCTCCGCAAAAACCTGATCGCCCCTCACCCGTACAGGTTCACAAGAGGCGGGGTTCCGGAGGCCTACTATCCCGATCTACGGTGCACGCCGCAAGCCGGGATGGGGAAGACGAAGGCGGCGGCACAATAGACTAGAAGGAGACGCGTGTGGTAAGCCATCCGATTAGGGTAAGCGCGGAGACTTATATAGAGCAGGTCAGAGAGATCGTGGTGGGACTCAGCCCACGTCCGAGTCGGTAACAACCCACGTCCCATAAAGACTGGAAACGGCTGACTCATTAACGCGTCCGTTAATTACTCGTAATTAATCCAACTAGCAAAAATAAAGCTCGGCTTGGCGAGGCGGGGCGGGCGGCGTCGGAGGAGGAGTGCGCGAGAGCTGCTCTTCTTCTCACACCTTAGTGAGTGGTGGAACAATTTAGTATATAAGGAGGTGTAACTCTCACTCAACTAGCAGTATGAGACTAAACTTTGACACCACGTGCACAGCCATATGGTGCCATGTACAAATGGGGCAAAGAGAATTTCAGAATTTGTCTAATGGGCCAATAACCCAAAACTCACCAATTTCCAACAATTGATTCGGCAATTAGAAATCCATCCAAGTCTGTCAAATTTGTCAACCGTTCAAATTTAACTTGGCAGTCGTTATTTTCAAATCTGACAACCAGGTGAAATTAACCTGGCAATTAGACGCTATTTTTGGCAATGTAATTAACTTTGATAATAATGCACTGCTAATATGGTAGCTAGGTAATATTAACCTGGCAATTTAGGCTTTCTAAAAAGCAGTCGCAATTTAGGCAGTAATTGAGGTTATCAACTAAATGTAATTAACCTGGTTATCATGCGCTAGAAATTTGGCAGCGAGTGAAAATTAACCTGGCAATTAAGCAATAATCTGGCTGGCCCATAATACGTACTCATTAACTTCTAATTATGCGCTGCAAAGTTGGTAAAACTAACCTGGCAATTAGCTAATAAAACTAGTGCTCCGGTGCTTTTCCCAAAGTTTTTTTTCACAACTATTAAAGCAAATAGCAAAGGCTATGATTAGAAGAACTAATCCACTCGCTTTCATCAGAGGCCGTGTAGTACTACGTGGGTCGTGGGTAGTTATGCTTGTGTAGCCGTCCTCTTAATTAATGAAAGCAAGTGCATTAGTTCTTCTAATCACTGCCTTTCTTTTGTTTTAAAAATCGTACAAAGAAGTTGTGAAAAGCATAAAAATATGCGGCGCCGCTGGATAGCAGAGTCTTTTTTCTTTGCTATAAATGCTTCTTCAGTTGGGCTGCATTTGCAAGATAAGTAGTATCGGATACTTAGTTTGGCACGATTCAACAGTGGTAATGGATACTTAAGGGGAGAAGAAAGTGAGTTGCCGCTGCTCCCGCTGGCCATGGAGGTGCCGCGGGGGGCGAATGAACACGCGGCCGCCGTCGCCAAAGAGGGGCATGGACCATGAAATCAGCTAATGGATCTGAACATGCCTAACTAAACGGCCCATACTATTGCCCGAAATCTGTTGGGCCCATTTCGACCAGGACCAGAGAGAAAATCAGCATGGCCCTGTCCCCTTTCCTCGGCCACCCCCCCCCCCCCCCCAGTTCCTGGCAGAGCTCCGGCGAATGCGGCGGCGGCGGCGGCGATCTGGACCACCTCCTCAGCTCCAATGGCTTCCGGTAGTCCGTGCGCTCCTCTCTCAGGCCACCGCTGCCATGTCCGGTACCTCACTGCCGCTTTGGACCTCCTCCGCCGCCACCACGTCAAACTCTGGTGAACCTTCTTACTTCACTTCTCTGTATGTTCATCGACAGCTTGATTCGCAGGTGTATACCTACGATTTCTCATTACAGATTTGTGGATCCTCCTACAAATCATACCCTCGTGCAAGGATTCTGAGGACTAATTTCAGAGGCGACGGTAAGCAGCAACCTCTTCCTGCCTAGTGCTATGAAGTTGCAAAATGTTGTGGAATCTCATGTCGCATCCGCTGGTAATAGCACCAGATAGTTCAGTCAGATGCGACACACGCCAGACATGGCTGATATTCCATTTCCTTTGTCAATTCTATTTCCTTTGTCTTGTTTAGTTTGTTGCTTTGAAATCTCATCACCCTTGGCTCTATGTACACATCCCTGTAACTGTCCTTTTATATTCTCTTATTGAAGTGTATGCTGTTGGTTTCGATACCTTACTAGGAGACTGACAGAATTGGAACAGAATACACTTTGAGTATATGACGGGTTGAGAGTCTCTGTAGTCCAGTGTTGTCAGAAATAATCAACCATAAATTATGGAGATGCTTTCGGTTACTCCTGTAAAGAAAGGGCTTCCATATATTCTAGTTTTATTTAGTACTCTATATCTGTTGTGCGCTGTTGAAATGCTATCCATTCTAACTACTGGTCTGCAGAATAGAAATCACGGGAAATATCCAACACATCTTTGCACATATAAATGCATAATCTACACTTAGCGTTGAAGATATTAAGAAAAAATTTGGGAAAAGAAAGTAGTTCAGTTTTAAGTAGATATTCTCAAAAATGAATTAGCTCAAATTTAGTTTTTCCCTTTCCAAACATGCCTTGCTACCTGATACATTTCATATCTCAAATGAATGATGTTTCCTTATCTATCATTTTCTTGTCCCTGTTATTTTTAATTGTCTTAAGGCATTTCAAAGGATGCTGGATCGTCCTCCATTAGTCAAGATGTCATGGTCATGTAGAATAGTCGGTATCTAATTACCCAACTTGGCTTGACCGCAAGTAGCCAAGTCTCCTAGCCAGCCAGCTCACATTCATCTAGAGCCACTAGTTGGCATGTAGTGACCCTCTTTGGTCGCACGGAGTATCTAAAGATGTAATTGGTGCCCCCCTTAGGAGCCTCCTGGTAAATCCGAATTGATCAGCCACACGATTAGGTTGTCTAACTCTGAGCACCGTAGATAATTTTTACCGCAATCATATAAAAATGAGCCCCAACCCATCCTGTGGTGAAACCCTACCCAGCCGCCACCCAATCCCCTCAGCCCTCCCCTTCGTTTTGCCGCCGCCGTCGCCACCACGTCATCACCATCCTTCTCCGTCGCCCCTCCCTCCCCAGCGCTCAACCGCCCCGCGAGCTCGACCAGGTCCGACCGGCCAACATCCGTCGCTGGGAGCCTGGCCTCTACCTCCTCCCTGCTTTGTCCCGTGCAGCCGCCACCACCACCACCACCACGATCTGGAGTGGTGTTGTCGCTGTCCTCGTCGGTGACGTAGTAGCACAGGTCGCAGACGGATGTGAAGGAGTTGGGGTGAGGCCACCAACAAGCAGTGCTTGACCACAATTTGTCAAGGAGGACGCCGACGAGCAGCGCAACAGTCTACCCTTCTCCGCCTCTTCTTTGCTATGGGAGGCGTCGTGACCGCCATCGTCCTTGGGAAGAAAGAGTGTGGGCAGGCGAACATGGATTGTTTCACCTATCGATGGAATCAGGTGAATCGGGTCTGTATTGATTTCTTTTGTACATATAGTGTTCCCGATCCACATTAATTTGCTGGAATTTCTGGCGCAAGTGTTCCCGATTCATAGGTACAAGTGGGCAGCTTGGTTCTCTTTCTCTCCCCCTTTTAAAATAGCTGTCGTGCTCTTGGTATTATTCCAATCAAAGTTCTTGTTGGTTTAGTCATCCGCATTTTTTTATTTGTTATCATAGAACAACCCTAGTGGTCTAACCCATGGAAAAGATCAAGACTGCAAGTAATTTATATTTGTAAAGTAGAGCACTATTGTTCGGTCGTATCACCTCACGCTTCATTGGTTATTCACTTGGATTGTCAATAAGAATCTATCTGTCTTTAGATGTTTTTCTCACTGAATTTTATTATAAAATATATCTTTAAGCTTCATAGTTCATTTTGTGTCGTTGACTGATATATACCTATTGGCTTTGACAAAGGGTGTCTTCGTCTGCTTTTGGTTGTTGATCATTGGTGACCCATGCATGCCCAGCGAAGAATATTTTTCCTCGCCAAATTTCTACATTGAGGTCAGCTATCCTGTACATCTTACTTTTTTGGTTTCAGCATGACCATATGCCTATTAAATTACTGGTGTTCTCTGTCCTGAAGGTAAGAGAATTGCAAGTCTCTATCCAAGTTCGTTCATTTCCTCTCTTTCTCCTTAAAAGAATGTCCATTTCCAATACTCATTGTTCCTACAACTGTTCTGGACCTGACAACGAGATTTTTGCATTGCACTGCTTTAAATGGATCTGGTTCAGGTTAGACGTTTGAAGATCTGACGGACAAAAGTGAGTCTGAATATTAATATGACATCTATTTTTTGTGAATCTCATTTTGCATATTAGATACACTGCCCACAGTTGTGAGATTTTTAAATTAGTCAGTATACAACTTTCAAAACAATAACACTGAGATATATGCATCTGCTGGTTTCACTACTTTGGTTTGGCTATAGTTGGCACTAAATTTGGATAGGTAAAACAAGTAGCATATTTCTATGCAATTTATGCATTGTTGCAGGAAATCAGATGGTTCACACCATTTATCCAGTCAAGAAAATGTATGAGTATACAATCGTAGTAACTATTTAAATTTTGTTTTAGCTGTCACCCATACTACTGACAGTGGAGAAGGAACATGAATTGCGACTGTGTGTATTCAGTTTTGATGCCTGAATTTTCGGAGAATTATTGAAATTGAATACGGGACACCTGATAGTATAAATAAGCTCACAATCTGATTGTAAGGTCTAGAAATGCACCCTGAATTCTCATACTTGTATTTGATCTCCGGACGTGGATTCTCTTCTCCTTTTTCATTCATCTTTGACACCAATGCCCTCCGGTGGCTTCAACCGCAAGGATATGGGGCGCCTTCACGAGCAGCACTCGGCCCAGGTTCGTCCGGAAGGATGACGGGTGACAACCAGTAGCGCAAGGACCTCCAATCCTCCGCGTCTTCTTCGTCATGGAAGGCGCCGGCCAGCAGGGCAGCGGCCTTAGCTTCCATCCTCCTTTTTCAGGTACCTGTATCTTCTCTATCTCTCAAAAGTTGCTCTGCTAGGAGTTCACTAGGAGGAGTGTGCAATCAGCAGGAGAGAAGGCTTCCTCTTTGCCTCTTCCTTATAGAGGCCGGCGTACAAGTGATTTAGCCCCTAAACATCTCATCTAGTAGCACAGATCCATTTTCACATGTGCATGCAAAATGTTTGATGAAAATCCTACCTAGGATTTAGTGTATGTAATTATCTATTTCTTTCAAGTTTTGCAATTAAGGTACCAGGATGTCAAGGGGAGAGATTGTGTATGCACTTATATTCCATATTTTATTCCTTTAAGCAGATTGATATATATCCTCGGAGGAAGTAATCAATGGTGTGCTCTTCCGAGTAGTCTTTATTTTTATTTTGTAATTGCTGCATCATTCATTTTGGCGTGCCTGTCTGTAGTAAGGCATGAATACAAAGATTGCAGCTGCTCTGTTTTAGGCTGATGGTCACATGAAAACTCTAAAATATAAGTCCATCTATATGATCAATTGATCATCCAGTTTTTACAATTGGTCCAGTCTTTATGAGAGTTGTGCTTGCATTTGTAGCATCCTTATTTAAATAATCGTTTCCGAGGTGGATGGGGTGTTGCATAAGCAAATTTCGTATTCACTTTATGGTTTTCTTATCAATTGTGTCTTGAGCTGAATTTTAAAACCAGCCATCATTGACATACCTGTTTTATGTTACTTTCTTTTATCTCTGTCAGGTACAGATTACAGAGACACTTTGCCAAGTACACTGCGGAAATCTTTATTTCGAACAACCGGAGATCGAGCTGAATCATACCAGGTAGTCATCCTTGTATCAAACTTTGCACCATTTCAGTATTCCTATATAGAGTGATATTCTTCATTTTCTGGACCTCTAGCCTGTAATTTTAGATCACTTCGTGTATTTATGGATCCTAGAATAGTATCGACACCTATCATGCTACCAATCGATAGAATGTTCTTGCTATTCTTACTAAACTAGGTATGTTGTGTGCAGAAGATGTCACAAGTGAGGTGTTTTCGGCCATGCATACTGGGAGTTTTCTCTGTTATGACTTTGACCAGATTATTGGCGCAACAAGGTGGGCATACATTTTTGATGTCTATAGCGTGTAAATTAAGCCCATTTTATTGTTGTCGCCATTTTGGATGGATTTCAAAGATACTTTTTACCCCTAATTATCTTTAATTTCTTGCTCTCTTTTTTGTATCAGGTGATAATGACTGACCCAATCTGTGCGGTGGACACGAGAAGGGCCATAATGTGAAGCCACGATGGGCCGAAATTGGACCATTCACGAATGGCCAGAAATAGGCCTATATGTTGTTGGTTAAGAATAATATGTGTTGTTGAATAAGTTATGATGCAACAATAATATGTACTACCTCCGTCCCAAAATAGATGTCGAAAATTGTCTGACCAGGTTTCTTCTCCTTTTGATCGTTTCTTCCTTGCAGGTCGAGCTTGCTTGGAGATTTCCACGTGGACCGAGACTGCTTGTCTTCGTCTGATGTTCAGTTGTTTTCCTGGTGAGTGTTGTCCGCTTCTTGTGTAGGTTATAACTCGGCTGGCAGGAATAATTGTCTAGACATTGTTTTTGTATGTCGTGCTATTTTTGTTTTGGGCAACTGTGTGTATTGGTCGGGGGTGGAACTTTAAATCATACACAATCCATATGGCAGGGTGAAGATTCATTCGAACATGCAACTGATGAGTGATGACTAAACTGACAGAAGCTTGTGTTCCAACAAGATATTTTTATCAGTAGACACACCTAAAATTAGTTGGTATCATATATTTTGATTCATTGGCTAAGCAATGGTACTATAACCAGATTTGTTCTCTTCATCTGTTTTTGATCATGGCTGAGGTTTCATTTGCAGTGAAGAAATATTGACATACTTTGAGTTAGAAATTCAGTGTAGTTACCTCATGAACATTTTTTTACTTGAACTTTTTAATGTGAGTATAAGATCTTACATGTTCTTGTGTCATCTGCTATCAGAAAATGAGCTGTCAGTTATTTTATCATGTCTGTAGCCTCCATGCAAGCTATCCTTATCCATTCTCCAGCTCCTGCGCTGCCGATGGCGTTCTCAACTCTCTTCTCGGTCTGCTCTCAGCTACTAGAGATCCGGGCGGGAGCTTTTGCCGATGTCACGAGAGCTTCACATGTTAGATGATCTCTTCTTCTCCGTCATTTCCTCTCTTCGTGTTACTCCCAAGTCTTGGATCCACTAGGTATACCCTTGTCTTGAATACTTTATATGTAGAGAATGTTCTAGCAATAGATATATTGCAATTTTTGGTAGATCGATTGAGACAAATAAGCATTGTGCCAGAACTTATGTATGCAGGGTTGCAAACCTATCTATTGCCTCAGAAAACATTTTGTTCAGAATGTTCCCAACTGCACTCAAATATAGCGGTATGGCCAGGACTGATTTACAAAACTTAGTTAACAAGATCTAAAGAAATATATGTAATGCGAAGCAGAGCACACATGTTATTTCAGTATGAAGATGTTTATGATCTTCCCGAACCTTTATTCCCAGCTGACCCGTCTATCTCAAAACAGTGTCGGAAAAGTTGTGTTGAACAAGTTGAGTTGTCTGTATCTCTGCACTATTAGTTCGTACTCTCGGATCTTGAATTTCGAAAGTAAAAAAATTAGCTAAATTGTTCTATTCAGTATATTATTTATCTGAGTTTAGTTAGGTGTCGGATGGCTAAGAATGAGCCGTCTAGCCTGTCACGATAAAGAAGCCCTATTCTTAATAGTTAGCTAGGTAATTTAGTTGGTTCTCTCAAGCTTAGACATACTAAGAGCGTATCTAAGGATTCATACAACTGTGCTTGGTTTAAAAGCAGATTTTTTTTTAGGAAAAACTGAATGGATTTGCTATTTCTTTCTGTACCGTGCTAACTTACAACAATTGCTTTTGACATCTAATTTGTTCATTTTGTTTATGGATAAGCTGTTCTACTTGTATTCTTACAAGGACAAGACCTGCTATTGAGTGGTTAGTTCTTGTCTTTATTATTTATTATGTCTTCATCTTTCTTTGATCCAATGGGATAATTTGTCTTTCTTTCCTTTCCGGTAGCATCGTGCAAACCATCGAGATCCGATCTGCATCATTTTCAAATCTATGCTCAGGAAGCTAGATCTTCCATCTCCTACATATGAGAGCCGTGCTATCCTGAATGGTGCCCCTCTACATATAAGACCCTGTATTTCTCAATGTTGTAATATTTTTACCTGTTTTACCTTGATGTGAACCTAATCAGAACTTGTGTTATCATTATCATTATATGTTTATCTATTTTAGTTGGTTGTGTATAATTGTGGATATTGTATTTAAAGGCAGTTTTGGATATGTGAAATCAAAATTACACAAAAACCGCTGGTTTTGAAGAATGGATCGTTACAGGTACCTTCCACATTGTCTATGGTCACAGTTTGTATGAAACTACTCTAAAAAAGAAAACAGATAGACTAGAGACGGGGATCACTGACATATTGTTTCTAAACTTGCCTGTATTTAGATAATAAAATTGGGGAACCTTCCTCTCAATCACAACATCGTCTACAACCAAATCCTGATGTAGCTATGATTATGTAATCTGCTAGGCAACTTCACATCTTGGAGCATGCCATCTGCCAGTAAACGTGAATTGAAAAGAGAACCAATAATTAAACTATACTCTGGTAAAATTATGCGCTTGTAGAAATTTCCATTACGATGCTTATCTATCACACATTGTTCATATAGACATAACTTAAGTGACGATGCAGGATACTCCTATCCTTGACAAACATTGTTGGAACTAATGACAGCTACGTCACTGGCCACCCTTCTGACATCGACCACCTCCTACGAACCATGGATGGGCTCCGGTGAAATGGAATAAAAATTGTGTGGATTAGACATCTCCTCTACTTATCACCCATTATTAAGCTGACTCCTTATGAAATTTTCTCCTGCTGGTACCATTTAACTTATCTTCTTTGAAATCCTTTATTCACTCATAGCAGGTTGCTTGTGGGTTGGACGTTTTGTCTCTTGCTCTTTTATTCGAATCGAGGGTATATCCAGATCATGCTTAAGATATAGATATTTCTTATGTAGCTTCAAATATCGTTCATTCGCAATGTTCATTACTGCTGAATTACAATCTCATTTCAATCATCTATCAAATTTTGAATCTTGACACTACAACCAACCATTTGGTAAATATTTCAGGCCACTTATAATCGCCAGATTGGCTCAAAATCAACAGGATCGTGTGCCAAGGCGCACCACTAAATCTAGTACATATGGATTCTCCTATATGTGGATGCATGTACCAGATGCGGAGACAAAATGAAGGCAGAGAGGATGTGAATATTCAGACCGAGGACTCATATGTAAGTTTTATGTGCTACTTTTTATTTCTTACTGTAAAACGATGCCACTTTTTGTGGATTTAAGCTTCATAATGTAAGATTTTGCATACTCTGTGGAAAATATAATGTCAAAATTCAGTGGTAAAAATAATTGTTTCATGTAGACTACACATACATGCATTCAGAAAAGGGATGTTGTCATGATATTGGATTTGAATATGTAGACATGCTATTTCGCACCCAAGATGCAGAAGAAACAATTTTGCACCCAAAGTTTTATTGTTTTATGTCCTTAGACTGAAATTCATGTTCCTACTAAAATATTTACGTTCATGTTGGATAAAAATGGAAAAACTGGCATCAGAAACGGAAGATACAAGTCATAACTTAAAACCATAAAAAGAACATAGGTATATGTATTTTACATCGTATTTTTTTACGTCACATAAACAAAAAGCTTAAATCCTGTCTATATTGTCTTATGTTCTTCTTGACTTCTGAGTTCTGACTAAAGACAACATTTTAATAATCATGTATGGTTGCAATGAAATAAAAAGTTATACAATAACTATTCAGCACCTTGTGTGCGACCCCTTAAATATGTGTACGCATCTACATAAGTCATGGCATGGTAACATAAAAACAAATAACACTGCTACCACATATGACTATGAAAAACATTACACCGGATACTAGATATAGCCCTTAAGCATGTCCAAAGAGATCAAGATCAAAGCAAATTAGAAGAGATTGTTGGAATGTATAATATTCATTATTCAGCAATGTCTGACAAAGCTAGGTAAAGTGAAGGTGGTAGATTAGGCTGCCGAAGAAGATTTGTAGTACCAAGTCAAGAAGTCCATGGTACATTAGTTGTGCACGAGCACTTGTGTTTTCTCTCCTTTGCTTCCTTTAGATCGTTGGCAACCCAATGCATGCACATGATGAACCCCAGTTGGTAAAATGCCCTCTCTAATTCATAAACACGTATGCTCTACATAGTATAAAAACTATTTGTAATTGTGTGTTATTACCACACCCTCCTACAATATATACATAAAAAACTTGTCTTTCTCAGGAAGCCATATTTAAGAAAGTCAGGAAAGATTGGCCGCAAAAGAGGTATGGCCTCTCTTTGTGGTTTTGCTTCTTTTGTTTTGTAATTCACGCACCTGCAAGTTTATTTTTGAAGTTAATATGCCATGCCAAAGTACTTGTAAGTATTATTTGTGCATTCTAAATTAATTAATTTGTCTACAGCCTAACGCACGCGTGTCTGAAGTCCATCCTGTCTCAAGTGACGGCCAATGGGATTCTTCAATGGTATGGATAGCCATCTATGTTAGAAAATCGTAATATTTGATGGTATCATGCATTTGGTGTATATATGGATATAGCATGTGTGTTTCATTGCCTGTCAGGATGCTCTATGTTCGTGCTGTGCAATGACGACAAGCGCAAGGTACCCTATACTTCCCTATATAGATGCTCAATCGTGAATGTGAATGTGAATAGCGTCCTAGTGACTTTTAATTAATATCACCGTCTTTTTCCTCAATGGTACACAAATTCATCTATATATGCTATACAAATCGGACGCATTATCAATGATAAAGAGTTACATTATGTAGCCTGTTCCCCGACGATCATCTACCCCTCATGGTCAACAAAACAGCCTACTAGATCAAATAGAGGAAGTGGCGCTCGACATCCAAGAGGCGGTGGAGACTGTTCTTCAGAATAAGGTTGATTGCGCTGAGCTTGATAAACGTGTGAGTAGAGCCAGTGTCGTCCTGTCGCAGCTCAAGAATACGGACATGGTGGAGGAACATGCGATGAAAGTCGCGCTAAAAAAACTCCTTGAGACCTTCCGTCACGCCCACACGCTTGTCATGGCCTGCCAGAGAAGCGGCATTGTAACCATGCTCATTTGCATCCAGCCCTACACTCTATCCAAACAACTAAGCGCGGTATTGGATCGATTGGTACCTGACATCAATGCTATGGTCGCAGTAATTGTTAACTGCACCCTTAGTCCTCAGAGGTAATAACATTGCTCACTTTTTTTCATACATGTACTTTAGAGATGCAAGTGAGTCAGGAAATATATAAAACATATATGTTTCTGAATTTATTATGTAATTATTTTGATGCCCTTGTAATGTAATATGTCATATTTATTTGTATCTTTTGCACGGTAGATACACACAAACCAGAAATACACGTGACCAGCCCGTCCGAGCACCACCAATGGTTCAACCATCAAGGTAAGAGGACATCCTTTGCCCTTCTTAATCAAATTATACTCTCTCGGTCCGAACGCATGTGGCGTCCTTGTTTTTGTTTGATTTGGTTGTGACCATTAATTTTACAAATAATTCAGGTGTCATTTGCTATAAATTGTTATAACATTATTTTTTATTCAAATATGAATTCAATAGTATAACTTCCATGACACATAATTCATGTTTCATTGGTCAAAATGACGGTCAAACTTATACATTGAAAAGCCTGTGCGCCACCTGAATAGAGTCCGATGGAGTAGCAGAAAAAACATAGACTTTACTTCTCCAAAAATATTATACATGCATAACTTACATGATTTCGTTACAATCTTTCAGGCGAACTGCGGGAGCTGCTGAATGCTTCAGACCAAAACGTATTGCGACCCCCCCACCAGCGGGAGCAATTTGAAGCGTTGTACCTATTGGCTTACTTATGTCCCTCAATGTTCTACCCATGGGAATAGTATCGAAAATGCAATGCTACATAGTATACGTTAGGGTCACTGTCTTATCACAGACCCTCCATTTGCTTCGAGATTCATGCATGTTTTTACACAAAGCACTTTTGACTTGAACTCATCTATCATTTGCACATCCCTCGCTATATCGAGAAGAAACCTTCTCTGTTTGCTTATTCAAGATTCTGACCATGAACGCAGAACGTAGCGATATTAATTCACAAAACAGATCAGTTTCCAGACGAAAATAATTTGTAAATCCCACAAGAAAATAGATTAAAAAAATAACTCAGATCAGTCGTTAGTACATAATTAGCAAATCTCACCAAGGACGAGATAAGACCACGAGAAAATAGATTAGAAGTTTTCCTACTGTTTCGCTTAGTCGATACGTTGCTCGATAACCCCCGGGTCGCTCGCGCGAGATGACTCTGGGGCATCCTCCTCCAAACCCTAGAAGGCTGCTGCGTCCTCTTCCTCCGGCCGTTGCCGCCGCCGGTCGGTGCTGGCGGCCACGCCTAGGTCCCCCAAGGCGACGGGCATTTGCGCAGCCTCGGTCGATCTGCTTCACGCGGGGGGTAGGCACCTTGGGGCTGCGCCAGTGGTTTCGGGCTGCGGGCGGCTCGGATGGGAGGCGCAGAGGAGCATATGGGCCTCTGTTGTGGTCCTGGAGGCGACGGCTGCCCTGCGGAGATGCTAAATCCCGGGTTCTCTCGGCCCATTCTTCGGGTCCATCCATGGTCTCGAAAGGGCCGAAGGCTGACCCACTCGTTTCGCTCACCGGAAGCCGATCGATGGTGTGGGGACTGCTGGTTTGGCCCGAATAATGGTCCTAGGGTTCCTTCAGCGCGAAGACAAAGATCTACTTGTTGCCTGCCCTCGTTGATTTGGCCTAGAGATGCGAGCTCTGGAAGGCTCCGTCGACGAAACCCCATTGACGCATCATGACTGGAGATTGCTGGATCGCAAGGTATCTGGTCATACGTACCCATATTTTTTCTGGCCATTTGGTTTCAGCGGGAGCGTTGCGAAACTCTGATGTTTGTTACCATCATGTGTCATGTCTTTGATGATCCATGGTAAAGTTAGATTCAGAGAATGTTAGGAAAGCAGGAACATTCTCCGTGACGGTGATTTGAGTCTTTATGGCGATGAGGATTTAGCTACGTGATCTGTGACTCGCAACAACGACTGTTTGTGGGGGCTACAACACAGGAGGAGTTCACAGTCTTACCTTGCAGGGTGAAAATATAAGGTCTGGCCTTAATTGGTTGTTTCTAAAAATGGCCTTGTTAAAGGCATTGTTTTGCAACCGAGGACTTTCTTTAGGGTGAAAACCTATGATCTTTGATTGGACGACGACGCTTGTGCATCGTTTCCTTCTTGTAGGTGTTTCTATTGGAATGATTGGACTACATGTGTTATTCTGGTGGTGTTAGTGTTGTTGCTTTGAAGAATCTTCTCTGTAGCGGAACTTTTCTTTTTGTATTTTTTCGTCCGTTTTTCTAGGCTATGTAAATTCATAAGGCCGCTAAAGCGTACATTATTGCAGAGTCTAGATGTAATTGATATCTCCACGATATTAATATATAATCTTTTCAAATAAAATGCTCGCATCAGTCAGATGCTCAAGAAAAAAGGTATGGAATCTAAGACAATCGAGCTGGCAAGGTCAAATCACGCGGTGAAAACAAATACTTCCTCCGACCCATATTAGTTGATTTGGATTTTTCTAGATTTGGATATATCTAGTAGTAAAACATGTCTAGATACATCTGAATCTAGATAAATTAGAGTCTACTAATATGGGTCGGAAGGAGTACAATGAATCCAGTCAGGATTGTTTGGTGAATAAAAAAGATGGGTGTTGGAATTGGATGGCCTGATCTGTCTATGGCTCGACCGGATGAGGCCATACCCAATGGTGGATCGACCCAAGGAAGCATCGTCCCGTCCCTCACTGACGGGGACATCAGCTACAGGTACACAGCGCCCAGTCACTCACCCATGTGCATAGCACACCCCGCCATCATGCACTACGAACGACATCCCTTCACCGGTGCTCTTGATGTTGAGTACGTCGTGGGCCTTGGCGGCAAGACGGCCTGTAATAGGGGCCTAGTGGACGAGCGCACGTGAAAATACCTTCTTGACGGCCTCGGTAGCTGGCTGACCGGGCTGCATGGGAGGAAACCAAAATCCATCTCCATCTCGGGGGAGGATGCAGGGCGGCGGCGGTTTGGATCACAAACATGAGAAAGAGAACATTACGGGGAGAAATAATGTACTACTCCCTCCGGTCCGAATTAATGTTCGCGAGGGAGATTTTGCAAAACCGTCCTCGTTTTTTTCCGACCAAACTCGGAGTCCTCCGTGTCGTGTCCCATTCTCCTTCTTCCTCGGTCGCGTCTCCTATGTCACCCGTGCCGCGCCCTAGCCGGCTCGTCGCTCCCTCACCCGCGCGCCGACCTCGCCCACGCCCCGCCCTCTTCCGTGCCGCGACCTCGCCCGCGCCGCGCCTGCACAGGGTGGCCCCTCCACCCGTGAATCCTAACTATGGAGTAAAAATCGACTCTTGCTGAGAGAGCATTGAAGATTGCAGCTCCCATTGCTCGCTGCTGGTAGCAGGGTTGGGTTTAGCCAGGTATCTTCACCCTCCTGCACCGTCCTAGATGGCCATGGAACGGGAGGAGATTGGCCACGTTCTCGCCCGCGCCTCGGACCTCCGCTCTAGGATCTCTGCATGTGCCGCCACCGCACGGCCCCCGCTACGGTTGGGCGCCTGGGAGGAGGAAGAAGGCGGAGAAGAATACGAGGAGGAGGGAGAAGAGAGCCTCGTCTGCATCAATGACGCGCTCGAGTCGCAGCTCGCCTTCCTGCAGGTCCGGTTCTCAGTCCTGGTCTCCTTAATTTGTGCCGATTGGATTGGGATTTGGACTGCTTACTCTCTCTCTTCCATATGTCATGCAGCTTGTGCTAGTTGGTAGGAATAGAGCACAACTTCTTAGGCCTTCGGAAGGACAGACCATCCTCTAACCACACACTGGTAGAATTGTGCATCATTCATTCTAAACCAATGCTGAATAGAATTATGCATAGGTGTATTTGCTGTTATTTGGTGATGTGAAGATTCTACATGATGTTGAGAATAAGCTGCAGCACTTCTTATCTGATAGCATACAGAATTATGCATAGGAGTATTTGCTGTTATTTTGTGATAATTTTTACTGAATCTTTTCTTCAGTTATACCCCAAAGTTTTATTGAGTGTTTTATCAATTCTTGTCACACAAGATACACTACAGTACCCCATATGATGTTCCATACCGACTGTGTTTTGATATGACACTTCAGGGGACAGGCAGAAAAGAATTCATGATTAATTCGTCATGTTTCTTTTCATGATTGTTTCCATGTTTGGTCCAGAAAAGAGATCTTACCTACACTATACACTTTAGTTGGAGAACAAAAGTTCATGGCTTATAGATTGTACATTGAAAATCCAGGTATCAGCTGAAGT
Source organism: Avena insularis (assembly GCA_023614405.1). Classification (NCBI taxonomy): domain Eukaryota; kingdom Viridiplantae; phylum Streptophyta; class Magnoliopsida; order Poales; family Poaceae; genus Avena; species Avena insularis. The sequence goes on along the minus strand of CM042693.1, from coordinate 455,064,771 downwards.
TGAAGGGGACATTTGCAGATTGTACATTGAAAATTCAGAGTTTTGCCATATCAATTCCTCCCAGTTCAGTTCTTGAATACACTGTTCCACCTGTAAGTTAATTTTCCATGTTGCACCTTTGACATTCTTTTGTCAATTGGCATTCTTTTGTTAATTTTCAAACATATATTACAGTTTGGACTTAGGTGTTAGGTGTGTGGGCACAAATTCCCTTTGAGATATTCGGTATAATAGGCTCTCAGTACAGTACTCCTATATTTGTAGAAATGGATCTCGAAGAGTTAATTATTAGCTGGAGTAGTTCTATGTCGAGTGCTTCAGAATGTCTCGTTCTTTGTCGAGTGCTTCATTATTCTTTTAAATGGATACTACACAGTCATTTTCCACTATTGTTGTATACTAGTCTAAACTTTCTCATTCGATTTCAGTGTAGTATAGATGCCTTTGAACTGCATTTCAGTGAAGTATTGTGTTAATTACAACACATGGATATATATTGTGTCAATTACAACACTGTTAGTATATTGTGTCAATTAAAACAGTATATTGTGTCATTTTCCACTATTGTTTAGCATATATATTCAGAGATGTAGTACATGTTAATTAAGCTCACCAAGTTTTCTATATCTTTAGAACTTGTTCCATTGATTTATTGCGATGGTATATTGTAGATTCCATTGGTTTACTAGAGCCAAGCTCTAGTGAGCCAACCAGCTCTTTACTCGAAGGATCTGGTAGAGCAACAGCTTGCTGTTCATGCCATGGTACATCCATCTGAGGCAGCTACCAAGGGCCCAAAGTGGGCAGAACTATTTGAACCTAGAGTGAAGCATGCACTTGATTAATGGGTATTTGTCAGGCACAACTTTTTATAGAAGGTATAGTGCTTCTGTGCCATCTTTTTGCATGCGCTTTAGTGCTTTAGTGTTGTTTATATCCGACAATGCTTTAGTGATGTTTATATATGCATGTATTTATTCCCTGGTTTGTATTTATGTCAATCTGGAACCATTGCTTGTTGTTGTACCATGTGGCATGTACTTGTACCAGCAGTACCATGTACCAGTAGTATTTATTCCCTGGTTTTGATTTATGTCCACTAATTATGGCAGTACCATGTGGCTTTCATGCTACCAATGCAAATAAATAGGATATGTGAACAAAGGGATAGATAAATATATACTGCCAATATGAAGTATGTGATGTAATATATGGGGTAATATATTGTGACAGATAGTACACACATGACAGATAGTACACACAATTACAAAATAATTGGCTTGAGCTTCTCCTTTGGTGACTAGATGAGTTTCTCCTTTTGACTAGCTTGAGCTTCTTCTTTAGTGACAAGCTTGATATTAATTCGCTTATCTTGACATACACTGCTGACTTGATGCCTTCTACGGACAAGGCTTGATGGGTCATCCAACCATGTCAGATATATATTTTCTAGGATCATTGTCTGATCATCCAAAATTACTTGGGGGCCTGTCCTGCGTGCTTTTCGAGTTGTTGCTTGAGCTGGTGCTATGACTTGTTGCTCATAGTCAGCTATCAGCTCCAAGGTTTTTGGTAGAGTTCTCCATCAACTTTTAGAGTGTGGTAGCATTCCCTGCCTTTGGAGTTTATCCTTTCCCATGTGGGGTGTCTTGTTTTTGTTTCCTCATTCTTCCTTCATAACCTCCAGCAAGACATACTATAGGGTTATAAACACTTTCATAAGCTTCTCCGTGTCATATGAATCGTAAGCTTGTTCAACGGATTCTATCAGCTCTTTGAGAGTGTTAGGTGCACTCTCAAATGCCAGGGACTGGATTGCTCTGAAAAAGCAAAGATCTAGGACATTCATATCAGGTGAATTTGGAGGTTGGTAAGTCAACCTGATATCCAGTCCCGAAGGTTGCACATCGGCTATAAAAGCGGGATCATCTTGCAGGACATGTGTTCTTGCATTGTCCTGTTGAATGAAGATTGTTCCCTCATGACCATCGTCAGGCCACACTTCTACTATTGCTGGAATTACTTTTTCACATAGGTATTCTCTCATGACGTCTCTAGTAACAATCATTGTCTTTAGTTCCATAGTGCCTTTTGTCCTATTCTTGGAGTTATATTTAGATGCACTATCCGTGACAAATGCCCATATTCCTAGCTTTCCATCAAAGGTTACATTCCCTTGCTCATCATGTCTGGTTTTCGCAACCGCAGTTAAGAACATAACCTTGCCGATATTGTTCTTGTTTTGAACAGTGCGCAGAGGATCTTCTTCCTCTGGAAGGAGGTAATATGTTCTGTTTCTCTTGGTCATATCAAACCATTTTTCATCAATGTGAATTATATTCTCCATATTATTGAAGGAAGGCATTGCTTTCTATGTTATTGTTTGATCAACCATTGAAATGCAAAACTTTAGCCGTTTGATCTTGTTTTCTAGAGACAAAAACGGTTTAAGGCTGCTTCTATGGCGTCTTAATTCACCCCATGTTAACCTTATCTGTAATGTACTATAAGGGACACTAAGAGATCTTGCTAGTGCTATCAATGTACCCCTTTTGTTTAGTTCAACCTGGCGCACCCTTTCAGAGAGATTAAGCTCTTTCCTCTTTCGACCACATCTACCCTTTCTTTTATTTGAAAAATCAACTTCTTCTCCGTGTGTTTCTTGTTCTATTGCCTTCCTCCAGGTCTTTTCAACAGTTCTAAGACTTGTTTTCAAAAGTTGAGCAACAAGTTCTTTATCAGCCTTCTCAATTGGTCTACCTTTGCTGAGTGCTTTCAATGCAATATATGTTGCGAATTTGTGACTCTCTGGCAGATCTCCGTGGTGCCGCTGAGCAACATGTTCTTCTTCGGATATATGATCTAGATGTGCAACATGTTCTTCTTCGGATATATGATCTGGGTGTGCAACATGTTCTTCGGATATATGATCTGGCTGTGCAACATGTTCTTCGATATATGATCTGGCTATGCAACATGTTCTTCGGATATATGATCTGGTTGTGCAACATGTTCTTCCTATTCTAATCTGACGTTGAGATCCAGGTCCATCCATCCTTCCTCCACCTCCTCCTCTTCTAGTCTGACGTTGACATCCAGGTCCATCCATCTATACTCCTCCTCCTCCTCTAGCCTCATGTTTAGATCCAAGTCCATTCCTCTATCCTCTTCTGGGCCGATGTGTGATGTGTCACGAGCTCAAGATATTTGTATGTACCTACAGAGCAATCAAATGCAGTCAAATGATGATGTAACTCTGAATTGGAATAAGTATGACATTTGTATATATCCCATGTTGCTTGTTCATGTTGTACCGTAGTGGTACTAATCAGGTACTCATTAGAGTGTTTATGTCATTATTGCATTGACTAAACAATCATGTGATTATTCTTTCAGGTCAGATACTAGATCTTGGTTTTCATGTGGAATTTACATGGAAAGAAGCTCTGCACTTTATTTTGTAAGAGAAGCAAGGTTGGCCAGGTATTCATTTTGAACATTTGAAGTCTATATATCATTTGAATATTTGAACATTTGCACTATATATATAGCTAGCTACTCTTATTGCATGCACTCTCAGCCAACATGTAGTATATATCTAGATTGCTGACAGTTATTTATGCTTTAGATTGTCAAAGCCACACTTCTTGAGTATATGCTCGAGTACATGTACATTACAACATTGTAGATAGCTATATGCTCGAGTACATGTACATTAAAACATTGTAGATAGCTCCAGTACGTTTACTCTACATCTACATAAATTGTAGATAGATCCATGATCAATACATGAGTACATGCTCCAGTGCATGTACATTACAACACAATTACATACACTCTAACTAAACACTCTAGTCTGTCACTTTAATTGAACTACTCATCTTGGATTGGTGATTATATTGCTTAGTTTTGCAATGGTATATACCATTGAAGAATCTGTACACAGGTGTATATTCTGAACTTCATTTTTTTAGTTACCTAGTGATGCATTTGCTCACGGTCTGAACTTCATTTTCTAGTTTAGCTAGATTCATTTTCTAGTTTAGCTAGATGTACTATGAACTGTATCATTGAGTTTCCAAACCTACTACAATGTGGTTGTGGTGGAAACAACATCTATACATGAGAGAGCATGACACTTGTATCAGTGAGTGGTCAAACCTGAACATTTTTCTACTATATCCTTATTTTAATTTCAGTCTTATATTCTGAATTGTTCGAAACATAGACTAGCCCCTTAGTAATCTTGGATGTTTGCCTTGAACTGGATTAATTATTGCGCATTTGATTGCACAAGTATGAAATAATCAAGTTCATTGCAGGAGCATCGAGCTGTTTCACCTTTCAGGAGCTGCGGCTAGAGCGCGGACACGACGGAGACTTCAGGTCGAGGATGCATGAGCACGGAGCAGGATAGCCATTGGAGGGAGCTCAGAGCAGACCGTAGGAGGGAGCGCGACCATGCAACACATAGCAGGAAGGCCAGTCGGCTGGCCGGCTAGAGCCAGGCGAGCGGACTTGGAAGAACGCGACTACACGAGCTTGTCCTGTCGGGATCCCTCCGATGGCGGAAGAGCGCGACTGCACTAGCGAGCACGGAGCAGGCCGGGCGGCGTGATCCCTCCGGCGGCGACCTGGCGCCGGAGGACGCAGGCGTGGATTCCTCCAACATCGACCTGGTGCGGGAGCTGGCGTGGAATGGCCTGGGAGGATTACAGCCCTTCAGAGAGCTGGCGCGGGATCGCCAACCGCTGTTGAGCTAGTCGTGGGAGGCTGGAGGCGCGGGATCCCCCGATGGCGACCTGCCACGGGAGGAAGGACGTGGAACGCAGGAACGATGGAGACGAGCCATCTCCGGAGAAGATCTCATCTTGAATTTTGAATTTGGGGACCAAATTTGTAATGTTTTGCATGTATGAAGGTTTTTTTGCAAAATCAGTTTTGTTATACGGCTGCGTCAATTAATCTGGACCGGAGGGAGTAGGAGAATATGTACTTGTCCACTTCGGTGTCCATATGTATGTGAATATGTACTTTGCACAGGATGGAAGTGCAAAGGTTAGGGCATCTCCATCGAGCCGATCCAAACGGTCGACCAAAATGGTATACTTTTTATCCGTTTGGGTCGGATCACAATCGCTTTTGGGTCGTGGTCCGTCCTGTCCGGCCAGCCGCGCCCAGCGGCGCGACCCATTTGTCCGTCTCGACGTTTCTTCGCGCCATTTCCGGCCAAAGCTTTGCCAATCAAATTGATAAGAAAATAGCACATAAATTGACTATCAAATAATATGGCAGACGTGTGCCATCGCCTTTTGGGCATCGCCAACAAATGGACAGTGGATCTGAAATATGCAAAAGGGGCAATATCATATACAATGTCCAAAAAATGGGAGCTTCTCTGCCCAAAAAGTTGTGGTCGCCATCGCCATTGCCGTTCAAGCATCGCGAGCCCAGATGGTCTGTTGCCTCCTCGCGACCCAAGCCCTGCGATCGGGATCGGCGATGGTGTCCAGGTCGGTGAGCATGATGGCATTCTCCTCGTCATGATCTTTGCTTCGGCCTCCTTGGCCTTTGCCTCTGCCTCCGCCACCCTAGACCTGGCCTCGGTCTCCTTGGCCTTGGCTTCGGCCTCCTTCGCCTTTGTCTTGGCCTCGATCTCCATTAGTCTGGCCTTTGCATTGGCCTCCTCCACCTCGATAGACCTCGTCTGGAGATCGACAAAGGTTTTGGTGGTGGCCTCTTTCTCTTTGCGCCGCCTCTCTTCCCTCTCGGCGGTGGCCTCTTCTTTCTTCTGCATGATCTTCCTCAAGGTCTCCTAGAATGCCAAGGAACCAGCCAGGCGGGCGATGTCGACCTTCGTATCCTTGTGGCCTCCATGCCGGCGGGCGATGTCGACCTTCGTATCCTTGTGGCCTCCATGCCGGCGGGCACGGGTGGTAGTCTCGTCACGTACAGGGTTGACGAAGCCTTCGTCATTGCCACTGTCTAGGTCAATGATACCGTTTGTAGAAACATTGCTCTTGTCCTTCTTCTTGTTCTCAAGTCCTTTTCAAAGGGCATATCTAGTCTCCCATTCTTTGCAGTCCTTGATCAACGTCCAACAATGAGACAACGTGAAAGCCTTATTATCATTCACCTTCTTAAAGTGCTCTATTACTTTCATGATAAGTAGGATCGGATACTTAGTTTGGCACGATTCACGGTGGCATAAGGAAAAATTTAGGATCATCGCATCTAGGAAAAATAAAATATGTGTGTGTAGCAGAACAAATATATACGGTGATGCTGCACAAAAGAAATTGGTTTTACATTAGAAGTGAGTGGTGTTGCATGACACTGAAGATCACTTGCAGATTGCAGGCTTCTGAAGCCGGGAAGCAAATTCAAACGGCCCTAGTAGAAGAAAAAAACGGGCCGCGTGAGATGCCTTGGGCTCCGATGAGGCCCAATGCTACTACGCCTCCGCCAAAATTTAGGTCTCACGCCTCCCATCCCCATTCAGTCCTTTCCCCTGTCCGTCCACATGAGTGAGAGCGACGGCGCCCAACTGTCCCGCCGCCGCCGCGGCAGCTCGCCGGCGGCGCCTGTCTCTCTGCCGGACGAAGACGATATGCTTTGGGAGATCCTCCTACGCCTCCCGCCGCAGCCCTCTTCCCTCCCGCGCGCCTCCGCGGTCTGCTGGCGCTGGCGGCGCCTCGCCACAGACCCCAAGTTCATCGCCCGCTTCCGTGCCCACCACCGGAAGCCGCCCCTCCTCGGCGTCTTCCAGCGCCGCGATCAGGATATCGTGTTCACCCCCATCCTGGACCCTCCCGACCGCATCCCTCCACGGCGCTTCGACCTGCGAATCCGCGACGACGGCCGCAGCTACCCCCAACTGCTTGGGTGCCGCCACGGTCACGTCCTCATCCTAGACCAGGTGCGGGCAGAGGTTGTTTTGTTCGACCCCATCACCGGCGAGCAGCGACGCATGCCCGTTCCACTTCCACCACGGTACACGATATACTCTCTCAACGGTGCCGTGGTCTGTGCTGCCGGCGACCAGGGCCACGTGCACGGCAGTTGCCACTCGAGCCCCTTCAAGGTGGTCTTGGTGTTCATGGGCAGCTCTGATGGTGGAGGCGGACCCCTCGCCTGTGTTTACTCCTCGGAGACCGGCATGTGGGGCGATCTCATCTCAGCAGAAGTTCTGTCTTTGGCTTGTTGTGGGGGTAGTGCTAGCACCCTAATTGGTAATGTTCTTTACTGGCCGCTTAAGTTTGCGATGGACGGCATACTTGAGTTTGATTTGGATAGGCAGCGCCTAGGTGTGATAAAGGGTCCTCCCGTTATCGATGATACCCAACTCCATCAGATCATCCAAGCAGAGGATGGCGCTCTCGGTATCGCCATGTTCTCTGTTTATAGCATTCAAATGTTTCAGAGGAAAGTCAATTGTCTGGGTGTTGCCACGTGGTCGCCGTGGAAGGTTGTTGAAACATATAACGTTCTTGGAATTCCTCATACGATTTACAGAAAGTGGGCATGGCTACAGAAATTTCTGGGGTATGATGAGGATACAAATGCGATGTTTTTGTATGTGGTCGGTAGTGTCTACAAGGTTGAACTCAAGCCATTGCATTTCAAGAAACTTTATGAAACCAGTTATACCAATGCCCAGCCCTATCATGCTTTCTCGAGCTTCTATACACCAGGTAAGTGCACGCACATCCTTAGTCTTTTTTGTTCTAGGTGTAACCCAATCTAGTTATGTTCTGCACATGATTTCTTGAATACTTTTATTGTGATTATTAAATGTTCATTCACAACTTGAACTTACTTAGCAAGTTCCAATAAGAATACTTGGTTAGCAACTGTTCCTTGCTTGATAGATGAATTTATAGGCCATAGCTGTATTATTTTAGTAGTATATGTTATCATTCAATGTAGTTGTCTTCTGTCTTGGAAGATAGCAAATGAAATGACAAATGGGTAACTTAGTTGGCACATCTGAAACATCAAATCTAGTTATGTTTTTATCCATTATTAGCTGTTTTGATCTTACTATTAATCTTCACTCCATAAAAGCAACTTCCATTGAATCCAAATTTTCTGATTTTTTTTTTGTCATTTCTTGATGACCCCTTCTATAGGAGGCAACAAAATATTTTTCACATAAAAATAAATAGAGTGTCTTGTATTGGGTTCCATTTAGTTAAATATAGTATCAAAGATCACTTTTGTTGCAACGGTCTATTGTTTTAGCATAATTTTTTCTGCTTGATATTACAGAGGATGAACTTACATGAGAAAAGTTTTAGGCCAGGTCTTTTTCTTTTGTTTTTCTTATCAGCAACATTCTCCATGATGAAGCTTGCTATGTATACTGCTTTTATGAGTACTCATGGCATTTTACAACAGATGTGGTTTTGTTTGTCTCTTTTCAGTGTAAAAATTAGCAATTGAGTTATAAAAGGGAGTTGTTTTGCTCAAGTTACGTTTGACATCACATCTTTTTAACTGTCTCACGACTGCCTTTTCTTATTGATTTGTTTTTTCCTTGAAACTATTGCTAATTCTCTGACTTGTTATGCTACTAGGGATAGCCATTACTGGTGCCGGAGGTCAAATGTAGGTTGCCTTTCTGGTTTGATGTGCTAATGTGCTGAAATGGTTTCAGTGGGTAAGATAAAAGTCTTGAGTAAATAGTTTGAGAGTTCATACTATTTGATTTTGTTTTCGATGGCAAATACATGGCTAGCAACATGAGTACACACCCATGGGCTACTTTCTGTTTGTATATAGCGATTCACACATGTGAATAGCACAGACAAGAACTAAAATGATGGTGACGCCAAGGCAAATGGCTCCTTTTCGTGTCATAAATGTTTTCCAGATGGTCTAGATGTTTATTATATTGTGGATGGTGAAACTAAATTTGTGTGTCTATCTGGCTAGGCCTAGTAGAGTTCTCCTTGGTTTAGCTTTTTCAGAATTAGTAAGTTGAAAACTGTATATTAGCAGTGCATTTGTGTGTCTATTCAAGGATTTAGGTTGTTTTTTGTTGTCATAGTTATTCCTAGAAGCTACAGCTTGGATCATGAGTTTGGCTCATGAGTTGCAGGGCTCTTATTTACTTTGTTGAGATGATCATGACTTTGTACGCACATCTTGTTCATACTTTTTTAGGTGCTAGTATTAGGTACTGAATGCATCTGTATCAGGTTACTGAAGGAGGCAATTTTGTTTTCTCCAGGTCAAGGAATGGCTTTGGTAGTTCTTGCTTTGTTTGTAACACCGTATCAATGTGGTCACCCGAGCTTTTAAAGTTATCTGAAAGGCTTGCTGAATGTGTGCCTTGGCCTGCCTAAGTTTCTATTGACGAGAAGGAGCAGGAGGTGGAGAGTCCAAGATGCCCTTACCTCCGCCATTTTTTGCTGCGATTACTTGCATGTGCTAGGTTGAAGCAAAATTTGACTTGCAGTAGGGATTTTTTGACAGTGGACAAAGCAGAACGCTCATGGTGCTGGAAAGATATTAGATAGGAACAAACTGGATCAGTGGAACTTTGAGAAGATATTTCCATGTTCTGCGTGTTGAGTAGTTCATCGGTGAACAATCCATAACATAATGTATTTCAGCTTCCCAAAAATTTATATTTTAGATCGGGGTTCAATGTATCTTTGTTTATTTTTACATGGTTGTGCTTGGCAGCTCTCCTGTTCAGCCAGGAGATAGTTTTGGCGTGCATTTTCAACTCTGTTATACATCATCAAACAAGAGAAGGAAGAGCATGCAATACATAGGAAAAAAATAAACAATATCGATTTTCTTCTGTAGAATTTGTCTATGTAAGAAAAAATCTAACAATTAACAAATCAAGTATGTTCTCCAGGAAAATGGTGATGGACATAATGACCGTGTAATATTGGCCGGTTGGAACCTTAGACTTACAGGAAGAAACATCACATGTCATGGTACAAGTTTAACTTTTTTTTGTGCAAAATTCTACCAATCTATTAATAATCATCAACATTAGTACAAAAAGTTCTAAAAGTAATAAAAATTACAAATAGATCATTGGATCACCTAGCGACGACTACAAACACTGGCATGAGCCGAAGGCGCATCACCGGAGCCGGGCAAAGCTTGTCGTAATAGAGTTTGCTGTAATAGACGGACGGAAAGTCGTCATGCTAAGACCCCAAAAGATCAGCACACCAGAGCAGCAACCATCATCGAAGATGTCCAACGTAGATCAGAAGAGACTGACCTCAAAACACACCAACGAATACGAAAACTAATCGGATCCCAAGGGATCCATCGGACACACGACTCTATACGCCTTCCGCCGATGCTAGACGCACCGTCAAAGCAAGGATAGGACGGGAAGGACTTTATTCTGACTTCATGATGTAGCCGCCGCCTCAACATCCTGAAGAAGATACTGAAAATAGTCTAAACAAAACACTGAGACCTCCCGCCGGCAAGGGGCCGTGATCTGCCACGCCTCCAAGACCCTAAGACCGCCGGAGGCGGGACGGACCGGTGGCGTCGCCGGCAGAGGGAAGGAACTCTAGATGGCTTTTGCCACCACCTCTTGGAGAGCCTCTTTCTTGGTACAAGTTTAACATTGTGGGTTTAAAAACTCAGCACATCTGGCAAGACGCAAATCTCACTGAAAAAACAAGTGCTTACCTGCTCTGATAAAAGTAGTGCCAATTACAGGACGCTGAAAGCAGATTCCAAATTTTGAGAGCACTGAGCACAAATGAAATTTCACACTTGATGCACCTCAAGTTTGGAGTCTTGATTCCAGATAAGCATGATAGGTAATACACACACAATTTTTCACAACCTAAGCACATCACCACATAATTATTTAGTAAACCACAGACAAAACTTCACTACTAATACCCCTCTGAAATCACAGTCAGCTCAGAGAAGAAATTGTAAGAATCAGCTACAGGGGTGTGGTCGCAATCGGAGAAGAATGGCCTCTGCAGGTCATCGGTGCTGCCTTCAAGCATATCTATGACCTCGCTAATCGCTAGTCGATCCTGAAACTCTATCTGGGTGCAACATGTTGTTTAGATTCGCATGTATCTACGTATTAAAAAATGTCTAGATACATGCGAATCTAGATAAATCCAAGTCACTTATTTGTGGATAGAGGAAGTACAAACATGTTGTACTAGATTTTATTTGCAATGAAATAGTAGTTGGAAAATGAGGACTTGTCAAATTACCTTATCCCGTCTTCTCACTAGACACCTAAACGAGTGGTCATAAACTCGAAATGTTCTAAGGTTGCCCATTATATTCAGTTCTTCGCCGTATATCTCACAATTACAAGAGGATGTTGTGAAACACGTAACTAATCAGGTCATGTGTATTTCCGATGTACTAGAAAGTTGCAGTTCTTATCTTATAGCGGTTAGCTCGTTACCCGTGGCGAGGCGTCGGGAGACAAACTCGCTCGTCATACTAACTCTTCGCAGCCTATGGATTGAGCGGAACAGTCGTGTGTTCGACCAACACGCTTCTACGGTGCCGCTGGTCACCGCTGCCATTATGAACAAGTGGCGTACTTGGACTGCTACCAGGCGTTTAGGTAGTGTAGGTGGGACGCCGGGAGATAATGTAAACTGTCAGCATCGCCAGGCCCCCGAGAGGGCGGCGGTAGACCACCTTGTAACGGACTTTTGTCATCTCTTTCGAGCTTAATACAAAACGAGCAGATCTCCTGCGGGTACTCGAAAAAAAAAGAGAATAGAAACAAGACAAAAGCACTGGAAAAGCATTACCGGGGAAAGCTGCAGGTTATGAGAAGCAACAGACTTGACCATCAGGCAGGAGGAACAGTGTGTCAAATTATACATAGCAACAGAACTACAGTACATTATAGTAGCGCCGTTTGGCAAGAATTAGGATTCGCCAAGGAACCAAGCATTGGAAATGTAATTCCTAGCTTGAGGGTAAATGTTTTCAGTCATATCAACAGTTTTCAGTGTGGTGCCAAATTCACTACACGGAGATAAAAATTTGAGGGCATACATACCAAGCAGGCCTGTCGGCAGAGAGGAGAGATATGGTGACCGGCGGCGGCGCTGCGGCTGCCGTTACCGGATCCCAGCCTTGGAAGAAAGGAGGAAAGGGGGGGAGAAGAAAGTGAGTTAATCGAACGCCTTGCCGCTCCCGCTGGCCATGGAGTCGCCGCCGCGGCCGACTGAACGGCCCATACTGTTGCCCAATATTCGTGGCCCATTTCGACCAGGACCAGAGAGAAAATCAGCACGGCCCCATCCCCTTTCCTCCGCCGCCCCCACCACACTTCCCGGCAGAGCTCCGGCGGCGGCGATCTGGACCACCTCCTCAGCTCCAATGGCTTCCGGTAGTCCGTGCGCTCCTCTCCGAGGCCACCGCTGCCGTGTCCGGTACCTCACTGCCGCTTTCGACCTCGTCCGCCGCCACCACGTCAAACTCTGGTGAACATTCTCTTACTTCACTTCTCTGCATGTTCATCGGCAGCTTGAATTGCAGATTCGTGAATCCTCCTACCAATCATTCGCTCTTGCAAGGATTCTGAGCAATGAAAAAAATAGCGCGCTATTTAACGCTATTAGCGCCGCTATAGCGTTTTCAAGGCCATGACGTTATCTTTGTCGTTCAGCTGGTATTTATGGCGCTATTTTTTGTTGGTTTTTAGTAGCCCATTCCCCATTTTGAACCATTTTGGTCTGGCCTACCTAATCCAACTAACCCTAATAGGGCAACATGGTAACACACATAACGTCAGGTTCGCTGTCTCCTCCACTTCCTTAGAGAGGCGACGTCGCGATGACGGATACGGCGTCTCCGCCTGGAATCAACATGCCTCTGCCTAGAATCGCTTCCGCCTTGGATGCCTTCACGTCTAGCTTCGGTGCTTCACGCCTTCACCCTACCTCCGTTCCCCTCCTTCAATCCGTCATCGATAATCCCTGCATCGAATGTCAACTATGTGTCTGACTCTATGTTAGTGTGTGAATTCTGAACTATGGTTGTGATTTCGGCTATGTGATATGGAGTTATGAACTATGTGAACTATCTATAGTTGATGTTTGGCTACAGAATGTTATACCTGTGGTTTTATAGCTGCGAAATGCTATATTTATAATTTTATAGCTGCTGAAATATCGATTTTTTATATTTTATATGAAACACTATTTTGAAAAATAGCGCACTATTAGCACGCTATAGCGTTCATAGCATTTTTTTGAAGTCCGCGCTATTTAAGTTAGCGCGCTATTTTTTTCCTTGATTCTGAGGACTAATTCAGAGGGGGCGGTAAGCAGCAGCCTCTCAGGGGCGGACCCAGAGCAAAATCGACCCGGGTCACTCTATAAGTCACACATATATTTCAGCTAGATTTGGGGGTGTCATACACTACAAATGACTAAAAATTAGCAAAGAAATAGGATTTTACCGGGTGTCCTGTGACACCTTCTAACATAAGGTAGGTACGCCCCTGCAGCCTCTTCCTGCCTAGTGCTATGAAATTGCAAAATGTTGTGGAATCTGATGTCACGTCCGATAGTTCAGTCAGATGCGATACACGCCAGACATGGTTGATATTCCATGACTGACTTCTCATGTACAAACTCGTGAGCTGTGAACTGTTGCAACATGTGATGCCATGGTACTAGTACACTTCATTAACATCAGAATGCTAACTGGATAGAAAAATCAAATGTCATGTACAATGAAGCAATGGGCATCAATGAGCACAACACTGCCTATGTAATAAAAACATAGATCGAAACTGGGAGACCTTAAAAGTATGTGTGGCTTCTAATAAATCCATGTTAATTAATCCCTCAACTTTCCAGATTTATCCCAGTAAGTCCATCTCTCTGTTTTTGTGGTGCTTGGAGCACTTTGAAACTTGCTATAAATTTCAACTGGAATAACTAGACATGGATCTGGATTACAGAGAGAAACTGAAAACTTGAAGGAAGAAAAAAATGAGTTCATCTATTGTACAACAGAGAAGGAGCAGGTAGACAGAGTCAAGTTAAGGGGCTTCAGATCGTAGCAGCTTCAAAAGAGATAACACACATGACACATGTCTCTTGGTATCAGAACATTTTTGCTCATAATCTTATTGGTTGTCTTGCCGGGATTGTCTCATTTCACCTAGGACCTGATACATCTGAGGCTACAGCTGGAACTGAGGAGTTCACATTTCCAGAAATACCAAAATGTGCTTCATTTGTTGCGACAAAGTTATGATCTATATTGCTCTCTGCATCCATGATACCTTCCAAGACTTTGACTACCTCGGACATTTTGGGCCTTTTTTTGCAATCAATCTGCAAACACCACATTGCGAGCTTCATCATCTGAATTACATCTTGCTCGTGTGCTTGCATATCGTTGATTTTCTTGTCAATCAGATCTATTAACTGACCGTTCTTCACCTTTTCCTCCAATAGGGTAATAAGATGGAGGCTCTCTTCAGACCGGGAAGTGTCAAGGTTCTTTCTTCCGCTCACAATCTCCATAACCACAACGCCAAAGCTATAGACATCGGCCTTCTCCGTGATTTTTGATGTCAACCATTCAGGAGCTAAATATCCAGGTGTGCCTCTCATTCTAGTAACAACTTGGCTCATATCCCTATCAATGAGTTTACACAGACCAAAATCAGAAAGTTTTGCATTGAAATCATTATCCAAGAGGATATTTTGTGGTTTGACATCCAAATGAGCAATTTTCTGCATGCAGTCCTCGTGAAGATAAGAGAGGCCTTTAGCTATGTGTGTGATAATCTTGCATCGCACCGTCCATTCTAATGGAGGAGTAGTATTGTCATTTCGACAATAGATCCACTTGTCCAATGATCCATTTGGCATATACTCATAAACCAAGAGCCTATCGGATTTCTCTGCACAGAAACCAAACAGCCTCACCAGATTGATATGGTGAATGCTACCTATTGTCTGAACCTCTGCCAAGAATTCTCTTGTTCCCTGACCAGCTCGATCCAAACGTTTTACAGCAATCCTCTCGTCACGGATCCGTCCCTCGAAAACAGACCCAAATCCTCCTTCCCCGAGCTTGTCCTTGAATTTCCCTGTTGCTACTTCTAACTGTTGAAACTTGAACCTCAGTGGTGTTCCTTGTAGCTTAGTGAACTCTGCCTCCTGTTCATCTATGTCATGGTGTTGTTGTGTTCTTTGTCTTTGTACAACGAAAATGATGAATGCCACAATTAAAAAAATACTGACTATGGAACCTGCAATTGCAATCAAAACAAATGTAACTGCTTTTCTGGATAAGGGTCCTGTGCTTGATGGCCCAGTAGCATTTGAGCCAGTACTTGGAGGTGAAAACATTAGATCACTCAGTGGGCAGAAGACTACCTGGTAGTTGACTCCTATCGGACAACTGAAGGCAGCTTCTGTGGGAGAGTCGCTGGAGGAGCTTAATGCCTCCGGACACATCTGCACAAAGAAATCTGAGTATTTGTTGGATTCACAGGGGATCTCAAAGCAGCACAACTCTCTGGACTGATTGGTAACCGCTTCACATGGGCTGATGCACCCTCCGGGCACCTTAAGCTCACTCGGACACTGTGAGGTGATGTCGGCCGTGCAGTGTGGCCCCCTGGTGCACCTAGGTCCTCCATGCCCCTTGACCGGCATCGGCAGGAATTCCATGGGTACATTAAAGCCTTTGGAGAGGGAGATGTCGAAGAAACTGTTGCTTTCAAACTTGTTGAGCGAGAACTCGGCAAGCGTGATGGGCGGCTGACCAATGCTCTCGCAGGCAAGTACGCCATCGCAGTCACCTGTCTGGCATGACCCGTTGCCTTCTCCATCAAATGAGCAGCCCGTGCGTGCCCACACGCTCCCTACTTCGGTGTGCTTTGGCAGGTTGATGGTCCATGTCTTCCCTGGGTCGAGACGCATGCCACCACCCACCGGGATAGCGGCTGGCCACACGGTGTAGGAACATCGGTTGGTGATGTTCAATATGGTGGAGTCGCCAGTGTCAGCAGTGACGACTGGCAGGAGCAGGAGGAAGAGGAGGAGGGATGGCAGGTGGTGGTGGTGGTGGAGGAGAGTCACAAAGGAGGCATGGCAGGTGGTGATGGTAGCTGCCATTTTTGATGTGCGGTTTGCTTGTACGAGTGTAGTTCACTAAATATTTGCATGTTGGAAATGTTCAACTTTCAGCTGCCGTCCTCCACTATGAAGCCGGCTATATAACTTGCTGGCAGTGGTAGTGACATACTGACATGACATTTACAACTTTGTTTTTAATTCCTGATTTGCTGTATGCTTTTGTTGCGACAGTGACATCGCTGGCAACGATGTGGAGTCTGCAGTCGGCAACGCATCTATGGAGGCAATAATCTGTAGCGCATATCAGTTTTGGAGCCAGCTGGGCTGGTCTGCGTTGAAGCAGAAGCAGCTGCAGGGCTGGATGTGGTCTGACTGTTCTGCTGGTATTGATCAGTGTGAGTGGACAAAGTCATCTACATCTTGTCATCCACCTAGCCGTCCCTTGAAAACGGACCCAAAATCGTTGTATGTTGTTACTTTTCACATCGTTGTGCTTGGCAGCTCCTCTCCCCAGGATAGTATTTGAGTGCATTTCCAACTTCGGTACTCGGTCTACTCTGCCTCTGTTTTGTCGCCCCCAATCTTTTAATTTACTAAAAGCACAATCGGCTTAACTAGGCATAAGATTTCCTCTTGATCGCTGTGTTCTGAATAATGAAATCTGGCGCAAGCTATTTTAGAAAAAAATATATTGTTCCATGAAAGAAAGAGTACATATTGTCTACTGTACAATTTCCTAAGGAAGTTTTTCGTAACAGTTCATGCTTCACACCCTTTCTTATAACAATAGGAGATCAGGCATCCTAATGTTTTGTGCACACATGGAATTTCGCACTTCATACACCATACGGTTGGAATATAAGAGCACATGGGTTGATGATGTTTGTTCTGGTTGCCGATGAGAAGGACCAGGAGGTGGATAGCCCAAGACGAGCAGGAGCTTGAATCATAGACGGAGTTGCAGATTACAGATTATTAGAGATTAATGTCCACACCTCCTGACCCACTTGGAGTTTTTACTAAGATATATCCAAGTTTTGCATCTTTGAATTTTCACTTTTCAGTGGAATGTATTACAGATTAAAGATTAACGACCAGACCTCTGGACCCACTTCTAGTTTTTACTAGCCTCTAGAATAAGAGTAGTATTGCTAGCCTCTAGAACTTACTAATAGTATCAGGAGTCAACAATAAAACATCAATATTTTTCTATATTTTTTTTGGCGCAAGTTAGAATTGCTAGCTCATCTTTCTATATTTCTTACTGTTGCCTCCTGGTTACCCATTTGTCTTTCCTTGGAAAGATTGTTATTTTTCTGACTTACAATGCTTCTAGGTGCAGCCATTACTGGTGGATGTGATGGAGCTGAAATGTTGCACGGGAAGCTGGGATGACTGTCTAGTGTGATGTGCTAATGTGCTGAAATAGTTCAACGGGTAAGAACAACATCTGAATACTCCCTCCGATCCTAATTAATTGACTCAAGTTTTTCTAGATTCGGATGTATCTAGTACTAAAACATGTCTAGATACATCCGAATGTAGACAAATCTGAATCAATTAATTTGGATCAGAGGGAGTACAATGTATGAGTTTTTTTTGCATGGAAAATACACGGCTGCCAACGTAAGTAGGCACCCGTAGACTACTGTCCATTTGGCTATAACGAATAGAGCTTCACACCTGTGAAAAACACACACTCCAATTGAAATGATGGTGATGCCAGAAAAATGACTTCTTTTAGATCGAAAATGACATAATGCGTATCCTATCTGGCCATGCCTAGAGTTCTCCTTGGTTTATCTATTTCACAAAAAATAAATCAAAAGCAATATATCCGTATACATTTTCTTGTTATAAACATCTCTCGGATCACACCCCCAACAAATTACAGTGTCAAAAGGCTTCAATGATTTAATTACCATTGTTATTCCTAGGAAATATTTCTAGGAATATGATATTCGTTACAAAGTTCTTTTTTGCGTTGATGAGTTGATCGTGAGTTTGTATGTGCATCTTGTTCATAAATAGTTATACAGGTGCTACTATTTTGGTTGTGAGTGTATTTGTCCCAGGTTACTAATGGATTGGCGATTTTGCTTTCTCCAGATAATAAAGGCAAAGGAACGGCTGGTGCGGCTGGTGCTGAGTCTGTCACATCGCATCAGTGTGATCGGTGGTGTTTATAAGTTATCTGACAGAACTTACCGAACGTGCCTTATAGTCTACCTAAGTTTGGAATGTAACAAGATGCTTTTGTGTAATACGTGGAATTTCAGCTTCCCAAAGTAATATCTGAAGTCGGAATTCACTATATTTTGTTTGTTTTTACATGGTTGTGCTAGGCATACGTATGGGTCATATCATCTCGCCGAGAACTTTGTGGCTGGCAAACTATCTGAACCATGAATCCCACAAAGAACCGCCATGGATACGTCAATGATTTATCTCTTTAGCTCTTGTTCTGCCTTCGCTTTCTTCTCTTGTACTGTATCTGGAGTGTAGTGGCATGTTACTGTAAAGAAAGAAGGATGAAAACAAATACTGCACAAGTGTCAAACATATAGTACAAGTGTGAAGAAGATAAATGAAAGAGTAAAAAAGGCAGAAAGACCTGGTCACTGGTCAGAGTTGTGAGCCTCTCAATTTCTGCTGCCATATGTCACCGCAAAGAGAATACTGCCATATGCACAGGCTCCTTGTTGACTCCTTGTCAGTATCATCAGACATGGGTGCTGGAATATGCTGTGATTTTGTTGAGGTGTTTAATGCATGTCAATAGCAGCCAGAATTTTTTCTCATCAGTTCATCCAAAGCCTCGGTGGAAAACTGAAATTCCACACTTGATATGTTTGGATTCTGGGTAAACACTCCCAAGAAGAATGGTATATACAAAACTATTGCAGTTCTTCACAAGATAAGTTTGTCACCTCGTAATAATATATTACATCAAACATATACCAAATTTCACTCGTCCTCCTCCGAATCACCACGTAACAATATATTACATCAAACATAAACCAAAATTCACTTGTCCTCCTCCGAAATGGCAGTTAGCTCAGAGCAGAAATGGTAAGACTCCACTACAGGGGTCTGCCCATCGTCACAGAAGAATGGCCTAGAAGGCACCTGCAGGCCATCAGTGCCGCCTTCGAGCATCTCTATGACCTCGCTCATTGCCGGCCGATCGTCCGACATCATCTGGATGCAACATAACCCAATAAGACAGAGTTTCCTCTCCAACTCATGCATCTCAGCAGATATCTCGTCCACCTCCTCTTTTGTTAGCCGGTCATAAACCCACGATGGGTAGAATGCCTGGCTTGAATTTGCTGCATCCGGGTCGGCGTTCCTGCGTCCTCCAGCCATCTCCAGCAGCAGCATCCCGAAGCTGTAAACATCAGACTTCGTCGAGATAACGCCGAAGCTCCGGGATATCATCTCAGGAGCTATGTACCCAATGGTTCCCCGTAGGGCGCTCAATGGCACAAAGTTGTTGTCCCTTGGGTATAGCTTGGCAAGGCCGAAATCAGCAACTTTTGGGACAAAATTGCAGTCAAGAAGGATGTTATGTGGCTTGATGTCAAAATGCAGAATCTGCATGTCGCATCCTTGATGCAAGTAGTTGATTCCCCTGGCAATGCCCAAGGCAATTTCATTGAGCTTGTCCCAGGAGAAACTCTTCTCGGCCGAGAAGATGTACTTGTCAAGAGAACCACGCGGCATATACTCGTAGACTAGCGCCCTCCTCATTTCCTCTGAGCAGAACCCGACAAGACGCACCACATTGATGTGGTGGATCCTTCCGATGGTGGAGACCTCATTGATAAAATCTTCTCCATTACAATTGGATTTACCGTCTAGCATCTTGACAGCCACATGAACATCGCCCTGGAGTAGCACGCCTTTGAACACCGAGCCATAACCACCTTGGCCCAATTTATCTCTGAAATGGCTTGTGACTGCAACTATGTCTGTATAGCCGTACCTTGTCGGGCCAATCATTTTTTGCATACGGAGGAACTTCTCGACAGCATCAATTGTGATCCTTGTTTTCCAATACTTGTGCGCAAGGTAGAACAGTACCACTAGGGGTGCCAATACGAATCTGCATAGTACTGCGCATACTGAACAAGTTTATGTGGGATGACCAACAAAATACTAGTATAGATAGTATATGTAATTATGTCAGACATACCAGCAATCAACTTCAGTATCAACGTTGAGTATACTGTTGCAAGCTGTAGTGTTATGCGGAGGCGTTTATTAGAAGGAAAAGTATCTTTGAAAGGTAAAGCATGTGTTGCGCAATACAAGATTTCAGAATCTATGGTAAAAATAGTCATAATCCAATCCACGACAAGAATATCCATTGGTTTTCCAGCGACTGGGCTGCAAACAAGGGAGAGGAAGTATGAATGTCAGGTACATATGTATATGCAAAACAGAAGCACGGCGTAGAGAACCCAAACTCACACAATCATCCTCTTTAGGCAGCCTCTGAAGCTCCACGGCGTCCCTTGGTAATCTAAAGGAAACATAACGGGAAACCCTCTCCTCAAGGATTCTACCAGAATTCCATGACTTGCATTATAGGATCGCATCCTCGAGTTGCCCAAAGCAGCCATAGCCAAGTACCCGCAAGAAGGATTAAGGTTTCCAACAGAATAAGAGTCCATCAACACATAGACAAAAGAAGACCTCGTGCTCAGGCAAGTGACCGGTATATAGTCACTATTGTTCGTGATTGCCTGCGAACAATTCACAAAGCTAGCCCATGTAACTGATGACCGAGGGTTCAATTCGACAAGTCCAGTTGACCCCTGGAGACCATGTAGATAAGGGCGCTGATCCCAGCGAGGAAGAGGGCAGCTGTTGCTCTGATCCAGGTTGGCATCCACGACCCAGAAGTATGAATACTTGTAGTTGATCTTAGTGACAAAGTATGTCCCTGTGTTGATCTGAATTATAGCCTTGCTATCAGTGCAAGACAGCTCGTACGATGGAGAACCACACCAAGTTGGATGGCCTTGCAGGCGGAAAGGGTACTGCACATCTTGGAGATGGCCACAAGAGAAAGGAGGGCATGTGTACCTCTCAGTGATGTCATGTTGAGCTTGAATATTTGTTGCAAGAACTGCAATCACACACA
Organism: Avena insularis; assembly: GCA_023614405.1. Lineage (NCBI taxonomy): Eukaryota > Viridiplantae > Streptophyta > Magnoliopsida > Poales > Poaceae > Avena > Avena insularis. The sequence goes on along the minus strand of CM042693.1, from coordinate 455,043,528 downwards.
AGAAACTTGTGGCTTGCGAACAAGCAGAACCATGGAGTGGGCTCATCAGAGATTTAACTGTTTAGCTCTTGTTCTGCTGTAGGCTCTCTTCTCTTGTACTGGGACAATCCTTCCGCTTTAATAAAAGTTTCAGGAACAGAAAATCTGCGCCCACAGTGACACCATGTAATGGCATGTAGTGTATGGAATGAAGGGTGAAAACAAACACAACATATACAATATATGATTGAAAAAATTAAAAGAAGGGCCTGCAGAAAGACCTGGTCAGAGTCAGAGATGGTAGATGTCACATCGCTGCTGCCATATGTTAACACAAAGAGGATGCTGCCACATGTATAGGCTCCTTGTTGACTCCTTATACTCAGTATCATTAAGCAGGGATGCTGGAATATGCTGCTCTGATGTAGTCCACTAAGGCTTGATATGCAATGGCGCATGTTGATTACTAGAAGATGACATACAGGAGGTTTGCATTGATTCGTGGCGGAAGAAATTTCTCCTCAGGCAAGCACAACTTAAGAGTACTGTTTTTCTTCTTATTATTATGTTTCAGTACTCACAATACCTGGCTTACCTTCATCTCCATGGTCATGGATCTCTACAGCACAGAAGGACAAAGATGAATATAGTACTTGTCGCAGCCCTGGTGATCTGCTTTGTCATCCATGAAACTGACACAGCCACAGCTTCGGCAGCTTGGAATGACCAAGATTTCTTCAGAAACTGCCCACCATCCCGGTGCAACAAAGATGGACCTGAGATCCGGTTCCCACTCCGGCTTGATTCCAGCAATACATCAACATCCTGTGGCGCAACATGCGCGAAGCTAGCATGCTCTGGCCAAGACACCATCATGCTTCACCCATTTCTTGGCCCATGCATTGTCACCGCCATAAATTACACCAGTGCCGCCCTCAACATTACCCCACTTACCTCGGCGTGCACCATGATTCAGAAGTTCATCTCTACAAATCCACTACTAGCAGATGCTGGCCATTCCTGTACTCCGCACTACAGCAGAACTAGAAAACTTGTAGGCTGCTCAAGGGAGTTCACGCCAAGCGGGATTACTCATTTTCCTGTCCATGACGACAGAGGTGGTTACTATGCTTCTGTCTCAGCCGCAGATACTATTGCTGGCCCACTCTCCTGCCTTAGCAACACAACCCACTTCTCGTATTTGGTGGATGCTTATGCATACATGTACGATCTTCCACTGGACTGCAAGGTCGCCTCAGATGCTGCAATTCCGGTATTCGGCACAGGATATAATGGCTCAACAACCAAGCAAGTTGGGGAGGGAACAACCCTCCGCTTTTATGACATAGCAGCAAACTGGAGTGAACCGGAACCATCATCCGTTCCCTATCAATGCCAGAAATGCGAACAGAATGGGCAACGCTGTGCATTCAGCTCACAAAGGAACATAACATTCTGCTTGTCTCAACCTCATAAAGGTATCATGAACTTGTAGCTTGACAAAACCTGTTTCATCATACTTTAGTTTGTTAAATTCTAGTCTAATAGTTTAAAATCACTGAGAATTTACTATCTAGAATGCACTCGTACAATATGCTTGATATTTCTAGGAGTTTTTTTTCAAATTATTTGCATAACAGGACGACAAACCATTTCAGAAGCTGGCTTCAGAAAACACAGTAGAAGCTCATATGAATTCCCATCTGAATCACATACAAAAATTAAGGAGCAAAAATATGGTCAAACATTTTGAACCAATAGATGTAGTAAACAGATATTTCAAAGGTAAATTAAAAAACTTCCCATACTATATTGTTCTGAATTTTCATGATAATTATGGCAATGATCTGGGTATATTTGCTCAATTAGCGACCGGCAAAGTTTTATGTATAATAGTATACTACTATAATTTTGAGCATGTCCATGATAGTTAGGCAGATAGACAAAAACACAGTTGAGATAATATAAACATAAGCAATATGCATTGTAAACATTTATGCAGCACCAAATATGATAGGAACTTCAAGTTTCTATGGTTTGATATTGGCCGTGAGTCAACAAAGTTACAGAGCCTTTGGTTCTAATTCCCTCTCTTTTTCCAAGTACCAACTGCATTCCTTAAAGTTCTTTTACTCGCCAAGATAAACGGGATTTCAATAATTTAAGGTAAACTCAAATAGATGCTAGTTCAAATAAGTAAATCTTACTAAAACTTCAAATATTTATTACTACCAACATTATTCTGCGGTAACAAGCTGACAGTCTGATGCGAGGAATGGAATTGGCTCATGTCATATTACTCAGACCATGTTCTGATCACTACCTTATCAGAAAAAAAAAGCAAATAGGATGAACAATCCACTTCTACATTCAAATGACCACAGCACGGTTTTTCCTAAAAAACAGAAGTTTATCCTATTGCAATGGCCTTGTAACATTATCAGATCTTACATTTTCTTTCTCAAGGTAATTGAACTTTTATGTCCTAAGGAAACAACCAAATCTTATTCTCCTCTTTGGTATTTGCAGGTTCACGTGTCAAAGTCATTGCAGGTACTACTTCAATCCAAACTATACTTTTGTTCAAGCAAAAGAAGGAAATAAACTACTTATCTGCTACACAGAAATAATTATCAAGTTACATCGCTCTTACATTTTCACATAGCCAATAATCACTGAAGCGATGACTTCCAATCCTAATGAATATGCTAATTTTCAGCCACATCGTCGGCAGCTGCATTTGTTGTTCTTGTTTTGGTGGTGGCCACTGCTATTTATCTTTCACTGAAGACAAGATACAACAAAGATATACATCTGAAAGTCGAAATGTTTCTCAAGACGTATGGCACATCAAAACCCACAAGGTACACTTTCTCCGAAGTTAAGAAGATAACAAGACGGTTCAAGTATAAATTAGGACATGGTGGATTTCAAAGTGTGTACAAAGGTGAACTACCAAATGGAGTTCCTGTGGCGATCAAGATGCTAGAAAACTCTAATGGAGAGGGACAGGAATTCATCAATGAAGTTGTGACTATTGGAAGAATCCACCATGCAAACATTGTCCGTCTCCTTGGATTTTGCTCAGAGGGGACAAGAAGGGCTCTTATTTATGAATTCATGCCCAAAGATTCATTGGAGAAATATATATTTTTGGGCAACTCTAGTGTTTCTCGAGAGCACCTAGTACCACACAAAATGCTGGATATTGCGCTAGGCATTGCAAGAGGAATGGAATACCTACATCAAGGATGCAATCAACGCATCCTCCACTTTGACATCAAGCCTCACAATATCTTACTGGACTACAATTTCAACCCAAAGATCTCAGACTTCGGGTTATCAAAGTTGTGTGAAAGGGACCAAAGCATCATTACCTTGACCACGGCAAGAGGCACTATGGGCTACATTGCACCAGAGATATACTCTAGGAACTTTGGAGGGATATCCTACAAGTCAGACGTTTACAGTTTTGGCATGCTGGTGTTAGAAATGGTGAGCGGAAGGAGGAACTCGGACCCAAGTTCTGAGAGCCAGAACGAGGTATACCTCCCAGAGTGGATCTATGAGAAAGTAATTATTGGGGAAGAATTGGTGGCTACACTGGAAATGACAACAGAAGAGAAAGAAAAGGTCAGACAGCTGGCTATTGTGGCACTATGGTGTATTCAGTGGAACCCACGAAACCGGCCATCGATGACAAAGGTTGTAAACATGTTAACGGGGAGGCTGCAGAATCTGCAGATGCCCCCTAAGCCCTTTGTTCCCGCTAAAAATCGCTCTATCCCATAAAACATGAACATATCACCATGGTGTACTATGCAGTCGATGAATACACCCAATTTGTGCGATGCATTGTATTTTGGTGCCTATCAGTATCATGTCGTATTTGATTGCTTAGTAACCTACGTGGGACACCTGATCTAGCTGGCAGTACATCATGATTTAATACTGTTAATTAGGAATATATGACTATGTATTTCTTTTACAATGTAATAGACTAACAGTTGAATGATGAGAACTTGTCAGAGCACCTTATCTTGTCACTGGCTGCGATTTATCTCCCCCAATATTTTATGGTGTAATCCACTAATCATCCTCACTGGACACCTCGAGTCCTCGAGGGTTAACAAACCTCACAATGTTCTATGCTCATTGCATTCCATCCAATTCAACTGAATGAGAGACAGTACTCTGTAAACCTGACATTCAAAACAGGATCCTGTAGGAAGGGAGAAATCATGTCAAGTGCATTCTAATAGTTCTAGTTAGAACAAAAGGAAAGGGAAGCAGAGGGATTACCATGGTTATACGCAGGTTATAAGTACCATCAGACTCGAGCGTGAAGGTGCTGGAGTCTGGACCAACCCCTCGCAATATCTTGCTGTACCAAAGTTACAGTGCAATTCTGAAGAGTTCAGACTTTGGCCTTTCCAAAGCTCTGCACAAGGGATAAAAACGTCTGTCAAATTGACTGCAACAAGAGGTAGAATAAGATGCTCCACACTGCAGTCATGTCGCTGTGGGAAAAGGAACTCAGATGTAAGGTTCAGTAACCAAAGTGATTTTCTTGTTCCAGCAATGATATATGAGATGATACCGATCGTTAAGAATTCAGATTCACCAAGGATACAATCACTGCAAATGTAATTCCTAGCCTGAACCATTCTTTATTTTTTCACTCCACTAAATCATCGTCTGAACTGTAAACAGACTAGCCCACAGCTCTAAGCAAGAGGCAAGCAATCTGTTCAACAGCTGAATGTTTTAAGAAGAAGAAAGTGTGGACGTATGTACCAAAATGTGGTCAGACATCTCAAAATTGAAGACGAAAATAAGTACCTATGCTGCACAAACCCAGCTTGCGGAGAGGATCTAGCCAGTGGGGGGAGGAGAACCCTAGTGGTGCCTGAAGCAGCATTTAGCATCACGGCGGTGACCAGCGGCGCCGGTCATGGCGGTGACGCGGAAGAGGGAAGAAAGGCCTAGGGAGTACAAAAGGCTGAGCACCACACCGCACCGCCCGTCGGCTACCAAGAGCGTCCAGTCCGCCGGTGGCCGAGTGGATGCCGACGCCGCCACCGCCGCGGAGGAGGACAGGACCATGATATCAGCGAAGCCCACCCCAACTTGAACCGGCCCAACTATGCAGCCCATATGAAAGAAAATAACTCAAAACATTTGTGGCCCATGTCGTCCAGGAGACCAGAGAAGAAATCATGAGGGCCCGTCCCCTTTCCTCCGCCGCCCCCAGCACACTTCCCAGCCAATGTACGGTCCGCACAGGACTTCAAAATTTTTGGGTCCCAAAATTTTATATAGTCCTACTATATATATTTTACTAGAATAAAAAATAGATAAAATGGGCCTTATACGTCTTAGTTGGGCCGCACAAACTGCCACCTAGTGTGTTCGTGTGGTGGACTTCTTAGCTTCTCGCTAACCTGGCAAGGCGCATCGATTGCTCCGATCGATCGACGAATGTGGCCTGCTTCAAACGGTCAAAACGCTACAGAAAAACAGGGTCCCGGATACACACGGCTCCACCTGCATCCACACAAGACATACATGGTTACACCAAGTCGCCGACACAGGACCAGGTCGTAGGTCACCGCTCGCAGATCTCTAAGTGACTTCTGATTTTGTTTTCTGTTTCTCTTTGATCACTTGATCGCTGATTGTACTCGGACTGGGCTGTTTTTTCAATCTCTTGTATGTATTTTAAAGAACCCTAAAAGAGTGATGTTGTTCAAATAAACATTATGCATGTGAAAGTTGATTAGGTATGATACTTAACATATCAAATTACGATGTAAGATATTAATATATATATATATTGAAATGGATCTTATGGGCACCTAGAGGGGGTGAATAGGTGCTACACCAATTTTTAATTCTTTTTCAATTTTAAGCTTAGCACAAAGATAAATTCTCTAGATAAACTAATGTGTGGAATTTTCCTATATACAAACCTATCTACTAGCGAGTAAGGAGCGAGTGGAAGAGGAACGAGTGAACCGAAGTGAAGCACGCGGAGACACGGGATTTGTTTGACCGCAGTTCCTTCCTTGTTAAGGGAAGTACGTCTGCGTTGGAGGGATGAGCGGTACTAAGACCACCACGCCATAAAAGGCCTCACCCTGTTCTCCGATGGATCTCGCCACAACAGACCTGATCCACCTTCCACTATAGGTACCCTTCGAGGCGGGCACCGACGCCTTTACACAACTAGCGGGGTAACGACTCCACGATAACTGGGAGGCTCCCGAAGTGACAACAAGCTGCCACAAGAACAAAATTGTCAAATACAATAACACGATCTAGGTATATTAACGAGAATACTAGATCAGGGATTTCTCCAAGTAAATGGAGAGGAGTTGGAGCGCTTGATTCTTGATATTGATGATGAACTTCTCCTCCTTCAATTCCACCAAAGATCAAGACCTTAGGGTGGTTGAAGTGGGAGATTGAGATTTAGAGCTCTTGCACAGGGTCTGGTCAAATTCGAATGAATCAAGAGTTCTGGACGTTGGGGAAGAAGGGGTACTTATACCCCCTTCCAAAAACCAGCCGTTGCACACTTTGGGGCCGGATTATCGATGCAGAAACTCCGCCTCGGACTGGAATATCCAGAAAAAATCCGCCCCCTCTACGGCGTCGCGAGCTTGCCCTTGATCAACTTGGGGCGGATTATCCGACCCTATCGCGGCCGGATTATCCACTGGGAAGAAAATCACCGGTGGATTTTTCGTGAAAATCCGACCGGATACCGAGCGACGCGCCTTGGCTCCTTTTGCTCGAAAGCTGGGGGCTGGATTATCCGGCCCTTGTGAAACCCGGATTATCCGGCCTGTGGAGGAAAAACCGCCCCAGTTTGGATTTTCCGGGAGAAAATCCGACTGGTCACAGAGCGACGCGCCTTGGCTTCCTTGAGAGATGAGGTAGGCCGGATTATCCGGCCCTTGGAGGGGCGGATTATCCGTCCCCCCTCAAAACTTCCTGCACACTTAGCACACATGAAAAGTCTCTATAGTATTGTTATCTAACACGCAAAACATAGGAAAATATGAAATGTTCTTTCAATCTCCCCCTTTTTGGTGTTAGATGACAATACCAGGATTTGAGATAACTATGGAAGGGACTCCCCCTCAATGTGTGCATAAAAGAGTTTTATATTGGAATACAAATGCACACAAATAGGTGAATCTATTCCATAGACAAAAGGGCAAAAACACATACCACCGAAGTAGAGAATAGGCATCCTTGACATAAATCACAATTATTATTGGATAACCATTATGAGCGCGTGCCTTCCGTGATAAACCTCCAGCAATAGGATATGAATAGATATAACCATGAGCATAATCCATGATATGAAGTCCATAGGTATCATCCAGACAACCACATAAAGTCTCAACCACAAATCACAAACCACGAATATAAAAGTTTAACGCTAAATGGGCATAAGCAAGAAATAACGAATAAAAAGTGCAAGTGCTTATGCCCGACCCATGCAAATCCACGGACAACCTAATAGAACTACTTCTCCCCCTTTGGCATCGAGACACAAAAAAGGGAGAAGAGCGATGCTAGCGCCCCAGGGGATCACTCATCATAGTCCTCGTCCTCGTCCTCATGCTCTTCCTCATCCTCATCTTCAAGCTCCTTAGTGTCACCTTTCTCATCATCAGCATCAGCAGCAGGCGCAGAGGGGAACAAGTGACGCTCCAGCTCACCATAGTTCAGCCCGGAGGAAGAGTTCCACCGAGCATATGGAGTGGGAGGTGTAGGAGCCGGAGGAGCACCCGAAGCGCCAGACACGTGGTGGAGAATGAGCTGCTGGGAGTGAGCCAACTCATGGCGCTGCCTGTAGGCCTCATACTGACCCTTGCTTGTGTCCATGCCCATGCAGAGGATGTGACGCTAGAACCAGTTCAGCTGCTTGATCTCACGGGCCACGGGAGGCACTGGGAGCCTACGAGCATCCCTCATGAGACCCTCAGGAGCAGAGGAGGGGTGAGCAGTCTTCCAAACCTTGTTGTAAATCTTCTTGGCCTTGTGCACCGAGTCAATGTGGAACTCCTCGGCAGGAAGCAGGTGGCGGATGAGCAACATAATGTAGGGCGCATATGGAATGGACAGACGGTTGAACATAGCATCACACAGCTCATGGTAAATGAAGTCCATGACATCCATCTTGCCAGACTGACTCGTCCTCGCAGGAGGCAACCTCATGAGAAAATTGAAGTAGCTGAACAAGGTGACCACGGATGCTGTCATTGTTGCCCCCACTCGGTGTTATAGAGTCAAGAAAGAGACCCACCAATGCAGTATAGATGGGAGCAAGACCAGCCACAGTACCGACAATTCCATTGTCCACAGTGCACGGAGAGAGAGAGCAGCATCCTTGTTGGACTTCAACTGAGTGATGATGCGGTGGCCACTGGCTCTATCCCTGCTGCGGAAGGAGTACCCCAAAACCTCATCAAACACGTGAAAATCAGCAGTCATGGGCCTATCATGAGTCATCCACTTCATAGTGCGACGCTCATCACCACAAATCACCAGAGTGGAGAAGAATTGCTTCACCACCTCAGAGTCAAAGGAGCACTGGAGGGACATGAGATGGTGCAGCCCCATCCTCTCAGCCACAAACATTGCATCAACAAGATGCGCCTTCTCCAAAGCATCAGCAAGTACCAGAGGGTGCATAGGCCTAATGTTCAACCTGGCATAGATGTCTTCATAAATCCCTTTCTGTTCTGCACACCAAAACCGGGTATCCCCCAGCTCATCATCACGAGGCAGCTCAGCAAACAAGTCACGGTGACGTAAGGCAGAGAAGGAGACCGCATCCAGAGCCCTGTAGTTGATCTTGGGCTCCTTGCCCTTCCTCTTGGACACACCCTTCCTAGTCCTCTTGGAGTGTTCAGCCATGCGCCTCTCTTTGTTCTTCCTTCTCTGCAATTCAACTTCGTCCACTAGGTTACCGTGACCGTCGTCCCGAAAGTACTTGGCGCGAGGACGACGCTTGTAGGTCTTGGGAACACCGGAACCACCTGTGAGGAGAATAAGGGCGATAGCAAGGGGATAAGCATACACACAAGTCCAGGAGAGAGTATGGAACAAGTAGGCAAAAAAATTCATAGGTCAAAACTACTCAATACATACACCATAGTGAAACTGAAGCAGACTTGAATCTGTCAGGCCGGATTATCCGGCCTGGCCAGGGGCGGATAATCCGTCCCTGGCAGAAATTTTCGATTTCACCAAGAATGCATGCAAAAAAGTAGATCGGGCCTAGAAACTGTAAGACTACGAGTTCTATGCGAAAACACATCCTTCTAGACAACGTTCCATCCAACAAGATACACATCTAGCCAAAGATGGGGAGAGAGAGGGAGTTACCCTCACTCATTGGAGGAAGAACACGGAGGAGAAGGTACCCGGAGGCACGGAGAAGAAGATCCGGGAAGGCCCAGAAAATCCGGTGGTCGGAGAGGCTCCGGGGAGGGTGAGGGGCGGCAGGCGGCGGCTGGGAGAAGGAGAGGGCTAGGGGAGAAGTGCTGCTCGATATGAGCCCTCCCCCCGAGCCCTGCCCTTTAAGATTGAATCTGCCAGGGCCGGATTATCCGGCCAACACTTGGGCCGGATTATCCGGCCTAAAATCTGGGATTCTGTTATACACAGAACCAGGCCCGCGCGTCCCCAAACAACACTCCCACAAGGTGTACAAGGGACTTGTGTGCAAGAATAGATGTCTTAGGGGTAGGGAAGGCTTAGGATTGAGAATGCCAAACTGAGATGGTACTAGACACTCAAAATTGCAAAATCCAAATCAAATAAAAGCCAAGATTGAGTGTGATTCCCATAAGAACATGAGAGAGCAAATAACATCCAAAAAGATCCAATTCTCCACAAGTGAGAGGGCAGTGGCCGAAGCCACCTTGTTGGAGTGTATGGTGTGACACCGCGCAGATATATCTTGGGTTCACGACCAATACTCATCAATAAGCTCACATATCACAACATGATATTAAGAGAAATGATATACTTGCTATTGGCATTATGGGGGGAGGGTTAGCCCAATAAGTTAGGACCACACTCCCCCTATATCCATGCCCACATCTAGACCAAACAAGGAATGAGACGTACAAGTGAGTGCATGGGTAATCAAGACAAACTCCCGGAATCAATGATATTTAGCTCATTCCTCAAATAGCAGAATCTTGCTTCATCAAGTGGCTTTGTAAAGATATCCAGATTGGTTCTTCGTGCTCACAAAAGATAGATCAATATCGCCTCGAGCAACATGGTCACGAATAAAATGGTTCGAATCTCAATATGCTTCGTCCTTGTGTGTTTGAATCGATTATGCATAATTTTGATAGCACTTTCATTATCACATAAAAGAGGCACTCTGTCACAATTGACACCGTATTCCTTTAAAGTTTGCCTCATCCACAATAATTGAGTACAATGGCCGCAAAGAACATATTCAGCTTGGCCGGTGGAGAGAGATATACAATTACGCTTTTGGAGGACCAACATACAAGAGATCTTCCCAAGAATTGACAAGCTCAAAGTTGACTTCCGATCATCCTTATCACCAGCCCAATCTGAGTCAAGATAACCACATAAGAGAAATTGGAGCCCTTGGGATACGAAACCAAAGTTGGGGGAATGAACTAAATATCGAAGATCCTCTTGGCCGCCACTAAGTGGCTTTCTTTAGGAGTTGCTTGATACCTTGCACACTCCCACTCAACACAATATCGGGTCTAGATGCGCAGAGGTAAAGAAGAGAGCCGATCATGGACCGTATACCTTTTGGTCCACATCTTTACCATGAGGGTTGAGTTCGAGATGACACTTTGTTTGCATCGAGATGGCGACACCATTTAGATCCGTCGTCTTTAATCTCTTGAGCATGTCTTGGATGTACTTTGCTTGATTAATAAAGGTTCCTTCTCTTAGTTGCTTGATCTCGAATCCAAGAAAGAACCGTAATTCCCCCATCATAGACATCTCAAACCTGTCAGTCATAAGCTTTGAAAATTCATCGTTAAAAGCTTTGTTAGAAGAACCAAAAATGATATCGTCTACATATAGTTGGCATCTGAAGAGCTCCCCTTAACCTTCTTAGTAAAAGAGTGGGGTCGATTTGCCCAACTTCAAGCCACGATCTAACAAAAGCTCTTTAAGGTGCTCATACCACGTACGTGGGGCTTGTTTAAGGCCATAGAGTGCCTTATCGAGTTTGTAGACATGGTTCGGGAAGTTAGGATCCTCAAACCCCGGGGGTTGCTTTACGTATACCAACTCATGTAGAGGACCGTTAAGGAAGGCACTCTTGACGTCCATTTGCTGCAACTTAAAATTGTTATGTGCAGCATAAGCAAGTAGGATCTGAGATGGACTTAAGGCGAGCCAGGAGCATAAGTCTCGCCAAGTCGATGCCCTCAACTTGTGAGTAACCTTGTGCCACAAGTCTTGCCTTGTTCCTCACAACAATGCCATTCTCATCATGCTTGTTCTTGAAAATCCACTTGGTGCCGATAACATTACGGCACTCTTTGGGTTTCTCCACTAGTTTCCTGACTTTGTTGCGCTCGAAATTATTCAATTCTTCATGCATAGCAACAACCCTGTCTGGGTCTTCAAGAGCTTCAAAGACCTTCTTAGGTTCCACCATGGAGATATGAGCTTGATGCTCAAAGAACCGGCCAATTCTCTTCTAGTAGACACCCTTCGTGAAGATCACCAACAACCTTGTCGAGTGTGACCCTCAACTCAAGGTTACGATCAACGAGCCTTGCGATGAAGTTCAATAAGTTTGTTGTCTCTTGGTGGAGGAGATTCATCACTTGAGTCTTCATTGGAGGCATTTCTCCGCCTTGATCAAGAGTGGAACATCGATGGCAGTGGTGGAGCTTGTGTTGATATCTTCACCACCAGAGCTGCATGGACAAATGGAGGCGGGTGGCGATAATCCGGTATCCACCGGAAAATCCGCCTGGAGCTTTCTGGAGCATCTTGACCTTCAGCGATTGATGGAGATGGTGTAAGTTGCCCTCGTGGTTGGAGCATGTTGCGTATGTGTAGATGAGGGCTCTATATGAGTAGAGCATTGTCCTTCCCGGTCCGCCACAAGGGGTTCCTCAATGGGGCGGAAGAATCCCACGCCCATTCTGTAGGGGTTCGTAGCATGGAAAACAAAAAATTTCTATCGCATACAAACAAACAAGCCAAGATCTATCTACTAGATTGCAGCAACGAGTCGATGGAATAACTCACCCTCGAAGATTCCAAAGTGTTTAACGAGAGCAGATTCTCGTGGGTGATGTAGTCGTACTCTTTCCGATCTCAAGATCGTGAAGCGATCCTTCCGGCAGCGTTCCATGGCGCTCCGATCGGTCACACGTTAAATTTTCGACGAAGACCTTCCTCTCCCTTGTTCCAGCGATGGAGGTTGTAGCACTCTCCTCGTGATTCCTAAGAGACAACTGGCGTGGTACTAAGTAGAGGGAATCCAGGCTTCGCTTAAGCAGTGCGGTATGGTGGAGCTTATGAGAGAGGCTATTAGTGGTCTAGTAATTAGACACACCAATTAGAAGGCTCTAAACCGCTGGCTAAAGCAATTAGAAGCTCTAAACCAAAACGGCTCTAAACCGGAGATTAGAGGTGGAACTTGTGTGTACTAGGAGGGAGCCCTGCCCCTCCTTATATAGGTGGGAGGGGCTGGCCGGCCAAGGGGAGGGAGTGGAGTCCCTCCCCAACTCGGCTTGGGTGGGGCGCCGGCTTGGGGAGGACTCCCTCCCCAACTCGGCTTCACCTCCTCCTCTTTTCCCACTTCCCAAAATTGCCGTTTGACTTTCAAACTAGCCGTTTGACTTTTCAATTTAGGATTTAAATAAATCCTTTATTTTGGACAGCAAGAACACTTAGTACATGATGCAATCATTCCAACTTACAATGACACATTCATGTACCCCTTCCCCCTCCGGAGTGCCGGACATTCCGGAACCTTCTAGAATGTTCCCGATGAAAACACCGGAATCATTCCGCTACTCCGAAATGGGACTTTCCTTATATGAATCTTATTCTCCGGACCATTCCGGATCACCTCGTGATATCCCGGATCCCATCCGAGACTCCGAACAACATTCGGTCTCTTTCTCATAATACCATAACTACTCAAACAACGTCGAATCCTTAAGTGTGTCTCCCTACGGTTCGTGAATTATGCGGACATGATCGAGACACTTCTCCGAACAATAACCAATAGAGGAATCTGGAAATTCATATGGCTCCCACATATTTCTACGATTACTTTGCGATCGAATGAACCACTTACATACGATACCAATTTCCCTTTGTCTCACGATATGTTACTCATCCGAGGTTATGATCGTCGGTATCTCCGCATACCTAGTTCAACCTCGTTACTGATAAGTACTCTTTTCTCGTTCCCGTGATATGTGATCCCTTGTGACCAAGTCACATGCTTGCAAGCTAATTGGATGACATTCCACCGAGAGGGCCCAGAGTATATCTACCCGTCATATGGATGGACAAATCCCACTCTTGATCCATGTGTTTCAACCAATACTTTCCGAACACTCAATACCACCTTTATAGCCACCCTGTTACGGTGTGGTGTTTGATGACATCAAAGCATCCATCCAGTAAAGGTGATATGCATGATCTCATGGTCGAAGGAATTAGGTTACTATGTATCAGAAAGCATATAGCAATTGAACTATTGAAATGACTTGATCTTTATGCTACGCTTGTCTATAGGAGTATGTCCACCATATCATTCTCCTAACGATATGATCTTGTTGTTGATAACATCTCAATGTTCATGATAGGGAAACCACAATCATCAATCAACCAACAAGCTAGTGAAGTATAGAGGCTATACTAGGGACTTCAAATTAAGTTTACAAATCACACAAGTATTAATGTTTCCTTGTTAATACTATTATAGCATGAATGCAAACATTTATCATAAACACAAAGATATATAATAATAACTACATTTATTATTGCCTCTAGGCATATCTCCAAGTCTCCCACTTGCACTAGAGTCATCTAATCTAGATTACATGGTAATATACCGAACACCCATGGCAGTTTGGTGTTGGTCATGTTTTGCCCTGGAGAGGTTTAGTCAACGGATCCGCCACATTCAGATCTGTGTGTACTTTGCAAATCTTTATATCCCCATCCTGGATATGTTCTCGAATAGCGTGAAACGCAGCTTGATATGCTGCACTTCTTGTGTGACCTTGGTTCTTGCGCATTGGCTATGGCGCCCATGTTATCACAAAGAGATAGATATTGGGTCCAAGACTAGGAACCACACACCCAGCGTAATGAACTCTTTCATCCATATCGCTTCTTGTGAAGCCTCCAAGCAGCCATGTATTCCGATTCAGTTGAAGATCTCGCCACAACGCTTTGCTTTGCACTCCTCCAGCTAACTGCACCATTCAAAATAAATACGTATCCAGTTGTGATTTAGAATCATCCGGATCGGTGTTCCAACTAACATCGGTGTAACCATTAACAACGAGCTGTTCATCACCTCCATAAGAAAGAACCATATCCTTAGTTCTTCTCAAGTACTTTAAGGATGTTTTTGATCATTGTCCAATGATCCACTCTGGATCACTTTGATATCTGCTAGTTAGACTAACGATATGCGATGTCGGGTCTAGTACATAGCATGGCATACATTAGAGATCCTATGGCTGAGGCATAGGGAGTCTTACTCATCCTTTCTCTATCTTCTGCCGATGTCGGACTTTGAGTTTTACTCAAGGTCGTATTGGGCAACATGGGCAAGAACCCTTTCTTGCTATCTTCCATTCCAAACCTCTTTAGAACTTTGTCCAAATATGTACTTTGTGACAATGATATTTGGCGTTTCGATCTATCTCTATAAATCTTTATGCCTAATATGTAAGCTGCTTCGCCAAGATCCTTCATTGAAAAACTATTATTCAAATACTCTTTGACACTATTAAGAAGGTCTACATTATTCCCAATCAACAATATGTCATCCACATACAGTATTAAGAATGCTACAGAGATCCCACTCACTTTCTTGTAAATACAAGCTTCTCCATAAGTTTGTATAAAACCAAAACTTTTGATTACCTTATCAAAATGTTGATTCCAACTTCGGGATGCTTGCTTCAATCCATAGATGGACCGTTGAAGCTTGCATACCTTGTTAGCATCTTTAGGATCGACAAAACCTTTGGGTTGCATCATATACAACTCTTCATCAATGTCTCCATTGAGGAATGCTGTTTTGACATCCATCTGCCATATCTCATAATCATAATATGCAGCGATTGCTAACATAATCCTCACAGACTTTAGCTTCGCTACCGGTGAGAAAGTCTCATCGTAGTCAACTCCTTGAATTTTGTCGAAACCCTTTTGCGACAAGTCGAGCTTTATAGACAGTAACATTTCCATCAGCATCTGTTTTCTTCTTGAAAATCCATTTGTTCTCGACAGCCTTCCGGCCATCCGGTAAGTCCACCAAAGTCCATAATTTGTTTTCGTACATGGATCCAATCTCGGATTTCATGGCTTCTTGACATTTATTGGAATCTTGGCTCATCATCGCTTCCTCAGATGTCGCAGGGTAATCGGTGTTGTCCACAAACATGACATTCATAACGGAATCATACCAACTGGAGTGGTACGATTTCGTTGACCTCCGAGGCTCAGAAAGCAACTTCAACCGAAGTTTCATGATCACCATCACTAGCTTCCTCTCTTATTGGTGCACCAGAACTTCTTCCGGTCTTTGCGCTACTGCAATTCGAGAGAAGGTTCGACAACCTCGTCGAGTTCTACTTTCCTTCCAGTCACTTCTTTCGAGAGAAATTCCTTCTCTAGAAAGGATCCATTCTTAGCAACGAAGATTTTGCCTTCGGATCTATGATAGAAGGTATACCCAATAGTTTCCTTCGGGTATCCTATGAAGACGCATTTTTCCGCTTTGGGTTCAAGCTTGTCCGTAACTTCTTTACATAGGCTTCATCCCCAAACTTTAAGGAACGACAATTTAGGTTTCTTCCCAAACCATAATTCATATGGTGTCGTTTCAACGGATTTAGACGGTGCCCTATTTAAAGTGAATGCGGCTGTTTCTAATGCATAACCCCAAAATGATAGCGGTAAATCTGTAAGTGACATCATAGAACGAACCATATCTTAGAGAGTTTGATTACGACGTTCGACACACCATTACTGTGGTGTTCCCGGTGTCAATCTGAAAGTATTCCACATTTCTTCAAATGCTCGCCAAACTCGTAACTTAGATATTCACCTCCACGATCAGAACGTAGAAATTTAATCTTCTTGTTACGTTGATTCTCTACCTCACTTTGAAACTCCTTAAACTTCTCGAAAGTTTCGACTTATGTTTCATGAAATAGATATACCCATATCTACTCAAGTCATCCGTGAAGGTAAGAACATAACGATAACCATCACATGATGCTACACTCATTGGACCACACACATCGGTATGTATGATTTCCAATAAGTCTGGCTCGCTCCATTATACCGTAAAATGGAGTCTTAGTCATTTTACCCATCGACATGCCTCGCATCTTTCAAGTGATTCAAAATCAAGTGATTCAAGAAGTCCATCGAATGGAGTTCCTTCATACGCTTCACTCAATGTGACCAAGACGATTGCCACATATAGGTCGAGTTATCGCTTGATTTCAATCGTTTAGCTTCAATGTTGTTGATATGTGTATTTCCACTATCGAGATTCAATATAAATAGACCATCTATCAAAGGTGCATGTGCATAAAACATATTACTCATATAAATCGAACAACCATTATTCTCGGATTTAAACAAGTAACCGCCTCGCAATAAACAAGATCCCGATATAATGTTCATGCTTAACGAGGCACCAAATAACAATTATTTAAGTATAAAACTAATCCCGATGGTAGATGAAGAGGTAGCGTCGACCGCGATCACATCAACCTTTGATCCGCTTCCTACGCGCATCGTCACCTCGTTCTTCACTAGCTTCCGCTTATTCTGCAGCTCTGTTTGAGTTACAAATATGAGCAACCAACCAAGATCAAATACCCAGCACTACTACGAATACTAGTGAGATACACATCAATAACATGTATATCAGATATACCTTTCTTCTTGATGTTGCCGTTCTTCAAATCCGCCAAGTACTTTGGGCAATTCCGCTTCCAAAGGACCTTCTCCCTTGCAAAGAAAAGCACTCAAGACGGGCTTGGGTCCAGCCTTGGTCTTCTTCACGGTATGGTAACTTTCTTACCACCCTTCTTGAAGTGTCCCTTTGCTTAGACTTGCCTTTCTTGAATTTGGTGGTCTTATTGACCATCAACACTTGGTGCTCTTTCTTGATCTCCACTTCTGCAGATTTTAACATAGCAAATAGTTCTGGCAACTCTTTGTTCATGTTCTGCATGTTGTAGTTCATCACAAAGTTCTTGTAACTTGGTGGTAGTGATTGGAGGATGCGGTAAACCCCAAAGTATTAGGAATCACTATACCCAAGCTTTGAAGTTTATTCGCGTCTGCACATTTTAAGCACATGCTCACCGACGAGCCCTCTTCCATCTTGCAGTTAAAGAACTTTTCGAAGCTTCATAACTTTCAATTGCCGCATGAGTCTCAAAGATTAATTTGAGATCCTCGACAATATCATATGGATCTCGACTCTTCAAACCTTTTACAAGCTCGATTCTAAACCATACAAGATAGCACACTGAACTATGGAGTCTTGATTCTTCCGAAGCGAGGTAAACATTCTTTACTTCATCGGTAGCATTAGCTGCAGGTGGGTCACCTAGCGGTGCATCCAGACATAGGTCAAATTACCAAATGTGAGGACAATCCTCAAATTGCGGAACCAATCCATGAAGTTGCTTCCATTGTTTTTCAACTTTTCTTTCTCTAGGAACGCATTAAAATTGATGGTAGGCTGCCATTGATCTACAACATATTTGCAATAGTTTAGACTAAGTTTATGACAAATTGAGTTCAAATTAATTAATGAAATTAAACTAGGTGAACTCCCACCAAAACAACATCCCTCACATTGTTTTAGTGATCACACAACCAAATCCACTACATCAACACCGATCATCACGAGAGTTGATATAGTTTCAATGGCGAACAATCATCATGTTCATCATATCTACTATATGATTCATGCTTTACCTTCGGCGATCCGTGTTCCCGAGGCCATGTCCGTACATGCTAGGCTCGTCAAGATCAAACCTTAGCTACCGCATAAGCAAATCTGGCTTGCTTACGTTGTATTCACCCAGCGGAATCAAAGACACCCGATCACGTGGTGCTTGAAGCGCAAGCTTTGGCAACGGTGCATACTAAGGGTGAACACTTTAGAACTTGAAATTTATGTGCATGAGGGATCATCTTATAAAGCTACCGTCTACTAAGCAATACAAGATGCATAAAGGATTAACATCACATGCAATTCATAATATGTGATATGATATGGCCTTTCTTCTTTGTGCTTACGATCTCCATCTTCAAGCACGAACATGATCTCCATCATCACCGCATAGCATCAAGGTCAATGACGCTTCTTCATGGTTGTCGCCCACCAGCTTCAACTATTACAACTATTTTGAATAGACACGCGGTCTTAGTAAATTAAAGACAACCATATAGGCTCGCGGTTGCCAACTTACAATAAGGAACATTGCATACATCAAATATAATCACAATCATGGCCATATCACATCATCAGACACCCCTGCAAAACAAAGTTAGACGCCTCTACTTTCTTTGCATATTTTACGTGGTTTGGGGCTTTCAATAAGTGTCGTTCTAACTTACGAACAAGAACCACAACATTGATACTAGCATTGTTGATCACCCGTTGTAAATTGGATCTTTACTATGCTAGGAGAAACAGCACCCATAAAGCCACTTATGCAATACAAGTTGCATGTCAAGCGTGGAGCAAGTCTCATGAACGATGTCATGTAAGGTTAGCCCGCTTCATCCCAACATACCGCAAGACGCAAAGTACACAAAAAGCAATCTACAATAAAAGCATCAATGCCCACAATGACCATTGTGTTCTACTCTCGCAACAGATCTACATAGACACGGCTCGACACTTGTAGGGGTTCGTAGCATGGAAAACAAAATTTTCTATCGCATACAAACAAACAAGCCAAGATCTATCTACTAGATTGCAGCAACGAGTCGATGGAATAACTCACCTCGAAGATTCCAAAGTGTTTAACGAGAGCAGATTCTCGTGGGTGATGTAGTCGTACTCTTTCCGATCTCAAGATCGCGTAGACGATCCTTCCGCGCCAGCGTTCCTCAAGCAGCGCTCCCTGATCGGTCACGGTACTCGACGAAGACCTTCCTCTCCCTTGTTCCAAGAAATGGAGGTTGTAGCACTCTCCTCGTGATTCCTAAGGCAACGGCGTACCGGAAGTAGAGGGAATCCATGAGGCTTCGCCTTAAGCCGGTATGGTATGGTGGAGCTTATGAGAGGCTATTAGTGGTCTAGTAATTAGACACACCAATTAGAAGGCTCTAAACCGGCTGGCTAAAGCAATTAGAAGCTCTAAACCAAAAGCTCTAAACCGGAGATTAGAGGTGGAACTTGTGTGTACTAGGAGGAGCCCTGCCCTCCTTATATAGTGGGAGGGCTGGCGGCCAAGGGGAGGTGGAGTCCTCCCCAACTCGGCTTGGGTGGGCGCCGGCAGGGAGGACTTCCTCCCCAACTCGGCTTCACCTCCTCCTCTTTTCCCACTTCCCAAACTTGCCGTTGGACATTCAAACTAGCCGTTTGACTTTTCAATATAGGATTTAAATAAATCCTTTATTTTGGACAGCAAGAACACTTAGTACATGATGCAATCATTCCAACTTACAATGACACATTCATGTACCCTTCCCTCCGGTCTGCCGGACATTCCGAACCTTCTAGAATGTTCCCGATGAAAACACGGAATCATTCCGCTACTCAAATGGGACTTTCCTTATATGAATCTTATTCTCGGACCATTCCGGATCACCTCGTGATATCCGGATCCCATCCGAGACTCCGAACAACATTCGGTCTCTTTCTCATAATACCATAACTACTCAAACAACGTCGAATCCTTAAGTGTGTCTCCCTACGGTTCGTGAATTATGCGGACATGATCGAGACACTTCTCCGAACAATAACCAATAGAGGAATCTGGAAATTCATATGGCTCCCACATATTTCTCGATTACTTTACGATCGAATGAACCACTTACATACGATACCAATTTCCCTTTGTCTCACGATATGTTACTCATCCGAGGTTATGATCGTCGGTATCTCCGCATACCTAGTTCAACCTCGTTCTTGATAAGTACTCTTTCTCGTTCCGTGATATGTGATCCCTTGTGACCAAGTCACATGCTTGCAAGCTAATTGGATGACATTCCACCGAGAGGGCCCAGAGTATATCTACCCGTCATATGGATGGACAAATCCCACTCTTGATCCATGTGTTTCAACCAATACTTTCCGAACACTCAATACCACCTTTATAGCCACCACATTACGGTGTGGTGTTTGATGACATCAAAGCATCCATCCAAGAAAGGTGATATGCATGATCTCATGGTCAAGGAATTAGGTTACTATGTATCAGAAAGCATATAGCAATTGAACTATTGAAATGACTTGATCTTTATGCTACGCTTGTCTATAGGAGTATGTCCACCATATCATTCTCCTAACGATATGATCTTGTTGTTGATAACATCTCAATGTTCATGATAGGGAAACCACAATCATCAATCAACCAACAAGCTAGTGAAGTATAGAGGCTATACTAGGGACTTCAAATTAAGTTTACAAATCACACAAGTATTAATGTTTCCTTGTTAATACTATTATAGCATGAATGCAAACATTTATCATAAACACAAAGATATATAATAATAACTACATTTATTATTGCCTCTAGGGCATATCTCCAACACATTCTTCTTATGGCATCTTGGGGTATATCAACATCTGCATCACAAACACCAACTTGCTCCGCACGGGAACCGTCATTTTCCTCGAACACCACACTACAAGATTCTACAATAGTTCTGGAGAGCTTATTGTAGACTCTATAAGTGTGGGATTCGGCACCATAACCAATAAAAATACCTTCTAGAGCCTTAGATTCAAACTTAGATAAACGAACTCCTTTAATAAGAAAGAAACACTTACACCCGAATACCCGAAAGTATGAGATGTTTGGCTTGTTACCGGTAAGTATTTCATACGGAGTCTTGTCCAAAATCTTGCGGAGGTATAACCGGTTGGATGAATGACAAGCAGTAGAGATTGCTTCAGCCCAGAAGTTATATGGAGATTTGAATTCGGCCAACATTGATCTTGCCATGTCCATTAGAGTCCGATTCTTCCTCTCGGCTACACCATTTTGTTGAGGGGTGTACGCAGCGGAATATTGATGTCTTATCCCCTCTTCACTTAGGAACTCATTTAAGGTGTAGTTCTTGAACTCTGAGCCGTTATCACTCCTTATAGCCAGAATGGGGACGTTGTGTTGACGTTGAACCTCGTTGGCGAAGTCGATGACAGTTTGTTGAGTTTCACTCTTCAACTTGAAAAAATAAACCCAAGTGTATCTTGAGTAATCATCAACAATCACTAGACAATACTTCTTCCCACCGAGGCTTGCATGAGATGGAGGTCCGAAGAGGTCCACATGAAGGAGCTCTAAGATCCTTTTTGAAGAGATAATGGTTTTCCTTCGATGAGGTGAATCATGCATTTTCCCTTCAACACACGCCCTGCAAACACGATCTTTGGCAAAAGAGACACTTTCTTTTAGTCCAAGAATGTGGCCACCCTTGTGGAGATTTTGCAAAGTTCTCATATTGACGTGGGCTAGTCGGCGATGCCACAGCTAACTCGCATCAGCCTTTCCGAAAAGACACATTGGACCTGTAGTGGTTTTCCCCGAAAAGTCTACCACGTACAGGTCGTTTTCGACATATCCCACGAAAGCGACTTTTAGAGACTTGCTCCACAAGAGTACCACCAAATCAGCATCAATGTAAACTGCAAAGCCCATATTACCAAGGGCACGAACAAAAAGTAAGTTATACCCGAGGGTCTCAACAAGCATGACGTCCACGAGAGAGATATCGTGAGCCACCACAACTTTGCCGAGACCCAATACCTCAGATTTTGACTTGTCACCATAGGAGACGGTAATGTGATCAAGGTTGGCATCTCGTGATGATCTCCTTGCTTCCGGTCATATGACTCGTACAACCGCTATCGAGTACCCATTTAGAACCACCAGAAGCATAGCCCTGCAAGAGAATTACTTCTTGGTTTTAGGTACCCATTTTTCAATGGGTCCTCTCATGTTAGTAACAAGGGTCTTGGGAACCCAAATAGACCAAGGAATGTAACAATCATAAGGCCCTACATAACAAGCATAAACATCACCATAAGAATCACAATATAGTTCGAAGTTAGTATTGTTGATCCCTGCAAAACCATCATAATTAGTCTTGTCATTGGTAATGTTGCTAGTCTTCGATTGAGCAGTCTTGTTCTTCTTGTTTTTCTTGCTCTTTATCTTGGGTATGTAACCAAGACCTTCTTTACTGTTGTTTGACCTTTGCCTGCTCAGTATCTCATCAATAACCCCTTTACCTTTGTGTTGAGAACTCCTTGCAAGATCTTCTTTTCCAAAGGATGAAGATGAGGCACTTGGTACATTATACCATTTCAATTGAGTTTGGAGCTGGTCATGAGACTCATTTAGAGTAGAATGATCACTCTTCAATGCCTTGTGAGCACTTTCAAGATCATCAAACTTCTCCAAAATTCTAGCATGAACAGCCCCAAAATCAATCTTTTCTTTCTTTAGTTTCTTTACCTTGGCAAGGGCATGGTCACGTTCTTTAATGAGCTGAGCTATAGCTTATTCTTGTGACTCCTCTAGGGATTCGAGTCTTTCTTCCAAAGAAACTCGAGTTTCCTCTTCCTCTTCCAAGGCATTCTTCAAAGAGGCTATCTCCAAAGCATCTTCTCTTTCAATTCTGCCCTTTTCTTCAAGGAGATCTTCGGCTCGAGCAAGTTGACTCATAAGAGTATCAAAATGGAGTTTGTGCTCACCTTGTAGGTTAGTGAAAGAAGTATCCAAGGCAATAACTTCTTCTTTCATTTCAAGACTGTCATGATCATCCATATCCAAAATTATGTTAGTCTTAGAAAATGAGGAGTTAGAAGTTGATACCTCAGATCCTCTTGCCATTAGGCAAGTGGCGTTGTTATTGATGGCGTTCTCGTTCGGCGAGTCGAAGAGAGAGGAGGGAGTCGATGTGGTGGCTATAGCAGCCACTTCGCGGGAACTATCATCATCCTCTTCATCTTCACTTGCGGAGGAGTATTTCTCTTGAGCTACAAGGACCATCTTGGGTTGCTTCTTGAAATGACCATTCTTCTTAGCAAATGACTTCTTGTTAGGAACTTCGGATTTCTCTTTGAGAATGAGCCTGCCACCATTGTCTTCTCTATTTTCATAAGGACACCCGGCTACAAAGTGCAGTCTATCTCCACAGTTGAAGAAAGTTCTCAATCTTGGGCCACTTTCTCTTCTTCCATTTGACCCGTTCTTGCGCTCAAGTTTAGACTTGGCTTTGGCAGGGTCCTTCCAAAAGTTCCTTGCATAGAATGCCATGTACTCACCATGAGCACGTTTGACCTCATCGGGGCAGTCCATGGATATCCTCTCAAATGCTCCTTCATCATCCTCTTGCTCAGCAATATTGGCTTTGAGAGCCACATTGACACCCTTTTGCGTTCCAATGGCCCGAGCACGGGCATCTTCAGCATTCTTTGCCGCCACTTTGAATGACTCCATTTCTTGCATGACTTCATTGGATGTCATTTGATGATAGTTGTGTCTACCTTACAAGCTCTTCAAATCCATCGGTTCGAAAGGCATTAAGGCACTCACATACTTCCTTTTTATCCATGCATCATCAATGTGAGTGGCCCCATGCTTCCGAAATGTTGTTGCGATTCCCTTGAGTCTTCTATACATGTCCTCATGGTTTTCACCATCCAACATGTAGAATCCCTTAGCTTCGTTACTAAGGGAATCATACCGGTTTCTTCTCATGCTTTCATTTCCAACAAAAAGGTCCGTAAGAGCATCCCACGCCTCTTTAGCCGTGTTGAGATGTTCAATGTGTGGCATGTCCTTGGGACCCACACCCAGCTGTATCATGTGGAGAGTAGTGGCATTCAACTGGCTATCCACAACTTCCCTTCTTGTTAGATTGGTTTGATCTCCAACATGAAGACCTTCTTCAATGATCCTCCACAATTCAATAGAGGAGCTGCAAACATGAGATTTCATTAGAAATTGCCATTGGTTAAAAGAAGATGTAGTGAGCTTGGGTGGATCACCCCTATTGTTTATATGAGGATGAGGGATAGGTGGGTCGGGGAATATCATTGGCGAACCTCACTATATTCCTCCTTGCCACTTCCCTTTTTGGAGGTGGAACCATTTAGTTTTTCACCTTCCACATCATCATCCTTAGATCCGGTGTTACCCTTTTCCTTAGATGATGGTGAGGGAGCCTCAGAGGAGGATGGAGATGGGGCTATGGATGATGTAAGGCGAGCAATCATTTGATTCATCTCCTCCATCTTGGCCTCAAAGGATTTCAACAAGGTTGTTTCCAACGACTTGAGATCATCCATTGTGACCTTATCCACAACCTCATTTCCATCATCCCTGGTACCCATACTACTCTTAGGCGGTTAAGCCCGAATTAAGAGCCGGGGCTCTGATACCAATTGAAATGGATTGTATGGGCACCTAGAGGGGGGTGAATAGGTGCTACACCAATTTTTAATTCTTTTTTAATTTTAGGCTTAGCACAAAGATAAATTCTCTAGATAAACTAATGTGTGGAATTTCCCTATATGCAAACCTATCTACTAGCAAGTAAGGAGCGAGTGGAAGAGGAGCGAGTGAACCGAAGTGAAGCACGCGGAGACACGGGATTTGTTTGACCGCAGTTCCTTCCTTGTTAAGGGAAGTACGTCTGTGTTGGAGGGGTGGGCGGTACTAAGACCACAAAGCCACAAAAGGCCTCACCCTGTTCTCCGATGGATCTCGCCACAACAGACCTGATCCACCTTCCACTATAGGTACCCTTCGAGGCGGGCACCGACGCCTTTACACAACTAGCGGGGTAACGACTCCACGACAACTTGGAGGCTCCCGAAGTGACAACAAGCTGCCACAAGAACAAAGTTGTCAAATACAATAACACGATCTAGGTATTAACGAGAATACTAGATCAGGGATTTCTCCAAGTGAATGGAGAGGAGTTGGAGCGCTTGATTCTTGATATTGATGATGAACTTCTCCTCCTTCAATTCCACCAAAGATCAAGACCTTAGGGTGGTTGAAGTGGGAGATCGAGATTTAGAGCTCTTGCACAGGGTGTGGTCAAATTCGAATGAATCAAGAGTTCTGGATGTTGGGGAAGAAGGGGTACTTATACCCCCTTCCAAAAACCAGCCGTTGCACACTTTGGGGGCCGGATTATCCGGCCCAAGTGAGGGCTGGATTATCCGGTCTGGGGAAACTCTGCCTCAGACTCGGAATATCCAGCAGAAAATCCGCCCCTCTCTGAGCGTCGCGCCGAGCTTGCCCTTGATCAACTTCTGGGGGCCGGATTATCCGGCCCTATGCGAAGGCCAGATTATCCGGCCTGGGGAAGAAAAACCGCCCCAGTTCGGATTTTTCGGGAGAAAATCCGACCGGATACCAAGCGACGCGCCTTGGCTCCTTTTGCTCGAAAACTGGGGGCCGGATTATCCGGCCTGGGGAGGAAAAACCGCCCCAGTTCGGATTTTCCAGGAGAAAATCCGACTGGTCACAGAGCGACGCAGATTATCCGGATTTTCCTTGAGAGATGAGGTAGGCCGGATTATCCGGCCCTTGGAGGGGCCGATTATCCGGCCCCCCTCAAAACTTCCTGCACACTTAGCACACATGAAAAGTCTTCATAGTATTGTTATCTAACACACAAAACATAGGAAAACATGAAATATTCTTTCATATACACATTATAGTTGTTAAATAGTGAAAGAGTATGAGTTTGGCGGAATATGATTGATATATTATTGAGCCTCATGGGCGAGTATATATAGACGTACATGGATCAACTTGGAGTACAAGACGAGTTATGCTAGAATCGTAACTATCCTAAACTACCACAATAACCGTGTACGTAGCATACTCTAACATCCCCTGCAGTCGTAGCGGTAGCGTCGTGAACAACCGGAACGTCGCGGACGGTCAGACTAGATATAAACCGAAGTAGCATCCAGTAGGCTGACATCCTCCCGCAGTCGTAGCGGAAACGTCTTGGACGGAGTCGCGTCGCGGTAGCTTGAACTGTAGAGGAAGCTGGTGATGCTCAAGAGAGGTGGTAACCCTTGTGCTGATGTCGAGGAAGCCGAGAGCGTGAGGCGGTGCCATGGTCGAGGTAGCCGTGTGATGGGTCGCCGTGGTCGATGTCGTGGTCGGGGATGCCCGTGTCGAGGTAGCCGCACGTGAAGCCGCATACGCATAGTGCGCGAGGAGGATGGCGGAGACATGTTGAGGCAGTCGTTGAGGGTGTTGATGCCGAAGTCGATGCAGTCCGAGTCATCGAGGACGAGGTGCGTCCATAGTTTTGCCAGAACTAGACGCATGTCGGGGATGAACGCACACTCCGGTTTTGCCAGAACCGAGTATGCAAAGAAGAACTCATCGGTGACGCGGTCGAGGCAGTCGTAGAGGGGTCGATGCCGAAGAAGACGTTGTCGAAGCCGATGAAGACGAGGCGTCGATCCGAGTTTGCCAGACTAGGGAACGCGTCGGAGACGAATGCACTCCCGATGTTGCCAGTACCAAGCGTGCGGGGGCAGGGACCATCATGAACTTGTCGCCATGTCAGAAAGACTAGCAGAGGAAGCCTCTAGAGCGGTTCTGACGCGCAGAGCGGCTAAGGGAGAGATGTCGGCGCTGTCCGCAGTTGTCGAAGTAGAGTAGTAGGTGGTGTAGTCGGGGATGAGGCAATGACGCTGGCGGCGAAGTTGTAGTGGACGAATACATAGAAGGCGACGAAACCAGCGGCGACCTGGGTTAGTCATGCTGGATGCCTAGAGTGGCGATGGGGTAGTTGGCGGGACCTGCGGCGACGAGAGGGCGCCCTGCAGGTTACCTTGTGAAGCGCGGCGGTGGTGCTCGAAGTAGGCGAGGAAGACCCGGCGACGTGACGAAGACCATGTGCAGACGGCGGCGATCCGCGCTGTATGAGATGGCGCGGTGAAAGTCGAGGCCGTCGATGCATGAGGACGGCGAAGTAGACTGCGTGCAGCCACGCTACGACCCGAGGGGGCGGCATAGCTGTAGGGCGCAAATCGGTGCAGCGGCTGGGAGACCACCAGCGATGTACACGCCAAGAAAGACGCGTTGGAAGCCGGTAGCGTGGACCAAAGGCGGCTGTGCTGCGGCCTGACGGGACGACACAGCGGCAGCCCGTAGCTCGATCGGTAGTAGGCGCGTGCTCGGGGACGTGCTTGGCGTAGACAGGCGTGGGATCGGTTGATCAGACCGACGGTGCACCGTATGCGCCATGGCGTGGACGACGCGTAGATCGGATTCGATGGCGACGTTGTCGGTGAAGTCCCGGACGATGACGACGAAGAGGATCCGAGGGGGGCGGCCGCGGTAGCCTTCCGAGGAAGGCGTAGCAGCCGTCCATAGTGCGCGGCAGCCTGCCGTGAGGTCGACAACTGGCGGAGGCGGCGAACAGCGGTAATGCAGACGCGATGTAGATCCTCGATGTCGATGGTCGGAGTAGAGGCGGGGCGATGACGACGGCGGTGAGCGACTCTATCCGATCTAAGATCGGTAAACCAAAAAGAAAGCCGATCAAAAGATCGGAGAAAAAGACTTACAGGGCAGCCTATCACGGATCGACAGACGAACCCTGCATACGGGTTGCGCAGCTCCCGGCGGAGATCATGGAGATCGACCTCCCAGGAGCGGCGCGGCGGAAGCTAGTGTTTGAGATTGATTTAGGTTGATACCATGAAAGAGTATGAGTTTGGCGAAATATAATGGACATATTATTGAGTCTCATGAACGAATATATATAGGCGTACAAGAATCAACTTGGAGTACAAGACGAGTTATGCTAGAATCCTAACTATCCTAAACTATCACAATAACCGTGTACGTATCATACTTTAATAAATAGTATAAAATTTCTAGTAAAACATGGCTCCATTTTAGAGTTTCGCACATGGTTTCAGATTTTGCCGGTCGGCCCTGCCACCTACCCAGCTCCAATGGCTTCTGTCATAGTAGTCCGTGCGCTCCTCTGCAGTCCGTGGCTTCACCTCCCTAGCCGCACCCTATGTTTCCCAGAACCGCTACCGCTGCCGTCTCCGGCAGCTCACCGCCACCTTTGACCTCATCGACTATGGTGAACCTTCTTATTTTTCTTTTCTACATGGTCATTGCAGATTTGTGGATCCTCTTACCAATCAACCACTCGGCAGCGTGGTGAACAGCTTGAGCTTGCCGAGGTACGGTAAGCAGTAACTTCTTCCTGACTAGTGCTATTTAATTGAAAAAATGCTGTGAAATCTGATGGCATATAATAGCGGAGCATTACATACATGTAGGGCGTCAAGCGGGGCGGGTTGCGGCACTACTTTTTTACTAGCTCTTCTTTAATTTTACTAACTTTTTAGAACCCTTTTTACCTATATTTTGCTTCGCGGGTTGTTATGCGGGTGCCGCTTGACACCCTACATACATGGTCACTCTACATTTGTTAGGTGTTCATGTTTGTTCCCTTCATTCTATGATTTGTGACACCTAGTTTGCAAAGGCAGATCGATCTGATTGATTTGGGTATACGTACAGAGCTAGCTAGGTGATGGCTAATTGATACGCTGAGCTAGTTGTTGACTAATCGTACACTGAGCTAGCTAGATGGATCAACTTGATACGGTGATACTACTCCCGAGCTGCCTCACTGAGCTAGTTGTTCACTAATCGTACACTAAGCTAGCTAGATAGATCAACTTGATCCGGCGATACACTAGGTGATGGCTAATTGCATCCTCACTGAGCTGCCTCTTGAAAACAGAACCAAATCATCCTTCTCCGAGCTTGTCGCTGATTTGCTCTGTTGCTACTTCTAACTGTTGAAACGTGAACCTTGTTGGTGTTCCTCCTCGTCCTCCATCTCCTGGCGTTGCCGAGTTCGTCGTTTATGTACGACGAAAAAAATGAATGCGACAATTAAAATGAAACTCACTATTGAACCAGAAGTTGCAAACAAAACTGAGTGTCCTGTGCTTTCTTCAATTTACTGATAGGCACCAAAATACAATGCATCGCACGAATTGGGTGTATTCATCGACTGCATAGTACACCATAGTGATATGTTCATGTTTTATGGGATAGAGCAATTTTTAGTGGGGACAAAGGGCTTAGGGGGCATCTGCAGATTCTGCAGCCTTCCTGTTAACATGTTCACAACCTTTGTCATCGATGGCCGGTTTCGTGGGTTCCACTGAATACACCATAGTGCCACAATAGCCAGCTGTCTGACCTTTTCTTTCTCTTCTGTTGTCATTTCCAGTGTAGCCACCAATTCTTCCCCAGCAATTACTTTCTCATAGATCCACTCTGGGAGGTATACCTCGTTCTGGCTCTCAGAACTTGGGTCCGAGTTCCTCCTTCCGCTCACCATTTCTAACACCAGCATGCCAAAACTGTAAACGTCTGACTTGTAGGATATCCCTCCAAAGTTCCTAGAGTATATTTCTGGTGCAATGTAGCCCATAGTGCCTCTTGCCGTGGTCAAGGTAATGATGCTTTGGTCCCTTGCACACAACTTTGATAAACCGAAGTCTGAGATCTTTGCATTGAAGTTGTAGTCCAGTAAGATATTGTGAGGCTTGATGTAGGTATTCCATTCCTCTTGCAATGCGTAGCGCAATATCCAGCATTTTGTGTGGTACTAGGTGCTCTCGAGAAACACTAGAGTTGCCCAAAAATATATATTTCTCCAATGAATCTTTGGGCATGAATTCATAAATAAGAGCCCTTCTTGTCCCCTCTGAGCAAAATCCAAGGAGACGGACAATGTTTGCATGGTGGATTCTTCCAATAGTCACAACTTCATTGATGAATTCCTGTCCCTCTCCATTAGAGTTTTCTAGCATCTTGATCGCCACAGGAACTCCATTTGGTAGTTCACCTTTGTACACACTTTGAAATCCACCATGTCCTAATTTATACTTGAACCGTCTTGTTATCTTCTTAACTTCGGAGAAAGTGTACCTTGTGGGTTTTGATGTGCCATACGTCTTGAGAAACATTTCGACTTTCAGATGTATATCTTTGTTGTATCTTGTCTTCAGTGAAAGATAAATAGTAGTGGCTACCACCAAAACAAGAACAACAAATGCAGCTGCCGACGATGTGGCTGGAAATTAGCATATTCATTAGGATTGGCAATCATCGCTTCAGTGATTATTGGCTATGAGAAAATGTAAGAGCGATGTAACTCGATAATTATTTCTGTGTAGCAGATAAGTAGTTTATTTCCTTCTTTTGCTTGAACAAAAGTATAGTTTGGATTGAAGTAGTACCTGCAATGACTTTGACACGTGAACCTGCAAATACCAAAGAGGAGAATAAGATTTGGTTGTTTGCTTAGGACATAAAAGGTCAATTACCTTAAGAAAGAAAATGAAAGATCTGATATTGTTACAAGGCCATTGCAATAGGATAAACTTCTGTTTTTTTAGGAAAAACCGTGCTGTGGTCATTTGAATGTAGAAGTGGAGTGTTCATCCTTTTTGCCTTTTTTTGTCTGATAAGGTGGGATCAGAACACGGTCTGAGTAATATGACATGAGCCGATTCCATTCCTTGCATCAGACTGTCGGCTTGTTACCACAGAATAATGTTGGTAGTAATAAATATTTGAAGTTTTAGTAAGATTTACTTATTTGAACTAGCATCTATTTGAGTTTACCTTAAATTATTGAAATCCCGTTTATCTTGGCGAGTAAAAGAACTTTAAGGAATACAGTTGGTACTTGGAAAAGGAGAGGGAATTAGAACCAAAGGCTCTTGTAACTTTGTTGACTCACGGACAATATCAAACCATAGAAACTTGAAGTTCCTATCATATTTGGTGCTGCATAAATGTTTACAATGCATATTGCTTATGTTTATATTATCTCAACTGTGTTTTTGTCTATCTACCTAACTATCATGGACATGCTCAAAATTATACTGTTATACATAAGACTTTGCCGGTCGCTAATTGAGAAAATATACCCAGATCATTGCCATAATTATCATGAAAATTCAGAACAATATAGTATGGAAAGTTTTTTTAATTTACCTTTGAAATATCTGTTTACTACATCTATTGGTTCAAAATGTTTGACCATATTTTTTGCTCCTTAATTTTTGTATGTGATTCAGATGAGAATTCATATGAGTTTCTACTGTGTTTTCTGAAGCCAGCTTCCGAAATGGTTTGTCGTCCTGTTATGCAAATAATTTGAACAAAAACTCCTAGAAATATCAAGCATATTGTACGAGTGCATTCTAGATAATAAATTCTCAGTGATTTTAAACTATTAGACTAGAATTTAACAAACTAAAGTATGATGAAACAGGTTTTGTCAAGCTAGAAGTTCATGATACGTTTATGAGGTTGAGACAAGCAGAATGTTATGTTCCTTTGTGAGCTGAATGCACAGCGTTGCCCATTCTGTTCGCATTTCTGGCATTGATAGGGAACGGATGATGGTTCGGGTTCACTCCAGTTTGCTGCTATGTCATAAAAGCGGAGGGTTGTTCCCTCCCCAACTTGCTTGGTTGTTGAGCCATTATATCCTGTGCCGAATACCGGAATTGCAGCATCTGAGACGACCTTGCAGTCCAGTGGAAGATCGTACATGTATGCATAAGCATCCACCAAATACGAGAAGTGGGTCGTGTTGCTAAGGCAGGAGAGTGGTCCAGCAATAGTATCTGCGGCTGAGACAGAAGCATAGTAACCGCCTCTGTCGTCATGGACGGGAAAATGAGTAATCCCGCTTGGCGTGAACTCCCTTGAGCAGCCTACAAGTTTTCTAGTTCTGCTGTAGTGCGGAGAACAGCAATGGCCAGGATCTGCTAGTAGTGGATTTGTAGAGATGAACTTCTGAATCATGGTGGGCAGTTTCTGAAGAAATCTTGGTCATTCCAAGCTGCCAAAGCTGTGGCTGTGTCAGTTTCATGGCTGACAAAGCAGATCACCAGGGCTGCGACAAGTACTATATTCATCTTTGTCCTTCTGTGCTGTAGAGATCCATGACCATGAAGATGAAGGTAAGCCAGGTGTTGTGAGTACTGAAACATAATAATAAGAAGAAAAACAGTACTCTAAGTTGTGCTTGCCTGAGGAGGAATTTCTTCTGCCACGAATCAATGCAAACCTCCTGTATGTCGTGTTCTAGTAATCAACGTGCGCCATTGCATATCAAGCCATAGTGGACTACATCAGAGCAGCATATTCCAGCATCCCTGCTTGATGATACCGAGTATAAGGAGTCAACAAGGAGCCTATACATATGGCAGCATCCGCTTTGTGTTAACATATGGCAGCAGCGATGTGGACATCTACCATCTCTGACTCTGACCAGGTCTTTCTGCAGGCCCTTCCTTTAATTTTTTCAATCATTTATTGTATATGTTGTGTTTGTTTTCACCCTTCATTCCATACACTAAATGCCATTACACGGTGTCACTGTGGGCGCAGATTTTCTGCTCCTGAAACTTTTATTAAAGAACGGAAGGATTGTCCCAGTACTAGAGAAGAGAGCCTACAGCGGAACAAGAGCTAAACAGTTAAATCTCTGATGAGCCCACTCCATGGTCCTGCTTGTTCGCAAGCCAGAAGTTTCTTGTGTGTGATTGCAATTCTTGCAACAAATATTCAAGCTCAACATGACACTACTGATAGGTACACCTGCCCTCCTTTTTCTTGTGGCCATCTCCAGGATGTCCAGTACCCTTTCCGCCTGCAAGGCCATCCAACTTGGTGTGGTTCTCCATGGTACGAGCTGTCTTGCACTGATAGCAAGGCTATAATTCAGATCAACACAGGGACATACTTTGTCACTAAGATTAACTACAAGTATTCATACTTCTGGGTCGTGGATGCCAACCTGGATCAGAGCAACAGCTGCCCTCTTCCTCGCTGGGATCAGCGCCCTTATCTACATGGTATCCAGGGGTCAGATGGACTTGTCGAATTGAGCCCTGGGTCAGTTACATGGGCTAGCTTTGTGAATTGTTCGCAGGCAATCACGAACAATAGTGACTATATACCAGTCACTTGCCTGAGCACGGGGTTTTCTTTTGTCTATGTATTGATGGACTCTTATTTTGTTGGAAACCTTAATCCTTCTTGCGGGTACTTGGCTATGGCTGCTTTGGGCAAATGGAGGATGCAATCCAGTAATGGAAGTCATGGAATTCTGGTAGAATCCTTGAGGAGTGGGTTTCCCGTTATGTTTCCTTTACATTACCAAAGGACGCGCAGCTTCAAAGGCTGCCTAAAGAGGCACATTGTGTGAGTTTGGGTTCTCTGCACTGTGCTTCTGTTTTGCATATACATATGTAGCCGACATTCATACATTTTCTCCCTTGTTTGCAGCCCAGTCCCTGGAAAACCAATGGCTATTCTTGTCTTGGATTGGATTTTGACTATTTTTACCATAGATTCTGAAATCTTGTATTGTGCAGCACATGCTTTACCTTTCAAAGATACTTTTCCTTCTTATAAACGCCTCCGCATAACACTACAGCTTGCAACAATATACTCAACGTGGATACTGAAGTTGATTGCTGGTATGTCGACATAATTACATATACTCCATCCGTTCCAAAATAAGTGACTTGGTTCGTCTAGATTCACATGTATCTATGTACTAAAACGTGTCTAGATACATGTGAATCTAGACAAACCCAAGTCACTTATTTTGGGACGGAGGAAGTACTAGCTATACTAGTAATTTTTTGGCAATCCCACATAAACTTGTTCAATATGTGCAGTACTATGCAGATTCGTATTGGCACCCCTAGTGGTGCTGTGCTACCTTGCCCACAAGTACTGGAAAACAAGGATCACAATTGATGCTGTCGAGAAGTTCCTCCTTATGCAAAAAGTGATTGGCCCGACAAGGTACGCCTATACAGACATAGTTGCAGTCACAAGCCATTTCAGAGATAAATTGGGCCAGGGTGGTTATGGCTCGGTGTTCAAAGGCGTGCTACTCCCGGGCAATGTTCATGTGGCTGTCAAGATGCTAGACGGTAAATCCAATTGTAATGGAGAAGATTTTATCAGTGAGGTCTCCACCATCGGAAGGATCCACCACATCAATGTGGTGAGTCTTGTCGGGTTCTGCTCAGAGGAAACGAGGAGGGCGCTAGTCTACGAGTATATGCCGCGTGGTTCTCTTGACAAGTACATCTTCTCGGCCGAGAAGAGTTTCTCCTGGGACAAGCTTAATGAAATTGCCTTGGGCATTGCCAGGGGAATCAACTACTTGCATCAAGGATGTGACATGCAGATTCTGCATTTTGACATCAAGCCACACAACATCCTTCTTGACTGCAATTTTGTCCCAAAAGTTGCTGATTTCGGCCTTGCCAAGCTATACCCAAGGGACAACAATTTTGTGCCGTTGAGTGCCCTACGGGGAACCATTGGGTACATAGCTCCTGAGATGATATCCCGGAGCTTCGGCGCCATCTCGACGAAGTCTGATGTTTACAGCTTTGGAATGCTGCTGCTGGAGATGGCTGGAGGACGCAGGAACGCCGACCCAGATGCAGCAAATTCAAGCCAGGCATTCTACCCATCGTGGGTGTATGACCGTCTAACAAAAGAGGAGGTGGGCGAGATATCTGCTGAGATGCATGAGTTGGAGAGGAAACTCTGTCTTATTGGGTTATGTTGCATCCAGATGATGTCGGACGATCGGCCGGCAATGAGCGAGGTCATAGAGATGCTCGAAGGCGGCACTGATGGCCTGCAGGTGCCTTCTAGGCCATTCTTCTCTGACGATGGGCAGAGCCCTGTAGTGGAGTCTTACCATTTCTGCTCTGAGCTAACTGCCATTTCGGAGGACGACGAGTGAAATTTCATTTATGTTTGATGTAATATATTTTTAGGAGGTGACAAACTTATCTTGTGAAGAACTGAAATAATTTTTTATATACCATTCTTCTTGGGAGTGTTTACCCAGAATCCAAACATATCAAGTGTCAAATTTCAGTTTTTCTCCCAGGCTTTGGATGAACTGATGAGAAAAAATTCTGCCTGCAACTGACATGTATTGAACCCCTCAACAAATCACAGCCTGACAAGGAGTTAACAAGCAGCCTGTGCATATGGCAGTATTCTCTTTGTGATGACATATGGCAGCAGAAATTCAGAGGTTGACAACTCTGACCAGTGACCAGGTCTTTCTGCCTTTTTTAATATTTCCTTTATCTTTTCCTTCACCCTTGTATATGTTTTACACTTGTGCAGTATTTGTCGGCAAAGGCAGAACAAGGGCTAAAGAGATGAATCATTGATGTATCCAAGGCGGTTCTTTGTACGATTCATGGTTCAGCTAGTTTGCCAGCGACAACTTTCTCAGCGAGATGATAAGACCCATAGGTATGCCTAGCACAACCATGTAAAAATAAACAAAATATTGTGAAATCTGACTTCAGATATTACTTTGGAAAGCTGAAATTCCATGTATTACAGAAAAGCATCTTGTTACATTCCAAACTTAGGCAGACTATAAAGACACGTTCGGTAAGTTCTTTCAGATAACTTATAAACACTGCCGACCACACTAATGCGATGTGACAGGTTCAGCAACAGTCACACCAGCCGTTCCTTACCTTTATCTAGAGAAATCAAAATCGTCAATCCGTTAGTAACCTGATACAAATAAACTCCGAACCAAAATATAGTAGCACCTATATAACTATGTATGAACAAGATGTACATGCAAACTCACGATCAACTCATCAATGTAAAAAAGAGCTCTGTAACGAATATCATATTCCTAGAAATATCTCCTAGGAATAACAATGGTAATTAAATCCTTGAAGCCTTTTGACACTGTAATTTGTTGGGGGTGTGATCCGAGAGATGTTTATAACAAGAAAATGTCTATGGATATATTGCTTTCAATTTATTTTTGTGAAACAGATAAACCAAGGAGAACTCTAGGCATGGCCAGATAGGATACGCATTATGTCATTTTTGATCTAAAAGAAGTCATTTTTCTGGCATCGCCATCATTTCAATTGGAGTGTGTGTTTTTCACAGGTGTGAAGCTCTATTCGCTATAGCCAAATGGACAGTAGTCTATGGGTGCCTACTCACGTTGGCAGCCGTGTATTTTCCATGCAAAAAAAAACTCAAACAATGTATTCAGATGTTATTCTTACCTGTTGAACTATTTCAGCACATTAGCACATCACACTAGACAGTCATCCCTGCTTCCCATGCAACATTTCAGCTCCATCACATCCATCAGTAATGGCTGCACCTAGAAGCATTGTAAGTCAGAAAAATAACAATATTTCCAAGGAAAAGACAAATGGGTAACCAGGAGGCAACAGTAAGAAAGATAGAAAGATGAGCTAGCAATTCTAACTTGTGCCAAATTTTTAAGAAAAATATTAATGTTTTATAGTTGACTCCTGATACTAGCAAAAAGTTCTAGAGGCTAGCAATACTACTCTTATTATAGAGGCTAGTAAAAACTAGAAGTGGGTGCAGAGGTCTGGTCGTTAACTGTAATACGTTCCACTGAAAAGTGAAAATTCAAAGATGCTCACGTCAAAAAATTCAAAGATGCAAAACTTGGATATATCTTAGTAAAAACTCCAAGTGGGTCCGGAGGTGTGGACATTAACTCTAATAATCTGTAATCTGCAACTCTGCCTTTGATTCAAGCTCCTGCTCGTCTTGGGCTATACACCTCCTGCTCATTCTCATTGGCAAACAGAACAAACATCATCGACAGATGTGCTCTTATATTCCAACCTTATGGTGTATGGAGTGTGAAATACTGAAATTCCATGTGTGCACAAAACATTAGGATGCCTGATCTCCCATTGTTATAAGAAAGGGTGTGAAGCATGAACTGTTATGAAAAACTTCTTTAGGAAATTGTACAGTAGACAATACTCTTTCTTTCATGGAACAATTTTTTTTTTCTAAAATAGCTTGCGCCAGATTTCATTATTCAGAACACAGCGATACAAAATGATTCAAGAAGAAATCTTATGCCTAGTTAAGCCGATTGTGATTTTAGTAAAATAAAAGATTGGAAGTGACAAAACAGAGGCAGAGTAGACTGAGTACTGAAGTTGGAAATGCACTCAAATAATTTCCTAGGGAGAGGAGCTGCCAAGCACAACGATGTGAAAAGTAACAACATACAACGAAATCCGACTTGAAATATTACTTAGGGAAGATGAAACTGCCTAGATTAATTATTCAACATCATCTTACAATAGAAACTTAGGCAGGCTAAGGCACACATTCAGCAAGTCTTTCAGATAACTCAAAAGCACTCCTGACCACATTGATGCGATGTGACAAACTCGGTGAGAACTGCAGAAGCAGTTCCCTGGCCTGGAGAAAACAAAATCAACCATCTTTTAGTAACCTGATATCGGTACATTCAGTACCTAATAGTAGCACCTAACAAAGTGTGAGCAAGATGTGCTTACAAAGTCATGATCAGCTCAGCAATGTAAATAAGAGCTTTGTAACTCGTGATCCTAGGGTGTAGCTCCTAAGAATAACGATGACAACAAAGGAACAAACTAAATCCCTGAAGCCTTTTGCCATTGCAAATAATTGGGATGGTGGTATGACTGATGCTTATAACAAGAAAATGGAATACTAATATATAACTTTCAGCTTATTAA
Source organism: Avena insularis (assembly GCA_023614405.1). Classification (NCBI taxonomy): domain Eukaryota; kingdom Viridiplantae; phylum Streptophyta; class Magnoliopsida; order Poales; family Poaceae; genus Avena; species Avena insularis. The sequence goes on along the minus strand of CM042693.1, from coordinate 455,005,391 downwards.
TTCTGAAAAAGATAAACCAAGGAGAACTCTAGGCATAGCCAGATAGGCACACACATGTAATTTAGATATCCACAAATATAGGAAATATCCGGACCTTATGGATATCGATATCATTTACGAACCGAAAATGAAACATTTGCTTTGGCATCACGATCATTTTAGTTCTTGACTGTGATATTCCCATGTGTGAACCCCTATAGACGAAAAGAAAGTAGCATGTGGGTGTGTACTCACGTTGGCTGCCAAGTATTTTCTACTGGCCTTGTTCCCATCTATTATCTCTTTAGAACACACCATCAATCAGTTATACAACTCTATTAACCATGAAAAGAGCCCTGATGCAACTTGAATTCTGATTCAGCTGACAGATGCAGGCAGATAATACAGAACAATGGCTGCCGTGAGCAACACTTGGGCTCTTCTCTTGCCTACCCTCTTCCTAGTCATCATTGTCACCGGCGAGCCACCATAAACATCACCAACGGATGCTCCAATACTGTGTGGCCAGCCGCTGTGCTGATAGGCAGCGGTGTGCGACTCGACCCAGGGAAGTCATGGAGGCATTAAGCTCCTCCAGCGACTCTCCCACAGAAGCTGCCTTCAGTTGTCCGACATGAGTCAACTACCAGGTAGTCTTCTGCCCACTGAGTGACCTAATGTTTTCACCTCCAATTACTGGCTCAAATGCTACCGGGCCATCAAGCACAGGAGCCTCATCCAGAAAAGTAGTCACATTTATTTTGATTGCAATTGCAGGTTCCATAGTCAGTATTTCTTTAATTGTGGCATTCATCCTTTTTGTTGTACAAAGACAAAGAACACGGCGACACCATGACAGAGATGAACAGGAGACAGAGTTCACTAAGCTACAAGGAACACCACTGAGGTTCAAGTTTCAACAGTTAGAAGTAGCAACTGGGAAATTCAAGGACAAGCTCGGGGAAGGAGGATTTGGGTCTGTTTTCGAGGGACGGATCCGTGACGAGAGGATTGCTGTAAAACGTTTGGATCGAGCTGGTCAGGGAACAAGAGAATTCTTGGCAGAGGTTCAGACAATAGGTAGCATTCACCATATCAATCTGGTGAGGCTGTTTGGTTTCTGTGCAGAGAAATCCGATAGGCTCTTGGTTTATGAGTATATGCCAAATGGATCATTGGACAAGTGGATCTATTGTCGAAATGGCAATACTACTCCTCCATTAGAATGGACGATGTGATGCAAGATTATCACACACATAGCTAAAGGTCTCTCTTATCTTCACGAGGACTGCATGCAGAAAATTGCTCATTTGGATGTCAAACCACAAAATATCCTCTTAGATAATGATTTCAATGCTAAACTTTCTGATCTTGGTCTGTGTAAACTCATTGATAGGGATATGAGCCAAGTTGTTACAAGAATGAGAGGCACACCTGGATATTTAGCTCCTGAATGGTTGACATCACAAATCACGGAGAAGGCCGATGTCTATAGCTTTGGCGTTGTGGTTATGGAGATTGTGAGCGCAAGAAAGAACCTCGACACTTCCCGGTCTGAAGAGAGTCTCCATCTTATTACCCTATTGGAGGAATAGGTGAAGAACGGTCAGTTAATAGATCTGATTGACAAGAAATGCAACGACATGCAAGCACATGAGCAAGATGTAATTCAGATGATGAAGCTCGCGATGTGGTGTTTGCAGATTGATTGCAAAAAAAGGCCCAAAATGTCCGAGGTAGTCAAAGTCTTGGAAGGTATCATGGATGCAGAGAGAAATATAGATCATAACTTTGTCGCAACAAATGAAGCACATTTTGGTATTTCTGGAAACGTGAACTCGTCAGTTCCAGCTGTAGCCTCAGATGTATCAGGTCCTAGGTGAAATGAGACAATCCCGGCGAGAAAACCAATAAGATTATGAGCAAAAATGTTCTCATACCAAGAGACACGCGTGTTATATCTTTTGAAGTTGCTACAATTTGAAGCCCCTTAACTTGACTCTATTTACCTGCACACCGTAAACCTTCTCTGTTGTACAATAGACGAACTCATCTTTTTCTTCCTTCATGGAATATGAACCATGTCTGGCTTGTATCGCATCTGACTGTGTGCTACTGTGCTATTACCAGGGGAGGTGACATCAAATTCCACACATTTTGCAATTTCATAGCACTAGGCAGGAAGAGGTTGCTGCTTATCGTCCTCAGAATCCTTGCACGACGGAATGATTGGTAGGAGGATGCACAAATCTGTAATGAGACATCATAGGTATACACCTGTGAATCAAGATGTTGATGAACATACAGAGAAGTGAAATAAGAAGGTTCACCAGAGTTCCATGTGGTGGCAGCGGAGGAGGTCGAATGCGGCAGTGAGGTACGGGAGACGGCAGCGGTGGCCTGACAGAGGAGCGAACGGACCGGAAGACATTGGAGTTGAGGAGGTGGTCCAGATCGCCGCCGCCGCCGGAGCTCGGCCGGGAAGTGTGGTGGGGGGTGGCGGAGGAAAGGGGACGGGGCCGTGCTGATTTTGTCTGGTCGAAATGGGCCCAACAGATTTTGGGCAATAGTATGGGCCGTTTAGTTAGGCATGTTCAAATCGAGGTGGGCTTTCGCTGATATCACGGTCCATATGCCCTCCTCGGCGGCGGCCAGCGGGAGCGGCGAGGCGTTCGATTAACTCACTTTCTTCTCCCTCTTTCCTCCTTTCTTCCAAGGCTGGGATCCGGTAACGACAGCCGCAGCGCCGTCGCTGGTCACCATCGTGATAACCAATGCTTGCTTGGGTATGTATAGCCTCACATTTTTATTCTCCTTTCCTTCTTAAAACATCCGGTTGTCTGAAATGAAAATAGGTCAGACTAGTTTTTTTATCTCTGTGAACTGAATTTGGCACCACACTGAAAACTATTGCCATGTCTGAAAACATTTTTTCCTCTTGCATGCTTTGCAGTTCAGAGGATGATCAGACGACTCGAAGAGAAACCAGGTACAGTTCAAGCTAGGAATTACAATTACAATGCTTTGTTTCCCTGGCGAATCCTAATTCTTGCTAAACGACTAACGGCGTTATTGTAATAATGTACTATAGTTCTGTTGCTATGTATAATAATGTGACACATTGTTCCTCTTGCTGCAGTCAGCATGATGATGCTCTGATACCTTGCGCTGGTGCGGAGGCCTGTGCCTGCATTGAAGCTTTGTTCCAGTATGACGATGCTCGAGTCTGTTGGTTCTCATAACCTGCAGATTCCCATGGTAATACTTTTCCGTTGCTTTTGTCTTGTTTCCCTCTGAAACAATTAGAATGAGAATTGCAAGTTTCTAGTACCTCGGAAATACGCATGACCTGATTAGTTACCTATTTCACAGGATCCTCTTGTAATTGTGAGATATACGGCGAAGAACTGATATAATGTGCAAGTGTAGAACATTTCGAGTTTATGACCACCCGTTGAGGTGTCCAGTGAGAAGACAAATCATAGCAATGACAAAATGAGGTAGTTTGACAATTCCTCATTTTCCAACTATTTCACTGCAAATAAAGTCAAGTGCAACATGTTTGTACTCCCTCCGTTTCAAAATATAAGATGTTTTAGGTTTGTAAAGAAAATGTATCTAGACTTCTTTTTGTGTATAGGTTCATTAAAGTTTGGAGTGAACCTATACACTAAAAGAAGTCTAGATACATTCTCTTCACAAACCTAAAACATCTTATATTTTGAAACGGAGGGAGTACTTAATAGCACAACAATATGGTAGCTCATAAGCGAAATGGGTGAGATATCTGCTGAGATGCATGAGCTAGAGACGAAGTTGTGTCTTGTTGGACTATGTTGCATCCAGATGAAGTCTCATGATTGGCCAGCAATGAGTGAGGTCATAGAGATCCTCGAAGGCGGGACCGATGGCCTGCAGGTTCCTTCCAGGCTATTCTTCTGTGACGATGGGTAGACCCCTGTAGTGGAGTCTTACCATTTCTGCTCTGAGCTGACAACCATTTCGGAGGAGGACGAGTGAATTTTGGTTTATGTTTGATGTAATTTGTGAGGTGATGAACTTATCTTGTGAAGAACTGCAGTAAATGTTTATCTATACCATTCATCTTGGGATTGTTTATCCTGAATTCAAACATATAATGTGCTCCAAGACTGCAATATTTTGGTGTATGGAGTGTGAAATTTCAGTTTTGCTCCCAGACTTTGGATGATCTTCCATTGTTCAGAAAAGAAGGTCTGAACTATTAAGAAAAAAATCTAGCTCCTACTGATATATATTAAACCCTCAACAAATCACAGCATATTCTAGCTCCCATGTCTGATGATACTCTCGACAAGGAGCCTATACATATGGCAGTATCCTCTTTGTGATGACACATGGCAGCGGATATTCAGATATTGACAACTCTGGCCAGGTCTTTCTACACTCCTTTTTATTAATATCTCCCTTCATCCCTTGTATATGTTGTATTTGTTTCCACCATTATTTCCTTACACTAACATGCCACTTCACCGGTGCAGATTTTCTGCTCCTGGAACTGTTTATTAAAGGATGAAAGTATTGTCCCAACACAAGAGAAGAAAGTCAACAACTAAGGCAGAACAAGAGCTGAATCAATTGATGCATCCATGGTAGTTTCTGGTGTGATTCATGGTTCAGCTAGTTTTCGAGCCACCACTTTCTTGTGTGTCCTTGCAGTTCTTGTAGAAGATGTTCAAGGGCGACATGATATGACTGATAGGTATGTCTGCCTTCCTATCTCTTGCGGCCTTCTCCAGGATGTTCGGTACCCTTTCTGCATGCGAGGCGATCCACCTTCATGCGGTACTCCATCGTACGAGCTGTCTTGCACTGACAGCAAGGCTACAATTCAGATCAACACAAGGACATACTTTGTCACTGATATTAACTACAAGTATTCTTACTTCTGGGTCGTGGATGCCAACATGGACATGAGCAACACTGCTTTCTTCCTTGCTGGGATCAGCACCCCTATCTACATAGCCTCCGGGGGTCAGACAGCCTCGTAGAATTGAACCATGCCTTAGTTTTGTGGGCTACCTTTGTAAATTGTTCTCGGGCAGTCACTAACAATACTAACTACATGCCAGTCATTTGTCTATGTGTTGATTAACTCTCTTTCGGTTGGAGCCTTCTTGTGGGTACTTGGCCATGGCTTCTATGGAAGTTATGAAATTATCATGGAATCCATGAGGAGAGGATTTTATGTTTGGTTTCCTTTCAGATATAGGAGGTTGGAGAACTTCAAGGGCTGCCTAAAGGAGATGATTGTGTGAGTTTGGGATGTATATACGCTATTTCTGTTTTGGCACATATATATACCTGACTTTCCTACATTTTTCCATTTTCTCCAGCCCAACCTAGGAAAACCATTGCCTCATCTGCTCTTGGATTGGATTCTGAGCATTCTCATGGTTGATTCTGAAATCTTTTCTTGTGCCTATGGAACAGATACTTCTTTATACGATGAATGCCTCCGCCTAAAACTATACCTTGTAGCACTATACACAATGTCGATGCTGAAGCTTATTGTCGGTAAGTCGATAAAATTACATATACCAGCTGCACTAGTACTTTTCTTGTCGGTCCAAAATAAAATTTTACAATACATATGTAGTACTATGGAGGTTCCTAGTTGCACCCCTGGTGGTACTTTTTTCCTAGCCCACAAGTACTGGAAACCTAGGATCATAATCGATGAAGTCAAGAAGTTCCTCTTGATGCAGCAAATGATCGCCCGAAGAGATACGCCTACAAAGACATTGTTGCAGTCACAAGGCATTTCAGAGACAAGCTGGGACAGGGAGGTTATGGCTCTTTGTTCAAGGGTGTGCTACTCCCAGGCGATGTCCATGTGGCTGTCAAGATGCTAGATGGTAAATCCAGCTGTGATGGAGAAGATTTCATCAATGGGGTCTCCACCATCGGCAGGATCCACCATGTTAATGTGGTACGTTTGGTCTGGTTCTGCTCAGAGGAAATGAGGAGGGCACTTGTCTACTAGTATATGCCTCATGGTTCTTTGAACAAGTACATCTTCTGAGATAAGAAGAGTTTCTCTTGGGATAAACTCAGCGATATTGCTTTGGGCATCGCCAGAGGAATCAACTACTTGCATCAAGGTTATGACATGCAAATCCTACACTATGACATCAAGCTACACAATATCCTTCTCGACAGCAATTTTGTTCCAAAAGTTGCTGATTTGGGGCTTGCCAAGCTATACCCAAGGGACAACAATGTTGTGCCATTGAGCGCCCTCTGAGGAACCATTGGGTACATAGCTCCTGAGATGATATCTCGGAGCTTTGGTTTCATATCCTGCAAGTCTGATGTATATAGCTTCAGTATGTTGCTGCTAGAGCGGAGGAGAGTTGACCAGCGTTGACCCGAATGCATTATTCTCAGGTCAGTCTTTCTACCCATCATGGGTGTATGACTGTCTAACCAAACAGGAACTAGGAGATGAAAAACCTCCCGGGTCGTCCGCGCGTGGCGACTACGGAGCCACCGACCTTAACCCTTACAAAAAACCTCCCTCTGGCGGTCCTCTCTGACTGCTGCCACCGCGGCGCCAGCGGTGGCGGCCACGCCTTGCCTCCGAAGGTGGCAGGTCCCCCCCCCTTTGTGCTCCTTGTCGACCTTCTTTCACGCAAGGAGGTCGTGATCGGGGCGGCGCGGACAGTGGGCGGCCTGCAGCGCTCGCCGATGTGGGAGCCTTGCTGACTCGTGGTTGGGAGGCGCGGAGGAGATCAATTCTGGCGGCGCATTGCCCTTGGTGGCGGCGCTGCTCCTCTGGGTGCTGCGGACTCAACCAGATTTGTTCGTTCCGTTCGCCGGGAGTCGGCCGGTGATGTGGGGACTATCGGATGAGCATACATAAGGGTGGCGGCCCTAGGGTTCCACTTGTGCCAAGATAAAGACCTGCTGGCTACCTGTCCTTGTTGATCTGACCTGGAGCAGCGTGTTTCGGAAGGCTCCACCGACGAACTCCAATGGACGCATCATGCTTGGAGATTGCTGGATCAGAAGGAATTCGGTCATGCGCACCTATGTTTTTTCTGACTGATTTGTTTCAGAGAGAGCGTTGCGAAGCTTAGCTATTTTTTACCATCATGGGTCATGTCTTTAACGATCCTTAAATGCGGAGAATGTCATGAAATCAGGGAAATGAGGGCTAGTGACGGTGGTTTAAGTCTTTGTAGTGATGAGAAACTGGCTTGGTGATCTGTGACTCGCAGCAGCGACTGTTAGTGGGGATGACAGCATAGGAGAAGTTCAGAATCTTACCTTGCAGGGTGAAAATCCAAGGTCTGGCCTTAATTGGTGTGTCTGGCAATGGTCTTGTTCAAGCCATTGTTTTGTGAGCGAGGACATTCTCCAGAGTGAAAACCTATGATCTTTGATCGGTGATGATGGCGTGTGCGCACTGTTTCCTTCTTGAAGACATCGCTATTGGAGAGGTTGGACTTCTCATGTTGTTTTGGTGGTGTAAGTGTTGCTGCTACAAGGAACTGACTGTTGTAGCAGGAATTTTCTTTTTTGTAATTCTTCTTCTTTTCTTGGTTGTGTGCATCCATAAGGCCGCTAGGGCAATGCCTTGTTGCAGAGATTGGGTGTAATTGGTATCTTCGCGATATTAATATATGCTCTTTACCCCGTTAAGAACGTGAGCCCTGCCCTTGAACCGGTACGTATCAGAAAAGGCACAGGCAGTTGGTAGCCGGCGACTACAAACCCATCTAGGGTTCCATCCCTACGTTGTGTCGTTGGTCCGCTCCGTCTCTGTTGGCCATAGAGCCATGGAGGCGTAGCGGACCACGGCCTCTCGCCGGTGGGAGGGTTTTCGTTCCTTTGTTAGGTCTTTTTTCAGTGTTTTCTTCGGGATGGTGAGGCGATGGCTACATCTTAAAGTCAGAATAATGTCCTCTCCGTCCTCCTTGCTCCGGTGGTGTGCATAGTGCTGATGAGGGACGTGTGGAGTCGTTTGTCCGACGGATCTCTTGGGATCTTGTTGTCTTTCGTATTCGTTGGTATTGTTTGAGGTCAGTCTCTTCAGATATACAGTTGTCTTCTTCGGCGATGGTTGTTGCTCTGGTGCGTTGGTTCTTCGGGGCCTAGCACGACGAATTTTAGTCTGTCTACTACAAAAAGCTCTACTACGACAAGCTTTGCCTGGCTCCAGTGATGGAGGGGCAAGGACGGCGGTGCGCCTTTGGCTCGTGTGCTAGTATCATCGTTAGGTGGTCCATTGACCTATTTGTAATTTTTATTATTTTTAGGCCTCTTTGTACTGCTATTGTTGATTATTAATAGATCCGTTGAATTTCGCAAAAAAAAAGTGAGCTATCCGCTGAGATGCAGATGCATGAGTCGGAGAGGAAGTTGTGTCTTGTTGGGCTATGTTGCATCCAGATAAAGTCTAATGATTGACCGGAGATGAACGAGGTCATAGATATGCTTGAAGGCAACACCAATGGCCTGCAGTAGGCCATTCTTCTCCGATGACGAACAAACCCCTATAGCTGATTCTTACAATTTCTTCTCTGAGCTGATTGTGATTTCAGAGGGTTAGCAGCAGTAGTGAAGTTTTGTATGTGGTTTATTAAATTATTATGTGTTGTGTTTAGATTGTGAAAAATTGAGTGTGAATCACCTATCATGCTTATCTGGAATCAAGACTCCAAACTTGAGGTGCATCAAGTGTGAAATTTCATTTGTGCTCTCAAAATTTGGATCTTCTTAATTGCCACACTTTTAACATAGCAGGTAAGCACTTTTTTTCAGTGAGATTTGCGTCTTACCAGATGTGCTGAGTTTTTAAACCCACAATGTTAAACTAGTACCACGACATGTGATGTTTCTTCCTGTAGGTCTATGGCTCCAAGCGACCAATATTACACGGTCACTATGTCCATGAACATTTTCCTGGAGAACATACTTGATTTGTTAATTGTTAGATTTCTTTCTTACATAGACAAGTTCCGCAGAACAAAATCGATATTGTTTATTTTTTCCTATGTATTGCATGCTACTTCCTTCTCTCAATGTTTGATGATGTATAACGGAGTTGGAAATGCATGCCAAAACTATCTCCTGGCTGAACAGGGGAGCTGCCAAGGACAACCATGTAAAAATAAACAAAGATAAAGTGAACCCCGATCTAAAATATAACTTTTTGGGAAGCTGAAATACATTAGGTTGTGGATTGTTCACCGATGAACAACTCAACACGCAAAACATGGAAATATCTTCTCAAAGTTCCACTGGTCCAGTTTGTTCCTATCTAATATCTTTCCATCACCATGAGCGTTCTGCTTTGTCCACTGTCAAAAAATCCCTACTGCAAGTCAAATTTTGCTTCAACCTAGCACATGCAAGTAATCGCAGCAAAAATGGCAGCGCCAGCAGACCGCGGAGGCGCGCGGGAGGGAAGAGGGCTGCGACGGGAGGCGGAGGAGGATCTCCCAAAGCATATCGTCTTCCTCCGGCAGAGAGGTAAGCGCCGCCGGCGAGCTGCCGCGGCGGCGGCGGGACAGTTGGGTGCCCTCGCTCTCACTCATGTGGAAGGACTGAACGGGGATGGAGGCGTGAGACCTAGGCTGGGCTTGCTATATTTCGGCGCAGTATTGGGCCTAAGAGAAAACTACCGGCCTCATCGGAACCCAAATCCAAGGCATCTCACGTGGACCCTCTGCTCTGCAGTTTTTTTTTTCTATACGGCCGTTTGAATTTGATGGTTTATCCTATCTATGCATTGCTGCCCAGCTTCAAAGCATGCAATCTGCAACCTACTAGGTGATCTTTAGTGTCTGGCAACTACTACTCCCTCCGTTCCAAAATATAAGATATTTTACCTTTGTGAAATGAGTGTATCTAGACCCATTTAGTGTGTAAGTTCTAAAACATCTTATATTTTGAAACGGAGAGAGTACTTTTTATAGAGCAGAGCACCACGTGAATACATAGATGATGATACGTCCAAAAAATCCTATGTATCTCGCAATCGCAGCCCAACAGAAGAGGCATTTAGCCAAGAAAAAAAAAGATGCATCAAGCAAACATGGTGCACTGCTATCCTTTTCTAAAACACTGTGTGAGTTTATGTTCGGAAGAAAATTTTGGAATCTTACAAGCTCCTGTGTACTTGGCTTCCAGCACAACCCTGTAAAAATTGATAAGATACAACTAATCTGACTTCAAATATTACTTCGGGAAGTTGAAATTCCTTCTTCAAAAGCATCTTGTCACATCACAAACTTAGGCAGGCTAAGGCATACACTCATTGAGTTCTTTCAGGTAACCTATGTAAACACTGCCTGCCACACTGATGCGATGTGAAAAATTTAGAGAGAACCGAAGAAGCCTTTAATCCACCTGGGGAAAACAAATCGTCAATCCGGTAGTGATCTGATACAGATATAATCTGAACCTAATAGTAGCACCAATACAATAGTCTATGAACAAGATATGTGCACAAACTCGAGATCAGCTTAACAACTTAAAGAAGGGCTCTTTAACGGATCACATTCTTGGTTATATCTCCTAGGAATAACAATGAGAACATAGTATCAAATAATATACTTGAAGCCGTTTGCCAACCGTAGTTTGTTGGGGGGGTGGCGTTATGACTGATGCTTATAGCAATAAAATGGAATATTGATACAAAGCTTTCAACTTATATATTCTGAAGTAGCTAAACCATGGACTATAGGCAACATAGAATAAGAGACGGAGGCGGTGGGTCGGTTACATAGATGAACCGATAAATAACACACCTACGGATGCACAATGCAAGGAATATACCATATCACTGCATAATGTCTAGACTTCATCTCATGTCAGCTCATCCTTCGCTATGAACCGATGTAAGCAAGCAAAATGAAGACATGCCCATGCCAATAAACTAGAAACAGAACTGATCTATGGTATTCAGTTTGAGCAAAACATGTACGAAACATAGTCGTATTAATTAGGCTCCTAGTACAATGTAAAGACTAGGATGAGCAAGAGCAATCACCTTTTAATTGATTTTTTCCGGCAGCAATCACTTGGTTTGTAGAAACTTGTCAAAGTATGGTAGGAATTCAAAAAATGCGTTTCGTGAAGTCTCTTGGATTCCATCGATTTAAGTTGAAGCATGTATACATAGCCTTCGTCCATAGACATAAAAATTGCACGGTATCCTCGCAATATCCATGTAAAAATTTAACTCCGCCGGTCCGCGGGATCCCGAGAATGGTGTTCATGTCGACGGTCTTCCATAGCGCCCACGTGGCAACACCATGAGAATCGGCATTCCTCTGCCACATCCGAAGGAGAGGGTAAGACAATATGGCAAACCCAGCAGCGCCATCCTCAGCCTGGATAATCTGTGTGTGCCCACGGTCGTCTGTAATGGGTGGCGCCGGGATCGCAGCTAGACTGTTCTCGTCCAGATCAAGCACAAGTATGTCTCTGCCCGTGGCAAGCTGCAACCAGTAGAGCGCGTTACCAACGAGTGTCCCCGGAATACCGACATCAATGAACTCGCATGGAGCTGCTGTTGTGATGATGTTGCCCCATGCTCTGGTTTTCGAGGAGTAAACACGGGCGGTGGGCCGGCGATATTCAGCTGATGCGTAGGTGGTCATCAGGGCCACTTTGAAAGGGCTGGAGTGGCAGCCGCCGTGCAGGTGGCCGTGGGCGCGGTCGGCGCAGAGCACCGACCCCTGGAGGCCCTCCCACTCCCTGAAACCCCGTGGGATGGCCACGCGGCGCTCCTTGCCGGTGATCGGGTCGCACACGGTCAGCTTTGTCGGCCTCGGGTGCAGGGCGAGGACCCGACCGTGGCGGCAGTCGAGGACCTGGTAATCGGCGTAGCGTCGCAGGTCGAACTGCAGGGTGGGGATGCGGTCGGGAGGGTCGATGACGGGGGTGAAGGCGAGCCCCTGGCGGCTTGGGTGGAAGACGCCGAGAAGGGGCGGCTTCCGGTGGTGGGAGCGGAAGCGGGCGGTGAACTTGGGGTCGGTGATCAGCCGTAGCCAGCGCTTGCAGACTGCTGAGGCGCGCGGGAGGGCGGAGTGCTGGAGCGGGAGGCGGAGGAGGATCTCCTCGAGGAGATCGTCATCTTCAAGCGGTGTTGCCGGCCAGTTGCAGGCCATGGCGGCGGCTGCGGATGCAAAGACAACGAGTAGGGCAAATGGTTGGGGTCCTTTCCTTAATTCTCGATCGATCGATATCCTGATCGTATCCCTCTGCTTCTGTCTGTGTTTTGGGCTTTGACTATTCCATTAGCAATTAGAAGCCCAATGGCTTTGACTATTCCATTAGCAATTAGAAGCCCAATAAAATGATTAAAAATAAAATACTACAAGCGTTAAAATTCAAAATTTACGCACGTATATCCAATTATACACCCCTGTGCAATTGCACACATATGTTTAAAAAAACAAAGTACTGTACTAAAAAAATGAGTTGCAAGTTAACACGAAATATCAAATAAAAAATTTCACATAAATTTCAAAATTGCACACATACACGCAATTGAGGATAAAAAAAATCCATATGTTACAATTCAGTATGGACTGCAATTCACGGTACCCCCTCGGTTCTGAAAAAGATGTTGCAAATTTTTCTAGATTCGCATGTATAGAGTCTCATTTTAGTATATAGACATATACAAATTTAAATAAATCTCCGACACTCATTTCAAAAAGAGTACTGGTTTTTACAAAATATTGATGTGCAATTGTATACTACTATGCAATTACATACTAGTATAAAAGCTTAACATGGAGAATTCAGCTCCCTATGCAATTGCATACTATTTATAATGCACCTAAAGAATGGTATAATAACAAGAAAATAAACAAGAAAATATCTCCGGAAACAAGAAAATGAGAAAAATAGTAAAATCAGCCCAACAAAATGGCCTAGGGCCCAACAAAGAGATAGTGCAACGGAGGAAGAAGAATCGCTAATCAAAACAAATCCAACGATCAAACCGACCGCATTGAGCCCTAGGTTGCATTAGAATTTGGTGAGTATTGGGTTGTCGGCCCGTTAAACAAATTCTAAAATTCTCTTTGGTCTATTTGTGCATGTCAGCATATGGTTGTGCTAGTGGTACTAAAGTTTAGTACCACATTGCTAGTTGAGTGAGAGTTACACCTCGTTATATATTAGGCTGTTGTACTACTCACTAAGGTGTGAGAAAAATAGCAGCTCTCGCGCACTCCTTCTCCGATGCTGCCCGCCTCGTCACGACAAGACACGCGCCACGGGTTACGAGAATCTCGCCGAGCCGAGCACGATCTCCCCGGCCTGCACTATATAAGCGTCTGCGCTAAACCTAATCGACACTATCTATCACATGTGTTTCCTTCCAGTCTATTACGGGTGAGGGGCGATCAGTTTTTTGGGAAGCGCTCAAGCGCGACTATTGGCATCCACAACGTCTTCCGACGATGAGTTTCCGGATATCACCAACCTCTTCGACAACCTCAACATGAGCGACGACGTTGTTGCTACCGCCGCGGCCGCTACTGCTGATGCTGCTACACCGTATGTGATGTCAATCTATCTCCTTCAGATTATGCTAGAGTGTCTAGTTCTAGCGCTTGGTATAGATGTAATAGGTTTGTCTTGTTTAGATATAATTTGTTTTATCTACGCTGTTAGTTTGCGTGATCTATTTAATTGCTATCCTTATGATCATGCTTTGTTAATTATTTATTTGGATTAAATCATATGGATTATTGCTTATATTTTTAACAATCCAAAAAACCGATTATAGGCAACTGAAATCCACTGGTGTAGCCGCGGCTATTAGGCCTCCTTCTTTTGATGGTATGCACTATAAAAGATGGCATGCGAGAGCTATTCCATGGTTTGAAAACCTAAACTGCTATAGCGTCACTCTTGACAAAGCTGAAGGAGATCTTTCTGCTGAGCGGGAAGCAACCTTTAAGAAAGCCGATACCATGTTTCTGGTGGCTCTGTTCAGTATTCTTGGAGACAATATTGTTGACCCATACATTTCATTTGATAATGGCAAATACGCGTGGGATACGCCCGAGGCCAAGTTTGGGGTCTCGGATGCTGGCACTGAGTTGTATGTCATGAAACAATTCTATGACTACAATATGGTTGATGAGGGCTCCATCATTGAGCAAGCCCATGAGATACAATCACTTGCCAAACAACTTGAGCAGTTCAAGTGTACCTTACCGAACAAGTTTGTGGCCGAAGGCATTATTGCCAAGCTTCCTCCTATGTGGAGGAATTTTTCTACTTCTTTGAAACACAAGAGACAAGAGTTTTCTATTACGGATCTCATTGGGTCTCTTCATGTGGAAGAGAAGGCGAGAGTAAAGCACACACATGCTCGAGGATTCGAGGGAGCTTCTAGTGCCAATTTGGTATAGAAGAAAAACTTCCAATTCCACAAGTTTAAGAATAAGAAAAAATGTGAAGGCAAAGGGAAGTTTAATGGAAAGTTTAAGGCCGCACACTCAACCAACTTCAAGAAGAAAAATGATAAGAAGAAAGGCTCTTTCCATGTTTATGGTGATCCTGATCATTGGGCTCCTAGCTGCCCTAATCGCTTTGACAAGCGGCAACATGGGAATAACAACAAGACCGCTAATGTTGTTATTAGCGATACTGAGATGAGGGACGTTGGGTACGGTATTTTACCTATTATCCTTTTAGTATATCATTCTCCTGAATGATGGCTAGACACGGATGCTGATACACATGTATGTTTTGATATTTCCATGTTCTCTTCTTATCAGGTCTCAAGGACTTCCACCGTGCTGATGGGAAACGACTCACGTGTTTTTGTTCATGATGTTGGTACGATAAATCTGAAGTTTACTTCAAGGAAGACCATATAGCTGGAGAATGTGCAACACGTTCCCTCCATCAATAACAATCTCGTCATCGGATCGCTTTTATGTCGAGATGGTTTTAAGTTGGTTTTTGAGTTTAATAAAGTTGTAATTTCTAAGTATGTATAATTTGTTGGAAAGGGTTATGAGTGTGGAGGTCTATTCCGCTTATCTTGTAAGACTCATGTACTAAAGTTATTAGTCATGTTCGCAATGATAATGAGTCCAATATCAAGCATTCACGACTCTGTCATATTAACTTTGGTTACATGACACGGCTAGACAATATGAGTTTAATTCCGAAGTTCACTTTTGTCAAAGGTTCTAAGTGCCAAGTTAGCGTTCAAGCAAAGAAACCCCGCAAGTCTCATACGGTTGCAGAACCGAGAAACTCAGCACCACTAGAACTTATACATTCAGATCTATGTAAGATGAATGGTGTTTTGACAAAAGGTGCAAAAAGATATTTCATGACGTTGATTGATGACTCCACTAGATACTACTATATTTATCTTCTGAAATCTAAAGATGAAGCTTTGAACTACTTCAAAATCTATAAAACTGAAGAAGAAAACCAACTTGATCGTAAAATCAAGCGGCTAAGGTCAGATCGTGATGGAGAGTACTTTTCAAATGAATTTGATCTATTCTGTACGGAACAAGGTATTATCCATGAGAGGACGCCTTCCTACTCACCCCAGTCAAATGGGGTGGCCGAAAGAAAGAACTGCACTCTAACTGATTTGGTTAACACCATGTTAGATACATCGGGTTTTTCCAAGGAATGGTGGGGGAGGCACTAATGACTGCGTGTCATGTCCTAAACCGTGTTCCCGTAAAGGATAAAACCATGAATCTAGTTGAGTAATGGGAGAAGAAAAGGCTTAAACTTTATTACTTACGAACTTGGGGGTGTTTGACGAAAGTTAATATTCCAATACCCAAGAAGCAAAAGCTTGGACCAAAAACTATGGATTGTGTTTTTCTGGGATATGCTTTTCATAGCATTGGCTATAGATTTTTGATAGTAAAATCTGAGGTATCCGACATGCATGTTGGTACGATTATGGATTCGAATGATGTGACTTTCTTTGAGGACATCTTTCCCATGAAAGGTATGTCTAGCACATCAAATCAGGAGATGACTAGTTCATCTAGTCAAGAATTTGTTATAATTCCTGAACCCACTATGCCGATAGAACACTATGATGATCCTTTGGAGGATGAAAATGAAGCTCCTAAAAGGAGCAAGAGACAAAGGACTGCAAATTCATTTGGTGATGATTTCATTGTGTAACTTGTGGATGATACTCCCACTTCTATTTTAGAAACCTATGAATCTCAAGATACTAACTACTGGAAAGAAGTTTTCCGTAGCGAGATGGATTCCATCTTAGCTAATGGAACTTGGGAGGTCCATGATCGTCCTTATGGGTGAAACCATGTAGGATGTAAGTGGGTGTTCAGGAAAAATCTTAGACCTGATGGTACTATTGAAAAGTACAAGGCATGTCTTGTGGCCAAGGGTTATACCCAGAAAGAAGGTGAAGACTTCTTCGATACCTACTCACCTTTAGCCAGATTGACCACTATTCGAGTACTACTATCCTTGGCTGCCTCACATGGTCTTCTCGTTCATCAAATGGACGTTAAGATAGCTTTTCTAAATGGAGAGCTAGATGAGAAAATTTATATGGAGCAGCCTGATGGATTTGTAGTAGACGGTCAAGAAGGAAATGTGTGTAAGTTAGTGAAGTCTTTATATGGTCTTAAGAAAACTCCTAAGAAGTGGCACGAGAAGTTTGAAAGAACTTTAACCGCTGAAGGTTTTGTTGTAAACGAAGCTGATAAGTGTGCGTACTATCGCCATGGTGGGGGCGAGGGAGTTATTATGTGTCTCTATGTCGATGACATATTGATATTCGGGACCAACCTCGTTGTTATTGAGGAGGTCAAAGAGTTCCTATCTTGCTGCTTTGAGATGAATGACTTGGGAGTGGCTGATGTAATCGTAAACATCAAACTACTGAAGGATGACAATGGTGGGATCGATTACACTGCTTTTGTCCCACTATGTGGAAATTGAGTCGCTTTGGATATGGTGACTACAAGTCTTCTCCAACGCCTTATGATCCGAGTATGCTACTTCAAAAGAATCGAATGAATGCTAAAGATCAATTGAGATACTCTCAAATTATTGGCTCACTCACATATTTAGCCAGCACTACGAGGCCTGACATCTCCTTTGCTGTAAGCAAACTAAGTTGATTTGTGTCAAATCTTGGAGATGATCATTGGCATGCTCTTGAGAGAGTTTTGCGCTATTTGACAGGCACTACGAGTTATGGTATTCACTATACTGGGTATCCTCGAGTACTTGAGGTTTATAGTGATTCAAACTGGATATCTAATGCCGATGAGATTAAGGCCACAAGTGATTATTTGTTTACACTTGGTGGTGGCGCTATTTCCTGGAAGTCTTGCAAGCAGACCATCTTAACGAGGTCAAGTATGGAAGAAGAACTCACAACATTAGACATAGCCACTGTTGAAGCAGAGTGACTCCGTGAGCTCTTGATGGACTTACCTGTGGATGAAAAACCAATACCTGCCATCCCGATGAACTGTGATAATCAAATTGGTGATCGTCAAAGTAAACAGTTCTAAGGATAATATGAAGTCATCAAGGCATGTGAAGAGGAGATTGAAATTTGTCAGGAAATTGAGAAACTCTAGAGTTATTGCATTGGATTATATCCAAACATCTAAGAACTTGGCAGATCCATTCACAAAGGGTCTATCACATAATGTGATAGATAATGCATCGAGGGAGATGGGTTTGAGACCCACACAATGAGTTGTTCGTAGTGGTAACCCACTCTATATGATCGGAGATCCCGTGAATTAGAGCTGAGAGACAAGTTATGTATCATCTGAGAGGAGAGTATGCCCATATTATATTTACATCTCCATAAAGATGCAATACTCTCTTATTCTGCATGGCAGGTTGATATTTATCTTAATATATTCTAAGTGGCTTTTCTAAGCAGAGAAGTTGTCCTACAGAACATCTATTTAGGAACACACCCGTATGAGTATGATTGTCAAACATCGCAGTCCGTGAGAGTTGAATGCTCTCTAATAAACTCATGAAAGGCCTAGGAGTATGATGTATAAGCTCCAAACCGCGGGGAAGCCCTGTGGTAGCCTTGTACCAGTCTAGATTTTGTGTGAAACTAGAGTGCAGAAAACTTGTAGTTCAAGGCATAGTCCACTATTCAAGTTGCTAGCTAGTGTAGCATGAAGTTTAATGTGGAAGTTCAACTTAACATTCTCCACTACACACCGATATATAAAACAATATTCTAGAAAAGTGATGTGATATTCCAATGAGACTTTGTGGGGATTGTTGGAATTTGAGGTGTTTGCATGTGGGCTTTTGGCCCATAACAAATAAAAATTATGAAATTCTCTTCGGTCCGTTATTTATGGCAGCTCATATGTATGCTAGTGGTGCTAAAGTTTAGTCTCACATTGCTAATTGAGTGAGACTTACACCTTCTTATATACTAGGTTGTTCTACCACTCACTAAGGTGTGAGAAGTGATGGGTTCGTAACATGGAAAACAAAAAAATTCTACCGCAAGAACGAACAAAACCCAGATCTAATCTAGATAAAAGCCAAGATCTAATCTACTAGACATGAGCAACGAGATAGATCAGTACTAACCCTCGTAGAACCGAAAGCGTTAACGAGATTACATCTCGTGGATGATGTAGTCGATCACTTGCCGATCTCAAGATCGTGTGAACGATCCTTCCGGCGCCGCGTTCAGCGCTTCATGAGACGGTCACTGCGTCTGAATCGAAGTAGACCTTCCTCTCCCTGTTCCAGCGAGCAGCGGAGGTAGTAGATCTTCCACGGAATCCAGCAGCACGACGGCGTGGTGGTGGTGGTGGAGATAAGAAATCTGCAGGGCTTCGCCTATGCCTGTGCAGAAGAATCGTGGAGGAGAGAGGCGGCAGAGATTGGGAGTTATGAGACAAGGTGCAAGAGGGGGCGCCCCCTCCCTTCTATTTAAAGGAGGGAGGCACGCCAGGGGAGGGGGAGTCCTAGTAGGACTCCCTCCTCCTTGGGCCGGCGGGTTGGGGGGAGGAATCCTCCTCCCCCACGAATCCGTGTAGTACCCCACTTGGTTTCTTTGATCCCTTTCTTGGTTTTCAAGCAAACTCCAAGAAATCCTCTAGAACCTTCCAGAACATTCCGAAACCTTCTAGAATCTCCATACAAATACTCCGGAACATTTCCTAACTTTAGAAAATGATTCCCAATATATGAATCTTATTCTCCGGACCATTCCGGATCTCCTCGTGATGTCCCGGATCCATTTCGAGACTCCGAACAACATTCGGTCTCCAACGCAAATTCCATATCTACTTCAAACAACTTCGAACCTTAAGTGTGTCACCCTACGGTTCGTGAATATGCAGACATGATGAAGACACCTCTCCCATCAATAACCATCAGCGGGATCTGGAGATCCATAATGGCTCCCACACACTCAACGATTACTTCGTGATCGATTGAACCAATTAACATACGAAACCAATCCCCTTTGTCTCGCGACATTCTACTTATCCGAGGTTTGATCGTCAGTATCTTCATACCTAGTTCTTCCTCGTTACTGATAAGTACTCTTTACTCGTTCCGTGTTATGTCATCCCTTGTGACCTAGTCACACGCTTGCAAGCTGTCTAGATGACATTCCACCGAGAGGGCCCAGAGTATATCTATCCGTCATATGGATGGACAAATCCCAATCTTGGTCTATGCGCTTCAACACATACTTTCAGAATACCCAATGACACCTTTATAACCGCCCGATTCTGAGCGGCGTTTGATGTCATCAAAGTACCCATCCGGTGATGGTGATTAACATAACCTCATGGTCGAAGGATTAGGTTACTATGTATTTCAAAGCTTACAGCAATACGAACTTAATGACTTGATCTTATGCTACGCTTACTATGGGTGTGTGTCCATCACATCATTCTCCTAATGATATAACCTTGTTATTAATCACATCCAATGTCCATGATCAGGAAACCATGATCATCAATCAATCAACAAGCTAGTTCAACAAGAGGCTTACTAGGGACTCTTTTATGTTTACAAAATACACAAGTATTAGTGTTTCCTAATAATACAATTATAGCATGGGATGTAAACATTCATCATAAACACAAAGATATAATAATAACCACTTTTATTATTGCCTCTTGGGCATATCTCCAACAGTCTCCCACTTGCACTAGAGTCAATAATCTAGATTACATGGTAATATACGAACACCCATGGCGTTACGGTGTTGGTCATGCTTTGCTCTAGGGAGAGGTTTAGTCAGCGGATCTGCTACATTCAGATCGGTGTGTACTTTGCAAATCTTTATGTCACCATCTTGGACATACTCGCGAATAGCATGAAAACGTAGGTTGATGTGCTTCAGCTTGCTATGTGACCTTGGCTCCTGTGCATTAGCTATGGCACCTGTGTTGTCACAGTAGATGGCCATCGGGTCTAACGCACTGGGAACCACGCCAAGTTCAGTAATGAACTCCTTCATCCATATGCCTTCTTGTGCAGCCTCAAGCAGCTATGTATTCGATTCGGTTGAAGATTTACACAACGCTGCTTGGCACTCCTCCAGCTTATTGCAGCACCATTCAAAATAAATCATTATCCGGTGTGACTTGAGTCATACGGATCGGTGTTCCAACTAGCATCAATGTAACCATTTACAACAAGTCGTTCATCACCTCCATAAGAAAGAACCATATCCTTAGTCCTATTTAGGTACTTTAGGATATTCTTGACGCTGTCGATGTTCCATTCGGGATCACTTTGATATCTGCTAGTCAAACTAACATCATGTGCTATATCCGGTCTTGTACACAACATGGCATACATGATAGAACCTATGGCCGAGGCATAGGAAATTTTATTCATCTTTTCTCTATCTTCTGCCGTAGCTGGACTTTGAGTTTTACTCAAGGTCTTACCTGACAACATGGGCACGAACCCTTTCTTGCTCTCTTCCATTCTAAACTTCTTTAGAACTTTGTCTAAGTATGTACTTTGTGAAAGCACTATTAGGCGTCTTGATCTATCTCTATAAATCTTGATGCCTAGAATATATGCCGCTTCGCCAAGATCCTTCATCGAAAAACTATTATTCAAATAGGTTTTGACGCTATTAAGAAGTTCTATATTATTCCCAATCAACAATATGTCATCTACATATAGTACTAGGAATACTACAGAGCTCCCACTCACTTTCTTGTAAATACAAGCTTCTCCATAAGTTTGTATAAATCCAAAGTTTTTGATTACTTTATCAAAGCGTTGATTCCAACTCCGGATGCTTGCTTGATCCATAAATGGAGCTGAAGTTTGCATACCTTATCAACATTACTAGGATCGACAAAACCCTTGGGTTGTACCATATACAACTCTTCCTCAATGTCACCATTAAGGAGCGCGTTTTGACATCCATCGCCAAATTTCATAATCGAAATGCAGCAATTGCTAACATAATCCTCACAGACTTTAGCTTCGCTCTTTGGTGAAAGTCTCATCGTAGTCAACTCCTTGAATTTGTCGGAACCCTTTCGCGACAAGTCGAACTTTATAGACGGTAACATTACCATCGACATCTGTTTTCTTTTGAAAATCCATTTGTTCTCGACAGCCCTTGACCATCCGGTAAGTCCACCAAAGTCCATACTTGGTTTTTCGTACATGGATCCCATTTGGATTTCATGGCTTCTAGCCATTTGTCGAATCTGAGCTCACCATAGCTTCTTCATATGTCGCAGGTCATCGATGTTGCACCAACATGACGTTCAAGGAAGAGTCATACCACTCGAGTGGTACGAACCCTCGTTGACTGCGAGGTTCGATAGTAACCGTTCGAAGTTTCATGATCAGCATCATTAGCTTCCTCTCCGGTTGGTGCGGCACGCGAAACATCCTCGGTCTTTGCGCTACTCTCAACTCCGAAGAAGGTTCAACAACCTCGTCGAGTTCTACTTTCCTTCAGTCACTTCTTTCGAGAGAAATTCCTTCTCGAAAGGATCCATTCTTAAGCGAAAACTTTGCCTTGGCTCTATGATAGAAGGTATACCCAATTGTTTCTTTAGGGTATCCTATGAAGACGCCTTTCTCCGCTTTGGGTTCAAGCTTATTAGGTGTAACTTCTTTACATACGCTTGCAGCCCCAAACTTTAAGGAGCGACAACTTAGGTTTCTTACCAAACCACAATTAAATGCGGTGTCATTTCAGCGGATTTAGATGGTGCCCTATTTAAAGTGAATGCATGTCTCTAATGCATAGCCCCAAAATGATAACGGTAAATCTGTAAGAGACATCATAGACCGAACCATATCTAAGAGAGTTCGATTACGACGTTTGGACACACCATTACGCTGTGGTGTTCCCGGCGGTGTCAACTGTGAAAGTATTCCACATTTCTTTAAATGCATGTCCAACTCATAACTCAGATATTCACCTCCGCGGTCGTAGCGAAACTTAATCTTCTTGTTACGATGATTTTCCACTTCACTTTGAAATTCCTTAAACTTCTCGAAAGTTTCGGACTTATGTTTCATGAAGTAGATATACCCATATCTACTCAAGTCATCCGTGAAAGTGAGAACATAACGATATCCACCATGCGATGCTACACTCATTGGACCGCACACATCGGTATGTATTATTTCCAATAAGTCTGTAGCTCGCTCCATTATGCCAGAGAATGGAGTCTTAGTCATTTTTCCCATTTGACATGCTTCGCATCTTTCAAGTGATTCAAAATCAAGTGATTCAAGAAGTCCATCAGAATGGAGTTTCTTCATACGCTTCACTCCAATGTGACCAAGGCAGCGATTGCCACATGTATGTAGAATTATCATTCAATTTTATTCGTTTAGCATCTATGTTGTGAACATGTGTCTCACTACTATCGAGATTCAATAAGAATAAACCATTCATCTCAGGTGCATAACCATAAAAGATATTACTCATATAAATCGAACAACCTTTACTCTCAGACTTAAAAGAGTAACCGTCTCGCAATAAACAAGATCCAGATATAATGTTCATGCTTAACGCAGGCACCAAATAACAATTATTTAAATTTAAAACTAATCCCGATGGTAGATGTAGAGGGAGTGTGCGGCAGCGATCACATCAACCTTGGAGCCATTTCCAACGCCAGATCGTCACCTCGTCTCTTGCCGGTCTTCGTTTATTCCGACTCTGTTTGAGTTACAAATATGAGCAACCGAACCGATGTATGAAATACCCGCACTACTACGATTACTAGTAAGATACATCTATAACATGTATATCGAATATACGTTTCTTCTTGATGTTGCCGTTCTTGAGATCCGCCAGTATTTGGGCGATTCGCTTCGGTGACCAGCACCCTTGCGAGAGAAGCACTCGATTTCAGGTTTAGGACCAGCCTTGGGCTTCTTAGCAGTCTTGCAGCTTTCTTGCCGTCCTTCTTGAAGTTGCCCTTGTTTTTAGGCTTGCCCCGTTTCTTGAAATTAGTGGTCTTATTGACCATCAACACTTGGTGTTCTTTCATGATCTCCACTTCAGCAGTTTTCAGCATGGACGATAGTTCGAGCGCGTCTTGTTCATGCAGTGCATATTGTAGTTCATCACAAAGTTCTTGTAACTTGGTGGCAGTGATTGGAGGACACGGTGAATCCCCAATTCATTAGGAATCGGTATCCCCAACTCTCGGAGTTTGTTTGCGTGCCCAGACATGGTGAGCACGTGCTCGCTAACGGAGCTACCCTCTTCCATCTTGTAGGTAAAGAACTTCTTGGAAGCTTCATAACTTTCCATGGCCGCGCGAGTCTCAAATATGAGTTTGAGCTCCTTAATGATTTCATATGGGTCATGGTGCTCAAAACGCTTTTGAAGCTCCAATTCTAAACCGTACAGGATGGCACACTGAACTGTGGAGTAGTGATGTTTCCGAGTGGCGTAAACATTCTTTACGTCATCGGTGGCATCTTCTGCAGGTGGGTCACCTAGCGGTGCTTCGAGCACATAGGTCAACTGACCAGCCCTGAGGAGGATCTTCAGTCCACGGAACCAGTCCGTGAAATTGCTTCCATTGTTCTTAAGCTTTTCTTTCTCTAGGAACGCATTGATATTGATGGAAACGTTCGCCATTATCTACAACATATTTGCAAGTAGTTAAGACTAAGTTTATGATAAATAGTGTTCAAATTTAATTCTTAAATCAACTAGGTGAACTCCCACTCAAAACAACATCCCTCGCAGTTGTTTTAGTGATTACACGAACCAAATCCACTACACCAAGTCCGATCATCATGTGAGATGATGTAGCTTCATCGGTGAACAATCTTCATGTTCATCATATCAATCATATGACTCATGCTCTACCTTTCGGTATTCCGTGTTCCGAGACCATGTCTGTACATGCTAGGCTCGTCAAGATTAACCTTAATTTCCGCATGTGCAAATCTGGCTTGCACCCGTTGTATACTGCGTAGAGTCATTCACACCGATCATCACGAGATGCTTGAAGCAGCGAGTCTTAGCAACGGTGCCAACTAAGGACGAACACTTTATTACTTGATATTTAGTGAGAGGGATCATCTTATAATGCTACCGTCGCGATCTAAGCAATACAAGATGCATAAAGGATTAACATCACAGGCAATTCATAATTTGTGTGATATGATATGGCCCTTTCTTCTTATGCCTTCGATCTCCATCTCCAAAGCACGAACATGATCTCCATCATCACCAACATTGCGTCAAGGTCCGTGACGCCGCTTCATGGTTGTTCATCTTCACTAGCAACTATTACAACTACTTGGAACTAAGCTATTACAAGATGAATAGACACGCAGGTCTTAATAGAATTAAAGACAACCATTAGGCTCCTGCCGGTTGCCATATTACAACAAGGATCATTGCATACATCAAATACAATCTCAGTCACATGTAGGCCATATCACATCACAAAACCCCTGCAAAAACAAGTTAGACGCCTCTAATTTTCTTTGCAAGTTTTACGTGGCTTGGGGCTTTCGACTAAGAACGCATCTTACCTACGGCCCGAACCACAACGTTGATACAAGTGCTATCAAGTGCAAAGTGTAGATTTGATCTATACTATGATGGGAGAGACAGACACCCGCAAAGCCACTTGTGCAATACGAGTTGCACGTCAAGCGTGGAGCAAGTCTCATGTACGATGACATGTAATGTTAGCCCGGGCTGCTTCATCCCACCATACCGCAAGATGCAAAGTACACATATAGCAAAAGACGGCACGAGCACCAACGCCCACAACTTCATTGTGTTCTACTCGTGCAACAGATCTACGCATAGACAAGGCTCTGATACCACTGATGGGTTCGTAACATGGAAAACAAAAATTTTCTACCGCAAGAACGAACAAAACCCAGATCTAATCTAGATAAAAGCCAAGATCTAATCTACTAGACATGAGCAACGAGATAGATCGGTACTAACCCTCGTAGAACCGAAAGCGTTAACGAGATTACATCTCGTGGATGATGTAGTCGATCACTTGCCGATCTCAAGATCGTGTGAACGATCCTTCCGGCGCCGCGTTCCGGCAGCGCTTCCGCAGATGGTCACACGTGTGGAGTCGAAGTAGACCTTCCTCTCCCCGTTCCAGCGAGCAGCGGAGGTAGTAGATCTTCCACGGAATCCAGCAGCACGACGGTGTGGTGGTGGTGGAGATAAGAAATCTGCAGGGCTTCGCCTATGCCCAAGCGTAAGAATCGTGGAGGAGAGAGGCGGAGATTGGGAGTTATGAGACAAGGTGCAGGCGCCTCCCTTCTATTTAAAGGAGGGAGGCGCGCCAGGGGAGGGGGAGTCCTAGTAGGACTCCCTCCTCCTTGGGCCGGTGGGTTGGGGGGAGGAATCCTCCTCCCCCACGAATCCGTGTAGTACCCCACTTGGTTTCTTTGATCCCTTTCTTGGTTTTCAAGCAAACTCCAAGAAATCCTCTAGAACCTTCCAGAACATTCCGAAACCTTCTAGAATCTCCATACAAATACTCCGGAACATTTCCTAACTTTAGAAAATGATTCCCAATATATGAATCTTATTCTCCGGACCATTCCGGATCTCCTCGTGATGTCCCAGATCCATTCCGAGACTCCGAACAACATTCGGTCTCCAACGCAAATTCCATATCTACTTCAAACAACTTCGAACCTTAAGTGTGTCACCCTACGGTTCGTGAATATGCAGACATGATGAAGACACATCTCCCATCAATAACCATCAGCGGGATCTGGAGATCCATAATGGCTCCCACACACTCAACGATTACTTCGTGATCGATTGAACCAATTAACATACGAAACCAATCCCCTTTGTCGCGACATTCTACTGATCCGAGGTTTGATCGTCAGTATCTTCATACCTAGTTCTTCCTCGTTACTGAGAAGTACTCTTTACTCGTTCCGTGTTATGTCATCCCTTGTGACCTAGTCACACGCTTGCAAGCTGTCTAGATGACATTCCAAAGAGGGCCCAGTATATCTATCCGTCATATGGATGGACAAATCCCAATCTTGGTCTATGCTTCAACACATACTTTCAGAATACCCAATGACACCTTTATAACCGCCCGATTCTGAGCGGCGTTTGATGTCATCAAAGTACCCATCCGGTGATGGTGATTAACATAACCTCATGGTCGAAGGATTAGGTTACTATGTATTTCAAAGCTTACAGCAATACGAACTTAATGACTTGATCTTATGCTACGCTTACTATGGGTGTGTGTCCACATCATTCTCCTAATGATATAACCTTGTTATTAATCACATCCAATGTCCATGATCAGGAAACCATGATCATCAATCAATCAACAAGCTAGTTCAACAAGAGGCTTACTAGGGACTCTTTTATGTTTACAAAACACACAAGTATTAGTGTTTCCTAATAATACAATTATAGCATGGGATGTAAACATTCATCATAAACACAAAGATATAATAATAACCACTTTTATTATTGCCTCTTGGGCATATCTCCAACAAGAAGAAGAGCAGCTCCCGCACACTCCTCCTCCCATGTCACCCGCCTCGCCTCAACGCGTGCAGGAATGTTGGCCGAGCTTTATTTTTATTGTTCAGGAAAATTAATCGTGGATTAATTATGAGTCATTAAAGGACGCGTTAATTAGTCAGTTGTTTCTAGATTTTCTGGATCGTGGGCTATTACCGACTCGGACGTGGGCTAGTGTGAGATCCAGGCACATGGCTTAATAGGATTGATAGGATACCCATATCAACAAGTTGCAACTTCTTTTCCGGAAGCTCATTCGAAAAGAACTCCAAGGTTAAGCATGCTTGGCCTAGAGCAATTCTAGGATGGGTGACCGACCGGGAAGTGGGTAACCGGGTGCGCACGAGTGAGGACAAAGTGCACAGAAAAGACTAGTGTTGGTGTGTGGGGCCAGTCTAGATATCCTATTAAGCTGCCAGGAGTGACACCCCCCAGGCCCAGGAGTGGACGGGGTGTTACAGCTAGGCCCCACGATCTCCCCTGACCTACACTATATATATGTGTCTGTGCTAAACCTAATCGGAACTGCTTATCACATGCATCTCCTTCCAGTCTATTGTGTCGCCACCTTTGTCTTCCCCATCCCGGCTTGCGGCATGCATCGCAGATCGGTATAGTAGCCCCCGAAACCCAAGAGTATTGAGAGGTTATTACAGAAGTAATAACTTACAAGACTCAACAAAAGAAAAACTTACTGAATAAAAATTTGGGTTATCTCCCAATAGTGCTTTTCTTTAACCCTTTGAGCTAGGCATATGAAGCAAGATTCAAGTATTTTCAAATGAAGAAGCATTAAGATCAATACCAGAAATATCTTCAACAAGGCAAGGTATCTCATCCAAATAAGTTCTAAAGGATCCTCTCTCAATACTCTTGGGTTCATTGGTTTTATCAAATGGGTTTTCAGGAATGATCCAATCAAAATTCTTTTCTAAGGCTTCATGCATTCCCACAAGTTTAAAAGGTATTGGTATTTTAATTTCCTCTCCATCTTTGGGTTTGTGTTTGTCCATATTTTCTCATGTACCAATAACATCTACACATGAGCCTAGCATATTAAAACGAACGAATATCTTTCTAGCTTCCTTAACAACATCGTAGAATTCCTTAAGCAAAGTTTCTAAAATAAAATCTCTCTTTTCAGCATCCTCAATGTCTTTCAGAGTGAACTTAAGGATCAACATGGTGATCTAAGAACGAAGTGACAACTATAGAAAGAACTAAAAAAATTATGTTTTTGAATAAGGGAGCAAACCAGTACAATTATTTTTTGTGTGTTTTTGATAAAAAGAAACAAGCAAACAAAGCAGAAATAAACTAAGCAAAACAAAAAAAAACAAAGTAAAGAGATTGGTTGTGAGAGACTCCCCTTGTGAAGTTGTCCTTAACCCCCCGGCAATGGCGCTAGAAAAAGTGCTTGATGGCTCAAAATGTAGAGCTCGTTGGGAACCCCAAGAGGAAAGTATGATGAGCACAATAGCAAGTTTTCCCTCAGTTATGAAACCAAGGTTATCGAACCAGTAGGAGCAAGGAAACAACTGCAAGGTGTTGCTAGCAACTTGGAATCCTATGATGGGTTCGTAGCATGGAAAACAAAAATTTTCTACCGCAAGAACGAACAAAACCCAGATCTAATCTAGATAAAAGCCAAGATCTAATCTACTAGACATGAGCAACGAGATAGATCGGTACTAACCCTCGTAGAACCGAAAGCGTTAACGAGATTACATCTCGTGGATGATGTAGTCGATCACTTGCCGATCTCAAGATCGTGTGAACGATCCTTCCGGCGCCGCGTTCCGGCAGCGCTTCCGCAGATGGTCACACGTGCGGAGTCGAAGTAGACCTTCCTCTCCCCGTTCCAGCGAGCAGCGGAGGTAGTAGATCTTCCACGGAATCCAGCAGCACGACGGTGTGGTG
The DNA here is from genome assembly GCA_023614405.1 of Avena insularis. NCBI lineage: Eukaryota > Viridiplantae > Streptophyta > Magnoliopsida > Poales > Poaceae > Avena > Avena insularis. Next base: position 454,976,437 of record CM042693.1, on the reverse strand, counting down.
GTGGTGGTGGAGATAAGAAATCTGCAGGGCTTCGCCTATGCCTGTGCAGAAGAATCGTGGAGGAGAGAGGCGGCAGAGATTGGGAGTTATGAGACAAGGTGCAAGAGGGGGCGCCCCCTCCCTTCTATTTAAAGGAGGGAGGCGCGCCAGGGGAGGGGGAGTCCTAGTAGGACTCCCTCCTCCTTGGGCCGGTGGGTTGGGGGGAGGAATCCTCCTCCCCCACGAATCCGTGTAGTACCCCACTTGGTTTCTTTGATCCCTTTCTTGGTTTTCAAGCAAACTCCAAGAAATCCTCTAGAACCTTCCAGAACATTCCGAAACCTTCTAGAATCTCCATACAAATACTCCGGAACATTTCCTAACTTTAGAAAATGATTCCCAATATATGAATCTTATTCTCCGGACCATTCCGGATCTCCTCGTGATGTCCCGGATCCATTCCGAGACTCCGAACAACATTCGGTCTCCAACGCAAATTCCATATCTACTTCAAACAACTTCGAACCTTAAGTGTGTCACCCTACGGTTCGTGAATATGCAGACATGATGAAGACACATCTCCCATCAATAACCATCAGCGGGATCTGGAGATCCATAATGGCTCCCACACACTCAACGATTACTTCGTGATCGATTGAACCAATTAACATACGAAACCAATCCCCTTTGTCTCGCTACATTCTACTTATCCGAGGTTTGATCGTCAGTATCTTCATACCTAGTTCTTCCTCGTTACTGATAAGTACTCTTTACTCGTTCCGTGTTATGTCATCCCTTGTGACCTAGTCACACGCTTGCAAGCTGTCTAGATGACATTCCACCGAGAGGGCCCAGAGTATATCTATCCGTCATATGGATGGACAAATCCCAATCTTGGTATATGCGCTTCAACACATACTTTCAGAATACCCAATGACACCTTTATAACCGCCCGATTCTGAGCGGCGTTTGATGTCATCAAAGTACCCATCCGGTGATGGTGATTAACATAACCTCATGGTCGAAGGATTAGGTTACTATGTATTTCAAAGCTTACAGCAATATGAACTTAATGACTTGATCTTATGCTACGCTTACTATGGGTGTGTGTCCATCACATCATTCTCCTAATGATATAACCTTGTTATTAATCACATCCAATGTCCATGATCAGGAAACCATGATCATCAATCAATCAACAAGCTAGTTCAACAAGAGGCTTACTAGGGACTCTTTTATGTTTACAAAACACACAAGTATTAGTGTTTCCTAATAATACAATTATAGCATGGGATGTAAACATTCATCATAAACACAAAGATATAATAATAACCACTTTTATTATTGCCTCTTGGGCATATCTCCAACAGTCTCCACTTGCACTAGAGTTAATAATCTAGATTACATGGTAATATACCGAACACCCATGGCGTTCTGGTGTTGGTCATGCTTTGCTCTAGGGAGAGGTTTAGTCAACGGATCTGCTACATTCAGATCAGTGTGTACTTTGCAAATCTTTATGTCACCATCTTGGACATACTCATGAATAGCATGAAAACGTAGCTTGATGTGCTTCACTTGCTATGTGACCTTGGCTCTGTGCATTAGCTATGGCACCTTTTGTGTTGTCACAGAGATGGCCATCGGGTCTAACGACCGGGAACCACGCCAAGTTCAGTAATGAACTCCTTCATCCATATGCCTTCTTGTGCAGCCTCCAAGCAGCTATGTATTCCGATTCATTGAAGATTTCGTCCTGGCAGCTCCGCTTGGCACTCCTCCAGCTTATTGCAGCACCATTCAAAATAAATACGATCCATCGTGACTTCGAGTCATCCGGATCGGTGTTCCAACTAGCATCGGTAACCATTTACAACAAGTGTTCATCACCTCCATAAGAAAGAACCATATCCTTAGTCCTATTTAGGTACTTTAGGATATTCTTGACATCCGATGTTCCATTCCAGATCACTTTGATATCGCTAGTCAAACTAACGGCATGTGCTATATCCGGTCTTGTACACGACATGGCATACATGATAGAACCTATGGCGAGGCATAGGGAATTTTATTCATCTTTTCTCTATCTTCTGTAGATTTGGACTTTGAGTATTAATCAATGTCTTACATGACAAAATGGGCACGAACCCTTTATTGCTCTCTTACATTCTAAACTTCTTTAGAACTTTGTCTAAGTATGTACTTTGTGAAAGCGCTATTAGGCGTCTTGATCTATCTCTATAAATCTTGATGCCTAGAATATATGCCGCTTCACCAAGATCCTTCATCGAAAAACTATTATTCAAATAGGTTTTGACGCTATTAAGAAGTTCTATATTATTCCCAATCAACAATATGTCATCTACATATAGTACTAGGAATACTACAGATCTCCCACTCACTTTCTTGTAAATACAAGCTTCTCCATAAGTTTGTATAAATCCAAAGTTTTTGATTACTTTATCAAAACGTTGATTCCAACTCCGGGATGCTTGCTTCAGTCCATAAATGGAGCGCTGAAGTTTGCATACCTTATCAGCATTACTAGGATCGACAAAACCCTTGGGTTGTACCATATACAACTCTTCCTCAATGTCACCATTAAGGAACGCCGTTTTGACATCCATCTGCCAAATTTCATAATCGAAATATGCAGCAATTGCTAACATAATCCTCACAGACTTTAGCTTCGCTACTGGTGAGAAAGTCTCATCGTAGTCAACTCCTTGAATTTGTCGGAACCCTTTCGTGACAAGTCGAGCTTTATAGACGGTAACATTACCATCAGCATCTGTTTTTCTTTTGAAAATCCATTTGTTCTCGATAGCCCTTCGGCCATCCGGTAAGTCCACCAAAGTCCATACTTGGTTTTCGTACATGGATCCCATTTCGGATTTCATGGCTTCTAGCCATTTGTCGGAATCTGAGCTCACCATAGCTTCTTCATATGTCGCAGGGTCATCAGTGTTGTGCACCAACATGACGTTCAAGGAAGAGTCATACCACTCAGGAGTGGTACGAACCCTCGTTGACCTGCGAGGTTCAGTAGTAACTTCGTTCGAAGTTTCATGATCAGCATCATTAGCTTCCTCTCCAGTTGGTGCAGGCGGCACAGAAACATCTTCCGGTGCTGCGCTACTCTCAACTCCGAAAGAAGGTTCAACAACCTCGTCGAGTTCTACTTTCCTTCCAGTCACTTCTTTCGAGAGAAATTCCTTCCCCAGAAAGGATCCATTCTTAGGAACGAAAACTTTGCCTTCGGATCTATGATAGAAGGTATACCCAATTGTTTCTTTAGGGTATCATATGAAGACGCCTTTCTCCGCTTTGGGTTCAAGCTTATTAGGCTGTAACTTCTTTACATATGCTTCGCAGCCCCAAACTTTAAGGAACGACAACTTAGGTTTCTTACCAAACCACAATTCGTACGGTGTCGTTTCAACGGATTTAGATGGTGCCCTATTTAAAGTGAATGCGGCTGTCTCTAATGCATAGCCCCAAAATGATAACGGTAAATCTGTAAGAGACATCATAGACCGAACCATATCTAAGAGAGTTCGATTACGACGTTTGGACACACCATTACGCTGTGGTGTTCCCGGCGGTGTCAACTGTGAAAGTATTCCACATTTCTTTAAATGCATGTCCAACTCATAACTCAGATATTCACCTCCGCGATCAGAACGCAGAAACTTAATCTTCTTGTTACGATGATTTTCCACTTCACTTTGAAATTCCTTAAACTTCTCGAAAGTTTCGGACTTATGTTTCATGAAGTAGATATACCCATATCTACTCAAGTCATCCGTGAAAGTGAGAACATAACGATATCCACCATGCGATGCTACACTCATTGGACCGCACACATCGGTATGTATTATTTCCAATAAGTCTGTAGCTCGCTCCATTATGCCAGAGAATGGAGTCTTAGTCATTTTTCCCATTTGACATGCTTCGCATCTTTCAAGTGATTCAAAATCAAGTGATTCAAGAAGTCCATCAGAATGGAGTTTCTTCATACGCTTCACTCCAATGTGACCAAGGCAGCGATTACATGTATGTAGAATTATCATTCAATTTTATTCGTTTAGCATCTATGTTGTGAACATGTGTCTCACTACTATCGAGATTCAATAAGAATAAACCATTCATCTCAGGTGCATAACCATAAAAGATATTACTCATATAAATCGAACAACCTTTACTCTCAGACTTAAAAGAGTAACCGTCTACAATAAACAAGATCCAGATATAATGTTCATGCTTAACGCAGCACCAAATAACAATTATTTAAATTTAAAACTAATCCCGATGGTAGATGTAGAGGAGCGTGCCGGCGATCACATCAACCTTGGAGCCATTTCCAACGCGATCGTCACCTCGTCTCTTGCCGTCTTCGTTTATTCCATGACTCTGTTTGAGTTACAAATATGAGCAACCGAACCAGTATCAAATACCCAGGCACTACTACAATTACTAGTAAGATACACATCTATAACATGTATATCGAATATACCTTTCTTCTTGATGTTGCCGTTCTTCAGATCCGCAGTATTTGGGGCGATTACGCTTCGAGGACCAGCACCCTTGCGAGAAGCACTCGATTTCAGGTTTAGGACCAGCCTTGGGCTTCTTAGCAAGTGCGGCAGCTTTCTTGCCGTCCTTCTTGAAGTTGCCCTTGTTTTTAGGCTTGCCCCGTTTCTTGAAATTAGTGGTCTTATTGACCATCAACACTTGGTGTTCTTTCATGATCTCCACTTCAGCAGTTTTCAGCATGGACGATAGTTCAGGCAACGTCTTGTTCATGCAAAGGTATATTGTAGTTCATCACAAAGTTCTTGTAACTTGGTGGCGTGATTGGAGGACACGGTGAATCCCCAATTCATTAGGAATCGGTATCCCCAACTCTCGGAGTTTGTTTGCGTGCCCAGACATGGTGAGCACGTGCTCGCTAACGGAGCTACCCTCTTCCATCTTGTAGGTAAAGAACTTCTCGGAAGCTTCATAACTTTCCATGGCCGCGCGAGTCTCAAATATGAGTTTGAGCTCCTTAATGATTTCATATGGGTCATGGTGCTCAAAACGCTTTTGAAGCTCCGATTCTAAACCGTACAGGATGGCACACTGAACTATGGAGTAGTGATGTTTCCGAGTGGCGTAAACATTCTTTACGTCATCGGTGGCATCTTCTGCAGGTGGGTCACCTAGCGGTGCTTCGAGCACATAGGTCAACTGACCAGCCCTGAGGACGATCTTCAGTCCACGGAACCAGTCCGTGAAATTGCTTCCATTGTTCTTAAGCTTTTCTTTCTCTAGGAACGCATTGATATTGATGGAAACGTTCGCCATTATCTACAACATATTTGCAAGTAGTTAAGACTAAGTTTATGATAAATAGTGTTCAAATTTAATTCTTAAATCAACTAGGTGAACTCCCACTCAAAACAACATCCCTCGCAGTTGTTTTAGTGATTACACGAACCAAATCCACTACACCAAGTCCGATCATCATGTGAGATGATGTAGCTTCATCGGCGAACAATCTTCATGTTCATCATATCAATCATATGACTCATGCTCTACCTTTCGGTATTCCGTGTTCCGAGACCATGTATGTACATGCTAGGCTCGTCAAGATTAACCTTAATTTCCGCATGTGCAAATCTGGCTTGCACCCGTTGTATGCACACGTAGAGTCATTCACACCCGATCATCACGAGTTGCTTCGAAACGACGAGTCTTAGCAACGGTGCCAACTAAGGACGAACACTTTATTACTTGATATTTAGTGAGAGGGATCATCTTATAATGCTACCGTCGCGATCTAAGCAATACAAGATGCATAAAGGATTAACATCACAGGGAATTCATAATTTGTGTGATATGATATGGCCCTTTCTTCTTATGCCTTCGATCTCCATCTCCAAAGCACGGACATGATCTCCATCATCACCAACATTGCGTCAAGGTCCGTGATGCCGCTTCATGGTTGTTCATCTTCACTAGCAACTATTACAACTACTTGGAACTAAGCTATTACAAGATGAATAGACATGCAGGTCTTAATAGAATTAAAGACAACCATTAGGCTCCTGCCGGTTGCCATATTACAACAAGGATCATTGCATACATCAAATACAATCTCAGTCACATGTAGGCCATATCACATCACAAAACCCCTGCAAAAACAAGTTAGATGCCTCTAATTTCCTTTGCAAGTTTTACGTGGCTTGGGGCTTTCGACTAAGAACGCATCTTACCTACGAAACTGAACCACAACGTTGATACAAGTGCTATCAAGTGCAAAGTGTAGATTTGATCTATACTATGATGGGAGAGACAGACACCCGCAAAGCCACTTGTGCAATACGAGTTGCACGTCAAGCGTGGAGCAAGTCTCATGTACGATGACCTGTAATGTTAGCCCGGGCTGCTTCATCCCACCATACCGCAAGATGCAAAGTACACATATAGCAAAAGACGGCACGAGCACCAACGCCCACAACTTCATTGTGTTCTACTCATGCAACAGATCTACGCATAGACAAGGCTCTGATACCACTGATGGGTTCGTAACATGGAAAACAAAAAATTTCTACCGCAAGAACGAACAAAACCCAGATCTAATCTAGATAAAAGCCAAGATCTAATCTACTAGACATGAGCAACGAGATAGATCGGTACTAACCCTCGTAGAACCAAAAGCGTTAACGAGATTAGATCTCATGGATGATGTAGTCGATCACTTGCCGATCTCAAGATCGTGTGGACGATCCTTCCGGCGCCGCGTTCCGGCAGCGCTTCCGCAGATGGTCACACGTGCGGAGTCGAAGCAGACCTTCCTCTCCCTGTTCCAGCGAGCATCGGAGGTAGTAGATCTTCCACGGAATCCAGCAGCACGACGACGTGGTGGTGGTGGTGGAGATAAGAAATCTGCAGGGCTTCGCCTATGCCTGTGCAGAAGAATCATGGAGGAGAGAGGCGGCAGAGATTGGGAGTTATGAGACAAGGTGCAAGAGGGGGCGCCCCCTCCCTTCTATTTAAAGGAGGGAGGCGCGCCAGGGGAGGGGGAGTCCTAGTAGGACTCCCTCCTCCTTGGGCCGGCGGGTTAGGGGGAGGAATCCTCCTCCCCCACGAATCCATGTAGTACCCCACTTGGTTTCTTTGATCCCTTTCTTGGTTTTCAAGCAAACTCCAAGAAATCCTCTAGAACCTTCTAGAACATTCCGAAACCTTCTAGAATCTCCATACAAATACTCCGGAACATTTCCTAACTTTAGAAAATGATTCCCAATATATGAATCTTAATTCTCCAGACCATTCCGGATCTCCTCGTGATGTCCCGGATCCATTCCGAGACTCCGAACAACATTCGGTCTCCAACGCAAATTCCATATCTACTTCAAACAACTTCGAACCTTAAGTGTGTCACCCTACGGTTCGTGAATATGCAGACATGATGAAGACACCTCTCCCATCAATAACCATCAGCGGGATCTGGAGATCCATAATGGCTCCCACACACTCAACGATTACTTCGTGATCGATTGAACCAATTAACATACGAAACCAATTCCCTTTGTCTCGCGACATTCTACTTATCCGAGGTTTGATCGTCAGTATCTTCATACCTAGTTCTTCCTCGTTACTGATAAGTACTCTTTACTCGTTCCGTGTTATGTCATCCCTTGTGACCTAGTCACACGCTTGCAAGCTGTCTAGATGACATTCCACTGAGAGGGCCCAGAGTATATCTATCTGTCATATGGATGGACAAATCCCAATCTTGGTCTATGCGCTTCAACACATACTTTCAGAATATCCAATGACACCTTTATAACCGCCCAGTTACGAAGCGGCGTTTGATGTCATCAAAGTACCCAATGGGTGATGGTGATTAACATAACCTCATGGTCGAAGGATTAGGTTACTATGTATTTCAAAGCTTACAGCAATACGAACTTAATGACTTGATCTTATGCTACGCTTACTATGGGTGTGTGTCCATCACATCATTCTCCTAATGATATAACCTTGTTATTAATCACATCCAATGTCCATGATCAGGAAACCATGATCATCAATCAATCAACAAGCTAGTTCAACAAGAGGCTTACTAGGGACTCTTTTATGTTTACAAAACACACAAGTATTAGTGTTTCCTAATAATACAATTATAGCATGGGATGTAAACATTCATCATAAACACAAAGATATAATATTAACCACTTTTATTATTGCCTCTTGGGCATATCTCCAACAAGAAGAAGAGCAGCTCCCGCACACTCCTCCTCCCATGCCACCCGCCTCGCCTCAACGCGTGCGCTGCGGGTTGCGAGAATCACGCTGAGCCGAGCTTTATTTTTATTGTTCAGGAAAATTAATCGTGGATTAATTATGAGTCATTAAAGGATGCGTTAATTAGTCAGTTGTTTCTAGATTTTCTGGATCGTGGGCTATTACCGACTCGGACGTGGGCTAGTGTGAGATCCAGGCACATGGCTTAATAGGATTGATAGGATACCCATATCAACAAGTTGCAACTTCTTTTCCGGAAGCTCATTCGAAAAGAACTCCAAGGTTAAGCATGCTTGGCCTAGAGCAATTCTAGGATTGGTGACCGACCGGGAAGTGGGTAACCGGGTGCGCACGAGTGAGGACAAAGTGCACAGAAAAGACTAGTGTTGGTGTGTGGGGCCAGTCTAGATATCCTATTAAGCTGCCAGGAGTGACACCCCCCGGGCCCAGGAGTGGACGGGGTGTTACAGCTAGGCCCCACGATCTCCCCTGACCTACACTATATATATGTGTCTGTGCTAAACCTAATCGGAACTGCTTATCACATGTATCTCCTTCCAGTCTATTGTGTCGCCGCCTTTGTCTTCCCCATCCCGGCTTGCGGCATGCACCGCAGATCGGTATAGTAGCCCCCGAAACCCAAGAGTATTGAGAGGTTATTACAGAAGTAATAACTTACAAGACTCAACAAAAGAAAAACTTACTGAATAAAAATTTGGGTTATCTCCCAATAGTGCTTTTCTTTAACCCTTTGAGCTAGGCATATGAAGCAAGATTCAAGTATTTTCAAATGAAGAAGCATTAAGATCAATACCAGAAATATCTTCAACAAGGCAAGGTATCTCATCCAAATAAGTTCTAAAGGGTCCTCTCTCAATACTCTTGGGTTCACTGGTTTTATCAAATGGGTTTTCAGGAATGATCCAATCAAAATTCTTTTCTAAGGCTTCATGCATTCCCACAAGTTTAAAAGGTATTGGTATTTTAATTTCCTCTCCATCTTTGGGTTTGTGTTTGTCCATATTTTCTCATGTACCAATAACATCTACACATGAGCCTAGCATATTAAAACGAACGAATATCTTTCTAGCTTCCTTAACAACATCGTAGAATTCCTTAAGCAAAGTTTCTAAAATAAAATCTCTCTTTTCAGCATCCTCAATGTCTTTAAGTTTAAGAAACATTACTTGCATCATGGGGTTAAGGTTAACAAACCTAGCCTCCAACATGTGAACTAAAGAAGCTGCAACAATTTCATAATTTGGAGCAAGTTCCGCAAAGGATCTATCCACAATATCCTCATACTTGCTAACATGATTAAAGAATTCTTCAATATTATCTTTCCCAATTATAGAGCCACTACCTATTGAAAGGTCTTTCAGAGTGAACTTAAGGATCAACATGGTGATCTAAGAACGAAGTGACAACTATAGAAAGAACTAAAAAAATTATGTTTTTGAATAAGGGAGCAAACCAGTACAACTATTTTTTGTGTGTTTTTGATAAAAAGAAACAAGCAAACAAAGCAGAAATAAACTAAGCAAAACAAAAAAAAACAAAGTAAAGAGATTGGTTGTGAGAGACTCCCCTTGTGAAGTTGTCCTTAACCCCCAAGAATGGCGCTTAGAAAAGTGCTTGATGGCTCAAAATGTAGAGCTCGTTGGGAACCCCAAGAGGAAAGTATGATGAGCACAATAGCAAGTTTTCCCTCAGTTATGAAACCAAGATTATCGAACCAGTAGGAGCAAGGAAACAACTGCAAGGTGTTGCTAGCAACTTGGAATCCTATGATGGGTTCGTAGCATGGAAAACAAAAAATTTCTACCACAAGAACGAACAAAACCCAGATCTAATCTAGATAAAAGCCAAGATCTAATCTACTAGACATGAGCAACGAGATAGATCGGTACTAACCCTCGTAGAACCGAAAGCGTTAACGAGATTACATCTCGTGGATGATGTAGTCGATCACTTGCCGATCTCAAGATCGTGTGAACGATCCTTTCGGCGCCGCGTTCCGGCAGCGCTTCCGCAGATGGTCACATGTGTGGAGTCGAAGTAGACCTTCCTCTCCCCGTTCCAGCGAGCAGCGGAGGTAGTAGATCTTCCACGGAATCCAGCAGCACGACGGTGTGGTGGTGGTGGTGGAGATAAGAAATCTGCAGGGCTTCGCCTATGCCTGTGCAGAAGAATCGTGGAGGAGAGAGGCGGCAGAGATTGGGAGTTATGAGACAAGGTGCAGAGGCCCCTCCCTTCTATTTAAAGGAGGGAGGCGCGCCTGGGGAGGGGGAGTCCTAGTAGGACTCCCTCCTCCTTGGGGCAGGTTGGGGGGAGGAATCCTCCTCCCCCACGAATCCGTGTAGTACCCCACTTGGTTTCTTTGATCCCTTTCTTGGTTTTCAAGCAAACTCCAAGAAATCCTCTAGAACCTTCCAGAACATTCCGAAACCTTCTAGAATCTCCATACAAATACTCCGGAACATTTCCTAACTTTAGAAAATGATTCCCAATATATGAATCTTATTCTCCGGACCATTCCGGATCTCCTCGTGATGTCCCGGATCCATTCCGAGACTTCGAACAACATTCGGTCTCCAACGCAAATTCCATATCTACTTCAAACAACTTCGAACCTTAAGTGTGTCACCCTACGGTTCGTGAAATATGCAGACATGATGAAGACACATCTCCCATCAATAACCATCAGCGGGATCTGGAGATCCATAATGGTCCCACACACTCAACGATTACTTCGTGATCGATTGAACCAATTAACATACGAAACCAATCCCCTTTGTCTCGCGACATTCTACTTATCCGAGGTTTGATCGTCAGTATCTTCATACCTAGTTCTTCCTCGTTACTGATAAGTACTCTTTACTCGTTCCGTGTTATGTCATCCCTTGTGACCTAGTCACACGCTTGCAAGCTGTCTAGATGACATTCCACCGAGAGGGCCCAGAGTATATCTATCCGTCATATGGATGGACAAATCCCAATCTTGGTCTATGCGCTTCAACACATACTTTTAGAATACCCAATGACACCTTTATAACCGCCCAGTTACGAAGCGGCGTTTGATGTCATCAAAGTACCCATCCGGTGATGGTGATTAACATAACCTCATGGTCGAAGGATTAGGTTACTATGTATTTCAAAGCTTACAGCAATACGAACTTAATGACTTGATCTTATGCTACGCTTACTATGGGTGTGTGTCCATCACATCATTCTCCTAATGATATAACCTTGTTATTAATCACATCCAATGTCCATGATCAGAAACCATGATCATCAATCAATCAACAAGCTAGTTCAACAAGAGGCTTACTAGGGACTCTTTATGTTTACAAACACACAAGTATTAGTGTTTCCTAATAATACAATTATAGCATGGGATGTAAACATTCATCATAAACACAAAGATATAATAATAACCACTTTTATTATTGCCTCTTGGGCATATCTCCAACGTCCCACTTGCACTAGAGTCAATAATCTAGATTACATGGTAATATACCGAACACCCATGGCGTTACGGTGTTGGTCATGCTTTGCTCTAGGGAGAGGTTTAGTCAACGGATCTGCTACATTCAGATCAGTGTACTTTGCAAATCTTTATGTCACCATCTTGGACATACTCATGAATAGCATGAAAACGTAGCTTGATGTGCTTCACTTGCTATGTGACCTTGGCTCCTGTGCATTAGCTATGGCACTTGTGTTGTCACAGGAGATGGCCATCGGGTCTAACACGCTGGGAACCATGCCAACATCAGTAATGAACTCCTTCATCCATATGCCTTCTTGTGCAGCCTCCGAAGCAGCTATGTATTCCGATTCAGTTGAAGATTTCGCCACAACGCTCTGCTTGGCACTCCTCCAGCTTATTGCAGCACCATTCAAAATAAATACGTATCCAGACTGTGACTTCGAGTCATCTGGATCGGTGTTCCAACTAGCATCAGTGTAACCATTTACAACAAGCTGTTCATCACCTCCATAAGAAAGAACCATATCCTTAGTCCTATTTAGGTACTTTAGGATATTCTTGACCGCTGTCCAGTGTTCCATTCCAGGATCACTTTGATATCTGCTAGTCAAACTAACAGCATGTGCTATATCCGGTCTTGTACACAGCATGGCATACATGATAGAACCTATGGCCGAGGCATAGGGAATTTTATTCATCTTTTCTCTATCTTCTGCCGTAGCTGGACTTTGAGTTTTACTCAAGGTCTTACCTGACAACATGGGCACGAACCCATTCTTGCTCTCTTACATTCTAAACTTCTTTAGAACTTTGTCTAAGTATGTACTTTGTGAAAGCGCTATTAGGCGTCTTGATCTATCTCTATAAATCTTGATGCCTAGAATATATGCCGCTTCACCAAGATCCTTCATCGAAAAACTATTATTCAAATAGGTTTTGACGCTATTAAGAAGTTCTATATTATTCCCAATCAACAATATGTCATCTACATATATAGGAATACTACAGAGCTCCCACTCACTTTCTTGTAAATACAAGCTTCTCCATAAGTTTGTATAAATCCAAAGTTTTTGATTACTTTATCAAAATGTTGATTCCAACTCCGGGATGCTTGCTTCAGTCCATAAATGGAGCGCTGAAGTTTGCATACCTTATCAGCATTACTAGGATCGACAAAACCCTTGGGTTGTACCATATACAACTCTTCCTCAATGTCACCATTAAGGAACGTCGTTTTGACATCCATCTGCCAAATTTCATAATCGAAATATGCAGCAATTGCTAACATAATCCTCACAGACTTTAGCTTCGCTACTGGTGAGAAAGTCTCATCGTAGTCAACTCCTTGAATTTGTCGGAACCCTTTCGCGACAAGTCGAGCTTTATAGACGGTAACATTACCATCAGCATTTGTTTTTCTTTTGAAAATCCATTTGTTCTCGACAGCCCTTCGGCCATCCGGTAAGTCCACCAAAGTCCATACTTGGTTTTCGTACATGGATCCCATTTCGGATTTCATGGCTTCTAGCCATTTGTCGGAATCTGAGCTCACCATAGCTTCTTCATATGTCGCAGGGTCATCAGTGTTGTGCACCAACATGACGTTCAAGGAAGAGTCATACCACTCAGGAGTGGTATGAACCCTCGTTGACCTGCGAGGTTCAGTAGTAACTTCGTTCGAAGTTTCATGATCAGCATCATTAGCTTCCTCTCCAGTTGGTGCAGGTGACGTAAACATCTTCGGTGCGCTACTCTCAACTCCGAAAGAAGGTTCAACAACCTCGTCGAGTTCTACTTTCCTTCCAGTCACTTCTTTCGAGAGAAATTCCTTCTCCAGAAAGGATCCATTCTTAGCAACGAAAACTTTGCCTTCGGATCTATGATAGAAGGTATACCCAATTGTTTCTTTAGGGTATCCTATGAAGACGCATTTCTCCGCTTTGGGTTCAAGCTTATCAGGCTGTAACTTCTTTACATACGCTTCGCAGCCCCAAACTTTAAGGAACGACAACTTAGGTTTCTTACCAAACCACAATTAAATGCGGTGTCATTTCAACGGATTTAGATGGTGCCCTATTTAAAGTGAATGCGGTTGTCTCTAATGCATAGCCCCAAAATGATAACGGTAAATCTGTAAGAGACATCATAGACCGAACCATATCTAAGAGAGTTCGATTACGACGTTCGGACACACCATTACGCTGTGGTGTTCCCGGCGGTGTCAACTGTGAAAGTATTCCACATTTTTTTAAATGCATGCCAAACTCATAACTCAGATATTCACCTCCATGATCGTAACGTAAACTTAATCTTCTTGTTACGATGATTTTCCACTTCACTTTGAAATTCCTTAAACTTCTCGAAAGTTTCAGACTTATGTTTCATGAAGTAGATATACCCATACCTACTCAAGTCATCCGTGAAAGTGAGAACATAACGATATCCACCACGCGATGCTACACTCATTGGACCGCACACATCGGTATGTATTATTTCCAATAAGTCATGGCTCGCCCATTATGCCGTAGAATGGAGTCTTAGTCATTTTTCCCATTAGACATGCTTCAGATCTTTCAAGTGATTCAAAATCAAGTGATTCAAGAAGTCCATCGAATGGAGTTTCTTCATACGCTTCACTCCAATGTGACCAAGACGCGATAATACATGTATGTAGAATTATCATTCAATTTTATTCGTTTAGCATCTATGTTGTGAACATGTGTCTCACTACTATCGAGATTCAATAAGAATAAACCATTCATCTCAGGTGCATAACCATAAAAGATATTACTCATATAAATCGAACAACCTTTACTCGGACTTAAAGAGTAACCGTCTCGCAATAAACAAGATCCAGATATAATGTTCATGCTTAACGCAGGCACCAAATAACAATTATTTAAATTTAAAACTAATCCCGATGGTAGATGTAGAGGGAGCGTGCCGACGGCGATCACATCAACCTTGGAGCCATTTCCAACGCGCATCGTCACCTCGTCTCTTGCTAGTCTTCATTTATTCCGCAGCTCCTGTTTCGAGTTACAAATATGAGCAACCGAACCAGTATCAAATACCCAGGCACTACTACGATTACTAGTAAGATACACATCTATAACATGTATATCGAATATACCTTTCTTCTTGATGTTGCCGTTCTTCAGATCGCCAGTACTTGGGGCGATTACGCTTCCAAAGGACCAGCACCCTTGCAGTAGAAGCACTCAGTTTCAGGTTTAGGACCAGCCTTGGGCTTCTTAGCAGGTGCGACAGCTTTCTTGCCGTCCTTCTTGAAGTTGCCCTTGTTCTTAGGCTTGCCCCGTTTCTTGAAATTGGTGGTCTTATTGACCATCAACACTTGGTGTTCTTTCATGATCTCCACTTCAGCAGTTTTCAGCATGGACGATAGTTCAGGTAACGTCTTGTTCATGCAGTGCATATTGTAGTTCATCACAAAATTCTTGTAACTTGGTGGCAGTGATTGGAGGACACGGTGAATCCCCAATTCATTAGGAATCGGTATCCCCAACTCTCGGAGTTTGTTTGCGTGCACAGACATGGTGAGCACGTGCTCGCTAACGGAACTACCCTCTTCCATCTTGTAGGTAAAGAACTTCTCGGAAGCTTCATAGCTTTCCATGGCCACGCGAGTCTCAAATATGAGTTTGAGCTCCTTAATGATTTCATATGGGTCATGGTGCTCAAAACGCTTTTGAAGCTCCGATTTTAAACTGTACAGGATGGCACACTGAACTGTGGAGTAGTGAGGTTTCCGAGTGGCGTAAACATTCTTTACGTCATCGGTGGCATCTTCTGTAGGTGGGTCACCTAGCGGTGCTTCGAGCACATAGGTCAACTGACCAGCCCTGAGGACGATCTTCAGTCCACGGAACCAGTCCATGAAATCGCTTCCATTGTTCTTAAGCTTTTCTTTCTCTAGGAACGCATTGAAATTGATGGAAACGTTCGCCATTATCTACAACATATTTGCAAGTAGTTAAGACTAAGTTTATGATAAATAGTGTTCAAATTTAATTCTTAAATTAACTAGGTGAACTCCCACTCAAAACAACATCCCTCGCAGTTGTTTTAGTGATTACACGAACCAAATCCACTACAGCAAGTCCGATCATCACGTGAGATGATGTAGCTTCATCGGCGAACAATCTTCATGTTCATCATATCAATCATATGACTCATGCTCTACCTTTCGGTATTCCGTGTTCCGAGACCATACGTACATGCTAGGCTCGTCAAGACTAACCTTAGTTTCCGCATGTGCAAATCTGGCTGGCACCCGTTGTATGCACACGTAGAGTCTATCACCCCCGATCATCACGAGATGCTTCAAACGCATTTAGTCTTAGCAACGGTGCCAACTAAGGACGAACATTTTATTAATTTATATTTAGTGAGATGTATCATATTATAATGCTACCGTCTTGATATAAGCAATACAAGATGCATAAAGGATTAACATCACAGGCAATTCATAATTTGTGTGATATGATATGGCCCTTTCTTCTTATGCCTTCGATCTCCATCTCCAAAGCACGGACATGATCTCCATCATCACCAGCATTGCGTCAAGGTCCGTGACGCCGCTTCATGGTTGTTCATCTTCACTAGCAACTATTACAACTACTTGGAACTAAGCTATTACAAGATGAATAGACACGCAGGTCTTAACAGAATTAAAGACAACCATTAGGCTCCTGCCGGTTGCCATATTACAACAAGGATCATTGCATACATCAAATACAATCTCAATCACATGTAGGCCATATCACATCACAAAACCCCTGCAAAAACAAGTTAGACGCCTCTAATTTTCTTTGCAAGTTTTACGTGGCTTGGGGCTTTCGACTAAGAATGCATCTTACCTACGAAACTGAATCACAACGTTGATACAAGTGCTATCAAGTGCAAAGTGTAGATTTGATCTATACTATGATGGGAGAGACAGACACCCGCAAAGCCACTTGTGCAATACGAGTTGCACGTCAAGCGTGGAGCAAGTCTCATGTACGATGACATGTAATGTTAGCCCGGGCCGCTTCATCCCACCATACCGCAAGATGCAAAGTACACATATAGCAAAAGACGGCACGAGCACCAACGCCCACAACCTCATTGTGTTCTACTCGTGCAACAGATCTACGCATAGACAAGGCTCTGATACCACTGATGGGTTCGTAGAATGGAAAACAAAAATTTTCTACCGCAAGAACGAACAAAACCCAGATCTAATCTAGATAAAAGCCAAGATCTAATCTACTAGACATGAGCAACGAGATAGATCGGTACTAACCCTCATAGAACCGAAAGCGTTAACGAGATTACATCTCGTGGATGATGTAGTCGATCACTTGCCGATCTCAAGATCGTGTGGACGATCCTTCCGGTGCCGCGTTCCGGCAGCGCTTCCGCAGACGGTCACACGCGTGAGTCGGCGACCTTCCTCTCCCCGTTCCAGCAAGCAGCGGAGGTAGTAGATCTTCCACGGAATCCAGCAGCACGACGGCGTGGTGGTGGTGGTGGAGATGAGAAATCTACAGGGCTTCGCCTATGCCTGTGCAGAAGAATCGTGGAGGAGAGAGGCGGCAGAGATTGAGAGTTATGAGACAAGGTGCAAGAGGGGGTGCCCCTCCCTTCTATTTAAGGGAGGGAGGCGCTCCTGGGGAGGGGGAGTCCTAGTAGGACTCCCCTCCTTGGGCCGGCGGTGGGAAGGGGGGAGGAATCCTCCTCCCCCACGAATCCGTGTCTTACCCCACTTGGTTTCTTTGATCCCTTTCTTGGTTTTCAAGCAAACTCCAAGAAATCCTCTAGAACCTTCCAGAACATTCCGAAACCTTCTAGAATCTCCATACAAATACTCCGGAACATTTCCTAACTTTAGAAAATGATTCCCAATATATGAATCTTATTCTCCCGGACCATTCCGGATCTCCTCGTGATGTCCCGGATCCATTCCGAGACTCCGAACAACATTCGGTCTCCAACGCAAATTCCATATCTACTTCAAACAACTTCGAACCTTAAGTGTGTCACCCTACGGTTCGTGAAATATGCAGACATGATGAAGACACCTCTCCCATCAATAACCATCAGCGGGATCTGGAGATCCATAACGGCTCCCACATACTCAACGATTACTTCATGATCGATTGAACCAATTAACATACGAAACCAATTCCCTTTGTCTCGCGATATTCCACTTATCCGAGGTTTGATCGTCGGTATCTTCATACCTAGTTCTTCCTCGTTACTGATAAGTACTCTTTACTCGTTCCGTGTTATGTCATCCCTTGTGACCTAGTCACACGCTTGCAAGCTGTCTAGATGACATTCCACCGAGAGGGCCCAGAGTATATCTATCCATCATTTGGATGGACAAATCCCAATCTTGGTCTATGCGCTTCAACACATACTTTTAGAATACCCAATGACACCTTTATAACCGCCCAGTTACGAAGCGGCATTTGATGTCATCAAAGTACCCATCCGGTGATGGTGATTAACATAACCTCATGGTCGAAGGATTAGGTTACTATGTATTTCAAAGCTTACAACAATACGAACTTAATGACTTGATCTTATGCTACGCTTACTATGGGTGTGTGTCCATCATATCATTCTCCTAATGATATAACCTTGTCATTAATCACATCCAATTTCTATGATCAGGAAACCATGATCATCAATCAATCAACAAGCTAGTTCAACAAGAGGCTTACTAGGGACTCTTATATGTTTACAAAACACACAAGTATTAGTGTTTCCTTATAATACAATTATAGCATGGGATGTAAACATTCATCATAAACACAAAGATATAATAATAACCACTTTTATTATTGCCTCTTGGGCATATCTCCAACATCCTACATAACACAACCACGGAACTTTGCTCCCAACTTAAAGTGAGGTTGTCAATCTCACCGGTTTTGCTGAAAACAAAGGATTAAACGTATTGTGTGGAAGATAGTAATTGCTTGCAGAAAGTAAATAGTAAATAGTAGAAGGTATAGCAATGGTAAAAGCATGGAACGGGGTCCATATTTCACTAGAGGTGATTCTCCTTAAGATAAATAACATGTTGGGTGAACAAATTACAGCGGGGCAATTGACGGATTTGAGAAAGCATACAATGCATATACTAGACATCTTGACTCCTATGAGATTTGATTGGGCATTACAATATTGTACATAGACCGTAATCCAACCGCATCTATGACTAATAATCCACCTTCAGGTTATCATCCGAACCTATTCCAGTATTAAGTTGCAAGCAACAGATAATTGCATTAAGCAAAGCGTGTAAAGTAAACAATACGATTGTCCCATGGACAAAGGATTATTGTTTTCTCCCTAGTAGCAACAACACATCTACAACCTTAGAGATTCATGTCACTTCCCCAGATTACTAGAGGCATGAACCCACTATCGAGCATAAATATTCCCTCTTGGAGTTGCAAGCATCTACTTGGCCAAGATAGTTATAAACAACGGAGAGCATGCAAGATCACAAATAACATAGACATGATAGAATCAATAATCAATCTAAAATAGCATCTCAATATCCATCGGATCCCCACAAACACAACATGTAAGATTACAAATAGATGATCTTGATCATGAACGGAGCTCACAAGATCTAAACATGATAGCACAAAGGAGAAGAACCAACCATCTAGCTACTACATGGACCCATAGTCCAAGGATGAACTACTCACGCATCACACCGGAGGCAGACATGGTGATGAAGAAGGCCTCCAGGGTGATCTCTCCCGTGAGGTGCCGAAGAGCTTTAGATCCCTCCCGATCTATGGATGGAGATGGCGGCGGCTATAGACTCTTTCATGGAATTTTGATCGGGTACTTAGGGTTTTCGTCCCGGGCGGCTTTTATAGGCGAAGGGGCAAGGTCGGTGGAGCACCAGGGGGCCCACACCCCCTGTTGGCGCACCCCTCCAGGCTGCACGGCCACCAGGTGTGGCCGCCCTGGTGCGCCACTTCATCTCCCCTCCGGACTCCGTGTTGCTTCGGGTAAAATACTGACTTTGGCTTTTGTCCCGTCCAATTCTAAGAATATTTCCTTACTAGCTTTTCTGAAACCAAAAACAGCAGAAAACAGGCAACTAGCACTATGGCATCTTGTTAACAGGTTAGTCCCAGAAAATATATAAAAATACCTCAAAGTGTGAATGAAACATAAGAAAGTGGATATAAAACAAGCATGGAATATCAAAAATTATAGATACGTTTACGACGTATCACTCCTTCGATCTGGGATTCCTCGGATCTCGTATTTCCCATCGAACAGATCTCCACGTTTTCTCCATAGATCATTCTTGCGAAGCCACCTCCGATGCCCCATGAACGCAGTTTTCAAAGACCCGGGATCTTTCTCTAGTTGGAGATAGGTTGGATTATCCATGCACCTAACTCATGCGAAGAATCCTTGGATCACTTGCCCCCAGAAATATCCACAACCGAGACAGTCTTGCACCGTAGTGAGCAACACGACTCTCATAGTGAAATAATCTTGTGCGACAACATCGTACGTATTGGCTCTAGCTTTACATAACATGACTAGATTCTGTTTCAACAGGTCGAGATACAGACTGATGTCGGTACCAGGTTGTTTTGGCCCTTGAATTAGCATACTCATTTGTATGTACTTCTTCTTCATGCACAACCAGGGAGGGGGTTATACATCCATACAAATATAGGCCACGTGCTATGCGTGGTGCTCTAGATGCCGAACAGATTGAGTCCATCGGTTCTCGCACCTAGCCTGACATTCCTTGAATCCTTCCCCCCCGAATTCTGAGAATTCGAGGTCCAATGCTTTCCACTGGCTAGCATCTGAAGGGTGCATCAGCATCTCGTCCTTTTCTAGATCATTATCTTCTAGCTTCTTTCTTTCCGCGTGCTAGCGCATGAGCTTTGCTTCCTTAGGGTCGGTGAAATACCACTGCAGATGAGGAGTGATGGGAAAGTAACATACCACTTTTCGAGGAGCTTTCTTCCCTTTCTTATATCGACTGACATCGCAAACCGGACATGTGGTTCTCTCCGTGTCCTCGCCCTGATAAATGATGCAATCATTGATGCAGACATGGTATCTAACATCCGGTAGATCGAGAGGACATATGATTTTTTTCGCCACCTCGATACTAGTTGGGAACGTGTTCCCCTCCAGAAGACTATCGTGCCAGAATTCCATTATATTGTTAAAGCTTGCGTCAGTCCATTTGTGTTTTGCCTTCATCTTCATAGCCTTGAGCGTTATATTCAAGCGGGTATCATCGAGCTTGCATCCTTCATACAATGGAGTAACCGCATCTTTATCAAGTTGCGCAAGCTTGGCTTTCTCTCTAGCAGCAGCTCTGGCGTTAGTCGTCTTCTTGAGTAGAAGTTCTTGCACATAAGGGTCATATACTCAGCTTGGTGATGGCCCATCTTCTCCGGCGTCTAGGTCTTCATGATCATCCCGATCTGATTCGACATCTTGATTGGCCAAAATATCCTTCATCATGTCTGGGAGAATCTTCGCCATCTCGCCCACCCTCACCGTTATTATCCTGCTGCCCTTCCTCATTTCCTTGCACCCCATAGACGTCATCATCTTTATCACGTATCCACCGAGTGTAGCCATCCATGAAACCATGACGGAACAGGTGTGCCTGTAGTTGTCTGGAATCAGGGCCGATCAACCACTTAAGTTTGCATCTTCTATACGGACATCTTATCTCCGTCATGTTATTTCGTATCATGTCGACCTTCGCGCATTTCAAACATCTAGCCACAATGCCTTCGCTAATTATGCGGACCATGGTTGCCTGTGCGGTACACAACAGTGATCATCATCAATAGAAGTTTAGAACCACACATACAATGCATGCATGCAAAAGACCGCCCGAAAATTTTGGCATGACCTATCCTGAAAGTAGGACCTTTGCGAAATGCCAAAAATTTACCAAAACAGAAATGAATCAACATTTCGGCAAAACATTGGCAACTCTCGTTCACACATATACACATGAGATCACCCTACAAACACATGAGCATCCTCTATACACACATGCACATCCTCCATACACATACACATGATCCTCTTATACACATGGACAACATACTTACCGAGATGAGAGGCCGAGAAGATCGAAGGAGCTTTTCTCTTATGTATGTAGCATCGAATATGAGTTTAACAAACTACAACAAGTGAAAAAGATGAAAAAATAAGGTGAGAAGGAGGAGGAGCTCGACCAGATCCTAAGCAAACAAGAAGCTAAGGGGAAAGTAAGTGGGTGCTAGCTAGGGTGGCCTTGGGCTGGTGTGTATAAAATGGTGGCCGACGACATGCGCCATAGATGTGAAGCGTAGCTGTGGCGCACATGCGTCCATGCGACACGACAAGTTGGCCCAGACTCACGGTCGACTGCACCCACTTTCCCGTGGCGCATGGGCTTCATGTGCGCCACGACTACGGAGATAGTCGTGGCGCACATGAAGCCCATATGCCATGGGCAAGTGGGGTGCTCTCGCAGGCACCCTGGCCCACAGATGGTGGTTGCACACCTCCTCCATGTGCGCCACAGGTAATTGACCTATCCGTGTGGCACTACCTCCAGGTGCGCCATGGCCATTTGCCCATGGGACCACCTGGCATATGCGCCACGGCTATACGGATTACCTATAGTTATTTTCCTAGTAGTGTAGGTGGCTGTTCACGCAGATCTAGAGTCACTTAACCCTAGGAAGGGTACCTCCAGAGGTCCTGGTAGAGGAACGGTACCTCCAGGATGCCCGGCGGTAGACAACAGGGCATACCTCCAGGGTCACCGGCAGTAGTTGTCCACGTTAGCTAGGTCACCAGCGGGGTGGCGACCGTTGACCCAACACCCTACCGCTAGCTACTATAGCGGTACCATGTGAGTCTACCGCCGCCGCGTTGGTCGGTAGCCTCTGGGTTAGATCGTGCTAAAAATGGAAATCGAGTTTATTTCGTGCTAAACTTTCGCTTGGAGGCTAGATTTGTCCATTTGGCCTCCAGGATCGCTTTCCTAGTCCTATTCTTGGAGGATTTGGCATTAACGAGAAGCGGAAGCTGTAAAGTAACAAGATGGCGGAGGCGGTGATTCGGCTCATAGGTGCAAATGCACCCATCATGAGAAAACATATTTTGAAATATGAAAAAATTCGAAACAAAATTCTACATATACATTCAAACATTTTATGTTGGTTCACAAGTTTTTGGGATAAAAGAATATTTTATGTGTTGTGTATAAAAAGACAAAAAATATCATGTGAATAGTCGTATTACTGTGACACATTTTGTTTTTTTATACACGACACATAAAATATTCTTTCATCCTAAAAACTTGTGAACCAACATAAAATGTCCTAATGTACATGCGAATTTTATTTTTGAATTTTTTTTAACATTTTAAAATATATTTTCTCACAATGGGAGCATTTGCACCCACGAGCCGAAGTGAATATCCGCAAGATGGCCCTCTACTTTTATAAGAAATACCTCCACTAAGTACTCAACACCCATGTGTACAAGTATAATCCTAATGAATTATGCAAACCACCATTTTCTTAGAGTCACGGAATTGAAGGACATATAACCAAAGTTTTTTATATATTCATTAGTTATTCCATAGGAACGTACAAGTATTTAGCTAGCATTGTAGTATAATTGACATAAAGTATGTTTTCGTATTATATGCATTTGGAATTATGGGTGTTGATATTTTTTTAAATATTTTTGGTCAGAATTTGTAAAAATTTATTTTGACTAAAACAATCGTGAATTGAGGGAGTACCTTCATACTATCTCCATTTTAAAGAATAAGACTTATATTTTTTCAGAAAGGTCGAACCATGTGAATTTTAACAAACTTTTTAGAATTAATATTTAACATGTACAATACAAAATCAATATGGTTAGATACATTATGTTATATATTTTCATATTATATCTATATAGTAGTAAAATTGTTAATATTTTTTTCTAAAAGTCTGGTCAAACTTTGCATAGCTTGACTTACCCCAAAAAAAGTCTTATTCATTGGAAAGGGGGGAGTAATTAGTAGTGTGATAGTTGTAGTAATATGAAAGCCTCATTTATTGCTTTGAAGACCCATTTTTTATTGGTAAGTGTAATGTTACGGTAACATATTTAATATTCTAATTGTCGCTCTCCTCCCTAATAATTATTTAACACATCATATTTTTGGCTAGTATGCATATTGTAACTCAAGTTACTCCTACTATAAGTAGTCTGAATCGTGGATACAACTTACAAACACTGACTTTTCCATGTCCGACAAGGCCAAAACGCTTGCGATGGTTTAGGGGAGCGAGAGAGAACAGTGCTATTTCTAAATTACTACTCCCTCCGTTCGGAAATATAAGACGTTTTAGCTTTGTGAATCGAATGTATCTAGACATAGTTTAATGTATAGGTTCGTAGAGGTTCGGAGTGAACCTATACACTAGAAGGTGTCTAGATACATTCGTTTCACAAAGCTAGAATGTCTTATATTTCCGAATGGAGGGAGTAGTAGCTAGAAACCTGCATTACCAAGAACATTTGATATCTTCCCTAAAAAAAATTGATATCTACAAGGCTTTTTTCTCGACATCAAGTTTTTATCTGAGGACACCGAGATTTCTGGTTTCTGCGAAATACCGACCATCTCATCATTTTATGTTCCGAGTTAGTTCAAACAAAATTTGAATTCAAAATTTTTAGTGCCCAACTAAATTTGCATCTCAATTTAATTTTTGGAGCGCAGCGCAAAACACACGTGACAACAATAAAATATTGCAGCGGCCGCGAGAATTCAAATTCGATTGGTGGAAGACGCAGTCTAACCACGACAAAAGCCATTAACATGTGTTCGTCTTAGCATACAGACTTTATTTGAGGCGATACAAAATTAAAAATTCAAACTCATTTGATTTTTTTGACCGGTAGACATATTTCTGGGATGGGACTGAAATTTCTGGTTACCAAATGATTACCGGAAATTTTGTCAGGGAGAATTTTTTTTCCTGAATATCTATATAGTATTATGGATGTAGACATTTTTCTGTATACTTGGTCAAACATTACAAAGTTTGATACCAAGAGTCATGTGCAACATAATCTAGGAAGACAGGAGTACAAGAACACCTGATAATTTACAAATGCGAAGTGCCTCTTTTATAAGTTAGCAGCAGTCTGACATTCACTGCTACTAACTCCGTTCCAAAATGTAAGCCCTTTTAGCAGTTTAATGGAACGGAGCCTGGCATAAAGGCTTATATTATGGAACGGAGCCCGGCATCTTTTATACTCACAAATACAATTGAAATCAGCTAAATGTTTAACACTAACACCTCCAATACACAATTCTGTCCACGGTGCGCAACCTCCCATTGGGTGCTTCTTGCAGAATGTGTGTACAAACATACTACCTCTGTTCCATAATGCAGAATATTTTAGCAAACCAAATTAGTTTGCTTAAACTAGTTATATGATGAAACAGATTTAGTAATAATTAACACAGGTATTCACAAAGATCATAAAGCTTCTGCCACCCTCGTTTGGACGTAAATCGAGGCGTTATGGTGAGTGAGACCGCTAAGTTCTCCAGCTGCTTCCAGGCAGCTGCCGACCGGTGTCAGCTTCAGCTTGCCCCCAATTGCATCTTGCTTGCAAACTGACAGTGATAGCCTCCAGATTCTAGACCTGACTCACCAAACAAACAAACAAATTCATGGAACAGATCAGGAATGAACAAAGATGAGTGCCGAACAAATTTCAAGAAAGGAAAAGAAAATCATCTGCATACATTTGTGGGTCATATTTGTATAGTACCATATTTTATTACGACCAAAAAACATCAGCCAACAATATAGACGTACTGGGGACTTGCCTAAACAGGCTGGAGCAAGAAAGTTTTGGCTCCAGCATTTTAAGTTTCTTTGAATATTGACCGCTGAATAATTCTACGCAATTCCTACAAGATTCGCAGACCCCACAACTGTCCCACTTAGCTCCACAGATAAGAGTATCCTAGAACCAACCATTTAGTTCTTCTCTGTGAGCAGTCACAAGAGCCTGACTCCAACTCCAATTTTCAGTTCATGTTAACCGATGCAAACACAGATGGAGGCCACGAGTGCCTCATCGGCTCTCAACCTCCTGCGTCTCCTCCTCCTGCTCTTGGCTGCCACCGGCGAGGCCACCACCATAAACATCACCAACCGATGCTCCTACACTCTGTGGCCAGCCGTTCTGGGCGGTGATGGCAGGGAGCTCAAGTCGGGGCAGCTGTGGACACTGGACGTGCCCGCCAGCACGACCAGCGGGCACCTCTGGGCGCGCACGGGCTGCTCATTTAGCGGCAATGGCAAAGGGTCGTGTCAAACAGGCGACTGCGGCGGTACGCTCACCTGTAGTGTCTCAGGAAAGCCGCCATGCACGCTTGCCGAGTTCTCGACTACCAGCACACAAGATTTCTTCGACATTTCCGTTATCGACGGCTTCAATGTACCCGTCGACTTCCTCCCGGTGCCGGTACCAGGAGAGAAAGAGTGCAGCAACGGGCCACGGTGCGCAACCGACGCGTCGCAGTGCCCAAGGGAGATAAAGGTGCCAGGGGGTTGCAACAATACATGCACCGGGACTGGGTCAGGCAATTGCACCTACTCGAGCTTCTTTAAGAAGATGTGCCCAGACGTCTACACCCTCCCAAATGATGTTGCTACGTACGCTTGCCCAGCGGGCACGAACTATCAGGTCATCTTCTGTCCCCCAATGAATCTAGCAATTTCTCCTGCAGCTATGAGTCCTCTGCCTACACCCACGCCCGAGACAACACCTTCACCTTCAAGCCCTCCGTTTGTTCCGATTGGGGGACTCATAGTCATAATTATGGCGATTGTTGGGATTGTAGGCAGCTTTATATTGCTCCCCGTGTTGTTCCATGTATATAGACAAAACGCAGGACGGAAAAAACAGGATTTGGAGGAAGAAGAAGAGTTTGAAGAGCTACAAGGAACGCCGATGAGGTTCACATTTCAACAGCTAAAGGTAGCAACTGAGCAATTCACAGTCAAGCTTGGGGAAGGAGGATTTGGCTCCGTTTTCAAGGGACAATTTGGGGGGGGGGGGGGGGGGGGACAGTATTGCAGTAAAACGTTTGGATAAAGCTGGCCAGGGAAAACGAGAATTTACAGCAGAGGTTCAGACCATTGGCAGCATCCATCACATCAATCTAGTGAGATTGGTTGGTTTCTGTGCAGAAAAAACTCACAGGCTCTTGGTATACGAGTATATGCCAAATGGATCCTTGGATAGATGGATCTACCACCGACATGACAATAATGCTCCTCTGGATTGGAGCACGCGATGCAAAATCATTACT
This sequence comes from Avena insularis, assembly GCA_023614405.1. Lineage (NCBI taxonomy): Eukaryota > Viridiplantae > Streptophyta > Magnoliopsida > Poales > Poaceae > Avena > Avena insularis. The sequence continues at coordinate 454,949,237 of CM042693.1, read as the reverse complement.
CACATAGCTAAGGGCCTCTCTTATCTTCACGAGGAGTGCACAAAAAGAATTGCTCATTTGGATGTCAAACCACAAAATATACTCTTAGATGACAACTTCAATGCAAAACTTTCTGATTTTGGACTGTGCAAGCTTATTGATAGGGACATAAGCCAAGTGGTTACTAGAATGAGAGGCACGCCTGGATATTTAGCTCCTGAATGGTTGACATAACAAATCACGGAGAAGGCTGATATCTACAGCTTCGGTGTTGTGGTCATGGAAGTCATCAGCGGAAGAAAGAACATCGACACCTCCCGGTCCGAAGAGAGCATCCATCTGATTACCCTATTGGAAGAAAAGGTGAAATACAATAACTTGGTAGATTTGGTTGACAAGAACAGTAACGACATGCAAGCACACGAGCAGGATGTAATTCAGATGATGAAGCTTGCGATGTGGTGTTTGCAGATTGATTACAAAAGAAGACCTAAGATGTCCGAGGTAGTCAAGGTCTTGGAAGGCACCATGAATGCAGAGAGCAATATAGATCATAACTTTGTTGCAACAAATCAAGCAGCTTTCGGCATTGCTGGAAACGTGGCCTCCTCAGTTCCACCTCTAGCCTCACATGTATCAGGCCCCAGGTGAAATGAGATAAATCCTAAAAAGATAGGCAATTAGATTACGAGCAGGCAAGAGATTTCTCATGTAAAGCAAAAACCATCTGTTGTACTATTACTATAATGTAAAGCCCCATGTCTTCAGCTAATTCGGTTCAGATTGATTTGTCCAGTAATCAGTGAAATGTGAATCTGCTTTTGAGTTATTATCGTTGAAAACTTGAAACTGGTAGCATATTTAAAAACATTCCAATTGCCAAGATTCAGAGCTAGTATTAATTTTTTTCCCAGCATCTTTTATACTCAGAAATACAATTAAAATCAGCTAAAACTTTATTGCTAACAGCTCCAATGCACAATTCTGTCCACGATGCGCAACCTCCGTTCCGTTGCTGCTCACAGAATGTGTATTCGGCTTATGTCTACTAATATATTAAAATGTTTTGGCAAATTAAATTAGTTTGCCAAAACATTTTATATTAGTGAACGGAGAGAAAATTTAACATGGGTATTCAGAAAGATCAAAAGGCTTTTGCCACCCTCGTTTGGACGTAAATCAAGGCGTTATGGTGAGTGAGACATGGTTCCATCATCCATGAATGGTTGACGGAATGATAGCTAAGGCCAGTCAATGAGACCTCCAGCTGCTTCCACGCAGCTGCCGACCGGTGTCAGCTTCAGCTTGTCCCCAATTACTTCTTGCTTGCAAACTGACAGTGATTGCGTCCAGATTCTAGATCTGACGCGACAAATAATGGAGTCAGATCAGGAATGAACAAAGATGACGCAGAACAAATTTCCAGAAAGAAACAAAGATTAATCTGCTACGGTGTCATTTCTGGGTACATTTCTAGCTCACATTTCTTGGTAGAAGTGACACAGACCATCTGCGTACATTTTTGAGTAATATTTGTATGTACCATATTTTACGACCAAAAATATCAGCCAACAATATAGACGTATGCGGGTGGGGAATTGCGGGATGGAGCAAGACAGTTTTCGCTATAGAATGTTAAGTTTCTTTGACTGTTGACCGCTGAATAATTCTACAAAAAAATCCTAAAAGATACGCAGAGACCACAACTGTCCTGCTTAGCTCCACAGATGAAGAGTATCCCAGCACCCGCTGTTTAGTTCTTCTGCTCTGTAAGCTGTCACAAGAGCCTGACTCCAACTCCAGTTTCAAGTTCATGTTAACCGATGCAAACACAGATGAAGGCCAGGAGTGCCTCTTCGACTCTCAACCTCCTGCCTCTCCTCCTGCTCTTGGCTGCCACCAGCGAGGCCACCATGATAAGCATTACCAACCGATGCTCCTACACCGTGTGGCCCGCCGCTGTGCATGTGCGCAGTGGTGGCGTGGAGCTCAACTTGGGGCATCTGTCCGACACCGCGTTTGGAGCCGCTGAGCCCGTGGGGGCTGGTGGCAGGGAGCTCGAGTCGGGGCAGGTGTGGACACTGGATATGCCCGCCAACACGTCCAGGGCGCGCATCTGGGCACGCATCGGCTGCTCGTTTGGCGGCAACGGCAAAGGGTCGTGCCAAACAGGCGACTGCGGCGGTGTGCTGGCCTGTAAAATCTCAGGTAAGCCACCCAACACGCTTGCCGAGTTCTGGACTAACAGCACACAAGATTTGTTCGACATCTCAGTTATCAACGGTTTCAATGTACCCATGGACTTCCTGCCGGTACTGGTACACGGAGGGAAAGAGTGCAGCAAGGGGCCGCGGTGTGTGTCTGACATCACGTCACAGTGCTCAAAGGAGATAAAGGTGCCGGGGGGTTGCAACAACACGTGCACCGGGTCATCCGGCAATTGGACCTACTCGAGCTTCTTTAAGAGGATGTGCCGAGACGTATACACCCTCCCAAATGATCTTGCTAAGTACGCTTGCCCGGTGGGCACGAACTATCAGGTCATCTTCTGTCCCTCAATGAGTCTAGCAATTTCGCGACAAGCTATGAGTCCTCTGCCTACACCTATGCTCAAGACAACACCTTCAAGTCCTCCGCTTGCTCCTATTGAGCCAAGAACGAAAGTCACAAGCACAATTATTGCGATTGTAGGCAGCTTTATATTGCTCACCATGTTGTTCCATGTATATACACAAAGAACAGGACAAAAACACCAGGATATGGAGGAAGAGGAAGAGTTTGGGGAGCTACAAGGAACGCCGATGAGGTTCACATTTCAACAGCTAAAGGTAGCAACTGAGCAATTCACAGACAAGCTTGGGGAAGGAGGATTTGGCTCTGTTTTCAAGGGACAATTTGGGGGTGGGGGTGGGGGGGGGGGGGGGGGTGGGGGGGTGGTATTGCAGTAAAACGTTTGGATAGAGCTGGCCAGGGAAAACGAGAATTTTCAGCAGAGGTTCAGACAATTGGCAGCATCCATCACATCAATCTAGTGAGAATGGTTGGTTTCTGTGCAGAAAAATCTCATAGGCTCTTGGTATACGAGTATATGCCAAAAGGATCCTTGGATAGGTGGATCTACCACCGACATGACAATAATGCTCCTCTGGATTGGAGCACGCGATGCAAGATCATTACTCACATAGCTAAGGGCCTCTCTTATCTTCACGAGGAGTGCACAAAAAGAATTGCTCATTTGGATGTCAAACCACAAAATATACTCTTAGATGACAACTTCAATGCATAACTTTCTGATTTTGGACTATGCAAGCTCATCGATAGGGATATAAGCCAAGTGGTTACTAAAATGAGAGGCACACCTGGATATTTAGCTCCTGAATGGTTGACATCACGAATCACGGAGAAGGCTGATATCTACAGCTTCGGTGTTGTGGTCATGGAAGTTATCAGCGGAAGAAAGAACATCGACACCTCCCGATCAGAAGAGAGCATCCATCTGATTACCCTGTTGGAAGAAAAGGTGAAGTACAATAACTTGGTAGATTTGATTGATAAGAACAGTAACGATATGCAAGCACACGAGCAGGAGGTAATTCAGATGATGAAGCTCGCGATGTGGTGTTTGCAGATTGATTGCAAAAGAAGACCTAAGATGTCCGAGGTAGTCAAGGTCTTGGAAGGCACCATGAATGCAGAGAGCAATATAGATCATAACTTTGTCGCAACAAATCAAGCAACTTTCGGCATTGCTGGAAATGTGGCCTCCTCAGTTCCACCTCTAGCCTCACATGTATCAGGGCCCAAGTGAAATGAGGCAATCCTGAAAAGATAGGCAATTAGATTATGAGCAGGCAGTAAATTTCATATGTAAAGCAAAAACCATCTGTTGTAATATTACTAGTGTAAGGCCCCATGTCTTCAGTTAATTCCGTTTTGATTGATTTGTCCAGTTATCAGTGAAACGTAAATCAGCTTTGAGTTGTTATCATTGAAAACTTGATGGAAACCATTTGTGGTGCGGCTAATTAATCATATAATGACAAATTGTACATTATAGACATGCAAATGACTATTTTGAGCAGGGATTTCCATTTCCTAATATTTTAGGAATATAGTTAATAGAAATAAGATATTGAATTACACCTATGTTGTACCTTGCACCTAAACTGTAGATCATGTTCTATATGTAGGTAATCATCACAAATTATTATACACAATAATTACACCTATATTGTATTGTGCACTGTCTTCGCATGCATGCAAGCGTAGAAGACCAATCCGAGCTAGCTTTGCACTAATGTATTTGGCATTGGTTTGTCATCGTGCATCACGGAACTGTCAAACTTTTTTAAGAAATGGGTGTATGCCGGACAGCAAATCCTATGACATATTCATGTCTCTGGCTCGTTCGGCTTTGAAGTAGGTGTATCCCAGCCAGCAGCAAGGCAGAATGCAATGCGCACGCCTGAAAAGAAAAGCCGGCCAGGAGCACGGCAGCAACGCGCCAACGCCCGCATGCCGGCAAGGCGTACGTTGGCCACGAGCAGAACTGCAACACCCACGCTTGCGCCGACGAGCACGCCGGCGAGACTCAGTTGGCTAAAACTAGAGCTCTAGTGCACACAAAGGAGAGACGTACAAGCGGCGAGCGGCATTCTTGGAGGCGCTCGTGCGCGGCGTCGGGTCGCGCATCGGGACGTTTCAGGAGAGGGAAGGGGAGGCGGGTTTGGGGCTCATTTTCTGGCCGGCGCGCTGCTGGAATAGGCCGGCGGGCGGGACGCTAGTTCGGTGCCTGGTGCGAGCTGGGGAAGAGAGGGTCACGGGAGAAGCGACGAGTCGGGTTGGAGGAGACCAGAAAGGAAACAAACCGATCATTTTCCACTTCAGGATGGCACTGCAGGTAATTTCCAACTTATTCCTTCAACGCAACGCGGCAAAATCTGGGGTACGAGCAGATTTTGTTTTACACTGCGAGAATCTGCTGCGTTTCAGAATCTGGTTGGGTTTACAAACTCGTTTGGTTCAGATTTCAGGCTGGAAAATCCTAACCAAACACACCCTTAGGTAAGCCGCCCAACACGCTTGCCGAGTTCTCGACTAACAGCACACAAGATTTGTTTGATATCTCAGTAATCGACGGCTTCAATGTCCCCATGGACTTCCTGCCAGTATTGGTACAAGGAGGGAAAGAGTGCAGCAAGGGGCCCCGGTGTGTGGCCGACATCATGTCGCAGTGCCTAAAGGAGATAACGGTGCCCGGGGGTTGCAACAACACATGCACCGGAACTTTGTTCAGCAATTGCACCTACTCAGGCTTCTTTAAGCGGATGTGTCCAGACGTGTACACCCTCCAGGATGATTCTGCTACGCACACTTGCCCAGCAGGCATGAACTATCAGGTCACCTTCTGTCCCCAAACCAATCTAGCAATTTCGCCTGCAGCTATGAGTCCTCCGCCTACAGCCACGCTCGAGACAACTCCTTCAGCATCAAGTCCTCTTCTTGCTCCTATTTGGCCAAGAAGGACGAAACCCAGAGTCATAACCAGAGTTGTTGTCATTCTAACTAGTATAAGCAGTTTTATACTGGTAACCGTGTTGTTCACAATCCCTTTCTATATACGAAGAGCTCAACAAAAACACAAGGAGATGGAGGAAGAAGAGTTTGCGGAGCTACAAGGAACACCCATGAGGTTCACATTTCAACAGCTAAAGGTAGCAACTGAGAAATTTATGGATAAGCTTGGGGAAGGAGGATTTGGGTCTGTTTTCAAAGGACAATTTGGGGAGAACTATATTGCAGTAAAATGGTTGGATCGAGTTGGTCAGGGGAAACAAGAATTTTCAGCAGAGGTTCAAACAATTGACAACATCCATCACATCAATCTGGTGAGATTTATTGGTCTCTGTGCAGAAAAATCGCATAGGCTCTTGGTATACGAGTATATGCCTAAAGGATCCTTGGACAAGTGGATCTACCATCGACATGACAATAATGTTCATCCACTGGATTGGAGAACAAGATGCAAGATCATTACACACATAGCTAAAGGCCTCTATTATCTTCACGAGCAGTGCACAAAAAGAATTGCCCATTTGGATGTCAAACCACAAAATATCCTCTTAGATAGCAACTTCAATGCAAAACTTTCTGATTTTCGACTGTGCAAGCTCATTGATAGGGACATAAGCCAAGTGGTTACTAGAATGAGAGGCACACCTGGATATTTGGCTCATGAATGGTTGACATCACAAATCACGGAGAAGGCTGACATCTACAGCTTCGGTGTTGTGGTCATGGAAGTCATCAGCGGAAGAAAGAACATCGACACCCCTCGATCAGAAGAGAGTGTCCATCTCATTACCCTATTGAAAGAAAATGTGAAGTACGGTAACTTGGTAAATTTGGTTGACAAGAACAGTAACGAAATGCAAGCGCACCAGCGGGATGTAATTCAGATGAGAAGCTCGCAATGTGGTGTTTGCAGATTGATTACAAAATAGGACCTAGGATGTCAGAGGTAGTCATGGTCTTGGAACGCACCATGAATGCTGAGAGGAATATTGATCATAACTTTGTTGCAACAAATCAAGCAACTTTCAGCATTGCCGGAAATGTGACGTCCACAGGCACAGTTCCACCTCTAGCCTCACATGTATCAGGCCCAGGTGAAATGAGACAATCCTGGCAAGATAGATAATTAGATTATGAGCATGGCAATTTCCTATGAAAAGAAAAAGACATGTTCTCTTGTGTTTTGTCAAATTTCTATCATCGAAAACCCTTTATCTCCAGTTAATGTCATTTTTATTGCTTTCTTTAGTTACCGATGTAAGGAAAATCTGTTTCAAGTTATTATACTGAAAACTTGAGACTAATAGCATTTTATGAATGTTCCTACAAGAAGGAGAGAAATGCAATAATGAGAGCAATTAAGACTTTGAGAGAATAACAAACACCAATAAATTATTGGCTACAAGGGGTTTTATGTTCTGTGCAATTTGAATAGTTTTTTAAATAAAGCTAGTGGTGTTCATAGAGTAAATAAGTATAACATGAAGCCACGGATTCCTCAAAAATTGAAAAAGATGGTTTGATGCTATTGTAAGAAAAGAACTATTTTTAAATGGTAACTATACTGGATATTTTGCTATATTTGCACCAGTGCACAACACCTCAGCTCTGGTTCTAGCCTCAGACGTATCAGGCCCAAGTGAACTTAGACAGCCCCCACAAGATAGCCTTTTTGAGTATGAGCAAGAGATTCTCTTATGTAGAACAATACCTCTGGTCAGTTGTATTTTCTGAAATTACTAAAAACCAAAACCCGAGTTAATTTTACCGGCAGGATATCTCAATATGACACACATTCTTTAATCTACAAAAGATGAACTCAATTTTACTCCTTTGCATAATGATCATTTTGGAAATAAACATTATGTTTTAAACAGATCGTAGTTACAATGAGGCAGAGAACTGCACAAAATGAAAGCAAGTTGTAAGTTTGAGGAGTAACCAACAATAACTGATCAGTTAGTTAGCTCAGATGCTTTCAAGTTCTGCGCCAGATAGGTAGTGAGATAAACATTAAAAAAGAAGACTCGAATGCTACAGTGTATGGGATTTTTCGCTCCTTTTCACCACTACAGATGACCAAAAGTATTGACAGTTGGTTGACCAAGTTATTTGTTTCATAGGATTGTGGTACATTTTCAATCAAGAGATTTAAGATACTCACTTCGCAAAACATACCAGTAGTACGGAGTAGATGCTTACTTTGAGTTGCGTCCGCGTGATTCATCCGCATCCGCATCTGACGCGGCATCATCCCGTTGCTTGAGCGAGCTTCATAAGGGACGAACCTTCGTCGATGAGGACAGAGGAGGAGACCGAAGGCGGTGGCGAGGTACTCATGGCGCCTGTCCGACAGCCGGAGATCAGGGGCGGGGCGCCCACAGGTCGGCTGCAGTGGGAAGGTGTGGGACTACGGAGAAGCGACGGCGAGACGCCGGGGCTGGCGGTCCATATCGCCGCCAACGGCCGCGGCTGACGAAGCACCGCCGGCAACTGCGACGGTGGAACTGTGGGTATGAGGGGGCCCACAACAAGCAGCCCAACATAGACATTTTCTGGCCCCTTTTCCTGTTACACATTTTTTTCTCTCTCAAAAAAAAACAAGAAACTCCCGTCGCGCTAGGCGGCGTTGCTCCGTCCGCCCCGCCGGCGACCTGGACCGTCTCCCAATCGCTTCGCCTTCCGCCCGCCGCCACCATGGCTCACCTGCCGGTTGGATAGCTACAGCTGCTCGCATTTGAGTTCGGGCTTGGGCTTGGGCTCCTCGGTACGCCGTCCCCACCGCATCCAACCTGTCAGCGCGCGAACCCTAAATGTCAGCGGGGGCACGCCGTGGAGGTACTCGACCTCGTCCTCCTCATCGGTAAAATCGAGCCCCCTGCCTATTACTCCACTGCATAGATTGGGTATCACCTCCCTTGTGTTTTTCAGCAGGTGTGTCTTGTCAAGGATAAGGATAAACATATAAAGCACATGAACGGCAAAATCGAAGTAAGCAGCAACTACTTGTACAGCGTCCAACTAATTTACATGGTTGATAATTAAACTCACAGCAACGAAGTTTACATGGGTATAATGTGATATAAGCTTGGCACTACTGATATTTATGCTGAATCTTTTGGAAGAGTGATATGTGCCTCCTGAATAGGACATTGGTCGCTAGCTCTGAATCATAAGCCTCCTGAATCATTTGCTGGCTTAGAGATGAAACAACAGCTTAGGAGGCATGGTAAGACTTAGTAAGTTTCCTGTGGACATTTTCAGCACTTTGTTTTTGCTGTAGAGGGATGATTTTTCGGGTTCCACTGTGTGCACAATAGTTCTACAGTGGCCAGGTTTCTCTCTATATCTATCTAGCTCACATTGTTTTAATTGTTGATTCTGGTTATTGACTGGAATATAAACCCCTGTTTTAGTTATGGACCTGCCATCCAATTTCCTCCTAATCACTAGTCCAACACTAGCATGCTGAAGCTAGTGAACAACTAGTATATAGTCCCGTGTTTCAGGAATATTGTTCTGGTAAAAATGTAGCCCATTGTTCATGTAGCTGCAGTCAGAGCACATAGCTTTCCGAGCTAAAAAAATCTCAAATCATTGGGGAAATGTACCGAAATGCTCTAACTGTCAAGGTAACAAATAAAGGTCCCATCGATTATCAATAGTATTGGTTATCTTGATTCTCGGGTGATGAAAAAGGAGCAAAAGGATTCCAATACATCTGACATTTTGCAATTCTGTTGTGACTATGATAGGTTCGAGCCATCTCTTCCCCTTTTGACAAAATTGAGTCATCTTTTTACTATTTAACACTACCTATGTAATGAAAACGCAGTATGACTGGTGCAGAACTAAAATGTACTTTGGTATCTAATGGATCAAAGTTTCTTAGCTAGTCCTCAAACATTCAGTTTACTCACATCCTGTGCATTTTTCTGCTTTACCGGAGCTGTGAGCATTTTCAAACATGCTAGTAATTTCAACTATGATATGTGGAAGCAGATTTGCATTCTAGAGAGACTGAACAGAGGAATAAGAACGTGTTTATCTGTTGGGGATCAAAGAAGGTTTGCGATATTGATATATTCTGCAGGTAATAAGAGGTTTCACATTGAAGTGATTTCAGTAAATAAATTTAACAGACCAGCACTTTGGGTGACTGCCGGGGCAAAAGGGCTCCGCGACATCGTCCCGACGACCTGGGACGTCCATTGATGTTTTTTGTTTTAACCTTGTGATCTCCGCTTAAGCGGCACCCTGTAACTGAACTTCTCTACCTATGCAATGAAATGAAACACAACATTCTGTTGCGTTTTCGCGAAAAAAATAAGAGGTTTCACATTGATGTAATTTCAGTAAATAAATTTAACCGACCAGAGCTTTTGTTTTACATAACAGAACCTCATGCTCACAATCGAATTGGCTACTTTAGTTTCAATTCACCTGGGCCCTGATACATCAGAGTTTAGAGGTAGAGCTGAGGAGTTTACGTTTCCAGCAATACCAAAATTTGCTGGACCTGTTGTCACAAAGTTATAATCTATGTTGTTGTCTGGATCCATTGCACCTTCCAGGACCATGACTACCTCGGACATTTTAGGCCTTTTTTTGCAATCAATCTGCAAGCACCACATTGCAAGCATCATCATCTGTATTGCATCTTTCTTGTGTTCTTGCATGTCGTAACTGTTATTGTCAATCAACTCTACCAACCGATCAGTCTTCACCTTTTCCTCCAAGAGAGTAATGAGATGGATGCTCCCTTCCGATCTGGAAGTGTCGAGGTTCTTTCTTCCACTGATAACTTCCATAACCACAACACCAAAACTGTAGACATCTGCCTTTTCCGTGATATGTGATGTCAACCATTCAGGAGCTAAATATCCTGGTGTGCCTCTCATTCTAGTAACCACTTGGCTCATATCCCTATCTATGAGCTTGCAAAGTCCAAAATCCGAAAGTTTAGCATTGAAGTTGTCATCTAATAGGATATTTTGTGGTTTCACATCCAAATGGGCAATCTTTTTTGTGCACTCCTCATGAAGATATGCCAGACCCTTAGCTATGTGCTTAATAATCTTGCATCGCGTGCTCCAGTCGAGAGGAGGAGCATTATTGTCATGCCGAAAATAGATCCATTTGTCCAAGGATCCTTTGGGCATGTACTCGTATACCAAGAGCCTATGGGATTTCTCTGCACAGAAACCAATCAATCTTACCAGATTGATATGATGAGTGCTGCCAATTGACTCAACCTCTGCTGAGAATTCTCTTTTTCCCTGACCAGCTCTATCCAGACGTTTTACTGCAATACTTTCCCCAGCAAACTGTCCCTTGAAAACAGACCCAAATCCTCCTGCCCCTAGCTTCTCTGTGAACTGCTCAGTTGCTACTTTTAGTTGCTGAAATGTGAACCTCATTGGCGTTCCTTGTAGTTCCCCAAACTCTTCTTCCTCATTCATCTCCTGGTGTCGCCGTCTTCTTTGTTTGCACTTGAGTAGAATGAAGATGATCAACATTGTTAGCAAAATGAAGCCGCCTACAGGAGCTAGAATCATAGAAACTCTGCTTGCTGTCGAGGATTTCTTGCTTGTTGGCCCAATAGGTGCAGGCAGAGGACTCGCAGCTGCAGGAGAAATTGTTTGATTAATCAGGGGACAGAAGATGATCTGGTAGTTGGTGCCCGTCGAGCAACTGAAAATAGTTGAGTTATCATCCATGGGGTAGCTGTAGGCATCTGGGCACATCTGCTTAAAGAAGACCGAGTAGTTCGTGGAGCTGCAGTTGCTAGCTGCGTTCCCGGTGCAGCAGTATCTGTCCTGGTTGAACACTGTGCATGCGTCATTACAACCATCTGGCGCCTTCAGCTCGCTTGGGCACTGCGATGTGATGTTGGCTGGACAACGCGGCCCCTTGCCGCACCCTGACCTTCCCTGAACTGGCACTGGCAGGAAGTCCATGGGCACGTTGAAGCCGTCAAGGAGGGAGATGTCGAAGAAATCCTGTTTCGTTTGTCCTTGACTAATTGTAAATTCAGCGAGCGTGTTAGGCGGCTGACTATAGTTCGTGCAAGCGAGCAAACCTCCGCAGTCGCCCGTCTGGCATGACCCGTTGCCTTTGCCATTGAATGAGCAGCCCGTGCGCGCCCAGATGCGCCCGCTCGTGCTGTTAGAAGGCACGTCGATTGTCCACACCTTCCCCGGATCGAGCTGCACACCGCCTCCCACCGGCACGGCGGCTGGCCACACGGTGTAGGAGCATTGGTTGATGATGCTGAATGTAGCGGCCTCGTTGGTGGCAGCGAGTAGGAGCAGGTGGAGATATAGGAGGGGGAGAGCCCAGCAGGTACTCGCCACCGCCATTTGTGTTGTATTTTCGCTTGCTAAGAGATAGGACTCATGTGCAGGCTGCAGCTTACAGAGCAGAAGATCTAATGGAGGGTGCTAGCTGCTAGGGGACTGCTGGACCAGTGGTATTTTTTCCAACATATTTCCACGCGTCCATGCATTGGCTTGTTCAACGGTCAGCATATGACAGCCTAGCATATGCTACAGAGGGAACTGTTGATAGAGTTGGGCTTGCTTGTGGAACTTGTTCACTTGGCTTTTGTACTTACATATGAACATCGGGCAGTATGTTTACTGATGTTTTTGGCCGTCAGAATTATTTTAGTTACTGCTGGTTTGTTCTTTGTCTGCAATTTTGTTAGAGATTGTTCGGATATCTTAATTTATTCTTGATCTGCTCCGTTTAGGCTTGCAGGACAGCTACTGTTTGAAAGATGAGGTCTAGGGAAGAGGCGGATCGGGCAAGTTGAGCACTCAGATTCGGCGTTTGCTTGACATCTCTCTAGAATGCGAAAGTTGTGGCGGTCTAATCTTGGAGGCAGAACAATCTTGACAGCAGTCAGCGGCTGTCTATGCTTTGCTGCTACAGCCACAGCTGGAATCTGGACTTTGGAGGCAGCAACGAACAGGTCATCCATGATCTTTCCAAGAAGTTGACAGCACTCAGCAGCTGCTTGGAAGTAGCTCTGAGGCCTCGATGCCTTGTTGACCGGGTCTGGCATGCTGTCAACTACACGGTCATGTCTTATTTCGTCCAAACTCTGTGATTTGCATGCAAACCTAGGTGGCAACAACCTCCTGATCTTTGTGAACATTTATGTTAGTTGTTTCTTACAGACATATTGTAGCGCCGAATCGCAAACATGATACCGTTATTTCATCAGATCATTTACAATAGTCTTCAGCGTTAGTATCCTATTTAGATGGCTACATTAAATAAAGTTAAAGTTATAGCTGTTATGAGAAAGAAAATAAAAAAATTCTAGAAACAATAGATTCCAAAAGAGCAATATTTAGTTACTTCCAGAGAGTATAGCTTAATTAAAATAGATGTGAACCAACGTTTAGATTCAAGGCCGTTAAGGTCTTCACAAAGAATATTAATTTGTAGGATACGTAAATTGTGGTACGAATTTTCACTTTGGTTGGCTGTTGTCTTCAAAATTAACTTCTAAACCATGTTGCAAACAATAAGACTAAACTTCTGAAGGGAAAACCCACTAGAAATTGCTAGATTTTTTATATAGATTAGCTTACCTCTACTGGAGGTAGGCATTTGTGCTGGCACGTTACCTAAACAGCTGCCAGGTTTTGAAGAAGTTTAAATTAGAAATGAGAGCGTCGAGTGTTTCCTTAGCGTTAATTTCACTCCCCTCTTGTGCATACTTAATAAAATCAGATAACTGATCGCCACGAGGCATTTCACATTGAAAAATAGGAATTATTAAAATAGTAGATATTATACTGAAAAATTAGGACTATGGCATCACCTTATTTATGTTGGAGTTACATCCTTTAGTGAGATATCTTCATACTCTTTAGACCGAGATGTTTCACCTTCTTTATTTTCGACATAGTTATCACCGTAAATACCCTTAGAAAATTTTTACAGCTGCAAAAACAAGAATTTCACATATGCATATAAGATGACATGTGTTAATATGGTATGTTTATTCACCTTCAGTTTGCCCCATCTCCCGTAGAGGTCCTTCAGCCACCGTATATTCACGTTTTTTATAACTAAGGATCGTGGAAAACTTTTGAGCATGTTCCGATCCACCACTATGTCAAGCAATATGGTCTGTATAGAAATAAATTTCAAAAATATGTAAGTTGACAAAATACTTTTACAAATAACAACATATCAACCAATATTATTCTAGTCCTCTTTAATTACCACTGGCAAAAATATATTTCCATACATATTATGGGGTATTTTTATGTAAGGTTTTTGATGGCCCGAATAAAACCTGAGTACAAAATCACATCAATTGTACCGGTTCATATTATCAAGACTACAGACATATTCCAGAAGTCTTACATCCACACGCTGTGAACTCTTGTGCTAAAGATATAGCACAACACGCGTAAGTCGAGCGGGGGTTCCTTTTTTGGCTGGAAGACTTTGGCATGTGGGCCCTTGCTTTTAACATTAATAGTAACAGCGGAGATTCGGCTTCGTTTGCGGAAGGGTTTGCTAGTTTTCGACCATCTAGAAATTTACCAAGTGGTACTTGTTATCATTCGTTCTTCAAGCCCATCACCATTTCCATCACACCTGCCAGCTTAATCTTTACTTTTCTATTCTTCCCTAACTCCAGCTCTTGTGTTCATGTGTTCACTCTATCAGCTAGATAACTAGCCAAAGCTTCTGGTATGGATTTTTGTTGATCTTTATTCCCAACGCGTTGGAAAATGGCGACTTGTACACTTCCTCTTCGTAATAAGGATTCAGTGACTCATTCAGTTCCCCCTACGATCTTGGGGACGCATCTGTGCTTGAAAATGGTGTATACTCATACTTTTTGTCCAAAGTATACACCATTTTGATGAAGTTTTGGCTAGTTATCTAGCTGATATAGTCCATACCGGAAGAAAGTTTTGGCTAGTTATCTAGTTAATAGAATGAACACAGAAACATAAGAGCTGGAGTTAGGGGAGAATAGAGAAGTAAAAAATTAAACTAGCAGATGTGATAAAAATGGTGATGGGTTTGAAGAATGAAGGGGAAGAAGTACCATTTGGTAAACTTTTGAATGGCCGAAAAAGTAGCAAACCCTTCCGCGATGGAAGCCGAATTTCCGTTGTTACTGCTAATGGTAAAAAGGAAGGGCTACATGCCAAAGTCTTCAAGCCAGAAAAAACCCTACTCGACTTACGCATCCATCGTGATGTGTTGTATCTTCAATCCCAAGAGTTCACAGAATGTGAATGCAAGACTCCTAAAATATGTGTCTAATCTTGATAAGATGAACTAGTACAATTGGTGTGATTTTGTACTCAGGTATTTTATTCAGGCCATTAAGTACATTAGAAAAGAAATACACCATAATCTGTATGGAAATATACTTGTGATAATGGTAAGTAAGATGACTAGAACAATATTGGTTTACCTGTTGTTACTTGCTAAAGTACTTTATCAACTTACATATTTTTGAAACATATTTCTATACAGACTATATTGCTTGACATGACGGTGGATCGAAACATGCCCAAAAGGTTTTCCACAATACTCGGTTATAGAAGACGTGGATATACCGTGACTGAAGGAACACTACGAAAGATGGGACAAACTGAAGGTGACTAAATATGTCATATTAATGAACACATGTCATCTTATGTGCATATGTGAAATTCTTCAGCTGAAAAAAGTTTCTGAGAGTATTTACGGTGATAAATATGTCGGAAATAAAAAAAGGTGAAACATCTCGGTCTAAAGAAGATAGAGATGTGTCACAAAAATATATAAGTCTAATATACATAAAGTGATGCCATAGTCCTTATTTTTCAGTATAGTATCCAATATTTTAATAATTCCTACTTTTTCAGTGTGAAATGTCTCGTGTCAATTTCGATCAATATCTGATTTCATTAAGTCTGCAGAAGAAGGGAGTGAA
This sequence comes from Avena insularis, assembly GCA_023614405.1. Classification (NCBI taxonomy): domain Eukaryota; kingdom Viridiplantae; phylum Streptophyta; class Magnoliopsida; order Poales; family Poaceae; genus Avena; species Avena insularis. Next base: position 454,933,720 of record CM042693.1, on the reverse strand, counting down.
ATTAATGCTAAAAAAAACTTGACGCTCTCGTCTGTAAACTTAAACTTACAACCCGATAGCTATCTAGGAAACACGCAAGCACAAACGCCATCCTCTAGTAAAGGTAAACTAATCTAGTGTAAAAAATCTAACAATTTATATTGAGTTTTTCTACACAAGTAATCTTATTGTTTGCAACATGGTTTACGAAGTTAATTTTTAAGACGACGGTCAACCAAAACGAAAATTCATACCATTAATTTTAAAGGCATTATTGAGCCTAAACGTTGGTTCACATATGCTTTAATTGAGCTATACTCTCTGTAAGTAACTAAATATTGCAATTTTGAAATCTATTGTTTTTAAAATCTACTTTTATTCTCTTTCTCATAACAGCTATAACTTTAACTTTATTTGTTGTAGCCATCTGAATAGGATACTACCGCTGAACGCTATTGCAAATGGTCTAATGAAAGAACAGTATCATGTTTGCGAACCAATTTTACATATATAAATTGGGGCATTCGTAAAACGTGGAGATATGCCTTCACTGGAAGAAATGGTAACATTCTTAATTTCGTATGTACTGTTGACTTCCTAGGTGGTTGTATTCTGCCTCATATCTTGTAATTTCTTACTCTGCAGGGTAGATGGCTGGATATACCTTTTTTTTATCCCTATCCATATAAGGTATGAAATCTTGTTGTCTAATTTGTTAAGAAATATTAAATTTAGATGAAATTTACTATCTTGTACTATGGTGATACCACTGTGGATTAGCAATATGATATCCTTCTTTGTGTTTCAAAATTGCCAGAGATCATTTTAGTTTGGCCATCATAAATAGGGCTCACAAGGATGATGAAGGTGTCACTATACTCCATCGAATCAATAGATAGATATCATAGGAGTAAAGATATTTTCGATAATATCAAGAAGTCAGTCAGAACTATTTGTTGTAGGCTACATAAAAAAACGGCTATAGTATTTGTGTAGGCTTATATGATATATTTTGAAACCTTGTATATTGTCGACAGATTCTTAAGACTAGCACTAGAAGTAGAAGGTGTCATCAACACGTTGAAGGCTCAGGTAGCTGGGTCGTAAATACTTTCATGAAAATTTTCTTCTTATTAGAATGGGCAGTGCTCCTGCCGTGCATTTGAAAACGGATGGTTTGTTTGTCCATCACTTTATGACTGTGGTGTTGATATGTTCTATAATATTGAGAGAATGATCACTATGGGTGCCCCTCCATGATGACTGTGGTGATAGCATGCTCAATGTTCAGATTCACCATGAACCACTCTATTTTTCACTTTCTTACTTCCATGATTCATCCTCATAACAGTTCTCAATTTCGAAATTTGAAACCACCGTAGATTAGAACAAATCTGTTTCAGCTGTTGATTTATCTAATGTTGGCCAACACGTCACAGACATTAACTTAGAATTGCATCAGTCGTTTGTTTTTATACTGGTTTAGGAGAGATGTTCAGATGTTTTGTTTTGATGCATGTTGTTTCGCAAGTCCAGTGGAAATACCAATGCAGAGCTCTCTTCCTCTACTAGCGTTTATGAGTTTTAGTGTGGTGTACGCAGAGTTAGAGTCGACCTTTGGATTGCTTTCACTGATATTTTGGACCTTGGCACTCGTCCGGTTGCTAAAGTAGGTTATAATTTGTCTTGGATGCTGATGATAATGGTTAGGGTGAGTATAATATGCTCCTATGTTCTAATTTCTGTTCAAGAAAAAAATTGGTTCACTGAATTTTGAGGAAGTATTAGCCTAGCTTAGATCACATATAAAATCTGGTAGGCAAATTGAAATATGGAACATCTGAAGATATGTAATAAGATTGTAAACATAAGTATTACTTATTTTTTGAACAGATGGTCTTGTATTTGTCGGCGACGGGAAAGCCAATGTGCGACGCGGAAGGGGATAGAGACTCGCTGAAGGCGGATGCGTTTGAGGAGCCGGTGCATGGGAATGGAGAATGATGGCTGGGAACTCCGCCACACGCCCTTTGGCGCTAGTTGTGCGCTCATCTGCGTGCTTTTCAACTCCAACGGCATCACTTTGAAATGTACAATTGTTCTGTCGCCTACCTGTTTTTTTGCATAATAGTTGCATTTTCCCGAAGAATCCACCAAAAGAATTTGATTTTTCCTGAATTTACTCCGTGCTATTGGGTATTTGTATGTCAGCAGGGACTTCCTGTAGGGAACTCGGACTAAAGATTGTTTGTTTATCGCACATAGAAACTAACGATTATTTGTTTCATGCCCTGAGTGTGTAACTAAAATCAATTGTGGATGGAAATGTCGCAGGTAAGCCGATATCAAATTGAGGCGTCCCCAAAGTGACGTCGTACAATATTGCTATGTCGCACTATGCGATATGGAGGCCTGCCCTTGGACTCTACGAGAAGGTGGCTTCACTTGATGTAACATTTTTGGAGGCACCTCCCTACGACTCTAGGAAAAGGTGGCCTCATGTTATGCGACTTTGGAGGCACCTCCCGCCGACTCTACGCGGAGGTAGCCTCGCGCGATGCCACTTTGGAGACACCTCCCTTGGACTCTACGCGAAGGTGGCCTCACGCGATCCAAATTTGGAGACACCTCCCTTCGGTGCGGCGGCTCGTTTTCGTCGACCAGCTGGGCGGCAACATCGGGCGAAGCAGAGCCCCGCGATGCGGCAGCTCGACGAGGAGTACGGAAACATGGCAGACTGGGTGAGCCGTACGGCGACTCCGCTATCCAACCGGAGCGTGGGAGTACGATCCGGCAACGGCGATACTCGATACTTGTCGTTTTCGACCTTCCACGGCCGGATTCAGCACCGGCACCGAGGAAATCGCGGTGGATCTAGTGTTGCGTACCGGAGAAGGGCGGGGCGGTGGGGAAATAGAACAACCTAGGGGCGCTGTTTTTTCAGCCGATGACGGCTCCTACTAACCAAACCCGGCGGCGGACTCTCTTTTTCGGCCCAGCATTTCCAGCCCCCGAGTCGGCTCCATGCGCTCGAGTCATTGGCCGTTAATGATGTTACACCTTGCAGGCTGTCAGAGAGAAACAACTGCCAGAAAACGGAACAACAACAAAGAAGGAATGGCGATAAAGACGGACATATATCAAACCAAAGTAAAACCCTTGCTTAATAATATGATGATAATCGAAACATATGCATTACATACATCCACACCCAATAAAGGATCGGTCGATAGATATCTTATTTGATGGCAGCAGCAGCTCAAGTGCTTGTAATGGAAGTAAGAAAAGCAGAATGCGCATGCCGGGCTTGGGCGGAGATAAGCTGCTGCCTTTCTTCAGAAGCGGAAACGACAACCAGAAAAGCACCTGTCGAGACAACCCGATCCACCTAGTCCAACTCCAACGCAACCAGGATAGCAGTTTGCTAGGCATTCGGCACACTCTGTGGTTTGTGATGCTTTTTTAAGGGGATCACATATAGCGCCACCGGCTCGGCTATCAGCAGCTGTCCAGCGAAGACGACCAGCATAAGCATGGCTGCCATCTTCAGCATGGAGGATGAGTTGGGACCCATTGCCACCAATGGACCGAGAGGAGCTTCCCTACTACGCAATACTATGTGCTTTACTTGGTAGATGGATGGAGGCTTGACATGAAAGTAAAGACGATGCTCCTATTTATAGCTAGGCATCCGGTGGGCAAGAGCTCTGATCTGATCTCAGACGATATCAGGAAGCTATTAATCAAAATCATATATTGGAGAGAGAGAGAAGAGAGAGAGAGTAGGGAGATTCTTGATCAGCCCTTTAGAGTTTAGGCTTTTGCCTATTCAGGACGGTACTATTCGGCATGTTACTGTAGTGGTCTGCCACTGTACTGGTCTTTCAATGTTTTGGCCATTTACTATTCTGGCATTTTACTACTCTAGCCTTTAAAAGTTCTGGCCATTCGTTGTTCTGGCCATTTACTATTGAGGCCATTTACGGTTCCGGCCTTCCACTGTTCTGGATTTCTACTGTTTAGGCCTTTCATAGTTTTGGTCTTCTACTATTCCGGTCTTTCATTGTTCTGGCCTTTCACTGTTCTGGCCTTCTACTGTTCGAACCTTCTACTATTCTGGCCTTTTACTGTTCCCCCCTTTAAATTTTTGTTTTGGACCGTCCATGCGCACGTGTTGTTTCAACGTTCGGCATGTTACTGCTCCGGCCTGTTACTATTTCAACCTTTTTGATAGCGCCTAATTTTTGGCAGAATACAGGAATATCAAGATAGCAATTAATAAACACGCACAAATTAAAACTACTTATTACACAACAATAAAAGTTTATTACAACAGATTATACAACAAGATCGAAATTCTGAAAGATTACAAAGTGTTGGTATCATCAATAAGAGATCGGTACATGGCGATTCACTTCAATATATCATCTGTCCTCTTTTTCAATATTTTAGTTATAGATCTAAGAGAAGCTACACCCTTTCTTTCTGCATGCAATACAACCTTTATATATTTATCACCTGCAGGAGTTGTTCTAGGTGGACTGTTAAGTAAGTTGTTTGCTTCATAAATGCAATAGGGGAATGAATGGGAAGAGGGATCACAACTTTCAGTCCTGCCTTCCGAGGACACCTGCTTGGTTTTAACTGCAACCTGCTAAAATATGGTGAAAGAGATTAAAACAAAGAACAAGAGAAACAAATAGTATTATATAAAGTAGTGATCATTTAAAGTAAGTATGAACTTACAGTAGTACGTTAAGGCTGACAGTAGCTCCTTCTCGAGTGGGTGCGACTGTTGATCAATCTGCCAGAAGAATCTGAGCCGAGCAGCTAGAACTCTAGTCCTTGTACTCTATTGTCATTTCTCTGCATTAAGGCGTGACATTTAAAATCCAGTTAGTTGGTTTGGAAGGATGAAAACTCTTGAAAAAGATCAAAAACATAGCATTAAAAATTATCAGATGTAAGATTCAAACTAGATAGCTGTTTTGAAAGGATGAAAGCAGGTGAAAACACCAAAATCTGGCATTAAAAATGACCAGATATATGATTCAAACTAGATGGACATTTTCTAAATTAAGCATCCGTAGATAGAAACACAATAGAACATGAATGCAAATGCCATGGCAAGGTTTTAGGTAGAATGACTTATTAACTTATTAGGCGTGCAGGTTATATAGTAACTTATTAACATAAGAAGAAACTGGCCTAAGTAACACAAGGAAACCTCGCACTTCAGCCTTGCTTGGTGTCAGATTGTCAATGTTGGATCCTCTATAAGCTATTTGCATGACCCGTGCGAGCGCTCAGAAAGAATAATATCTATGAGTTGGTGTTGGAGGATTATACCGATAGCGTGAGAATGTAAAAAAGGGAATAAAAGTGAGAAGCTAATGATGTGGATAGGACCAAACAAATGTGGGGTGCAAACGAAATGGCAATAGCATGCATGATATTGAGAAACATTCTAACGATTTCGTAGCTTATGAGTACCAAACAAATAGCAAACGGGCAAGATAAATTATCGATGCGAGGCGAGGATGGGTGGGATGGGCAAGAGGGCGGCGGGGGAGGCGCCTCAGCATTTCAGGGTCAGCGATGAGTGATTCAGTGAAGCGCCCCCACGGGGTAGATGACGACGTTGGTGAAGCAGATCCGATGCGGCGAGGGAGTCGGTGAAATAGTTCCAGTGAGGAAGAGAGCGCCGACAGTGAAGGAGCTCCGGTGTGGAAGAGAGGGTCGATGGTGAAGCAGCTGGAAGAAGGTCGAGGTTGGACAGGTGTGGGCGGGGAAGAGGCGATGGGGGGATATAGGTAGGATGACACACATTTACCACCTATACCCCTCTATTATTGCAGTACTCCCCCGGTCCTTGTTTCCGGACTAGGGATGGGAGAGAAATTTTGCATTTTCAAAAAGCGGGACGGGATATTTGAATATATGGGATATTTAAATAGATGCGCGGCATGTTTCGGCGCTTTGCAAAAATTTTGAGGTTGAAGCTTCCGACATACGCTACTCCGACGCGGCGACTCTAACCTGTTGGCCCTGTCTAGACCCACACGCAGGCAAAACTATGCTTACCAACATTTAAATGAGTTTCCACACATTTGTCGAAATTGATAAACATTATATTTTGAAGGCTTTCATACAAGATGACCAAGGTCACGACCATATCTCTGCTATAGTTTATGATAGTGTGTCCATATCTGGTAGATCGCAGCATCTTGGCATTTTAATAGAAGGTTCTAGATTTGATGGATAATGCCCAACTTTCATGAATTTTCAAACTTCCTAGCTAAATCTATGCAATAAAATGACTTATTGACAATATAAAGTAAGTATGTCTAATTTCGAACTACAAAATGTGTAATATACCTTGCTCTTGACTTCTAAAAATAATTCAAAGGTACCAAGTAGTCAAATATTGAAGAACCACCGAGAGTTCCGCAAGATTCAACTTTTTGATATGAATGGTAATGACACCAAATTTTGGCCATTTTTTAAAGAATACAAAGAAACAAAATATGAAACGAAATACAACCATTCTTATCTCTCTTGGTGTCTCACTATGTGCACTAGCTAGTTTCCATGGAAAAATATAATATTAAAATTTGATAACTTTTGAAAAATAATTGTATCACAATATATTGAGTACTATGTATGAATATGCATGGCTTTCAAACCATATGACCAAGGTCATGGACATATCTTTTCTATAGTTTATAATAATCTATTCATATTTGGTAGTTGGTGCGTATTGACATTTAAAATATTATTTACAAAGGAAGCTTCCAAATTCGAAGTTATTTCAATTTTCTAAGGCACAACAATGACTTTTGTCATGAAGCAACTACAAATATGGCTCAAAATCCCACTGCCCTAGTTTTCACACAAAGTACATATAGCCTAGGGTTAAGTTTAGGGTTCGGTGTTTATTTTGGGTTGAGGGTTTAGGGGTTCATGGTTTAGGGTTTAGGATTTGGGTTTAGGCTTTTAGGGTTGTTCAGAGTTTTAGGTTTTATGTTTGTTTAAGTTTTAGGGTTTATGGAATTTTCAATAATAGTGTTCAAGATTTATATATATGCTTATATTCATGTAATAGAATGGCGTTATCACAATTTAATGAAAGTATCTCATATTTTGATCTATAGGTGCATTATACCTGCTTGGTAAGGGTTTAGTGTTCTACGGTTAGGAGGTTAGGGTTCTAGGGTTAGGAGGTTAGGGTTTAGGGTTAAGGGTTTTTGATTTTCAATAATTTTCAAGCTTTATGCTTATATCATGGAATAGAATGGCGCTACCACAATTTAATGGAAGTATCTCAAATTTTGATCTATAAGTGCATGGTACCTGCTTGGTTTAGGGTTTATGGGTCGAGGATTTAGGGTTTTACAGTTTTACGGTTTATGGGTTGTTTAGGGTTTAGTGTTTAGCGAATTTTCAACAATGCTCAAAGATTTATGCTTATATTCGTCGAATAGAATGGCGTTACCTGATTTAATGAAAGTATCTCAAATTTTGATCTATAAGTGCATGATACCTTCTTGGTTAGGGTTTATGGGTTGAGGGTTTTGGGTTTTAGGGTTTTATGGTTTAAGTTTTATGGTTGTATAGGGTTTAGGGTTTAACGAATTTTCAATAATGCTCAAGCTTTATGCTTATATTCATCAAATAGAATGGAGTTACCTAATTTATTGAAAGTATCTCAAATTTTGATCTATATGTGCATGATACCTGCTTGGTTAGTGTTTATGGGCTGAGGGTTTGGGGTTTTAGGGTTTATTAGGGTTTAGGTTTTAGGGGTTGTTTAGGATTTATGGTTTAGGGTTTAATGAATTTTCGATAATGCTCAAGATTTATGCTTATATTCGTCGAATAGAATGGCGTTACCAATTAAACTAAAGTATATCAAATTTTGATCTATAAGTGCATGCTGCGTGCTTGGTAAGGGTTTAGGGTTTAGGGTTTTAGGGGTTTTGGGTTTAGGGTTTCGGGAATTTTCCATAATGTTCAAGCTTTATGCTTTTATTTGTGGAATAGAATGGCGTTACATCAATTTATTGAAAGTATCTCAAACTTTGATCTATAAGTGCACGGTACCTGCTTGGTTAGGGTTTATGGGTCGAGGGTTTAGGGTTTTATGATTTTGTTTTATGGGTTGTTTAGGGTTTATGGTTTAGCGAATTTTCAATAATTCTCAAGGTTTGTGCTTATATTTGTCGAATAGAATGGCCTTAGCCGATTTAATGAAAGTATCCCAAATTTTGATCTATGAGTGCATGACACCTGCTTGGTTAGGGTTTATGGCTTAGGGTTTAGGGTTTATATTTTAGGATTTAGGGTTTAGGGTTTAGGGAATTTTCGATAATGCTCAGGATTTATGCTCATATTCGTCAAATAGAATGGTGTTACCCAATTTAATGAAAGTATCTCAATTTTTATCTATAAGTGCATGCTACGTGCTTGGTCAGGGTTTAGGGTTTAGGGTTTTAGGGTTTAGGGGTTTAGGATTTGGGTTTTAGGGGTTTAGGGTTTAGGGTTTCGGGAATTTTCAATATTGTTCAAGCTTTATGCTTATATTCGTGGAATAGAATGGTGTTACTCAATTTAACGAAAGTATCTCAAATTTTGATATATAAGTGCACGATACCTGCATGGTCAGGGTTTAGAGGTTTAGAGTTTATGGTTTAGGATTCCGTCAATTCTCAATAATATGTTCAAACTTTATGGTTATATTGGTGGAATAGAATAGTGTTACCGCAATTTAATGGAAGTATTTCAAAATTTGATCTAGAAGTCGATGATACCCTGCTTGGCCATATTTTTTGTTAAATGCAATTGAAGGTACCCAGGTACTAAAACTAGGGAGAAACACCAAGAGTTCCATGAGATTTAGGTGTTGTTTGGTTGGGCTCTAATTCTGGATTTTGATTTTTGGCTTATAAAGGCAGGAACATGTTTTTGGCTTTGTTTTTTAGCTCTTACTATGACATAGTTGAATGATGGTATTGTTGGGGATCGCAGCAGAAAACAAAAAATTTCCTACGAAGGAACCCCAAAACTGCCTAGGATCTATCTATGTAGTAATGCGGTAACGGCCGATGCGTAGAGAATACATACCCTTGTAGATCGTACGCGGTTAACGTTCCATAGGGAACGTGGTTGAAGTAGTCGTACTCGTAGCCGACCTCAAGGTCACGAAGCTCCTCGCAGGTCACCCCTTGCTCCTTCTTTATCTTCATCGTGCAACGGCTCCAGCTCACGACATTTAAGCGCCCCAAGTGTTGCGCCTCGTGTCTTCGTACACATCCAGTGCACGATGAGACCTCCAGCTCCCCGATCCCGCCGGGAGTGCGGAAGTTGATATCCGGCTAGGAATCCTGCGACTGGCAAGATACCGCAGTGTGCCTCGATCGCACAACCCAGACTTGGGGCCATGGTCACAAGGTATAGAGAGAGGGAGGGAGAAAGTCAACCAAAGGACTTCTCAAATTGTGTGTTTAATCCCACCCATGGGCACACCTTTATATAGGCGGAGGGGGTGTGCCCTCACCATTAGGTTAGCCATGTGGGACTAATAGTAAAGGAAAAATGACAGGTGTTTTCTTCCTGGCCGGATGGGCCAAAAACCAGCCCAATAGCCAAAACAGAAAAACAGCTAATAAAAGAAAAAGGGAAGCTTGATGGCCGGGTGGGCCATTACGCCGAGGCCAGCTTGACGGCCAAATGGGCGACCAGCTTGGGTGGGCCGGTGCCCCGCACCGCCCAGCTCCCTGGCGCCCGCGTGGGCTAGGTCGAGCAGGCCCGGGTGGCGGCTGGTAGCTGTGGTCCGCCCCTCCCCCCGTGCGGCGGTTAATAAAAACCGCCCACGTGGGCTGTTTCTTTTTTTCTTTTTCCTTTTATTTTTTCTACAGCTTTTATTCTAGGCCTTTTCCCTCCGGGATTTGGCCTAATATAAAAGTTGCCTTTATAAATCTTAATCTAAATATTATTTAGTATATTAATTCATAATTAACATATAATAAATGTATATTTAAATTCCCATTTATCTGAAAACACTTTTCCGGTCTTTTCCTTTATTCTTTCTCCGAACAACTTCAGATCTCTCTGCGGAACGATTCCGGCTTTCTCTCTTTCTCTACCGTGATTCCGTCTTACGAATGATCGCTCTCATCGTACCCTTAAGTGTATCCTCTCATGGCTCGGGAATGCTCTAGACATGATCTGTATTAATGATCAATAGAGGGACCAGGGATGTCCATGTGACCCCTATGCATTCCTGATGACAATGTCGTTTGAACCGCTAAATGTAGCATCCTCTTCCTTTTGTTTCTCGATACAACTTGTCCGAGATCTGATCATTGGTATCCCATACCTTGTTCTATCTCGTTCACAACAATTTCTGTTTTCTTGTTACCGTTATATTACATCCCCGTGACCTAGTCACATGTTGCAACATTTATAGATGTAATCTCACCAAGCCGGACGTATGTATCTTTACCCGTCATGTGGGTGAACAAATCCCTCTCTTGACATATATTGCCTCTACAGTTCCTCCGAGTACCTGAACACACCTTTATAACCACTATATTACCAAGTGGCATGTGATGCTATCTAAGCACTCTCAGGAGACTGTGATTGATATCATCTCACGGTCTAAGGAGAAGGAGTCTAGGTATAGCTGTTGCAACAATGAACTATATGACTTGATCGTGTTGCAATCCTTCGAGGAATGTCCAATCACATCATTCTCCAATGATATGATCCCATTATCAGTCGGCATAAATGCCCATGATCGTGAAACCCAGATCATCTTCGTGACCAACGAACTAGTATGAAAAGAGGCTACTAGGGACTTTGTTGTTTCATACCACACCTGTACCAATGTTTCTACTTGGCACAGTTATAGCACAATATGAAACTATTATAAACTAATTGAGATATGACAATAAAAACCTATTTATTATTTGCCTCTAGGGCATATCTCCTTTAGTCTCCCACTTGCACTAGAGTACAAATAATCTAGCTCTCATTTTACTCATATAAACCATATACCATATGCGTTTACAGATCATGCATGCTCATGGGAAACGTCATGTCCATGTTCTGTTTTACCAGATCATTATGTCTTTTGCAAATCGATGTCTTCCTAATTTTGACATTCACACCATTATCGTATAATGGGTCAAAGTATTTGTTTGGCAACAAAGTGAGACTTTGTTTCTAGTGTTTATGATGACGGTCATTTTCACCATTGTCATCTAAACTTTGAAACACAGTTTGCTATCCTTTGTGTATATACTATAGTTATGGCAGCAGAACGAGGCCGGATTCCAGGAGCTTACAGTGACGTTAGATCAACCTCGAGGGCTTTCTCATGGGCACTGGGCCCTAGTACACATCATTCTACGTTAAAAGTGAACTAGCCCCGCCACAACATTATACATCATACTTCTATATCTATGTAGATCCTAGTGCATGAAATGCAACTATGCCACTTACATTGCTTTTTGCCATTTATGTACAAACTTAATTCTGGTTCAGTGATCAACTCAGGAATCACTTACAAACACGTTCTTACGGTTAAGACTATGTCCTACCAACTAGAATTTCGGGTCACTTTATGTCGAGTATACAACATGGTTTTATGGAAGAACCTATGACTGAGGCATAGGAGATGCAACGCATCTCTTTCTTCCAACCATAGTTGCAATACTCAATGCTTCATATAGTAAGAACTGCTTTCTCACCTTGTTCCATTCCAAACTTCTTCAGAATCTTGCTTAGGACATTCTGAACATCTTTCAGAGTCAAGTCCAGGAAGCATTCGACATTCAGTGTTTATTAAACTCACCAATCTATCTCGATACATCTTATTGTTTAATAACTTCAACTTCGTCCTTATTTATCTAACTTAAATATTATTAACACTAATCACATCACTCACATATGTCGTCCACATATCCCATAATGATTTCACGCTCCCACTCAAATGTGACATTCATGTTTGAGATCCAGGGATTTCACTTAGCTCCCACTCAAATCTAGGTCCTCTCGATAATCTTGGACATTCCAAAATTCGTTGATTACTATCAAATCAAGAATTCCACCAATGAGATTTCAATGACTATTCATTTCTCGTACTTAGGTCCATCACGCTTCTTTGTAATTCGTAGGTATGTCTTGTTCAAAACATGACAAGTGAATCAACAATATAATTCTACGAACTTGTAGAATATATAGTTGAATCCCACTTCCTTTAGTAAAAGTACTCACTAAAACTTTATGATCATTATCATTGGTTTCTCTTCTATTTGTAGAGTTTGGTTTCACGAAAAAAATTCCGATGCGCCACTCAACAATCCGGAGGTAAGGTCAAATACCTTATTTTGATCTTTTACTTTGTTCCACCTGTATCTTCATCAAGACACATCAACTTAGGACAACAGCAGGTTTGCCCCTTGTGGACGATGCATTCATAGCTTCCTAAGTATGCCCTACAAAGACTTGTTTATTCGACACAATTTCAACTTATCGAAATCTCCAGAAACTCGAACTTGCCATAACACTTATGGTGTTGTTTCCATGAATCTTTTAGATGTTTCTTTGTATTTCAAATAAGTGTTTGCTTATTTTGATCTTTAACTCTAAACGATAACTATAACCCTTATAAGAGATGATATTATACCATATGTATCTTAATACATTATGATTATGATGTTTAGATATTTCAACACAGTTTGAATTCGTCCAATTGTCATAATTTGTGAAACATCTTTCACAAGTCCCTTTTATGCTAAATTTAACTTGAATACCTTAGTCATGTCAATCAAATCGAAGAGACTTGTTAATTCAGTTAATTCAATATCCCATTTAGTTATGAACTCATTTGAACAATTCAAATCATTTCAAACTTCATGTTTCATTAAGTAAATACACTTATTCACTTAAGTCCACAATAAATGATTTCCACTACTTGTTGAAAATATGATACATCACTATGTATAAGATTCAACATTTCTTCGCATATCACTGTTTTACCAGAATGCGGAGTTTTAGTCATTCTGCCCAAGAGGCATGGTTTTGCAAAGTCTCTAGATTAAGCATCTAGGACCCCGATCTTTCATAAAGAACCTGCAATAACCAAAATGACTTAAACTGTAGTGTCATTTGATTATTAAACTTTGGATATCTTTTAGCATTCTAATCCTTTATAAATGTTTAAACTATGATCATTAACATAGTGATGAGAATAACTTGTTTGTAATCGTAATGTGACCATAACGGTATTGTTCATAATAATAGTACAAACTGGCTTGTAACTTGTTCATATGAATAATCGTCTCACCGAAAGCAAGACACACAAACTAGGATTACAAAATTATATTCAAGTCCACTAATCCAAATGATAAATTTTGAGGAAAGAGGTGACGTCGGCCATCAACTGATTTGCTTGCCGTCATCAAGTCACGTTGCCTCAAAACCAGCAATTCTGAAGCAGATCCTCCTGTTTTCACAAAACAGGACAAGTATCAAATACTTTGAAAACTACAACAAGTTTTGCAAGAACCACATTTATAATTTGTATATCTTACATATACCTTTTCATCCATGACTCCATTTGCAATCAAGCCCTTCTAAGAGTTCTCAACTCTAATGCAAGATCGCCAAGTGTTTTTCCAAACATTCCGGAGTCATCGGATTATCTCCTAATGGTTATTGTGTCAAGAAGAGAAGATCACCTTTTATGAGGATATCTCTCAGGCATGGGTATTAATATATGAAGTTGGACCCTTTTGCTAAGTTCCATATTAAGCAATATATTCCCATGGTCGCAAAGGACCTCAATGGGATAGGCTAAGATCTAATATGATATTTGCAAACAGACATCTAGACTAATTTTATAATAAGAGATCAATTTATAATTGGTCTCCACTAAAATTATCATCCCCTGGACGATTTTAATGATTGCATGATCCCTATCCTCTGCACCTCCCCCGATCATCACGGCCATCAGTGAATTATCAAAGGTAGACATTCACTAATGTCAATCACATCATCCATGTGACTCATGCTCGATCTTTCGATCTCTTGTGTTCCGAGGCCATGTCTGTACATGCTAGGCTCGCCAAATCTAACTTGTGTGTATTTGTTGTGCAACATGGCTTACACCCACTATATGCGAACATAGATATGTATGACCCCCGATCAGCACGGCCGGCCTCATACCGAAGAACTTTCTTGGTGGTGCACACACAAGGGGAACACGGAACATTGGAATTAAATAGGGATTATCTTATTTGCTACCGTTGAGTATCTTAATACTAGCACACAATAAGATGTAAAATAGGTATCAAAATCATATGTATAATGTGATATGATATGGTCCTTCTTGCGCCTTGATCTCCATCGAGCGCTCCGGCATGATCTCCATCTTGCCCTTGGTTTGACGCTAAGTCCATGACGCCTCCACCAGGTCGTCCATCGGGACGGTGACTATTACTATACAACTTAGTAACAGAAAAGTAAACTAATTTACCTTCGCAATGACCAATGTCATATCATAATCGCATGCCCCCTGCAAAATAAAGTTAGACGCCTCTACTTTATGTTGGGTTCATAGCATAGAAAACAAAAAAATTCCTACGATGAGAACTATACGCCAAGATCTATCTACTAGATACAGAGCAACGGGTGGATATACATCCATGGAGAACTTACCCTCGAAGACAACGAGTTTTGTTAACGAGTAGGAACTCATGGATGATGTAGTCGTACGCTTGTCGATCTCAAGATCGTGATGAAGTCCAGCAGGTCTGGCTCCAGCACGTCCATCAGATCCAGCTCCAGCAAGTCCAGCACCACCAAGTCCAGCACCGCAAAGCAGCGGTGCATCCGTGATCACACACACGTCCGGTACCCCGACAACCTCTGTCCCTTGCTCCAGCAAAGCAGTGGAAGCAGCAACTCCTTTCCAGATAAAGCCACTAGGAACATGTATCTCGCTAATCCGAGACCATGGGGAATAACTAGAGGGGGAGAGAGATCCTTCACGAGGAGGTGTGTGGAAGAAGGGGTGTGAGGAGGGACTTTTATAGGAGGAGGGGGTTGCCCCTCCCCATGGCCGGCGCCCAAGGGGTGACTCCTCACCTCCTCATTCATGTGGTGGTAACTCCCTCCACATAAATTTGCCCCTTCACATTCTCTTTTAAAGTCCCACTTTAAATGCATAAATTTCTCCAAATTTAATGCTCTCTCATTTAATAAAACTCTTTTATTAATTTTATTCAGAATTTTGTTAATTACTTTAATTAACAAACATTCACATAAAACCCCCTGCAACATTTCAATATTACATGCAGAACCAATTTCAGCAATTTCACCCGAAACAGTTTCGGTGTCTATTGAAATAATTCTAGCGCTTTCTTAAATCTTTATCGGAAACATATTTGATCCAAATGGTGTCAGTATCCCTTAAGTGTGTCACCCTACGGTTCACGAATAATGCAGACATGATCGAGACCCCTCTCAGATCAATAATCAGAAGCGGGACCTAGAGATCCATACTTACTCCTACACATTCAACGATGACTTCTGTGATCGTGAGAACCTTTAACACTAGTAACTAAATCCCTTTGTCTCATGATATAATACATGTCCGAGATTCGATCATCGGTATCCAAATACCTAGTTTGATCTCGTTACCGACATGCACTCTTTTCTCGTTCCCGTGATATAACATTCTAGTGATCACATCACTTGCTTGCAAGCTATCTTAATGTGATATCACCGAGAGGGCCCAGAGTATATCTATCCGTCGTCGGGATTGACAAATTCCACCCTTGATCCATGAGCCTCAACATAACACCTTCGTAGTACTAAACCCACCTTTATAGTCACCCTGTTACGGTGTGACGTTTGGTGTTATCAAGACACTCTTCTAGTGTTAGCAATTAACATGATCTCATGGTCTAAGGACTAAGATTACTTCGTATGATGTTATAGCAATATAAACATAATGACTTTGATCATAATGCTATACTTCGGATGAATGTTCATCACATCATTCCACCAATGTTGTGACCTTGTTATTAACAACATCCAATGTCCATGATCAGGAAACCTTGATCATCTTGTTAATCCACGAGCTAGTTTATATGAGAGGCAGTACTAGGAACTTTGTATTTTGTTTATGAAACACACATGTATTAATGTTTCCCATTAATAAATTATAGCATGCAAAATAAACATTTATCATAAACATGGAATAATATAATAACCACTTTATTATTGCCTCTCGGGCATATTCCCTTCAGTCTCCCACTTGCACTAGAGTCAATAATCTAGTTTGTAAACTTGTATATACAACACCTAGGTGTTGAATATACGCGTTTTATAGTGGTTAACATAATCTACGGATCTGACACTTTCAGGTCCGTGTGTATTTGCATGTCTTTGCCTACGCATCACTCATTCTCAAATGAGATGGCATTGTATAAATTTGGTCCTTTGGTGAGACCTTTAGTTCGTTCGGGTTAAAATATGTTGATATTATTGTCATACAATATATCTTCATAGTATTAGCCCACTTTGAACCACACCTAGTTTAATAGCAAACTTCTTAACACAAATGCCCTCCTTTGCTGCTACTATAGCAGTCATATACTTAGCCTTTTGTTGTAGTATCCGTCACAATATTTCAACTTTGGAACTTATCCAAATCCATCATGGAACATCCTTTCCATTACATTGTGCCACCCATAGTCTAAATTGAGATAAAATTTTAATTTTGTATCTTGTGACAAAACTAGTATCAATGTAACACTTTACAATGAACTCCTTTTAACTATTTGTCACTTATACATGATATTTCTTAGTTCTTCCAAAGCTCATAAAAATATCTTTACTATCGTCCAATGATCATCTTATGAATCATTCTGGTATGTGCTCATAACATTTAGAGCATAGGACATATCTGGATATATACATATCACGGTATAATCGATCAAAATCTTCATGTGATTTTACTCACCAAGTGTTGAAACACTTGATTCTTGATACAATCCTTTCCATGCAGCAAGAACCTTTCTTGTTGTTTCCATATTGAACCCTTTCAATATCTCATATATGTATGTCTGGCACAACCATATTAGTGCCTCAATCTATCCATATAGATATTGATGCCAAATATTCTGGGTTTGCCCAAGTCTTTCATCAAAATCTTATTTTAATGAAATTCTTAACTTGTGTCAATACAAGATACATCATTTCCAATCAACAATATGTTCTCTACATAATGTATTAGAAATATGTCTTAGCACTCCCGCTTAATTTCTTGCAATGCAAGCATCTTCATTATCTCCGATGAATTTAAACTCTTTTAATAGTTTCATCATGGTGAAGATTCCAACTCCGCTATGCTTGCTTCAACTATTGAAGTTTGCATGCCCTTTTAGCACCCTTTGAATTAACAAAACCCTTCGGACCGTGTCTTGTACACGTCCTAGGTAACCATTCTATTAGAAGAACATTGTTTTGTTTGTTCAACTACCATACATCAAATTATATGTAGTGGTTGCTACATTAATCCATCAAGCCTAAATATCGCAATGAAAGATCAAATCTTGTCATAGTCAACTCCTTGAACATTGTCGTAAACTTCTTTCCGACATATCGACTATTTCATAGATGTTAAACATCCATGTCTATTTCTTTACAGATCCAAACACGACCGATAGGCTTCACGCCTTTTCGGAGGGTCTTCCAAGTTCAGAAACTTGATTTCTCGTGTATGGATACTATCACGGATTCTATGACTTCTAGTCATTTTATGGAGTCAGGGCCCATCATCGCTTCTTTGCATGTAGTTGGTTCATCATTGTCAAAACAACAACGACTTGCTTATCAAATCACACTATTTGATTCTTACTGACCCACACGGTTCAATAGGAACTCTAATCTCCTAGATCACAACCTTTGTAATCACGGGAGC
The DNA here is from genome assembly GCA_023614405.1 of Avena insularis. NCBI lineage: Eukaryota > Viridiplantae > Streptophyta > Magnoliopsida > Poales > Poaceae > Avena > Avena insularis. Next base: position 454,915,746 of record CM042693.1, on the reverse strand, counting down.
CATGAGCATTGTGGCTGCACCGGGACACTTTCCGGCGCTACGCTACTTAGCACATATAGCTAAGGTTCAACAACCTTATCAAAGTTCTATTGTCCTCCCACTTAACTTTTCGTGAAAAATTCCTTCTCAAGAAACTTGCATTCCAAGTAACAAACGCTTTTGTCCTCGGTGTTATGGAGAAATTCCCAACAAATTCTTTGGGATAACCTACAAAGACGTGCTTATCCAACTTTGGTTGTAAACATTTTACTTATGCATAGCATACCAAAATTTAAGAAAAGACAATTCGGGTTTTATCCCAAACCATAACTTATATGGTGTCATTTTAACGGATCACGATGGTGCTCTTTTCAGTGTAAAAGCGGTAGTCTCTAAAGCTTCAATCCTTAGAACATAATGGCAGTTTTATAAATGACACCTTTGATCTTACCATGTCAAACATGGTTTGATTTCATCTCTCGAATATGCCATACTCTTATGGTTTATCGGGAAACACAAATCATGGAACAATTCCTCAAATCTTAAGTGTTTTGCTAAACATGTAACTCAAATATCTTCCTTTATGATCAAATCATAAACTCTTTTATTTTTTTGTTACAATGATATTTCACTTCATCTTGAAAGTCTTTGAACAATTTTCAAATGTTTCATACTTCTTCCTTATTAAGTAAATATATAGATATATTCACTCAAATTTTTTGAGAAAGTATATAAAGCAAAAAGATCCATCGCATATGGCTACACATAATGGACTATGCACATCAGCATGCACAATTTACAATAATCTAGTCATTCGTTCCTCTTTGGCCTATGAACGGAGTTTCAATTATCTCGAAGAAAGTTTCACAAGTGTCAATTGATCAAAATCAAAAGACTCCAAAAATCCATCAACATGGAGTTTCTTCATGTTTACTTTCCAATATAATTCAAACAGTGATGTCACTTCATAAGTGATCTTCCAATCATTTGTCTTACGACATTTTAGCAATAATGTTTATGGATGTGATTTCTCCAACTAGACTTGTAAAAGTTCATCCATCCTTTATGGAATACGGTAATTATTTGAACAACCATTGTTCTCGTAATACCGGAAGAAAATAACAATTATTAAAACAAATCTTGAAGGCTAGGTTTGACGACAACGAAAAACACAATAACACTTTATTTGTTTTCGATGGACATCATCACATATTCTCTTGCCAGTTACTTAGGTCGTTGCAGTTCATGAATTGTGTTGTTCTGTATGATACTTCACACCAACCAATTCGGTGTCCAATACCTAAGAACCACATTGTTTAGCAAGGAATACAGCCATAACATGTATATCTTCTATATACCTAAGATGGATATCTCCAACCTTTTATTTTCTGCCAAATATTTTATAGATTCTCTTTCAGCAATTCCTTTTCTTTTAAAAGAATCTATCAACATCAATAGTGGTGTCATTCACATGACACATGGTACAAAGCTTGTATATAGTCAAATACTAATACCTTTGGACTTGCACTTTGAAGTGGATCACCATCATCAAATGTTTGGTGTTCTTTCAAAAATCCATTCTTTAGTAATCTATTAGTGTAGTAAACATTTTACCTACATCTTCTATTCATCCTTATCATGACAACTTTCAAGATCAAGCTACTATAGCCTGTAAGGAAGAATCGCGAGTATAACGTTAGTTCCCAAAACCTTTTTGGGAGATCCGGATGCTGAGCATCTCCATCCTTCACAAATTCTCATACAATATGAGAACATGTATTTTTCTAAATTATACTCTATCATAATGCAACCAAAACATTGTTTCAGATATCACAATATCTTTCACACATGATGGTTTCTGAAACAATTTTCAGCTCCTATATAATCTTGATATTAAAACAACTTTTGAATATCAATAATCATGGAGGCAAACATGATACTTTAGATACTAAGATTGGAATTCTTACTCTTGATTTAATACTACTTATTAAACTTCATGGAGTAAATAGAGTTTGCTGAAAGTTTGCAGTAGGACTTCTAAACTTTAAATTGACATTCAAAACAATACGATACCAGTTCGTAAAGTAAATATCCAGAATTCTATAGTTCTATTATCTCAATTAAAACTAAGCATAAGGTAGTGAACAGACGCCAATGACTACAACAAATTATGCAAATTCACTTCGATTTAGTTTATGACAAATTGAGTTCGACTAATCCAAATTAGAAATGAACTCCCACTCAAAAACGACATCTCTCATGCCTTTTTGGTGATTACATGAACCAAATCCACTACACCAAGTCCGATCATCACGTGAGTCGGTGTAGTTTCAAAGGCGAGCATCAATATGGGCATCACATCAACAATATGACTCATGCTTAACCTTTTGGTACATGTTCCGAGGCCATGTCTGTACATGCTAGGCTCGCCAAGTAAGAACCTTAGTATTCGCGTGTGTAAAACTTTCTTACACCCGTTATATGAAAGCGTAGAGTCGAGTACACCCGATCATCACGTGATGTCTCGAAACACGATCCACAGAACGGTGCATACTTAAGGAAGAACACATTTTATCTTGATATCTAAATGAGGGATCATCTTACAATGCTACAAAAAGCGCCAAACTAGCAGTATAAGATGCTAACATCTAATGTGTAAAGTGAGATGATATGGTCCATGCATTTGATCTCTATCATTTGCATCGTGGTATGATCTCTATCATTCCTTTGTGTGTAAGGCCAAGGTCTATGGAACTTACACGTTGAGTGTGTTGTAAGAGTATCTATCATACATCTACTTAGAACAATATCATATCAAGACACTAGCCCAGCAACGATCTAAACTAGACACCTCTAATTTATCAATTGCAAGTTTTACGTGGCTTAGGGCTTTCGGAGATAGAACTGGTCTTACCTACGAACATGAACCACAACGAGGATAACCAAGTTATTAGCAACTCATTGTAAATCAGATATTGACTATAGTAGGAGAGATGACACCATGACCACTTATGCAAAACAAGTTGCATGTCAGTCGTGGAACCGGTCTCATGTACGATGACATGTAAGGTTAGTCCGGGCCACTTCATCCCACTATGCCACCAATATCCAAAATACATAGAAGATGCAATAACATGATCATCATCGCCCACATATAAACATATGTGTACTACCCGTGCAAAGCACCTACGTATAGATCAGGCTCTGATACCACTATTGGGTTCGCAGCATAGAAAACAAAAAAATACCTACGATGAGAACTATACGCCAAGATCTATCTACTAGATACAGAGCAACGGGTGGATATACATCAATGGAGAACTTACCCTCGAAGACAATGAGTTTTGTTAACTAGTAGGAACTCGTGGATGATGTAGTCGTACGCTTGCCGATCTCAAGATCGTGATGAAGTCCAGCATGTCCGGCTCCAGCATGTCCATCAGATCCAGCTCCAGCAAGTCCAGCACCACCAAGTCCAGCACCGCAAAGCAATGGTGCATCCGTGATCGCACACACGTCCGGTACCCCGACAACCTCCATCCCTCGCTCCAGCAAAGCAGTGGAAGCAACAACTCCTTTCCAGATAAAGCCACCGGGAACATGTATCTCGCTAATCCGAGACCATGGGGAATAACTAGAGGGGAGAGAGATCCTTCACGAGGAGGTGTGTGGAAGAAGGGGTGTGAGGGGGGCCTTTTATAGGAGGAGGGGGGTGCCCCTCCCATGGCCGGCGCCCAAGGGATGACCCCTCACCTCCTCATTCATGTGGTGGTAACTCCCTCCACATAAATTTGCCCCTTCACATTCTCTTTTAAAGTCCCACTTTAAATGCATGAAATTTCTCCAAATTTAATGCTCTCTCATTTAATTAAACTCTTTTATTAATTTTATTCGGAATTTTGTTAATTACTTTAATTAATAAACATTCACATAAAACCCCCTACAACATTTCAATATTACATGCAGAACCAATTTCAGCAATTTCACCCGAAACAGTTTCGGTGTCTATTGAAATAATTCCAGCGCTTTCTTAAATCTTTATCTGAAACATATTTGCTCCAAATGATGTCAGTATCCCTTAAGTGTGACACCCTACGGTTTGCGAATAATGCAGACATGATCGATACCCCTCTCAGATCAATAATCAGAAGCGGGACCTGGAGATCCATACTGACTCCTACACATTCAACGATAACTTCTGTGATCGTGAGAACCTTTAACGCTAGTAACTAAATCCCTTTGTCTCATGATATAATACATGTCCGAGATTCGATCATCGGTATCCAAATACCTAGTTTGATCTCGTTACCGACATGCACTCTTTTCTCGTTCCTGTGATATAACATTCTAGTGATCACATCACTTGCTTGCAAGCTATCTTAATGTGATATCACCGAGAGAGCCCAGAGTATATCTATCCGTCATCGGGATTGAAAAATTCCACTCTTGATCCATGAGCCTCAACATAACACCTTCGTAGTACTGAACCCACCTTTATAGTCACCCTGTTACGGTGTGACGTTTGGTGTTATCAAGACACTCTTCTAGTGTTAGCAATTAACATGATATCATGGTCTAAGGACTAAGATTATTTCGTATGATGTTATAGCAATATAAACATAATGACTTTGATCGTAATGCTATACTTCGGATGAATGTTCATCACATCATTCCACCAATGTTGTGACCTCGTTATTAACAACATCCAATGCCCATGATCAGGAAACCTTGATCATCTTGTTAATCAACGAGCTAGTTTATATGAGAGGCAGTACTAGGAACATTGTATTTTGTTTATTAAACACACATGTATTAACGTTTCCAATTAATACAATTATAGCATGCAAAATAAACATTTATTATAAACATGAAATAAGATAATAACCACTTTACTATTGCCTCTCGGGCATATTCCCTTCACTTTATCTATTGCAAGTTTTACCCTTGTAGACCGTACGCGGTTAACGTTCTGTGGGGAACGTGGTTGAAGTAGTCATACTCGTAGCCGACCTCAAGGTCGCGAAGCTCCTCGCAGGTCACCCCTTGCTCCTTCTTCATCTTCATCATGCAATGGCTCTAGCTCACGACATTTAAGCGCCCCAAGTGTTGCGCCTTGTGTCTTCGTACACATCCGGTGCACGATGAGACCTCCGGCTCGCCGATCCCGTCAGGAGTGCGGAAGTTGATATCGGACTAGGAATCCCTGTAGCGCAACGGCATACTACAGGTGTGCCTCGATCGCACAGCCCAGACTTGGGGCCATGGTCACAAGGTATAGAGAGAGGAGGGAGAAAGTCAACCAAAGGACTTCTCAAATTGTGTGTTTAATGCCACCCATGGGTACCCCTTTATATAGGCGGAGGGGGTGTGCCCTCCCCATTAGGTTAGCCATGTAGGACTAATAGTAAAGGAAAAATGACAGGTATTTTTGTCCTGGCCGGATGGGCCAAAAATCAGCCCAATAGCCAAAACAGAAAAACAGCTAATAAAAGAAAAAAGGGAACAAGAAATTGGTGGGCCAGCCCCACGCCACTTGCCCAGCTCAAGGCCGGTGCCAGACAACCCAGCCCGGTGGTGCTGGTTCATGGCCAGCCACAGGTGGGTCAAGGCCACGCTTAGCTGGTAGCTGTGGTCCGCCCCTCTCGTGTGGCGGTTAATAAAAACCGCCCACGTGGACTGTTTCTTTTTTTTCCTTTTTTTTCTGCAGCTTTTATTCTAGGCCTTTTCCCTCCGGGATTTGGCCTAATATAAAAGTTGCCTCTATAAATCTTAATCTAAATATTATTTAGTATATATTAATTCATAATTAACATATAATAAATGTATATTTAAATTCCCATTTATCCGAAAACACTTTTCCGGTCTTTTCCTTTATTCTTTCTCCGAACAACTTCGGATCTCTCTACGGAACAATTCCGGCTTTCTCTCTTTCTCTACTGTGATTCCGTCTTACGAATGATCACTCTCATCGTACCCTTAAGTGTATCCTCTCATGGCTCGGGAATGCTCTAGACATGATCTGTATCAATGATCAACAGAGGGACCAAGGATGTCCATGTGACCCCTATGCATTCCTGATGACAATGTCTTTTGAACTGCTAAATGTAGCATCCTCTTCCTTTTGTTTCTTGATACAACTTGTCTGAGATCCGACCATTGGTATCCCATACCTTGTTCAATCTCGTTCACAACAAGTTATGTTTTCTTGTTACCGTGATATTACATCCCCGTGACCTAGTCACATGTTGCAACATTTATGGATGTAATCTCACCAAGTCGGCCGTATGTATCTTTACCCGTCATGTGGGTGAACAAATCCTGCTCTTGACATATATTGCCTCTACAGTTCCTCCAAGTACCTGAACACACCTTTATAACCACGGTATTACCAAGTGGTGCTTGATGCTATCTAAGCACTCTCGGGAGACTGTGATTGATATCATCTCACGGTCTAAGGAGAAGGAGTCTAGGTATAGATGTTGCAACACTGAACTATATGACTTGATTGTGTTGCAATCCTTCGAGGAATGTCCAATCACATCATTATCCAATGATATGATCCCGTTGTCAGTCGGCATAAATGCCCATGATCTTGAAACCCAGATCATCTTCATGACCAATGAACTAGTATGAATAGAGGCTACTAGGGACTTTGTTGTATCATACCACACATGTACCAATATTTCTACTTGGCACAGTTATAGCACAATATGAAACTATTATTAACTAATTGAGATACTACAATAAAAACCTATTTATTATTTGCCTCTAGGGAATATCTCCTTCAGGTATAAGCCAAAAGAAAAAATCTAAAGTGGCTTATAAAATAAAGCTAAAAGCGATATATTAGCTTAACCAAACAACCCCTCAACTTCTTGATATGAATGCTAATGCAGCTAAATTTGGGACCTTTTGAAAGAAAATCCAAATAAAAAATATATAAATTGAAGTAATGTCTTTCTTTCGCAGAGTATTTTCTTATGTGCAATGCCTAGTTTCCATAAAAAGGATGCTAAAACTTGACAATTTTGAAGAAACCCGTTTCACAATATGGTGTACCATGTATGACCATTTATGGCTTTCAAACGAGATGAGCAAGGTCATGGCAATATGTTTGCCATAGTTTATGATAACGTGTCCATGTTTGGTAGCTCGGTGCATAACTGTATATTGGCATTTCAAACAATGTTTACAAAAAATGGTGCATCCAAATTCGAAGTTATTTTAAACTATCCAAGTGACAACAATGGCTTCCGTTGTGAAGCAACTACAAAGACTATATGTCGTTCAAAATCTCACCGCACCAATTTTCTCACAAAGTATAAAAAATTGATGGATAATGCCCAAGTTTCATGAATTTTCAAGCTTCCAAGCCTGGTTCGATGATTTTAATGATTTTATCTCGGTTTAGTGATGGTAATCTCTAGTTCCCATAATTTTGGACAACAAGCGATGGGAATCTCTACTTCATGTAATTCTGGCTCACTAACATGTCGGTCACTTGCATGATGGGTCCAAAAAGTTAGTGTAGGTCGGAGTGGGCGAGCAAGTAAATACTGAAGAAGGGCAGGGAAATGTCGATCGGGTGATGCACTTAGGAGATGAACACAAATTTACCACCTATATCCCTTTATTATTGCAGTGCTCCTCGGATTCTTGTTTTAGGAGCAGGGATAGAAGAGGAATTTTGCATTTGCAAAAAGAGGTGAAGCATGTTTGAATAGATGCGTGGGATATTTTAATGGATGGGTGCGATGGTTGGTCACCGTACCAAATTTTTGAGGTCGAAGCTTCTAGCATACGCTACTCCTGCATGGGGCTGCTCAGATCAATGAAAAAAATAGCGTGCTAACTTAAATAGCATGGGCTTCAAAAACACTACGAACGCTATAGCGTGCTATTTTTCAAAATAGCGTTTCAAAAAAAGTATGAAAAACAGGATTTTAGTAGCTACAAAATCACATATATAACATTCTGTAGCTATAAAAGTACATATATAGCATTCTCTAGCCAAACATCAACTAGAGATAGTTTGCATAGTTTATAACTCCATATCACATAGCCGAAATCACAACCATAATTCAGAATTCACACACACTAACATAGAGTCATAGACACGTAGTACACATAGTCCAGAACACAACCACAAGTTTAACAAGGATCAAATAAACATCATAAAATGTAGCGTAAAGTTACTTAATCAGATGAACAAGATGAATGGGGTTAGGGATTTAAATTAGTCCACTGGACCAAAATAGGCCAGAATGGGGAATGGGCTACTAAAAATCAACGGAAAAATAGCGCCGCTACAACGTAACGTTAAATAGCGCGCATAGCTCCGTATTTAGCGTGTGTAGCGCCATAGCGCCCCTAGAATGCATAGCATAGCGTCCAACTCCTAAAAATGCTATAGCGGCACTAATAGCGTTACTTAGCGCGCTATTTTTTCTTTGGCTCAGATGCGTTGTAACCATCTAGACCAACACGCCAGCGAGAGTTTCTTTCCAGCATTTAAATGAGTTTATAGGCATTTTTTGAAATTTTCGAACAATTCAAGGCTTTCAAGAAGATGACCACTATCCCAAAAAAGGTGACCAAGGTCAAGGAAATAGTTCATGATGATGTGACTGCATTTGGTAGATAAGTGCATCTTGGCAAATCAACCAATATGTCTGGTTCCAAATTTGAAGTTTGTTTTTGAATTTCCAAGTAACAAGAATGTGTTTTGTTGTGGTTCAACTACAAAGATGATGGCTTAAAATGCCACCGCCCCCATTTTTTACACAATGTATAACGCTCTTTCAAGCTTCCAGGCTAAATTTGTGCAATAAAATAATTTTTGGGGCTGGATGTTTGAATGGATGGGCGGGATGTTTCGACGCTCTGCCGAAATTTTGAAGTTGAAGCTTCTAAGGTATACTACTCTCACTTGGGATGATGTCACCGCCAGATAGACCCACGGGCCTGTATGCTTTCCAGCATTCAAAGAGTCTATAGACATCTACCGAAATTAATGAACATTAATTTAAGAATTTCAAACAAGATGACCAAGGTCATAGCCATAGTTTCTGTACCATGTCCATGTTTTGTACTACTTTGTACATTGAAGCATCTTCGTCAATCAAGCTTACAAACATGTCCATATTTGGTAGATCGGTACATCTTGGCATTTCAATCAATTGTTTACAAAAGGAGATTCCAGATTTGATGGATAATGCCCTACTTTCATGAATTTCCAAGCATCCTAGCTAAAGATGTGCAATAAAATGACCTTTTGACAATTTAAAGTAAGTATGGATAATTACGAACTACAAAGTGTGTGATATAGCTTGCTCTTGACTTTTTAAAAATAATTTAAAGGTACCAATTAGTCAAATATTGGAAAACCACCGAGAGTTTTGCAAGATTTCAACTTTTTGATATGAATGGTAATGACACCAAATTTGGGCCATTTTAAAAAAATAAAGAAATAAAATATAAAACGAAATACAACCATTCATTTTCTCTGTTGGTGTCTCACTGTGTGCATTAGCTAATTTCCATTAAAAATATATAAAATTTGATAACTCTTGAAAAAACTCGTTTCACAATATGGCGTGCCATGTTTGAACATTCATGGCTTTCAAAAACTAGATGACCAATGTCAAGGCCATATGTGTTACCATACTTTATGATAATGGAACCATGTTTGGTAGCGTGTTGCATATTTGCATTTAAACATTGTTTACAAAAAGAGCTTCCATATTTGACGTTATTTTAAAAGCACCAATCGATAATAATGGCTTTAATTTTGTCAGAGTACGATATATGGCATACCATGTATGAATATGCATGGATTTCAAAATAGATGACCAAGGTCATGGCCATATCTTTGCTATAGTTTATAACAACATGTTCGTATTTGGAAGCTTCCGAATTTGAAGTTATTTTCAATTTTTCAAGCGATAATAATGGCTTTTGTCATGAAGAAACTACAAATAAGTATGGCTCAAAATCCCACTGCCGTAGTTTCACACAAGATATATATAGCTTGGGGTTTAGGGTTCAGGTTTTTTGGGTTGAGGGTTTAGGGTTTAGAGTTTAGGAGTTTAAGGTTCAGTATTTAGGATTTAGGGTTCAGGATTGAGGGTTTAGGTTGTCTAGGTTCCAGGGTTTAGGTAATTTTCAATAGTAATGTTCAAGCTTTATATATATGCTTATATATATGATACCTTCGATCCGGATTACAGATGTAGTATAGCTTCTTTTTCCCTAGTAGACCTAGGTTATCGAATCCTCAGGAAGCAGATGTGCAGTGAAGTTACTTTAACGGACCTTCGGGAGTTTTAGAACTCCATTTTTGTTTATTACCGGACCAAGAGTTTGCGTCTTTTTGTTATTGTCGATGATGGAGAGAGAGGGCCTAGGGCATTCGGTTTCACCTGTAGCTGTGCAAAACATCTGACGAGAATAAAGGATAAAGATAAAGTATGCATGTAATAGTTAGAGCAAGATAAATTAAATGTGGGTAGTGCATCCATAATTGCTATTGCCTCTGCAACCGCTCATAGAAATAACCTACTAGTGTCATCCATAGAAGAAAGAGAACTAATGATGTGCATAGTGATGTCACCGTCAATCCCAAGTAAATCCCTCACATACAGCCGTACTACCCCTTCTATCACTAGGGTTCCCAACCTAAAGTTCAGTCATTACTCATACTCCATATACCTGGCTCAACCCTCGGGGTCTTGGGTACCTGACAAGTCCTTAGATTGAGGCAAGAGAGGATACAATAATCATCATGTCATACAAACTAATAAATGATCCCATCTATGATAAATAACATGCACAAACGCTACATGGCTAGGCCGAAGCCCTTAGCCCAAGGATAATTACTCACACATAGAGATGCGATCAACAATCACAAACATTGTAATGGAAATCATAAGATTGATAGCAATAGTCTTACAATGTTGCCAATCGAAGAAGAGATCTACTATTACAAGTGGTGGAATATGGCTATGGAGATGGAGAAGGGTTTTGAGATCTGGAGGCGGCTGATGATCTGAGGCAGAGACTTTTGGGCGAGGTAGGAGGGTTTTCTCATCGCACGAGGCTTCTTTATATAGGGGTCCCTTCACGAAAGTTGTTCTGTTTGACCTAGCAGTGGCGGCGCCAACTATACGACCGGAACTATACGTCCGAAATTTTGTTCCGGTCGTATAGTTGGTCGTTAAAGCGTCTGCCTCCGCTTCACCACTCTTGGTTTCTTCTGGTTGTTGGAAATCTCGTATCTTTGACTTTAATGTAGTGATTCCCATCTTCAAACGACATTATCTGCGTAGGAAAAAATAGAAAGAAAGGATTGCATACCCCTTTGAATATTAGGCATTAGTGGCAGGGTTTAGAGAGATATTTCATCAAAAATATGAATAATATCTAGTTTAAATGTGGATGTAGATGGCTATATTTCAGAGCCATCAACCTCCCCAAGCTTAAACTTGATTGTCCCCGAGCAAGAAAACCAAAATCAAAAAGGAACTCAGCATTTAAACTAAAATAACGAGATGATGATCTTACTCATGATTGGTGGTCTCAGGTTTCCTCCACTTCATAAATCTGAAAAACTTCAGCATAGATAGAGTAATGGCAAACATATCATACGGGTTTTATGCATCCTTATAGCGCAGCAAAATTATTGTTAACATGGATGATTCAAATGAGTAAACTTTATTCCATGTCTAGTAATCAACTCATAGGCTTGCCTTTGAACAAAGTATAATCGTGTAAATTGAGAGTGTGAGAGTTTTCATGAAAAGCATATACACTAGAGTATCTCAATTCTCCCACATCAATAAATCAAGACTTTTCAAGCACTACTTTTCTATTCATCGTCCTTCAATAATTTCAGTTCTTGAGTAATTGAGAGCATGCCAAAGATTTTTATTAGTTTATCGGGTTGTGATGGACACTCGTGGCATCACTAAGGTTTTTATTCCTTTTGCATAATGATTACTCATAACAGCCAGAGGAGTGATTCCATCATGATTATAGCTATCCGGGAGTACCTATAATCTTATCCACTATAGCATTGCTGCTACATGTGTTTAATCAACTCATAGCCGAAATCTAGGAGTTTCCTCCATGAAGATCGTTCGTAGGCCAGCGGAGTTGTTGGCATCCCATGAAGTTTGACACGCATAAAGCTATATCATTCTTATGATTAACAAGTCAAACTTTGGCATGCTCACAAATACCGCTAAACATTAATTCAATCGAACAAATCCTTTTAAAGAGAGTTATCAAGTCAATCAACATTTTCAGTGGTGTTGAGTGTCTCTAGAAATAAGCCTTCAAGACTGAACACTACAACACCCAAGCCTTCAATTGTGAGACTTTTTCTTATTATAATTGTTTAGCAATTTTTAGGCACTATTTGGTTAATTACGAGAGCTGGAACAAAACGTACCCAACTAAATACCCATGCAAACGAAAATCTTACTACAATACAAAGACTCACTTAACCAATATAATATCTCAACATTTACTACTAACTAGCATGGGTTTCTCAAATTTCGAAAGTGGGGAGTCATAAGGCATACCTCTCGTGTTTGGTTCCACTTCTCTCTTCCTTTTTTATTTTCTTCTTGGAAACTCGAAGTCGATCACTCTCCTGCAGATACATGAAAACCTCGAGGCGGAATAAAAGAAAGAGGGAAAGTAAGGAAAAATGGAGGAATCTTTTTGTGGTTTTTAAGAGAGGGAGTTTAAAGAATAGAAAATTGGTGGCAAAGCTTGGCTAGAAAATCTCGAAAGCAAATAGAAAGAACTAAAAATAAGGTGTTGGGGAAACCAACACGATTGCTTATAAACTCAAATTAAAAACACAACCTCGAAATAAATAAAAGCAAATGAACGCCAAATAAAGATACATGAGGAAACTTCCCCAAGATTAGGCTTTTGCAAGCCTTTAAAATCATTGTGGTGGCGGGAAAAAGTCATTACTCCAGTTCGCAAATTGAGTTGAGAGGTTACTAGTTGTTTCTCGGAGGTTCAAACAGAGGCTATGCATCCTCTCCACAATCCCTCCAACTTCTTAGAAGTCTTGGTATGTGGCGAACAGGGTTGATGGATGCTCCTCTTGATAAGGAACTTCTTGCTCCTCTTCTTGGTCCTCATCCTCCTCCAGAACCTCCTCCTCAGGTTGGTGTTGCTCAACCTGCAAGTCATATAGCAAACATCCTTCCTTGGTAGAGAAAAGACCATTAGGCATAGGAGCGGGGTAAAGACGCCTAGATCTAGCAATATGCAGGTAATAAACACCACCTCTCCTAGTGAGCATTCCACAAGCTTTTAAAGTCGAGAAACCAACACGTCGCTGATGATCGGCTCAACACGTCGATCTCGTTGGGGGACCCCAAGAGGAAGGTATGATGAGCACAGCAGCAAGTTTTCCTTCAGTTATGAAACCAAAGTTATCGAACCAGTAGGAGCAAGGAAACACCTCCAAGGAGTTGTTTCCAACTTGGAATCCTGCAAAACACAACCACAGAACTTTGCCCCAACTTACAGTGAGGTTGTCAATCTCATCGGTTTTGCTGAAAACAAAGGATTAAACGTATTGTGTGGAAGATAGTAATTGCTGGCAGAAAGTAAATGGAAAACAGTAAATAGCTTGTAGATTGATGGTAAAAGATTGGACCGAGGTCCATAGTTCACTAGAGGTGATTCTCCTTAAGATAGATGACATGTTGGGTGAACAAATTACAGCGGGGCAATTGACAAACATCGAGAAAGCATACATGCATATACTAATCATCTTGACTCCTATGAGATTTGATTGGGCATTACAAAATTATACATAGACTGCAATCCAACTGCATCTATGACTAATAATCCACCTTCAGGTTATCATCTGAACCCCCTCCAGTATTAAGTTGCAAGAAACAGATAATTGCATTAAGCAAAGTGTGTAAAGTAAACAATACGATTGTTCTATGAACAAAGGATTGCTGTTTTCTCCCTAGTAGCAACATCACATCTAGTACCTTAGAGATTTCTGTCACTTCCCCAGATTCCTAGAGGCATGAACCCACTATTGAGCATAAATACTCCCTCTTGGAGTTTCTAGCATCTACTCGGCCAAGATAGCTACTAACAACGGAAAGCATGCAAGATCACAAATAACATAGACATGATAGAATCAATAATCAATCTAAAATAGCATCTCAATATCTATCGGATCCCCACAAACACAACATGTAGATTACAAAGAGATGATCTTGATCATGAACGGAGCTCACAAGATCTAAACATGGTAGCACAAAGGAGAAGAACCAACCATCTAGCTACTACATGGACCCGTAGTCTAGGGATGAACTACTCACGGATTACACTAGAGGCAGTCATGGTGATGAAGAAGGCCTCCAGGGTGATCTCTCCCCTCTGGCAGGGTGCCAGGAAGAGCTTCAGATCCCTCCTGATCTAGGGATGGAGATGGCGAAGGGTACAGACTCTTTCATGGAATTTTGATCGGGTACTTAGGGTTTTCATCCCAGAGGCAATATATAGGCGAAGGGGCAAGGTCGGTGGAGTGCCAGGGGGACCACACCTCCTGGTGGCGCGGCTAGGGCTGGCCGCGCCACCACTAGTTCTAGCCGCCCTGGTTCCCCTCTTCATCTCCCCTCCGGACTCCGTATTCCTTCTGGTGAAATATTTACTTGGGCTTTTGTCCGGTCCAATTCCGAGAATATTTACTTATTAGCTTTTCTAAAGCCAAAAACAGCAAAAAACAGGCAACTGGCACTGTGGCATCTTGTTAATAGGTTAGTTCCAGAAAATGTGTAAAAATACTCCAAAGTGTGGACAAAACATAAGAAAGTAGATATAAAACAAGCATGGAACATCAAAAATTATAGATACATTTGCGACGTATCAACATCCCCAAGCTTAACTCCTGCTCGTCCTCGAGTAGGTAAGTGATAAAAAAGAATAATTTTTGAGGTGACATGCACCATCATAATCTTGATCAAAGTATTTGTAGAACATTGATAGCTGGGATCATAGTACTCTAACATAGCATGAAAGATATAGTTCTAACAATAAGACATAGCAACTATGTTATAACATGAAAAGGTACAAACCAAAGATTCATGAATAACAATGCTTTGCAAGACGTTTGTTTGTTTTACTAATAGAAAGCATAATAAGAATGGTATTCAGCTTGTCCCTCATAGTGTAGCAAAACATAAATACATAGGACACCTTCAAAGTTCATAAGGTGACTAGATACAAATAGTTTAAGAACAAGAAATATCAAAGTTATGAATCAATCAACAAGTTTTGGGACAATGCACATTAAACTACTATGCTCTCTCAATAGGTGCATAAAGATAGAAGATGGAGACTCAACATAAGAGTAAAAGAAAGGCCTTCATAGAAGGAAGCAGGGATTCAAGTCTCATAAAGAGCTTCCAAAAATTATAGCTTTCAGCTCTCATTGCCCCTATCATAAGCATCTTTAGGTGGTTAAGGTTAAAGTGAACAAATATGAGGATATGCTTGACAAGTTATAAGCTGAAAATCTCATGCCCCTTACATACGAGTACCGTTCCTCATGCTAGTCAAGTTTAGTCACAAGTAAGTTCTTGTCATTGTAAGTACATGTGTATCATAGAGAACCGTTGATGACCCAAAATATATCAAGCTCGTTGGGGAACCCCAAGAGGAAGGTATGATGAGAACAGCAACAAGTTTTCCCTCAGTATGAAACCAAGGTTATCAATCCAGTAGGAGCAAGGAAACACCCCAAAGGTGTAGCTAGCTGAACGTTGGCAGGGCGCACTACCCATGCCAGCAGCAACGTGGAGACCTGCACAATACAACTACAGAACTCTGTCCCCAACTTGCGATGAGGTTGTCAATCTCACCAGTTTTGCTGAAAACAAAGGATTAAACGTATCGAATGGAAGGAAGTAATAGTTTGCAGAAAGTAAACACAAAGCAGTAAACAATTTGTAGATTGAATGTAAAAGAAAGGACCGGGGTCCATAGTTCACTAGAGGTGGCTCTCCTTAAGATAGATAACATGCTGGGTGAACAAATTACAGTGGGGCAATTGACAAACATCGAGAAAGCATACAAGCATACACTAATCATCTTGACTCCTTTGAGATTCGATTGGGCATTACAACATTATACATAGACCGCCATCCAACTGCATCTATGACTAATAATCCACCTTCAGGTTATCATCCGAACCCTCCAAAGATTAAGTTGCAAGCAACAGATTATTGCATTACGAATTGCGTGTAAAGTAAACAATATGATTGTTTTATGAACAAAGGATTGTTGTTTTCTCCCTAGTAGCAACAGCACATCTAGTACCTTAGAGATTTCTGTCACTTCCCCAGATTACCATAGGCATGAACCCACTATTGAGCATAAATACTAACTCTGGGAGTTGGTAGCATCTACTTGGCCAAGATAGCTACTAACAACAGAAACCATGCAAGATCACAAATAACAAAGACATGATAGAATCAATAATCAATCTAAAATAGCATCTTAATATCCATCGGATCCCCGCAAACACAACATGCAGAATTACAAATAGATGATCTTGATCATGAACGGAGCTCACAAGATCTAAACATGGTAGCACAAAGGAGAAGAACCAACCATCTAGCTACTACATGGACCCGTAGTCCAGGGATGAACTACTCACGCATCACACCGGAGGCTTGCATGATGATGAAGAAGGCCTCTAGGGTGAATTCCCCTCTCTGGCAGGGTGCCGGGAAGAGCTTCAGATCCCTCCCGATCTAGGGATGGAGATGACAGCGGCTATAGACTCTTTCGTGGATTTTTTGATCGGGTACTTAGGGTTTCCGTATCATAGGCAATATATTGGCGGAAGGAGAGGTCGAGGGTGCACAGGCGGCAGACTTCCCCGCGCGAGCTGCATGGCCCAAGTGGCAGTGGTGTGGCCGGGACCCAGTCCCTCTCCGTCTCGTATTCTGGCTCCAGATGTCCCCCGGTGAAATAATAACTTTGGCTTTTGTCTCATCCAATTCCATGAATATTCATTTTCTGACTTCCTTGAACCAAAAACAGCAGAAAACAGGCAGCTAGCACTGTGGCTCTTGTTAATAGGTTAGTCCAAGAAATCATATGAAAACTACTCCAAAGTGTGGACAAAACACAAGAAAGTAGATAAAACCAAGCATGGAACATCAAAAATTATAGATACATTTGCAATGTATCAACATCCCCAAACTTAACTCCTACTCGTCCTCGAGTAGGTAAGTGATAAAAAGAAAGAATAATTTTTGAGGTGACATGCACCATCATAAACTTGATCAAAGTATTTGTAAAACATTCAAAGCTGGGATCATAGTACTTTAATCATAACATGAAAGACAAAGTTCTAGCAATAAGAGAAAGAAACTATGATGCAACATGAAAAGGCACAAACAAAAGATTCATGAATAATAATGCTTTGCAAGACGTTTGTTTGTTTCACATAAAGAAAACATAGCATAATGGCATTCAGCTTGTCCCTCATAGAGTAGCAAACATAAATGCATAGGACACCTTCAAAGTTCATAAGAGTGACTAGATACAAATAGTTTAAAACAAGCAATATCAAGTTATGCATCAATCAACTAGTCTTGGGACAATGCACATAGAACTAAGAATGGCCACTATGCTCTCAAAGTAAGTGCATAAAGGTAGAAGGTGGAGACTCAATATATAAGTGGAAGAAAGGCCTTCATAGAAGGAAGTAGGGATTCAAGTCTCATAAAGAGCTTCCAAAAATTATGGTACTTACAGCTTTCATCCCTCATTGCCCCTATCATAAGCATCTTGAAGTGATTAAGGTTAAAGTGAACAAACTATGGTGTACATGCTTGATGAAGTATAAGTTAGAAATCTCATGTCCCTTGAATACGAGGGCCGCTCCTCATGCTTCTCAAGTTTAGTCACCGGTAAGTTCTTGTCATCGTAAGTACATGTGTATCATAGAGAACCGCCAACGGGGTACCCCTTGCTCGATGATACGGAAGAATCACCATATCAAAATGACAAGGCAAGCAGACAACGAGCATCTCAACAATCTTCTTATTTACCATGGGAATATGGTGCTTTTTTCTCTCTTTCCTATTTTCATAATCTTTTTTTCTTTTTCTCTTTTTTCTCAATATAGGACTCTTTTTTTATAAGGAGAATGCTTCATAGACCGCTCATTATGGTTACGCTGCAGGTTTCCACCATGTCATCATGGATTAGACCAGCGGCCCAGGTGTTTCTCTAACACATATACATAACTCCATGGACTTACAAGCTCCCCTTTCATTTCACACCGACGACATCCATAGACAAAAGAGCATGATATCAACTAGGTACAAAGTACTAGTGCAATGTTGAAAGCGTTCCCCATGACAGCATGGTTCTGCTAATCCCCAACAAATAAGTGCAAGCATATACAACATAGATGACACAATGGTTCAAGTTTATTAAGGGCAAGAAAAGTAAAGTGTGCCATCAAGTTCGTGAGAGCTTTAATCACTAGTTTTCTCATAACAAGTTTAATTCGGAAGGTAGATAAAAACATGAATATACTTGGAATAGCAAATGCTAATAGGTAGGTATGGTGGACTCTTTGGAATAACTTGGTTTTAGGAGTTGGATGCATCAGTGGAACTCATACTTGGTTATGGAGGCTAGCAAAAGACTGGGAGCGACCAACTAAGAGAGCAATAATGGCCATAATCATGCAGAGCGACAAAACATAATTAATCAAAGCATAAAGTGATACTACAAGTTGAAAACTAAAGGATCATAAAGGCTTATGGTGACTTGGGATAGTCATAACATGGTGTGAGCATGCGCCAAGTCAACCCAAATAAAACATCAAAGGAGAATACCACAATACTATGCTTTAATATGCTAAAACAACGCATGATTCATCCAAGGCACATTAAGCAATCTCAATTGTTTATAACAAGTCATGCCACAACAAAGAATACTAAGCATAAATCCAAAACAATATCAAGCATGGCATGACAAAGCATAGGCCACAGTCAAAAACAAACTCTCTTTACCACTTAAGCATGAGCTTTCCTAGTCTTTTCCAATATAAACCAAACTATTTGAAAACCAATGTATGAAAAAGGGGGTCCATCCAATTTATTCAGCAAACAAAGCAAACAAAGAAAACGAAAAACCAAAACAAAAACGAAAAAGAAGACGCTCCAAGAACAACACAACTGTGCATGAAACAATAAAAATGAAGTGTTTAGAAGAAACGATTTTTATTGATGAAGAGGGGGATGCCTTGGGCATCCCCAAGCTTTGACGCTTGTACTTCTTGGATATTTCTTGGGGTGACACGCGTGGCATCCCCAAGATTGAGCTTTAGTCCATCCTTCATCTCATTACTCATTCCTTCCATACACCTGAAATTTTTCCTTCATATAAAACTTCACACAATCTTTATTAGCAACATTAGTGCACTCAAGATAATAAGTCTTTAGGTTCAGTTCCAAAACCAATAAAACTTCCATTAAAACACTATATACTGTAGTACTTCCCTCAAAAATCTCAATTCCCTAAAAGAACTCAAAAAGGAACCAACAAGAAGCAAATGCAGAAAATGGCAGAAATCTGTCAAAACAGACCAGCAGGTAAAGAAGATTTTTTCGAAGACCTTCTGTTGCTCAAATCAAAAAGTGTTGAACTAATGGAAGTTAGATAACAACCGGGGGCAGAAGAACAAAAATGCATTCCTCAAAAGGACATACAGAGATTTTACACAAATTTTTACGGTGAAGCACATAAATCTGTTTCGAGACAGCAACTTTTCCAATCATTACTTCTCTCTCATTAGAGGTTACTCTTGGCACAAAAAGCAAATAAAGAGGATAAGGAGTGGTTATTACTGAAGTAATAACTTCCAAGACTCATCTAAAACTTTTGGGTTATCTCCCAATAAGTACTTTTCTTTAACGCCTTTAAGTTAGGCATAAGAAGCAAAAAGAATCAAGTGTTCTCAAATGAAGAAGCATTAAGACCAAATTTTGTTTTCATAGGAGAGGCAAAAGAAATATTTTCTCTCTTCTTAGGCAAGTGTTCTATACCTTTCTTGAGTGGGAGTTGATATTTGATGGTACCTTCTTTCATATCAATAATGGCACCAACAGTTCTAAGAAAAGGTCTTCCCAAAGTAATAGGACAAACAGCATTGAATTCAACATCATAAACATAGAAATCAACGAGGACATAAGCATTGTTAACCATAATAAGAACATCATTAATACTCCCCATGAGTTTCTTTTTAGCATTATCATCAAGTGGGACATTCAAATAACAATCTTCAAGTGGTGGCAAATCAAGCATATCATAAATCCTTCTAGGCATAATAGAAACTCTACTATCAAGATCACATAAAGCTTTGAAATCAAAATCATTCACTTTCATACTAATGATGGGTTTCCAACCATCTTCTTGTTTTATAGGAATAGAAGCTTTATGTTTCATCTTTTCTTCTTTAATTTTTATGAGAGCATCAGTAATGTGTTTTGTAAAGGCCATGTTCATAGCACTAGCATTAGGACTTTTAGAAAGCTTTTGTAGGAACATAATAACTTTAGAGATATTGCAACCATCAAGATCAAAATCAAAATTATCATCTAAAGCAGTAGAACTATCACTAGCCTCAACACTAGTGGTGGTGATAGTAGAAACACTAATGTTTCTAGCAATTTCATCATCTCTTTCCCACTTAGCATGTAATTCAGCTAATAGTCTAACATTTTCATCAATTCTTACTTGTATGGCATTAGTAGCTGCAAAGGGATTATCATTAGTTTCAGGTTTAGCAGCCATTTTATTCAAATAAGATTGAGCTTCAGCCAAAGATGCTATATTTCTTTCAGCATTAGAGAGTTTCTCCTCAATAGTTTTATTGAAAGCGGGTTGTTTATTAATAAAGTCTTTAAGCATAACTTCAAGTTCCGAGGGAGCACTCCTATTGTTGTTGTACGAATTTCCATAAGCATTACCGTTGTTGGGAGGATATGGCTTATAATTGTTGTCACAAAAATTATTCCTATAAGCATTGTTGCCAAAATTATTATTTCTTATAAAGTTCACATCAACTTGCTCTTCATGGGCAACCAAAGAAGCTAAAGGAACATTATTTGGAGCAATATGGGCTTTCCCATTAACAAGCATAGACATAATAATACCAATCTTATCACTCAAGGAAGAGGTTTCTTCAACAGAATTTACCTTCTTACCTTGTGGAGCTCTCTCAGTATGCCATTCGGAATAGTTAACCATCATATTATCCAGAAGCTTTGTTGCAGCACCCAAAGTAATGGTCATAAAGGTACCTCCAGCAGCAGAATCCAATAGGTTCCTTGAAGAATAGTTCAATCCTACATAAAAGGTTTGGATGATCATCCAAGCGATATCCATGAGTGGGACAATTCTTTACCAAAGATTTCATTCTTTCCCAAGCTTGAGCAACATGTTCATTATCAGATTGTTTAAACTTCATTATTTCACTTCTCATAGATATAACCTTAGCAGGAGGATAGTATTTTCCAATAAAATCATCTTTGCACTTAGTCCAAGAATCAATACTATTCTTAGTTAAGGAATTCAACCATTCTTAAGCTTTTCCTCTTAAAGAGAAAGGAAACAGTTTTAAGCTTAATAATATCTCCATCTATATCCTTATGCTTTTGCATCTCACAAAGTTTAACAAAGTTATTTAGATGGGCAACAACATCTTCATTACCAATACCAGAAAATTGTTCTCTCATAACAAGATTGAGTAAAGCAGGTTTTATCTCAAACAAAGTAGCTTCAGGAACATGTGGAGCAATAGGTGTGCTCATAAAATCATTGTTGTTGGTGCTAGTGAAGTCACACAACTTAGTATTTTCAAGAGTAGTCATTTTTTGTGTTTTTTGATAACGAAAGCAAACTTGTAAACCTAATTTTTTGTGTGTTTTTGATAAAGAAACAAGCAAACAAAGCAAAAGTAAACTAAGCAAAACAAAAATAACAAAGTAAAGAGATTGGTTATGAGGGACTCCCCTTGTGAAGATGTCCTTGACTCCCCGGCAACGGCGCCAGAAAAATAGCTTGATGGCCCAAAATATATCGAGCTCGTTGGGGAACCCCAAGAGGAAGGTATGATGAGCACAGTAGCAAGTTTTCCCTCAGTATGAAACCAAGGTTATCAATCCAGTAGGAGCAAGGAAACACCCCAAAGGTGTAGCTAGCTGAACGCTAAGTGGCGCACTACCGGTGCCAGCAGCAACATGGAGACCTGCACAACACAACCACAGAACTCTGTCCCCAACTTGCGATGAGGTTGTCAATCTCACCGGTTTTGCTGAAAACAAAGGATTAAATGTATCGAATGGAAGGAAGTAATAGTTTGCAGAAAGTAAACACAAAGCAGTAAATAGTTTGTTGATTGAATGTAAAAGAAAGGACCGGGGTCCATAGTTCACTAGAGGTGGCTCTCCTTAAGATAGATAACATGTTGGGTGAACAAATTACAGTGGGGCAATTGACAAACATCGAGAAAGCATATAAGCATATACTAATCATCTTGACTCCTTTGAGATTCGATTGGGCATTACAACATTATACATAGACCGCCATCCAACTGCATCTATCACTAAAAATCCACCTTCAGGTTATCATCCGGACCCCCTCTAGTATTAAGTTGCAAGCAACAGATTATTGCATTACGAATTGCGTGTAAAGTAAACAATACGATTGTTCTATGAACAAAGGATTGTTGTTTTCTCCCTAGTAGCAACAACACATCTAGTACCTTAGAGATTTCTCTCACTTCCCCAGATTACTAGAGGCATGAACCCACTATCGAGCATAAATACTAACTCTTGGAGTTGCTAGCATCTACTTGGACAAGATAGCTACTAACAACGGAAAGCATGCATGATCACAAATAACAAAGACATGATAGAATCAATAATCAATCTGAAATAGCATCTCAATATCCATCGGATCCCCGCAAACACAACATGCAGAATTACAAATAGATGATCTTGATCATGAACGGAGCTCACAAGATCTAGACATGATAGCACAAAGGAGGAGAACCGGCCATCTAGCTACTACATGGATCCGTAGTCCAGAGATGAACTACTCATGCATCACACCAGAGGCTTCCATGATGATGAAGAAGGCCTCCAGGGTGAATTCCCCTCTCCGGCAGGGTGCCGGTAAGAGCTTCAGATCCTCCCGATCTAGGGATGGAGATGACAGCGGCTACAGACTCTTTCGTGGATTTTTGATCGGGTACTTAGGGTTTCCGTATCAGAGGCAACATATAGGCGGAAGGAGAGGCCAAGGGGTGCCTAGGGCGGCCAGACCACCCCCTGGCGCGGGCCAGGCCTGGCCACGCGGCCAGGTGGTGTGGCCGGGCCCCAGCCCCTCTCTGTCTCGTATTCTAGCTCCAGATGTCCCCTGGTGAAATAATAACTTTGGCTTTTGTCCCGTCCAATTCCGAGAATATTCATTTTCTGACTTCCTGGAACCAAAAACAACAGAAAACAGGCAGCTAGCACTATGGCTCTTGTTAATAGGTTAGTCCAAGAAATCATATGAAAAGTACTCCAAAGTGTGGACAAAACACAATAAAGTAGATAAAACCAAGAATGGAACATAAAAAATTATAGATACATTTGCAATGTATCAACCGCCAACGGGGTACCCCTTGCCCGATGATACGGAAGAATCCCCATATCAAAATGACAAGGCAAGCAGACAATGAGCATCTCATCATCCTTTTATTTCCTATTTGCATAGGTATCTTTTTTTTTCTTTTTTTTTCTTTCCTATTTGCATAGTCTTCTCTTTTTTATATAGGATGCTTCATAGATTGCTCACTATGGTTACGCTGCAGGTTTCCACCATGATTAGGCATGTATTAGACCAGCCGCACAGGCGTTTCTCTAACACATATATGAACTCCATGAGCCTTACAAGCTCCCCTTTCATTTCACACCGTCGGGATCCATAAGCAAAAGAACATGATATCAACTAAATAAAGTGCAATGTTGAAAGCGTTCCCCGTGACAACATGGTTCTGCTAATCCACAACTTGCAAAACGCAAGCATATACACAACATAGATGGGCACAATGGTTCAAATTTATTAAGTGCAAGAAAATTAAAGTTTGCCATCAAGTTCGTAAGAGCATTAATCACTAGTGTTCACATAACAAGTTTAATTTGGAAGGTAGATAACAACATGAATATACTTGGAATAGCAAATGCTAATAGGTAAGTATGGTGGACTCTTTGGAATAACTTGGTTTTATTTGGAGTTGGATGCATGAGTGGAACTCATACTTGGTATGGAGGCTAGCAAAAGACTGGGAGCGACCAACTAAGAGAGCAATAATGGCCATAATCATGCAAAGCAACAAAACATTATTAATTAAAGCATAAAGTGATATTACAAGTCAAAAACTAAATGATCATAGAGGCTATGGTGACTTGGTGTAGTCTTAACATGGTGTGAGCATGCGCCAAGTCAACCCAAATAAAGCATTAAAGGAGAATACCACAATATTATGCTTTAATATGCTAAAACAATGCATGATTCTTTCAAGGCACATTAAGCAATCTCAATTGTTTGTAACAAGTCATGCTACAGTAATAATCACTAAGCATAAAGCCAAAACAATATCAAGCATGACATGATAAAGCCTAAGTCACAGTCAAAAACAAGCTCCTTTTATACCACTTAAGCATGAACTTTCCTACTCTTTTCCAATCCAAATCAACCTATTTGAAAACTAATGTATGAATGAGGGGGGTCCAACCAACTTATTCAAGCAAACTAAGCAAACAAAAACTAAAAACAAAATGAAGACGCTCCAAGAACAACACAATTGTGCATGAAACAATAAAAATGAAGTGTTTGCAAGAAACCTGAAATTTTTATTGATGAAGAAGGGGATGCCTTGGGCATCCCCAAGATTTGACGCTTGTACTTCTTGAATATTTCTTGGGGTGACACAGGTGGCATCCCCAAGCTTGAGCTTTTGTCCATTCTTCGTCTTATCACATTACTCTTCCCTACACTTTAAAATTTCCTTCATCCAAAACTTCACACAATCTTCATTAGCAACATTAGTATACTCAAGATAATAAGTCTTTTGGTTCAGTTCCAACACAAAATAAAACTTCCATTAAAACAAAAGCTACTGTAGCACTTCCTTTAAAAATTTCAAATGATCAAAGAGAACTCAAAGTGAAAGAGATTAAGAGGCAAATGCAAATAATGGTAGAAATCTCTCAAAACAGACCACCAGGTAAAAACTAATTTTTTCGAAGACCTTTTGTTTCTCAAATCGAAAAGTGTTGAACTAACGAAAGTTGGATAACAACCTGGGGCAGAAGCACAAAACATTACAGCACAAACCGACGTACAGATATTTTTCAAGAATTTTTACAGCGAAGCACAAAAATCTGTTTCGGGACAGCAACTTTCCCAAGCATTACTTCTTTCTCATTAGAGGTTACTCTTGGCACAAAAACCACACAAAAATGATAAGGAGCGGTTATTATAGAGGTAATAACTTCCAAGACTCAACAAAATATTCCTAACGAAATTTGGGTTGTCTCCCAATAAGTGATTTTCTTTAACGCCTTTGAGCTAGGCATAAGAAGCAAGAAAAGAATCAAGTATTCTCAAATGAAGAAGCATTAAGAGCAAATTTTGTTTTAATAGGAGAGTCAAAAGAAATCTGCTCTCTCTTCTTAGGGAAGTGTTCTATACCTTTCTTGAGTGGAAATTGATATTTAATGGTGTCTTCTTTCATATCAATAATGGCACCAATAGTCTAAGAAAAGGTCTTCCCAAAATAATAGGACAAGAAGCATTGCATTCAACATCCAAAACATAGAAATCAACAGGGACATAGGCATTGTTAACCATAATAAGAACATCATTAATGCTCCCCATGAGTTTCTTTTTAGCATTATCATCAAGTTGGACATTTAAATAACAATCTTCCAACGGTGGTAAATCAAGCATTTCATAAATCTTTCTAGGCATAATAGAAACACTACTATCAAGATCACATAAAGCTTTGAGATCAAAATCATTCACTTTCATATTAATGATGGGTTCCCAACCATCTTCTAATTTCATAGGAATAGAAGCTTTATGTTTCATCTTTTCTTCTTTAATTTTTATGAGAGCATCAGTAATGTGTTTTGTAAAGGCCATATTCATAGCACTAGCATTAGGACTTTTAGCAAGCTTTTGTAGGAACATAATTACTTCCGAGATATTGCAACCATTAAGATCAAAATCATAATTATCATCTAAAGTAGTAGAGCTATTGTTTCCCATATTTTGAAGAATTTCAACATTTTTATTAGAAAAGGTTCCATTGGGTTTACTAGCTTCAACATTAGTGGTAGTGATAGTAGAAATACTAATATTTCTAGCAATTTTTTTTGACTCGCTTACCGTAGGGTAAAACCCCTACGGTGTAAATTTTCTATTACAAATTAGGAGACAACAGCAGGAGTGTTCAGCAAAGAGGGTACATCAAGGGGGGAGGAAGTGGAAGAAAAGTAACAAAAACATAGCTAGGTAAAATAAGTAGACGTCCAATCAAGTAGTGGTTGAACCATAGACTGTTTCACCCTAAACCGATGAAGGAGGAGATCATGTTGAAATCTCACTTTCCATCTAGCAAATGAGGGAACCTTTCCTTCAAAAATAAGCTCATTTCTTTCCTTCCAAATGTTCCAAGCAGCGTAATATTTCTAGCAATTTCATCTTCTCTTTCCCACTTAGCATGCAATTCAGCTAACAATCTAACATTTTCATCAATTCTAACTTGTATGTCATTAGTAGCAGCAAAGGGATTTTCAATGGTTTCAGGTATAGCAGCCATTTTATTCAAATAATATTGTGCTTCAGACAATGATGCTATATTTCTTTCAGCATTAGAGAGTTTTTCCTCAATAATTTTATTGAAGGCAGTTTGTTTACTAATAAAATCTTTAAGCATGACTTCAAGTTCAGAGGATGCACTTCTATTATTGTTGTAGGAATTTCCATAAGAATTACCATTATTGGGAGGATATGGCCTATAATTATTATTACCAAAATTATTCCTGTAGGCATTTTTGCTAAAATTATTGTTTCTAATAAAGTTCACATCAACTTGCTCTTCTTGAGCATCTAAAGAGGCTAAGGGAACATGATTTGGATCAATATGAGCTTTCCCATTAACAAGCATAGACATAATAACATCAATTTTATCACTCAAGGAGGAGCTCTCTTCAACAGAATCTACCTTCTTACCTTGTGGAGCTCTCTCAGTATGCCATTCAGAATAGTTGACCATCATATTATCCAAAAGCTTTGTTGCAACACCCAAAGTAATGGTCATAAAGGTACCTCCAGTAGCAGAATCCAGCAGATTTCTTGAAGAATAATTCAATCCTGCATAAAAGGTTTGGATAATCATCCAAGCAGTCAGTCCATGAGTGGGACAATTCTTTACCAAAGATTTCATTCTTTCCCAAGGTTGAGCAACATGTTCATTATAGAATTATTTAAATTTCATTATTTCACTTCTCATAGATATAATCTTAGCAGGAGGATAGTATTTTCCAATGAAAGCATCTTTGCATTTAGTCCAAGAATCAATACTATTTCTAGTTAGGGATTGCAACCATTCTTTAGCTTTTTGTCTCAAAGAGAAAGGAAACAATTTAAGCTTAATAATATATCCATCTATATCCCTATGTTTTTGCATCTCACAAAGTTTAACAAAGTTATTAAAGTGAGCAGCAGCATCTTCAGTACCAATACCAGAAAATTGTTCTCTCATAACAAGATTGAGTAAAGCAGGTTTAATTTCAAAGAAAGTAGCTTCAGGAACAGGTGGAGCAACAGGTGTGCACATGAAATCATTGTTGTTGGTGCTAGTGAAGTCACACAACTTAGTGTTTTCCAGAGTAGTCATTTTTGTGTGTTTTTAATATAAAGAAGCAAGCTAGTACAACTAATTTTTTGTGTTTTTTGATAAAAGAGACAAGTAAACAAAGCAGAAATAAACTAAGCAAAACGAAAACAACAAAGTAAAGAGATTGGTTATGAGAGACTCCCCTTGTAAAGATGTCCTTCACTCTCCGACAACAGCGCCAGAAAAGAGCTTGATGATCGGCTCAACACGTCGATCTCGTTGGGAACCCCAAGAGGAAGGTATGATGAGCACAGTAGCAAGTTTTCCCTCAGTTATGAAACCAAGGTTACACCTCCAAGGTGAACCAGTAGGAGCAAGGAAACACCTCCAAGGTGAACCAGTAGGAGCAAGGAAACACCTCCAAGGTGTTGTTTCCAACTTGGAATCCTACAGAACACAACCACAGAACTTTGCCCCAACATACAATGAGGTTGTCAATCTCACCGGTTTTGCTAAAAACAAAGGATTAAACGTATTGTGTGGAAGATAGTAATTGCTTGCAGAAAGTAAATAGAAAACAGTAAATAGCTTGTAGATTGATGGTAAAAGAATGGACCGGGGTCCATAGTTCAATAGAGGTGATTCTCCTTAAGATAGATGACATGTTGGGTGAACAAATTACAGTGGGGCAATTGACAAACATTGAGAAAGCATACATGCATATACTAATCATCTTCACTTCTATGAGATTTGATTGGGCATTACAACATTATACATAGACCATAATCCAACTGCATCTATGACTAATAATGCACCTTCAGGTTATCATCCGAACCCCCTCTAGTATTAAGTTGCAAGCAACAGATAATTGCTTTAAGCAAAGTGTGTAAAGTAAACAATACGATTGTTCTATGAACAAAGGATTGCTGTTTTCTCTCTAGTAGCAACATCACATCTAGTACCTTAGAGATTTTGGTCACTTCCCCAGATTCCTAGAGGCATGAACCCACTATCGAGCATAAATACTCCCTCTTGGAGTTGCTAGCATCTACTCGGCCAAGATAGCTACTAACAACAAAAAGCATGCAAGATCACAAATAACATAGACATGATAGAATCAATAATCAATCTGAAATAGCATCTCAATATCCATCGAGTCCCCGCAAACAAAACATGTAGATTACAAAGAGATGATCTTGATCATGAACGAAGCTCACAAGATTTAAACATGGTAGCACAAAGGAGAAGAACCAACCATCTAGCTACTACATGGACCCGTAGTCCAGGGATGAACTACTCACGCATCACACCGGAGGAAGTCATGGTGATGAAGAAGGCCTCTAGGGTGATCTCTCCCCTCTAGCAGGGTGCCGGGAAGAGCTTCAGATCCCTCCCAGATCTAGGGATGGAGATGGCGGTGGCTATAGACTCTTTCGTGAAATTTTGATCGGGTACTTAGGGTTTTCGTCCCGGAGGCAATATATAGGCGAAGGGGTAAGGTCAGTGGAGTGCCAGGGGGCTCACACCCCCTGGTGTCACGGCTAGGGCTGGCTGCGCCACCACCAGGTGTGGCTGCCCTGGTTCCCTGTCTTCGTCTCCCCTCCGGACTCCGTATTCCTTCTGGTGAAATATTGACTCTGTATTCCTTCTGGTGAAATATTGACTTGGGCTTTTGTCCGGTCCAATTCCGAGAATATTTCCTTTCTAGCTTTTCTGAAACCAAAAACAGCAGAAAACAGGCAACTGGCACTATGGCATCTTGTTAATAGGTTAGTTCCAAAAAATGTGTAAAAATATTCCAAAGTGTGGACAAAACATAAGAAAGTAGATATAAAACAAGCATGGAACATCAAAAATTATAGATACGTTTCCGACGTATCAGTCGCTCACCTAGCACGAGTTGCAACTCACCTAGGTCGATGCCTAGGGCAGTGGCAAGCACGGTGATGATGCCTCCACATGTGAGTGGTGCTTGGCTTTGGGAGGATTGGTGCTCCAGGTAGCACACAAGGATGGCGCCCAAGTTGAGTGACAAGCCACAGTTGATGTAAGCAGCCTTTGCAAGGACTAAGATGTCCTCCTCGTTGAGTCTTGTGAACTAATTATGTGCCTGCAAGGTGTTAGCAATAACATAGAACAAATAGCGAATTGCAGGATGTTGAATATTCTTCCCCTTGCTTACTCTAGTAGTGAAACTCATTCCATTATAATATTATTCAGGGGAAGGTTCTAAGCCAGTAAAGGATGCGCATAAGGCATTATCATCATTGTTTGGCAAATTAAAACATGTGCACCATTCATCTAATGTTAAAGTGTAGTTGTTGTTCATAAGTCGGAAAGAAATCGTGTCCTCTCCTTGCCATAGTTTAACGGTGCTTTGCAATGAACTTAGGAATTCAATAGTTAAGCGGCGATAAGTAGGCACATCATTGTACACAAAGTTTTGCAGGCCAGCTCTATTGCAAAGTAAATTGTAATCATCAGAAATACCGAGTTGGTTCATTATAATGGGGCAAGCCCACTTGGTGGACTTCACTTCGCGGTTCTTGATCTTGTTGAAGCGATCATGTTGGAGCTCATCCCTGAACCGTATCCCCATGTGTTCTTGAGCGATAGCCCGAGAAGTGCTAGCGGTGGCACGAGCACGAGTTTGGCTCCTTGTGTTCATCATCTAAAACATTGAAGAAAGACAAAAATAAAACCTTTTGATCCAACAACAGTAACTATAACATATTCCTCATCATAGCACACTAAAGAATCCTCTCAAACTAATAATCTAGGCAAGAGAATCATGGCAATTAGTTCATAGTAGGTCTCACCCTAGATTGATAATGACAATAGATCAAAGATGAATTTGCAAAAGTAATTGGAGAATTGGAGGAGAAACGTACCGTAGATCACTTGTGTGCGAGGAAATTGAACGAAATTGAGTAGAGATGAAGATCTCTTGATGTTTTGAGAAGGTTTTGGAGGTAGAAGATAGAAAAGGATTGAGTTTTGGAGTTGGAGGTACCTTTCCGTGCGATTTTGTGGTCGGACGCAACTATACGGGTGGAACTACACGGCTAAAACAATGTGTTCCCACTGTTTAGTTGGCCTTCTATCAAAATTTTAGGGTTTCCACCTGGCGGTGCAGCTATATGGCCGAAACAATATTTTCCTGCCGTATAGTTTGTCATCAAACTCTCTGTACCTGGAAACAGAAATTATACAAAGGCATCGATATCTATACAACCGGAACTATACGGCCGGAATTTTTATTCCCGCCGTATAGTTGGTCGTTAAACCGTCGGTACATTGGAGAAGAATTTGTATGGAAGCACCGATATCTATACGACCGGAGCTATATGGTTGGAATTTTTATTCCTACCATATAGTTGGTCATTAAACTGTCAGTACATATGAAATAAAAATTGTCGATGGCAAAGATATCTATATGACCGGAACTATACGGCCAGAATTTTTATTCCCGTCGTATAGTTGGTCGTTAAACTCTTTGTATGCATCAAAACATTTTGTTTCTTCGAAAATTATTTCTTGTCCTGTAACTTAGTGATATACCTTGTTTTTGACAGAAAATTGACAGTAAATATTGTCAACCAACAACAGCACGAATAAAGCAGAATTTTTAGTACTACCGAACTTCTTCCCCTCAGTTGGATTTTTCTAGCACTCTTTATTAAACATAAACTTAAACTAAAACTTGAAAACTTAACTCAAACCTTTATTTCACATGGGTTGCCCCTAAAACTTAAAAACTTAACTCAAACCTTTATTTCACATGGGTTGCCTCCCATAAAGCGCTCTTTTATGGTCAATAGCTTGACCTCAATGTTGCTCACTTAGGCCAGATGAGTGGAACACCCACTCCAAAATAGTTGGCCTTCAAAGTGATGGCCTCCTTTTTATCATGCTTGGCTTTGTTCTTCCTGGGGAAATGAATAACAAAAGGATCCTACAAAGGCAATTGAAGCTTCACGTTCCCTTCATGTAGATTAATCAAAGCCTTAATAGTTTTTAAGAAAGGACGGCCTAGTATAATAGGAGCAGTAGCATCTTCAGGCATGTCAACAATAACAAAATCAATAAGAGCAGGACAACCTTTAATGTATACTAAAGTATTCTCCTTAATTCCTACAACTTGTTTGTAGGTACAGTCTGCTAGATGCAATTTTAACTCGGTGATCTCAAAAGATCCAAGATTTAACTTGTTAAAAAGACTCTTTGGAATTGTTGAGACGCTTGCACCTAGATCACAAAGTGCAGCTATCTCATTGGTCCCAATTTTAATCTTAATAGTAGGCTCAAATATGTCATCAAGCTTCACAAGTAATTTTTTAGCAATTTGGTTATATTCTTCCTCAAGCTCACGTACCTTTGTTGCTACCTAATTAACAAAGTGTTGGTACATAGCTTTCTAATTACCTTCACTTACCGGAATCTTAACGTTGATCCTTTTTACGAGATCTTCAACGGTGAAGCTTGTTGAAGGGGCATTACTATAATCAAGTTCTTCAGGCTCCTCCCTTTGGATTCTCATCATCTTGAGGTCTTCAACAGGATTGGGCTCAGCTTTACCTACAAACTTGTTTAGAATGAGAGTTTGACTCTCGATTATCTTACCTAGTTGTGCCTCAACGATCCCCGTTCTTCCTTGGAGGGCCTGTAAATCATTTCTCAAACATACAACTTGGTTAGACAATTTATCAAGCATAGCATCATGGTTCTCCGTTATTTTAACAAGAATATTGTTTTGTTCATTTTGTGAGTCTATAAAAGACTTAAGTGTTTCTTGGAGACTACCATTACTAGTTCCCATATTAATAGTGTTTCTGAAAATTAGGATTATAATTCTTCTTCCAAGCAGGGTTATAATCATTACGAGCTATGAAGTCTATTTCTTCAATATTTGTTTCAGGTATAGCTCTTACCTGGGTTTCCTTACCTTTTACGGCTAGTATGAGCTCATCCAACTTAGCATTGAGTTCTTCATTTTATTATGGTGAGACGGAGTTCACCTTCTTCGTGTTCGATCTATCCACATGCCATTGGGCATGCTTGTCTTGCATATTGTCTAGCAGCTGCTTTGCTTCGGTATGTTTACCCATAAATGTTCCTCCAGCTGCAGTATCAAGCATAGACTTAGACACAGGGTTAAGAGCTTTATAAAATAGATGGAGAATTAACCAGTCTTCCATCCCATGACTAGGACAGTTTCTCATGCATTCTTTCATCCTCTCCCATGCAAGCGCTAGTGGCTCACGCTCTTCTTGTCTTAAACAAGTAATATTAGATCTGAGTTGCATAGCCTTTGCAGGTGGAAAAAATTTAGTCATAAATAAAGAAGTGCATTTTACCCATGATGTAATAGTATTTCTAGGCAAAGATAGCAACCATTCTTTTGCTCTTCCTCTAAGAGAGAAAGGAAATAAATGCAATTTGACTGTATCGGGGTCAACGTTATTTATACGCATCATATCACATATTTCAGTGAAAGTATTCAAGTGCATACCTGTGTCCTCAACAACAGAGCCTCCAAATTGATTCTGTTGAACCAAACTTAAATAATGGGGCCTAATTTCATAGTCATCAGCAGCAATGGTTGGCTGACTAATAGGAGTACGCAAATAATCATTGTTGGGAGTAGCAAACTCCCCAAGCTTCTTTTCAGCCATAGTTCCTATATTTTTGGGTTTTCTTAAACAGAGAATTAGAATAGTAAAGGCAAGAATTTAAAGGCTAACTAATTTTTTTGGTTTTCTAAATAAAGACTGAAAGCAAACTAACAAAATTAAAAACAACAATTAAAACTAGCAAGGTTCCTACTAAGCTCACCAGGGTAGCTATTGCTTCCCTAGCAATGGCGCCAGAAAAAGGGTTGATACCTTCGATCCGGATTACGGATGTAGTATAGCTTATTTTTCCCTAGTAGACTTAGGTTATCGAATCCTCGGGAAGTAGATGCGTAGTGAAGTTACTTTAACGGACATTCGGGAGTTTTAGAATTCCTTTTGTGTTTTTACCGGACCAAGAGTTCGCATCTTTTTGTTGTTGTCGATTATGGAGAGAGAGGGCCTAGGACGTTCGGTTTCACCTGTAGCTGTGCAAACCATCTGATGGGAATAAAAGATAAATATAAAGTATGTATGTAATTGTTAGAGCAAGATAAATTATATTGGGCAGTGCATCCATAATTGCTATTGCCTCCGCAACCGCTTATAGCAATGACCTACTAGTCTCATCCATAGAAGAAAGAGAACTAATGATATGCATAGTGATGTCACTGTTAATCTCAAGTAAATCCCTCACATACAGTCGTACTACCCCTTCTATCACTGGGTTCCCAACCTGCAGATCAGTCATTACTCATACTCCATATACCTGGCTCAACCCTCAGGGTCTTGGGTACCTAACAAGTTCTTAGATTGAGGCAAGAGAGGATACAATAATCATCATGTCATACAAACTAATACATGGTCCTGTCTATGATAAATTACATGCATAAACGCTACATGGCTAGGCCAAAACCCTTAGCCCAAGGAGAATTACTCACACATAGAGATGAGATCAACAATCACAAACATTGTAATGGAAATCATAAGATTGATAGCAATAGTCTTACAATGTCGCCAATCAAAGAAGAGATATACTATTACAAGTGGTGGAATATTGCTATGGAGATGGAGAAGGGTTTTGAGATCTGGAGGCGGCTTATGATCTGAGGCAGAGACTTTTGGGCGAGGCAGGTGGGTTTTCTCGTCGCCTGAGACTTCTTTATATAGGGGTACCTTCATGAAAGTTGTTCTGTTTGACCTAGCGGTGGTGGTGCCAACTATACGACCAAAACTATACGGCCGGAATTTTATTACGATCGTATAGTTGGTCATTAAAGCGTCTGCCTCCACTTCACGGCCCTGGTTTCTTCTGTTTGTTGGAAATATTTTATCTTTGACTTTAATGTAGTGATTCCCATCTTCAAATGACATTATTTGTGCAGGAAAAGATAGAAAGAAAGGATTGCATACCCCTTTGAATATTAGGCATTAGTGGCAGGGTTTAGAGAGATATTTCATCAAAAATATGAATAATATCTAGTTTAAATATGGACGTAGATGGCTATATTTCAGAGCCATCAATATATTCGTGGAATAGAATGGTGTTATCGCAATTTAATAAAAGTATCTCAGATTTTTATCTATAAGTGCATCATACCTGCTTGGTAAGGGGTTGAGGGGATGAGGGTTTAGGGTTTATGATTTTTACGGTTTTAGGGTTTAGAGGTTTAGGGTTTAGGTTTTTGGGGAATTTTTAATAATGTTCAAGCTGATTTATGCTTATATTCGTGGAATGGAATGGCGTTAGCACAATTTGATGAAAATATATATGACATTTTGATCTACAAGTGCATGATACCTCATTTGCCAGGGTCATTTAGGGGTTGAGGGTTTAGGGTTTTAGGGTTTAGGGCATTTTCAATAATGTTCAAACTTTATGGTTATATTCGTGCAATAGAATGGCGTTACCATAATTTAATGAAAGTATCTTAGATTTTGATCTATAAGTGCACGGTACCTGCTTTTGGTTAGGGTTTAGGGTTTTAGGGTTTTACGATTAGGTTTTATGGATTGTATAGGGTTTCGGGGGTTTAGCGAATTTTCAATAATGCTCAAGCTTTATGCTTATATTTGTCGAATAGAATGGCGTTACCTAATTCATTGAAAGTATCTCAAATTTTGATCTATAAGTGCATGATATCTGCTTGGTTAGGGGGAAGGGGAGAGGGCAAGCTCTTCAAGGTCAACAATGGAGAAGAGAGAGAGTGAAAAAGGGACAAAAAGAACTCGTACCCACGAAGGGGAAGAGGAGCCCCTTTTAAAGGGCTCCCATATCTGACTGTTTGAGTCAAATTGCGACCCTGGCCGGTACTACCAGCGGGTGGCCGAAGCTACCGCTGGCACCTAGCCAATGGTCAAAACACAATGGGACAAAAGGGAGAAAAAGATCCTAGCCGGAACATCTGCTGGTGCACCGGTACTACCGGCGCGGATGGCACTACCGCCTTTACTTCCGACCAAAGTTCCATCAATTAGTAATTACCAAACAGAGAGGATACTGACCCGAAACTAGGCTGATTGGAAGTTAGCCCAGTACATCCACCAGTACTACCGGTAGCGAAGTGCCCGAGCGATACTTCCGGTGGATCAGCGGTACTTCTGCTAGGACGATACTACCACCCAAAGTTTCGATCAAACTTCCGTAAAATAAAACTCATCAAACAGAGAGGCTACTGAACTGCACCTAGGATGAGTGGAAGTGGCCCCAGTACTACCGGTGGCAAAAATGCCCCAGCGGTACTACTGGTGGCTCGCCGGAACTACCTATCAGAAAAAACCTCCATAACCAAAACTATCAAAACTTTCACATCCGAACTCCAAACGAGATGAAACCAATTTTTTTGGAAAGATAACAAAATATTGGGTACCGCCAAGGGATAAAATAATATGAATATATATGTGAGATATCTCCCAAGGTGTGGAGCCGGAAAACCCACAAGATAAAAAATGCAATAAGATATATCAGGAAAATCCGTCTTTGATGAACTAGAGCTTGCTATGATGATAACCACAAGCTCTAGATCCTCACATGGATAATATCCAAACAACAACCAAGAAAGATGATGTCATGTATGCAAAGGTTTAAGCTCTCTCCAAAAGATACGTTCGAGCTACTCACTCAAGAGCCCCTCTTGATAGTACGGCTATCTATCCAAAACCCGGTCTCCCAACACTACAAGGGACCGGTAAATAGAAAACCTAACAAGACCATACCTTTTTCTTGAACAAACCATTTGAGCTTTATGTAGACCGTCTTGTCCTTCTCGAGATGGAACGCCTTTCTTGATTGCTCTTGCTTGATGAAGAGTTGCAAATTGCTCCCCCATACACCATAGGGAGACTTCTTCCTTGAACTTATCTTCATCAAACCATGGTCACTGAGGATGGCAAGCTTCAAGCATGAGATCTACTAGAGATGGTGCATCTTGAGCTTGCCCTTCATTCCTTGATAATATCTTGAAGATAGCCATGATGAACTCCATATTCTTCTTCAAGACACTCTTGATCTTCTTCTTCTACATGATTCCAATAGGCACAAAGCCCTTGGAAATTGCTTCTTCTTTTCAACCTTGAAACCAACACATGGTCCAAGTGATGCCAATGGACAAACCTACAAGTAAAACTCAGTTTACACATTAGTCCATAGAGATTGTCATCAATTACCAAAATCATACATGGGGGCATACATGCCCTTTCAAAGGGGCATAGCCCAAAGAAAATTACAATGCATCTATCCAAGCTATAAGAAGGGATTTTAGATCATCTTTTATTCTATAAGAAAGAAGGAAGATGCCTCCTTTAAAAGACAAGGACCAGGCTAAGTAGGAGAAGTATTGTCAAAGCCTGAATCCAGATTGTGTCATGATTGACATAAGTGCAATAGAAAATACAAAAACAGACACATATAGAATTAAGAGAAACAGGAGCACCGTCTCTTTAATCTCCCTGATGAGCATGGCGTATGCCCCCATATATGGCTGGTGCAGATTGTTGATAACCTCCAGGGAGTCCGAAGCCATACACAAGTGAGATAGGTTCAGAAATTGCGCGAGGGCCAAACCCTCTCTGCACACCATTACAAGAAGAGAAAGAGCCGGCACCTCCAGGTCACCTGCATAGCAACACTCCACCAGAACGAGATCTAGAGGAATAACCAAGAGCTAATTTATGGAGATGGCAGCAGCGCATCCTCTCTCCGTCTTCGGCTTCAACCGCTAGAGCACCACGGGGAGAACTCTAGGAAGGGAAGAGAGGGTTCGAGAGAGAGGAGAAAGGTACCAACGAACGGTTGTGCAGTCTCAAATCGCTAGCATAGAGGCGGGTATGTCTAATTATGTAACGCTTATTTACTTGCAGGTGTCCACTGATACAATTCCACTTAGTACTCCCTCAGTCTATAATAAGTGTGGTTGTACTAAATCAACGACACTTTTATTATGGATCGGGGATAGTATTATTTTCACATAGCCTCACCCCCTTCAATAAAGTTCAAAATAATAATGCTATAAACTCAAACATATCAATGACAAACTTTAGCAAAAGTCACAAGAATATTTGTGCCCTTGTAATATTCGAGTCTCACGGGCCATAATAAAATTCAAACTCAGTTCCAACTCTCACGGGAAAATGCAAGAAATAGTTCTTCTTCCAACAGCCCAACATGGTGGGCAGCGGGGATGTGTGCCGACTCATACCCTTTCCTTCCTCACTTCCACCGTCACAGTTGCCGGCGGCGCTCCGTCCCCGGCGGCCGTTGTTGGCTGCGATCTGCACCGTTACCCTGGTGGCTCGCCATGCTTCTCCATAGTTTCGCATCTTCCCACCGCACCCCATCTGTGGGCGCGCAGCCCCTAATCTCCGGCCTCCGGAGAGGGGCCATGGAGCTACCTCGCCGCCTCCTTCGGTCTCATCCTCCCTAGTCCTCATCGACGAAGGGGCCATGAATGCTCACTCAAGCATGCCGTTCCAGTGCAAGGATGCAGATGGGGATGAATCACGCGAACGCAACTCAAAGTAAGTAGCTACTACATTGCAAATTCTTGGCAGATCTGATGCGGTGGCATTACCCTGTGTTTACAACTTTACATGGTTGGTGGTCTCAACTCTCATCATTGAGTTTACTGGAGTAGAATGGGATATAAATTTGGCATCACCGCTAAGCGTTGCAATCTGAATGTCTTAAATCCTTTGATAGAAAATGTACAACAATCCTATGGAACAAATAATTTGGTCACCAACTGTCAACATTGTTAGTTACCTCTAGTGTGGAAGAGGAGCGAAAATTCCCATATATCTCGCTACATTTTAGCATCCGAGTCATCATTTTAATTTTCCTATCACTGCACATATCTTTGTATTAAGCTTGT
Source organism: Avena insularis (assembly GCA_023614405.1). Classification (NCBI taxonomy): domain Eukaryota; kingdom Viridiplantae; phylum Streptophyta; class Magnoliopsida; order Poales; family Poaceae; genus Avena; species Avena insularis. Next base: position 454,876,813 of record CM042693.1, on the reverse strand, counting down.
GAACGAAAACAGGAAAATAGGAAAAAGAGTAAAATACACCGGAGGTAATGAAACTTGTCTGTAGAAATCACCTTAGTCCTTGTACTCAGAGAAGCTGAATTTACGGTAATGGAAAACGCAGCGTAGGGTCACGTACGGTCACCACATTGCGCGGCGCCGGCCAGTGCCATTGATCCTTCAAAGAGAGAAAGATAGGCTGACCTGGAGGAGAACCTCCTGTTCGCCATTCACTTCCACCTGAACTCGTCCTCATCCGCTCCGGTAGGAACCGCGCTCACCGCAACCCACAGCCACACGTACTGACCCACAGCTTTAACCGACAGCTTGCCGGTGATGTCAGTGGTCCAAGTGCTATTCTCTAAACCCTCACGGACCGATCTACGGTTCCTGATAGAATGGCTGGCACTATGGTGGCTGCATTCAGACCCAAGATCCAGGGGTCCTCCCAAAACAGGATTCAAGACAGAACTTTGAAGTCAAGCGCAGACCACGGCCCTGCCAGGTCCGTCTTCTGAAGCCAGATCCACTTAGTGCGCAGGGCAGCGTTCAGCCACTACATATGTCATAATCCAGTAGAATGGTGCATAACTTAAAAGCACTTGTGCTAACTAACTCATCAGTTTTTATTAGTTAATCAAACTTAAATTTTGCTTTCATTCTGTGCATTTCTCTGCTTCATTGTAGATATGAGCTGTTCCAAACATGCTATTTATTTCCACTATGATCATTAGAAGCAGATTTGTGTAACTGAGGAGAAACTGAACAGCGGAGTAAAAAAAGACGAGTTGCATCTTTTGTAGATCACAAAACTGTTTGTGATAGTGAGATATTCTGCAGGTAAATTGTAGTAATGAAAATACAACTGACTAGGCGCTTTGTTCTACATAAGAGAATCTCCTGCTCACAATCGAAAAAGCTATCTTATGGGGACGGTATAATTTCACCTGGGGCCTGATACCTCTGAGGCTAGAGGAACAGCTGAGGAGTTCACATTTTCTGCAATACCAAAATTTGTTGCACTTGTTGCAACGAAATTATGATCTATGTTGGCGTTTGCACTCATGGTACCTACCAGCACTTTGACAACCTCTGACATTTTAGGCCTTTTTTTGCAATCAATCTGCAAACACCACATCGCAAGCTTCATCATTTGAATTACGTCTTGCTTGTGCGCTTGCATGCTGCTACTCTTATTGTCAATCAAGTCTACTAACTGATCACTCTTCACCTTTTCCTCCAATAGGGTGATGAGATGGATGCTCTCTTCCGGTTGGGACATGTCGATGTTCTTTCTTCCACTGATGACTTCCATGACCACAACACCAAAGCTGTAGACATCGGCCTTTTCCGTGATTTGTGATGTCAACCATTCAGGAGCTAAATATCCAGGTGTGCCTCTCATTCTAGTAACCACTTGGCTTATATCCCTCTCAATGAGCTTGCACAGTCCAAAATCAGAAATTTTTGCATTGAAGTCATCGTCTAAGAGGATATTTTGTGGTTTGACATCCAAATGAGCAATTCTTTTCGTGCACTCCTCATGAAGATAAGAGAGGCCCTTAGCTATATGAGTAATTATCTTGCATCGCGTGCTCCAGTCCAGAGGAGGAGCATTATTGTCATGTCGACGGTAGATCCACCTGTCCAATGATCCTTTTGGCATATACTCATATACCAAGAGCCTATGAGATTTTTCTGCACAGAAACCAATCAATCTCACCAGATTGATGTGATGGGTGCTGCCAATTGTCTGAACCTCTGCTGAAAATTCTCGTTTTCCTTGACCAGCTCGATCCAAACGTTTTACTGCAATACTGTCCTCCCCAAATTGTCCCTTGAAAACAGAGCCAAATCCTCCTTCCCCAAGCTTGTCCGCGAATTGCTCAGTTGCTACCTTTAGCTGTTGAAATGTGAACCTCATCGGCGTTCCTTGTAGCACCTCAAACTCTTCCTCTTCCTCCATCTCCTGGTGTTTTCGTCGTGCTCTTCCTCTACATATATAGAAACTTACTGTGGACAACACGGTCACAATTATGATGCTACCTACACTAGCTAGAATGGCAACAACTCTGCTTGTGACTCCGGGTTTGGTCCTTCTTGGCCCAACAGGGGCAAGCGGAGGACTTGAAGGTGAAGGTGTTGTCTCGAGCGTGGGTGTAGGCGCAGGAATCATAGCTGCAGGCGGGGTGGGTGTAGGCGCAGGACTCATAGCTGCAGGTGGAATTGCTAGATTGATGGGGGGACAGAAGATGACCTGATAGTTCGTGCCCGCCGGGCAAGCGTGCGTAGGAACATCATCCTCCGGCGCGGCTGGGCACATCCGCTTAAAGAAGCTCAAGTGGGCACAATTGCTGTACCCAATTCCGGTGCATGTGTTGTTGCAACCCCCGGGTACCTTAATCTCCTTTGGGCACTGCGACGTGATGTCGGCTGCGCACCGCATCCCCGTGCTGCACTGTTTCTTTCCTTGTACCGGCAGGAAGTCCATGGGTACATTGAAGCCGTCGAGAACTGAAATGTCGATGAAATCCTGTGTGCTGCCAGTTGAGAACTTGGCGAGCGTGTTGGGCGGCTTACCTGAGACATTACAGGTGAGCGCACCGCCGCAGTCGCCCGTTTGGCACGACCCTTTGCCGTTGCTGCTAAATGAGCAGCCCGTGCGCGCCCAGATGCGCCCGCTGTATGTGCCGGTGGGCACGTCGAGTGTCCACACCTGCCCCGACTTGAGCTCCCTGCCGCCACTGCCTACGCCCACGGGCAAAGCTGCTGGCCACACGGTGTAGGAGCATCGGTTGGTGATGTTTATCACGGTGGCTTCGCTGGTGGCAGCGAGGAGCAGGAGGAGGAGAGGCAGGAGGTTGAGACCCCAAGAGGCACTCGTTACCGGCATCTGTGTTTGCATCAGTTAACATGAACTGAAAATTGGAGTTAAGTCAGGTTCTTGTGACTGGCTCACAGATCGGAAGAACTAAACAGTGGGTACCAGGATATGTGGAGCTAAGCATGACAGTTTATTCAACGGTCAACGTTCAAAGAAACTGGACATGCTGGGGCGAAACTTCTGTAGACCCCAGTTTACTCAGTTCCCCACACGCACAGTACGCCTACATTGTTGACTGATGTTTTTTGGTCATGAAACAAATATGACCCAGAAATGTACGACAGATGGCTTGTGTCAAAACCTTAATTTCTACTGTACTTCTAATAAAGCATACGGTTACCATATAACATAGTAGCAGGCTCTATTTTTTTTCTGGAAATCTGTTAGGTCATCTTTGTTCATTTCTGATCTGCTCAATGGTTGTGTTGCGACATTCAGATCTGGAATGTGGAGGCAATCGACGAATATGCCAACACGGTCACTATGCAAGAAGTTCTCTGGGGCAAGCTGAAGCTGACAGGCGACAGCGGTGGGCAGCTGCTTGGAAGCAGCTGGAGGCCTGGATGCCCCGTTGACTGGCCTACCAGGGAGCCATATGTCATTCACCATAACAGCATAATAACTCCTTGATTTGAGTCTAAATAAATGAGGGTGGCAAAAACCCTGTATTTTCTGTGAACACTTGTGTTAATTACTCCATCCGTTCTACTGTTCTAGTAACTAAGATGTACTCCGTATAAATTTAGTTAAAGTCAACGTTTTCTAAGTTGTTTACTTTTCTCTCTCGTTCAGTCGTTCTCTTTTAAATTCCCATACGTATGTGTTGGGCTTCATATCTAATCCATGCCAATTTGGTTGTGAAAAAGGCCTCGATGATGTTGTATTTATTTACTCCCTCTGTTCTAAATTATATAAGATGTTCTAGTATTTCTCTGAAATGCATGTATCTAGTCGTCTTTTATTGTGTTCGAAGAAAAATCAGTGAATCTAAACACTAAACTAGAAGGTGTCTAGATACATTATTTCAGAAAAAGGTTAAAACATCTTATATTTTGAAACGGAGCCATAGATTTGTGTTGGGCGTCATATCTAGTCCATGCCAATTTTTGGCTGTGACAAAGACTATGATGTTGTTGTATTTATTTTTCTAAAAGTGCAGATATTAATATTTTCTTATATATATATTTGGTCAAACTTAGTAAGATTTGACTTTTGATTAAGTATTTATGCCTTATTAATTGGAATGGAGCCCTTGTATGTTTTTATACAGAATTGTGTCTTGGGGATGTCATTAAACTCATAGCTCCCTGAATCTCAGGATGCAAGGAAACTTGTAAAAATGCACTTTTCATCTCTTGCTCTCTCAGTGTACTGGAGCCCGTTCGATAGCGCTCTATCACCGCAGCTACGCTGAAGCTGGTTGCGCCGGTGCCACGAAAGTGGCAGGTCTTGGGTTTATGGTTTTGCTGCTACCGTCTATGGTCACTTTGCCTAGTTACTTGCTGATAATCACTTCCTAGGAAACAATACTATCCTTTACTTTGTATTGCTCATAGTTTACTTTGGTAACTGATGTATTGATATTTCATTTTCCTAATGTCGTCGGATTGATGACAAATATGTCATAGGGGTCCCGAAGGCGTTGAGAAAGATGGGGTGTGAGACGTACGGTGTTCCGGGTACGGTGAGCACACAAGTTTTACCTAGATTCAGATCAACGGCGGTGATCGAATCCTACTCATGCTAGCAACGTAGTAATATATCGGTAGAGGTGGATGTTATAGCTGATTACAAGAGAGGTTCGCCTGTGCGAGTAGGTTATGGTTGTGCCCTAAAGGCTTGCCCCAAGGATGGCTTATATAGTCATCTAGCCTAGGGTTTATAGGAGAGACCTATCCGGCTACGATACATAGTCGGTATAAAGTACATCTTGGACTAGAAGTAATACTATAGGCCTAAGTCGGTAAGTCTTCTGAGCTTTCGCATAGCCGGAAGTGACTCCATCTTCTTTCCCTGATTGGGCCACCCGTAAAGCAAAGCTCTAACCCATAAGTGGGCCACCCTGGTCAGCGAGAATCTGTGGGTATACCAGGAAAGTATATCCTCAATAGTAGCCCCCGGAAGTCTCTAAGATCTAAAGTCGGATTAGTCGTCTAGCTTGATGATTCTTTGGCTTGCAGAATCTTGAAGGGTTCCCGAAAACTTGAAACAAAGTGTAGGATTCCGAGTCATGCCTGAGTCGGATATGATGATTCATAATTGGCATCTCCATGCCCATTTCAAAAAATGAGCCTGACGTCTCTGAGAACTTTCAGGCATCGTCACGTCAACGACATATATCATGTCAGGCTAACGTTTGTGGATCCTGCAATGCATCGAACCGAGGTGTCGTTTCAATGCGAGCGTGGAAATTGAGAAGGCGAAGGCTTCGCGAGGAAGTTGCCTCTCCTGTTCCACGACGCGTGGCGATAATCAAGCGTAGTTAGCGCTAATCTCAACGCAGAAGCGATATATAGGGGAAATTTCCCTTTATTCTTCATTCTTCTCGTGACAACTTCTCTTCTCTTTGTGCCTCTTCGATCTCTCCCACTTCCCATCCTCATACACCAAAGAAACGACATCACCACTAATCCTTGACCACCAGCCAGATGGTTGATTCCTCATCTACTGCAGGCGCGGCAGCGGCAGAGGACAGGAAGTACCGGGGGATCTGGGTCCCTTGCGTCATGGATAGCAAGAAACTCCAGACGATGGAGGATGAAGGCTACATATGTGCTGGCGCATGGCGGAGCGGACTCAATGAACCAACTCTAGCGTCGCGTGAGGGAGAGCACGTCCAATTCATGACGCATGTCGACCGTGGGCTTAGCTTCCCGCCGTCGGACTTCTTCTGCAAGGTACTCCGATACTACGGTGTCCAGCTTCACAATCTTCCTCCCAAATCGCTGCTAGAGCTTAGTGCCCATGTAGCGCTTAGCGAGGGGTTTCTCGGAATCAAACCGAGAGTCTCACTCTTTTCCGGTACTACTATGGTACCCGTAAGAATTTTATCAGTGCTGGTGTTCCATACATTACCGGCACTCTTAGCTTAGTCCTTAGGAGAGACCGGGTCTACCCTAGGATTTTAGCTAGTGAGTCTGCACAGAAGTGGTCGGCAACGTTCTTCTATCATAAGGACATGCCGAATCCCGACAAGGTGAAAAGTCTGCCAGTTTTCATCGACGGTGGTGCAACCCACTGATGACCCACAAGTATAGGGGGTGTATCGCAGTATTTTCGAGGGAAGTGAAACCCAATTTATTGATTCGACACAAGGGGAGCCAAAGAATACTTATAAGCCTTAATAACTGAATTGTTAATTCAGCTGCACCTGGAAACAATCTTGCTCACAACAGTTTATCAGTAGCAACAGTTTTGTAGTAGCAATAGCAAAATAATAGCAGTAGTAAAAGTAAGACAGTAGTAAAAATTGCAGTAAACAGTAGGATTAGAGCGCGGTAGGCATAGGGATGGATGGACGGGCGTTGCATGGACAAGACAATTCATATGGCAATCAAGACATAGGGCAATTGCAGATAAATAAGATAAAGCATCCAAGTACTAAATAATCATAGGCATGTATTCCATATATAGTCATACGTGCTCGCAATGAGAACTTGCATAACATCATTTGTCCTGCCAGCCCGTTTGCAGCGGGGCCTCAAGGGAACTACTGGCAATTAAGGTGCTCATTTTAATAGAGCACCGGAGCAAAGTATTAACACTCCGTGAACACATGTGATCCTCACATTAAAGCCATTCCCTCCGGTTATCCCGATTTCTGTCACTTCGGGCCTTTGGTTCCGGACAACAATGTGTGTATACAACTTGCAGGTAAGACCATAAACAATACTATCATAATGAATCAATAACATGTTCAGATCTGAAATCATGGCACTCGGGCCCTAGTGACAAGCATTAAGCATAACAAGTCGCAACAAAGTCAAAAATCACTAATAGAAGATTCTAGGCACCATGCCCTAACAATCCGATGCCATTAAATGAACGATCTCATCCAATCCCTACCATCCCCATAGCCTAAAGCGCACTCATAGATGGGGGAAACATGGATGGTCGATGGAGAAGCGATGGTGATGATGATGGCGATGATCTCCTCCAATTCCCCGTCCTGGCAAGGTGCCAGAACGGAGTTTCTGGTTCCGAATCGCGGAATCTGGTGGTGGCAGCGGAGCGGAACTCTTTCTGGAAAAACATCGACCCCCCTGAGTTTTTAGGTCAGAAGGCAAATTATATGCGAAGATGGAGGCCGAGGGGGTGTCTGGGGCGGCCATACCACCCCCTGGCGTGGCTAGGCCTAGCCTGCGCGGCCAGGTGGTGTGGCTGGGCCCCAGCCCCACTCTGTCTCGTATTCTGGCTCCGTGAGTCTTCTGGTGAAATAGGATTTTTGGCATATTTTCTGGGATTTTTCCTGATAGTTGATGTTCTGCACAAAAACTAGACACCAAGGTAATTCTGAAAATACGTCGCCGGTGTTAGTTGTATCCAATTCACACAAGTTTAGAGGAAAAATAATAGCAAAAGTGTTTGGGAAAGTAGATACGTTTTGGACGTATCAACTCCCCCCAAGCTTAGCTTATTGCTTGTCCTCAAGCAATTCAGTTGAAAACGGAGTGCTATAAAAGAAACTTTCACGAACATATTTGCTTCATATGATGTATATATTCTCAGCATGTGATCAATTACTTAGGCAAATTCATAATAAGAGTATAACTAAGTTTACTTAATAGGCATTACAAACTATGAAGAGATTCCAACTCAAAAATAATAAGTAGCATGAAACATAAACATAAGCAACATTAAAATGCTCATAACAAGGTATGATAGAGTGGTATCTCGCTTGCCTTTGATTGTGAATGCCAAGGCACCTCTGAAGTTCAGGTGAAGACTAGAAGTAAAGATATCAAAGATACAAGCATCAAAGTCATAACACAATTAATCCAGTATTGAGACAAGCACATCATACTAAGAATGACAACTATGCTCTCAAGAAAGTGCTCATAGAATAGGTGGTGACTCAACAAGGAAATAAAAAAGTTTTTGAATAGTTTGAAAGGCTACCAAATGCTGAAAGTATGGCACTCATTAGCTTTGAGCTCTCATTGCCCCTATCACGAGCATATTTAATATGTTTAAGGTGAAAGTGAGGTCCAATCTGAGTTATATGCTTGACAGACTATAAACTGGAAATCTCATGTCCCTTGAGTACGAGGGACGCTCCTCATGCTACTCAACTTTAGTTACCGGTAAGTTCTTATCATAGTAAATACGTGCGTATCATAGAGAACCGCTAACGGAGTACCCCTTGCCCGATGATACGGAAGAATCCCCATATCAAAATGACAAGGCAAACAGACAATGAGTATCTGAGCAATCTTCTTATTTACCATGGGAAAATGGTGTTTTTTTTCTCTCTTTCCTCTTTTCTCATATCTTTTTTTCTTTTCTCAATAGCTATCTCTTTTTTTATAAGAAGAATGCTTTATAGATACTCATTATGATTACGCTGCAGGTTTCCACCAAGATTAGGCATGGATTAGACCGGCGGCCCAGGTGTTTCTCTAACACACATACATAACTCCATGGACTTACAAGCTCCCCTTTTATTTCACACTGATGACATCCGCAAACAAAAGAGCATGATATCAACTGGGTATATATTTACAGGTGTTGAAAGTGTTCCCCGTGATAGCACGGTTCTGCTAATCCCCAGCCTATAATTTGCAAGCGTATAACTTTCATAGTCACAATGGTTCAGGTTTATTAAGTGCAGGAAATAAAGTGTGCCATCAAGTTTGTGAGAGCTTTACTAACTAACTTTCTCATAACAAGCAAACATTTTATGGAAGAAAACAAGGCATATTAAATATGCACGGAACAACAAATGATGCTAATAGGTAGGTATGGTGGACACTTTTGGCAATATTTGGTTTTAGGGAGTTGGAAACACGAGTAAAGCATACTCAGTGTAAGTGAAGGCTAGCAATAGCAAGGGAGCGACAAACGAGACAACAATAACTGTCATAATCATGCTTGCAACAAAACATGACTAATCATGGCATGAAAGTGATTCAAGACCCTCAAGGCAAAATAATTCATCGAGGCTTAACTGGTTATTTCAGTCATATGCACGCATGAGCATGTGCCAAGTAAATTCAAGTGAAGCACCCAGACGAGGATACCACAGTGTCATACAAGTTATGAATAGAGTAATGCAAGCAAACATTCATATGACATGCTACAAACTATTAGCAAGCTGGAACTAATCATATGAAAGCAAGAACTACTAAGCATCCATAATAACATACACCCTGCATGAACAGACTAAGCATGCCCACAATGATGAGTATATGTACAAAAATGAAAACAAATAGAGTTTGTTACCAGCCTCTTACCACACCTCAAGTTGTCATTAATCCTCATTATTGTCCTTCACTTGTGTGGCTTGAATAATAACATGAAACCAAATTCCACTGAGGACTGCTGAACCCTGCAACAAAACTCACAAAACCAAAGAAGAACAACAAATATTTTTGGTGTATTCAATTTTTTAAAACAAGAACCCAAAAGGAAGAACAAGCAAAGCAAAACCTTTTTGGGTTTTTCGAATAGTTCAAACAAAGCAAAAAGGGAAAAGCAAACCAAGGCAAAAAGAAGAAGAAGCAAACAAAGAGAAACAACAGAAATATATTTTGTCTTTTTGTGTTTTAGAAAGAAAAAGTAAAGAAAGAACAAAAACTAAAAAGAGAACGAAACATGAATACACAAAGTACCGATGCAAAATGATATGGAGATGAGTGCGATGTCGGTGTACCTCCCCCCAAGCTTAGGCTTTTGGCCTAAGTGGGTATCAATCCCAAGCCGGACAAGATGGAGCGCCTCCGTAGTACGGCGAGGAGGTACCCTCGTCCTAGTGCGAGCTCGAGGATGCCCCACCGTAGTGTGCAGAGTAATCGTAGGAGGGCACATCCTCCTGGTGCTGCCTGTGGAAACCCAGCAAGCGGACTGCTCGTCGACCTCCTCCTTGGAGCGTGACCACGGCCTCCTGTGAACACTGAACAAAGTAGATTGCGGCAAAGGAATCTCCCGTTCATCCCCGTCAGTAAACAACATCCTGTATACTAAATTGTCCATATCAGAGTTAGAAGTGATGAAGTGATGTGTTTTCATAGCAGCAAGGTCAAGCCTTTATGGTGCCAATATAGTATCATTGGGATCCACCGAAATCTCTAATGCACTCACCATACGTGAATCGATGATGCCCCCATAAATAGGCCCCCTAGCAACTAGGCGGCGAGCAATAAGAGAGCCAAGATTGTACCGAGTATCATTGTTAAGCGCAACAGCAAGGAAGGCTAAATGATAATTGGAGATATTACTCGTATTCTCCCTACCAAGAATGCTAGTAGCAAGATAATAGGCAAAGTATCTAAGAGCAGGGAGTTGGATGTTTCTTATCTTCCCGCGCTGAGCTACGCGGTCATCGTCATTGGTCACACCTCGATAGAGCTCCAGCAAATCAGCGGGTCGCCCTTGAATCTTCTTCACGGTCTCTGTCATGCTTACACCTATAATGCTGCAAAATATTTCCAATGGCATGGTAAAGGGCAGATTATAAATTCTGAAAGAAACAGCTGACTGATAGGGGGTGTTAGTGAAAACGAAACTCTCAACAAAAGTTTTGGTGAGCATAGCGTATTTCTCACTCTCATCTTGCATGTATGAGGCCAAACCAACCCTCTGAATAAGTAGCAAGAAATCATCGAGAATCCCTGCAGCTTGTAAGAAGGTATAACAAGGAAAAGTAGATGGGTGAGCATCCCCATCATCTCCTTCATTACCAAGGCGAGGTGCAATGAGATCTTTGTTGTATGAAGGCCTAAACTAAGAGGCTGATCTTGAGGGCCTTGACCTCCTAGGTGTGTCCCTCTCAAATATTTCTCCAAAGGTGTGGTTGTTCATCTTTGATATTCTGAAATTTAAACATCTTATAAACAAGTGATTGCAAAGTGAATATAGAATGGAGGGCACTACTCATAGGGACTTGTAGAGGCCTAAACATGAATCAAAACTGTATCTCTAAGCATTGAACAAGCTTACAAGATCTCATAACCTATCACCTACAGCAGCAAAATACTCAAGATATAAACCACTAAACACAAATCTACTTGGACAAGCGGAGGAGTCACATACCGGAGAGCAAATGCTCCAAATTTCAGCAGCAAAGATGGGTTGAGCAAGGGGATCGAAAAAATAGAGGGCAAGAACAGCAAGAACGCGATTTCGAGCAATGAACTGGTGTTTTCTCGGGAGAGAGCAGAAAGTGGGAAGTGAGAGAGTGAGTGGAGGGCCAGGGGTGGCCCACACCATGGCCAGGCACGCCCCTGGGCTAGCCGCGCCACCAGGTGGTGTGCCTTCCTAGTGGCCCCCCTGGCACCTTCTAGGCACTCCTCTGCCCCTTTTTTCACGTAAAAATTTAATATGAATTTTCTGGAATTTTTCGAGACACTTTATTTTTGACCAATTTTCAGGTATAGATGAATGATTTTCTGACAGAAAAAAGTTTCTGAAATGATGCAATGACAAAACAAGGCTAAAACTTCAGAAGTTCTAAGACACTCTAACAAGCAAGCAACTAACACCAGAAAAGTAAACTAAACGAAAGCAAAAACTAAAATGGATAGAATAGAAGTAAGCGGAGATAATCATGGTGAAAACATTGTTTTGTTCAATGAAATCCTTTTGTTAACAAGGTTGACCAGGTCTTGTTACCAAAACAATTTTATATAAAACAAAACTTTGTATTTCACTAATGATTTTGTTACCTGAACCTTGATAGCAATGGTCCCAATCATAATAGTTTCAAATTTTTCTCTTGGTATGGGACAATATATTTCTCCAACTTGAATGCCCTCAACATGTTCAATTCAATTTAAACCATAAGTCCTATCAATCTTCTCGGGGAAATAGACAGTATGCTCTTTGTCATTAACATTTAAAGGTCACCTTTCCTTGATTACAATTAATAACAGCTCCTGCAGTATTAAGAAAAGGTCTCCCAAGAATAATAGACATATTATCATCTTCAGGCATTTCAAGCCCAACAAAATCAGTTAATATCAAGCAATTATGAGCCACTTGAGCAGGTACATCCTCACATATACTAATAGGAATAGTAGTAGATTTATCAGCCATTTGTAAAGATATAACAGTTGATATCAGTTTTTCCAGTTGAAGTCTCTTGTAGAGAGAAAAATGCATGACACTAACTCCTGCTCCCAAATCACACAAAGCAGTTCTAACATAACTATTTTTAATAGATCAAGGAATAGTTGGAATCCCTGGGTCTCCAAGTTTCTTTGGAACCTTACCATTAAAGGAATAATTAGCAAGCAAAGTAGAAATTTCTTCATTAGGGATCTTCCTTTTATTCGAGACAATATCCTTCATATACTTCGAATAAGGAGGCAATTTAATAGCATCGGTCAAAGGAATTTGCAAGAATAAAGGTTTCATCCACTCACAAAACTTATTATAGTATTCATCTTCCTTTGACTTGTGTTTCTTATGTGGGAAAGACATAGGTTTCTGGACCCAAGGCTCTCTTTCACTACCATGTTTCTTGGCAACAAAATCTTCTTTAGTGTATTTAGTATTCTTAGTTTGCTTTTCAGGTTCTTCTTCAACTTTTTCTTCATCAGGAACATCATTTTATTCATTGCCACTTTCAGTTTCAGCATCAGAGACATATATACTATTATGATCTTTAGCAGGTTCAGAGGGTTCTACAATAGTTTTATGTTTCTTTTTTCTTTTCTTATGAGTAGTACCATTATTTTCAGCTTGTTGAGAATCCTGCTCAATTCTTTTGGGATGACCCTCAGGATATAGAGGATCCTGGGTAGCAGCACCACTTCTAGTTCTAATTTCATAAGCATGTTTTTCTTTAGCGGCATTAACTAGCAAGTCTTTTTGCACTTTAATAAGTTGATTTATTTGAGTTTGAACCATTTGAAAATGTTTAACAAGCATTTAAACATCATTAGAGGTTCTTTCCACAATATCTTTCAACTCAACAATAGCTCTAGAGTTTTCCATTAGATGATTTTGCACCCTTTTATTAAAATTATCTTGCTTAACAATAAAAACATCAAATTCTTCTAACCATTGATCAAGAGGTTTAGAGTAAGGGATATCACCTTTATCAAAGTATTGGAGAGAGTGTACCTCAATAGTGGGTGAATGGGGAATTGGCTTACATAATTCTTCTATAGGAGGTAAATTCTTGACATCTGCAGCTTTAATTCCCTTCTCCTTAAGACATTTCTTAGCTTTCTTCATCACTTCATCATTCAGTTCAATAACTCCCTTCTTCTTAGATGTTGGTATAGGCGCAGGAATAGTTGGTTCAGGTATAGTTGTCTCAGGTATAGCTGGTTCAGGAGGAGTCCAATCTTCATAATTCTTGCTTATTTTAGCCATTAATTTCTCAGCTTCCTTGGGAGTCCTATTCCTGAAAACACAATCAGCACAGCTATTCAGGTATGTCCTAGATTCTTCAGTTAGTCCATTATAAAATATATCAAGAAGGTCATTCTTAAGTAATGGACATCCAGCCTATGCATGAATCAAAGCACAAAACCTTGCCCATGATTCAGGCAATATCTCTTTTTCTCCCTGTTTAAAATCAAAAAGTTCCTACAAAATAGCATCTCTAGTACTAGGAGGAAAATATTTCTGCAGGAAAGTACTAATCAAGCAATCAGGGTTATCAATAGATCCAGGAGGTAAATTACTAAACCAAGTTTTAGCTTCCCCTTTTAGTGAAAAGGGGAAAATTTTAGCAACAAAGTAGGCGCGCGTCTTAATATCATCAGAAAACAGGCCACTCATGGTAGAAAGCTCAGTCATATGTGCTACCGCACTTTCATTCTTAGTCCCACAAAAAGGTTCTTTCTCAACAATAGCTATGTAGGATAGATCAAGAGAGAAATCATAATATTTATCTTTAATGTTTGTGGGAGAAGCAACAAACTTAGCATTAGGGGACAATTTGGGTTTTATAGTACGCCTCTCAAGGAGACTCTTAGCAGCACTCCTATCATGGGTGTTTTAACATTCTTTAATAAATTCATCGGTCATCTCAATATAACCGTCTTCAATATCATAGCTCTCTCTAGGCTCAGGTGAACTAACAGGTGTAGTAGTGTCTTCATTAGGAGTTTTAGTATTTCCAGCTATAGTTCTAGCAATCGTAGCATCTAGGAAAGGACCTAATGAACCACTCTTATCAAGCACAGTAGAAGCAGCATCATAAGTATCAGAAGTTTTAGATTCAGCAGTAGTAGCAGTGTGTATAGCATGTGTATGTGGTGGTGTAAGGAGCTTACTCATAACAGAAGGTGAATCAAGAGCAACAGAGGTGTTCAGAACCGTACCTCTTCTTGTAGTGGATGGTAAAACAGGAACCTTTCCATCACGAGACTTATCCATGATGGATGGATGACAGCAAACAATAATGATTCCAAGTGGACTTGATAAATAAAGTTATGCTCCCCGACAACAGTGCCAGAAAATAGTCTTGATGACCCACAAGTACAGGGGGTGTATCGCAGTATTTTCGAGGGAAGTGAAACCCAATTTATTGATTCGACACAAGGGGAGCCAAAGAATACTTATAAGCCTTAACAATTGAGCTGTCAATTCAGCTGCACCTGGAAACAATCTTGCTCAAAACAGTTTATCAGTAGCAACAGTTTTGTAGTAGCAATAGCAAAATAACAACAGTAGTAAAAGTAAGACAGTAGTAACAATTGCAGTAAACAGTAGGATTAGAGCGCGGTAGGCATAGGGATGGATGGACGGGCGTTGCATGGACAAGACAATTCATATGGCAATCAAGACATAGGGCAATTGCAGATAAATAAGATAAAGCATCCAAGTAATAAGTAATTATATGCATGTGTTCCATATATAGTCATACGTGCTCGCAATGAGAACTTGCATAACATCTTTTGTCCTGCCATCCGTTTGCAGCGGGGCCTCAAGGGAACTACTGGCAATTAAGGTGCTCCTTTTAATAGAGCACCGGAGCAAAGCATTAACACTCCGTGAACACATGTGATCCTCACATCAAAGCCATTCCCTCTGGTTATCCCTATTTTTGTCACTTCGGGGCCTTTGGTTCTGGACAACAACGTGTGTATACAACTTGCAGGTAAGACCATAAACAATACTATCATAATGAATCAATAACATATTCAGATCTGAAATCATGGCACTCGGGCCCTAGTGACAAGCATTAAGCATAACAAGTCGCAACAAAGTCAAAAAAAGCACTAATAGAAGATACTAGGCACCATGCCGTAACAATCGATGCCATTACATGAACGATCTCATCCAATCCCTACCATCCCCATAGCCTACAGCGGGGGATTACTCACTCATAGATGGGGGAAACATGGATGGCCGATGGAGAAGCGATGGTGATGATGATGGCGATGATCTCCTCCAATTCCTTGTCCCGGCAGGGTGCCAGAACGGAGTTTCTGGTTCCGAATCGCGGAATCTGGTGGTGGCGGCGGAGCGGAACTCTTTTTGGAAAAACGCCGAACCCCCCTGAGTTTTTAGGTCAGAAGGCAACTTATAGGTGAAGAGGGAGGCCAAGGGGGTGTCTAGGGCGGCCATACCACCCCCTGGCATGGCCAGGCCTAGCCCGCGCGGCCAGGTGGTGTGGCTGGGCCCTAGCCCCACTCCGTCTCGTATTCTGGCTCCGTGAGTCTTCTGGTGAAATAGGATTTTTTGACATATTTTGCGGGATTTTTCCTAATAGTTGATTTTCTGCACAAAAACTAGACACCAAGGTAATTCTGCTGAAAACAGCGTCAGTCTGTGTTAGTTGTATCCAATTCACACAAGTTTAAAAGAAAAACAATAGCAAAAGTGTTCGGAAAAGTAGATACGTTTTGGACGTATCACCCACAGATATTCGTGGGACGCAGAAGCGCCGGAACTTACTAGGGACTTGATCCTTGACAAGAGGCGCATCGAGTTCCTGATGAAGAATAGGGGCCTTAGAGGCTCCGACTTGATTCATTGCTGGTTGGATCATCGGATCCAGCCTCTGCAGCAACATGGCGACCGGCTCATGCATACGGTTGTCGCTAACAAAAATGATAGCATGAGGGTAAATCCGTTGCGGATTCCTGTGATGGATTACAAGACCCGGATGCACTTTTTGATCAAGGAGCACGTGAACAAGAAAGTTCTCGAGGTCTCGATCTTGATGTTTACAACCAAGAATTCTATGATTCTAATAATTCTTCCCACTCTAATTATCTGTTCATCACTTCGTCATCCAAGCTTATATTTTACTGATTTTCTTCTTTCGGCTCGTAGCTTAATCAGCTTCCCGAGTCGGAGTTGGCCCCGCTAGAGGGTTATCCTCCAGATGACTCAGAAACGACGGAGGATGATGAGGCGGATGATGTTCAGGTCATGGCTTCAAAGAAGCGCAAGGCCCCGGTTATCACCGATGGCGCACAAGTGTTGCCAGTGGTCAAGAGGTTAATACTTCTCCCGAATATTGTACTTTGCCTATATACTTTCTAAGTCTTGGCTAACCTTTTGTTTTGTGACTCAGAGCTAAATCTGTGTTGAAGGGAAATCAGAAGCTGGAAGGCAAGCCAGCCAAGCACCTGCGTCAGCAGAAGCTTGTGCTATCACTAGCAGTGCCACCACCAACTCCAACCACCACTACATCCTTAGCGCCAGAGGAAATTCCTTCTCTACTTGCTGGCAATATTGAAGTTTCCACCAGAGAGGCAAAGAACACATAGCCCGAGGCCACCACTTGCGGCTCAGAAGTTTATAAGGGTGAACCCAATATGGGTAATTATCCCGTGGATGGTTCTTGAGCGAAGATGGTGAAATTCTATGGCTGCACTGCTTCCGAGTTATCGAAGAAGAAGAAAGAAGAGATTCTCAAGCTGGTCCAGACCTCCATTGAGAAACAAATCTTAGGAGGCTTGCAACGGAGACCCGGGCGCTGGTGGCCGGAGAGACACAGGACGGCTAGCCCTGACGTGAGGCGGCTTAACGGTGACGAAATCGTCTAGAGAAGGTGGTCGCCTGAGACAAGAACGCCGGTGATAAACGGCTCCATTATAGATTCCCTTGGCTTAGATGATCAACACGGCGAGGCGGAGCTCCAAGGCGATTCGTCTTGGTTCGTGGAAGAGTAGAACAACAACAGCGAGGCCAGATCAGACCAGCGTGGATGGAGCGAGGGGGCTGGGGAGAGGAGCAGGGGGTAGGGTGGCCTCCAGTGGGTGGGGGAGAGGAGCATGGGCGCTCGTGGTGGCCTCCCACTGGTTAGGGAGGGGAACAGTGGCGCCTCCCTCCGTGGGGCAGAGGAGCACGGGTGACTCAAAGGCCTCTCTTCGATGGGGGGAGGAGCACGGGCGCCTCCCTCAGGTAGGGGAGAGGAGCAGGGGCGGCGCCCGCCGGTGGAGAGAGGAGCAGGGGCGCGCACGGTGGTGCTCCAGTTCGCCGGTGTGTGGACAGGGAAGACAGCGCGCGGTGGTGCTTCAGTTCATCTGGCTAGAGAGAGATGGGAGGAGGAAGGAGAGGTGAAAATATGAGGGGTTGACAAGTGGGTCCCACTTCCACCTCAGCTCCTCCTACACATGTGCTGCCAACTCAACACTTATAGCTGGGCCCCAACAGTCAGGGTTGCTGTCAAAATACTATTAGCCACAAATTAGTCCAGTTCGCAACGTTGTGTCTTAAACTCGGTACTGACTCGCAAAAATTACGAATGTTGGTACTGACTCGTAAGTGGTGCCCGAATTTTGGTAATTATCTACTCCCTCCGTTCAGAAATATAAGATATTTTAGCTTTGTGAAATGAATGTATCTAGACACCAGTTAGTGTATAGGTTCACTCAGAACATCTACGAACCTATATACCAAAACACGTCTAGATACATTCGATTCACAAAGCTAAAACGTCTTATATTTTCGAACGGAGGGAGTACAATTTACTCATTTGTGCCCGAATCAATCTTTCGTCTACCTCCGATCTGGAGTCAATCACATGACCATGTCCATCAAGCAACGTAAGCTCTCGTGAGATTAACCCTCTTCAAACGAAAGTAGCTGATCAAGTGTATGAAAAAGACCTCGCCATCTTACCTCAAAAAAAAAAAAAAAAACTCGCCATCGACTCATAGGGCTCGGATCCGGCCATCTAGGCGGCGCAAATGCCGGTGAAGGGGGGCGGCACGACGATAGCGGTGGTAGCGTGCGTGACACGGGAACCATCCATGCATTGCCATCTACGGCACCCAATTTGTATCGTTAGATACATCACAAAATATATTTTCATATGCTAGTTTTTTTCTAAAATCTCTTGTTCTGTTTTACATTGTTCGACTTTGAAAATTTTAGTCCTTTTTAGCAACACTAGCAGAATGTCCGTGCGTTGCTACGGAACGACAGTATACGCACGAAAATTGATTGTAATGTGCACGCTTCCTCACAGGCCTGCAGGACCCCCTCTTCTGGCTACCTTGCCGCTCGCCCCTACCTGGCATCCCAGTCTTGCCACTCCCTCTCACTTAACGCAGCCCCGTATCCTAGCTCGCCGCCTCCCGGCTGCTCGCCTCGCTCTCTTGAAAGGCCACCACCGCGCATCTTTGTCGGCTAGCGCTTAGCTCACCCGACAGCCACCATTGCGTCAGACCGCAGCGCCTTGCCTCCTCTCTCCGGCTTGATCCCATTTTCTCCCCTCAATGACCTCCGGACACTCCGCTGCCTCTGCTCGGCATGACTACGACACTGCACGCCCCGATGCTTTCCTCCCCGCTAGCCAAAAATTCCTCTCCCGTGAGCCCGCCAATTCGGTCGGTGGTCGCTGTGGACTCGATTCGCTGCCACCACATCGGAGACAGGGCATCTAGTGATACTTTGGATATTTGGGATTCGTCCAAGTCAACGGCGCCGAGGTGTGCCGGCTCTTCCCCGACATCGCCTCTCTCTTCTCTGTGCGAGCGCCCGACGGCAGCCACAGGCTGTAGATGCGGCTGGGATCGAGCTAATCCTGATTGCTCCCTCCACCAGGTTTTGGATATTTGGGATTCGTCCAAGTCTTGTACCGTTAAGACTGCATGAACGCTAATCCTGATTGCTCCCTCCATCAGGTTTTGAGCACCTCTCTTTCAGCCTGAATAATGGTCTCCAATATTAATAGAAAGCATTCTAAAAAAAGATTAGTAGAAAGAGAAATTTCGAATTCATTTCAATCTGCAACTCAACACCAAGTGTTGACATCTTCCAGCTCAACAACGATAGACGCCTACCATGATGTGGCTGCCGATCGGCGGTCACACCGGCCATGGAGCTGCTGAAGGACAACATCCCCATGGTGTCCCCTTGTCATCGTCCCTACTTTGCCCGGGCCTCCCGCATCTCGTCCCTCTACTTCCGCTACTCCACCTGCCCGAAGTAACATTTGATAAGTTCCTCTTTTGCATTTTCTAGGTTTTACTATTGTTGAAATAGCCAAACACAGCAAAACTTAAGTCAGTGTAATGAAAGATTGAGGTATTGATTAGAGGAGCTAAGTGCTCTGAACCATGAAATTAGTTTAGGGGAATTGACAAGGAGGGAGGATGACAGTGACCTGGGCAGTTGCTGGAGGGAGATAGGAGGCAGTTGTCAAGCAACAAAATCGAACTGTGGCGGCAGTACTGGCCACGGTCGGGGGCGTCAAACCTGAGCCCTTGGTCTCGTCGTTCGGGCTAGCTCGGCGGCTGGCTTTGGGGCCGAATCTGGCTTGGCGGTGATGAGTACGGCACAAGACTGAGTAACGTGTAGAGCGGCGGAAAAGCAAGTAAGCCGCGGAAGGCGACAAAATTTCATTTGCGAACACAAGCTAGTGTACAGGATCCATAAAAGAAAACATGGCAATCTACTGCTAATACAAATAGACACTAATAAAAGGAATCAAATTAGAAGAAAGAAGTGGGAGCTGAAGCTTATGAATCAGCGAAACCATCTTGACCAGGCAGAAGAAAGAAACATCAGCGGGCTCGCATTAGATCACAAGAGGAAAATACTGAATTCTGGATCCCGGTGGTGAAGCTGTAAGCCACCACGCCAAGATTTGGGGGTCGTCGGGGGGAAAAGGCCCCGTCCTCACCGCATGCGGTCGCTGCGCTCCCGAGATGGCTCGCCGTGGACTGGTTTCGCGAGTCCATGCCCTCCCCGTAGCCGTCTGCATCGATTCCCGGCCTGATGTCCTGGATTCCGGCCAAGAACAGCTCGCTAGAGGTGGGTGATATATTGCAAATGTATCTATAATTTTTTATGTTCCATGCTTGATTTTATTTACTTTCTTATATTTTGTCCACACTTTAGAGTACTTTTCATATGATTTCTTGGACTAACCTATTAACAAGAGCCACAAGGCGGTACTGCTTTTCTCGTTGTTTTGGTTCCGTAAAAGTCGAAAATGAATATTCTCGAATTGGACGGGACAAAAGCCAAAAATCCTATTTCACCGAAGACTCCCGAGCGTAATATGAGACGGAGTGGGGGGGCCCAGCCACACCACCGGCGCGGCTGGCTGGCCGCGCCAGGTGGTCTGACGCCTGCATACCCCTCGGTCTCCTTCTTCGCCTATAAGTTGCCTTCTGACCTAAAAACTCAGGGGTTCGACATTTTCCGAAGGAGTTCCGCGCCGCCACCACCAGATTCCACGAAACAGCACTGAAACTCCGTTCGCACTCACGGACAGGGAATTGGAGGAGATCATCGCCATCACCATCGCTTCTCCATCGACCATCCATGTTTCCCCCATCTATGAGTGAGTAATCCCTCGCTGTAGGCTATGGGGATGGTAGGGATTGGATGAGATCGTTCATGTAATGGTATCAGGTTGTTAGAGCATGGTGCCTAGTATCTTTTATTAGTGCTTTATGACTTTGTTGCAACTTGTTATGCTTAATGCTTGTCACTAGGGCCCGAGTGCCATGATTTCAGATCTGAACATGTTATTGATTCATTATGATAGTATTGTTTATGGTCTTATGTGCAAGTTGCGGAACCAATGGCCCCGAAGTGACAGAAATCGGGATAACCGGAGGGAATGACTTTGATGTGAGGATCACATGTGTTCACGGAGTGTTAATGCTTTGCTCCGGTGCTCTATTAAAAGGAGCACCATATTTGTCAGTAGTTCCCTTGAGGCCCCGCTGCAAACGGGCTGGCAGGACAGAAGATATTGTGCAAGTTCTCATTGCGAGCACGTATGACTATATATGGGACACATGCCTAGGATTATCTAGTACTTGGATGCTTTATCTTATTTATCTGCAATTTCCCTATGTTCTGATTGCTATGTGAATTGTCTTGTCCATGCAACGCCCGTCTATCCATCCCTATGCCTACCGCACCCTTTTAATCATCGCTATTGTTATTACCGTCTTTACTTTCTTTCATTGCTACTTTACTATTCCTACTACAAAACTGCTTACTCTTGATAAACTGCTGTGAGCAAGATTGTTTCCAGGTGCATCTGAATTGACAACTCAGTTGTTAAGGCTTATAGATATTCTTTGGCTCCCCTTGTGTCGAATCAATAAATTGGGTTTCACTTCCTTCGAAAATACTACGATACACCCCCTATACTTGTGGGTCATCAAGACTATTTTCTGGCGCCGTTGCTAGGGAGCATAGCTTTATTTATCAAGTTCACTTGGATTCTCTATTGTTCGCTGCTATCCATCCAACATGGGTAAGTCTCATGATGGCAAGGTTCCTATTTTACCATCCACTACAAGAAGAGGTACGGTACTGAACATCTCTGCTGCTCTTGATTCACCATCTGTTAAAAGTAAGCTCGTTACACCACCACATACACATGCTACACACACTGCTACTACTGCTGAATTTGAAACTTCTGATGCTTATGATGTTGCTTCTACTGTGCTTGATAAGAGTGGTTCATTAGGTCCTTTCCTAGATGCTACGATTGCTAGAACTATAGCTGAAAATACTGAAACTACTAATGAAGACACTACTACACCTGTTAGTTCACCTGAGTCTAGTGAAAGTTATGATATTGAAGACGGTTATGTTGAGATGACCGATGAATTTATTAAAGAATGTAAAAACACCCATGATAGGAGCGCTGCTAAGAGTCTCCTTGAGAGGCGTACTATTAGACCCAAATTGTCTCCTATTGCTAAGTTTGCTGCTTCTCCCATAAACATTAAAGATAAAGATTATGATTTCTCTCTTGATCTATCTTACATAGCTATTGTTGAGAAAGAACCCTTTTGTGGGACTAAGAATGAAAGTGCGGTAGCACATATGAATGAACTTTCTATCATGAGTGGCTTGTTTTCTGATGATATTAAGATGCGTACTTACTCTGTTGCTAAGATTTTCCCCTTTTCACTAAAAGGAGAAGCTAAAACTTGGTTTGGTAATTTACCTCCTAGATCTATTGATAGCCCTGAGTGCTTGATTAGTACTTTCCTGCAGAAATATTTTCCTCCTAGTGCTAGACATGCTATTTTGCAGGAACTTTTTGATTTTAAATAGGGAGAAAAAGAGGTATTGCCTGAATCTTGGGCAAGGTTTTGTGCTTTGATTCATGCACAAGCTGGAAGTCTATTACCTAAGAATGAGCTTCTTGATATATTTTATAATGGACTAACTAAAGAATCTAGGATATACCTAGATAGTTGTGCTGATTGTGCTTTCAGGAATAGGACTCCTAAGGAAGCTGAGGAATTAATGGCTAAAATAAGTAAGAACTATGAAGATTGGAATCCTCCTGAACAAGCTATACCTGAAGTAATTGGACCTAAACCTACTATACCAGTGCCTATTCCAACATCAAAGAAGAGGGGAGTTATTGAATTAAATGATGAAGTGATGAAGGAAGCTAAGAAATGTCTTAAGGAGAAGGCAATTAAAGCTGCATATGTCAAGAATTTACCTCCTCTCCAACACTTTGATGAAGGTGATATCCCTTACTCTAAACCTCTTGATCAATGCTTAGAAGAATTTGATATCTTTATTGTTAAGCAAGATAATTTTAATAAAAGGGTGCAAAATCATCTAATGGAAAACACTAGAGCTATTGTTGAGTTGAAAGATATTGTGGAAAGAACCTCTAATGATGTTAAAATGATTGATAAACACTTTAAAATTGTTCAAACTCAAATAGATCAACTCATTAAAGTGCAAAAAGACTTGCTTATTAATGCCGCTAAAGAAAAACATGCTTATGAAATTAGTGAAGGGAATATGCCCGAGATGCAAAAATAAAGTGGTTATTATCTTATTCCATGTTTATGATAAATGTTTATTTTGCATGCTATAATTGTATTGATCAGAAACGTCAATACATGTGTGTTTAATAAACAAAAAGGGTTCCTAGTTATGCCTCTCTAATAGACTAGCTTGTTGATTAACAAGATGATCAAGGTTTCCTGATCATGGACATTGGATGTTGTTAA
Source organism: Avena insularis (assembly GCA_023614405.1). Classification (NCBI taxonomy): domain Eukaryota; kingdom Viridiplantae; phylum Streptophyta; class Magnoliopsida; order Poales; family Poaceae; genus Avena; species Avena insularis. The sequence goes on along the minus strand of CM042693.1, from coordinate 454,853,341 downwards.
TAACAAGGTCACAACATTGGTGGAATGATGTGATGAACATTCATCCGAAGTATAGCTTTACGATTAAAGTCATTATGTTTATATTGCTATAACATCATACGAAGTAATCTTTATCCTTAGACCATGAAATCATGTTAATTGCTAACACCGGAAGAGTATCTTGATAACATCAAACGTCACACCGTAACAGGGTGACTATAAAGATGGGTTCAGTGCTACGAAGGTGTTATGTTGAGGCTCATGGATCAAGAGTGGAATTTGTCAATCCCAATGACGGATAGATATACTTTGGGCCCTCTCGGTGATATCACATTGAGATAGCTTGCAAGCAAGTGATGTGATCACTAGAATGTTATATCACGGGAACGAGAAAAGAGTACATGTCGGTAACGAGATCAAACTAGGTATGGAGATACCGATGATCGAATCTCGAACATGTAATATATCGCGAGACAAAGGGATTTAGTTACTAGCGTTAAAGGTTCTCACGATCATAGAAGTCATCGTTGAATGAGTAGGAGTCAGTATGGATCTCCAGGTCCCGCTTCTGATTATTGATCTGAGAGGGGTCTTGATACATTGCAAATGTATCTATATTTTTTGATGTTCCATGCTTGGTTTTATCTACTTTCTTATGTTTTGTTCCAACTTTGGAGTACTTTTCATATGATTTCTTGGACTAACCTATTAACAAGAGCCACAGTGCCAGTTGCCCGTTTTCTACTGTTTTTGGTTCCAGGAAAGTCAGAAAACCAAAATTCTCGGAATTGGACAGGACAAAAGCCAAAGTTCCTATTTTACCGAAAGACTCACGGAGCCAGAAGTAGAGAGGGAGGAGGGCCAGGGCCTGGCCACACCATATGGTGGCGCGGGCTAGCCCTGGCCGCGCCACCAGGTGGTGTGGGCCCCCTAGCACTCCACCGACCTTGCCTCTTCGCCTATAAGAAGCCTCCCGATACCAAAACCCTAGGGAGTCAATCTGAAATCCACGAAAAGTTTCGCAGCGCCGCCACCACCGAAGGGGAGATTCGGGGGACAGAAAGTCTCTGTTCCGGCACCCTGCCGGGACGGGGAAGTGCCCCCGGATCCATCTCCATCGATCTCCACCGCCATCTCCATCACCGTTGCTGATTCCCATGATGAGTAGGGAGTAGTTCTCTCTCGAGGCTAAGGGTTCTACCGGTAGCTATGTGTTCATCTCTCTCTCTATGCATGATCTTATTGAGATCATGAGCTTGTAATCTATAGATCTACCTTGCTACTCAAGTGCTTAATAGGTCTCTGCTCTCCCCATGTGTGTGAAAGTGACAGCGTGCACACCATGGTGGCACTTAGGCTAGAGATTATAAATACTTGTTATGAGTTATATTTGGAGTTGGATGTTTCTATGAAATTGTGGTGTTTGTTTGAACCATCTAGTGCTCAAGGTGACAGTGTGGGGTTTTCTAGATGGGAAAGGCTTACTTTGAGGTGTGTTGTTATAGCCCTACCATGGATTAGAGTGTCCAACCGGAGAGTAGTTCAGAGTAGTATCATAAAGAGAAGATATTCATATGAGAGTGTTCACTAGTGAAAGTATGATCCCTAGGCCTTGTTTCTAAGCACTGAAACACCGTTTGCTACTAGATCTGTTACATGTTTGCTTGCTTCCATCTTTATTTCAGTTTTACTTTAGTCTTTTCCACGCCATCAAGTTATCTTCTATCACCGTTACCACTTATAATTATCCATACCACTTGTATTTCACTATCTCTTCACTGAACTAGTGCACCTATACACCTGACAAGTGTATTGGGTGTGTTGGGGACATAAGAGACTTCTTGTATCTTGATTGCAGGGTTTCTTGAGAGGGGATACCTTTGACCACTTCCTCCCTGAGTTCGATAAACCTTGGGTGATCCACTTAAAGGAAAACTTGCTGCTGTTCTACAAACCTCTGCACTTGGAGGCCCAACAACTATCTACAAGAATAGAAGTGCGTAGACATCAAGCTATTTTCTGGCGCCGTTGCCGGGAAGGTAAGGTAAAAGGTATTCACACCGGAGGATTAAAGAAGAAGAACCTCCCACGACAAACGCCTATTTTCTGGCGCCGTTCTTGGGAGGTAGGTAAAAGGTACTCACATCCTCCAGTGTGAGTGCTCGAAGTTATTTCCTTTAGATTCTGCAATTTTGTCTTTTTGTTTCTTGTTTTCACTAGTTAGGCTTAATGGAAAACAACAACAAAATTAGAGAGTTTTATAGTATTTATCTTGAGTTAGGACATGAAGTGTTTGAAGAGAAAATTAAAAAACCTATGGAACTTTATTTGCATGCTAATAACAATGTTATTAGTATGAATTCTTTGAACACCATTATTGCTAATGCTATGGAAAAGTCTAAGATTGGAGAAGCTAGTTTTTTATGAAAATGATCTTTTCAGTCCCCCATCTTTAGAGGAGAAAATTTACTTTGATGATACTATACCTCCAATATATGATGATTACAATGATGAATATGATATTTTCAGTCCACCTACTATTGAGGAGGAAATTAATTATGATTACAATATGCCTCCTATATTTGATGATTATGGTGATGAGAATAATAATGATAGGTATTTTGTTGAATTTGCTCCCACTACAATTAATAAGAATGACTATATGTGGAGAGTAATAATTATTTTATGCATGTGGCTCATGATAAGAATGTTTTATGTGATAGTTATATTGTTAATTTTATTCATGTTGCTACTGAAAGTTATTATGAGAGAGGGAAACATGGTTCTATGCATCTCAATAATATTAAGTTTCCCCTCTTTATGTTGAAAATTTTGAAGTTGCACTTGTTTTGCTTTCCTATGCTTGTTGCTCTGTGCTTTCATGACTTGTTTCTTTATAAGATTCCTATGCATAGGAAGTGGGTTAGACTTAAATGTGTTTTGAATTTGCTTCTTGATGCTCTCTTTTACTTCAATTCATATTTCTTATGTGAGCATCTTCTCAAACTATCAAGCCTAACTTAAAGGCATTAAAGAAAAGTACTTATTGGGAGATAACTGATACATTGCAAATGTATCTATAATTTTTGATGTTTCATGCTTGGTTTTATCCACTTTCTTGTGTTTTGTTCCAACTTTGGAGTACTTTTCATATGATTTCTTGGACTAACCTATTAACAAGAGCCACTGTGCCAGCTGCCTGTTTTCTGCTGTTTTTGGTTCCAGGAAAGTCAAAAAATGAATATTCTTGGAATTGGATGGGACAAAAGCCAAAGTGTCTATTTTTCTGGAAGGGATCAAGTGCTAGAATACGAGATGGAGAAGGGCCAGGGAGCCACCACACCACCTGTCACATGGCCAGCCCGGCTGGCCTGTGCTGGGGTGGTGTGGCCCCGCACCCCTCGGCCTCTCCGCCTATAAGTTGCCCTCGGACGAAAACACTAAGCACCCGATCAAAATCCATGAAAGAGTCTCAGAGTCAGCCATCTCCATCCCTAGATCGGGAGGATCTGAAGCTCTTCGGCACCTGCACGAGAGGGAATTCACCCTGGAGGCCTTCTTCATCACCATGCAAGCCTCTAGTGTGATGCGTGAGTAGTTCATCCTTGGACTACGGATCCATGTAGTAGCTAGATGGCTGGTTTCTCCTCCTTTGTGCTTTCATGTTTAGATCTTGTGAGCTCTGTTCATGATCAAGATCATCTATTTGTAATCCATACATGTTGTGTTTGCGGGGATCCGATGGATATTGAGATGCTATTTCAGATTGATTATTGATTCTATCATGTCTTTGTTATTTGAGATCTTGCATGCTTCCTGTTGTTAGTAGCTATCTTGGCCAAGTAGATGCTAGCAACTCTAAGAGTTAGTATTTATGCTCGATAGTGGATTCATGCCTCTAGTAATCTGGGGAAGTGATAGAAATCTCTAAGGTACTAGATGTGTTGTTGCTACTAGGGAGAAAACAACAATCCTTTGTTCATAGAACAATCGTATTGTTTACTTTACACGCAGTTCGTAAAGCAATAATTTGTTGCTTGCAACTTAATCGGAGGGTTCGGATGATAACCTGAAGGTAGATTATTAGTCATAGATGCAGTTGGATGGCGGTCTATGTATTATGTTGTAATGCCCAATCAAGTCTCAAAGGAGTCAAGATGATTAGTATATGCATGCATTTCTTTCTCGGTGTTTGTAAATTTCCCCACTGTAATTTGTTCACCCAGCATGTTATCTATCTTAAGGAGAGCCACCTCTAGTGAACTATGGATCCCGGTCCTTTGCTTTTACATACAATCTACAACTATTTACTGCTTTGTGTTTACTTTCTGCAAACTTTTACTTATTTCCATTCGATACGTTTAATTCTTTGTTTTCCACAAAACACGGTGAGATTGACAACCTCATCGCAAGTTGGGGACAAAGTTCTGTGGTTGTGTTGTGCAGGTCTCCACGTTGCTACTAGCACCGGTAGTGCGCCATGCCAAAGCTCAGCTAGTAACACCTTTGGGGTGTTTCCTTGCTCCTACTGGTTCGATTAAACCTTGGTTTCATAACTGAGGGAAAACTTGCTGTTGTGCTCATCATACCTTCCTCTTGGGGTTCCCAACGAGCTCTATATCGGTCGTCGAGCGCATCAAGACGTTTTCTGGCGCTGTTGCCGGGGAGTCAAGAACATCTTCACAAGGGGATTCCCTCATAACCAATCTCTTTACTTTGTTGTTTTTGTTTTGCTTAGTTTTCTTTTTGCTTTGTTTGCTTGTTTTGTTCTTCAAAAAACACAAAAAAGTTAGTTTTACTAGTTTGCTTTCTTATTGGAAAAACACAAAAAAAATTTAGTTCCTATTTTGAGTGCCACTATGTCTAGCCTTGCTCTAATCACTATGTCACCCGAGGAAATGATTTTCACTTTTAAACAAGGAATCGAGGAAAGTTTTAAGGAAGCTTGGTCTAGAATCTTTGATCTACATGAAAAAACTGAGCCTAAAATGACTCAAAGCTTGTTCCTTAGCAGTTTTTACCTTGGGATTGCTCTTTGCTATAGATATGCCCTAGATGCTATTGTGGGAGGAGATTTCCTCCAATGTAATGAGGATGATGCTATTAATGCTATAAAGAAATTGATCCTCACTTACAACATGCCTAGCCAAACTGATACTTCCTTCGCAAAAATATTTGCTAGGTTGGATACTCTTGAGGCTAGCACTACTAGATTACAAGGGTGCTATAATACTCTTAGGGAGCATCACAATTATGTTCCAATAAATTCTGAACCATCAAAGTGGCTCCCTACAGTAAAGATTGAGATAAACACTGAAAATTTTCAAGCCTGCTGTGATATCATGTCTGAATTTTGCCTTATGCCCAAGGATATTTATGAATCTTTGAATCTTTGGGGGCTTACGGAAGGAGGAAAAGAAATAGCTCTTTCTAATAATACTACCATATTACCTCTTGGAATAGCTGAAGGAGTGTTTACAAAGATCCTTGGGAAAATGATTTCTATTGATTATCTTGTTATTGAATGTGCAGGAAAAGGACAAATTACAATTGGAAGGTCCCTATTAGAACTCCTTGGAGCAATAATAGATGTGGGAAAGGGGACCATGCACCTTTCTTCTCCACCAAACAATCACATTTTCCCAAAGGATAAGAATAAAAATAAGAGAGGTAAGAGCAAGAAAGTTGGTTTTAATGCTTCTTCATTTGAGAACACTTGATTCTTTCTTTGCTTCTTATGCCTAACTTAAAGGCGTTAAAGAAAAGTACTTGTTGGGAGATAACCCAAGAGTTTTATTTGAGTCTTGGAAGTTATTACCTCTGTAATAACCTCTCCTTATCCTTTTTATTTGCTTTTTGTGCCAAGAGTAACCTCTAATGAGAGTGAAGTAATGATTGGGAAAGTTGCTGTCCTGAAACAGATTTTTGTGCTTCACCGTAAACATTCCTGAGAGAACTCTGTATGTCGGATTGAGCTGTACTTTTTTTTGCTTCTGCCCCAGGTTGTTATCTAACTTTAGTTAGTTCAACACTTTTTGATTTGAGCAACAGAAGGTCTTTGAAAAAGTTCGTCTTTACCTGCTGGTCTGTTTTGACAGATTTCTGCCATTTTCTGCATTTGCTTCTTGTTGGTTCCTTTTTGAGTTCTTTTGGGGAATTGAGCTTTTTGAGGGAAGTGCTACAGTAGATAGTGTTCTAATAGAAGTTTATTTGGTGTTATAACTGAACCTTAAGACTTATTTATCTTAAGTGCAGTAATGTTGCTAATAAAGATTGTGTGAAGTTTTGTATGAAGGAAAATTTTTAGGTGTATGGAAGAAATGAGTAATGAGATGAAGGATGGACTAAATCTCAAGCTTGGGGATGCCACGCGTGTCACCCCAAGAAATATCCAAGAAGTACAAGCGTCAAATCTTGGGGATGCCCAAGGCATCCCCTTCTTCATCAATAAAAATCCCAGGTTTCTTCCAAACACTTCATTTTTATTGTTTCATGCACAGTTGTGTTTTTCTTGGAGCGTCTTCCTTTTTGTTTTCGTTTTGGTTTTTAGTTTGCTTGGTTTGCTTAGTTTTCTGAATAAGTTGGTTGGACCCCCTCTTTCATATATTGGTTTGCAATTAGTTTGGTTTGGTTTGGAAAAGAGTAGGAAAGCTCATGCTTATGTGGTAAAAAGAGCTCGTTTTTGACTGTGGCTATGCTTTGTCATGCCGTGCTTGATATTGTTTTGGTTGTATGCTTAGTATTTTTTGCTGTAGCATGACTTGTTATAAACAATTGAGATTTCTTAATGTGCCTTGGATGAATCATGCGTTGTTTTAGCATATTAAAGCATAGTATAGTGGTATTCTCCTTTGATGCTTTATTTGGGTTGACTTGGCACATGCTCACATCATGTTATGACTGTCACAAGCCACCATAGCTTTTATGATCCTTTAGTTTTCAACTTGTAGTATCACTTTATGCTTTGATCAATGATGTTTTATCGCTCTGCATGATTATGGCCATTATTGCTCTCTTAGTTTGTCGCTCCCAGTCTTTTGCTAGCCTCCACAACCAAGTATGAGTTCCACTCATGCGTCCAACTCACTAAACCAAGTATGCTACTATCTTATGCTATTCCAAGTATATTCATGCTTTTGTCTACCTTTCACTTGTTATGAGAAAACTAGTGATTAAAGCTCTCATGAACTTGATGGCACACTTTAATTTTTTTGCATTTAATAAACTTGAACCATTGGGTCCTTCTTTGTTGCGTATATGCTTGCGCTTTATAAGTTGAAGTTAGCAGAACCATGTATCATGGGGAATGCTTTCAACATTGCACTTGTACTTTGTACCCCGCTGATATCATGTTCTTTTGCTTATGGATCCTGGCGGTGTGAAATAAAACTGGAACTTGTAAGATCATGGAGTTTGTATGTGTGTTAGATAAACGCCTGGGCCGCTAGCCTAAGCCATGCCTAATCATGGTGGAAACTTGCAGCATTACCATAATGAGCACTCTATGAAGCATCCTCAATAAAAACCTATGCAAATAGCAAATAAAAAGATCGCTGAGATGCTCATTGTCTGCTTGCCTTGTCATTTTGATTATGGGAAAGCTCCCGTATCATGTGCAAGGGGTACCCCGTTAGCGGTTCTTAATGATACACATATACTTACAATGACAAGAGCTTACTCGTGAATGAAGTTGAGTAGCACGAGGATCGGTCTTCGTAAGTAAGGGGCATGAGATTTCAGTTTATATCTTTGTAGCATGAAGATTGCTGAGATGCTCGTTGTCTGCTTGCCTTGTCATTTTGATATGGGGATTCTTCCGTATCATCGGGCAAGGGGTACCCCGTTGGCGGTTCTCTATCATACACATGTACTTACGATGACAAGAACTTACCGGTGACTAAACTTGAGTAGCATGAGGAGCGGCCCTCGTATACAAGGGACATCAGATTTCTGACTTATACTTCGTCAAGCATGTACACCATAGTTTGTTCACTTTAACCTTAATCACTTCAAGATGCTTATGATACGGGCAATGAGAGATGAAAGCTATAAGTACCATAATTTTTGGAAGCTCTTTATGATACTTGAATCCCTACTTCCTTTTACAAAGGCCTTTCTTCCACCATTATATTGAGTCTCCACCTTCTATCTTTATGCACTTACTTTGAGAGCATAGTGGCCATTCTTAGTTCTATGTGCATTGTCCCAAGACTAGTTGATTGATGCATAACTTGATATTGCTTGTTTTAAACTATTGTATCTAGTCACTCTTATGAACATTGAAGGCGTCCTATACATTTATATTTGCTACTCTATGAGGGACAAGCTGAATACTATTATGCTATGTTTTCTTTATGTGAAACAAACAAACCTCTTACAAAGCATGTTATTCATGAATCTTTTGTTTGTGCCTTTTCATGTTGCATCATAGTTTCTTTGCTTATTGCTAGAACTTTGTCTTTCATGTTATGATTGAAGTACTATGATCCCAGCTTATGAATGTTTTACAAATACTTTGATCAAGTCTTTGATGGTGCATGTCACCTCAAAAATTATTCTTTCTTTTTATCACTTACCTACTCGAGGACGAGCAGGAGTTAAGCTTGGGGATGTTGATACATTGCAAATGTATCTATAATTTTTGATGTTCCATGCTTGGTTTTATCTACTTTCTTATTTTTTGTTCCAACTTTGGAGTACTTTCCATATGATTTCTTGGACTAACCTATTAACAAGAGCCACAGTGCCAGTTGCCTGCTTTCTGCTGTTTTTGGTTCCAGGAAAGTCAGAAAACCAATATTCTCGGAATTGGACAGGACAAAAGCCAAAGTTCCTATTCTACCGGAAGACTCACGGAGCCAGAAGCAGATACGGAGGAGGGCCAGGGCCTGGCCACACCATCTGGTGGCGCGGGCTAGCCCTGGCCGTGCCACCAGGTGGTGTGGGCCCCCTGGCACTCCACCGACCTTGCCTCTTCGCCTATAAGAAGCCTCCCGATACCAAAACCCTAGGGAGTCAATCAGAAATCCACGAAAAGTTCCAGATGCCGCCACCCGGGGGAGATTCGGGGACAGAAGTCTCTGTTAAGCACCTGTGACGGGAAGTGCCCCCGGAGCCATCTCCATCGATCTCCACCGCCATCTCCATCACCGTTGCTGATTCCCATGATGAGGAGGGAGTAGTTCTCTCTCGAGGCTAAGGGTTCTACCGGTAGCTATGTGTTCATCTCTCTCTCTATGCATGATCTTATTGAGATCATGAGCTTGTAATCTATAGATCTACCTTGCTACTCAAGTGCTTAATAGATCTCTGCTCTCCCCATGTGTGTGAAGTTGACAGTGTGCACACCATGGTGGCACTTAGGCTAGAGATTACAAATACTTGTTATGAGTTATATTTGGAGTTGGATGTTTCTATGAAATTGTGGTGTTTGTTTGAACCATCTAGTGGTCAAGGTGATAGTGTGGGGTTTTCTAGATGGGAAAGGCTTACTTTTAGGTGTGTTGTTATAGCCCTACCATGGATTAGAGTGTCCAACCGGAGAGTAGTTCAGAGTAGTATCATAAAGAGAAGATATTTATATGAGAGTGTTCACTAGTGAAAGTATGATCCCTAGGCCTTGTTTCTAAGCACTGAAACACCGTTTGCTACTAGATTAGTTACATGTTTGCTTGCTTCCATCTTTATTTCAGTTTTACTTTAGTCTTTTCCACGCCATCAAGTTACCTTCTATCACCGTTACCACTTATAATTATCCATACCACTTGTATTTCACTATCTCTTCGTTGAACTAGTGCACCTATACACCTGACAAGTGTATTGGGTGTGTTGGGGACACAAGAGACTTCTTGTATCTTGATTGCAGGGTTGCTTGAGAGGGGATACCTTTGACCACTTCCTCCCTGAGTTCAATAAACCTTGAGTGATCCACTTAAGGGAAACTTGCTGCTGTTCTACAAACCTCTGCACTTGGAGGCCCAACAACTGTCTACAAGAATAGAAGTGTGTAGACATCAGGTCTCAATCATGTCTGCATTATTCGCGAACCGTAGGGTGACACACTTAAGAGTTACCGGACACCATTTTGGAGCACATATGTTTCGCATTTAAAGAATTGCAAAGCGCAGGAATTGTTTCGATAGAAACCGGAAATTGTTTCGGGTGAAATTGCAGAAAGTGGTTCTGCATGTGATATTGAAATATTGCAAGGGGTTATATGTGAATGTTTGTTAATTAAAGTAATTAACAAAATTCTGAATAAATTTAATAAAAGAGTTCTAGTAAATGAGAGAGCATTAAACTTGGAGAATTTTAATGCATTTAAAGTAGGGACTTTAAAGGGGAATGTGAAGAGGCATTTTAATGTGGAGGGGTTACCACCACATGAATGGGGGAGGTGAGGAGTCACCCCCCATGCGCCGGCCATGAAGGAGGGGCACCCCCCTCCTCCTATAAAAGGCCACCCTCTTCCTCCTTCTTGCTCACACCTTCTTGTGAAGGATGTCTCTCCCCCTCTAGAATTATTCCCCCATGGTCTTGGATTAGCGATATACATGTTCCCGGTGGCATTTTGTCTGGAAGGAGTTGCTGCTTCCACTGGATCGCTGGAGCGAGGAGGTGGAGGTTGTCCGGTGGCTTGAACGTGTGTGCGAGTACGGATGCGCTGCTAAGTTGCGGCGCTCGGACTTCCTCACGATCTTGAGATCGGCAAGTGTACGAGTACATCAACCATGAGTTCCTACTCGTTAACAAAACTCGTTGTCTTCGAGGGTAAGTTCTTGTTGGATGTATGTCCACCCGTTGCTTTGTACCTAGCAGGTAGATCTTGGCGTGTAGTTCTCATTGTAGGAATTTTTTTGTTTTCTGTGCTGCGGACCCAACAGTGGTATCAGAGCCAGGTCTATGCGTAGGTGCTTTGCACGGGTAGTACACATATGTTTATATGTGGGCGATGATGATCATGTTATTGCATCTTCTATGTATTTTAGATATTGGTGGCATAGTGGGATGAAGCGGCCCGGACCAACCTTACATGTCATCGTACATGAGACCGGTTCCACGACTGACATGCAACTTGTTTTGCATAAGTGGTCATGGGTGTCTCTCCTACTATAGTCAATATCTGATTTACAACGAGTTGCTAATAACTTGGTTATCCTCGTTGTGGTTCATGTTCGTAGATAAGAACGGTTCTATCTCCGAAAGCCCTAAGCCATGTAAAACTTGCAATTGATAAATTAGAGGCGTCTAGTTTAGATCGTGCTAGGGTAGTGTCTTGATATGGTATTGTTGTAAGTAGATGTATGATAGATACTCTTACAACACATTCAACGTGTAAGTTCCATAGACCTTGGCCTTACACATAAAGGAATGATAGAGATCATACCACGATGCAAATGATAGAGATCAAATGCATGGACCATATCATCTCACTTTACACATTAGATGTTAGCATCTTATACTACTAGTTTGGCGCTTTTGGTAGCATTGTAAGATGATCCCTCATTTAGATATCAAGATAAAATGTGTTCTTCCTTGAGTATGCACCGTTCTATGGATCGTGTTTTGAGACATCACGTGATGATCGGGTGTACTCGACTCTACGCTTTCATACAACGGGTGTAAGACAGTTTTACACACGTGAGTACTAAGGTTCTTACTTGGCGAGCCTAGCATGTACAGACATGGCCTCGGAACACGGACCGAAAGGTTAATCATGAGTCATATAGTTGATATGATGCCCATATTGATGCTCGCCTTTGAAGCTACACCGACTCACGTGATGATCGGACCTTGTGTAGTGGATTTGGTTCATGTAATCACCAAAAAGGCACGAGGGATGTCGTTTTTGAGTGGGAGTTCATTTCTAATTTGGATTAGTCTAACTCAATTTGTCATAAACTAAATCAAAGTGAATTTGCATAATTTGTTGTAGTCATTGGCGTCTGTTCACTACCTTATGCTTAGTTTTAATTGAGATAATAGAACTATATAATTCTGGATATTTACTTTACGAACTGGTATCGTATTGTTTTGAATGTCAATTTAAAGTTTATAAGTCCTATTTCAAACTTTCAGCAAACTCCATTTACTCCGTGAAGTTTAATAAGTAGTATTAAATCAAGAGTAAGAATTCCAATGTTAGTATCTAAAGTATCATGTTTGCCTCCATGATTATTGATATTCAAAAGTTGTTTTAATATCAAGATTATATAGGAGCTGAAAATTGTTTCAGAAACCATCATGTGTGAAAGATATTGTGATATCTGAAACAATGTTTTTGGTTGCATTATGATAGAGTATAATTTAGCAAAATACATGTTCTCATATTGTATGAGAATTTGTGAAGGATGGAGATGCTAAGCATCCGGATCTCCCAAAAAGGTTTTAGGAACTAACATTATACTCGCGATTCTTCCTTATAGGCTATAGTAGCTTGATCATGAAAGTTGTCTAAAATGTTTACTACACTAACAGATTACTAAAGAATGGATTTTTGAAAGAATACCAAACATTTGATGATGGTGATCCACTTCAAAGTGCAAGTCCAAAGGTATTAGTATTTGACTATATACGCTTTGTACTATGTGTCATGTGAATGACACCACTATTGATGTTGATAGATTCTTTTATAAGAAAAGGAATTGTTGAAAGAGAATCTATAAAATATTTGGTAGAAAAGAAAAGGTTGGAGATGTCCAACTTAGGTATATAGAAGATATACATGTTATGGCTGTATTCCTTGCTTGTTAAGCAATGTGGTTCTGAGGTATTGGATACCGGTATTGGATACCGAATTGGTTGGTATGAAGTGTCATACAGGACAACGCAATTCATGAACTGCAATGGCCTAAGTAACTAGCAAGAGAATAAGTGATGATGTTCATCGAAAACAAATAAAGTGTTATTGTGTTTTTCGTTGTCGTCAAACCTAGCCTTCAAGATTTGTTTAAATAATTGTTATTTTGTTCCGGTATTATGAGAACAATGGATGTTCAAATAATTACTGTATTCCATAAAGGATGGATGAACTTTTACAAGTCTAGTGGGAGAAATCACATCCATAAACACTATTGCTAAAATGTCGCAAGACAAATGATTGAAAGATCACTTATGAAGTGACATCGCTGTTTAAATTATATTTGAAAGAAAACATGAAGAAACTCCATGTTGATGGATTTTTGGAGTCTTTGATTTTGATCAATTAACGCTTGTGAAAATTTCCTCGAGATAATTGAAACTCTGTCCATAGGCCAAAGAGGAACGGATGACTAGCTTATTGGAAATTGTGCATGCTGATGTGCATAGTCCATTATGTGTAGCCATATGCGATGGATCTTTTTGCTTCATATGCTTCCTCCAAAAATTTAAGTGAATATATCTATATATTTACTTAATAAGGAAGAAGTATGAAACATTTGAAAGTTGTTCAAAGACTTTCAAGATGAAGTGGAAAATCATTGTAACAAGAAAATAGAGTTTATGATTTGATCATAAAGGAAGATATTTGAGTTACATGTTTAGCAAAAACACCTAAGATTTGAGAAATTGTTCCATGATTTGTGTTTCCCGATAAACCATAGGAGTATGGCATATTCGAGAGATGAAATCAAACCATGTTTGACATGGTAAGATCAAAGGTGTCATTTATAAAACTGCCATTATGTTTTAAGGATTGAAGCTTTAGAGACTACCGCTTTTACACTGAAAAGAGCACCATCGTGATCCGTTGAAATGACACCATATAAGTTATGGTTTGGGATAAAACCCTAATTGTCTTTTCTTAAATTTTGGTATGCTATGCATAAGTAAAATGTTTACAACCAAAGTCAGATAAGCACGTCTTTGTAGGTTATCCCAAAGAATTTGTTGGGAATTTCTCCATAACACCGAGTACAAAAGAGTTTGTTACTTGGAACGTCAAGTTTCTTGAGAAGGAATTTTCGCGAAAAGTTAAGTGGGAGGACAATAGAACTTGGATAAGGTTGTTGAACCTTAGCTATATGTGATGAGTAGCGCAGTGCCGAAAAGTGTCCCGGTGGCGGCCACAATGCTCATGGCTCCCGTGATTACAAAAGGTGTGATCTCGGAGATTAGAGTTCCTATTGAACCGTGTGGGTCGGTAAGAATCAAATAGTGTGATTTGATAAGCAAGTCGTTATTGTTTTGAAAATGATGAATCGACTACATGCAAAGAAGCGATGATGGGCCCTGACTCCATAAAATCACTAGAAGTCATAGAATTCGTGATAGTATCCATACACGAGAAATCAAGTTTCTGAACTTGGAAGACCCTCCGGAAAGGCATGAAGAAATAGACATGGATGTTTAACATCTATGAAATAGTCGACATGTCGGAAAGAAGTTTACAACAATGTTCAAGGAGTTGACTATGACAAGATTTGATCTTTCATAGCGATATTTAGTCTTGATAGATTAATGTAGTAACCACTACACATAATTTGGTATATGGTAGTTGAATAAACAAAACAAGGTTCTTCTAAAAGAATGGTTACCTAGGACGTGTACATGATACGGTCCAAAGGGTTTTGTTAATTCAAAGGGTGCTAAAAGGGCATGCAAACTTCAATAGTTGAAGTAAGCATAGCGGAGTTGGAATCTTCACCATAATGAAACTGTTAAAAGAGTTTAAATTCATCAGAGATGATGAAGATGCTTGCATTTGCAAGAAATTAAGTGGGAGCGCTGAGACATATTTCTAATACATTGTGTAGAGGACATATTGTTGATTGGAAATGATGTATCTTGTATTGACACAAGTTAAGAATTTCATTAAAATGAGATTTCGGTGAAAGACTTGGGCAAACCCGGAATATTTGGCATCAATATCTATATGGATAGATTGAGACGCTAATATGGCTGTGCTAGACATACATATATGAGATATTGAAAGGGTTCAATATGGAAACAACAAGAAAGGTTCTTGCTGCATGGAAAGGATTGTATCAAAATTCAAGTGTTTCAACACTTGGTGAGTAAAATCACATGAAGATTTTGATCGATTATACCATGATATGTATATATCCAGAATGTCCTATGCTCTAAATGTTATGAGCACATACCAGAATGATTCATGAGATGATCATTGGACGATAGTAAAGATATTCTTATGAGCTTTGGAAGAACTAAGAATATATCATGTATAAGTGACAAATAGTTAAAGGTAGTTCATTGTAAAGTGTTACATTGATACTAGTTTTGTCACAAGATACAAATTAAATTTATCTCAATTTAGACTATGGGTGGCACAATGTAATGGAAAGGATGTTCCATGATGGATTTGGATGAGTTCCAAAGTTGAGACATTGTGACGGATACTACAACAAAAGGCTAAGTATATAACTGCTATAGTAGCAGCAAAGGAGGGCATTTGTGTTAAGTAGTTTGTTATCAAACTAGGTGTGGTTCAAAGCGGGCTAATACTATGAAGATATATTGTGTGACAATAATATCAGCATATTTTAACCGGAACTAAAGGTCTCACCAAAGGACCAAATTTATACAATGCCATCTCATTTGAGAATGAGTGATGCGTAGAGACGCAAAGACATGCAAATACACACGGACCTGAAACTGACAGATCCGGAGATTATGTTAACCACTATCAATCACGTATATGCAACACTAGAAAGCCATAGGTGTTCAATACGCAAAGTTTTTCAAACTAGATTATTGACTCTAGTGCAAGTGGGAGACTGAAGGAATATGCCCGAGAGGCAATAATAAAGTGGTTATTATCTTATTCCCTGTTTATGATAAATGTTTATTTTGCATGCTATAATTGTATTGATTGGAAACGTCAATACATGTGTATTTAATAAACAAAAAGGGTTCCTAGTTATGCCTCTCTAATAGACTAGCTTGTTGATTAACAAAATGATCAAGGTTTCCTGATCATGGACATTGGATGTTGTTAATAACAAGGTCACAACATTGGTGGAATGATGTGATGAACATTCATTCGAAGTATAGCATTACGATCAAAGTCATTATGTTTATATTGCTATAACATCATACGAAGTAATCTTTATCCTTAGACCATGAAATCATGTTAATTGCTAACACCGAAGAGTATCTTGATAACATCAAACGTCACACCGTAACAGGGTGACTATAAAGATGGGTTCAGTGCTACAAAGGTGTTATGTTGAGCCTCATGGATCAAGAGTGGAATTTGTCAATCCCGATGACGGATATATATACTCTGGTCCCTCTCGGTGATATCACATTGAGATAGCTTGCAAGCAAGTGATGTGATCACTAGAATGTTATATCACAGGAACGAAAAGAGTACATGTCGATAATTGAGATCAAACTAGGTATGGAGATACCAATGATCGAATCTCGGACATGTAATATATCGCGAGACAAAGGGATTTAGTTACTAGCGTTAAAGGTTCTCATGATCACAGAAGTCATCGTTGAATGAGTAGGAGTCAGTATGGATCTCCAGGTCCCGCTTCTAATTATTGATCTGAGAGGCGTCTCAATCATGTCTGCATTATTCACGAACCGTAGGGTGACACACTTAAGAGTTACCGGACACCATTTTGGAGCACATATGTTTCACAAAAGAATTGCAAAGCATGAATTGTTTCAATAGAAACCGGAAATTGTTTGGTGAAATTGCGAAAGTGGTTCTGCATGTGATATTGAAATATTGCAAGGGGTTATATGTGAATGTTTGTTAATTAAAGTAATTAACAAAATTCTGAATAAATTTAATAAAAGAGTTCTATTAAATGAGAGAGCATTAAACTTGGAGAATTTTAATGCATTTAAATTAGGGACTTTAAAGGGGAATGTGAAGAGGCATTTTAATATGGAGGGGTTACCACTACATGAATGGGAGGTGAGGAGTCACCCCCATGCGCCGCCATGAAGGAGGGCACCCTCCTCCTCCTATAAAGGCCACCCTCTTCCTCACACCTCCTTGTGAAGGATCTCTCTCCCCTCTAGAATTATTCCCCATGGTCTCAGATTAGCGAGATACATGTTCCGGTGGCATTTCATCCGGAAGGAGTTCTTCGCTCACCGGATCGCTGGAGCGAGGAGGTGGAGGCTGTCCGGTGGCTTGAACGTGTGTGCGAGTACGGATGCGCTGCTAAGTTGCGGCGCTCGGACTTCCTCACGATCTTGAGATCGGCAAGTGTACGACTACATCAACCACGAGTTCCTACTCGTTAACAAAACTCGTTGTCTTCGAGGGTAAGTTCTCGTTGGATGTATGTCCACCCGTTGCTTTGTACCTAGTAGATAGATCTTGGCGTGTAGTTCTCATCGTAGGAAATTTTTTGTTTTCTATGCTGCGGACCCAACAATTAGAACTAGAAGTGGTGCTGCTACCCAGGATCCTCTATATCCTGAGGGGCATCCCAAAAGAATTGAGCAGGATTCTCAACAAGCTGAAAATAGTGGCTCTACTCATAAGAAAAGGAAAAAGAAACATAAAACTGTTGTAGAACCCTCTGAACCTGCTATAGATCCTAATAGTATATCCATCTCTGATGCTGAAACTAAAAGTGGTAATGAAGAAAATGAAGTTCCTAATGAAGAAAAAGTTGAAGAAGAACCTGAAAACCACACTAAGAATACTAAATACACTAAAGAAGATTTTATTGCTAAGAAACATGGTAGTGAAACAGAACCTTGGGTCCAAAAACCTATGCCTTTCCCTGATAAGAAACACAAGTCAAAGGAAGATGAACACTATAATAAGTTTTGTGAGTGGATGAAACCTTTATTCCTGCAAATTCCTTTGACTGGCGCTATCAAATTGCCTCCTTACTCAAAGTATATGAAGGATATTGTCTCGAATAAAAGGAAGATCCCTAATGAAGAAATATCTACTTTGCTTGCTAATTATTCCTTTAATGGTAAGGTTCCAAAAAAACTTGGAGACCCAGGGATTCCAACTATCCCTTTCTATTAAGAACAGTTATGTTAGAACTGCTTTGTGTGATTTGGGAGCTGGAGTTAGTGTTATGCCTTTTTGTCTCTATAAGAGGCTTCAACTAGAAAAATTAATACCAACTGATATATCTTTGCAAATGGCTGATAAATCTACCACTGTTCCTGTTGGTATATGTGAGGATGTACCTGTTCAAGTGGCTCATAATTTCTTGGTATGAACTAATTTTGTTGTGCTTGAAATGCCTGAAGATGATAATATGTCTATTATTCTTGGGAGACCTTTTCTTAATACTGCAGGAGCTGTTATTAATTGTAATCAAGGAAAGGTGACCTTTAATGTTAATGACAAGGAACATACTGTCTATTTCCCCAAGAAGATTGAAAGGACTTATGGTTTGAATTCAATTGAACATGTTGAGGGCATTCAAGTTGGAGAAATATATTGTCCCATACCAAGAGAAAAATTTGAAATTATTATGATTGGGACCATTGCTATCAAGGTTGAGGTAACATAATCACTAGTGAAATACAAGTTTTGTCTCATATGAAATTGTTTTGGTAGCAAGACCTGATCAACCTTGTTAACAAAAGGATTTCGTTGAACAAAACAATGTTTTCACAATGACTATCTCCGCTTACTTCTATTCTATCCATTTTAGTTTTTGCTTATGCCTAACTTAAAGGCGTTAAAGAAAAGTACTTATTGGGAGATAACCCAAAAGTTTTAGATGAGTCTTGAAAGTTATTACTTTAGTAATAACCACTCCTTATCCTTTTTATTTGGTTTTTGTGCCAAGAGTAACCTCTAATGAGAGAGAAGTAATGATTGGGAAAGTAGTTGTCCCGAAACAGATTTCTATGCTTCAACGTAAACATTCGTGTAAAATCTCTGTATGTCCTTTTGAAGCGTGAATTTTTGTGCTTCTTCCCCAGGTTGTTATCTAACTTTCGTTAGTTCAACATGTTTTGATTTGAGCAACAGAAGGTCTTCGAAAAAATTCGTCTTTACATGCTGGTCTGTTTTGACAGATTTCTGTCATTTTCTGCATCTGCTTCTTGTTGGTTCCTTTTTGAGTTCTTTTGGAGAATTGAGATTTTTGAGGGAAGTGATACATTATCTAGTGTTTTAATGGAAGTTTTATTGGTGTTAGAACTGAACTTAAAGACTTATTATCTTGAGTGCACTAATGTTGCTAATAAAGATTGTGTGAAGTTTTGTATGAAGGAAAATTTTCAGGTGTATGGAAGGAATGATGTAATGAGATGAAGAATGGACTAAAGATCAAGCTTGGGGATGCCACGCGTGTCACCCCAAGAAGTACAAGCGTCAAAGCTTGGGGATGCCCAAGGCATCCCCTTCTTCATCAATAAAAATCCCAGGTTTGTTCCAAACGCTTCATTTTTATTGTTTCATGCACATTTGTGTTGTTCTTGGAGCGTCTTCTTTTTCGTTTTCATTTTGGTTTTTCGTTTGCGTTGTTTTTCTTAGTTTGCTGAATAAATTGGTTGGACCCCCTCTTTCATACATTGGTTTTTAAATAGTTTGGTTTGGTTTGGAAAAGAGTAGGAAAGCTCATGCTTATGTGGTTAAAAGAGTTTGTTTTTGATTGTGGCTTTGTCATGCCATGCTTGATATTTTTTTGGCTTTATGCTTAGTATTCTTTGTTGTAGCATGACTTGTTATAAACAATTGAGATTGCTTAATTTGCCTTGGAAGAATCATGCGTTGTTTTAGCATATTAAAGCATAGTATTGTGGTATTCTCCTTTGATGCTTTATTTGGGTTGACTTGGCACATGCTCA
Source organism: Avena insularis (assembly GCA_023614405.1). Taxonomy (NCBI): domain Eukaryota; kingdom Viridiplantae; phylum Streptophyta; class Magnoliopsida; order Poales; family Poaceae; genus Avena; species Avena insularis. The sequence continues at coordinate 454,833,625 of CM042693.1, read as the reverse complement.
CACCATGTTATGACTATCCCAAGTCACCATAAGCCTTTATGATCCTTTAGTTTTCAACTTGTAGTATCACTTTATGTTTTGATCAATGATGTTTTGTCGCTCTGCATGATTATGGCCATTATTGCTCTCTCGTTTGTCACTCCCTTTCTATTGCTAGCCTTCACTTGTGCTGAGTATAACCTTTACTCGTGCATCCAAATCCCCAAAACCAATATTACCAAAAGTGTCCACCATACCTACCTATTAGCATCATTTTCTATCCCATGCATATTAAGTATGCCTTGTTTTCTTCCGAATAAAATGTTTGCTTGTTATGAGAAAGTTAGTTAGTAAAGCTCTCACGAACTTGATGGCACACTTTATTTTCTTGCACTTAATAAACCTGAACCATTGCGTCCTTCTTTGTTGTGTATATGCTTGCGCTTTATAAGTTGAAGTTAGCAGAACCATGTATCATGGGGAACGCTTTCAACATTGCACTAGTACTTTGTACCTCGTTGATATCATGTTCTTTTGCTTATGGATCCCAGCGGTGTGAAATAAAAGTGGAACTTGTAAGATCATGGAGTTTGTATGTATGTTAGAGAAACGCCTGGGCCGCTAGCCTAAGCCATGCCTAATCATGGTGGAAACTTGCAGCATAACCATAATGAGCATTCTATAAAGCATCCTCAATAAAAATCTATGCACATAGTAAATAAAAAGATCGTTGAGATGCTCATTGTCTGCTTGCCTTGTCATTTTGATTATGGGATAGCTCCTGTATCATGTGCAAGGGGTACCCCGTTGGCGGTTCTTTATGATACGTATATACTTACAATGACAAGAGCTTACTCGTGACTGAAGTTGAGTAGCATGATGATCGGTCTTCGTAAGTAAGGGGCATGAGACTTTGATTTATAACTTGTCAAGCATATCCTCTTAGTTGTGTCACTTTAACCTTAACCATTTAAAGATGCTTATGATAGGGGCAATGAGATCTCAAAGCTAATGAGTACCATACTTTCAGCATTTGGAAGCCTTTCAAACTTTTCAAAACCTGTTCATTTCCTTGTTGAGTCTCCACACATTCTATGAGCACTTTCTTGAGAGCACAGTGGCCATTCTTAGTTCTATATGCATTGTTCCAAGACTTGTTGATTGATGCATACCTTGATATTGCTTGTTTTAAACTATTTGTATCTAGTCACTCTTGTGAACTTTGAAGGTGTCCTATGCATTTATATTTTGTACTCTATGAGGGACAAGATGAATGCCATTATGCTATGTTTTCTTTATGTGAAACAAACAAATGTCTTGCAAAGCATTGTTATTCATGAATCTTTTGTTTGTGCCTTTTCATGTTGCATCATAGTTTCTTTGTCTTATTGCTAGAACTTTGTCTCTCATGTTATGATTGAAGTACACCATAGTTTGTTCACTTTAACCTTAATCACTTCAAGATGCTTATGATACGGGCAATGAGAGATGAAAGCTATAAGTACCATAATTTTTGGAAGCTCTTTATGATACTTGAATCCCTACTTCCTTTTACAAAGGCCTTTCTTCCACCATTATATTGAGTCTCCACCTTCTATCTTTATGCACTTACTTTGAGAGCATAGTGGCCATTCTTAGTTCTATGTGCATTGTCCCAAGACTAGTTGATTGATGCATAACTTGATATTGCTTGTTTTAAACTATTGTATCTAGTCACTCTTATGAACATTGAAGGCGTCCTATACATTTATATTTGCTACTCTATGAGGGACAAGCTGAATACTATTATGCTATGTTTTCTTTATGTGAAACAAACAAACCTCTTGCAAAGCATGTTATTCATGAATCTTTTGTTTGTGCCTTTTCATGTTGCATCATAGTTTCTTTGCTTATTGCTAGAACTTTGTCTTTCATGTTATGATTGAAGTACTATGATCCCAGCTTATGAATGTTTTACAAATACTTTGATCAAGTCTTTGATGGTGCATGTCACCTCAAAATTATTCTTTCTTTTATCACTTACCTACTCGAGGACGAGCAGGAGTTAAGCTTGGGGATGTTGATACATTGCAAATGTATCTATAATTTTGATGTTCCATGCTTGGTTTTATCTACTTTCTTATTTTTGTTCCAACTTTGGAGTACTTTCCATATGATTTCTTGGACTAACCTATTAACAAGAGCCCACAGTGCGATTGCCTGCTTTCGCTGTTTTTGGTTCAGAAAGTCGGAAAACCAATATTCTCGGAATTGGGCAGGACAAAGCCAAAGTTCCTATTCTACCGAAGACTCACGGGCTGAAGGAGATACGGAGGGCTGGCCACACCATCTGGTGGCCTTGGCTAGCCCCCGTGCCACCAGGTGGTGTGGGCCCCCTGGCACTCCACCGACCTTGCCTCTTCGCCTATAAGAAGCCTCCCGATACCAAAACCCTAGGGAGTCAATCAGAAATCCACGAAAAGTTCCATGATGCCCGCCACCGAAGGGGAGATTGGGGACAGAAGTCTCTGTTAGGCACCTCACGGACGGGAAGTGCTGAGCCATCTCCATCGATCTCCACCGCCATCTCCATCACCGCTTTGATTCCCATGATGAGGAGGAGTAGTTCTCTCTCGAGGCTAAGGGTTCTACCGGTAGCTATGTGTTCATCTCTCTCTATGCATGATCTTATTGAGATCATGAGCTTGTAATCTATAGATCTACCTTGCTACTCAAGTGCTTAATAGATCTCTGCTCTCCCCATGTGTGTGAAGTTGACAGTGTGCACACCATGGTGGCACTTAGGCTAGAGATTACAAATACTTGTTATGAGTTATATTTGGAGTTGGATGTTTCTATGAAATTGTGGTGTTTGTTTGAACCATCTAGTGGTCAAGGTGACAGTGTGGGGTTTTCTAGATGGGAAAGGCTTACTTTTAGGTGTGTTGTTATAGCCCTACCATGGATTAGAGTGTCCAACCGGAGAGTAGTTCAGAGTAGTATCATAAAGAGAAGATATTTATATGAGAGTTCACTAGTGAAAGTATGATCCCTAGGCCTTGTTTCTAAGCACTGAAACACCGTTTGCTACTAGATTAGTTACATGTTTGCTTGCTTCCATCTTTATTTCAGTTTTACTTTAGTCTTTTCCACGCCATCAAGTTACCTTCTATCACCGTTACCACTTATAATTATCCATACCACTTGTATTTCACTATCTCTTCGTTGAACTAGTGCACCTATACACCTGACAAGTGTATTGGGTGTGTTGGGGACACAAGAGACTTCTTGTATCTTGATTGCAGGGTTGCTTGAGAGGGGATACCTTTGACCACTTCCTCCCTGAGTTCAATAAACCTTGAGTGATCCACTTAAGGGAAACTTGCTGCTGTTCTACAAACCTCTGCACTTGGAGGCCCAACAACTGTCTACAAGAATAGAAGTGTGTAGACATCAGGTCTCAATCATGTCTGCATTATTCGCGAACCGTAGGGTGACACACTTAAGAGTTACCGGACACCATTTTGGAGCACATATGTTTCAGACGAAAGAATTGCAAAGCGCAGGAATTGTTTCGATAGAAACCGGAAATTGTTTCGGGTGAAATTGCAGAAAGTGGTTCTGCATGTGATATTGAAATATTGCAAGGGGTTATATGTGAATGTTTGTTAATTAAAGTAATTAACAAAATTCTGAATAAATTTAATAAAAGAGTTCTAGTAAATGAGAGAGCATTAAACTTGGAGAATTTTAATGCATTTAAAGTAGGGACTTTAAAGGGGAATGTGAAGAGGCATTTTAATGTGGAGGGGTTACCACCACATGAATGGGGAGGTGAGAGTCACCCCATGCTTGACCATGAAGGAGGGGCACCCCCCTCCTCCTATAAAAGGCCACCCTCTTCCTCCTTCTTGCTCACACCTTCTTGTGAAGGATGTCTCTCCCCCTCTAGAATTATTCCCCCATGGTCTTGGATTAGCGATATACATGTTCCCGGTGGCATTTTGTCTGGAAGGAGTTGCTGCTTCCACTGGATCGCTGGAGTGAGGAGGTGGAGGTTGTCCGGTGGAACGCGTGTGCGATGCGGATCTTGCTGCTAAGTTGCGGCGCTCGGACTTCCTCACGATCTTGAGATCGGCAAGTGTACGAGTACATCAACCATGAGTTCCTACTCGTTAACAAAACTCGTTGTCTTCGAGGGTAAGTTCTTGTTGGATGTATGTCCACCCGTTGCTTTGTACCTAGCAGGTAGATCTTGGCGTGTAGTTCTCATTGTAGGAAATTTTTTGTTTTCTGTGCTGCGGACCCAACAGTGGTATCAGAGCCAGGTCTATGCGTAGGTGCTTTGCACGGGTAGTACACATATGTTTATATGTGGGCGATGATGATCATGTTATTGCATCTTCTATGTATTTTAGATATTGGTGGCATAGTGGGATGAAGCGGCCCGGACCAACCTTACATGTCATCGTACATGAGACCGGTTCCACGACTGACATGCAACTTGTTTTGCATAAGTGGCTGGCGGGTGTCTGTCTCTCCTACTATAGTCAATATCTGATTTACAACGAGTTGCTAATAACTTGGTTATCCTCGTTGTGGTTCATGTTCGTAGATAAGAACGGTTCTATCTCCGAAAGCCCTAAGCCATGTAAAACTTGCAATTGATAAATTAGAGGCGTCTAGTTTAGATCGTGCTAGGGTAGTGTCTTGATATGGTATTGTTGTAAGTAGATGTATGATAGATACTCTTACAACACATTCAACGTGTAAGTTCCATAGACCTTGGCCTTACACATAAAGGAATGATAGAGATCATACCACGATGCAAATGATAGAGATCAAATGCATGGACCATATCATCTCACTTTACACATTAGATGTTAGCATCTTATACTACTAGTTTGGCGCTTTTGGTAGCATTGTAAGATGATCCCTCATTTAGATATCAAGATAAAATGTGTTCTTCCTTGAGTATGCACCGTTCTATGGATCGTGTTTTGAGACATCACGTGATGATCGGGTGTACTCGACTCTACGCTTTCATACAACGGGTGTAAGACAGTTTTACACACGTGAGTACTAAGGTTCTTACTTGGCGAGCCTAGCATGTCTGAACATGGCCTCGAACACGGACGAAAGGTTAATCATGAGTCATATAGTTGATATGATGCCCATATTGATGCTCGCCTTTGAAGCTACACCGACTCACGTGATGATCGGACCTTGTGTAGTGGATTTGGTTCATGTAATCACCAAAAAGGCACGAGGGATGTCGTTTTTGAGTGGGAGTTCATTTCTAATTTGGATTAGTCTAACTCAATTTGTCATAAACTAAATCAAAGTGAATTTGCATAATTTGTTGTAGTCATTGGCGTCTGTTCACTACCTTATGCTTAGTTTTAATTGAGATAATAGAACTATATAATTCTGGATATTTACTTTACGAACTGGTATCGTATTGTTTTGAATGTCAATTTAAAGTTTATAAGTCCTATTTCAAACTTTCAGCAAACTCCATTTACTCCGTGAAGTTTAATAAGTAGTATTAAATCAAGAGTAAGAATTCCAATGTTAGTATCTAAAGTATCATGTTTGCCTCCATGATTATTGATATTCAAAAGTTGTTTTAATATCAAGATTATATAGGAGCTGAAAATTGTTTGAAACCATCATGTGAAAGATATTGTGATATCTGAAACAATGTTTTTGGTTGCATTATGATAGAGTATAATTTAGCAAAATACATGTTCTCATATTGTATGAGAATTTGTGAAGGATGGAGATGCTAAGCATCCGGATCTCCCAAAAAGGTTTTAGGAACTAACATTATACTCGCGATTCTTCCTTATAGGCTATAGTAGCTTGATCATGAAAGTTGTCTAAAATGTTTACTACACTAACAGATTACTAAAGAATGGATTTTTGAAAGAATACCAAACATTTGATGATGGTGATCCACTTCAAAGTGCAAGTCCAAAGGTATTAGTATTTGACTATATACGCTTTGTACTATGTGTCATGTGAATGACACCACTATTGATGTTGATAGATTCTTTTATAAGAAAAGGAATTGTTGAAAGAGAATCTATAAAATATTTGGTAGAAAAGAAAAGGTTGGAGATGTCCAACTTAGGTATATAGAAGATATACATGTTATGGCTGTATTCCTTGCTTGTTAAGCAATGTGGTTCTGAGGTATTGGATACCGGTATTGGATACCGAATTGGTTGGTATGAAGTGTCATACAGGACAACGCAATTCATGAACTGCAATGGCCTAAGTAACTAGCAAGAGAATAAGTGATGATGTTCATCGAAAACAAATAAAGTGTTATTGTGTTTTTCGTTGTCGTCAAACCTAGCCTTCAAGATTTGTTTAAATAATTGTTATTTTGTTCCGGTATTATGAGAACAATGGATGTTCAAATAATTACTGTATTCCATAAAGGATGGATGAACTTTTACAAGTCTAGTGGGAGAAATCACATCCATAAACACTATTGCTAAAATGTCGCAAGACAAATGATTGAAAGATCACTTATGAAGTGACATCGCTGTTTAAATTATATTTGAAAGAAAACATGAAGAAACTCCATGTTGATGGATTTTTGGAGTCTTTGATTTTGATCAATTAACGCTTGTGAAAATTTCCTCGAGATAATTGAAACTCTGTCCATAGGCCAAAGAGGAACGGATGACTAGCTTATTGGAAATTGTGCATGCTGATGTGCATAGTCCATTATGTGTAGCCATATGCGATGGATCTTTTTGCTTCATATGCTTCCTCCAAAAATTTAAGTGAATGTATCTATATATTTACTTAATAAGGAAGAAGTATGAAACATTTGAAAGTTGTTCAAAGACTTTCAAGATGAAGTGGAAAATCATTGTAACAAGAAAATAGAGTTTATGATTTGATCATAAAGGAAGATATTTGAGTTACATGTTTAGCAAAAACACCTAAGATTTGAGAAATTGTTCCATGATTTGTGTTTCCCGATAAACCATAGGAGTATGGCATATTCGAGAGATGAAATCAAACCATGTTTGACATGGTAAGATCAAAGGTGTCATTTATAAAACTGCCATTATGTTTTAAGGATTGAAGCTTTAGAGACTACCGCTTTTACACTGAAAAGAGCACCATCGTGATCCGTTGAAATGACACCATATAAGTTATGGTTTGGGATAAAACCCTAATTGTCTTTTCTTAAATTTTGGTATGCTATGCATAAGTAAAATGTTTACAACCAAAGTCAGATAAGCACGTCTTTGTAGGTTATCCCAAAGAATTTGTTGGGAATTTCTCCATAACACCGAGTACAAAAGAGTTTGTTACTTGGAACGTCAAGTTTCTTGAGAAGGAATTTTCGCGAAAAGTTAAGTGGGAGGACAATAGAACTTGGATAAGGTTGTTGAACCTTAGCTATATGTGATGAGTAGCGCAGTGCCGAAAAGTGTCCCGGTGGCGGCCACAATGCTCATGGCTCCCGTGATTACAAAAGGTGTGATCTCGGAGATTAGAGTTCCTATTGAACCGTGTGGGTCGGTAAGAATCAAATAGTGTGATTTGATAAGCAAGTCGTTATTGTTTTGAAAATGATGAATCGACTACATGCAAAGAAGCGATGATGGGCCCTGACTCCATAAAATCACTAGAAGTCATAGAATTCGTGATAGTATCCATACACGAGAAATCAAGTTTCTGAACTTGGAAGACCCTCCGGAAAGGCATGAAGAAATAGACATGGATGTTTAACATCTATGAAATAGTCGACATGTCGGAAAGAAGTTTACAACAATGTTCAAGGAGTTGACTATGACAAGATTTGATCTTTCATAGCGATATTTCGTCTTGATAGATTAATGTAACCACTACTACATAATTTGGTATATGGTAGTTGAATAAACAAAACAAGGTTCTTCTAAAGAATGGTTACCTAGGGCGTGTACATGATACGGTCCAAAGGGTTTGTTAATTCAAAGGGTGCTAAAAGGGCATGCAAACTTCAATAGTCGAAGTAAGCATAGCGGAGTTGGACTCTTCACCATAATGCCACTGTTAAAAGAGTTTAAATTCATCAGAGATGATGAAGATGCTTGCATTTGCAAGAAATTAAGTGGGAGCGCTGAGACATATTTCTAATACATTGTGTAGAGGACATATTGTTGATTGGAAATGATGTATCTTGTATTGACACAAGTTAAGAATTTCATTAAAATGAGATTTCGGTGAAAGACTTGGGCAAACCCGGAATATTTGGCATCAATATCTATATGGATAGATTGAGGCGCTAATATGGCTGTGCCAGACATACATATATGAGATATTGAAAGGGTTCAATATGGAAACAACAAGAAAGGTTCTTGCTGCATGGAAAGGATTGTATCAAAATTCAAGTGTTTCAACACTTGGTGAGTAAAATCACATGAAGATTTTGATCGATTATACCATGATATGTATATATCCAGAATGTCCTATGCTCTAAATGTTATGAGCACATACCAGAATGATTCATGAGATGATCATTGGACGATAGTAAAGATATTCTTATGAGCTTTGGAAGAACTAAGAATATATCATGTATAAGTGACAAATAGTTAAAGGTAGTTCATTGTAAAGTGTTACATTGATACTAGTTTTGTCACAAGATACAAATTAAATTTATCTCAATTTAGACTATGGGTGGCACAATGTAATGGAAAGGATGTTCCATGATGGATTTGGATGAGTTCCAAAGTTGAGACATTGTGACGGATACTACAACAAAAGGCTAAGTATATAACTGCTATAGTAGCAGCAAAGGAGGGCATTTGTGTTAAGTAGTTTGTTATCAAACTAGGTGTGGTTCAAAGCGGGCTAATACTATGAAGATATATTGTGTGACAATAATATCAGCATATTTTAACCGGAACTAAAGGTCTCACCAAAGGACCAAATTTATACAATGCCATCTCATTTGAGAATGAGTGATGCGTAGAGACGCAAAGACATGCAAATACACACGGACCTGAAACTGTCAGATCCGGAGATTATGTTAACCACTATCAATCACGTATATGCAACACTAGAAAGCCATAGGTGTTCAATACGCAAAGTTTTTCAAACTAGATTATTGACTCTAGTGCAAGTGGGAGACTGAAGGAATATGCCCGAGAGGCAATAATAAAGTGGTTATTATCTTATTCCCTGTTTATGATAAATGTTTATTTTGCATGCTATAATTGTATTGATTGGAAACGTCAATACATGTGTATTTAATAAACAAAAAGGGTTCCTAGTTATGCCTCTCTAATAGACTAGCTTGTTGATTAACAAAATGATCAAGGTTTCCTGATCATGGACATTGGATGTTGTTAATAACAAGGTCACAACATTGGTGGAATGATGTGATGAACATTCATTCGAAGTATAGCATTACGATCAAAGTCATTATGTTTATATTGCTATAACATCATACGAAGTAATCTTTATCCTTAGACCATGAAATCATGTTAATTGCTAACACCGGAAGAGTATCTTGATAACATCAAACGTCACACCGTAACAGGGTGACTATAAAGATGGGTTCAGTGCTACAAAGGTGTTATGTTGAGCCTCATGGATCAAGAGTGGAATTTGTCAATCCCGATGACGGATATATATACTCTGGTCCCTCTCGGTGATATCACATTGAGATAGCTTGCAAGCAAGTGATGTGATCACTAGAATGTTATATCACAGGAACGAGAAAAGAGTACATGTCGGTAACGAGATCAAACTAGGTATGGAGATACCAATGATCGAATCTCGGACATGTAATATATCGCGAGACAAAGGGATTTAGTTACTAGCGTTAAAGGTTCTCATGATCACAGAAGTCATCGTTGAATGAGTAGGAGTCAGTATGGATCTCCAGGTCCCGCTTCTAATTATTGATCTGAGAGGCGTCTCAATCATGTCTGCATTATTCACGAACCGTAGGGTGACACACTTAAGAGTTACCGGACACCATTTTGGAGCACATATGTTTCACACGAAAGAATTGCAAAGCGCATGAATTGTTTCAATAGAAACCGGAAATTGTTTCGGGTGAAATTGCAGAAAGTGGTTCTGCATGTGATATTGAAATATTGCAAGGGGTTATATGTGAATGTTTGTTAATTAAAGTAATTAACAAAATTCTGAATAAATTTAATAAAAGAGTTCTATTAAATGAGAGAGCATTAAACTTGGAGAATTTTAATGCATTTAAATTAGGGACTTTAAAGGGGAATGTGAAGAGGCATTTTAATATGGAGGGGTTACCACTACATGAATGGGGGAGGTGAGGAGTCACCCCCCATGCGCCGGCCATGAAGGAGGGGCACCCCTCCTCCTCCTATAAAAGGCCACCCTCTTCCTCACACCTCCTTGTGAAGGATCTCTCTCCCCCTCTAGAATTATTCCCCCATGGTCTCAGATTAGCGAGATACATGTTCCCGGTGGCATTTCATCTGGAAGGAGTTGCTGCTTCCGCTGGATCGCTGGAGCGAGGAGGTGGAGGCTGTCCGGTGGCTTGAACGTGTGTGCGAGTACGGATGCGCTGCTAAGTTGCGGCGCTCGGACTTCCTCACGATCTTGAGATCGGCAAGTGTACGACTACATCAACCACGAGTTCCTACTCGTTAACAAAACTCGTTGTCTTCGAGGGTAAGTTCTCGTTGGATGTATGTCCACCCGTTGCTTTGTACCTAGTAGATAGATCTTGGCGTGTAGTTCTCATCGTAGGAAATTTTTTGTTTTCTATGCTGCGGACCCAACAATTAGAACTAGAAGTGGTGCTGCTACCCAGGATCCTCTATATCCTGAGGGGCATCCCAAAAGAATTGAGCAGGATTCTCAACAAGCTGAAAATAGTGGCTCTACTCATAAGAAAAGGAAAAAGAAACATAAAACTGTTGTAGAACCCTCTGAACCTGCTATAGATCCTAATAGTATATCCATCTCTGATGCTGAAACTAAAAGTGGTAATGAAGAAAATGAAGTTCCTAATGAAGAAAAAGTTGAAGAAGAACCTGAAAACCACACTAAGAATACTAAATACACTAAAGAAGATTTTATTGCTAAGAAACATGGTAGTGAAACAGAACCTTGGGTCCAAAAACCTATGCCTTTCCCTGATAAGAAACACAAGTCAAAGGAAGATGAACACTATAATAAGTTTTGTGAGTGGATGAAACCTTTATTCCTGCAAATTCCTTTGACTGGCGCTATCAAATTGCCTCCTTACTCAAAGTATATGAAGGATATTGTCTCGAATAAAAGGAAGATCCCTAATGAAGAAATATCTACTTTGCTTGCTAATTATTCCTTTAATGGTAAGGTTCCAAAAAAACTTGGAGACCCAGGGATTCCAACTATCCCTTTCTCTATTAAGAACAGTTATGTTAGAACTGCTTTGTGTGATTTGGGAGCTGGAGTTAGTGTTATGCCTTTTTGTCTCTATAAGAGGCTTCAACTAGAAAAATTAATACCAACTGATATATCTTTGCAAATGGCTGATAAATCTACCACTGTTCCTGTTGGTATATGTGAGGATGTACCTGTTCAAGTGGCTCATAATTTCTTGGTATGAACTAATTTTTGTGCTTGAAATGCTGAAGATGATAATATGTCTATTATTCTTGGGAGACCTTTTCTTAATACTGCAGGAGCTGTTATTAATTGTAATCAAGGAAAGGTGACCTTTAATGTTAATGACAAGGAACATACTGTCTATTTCCCCAAGAAGATTGAAAGGACTTATGGTTTGAATTCAATTGAACATGTTGAGGGCATTCAAGTTGGAGAAATATATTGTCCCATACCAAGAGAAAAATTTGAAATTATTATGATTGGGACCATTGCTATCAAGGTTGAGGTAACATAATCACTAGTGAAATACAAGTTTTGTCTCATATGAAATTGTTTTGGTAGCAAGACCTGATCAACCTTGTTAACAAAAGGATTTCGTTGAACAAAACAATGTTTTCACAATGACTATCTCCGCTTACTTCTATTCTATCCATTTTAGTTTTTGCTTATGCCTAACTTAAAGGCGTTAAAGAAAAGTACTTATTGGGAGATAACCCAAAAGTTTTAGATGAGTCTTGAAAGTTATTACTTTAGTAATAACCACTCCTTATCCTTTTTATTTGGTTTTTGTGCCAAGAGTAACCTCTAATGAGAGAGAAGTAATGATTGGGAAAGTAGTTGTCCCGAAACAGATTTCTATGCTTCAACGTAAACATTCGTGTAAAATCTCTGTATGTCCTTTTGAAGCGTGAATTTTTGTGCTTCTTCCCCAGGTTGTTATCTAACTTTCGTTAGTTCAACATGTTTTGATTTGAGCAACAGAAGGTCTTCGAAAAAATTCGTCTTTACATGCTGGTCTGTTTTGACAGATTTCTGTCATTTTCTGCATCTGCTTCTTGTTGGTTCCTTTTTGAGTTCTTTTGGAGAATTGAGATTTTTGAGGGAAGTGATACATTATCTAGTGTTTTAATGGAAGTTTTATTGGTGTTAGAACTGAACTTAAAGACTTATTATCTTGAGTGCACTAATGTTGCTAATAAAGATTGTGTGAAGTTTTGTATGAAGGAAAATTTTCAGGTGTATGGAAGGAATGATGTAATGAGATGAAGAATGGACTAAAGATCAAGCTTGGGGATGCCACGCGTGTCACCCCAAGAAGTACAAGCGTCAAAGCTTGGGGATGCCCAAGGCATCCCCTTCTTCATCAATAAAAATCCCAGGTTTGTTCCAAACGCTTCATTTTTATTGTTTCATGCACATTTGTGTTGTTCTTGGAGCGTCTTCTTTTTCGTTTTCATTTTGGTTTTTCGTTTGCGTTGTTTTTCTTAGTTTGCTGAATAAATTGGTTGGACCCCCTCTTTCATACATTGGTTTTTAAATAGTTTGGTTTGGTTTGGAAAAGAGTAGGAAAGCTCATGCTTATGTGGTTAAAAGAGTTTGTTTTTGATTGTGGCTTTGTCATGCCATGCTTGATATTTTTTTGGCTTTATGCTTAGTATTCTTTGTTGTAGCATGACTTGTTATAAACAATTGAGATTGCTTAATTTGCCTTGGAAGAATCATGCGTTGTTTTAGCATATTAAAGCATAGTATTGTGGTATTCTCCTTTGATGCTTTATTTGGGTTGACTTGGCACATGCTCACACCATGTTATGACTATCCCAAGTCACCATAAGCCTTTATGATCCTTTAGTTTTCAACTTGTAGTATCACTTTATGTTTTGATCAATGATGTTTTGTCGCTCTGCATGATTATGGCCATTATTGCTCTCTCGTTTGTCACTCCCTTTCTATTGCTAGCCTTCACTTGTGCTGAGTATAACCTTTACTCGTGCATCCAAATCCCCAAAACCAATATTACCAAAAGTGTCCACCATACCTACCTATTAGCATCATTTTCTATCCCATGCATATTAAGTATGCCTTGTTTTCTTCCGAATAAAATGTTTGCTTGTTATGAGAAAGTTAGTTAGTAAAGCTCTCACGAACTTGATGGCACACTTTATTTTCTTGCACTTAATAAACCTGAACCATTGCGTCCTTCTTTGTTGTGTATATGCTTGCGCTTTATAAGTTGAAGTTAGCAGAACCATGTATCATGGGGAACGCTTTCAACATTGCACTAGTACTTTGTACCTCGTTGATATCATGTTCTTTTGCTTATGGATCCCAGCGGTGTGAAATAAAAGTGGAACTTGTAAGATCATGGAGTTTGTATGTATGTTAGAGAAACGCCTGGGCCGCTAGCCTAAGCCATGCCTAATCATGGTGGAAACTTGCAGCATAACCATAATGAGCATTCTATAAAGCATCCTCAATAAAAATCTATGCACATAGTAAATAAAAAGATCGTTGAGATGCTCATTGTCTGCTTGCCTTGTCATTTTGATTATGGGATAGCTCCTGTATCATGTGCAAGGGGTACCCCGTTGGCGGTTCTTTATGATACGTATATACTTACAATGACAAGAGCTTACTCGTGACTGAAGTTGAGTAGCATGATGATCGGTCTTCGTAAGTAAGGGGCATGAGACTTTGATTTATAACTTGTCAAGCATATCCTCTTAGTTGTGTCACTTTAACCTTAACCATTTAAAGATGCTTATGATAGGGGCAATGAGATCTCAAAGCTAATGAGTACCATACTTTCAGCATTTGGAAGCCTTTCAAACTTTTCAAAACCTGTTCATTTCCTTGTTGAGTCTCCACACATTCTATGAGCACTTTCTTGAGAGCACAGTGGCCATTCTTAGTTCTATATGCATTGTTCCAAGACTTGTTGATTGATGCATACCTTGATATTGCTTGTTTTAAACTATTTGTATCTAGTCACTCTTGTGAACTTTGAAGGTGTCCTATGCATTTATATTTTGTACTCTATGAGGGACAAGATGAATGCCATTATGCTATGTTTTCTTTATGTGAAACAAACAAATGTCTTGCAAAGCATTGTTATTCATGAATCTTTTGTTTGTGCCTTTTCATGTTGCATCATAGTTTCTTTGTCTTATTGCTAGAACTTTGTCTCTCATGTTATGATTGAAGTACACCATAGTTTGTTCACTTTAACCTTAATCACTTCAAGATGCTTATGATACGGGCAATGAGAGATGAAAGCTATAAGTACCATAATTTTTGGAAGCTCTTTATGATACTTGAATCCCTACTTCCTTTTACAAAGGCCTTTCTTCCACCATTATATTGAGTCTCCACCTTCTATCTTTATGCACTTACTTTGAGAGCATAGTGGCCATTCTTAGTTCTATGTGCATTGTCCCAAGACTAGTTGATTGATGCATAACTTGATATTGCTTGTTTTAAACTATTGTATCTAGTCACTCTTATGAACATTGAAGGCGTCCTATACATTTATATTTGCTACTCTATGAGGGACAAGCTGAATACTATTATGCTATGTTTTCTTTATGTGAAACAAACAAACCTCTTGCAAAGCATGTTATTCATGAATCTTTTGTTTGTGCCTTTTCATGTTGCATCATAGTTTCTTTGCTTATTGCTAGAACTTTGTCTTTCATGTTATGATTGAAGTACTATGATCCCAGCTTATGAATGTTTTACAAATACTTTGATCAAGTCTTTGATGGTGCATGTCACCTCAAAAATTATTCTTTCTTTTTATCACTTACCTACTCGAGGACGAGCAGGAGTTAAGCTTGGGGATGTTGATACATTGCAAATGTATCTATAATTTTTGATGTTCCATGCTTGGTTTTATCTACTTTCTTATTTTGTGTTCCAACTTTGGAGTAGTTTCCATATGATTTCTTGGACTAACCTATTAACAAGAGCCACAGTGCAGTTTTGCTTTCTGCTGTTTTTGGTTCCAGGAAAGTCAGAAAACCAATATTCTCGGAATTGGACAGGACAAAAGCCAAAGTTCCTATTCTACCGGAAGACTCACGGAGCCAGAAGCAGATACGGAGGAGGGCCAGGGCCTGGCCACACCATCTGGTGGCGCGGGCTAGCCCTGGCCGTGCCACCAGGTGGTGTGGGCCCCCTGGCACTCCACCGACCTTGCCTCTTCGCCTATAAGAAGCCTCCCGATACCAAAACCCTAGGGAGTCAATCAGAAATCCACGAAAAGTTCCGCAGTGCCGCCGCCACCGAAGGGGAGATTCGGGGGACAGAAAGTCTCTGTTCCGGCACCCTGCCGGGACGGGGAAGTGCCCCCGGAGCCATCTCCATCGATCTCCACCGCCATCTCCATCACCGTTGCTGATTCCCATGATGAGGAGGGAGTAGTTCTCTCTCGAGGCTAAGGGTTCTACCGGTAGCTATGTGTTCATCTCTCTCTCTATGCATGATCTTATTGAGATCATGAGCTTGTAATCTATAGATCTACCTTGCTACTCAAGTGCTTAATAGATCTCTGCTCTCCCCATGTGTGTGAAGTTGACAGTGTGCACACCATGGTGGCACTTAGGCTAGAGATTACAAATACTTGTTATGAGTTATATTTGGAGTTGGATGTTTCTATGAAATTGTGGTGTTTGTTTGAACCATCTAGTGGTCAAGGTGATAGTGTGGGGTTTTCTAGATGGGAAAGGCTTACTTTTAGGTGTGTTGTTATAGCCCTACCATGGATTAGAGTGTCCAACCGGAGAGTAGTTCAGAGTAGTATCATAAAGAGAAGATATTTATATGAGAGTGTTCACTAGTGAAAGTATGATCCCTAGGCCTTGTTTCTAAGCACTGAAACACCGTTTGCTACTAGATTAGTTACATGTTTGCTTGCTTCCATCTTTATTTCAGTTTTACTTTAGTCTTTTCCACGCCATCAAGTTACCTTCTATCACCGTTACCACTTATAATTATCCATACCACTTGTATTTCACTATCTCTTCGTTGAACTAGTGCACCTATACACCTGACAAGTGTATTGGGTGTGTTGGGGACACAAGAGACTTCTTGTATCTTGATTGCAGGGTTGCTTGAGAGGGGATACCTTTGACCACTTCCTCCCTGAGTTCAATAAACCTTGAGTGATCCACTTAAGGAAACTTGTCATTTTCTACAAACCTCTTGCACTTGGAGGCCCAACAACTGTCTACAAGAATAGAAGTGTGTAGACATCAGGTCTCAATCATGTCTGCATTATTCGCGAACCGTAGGGTGACACACTTAAGAGTTACCGGACACCATTTTGGAGCACATATGTTTCAGACGAAAGAATTGCAAAGCGCAGGAATTGTTTCGATAGAAACCGGAAATTGTTTCGGGTGAAATTGCAGAAAGTGGTTCTGCATGTGATATTGAAATATTGCAAGGGTTATATGAATGTTTGTTAATTAAAGTAATTAACAAAATTCTGAATAAATTTAATAAAAGAGTTCTAGTAAATGAGAGAGCATTAAACTTGGAGAATTTTAATGCATTTAAAGTAGGGACTTTAAAGGGGAATGTGAAGAGGCATTTTAATGTGGAGGTTACCACCACATGAATGGGGAGGTGAGTCACCCCCATGCATGACCATGAAGGAGGCGCACCCCCCTCCTCCTATAAAAGGCCACCCTCTTCCTCCTTCTTGCTCACACCTTCTTGTGAAGGATGTCTCTCCCCCTCTAGAATTATTCCCCCATGGTCTTGGATTAGCGATATACATGTTCCCGGTGGCATTTTGTCTGGAAGGAGTTGCTGCTTCCACTGGATCGCTGGAGCGAGGAGGTGGAGGTTGTCCGGTGGCTTGAACGTGCGGATCTTGTGCGCTGCTAAGTTGCGGCGCTCGGACTTCCTCACGATCTTGAGATCGGCAAGTGTCTGTACATCAACCATGAGTTCCTACTTAACAAAACTCGTTGTCTTGAGGGTAAGTTCTTGTTGGATGTATGTCCACCCGTTGCTTTGTACCTAGCGGTAGATCTTGGCGTGTAGTTCTCATTGTAGGAATTTTTTGTTTTTACATCTGCGGACCCAACAGTGGTATCAGAGCCAGGTCTATGCGTAGGTGCTTTGCACGGGTAGTACACATATGTTTATATGTGGGCGATGATGATCATGTTATTGCATCTTCTATGTATTTTAGATATTGGTGGCATAGTGGGATGAAGCGGCCGGACCAACCTTACATGTCATCGTACATGAGACCGGTTCCACGACATGCAACTTGTTTTGCATAAGTGGTCGGGTGTCTGTCTCTCCTACTATAGTCAATATCTGATTTACAACGAGTTGCTAATAACTTGGTTATCCTCGTTGTGGTTCATGTTCGTAGATAAGAACGGTTCTATCTCCGAAAGCCCTAAGCCATGTAAAACTTGCAATTGATAAATTAGAGGCGTCTAGTTTAGATCGTGCTAGGGTAGTGTCTTGATATGGTATTGTTGTAAGTAGATGTATGATAGATACTCTTACAACACATTCAACGTGTAAGTTCCATAGACCTTGGCCTTACACATAAAGGAATGATAGAGATCATACCACGATGCAAATGATAGAGATCAAATGCATGGACCATATCATCTCACTTTACACATTAGATGTTAGCATCTTATACTACTAGTTTGGCGCTTTTGGTAGCATTGTAAGATGATCCCTCATTTAGATATCAAGATAAAATGTGTTCTTCCTTGAGTATGCACCGTTCTATGGATCGTGTTTTGAGACATCACGTGATGATCGGGTGTACTCGACTCTACGCTTTCATACAACGGGTGTAAGACAGTTTTACACACGTGAGTACTAAGGTTCTTACTTGGCGAGCCTAGCATGTACAGACATGGCCTCGGAACACGGACCGAAAGGTTAATCATGAGTCATATAGTTGATATGATGCCCATATTGATGCTCGCCTTTGAAGCTACACCGACTCACGTGATGATCGGACCTTGTGTAGTGGATTTGGTTCATGTAATCACCAAA
Organism: Avena insularis; assembly: GCA_023614405.1. Taxonomy (NCBI): domain Eukaryota; kingdom Viridiplantae; phylum Streptophyta; class Magnoliopsida; order Poales; family Poaceae; genus Avena; species Avena insularis. Next base: position 454,815,250 of record CM042693.1, on the reverse strand, counting down.
AAGGCACGAGGGATGTCGTTTTTGAGTGGGAGTTCATTTCTAATTTGGATTAGTCTAACTCAATTTGTCATAAACTAAATCAAAGTGAATTTGCATAATTTGTTGTAGTCATTGGCGTCTGTTCACTACCTTATGCTTAGTTTTAATTGAGATAATAGAACTATATAATTCTGGATATTTACTTTACGAACTGGTATCGTATTGTTTTGAATGTCAATTTAAAGTTTATAAGTCCTATTTCAAACTTTCAGCAAACTCCATTTACTCCGTGAAGTTTAATAAGTAGTATTAAATCAAGAGTAAGAATTCCAATGTTAGTATCTAAAGTATCATGTTTGCCTCCATGATTATTGATATTCAAAAGTTGTTTTAATATCAAGATTATATAGGAGCTGAAAATTGTTTCAGAAACCATCATGTGTGAAAGATATTGTGATATCTGAAACAATGTTTTTGGTTGCATTATGATAGAGTATAATTTAGCAAAATACATGTTCTCATATTGTATGAGAATTTGTGAAGGATGGAGATGCTAAGCATCCGGATCTCCCAAAAAGGTTTTAGGAACTAACATTATACTCGCGATTCTTCCTTATAGGCTATAGTAGCTTGATCATGAAAGTTGTCTAAAATGTTTACTACACTAACAGATTACTAAAGAATGGATTTTGAAAGAATACCAAACATTTGATGATGGTGATCCACTTCAAAGTGCAAGTCCAAAGGTATTAGTATTTGACTATATACGCTTTGTACTATGTGTCATGTGAATGACACCACTATTGATGTTGATAGATTCTTTTATAAGAAAAGGAATTGTTGAAAGAGAATCTATAAAATATTTGGTAGAAAAGAAAAGGTTGGAGATGTCCAACTTAGGTATATAGAAGATATACATGTTATGGCTGTATTCCTTGCTTGTTAAGCAATGTGGTTCTGAGGTATTGGATACCGGTATTGGATACCGAATTGGTTGGTATGAAGTGTCATACAGGACAACGCAATTCATGAACTGCAATGGCCTAAGTAACTAGCAAGAGAATAAGTGATGATGTTCATCGAAAACAAATAAAGTGTTATTGTGTTTTCGTTGTCGTCAAACCTAGCCTTCAAGATTTGTTTAAATAATTGTTATTTTGTTCCGGTATTATGAGAACAATGGATGTTCAAATAATTACTGTATTCCATAAAGGATGGATGAACTTTTACAAGTCTAGTGGGAGAAATCACATCCATAAACACTATTGCTAAAATGTCGCAAGACAAATGATTGAAAGATCACTTATGAAGTGACATCATTTGTTTAAATTATATTTGAAAGAAAACATGAAGAAACTCCATGTTGATGGATTTTGGAGTCTTTGATTTTGATCAATTAACGCCAGAAAATTTCCTCGAGATAATTGAAACTCTGTCCATAGGCCAAAGAGGAACGGATGACTAGCTTATTGGAAATTGTGCATGCTGATGTGCATAGTCCATTATGTGTAGCCATATGCGATGGATCTTTTTGCTTCATATGCTTCCTCCAAAAATTTAAGTGAATATATCTATATATTTACTTAATAAGGAAGAAGTATGAAACATTTGAAAGTTGTTCAAAGACTTTCAAGATGAAGTGGAAAATCATTGTAACAAGAAAATAGAGTTTATGATTTGATCATAAAGGAAGATATTTGAGTTACATGTTTAGCAAAAACACCTAAGATTTGAGAAATTGTTCCATGATTTGTGTTTCCCGATAAACCATAGGAGTATGGCATATTCGAGAGATGAAATCAAACCATGTTTGACATGGTAAGATCAAAGGTGTCATTTATAAAACTGCCATTATGTTTTAAGGATTGAAGCTTTAGAGACTACCGCTTTTACACTGAAAAGAGCACCATCGTGATCCGTTGAAATGACACCATATAAGTTATGGTTTGGGATAAAACCCTAATTGTCTTTTCTTAAATTTTGGTATGCTATGCATAAGTAAAATGTTTACAACCAAAGTCAGATAAGCACGTCTTTGTAGGTTATCCCAAAGAATTTGTTGGGAATTTCTCCATAACACCGAGTACAAAAGAGTTTGTTACTTGGAACGTCAAGTTTCTTGAGAAGGAATTTTCGCGAAAAGTTAAGTGGGAGGACAATAGAACTTGGATAAGGTTGTTGAACCTTAGCTATATGTGATGAGTAGCGCAGTGCCGAAAAGTGTCCCGGTGGCGGCCACAATGCTCATGGCTCCCGTGATTACAAAAGGTGTGATCTCGGAGATTAGAGTTCCTATTGAACCGTGTGGGTCGGTAAGAATCAAATAGTGTGATTTGATAAGCAAGTCGTTATTGTTTTGAAAATGATGAATCGACTACATGCAAAGAAGCGATGATGGGCCCTGACTCCATAAAATCACTAGAAGTCATAGAATTCGTGATAGTATCCATACACGAGAAATCAAGTTTCTGAACTTGGAAGACCCTCCGGAAAGGCATGAAGAAATAGACATGGATGTTTAACATCTATGAAATAGTCGACATGTCGGAAAGAAGTTTACAACAATGTTCAAGGAGTTGACTATGACAAGATTTGATCTTTCATAGCGATATTTAGTCTTGATAGATTAATGTAGTAACCACTACACATAATTTGGTATATGGTAGTTGAATAAACAAAACAAGGTTCTTCTAAAAGAATGGTTACCTAGGACGTGTACATGATACGGTCCAAAGGGTTTTGTTAATTCAAAGGGTGCTAAAAGGGCATGCAAACTTCAATAGTTGAAGTAAGCATAGCGGAGTTGGAATCTTCACCATAATGAAACTGTTAAAAGAGTTTAAATTCATCAGAGATGATGAAGATGCTTGCATTTGCAAGAAATTAAGTGGGAGCGCTGAGACATATTTCTAATACATTGTGTAGAGGACATATTGTTGATTGGAAATGATGTATCTTGTATTGACACAAGTTAAGAATTTCATTAAAATGAGATTTCGGTGAAAGACTTGGGCAAACCCGGAATATTTGGCATCAATATCTATATGGATAGATTGAGACGCTAATATGGCTGTGCTAGACATACATATATGAGATATTGAAAGGGTTCAATATGGAAACAACAAGAAAGGTTCTTGCTGCATGGAAAGGATTGTATCAAAATTCAAGTGTTTCAACACTTGGTGAGTAAAATCACATGAAGATTTTGATCGATTATACCATGATATGTATATATCCAGAATGTCCTATGCTCTAAATGTTATGAGCACATACCAGAATGATTCATGAGATGATCATTGGACGATAGTAAAGATATTCTTATGAGCTTTGGAAGAACTAAGAATATATCATGTATAAGTGACAAATAGTTAAAGGTAGTTCATTGTAAAGTGTTACATTGATACTAGTTTTGTCACAAGATACAAATTAAATTTATCTCAATTTAGACTATGGGTGGCACAATGTAATGGAAAGGATGTTCCATGATGGATTTGGATGAGTTCCAAAGTTGAGACATTGTGACGGATACTACAACAAAAGGCTAAGTATATAACTGCTATAGTAGCAGCAAAGGAGGGCATTTGTGTTAAGTAGTTTGTTATCAAACTAGGTGTGGTTCAAAGCGGGCTAATACTATGAAGATATATTGTGTGACAATAATATCAGCATATTTTAACCGGAACTAAAGGTCTCACCAAAGGACCAAATTTATACAATGCCATCTCATTTGAGAATGAGTGATGCGTAGAGACGCAAAGACATGCAAATACACACGGACCTGAAACTGTCAGATCCGGAGATTATGTTAACCACTATCAATCACGTATATGCAACACTAGAAAGCCATAGGTGTTCATCATGAAAGTTTTTCAAACTAGATTATTGACTCTAGTGCAAGTGGGAGATCAAGGAATATGCGAGAGGCAATAATAAAGTGGTTATTATCTTATTCCTGTTTATGATAAATGTTTATTTTGCATGCTATAATTGTATTGATTGGAAGCCAATACATGTGTATTTAATAAACAAAAGGGTTCCTAGTTATGCCTCTCTAATAGACTAGCTTGTTGATTAACAAAATGATCAAGGTTTCCTGATCATGGACATTGGATGTTGTTAATAACAAGGTCACAACATTGGTGGAATGATGTGATGAACATTCATTCGAAGTATAGCATTACGATCAAAGTCATTATGTTTATATTGCTATAACATCATCGAAGTAATCTTTATCCTTAGACCATGAAATCATGTTAATTGCTAACACCGGAAGAGTATCTTGATAACATCAAACGTCACACCGTAACAGGGTGACTATAAAGATGGGTTCAGTGCTACAAAGGTGTTATGTTGAGCCTCATGGATCAAGAGTGGAATTTGTCAATCCCGATGACGGATATATATACTCTGGTCCCTCTCGGTGATATCACATTGAGATAGCTTGCAAGCAAGTGATGTGATCACTAGAATGTTATATCACAGGAACGAGAAAAGAGTACATGTCGGTACGAGATCAAACTAGGTATGGAGATACCAATGATCGAATCTCGGACATGTAATATATCGCGAGACAAAGGGATTTAGTTACTAGCGTTAAAGGTTCTCATGATCACAGAAGTCATCGTTGAATGAGTAGGAGTCGATGGATCTCCAGGTCCCGCTTCTAATTATTGATCCGAGAGGCGTCTCAATCATGTCTGCATTATTCACGAACCGTAGGGTGACACACTTAAGAGTTACCGGACACCATTTTGGAGCACATATGTTTCACACGAAAGAATTGCAAAGCGCATGAATTGTTTCAATAGAAGCGGAAATTGTTTCGGGTGAAATTGCAGAAAGTGGTTCTGCATGTGATATTGAAATATTGCAAGGGGTTATATGTGAATGTTTGTTAATTAAAGTAATTAAAAAAATTCTGAATAAATTTAATAAAAGAGTTCTATTAAATGAGAGAGCATTAAACTTGGAGAATTTTAATGCATTTAAATTAGGGACTTTAAAGGGGAATGTGAAGAGGCATTTTAATATGGAGGGGTTACCACTACATGAATGGGGGAGGTGAGGAGTCACCCCCCATGCGCCGGCCATGAAGGAGGGGCACCCCTCCTCCTCCTATAAAAGGCCACCCTCTTCCTCACACCTCCTTGTGAAGGATCTCTCTCCCCCTCTAGAATTATTCCCCCATGGTCTCAGATTAGCGAGATACATGTTCCCGGTGGCATTTCATCTGGAAGGAGTTCTTTGCTCATTTGGATCATTGGAGCGAGGAGGTGGAGGCTGTCCGTTAAGCAGAGCGTGTGTGCGATGCGGATCGCTGCTAAGTTGCGGCGCTCGGACTTCCTCACGATCTTGAGATCGGCAAGTGTACGACTACATCAACCACGAGTTCCTACTCGTTAACAAAACTCGTTGTCTTCGAGGGTAAGTTCTCGTTGGATGTATGTCCACCCGTTGCTTTGTACCTAGTAGATAGATCTTGGTGTGTAGTTCTCATCGTAGGAAATTTTTTGTTTTCTATGCTGCGGACCCAACAATTAGAACTAGAAGTGGTGCTACCAGGATCCTCTATATCTGAGGGGCATCCCAAAAGAATTGAGCAGGATTCTCAACAAGCTGAAAATAGTGGCTCTACTCATAAGAAAAGGAAAAAGAAACATAAAACTGTTGTAGAACCCTCTGAACCTGCTATAGATCCTAATAGTATATCCATCTCTGATGCTGAAACTAAAAGTGGTAATGAAGAAAATGAAGTTCCTAATGAAGAAAAAGTTGAGGAAGAACCTGAAAACCACACTAAGAATACTAAATACACTAAAGAAGATTTTATTGCTAAGAAACATGGTAGTGAAACAGAACCTTGGGTCCAAAAACCTATGCCTTTCCCTGATAAGAAACACAAGTCAAAGGAAGATGAACACTATAATAAGTTTTGTGAGTGGATGAAACCTTTATTCCTGCAAATTCCTTTGACTGGCGCTATCAAATTGCCTCCTTACTCAAAGTATATGAAGGATATTGTCTCGAATAAAAGGAAGATCCCTAATGAAGAAATATCTACTTTGCTTGCTAATTATTCCTTTAATGGTAAGGTTCCAAAAAAACTTGGAGACCCAGGGATTCCAACTATCCCTTTCTCTATTAAGAACAGTTATGTTAGAACTGCTTTGTGTGATTTGGGAGCTGGAGTTAGTGTTATGCCTTTTTGTCTCTATAAGAGGCTTCAACTAGAAAAATTAATACCAACTGATATATCTTTGCAAATGGCTGATAAATCTACCACTGTTCCTGTTGGTATATGTGAGGATGTACCTGTTCAAGTGGCTCATAATTTCTTGGTATGAACTAATTTTGTTGTGCTTGAAATGCCTGAAGATGATAATATGTCTATTATTCTTGGGAGACCTTTTCTTAATACTGCAGGAGCTGTTATTAATTGTAATCAAGGAAAGGTGACCTTTAATGTTAATGACAAGGAACATACTGTCTATTTCCCCAAGAAGATTGAAAGGACTTATGGTTTGAATTCAATTGAACATGTTGAGGGCATTCAAGTTGGAGAAATATATTGTCCCATACCAAGAGAAAAATTTGAAATTATTATGATTGGGACCATTGCTATCAAGGTTGAGGTAACATAATCACTAGTGAAATACAAGTTTTGTCTCATATGAAATTGTTTTGGTAGCAAGACCTGATCAACCTTGTTAACAAAAGGATTTCGTTGAACAAAACAATGTTTTCACAATGACTATCTCCGCTTTCTATTCTATCCATTTTAGTTTTTGCTTATGCCTAACTTAAAGGCGTTAAAGAAAAGTACTTATTGGGAGATAACCCAAAAGTTTTAGATGAGTCTTGAAAGTTATTACTTTAGTAATAACCACTCCTTATCCTTTTTATTTGGTTTTTGTGCCAAGAGTAACCTCTAATGAGAGAGAAGTAATGATTGGGAAAGTAGTTGTCCCGAAACAGATTTCTATGCTTCAACGTAAACATTCGTGTAAAATCTCTGTATGTCCTTTTGAAGCGTGAATTTTTGTGCTTCTTCCCAGGTTGTTATCTAACTTTCGTTAGTTCAACATGTTTTGATTTGAGCAACAGAAGGTCTTCGAAAAATTCGTCTTTACATGCTGGTCTGTTTTGACAGATTTCTGTCATTTTCTGCATCTGCTTCTTGTTGGTTCCTTTTTGAGTTCTTTTGGAGAATTGAGATTTTTGAGGGAAGTGATACATTATCTAGTGTTTTAATGGAAGTTTTATTGGTGTTAGAACTGAACTTAAAGACTTATTATCTTGAGTGCACTAATGTTGCTAATAAAGATTGTGTGAAGTTTTGTATGAAGGAAAATTTTCAGGTGTATGGAAGGAATGATGTAATGAGATGAAGAATGGACTAAAGATCAAGCTTGGGGATGCCACGCGTGTCACCCCAAGAAGTACAAATCAAAGCTTGGGGATGCCAAGGCATCCCCTTCTTCATCAATAAAAATCCCAGGTTTGTTCCAAACGCTTCATTTTTATTGTTTCATGCACATTTGTGTTGTTCTTGGAGCGTCTTCTTTTTCGTTTTCATTTTGGTTTTTCGTTTGCGTTGTTTTTCTTAGTTTGCTGAATAAATTGGTTGGACCCCCTCTTTCATACATTGGTTTTTAAATAGTTTGGTTTGGTTTGGAAAAGAGTAGGAAAGCTCATGCTTATGTGGTTAAAAGAGTTTGTTTTTGATTGTGGCTTTGTCATGCCATGCTTGATATTTTTTTGGCTTTATGCTTAGTATTCTTTGTTGTAGCATGACTTGTTATAAACAATTGAGATTGCTTAATTTGCCTTGGAAGAATCATGCGTTGTTTTAGCATATTAAAGCATAGTATTGTGGTATTCTCCTTTGATGCTTTATTTGGGTTGACTTGGCACATGCTCACACCATGTTATGACTATCCCAAGTCACCATAAGCCTTTATGATCCTTTAGTTTTCAACTTGTAGTATCACTTTATGTTTTGATCAATGATGTTTTGTCGCTCTGCATGATTATGGCCATTATTGCTCTCGTTGTCACTCCCTTTCTATTGCTAGCCTTCACTTGTGCTGAGTATAACCTTTACTCGTGCATCCAAATCCCCAAAACCAATATTACCAAAAGTGTCCACCATACCTACCTATTAGCATCATTTTCTATCCCATGCATATTAAGTATGCCTTGTTTTCGAATAAAATGTTTGCTTGTTATGAGAAAGTTAGTTAGTAAAGCTCTCACGAACTTGATGGCACACTTTATTTTCTTGCACTTAATAAACCTGAACCATTGCGTCCTTCTTTGTTGTGTATATGCTTGCGCTTTATAAGTTGAAGTTAGCAGAACCATGTATCATGGGGAACGCTTTCAACATTGCACTAGTACTTTGTACCTCGTTGATATCATGTTCTTTTGCTTATGGATCCCAGCGGTGTGAAATAAAAGTGGAACTTGTAAGATCATGGAGTTTGTATGTATGTTAGAAAGCACTGGGCGCTAGCCTAAGCCATGCCTAATCATGGTGGAAACTTGCAGCATAACCATAATGAGCATTCTATAAAGCATCCTCAATAAAATCTATGCACATAGTAAATAAAAGATCGTTGAGATGCTCATTGTCTGCTTGCCTTGTCATTTTGATTATGGGATAGCTCCTGTATCATGTGCAAGGGGTACCCCGTTGGCGGTTCTTTATGATACGTATATACTTACAATGACAAGAGCTTACTCGTGACTGAAGTTGAGTAGCATGATGATCGGTCTTCGTAAGTAAGGGGCATGAGACTTTGATTTATAACTTGTCAAGCATATCCTCTTAGTTGTGTCACTTTAACCTTAACCATTTAAAGATGCTTATGATAGGGGCAATGAGATCTCAAAGCTAATGAGTACCATACTTTCAGCATTTGGAAGCCTTTCAAACTTTTCAAAACCTGTTCATTTCCTTGTTGAGTCTCCACACATTCTATGAGCACTTTCTTGAGAGCACAGTGGCCATTCTTAGTTCTATATGCATTGTTCCAAGACTTGTTGATTGATGCATACCTTGATATTGCTTGTTTTAAACTATTTGTATCTAGTCACTCTTGTGAACTTTGAAGGTGTCCTATGCATTTATATTTTGTACTCTATGAGGGACAAGATGAATGCCATTATGCTATGTTTTCTTTATGTGAAACAAACAAATGTCTTGCAAAGCATTGTTATTCATGAATCTTTTGTTTGTGCCTTTTCATGTTGCATCATAGTTTCTTTGTCTTATTGCTAGAACTTTGTCTCTCATGTTATGATTGAAGTACTATGATCCTAGCTTTGAATGTTTTACAAATACTTTGATCAAGTTTATGATGGTGCATGTCACCTCAAAAATTATTCTTTATTTTTATGACTTACCTACTCGAGGACGAGCAGGAGTTAAGCTTGGGGATGTTGATACATTGCAAATGTATCTATAATTTTTGATGTTCCATGCTTGGTTTTATCTACTTTCTTATGTTTTGTCCACACTTTGGAGTACTTTTCATATGATTTCTTGGACTAACCTATTAACAAGAGCCACGGTGCTAGCTGCCTGTTTTTTGCTATTTTTGGTTCCAGGAAAGTCAGAAAATGAATATTCTCGGAATTGGACGGTACAAAAGCCAAAAATCCCATTTCACCAGAAGACTCCCGGAGCTAGAATATGAGGCATTTTGGGGCTGGGCCACCACCACACAGCCGCCGAGGTGGTATGTCGCCCAGACACCCCTCGGTCTCCCTCTTCTCTATAAGTTGCCTTGACCTAAAAACTTCGGGAAGTCGACGTTTTTCGAGAAGGAGTTCATTCACGCCACCACCAGATTCCACGAAACAGCACCAGAAACTCCGTTCTGGCACCTTGCCGGGACGAGGAATTGGAGGAGATCATCGCCATCATCATCACCATCGCTTCTCCATCGACCATCCATGTTTCCCCCATCTATGAGTGAGTAATCCCCCGCTGTAGGCTATGGAAATGGTAGGGATTGGATGAGATCGTTCATGTAATGGCATCAGATTGTTAGGACATGGTGCCTAGTATCTTTCATTAGTGCTTTATGACTTTGTTGTGACTTGTTATGCTTAATGCTTGTCACTAGGGCCCGGGTGTCATGATTTCAGATCTGAACATGTTATTGATTCATTACGATAGTATTGTTTATGGTCTTATCTGCAAGTTGTATACACACGTTGTTGTCCGGAACCAATGGCCCCGAAGTGACAGAAATCGGGATAACCGGAGGGAATGACTTTGATGTGAGGATCACATGTGTTCATGGAGTGTTAATGCTTTGCTCCGGTGCTCTATTAAAAGGAGCACCTTAATTGTCAGTAGTTCCCTTGAGGCCCCGCTGCAAACGGGCTGGCAGGACAAAAGATGTTGTGCAAGTTCTCATTGCGAGCACGTATGACTATATACGGAACACATGCCTAGGATTATCTAGTACTTGGATGTTTTATCTTATTTATCTGCAATTGCCCTATGTTCTGATTGCTATGTGAATTGTTTTGTCCATGCAATGCCCGTCTATCCATCCCTATGCCTACCGCACTCGAATTCCACTGTTTATTGCTATTGTTATTAATTTCTTTACTTTACTGCTGCTGCTACTTTACTATTCCTACTACAAAACTGTTTCTACTGATAAACTGATGTGAGCAAGATTGTTTCTAGGTGCAGCTGAATTGACAACTCAGTTGTTAAGGCTTATAGATATTCTTTGACTCCCCTTGTGTCGAATCAATAAATTGGGTTTCACTTCTCTCGAAAATTCTGCGATACACCCCCTATACTTGTGGGTCATCAGTGGGTGTCGGGCTGGATTCCAGCCAAGAACGGCTCACTGGATTCCCACGTTGAGCTCGTGCGGGGCAGAGGCAAGGCCGACGACGGCAGGACAAAGTGCTGCAGGAGAGGTCGACGGGGTCGAGGCGGAGGCTCGCCGTCTTGGTACAGATGAGGCACGCACGCGGCGACGGGTTGGAGCCAGAGGCGGATGATCGACGTCCTGGGATAGAGCAGAGGCGCACGCGGCGACGGGGTGGAGCTGGAGGCAGAGGCTCGCCGTCCTATGGCAGAGCAGGGGCACACGCACACGCGACGGCATGGTGGAGCCAGACGCGGTCCTGCAGGAGACACCGACGATGTCGATTCATTATTTTAGTTAGCGGTGGCAGTACATGTAGTTTGGCCGAATAGCCAGGGGCAAAATCGTCTAAAATATGGCAGACGGAAAATTTGGCTGGACAACGAACGACGTGTGTGTAAATAATAGTATAGATATAGAGGGATTAGGGAATACACATATTATCGAACTCTCCTAGAAATTGATAGGGTACGCCGGCGACTTGTCTAGGTTGAACAATCCAAAATGCTTCTCTGTCTTATCCCCAGTCCTGTTGTCCTCGTTGAACATGGCGAATATGTACGTCTCGATCGCTCCAGGCCTCTTGGGCGTCCCCTTCCTGACATGGTTGATGAGGTTCTGGTTGTAAGTTTGCGCGTTAGCTTTGGTCGCCGCCGTGCCACCGGCCGACGGCCAACCGCTCTCAGACACCACGATGTCGATGCTTCCGGCACCGGCGCTCTCCAACGCGGAGTAGAACGTGTCCACGAACACGTCGAACATGTTTTGGTACGCGTTGCCGCCATCCTGCACCACAGTGCCGGACGAGGTGAAGAGGGCGTAGTTAATGTCGACATTCGGCTGGTTGTCCACGTAGGCGAAGTAGGGGTACACGTTGGCGAGGAGCGGCGCGCCGGTGCTGGCAAGGTACTGCACGATGGTCCCAATGTAGGAGACGGAGAAGGCGCCCTGGGATGGAGGGAAGCCAGTGATGACGCCTGACTGCACCGCTGTTGACACCTTGATGGTGCCACTGAGGTCGGCGGCAGAGAGCGCGCCGTTCATGTTCTGCATGGCTGGGAGGATGTTCTCCGTGTCGTTGCTGCCCACCTCGTTGCCGACCGTGATGTACTTGATGTTAACGTCCTGGTGGGGCTGCACGTTGGCCTTGACCCAGGAGGCCGCACTGGAGGCGCTGGCGGCGAGGCTGGCGAGCTGGTCGTTGCCGACGTCTAAGATGAGGCTGATGTTGGTGCCGCCGAGTGCCCGGAGGATATTGCCATCAGGGTAGTAGAGGCGCATGCCGGTGATGCCGTTGGACTGGTAGAGCTTCACCACGTCGCTTGCCGATGGCAGGCCGTCCCCGTTCTCACTGTATGCCACGCCGATGGATTCGACCTCTGTTGGGTTTTTTTTTAGAGTAACGACATATTTCATTAATCGAAAATCAAGTTACATAGAGCAACATATGTGAAAACTAAAAGATATACTGGGATAAAATCCTAAGAGGCCGAGAACTACAAAACGATCCCTAGGTTTTCCCGCAACCACCGAAGCCAGCGGCCCCCAACTCCAGCAACATCGAGACGCACGTTGGACTAGACGTTGAACCTCCAACACTGCAAGATCCAAAAAAAACACCATCGCCAACGAGGCTTTGTGAGTCAATGAACAGGTCTGCTGCACACAGCGAGGCACATGTCGCTGTGGCACGTCGACCGGGGGATGTCCCCATGCTTTCTTGAACCAAGATCCGCTGCCTCTCATCGGCAAAGTCAGAGAAGAACGACAGATCCACCACCTCTGGACCAACATCCTCGCTCCAGAGAAACCACCTCGCCACAGCCACGGTAGCGTCGCCGAGCGGCAAACGCCGGCGACACCGAGAAACTGATCTTGCCAGATCTGAAGAATGGCGAGAAGACCAAGCTATCGACATGAAGGAACGACTAGCAAACCTTGCCATCAACTCCGAGGCGTCGCCGTGAAGGTCGTCACCGGTGTGAGAGTAGAGTTGAAACAGATTTATTGCCCGAACGCCGCTCCCACCATCCCAACGACGCCTCATGGCAGACATAGCTAACCCTAACTATTAGACGGAGAAACGAGGTTCCCCTCCCTCCTACCGCTGGAGCGGCAAGCGAAGGACCGGAGCGGCAAGCGGAGAGAGAGGGAACCAACGCTCTCGCTAGTTAAGATCTGGAGGGAGAGAGCCGTCGCGGCCTCCTGTTTCCGTGAGGAGGAGAGGCGAGAACGATACGTTTGTACCTCTGTTGGTTGTTTCATTCATCATTTAGTATTTTAACAATGGAACACGAAACAGGAGACAACCACGTTCAACTAATAGTACGTACTGTACATCATAGTTTGTGTTAACTTCCACTCTGTCATTTTCACACGGACCAGCCAATTATCGAGAACGACTTTTTTTTTAACAGAAGAAGGCTCAGAAGAACCGTGAGTTTTCGTTGAGACTGTAGCAAATTTACAATAAAAAATCTTACTCAAAAGAAAAAGGAAAAAAAAACTCATACTCTGAGCAAACGATATGTATGTGTTTTTTGTGATCTTCCCTTCCCTTGCCAACTCTCTGAGATGATCACGTTAAAACGGAAAAGGGATCATGTATGTCGGTCTCTTATCATGGGTCATGTGGTCTAGGTATAGAGTTCACTAATATTACCTGCTGGATTGATTTACATTTTAAATAGAACATAGAATCAATCTAAGGGACATGAAGATATCATAGACAGTTCAACCACCAACTTGAATGGAACCAATGTGTAGCCACCAGGCATAAACTTCTGAAGTACGCCGAAGAGCACGAGCCTGCCAAGCCCGCCATCGATTATGGAATTGAATGAGTAGTTGCGTTATAGCCGGACCTAGTATCCCTATAGGCTGGGCAGTCGACCAGACTTGCCGACTAAGTAAAGCTTAAAATTTATGATTTTCTATATCGACTTCTTTTAAAATTTAAATTCGTTTACCTAGATATCCGTCGAAAGTTTCTGGTCCGCCATAGTGGCGCCAATTAAGTAGTGGTGGATCTCTCTTGCTCCGAATGAATTAATATGGTTTAGCCTCGATTTGGATTTGGTATCTATGGGCCAGGGTTCGATATGGGCGTGTGAAATCGACAAGATACAATTCGTAAGGAACCCATCACAAATTTGTTCTCTCTATCTAGTTTCTTACCTTGATTAACACGAACTATTCCTTTTGCCGGAGCAGAGGTAGTATCGTCTTCTAGGTCAAACACTACCAATCCAGCATCCTGTTAAATTCACGGAGTTGCAACTAGCAGCACACCATGGTCTCTAATTCGCAAAAGGAAAGAAATGCAGACCATGGTCTCCAGCAGATGGGGCATCCGTACTTAGCAGCGTCGGCCGAGCAGTCGGCAAGCGGAGTCAGTGCTGTACGGAGTCGCAGCAGAGTTCGGCGCACGAGGGATCTGGAGTGAGCCAGTAACTTACCCCTACTTAGCAGCAACGAATTGATGGCCGATATAGCAGCAATTGACAGAGCGAACAGGGGAAGAAAGGGGCAGGAAACTCCCCAGATCCGACTTATTTGTGGGAAGAGAATCCGGTCCCCTCTCCCCCTCATCGCCGGCCACCGTGTCCGCCGACGACGGGGAGGAGAGAGGCCGGAGACGGGAGGGTCGTTGGAGCTCAAGGGCGGAGGACGACACTACGGGCAATTAACGTCAAGTTTCTCTCGAGCAATTGCAGGCATGACACTCTATATACCTATCCTACTTCTAAGTAAATTTAACACTGACAGGAATCTGGGTTACCTGCCGGAATGGCTGCAAGCGCGCCAAGTGCCAAGGCCACTGCAAACAAGTAGGCAGCAGCACCATGCCTCGCCATCTCCAATAATGCAGCTAGATCTTATTAGTAGAATCTGTACCTTCTGCATGCATCGCACCAAGCTCCACCGTCGCCCCCTACATATGCGCAGTATGCTACCTGTTTGGCACGGCACGCGTTTCCAAGCTCCACCAATGAGTTCGCAGTTTTCACCGTTGACGGACCGATAGGTACCAGCCAGCCTGCCGCCGCCGTGCTTGACTTACCCCAGGAAGGTCGGCATCCAGTTCGGCCAAAAAAAAAAAAAATCAGCCATACACGCACCTCGGTGAGGCCGGGGCGGAGCCAGGATTTGGACTTGGGAGGCCCGAGGGATGAAAATCAAGAAGCTAGTAAATGACCACGGAAAGCGGCCGACCACAATTGCATATCGCCCCTAGGTAAGTATATGGAGGTATCGAGTCTTAAAAAAAATCAATATCCGACAAGTATTTGACTAATAAAATTGGCTAACAAATCGTCATACGTATGGCAATTTTGCCACAAAGTTGAATCCTGAATTTTTCAACACATGGCCAAATTCGACATCGAATCAATGGGTGGAAAAACTCAATCTACTACCTTTTTCTCATCTTCTAACAAAACATAGCTAAACTGAAGCGGAACAAATTACAATAGTTAGATCAGATTACCGGTGCTATGTACAATACAGTGTAGAATGGACAGGATGGTCGCCGGCACCATCCCTCTTCGCTTCACTGCACCATGCCTCCAGAAAAATGAGCAACCATCCATTCTCCTCCGCACCACGTTTTAGAGCCGTGGTTCGATGTCCCCGGCGGTTGTATGTCCAACAGGCCCACTAGGTGTTCGGTGTTTTGCCTACTCATCCATGGACTCCCACAACGATGAGCATATGTTCGCCACGCTGATGGGGCCAGGAAAAAGCTGCAGCCGCCGATGATGAAGAGCTCATGATGATCCTCGCCTTCCCGGCCTGTACGCACGGGATGCACAACCACGACGCGGCGGCTCGGCGTGAGGACCCTGTAAAGGAAAGCCGAGGCAGCGGATGGAGGACTACTGCATGCTATATGCAAACTACTTCGCGGCCATTGCACATCGAGGCTCGTTTTTGCGCCGTTTCAGGATAGGCTGGAAGCACTTCCTCAAGATCGTGTATGCCTTCCGGGACTTCGACACCTACTTCAAATGCAAGAAGGACCGCACTGGCATGGTAGGATTTTCCTCGCTCCAGAACTGCACGGTGGCTATGAGGATGCCCGCACAAGGATCTACCGATAACACACAAGATGACTATCTACGCAAGGCCGAGCCCACCGCCATCGATTATTTCTACAGGTTCTGATAGGCAGTGATTGCAGTGTTTGGACCATTATACATGAAATCACCAACAACTGAAGACATTGCTCGAATCCTAGGAATCAATCAAACAAGAGGAATTTCTGGGATGCTTGGAAGTATCGACCGCATGCATTAGCAATGAAAGAACTTCTCGTTTGCTTGATAGGGAATATACAAAGTCCACAAAGGAGGTCGCAGTGTGGTACTTGAGGCAGTGGCTACACATGATCTCTAGATTTAACACTCCTTCTTTGGTATGACAGGATCCAACAAAGACATCAATGTCCTGCAGTGCCCGACTGTCTTCTCCAAGCTTATTGAGGGTCATGCTACTCCGGTGGGCTATGTGATCAATGGCCACCACTACAACAAGGGGTACTACCTAACAGATGACATCTATCCGAGATGGTCAATATTTGTGAAGACTATCTCAAGCCTTCTTCTTGTCAAGTATTCCAACTTTGCCAAGGAATAAGAAGCTTGTAGGAAGGATATGGAGCGGGCATTTGGCGTGCTCCACTCTGACCTGGTCACAAGAACGGATGTGGGAGGTGATGAATGCATGTGTGATATTTCACAACATGATCATTGAGAGCGAGTGGGCGGAGTTAGTGGCTGAGAACGAGCAGGAGCAACCATATTTCAGACATGATCCTCTTGTAGAGCCTGATCATCAGGTACAACATCGTGGGCTGCCTTTGTTGCTATTGTAGGGGTTCCGCGCATAAAAACAATAAATTTTACTCTACGCCCCTGAACCCCTGAAGCTGCCAGGACCTATCTATTAGTAATACAGTAACGAGAGGGGCTTTTCACGAACTTACCCTTGAAGATCGAAAAGCGTTGTCAACGCTTCGAGAGGCGTGGTTGATGTAGGCGAAGAAGCCGACCTCAAGGTCGTGATGAAGTCCTTGCGCTCTTGCTCCAACGACTTGAGTGCCTCAAGTGTGACACCTCATGAGGAGTTACACACGTCCGGTGCTGACGATGACTCCGCTTCCCGATCCGGAAGCGATTGCGAAGTAGAGCTCTGGATCCGAATCCCGCAGCTGACGGCGCTGCGGTGAAGATGTCTCTACCGCGTGATCCGGACTTGGGACCACGGTCACGAGAGAGAGAGAGAGGGGGAGAGAGAAAATATCAATTAGAGGTCCTCCCAAAAGTGGGGAGACCTTTATTGATTATTCGGTGTATTTTTCTAGGCCAAATACCCCACTATATATAGGGGGGGGGAGGTACTACCTCCCCTCAAGTCCCGGGGTGGGACTAAAGGAGAGGAGGGGGTGGGGTGGCGCGGCCAGCCTAGTGGGCCCAGTGCAAGGCCTAGCCGCCTCCCCTTGGCCCTCTCCCTCTCTCCTTTCCCTAATGGGCCCTCTCCCTCCGGAAATTGGCCCATTAAGCCTTTTGACCTTTTAATTGATTTTCTCTTTATTAAATAATTATGAATAAATGATTAAATCAATATTTAACATTCATTTACATATTATCTAATCTCTGTAGCCATGGAACACCTTCCACCTCCACTCGGACATCCTCCGGACTTACCGAAACCCTTTCGGTTTTCTCGCTTCTTTTCTTCGGTGATTCTACCGATCCTATAAACACTCTCTAAGCATCATCAAGCCCTTAAGCGTGATACCCTACGGTTCGGGAACACGCCAGACATGGTCGGGACACTCCCGCACCAATGATCGATAGAGGGACCTGGATGGCCATGTGACCCCTGTGCATTCCACGAAGATCTTTCGTCGTTTGAACCGGTGACAGTCGTGTCTTATTCCCTTTGTCATTTGATACTTGCATTGCCCGAGACCTGATCAATGACATCACCATGTCGAGTTCAATCTCGTTACTGAACAATGCTATTTGACTTGTTCCGACAAGTGATATCCCCGTGATCTAATCAAACGCTGCGCAACTATTGGATATAACCTCTCCGAGTGGGCCCTTGAGTATCTTCCCGTCACATGGACGGACAAATCCCGCTCTTGACACATATTGCCTCTACGGTTTCCTCTGAATACCTGAACACACCTTTATAACCACCGTTTTACCAGATGGCGTTTGATGCTATCTAAGCATTCTCGGGAGACAGTGATTGATATAGCCTCACGGTCTAAGGAATAGTCTACGAGGATCCATTTCTAATCATCGTAACTTGAACTCCGTGACATGATCGAATCACGATGTTTAGGTTGGGTATTGGTTCATCATCCCATTCTCCGAATGAGATGACCTCATTTCCAACTGGCATAAATGCCACATGATCAGGAAACATGATCATCTGTTGACCAATGAACCAGTGACTTAGAGTTTCACTGGGAACCCCTAGTTTTTTTGTATATCACACGTATATTGATGTTTCCACTCAATACAGTTATAGCATGATATAAAACTTAATCATAAACTATATGAAATATGATAATAGTCCTTACTACTATTTGTCTCTAGGGCATATTTCCAACAGTTTCCCACTTGCACTAGAGTACAAATACACTAGCTGCATTTGTTCTTAATTATTGGTACCATATAACCGGTACCTAGAACATGATTGCTCATGGAAGAGGTTGAGTCTTGATTCTATACTCTACAGTCCCAGATCCTTCGCAACTTACTAATGTCACTTTGGTTGACATTAATATTCTATCATCACATGACAGCATCTATGTGTATGCATCGTTGCTATGGCAGCAGAACGAAGCCTGATTCCAGGAGCCTACAGTGATGTTAGATCAACCTCGAGGGCTTTCTCATGGGCACTGTGCCCTAGGACACATCATTCTACGTTAAAAGCGAATTAGCCCCGCCATAACATTATACAACACTTTAGCTGGTACCCTTATCTATTATTATAAATGTATTCATCGAAACACTTAGTGCACTCTATGCAGCTTTCGATGTTTTGTTCACCTCGCTTCCTACTTGACTCTAATTGGTATCTAGAGGAGTTTCCAACATATTCCCTTATAACATAACTCTTTATGCTTTTAAGATATGTCATGGAAAATATGTCTACAGTTCTCTACTAGATACTGCGGACAAACTTAGCTCAATGTTATGTGATTCGAACTTAATCACTTTCAAACGTTCCTTATTTGGATCATCTATTATGCTAAGTTATCATCATGGTTTACTAAGATAGAACCTATGTCTTAACATAGTGGATGACGATCATCCTTTTCTTTCTTTCAACCATTGATATTAAACTTAATGCTATTCCTAATTTGAGTTGTTAAGGATTGATTCCTCAATTAACTTCTATTCTGAAACAGCTTTCAGAATCCCTTAAGGAATGCTACATAATATCATAATACATCTATTATCAACTTCTACATCTTATAAATCATTATTTATAAGTATTTGCACTTTCATCCTTAACTTACTTAAGAATTACTCCTATAAGCTCCCACTCAAACTATGCTGCTAACATATTTGGGTACGAGTCAGTACTCTTACTCAAACTATGTTCCTACATATTTGAATTTGAGTCTTATGTTGCTCCCACTTAAAAATATGTCAATCACATATTGTTTGAGGAAGACTTTCATAGCTCCCACTCAATTTTATGTAAATTGCATATCTCCTTACTGTTTTGAATATCTTCAAAATCCTTTGATCAATTATCAAACTTGGAGATTTACTATGAGATACTAGTATTTTACTAGTTTTAAAATCCACTAGACATTTAGCACAAATGAATCAAATTCATTTGAATTCATCCAATATTTGACAAAATGTGCTTTTGTCATTCACCCTCTTTTCTTACTATGGCTTTGCAGTCATTTGGGAAAATTCCAAGTAACCCCTTTTACTTGTGAGATTCAGCAACGAATTGCTTTCTAATCTCAAGGGAATTTTGCTTCTAGGATTTCTCATAATTTAGTTTACCATTATTTCCTTAGTAGTTTGTAGGTATGTCATATTCCAAAAATCATGACAAGCGATTCACAAATGTCTCCATTCAAGATATGGATTTACATTTTGAATCCTACTTTTATATAGTGAAAACAATAGTGGAGGGAAAAACACAATGATCAAAATCATTGATTCTTTCCTTCTGTGAAGGGAATCGTTCAGGAATGCTGTCCGTTGCGCTTCTCAACACTCTGATGCAGGGTTTTGAATCCTCATCGTGTTTTTACACTATTTTCCATTTGCTTCATAATTGAGAAACATCACTAGAGGTGAGCTTTCTCAAGAATGCACCAAAATCCAAGCAATACAAGTTTTTCTTTACTTTTGGTTTCAGCTATGGATTTTGTATTCGAAGTTTCCAATGAATATACTACAAAGACTTATTCGCTATTGTTTTGGTTATATCGAATAACCCCAAAACTTTCACGAATTCAAATGGTTTACTAATTCTAATTGAGTGCTAACTATTTCTAAGCTAATGGTCTCTACATATACTCTACAACGATTTATTTGGTGCCTTCTATTCAACCCCTTTTGATATCTAATATCACATTGTGATGCTTTGTATTTTGACGTTTCAAAACACTTTGCATTTCCCAATTTCTTTTATGCCATTGATGGCTCAATGCACGACGCCCAGAAAAATGCTTGATGGCGGTGTTGATGTAGAGCTCGTTGGGAACCCCAAGAGGAAGGTATGGTGAGCACAGCAGCAAGTTTCCCTCAGTTATGAAACCAAGGTTTAATCGAACCAGTAGGAGCAAGGAAACACTCCAAAGGTGTTACTAGCTGAGCTTTGGCAGGGCGCACTACCGGTGCTAGTAGCAACGTGGAGACCTGCACAACACAACCACAGAACTTTGTCCCCAACTTGCGATGAGGTTGTCAATCTCACCGTGTTTTGCGGAAAACAAAGGATTAAACGTATCGAATGGAAAGAAGTAAAAGTTTGCAGAAAGTAAACACAAAGCAGTAAAAGATTGTAGATTGTATGTAAAAGACAAGGACCGGGATCCATAGTTCACTAGAGGTGGCTCTCCTTAAGATAGATAACATGCTGGGTAAACAAATTATAGCGAGGCAATTGACAAACACCGAGAAAGCAATACATGCATATACTAATCATCTTGACTCCTTTGAGACTTGATTGGGCATTACAACATAATACATAGACCGCCATCCAACTGCATCTATGACTAATAATCCACCTTCAGGTTATCATCCGAACCCCCTCTAGTATTAAGTTGCAAGCAGATTATTGCTTCTGAACTGCGTGTAAAGTAAACAATACTATTGTTCTATGAACAAAGGATTGTTGTTTTCTCCCTAGTAGCAACAAAACATCTAGTACCTTAGAGATTTCTGTCACTTCCCCAGATGACCAGAGGCATGAACCCACTATCGAGCATAAATACTAACTCTTGGAGTTGTTAGCATCTACTTGGCCAAGATAGCTACTAACAACGGAAAGCATGCAAGATCTCAAATAACAAAGACATGATAGAATCAATAATCAATCTGAAATAGCATCTCAATATCCATTGGATCCCCGCAAACACAACATTTAGAAATTACAAATAGATGATCTTGATCATGAACGGAGCTCACAAGATCTAAACATGAAAGCACAAAGGAGGAGAAACTAGCCATCTAGCTACTACATGGATCCGTAGTCCAAGGATAAACTACGCACGCATCACACCGGAGGCTTGCATGGTGATGAAGAAGGCCTCGTGGTGAATTCTCTCTGGCGGTGCGGAAAGAGCTTTAGATCCCTCTCGATCTAGGGATGGAGATGACGGTGGCTCTGAGACTCTTTCGTGGATTTTTGATCGGTGCCAGGGTTTTCGTCCGGCAACTTATAAGCGGAAGGAGAGGCCGAGGGGGTGCTAGGGCTGGCCTCACCACCTGCGCGGGCGGATGGCCTTGTCCAGGTGTGTGGTGGCCCCTGGTCCTTCTCCGTCTCGTGACGGCACTTGATCCCTTCCGAAAAATAGGCACTTTGGCTTTTGTCCTGTCCAATTCCGAGAATATTCATTTTCTGACTTTCCTGGAACCAAAAACAGCAGAAAACAGGCAGCTGGCACTGTGGCTCTTGTTAATAGGTTAGTCCAAGAAATCATATGAAAAGTACTCCAAAGTTGGAACAAAATACAAGAAAGTGGATAAAACCAAGCATGGAACATCAAATATATAGATACATTTGCAATGTATCAACATCCCCAAGCTTAACTCCTGCTCGTCCTCGAGTAGGTAAGTGATAAAAAGAAAGAATTTTTTTTTGAGGTGACATGCACCATCAAAGACTTGATCAAAGTATTTGCAAAACATTCAAGGCTGGGATCATAGTACTTCAATCATAACATGAAAGACAAAGTTCTAGCAATAAGCAAAGAAACTATGATGAAACATGAAAAGGCATAAACAAAAGATTCATGAATAACATGATTTGCAAGATGTTTGTTTGTTTCACATAAAGAAAACATAGCATAATAGTATTCAGCTTGTCCCTCAATAGAGTAGCAAATATAAATGCATAGGACACCTTCAAAGTTCATAAGAGTGACTAGATACAATAGTTTCAAACAAGCAATAACAAGTTATGCATCAATCAACTAGTCTTGGGACAATGCACGTAGAACTAAGAATGGCCACTATGCTCTCAAAGTAGGTGCATAAAGATAGAAGGTGGAGACTCAATATAATGGTGGAAGAAAGGCCTTTTGTAAAAGGAAGTAGGGATTCAAGTCTCATAAAGAGCTTCCAAAAATTATGGTACTTAATAGCTTTCAGCTCTCATTTCCCCTATCATAAGCATCTTGAAGTGATTAAGGTTAAAGTGAACAAACTATGGTGTACATGTTTGACGAAGTATAAGTCAGAAATCTCATGTCCCTTGTATACGAGGGCCGCTCCTCATGCTACTCAAGTTTAATCACCAGTAAGTTCTTGTCATTGTAAGTACATGTGTATCATTGAGAACCGCCAATGGGGTACCCCTTGCCCGATGATACGGAAGAATCCCCATATCAAAATGACAAGGCAAGCAGACAACAAGCATCTCAGCATTCTTCTTATTACCATGGGAATATGGTGCTTTTTTCTCTCTTTCCTCTTTTCATAGTATCTCTTTTTTTTCTTTTCTCTTTTTTTTCTCAATAAAGGACTCCTTTTTTTATAAGAGAATGCTTCATAGACAGCTCATTATGGTTACACTACAGGTTTCCACCATGTCAGCATGGATTAGACCAGCGGCCCAGGCGTTTCTCTAACACATATACATAACTCCATGGACTTACAAGCTCCCCTTTCATTTCACACCGACGACATCCATATACAAAAGAGCATGATATCAACTAGGTACAAGTACCAAGTGCAATGTTGAAACGTTCCCCATGAAAGCATGGTTCTGCTAATTCCCAACAAATAAGTGCAAGCATATATAACATAAAAGACACAATGGTTCAAGTTTATTAAGGGCAAGTAAAGTAAAGTGTGCCATCAAGTTCGTGAGAGCTTTAATCACTAGTTTTCTCATAACAAGTGAAAGGTAGACAAAAGCATGAATATACTTGGAATAGCATAAGCTAGTAGGTAGGTATTGTGGACTCTTTGGAAAAACTTGGTTTAGGGAGTTGGACGCATGAGTGAAACTCATACTTGGTTGTGGAGGCTAGCAAAAGACTGGGAGCGACAAACTAAGCGAGCAATAATGGCCATAATCATGCAGAGCGACAAAACATCATTGATCAAAGCATAAAGTGATACTACAATTTGAAAACTAAAGGATCATAAAGCCTATGGTGACTTGTGACAGTCATAACATGGTGTGAGCATGTGCCAAGTCAACCCAAATAAAGCATCAAAGGAGAATACCACTATACTATGCTTTAATATGCTAAAACAACGCATGATTCATCCAAGGCACATTAAGCAATCTCAATTGTTTATAACAAGTCATGCTACAGCAAAGAATACTAAGCATACAGCCAAAACAATATCAAGCACGGCATGACAAAGCATAGCCACAGTAAAAAACGAGCTCTTTTTACCACATAAGCATGAGCTTTCCTACTCTTTTCCAAACCAAACCAAACCATTTGCAAACCAAAGTGTGAAAGAGGGGGTCCAACCAACTTATTCAGAAAACTAAGCAAACCAAGCAAACTAAAAACCAAAACAAAAACGAAAAAGAAGACGCTCCAAGAAAAACACAATTGTGCATGAAACAATAAAAATGAAGCGTTTGGAAGGAACCTGGAATTTTTATTGATGAAGAAGGGGGATGCCTTGGGCATCCCCAAGCTTTGACGCTTGTACTTCTTGGATATTTCTTGGGGTGACATGCGTGGCATCCCCAAGCTTGAGCTTTACTCCATCCTTCATCTCATTACTCATTCCTTCCATACACCTGAAATTTTTCCTTCATACAAAACTTCACACAATCTCATTAGCAACATTAGCGCACTTAAGATAAATAAGTCTCAAGGTTCAGTTCTAACACCAAATAAACTTCCATTAGAACACTATCTACTGTAGCACTTCCCTCAAAAATCTCAATTCTCCAAAGGAACTCAAGAAGGAACTAACAAGAAGCAAATACAGAAAATGGCAGAAATCTGTCAAAACAGATCAGCAGGTAAAGACGAATTTTTTCGAAGACCTTATGTTGCTCAAATCAAAAAGTGTTGAACTAACGAAAATTAGATAACAACCTGGGGCAGAAGCACAAAAAATTACAGCTCAGTCCGACATACAGAGCTCTCTCAGAAATTTTTACGGTGAAGCACAAAAATCTGTTTCGGGACAGCAACTTTCCCAATCATTACTTCTCTCTCATTAGAGGTTACTCTTGGCACAAAAAGCAAATAAAAAGGATAAGGAGAGGTTATTACTGAAGTAATAACTTCCAAGACTCAACTAAAACTCTTGGGTTATCTTGCAACAAGTACTTTTCTTTAACGCCTTTAAGTTAGGCATAAGAAACAAAGAAAGAATCAAGTGTTCTCAAATGAAGAAGCATTAAGACCAATAACAGAAATATTTTCAACAAGGCAAGGTATATCATTCAAACAAGTTCTAGAGGATCCTTTCTCAATGCTCTTAGGTTCACTATTCTCATCAAAAGGGTTTGCAAGAACAATCTAATCAAGATTCTTTTCTATGGCATCATGTATTGCTACTAGTTTGAAGGGTATTGGTATCTTAGGTTCCTCCCCATTAGGTTCGGTTTTGTTTATCTTTTCTCGTATACCAACCACATCTACACATGAGCCTAGCATATTGAAATGTTCAAAAACTTTTCTAGCTTCTTTGATAACATCATAGAACTCCTTAAACAAAGTTTCTAGAATAAAATCCCTCTTTTCAGGGTCTTCAATTTCTTTAAGATTAAGAAACATTACTTGCATTAAGGGATTGAGATTAACAAACCTAGCTTCTAACATGTGGATTAAAGAACCTGCAGCAATCTCAAAATTTGGAGCAAGTTCAACAAGGGATCTATCCTCAGTATCTTCATGTTTGCTAACATGGTTAAAGAATTCTTCAATATTATCTTTCCCAATTATAGAACCACTACCAATTAAAAGGTCTTTCAAGGTGAAAGTAGGGATCAACATGGTGAGCTAAGGAAGAGGTGACAACTAAAGGAGACTTAATTTTTTTGTGTTTTTGGTAAAGAAAGCAAACTAGTAAAACTATTTTTTTGTGTGTTTTTGAAGAACAAAACAAGCAAACAAGGCAAAAAGAAACTAAGCAAAACAAAAACAACAAAGTAAAGAGATTGGTTATGAGGGACTCCCCTTGTGAATATGTCCTTGACTCCCCGGCAACGGCGCCAGAAAAATGCTTGATGGCTCAATGCACGGCGCCCAGAAAAATGCTTGATGGCGGTGTTGATGTAGAGCTCGTTGGGAACCCCAAGAGGAAGGTATGAGGAGCACAGCAGCAAGTTTCCCTCAGTTATGAAACCAAGGTTTAATCGAACCAGTAGGAGCAAGGAAACACCCCAAAGGTGTTACTAGCTGAGCTTTGGCAGGGCGCACTACCGGTGCTAGTAGCAACGTGGAGACCTACACAACACAACCACAGAACTTTGTCCCCAACTTGCGATGAGGTTGTCAATCTCACCGTGTTTTGCGGAAAACAAAGCATTAAACGTATCGAATGAAAATAAGTAAAAGTTTGCAGAAAGTAAACACAAAGCAGTAAAAGATTGTAGATTGTATGTAAAAGACAAGGATTGGGATCCATAGTTCACTAGAGGTGGCTCTCCTTAAGATAGATAACATGTTGGGTAAACAAATTACAGCGGGGCAATTGACAAACACCGAGAAAGCAATACATGCATATACTAATCATCTTGACTCCTTTGAGACTTTATTGGGCATTACAACATAATACATAGACCGCCATTCAACTGCATCTATGATTAATAATCCACCTTCAGGTTATCATCTGAACCCCCTCTAGTATTAAGTTGCAAGCAACAGATTATTGCTTTACAAACTGCGTGTAAAGTAAACAATATGATTGTTCTATGAACAAAGGATTGTTGTTTTCTCCCTAGTAGCAACAACACATCTAGTACCTTAGAGATTTCTGTCACTTCCCCAGATGACCAGAGGCATGATCCCACTATCGAGCATAAATACTAACTCTTGGAGTTGCTAGCATCTACTTGGCCAAGATAGCTACTAACAACGGAAATCATGCAAGATCTCAAATAACAAAGACATGATAGAATCAATAATCAATCTGAAATAGCATCTCAATATCCATCGGATCCCCACAAACACAACATATAGAAATTACAAATAGATGATCTTGATCATGAACGAAGCTCACAAGATCTAAACATGAAAGCAAAAAGGAGGAGAAAACAACCATCTAGCTACTACATGGATCCGTAGTCCAAGGATGAACTACTCACGCATCACACCGGAGGCTTGCATGGTGATGAAGAAGGCCTCCAGGGTGAATTCCCCTCTCCGGCAGGGTGCCGGGAAGAGCTTTAGATCCCTCCCGGTCTAGGGATGGAGATGACGATGGCTACAGACTCTTTCGTGGATTTTTGATCGGGTACTTAGGGTTTTCGTCCCGAGGGAAACTTATAGGCGGAAGGAGAGGCCGAGGGGGTGCCAGGGTTGGCCTCACCACCCCCTGGCGCGGGCCAGGCTGGGCCGCGCGGCCAGGTGGTGTGGTGTCCCCCTGGTCCTTCTCCGTCTCATATTCTGGCACTTGATCCCTTCCGGAAAAATAGGCACTTTGGCTTTTGTCCCGTCCAATTTCGAGAATATTCATTTTCTGACTTTCCTGGAACCAAAAACAACAGAAAACAGGCAGCTGGCACTGTGGCTCTTGTTAAAAGGTTAGTCCAAGAAATCATATGAAAAGTACTCCAAAGTTGGAACAAAACACAAGAAAGTGGATAAAACCAAGCATGGAACATCAAAAATTATAGATACATTTGCAATGTATCAGCCATTCTTATAAATTTGAACTCCATTACTATTGATCAAATCATAGTAATTGGATTCTCTTTTATATTTATACCCTTTGTTGATGAAACACTTTGATCAAATCAAATAGTTTCATATTCATGTTTCCTTTGGTAAACTTACTTTACACATTTAAATAATCATTTAATGATAATTACCATTTTCGTTAAAACATAATACATCGGATATGTCTATACTTTTAACAATTCATTAAACACTTTGTATTCAAGTAATACACGGTGTTCAAGTTATTTTGCCGAGCTTAGGCATGATTTATATGTGATAAGAGATAGAATGACTTTCACATATTATCACATAACTTTGAATTTAAACAATGGTTTCATTCATTAATAAAATATCATTAAGTTGGGTATTTTAGGCATTTTAATATTTTACAAATGTTCATACATTATCAATTAGTTTCAAACAACAAGGATAATTCACACATAATCAAACAAGATATGAACACGAATAGAAATCATTCATAAAAGTGGAACAACCGTTTGTTACAAACTCATATGAATAACCGTCTCACAAAGTGTGAGACACACTAAAGAAGTTCACAATCTCTTGATTACAAAAATTATCCTAAAACACAAACTAAGTGATAAATGTTGAGGGAGAGTGTCGTCGGCCATCATCATCATGCTTGCCATCAACACGCAATGTCACCTCCTCTCAAGCAAGCACCTCTATGCAGAAGGACCCGTTTTCACCAAAACAGAACAAGTATCAGATATACTTAACACTACAAATGTGTTTGCAAGATTATAACATTTATAAAACTGTATATCAAATATATCCTTGGTCGTTGATGACCTCTCCGGCGATTGGTTCAACCTTTACGTTCTGGAAACGTAATATGAAATCATGGAAATCCAGTGCTTCCGTATCACCACTCATGATGCTACTCTGGACATGTCCTTTGTAGCTGGGAGGCAATGACCGAAGTAGTACGTCTATCGCAAATGGATCAGCCATCCAGTAATCCACGAAGTGAACCAGTCTCGTGTGTGCATCAAGCATGCGCTCCAAGTGACTCTTAAGACATGTATGCTCCTCCATCTGTATGGAAAGGAACTCTCCAAGCAACTCGTGCTTCCACATGCGCACGTGGCCTATGAACTCTGCTCTCAGCTGATCCGCCATCGAATATGGGTCAAGATCACCCATGAGCGGATGTAGTTCATCCACCATCCCGTAACACATTATTATCTGAATGTAAGTGGACATCTCTTGGCGATAGTAACGGTCTGCCAGCTCTTGTGGAGTCTCATAGTAGTCTGGCTCAGTCAAATCCATCGTGCAGCGTATGTAGTCTACCACATGATTCCTAGTAAGGAGATCATCTAGGCGCACAAGCCAACTAGGGAAGTTGGATCCATCAAGTCTAAGTTTCTCACCCTTTACCCAATCCTCAATAGCAAAGTAAGCTTCACGGTGAGCCATCTACATTTATAATTGCAAAAGGAATTTAGACTAAGTTTATAATTAAATGAGTTAATAATAACTCCACTCAGAAACACCTATCCCCAAAGAGGGTTCCTAGTGATAACACGACCCCTATCAGCCACATCTCCCCCGATCATCACGGCCATCAATGTGGGTTCAAAGGTGGACGCTAAACGTCGGTCACATCATTTATGCGACTCGTGCTCGATCTTTCGACCATCTGCGTTCCGAGACCATGTCTGTACATGCTAGGCTCGCCAACTCAACCTTAGTGTATTCGCTGTGCAACATGGCTTGCACCCACTGTATGCGAACGTAGATATGTCTGACACCCAGGCCTGTAACCCTGGATCACCTCATACTGAAGAACTTTCTTGGTGGTGCACACTAAGGGGGCACACAATTGTTGGTTATTTTAACAGGGATCATCTTATTAGGCTACCGTCGAGTATCTAATACTAGCACACAATAAGACATACAAACAATAACATTGAATGTAAATGCTATGTGATATGGTCCTTCACGTCGTGATCTCCATCCGCCGTCACCGGGTTCCGGCGCCAGGGTTCCGGCGTCGTAGACACTAGGGTACCAGTGTCATTCCGGCGTGGTAGTTCGTCACCTCCGTGACTATCTACTACTATGCAACAAAAGGTAATTACTTTACCTTTGCCACAACCATATCACAAAGCAACGCCCCCCTGCAAAACAAAGTTAGACGCTTCTACTTTATCTTTGCATGTTTTATGTGGCTGAATGGGCTTTCGCACAAGAACCGTTCTTACCTACGAACTTTCAGCACAATGCTGATCAAGTAGTTGTTTATACTACACCCCTTTCGAGGCCCTCCGTTGCAAATGGTATACCAACTAATGCGAGAGAGACAGACACCCCCCTAAGCCACTTTATACGGTATAAGCCGTATGTCAAGCGTGGACCAGTCTCGCGAATGAACGCGTAAAGTAGGTTGGGGACCGCTTCATCAAGCATTGCTGCGGTATACACAAGTACACGTGGGAGGGTAACAACTAAAAGATTAACGCCCACACGCTACATCTCATGTGTTCTACCTGTACTAGCATTACTACGCATAGATCTAGCTCTAATACCACTGTAGGGGTTCCACGCATAAAAACAATAAATTTTACTCTATGCCCCTGAACCCCTGAAGCTGCCAAGACCTATCTATTAGTAATACAGTAACAGGAGGGGCTTTTCGCGAACTTACCCTTGAAGACCGAAAAGCGTTGTCAACGCTCAGGAGAGCGTGGTTGATGTAGACGAGCCGAAGCCGACCTCAAGGTCGTGATGAAGTCCTTGCGCTCCTTCTGGCTCCAACGACTTGAGTGCCTCAAGTGCGACACCTCGCGGGGATTTACACACGTCCGGTGCCTGACGATGACTCTCGCTTCCCCGATCTAGCAACAATTGCGGAAGTAGAGCTCCCGGATCCGAATCCCACAGCGCGACGGCGCTCTGTGGTGAAGATGTCTCTCGCTCGCGTCCCAAAAGTGGGGAGACCTTTATTGATTATTCGGTGTATTTTTCTAGGCCAAATACCCCACTATATATAGGGGAAGGGGAGGTACTACCTCCCCTCAAGTCCCGGGGTGGGACTAAAGGAGAGGAGGGGGTGGGGTGGCCGCCGGCCAGCCCCTAGTGGGCCCCGCGGGGGGCAAGGCCTAGCCGGCCTCCCCCTTTGGCCCCTCTCCCTCTCTCCTTTCCCTAATGGGCCCTCTCCCTCCGGAAATTGGCCCATTAAGCCTTTTGACCTTTTAATTGATTTTCTCTTTATTAAATAATTATGAATAAATGATTAAATCAATATTTAACATTCATTCACATATTATCTAATCTCTGTGGCTATGGAACACCTTCCACCTCCACTCGGACATCCTCCGGACTTACCGAAACCCTTCCGGTTTTCTCGCTTCTTTTCTTCGGTGGTTCTACCGATCCTATAAACACTCTCTAAGCATCATCAAGCCATTAAGCGTGATACCCTACGGTTCGGAAACATGCCAGACATGGCCGGGACACTCCCGCACCAATGATCGATAGAGGGACCTGGATGGCCATGTGACCCCTGTGCATTCCACGAAGATCTTTCGTCGTTTGAACCGGTGACAGTCGTGTCTTATTCCCTTTGTCATTTGATACTTGCATTGCCCGAGACCTGATCAATGACATCACCATGTCGAGTTTAATCTCGTTACTGAACAATGCTATTTGACTCGTTCCGACAAGTGATATCCCCGTGATCTAATCAAACGCTGCGCAGCTATTGGATATAACCTCTCCGAGTGGGCTCTTGAGTATCTTCCCGTCACATGGACGGACAAATCCCGCTCTTGACACATATTGCCTC
Source organism: Avena insularis (assembly GCA_023614405.1). NCBI lineage: Eukaryota > Viridiplantae > Streptophyta > Magnoliopsida > Poales > Poaceae > Avena > Avena insularis. Next base: position 454,783,971 of record CM042693.1, on the reverse strand, counting down.
TACGGTTTCCTCTGAATACCTGAACACACCTTTATAACCACCGTTTTACCAGATGACGTTTGATGCTATCTAAGCATTCTCGGGAGACAGTGATTGATATAGCCTCACGGTCTAAGGAATAGTTTACGAGGATCCATTTCTAATCATCATAACTTGAACTCCGTGACATGATCGAATCACGATGTTTAGGTTGGTTATTGGTTCATCATCCCATTCTCCAAATGAGATGACCTCATTTCCAACTGGCATAAATGCCACATGATCAGGAAACATGATCATCTGTTGACCAATGAACCAGTGACTTAGAGTTTCACTGGGAACCCCTGGTTTGTTTGTATATCACACGTGTATTGATGTTTCCACTCAATACATTTATAGCATGATATAAAACTTAATCATAAACTATATGAAATATGATAATAGTCCTTACTACTATTTGTCTCTAGGGCATATTTCCAACAGCTATGTGTTAGGAGATCCGAGACCCGCATGTGCATCAATAACTGTAAGATGATCTGGTGGAGCACCTGTGGAGGCTCAAAGGCAACACCTAGTTTGAGCTTGCTTTGTTGAACTATTTTCTTACCTTGTTAAATTATCTGTGTCAAAGTTATGCCAAAACTCGGCGAACAATGACCGAACTATGTGATTAAAAATTTTTGTGCGATGTTTGCGTCAAAATTCTGCCAAAAATGACTGAAGTTTGCCCAAATCTTTGGCTCGGGGGCGATGCAGCTGAGATCCTGGCTGGTTGACGGACCCCAGGTCGAATTTTTCTCCCAAATAGTGCCAAAAATGGCCCGAGGGTCATCAATGAGTGGAGATTCTCTTATGGGTTGAAACGACACGCTAGCCCACGGTGGCATGAATCCGGTTGTCCAGATTAAACAGAGAGCAAAAAGGGAAATTTAGCAAAAAATGGCTAGAATTTACCATATTAGAAAGGTTAGGGTGGTGCTTTTAATGTTTAAGAGGTTGGGTATATCTTAGACCTACACTGTCAATCCAATGTTCATTTAAGATTTATTTTAGCTTCTACTTTTTAATTCTAGTATCATATTTTTTTTCCAGAAATAAGTGATTTGCATTTAGGTTCGTATGTACCTATACATATTTAAATGCATATATACGTGCGAATCTAGATAAAATTATTTTTTAAGACGGAGAAAGTATCTTATTATGGTCTTGTAGAAATGTCAGAAAAATATTTCTTTCCTAAAAAAAGAAAAATATTTTAATTTTAGAGGGGACCTTTTGACCACGTCAAGCCGTCTCGCCGAGCGGCAGCCTGAAGCCCTTCTGGGTCTCTTCCATTGGGCCCCACCACCCAAGCGGCCCCTCTTGTACCGACCATCCCCTACCTCCCGTTGCGAAAAGGAAAAAGGAAAAAAAAACTCGGCACTGCTCCTCCTCCTCAGCGGCGGCGAGGGCGCCGGCGTTGGCGATCTGGACTGTCAGCCCAAAGGCTTCGTCCCCAGTGGATAGCTACAGCTGCTTGCGCACGGGCCCCAATGGTACGCCTTCACTCCTCCGCGGCATCGCGTCCGCCTCCCACCCGTCGGCACGCGATCCCCAAATGCAGGCTTCCATAGGGCACCCCGCCGCGTTCTTCCTCATAGGTAAAACTGAGTCCCGTGCCCATTACTACTTAGATTGGGCAACTATTTGATGACGAAAAACTTACCCTCGAGTTCGTCTGCAGGTACAAGCGGACTAAGTGCTCCAATTCAAGGATAATGATGTGGGATAAAGCACACGAACTGTTATTCGAGGTATGCACCAACTAGTTCGAATTATCGTAACAACTGATGAAATTTTCGTTATCTTCTGGTAATACCTTTGACATCATTGATATAGTGGTGTGTATGTGTATGTCAAACTTGTAGAAACATTAACATCTATAGAAGACTAGCTGAGTACCAATATAGTAGCAGTACATTCTCTCAAAAAACAGTATAGTAGTACATTCTCTGGCTCTGATCTGGTTGGGCAAGAGATGAAACGACACCTTATGAGGCATTGTAAGTACTCGGACTGTTTGATGTGAACATTTTCACTACCTTTTGCTGTAGATGGACGATTTTTGGGGTTCCATTGACTGCATCATAGTTCCATAATCGCCAGGTTTTTGTTTATCTCTATCTCCCTCCTTTTGTCGTTTTCATGGTCGATTATGGTTCCTGCCTGGAATATAAACCTTGGCTTAGACTTTTAGTTATGGACCTGTAATACGATTTCCTCTTACTCACTATGTCCAACACTAGCATGCCAAAGTTATACACATCTGACCTTTACATATTTCGCATGTTCCGGGAATAGTGTTCTAGTACAATGTAGCCCATTGTTCCTGTTGCTGCAGTCGGAGCGCACAGTTTTCCGGGCTAAATATTTCAAATCCTTGGATTGAAAATGTACCAAAATCCTCTAACTGTCAATGAAACAGATAAAGTTTCCATCAACCAAGGTTCTATTAAGCGCTAAGCGCTGATCGAGCGTTTTGCCTCCGTTTTTCCTCCTCTGAAGGACTAAAGCGCTAAGCGCAATTAAACGCACACTTTAAGCACAATTAATTGCCAGGCGTTTTGCCTCCGCTCAGCGCTTAGGCGTGCGCTTTTGAGCGCTTAATTTAACACTGCCATCAACTACCAATGGTATTGGTTGTCTTGAGTAACGAAAACCGAGAAAAGAGATCCCAATACATGTAATACTTTACAGTTCGGTTGTGACGAAGATAAGTTCAGGCCATGTCTCCCCCTTTTGATGAAATTGGGTCATCCTTTTAATGTTCAACACTACATATGTCATGAAAAAGGATGTACAAATGGTGCAGGACTTCAAGGCACTTGTGGTAAGAACTGATCTTATCAGTTAGTCCCTCAAACATCCAGTTTACTCTCATTCTGTGCATTTTTGTGCTTTACTAGAGCTGTGAACTATGATATCGAGAAGCAGAGTTCCTCTAGAAAAAAATATCGAGAGGCAGATTTGCATTACAGAGAGTGAACAAAGGATTAAAAAAGTGTTCATCTGTTGTAGATCAAAGAAGGTTTGCGATATTAAGATATTCTGCAGGTAATAACAGGTTTCAGTAGTAATTTCAGAAAATAAATACAACAGATCAGGGCTTCTGTTTTACATAAGAGAACCTCATGCTCACAATCTAATTGGGAGTTTTGTCGGGCAGTCTCATTTCACCTGGGCCCTGATACATCTGAGTCTAGAGGAGGAGCTGAGGAGTTGATATTTCTGGCGATAGCAAAAGTTTCTGCACCTGTTGCAACAAAGTTATGATCTATGTTGGTGTCTGCATCCATGGTACCCTCAAGGACTGTGATGACCTCGGACATTTTAGGCCTTCTTTTGCAATCAATCTGCAAACACCACATTGCAAGCATCATCATCTGAATTGCATCTTGCTTGTGTGCTTGCATGTCATCACTGTTACTGTCAATCAAATCTACCAACCGATCCCTCTTCACCTTTTGCTCCAAGAGACTAATGAGATGGATGCTCTCTTCCGATCGGGAAGTGTCGAGATTCTTTCTTCCGCTGATGACTTCCATTAGCACGACACCGAAGCTGTAGACATCGGCCTTTTCCGTGATATGTGATGTCAACCATTCGGGCGCTAAATATCCTGGTGTGCCTCTCATTCTAGTAACCACTTGGCTCATATCCCTATCTATGAGCTTGCATAGTCCAAAATCTGAAAGTTTAGCATTGAAGTTCTCATCTAAGAGGATATTTTGTGGTTTGACATCCAAATGGGCAATCTTCTTCGTGCACTCCTCATGAAGATAAGCGAGGCCCTTAGCTATGTCCGTAATAATCTTGCATCGCGTGCTCCAGTCTAGAGGAGGAGTATTAGTGTCATGCCGACAATAGATCCATCTGTCCAAGGACCCATTGGGCATATACTCGTATACCAAGAGCCTATGGGATTTCTCTGCACAGAAACCAATTAATCTTACCAGATTGATATGATGAATGCTGCCAATTGTCTCAACCTCAGCTGAGAATTCTCTTTTTCCCTGACCAGCTCGATCCAAACGTTTCACTGCAATAGTTTCATCAACAAATTGTCCCTTGAAAACAGATCCAAACCCTCCTTCCCCTAGCTTCTCTGTGAATTGCCCAGTTGCTACTTTTAGCTGTTGAAATGTGAACCTCATCGGCGTTCCTTGTAGCTCCCCAAACTCTTCCTCTTCGTTCATATCCTGGTGTCGCTGTGTTCTTCGTTTACATATGAGTAAAGTGAAGACGAGCAATATCGTTAGCAAAATGAAGCCGCCTACAGGAGCTAGAATCATTGGAACTCTGCTTGCTGTCGAGGATTTCTTGCTTGTTTTCCCAATGGGAGCAGGAAGAGGACTCGCAGCTGCAGGAGAAGTAGTTTCATTGGTCAGGGGACAGAAGGTAATCTGGTAGTTGGTGCCCGTCGGGCAACTGAAAGTGCTGGATTTATCATCCATGGAGTAGCTGTAGGCAGTTGGGCACATCCTTTTAAAGAAGTCGGAATACTGCGTGGAGCTGCAATTGCTTGCCGCGCTCCCGGTGCAGCAGTATACGTCTCCACCAAATGTACTGCACGCATCTCTACAACCCCCCGGCACTATGAGCTCGCTTGGGCAATGCGATGTGATGTTGGCTCCGCAGCGCGGCCCCTTGCTGCACCCTGACCTTCCCTGTACTTGCACCGGCAGGAAGTCCATGGGCACGTTGAAGCCATCGACGAGGGAGATGTCGAGGAAATCTGTCGCTTGGCCTTGGCCAATTGCGAACTCTGCGAGCGTGCTGGGTGACTGGCCAGCGCCAGTGCAGGCAAGCAAACCGCCGCAGTCGCCTGTTTGGCATGACCCGTTGCCTTTGCCATGGAATGAGCAGCCTGTGCGCCCCCAGACGCGCCCACCCGTGGTGCCAGCAGGCACGTCCAGAGCCCATCTCTCCTCTGGATCAAGCTGCACACCGCCTCCTGGCAGGGCGGCTGGCCAGACGGTGTAGGAGCATCGGTTGAGGACTACGATTGTAGCGGCCTCGTTGGCGGCAGCGAGCAGGAGCAGGTGGAGAGATAGGAGGTGGAGAGCCCGAGAGGTACTCACCACTGCCATTTGCGTGGTGATTTTCACTTGCATCTGTTATGAGTCGTCAGTGTTTGAGTTGCAGTATGGCTTCTGTGGCTGCTGGACATAGCAGAAGAGCTAATGGAGGTGGCTGTGGCCCAGATCAGTGGTACTTTTTCCAACCCCTTTTCAAGATCCACGCGTTGAATTATTCAACGGTCAGCATATGACAGCCTCATATGCTACAGTGACAACTGTTTGATAGCATAGGACTTGCTTGTGGAACTTGTTTACTTTAGTCCCTTTCCAGGTACATGTGAACATCCTTAAAATTTGTTGATTGATGATTTTGGTCGCACGGAATAATTAAGTACACCTGGATTAATACATTATATATTTTTTTAGATTTTTTTTGAACATGTTTGTTCATTCCACAGAGCAACAGTCACAGCTGGAATCTGGACTTAGGAGGCAGCACAGTACCCATCTGAATTCTTGTTCATTCCAAGAAGTTGACAGCCGACAGCAGCTGCCTGGAAGGCTGGAAGTAGCTCTGAGGCCCGGATGCCTTGTTGACCGGCCAATCATGCTGTCAACTCTCGGGGCTATGTTTCATTCGCCATAACTCCGTAATCTGCGTGCAGACCAGGGCGCTGAATCGGAGGTTGCGCCAGTGTTTTGGTTGTGCCGCTTACAGAATTTTATATCGCGGCTGCTATTATACTCTATCATAGCTGGTGGTAATTCTATTTCTCACTTTCTGAGTATGAATGAACCTTTCCTCTGCGACAAAAAGAAAAAACACTTAATCGCAAACTTTTGTGAACCAATTTCCTGTCGAAAAACATTTGACACCTTTTATTCATTAATGGACTTTCGTAGTACTCTGCATGATTGATCTTGACGCTTATGAAAGAACTTGACCATACGAAAAAACCTTGTTCAACTCACCATTGACATGTTTCCAAGAGGAGCATAAACACCCAAACAGAAGGGAAAAAAAAGTGGCCGGTGTAGCTTATTGCCGGTACCGAAGCCATTGATCTCTATGTAGAGCAGCGCAGCAAGGATGTTCAGGAGTAGTGATACTATGAGAAACGAGAAGATGTGTCGTCGTTGCTGCTGTTCATATCAATCAGCCTGCAAATTCGTTTCTTCTTTTTATCTGCTTTGTAACAGAGCACCTGTCTGCTTCTGGTTCTGAATTATGTCGGAAGCTTCTCAGCAAGGAAATAGGGTAGCAAATAAAATTCTTCAGAGTAAGTGATGGCCCGGGACTGATCATTGAGGCGAGCAGTGAGCATCTTGGGTTTTATATAAACCCTGACCGCACGTGTCATGCATTGGTGGCGGTACCACACAAAAATGCTAGTGGTTAAAACTAACTAAGCTCTCCATGTACTTTTTTGAAATAATAATAACTGCTGTAATAGCATATTTCTACCGTCACATCATGCAGATGAAGATCCCCACAAAAGAATAAGACAGCACATGAAAATCAGCTATGATTCTTTAATTTTTTTCCTTAGCATTCAGTCCCTCCCTTTATTCAAACTTCAAAAATTACAGTGGCGTTCACACCCTAGGGCAGATCTACTAGCAGGGTATACAGGCTATTATTATTATTATACAAAACATATCTCGCTAGGTTACAAGCTTCATGGTTTGAAGATCTACGTTGAAATCCGGAAGAAATATTTTGAAAATCACTCCTCACCTGAATCTCCTGGATGATGCCTGTATATGCACCCGTATACCCTTCATGCAAGCCTTTAACCACACAAAGACAATCGACTCTCGCCACCTGGACTCCTGCAGCAAGGATATAGGTTGCAAGTAGGTTGCGAAGCGGCACCCGATCCATCCCGCTTCGTAAGCAAAATTTGTTAGTCTAGTTTAAAAATTTTCATCAAAATTTCTCTAGTTTAAACTAAAATTTTCTTTCGCGGGTTGCCGCCTCGCAACCCTAGCTGCAAGGGCATGACCTCATGATAAGAAAATCCCTCCAACATCTCTGCCTCGCTATGTCCGTGGAAGACAACTGCTGAGGCCCCCAATAACTTTCCATTCCTATTTCTCGTCACTGCGGCAACTGATATCCTTTAGTCGGATTATTTCCTACGGCTGCGTCAACATTTATCTTCTTCACTTCTTCTGGTGGAGGAGTCCAGCGAGGTGGAGCAACAACCGGAGTCTGCTGCTGTCCCCCATAGGTAGGCACTTGATAAATCTCTTCATGGATTGCTTTCCTCTTTGTGTGCCAAATTGCCCGCAGTATAATGAAACTCTTCACCTTATCCCGTTTCGTAAGTGTTTCAATCATGCTGAAGATGAACTCTCGGTTCCACTCACTAGTTGAGTTGCACATGTACTCAGCTATACTGTCTGTCAACCAACGACCACACACTTCTTGCCATATTGCACTCGATCAAAATCTTTAGTACCACACACATGACATAGATCATCTTTGCTCATGTTTCGATGGTGGCATACATCAGCAGCAGGTAGGGATTTCTTAGCTAGCCTCCATAGAAACATTCTGATCTTCGAAGGCATCGCCTTTTTCCGCATGGACAAGTAACGACCACTTTTTACATTGTCCCTTCTATCTAAACTACTAGATGCCAAACCTTCCAACCAAGACACCCTCCCTTCCCTGGTATCTACCTGATTGTACTATGAATACCCAAGCACAGAAGTCATCCTGTTGACGGATGCTCAATCGAATATTGCGAATAATATCAGTGTCCATCGGCAGAAAAACGGATTCAGCTTCACTTCCTTCCATGATGCGCTTGAGCATTGCCCATCCTCATCATGAGACCTTGCTTTAGAACCCCATGTCCTTCATGGATCCCTCGCCAAACTAGTGAAGAATTATATCCCACTGCAATCTTTAGCAACGATGTTGGGTCTTGGAGTAGATGCTAATAGGAGTGCCTATTTGCCTCTCGACGCTTGCAATATAGTGCTCTGCGTGAAGGATCGCAAGATGGACCGCATTAAATGGGCCTAATAAGAAGCTACCGATTATTTTTAATATTGAAGTTTCCATTAACTTTGTAACTTAGTCAATAAACTTAATAATATAGTTTGAACCCGTGATTTTTTTCAAATGAGATGAATATTTTGTTGAAACATGTGAACATTTTTTGAATTTGTGAGTGTACCCTTTTGAACTCGTGAACATTTATCTTACTTTTAGTGCATTTTGCATTATATTTTACCTTATGTTTTTGCATTAGTCATGTTAGGATTTTTTATTTTACCGTGCTTGCACACCTATTTTTTGATTTCACCATGATAGTAGAAAATAAAAAGGTGGATGGTCAAATCAATTAAAACGATTATTTTTACAGAAATATGCTCATTGGAAACAATAATTAAATTCCTTCCATACAAATATTCACGCACTTGGGGGTAAAGACAAAGTGGAAATTCGCCTAACAAGGAGACATAGGACTTAACGAGAAGGCCCGTACCTCCTACTGGTTCGCCTTGTCATACAATATCACATTGTGTGACTAGTTAAGAAGTTATACACAGAGAGAAGCCGCATAACACCTCACCTCCGGAAGGAATCTGGAGGGGGAATTCGCAAAAGGGAATCCATCTCCCATGCAGCTTAGATTTGGAGGCTCCAACATTGATCTTAATCATCAACATCAACATCATCATCTCTTTCATCGTCAATAACCCCTCCATCCATTTGTTATTCCAAACCATAGTGTGGATTGATTTGCACGTGTATTCATTTAATCATTCATACTCAATTTATATTATTATGATATTGTTTGCCTCCATTTGTGAGTAGTGCCCTTAGTTCTTCGAGATATGTAGAAACCCTAGGCTAATTTTTTTAAATAACACATTTATTATATTTATTTTGAAAAATAATATGCAAAATTGAATTGCACATATAACACATTGTCTGCATGAGCCAAACCGACTGGGTCACTCTATGTAGGCGAAGCAGAATGGCCGTTGGTGGCGGGCCCATGGACTGACAACATCAACATTCTGCTGTGATACAGCCACATCGCCGTCCTCGACACCCCGACGTCACCGTCCTCCTCATCCTCATTGGTGGAAGAAACATGCGAACCGTTGTGCCCACCCACTTCCTCCATAACGCGCACCCTCTCCGCATCATCGAAGTTTAGGTATTCTTCCTCTTCGAAGTCCTACCAAGGAAGCCACATCCTTCTTGATAAACGGTCAAGAAAGGGCCCTTGCCCAACGGCAACAAACTTTCATGGCCGCGTCCATTGGCGGAGCTTCCTGGAGGCGATACTGGGTTGCGATCCCCTTTCCAAAATGCAAAAAATACTAGGTATTATTCAGAAGCCAGGCCCAGCCCAAGATCAGATCAACACGATTTTACTCTCTTCCCCAGTTCGAACGCACATAGCGACGGACATAATTGACATCTCGTGTACGCCTCCTGCTGCCTTCAATCGCTAGGTATGCCTCCGAGGCTTCAATCAATCGATTGGCCTCCATCGGTCCATCCTAGACCCCCGATCCTCCTCCTCAACCCCGTTCTTCTGCAATCCCCTTTCTCCGTGTCGCAACCCCGTTCTTCTGCGATTGGACGTAGGCATTCTCCACCGGCCAGGCACAGGCAGTTAGCAGCCTAGCACGACAACACCCAGCCGCTCAGGTTTAGGTAATGAAGTCTAGTGTCCTGGATCTATGAATAATGTTTCAATACAAATTGACATGAGTGTACTGTTTTTCTAAATTCTGAATGTTTAAGTACAAAATGAGATCAGTGTACTATTTCTGAATTTTGGATGTCCATAAGTCCATTATGCTGCACATGTTTGATTACTTGACGAATAATTGATTTATTGGAAAATTCTTGTGTAGCAATGGGGAAACAACAGAAGATGCAGTCTTTTTTAAGAGAAAACCAGATGAAGTTGATGAACATATACCCTGATGCTCTAGCATTGGTGGAATTTGTAGATCAAATACAAGATGAAGATGGACAGGTGAAGTGACATGACCCAGTAGGGGTCAAACTCTCTATGCTATATAGTGCTAGTCTGTGGATCGACTCGCTAGCACACACACAGTTCATGATGTAATATCACGAAACAAAAGTCATAATTCTATTACATCGAATGATCCAAGATATAACATAGTATAAAAATAAGGTGCATAACATAAGGGCTAGCTCCTCATAAACAAAGTTCAACAGCGGAAGACTAATAAAAGATAAGGAGCTCCATTTGAATGCCACAGGCAAAGCATGCTGAGTGCAGACTCGCGACCCTAACCTCGAACTTCAACCATCCTCAGGGAAACCTGCAACATAAAACGTTGCAGCTTTGAATGTATTGGCAAGTGTCACTAAAATGGGGATATAATAATCCACTCAGGCAAAATCAATCCGCTCATCTTAATCTATTGGTCTATGTGTAAATCCAAAGCCTTCTTCCAAATCATCCTCCACTCCAATCTAAAGCTTCCTTCCAAATCATCCTTTGCTCCACTACTCCTTAAAGGCCAAGCTCAACATGTCAGTAGTCAGACCGCGACCCTACACCATACTACTTGTCCAACCCCTCTTATTACCAGGATCTTTGGGGGTGCTCCTCCCCCATAAGGTACATGTTTTTGCATGGAGAATTGCTACAAACTCTCTACCAACATGGGAAATTAAGCATCATGAAAAACTAGAGTTGTTTAACACTTTGTACTTTATGCGGCATGGAATGCAAGAACACGTTCCACACCTTTTGTGGGTGCCCTATGGTGAAAGCTTTATGGAGCGCTACGGCGGAGGTATGGACTCACTCGAACCTGGACAAGATCACAAGCTCTGACTCAGAATGGCTCTTACATATTTTGGAGCAGAAGTCTGCATTAGAACACATGCTAATCCTGATGACTCTTTGGAGGATATGGCATGCTCAAAATGAGGTGGTTCATCGTAAGCCTATGCCATCCATCAAAATCTTGGATCATTTCTTCTGCAGCTATTTGGACTTGTTGTTGTCCATCAAGAAGCGCCCTGATGTAGACCCGACTAAAGGTAAAAATGTGGTGTCCTATGCTAGCATGCAAGGGCCGAATCTGCAGAAAAAGAAGGAAGTGTGGAACCCAACCGCCAAAACCCTAGACCACACCTATGAGAGGAAAAGTTAAACTGAATGTTGATGGATCCTTCAATACAGATGATGGGACGGGAGGAACATGTATGGTGATTCGTGATGAGAATGGCTCAATAATCGTCTCCTCTTGCAGATTTTCAAGTTCATGCAGTAGTCCTTTTCTTGCTGAACTAGAATCTTGCCGTGAGGGCGTGGCCTTGGTATGGGAGTGGTGCAATCTCCGTTGCACGATTGAGATGGACTACACAGAGGCAGTCAAAATGATCAAGGAACCATGCATTAACATGAGCCTCGTCTAGGAAATAAAAGAGTTGATATTGGAGGATACTTTTGTTTTAGAAGCTATTAGACGGGAGCAAAATAAAGTTAGCCATGAACTAGCGAACTTTGGTGGTTTATATGGTCATTTATTGGCTAGAACTATTACTTGGCCTCGCTCTGATTCAGTTGAAGTCCTGGCTCTTTGCCAGGTAGATTGTAATCTTGTGATGTAATCAATAGATATTCCCTTTTGCAAAAAAAAGTAAATACAAAAACATACACAATCACAATTAAAATACACATACGAATAGTAGTACACATAGTAGCATATAAGGGCCTTGACATGGTGCTCCTATCCATTTGTCCATTTGTTAGTCACACTGGATCGACGTTTGATGTATGGAGGCTGGCTTTATCCTTCATGAGTCTGATTGCTTCAGCAAAATCATCCAAAAGTTGATGACAATCTGGAAATTGTGCATCATCAACTGCTAGAGTTATCTCAATAGTGTTACCATAGTTTTCGTAGTGCACAGTGAGAGCCTACACAAAGACATAGGGACACTTTAATACAAATTGGACTAAATACAGTAGAGAGTGGGTTTGAAACAATACCAGAGAACCACTTGATATTATATGTACAAGATGTATTTGATCATAGTGTTGCACCGAACTTTGAAGGTGTACACGTTATAATGCGGACCACATCTATGATTTGTTTTGAAATCCAAGAAGAAAACATAACTAGATAAACCCCTAGATCGGAGCAAGGAAAAAACTTGAGAAAATGTCCCATGGGTACCAAAGGTCATCTCGAGGTCAGAGTAACTCCAAGGGACAAACTGGTGCACAAGATTACCCATGCTACCCAAGGGCATCCGCTATTTGTCCACCCCATTTGTTCATTTTTATATTATTTCCGCTTTCCTTGTGATTTCCTATTCTACTACACAACATATCGCACGACCCTTACGAATTTGAAGATAAATATTGAAATACATATTTCTTTAATAATAATTCAAATTTCACATTATATATTATCATTCAAACTAAAGTAAAATATTGACATAAAAAATAAACATTTCAATTCAAAATTCGTCGCCACAAAATCATTCACCAAATCCGATAGAATTTTCTAATTATTATTGTAATTATTGTAAAAAATGTGGAGATCTAGTCAAATGCTAACAACTACTCCCTCCGTTTCAAAATATAAGATCTTTTAGCTTTGTGAAATGAGCGTATCTAGACCCCTTTTAGTGTGCAGGTTCACTCCAAAACTACATGAACCTACACACTAAAAGAAGTCTGGATATACTCCTTTCACAAAGATAAAGCATCTTATATTTTGAAACGGAGGGAATACAGTTATAAAATTGAACTAAGAGCCCGCGGCCATCTAGAGGAACCCAAGGCACATGGCGACCACAACACCACACCGTGGTCAGAACTCGAGGAGCTTTCACCCTAAAGGGAATCAGAATAATGTGGCCATAGTGGAGCACACATATGTCGAGCGGGAGGTAAAAGATGGCGAGAAAAGGTGGCAACTTGCAGATCTTGGCTTCATGCGTCTCGTGATCCATAGCTCGGAGCTAGGACGCAGTGCACAATTGGTTAGATGTAGTCATGCATGGAGAAAGGAGAATAAGGAGTCTATGTGTTTGGGTTGGGTCTGTGGATGCCATATGGGCCCCACAGAGAATAGGGAATCCCCACTTCTCCCCCCAATTCGGGGCAAAATAATGCGACGGAGACATATCTATGGACACGATGGACATTTCAGCTAGGTATATGGCCATGGGATGAGTTTTGGACAAAGTGAGGACACATGAATATATCGGGGAGATATAAGGGATGCCCTTGGAGTTTCTCTCAAACATCCACCTTTGCATGTACATTTATTTTTTCCTTTTACTAAATAGGGGTTTATACTTTCTTTCTCTAAGAAGTTTGGGTTATCAGGAAAACCAAAGCTTGGGTTATTAGGAAAACCAAAGCTTTGCCTATGCATTAAAATAAAATATAGTGTACATACATAGCTAGATAGGGTTTACTTTTTTTCATCTTCGTTTTTCTGCCCATTGACGCCTTTCATCTTCCTTTGTCTGCCCAAGCTTTCGAGGAATTTCAGGAATTCAATCACCTTTTAAGTCAAACCAAATCCACCCGAAATGCTGAGAAAAATGATGTATGCTTGTATAGTTGGGGGCACTCGTTTCTCTGCCAACAAGATCTACAAGCTGAGCTTTGATCACATTCAGGCCCCCATCTTTTTTTCTTGGATCTAGAAATCTAAATGCACACCAAGATTAAATTTTTTTTCTGGATCCTCGGTAATGTCTGCGTAAACCTAAAAGATATGCTCATAAGTAAAAGCTTTACTCCCAGTGACACCGGCCTCAGCCGCCTCTATGATGAAGGTTTGCTAGAAAAACACGGCTCAAAATTTGATATCATCTAGAGTACGTAGTAGTATGGAGTAATATTCAACACCAAAATTTGATATCATCTAGAGTACTATAGTAGGAGTAGAAAATTTGAATCGCCTATTTGGATGAATAGGGAGACACGCATCACCTATATTTAGAGAATTCTATTTCTGTGATGTCGACTGGTGGTCCTGCTGGTTTTTATCAGCGCTTTCATTTATGGGGATGCAATTTCAGTAGGAAATCTTGGCAACCATCAACAATACACTTGAAGAAAATCTCAAACTCCCACAGATGATTGCCATGACCAAGCACAACTTCACAAGGCCTTCCTTCTTTTATGTTTTTGCCACGACATCCTGGAACATTTGGAAGCAAAGTACTGCTCTCCTTTTTATAATCTTACACCCTACTATTAGGGCTTGGTCCTTTTCTTTTAAAGAGACCTCTTCCTTATTTCTTACATAATGAAGGATGATCTGAAATCCCCTCTATAGCCCAGCTAGACGCTTTGTAGTTTTCTTGGGCTATGCCCATAGGCTATGCCCTTTTGTACACTCCCTCATTCCCTTCCATCTTGTATATATTTCTACCATTTAAGAATATTTTTTGTTGGGGGCCTCTTGCTCTTATTTTTTGAATAAAGATTCAATAATTAATTACTTTGCGAGTAAAAATAGGATGTACTCCCTCCGTCCCAAGGCTTAAGGCCTATTTTTTTTTGAAAAGTCAAGCTACAAAAAGTTTGACCAAACCTTTTGAACTATCAAGAACTATATTATTATATAGATACCACGTGAAAATATGTTTCATGATGTATCCAAGGATATATATTTCATATTGTAAATATTAATATATTTTTTCTAAAAACTTGGTCAAACTTTACATAGTTTGACTTTTTCAAAAATTATAGGCCTTAAGCCTTGGGACGGAGGTAGTAAACTACAAATGAAAATCCCACCATACACACTGTTCCATTTGTCCACTAAAAGAACCTTTCTATAAATGGTACCACCGGGTTTGCAAATTGTAATGCCTCTGCAAATTTTGAGCCTAACTTTAATTAGTAATTTTACTAATAAAATGAACTTTATTTCCAGAAACATCTTTCAAATAAGATTACACTATTGTAATTTTAGTTATGTTTTATTAGTAAAATTCATAGTCAAAATAAGATTCAAATTTTGAAAAGGCCCCACAACATGGATGATGTGATATAATGATTGGGTTGGCATTGAGATTCCCATACATAAAAAAGAAACACAGAACCAGTAATTATTTGAAGCAACACTTCTGTCTTGTCTTGCAAAAAAGGAAAGCAGAAACTTGTTTAATATATAATGATTTCAACAATGATCTTCCTAGTGTGGATGCTTTATCAAAGAAGCATAGGTCCAAAAATAGGAGCAATATCCATATAGCAAGTTGATCTTTGTGTTGACAAAAACACATATTATTCAGGATTTTTTTTTCAGTGTAACCTAAGAGTGCTTATGTTTTTGGACGTAGGAACATGGGTAACTTACTTGTGGTTGCCCGTAGATGCTTCCTGCCATGAAGACAACTGGGTGCCCACATAATGTTATCAGTTCAGCTGGTCCAAGGACATTTGATAACATTATTGTTGTACGTGTCAGAAAGAGGCGCAAGATACAAGCTCCGATCTGCTTCCGTTGACAAGTTGTAACATATTTAGAAGCAGGAATAAATATACATTCATTGCTCAAGGTTTGTGGAATGTAAATCATGCGAATCCATATAAGTACTTCCTCGTCCGTAAACTACCTTGCATTTTTGCTTTGTTCAAATACAAACTTTCAGAAGTTATGTAGGAAAAATAGCAACCTTTAGAATATCAAATGCATATATAATGCAAGTGTATTCAACTATAGTTCTAGTAATATTTATCGGATATTATAGATATTGCTATTTCTATGTACCTGGTCAACATTTTCTGAGTGTGACTTCAGCTAAAGCTAGAAGGCAGAGTAATTTGAGATACAGAGAGTATAAATGAGCTAGTGGGGAATATACCTTGACACTAAGGTATTTCACAAAAAAATCACCAAACACTTGTATGATCTTCACTTCTAAAGAGCTTTTTTTCCTATCCATAACCCTTTTTGCCTTCCGAACATGCTCAAGGAGATCATCATGCACGCCTATGTGAAACGGGCAGATGAGGCTGCTAAATCGATTCCCTGTCTCCACCTTGGTAACATATGCCTATTCATAGTTGTAAGAAGAAAATGAAATTACTTTATGCTCTAGCAAATTGTCATGAAGGGGTTATAATAATGTTCATGTAATGGCTAGTATTTCGAAGAAAGCATATCTTACTTGTCGATTAGAGACCGGCCTTGTGTTGACAAGGAGGAATGACCGCAAGGAGATTTTCTTAGTTTTAATGTCACCTAGTATTGAATATAATAAAGAAAGAAATGTGTAACAATTGCCGCATGTTTAGTCTTGTATAGAACCCACAATCGTTGTCAGACAGTGAGATATACCCCCCCTTACCAGAATTTCGGAAGTAATACCGTGAAAGAGCTGCTGAAGTAACACCGACTAGCACGTCGTTGATGGTCTGCATAAACAAAAGAGAGGGAGATATAATGTCCATTGAGTAATTACCCGGTCAGACTCAACTGTACTAAAATAAAATCTAATCAAGACCGTTAACTACAAAAACAAACATTCTAACTTGGGGTTTCTATACAAAAACCAGACAATACGCAATTGAATTGCTACTCTTAATTGATGATATGTTGTTTCTATACCGACTTTATTTTTCAGTGTAGTTGTAGCATTAGTTTCACATATTGACATGTAAACGGGGCGTTTAACGTACGCAGTTCATGGCTGTCTTGATGAGCTTGACGTCGTCGAGGCGAAGGCTCCGATGCACGAAGCGCTTGCGGCAGTGAGCCTTGAGGCTGCCGCCGGCACGCATGAACATCGTGCGTGGATCACTCAAGAACAGTATCGTTGCGACAAGCAACACACTGTCCACCAGTGTGTGCCACGCCAGCGCAAGGTAAGACAAAAACCACCCGAGCAAGGCCTTGCCTGATGATAGCGGAGGCCGTGGCCTCCGTTGGTAGATCGCCCCGGTACGCTTGGGTGGCGGTGGCATGGCCGCCTGCCTGGATGGGTCAGCTGTGCTTCTGGATGACGCTACGAAGAGCGTCATGAATGACATGCCATCGCCGATGGAGTGGTGTATGCGGAGCACTATGGTGGAGGCTGCCTTGGAGGTCGGAAAGTCGAGGAAGTGAAATTCCCAGAGAGGGCGGCGCCTATCCATGGGGACCATGGTCAGCGCCGCCATGTAGTCCTCCACAACTTTTTCAGGGTTAGATGCGGCGGCAGTAGGATCAACCCTCGGGATGATGATGTGGTCGTCCACGTTTACCGTCGTTCGCTCCCATCGCGGCTTGCCACCGGTCGAATCATTCATTACCTGTACATAAGTAGTATGGGTTAATAAATCGACTAAACTGTATAGTATCATCTTCCAGGAGCGTGAAAAGGTTGCACTTCCCCGTCCCCAATTACATGTCGTACACGTATTTCAAGTTCCAAATTTGATCATCAGTTTGACAAAAAAAAATATCATTCACCCGAAATAAAGCTATACGCTGAATCCTCATTCGAAGAATTCCAATGGATATTTTCTATGACACATTTCTCGGGCATTATTATTTGGGGAGGAAGTATCTGTCCAAGGGATCGAGTAGCTGTCGTCCATATCCAAGTTTTCTCAGTTCTAGTGTGTATATATCATTGTTGTTTGTTGACAATACTTGACCACATTAAATGGCTTGGTGGTGGATAGAAACCATTGAGAGAGAAGCTATGGCAAGTAGCGATGACCTATGTCCAACAGACCCACCCATATGGCATAGTGCAAAGTACTACTCCCTCTCCATCCTGGTTTAAAGGACATATATAGCAAATCTCAAGGCCTTAGGCTTCCTGTGATTGGACTAATTTGGCTCTTAGTAATCCTCTGTTTGGCTCTTTCGCTGAAATTATGTGCCTAGGAGGTGGGACGATTTTGGGATTACATCATTTATAATATGTGTCCTTTAAGGGAGTATTAACAGATAGGGCTAGTCGACATAACAACACTTTGATTTCGGCACTTCATCATGTATATTGCAGCACTTGTTTTATTTTTTGCGAAGAAGTATTACTGGGCGGCTGAAGAAAGTCAGTACTAGTAGAAATTAGACGCACGATTCCATGGGGCCATGGCTATCTTCTCTTTCAGGGTCAGCAAGAAAAATCACCGGTAATACACTTTCCGGATTCACGTTGCTAGGAACATGAAAATTCAGATATGAATGAAAGAAGCAAAGGCTTTCAGAATTACTTGAATACAGGAGAAGCGTGGGTATCGAGGAAGTAAATCTGTTTCGATACCGGCGCGAAAGACGGGTAGGTCTAGTGGTTTGCCAAGCCCTAATATGGCGACGATGTGGATGCCCACATCTTCCATGAGTCTTCCGGTAGGGCTCATGGGTTCCTCTGACCATTCTTCCGTCTCTGCAGACACACGCACGGAGAGCGGCAGGTTTGGCGGGGTGGGTACAGAGCGACTACCAGTACCAGCGTTCATTGTATCTTCCTTCAGTGGCTATTGGATTGGTAATTCCATCGACTCTCGGCTGTGTAGGAGTGATATATATAGTGAAGGACGATGCCTATACATCCCTATTTTCTTGGTAACCGGCAAGCAGTTATACCTGGTCTATACTATATATATGTTTATATTATTATATTATATTATACTATAGCTTAAGCCTGAACAAAAGCGAGCCATCCGAGGCCTCTATCCCCGCGCGCGTTTCTGACCATCTGATCTTCACTCTGAGTTATCTCAACCGTGCAATTTCAGGTGTTAGCCGAAGTCTTATGAGCTGGTCCCTCCCGTCCCCGTCCCTACCCCCACCCCCATCTCGATCCCGTTCCCCTCTACCCGAGCTCTTGAGTCCCGAGCTCCTGCCCATCACAACCCCTCCTCTGTCTCCCCTAGCAACGTGTGCCACCCCCGCTCCTGAGCTCCGCCTCTCAGCTCCGCTCCCTCCGCCCCCTCCGCTCACGAGCCCACTGCCTCCCTTCCAACTCCCGCATCTAGCGTCGACCACCTCTGCTTCCCTGCCTCGAACTTGCCCAATAATGATTCAACACCGCCCCTGATCTCTCGCACCCTTCCGCCGCCACGCTTTGCTGGTGATGGGGAAGATAAGGAGGAGATGAGCGTGTGGGACGGTGGGGGTGAGAGAGAGAGGAGGCGGCGCAGGTAGAGACGCTCATGTGCGGGACTATGCGAAGATGTCGCATCATCCTCACCACTTTGACAGGAAAAATCAGGGACGGATGACGAAAAGAAATGAATTGAAAAGGAGAAGGCCCCTCCCCTCCCGAGCTCTCCCTCTCACCTCCACTCCCTCTGTCCCCTCCACTCACGAGTCCACCCACCGCCTCCCATCCATCTCCCGCATCCAGCAACGCCCGCCTCTGCTTCCTCGCCTCGAACCCGCCAGTACGGATTCAACACCACCCTCGACTTCGTGCACCTGTCCGCCGCCACGCTTTGCCAGTGGTGAGGAATATAAGGAGGAGGTGAGCGCGTGGGATGGTGGGGGTGATAGAAAGGGGGTGGCGCGGGTAGATACGCTCCTATGCAGGACTATGCGAAGATGTCGCATTATCCTCACCGTTTTTGATTGAAAAAATCAAGGACAGATGGTGAAAAAATGAATTGAAAAGGAGAAGGCTCGCGAGACATGCGGTGACCCGACGCAGAGCGATTGATCAGAACCGGGAATCTACAGTGATCAAACGGAATAATCGCTGAACGGAAAGCGTGGAGCGTTAACAAGGCGAGAAATGGCCGTGCCTTGCGAGAAACGGTCACGTTTCATGTCACTTGAACAATTAACATGTATTACTCCTGAAACAAAGCAGAATAAGCTGATTTTGGTCCCTCTTAGACTCTGCAACGGAATTTGCTTTTGAATATATTAGCATATCTTGAGAATACATGAGATTCTTGTGTAAATTGATACATGTTCTACGTTGTTCTACAATTTCTACATGACTTAAAAATAGTGTCCTTGGCTTGGAGCATGCTCTATGATTATTAAACAAGTAGGTTCCATCGACTAAGTGGGTCCAAAAAAATGTCATAATTTCTATTTTTTATTTTGATGTACAGAAATTATCAAACTTGATCACATATTATATCTTGCTTTTATGTAAAGATTTGTGGCAACTTCCAACCATACCTTCTCTTTTAAATTTTATTAAACCAGTGAACAATTTAGAATATATCAAGTATAACTCTTGCATAGAATGAGTATATATGTAATCTGGTTGTTTATATTGACTAAACTAATTATTTAATAATCCAACCACTTATAAGTGTTGAATACAAAGTTGTGCCTTCCCTTAGAGCTCTGCAATCCAAATAGTTGCAAGCATCGATTTTAAGGAAGTCGAACAATGTTACCGTGTGATCTTCATAAGTTAGTTTGTTTTGATATTATTGGTTTTTTACCTTGATCATGTAACATGCCACTTTCTTATGGTACTAAACTTGGTTTATTGCTCAATGTATTTTTGTTTAAAGTTTGCTCGATGTACCTTTTTGTTTACTTGAAAAAACACTGGTACCCCTATGTTTGTTATAAGTTTCAATATTAAATAAGGGCCCGCTTTTTCATCTAAGGTCAGATCTCTCAGTTTCAGGCATGTATAACATGTGAATGATATATTTGTCTACCAATTAAAACACTTAATCCACACATGCTCATATATTTAATTTATGGTAATATAAATGAAAAAAATGTGTTACTAGTAGTGAGTACAACACATCTACCACACTCTGCCAAATAAACTGTAGGCGGCGTGGCAAAGCGTGCATCCACCTAGTATATTATAAGGAGCGATGATTTCGGCACTTCTCAGCGCCCATGTCCTCACATACTCCCTCCGTCCCGGTCTAAAGGATACATATAGCAAATCTCTGGGCCCTAGCAAATCTCTGAGCCCTAGGGTACATATAGAAAAAAGTGTGCTATTTTAGCCTCTTGATAACAGCAAATATAGCAAAAAATTGGTACGTAGGAAATCTTCGAGTCTGCAACAGAAAATCCATGGGACGTCGGTATCAAACAATGCCGTTCATCTATAGCAACGACGACGACCGTCAGTAGTATCCATGACTCACAACAACGCCTCCCCCATGCCATGGCAGATGTAGGATTAAATCAGAGGGGGTGCCAATTGGATTAAATATCATGTACAAGTATTTTTTTTAACACATATAATACACATAAAATAAGACTATGCTACAAACAAAACGAATCTGCATATTTTGGAGGGTGCCCTAGCACCCATGGAACCCATACTGCATATGCCTTTGCCTCCATGACAACACCGTCCTGAGTGTTGTAGCTCCCGATGGCCATGGATTAAGCCTAGAGAAGGTCCAATGAAGGATGCGTATGACCGCACGCTGGTTATAGAGCCTTCTTGCCCCCTACTCAAGGTCGGTGCGGCAGCGGAAATGTCCAGCGCAGGGCCCCATGACAGAGGAGCCAGGACAGCCGCGAGGTTCGCCTCTCTGTGGAGGAGGGACTCCTGCTGGCGATGGCGACGCGAGCTCACGTGTTGGCGAGTTGGGCATGCGGCGCCCTGCATGGTGGTTGTAGAGGAGAAAATCATTGGGAAGAAAATAGCATAAAGAGATAAGATGGGGACCGCCACCCAATATTTCGTCGTTAAGCTCCGTGCGATGCACGAGCCTTCTCGAGCGACCCGAACGATGGAACTCATGGGATCCCCCAAGTGATCTATGTGATTCACCTTCTAATAAGCTTCGCGTGCCTATCCTTCTATCTTGTGCTGCAGCAAATGCACATGGAATCGGCCTAAGTTCCAACCAATCCAAATACGGATGATATATTTAGATTATATATTTAGACGTCGATTGAATTTTGAGTTGTAGTTTCTTTCTCCGAAATAGAGGTAACCCCTCCTAAGAAAACTTGTTATAAAACAATTTTGCTTCTATGTACCCCTTCTCCCAAACTCACAAAACCGAAAGCACAAGTACGGGCACGATTGACTAGTACCCCCTCCTGCCCTCCGAACAAAGGAGTGTCAGCCAATCCTGGTCATCTTTTGTTTCCAGTTTCCTGATTTTGGGAGGAGGATATGTTGAACATAATGGACATGAGATCAACCAAAGTGGTAGAAAATAAATAATCGTATTTTTACATAACAAATCATATTGCTAGAGGGCCAAACATATTGGATAAACATAACTCGAGTTACCTTCTGATGGCTGCAAGAGCACATATCATTTGTAGATAATTTTGAAATAAGAGTATCGAATCCAGGGAGAGCTATTGGTAAAGTTCTTAATGCCTGTCGCCACTATTTATCAATAAGTTCTTGAAAGTTGTCTTTGATTTCAGGTAGGGGTATTTGAGAGTGTTTGAGTGTGTGTGAACAAAGCAGCAATAAGTAATGAAAGTAAAGAGGGAAATGTTCGTGATGTAAGATATTTGAAACTACAATATGACTAAAGCATTTTCAAGGAGTGTTAGATCCACCACTAGCAATTATGTTTAGTCATGATTATCATATATCTATATTATCATTCATGTATATGTACGGGAGATAGATGATCAAAGACAAGCCATCTTATATTTAACCCCTCATAACCACAATAGTAACCTTAGTCAAGCCACCCATGATTTCCTACTATTAAGGGTTTCCCCATGGTTATGGATCAGGATATGTGAGTCCCCTCTTATTTCCCCTTAAACACATGAGTAATGATCCAATGCAATATGTCAGTTAGCACCTTCACACCATCACATGCCCAAGGGTAGTTTCATCCCTTGTCCGAAAGGCAAATATTGTGTGGTTGACTTCACACAATATCAAGAAAGAAAACTAATACATATTCATAAATAAGATTATAGAGTATCTTTATTTCAATGTATCATCATATTAGGATTTCTCCATCTCCCCAAGAACAAGGTAAACTAATCACTATCAATCAACATCATCATAGTACTATGAATGGAATACCAATGGATTGGTGAATACTCATGCAAATCCACAACAAATTCTAGGAAATACAACAAGATGAATGTAAATGAGATGAGAGGGTCAATAGTAATGGTGGATTTGAAAGGAATATGCCCAAGAGGTAATAATAAAGTAGTTATTATCTTATTCCATGTTTATGATAAATGTTTATTTCTCATGTTAGAATTGTATTAACGGGAAACATTAATACATGTGTGTCTAATAAACATACAATAGTTCCTAGTAAAATCTCTAATTTAACTAGATCGTTGATTAACTGATGATTGATAAGTTGCTAACGTATCTATAATTTTTGATGTTCCATGCTTGGTTTTATCTACTTTCTTATGTTTTGTCCACACTTTGGAGTACTTTTCATATGATTTCTTGGACTAACCTATTAACAATATGCCACAGTGGCAGTTGCCTGTTTTCTGCTGTTTTTGGTTCTAGGAAAGTCAGAAAATGAATATTCTCGGAATTGAACCGGACAAAAGCCAAAGTTGTTATTTTCCTGGAAGACTCACGGAGCCAGAAGGAGAGACGGAGAGGGGCCACAGGGTGGCCACACCACCCCTAGGCGCGGGTCCACCCTGGCCGCGCCAGGGCATGGTGTGGGCCCCCTGGCCGGCCACCGACCTTGCCTCTTTCGCCTATATATCTCCCCCGATGCAAAAACCCTAAATCGTCAATCAGAAATCTACGAAAAGTTCCGCAGCGCCGCCGCCACCGAAGGGAGATTCACGGAACAGAAAGTCTCTGTTCCGGCACCCTGCCGGGACGGGGAAGTGCCCCCGGAGCCATCTCCATCGATCTCCACCACCATCTCCATCGCCGTTGCTAATTCCCATGATGAGGAGGGAGTAGTTCTCTCTCGAGGCTAAGGGTTCTACCGATAGCTATGTGTTCATCTCTCTCTCTATGCATGATCATATTGTGATCATGAGCTTTGTAATCAAGTAGATCTACCTTGCTACTCAAGTACTTTAATAGATCTCTGCCCTCCCCATGTGTGTGAAGTTGACAGTTGCACACCATGCTGGCACTTAGGCTAGAGATTACAAATACTTGTTATGAGTTATATTTGGAGTTGGATGTTTTTATGAAATTGTGGTGTTTGTTGGAACCATCTAGTACTCAAGGTGACAGTGTGGGGTTATCTAGATGGGAAAGATGAACTTTGAGGTGTGATGTTATAGCCCTACCATGGATTAGATTGTCCAACCGGAGAGTAGTTAAGAGTAGTATCATAAAGAGAAGATATTTATATGAGAGTGTTCACTAGTAAAAGTATGATCCCTAGGCCTTGTTTCTAAGCATTAAAACACTGTTTGCTACTAGATCTATTATATGTTTGCTTGATTCTATCTTTATTTCAGTTTGCCTTTAGTCTTTTCCACGCCATCAAGCTATTTTCTAGTACCGTTACCACTTATAATTATCTATACCACTTGTATTTCACTATCTCTTCGCCGAAATAGTGCACCTATATAATGACAAGTGTATTGGGTGTGTTGGGGACACAAGAGACTTCTTGTATCTTGATTGCAGGGTTGCTTGAGAGGGAATATCTTTGACCACTTCCTCCCTGAGTTTGATAAACCTTGGGTGATCCGCTTAAGGGAAAACTTGCTGCTGTTCTACAAACCTCTGTACTTGGAGGCCCAACAACTGTCTACAAGAATAGAAGTGCGTAGGCATCAAGCTATTTTCTGGCTCCATTGCCGGGGAGGTAAGGTAAAAGGTACTCACATCCTCTGGTGTGAGTGCTCGAAGTTGTTTCCTTTAGATTCTGCAATTTTGTCTTTTTGCTTCTTGTTTTCACTAGTTAGGCTTAATGGAAAACAACAACAAAATTAGAGAGCTTTATAGTATTTATCTTAAGTTAGGACATGAAGTGTTTGAAGAGAAAATTAAAAAACCTATGGAACATTATGTGCATGCTAATAACAATGTTGTTAGTATGAATTCTTTGGACACCATTATTGCTAATGATATGGAAAAGTCTAAGCTTGGGGAAGCTAGTTTTTATGAAAATGATCTTTTTAGTTCCCCAGGTTTGGAAGATAGCTATTCTATTGCTTATGATGATACAAAATCTTCAATATATGATGATTACAATGATGAGTATGATATTTTCAGTCCACCTACTATTGAGGAGAAAATAAATTATGATTACAATATACCTCCTATATTTGATGATTACGGTGATGAGAATAATAATGATAGCTATTTTGTTGAATTTTCTCCCACTATAATTAATAAGAATGACTATGCTTATAGGGAGAGTAATAATTATTTTATGCATGTGGCTCATGATAAGAATGTTTTATGTGATAGTTATATTGTTAATTTTATTCATGATGCTACTAAAAGTTATTATGAGAGAGGGAAACATGGTTTTATGCATCTCAATAATATTTAGTTTCCCCTCTTTATGTTGAAAGTCTTGAAGTTGCACTTGTTTTGCTTTACTATGTTTATTGCTTTGTGCTTTTATGATTTGTTTCTTTACAAGATTCCTATGCATAGGAAGTGGGTTAGACTTAAATGTGCCTTGAATTTGCTTCTTGATGCTCTCTTTTACTTCAATTCATATTTCTTATGTGAGCATCTTCTCAAACTATCATGCCTAACTTAAAGACGTTAAAGAAAAGTACTTATTCGGAGATAACCCAAAAGTTTTAGATGAGTCTTGAAAGCTATTACTTCAGTAATAACCGCTCCTTATCGTTTTTATTTGCTTTTTGTGCCAAGGAGAGAAGTAATGCTTGGGAAAGTTGCTATCCCGAAACAGATTTTTGTGCTTCACTGTAAAAATTCGTGTAAAATCTCTGTACGTTGTTTTGAGGCGTGAATTTTTATGCTTATGCCCCAGGTTGTTATCTAACTTTCGTTAGTTTAACACTTTTTTATTTGAGCAACAGAAGGTCTTCAACAAAAATTCATCTTTACCTGTTGGTCTGTTTTGACAGATTTCTGCCATTATTTGCATTTGCTTCTTCTTGGTTCCTCTTTGAGTTCTCTTTAGGGAATTGAGATTTTTGAGGGAGTGCTACAGTAGCTTGTGTTTTATTGGTGTTGGAACTAAACCTAAAGACTTATTATCTTGAGTGCACTAATGTTGCTAATAAAGATTGTGTGAAGGAAAAATTTCAGGTGTATGAAAGGAATGAGTAATAAGATGAAGGATGGACTAAAGCTCAAGCTTGGGGATACCACGCGTGTCATCCCAAGAAATATCCAACAAGTACAAGCGTCAAAGCTTGGGGATGCCCAAGGCAGCCCCTTCTTCATCAATAAAAATCCTAGGTTTCTTCCAAACGCTTCATTTTTATTGTTTCATGCACAGTTGTGTTGTTCTTGGAGCGTCTTCTCTTTTGTTTTCGTTTTGGTTTTTCGTTTGCTTTGTTTTCTTAGTTTGCTGAATAAATTGGTTGGACCCCCTCTTTCTTGCATTGGTTTTCAAATGGTTTGGTTTGGATTGGAAAAGAGTAGGAAAAGTTCATGCTTACGTGGTAAAAGGAAGCTTGTTTTTGACTGTGGCCTATGCTTTGTCATGCCATGCTTGATATTGTTTTGACTTTAGGCTTAGTATTCTCTGTTGTAGCATCACATGTTATAAACAATTGAGATTTCTTAATGTGCCTTTGAAGAATCATGCGTTGTTTTAGCATATTAAAGCATAGTATTGTGGTATTCTCGTTTGATGCTTTATTTGGGTTGACTTGGCACATGCTCACACCATGTTATGACTATCCCAAGTCACCATAGCCTTTATGATCCTTTAGTTTTCAACTTGTTGTATCACTTTATACTTTGATCAATGATGTTTTGTCACTCTGCATGATTATGGCCATTATCGCTCTCTTAGTTGGTCGCTCCCAGTCTTTTGCTAGCCTTCGCAACCAAGTATGAGTTCCACTCATGCATCCAACTCCTGAAACCAAGTTATTCCAAAGATTCCACCATACCTACCTATTAGCTTATGCTGTTCCAAGTATATTCATATTTTTATCTACCTTCCGAATTAAACTTGTTATGAGAAAACGAGTGATTAAAGCTCTCACGAACTTGATGACGCACTTTACTTTTCTTGCCCTTAATAAACTTGAACCATTGTGTCGTCTATGTTGTATATGCTTGCATTTATGTGTTGGAGATTAGCAGAACCATGCTGTCATGGGGAACGCTTTCAACATTGCACTTGTACTTTGTACCTAGTTGATATCATGCTCTTTTGTCTATGGATGTCGTCGGTGTGAAATGAAAGGGGAGCTTGTAAGTCCATGGAGTTATGTATGTGTGTTAGAGAAATGCATGGGCCGCTGGTCTAATCCATGCTGTCATGGTGGAAACCTGCAGCGTAACCATAATGAGTTGTCTATGAAGCATTCTTCTTATAAAAAAAGAGTCAGATATTGAGAAAAAAATAGAAAAAGAAAGAAAAAAAGAGATATATGAAAAGAGGAAAGAGATAAAAAAAAGCACCAAATTTTCATGGTAAATAAGAAGATTGATGAGATGCTCGTTGTCTGCTTGCCTTGTCATTTTGATATGGGGATTCTTCCGTATCATCGGGCAAAGGGTACCCCGTTGGCGATTCTCTATGATACACATGTACTTACAATGACAAGAACTTACCGGTAACTAAACTTGAGTAGCATGAGGAGCGGCCCTCGTATTCAAGGGACATGAGATTTCCAACTTATACTTCGTCAAGCATATACTCCATAATTTGTTCACTTTAACCTTAATCACTTCAAGATGCTTATGATAGGGGCAATGAGAGCTGAAAGCTAATAAGTACCATAATTTTTGGAAGCTCTTTATGAGACTTGAATCCATGCTTCCTTCTATGAAGGCCTTTCTTTTATTTTTATGTTGAGTCTCCATCTTCTATCTTTATGCACCTACTTTGAGAGCATAGTGGCCATTCTTAGTTCTATGTGAATTGTCCCAAGACTTGTTGATTGATGCATAGCTTTGATATTGCTTGTTTTAAACTATTTGTATCTAGTCACTCTTATGAACTTTGAAGGTGTCTTATGCATTTATATTTGCTACTCTATGAGGGACAAGTTGAATGCCACTATGCTATGTTTTCTTTATGTGAAATAAACAAACGTCTTGCAAAGCATTGTTATTCATGAATCTTTTGTTTATGCCTTTTCATGTTGCAACATAGTTGCTTTGTCTTATTGTTAGAACTTTGTCTTTCATGATTATGATTGAAGTACTATGATCCCAGCTATGAATGTTTTACAAATACTTTGATCAAGTTTATGATGGTGCATGTCACCTCAAAAATTATTCTTTCTTTTTATCACTTACCTACTTAAGGACGAGCAGGAGTTAAACTTGGGGATGTTGATACGTTGCTATCGTATCCATAATTTTTGATGTTCCATGCTTGGTTTTATCTACTTTCTTATGTTTTGTCCACACTTTGGAGTACTTTTCATATGATTTCTTGGACTAACCTATTAACAAGATGCTACAGTGCCAGTTGCCTGTTTTCTGCTGTTTTTGGTTCCTGGAAAGTCAGAAAATGAATATTCTCGAAATTGGACTAGACAAAAGCCAAAGTTGTTATTTTCCCGGAAGACTCATGGAGCCAGGAGGAGAGACGGAGAGGGGCGGTGGCCACACCACCCCTAGGCGCGGATCCCCCTGGCCGCGCCAGGGCATGGTGTGGGCCCCCTGGCCGGCCACCGACGTTGCCTCTTTCGCCTATATATCTCCTCCGATGCAAAAACCCTAAATCGTCAATCAGAAATCCACGAAAAGTTCCGTAGTGCCGCCGCCACCGAAGGGGAGATTTGGGGGACAAAAAGTCTCTGTTCCGGCACCCTACCGGTACGGGGAAGTGCCCCCGGAGCCATCTCCATCGATCTCCACCACCATCTCCATCGCCGTTGCTAATTCCCATGATGAGGAGGGAGTAGTTCTCTCTCGAGGCTAAGGGTTCTACCGGTAGCTATGTGTTCATCTCTCTCTCTATGCATGATCATATTGTGATCACGAGCTTTGTAATCAAGTAGATCTACCTTGCTACTCAAGTGCTTTAATAGATCTCTGCTCTCCCCATGTGTGTGAAGTTGACAGTGTGCACACCATGGTGGCACTTAGGCTAGAGATTACAAATACTTATTATGAGTTATATTTGGAGTTGGATGTTTTTATGAAATTGTGGTGTTTGTTGGAACCATCTAGTACTCAAGGTGACAGTGTGGGGTTATCTAGATGGGAAAGATGAACTTTGAGGTGTGCTGTTATAGCCCTACCATGGATTAGAGTGTCCAACCGGAGAGTAGTTAAGAGTAGTACCATAAAGAGAAGATATTTATATGAGAGTGTTCACTAGTGAAAGTATGATCCCTAGGCCTTATTTCTAAGCATTAAAACACCGTTTGCTACTAGATCTGTTATATGTTTGCTTGCTTCTATCTTTATTTCAGTTTGCCTTTAGTCTTTTCCACGCCATCAAGCTATTTTCTAGTACCGTTACCACTTATAATTATCTATACCACTTGTATTTTACTATCTCTTCGCCGAACTAGTGCACCTATACACCTGACAAGTGTATTGGGTGTGTTGGGGACACAAGAGACTTCTTGTATCTTGATTGCAGGGTTGCTTGAGAGGGAATATATTTGACCACTTCCTCCCTGAGTTCGATAAACCTTGGGTGATCCAATTAAGGGAAAACTTGCTGCTGTTCTACAAACCTCTGCACTTGGAGGCCCAGCAATTGTCTACAAGAATAGAAGTGCGTAGACATCAATGATCAAGGTTTCTTGATCACGAACATTGGATGTTGTTAATAACGAGATCACATCATTAGGAGAATCATGTGATGAACACACACCCAAAGTAAGTATGGAAATACTATCAAGTCATTAAGTTTACATTATTGTATCAAACACATTTGAAGTATCCCTAATCCTTAGACCATGAGATCATGTCAATCACTAACACCGGAGGAGTGATTTGATGACATCAAACATCACACTGTAATAGGGTGACTATAAAGGTGGAGTTGGGTAGTCTGAAGTATTAGTTGAGTCCCACCGATCAAGAGTGGTATTTGTCCATCCAGATGAAGGATAGATATACTCTGAGACCTCTCAGTGATATCATATCGACACGACTTGCAAGCATGTGACTAGCTCACAAGGATGTTGTATCACGGAACGAGTAAAGATTACTTGTCATTGATGAGATTGAACTAGGTATAATTGATACCGACAATCGGATCTCAGACAAGTAAAGTATCACAAGACAAAAGGAATCAGTTACACCGTTTATAGTTTATACGATCACAAGATTCATCGTTGAATATGTGGGAGTCATTATGGATCTCCAGATCTCGCTATTGACTATTGATCAGATAGGTGTCTTGATCATTTCTACATTATTCACGAACCATAGGGTGAAACACTTAAGGTTTGTCGATGCTTTTGAGTAGATTCGGAATATCGGAGAATAGTTGGAAAGCACCAGAATTGTTTCGGGATATCAAAATAGTTCAAGGGGTAAGTGTTAATGTTTGTTAATTAACACTACAACACAGATCTTGGGCCGTGGCGCTTATAGAGGCCGAGACACAACCCTAGTCATTGCACTCGGGCTAGCGCTACAAAAAAGCCGCCAGGCATAATTGCATCGGGGATTGTGCAACTGTGGCGGATTTTTTTGGCTCGGCACAACGTGAGCCGACGAGCTAGCGCTTCCGTGGCAGCAAAGTGTTTACGCCATGACCCATGTAGGGAGGCACTGCCTAGGTGTCGCGGTAGTTGTGGTGTGGTTAGCACAATTCGGTGTTGTCCTATATACCCATACATGACATAATTTTTAGTGCCCCCAATGATGCTACTAGGCGTAACAATTTAGCCAGCGATTTCTATATTTAGTGTTACATTAGTTTAATTAATATAAATCACAAATAATCATAATAAGCATCACACATGATGCTTCAAATATCATCACAAGTTACGAATATTACATAGGTAGCAATCAGTTCCATAGTACTACATAAACCTGAACATAATAAAACATGACTTAACAAACATCGTCCTTTGAAGAGATTCCAAATTCTTTCCATAAGAAAGTAGCACAGTCCTGCTTGTAAGGGTTGTCCGTGTCTTCATAATCATATGGTTCAAGGTCAGAGTCATCTTCTGTAGGATCAGGCTTGTACGCTCCTAGAGACTATGCGCTTGAACTAGAAGAAGAAACCGGCTGAGGCCTATGGCCGATAACCCTCTCTGAGTAAGGGTTCGGTACTAGTGTATGGTTATCGAGTTTTACATTCATAACCAATCGATAAGGGCTCCGGTACCTCAACAATATCACGGAAGTTGGAGCACTATTGCCATGGTTATGTACACATTTATCTTCAGTATATTGGCACCAGTTACAAAATGTAGAATTGGCATTTTAATGTTTTATATTAATACATAAACTGGCATTTCTAAAAATGACAAAATGAACTACGTGTGGGATTTAGATGAGATCCCACTTGACACTCTAGGAGCACATGCACCCCTTGGAGCCAAAGCGAATTTCCGTTAACATTTATCATAGTTGTGCAGTCTACTCAGACTACTCACAATGAAAGTATCATATGTGGTATCATGATTACATGCATGCAATATACTGATGTGTCACTCCAATTAATGATGAGAAAGAGCATGGTAGTATCATAAGTAGATACCGTAGTATAGCACATAAAAATAGAAAAATTAATCAAATAAATCTTAACATAAATTTACATTAAGATTCTACAATTCAATAAATATGGTAATATCATGATACTACTATATGATATTACATATTATAGAGGTAGTATCATACACAAATATCACGTGCATGATACTTCTCTATGGTACTACACATTGTGACTAGTCTCAGCATAACACTTTTTGCATAGTAGTATATACTACTTCCTCCATCCATAAATAGGTGATTTTGCGTTCGTCTAGATTTGTATGCATATATACATGTTTTAGTGTATAGATACATGTAAAAATAAATAAATTGAAGTCAGTTATTGGTGAACAAAGGAAGTAGTTTTGATTGTTGACCTGCCTTCAATCGTGTCCGGCTCAAGTACCCGCTAGTAGCAAGAGTCTATTGTAGTTCAGCTTGCTGACTGAATCTGAACCTAATTAAGCAAGGTTGACTAATTAGTCTTCCATTTATTCTGGCTTGCATGCCGTGGTACGATGTGCTAGTCTATGCTACATATAGGTTAGTTTGACTAGTCGTATTGGCGAGTAAAACGACACTACTCTATGTTACTTCTACTATGAGTAGTTTTAGACTAACTACTCATAGTGGGGGTAACTAAGTTAGTACTAATATGCATTCTTATGCATTGCCAACTACTAGACAATTAGATGATATGACACGTAATTTAATAAAGAGAGGTGCTTGTGGTAGGTACAGGAACATTGGCATATTAATCCTTATTTCTCCAACTCCTTACAGCCTAGGTGTATGTGCTTCTATACATGCACATGCAACTTCACTTTTCTAGTCGGAATACATGTTTAAAACTTACTCGGTGATCGATCAACCTGATCTGCTAACCTAGCAGGACTAGGATTCCTATTTTATTAGGACGGGCGATGCACGTATATGCGGAGCGCGCGCCTGCAACATCGATATTAATTCCAACAACCTACGGACACATTGGCAATAATAATCTGGTAGTAGATATGGTGGTACTACTACGTCTCTGTCACCGCATAAGCTTCAATCGTCAAACAGTTTCTGTGAAACTAAATCATGATCAAGTCCGCAGCTAGACAGATCGGCCATGTCCTGCCTACATCTACAGTCAACTGATGGCAGCTAGGCGTGATCGCCATCCTGATGGATGAAATAAATCCAAATTCAGTACGCCTAGCACGGCCGAGTGGTCAAAGCAAAGTCGCACTTGGTGGCAGTTCGCTCGCAACGTCGCAGGCGGCGAGCAGAGCAAGACGGCAATGGTGGCAGTTCGCTCGCAACGGACCAAATTAAGCGCAGTGGCGCGAGTGGCGCCTCCCCACCCAATCCCCATGTCCGTGTCCGGCCGCCTCGCCTGAAACGCCAAGAAAACAGCGGATCTGCACGGCTTGAAGGCATCCCTATCGGCTCCAGCTACGTACCAGCGTCACCGGCGGCCGCAAGCGAGCGTCCCATTAAAGACACGGCGGCTCAACTCAACTAAAGACCAAAGTGGAAAGCCCGGGGTTGCTACTCACGGCAGTATGCTTCGGTATTTTTATTTATTTTTGAACGGAGAAGGATCCAATAGATCCAGAAGTTTCATTCCAAGCGGTGGGATACAATTACTACACGGAGAACATCAGAAACAGAAACTAAAACTTACTCATCATCATTTTACAGAGGAATCTTGCTGCAGCCCGGACCTGAACGAGCACCTTGAGAAGAACTGGCATGAGCTGCCGCTTTTCTTCTCCCCCTCGCCGCCACGGCCGGCCAGGACAAGTTCCGCCGCACTGCTCGCCATACTGCTTCGCTTCTTCCCCTCGCCACCACGGTCGTCCACAAGAAGCTCCACCGCATGGCCCCGCAACATCTCAAAGAGGCCACCGACACATATTTATTGATGGACATGGTGCTCCTTCCCCCACCTCCCAGCTCCAGCCATAGGAGTAGAGCAGCAGCGACGGGGAACCCTAGCACGCCCTGGATCTGGCAGTCAAGATCTCGAGATCCACATTCCCTACTGGGCAAAAAGCCCACTACTGGCACACAACTGCTACACCTACAGTTCCTAACTACTCTGACACACCCCCTATCAAACTCTTGCCGGCTATTCCAATGGAGAGGACCAAGGAGTGGCCCAGCCGCTTGAGGAGGGCGCTCAGCTACTGTAGACGACAGGGAGGTGAGAGAGGAGAGATTCATGTTTCCTTTTGAGCGGTATGCTTCGGTATTACTCCTAGCACTACACCTGAAATGTAGTGACAATTCTACTACTGAAATGTAGTATGGTATTATAACATCACACATTTTAAGACATGATGAGTTTACAACATAATAAATAAGACCTTGACACCACATACAGTATATTACTATCCACTATGATGGTAGTAACTATATGCATGTTAATAGGATTAGTTACTCTCACTATGACTAGCCTTAAAATTGGTCACAATGGGTAGTATCATGCACATGATATTAGTGTATTATACTACATCTACAATACATGGTATCATCTAGTAGTATCATGATCTTATCATATTTATTGAATTGTAAAATCTCAATGTAAACTTGTGTTCAAGATTTATTAGATTTTTTTATGTGCTATGATACCATATCTACTATGATGTCATCATGTTCTTTCTCATTGTTAGTTGTAGTGACACGGTATCTTTTGCATGCATCTGATACATGATACCACCCGTGACACTCTTATTGTGAGTAGGCTAAGGGTAGTATCATAGGAGTCTTCATTTATTAGTATGTACACTTATTGTGTCTTGGGATGTGACATAGCAAGTTACTCTCACACTTGGCGGCGGGATAGAGACATAAGCCAACCGACGGTTCTTTTTCTATCATTGTAAATATAGTATCATATAGTATAAATAAGACCTTGACACCACATATAGTATATTACTATCCACTATGATGGTAGTAGCTATATGCATGTTACTGGTGTTAGTTAGTCCCTACTATGACTAAGCCTTAAGACTGGTCATAATTGATAGTATCATATAATAGTATTATAATAGATAGTATCATATAATAGTATCATGCAATTGAAATATCATAACACACATATACATTAGCGCCCGTGTCAATCCACCAATTAGGAGAATGACATAATGAAAGAACAGTAGGTAATATACCATACCCAACATCCTTCATATCAACGTCGCCCATGATAACATTAGCAGTCTTGCTGCTCTTCCCATGCTGGCACTTGTCATAGTGGTTTGGGCAAGCAAGAGCCCAAGGATCAGGATCACCGCACACATGACAAACACCTTTCTTCTTACCAGTCTTCTTTTTGAAACTGGTAGACTGTGAGGCCTATTTTTCCCATCGAACTTTCCTTTGCCATCAAATTTGCCCTTGTTCTTGAACTTGTGAGACTGAAAGTTCATTTTCTATACTAGATTGGCACTTGAACCTCCCTCAGCACCTCGATCACGTGTGTCTTTTGCTCTCGCCTTCTCTTCCACATCAAGAGTTCCAATGAGATCCTATATGGAAAACTCATGTCTCTTGTGTTTCAGGAAAGTAGCAAAGTTCCTCCACAAATGGGGAAGCTTGGCAATAATGCCCCTGACAACAAACTTGTCTGGTAACACACAAGGGAAGTGCTCAAGCTCCTTGGCCAGTGAATGTATCTCATGAGCCAGCTCAACCACGGAGCGGTTATCAGTCATCTTGTAGTCATAGAATTGCTCCATGACATACAGTTCACTGCCAGTGTCTGAGACCCTAAACTTGGCCTCAAGTGTAGCCCACATGTTCTTGCTATTATCAAATTACATACATGATTCAACAATGGTCTCCCCAATAATAGACAACAAAGAAGCCTTGAACAGGTATCAGTTTTCTAGAAAACTTGCTCCTAAGCAAGATTAAGATCTCCCTCAGGTTTGTCAAGAGTGGCGTCATAACAGTTCATGTTCTGAAACTAGATAACTTCTCTCACGCGCCATCTCTTATAGTGCGTACCTTCAAAAACAGGTGGCTTCTTAGATGCAACGAAACCACTTGGAGTAAATTTCCTATAATAAGGTTTTAAATTGTGAAAATAAGAGCAATTTACCAAGAGAATTAACCATAATAAATAGTAGATAAAACATGAATAGAATGATAAAAATTAAACTAATCATGTGATTTAGCGAACAAAGATTAAAACCGACATTTAAGAGGATTGCTAGACACAGAACTTGAGATAAGGTCTGAACAAGGTCTAGACCTAAAACAAGCCATAGGAAACGACATATTATCTGACCAAGATAAACAAGATGGAGGAAGATGGTATAAATCACAGCAGAGAAACCACCCATGTTGGTGTTGGTGTTGATGTTGCCTTTGGCACTATCATTAGCTATGTCAGTGAGGAAGAGGTTGTTGATGTCGGGGAAGAAGTCGTTGTTGGGGAAGACGTCGGAGCTATCGCTATCCGTGAAGGATTCTGTGATGAAACCACCAGTAGTCGCACTAATAGCGCTCCCCAAAAATCTTATCTCCCTTCTCTCATACAGGACTCGAAGTAGCAGGGTCTCGGAGACCTATTGTCCCGTCTCGCGGTGCATGCCGTAAGACGGGATGGGAAAGATCCTGTAGGCAGTTCAATGCTATGGAACTAGAGGTGCAAAGGTGTTGTGTCTCTGAGGAGAGGAGCGATCTCTCTCTCTTATAGGCACGGGTAGGCAGGCGAACAGGCACGTCGGGAGATGAAACGAACATGTAGCGGCTGAAGCCTCCACTAAGTTCATAATTAAAAGCTACCACCTGTGTAGACTTTCATATTCCGTTCATGCGTGGCAAAAAAAGTCAGCTCGGTGAGATTCCCGTAACCCGCGCGTTGTGACGAGGCGAGGCGAGGTGGGCGGTGGAGAAGGAGCGCGCGTATATGTCTATCTCCTTCTCATCCTTTTACCAAATGTTGGAAGAGCCCTCCTATAAGGTGGTAAAACTTCCTTCAACTAGCAATGTGGGACTAAACATTTATCCCACCTCTTGCCATGTATGAATGGGCCACATGGGCCTCTAGGATTTTCAGAAATTGTTGAAATGGAAATATGGGCTGGGCTATTTAGGCAAAAATTCCTATATATACCACGTGATTGGTAGGAGGCAAAACAATATCCGGAGTCGAGAGGTACCATGCATGATAGGGGATATGAGAACACTGGATAAGAATAACACTTGGGTCCTCACTACACCGCCCCCTAATAAATGGGTTGTTGGTTGTAAGTGGCTATTTACTATGAAACAAAGCTCAGAGGGAAGGGTAGCTAGATACCAAGCTATATTAGTGGGAAAGGGTTATAGGCAAACGGTATGGGGTGATTATGATGAAATTTAGCACCGGTTGCGAAGATGAAAACTATTCACACACTTATATCTATAGCATTAAATAATAAGTGGAAATTGTTTTAATCGGACTAAAAAATGCCTTTCTTCATGGAGATTTGTGTTCTTGAGCAAGCCACTTGACCTGGGGGCAACTGCCCACCGCCTCCTTGCCAAGCACCACATCGTTGAGCTCTCCTTCATGCAGCTTCACGTTCTTGAGCAGCTCATCAACGTCCACCTCTCTTCCCGATTGAGATCCCTTGGATCCCGATCCTTCCGCCGTCATAGCCGTCGCTCCTTCTTGCTACCGATCGTCTCCCCAAACCCCAAGTCCCTCACCCCTAGTAAGGCCGGCAAATCGGACGGGCCGACCCCTGGATCAGCCTGAACAGGGGAACGGAGGAAAATCACGGTCAGTTGAAATCTCCGGCGAAAACCTAAGTCGTCGCCGGAGTCGCCCAAACCCTAGTTTCCTAAGTCATCCCTTTCTTGGGCTGAAGCTCGTGTTGCCCTTATAATACGTAAGCATCCGTTCACATTTCATGGGCTGTAATAAAATTTGAACCGAGTCCCAACAGCCCAATATGGTGTTTAGTTCCAACAGCCCAATATAGTGTCGTGCTGTATGTGGGCTGCCTGGTTGGTACGAGATACGGTGGCTGCAGGGTTGGCCGCTTCGTATCATTTCATTCCTCGCTTCCACCGTCGCAGTTGCCGGCGGCGCTCCGTGCTCGCCGTCGATTCTCCATAGTCTTACATCTTTCCGCCGCACCCCACCTGTGGGCGCGCCGCCCCTATTCGCAGGACTCCGGAGAAGGGGCCATGCGGGTACCATCCTTGTCAGTCCTCATCGACGGAGGCTCGCCCCGTATGAGCACTCGCTCAAGCAGCGGGTTGACGACGAACCGGACAAGCATGCTGTGTCAGTGCCAAGGATGCGGATGGCGCTGCATCACGCGGCACACAACTTAAAGTAAGCACAGCTACTTTGCAATGTTTGGCAGATCTGATGCGGTGACATTACCTTGTGGTGATAGCTCCATATGGTTGATGGCTCCACTTAGCTCATGGAAGTTGCTTAATTGAATAGAATGTGATTACCAGTATTCGGGTACATTCTTTAGCTCTGAATCATCGTTGCCAGCTGCCAGCATAGTCGCAACGCCTGGCATGTTTCTTATTAATATCTTACTCACCTGACTCATAGTAGAATACTGTCACTCACCTAACCCAAGTTCTGAGAATATTGTTCCATTCAGACTGTTCCTGTAGCTGCACATATAGCACACAGCTTTGCTAGCTGAATATCTTTAATCTTTTGATTGAATATGTACCATAATCCTATGAAAGAAATAAATAGTTCAGCAACTGTCAACATTGTTTGTTATCTGTAGTTGTGAAAAGGAGGGGAAACTCCCCCGTCCAATGTAGCATTTCAAGAAATCTTTTTAATCTCATGCCACTACCTATATCGTCATAATCCAGTAGAACTGATGCAGAACTTAAAATCACTTGTGCTAACTAACTGATCATTTTTTCTTGGTAATTCCTCATTGTTACAAGTTACTTTCATTATGTTCATTTCTCTGCTTTATTGTAGCTATGGCTGTTTAAACCATGGCGTTCACTAGAAGCAGTTTAGGGAGAAACATAATAAATTAGTAGAGTTCGTCTTCTGTAGATCGAAGAATGTTTGTGAATTTGAGATATTCTCTAGGTAAAATTGACTCTAGATAAGGGGTTACGGATTGCAGCAATTTCAGAAAATAAAACAGAACTGGGGTTTTGTTCTATATAAGAGAATCCCGTGCTCGCTATAAAGGACTATCTTGTGGGGGCTATCTAATTTCACCTCAGTCCTGATACATCTGAGATTCTGAGGCTATAGGCGGAGCTTAGGGGTTGTGCACTGATGCAAATAGAACAAAATTTCCAATATTGTTACCATTTAAAGTTCTCTTACTACGAGGAAACTATGCCTTCTTTTCATACTTATGAACTCTATGAACATCACTAACTTTGTTAACAAAACATATTCAAATTGCACAGAACATAAACCCAATGGTAGCTACTAATTGATCGGTTTTCATTAGTCTCTCAGTCCAAATTTCTTTCGTTACATGCATTTCTCTCTTTCCTAGGGACATTCTTAAGCATGCTATTACTCTCAAGTTACAATATAATAACTCAAAACAGGTTTGTCTTTCATAGACAACTGAACAAAGCAATAAAAATGACATTATCTAGAGATAAAAGGTTTTCGGTTATAGTAATTTGAAAAATACAACAGATCATTGCTTTTTCTTTACATAGAAAAGTTGCCTGCTCATAATCTGATTATTGTCTTGTCAGGATTGTCTCGTTTCACCTGGGCCCTGACACATGTGAGGCTAGAGGTGGAACTGAGGATTTCACATTTCCGGCAATTCCGAAAGTCGCTTGATTTGTTGCAACAAAGTTATGATCAATGTTGCTCTCCACATTCATGGTGCCATCCAAGACCTTGACTACGTCGGACATCTTCGGTCTTTGTTTGCAATCAATCTGCAAACACCACATCGCGAGCTTCATCATCTGAATTACATCCTGCTTGTGTGCTAGCATGTCGTTACTGTTCTTATCGATCAAATCTACCAAGCTGTCGTACTTTACCTTTTCTTCCAATAGGGTAACCAGATGGATGCTCTCTTCTGATCGGGAGGTGTCAATGTTCTTTCTTCCGCTGATGACTTCCATGACCACAACACCAAAGCTGTAGATATCGGCCTTCTCTGTGATTTGTGATGTCAACCATTCAGGAGCTAAATATCCAGGTGTGCCTCTCATTCTAGTAACCACTTGGCTTATGTCTCTATCGATGAGCTTGCACATTCCAAAATCAGAAAGTTTTGCATTGAAGTTTTCATCCAAGAGGATATTTTGTGGTTTGACATCCAAATGAGCAATTCTTTTCGTGCATTCCTCGTGAAGATAAGAGAGGCCCTTAGCTATGTGAGTGATGATCTTGCATCGTGTGCTCCAATCCAGAAAAGGAGCATTATTTTCATGTCGATGGTAGATCCATGTGTCCAAGGATCCTTTGGGCATATACTCGTATACTAAGAGCTTACGAGATCTTTCTGCACAGAAACCAATTAACCTCACAAGATTGATGTGATGGATGCTGCCAATTGTCTGAACCTCTGCTGAAAATTCTCGCATCCCCTGACCAGCTCGATCCAAACGTTTTACTGCAATAATTTCACCAGCAAATTGTCCCTTGAAAACAGACCCAAATCCTCCTTCCCCAAGCTTGTCCGTGAATTGCTCAGTTGCTACATTTAGCTGTTGAAATGTGAACCTCATCGGCGTTCCTTGTAGCTCCCCAAACTCTTCCTCTTCCTCCATCTCCTGGTGTTTTCGTCGTGCTCTTCGTTTACATATATAGAAAATGATGGAGAACACAGTGACCAATGGAGTGAGGGATATAAAAGCTAGAAGCGCGAGAGCTTGAATGTTGACTCCGGATCTCATCATCTTTGGCGCAATAAGAGGGGAAGGTGCTATCTCGAGCATGGGTGTAGGCGGAGGACTCATAGCTGTATGTGAAATTGCTAGGTTGATCAAGGGACAGAAGGTGACCTGATAGTTGGTACCCGCTGGGCAAGCGTGCGTAGCAGAATCATTCGGGAGACTGTATGCGTCTGGGCACATCCGTTTAAAGAAGCCTGAGTAGATGCAGTTGCTGGACCCAGTTCCGGTGCATGTGTTGTTGCAACCCCCGGTGACCTTTATCTCCTTTGGGCACCGCAACGTGATGTTGGCCGCACACTGCAGCCCCTTGCTGCACTCTTTCTCTCCTTGTACCCGCACCGGCAGGAAGTCCACGGGTACATTGAATCCATTGATAACTGAGATGTCAAAGAAATCTTGGGTGCTGCCACTCGTGAACTTGGCAAGCGTGTATGGCGGCTGACCTGAGATACTACAGTTGAGCGCACCGCCACAATCGCCTGTTTGGCATGACCCTTTGCGGTTGGTGCCAAACGAGCAGCCCGTGCGTGCCCAAATGCGCACGGTGGACGCGC
Organism: Avena insularis; assembly: GCA_023614405.1. Taxonomy (NCBI): domain Eukaryota; kingdom Viridiplantae; phylum Streptophyta; class Magnoliopsida; order Poales; family Poaceae; genus Avena; species Avena insularis. The sequence goes on along the minus strand of CM042693.1, from coordinate 454,742,851 downwards.
CGGAGGGCACGTCCAGTGTCCACACCTGCCCCGGCTTGAGCTCCCTGCCAGTGCCGATTTCCATGGGCAAAGCGGCTGGCCACACAGTGTAGGCGCATCGATTGATGATGTTTATCGTGGTCGCCTTGCTGGTGGCAGCGAGGAGCAGGAGGAGGAGAGGCAGGAGGTTGAGAGCTGAAGAGGACCTTGTAGCCGGCATCTGTGTTTGTATAGGTTAACATGAATTGAAAATTGGAGTTGGAGCCAGGCTCTTGTGACTGCTCACAGAGAAGAAGAACTAAACGGTTGGTGCTAGGATACTCTTATCTGTGGAGCTAAGTGGGACAGTTGTGGTCTCTACGAATCTTGTAGGATTTGTATGGAGTTATTCAACGGTCAACATCGAAAGAAACTTAACACGCTGCAGCAAAAACTGTCTTGCTCCAGCCTGTTTACTCAGTTCCCCATCCGCACAGTACCTCTAAAATGTTGACTGATATTTTTCTGGAAATTGTTGGACACTCATCTTTGTTCATTCCTGATGTGCTCTATGCTTTGCTGCGACAGTCTGATGTGGAATCTGGAGGCATCAAGCGACGAATATGCCGTCATGGTCACTTTGCAAGAAGCTGGCACCGGTGGGCAGCTGTTGGTGGCCTGGATGCCTCGTTGGCTTGCCATCATGCTGCCGACCATGTCTCACTCACCATAACTCCGTGATCTGTTTGCAGAAACGGGTCTTGTGGCCGGTATTATGTTGGCCGGTATACAAGATCCCTTGCTCATGGCTGAAGAGTTAGCACTGAATCACAAACTATCGCAAGTCTTTCAAAGAAAGAAATTCTAACCATTGTTCTTGTACTGTTAGTATTTCAGATCCTTTCTGGCACACAGGAAGAAATTGACCTGTACAACACGCCCAAATCATGGCCATTGCCTACTTGTGTGGCTGTGCGATGGTGTGTCCCACCACAGCATATTGGCCAATGCCGACTAATCTGTACAACGTTGACCAAAGTTGCACCATCCCGGTCCATTCATTCTCAGAGTTTCCATGTAGATGATCTGTCCAAAGTTGGCGATATTCTTGCAGCGACGGTGACGCTAAAGAAAGTTGACGTTGACAGAAGATCATGCCCAAAGATTCAATTTGTTGCAGAGATGCTGGAGTATTACCCTGACCAATGCATCCTGTTTGTTGCAGAACAGCTAGAAACCTTCGCAAGCAACCAAACCATACCGAGTTTTACCTATGAAAAACATACTGTACAAAAATTTCACGCCAGAAAATGGGACACCCGTTCTGCAATCTCAAATCTCAGTATACTGAAATTGAACCTCGGTGTGACAGTCTCCATGCTAGAGCTGAGCGTCGGCAGCATGCTGCCCCCGTTCCTCTGCCCATAGACTGCTCGGACACGTGTTGATTCGAACAATATTTTGCCCGTAATTCTCATGTGTTGTACACCCTCTGGTCCTAAACTCCCAAAACATCTTATATTTAGGAACAAAGTGAGTACTCCCTCTATTTCAAAATATAAGACTTTTTAGTAATTCAATTTGGACTGTTAGGACAGCTTACATTTAGGAACAGAGGTAGTACATATTAACTCTAAAAAAGGCGCTCAATTTCATATAGAAAGGTAATAGCACACACACACACACGTTGAGACTTGAGACAATGTTAAACTGAGTAAACACAAACAACTGGGCAGCTTGGTCCATTATTCAAGTTGCGTGAGCACTTGTTTTCTGATTGTAAATTTGCTTGGACAGCTTCGTTCATTATTGAAGTTGCGTCTTGGTCTGTTGCAAACATTTTGGCAATTGCCTATGGGTGCCCCCTCTCATTATGTAAAACATATCTTTGTGATGTAGAGGCCTGGTGTCACTTTGTTGGTTGTACCATCTTGATGCGAACTATTGAGTAAAATAATCACTTTATCGAAAATAAAACATCCTGCAACGTACATGGACATGAGTTGTTCTTGATTTCAACATCACTCCGAAAAAAGGGTAGGTCGGTTGCTATAGCAGTCAACCGGCTAATCCGGGGAAGTTTTTTTTTTTTTATCGTGAAAATCCGGGGAAGTATGAGCAGCTAGAACCATGGTGATAGCCAACCTAAGAGGGTGATGCAGCTCGTCGGTAAACTGATAAAATCACATGAGACCTGTTAGAAAATAAATGGGCTAATACTATTGGCTCATGTGTGATTTCAGATTTTCTCTAGATCCCAAAATCCATGTGTGTGGAAGCACATGTGTGAAGCAGCCCAAGTTGATGGTAGCTCACATGCGTGTGGCAAGAGAATTGTGAGCTAAAGTTTAGTCTCACATGTAAAGTTACATGAGAGTTGCACCACCTTATAATGTGGAGTGTCTCACCACTTTGTAAGTGAGTGAGAAGAGAAATGATACACACGCGCTCCTCCTCCGATGATGCCGCTCGCCTGCCATTGCTGCAACTTGTGCGCGATGTGGGCTTAGCCCACGTTGTGTTCTGTACAGGGTTTTCCGAGCCGCTCTATATAAGCTTATGCGTCTTCCACCACATGACATACCGAAACCAATCTATGGTTTTGCCATCTCTCTGCTTGGGTTGCCACCATAGTCTACTTTATTCCGAGCGTCGGCGTGCACTGGCGAACGGGTGTCGTCTAAGTCAGGCCATGCTTGATACCACCGTCTACTTCAAGCAGTCTTCATGAACGTTGTCATCAACAACGTCACCAGAGTAGCCACGACCACATCATCAACAACCGATCAGTATGTATACCATGATCTGATCTATAATTATTCTATGGTTGTTATTGCGTATGCACTGCTACTGTTCATGTTAATTAATGCATCTATTATATTAGACTTTAACGTGATCTTAGTTGTTGCAGTCATGAATTATGTTCTGAAATTAATCCTAAAAAATTTAGCCTAATATTTCAACAATCTAAAAATCTTATTATAGGCATTTCCTGAGTTTAATATGGGACACTTGGTCGATGCACTGAAGCCGGATAAAATTACCGGAGTGCATTTTAAGAGGTGGCAGGACAAGGCCACGCTCTGGCTACGAGCTTTGAAAGTATTCGATGCAAGTAAAGGCTTACTTGAAGGAGCTATATCCGACGAGGATCGGAACAAGTTCGAGGAAGGCAATACTGTCTTTGTGGGATGTGTTTTGAGTGTCCTTAACAACAAACTGTTTGATATGTACATGCACATCACAAATAGAAAAGAGCTCTAGGAGGCACTGGACGCTAAGTTCGGTGTAGTTAATTGATACGTCCATTTTGCATCACTATTCTATATCATAATTTACTGTTATTCATTGATATATTTCATATTAAGAGATGATACTTATGTTATTTCATCTGTTTTTGCATGGTTCATGAATTTTGGAGCATGGACCGCTGCAGTCAGGATTCTGATGGAAAATGTGCTGTTTGGAGGCAAAATTCGCGAAGATCAGAAAATCCGGAAAAATATATAGAAAATCCTATTTTTCCAGAAGACAAAGGAAGCTAGAAGGAGGAGTGGAGATGGGCCACAGGGGGCCCACACCACCGCCTGGCGCGGGCCACCCTAAGCCGCGCCACCAGGTGGTGTGGCCGTCCTGGCCCACCTCTGGCTCTCCCCTCGGGCGTATATATTCCTTCTGAAACCCTAAGACTCGGGGAGCGACCACAAAAAGATTCTGTCGCCTCTGCGGGGCAGAAAATACCGAGAGAGAAAGATCTCTCCAGCAGACAGATTTCTGCCAAGGGAATTCCTTCCCGGAGAGGGGAGATCGTCGCCATCAACACCACCATCAAGCTGACTTCATCGGGATCATCATCATCATCATCACCACCATCATCATCAGCAGCACCCTCATCACCATCTCCATATTGCTGTAACAATTGGGTTGAATCTTGCATAGTTCTTAGGGAAAACTTTCCCGGTGTTGATTACTCCTTGTAGTTGATGCTATTGAGTGAAACCATTGAATTATTGTTTATGTTCAGATTGTTATACATCATTATTCCATCTCTGATCATGATGCATATGGTGTCTTGTGAGTAGTTCGTTTTGTTCTTGAGGATATGGGAGAAGTCATGTTGTTAGTAGTGGAGTTGTGTTGAGAAAGATTCAATGGTTTGATATTTAAGTTGTGTTGTACTTCTTCTAGTGGTGTCATGTGAACGTCGACTACATGACACTTCACCTATATGGGCCTAGGGGAATGCATTGTGTATTTGGCTACTAATCGTAGGGGTTGCCGGAGTGACAGAAACCTCAACCCCCGTTAGAAAACCATTGCACAAGGGACGTAAGGGTCTTAGAGTTTAAAGCTGTGGTTAGGTTTCTACCTTAATTACTTTCTTGTATTTACGGATGTTTGCAAGGGATATAATCACAAGTATGTATTAGTCCTAGAAAGGTTGGTACATTAGCACAGGTTCACCCACACAACACTTAGCAATCTAAAGAAGATTAATCAACTATATGAAGTGAAAACACTTGACAGTCTTCCCATATGTCCTCGAGAATGTTTGGTCATCTTAAGTAATACAACCAGTTTGTCCTTTGCTGCATAAAAGATTGAGCCACTTGCTGCATTTATTTCTACTGTCTTTTATTTACTCGTACTTTATTTACTTGTCTTATCAAAAACCCTAAAAATTCATTTGCTAAGTATTTGCAGAGAATTCCATGATCCATACCACTAGCCAGCACCTTCTGTTCCTCGTTGGGTTCGACACTCTTACTTATCGAAAATACTGCGATACACCCCCTATACTTGTGGGTCATCATTGATGCTGCCAGTGAACTATATAGCATGGAGAGCTTTCATGATTACAGGATGGTTAACAGGCGTTTTATGGTCGAACAAGCTCATGAGATACAGTGTTTTAGCAACAAGCTCAAACTCCTTAAGTGTGTCTTACCCGACAATTTTGTGGCTAGGTGCATCATTGCAAAGTTTCCTTCTTTATGGAGGAACTTTGCCAAAACTCTCAAAAAACAAGGGACATGAGATATCGGTCAAAAACCTGATAGCGTCTCTTTATATTGAGGAGAAGGCTCGGGCAAAGGACACTGCTGAGAAAGGAGTCGAGAGTCGGTCTAGCGCCAATATGGTGAAGAGGAAAACCTTCGGCGGGAACAAAGGAAATGAAAAGCCCTCATTCAAGAAGCCTTCAAAGACTATGACCTTTAAGGAAAGTCGTAACCGCTAGCAATACTGATGGGCATGGTAATTTATTTACTATTCTTTCACAATTTCAATCACCATATTGGTGGATTGATACGGGTGCTAATATGCATGTGTGTGTGTATGCTGACATCTCTATGTTCACTTCTTATCATGTCGCTCGGTATTCTTTCGTCCGAATGGGAAATCGATCACATGCCGAGAAATATCGTATAGCTAAAAACATGCAACATGTCCCTACTATAAAAAAGAATCTCATTAGCGGCTCCTTTTTATGCAGATATGGGTTTAAGGTTGTCTCAGGGTCTAATAAAGTCGTTATTTTGAAATATGGACAATTTATTGGTAAAGGTCATGAGCTCGAAGGCTTGTCCGGTTCTCTCTTTCAGAGTTTTGCAATAAATCAGTGAATCATATTTGTGGTAGTGTTAATGATGATACTAGTGTTTGGCATTCTCGTTTATGTCACATTAATTTTGGTTTGATTTCTCGGATGTCTATCATGACTTTAATTTCGAATTTCACTATTGCCAAAGGTTTTAAGTGTCATATTTCGTACAACCAAAGCAACCTCTAAAGTCTCACAAGGCAGCCGAGGAGAGAAACTTGGCACCTATAGAACTCATATATTCTGATCTATGCGAGATAAATGGTGTGTTTCCAAAAGATGAAAAGCGATATTGAAGGAGATATGTCCTAGAGACAAATAATAAAGAGTGTTTATTATCATATCTTATTAGTTCAGAATAATTTTATACCATGCTATAACTGTGTCAATCTGAAACATTAATACATGTGTGGTATGTAAACAAACCATAGTCCACTACTAGGGAAAAGCCTACTCGAGGTGCACCATAAAAGTCATTCGAGGCGCATATGGGATGCGCCTCGAGGCCCGCGCTGCTAGATTTTTTTTACCCGGGGCGCATATGATATGCGCCTTGTATACCCTAGATATGCGAGGCGCATATCGATATATATGAGGCGCATATATATCGATATATGCCTCGCATATCTAGGGTATACAAAGCGCATATCAGATGCGCCTCGAGTATGCCAGAAAGATGCGCCTCTAATAGTTTTACAGATACGCCTCGAATAGCATTTTCGAATTTCCCATGGCGCCACCGCCGTCAAAATGCAAAAAACACCCTCGTTTTGAATTGCAAAATCAATCGAGTCCGCGCATCACCGTCGTCGTGTCGCTTCGCCAGAGCACGGTGGTCGTGGCCGCGACCACAACCTACCACCACGGGGAGGTGCGGGAGGCCGTGGACGCACTAGTTCTCGAGCGGGAGGTGTCGGCCCGAGGAGGAGGAGGTGGCAGCCGGAGGAAGAGATCGTCATTGTTGTCACTGCAAGTAGGAGGAGGAGGCCAGAGCAAGGAGGCTAGAGAGAGAGGAGAAAGAGAAGAAGGAGAAGAGGAGGAGAGGAGGAGAAGGGAAGGCGAAGGAGAAGGAGGAGAATGGGAGGAGAAGGAGAAAAATGGAAGGGAAAAGGAGAGGGGTAGGTGGTTAGCCGGGCCACCTTATTGGAGCCTCCAGTATTGGAGCACCTACCACCACCAGGCCCACCCACCTTATTTGAGGCGCATATGCTCAATATGCGCCTCCAATATCCAAAAACACACAAGACGCATATGTGCATCTGCGCCTCTAGTATTGGGACACTAACCACCACAGGGCCCACCCACCTTATTCGAGGCACATCTGGTCCATATGCGTCTCGAGTAGTTGGGCCAGATGCATCTCGAATAAGGGGAGGCGGCCAGATCTAGTCCATACATGAAAAATAGGAGACACACCCTTTACAGATGCGCCTACACTATTCAAATATATAAGGCACACCCTTAAACAGTGCGCCTTGTATATTTAGTGGAGGTGCATATGGTTAGGATGTGTCTCCTATAAGCCTATCTCCTATAGGGTTTTCCCTAGTAGTGGTCCTTAGTAGCCTCTATTTAACTAGTTCATTGGACAACGGATGATTAAGGTTTTCTAATCATGCAGCGTTTATGCCAATCGGGGATTTCTTGAGATCACACACACCTAAGACGACAATGGGGGGGGGGGGGGGGGGGGGGGGGCAGCGATCCTTGGAGCCTTTCGTCCGATAAAGCTAATAGTTTTCAGCGATTGGGTGGAGGGTATGGGGGCAGCGACCCGTGATCCCAACAACTCCAAGATAAAAATGCGCGTGTGCCGCAAAACACCACACTATCCCTCTTGTCGGACCACAAACACAATTTTAAGTGACAATAGAAACCCAGATAAACTAAATGTGTCACAACACATAACAACACGGCTGGAAATAAGAGAAAATTCACCCACGCGTGCCAAGGTGTTCTAGAATGGAATACATGCGGTGAGACGAAGCTCGCCAGTCCGCTAGTATGATAATAACGCCCATAAGATGCGATGTGGCATCTACTGCAACAACGAGCGCGAGTACGTAGTACGCCACTAACGAGTGCAGCCAGCCAAAAGCCATCTCGCGTGAGATCCCCGCGACCAACGGCCTCTGGCACGGCCTTGGCCCAGCGTACTCATTCGGGTGTGGCTGGTGAGGGCTCGAGGGGGCTGTGTGAGGCGCATTTTGGATTGCTGTCCGTGTTCTCAATCCGAGCGATGCATGGGCCGTTCGTGTCTAAGAGCATCTCCACTCGGGGGCCCTAAAGCTCCCCTAAAGGGCTATGGGGGGGTGCCAGCGCTCGAAATCGCGCTCAGCCCGCCCTCCAAACTTTGTTTCGCGTCAGCGCAGCCTGGTTTGACATCTGACACCCCCAGGCCGAACCAAACCCATGGGGGGCTAACGGGGGTGCCAGATGGAGTTGAGAACAACATGGGCTAGCCGAGGCAGTGAGATAGACGGCTCGTCTCCCGAGCGTCATCCCGTCGCTGGCCATGCGGCACCGAAATTGCTCGCTAGCGCGTTCTCCCACCATACCATTCCACCGCTTCCTGCCTTTTTCACCGCTTTCCACCCAGGCTTCCTGCCATTTTCTTGCTACATGTAGGCGCGACGGCCATCACCATTGCAGATCTACACTATGGCCAGACCCCGCACCCTCTCACTCTACATCTAGGAACTTGGCCGGTGGTGCTGCTATCGCCAGTAGGGCGCACAACCATGCTTGGCCGACGTGCTCCTCCACCTCTCCCACCACCACCGACAGAAGGGTCGGGGCCCAACCACACCAACTCAGAGTGCTCCGACCCCGAGTTGGATCGACTCCGACGACTCCAGCAGAGCCAACACCGACGAGCTGGGCTGGGCTAGTTAAGAGCCCGAGCCTGAGCCTGAGCCTGAGGAGCTTCCGTGGCCGCCTATACCCCTCGAGCCGGCTTACCAGACCACCGGCGAGCCTTATGGATGGGATATGTTCCTCCACGTTTTCCTGCCAGAGCACTTCCGGCTGCAAGAACTCGACGGTGTCTACATGCATCTCTTCTATGCGTCACACAGAGAACCCGACAATGCTGGCTTGCGAGCCAGCCGCGACCGAGCAAAGGAGGAGGCCGAGGTGCAGCTATCAAGATACAATTCGTTGTTCGACCCGTGGGGTGTAGCCAGGCCGCCGCCGCCCCCTCCTGGCGAGAGCAGCGCCTTCGGCCGCCATAGGCGTTAGTTTATCTTTGCCTTTCTATGTAAAAATTGAAGATGATTGTAAAAAATCGAAGTGTTCGAATGCTCCATTATTTTTTGTAAGGGGGCACTGGCTCCGTGCCCCCTCAAATCGTGAACCGGTCCGGTGCCCCCCCATATGGTCCAAAATCAGGCCGCACCGGACAACGTATGGGGGGAGGCAGGGGGGCGAGTGGAGATGCTCTAAGCTTGGTCATAGTGGTTCTAGCATTGCTCATCTAGTTTGGCAGATTCGACAGAAATCCGGTAATAGCTCGCGATAGAGGCACTAGCATTTCTCGTGTGGGGTGTACGACACTTTCCCACACTGGTTAGTATTATCTACTAGTATCATATATTATTATTATATTTAATATTTTTAGGATCTTAATACAATTTTGTGTACTCCGTCATGTATTTGACAGTAACTTTTCTTGTTACACGTGCTATAATACTGTAACATGATACTCCCTCCAAACGACAGCCTAGGGTGATCCTTGGTATTCCAATTTCAATGACCTCGTCGATCAAGACTAGTAATCTAGTGCATCTCTATCCTTTTCCAACGCTAATCAAAAACCACCTAGGTCTTATCGTTCTGCTATTTTAGCCAAACAATCCGGTATAGAGGAAGTATTACTTTCTCCGTCCTGATTTAAAGGGCACATATTAGAAATCACGCAATCCCAAAATCCCCCATCTCCTAGACACATAAATATTTAATACATGATACTTTTTATGATACTAGGACTATGGCTAGCCTAACCTTCCATCCTGCGACTAGCACTAAAGAAGAATACTCCCTCCGATCTAAAATAAGTGTCGAAGTTGTACAAACTTTGTACTGAAACAATACTAAATCACTGATACTATAGAAGGGAGTACTAGATTTCGTCAATACGAGCAACACGAGAAAACCGTACTACTCCCTCCGTTTCAAAATATAAGACGTTTTAGATTTGTGAAAAAAAAGTTTATCTAGACTTCTTTTAGTATATAGATTCACTCTAAACTTGAGTGAACCTACGTACTAAAAGAAGTCTAGATACATTTACTTCACAAATATAAAACGTCTTATATTTTGAAACGGAGGGAGTACGTGTCAACGTGAGAAGTGGAAGCAGCTAGAGCCGGGCTGAATCAAGACTAATGTTGCGGCTGCTTTGGACATTGCAAAATTTGTTGCCGGAACGTCGTGAGGAAAAAAGAGGAGGCGAGGTGCAGCCGTGCAGGTTGTATACGTGCGTTGTTTATCCTTTCAATACTGAGGTTATCCATGGTTTTTTGATTGAGCCTGTTCTTGACATTGATTTGTCTTTGGAATAAAATAAAATGCCCAGGGCGATTTGAGTGAAAAAAAGAAACAAAAAAGCCATTGCAAAAAGCACAACCGTGAGGCCTTTTCTTCAAAATGTCACATAATCTAGCCATTACAATTCTTTTTGTCCTAGAACAGCTAGAGACCTTCCCAAGCAACCATGCTACCAATATACTTGATGCAACAAAAATGGGACACGAGCTTTGAAATCCCAAATCTCGCCGCTGAAGCTGAACCAAACTGAACCTCGTTGTGACAGTCTCTACTTCTAGCTGGTTATGAGAAATTGGAAACTTGGTGTTCTCCTATTGGCTCCTACGTGTGAGGGTCCCCGCTGGAGTTGGGCGCAGGCGGCGCAACGCCGCCGTTCCTCCCGCCCATCGACTGCTCCAGTGCTGGAAATGTCAGAAACGTCAGGCCAAACTGCTGAACATTCAACACAGAAGTTCACACATGGAGACAGCGTATCGATGAAGGCCGCAGCATATACTCTGCAGCTGAAATGTTTCCTCCTATGTACTCGTACGTAGCAACCGTTCCGATCGAATGCATGATAAGAGCAGAAACCCTGAGATTTTTGTGCGGGAGGAGGTACCGACGCTACCTCCGGCGAGGAAGCCGCCGGCGTTGAGCAGCACCGCGAGGAGGATCATGGACAGTAGGAGCAGCAAGGCTTCGGCGACCAAGGAGCAGCAGTGTCGTCGTTGCTGCTGCTGCTGCTGTTTCATGTCTCTGTGAACTCTCGACTAACCTTCTCTGATTCGTAGCAGAGCAGCTCGTGGACATCAAGCATCTGTCTGCCGCTCGTTCTAAATTGTGTCGGAAGCTGACAGGACAAATTTTTCGATGGAAGTCAACGGCTGGGATTGCGGCCAAGGAGAAACAGAGACATATACGGGAGACGTCGTGTAAACTCGGTAGAGTAGTTTATAGTTCTTGGAGCAGCGAGCATCTTAAATTCTTAATCTGGTTTGTAAATAAGCGTCGCGCGTGTGATGCATTGATGGCCGTATCGCACCAAATCACTGTGGTCAAAACTATGGTAGTACTCCATATATTTTATAAACATGATCACTGCAGCCAGTAATGGTTGTATGTTTTTTTAGAGGAACATGATCACTACAGCCAGTGATGGTTGCCTGTTTTTTACGTTTTTGCTAAGAGTTTGTACAAATATTTATACGCTTATCACAAACGAACAATCCGCACAACTCAACCCACTAAATCTAGGCGGCGGGACCTGGCAAGCTAACCAGACAAAGAACTTCACTCGTGGTGGGGCTCATGTGCACCAGTTAAGTCTTCAAGAGCTCGTCAGTAACGCTCCTTTGAAAAGGAAACCGTAACAAGACTTGGAAGAGTACCGTGCATCTGTCGTCCACATGCAGCCTGATGGTTGCCTTTTTGTTACCTCTCATTTATCTTTCTTTTTAGGAAGCAGAAATGACCAAAAAAACCGATACAACCTGAAGACACGATGAGTCCGATTTATATCACTTAGGGTGTGTTTGGTTTTGGAATCTGGTGGAACCGTTCCGCACCTAGTGTCCGTTCCTGTGTTCGGTTGGACAGACGAGATGGAACCAACCAGTTCTCCGGAATAGAATATTCCTCTCAGATGCGGAATTGACTCGTCCGGCCGAATCAGCCGGACCTGGAGGAACGGATGGCTAACCCGAAAACTAATTATCCTCTCTCTCCTTAACCTGGGGCGGCATAGCAAAGCACTCGTGGGCGGCGCACGCGACCAAGCAGGCCCGGCGGCGACCGCGTGGTGAAGCAGGCCAGGCGGCAACGCCGGCCAAGCATGCGCGGGCGATGGAGGCGCGAGCACGCGGCGGTGGCGGCACGAGACAGGGAGGCGGCGCACCGAAGCAGGCCTAGTGGCGGGCGGGGCGTCCAAGCACGCGGCGGCGCAACGAGGCAGGGGCGACGACGGTGGCGTAGCATGCGCTGGCGCAGTGAATCGGTCCCGACGGCGGTGGTGTCCAAACACGCGCAGGCGCATTGAAGCAAGCTCGGCGGCAATGGCTGGCCTTGAAGAAGCGAGCTGGCGGCGGTGGTCAGCTGCAGCGGCGAAGCGTCCACGCGCGGCTGGCACTCCAATTTTGCGCCGTCGGCAGCAACGATTTTTCCTTTGATTTTGACCTTCGATTTTGACTCTGATTATGTCTCTGATTAAGTTTAGACTCAAACCAATGCAATATTTAGCAGTATTTTGCTTCTCGTTCCGTTCTATGATTCCACCAACCGAACAAAAAACAGAATCGTTTCGATTTTTTTTAAACCAAACATGGGGTCAGAACCGTCCCTTGACATCGGAATGGAACCATTCCGTTCCGTCCCCTCCGGTTTTAGAACCGAACACACCCTAAGTGAATACGCCTTCTTTTTATGTATAGAGCTCTTAAAGAATGGATCATCTCCTAGCCAAAAAAAGGCAAGGACTGACTACCAAGAGCAGTCAAACACTCTGATCGGTCCCGGTCAATGGGTAGAAAAGCCCACCCTATAATCTAAAGTAGTCTTCGACTAGGTATATAAAATGGATAAAAATAAAAAAAGGGGAGGAGAGGAGATAGATGCATTTCACTACCCATATATGATATTGGAAAGAATAGAATCGAGTAAGCTTAGGCCAACTGATAAGTTATCTTTGTGTAACTTCCCATATGCCTACTTCTAAGCTAAAGTAAGGAAATAGGGTGAGATAAGCAAGAATGAGCCAAAAGAAGGCGTAAGGTTTGTTTAGATGTAGTCTTTGTGCTTTTCAAGTTGCTTCTTGCGAAATCAACTAAGTTCGAAAAAGCCATGCCCAGATTTTCAAGAGTTTAGATAAGATATGTCAGCTGTTGGAGGATCCATATTATCCGGGGATCCATATATTACGAGGGAGTATAGAGGGGGTCTAGAGATAGTACAGTCTATAGTAAACCTATTCATCAAATGGACGTTTCCCTTACCTCTCATCAGCTTTCCCTTTCCCTTGTCGGTGTAGTGCCATCTAGATACCTCATAAATAAATCAAGCAGGCCAGCTAGTAAGCGATCTCGAGGGGCTATTTTCTCTCCCATGCTGGTGCCTTGCTTAACTCAACTATAAAGTGGAAATTCAAGCCAAAATCCAGGGTTCCATTTGAATCTTGAGATCCAAGAAGAAGGATAGCTTCATGAGTTCGTTCTGACTCCTAGCTTAGCTGGAAAGCTTTTTCTTGTATCTGGTAGTGGGTGTAACATCCATCATACTCAACTAGAAGAAGGTTTGCTTATCTAGCTCCAAGGCAGTTATAATCATTTACAGAACCTAGGGTTGCACCTACTGAGGAGGAGAAAAGGCAGACGATCCATACTAGAACTCCCAAGATAAGATCTTTTAGTCGATCAGACGCCCGAGGCCTTTAATAAGGTCTAGTTGTGACAACGAGTTCTTCTAGTTATGAATCACCGCAGGGAGGTAGCATTACATTTGTATGAGCTCCTCATAAAAAATAATGGCGAAGGAAGTGTTATAGTACTTTCTTTCTGTTTAGTCCTGAAACTTATTATTTTCCGATCGACCTATCAACAGTAGCGACCATACCCCATCGAGTGAGTTAGGAGCTTCTCACAAAGAAGGCCGAAACCAGATGAGATGGCCGAAGCAGATACTAGAGAATAGGTTCCTTCACTGAAGTCTACTTTATTCTCGAATTCCAATTCCATTGATGCCGCACAGGCTGACCATTTCAAATAGATGGAAATGGGAGACTGGAGAAGATGATCACACTTTGGAAGAGAGACAGTCGCGTACCTTCCCTAGGAGGGGTCTTTTGTTTGATACAATCACTGAACTCAACCACTTAGACTAGATATGGCACTTGAAAATTCGTACCGAAATCTATCAACTTTACTTAGAGAAAGAAGTGGTAGGAGGTAGGTCGATTGTTTTAAGTCCGGATGGTTCCTCTTGTTGGCATGGCGTTGGTATGCCTCGCTATCCTAAAATCTTGGACAGGGGGATAGAACTTCTTATTTTCGATACCCCAAGCCGATACATGAAAACAGAGGGATAATAGTAGTTGCAAGGGTGTTGTATTGGGTAAGTAAAAACTTACTACTTCCACATTGGTAAATGGCTCCGCCGAAGATCTATCATACAAATTTCGATTCTAAAAAAGTGAACCCACTGATAAAGAATTTGATACTGAGGTTGGAGTTAGTCAACTCAGTAATGATACTCTCCCTCTAGGGCCTTGATGTAGGGTTCCGTAGCAGAAAACAAAAAAATTCTATCTACTCGAACACTAATACCAGGATCTATACTATGTAGACATAAGTAACAAAGAAGGGATACGGTATTCATACCTTTGAAGGCCGAGGCACGGCTTACACAAGAAGGTGTATATTGATGAAGACGAGTAGCACCCCAAGTGTGGTGCCTCCGAAGTTCGTCACACGTCCGGTGTAGGAGACGTCAACCGGACTCCGATCCAGCTAAGCAGCAGAAGAAGTAGATGCTGGATCGCAGATCACATGACGGTGGTGTGAAGGTGGAGAACTCACCCACAGGTCCTCCCCAATATTACGGAGAAGTCCTCAATGGATGAGAGAGAGAATAAGAGGGAATGGGATGATTCCAAAGGGGGAGGGGAGACCTCTATATATAGTGGGAGGGGGCGCACCACCCTAGGGCTAGGCGGTGTGGGACTAACCCCCACACCCGCCGGCCACCTAGGGGCAGCCGCCGGCCCTAGGTGGGCCCCATTGGGGCGGCCCACCAAGCCTAGGCCGGCTGGCCCCCTCTCCCTAGACAACATGCCCTATTGGGCCTCCTTTCGGGTGAGGCCCATTAGCATTATGATGCCTTTAATAATAAAATAAAATATATATTTTATATTAATTCTCTAATTAATATTCAAACACATATTGTATTATTCTTTCACTCCGGAACACCTTCTAGACCCCTTCCGATGTCCATCGGATGTTACCCGGAACTATTCCGGTTTCTCTTTCTCTATTTCTCCTATGATACCTCATCTACCCTAAGCGTCCCTACCCTTAAGCGTGACATCCTTCGGTTCAGAAACACTCCGGACATGATTGAGACTACTCTCACATCAATGATCAATAGAGGGATCTGGATGGCCATGTGACCCCCGTGCGTTTCACGAATACAATCGCTCGAACCGTGAGATAGTTGTTTCCCGTTCCCTTTGTCATATGATACCTAATTCATTCGAGACTTGATCTTCAGTATCCCCATACCTTAGTTTGATCTCGTTACCAATGAACTTTTTTACTCGTTCTCATGTCGTTGCATTCCATGACCAAGTCACATGCTTGCAAGCTTCATTAATGCAACGTCACCAAGATGGCCACGTGTATTTGTCTGTTAAATGGACTAGACAAATCCTGGTCTTGATATGTAGTCCTCAACCAGTGGCGGACCTAGAACTTTCTAGAAGCCTGGGCGGACGGGCCTATAGTGTCATTTTTTGGGACAAATTACTATAGAACTTAGTGTAATGCAAGGTGACACACTGCCGGCAAGCCCGGGCGGTTGCCCGGGCAACAGGGAGGGTGGATCCGCCTATGTCCTCAACGCACCCCTTTGAAAAACCTGAGTGGCACCTTTTTGATCACCCTTTTACGATATGATTCTTGATAACCATCAAAGCTTCCTCCAGAATGGTGATTTGCATTACCTCACAGTCAAAGGATCAGGTTGCGAGGTTCTTTGTGTTTTATCATCAATGGTGAACTTTGTAACTAGATCTCATTCACGATATAACGATCGGATGTTTGTCTATCATGTTATTCAACTAATAACATGACCCCATTGTCAATTGGCATAAATGCCCATGATCTTGAAACCCAGACCATCCTCATGACCAATGAACTAGTTCGCTAGAGGTAACTAGAGACACGGTTTGTTTACATACCACACGTGTATTAACGTTTCGTAGTAACACAGTTATAGCACAGTATGAAATGTATGATGAACATATAGGAGTCATTTCAAATAATACACTTTATTATTTGCCTCTAGGGCATAACTCCTTCAGTCTCCCACTTGCACTAGAGTACAAACAAAACTAGTTTACAATAGGCAGGAACCTAACACAAATGGAATCTCGGTGTTGTTCGTGCTTTTACTGATGGAGAGCTTTAGTCAAAGGATCTGCCATATTCAGTTCCGTATCTACTTTGCCAATCTTGACTTCACCTTTGGCAACATTCTGTCAGATGACGTGAAATCTAATCTTGATGTATTTGCCCGTGGAATGAGTCCTTAGTTCCTTTGCATTTGCAATAGCTCCCATGTTATCACAATAGATTGTCACGGGGGCTTGCGCATTTGGAAAAACTCCTAGTTCGATGACGAATTTCCTTAGCCAAATAGCTTCATTTGCTGCATCGGCCGCAATAATGTATTCAGACTCCATTGAAGATTGCGCCACCACCGGCTGCTTCTTACTCTTCCAGCTTACCGCCCCACCATTCACTAGAAACACAAATCCTGTTTGAGACTTCGAGTCATCATGATCTGAGTTCCAGCTCGCATCCACGTAACCCGTTACGTTTAGAGCTTCATCACTTCCTCCATAGATTAGGAACATATTCTTTGTTCTTTTTCAGATACTTTAGGATATTCTTTACAGCTGTCCAGTGATCCGGTCCAGGATTACTTTGGTATCAACTCGTCAAACTAAGAGTCAATACCACATCAGGTCGCGTACTTAACATTGCATACATAATAGATCCTATGGCTGAGGCATAGGGGGTGTAAGATATCTTCTCTCTATCATCATCCATTACAGGACATTGAGTCATACTCATTTTGCTATTCTTCATCATTGGTACAAAACCCCTTTTGGTGTTTTCCATTTTGAACCTCTTCAAAATCTTTTCGATGTAAGTACTTTGACTTAATGCAATTAGGTGCCTTGATCTATCTCTACAGATCTTGATTCCTAATATGTATGCAGCTTCACCTAGATCCTTCATGGAAAATTGGTTACTCAAATATGCTTTCACGCTTTTCATAAGATCCACATCGTTTCCCATGAGTAATATGTCATCCACATACACTACTAAGAAAACAACTGAGCTCCCACTCGCTTTCTTGTAAACACAGAACTCTTGTTGATTTTGGACAAATCCAAAACTCTTGATCACTTGATCAAAACATTGGTTCCACTCCGAGATGCTTGCTTCAATCCAAAAATGGACTGTTGAAGCTTGCATACCTTTCTAGCATCCTTAGGATCAACAAAACCTTCCGGTTGCATCATATACAACTCTTCATCAATGTGACCATTGAGGAATGCGGTCTTGACATCCATCTACCAAATTTCATAGTCGAAATGTGCAGCAATTGCTATTAAAATCTGGACAGCCTTAAGCATCACTATGGGAGAGTAAGTCTCGTCGTAATCAACTCCTTGAATTTGTCGAAACGCATTTGCGACAAGTCGAGCTTTGTGAACGGTCACATTACCATTCGCATCTGTCTTTTTCTTAAAGATCCATTTATTTTCCATGGCCTTGCGGCCTTCTGGAAGATCTACCAAGGTCCAAACTTGGTTCTCATGCATGGATCCTATTTCAGATTTCATGGCTTCTAGCCATTTTTCGGAGTCAGCACTATCCATAACTTCTTTGTAGTTCGCAGGTTCTTCCTGTTCATCTAGGATGACAGACATTACAAGGCTATTGTACCAATCAGGAGTGGCATGAATTCTTGTAGACCTGCGAACCTCAGGAGTCTCGACGTCGTTGTTTTAATCATCATCATCATTGGGCTCTTCCTCCATTTGGAGAGCGGTCTCGGAACAACTTCCGTTGTGCTACTCGGAATTTGGAGAGAAGGGTCAACAACTTCATCCGACTCAATTTTCCTTCCACTAACTCCTTTAGCAAGAAAATCTTTCTCGAGAAAGGTGCCGGTTTTTGTGACAAACGTTTTGCCTTCGGCTTGGTTGTAGAAAGTATACCCAATGGTTTCCCTTGGATATCCTACAAAGATACTTTTTCCAATTTGGGTTCAAGTTTGTCAGGCTATAGTTTCTTGATGTAAGCCTCACATCCCCAAACTTTCAGAAATGATAACGTTGGCTTCTTGCCATGCCATATCTCATATGGGGTTGTCTCTATGGATTTGGATGGTGTTCGATTCAAAATAAAAGTGGCGGTTTCTAACGCGTATCCCCAAAAAGACACAGACAAATCAGTTAAAGACATCATGGACCGCACACTATCTAATAGGGTCCGGTTATGACGTTCCGACACACCATTACGCTGTGGAGTTCTGGCTGGCGTAAGCTGTGGGATAATCCCACAGTCCTTCAAGTGCATGTTAAACTCATAACTCAAATACTCGCCTCCTCGATCCGATCGAAGATGCTTGATTCTCTTGTTAAGTTGATTCTCTACTTCTTTCTGAAATTCCTTGAACTTTTCAAAGGTTTCAGACTTGCGCTTCATTAAGTAGATATATCCGTATCTGCTTAAGTCGTAGTAAAGGTAACAAAGTAACGATAACCATTGCGCGTTGATACGCTCATTGGTCACACACATTCGTATGTATGATTCCCAGTAGGTCTACAACTCTCTCTACTATCCCAGAGAACGGTGTCCTAGTCATATTGCCCATGAGGCATGGCTCACATGTATCAAGGGATTCGAAATCCAATGGTCCAAGAAGCCCTTCTGAATGAAGCTTCTTCATGCGTTTTATGCCAATGTGACCAAGACGGCAATGCCACATAAACATGGAATTATCATCGCTATGCTTACAACGTTTAGCATCAACACTATGGATGTGTGTATTACAATCAAGATCAAGTAAGAATAAACCATCACACACAGGAGCATGAACATAGAAAATATCATTTATATAAATTGAATAACCATTTGTTCCTGATTTAAATGAATAATGGTCTTGCAACAAGCAAGAACCACTCACAGTATTCATACTCAATGCGGGTACATAGTAGCATTTATTCAAAACCAACAGTAATCCTGACGGTAGATGGAGATGCAGGGTGCCGACGGCCATCACTTCGACTCTCGAACCATTGCCGACACGCATCGTCACCTCGTCCTTCCTCAGACGCCTCCTACTCTGCAGATCCTGCTGAGAGTTACAAATGTGAGCAGCAGATCCGGTATCAAATACCCAGGTGTTACTCCTGGCGCTTGTAAGGAATACATCAATAACATGTATATCATATATACCTTTGTCCTTGGCGGCTATCTTGCCGGCTCGCTTGTCTTCAAGGTACTTGGGGCAGTTGCGTTTCCAGTTCCCATGCCCTTTGCAGTAGTAGCACGTAGTGCCGGGCTTAGGGCCATGTTTGGCAGTCTTTGGGGGGTACCGGCAACAATCTTTCCATCCCTCTTGGACTTCTTGCCCTTGCCTTTTCCCTTTTGCCCTGGCTTCTTGAAGTCGGTGGTCTTATTTACCATCAACACCGTGTGCTCCTTCTTGATTTCAACCTCAACAGTTTTGAGCATGGCGAACACCTCAGCAAGGGTCTTAGTCATCCCTTGCATGTTGTAATTCATCACAAAGCTCTTATAGCCAGGGGCAGCGAGTGCAGCACCCTATCAATTGCGAGCTCCTCCGGGATTTTGCAATCCAGGGCGTTCAAACGCTTAATGTAGCCAAACATTTTGACCACGTGCTCACTAATACTGCCGTGCTCTTCCATTTTAGCAGAGGAGAAGAGCTCGGAAGCATCATACCTCTCTGCACGAGCCTGTGGAGCAAAGACGGCCTTGAGATCCTCAATGATCTCAAAAGCATTCATCTTCTCAAAATGCTTTTGAAGCTCCGGCTCCATGGCATAGAGCATTCCACTCTGTATGAGGAGAAATAAACGCCTTGGACTGCCAGACATTCTTTTCGTCCTGGGAGGCGGAATCTGCAGGCTTAGCCGGAAGCTTAGCCTCGATGACATAAGTCAACTTGTAGGGGACTAGGAGGATCCTAAGATTGCGAAAGCATGCGGTGAAGTTAGTTCCATCAGTTTTCAGCTTGTCCTTCTCGAGGAAAGTGCTAAGGTTGAAGGTGGGTGGGCGAGACATCTACATGGATTTGCAAAGTGTTTAGACCATGTTCATAATAATGAGTTCAAGTTTTAATTATGTTTTCGAACTTAAAACAAAAGAACTCCCACTCAAACGAACATCCCTCTACTCGTTTAGTGATCACATGATCCCAATCACCTGCACCTCCCCCGATCATCACGGCCATCAGTGCAGTATTGATGGCTCAATGCACGGCGCCTAGAAAAGTGCTGGTGTGGTGTTGATGTAGAGCTCGTTGGGAACCCCAAGAGGAAGGTATGATGAGCACATCAGCAAGTTTCCCTCAGTTATGAAACTAAGGTTTAATCGAACCAGTAGGAGCAAGGAAACACCCCAAAGGTGTCACTAGCTGAGCTTTGGCAGGGCGCACTACCGGTGCTAGTAGCAACATGGAGACCTGCACAACACAACCACAGAACTTTGTCCCCAACTTGCGATGAGGTTGTCATTCTCACCGTGTTTTGTGGAAAACAAAGGATTAAACGTATTGAATGGAAATAAGTAATAGTTTGCAGAAAGTAAAAACAAAGAAGTAAATAGTTTATAGATTGTATGTAAAAGAAAAGGACCGGGATCCATAGTTCACTAGAGTTGGCTCTCCTTAACATAGATAACATGCTGGGTGAACAAATTACAACGGGGCAATTGACAAACACCGAGAAAGCAATACATGCATATACTAATCATCTTGACTCCTTTGAGACTTGATTGGGCATTACAACATTATACATAGACCGCCATCCAACTACATCTATGACTAATAATCCACCTTCAGGTTATCATTCGAACCCCTCCAAAGATAAGTTGCAAGCAACAGTTATTGCTTTACTGCATGTAAAGTAAACAATACGATTGTTCTATGAACAAAGGATTGTTGTTTTCTCCCTAGTAACAGTACATCTAGTACCTTAGAGATTTACATCACTTCCCAGATTACGAGAGGCATGAACCCACTATCAAGCATAAATACTAACTCTTGGAGTTGCTAGCATCTACTTGGCCAAGATAGCTACTAACAACGGAAAGCATGCAAGATCACAAATAACAAAGACATGATAGAATCAATAATCAATCTGAAATAGCATCTCAATATCCATCGGATCCCCGCAAACACAACATGCAGAATTACAAATAGATGATCTTGTTTTTGATCGGAGCTCACAAGATCTAGACATGTATGCACAAAGGAGGTGAACCATCCATCTAGCTACTACATGGATCCGTAGTCAAGGATGAACTACTCACATCACATCGGAGGCTTGCATGGTGATGAAGAAGGTTTCAAGGTGAATTCCCTCTCTTGAGGTCTTGGGAAGAGCTTCAGATCCCTCCCGATCTAGGGATGGAGATGACGGACTCTGAACTCTTCGTGGATTTTGATCGGGTACTTAGGGTTTACGTCGAGAAATATATAGGCGGAAGGATATGCGAGGGTGCGGGGCCACACCACCTGGCCTTGGTCAGCCTGGCATACGGCAGGTGGTGTGGTGGCCCCCTCTCCGTCTAGTATTCGGCACTTGATGACATCCGAAAAATAGGCACTTTGGCTTTTGCCCGTCAATTCGAGAATATTCATTTTCGACTTTCTGGAACCAAAAACAGCAGAAAAGCAGGCGGTGGCACTGTGGCTCTTGTTAATAGGTTAGTGCAAGAAATCATATGAAAAGTACTCCAAAGTTGGAACAAAACACAAGAAAGTGGATAAAACCAAGCATGGAACATCAAAAATTATAGATACATTTGCAATGTATCAACATCCCCAAGCTTAACTCCTGCTCGTCCTCGAGTAGGTTAGTGATAAAAAGAAAGAATAATTTTTGAGGTGACATGCACCATCAAAGACTTGATCAAAGTATTTGTAAAACATTCAAAGCTGGGATCATAGTACTTCAATCATAACATGAAAGACAAGGTTCTAGCAATAAGCAAAGAAACTATGATGCAACATGAAAAGGCACAAACAAAAGATTCATGAATAACAATGCTTTGCAAGACGTTCATTTGTTTCACATAAAGAAAACATAGCATAATAGTATTCAGCTTGTCCCTCAATAGAGTAGCAAATTTAAATGCATAGGACACCTTCAAAGTTCATAAGAGTGACTAGATACAATAGTTTAAAAAAGCAATATCAAAGTATGCATCAATCAACTAGTCTTGGGGCAATGCACATAGAACTAAGAATGGCCACTATGCTCTCAAAGTAGGTGCATAAAGATAGAAGGTGGAGACTCAATGTAATGGTGGAAGAAAAGCCTTGTAAAAGGAAGTAGAGATTCAAGTCTCATAAAGAGCTTCCAAAAATTATGGTACTTATAGCTTTCAGCTCTCATTGCCCCTATCATAAGCATTTTTAAGGTGACTAAGGTTAAAGTGACACAACTAAGAGGATATGCTTGACAAGTTATAAACCGAAATCTCATTCCCCTTACTTACGAAGACCGATCCTCATGCTACTCAACTTCAGTCACGAGTATGCTCTTGTCATTGTAAGTATATGTGTATCATTAAGAACCGCCAACGGGGTACCCCTTGCACATGATACGGGAGCTTTCCCATAATCAAAATGACAAGGCAAGCAGACAATGAGCATCTCCGCGATCTTTTTATTTGCTATTTGCATAGGTTTTTATTGAGGATGCTTCATAGAGTGCTCATTATGGTGATGCTGCAATTTTCCACCATGATTAGGCATGGCTTAGGCTAGCGGCCCAGGCGTTTCTCTAACACACATACAAACTCCATGATCTTACAAGTTCCACTTTTATTTCACACCGCCGGGATCCATAAGCAAAAGAACATGATATCAATGGGGTACAAAGTACAAGTGCAATGTTGAAAGCGTTCCCCATGGTACACGGTTCTGCTAATTTCAACTTATAAAGCGCAAGCATATACGCAACAAAGAAGGACCCAGTGGTTCAAGTTTATTAGATGCAAAAAGTAAAGTGTGCCATCAAGTTCGTGAGAGCTTTAATCATTAGTTTTCTCATAACAAGTTTAATTTGGAAGGTAAACAAAAGCATGAATATACTTGGAATAGCATAAGCTAGTCGGTAGGTATGGTGGACTCTTTGGAATAACTTGGTTTAGGGAGTTTGATGCATGAGTGGAACTCATACTTTGTTGTGGAGGCTAGCAAAAGACTGGGAGCGACAAACTAAGAGAGCAATAATGGCCATAATCATGTAGAGCGACAAAACATCATTGATCAAAGCATAAAGTGATACTACAAGTTGGAAACTAAAGGATCATAAAGGCTATGGTGACTTTGGATAGTCATAACATGGTGTGAGCATGCGCCAAGTCAACCCAAATAAAGCATCAAAGGAGAATACCACTATACTATGCTTTAATATGCTAAAACAACGCATGATTCATCCAAGGCACATTAAGAAATCTCAATTGTTTATAACAAGTCATGCTACAGCAAAGAATACTAAGCATAAATCCAAAACAATATCAAGCATGGCATGACAAAGCATAGGACACAGTCAAAAACGAGTTCTTTTTACCACATAAGTATGAACTTTCCTACTCTTTTCTAAACCAAACCAAACTATTTGAAAACCAATGTATGAAAGAGGGGGTCCAACTAATTTATTCAGAAAACTAAGCAAACCAAAGCAAACTAAAAACCAAAACAAAAACGAAAAAGAAGACGCTCCAAGAACAACACAACTGTGCATGAAACAATAAAAATGAAGCGTTTGGAAGAAACCTGGGATTTTTATTGATGAAGAAGGGGAAGCCTTGGGCATCCCCAAGCTTTGACGCTTGTAATTCTTGGTTATTTCTTGGGATTACATGCGTGGCATCCCCAAGCTTGAGCTTTAGTCCATCCTTCATCTCATTACTCATTCCTTCCATATACCTGAAATTTTTTCCTTCATACAAAACTTCACACAATCTTTATTAGAATATTAGTGCACTTAAGATAAATAAGTCTTAAGGTTCAGTTATAACACCAAATAAACTTCCATTAGAACACTAGATACTGTAGCACTTCCCTCAAAAAGCTCAATTCCCCCAAAAGAACTCAAGAAGGAACCAACAAGAAGCAAATGCAGAAAATGGCAGAAATCTGTCAAAACAGACCAGAAGGTAAAGACAATTTTTTTTGAAAATCTTCTGTTGCTCAAATCAAAAAGTGTTGAACTAACTAATGTTAGATAACAACCTGGGGCAGAAGCACAAAAAATTACAGCTCAATCTGACATACAGAGCTCTCTCAAGAATTTTTACGGTGAAGCACAAAAATCTGTTTCGGGACAGCAACTTTCTCAATCATTACTTCTCTCTCATTAGAGGTTACTCTTGGCACAAAAAGCAAATAAAAAGGATAAAGAGCGGTTATTACAGAGGTAATAACTTCCAAGACTCATCTAAAACTTTTGGGTTATCTCCCAATAAATACTTTTCTTTAACGCCTTTAAGTTAGGCATAAGAAGCAAGAAAGAAGATGCTCACATAAGGAGTATGAATTGAAGTAAAAGAGTGCATCAAGAAGCAAATTCAAAAAAAAACCATTTAAGTCTAACCCACTTCCTATGCATAGGAATCTTGTATGCAAATAAATTCACAAAGAACAAAGTGACAGGCATAGGAAGATAAAACAAGAGTAACTTGAAAACTTTCAGCACATAGAGAGGTGTTTCAGTACCATGAAAACTTTTACAACCATGTTTTCCTCTCTCATAATAATTTTCAGTAGCCTTATGAATAAACTCAACAATATAACTATCACATAAAGCATGCTTTTCATGATCTACAAGCACTAGAGCTTTATTATAAACATTTTCAAAAGAATCTTCAGGACCATAAAATTCATCCTCCTTTTGTTCATCACTCTCCTCCTCTTTTTCATCTAATGAGATTTCAAGTTGAGCAATTTCTTCTTCCATAGGCTCCTCCAAGGCATCCGTTGGTGGAGAGCATCTATTAAGATATTCAAGAATATAGCCATTTTCTACCTTGTAATTATCAAAGCAAAATTGAAGTATATCATAAACCTCATATTTATAAGGTACATCATCAGTATTTTCAAGCAAATAAGCTAGTTCGAATGCACCCTTCCAAGCAATAAATTCTTCAATTTCTTCCACATCATAAAAGTCATAATTTCCTTTAACATAAGAAGATATGGTAACATTATCGTTATACTCACATTGAAAAGAGAGGTGTTTATACCCCCTACAGCAACAAGATTTATCAAAGCAATAAGTAGCATTATAAGTAGAGCACACGTTTCTAGCAATGGTATTCAATTTATCAATTTGTTCCCATAAGTGTTTCCCTTTTTGTGACAAGCGGTGTTTCTTATAATAATATTTTTGTTCTTCCGTGAACCCACCATGCTAATAAGATTCAGTTTCAAAGAAACCAACCATTGATAGGAAGCATGACAAAGCAAGGCAATAATAGACCAACAACTATAGGAGACTTAATTTTTTTGTGTTTTTCAAATAAGAAAGCAAACTTGTAAAACCATTTTTTGTGTGTTTTGGATAACAAAACAATCAAACAAAGCAAAAAGAAAACTAAGCAAAACAAAAACAACAAAGTAAAGAGATTGGTTATGAGGGACTCCCCTCGTGAAGATGTCCTTGAATCCCCGGCAACGGCGCCAAAAAATCGCTTGATGGCTCAATGCACGGCGCCCAGAAAAGTGCTGGTGCGGTGTTGATGTAGAGCTCGTTGGGAACCCCAAGAGGAAGGTATGATGAGCACAGCAGCAAGTTTCCCTCAATTATGAAACCAAGGTTTAATCGAACCAGTAGGAGCAAGGAAACACCCCAAAGGTGTCACTAGCTAAGCTTTGGCAGGGCGCACTACCAGTGCTAGTAGCAACATGGAGACCTGCACAACACAACCACAGAACTTTGTCCCCAACTTGCGATGAGGTTGTCAATCTCAGCGTGTTTTGCGGAAAACAAAGGATTAAACGTATCGAATGGAAAGAAGTAATAGTTTGCAGAAAGTAAACACAAAGAAGTAAACAGTTTATAGATTGTATGTAAAAAAAAGGACCGGGATCCATAGTTCACTAGAGGTGGCTCTCCTTAAGATAGATAACATGTTGGGTGAACAAATTACAGCGGGGCAATTGACAAACACCGAGAAAGCAATACATGCATATACTAAACATCTTGACTCCTTTGAGACTTGATTGGGCATTACAACATTATACATAGACCGCCATCCAACTACATCTATGACTAATAATCCACCTTCAGGTTACCATCCGAACCCCCTCCAGTATTAAGTTGCAAGCAATAGATTATTGCTTTACGAACTGCGTGTAAAGTAAACAATACGATTGTTCTATGAAGAAAGGATTGTTGTTTTCTCCCTAGTAGCAACATCACATCTAGTAACTTAGAGATTTTTTTCACTTCCCCAGATTACCAGAGGCATGAACCCACTATCGAGCATAAATACTAACTCTTGGAGTTGCTAGCATCTACTTGGCCAAGATAGCTACTAACAACAGAAAGCATACAAGATCACAAATAACAAAGACATGACAGAATCAATAATCAATCTAAAATAGCATCTCAATATCCATCGGATCCCCGCAAACACAACATGCAGAATTACAAATAGATGATCTTGATCATGAACGGAGCTCACAAGATCTAGACATGAAAGCACAAAGGAGGAGAACCAGCCATCTAGCTACTACATGGATCCGTAGTCCAAGGATGAACTACTCACGCATCACACCGGAGGCTTGCATGGTGATGAAGAAGGCCTCGGTGAATTCCCTCTCCGTGAGTGCCGGGAAGAGCTTCAGATCCCTCCCGGTCTAGGGATGGAGATGACGGCGGTTACAGACTCTTTCGTGGATTTTTGATTGGGTACTTAGGGTTTATGTCTCGAGGGCAATATATAGGTGGAAGGAGAGGCCGAGGGGTGCCGGGAGCAGCCACACCACCCCCTGGCATGGGCCAGGCCTGGTCGCACGGCCAGGTGGTGTGGTGGCCCCTGGCCCTCTCATCTCGTGATTCGGCACTTGATAACATCCAAAAATAGGCACTTTGGCTTTTGTCCGTCAATTCGAGAATATTCATTTTCGACTTTTCTAGAACCAAAACAGCAAAAAAAAGCAGTGACACTGTGGCTCTTATTAATAGGTTAGTCCAAGAAATCATATGAAAAGTACTCCAAAGTTGGAACAAAACACAAGAAAGTGGATAAAACCAAGCATGGAACATCAAAAATTATAGATACATTTGCAATGTATCAAGTATCAAAGGTGGACATTCCCTAATGTCGATCACATCAACTATGTGATTCATGCTCGACCTTTCGGTCTCCTGTATTCTGAGGCCATGTCTGCACATGCTAGGCTCACCAGTTCTAACTCGTGTGTATCCGTGGTGCAACATGGCTTGCACCCACTGTATGCGAACATAGATATGTCTGACCCCTACTCACCGTAGGGCGCCTCATACCGAAGAACTTTCTTGGTGGTGCACACGTAAGGGGAATGCGATAACTGGAATACTATGAGGAATTGTCTTATTATGCTACCGTCGAATAAAAATACCAGCACAATAAGTAATACTTCAAAAGTAAAGTGTTATGACATGGATTTAGCATTATGATCATCATCAATAGCTTCAATGAAAGTTTCATAAACTTGTCATTGCCACGTTATAATACTTGCCCCTATGCAATAATAAAAATAGACGCTTCTATATTACTCCCTCCGTCCCAAAATGTAAGGGGCCTAAGCTTTAGTCAAAAGTCAACATATTTTAAGTTTGACCAAATTTATACATAAAAATATAAACATTCACAATTCCAAATCAATATCAATAGATTCACCAGAAAGTATAGTTTCTCAAAATGTCCATTTAATATTGTAGATATTCATATTTTTTTGTATAAACTTGGTCAAACTTAGAAGATGTTGACTTTTGGCTAAAGCTTAGACGCCTTACATTTTGGGATAGAGGGAGTATCTATTGCAAGTTTTACGCGGCTTTAGGGCTTTCGCAGTAGAACCCCTTCCCACCTATGAACGTGGAGCCACAACATGGATTCAATGATTGCCGTTCTTCTTCCCTTTTTAGGGCCCTCCAATGTAAATGCCATACCAACTACTATAGAGAGACAGACACCCCCTAAGCCACTTTGATTCGTGGACCAGTCTCATGAATCACCACGTGAGGTCGGTTGGGGGCCGCTTCATCAAATAGTGCCACGATATGAACAATAACATTAAAGAGGGTAGCAACTAGAGAATCAATGCCCACATATCGCTATGTGTTCTATCCGTACGACATGTCTACCCATAGACTCGCTCTGGTACCACTGTAGGGTTCTGTAGCACAAACAAAAAAATTCTATCTACTCGAACACTAATACCAGGATCTATACTATGTAGACATAAGTAACATAGAAGGGATACGATATTCATACCTTTGAAGACCGAGGCACGCCTTACGCAGGAAGGCGTATATTGATGAAGACGAGCATCACCCCAAGTGTGGTGCCTCCGAAGTTCGTCACATGTCCGGTGTAGGAGACGTCAACCGGACTTCGATCCAGCCAAGCAGCGGAAGAAGTAGAAGCCAGACCGCAGATCACACGACGGTGGTGTGAAGGTGGAGAACTCACCCACGAGGTCCTTACCAATATTACGGAGAAGTCCTCAATGGATGAGAGAGAATGAGAGGGAATGGGATGATTCCAAAGGGGGAGGGGAGACCCCTATATATAGTGGGAGGGGGGCGCACCACCCTAGGGCCAGGCGGTGTGGGCGTTGCAAACGTATCTATAATTTTTGATGTTCCATGCTTGGTTTATATCTACTTTCTTATGTTTTGTCCACACTTTGGATTACTTTTTATACACTTTCTTAGACTAACCTATTAACAAGATGCCATAGTGCCAGCTGCCTGTTTTCTACTGTTTTTGGTTCTAGGAAAGTCAGAAAATGAATATTCTCTGAATTGGATGGGACAAAAGCCAAAGTCAGTATTTCACCGAGGGGGACACGGAGCCAGAATACGATACGGTAGGGGCCAGGCCCAGCCACACCACCTGGCCAAGGCCAGGCTAAGGCCAGTAGGTGGTGTGGCCGCAGGCACCCTCGGCATCCCCTTCGCCTATAAGATGCCTCCGATATAGAAACCCTAAGTACCGATCAAAATCCATGAAAGAGTCATGTGCCGTCATCTCCATCCCTAGATCGGGAGGATCTGAAGCTCTTCCGGCACCTGCCGGAGGGGAATTCACCCTGGAGACCTTCTTCATCACCATGCAAGCCTCCGGTGTGATGCGTGAGTAGTTCATCCTTGGACTACGGATCCATGTAGTAGCTAGATGGATGGTTCTCCTCCTTTGTGCTTTCATGTCTAGATCTTGTGAGCTCCATTCATGATCAAGATCATCTATTTGTAATCATACATGTTGTTTTTGCGGGGATCCGATGGATATTGAGATGCTATTTCAGATTGATTATTGATTCTATCATGTCTTTGTTATTTGTGATCTTGCATGCTTTCCGTTGTTAGTAGCTATCTTGGCCGAGTAGGTGCTAGCAACTCCAAGAGGGAGTATTTATGCTCGATAGTGGGATCATGCCTCTAGTAATCTGGGGAAGTGACAGAAATCTCTAAGGTACTAGATGTGCTGTTGCTACTAGGGAGAAAACAACAATCCTTTGTTCATAGAACAATCATATTGTTTACTTTACACGCAATGCGTAATGCAATTATCTGTTGCTTGCAACTTAATACTGGAGGGGGTTCGGATTGATAACCTGAAGGTGGATTATTAGACATAGATGTAGTTGGATTACAGTCTATGTATAATGTTGTAACGCCCAATCAAATCTCATAGGAGGCAAGATGATTAGTATGTTCATGTATGCTTTCTCGATGTTTGTCAATTGCCCCGCTGTAATTTGTTCACCCAACATGTCATCTATCTTAAGGAGAACCACCACTAGTGAACTATGGACCCTGATCCTTTCTTTTACCATCAATCTACAACTGTTACTGTTTTCTATTTACTTTCTGCAAGCAATTACTTTCTTCCACACAATACGTTTAATCCTTTGTGTTCAGCAAAACCGGTGAGATTGACAACCTCATTGTAAGTTGGGGGCAAAGTTTTGTGGTTGTGTTGTGCAGGATTCCAAGTTGGAAACAACAACTTGGAGGTGTTTCCTTGCTCCTACTGGTTCAATAACCTTGGTTTCATAACAGAGGGAAAACTTGTTGCTGTGCTCATCATACCTTTCTCTTGGGGTTTCCCAACGAGCTTGACGTGTTGAGCCAATAATCACCCCACACCCGCCGGCCACCTAGGGGCAGCTGCCGGCCCTAGGTGGGCCCCATTGGGGCGGCCCACCAAGCCTAGGTCGGCTGGCCCCCTCTCCCTAGGCGCCATGCCCTATTGGGCCTCCTTTCAGGTGAGGCCCATTAGCATTATGATGCCTTTAATAATAAAATAAAATATATATTTAATATTAATTCTCCAATTAATATTCAAATACACATATTGTATTATTCCTTCACTCCGGAACACCTTCCAGACCCCTTCCAATCTCCATCGGATGTTACCCGGAACTATTCTAGTTTCTCTTTCTCTATTTCTTCTACGATACCTCATCTACCCTAAGCGTCCCTACCCTTAAGCGTGACATCCTTCGGTTCGGAAACACTCTGGAGATGATTGAGAATACTCTCACATCAATGATCAACAAAGGGACTTGGATGGCCATGCGACCCTCGTGCGTTTCACGAATACAATCGCTCGAACCGTGAGATAGTCTTTTCCCGTTCCCTTTGTCATATGATACCTAATTCATTCGAGACTTTATCTTCAGTATTCCCATACCTTAGTTCGGTCTCATTACCAATGAACTTGTTTACTCGTTCTCATGTAGTTGCATTCCGTGACCAAGTCACATGCTTGCAAGCTTCATTAGTTCAACGTCACCGAGATGGCCACATGTATCTGTCCGTTACATGGACTAGACAAATCCTAGTCTTGATGTACTCCTCAACGCATCCCTTCGGAAAACCTGAGTGGCACCTTTTTGATCACCATTTTACGATATGATTCTTGATAACCATCGAAGCTTCCTCCGGAATGGTTATTTGCATTACCTCACAGTCAAAGGATCAGGTTGTGAGGTTCTCTGTGTTTTATCATCAATGGTGAACTTTGTAACTAGATCTCATTCAAGATATAACGGTCGGACGTTTGTCTATCATGTTATTCAACTAATAACATGACCCCATTGTCAATTGGCATAAATGCCCATGATCTTGAAACCCAGACCATCCTCATGACCAATGAACTAGTTCGCTAGAGGTAACTAGAGACACGGTTTGTTTATATACCACACGTGCATTAAGGTTTTGTATTAACACAGTTATAGCATAGTATGAAACGTATTATGAACATATAAGAGTCATTTCAAATAATACACTTTATTATTTGCCTCTAGGGCATAACTCCTTCACTTGAGCCGAAGCCGAGTCGTCAGGAGAGAATGCATAAGATACGATTGTAATATCAATAAGCAGAGGAGTAAAATAATGAAGGTGTGGGCGGGAAGGAGGAGACAAGGCCCCCTCAATGTGTATGCGACTACTCATTACGGAACCACCAATTGATCCGATTAGACTTCCCATGGGGTAGCATGGGGAACTTGCTGAATCAACTCCTTGGAATCGGAGGCCTGACCGAGGGTCAATCCTATGGTAACCCCAAAACCTATGAATGCCTGTTTCACTTCCTTGACAGAGCCAACTGAGATGCTCTGTCTCGATGTTGACCTAAAATTGATTGATTCTCAATTCCGAAGGGTCTCATCCTGATCTCGCAAAGGATCAGCAATAGATGTGTGTACTCGAGGACTCTTAGGGAAAGAAAAACACTTTTCTCTCTCAGCAGTTAGATCGGCTATGGGTGGGTTGGTTATATACCACGCTAACAGACTATACCATTGTGAAAGGATGGATGTTATCAAAATTTAGGATCTATTAATAAGATTACACCTCCAGCAGTTGTATTTATTAAAAGTAAACCATACGAGAAAACCAACATGGCACAAATTTCAGAAAAAATCAGCGAAAACCCTACACATGGCCGGCAACGCGAGCACTATGAATGACTAATCCATGTCCTAGGAGAACGACTAGACCTCTCGAGCTTCGTAGGGAGAGGCGGGCCTTAGAGAACAACCGTCAACACTCTCACACCGGTAGCACTAGCACCACCAAGATTGGTGCCCCACGCTCTTGAAAATGATGCCTCCAAGGAAGTCATGACATCCAAAATACACCACCATCATCGAATCTATCTAGAAAGACAGATTTGGGTTTTCACAATGGAATGATGCACGTAGGGATGTCGGGACTGCACGACAACGCCCCAAGGGGAAAATGGTGAGGAAGAGTGTTGCTGTCGGCACCAATCAAGTGGGGCTATACTTCCATCCGGAGAACCCCACCATCGCCTCCAATGGACTATCGTGAAGTCTAGCCATGCCTCCTAGCGAGCACGACCACCGGCGAGAGATACGACGCCCACACCCATGGAGTCATGCCCCCCGCCCGCGCGGCCAAAGGCAGATCATCACCATCATCTTGATCCAGAGCCGACACTCTGTCTTTCACGCACAACAGAGCGACACCTCACGTTAGTCCGATGCCCTGCCCACCAAAATCGGTGTGGTTGCGTCGCTGTCCGATCTCTATGGCACACCTCCACCACGGACTTGCAGATGATGGCTAGGGCCGTCACGCGGCACAGCCCACCTGCCACCCACGGTGTCCCACCACATGCACCCCACCACCCAGATCACATCCTCCAACCATCGCGTAGACGAGAAGCTGGGTCTCCGCAACCCTTCACCACCGCGTCAGAGGGGTGGCTTCCTTGGCGTACCTGTGCCGGCAAGCCACACACGCCCTTACCACCCACATAGCTAAGGGAAGCAACACAGCCACCCAGCAGCTCGTCCAAAGGTCGAAGAGATGTCTCCAGATCTCGAGGTCGCCGCCCGACTTCTAAGGCCTCCAGTCGCCATCGTGGCAGAGCAGCACCTCCGTGCTGCATCGAGTAGCCACTCAAGCCACGTCCCGCCAAGCCCATCTAGAACTAGATTAGGCCCGACTGCGTCCACCGCCACGCGCATCACCGAGGGCTGCCTCTCGCCACCAGCCACACTGACGCCAACCGCCTACCCATCACGTAGCCCGCCGCACCGACTCACCGCCAAATCGACTCACGCGCCGATGAAGACGAAGCCAAGATGTCGGGCCATCTCGCATCCAGCGCAGGGTCCCCCTATCCACCTTTGGCGGCAGCTGTCGTCGCCACCGTGGCAAGGCCATCGACATTGGCGGCGAGGTAGGGGATCTGCAGCGACACGCGGTAGGTTCCCCCGAGTCGCTCCAGAGGGGTGAACGCGGGGGACAAGATCTACAGACTTCTTTTTTCAGTTGCCAGGTCAGTCTCGTTTATCAATTCTGAGTGATCATAAAAAAAAGTATGAGTGATGATACCAA
The DNA here is from genome assembly GCA_023614405.1 of Avena insularis. NCBI lineage: Eukaryota > Viridiplantae > Streptophyta > Magnoliopsida > Poales > Poaceae > Avena > Avena insularis. The sequence goes on along the minus strand of CM042693.1, from coordinate 454,709,123 downwards.
AATTCGAACCTCAATTTTCGACCAGCGTCTGCGTGCTGTTCGACCCAATTACACAGCCGGGCCCGAGGCCCGTTGGGTCAAACCACTTCTTTGCAAAACAGGCCCTTCTCGGCGCCCCCGTCCCCTTCCTTCACCCACCGCTCCTTCCGGACGGAGCTCTGACGGAGGCGGCGGCGATCTAGACGGTCTCCGGAGTCTCCATGGCTTCCAGCCGCGTCTATGGTATGGTGCTACACTTCCATAGCTGCACTTCTTTTCTCTCAAGAAAACATCTCATATCTTTTTCCTCAGCCGGTGCCGTCTGTGGCAGCTCACTGTGGCCTCATTCTCCGCCGGCGAAGAACGACAGCTTACCGAGGACTAACTCAGCTAGGCCGACTGCAGCGCGGAGTCACACGAGCAGCAGTACTTCTGGTAAGCAGCAATTCCTTATACACCTTCCAACCAGGGCTGCTGAATTGCACTTTTTTTTCCGGGGAAATTTGCAAACTGGTGTGGAATCTGAATATATGATGTCCCTCCGTTCAGAAATATAAGATGTTGTGAATCGAATATCTCTAGATGTTTTTTTAGTGTGTAGGTTCGTAGAGGTTTGGAGTGAACCTATACACTAAAAGGCGCTAGATACATTCGATTCACAAAACTAAAACGTCTTATATTGTTATACACCTTCTAACCAGGGCTGTTGAATTGCACACTTTTTTTTCCGGGGAAATTTGCAAACTGGTGTGGAATCTGAAATCAATAGCAATACATAGTCCTTGTATTTGAGATAATTCAGTCGAAGACGACAAGCGTTAGCTAGGCATGGTTGATCGTTCTGAGAGCAGCAGTTTCGGAAACAAAACATTTTTTTACGAGCAAAACATAAGCTGTGACTGACTTCTAGTATGAAACAACTACAAGATTTTCAAGCTATCGCAATGCCTGTTGTCATAAGCTGTGAGTGACTTCTCGTATACACTAACATGAACTGTGAGTGACTTTTCGTTCACCGTCAGGCTGCTCACGCCATATACAACAGGGTATTCAATTGCTGTAGCATACAAAGCCTCGAACATTTTCAGAATCCTGGCCTAGGAAGGCATTGTTAGACTGCAAGGATCCTTTTAACATGTTCACTTTTGCCACAGATGGGAGAATTTTTGACGAAATTGAACAATCTTGTTAAACATTGGAGCCCTATATACCTCACCACCTATGTCATAGAAGCCTAGTGGCCAGTGACAAAACATAAAAGCATTGGGGTTATTCAAACAACCGTGAGCACCCGGGTTGGCAAAAGGAGCGAGAGCTGCGAGAGCGCATGGGAGCCCCCTACCCCCCCTCCCCACAGCCGGTGGCCACTGCGGCGCCGGCGACCACGGCTCCTCCTCGCCGTCCCCAGTCCCGGTGACGGTGCCCACCTCTCCGATGTCTACCACCTCCCCCCCTCCTCCCCCACCTCTTCCGGCGACTTGGGCAGCCCGCGCATCCGAGAGAGCCAATGGCGGGGTGGTCGTGACTCCGAGTCGAAGGGCTCGCCGTCGAGCTACCTGGAGGCGCTCAAGGGCAAGCGGACCGTGGAGCAGCCGGAAATGACCACCTGCGTGCCACGCTCCGAGATACACCGGGAACCATCCTCCGCAGCGGTGGACGAGCTTGACCGCTCGGGGACTCGCTGGATGGCGGCGGCGACGTGCCATGGCAGATGCCGAGAAACAGAAGCGTACGTGGACTACGCGCTGGAAAGAAGGTGGCGGCGGCGAGGGCAGCGCATGCCGACCGTGAACCTGGTGCATACGATGCCTATCGTGGCCTCTGCATGCTCTGCCATGAGCCCGGCCACAGGGCCAAGGACTGCACCATGGGGCCGGTGTGCCTGCGCTGTGGGGAGGCCGACCACATGGCCAGAGAGTGCCGCCTCCCGCGGCCGCGCATGCCCCCTGCTGACGGCGACGAACCACCGAGCAAGCGCTCCTCTAGCGGCGAGTCTCGTCAGGTTCAACGCCAGGCGCCCCGTGCGAGTGAGGCGGCCCCGACCCGTGGTCAGTCAGTTGGTGAACGCGCCGTCGAGGCTGCTGCAGGTGCTCGCACGCCGTCGCGACATGGTGTGGGTGAGGGTGGCCAGCTGGGGTCGCGTGGCGCCAAAGCCCCGTCGAGGGCGCCATCGGGCCGTCCCGCCCCGCCGATGAATGGGCAACCTCCCCAGGGTGGTGCCGTGATGCACGACACGACATGCACGACGACGCCGGTGCTCGTGCTGAGCCGCCATGATGCTACCCGCACGGTCGCCCCTTCGCACGGCTCGGGTCGGGCTTCGCAGGTGGACGAGCGCGCCATGGTAGCGCCCCTGCCGCTGGCGGGCCCACGCGGCCGTTGCGAACTCGGATCGGCGTCGGTGGTCTCCTTCAGCGGAGAACTAGCACGGCGACCTTCGCGCACTTCCTGCATCATCACGTGCACCGCGGAGGTGGCGGATGAAGAGGGCACCTTGCAGAACACGCTCGTGGGAGTGTTCGTCGACAAACGCTCTGATGTCCCGCTGGATGAGGTGGTTGCTGTGATTGAAGAAGGCTATGGCACTCCGGCGGAAGTTTTCTTGGTGCACAGGCATGGTGGCGGCACACTAGTGGTGTACTTCGTCGCCAGGGAAGACCGTGACCGCATCCTTTACGCCCAGTACATCCAGTCGCCGTTCTTCAGGTGGCCGATGAAGCCGTGGTCACGACGGACGAACGCGACGGCGGGCGGACTGGGAATGCATGTCAGCTTAGAGATCGAGGGTGTTCCGGCCAATGCCTGGAGCATGGTGGCGGCAGAGATGATCCTCGCGCCTAGCTCGTGGGTGGAGAGGCTCGACCCGCTCACCCGTTACTGTGCGGACATGGAGACTCTCTGGCTGTCTGCGTGGTGTTTGGACCCGGCACTAATTCCCAAGGAAGTGGATTTCCACATCGTTGAACCAGGACCAACCAGCTTGCCGGAGCAGAGAGCGGTGCCAGCTAGCACGGTCACCCCACAACAGATAGCCACTCTCATCCATCCGCTACTGGTACACGTGACGGCGTTGACCAACTACCGGCGGCGGCCTCCGGGCGCAGATGGAGGCGATGGCGTCGGGGGACCCTCGCCGGGCTACCCCATTTCGCGGCGCTACATGTACAAGAAGGGTTCGCCGGATGCGCTGCCACAGGGAGGCGCGGGGGTCGGTTCCGGTGACGGTGGGCCGCGTCCTCGTGGCGGCCACGGTGGCCATGGTGGTAGGCCCCGACACCACCACCAGCTGGAAGGTGGGATGCCGCCAGGCACTGGGGCCCTCTCTTCCTCGTCGCGATGCAGGAGACGGGGGCGCGCTGGTCGCATGACGGCGGCTCACGCCGTGGTTAACGTCGCCTCAGGACGGTTGGTCGGCCAGGGTGCTACGCGCCAGGCTAGGGCGGTACCACAGCTTCCTCATGAAGCTTCCTCCGGCTCCCAGGGTGAGGCGGCTAGCGATGCGGCTCCTCTAGTCGTGCCCTTGACCAGACGCCAAAGGAAAAGGCTGGCAAAGCAGTGCCGCAGGTGGGCCACCCGTAAAGCTAAAGCGGCTTTGGCAACGACAGAGAGGGAGCTCAGGCGCGGGAACAAACGGCTAGCCACGCTGCTGCTGCTCACGAAAGGGGATGGAGGGACAGGACCAGAGCTTGCCGCTCCCCCTCTCTCTGTCTCTCACCGCGTGCCGGTAGGATGATGCATGAGGGGAGGGGAACGTACGATTGGCCTACCCCGATGGACAACCTAGACCTGGTGAGGAGGAGGTGGATCTTTGGACATGGGCCTACCATTTATCGTCACCTGCCATGAATCTTCGAGGTGGAAATGGATACGCGGGAAGCCTTGTTGGCCCAGCCCAGAGGCGAATCGGTGGAGGTAACTGTGGAGTCCCACGAAGGGGACACTGACGCTGGTGGGCTAGGGCTTCCTGACTCAGCCCATATCCTGATCGAGGCGACACCAACGACAGTGGCGGGTTCGTAGGCCACTTCCTCCTCTTCGGTGCTTTACACGAGGGGCGTGGCTGCATTGACCTGCCTCAACGATGACCTGGGTGATACTGCAGCAACCTCGGCGCAGTCGTTCAGGATGCCGAGATGGTTGTATAACGTGGATCTCCAGGAGGGTGCAAGGGGCTCTGCTGCCACTATGTCGCCACAGGCCGACATAGTGCCACCACACACTCCTACGCCTTCACATGTGTCCACCCCCACACCACCTCGTGCGGTGGTTAGCTTGGCCTACCCCCAATTCAGTTCCACAGCCAGCGTACCATGACTCCACGGGGAGCAGGCTCAGCTGGGACACCATAGCCACGACCACAAACTCTGGGGGAGTTCCTAGTGGCCGCGAAGCTACGTTCTGAGGCCCCGCTGCTGTCACCATCGGTGCAGCGCAGGTTGATGGCCCTCAACTTCCAGCCGCGGAGAAGTACCAGGATTGCATGACAACCAGGGGGCCTTAACTTGGAGCAGAGGGATGTCCGCGGCCTCTTGTGGAAGTTGGGCCTCATTGCGGGGACGAGGCACCCTCCGATGCGGCCTTGGAGGCTTTCCACTAGATGTTCGAGACACCTCTGATAGATGATATGATCGAGGCGGTGGGCGAACTCTACGGTTGGACACTCTCGGCGATTTGCGGGTCCACCGCACCTATGGTAGAGATGGCGGGTGGCCACTTAGTGGCAGTCTAACCGCAAGGTCGCTAGCGGGTGCAATCATCTTTATGATGGATTACGATCCTATGGTGTTGGTGTCGAACATGCGTGGTGTGAATGATCACGCGCGTCACATGGGTGTGAGGAGTGTCATCGCTACGACAAACGCTTCTATTGTGTGTTTGCAGGAAACCAAACTTGCTATTGTATCACTCTCTATTATAATGGAAACCCTAGGTGCGGATTTTGACGCTTACTTCTGGTTGCCAGTGGACGACACTAGGGGGGGTATTATAGTGGCGTGGAAGAGTCGGGTGGTGCAGCTCGACAACGCACATGTGGACGTGAACAACGTGACGGCAAGGGTTACGGCTGCGGGCAACCCGCCATGGTGGTTGACATGCGTTTACGGCCCATAGGTTGAGGCGGACAAGGTCGCCTTCCTCTCCGAGTTGAGAGATCAGGAGAGTTCACCCTAGTCCATGGCTGCTGTGCGGGGACTTTAACATGATCTACTGCGATGAGGACAAGAACAACAATAACCTCCACTGTCGCATGATGGGCCGATTTCGGAGATTCCTCAACGACTGCGTGTTGAAGGAGGTTTATCTCCATGGCAGGAGGTACAGGTGGTCCAACGAGAGCGAGACACCCACCCTGGTCAGGCTGGATAGGGTGTTCTGCACGACTGATTGGGAGATGTTTAACAGCTGCTCCTTGCACTGCCTGCCTCTCGATGGTGATCTCAGACCACCGTCCCTTGCTCTCGGATCTGCACACCAAAGCGGCCGGAGGGGATTCCGCTTGAGCATTTACATCGCGGTTGGAAGGTTTCGAGGAGGTCGTGACAGAGGCTTGGACGACAATTGACGGGGACCCGGACCCCTTCCGTCGGCTTGTGGCCAAACACAAACGGACAGCTCGACAATTGATGAGTTGGGAAGACAAGAAGGTTGGACCGGTTAAGCTGCAGCTCGTGACAGCACTGGTTATTGTCTATCAGCTGGATGTAGCTATGAAGTCTAGGCAGATTTTTCCGGATGAGCGCGCACTTCGTGCGATGCTGAGACGAACCTACCTTGGGCTTGCCTCACTGGAGCGGACTATGGCGAGGCAGCGAGGCAAGATTAAATGGCTTGGGGAAGGGGACGCCAACACGACATTCTTCCATGAACACGCTTCTTACCGTAGACAAAAGAACATGGTTCGTAGCCTACAGGTCGATGGCGTGGTCGTTGTCGACAATGCGGACGTGGCTAAGGCTTCCTTCAACCACTTCCAGGGGCTGATGGGCACAGCGCCAGTTCTCGCTGGACCTAGACTTCCTCGGCTCCACTTCTAAGAATCTGTCGGAGCTTGAGGCACCCTTCTTGGAGGAGGAGGTTTGGGACGTGATCAAGCGGTTGCCTCATGGCAAGGCGCCGGGTCCGGACGGATTCACACCTGAGTTCCTCCAACGCCGCTGGGGAGTGGTGAAAACGGACTTCATGGCGGCATTCTCCAAGCTGTACACCATGAACGGGTGCGGGTTCCAAGGCCTTAACCAGCTGGTCATCTCGCTGCGAAGACGCGTAAAATTTGGCTTTGTGATTATAGGCCGATTAGCCTCATCCACATCTTCGCCAAACTTGCGGCCAGGGTGTTGGCTTCGAGGCTGGCTCCGAAGCTGGGAGCCCTGGTTGACTTGAACCAATGCGCTTTCATCAAGAAGCGTTGCATTCATGATAACTTCATGTTGGTTCAGCAGACGGCATGCCTGCTTCATATGCTGAAAGAGCCGAGAGTCATGCTGAAGTTGGACATCGCTAAAGCTTTTGACTCCGTTGCTTGGGTGCTGTTGTTTGAGGTGTTACAGAAGGTTGGCTTTGGCTCGAGATTCCGAGAGATGATCGCGATCCTCCTTTCAACTGCGAGCTCCCAGGTGATGCTCAACGGCGAGCCAGGCCTCCCGATCTGGCATAGACGAGGCCTAAGACAGGGAGACCCCATGTCGCCTATGTTGTTCGTATTGTTCATTAACACGCTCAACAGGTTGCTGGCTTAAACCTTTGAGCTCGGGTCAAACGCATCGACGCACCGAGACACAGTGGCTCCTTTACGCGGATGACGTGGTGGTTTTTTACCACCCAGATGAGTTAGAATTACGCATGGTGCGCGCACTACTGGACTTGTATGGGGAGGCATCGGGGCTCCACACGAACTTCACCAAGTGCTCGGTGTCGCCGATAGCTTGCTTTGACGAGGTGGCCCTACAGGCGGCGACGGTTATGGGCTGCCAACTGGCACCCTTCCCTGTCAAGTACATAGGGACCCCCTTATCGCTCCGCCGGCTTCCCGTGTCGGCCGTGCAACCCCTGGTGAACAACATCAGGCGCTGGCAGTGCATCTGTCTTGTATCCTGGCAAGACCCCCTACCGGGGCCCCACGCAAGTACCTACTACATGCATGCCCATCTGCTTAGAAAAAAAAGTAAAACGAATCGGTCCAATCACTATGCATGAAGTTATTGCTAAATAAAAGAAGAGTTTTGCACTGATTCCACTCTAGCTTGCCTCCATCACCGTCTTGTCTTGTCTTCCTGCCTCCAGTCTTGCCCTCCTTGTTCTTTCTCAATCATCGTCCAGGGCGCTGCTCTATTCCTTTTGAGGGAATTAACGGAGGAGAATATCCTAATTTTTCATTTTCAATAAATCCTTTCTTGATCTATAACTATTTGTGAACAGGGGCCCTTTTGTTGTGTTTATAAATACTCCCTCTGTACCAAAATCAGTGACTTATGTTTGTCTATTCGCATGTATCTAGACACGTTTTAGTATATAGATACGTATGAATATAGATAAACTCAAGTCACTTATTTTGAGACGGAGGGAGTATACAGGTTGCTATCGAAATAATAATAAAAAATCTGACTTTTCGCAAAAAAACCCTATAACTATTTGCGAACAAGGGGCCCATTTTTTGTCTTTGCACCGCCCTCCACATCTCAGGGCCGGCCGTGCGAACAGGCTGGCGACTTGGAAAGCCTCCATGATGGCGAAGGCCGGGCGCCTGACCCTAGTCACGTCAGTGTTATTGGCGATCCCACTTCACCAGATCATTGTGTTAGGGCTCAAAAAGCAGATGCTAGGGCAGATCCAAAAGATAACAAGGGGCTTCCTCTGGGCGGGGCGGGCAGAGGCTAATGGGGGGCACTGCCACGTGAACTTGGAGAGGATGTGCAGACCGAAGTGCTATGGCGGCCTAGTGATCCCCAACCTGGGCCGCACCGCAATCAGCCTTCGGACACGCTGGATTCTCAGATAGAAGTGGAGATGTGATGGGTTCATAGCATGGAAAACAAAAAATTTCTACCGCAAGAACGAACAAAACCCAGATCTAATCTAGATAAAAGCCAAGATCTAATCTATTAGACATGTGCAACGAGATAGATCTGTACTAACCCTTGTAGATCCGAAAGCCTTGTGCGAGATCGGATCTCGTGGTTGATGTAGACGATCACTTGCCAATCTCAAGATTGAGTAGACGATCCTTCCGACGCCGCGTTCGTGGCGCTTCCATGATCGGTCACACGTCTTGGTCGATGCAGACATTCCTCTCCTCGTTCCGAGCGCGGAGGTAGATCTCTCCACTAATCCCAGCAAGACGACGACGCAGGCGTGGTGGTGGTGGTGTAGAGAATTCTGCAGGCTTCGCCTAAGCCCGAAGAAGGAAGGAGGAGGAGAGGCGGCTAGGGCAAGAGTGGAGGGGCAAGGGGTGGCGTCTCCACCTCTATATAGAGGAGGAGTGCGGCCTAGGGTTCCCACCCCTAGGCCCACCTCCTAGGGCAGCGCACAAGGGGGCTTGGGGAGTTTCCTTCCCCAAGTTTCCTTTTTCTTTCTTGGTTTTCAAGTAAACTCCATAGAAATTTCTAGAACCTTCCGGAACATTCCGAAACCTTCTAGAACCCCCATATAAACACTCCGGGACATTTCCGAACCTAGAAAATGATCTCCATTATATGAATCTTATTCTCCGGACAATTCCAGATCTCCTCGTGATGTCTCAGATCCAATCCGAGACTCCGAACAACATTCGGTCTCCAACGCATATTTCATATCTACCTAAACAACATCGAACCTTAAGTGTGTCACCCTACGGTTCGTGATTATGCAGACATGATGGAGACACCTCTCCGATCAATAACCATCAGCGGGATCTGGAGATCCATAACGGCTCCCACATACTCAACGATGACTTCGTGATCGATAGAACCATTAACATACGAAACCAATTCCCTTTGTCACGCGGTACTCTACTTATCCGAGGTTTGATCGTCGGTATCTCCATACCTAGTTCTACCTCGTTACTGACAAGTACTCTTTACTCGTTCCATGATATGTCATCCCTTGTGACCCAGTCACATGCTTGCAAGCTAACTAGATGACATTCCACCGAGAGGGCCCAGAGCATATCTATCCGTTATATGGATGGACAAATCCCAATCTTGGTCCATGCGCTTCAACACATACTTTCAGAATACCCAATGACACCTTTATGACCACCCGATTCTAAGCGGTGTTTGATGTCATCAAAGTACCCATCCGGTGATGGTGATTAACATAACCTCATGGTCGAAGGATTAGGTTACTATGCATTTGAAAGCTTGCAGCAATACGAACTTAATGACTTGATCTTATGCTACACTTACTACGGGTGTGTGTCTATCACATCATTCTCCTAATGATATAACCTTGTTATTAATGACATCCAATGTCCATGATCAGGAAACCATGATCATCTATTAATCAACAAGCTAGTTCAACAAGAGGCTTACTAGGGACTCTTTTACGTTTACAAAACACACATGTATTAGTGTTTCCTTATAATACAATTATAGCATGGGATGTAAACATTCATCATAAACACAAAGATATAATAATAACCACTTTTATTATTGCCTCTTGGGCATATCTCCAACAAGATGCAGGTCTTTGACGCCTCCACCTCGATGCAGGTGGGCGATGGAGCCACGGCACTTTTCTGGTAGGACCGCTGGCTTGATGGGAAGACCATCGGCGAGTTGGCACCGGAGCTGTTGGCGTTGATCCCCAAATGCGCTAGGAAGCAACGGACCATGAGGGAGGCGCTGGTGGAGCACCGCTGGATCACTGACATTAGGGGCACGCTTAGTCTGCTGGCCCTCTGGCAGTATGTCCAGCTCTGGATGCGGGTACGAGACTTTGGGCTGTTAGATACACCAGACGCCCTACTCTGGCGATGGACGTCGGACACTCAATATTCTGCCAAGTCGTGCTACAAGTTCCTATTCCGGGGATCTATCACTTCGAGGTCGTGGAAACTGAACTGGCAAGTCTAGGCGCCCCCAGAGTAAAGTTCTTCGTGTGGCTTGCATGTCAGGACAGCTGTTGGACGGCTGAACGGCTCGCAAGACGGGATCTTCCTCACCCCCCGCGCTACCCCCTGTGTGATCGGTCGGACGAGACCATGACTCACCTTCTGGTTGGTTGCCCCTTCTCCAAGGAAATCTGGCACGAGGTCCTCTCGTGGATTCGGTCAACGATCGCACCACCGGATGGAAAAGGGGACTTCGTGGACTGGTGGCTGCAAGCTTCGTCCTCTACCCCACGAGCAATGCGCAAAGGTTCGTCCTCGCTCATCATGCTGACAACGTGGTGGATCTGGAAGCAGCGTAACGCGGTAGTCTTCGACAATGCGTCTCCCAACGTGGGTACCCTTCTCAGCATGATTTGATCTGAAGCTCGTTCCTGGGCTGCTCCTGGCGCTCGTGGCCTCCGTGCCCTGATCCCGGCGGTCCCGTAGAACTAGTGGGTTGAGTTGTATGGGTGTCGGCTCTTCTGAGCATGTGTATATGTTTGTATAGTACTCTCTTGTTCTATCAATGAATCGAAACGCAAGGCTTTTGCGCGAAAAAATTCAATCAGTGTTAATCTATATCTCGAACTCCTAATCTTCTTTCAGTCTTTGCATTTGTGGCTTAATCTTCTTCTGAAGTTAGATGAGCCAAGTTTAATTAGAGTGAACTATGAAACATTAAAAAAAATATTTTGCCAACCTGAATTGCACTTTTCACAACCTCTCTTTTCTATAAGTTGAGTTTTCTCTTGTTTAAAAAAATGGTTGTATAATAATTGATTTCTCTCTTTCTCTCTCTCTTATGACGTTTCTTTATCTATTTAGATTCACTTTTAATATATTGTTTCTACCATCTAGAATGCGACTGCATCCAAGCTTCACAATCTGGGTCTTGTTTTAAGTAAGAGTAGAAAAGTAGAGAGCTTCAAAATCTCATTAAAGTCGGATGAAAAGGTAGAGATGAAAGTAAAAGGAGAAAAAGAACTAGAGGGAAAAGATTATTAGTATATGTATACAAGGTGGCCACCGCGAAAGCATGGTGAATGACTAGCAACATTATTCCATTGGGTGTTTGTCAAACTACAAAACAACAATAACCAAGCCTTTTGTCCCAAGCAAGTTTGGGTACGCTATGAAAAATTAAAGGACTACTTTTCATGGCATTTGTCAAACTACAAATGCCATGAAAAATTAAAGGACTACTACACTTGTAGTGACATGTTATATGATCATTGAGACACTCATTGTCGCTTCCTCCCTGATCATTGAGACACTCCTCGTCGCTTCCTCCCTGACAAGGGGGTACCTTCACATATGTCGTGAGCATTGTTCGGAACAAAGTGAGAAAATGACTTATAAGGAGGAATCCTTGATTTCCATGTCAATAAACTGAACTCCCCTTTTGGCCTAACACTAGGATCTACGAGGAGCTCAGCAAGTGTCAGACTTGGTAATTCATCCTTCATTGGAAGTTTAGCCGTATAAGGTATCATGCGTAGTGGTTGAAAAGAAAAACCTGTCATGTCCACTAGGTGACCTTTTTCCATAAGTGTATTCAGACGCACACCATATGTGGAGAGGTTATTTTCTACCAATCTTCTGATCTTGTTCAATAGGCAAAGCCAGAATTTAGCATTCATGTTCTGTCTCATTACATCCGCAAACGTATTTGCTCCGATAAGTGACCCTTCCCTTTTCATCTCCTTGCAAATTTGTTCTGCTATTGGTAGTAGCTGTGGATATTCTATCGGATTTGCGCTCCCGAATGCCAATGACTTGAAGAGGTACCAGAATTCCTCGGAAGACAGGGTATTGAGGAAAATTGGCTTTGCTGATCCAAATCTGGTCAATATTTGAAGTTTACTTATGATGATCACCTTGCTACCTCTAGCCATTGTCTTGACAAATGAGTGGAATGTTTTCCAGTCCTTGTCATCTACATTAGAAACAAATTCAACAACTACCAACATCTCGCCCGACATGGTCCTTCCATGCTCAAGTATACTCAAAAGGTTTTCTCCATTCAAGTGCAAAACTGAGGAGAAGCGTGAGAGCACCCTCTCATCGCCGCACACATGAGCAACCAACGTTTTCTTCCCAACTGCTCGACCACCTATGATTGGAAGCACAACCGGGTCATCACTGGGAGGGTTGTTTTGCAGCAAGAAGTTCAAGAGCTGTTGCTTTTCCATATGGCGTCCGAACATGATCTTTTCATGGTAAAGATATGTATCATATGGTCTACGTGACATGCGGTCGCATCCACCCAAAAGCAGAACAAACTCCATCATATTGGTAACAACAATTTCTATGCTTTCCAAGGCCCTATGGAGGTCAGGTTGCATGACTTTGTCCTTTCTTGCACATGTAGTTGTGCGAGGACGCTTAAGAGGAGTAGAAAAAGTCAAAATGGAGGAGTTGCAAACCTCGCTGCCTCTGTCCTCGAGGCCTTGGTTCCTAAAGGTGTCAAGTGCATGGTAGCCTCGATACATGGCCTCTGAAAGCATCTTGAGCTGCATTAGCATCCCAGAGTTCATGATGTATCGCCCATCTGCCTCCTCAACAACAGTTTGCACTCTCATCAGGAGATGCTGCAGCCTCTCCACCTTCTCATTTAATCGCACATGGCTTTGGTAGCAGTACTGCTTTATCAGGAAGGAGATGACACGGCTAAGCAATTCACTTGTAACTACAGATATGGCGACCTTCATGTCAAATTCACCGTAGTGTGGCGGAGCAAAGTGTAGGCGATCTATGAGGGAATTGGTAACCTCTCACGATAAATTAGTGGTATGCTGAAAGCATGATAATTTGATCAACTTAAATATCCAAACTGGTCAACGGTGTTTAAAGATGACGAAGTCAAGGAATATAATGAATTCGATGATAGCTCTAGCACACTTTGAATTGTTATAAAAAGGAATTGAAGGATTGTTTGATGATAATGAAAATGACATGCCAACTGCCACCAATAGCCGCCTCTATTGTTTAGTCTCTGGAACTTAAATGTTTCTCTATCTTGTATTTAGTAAGCTCAGTCAGTTCAGACTCTGGAAATAAATAATACGTTTCAACACGTTGACCAGTATTCTGTTTTTGGTTTCATATTCATGCTTTCCTTATCTCTTTTGGTCTCCCATCTTGTAAAAAAGATTACTATGTGCCTCAGCACACCAGACACTGACGTGATAAGGGAACCTGTAAATTACTTGTCACAGATTTAGACGTTACAGTGGTGTGACGGAAATAAGAATAATATTCACTACGGGAGAAGAGCTCGTTGCCGTGTAGGACAAAAACACGGCAAAGGCCTCCGTGTGTTGACACACGGCAAAATCCAGACGGCAACGATAGCGACGGCAAAGAGTCTTTACCGCGTGTCTTTCAGAATAGACACGGCAAAGCCTTCGACGTGTGTTTTTCACGTGACTCGGCACAGTAAAGGACTTGACGACGGTTGACGGACCAAAACGGAGGACAGCGGTTTGCCGTGTGTATTCTAGCACACTCGGCAAAGCCTAAAATCCAGAATAAAAAAAATACTGCGACGGCCGCGTCGCCGTCGTCTCCGGTTACCGTCGTCACGTTCAGAGCCATGTTGCTGCAAGAGCCACGGATGGGGCAGAGCATCGGCCGCCGGGAGGCTCGACACCGGCAAGGATGGCTCAGATGCCGGCGTGCCTTGGATGCGAGGCGGCAGTGGTGGCCCTGGCCGGCGGCGTTCTGCAGGTCGTAGCCGTCGCTCGTCCTCAAGCTCGTGGCCATCATCCTGAAGCCTGTGGCCGCCGCCGTCGAGCTGCGAGGAGCTGGCCAGAGGGGAGCTCGGGGACGGCGAGGAGCTGGCCGGAGGGGAGGTGAGGCGACGGCGAGGAGCTGGCCAGAGGGGAGGGGCAGCAACGGCAAGGAGCTGGCCAGATCGGAGGGGCGGCGACGGCGAGGCTGCATACGGACGGGATCTAGAGGAAGGTTGCGTGCGTGAGTGCGCGTGTGTATAGGCCAGATCAGGGTGTGGTTCTGGTGCGCGCGTGCGTGGAGGCTAGATCACAACCATCCATCACCTTCTGCCATCTATAGATCTTTGCCACGTCATCAATCCGTGGCAAACCTTTTTAACCAATCAGAAAATAGAGTCTTTGCCATGTGTAATGAACCAAGACACACACGGCAAAGTAAGTATTTGCCGAGTCTATTTTCTGTACACACGGCAAAGTCTGACCGCCATAACGGCTCCGTGAAGGTGGGCGATGATGCACACGTGTCGTGGGGGTTTGCCGTGGGTATTGTTGAAACTTTGCCGTGTGTATATCTTTGCCGTGTGTTTTCCTGTTGTTGTGCCGTGTGCATTTCTTTGCCATGTGTTTTTCTTAAAATATGCCATGTACTTAATCTTTGCAGAGTCTTTTTCATGTAATACTCGGCAAATTTTTCTTTGCCGTGTTGCACGCCTCCAAGACACACGGCAAAGGGCTGAGGACACGGCAATGGCAATTTTTCCCGTAGTGATTCAAACCAGCTTTCAGTAGCCATCTCACGCACCCTGACATGTATGCCCATCCTTACCTCTCACAATTGTGCCGCCGTTATTTCCCATTTCCTTAGCTCGGTGGCTCCAGATCCTTCTGCATCTCTTCATTCCGTCAGATGCAGAGTAGCAGTCATGACAGTTGAGTGCTGAATAAAACCGAAATTTAGAATTATTTATATTACATAAGCACAATGTAATGGTAGAGATATTTAAACTGAACCTCAGTCTGTACTGTTCAGCTACATCCACTTTGGCTTCTTATAGAAGGTGGTGTGGGTTCCCACCAGAGGTCAGCCGGCGCTGTCTCGCCCACCAATCCACTTCTGTTGTGCTGCACTGGTAAACATTAATACAGAAGCCAAGGAGAGACTAATTTGCAACAAAAAAAAAGACATACAACAGGCATGTCCATGATTATTTTTATATCCTACCCTGAACTCTGAAGTTCAGAAATGGAGACATGGTCAGGCAAGAAAGACACAGCTACCGTTACCTCCGGTGAGGAAGGCTAGGAAGCTGATGTTCAGCAACGCTGTAGCAATAAAGGTCAGGGACAATTGAGCATGGCGTGGATGAGGGATAGTTGCTGCTGCTGTTTCATCTTTCGATGGATTCTGAACTGACCCTGCACTGAATCAAATTTCATACTTGTTTCATTGTTTTCTGCTCGTATACATCAGGTATTTTCTGAGCTCTTGTTCTGAGTACATACAGAAATAGTACTATCTAATTTCACTAGAGTAGTTTACCTGTGAATCTTAATCTTGCAGCACTACAGAAGTGTTTAACTATAATGACAAGGACATGCCAACTGCCACTTATGTTGTTTAGTCTCATGGAGTAGATATATATGATCTTGTATCTTTTATAGAGTATAAGCTTATGTTCTGTTTTGGTCTGAGTAATCAAAATCATGACAAATTGACCAGCATTTTATTTTTCACATTCAGTTTTTTTTTAATCTTATATCGTTTGGTCTGTCATCTTTCAAAATAAATATAATAAATTTTATTGTGTGCCTCAACTGTACAAAAAACTGACTGGTCAGGGGGGCAATAAATTACCTGTCACCGGTACGCTACAGTGGTATGACTAGTAGTCTTGGCAATATAAATTTAATCCAAAACGGTTCTTATTACTAGGTTCACTACAATACAAAATTAAATACATAACTCATTTTCAGTCTTTGTTTATTTAATAGTACATTACATTAAATGGGCAGTCGGCATTAAGATTAGAGTAAACTACTACACCACACTACTTGGATGTGTCTAAATAGTGTCTAGATACATCCAAATTTGACAAATTTGCTACATCTATTTTGAGACGGAGGGAGTATGATACACATTCATCATAGTTGCATAACAAGTGTAGTACAATCGTAATTTCAAACCATAGAAAGTTGCCTAGTTAAATAGCTCCGTCACACATATATTTGACCACACCCAGAATGTGAACACTATAGAAATAGTCGTCCCAGTTGATGGACTTGGGGTCAAAATCAAAGTAATAGGCTTCATTGTTACTTTCGTCCTTGTTCATCGCCATCCTTAGCTTCTCCAAGTTCGTGTCATCAAAGCTTCAAGATTATTGATAAAATCAAGTCAAAGAACAGTATTTTTTAGGGTAAAAATGGTGCATGTTGATAGCTGAGGGGACATATTGGTATACCATGTAAAGGAAAAATCAAAAGACATCTTGATAAGCTTTCAAGTTACTTACCACCCTTTGAACAAGGAGAATGGTGCGTATAGTTCGATTAGCTGCATGACAAATCTATATTTCCTGCTGAGCTTGTTGTAGCGCCGTGGGAAAATACCACAGAGCGCTACTAGGCGAAGCATCTGTCCAATCGTCATAGAAGCACATAATATTAATGTTATTTTCATTGCATCTAGAAAACCAATGCTCCCATGTTGGAATGGTAGCTAACCTCGAGAGGGAGCTTGTGCTTAACGGCCATGTGCAATCTCAATCGCTCGACTGTGTTGAAGAATCGCATCTTGTGCAGCTGCACGCGCTCACCATTCCTTCCCGTACATGGTGGGTTGTCGAAGAAATACCGGTGAGCTGACTCTGCAAGAACGGAATATGGTGCTGGGTTGCGTACCGACGATGTAACATGATAGATGATATGTGCTTTCTCCTCATGGTGTGCTGCCATGGAAACCATCATAGCATTTACCACGATATCCACCGGAATCTGTCCAAAACAGCCCCACCAGGACCACAGCGTAGCTGGTTACAGCTTGTTACCTTGATTAAGTTCCGTTGTAAAGTTTAATTTGCTGCCAAATTGTAAACAAACTCACCACATCCATTATTAAATCAAGGTCGACTAGGAAGAATGAGAATGTCTGCTTGGCATAACCAATAACCACCGAGTCGATTGTCCTGCCGAAGATGAAAATGTTCAGTGGTCATTCAGCGGGGGTTTTGTAGCATTTCTTTTGTACAATAATACTGTGCAGAATCAAGAAATAAACTTCTCTGTTTCTGTCACCTGATTCCTTCCATCCATCCAGGCAGTGGCTCCTTGAGGATACTGGTTATCATGCTGGGGCGGAGGATGATCACCGGAAAGTCCCCTTGCAGTTGTCCCAGCAGCATTTCCCCCATTGCCTTGGTGAAGACATAGGTATTTGGCCACCCAAAGTGTCGTGCCCTTTGTTCATGTACGCATAAGAAACATGTCGCAAATGTATCAGTGGCAGAAAAGAGAACACGTGCATAAATATGTGGTGTTTCTTATTTTCGGTTAGTTGTTTGTGTCTGACCTCTTGAGGCCAAGCTCCTTCATTGTTTTGCTCTCAGCTTTGTCAGTGGAACAGTTAGCCCTCTGTTCTGTCCTGGCCTCTTTGATCATATTTAGCTCAGATTCGATGTCCAAAATTGTTCCCACCCTTAGCGTCTCACCCATCAGAAATGGCTTCTCTGTTATCGTCCCCACTTGTTCACCAGCTACATAGGCTGTTTATGTCATATAATCACTTTACGAGTTAGAGTTCAGAATGACAGGCAATCAACCACAATGCATCGATCGTAATTCTATTGCTTATGCACCAGTTGAAACGTGAAGCAACATCTTGAGTTTGGTACACTTATTTGCAAATGCACAGACGTGCTTCGTTCCCAAGACATTTGTGTCGAAAGCCACGTCATATCTGAAAAAAGCATGAAATTTTGTCCAATTATTTCAGTGGAGTGTATGTTGCTCCAATGTTATGTCAGTAACCTGCGATAAGAAACACCTCAAACCTTTCAGAGAATTTCGTAGTGGCAGCTCCGTTGACGATGATGTCAATCTCCTTCGATAATTCTATCAGTTTGGCGGCCTCTAGTCCAAAGTTTCCATACTTGATGTCTCCTACCAAAGGACATATCTTTTCTTTGATGAAATCATCAAACCCGACACCATGTTTTTCTTTCAGCACTTGGAAGATCTCCTTTCCTGTGACCTGAAAAATACCAAAACAACATTAGCAAATTACTTCTGTAATATGCATCAAGATACTCTCTCAGGAAGAGAATATTCTCATAGATGGATCTTGCAAATCCAGTTGCCGACTTAGTTGATCAAGCAAACCCTGCAGATATGAGGCACAGAAGCAGTTTTCATTGTTTTTTTCCAGTTTATTTGTCAGATTATTGCCTGCACCTAAATATTTCACATCCTTCTCTGAAAGTTTGTGTGTTGTTATTATGAACTGTTCCATACAGCTGACCGGTGATAGGCTTGGGATTTTGTTACGTACCAACAACAATTGTGGAATGATCCTCTATTTTTAAGCATATAGAAAACTGCTCAAATATCCGTGTTTACGTCTTGAAGCGTATGGTATAGACATAAGCTCTTTTCACAAGGATTTAGTTGTATGGCAACTTACACCATTTGGGTCATATGGAACGTGGTAAACAAATATTCACTTGCCAATCTAACATAGAGTACATGATTCCTTAAATCAATTTCTAATTGAGTGTGTTTGTGGAACATAAATGGCACACAAATTTCCCGTATTTTCACTTTAATGTAAGCGACGAATGCTCGATATTCAGCATTTGGGAAGGAAGCTTTTGAAATTGGTATGTGTCTCATAAAGGTCGATTTTCTGAAGGTGAGTGGCTGTGACTAATTGACTAATGGTGTTCTCCATGCTATTTAACATTTTTATAACATGAAAATGTGTGGCGGGGTGCTGCAAGACACAGGGCTCCGTATGAATATTGTTTAGTTTTCGATAGTGGATGTGATTCTGAAAGAAAAAAACACTCTGCAATTTGGGCATTTCAGCATATGAATAATCTATGATCCATTTATATTTTCATGACCTCATTTATTGGCTGAAATATGTGCTTTCAGTGGCAAAGCTCAGGAAGTTCCTACTTATTTTTTGCTGCCTTGCAAGATGCTGTGCGAGCTCACACAGCTGATAGATAGACTGCAATATGTCTTCTTTGTGGAATGCATTTACACTTGTCCCGTGAGATTTTCTTGCTGGGAGAAGGTCAGAAAAGAGTGAAATGGATTGACACGACAGATAGGTATCAGTCAAGAAAGTATAGACTTGAAAGAAGCAAAATGTTGGGAGGGGTTAGCAACAAAGTTTTCACCTCAGACTGAATTCTAAGCTTCGCGGATTCCACGTCGGAAGCCCGGATCAGGAGGAAGAGTTTCTTGACATCAGGCTGAACCCTCAATATCTTCTCCACAAGCACTAGCCACGAATCAAAAACCAAGGTTCATATAAGCCATTTCAGATGTTCGCACACAACGACAGGTCACATCCTAAACGGTAGTGATCATACCTTTTCCTAGCAAGCCAGTCGAACCGGTGATGAGGATGCTCTTGCCCCTGAAATATTCTAGAACGCTATCTGCATCCATTTCACCGATCAACGGTGTCGACTTGTTGGGTGGGTAGTCAAGTGGAAGGATCCATGTGATTTTCAAGAGGAACTGGCCATGTATTTATAGGGCTGGACGGGCAACGACGGCGCCTGGGCACTGTTTCCTTCTTGAAGATGTTGTTATTGGAGTGGAGGACTACTGATGTTGTTTGGATGGTGTCAGTGTCATTGCTTTGAGGATTAGTTCTCTGTAGCGGGACTTTTTTTTTTCTTTTTTTTTTCTAGGTTGTGTGCATCCGTAGGGCCGCTAGGACATGTGTTGTTGTAGATGCTGGGTGTAACTGGTATCCTTGTAATATTAATATATATTTTTTTCTAAAAAAAATTATAGGGCAGGAAGGAGGATGGGTTTCAGATGACAAATGGAACAAGGCAGCAATGGTAGGGTCATGTGTTGAGGGGAACTCAGTTCCAGTTACTTGCTACTTAACTGCACCACAAGTTTCTTGCAAAATTAATGTGTGGTTGATCAGCAATAGTGGTAGTCTAGATACACAAATTTGTGATATTTATTTTGAAAGGGAGGGAGTATAATTTTGTTTACTTATAGGAGAATCTTTTCATCCTACCCCATTTTCAAAATAGAAAGCCTGCAGTCATGAGCATCATCTTTCCAAAGCGAAGAAGCCTTATCAGTTTGATTCACGACATTGCAAAGATTTTTGTTTTGCTACAGCCGTGTCATGCCGATCTTGTTGTACGGAGGGATGTAGGCTCGCAAAGCGCGCGAGCCAAAGTCAAACATTTTTTTACCAAATTCCACCGATCTATTAAAAATCATACAAAGAGATCTAAAAGTAAAAACAAATTACAAATAGGTCTTTCGACTACCTAGCGATGACTACAAACACTAGCACGAACTGAAGGCTCGCTGTCGTCTTCGTCCCTCCATCTTCGGAGCCTAGAAAAGCTTGTCGTAATAGAGCTTGTTTTAATAGACAGGCGAGAGGTCGTCGAGTTAAGGTCACAAAGGACCAGCGCACTAGAGTACAATTACCACCATTTATCACCATTGATACATATGATAGATCGGACCAGACCAGCCTGAAATCACACCAAAGAACATATATTAATCTCAAATTGCACTAGGTAGTGGGCTCCTCCCTGCAACCCTAGATGGATGAGATAAGGGCAATTGCAACGGCCCCAGGACCGGGATGTCCGAATCTGTCTGACGAACAGGGCAAGGCCCAACAGCGCCCTGCAAATGTAACATGCCATGTCGTATTCCTGATCCAAATTTGGGTCGGCTTTTCGGTAGCACGGACTGGCAGCACGTCAGGGTTGTGCGTCCTTTTGTCTGGCTCAGGCCCGCCAGCTAGCCACACACCAACCACAACAACCTCGCCACCCCACCCCAACGCATCTCGCCCCTTCGGCCACGACGCCGCCGCCTAGCCTGACATGGCTGATACCGCCACTAGTTTGGGTAGTTTGGTAGTGGTACACAACCGGGCCTCTCGACGCCGTCTCGACTGCCACTGCCTCGTCCTGGCCGCCTCCACCTCATGCGTGTCTGCGTTCCTCGCTGCCCGCAATCTATTCGGCCGTTTGCAAGGCCCGCATCCCGCATACCATGGATAGCTTGGACGAGTTCTTCTTCAACAATGTCATCAACACATCATCGGAAAATTACGATGATGACACCGAGCTCCGTGTGGCTGTGGCTCTTCTCGTCCATGACCATGAGGAGAACCAAAGGCCACGGTTCAGGGGCTCGGGGCTGGGACAGAACCAGGCATTGAACCGCGACTGAGAGATTGACCATCAATAACTCTGGATGTACTAGTTTCACCGCATAGATCCGTCGTACATGGCCCGTCTTTTTCGGCAACACTTTCGGATCTCAAAGAAAATTTTCATGTGCCTTCTTCATGGAGTGAGGGTTTATGATGACTACTTCTGGCTAAAGAAGGATGCCAGGTAAACTTCACTTTACTTCTTACCATATATCTTTTTCGTGCCCGCTAGAACTCAAAGGTTTGCCTCTTATTTAATCTTGATAAGAAGACCCGTGCGAGGAGTGTGATGGATGCCAAATCTTTGCGTTTCCTCATAACGTTTCACCACGAGTGGATGGATTGCGCCGGACAAGCTTGAGGGTCGATGAAATGAAGGCCAAGCCACTCCTTGATGAGTCCCCATAATCTTCTCGTGTATCTACAATGAACGAAGAGGTGGTCAGGAGATTCCGGAACATGGTTGCATAGGGGGCAAGTACCACAATTTGGCCAACCCCTTCTCCAAGGCGTTGGGCGGTTCAAAGCCTATTTTGAATGGGTAGCCAAGCGAAGAATTTAACCTTGGGAGGGGCTCAAATTTTCCAAACTGACGAACTAATGGGAGAGGAGGTTTTCCCCAAAGAATTGCGCCTTATATGCGGATTTGGCCGAGTATTGACCATTTTCGGAGAGGTGTCAAGAGATATCATCCATAACATCGGGTTGAATGCTTATCTCTCGAAGGTGCAACCAAAGGGAAATGTATTGACTTGTATGCTCCATAGAGAATTCACTTTCATGCTAATCTTTGCAATCCATCCATTATTATGTAGAGCTTACTTGACGTTCCATTCCTTTCTTGTGGAGATCATGTGTATGAGAGGGGCAATATCTTTCGGTTTTTGACCATCAAGCCATGGTTCTTCCGAAAAGGGAGTTTTTTCACCGTTGCCCACTGTAATTTTTGTTGCCGCATAGAAGAGCTCCATATCCAAGTCATTACATGGGTTTCCCTTCTAATTTTATCAATGGTGTTATCTCGTAAATTCTAACAAATGGTGACGGAGCAAGGTTGTGGAATGGACTACATGTTGCGGATGATCAAACTAAGGCAACGTGTGATTTATGTTTAGAAGAAAATATGGGCTTCTATCAAAATGCAGGGTCGGTTAGGCGGTGAGACATCCTGATTGGCGGTCAAAACTAGCAGTTGGAATAAGAGATCATAGGAGGTGGCCAGACATGGTCGATCAGATCAACATGAACCATCGGTTCGATGTGGCGCGCCGGTAGGGGAGGGGCTTATGTGAACTAAAGCACTATAGCCGGGTTGACAAAGTCAAGAAAACTAATGTGCACAAAAAAGCCTCCCCAAGCATGGAACTTCTAACAGGACTAAGTTTGGGAAAATCATGAAAATAAATATAAATGTATTTTATAAAGAATAGTCAGGAAGGTACCAACTTCAATCCTAGATCTATCTAAGGGGGTACCATTTAACACTGATCCTTAAATAAGATATTATGTAATGCTCATTGACCCTTGCTTCAATGATATTTGAGCCTTTGATGGCGTCCAATGATAATCTTCCAAATGAACCTTCTCAAAAATAATCTTGGGAGAAAAATATTTTCTATTTTCCAAGTTCTCTATTTTCTATTTTCTATTTGCAGATGGAGCTGCTCCCCCGAGTAGCACCCTAGGAGACTCAGGGGTGACACACGCGTCGCCAGAAGAGCTCCCACCACCGGCTCCCCTCGCCGTCGCTGTCATCGACCCTTGCCGTGGTGGCGGTGAGCCCAGCCGCCAAAGGTGGGTTGAGTGTGGTGGGTGATAGAGATTCCCGCTGCTGCGGTTAGGGCGGCACCGGCAGCGCATCAACACGCAACGACCAGTGCGACATCCCTAGTTGGGGTGGTGGCAAAGGCCCGCCTCCTGGTGGCGTGCCATGGCCGACAACGGAGGTGAAGGGCTGGGGACGGCCGGGCTGGGGTCAAAACCCTAGATCGATCTTGATTTTGGCAGTCTCTCTGCTGTGGTCTACATGCCCTCCCTATCGTGGTCCGTTCGTCACCGATGGAGGGTCATCCCTTCTTGCCAACGCCTTCATCACTACTATTTATCCCATACGCTATCGATGGAGGTTTTCGAGCAGTTGTTTGTAGGGTGCCGGCAGGCGGCATGGGGGATGCTAGCTCGGCTGGAACAATGGTGGCCGTCCTAGGGTTCCTCCCGCGCCAAGACGAAGATCTGCTTGATGCCTACCCTCCTTGATCTGGGCGGATTGTCGAGTTACGGAAGGCTCCCTCGGTGAAATCTTGTGGGTGAGTCATGCCTAGAGATTGCTGGGTCAGATGGGATTCGGTCGCACACAAATGTGTTTTTTCTGACCGTTTGATTTTAGAGGGAGCAAGTCAAAGCTTTGTAGTCTGTTGCCATCGTGGGACATGTCTTTAGTTCCATGACGAAGTCAGTATGCGTAGAATGTCATGCAAGTCGAGATATGAGTAGTAGTAATGGTGGCTCGAGTCCTAGTGGCAATGAGGAATTGGCTTGGTGATTCATGACTTGTAGCAACAACATTGGAAAGTGCGGGCGATAGCATAGGAGAAGTTCAGTGTCGGTGAGGTCTGGTTTTAATTGGTTTTGCTGGCAATGGCCTTGTTGAAGGCATTGTTTTCAGAGTGTAGATTTATTCTCCAAGGTGAAAACCCATGATCTATGATCGGGCGATGATGGCGCTTATGCACTGTTTTCTTCTTGAAGGCATCTCTATTGGAGAAACTGGTCTTTGGTGCTATCTTGATGGTGTTTACACTGCTGCTACAAAGAATTGGTCACTGTAGCAGGACTTTTCTTTTCTGCAATTCTTCTTCTTTTTTGGTTGTGTGCATCCGTATTTCCATTAGGGCACTGAGTTGTTGCAGAGGTAGAGTGTAATTGGTATTTTCGCAATGTTAATATATACTCCTTATTGAAAAATATTACTCTAACAATTTCTAGAAGAACATGGGTTATTAAGAAAAAAAAGCCTCAGGAGAACATGTTTCTTGTCGCATCTGTGGATTCAGAGTAGCCCGGAGCCGACGAGTGGGCAGGGGCCCCTAGGCCATGCCATCGTGGGATCTCAGCCGATGCTTCCCTTCTGATCTCCCCGGGGCTCATGCGTTGAACTAATGTCACTGGCATAAGCGCGAAGCTCGAGGGCGAGAAATCAACAACAGCTCTGGGTAAGGAAATAGGACAGCTAGTCAATGATTCCTAGCCTAGGGGACATACCGTCCTCTGGCCAGGCTTTATCTGGCCCACTCTAGGCATCGACATCTCGGCTCAAACAGGTCACACGCACTGGCAGGACTGGTGTGCCACGTCGCGACCATGCAAACCCAACGGCTCTCGAGGACCTCTATGGGACTCCCCGGGATCCCCGGTGAGTTTCTCGAGACTACGCACCCGGAGCACTGGCCTCTAAGAAGATACAACCTGACTAACCGGTGTTTGTGACAGTATGCTCAGTTTGAGAGACATGCGGTATGGTGGCAGGGGCACATCGCCATGTTGAAAGCATGCACCCTGAGTCCACGACACGTAGTGACCGTCCCTTGTGGTGTCCCCTTGCCTGTATAAAAGGAGGCCCAGCTCAATCAATAAAAGGGGAGGAGAATTCCTAGCCAGAACCTTCTCGGGAAAGGAATCTGGAATTGTGATCACCTTAGATAGTAGATAGTTGCAGGACATAGGGATCCGCAAATTCTGGACTTGAACCTAGGTAAAAAACCATATGTCTATATGTGTGTTTGTCTAGCTCGCTGATTGAGCTCGCGGATGTTGTGCCCCTGGCCGAACCGACAAAGAGGATACCCATCCCTGGTGTCAAAAATCAAGACACGACATCTGGCGCGCCTGGTAGGGGGCGCATCTGAGATGAGATCCTCGCCGCAACTCTCATGCCCAGACTTTTACAGTCTGGGGCATGGGCGACTTTTCGCCTACTCGGGTCCTATGAGGTGACTTCAGCGCATCGTCAAGTTCTTCCCCTACCGATGGCCCGCCTCCAGAGAGAGGTGAACCATCGAGCGAGCCTCAGTTTGTTAGAGTTTCCCCGCCTCCTCCCAGGCGAGGGAGGGAGCAGCGAAGCCTCAACTTCACCAACCTCCTCTAGGCCAGGCATCGAGTTGGCGAGCGATTGAGTGATTTCACCCGATGATTCGCCCGAGTGCTCGCTACCCTCCTAGGGGAATCTCCTAAAAGGGTGGAGTTGGCCTTTTTTTGGGGATTACGAAGCCCCTTGATGAGAAGGCACATGATCTCCCTCATCTTCGAATTGGTCGTGGACATGTTCACCATCACGAACGACTGCATTAGAATAGAAGAAGGGAGCAAACGATCCATCCTTTGTGGTACGACTGGCAATGGAGCCCCCTCAGAAAGATCCCCCACGCAAATTCGTCTGGCATGGATAGTAGTGCGTGTGGGGAGTTTGGATACTAGGCGGCTACAGGGAAGAGGTGGCCCCCGAGCCCATGCGGCCCCAATAGCGCGGGGCTAGGGATAGAGTGCGAAATTGCACCAGAAAGGAGAAAACCCGTGAGCCGACCTCTTCTGGTCCCGCTTCGATACAGGAGTCAGGAGGAGATGACTTGTCATTGCTTAGTGACCCGGAGAGATCTCCGAGCCATGAAAGATCCCCAAGCGTCGGCTTGGGGAAGTAGCCATGGATGCCCAAAGGCGCCTCCTCCCGGCCCCTGTGGCCACATTTTATTTTATACCCACCCTCTCAAAGCGAAAGGGAAAAAGACACCATCAACTGAGGATATCATCTTACAGGCACCCGTGCCCCTGACCGGAAGACAATTTCTTCCTCCCGCCTGTAGCAACTAGGTGGGCATGAGCTCCCCGCATCGATGCTTGGCCTAGATCATCATAGAGGGCCCCAGAGTACTCTCTGAGCTGAGAATGCTCACCCAATCCAGGGGTGGTTAGCCGTATTGGATGCCTGAAGATGCCTCCCATCGCCCGCAACCTCGTCAAGGACACCCCGTAGCCCGTGGGGGCTGGCGATCACGATATCGCCCACCATCGACAAACCCCACCCTCAAGAAAATGAACTGCTAGAGGCATCCCCGAGTGGCGCCCCGAAGCAGCCTTCTCCTCTAGTGCCACAAACCTAGTAGTGCCCTAACCGGAAGTAGGGAGGATATGCCTCTCGAGGCATCACCGATGGCCCTGACCTAGTGCCGAGCTGGGGGATACCCTATAGGCTCCCGACGGAGTCTAGGAATGCCCCCAAATGCTTAAAAGCGCCCTCCCTACCCCGATAGGGCCCGATTTCCAATCATCGGCAAGATCTCACCCACGAGCCACTAGCTTAGCAGGGAGGCCCCGAGTGGCGCCACTAACTCGTCCCCCATCTCCAAATTCTTAAACCCAGGAGAGGACCATCCAGGAACATCGAGGATATGTCTCTTGAGGCATCATTGATGGCCAGGTCCTAATTGCGAGCTGGGGATACCCTATAGGCTCCTTAGGGAGCCTAGGAACACTCCCAGATGCCTGTAAGCGCCTCCCTCTAACCCAACAGGGCCCGCGAAGAAAACGGCCTCGATGTTGACCCTAAGGTATCGCCCGGGAACCCTAGAGCTACCAAATCAGACATAGAAAAAGGCCATGGCCGAGCGTCTCTATGTCAAGCGGAGCCATGGGGGAAGATGGCCATTATGTCATTGATACCTTCGATCCGGATTACGAATGTAATATAACTCTTTTTGCCTAGTATACCTAGGTTATCAAATCCTCGGGAAGCAGCAAACGTAGTTTAGTTACTTTAACGGACCTTCGGGAGTTTTAGAATTCTGTTTATGTTTTACCGAACCAAGAGTTTGCTGTCTTTTGTTGTTGTTGATGATGGAGAGAGAGGGCCTAGGGCTTTCGGTTTCACCTATAGCTGTGCAAAACATCTGGTGGGAATAAAAGATAATAATAAAGTATGCATGTAATTGTTAGAGCAAGGTAATTATATGTGAGCAGTGCATCCATAATTGCTATTGCCTCCGCAACCTCTTATAGAAATAACCTACTAGTCTCATCCATAGAAGAAAGAGAACTAATGATATGCATAGTGATGTCACCGTTAATCCCAAGTGAATCCCTCACATACAGCCGTACTAGCCCTTCTGTCACTGGGGTTCCCAACCCGCAGATTAGTCATTACTCATACTCCCTATACCTGGCTCAATCATCAGGGTCTTGGGTACCTGACAAGTCCTTGGATTGAGGCAAGAGGATACAATAATCATCATGTCATAAAACTAATACATGATCCTATCTATGATACATAACATGCACAAAAGCTACATGGCTAGGCCGAAGCCCTTAGCCCAAAGAGAATTACTCTCTCATAGAGATGAAACCAACAATCATAAACATTGCAATGGAAATCATGAGATTGATAGCAAATAGTCTTACAATGTCGCCAATCGAAGATGAGATCTACTATTACAAGTGGTGGAATATGGCTATGGTGGCGGAGAAGGGTTTGGAGATTAGTTCTAAGTCTATTCCTCCGACGGCTCTTTGGTGTTGTCGATGTTGGTTTCTGGGGTTCTCCCTGGCGCCTCCTTCTCGTTGCCCAAAGCCTCTTTATATAGGGGTCCCTTCATGAAAGTTGTTCTATTTGACCTAACGGTGTTGATGGAAACTATACGGCCCGAACTATACGGCCGGAATTTTATTCCCACCATATAGTTGGTCGTTAAAGCTTCTGTCTCCACTTCACGACCCCTAGTTTCTTTGGGTTGTTGGAAATCTCGTATCTTTGACTTTAATGTTGTGATTCCCATCATCAAACATCATTATCTGCGCAGGGAAAAATAGAAAGAAAGAATTGCATACCCCTTTGATCATTAGGCATTAGTGGCAGGGTTTAGAGAGATATTTCATAAAAATATGAATATTATATCCAGTTTAAATGTGGATGTAGATGGCTATATTTCAAAGCCATCAACCTCCCCAAGCTTAAACTTGATTTTCCTCGGGCAAGAAAACCAAACTCAAAAAGGAACTCAACATTTAAACTGAAATAACGGGATGATGATCTTACTCATGATTGGTAGTCTCATGTTTCCTCCACTTTATTAATCTGAAAAACTTCAACATAGATAGAGTAATGGCAAGCATATCATATGGGTTTTTATGCATCCTTATAGCACAGCAAAATTATTGTTAACATGGATGATTCAAATGAGTAAACCTTAATCCATGTCATGTAATTAACTCATAGCCTTGCCTTTGAACAATAAAGTATAATCATGTAAAATTGAGAGTTTGTCATGAAAAACATATACACTAGAGTATCTCAATTCTCCCACATCAATAAATCAAGACTTTTCAAGCATAACTTTTCTATTCATTGTCCTTCAAGAATTTCAGTTCTTAAGTAATTGAGAGCATGCCAAAAAAATTAATTAGTTTATCGGGCTATGATGGACCCTCGTGGCATCACCAAGGTTTATGTTCCTTTTGCATAATGATTACTCATATCATCTAGAGGAGTGGTTCCATCATGAACATAACTACCCGAGAATGCCAAGAATCTTACCCATTATAGCATTGCTTCTACATATGTTTAATCAACTCATAGCCGAAATCTAGGAGTTTCCTCCATGAAGATCGTTCGTAGGCTAGCAAAGTTGTTGGCATCCCATGAAGTTTGACACGCATAAAGCTATATCATTCTTATGATTTACAAGTCAAACATTGGCATGCTCACAAAAAATGCTAGACATTAATTCAATCAATCAAATCCTTTTAAAGAGAGCTATCAAGTCAATCATTATTTTCTATGGTGTTGAGTGTCTCTAGAAATAAGCCTTCAAGACTAAACACTACAACACCCAAGCCTTCAATTGCGAGACTTTTTATTATTACAATTGTTTAGCAAATTTTTAGGCAAGACTTGGTTAACTAAAAGAGTTGGAACAAAACATACCCAACTAAATACCCATGCAAACAAAATTTTACTACAATATAAAGACTCACTCCACCAATCTAATATCTTAACATTTACTACTAACTAGCATGGGTTTCTCAAACTTCAAAAGTCGGGAGTCTTAAGGCATACCTCTCATGATTGGTTACACTTATCTCTTCCCTTTTGATTTGCTTCTTGGAAACTCGAAGTCGATCACTCTCCTGCAAATATGTGAAATCCACAAGGAGAATAGAAAGGAAGGAAGAGGGAAAATAAAGATAAATGGAAAAAATCTTTTTGTTGTTTTTAAGAGAGGGAATTCAAGAATAGAAAATTGTTGGCAAAGCTCGGATAGAATGTATCGAAAACAAATACAAATAACTAAAGATGAAGTGTTGGGGAAACCAACACGAGTGCTTATCAACTCGAATTAAAAACATAACCTCAAAATAAATAAAAACAAATGAACGCCAAATAAAGATAATGAGGAAACTTTCCCAAGCTTAGGCTTTTGCAAGCCCTTCAAATCATTGTGGTGGCGGGAAAAGTCATAACTCCAATTCGCAAATTGATTTGATAAATTACTAGTTGTTTCTCGGAGGTTCAAGGAGAGGTTATGTATCCTCTCCACAGTTCCTCCAAGTTCTTGGAAATCTTGGTATGTAGCAAACCAGGTTGGTGGCTTCTAGGGTTGGTGTTGGTGTTGCTCAACCTGCAAGTCATATAGCAAACGTCCTTCCTCGATAGAGAAAAGTCCATTAGGCAAAGGAGCGGGGTAGAGACGCCCAACTCTAGCAATATGTAAGTAATAAACACCACCTCTCGTAGTGAGCATTCCACAAGCTTTTAAAGTAGAGAAACCACCACGTCGCTCACCTAGCATTGGTTGCAACTCACCTAGGTTGATGCCTAGGGCAATGGCAAGCAGGGAGATGACGCCTCCACCTGTGATTGGTCCTTGGCTTTGGGAGGATTGGTACTCTAGGTAGCGCACAAGAATTGCGCCCAAGTTGAGTGAAAAGTCGATCTTGTTGAAAGCAGTTTTTGCGAGGACTAAGATGTCCTCCTCATTGAGTCTCGTGAACTCATTTCGTGCCTGCAAGGTGTTAGCAATAACATAGAATAAATAGCGAATTGCAGGATGTTGAGTATTCTTCCCCTTGCTTACTCTAGAAGTGAAACTTACTCCATTGTAATAAAGTTCCGGGGAAGGGTCTATGCCAATAAAGGATGCACGTAAAGCATTAGCATTATTGTTTGGAAAATTAAAACATGTGCACCATTCATCTAGTGATAAAGCATAATTATTGTTCATAAGTCAGAAAGAAATCATGTCCTCTCCATGCCATGCTTTAACAGTGCTTTGCAAAGAACTTAGAAATTCAAGAGTTAACCAGCGATAAGTAGGCACATCATTGAATACAAAGTTTTGTAGGCCAACTCTATTGCAAAGTAAATTGAAGTCATTACAAAAACCGAGTTGATTCAATATAATGGGGTAAGCCCACTTTGTTGTCTTCACTTCTAGGTTCTTGATCCTGTTGAAGCAATCATGTTGGAGCTCATCCCTGAATTGTATCCCCGTGCATTCTTGAGCGGCATCCCAAGAAGAACTTGCTATAGCACAAGAACGAGTTTGGCTCCTTGTGTTCATCATCTAAAATAATAAGGAAAGATAAAAAATAAAACTTTTTGGTCCAACAATAATAAGCATAACATATTCCTCATCTTAGCACACTAAAAAGTCCCCTCAAAATAATAATCTAGGCAAGAGAATCATGGCAATTAGTTCATAGTAGGTCTCACCCTAGATTGATAATGATAACAGATCGAAAATAAATTTGCAAAAAGAAATTGGAGGATCGGAGGAGAAACATACCGTAGATCACTTGTGCGCAAGGAAATCAAACAAAATTAACTAGATATGAAGATCTCTTGAGGTTTTGAGAGAGTTTGGAGGTAGAAGAGAGAAAAAAGATTGAAGTTTTGGTGTTGGGGTACCTTCCCGTGGCGATTTTGTGGTCAGACGCAACTATACGGCCAAACTATACGGTCGAAACAATTTGTTACCGCCGTATAGTTGGTTTGATGTAAAAAAATTAGGGTTTTCACCTAGCGGTGCAACTATACGGACAGAGCTATACGGTCGTGATTTTTATCCCCGCCATATAGTTGGTCGTTGAACCTTCTGTAACCTGGAAAAGAAATTTTACAAAGGCCACGATAACTTATACGACCAGAACTATACGGCTGGAATTTTTATTCCCGCCGTATAGTTAGTTGTTAAACCTTCAGTACCTATGAAAGAAAATTTGTCGATGGCATAGATATCTATACGGCGAAACTATACACCTAGAATTTTTATTCCCGCTGTATAGCTGGTCGTTAAACCTTCTGTAGTCATCAAAAAATTTCTATTTCTTCGAGAATTCTTCCTTATCCTGAAACTTAGCGAAACACCTTGTTTTTGACAGAAAAATGACAGTACAAATTGTCAACCAACATCATCATGTATAAAGCAGGATTTTTAGTACTACCGAACTTCTTCTCCTCAACTGGAGCTTTCTAGCACTCTTTATTAAACATAAAACTTAAAGCACTCTTTTCATCATGCTTGGCTTTCTTCTTCCTGGGAAAATGAATAACAAAAGGATCCCGCGAAGGCAATTGAAGATTCATGTTCCCTTCATGTAGATTAATCAAAGCCTTAATAGTTCTTAAGAATGGACGACCTAATATAATAGGAGTAGTGGCATCCTCAAGCATGTCAACAATAACAAAATCAATAAGAACAGGACAACCTTTAGTGTATACTAAAGTATTTTCTTTAATCCAT
Source organism: Avena insularis (assembly GCA_023614405.1). Lineage (NCBI taxonomy): Eukaryota > Viridiplantae > Streptophyta > Magnoliopsida > Poales > Poaceae > Avena > Avena insularis. The sequence continues at coordinate 454,677,119 of CM042693.1, read as the reverse complement.
ACAGCTTGTTTGTAGGTAGAATCTGCTAGATGTAATTTTAACTCGGTGATTTCAAAGGAGCCAATTAACTTATTAAAAAGATTTTTTGTAATTGTTGAAACGCTTGCACCTAGATCAGAAAGTGCAGCTATCTCATCGGTCCCAATTTTAATCTTAATAGTAGGCTCAAATATATCATCAAGCTTCACATGTAATTTTTTAGCAATTTTCTTATATTCTTCCTCAAGATCATGTACCTTTATTGCTACCTGATTAACGAAGTATTGATACATAGCTTCCTCATTTCCTTCACTTACCGGAATCTTGATATTGATCCTTTTTACAAGATCTTCAACGGTGTAATTCGGTGAAGGAGTGTTGGGGATATACTTTCCGGGTATCCTCACAGTTCCTCACTGATCAGGGTGGCCCACTTCGGGTTAGAGCTTTGCTTCATGGGCGGCCCAGTCAGGGAGAAAGACGGAGTCCAATCCGGCTACGGGAAGGCCCAGAAGACTTACCGACTTATGCCCATATTGTTACTTGTAGTTCAAGATGTACTCTGTAACCGACTCTTAGTCGTAGCCGGATAGATCTCTCCTGTAAACCCTAGGCCGGATATCTATATAAGCCGTCCTAGGGAGAGCCTTTAGGGCACAACCCAATACTTTAGACCCTTAACTCACACAGGCAAAACCATTGTAACCCATATTCCGGCTTTGCCGTATTACTGGATTGCTAGCAGGACTAGGATCCATCCAAAGCCAGCGGATTCGAACCTGGGTAAACTTGTGTGCTCACTGTCCCGGAACACCGTACGTCTCACACCCCTCTCTTCGGCATGCCTCGAGGACCCCTCATGGCGTACTTGTCCTCAATCCGACGACAAGGAGCATTACTATAATCAAGTTATTTTGGCTCCTACCTTTGGATTCTAATCATCTTGAAGTCTTTAACATGATTGGGCTTAGATTTACCTGTAATTTTAGCTAGAATGAGAGTTTGACTCTCGGTTATCTTACCTAGTTGTGCCTGAACAATCCTTGTTCTTTCTTGAAGGGCCTGCAAATCATTCCTCAAACTTACAGCTTGGTTAGATAATTTACCAAGCATAACATCATGGTTCTCCATTATTTTAACAAGGATATTGTTTTGCTCATTTTGTGAATCTATAAAGTACTTAAGTGTTTCTTGGAGACTACCATTACTTGTTCCCATATTATTATTAGAGTTACCTGCACGACTAGAATAATGTTTCTGAAAATTAGGATTATAATTCTTCTTCCAAGTAGGGTTATAATCATTACGAGCTATGACGTCTATTTCTTAAATATTTGATTTTGGGATAGCTCTTACCTGGTTTTCCTTACCTTTTACGGCTAATATGAGCTCATCCAGCTTAGCATTGAGTTCTTTGTTTTCTTGTGGTGAGACAGAGTTCACCTTCTTCGTGTTTGATCTATCCACATGCCACCGGGCATGGTTGTCTTGCATATTGTCTAGCAGCTGCTTTGCTTTGGTAATATGTTCCTCTAGCTGCAGTATTAAGCATAGACTTAGACACAGGGTTAAGAGCATTATAAAATAAATGAAGAATTAACCAATCTTCCATCCCATGACTGGGATAGTTTCTCATGCATTCTTTCATCCTCTCCCATGCAAGCACTAGTGGCTCATGTTTTTCCGGTCTAAAACCAGTAATATTAGATCTTAGTTGCATAGTCGTTGTAGGTGGGAAAAATTTAGTCATAAATAAAGAAGTACACTCCACCCATGATGCAATAGTATTTCTAGGCAAAGATACCAACCATTCTTTTGCTCTTCCTCTAAGAGAGAAAGAAAATAAGTGCAATTTGACTGAATCGGGGTCAACATATTTTATGCGCGTCATATCACATATTTTAGTGAAAGTGTTCAAGTGCATACCTGCATCCTCAACACCAGAGCCTCCAAATTTATTCTATTGAACCAAACTTAAATAGTGGGGCTTAATTTCATAATCACCAGCTGTAATCGCTGGCTGGGTAATAGGAGTACACAAATAATCATTGTTGGGAGTTGAAAACTCCCCAAGCTTCTGTTCAGCTATATTTCCTATGTTATTGGGTTTTCTTAGACAAAGACTTATGATAGTAAAAACAAGAATTTAAAAGCAAACTATTTTTTTGTTTTTTCAAATAAAAACTGAAAGCAAATTAACAAAATTAAAAACAAGAATTAAAACTAGCAAGGTTCCTACTAACCTCACCAGGGTAGCTATTGCTTCCTCGGCAACGGCGCTAGAAAAAGGGTTGGTACCTTCGATCCGTACTACAGATGTAGTATAGATCTTTTTCCCTAGAAGACCTAGGTTATCGAATCCTCGGGAAGCAGAAAGCATAGTGAAGTTAATTTAACGGACCTTCGGGATTTTTAGAATTCTTTTTGTGTTTTATCGTACCAAGAGTTTGCTGTCTTTTGTTGTTGTCAATGATGTAGAGAGAGGGCCTAGGGCTTTTGGTTTCACCTGTAGCTATGCAAAACATTTGATGGGAATAAAAGATAATAATAAAGTATGCATGTAATTGTTAGAGCAAGATAATTATATGTGAGCAGTGCATCCATAATTGCTATTGCCTCCACAACTACTTATAGCAATAACCTACTAGTCTCATGCATAGAAGAAAGAGAACTAATGATATGCATAGTGATGTCACCATTAATCCCAAGTAAATCCCTCACATACAGCCGTACTACCCCTTCTATCACTGGGGTTCCCAACCTGCAGATTAGTCATTACTCATACTCCCTATACCTAGCTCAATCCTCGGGGGCTTGGATACCTTACAAGTCCTTGGATTGATGCAAGAGAGGATACAATAATCATCATGTCATACAAACTAATACATGCTCCCATCTATGATACATAACATGCACAAAAGCTACATGGCTAGGTCGAAGCCCTTAGCCCAATGAGAATTACTCACGCATAGAGATGAAATCAACAATCATAAACATTGCAATGGAAATCATGATATTGATAGCAAATAGTCTTACAATGTCGCCAATCGAAGAAGAGATCTACTATTACAAGTGGTGGAATATGGCTATGGTCGTGGAGAAGGGTTTGGAGATTAGATCTAAGTCTATTCCTCTAGCGACTCTTCGGTGTTACGGATGCCGGTTTCTGGGGTTCTCCGGGGCGTCTCCTTCTCATCGCCCGAAGCCCCTTTATATAGAGGTCCCTTCACAAAGGTTGTTCTGTTTGACCTAGCAATGTCGATGGCAACTATATGACCAGAATTTTATTCCTGTTGTATAGTTGGTCATTAAAGCTTCTGTCTCCACTTCACGACCCCTGGTTTCTTTGGTTTTTTAGAAATCTCGTATCTTTGACTTTAGTGTTGTGATTCCCATCATCAAACGTCATTATCTGCGTAGGAAAAATAGAAAGAAGGATTGCATACCCCTTTGATTATTAGGCATTAGTGGTAGGGTTTAGAGAGACATTTCATCAAAAATATGAATAATATCTAGTTTAAATGTGGATGTAGATGACTATATTTCATAGCCATCAGTTATTGCCCATGGACCCAGTGTAAAAAAGCAAGCCTATCCTCTTTCTCCAACTCTAGAAGTCGGGAAATAATGTTAGGATGTCCGATGGTGCCTTCTCCTGGCCCTTATCAACATACGAGCAGGGGATCCCATGAACGCCCCCCGACGCTCGCTCCAAGACATCACCACCTCAGGACCTTGCAAAAGTTGATTAAGGTGCATCACCGCAGAAATGTGCCTCCCCCGGGGGCGGGAATCATCACTAGTAAGGAAAACCTCACCGTCGACACACCTAATATGCCTACCGCCGGTGAGTTTGGTCTCGCCGGCGGTAATGGCACAACAATACCATATCAAGACACTAGCCTAGAAACAATCTAAACTAGTCGCCTCTAATTTACCAATTGCAAGTTTTACGTGGCTTAGGGCTTTCGGAGATAGAACCGGTCTTACCTACGAACATGAACCACAACGAGGATAACCAAGTTATTAGCAACTCATTGTAACTCAGATATTGACTATAGTAGGAGAGACAGACACCCGCCATCCACTTGTGCAAAACTAGTTGCATGTCAGTCGTGGAACTGGTCTCATGTACGATGGCATGTAAGGTTGGTCCGGGCCGCTTCATCCCACTATGCCACCAATATCAAAAATACATAGAAGATGCAATAACATGATCATCATCGCCCACATATAAACATATGTGTACTACCCATGCAAAGCACCTACACATAGATCAGGCTCTGATACCACTATTGGGGTTCACAGCATAGAAAACAAAAAAATTCCTACGATGAGAACTATATGCCAAGATCTATCTACTAGATACAGAGCAACGAGTGGATATACATCCATGGAGAACTTACCCTCGAAGACAACGTGTTTTGTTAACGAGTAGGAACTCGTGGATGATGTAGTCATACGCTTGCCAATCTCAAGATCGTGATGAAGTCCAGCAGGTCCGGCTCCAGCACGTCCATCAGATCCAACTCCAGCAAGTCCAGCACGTCCATCAGATCCAACTCCAGCAAGTCCAGCACCACCAAGTCTAGCACCGCAAAGCAACGGGGCATCCATGGTCGCACACACGCCCGGTACCCCGACAACCTCCGTCCCTCGCTCCAGCAAAGCAGCAGAAGCAGCAAATCCTTTCGAGATAAAGCCACCGGGAACATGTATCTCGCTAATCCGAGACCATGGGGAATAATACTAGAGAGGGAGAGAGATCCTTCATGAGGAGGTGTGAGGAAGGAGTGAGAGGGGGGCCTTTTATAGGAGGAGGGGAGGGTGTCCCTTCACCTCCCCCATTCATGTGGTGGTAAACCCCTCCACATTAAAATGCCCCTTCACATTCTCTTTTAAAGTCTCCACTTTAAATGCATTAAAATTTATCCAAATTTAATGCTCTCTCATTTAATAAAACTCTTTTATTAATTTTATTCAGAATTTTGTTAATTACTATAATTAACAAACATTCACATAAAACCCCCTGCAACATTTCAATATTACATGTAGAACCAATTTCAGCAATTTCACCCGAAACAGTTTTGGTGTCTATTGAAATAATTCCAGCGCTTTCTTAAATCTTTATCTAAAACATATTTGCTCCAAATGGTGTCGGTATCCCTTAAGTGTGTCACCCTACGGTTCACGAATAATGCAGACATGATCGAGACCTCTCTCAGATCAATAATCAGAAGCAGGACCTAGAGATCCATACTGACTCCTACATATTCAACGATGACTTCGGTGATCGTGAGAACCTTTAACGCTAGTAACTAAATCCCTTTGTCTCGCGATATATTACATGTCCGAGATTCGATCATCGGTATATCCATACCTAGTTTGATCTCATTGCCGACATGCACTCTTTTCTCGTTCCCGTGATATAACATTCTAGTGATCAATCACTTGCTTGCAAGCTATCTTAATGTGATATCACCGAGAGGGCCCATAGTATATCTATCCATCATTAGGATGGACAAATCCCACTCTTGATCCATGAGCCTCAACATAACACCTTTGTAGCACTGAACCCACCTTTATAGTCACCCTGTTATGGTGTGACGTTTGATGTTATCAAGATACTCTTCCGATGTCAGCAATTAACATGATCTCATGGTCTAAGGACTAAGATTACTTAGTATGATATTATAGCAATATAAACATAATGACTTTGATCGTAATGCTATACTTAGGATGAATGTTCATCACATGATTCCACCAATGTTGTGACCTTGTTATTAACAACATCCAATGTCCATGATCAAGAAACCTTGATCATCTTGTTAATCAACGAGCTAGTTTATATGAGAGGCATTACTAGGAACTTTGTATTTTGTTTATTAAACACACATGTATTAACGTTTCCAATTAATACAATTATAGCATGCAAAATAAACATTTATCATAAACATGGAGTAAGATAATAACCACTTTATTATTGCCTCTCGGGCATATTCCCTTCAGTCTCCCACTTGCACTAGAGTCAATAATCTAGTTTGTAAACTTGTATATACAACACCTAGGTGTTGAATATACGCGTTTGCTAGTGGTTAACATAATCTCCGAATCTGACATTTTCAGGTCCGTGTGTATTTCCATGTCTTTGCGTCTCTACGCATCACTCATCTTCAAATGAGATGGCATTGTATAAATTTGGTCCTTTGGTGTGACCTTTAGTTCGTTCGGGTTAAAATATGTTGATATTATTGTCATATAATATACCTTCATAGTATTAGCCCACTTTGAACCACACCTAGTTTGATAACAAACTGCATAACACAAATGCCCTCCTTTGCTGCTACTATAGCAGTCATATACTTAGTCTTTTGTTGTAGTATCCGTCACAATGTTTCAACTTTGGAACTTATCCAAATCCATCATGGAACATCTTTCCATTACATTGTGCCACCCATAGTCTAAATTGAGATAAATTTAATTTGTATCTTGTGACAAATCAATGTAACACTTTACAATAAACTACCTTTAACTATTTGTCACTTATACATGATATATTCTTAGTTCTTCGAAAGCTCATAAGAATAACTTTACTATTGTCCAATGATCATCTTATGAATCATTCTGGTATGTGCTCATAACATTTAGAGCATAGGACATTCTGGATATATACATATCATGATATAATCGATCAAAATCTTGATGTGATTTTACTCACCAAGTGTTGAAACACTTGAATCTTGATACAATCCTTTCCATGCAGCAAGAACCTTTCTTGTTGTTTCCATATTGAACCCTTTCAATATCTCATATATGTATGTCTGGCACAACCATATTAGCGCATCAATCTATCCATATAGATATTGTTGCCAAATATTCCGGTTTTGCCCAAGTTCGAAATCTTAGTTTAATGAAATTCTTAACTTGTGTCAATACAAGATACATCATTTCCAATCAACAATATGTCCTCTACATAATGTATTAGAAATATGTCTCAGCGCTCCCACTTAATTTCTTACAAATGCAAGCATCTTCATCATCTCCGATGAAATTAAACTCCTTTAACATTTTCATCATGGTGAAGATTCCAACTCCGTTATGCTCACTTCAAATATTGAAGTTTGCATGCCCTTTTAGCATCCTTTGAATTAACAAAACCCTTCAGACCGTGTCTTGTACACGTCCTAGGTAACCATTCTATTAGAAGAACATTGTTTTGTTTGTTCAACTACCATACATCAAATTATATGTAGTGGTTGCTACATTAATCCGTCAAGACTAAATATCACTATGAAAGATCAAATCTTGTCATAGTAAACTCCTTGAACATTGTCATAAACTTCTTTCTGACATGTCGACTATTTCATAGATGTTAAACATCCATGTCTATTTCTTTATAGATCCAAACACAACCGATAGGCTTTACGCCTTTCCAGAGGGTCTTCCAAGTTTAGAAACTTGATTTCTCGTGTATGGATACTATCACGGATTCTATGACTTCTAGTCATTTTATGGAGTCAGGGCCCATCATTGCTTCTTTGCATGTAGTTGGTTCATCATTGTCAAAACAATAACGACTTGCTTATCAAATCACACTATTTGATTCTTATCGACCCACACGGTTCAATAGGAACTCTAATCTCCGATATCAAAACCTTTGTAATCACGGGAGCCATGAGCATTGTGGCCGCCACCGGGACACTTTCCGGCGCTGCGCTACTTAGCACATATAGCTAAGGTTCAACAACCTTATCAAAGTTCTATTGTCCTCCCACTTAACTTTTCACGAAAAATTCCTTCTCAAGAAACTTGACGTTCCAAGTAACAAACTCTTTTGTCCTCGGTGTTATGGAGAAATTCCCAACAAATTCTTTGGGATAACCTACAAAGACGTGCTTATCCGACTTTGGTTGTAAACATTTTACTTATGCATAGCATACCAAAATTTAAGAAAAGACAATTTGGGTTTTATCCCAAACCATAACTTATATGGTGTCATTTCAATGGATTACGATGGTGTTCTTTTCAGTGTAAAAGCGGTAGTCTCTAAAGCTTCAATACTTAAAACATAATGGCAGTTTTATAAATGACACCTTTGATCCTACCATGTCAAACATGGTTTGGTTTCATCTATCGAATATTCCATACTCCTATGTTTTATAGGGAAACACAAATCATGGAACAATTCCTCAAATCTTAAGTGTTTTCCTAAACATGTAACTCAAATATCTTCCTTTATGATCAAATCATAAACTCTTTTATTTTCTTGTTACAATGATTTTTCACTTCATCTTGAAAGACTTTGAACAATTTTCAAATGTTTCATACTTCTTCCTTATTAAGTAAATATATAGATATATTCACTCAAATTTCTGGAGAAAGCATATGAAGCAAAAAGATCCATCGCATATGGCTACATATAATGGACTATATACATCAATATGTATAATATCCGATAAGTTAGTCACCCGTTCCTCTTTGGCCTATGGACAGAGTTTCAATTATCTCGAGGAGAGTCTCACAAGCGTTAGTTGATCAAAATCAAAGACTCCAAAAATCCATCAACATGGAGTTTCTTCACGTTTTCTTTCCAATATAATTTAAACAGCGATGTCACTTCATAAGTGATCTTTCAATCATTTGTCTTGCGACATTTTAGCAATAGTGTTTATGGATGTGATTTCTGCCACTAGACTTGTAAAAGTTCATCCATCCTATATGGAATACAGTAATTATTTGAACAACCATTGTTCTCATAATACCGGAACAAAATAACAATTATTAAAAACAAATCTTGAAGGCTAGGTTTGACGACAACGAAAAACACAATAACACTTTATTTGTTTTTGATGAACATCATCACTTATTCTCTTGCTAGTTGCTTAGGCCATTGCATTTCATGAATTGCGTTGTCCTGTATGACACTTCATACCAACCAATTCGGTATCCAATACCTCAGAACCACATTGTTTAACAAGCAAGGAATACAACCATAACATGTATATCTTCCATATACCTAAGTTGTACATCTCCAACCTTTTCTTTTCTGCCAAATACTTTATAGATTCTCTTTCAACAATTCATTTTCTTTTAAAAGAATCTATCAACATTAATAGTGGTGTCATTCACATGACACATAGTACAAAGTGTATATAGTCAAATACTAATACCTTTAGACTTGCACTTTGAAGTGGATCACCATCATCAAATGTTTGGTGTTCTTTCAAAAATCCATTCTTTAGTCATCTATAAGTGTAGTAAACATTTTACTTACATCTTCTATTCATCCTTATCATGACAACTTTCATGATCAAGCTACTATAGCCTGTAAGGAAGAATCACGAGTATAATGTTAGTTCCCAAAACCTTTTGGGAGATCCAGATTCCTAGCATCTCCATCCTTCACAAATTATCATACAATATGAGAACATGTATTTTGCTAAATTATACTCTATCATAATGCAACCAAAAACATTGTTTCAGATATCACAATATCTTTCACACATGATGGTTTCTGAAACAATTTTCAGCTCCTATATAATCTTGATATTAAAACAACTTTTGAATATCAATAATCATGGAGGCAAGCATGATAATTAAGATACTAACATTGGAATTCTCACTCTTCATTTAATACTACTTATTAAACTTTATGGAGTAAATAGAGTTTGTTGAAAGTTTGTAATAGGACTTATAAATTTTAAATTGACATTCAAAACAATACGATACCAGTTCATAAAGTAAATATCTAGAATTCTATAGTTCTATTATCTCAATTAAAACTAAGCATAAGGTAGTGAACAGACGCCAATGACTACAACAAATTATGCAAATTCACTTCGATTTAGTTTATGACAAATTGAGTTCGACTAATCCAAATTAGAAATGAACTCCCACTCAAAAACGACATCCCTCGTGCCTTTTTGGTGACTACATGAACCAAATACACTACACCAAGTCCGATCATCACGTGAGTTGGTGTAGCTTCAAAGGCGAGCATCAATATGGGCATCATATCAACTATATGACTCATGCTTAACCTTTCGGTCCGTGTTCTGATGCCATGTCTATACATGCTAGGCTCGCCAAGTAAGAACCTTAGTACTCGCGTGTGTAAAACTGTCTTACACCCGTTGTATGAAAGCGTAGAGTCGAGTACACCCGATCATCACGTGATGTCTCGAAACACGATCCATACAACGGTGCATACTTAAGGAAGAACACATTTTTATCTTGATATCTAAATGAGGGATCATCTTAAAATGCTATTAAAACGCCAAACTAGCAATATAAGATTGAAACATCTAATGTGTAAAGTGAGATGATATGGTCCATGCATTTGATCTCTATCATATGCATCATGGTATGATCTCTATCATTCCTTTGTGTGTAAGGCCAAGGTCTATGGAACTTATACGTTGAGTGTGTTGTAAGAGTATCTATCATACATCTACTTACAACAATACCATATCAAGACACTAGCCCAACAACGATCTAAACTAGACGCCTCTAATTTATCAATTGCAAGTTTTACGTGGCTTAGGACTTCCGGAGATAGAACCGGTCTTACCTACAAACATGAACCACAACGAGGATAACCAAGTTATTAGCAACTCGTTGTAAATCAGATATTGACTATAGTAGGTGAGACAGACACCCGCCAGCCACTTATGCAAAACTAGTTGCATGTCAGTCGTGGAACCGGTCTCATGTACGATGACATGTAAGGTTGGTCTGGGCCGCTTCATCCCACTATGCCACCAATATCCAAAATACATAGAAGATGCAATAACATGATCATCATCGCTCACATATAAACATATGTGTACTACCCATGCAAAGCACCTATGCATAGATCAGGCTCTAATACCACTATTGGGGTTCACAGCATAGAAAACAAAAAAATTCCTACGATGAGAACTATACGCCAAGATCTATCTACTAGATACAGAGAAACGGGTGGATATACATCCATGGAGAACTTACCCTCAAAGACAACGAGTTTTTTTAACGAGTAGGAACTCGTGGATGATGTAGTCGTACGCTTGTCGATCTCAAGATCGTGATGAAGTCCAGTAGGTCCGGCTCCAGCACGTCCATCAGATCCAGCTCCAGCAAGTCCATCACCACCAAGTCCAACACCGCAAAGCAGCGGTGCATCCGTGATCGCACACACGTCCGTACCCCGACAACCTCCATCCCTCACTCCAGCAAAGCAGCAGAAGCAGCAAATCCTTTCGAGATAAAGCCACCGGGAACATGTATCTCGCTAATCTGAGACCATGGGGAATAATACTAGAGGGGGAGAGATCCTTCATGAGGAGGTGTGAGGAAGAAGGAGTGAGAGGGGGGCCTTTTATAGGAGAATGGGAGGGTGTCCCTTCACCTCCCCCATTCATGTGGTGGTAACCCCCTCCACATTAAAATGCCCCTTCACATTCTCTTTTAAAGTCTCCACTTTAAATGCATTAAATTTCTCCAAATTTAATGCTCTCTCATTTAATAAAACTCTTTTATTAATTTTATTCAGAATTTCGTTAATTACTTTAATTAACAAAAATTCACATAAAACCCCCTGCAACATTTCAATATTACATGCAGAACCAATTTCAGCAATTTCACCCGAAATAGTTTCGGTGTCTATTGAAATAATTCCAGCGCTTTCTTAAATCTTTATCTGAAACATATTTGATCCAAATGGTGTCGGTATCCCTTAAGTGTGTCACCCTACGGTTCACTAATAATGCAGACATGATCGAGACCCCTCTCAGATCAATAATCAGAAGCGGGACCTGGAGATCCATACTGTTGGGTCCGCAACATAGAAAACAAAAAAATTCCTACGATGAGAACTATACGCCAAGATCTATCTACTAGATACAGAGCAACGGATGGACATACATCCATGGAGAACTTACCCTCGAAGACAACGAGTTTTGTTAACGAGTAGGAACTCGTGGTTGATGTAGTCGTCGCTTGCCGATCTCAAGATCGTGTGGAAGTCCGAGCGCCGCAAATCAGTAGCGCATCCGTCCTCGCACACACGTCCAAGCCACCAGACAACCTCCACCTCCTCGCTCCAGCGAATCAGCGGAAGCAACAACTCCTTTCAGACGCAAGGCCACTAGGAACATGTATCTCGCTAATCCGAGACCATGGGGGAATATCTAGAGAGGGAGAGAGATCCTTCACGAGGAGGTGTGTTTTGTGAGAGGGGAGAGGGGCTTTATATAGGAGGAGGGAGACCCTCCTCCCATCGCCAGCGCATGCGGGGGGGGGGACTCCTCCCCTCCTTCATTCATGTGGTGAACCTCCACTCACATAAACATGGCCTCCACCCAAAATCCCACTCACATGTATTTAATTTCCACCAAATTAAAAGCAACTCTCAATTTAATAAAACTCTTTTATTTATTTTATTCAGAATTTTGTTAATTACTTTAATTAACAAACATTCACATAAAACCCCTTGTAACATTTCAATATCACATGCAAAACCACTTTCTGCAATTTCACCGAAACAATTCGGTTTCTATCGAAACAATTCCTATTTCTATCGAAACATTTCCTGCGCTTTGCAAACCTTTTATCCGGAACATATGTGCTCCTAAATGGTGTCCGCAACCCTTAAGTGTGTCACCCTACGGTTCGCGAATAATGCAGACATGATTGAGACTCCTCTTAGATCAATAATCAGAAGCGGGACCTGGAGATCCATACTGACTCCTACATATTCAACGATGACTTCTGTGATCGTGAGAACCTTTAACGTCAACAATTTAATCCCTTTGTCTCATGATATAATACATGTCCGAGATTCGATCATCAGTATCCAAATACCTAGTTTGATCTTGTTACTGACATGCACTCTTTTCTCGTTCCCGTGATATAACATTCTAGTGATCACATCACTTGCTTGCAAGCTATCTTAATGTGATATCACCGAGAGGGCCCAGAGTATATCTATCCGTCATTGGGATTGACAAATTCCACTCTTGATCCATGAGCCTCAACATAACACCTTCATAGCACTGAACCCACCTTTATGGTCACCCTGTTACGGTGTGACGTTTGATGTTATCAAGATACTCTTCCGGTGTTAGCAATTAACATGATCTCATGGTCTAAGGACTAAGACTACTTTGTATGATGTTATAGCAATATAAACATAATGAATTGATCGTAATGCTATACTTCGGATGAATGTTCATCACATCATTTCACAAATGCTGTGACCTTGTTATTAACAACATCCAATGTCCATGATCAGGAAACCTTGATCATCTTGTTAATCAACAAGCTAGTCTATAAGAGAGGCATAACTAGGAACCCTTTTGTTTATTAAACACACATGTATTGATGTTTCCTATCAATACAATTATAGCATGCAAAATAAACATCTATCATATACAAGGAATACATAATAACAACTTTATTATTGCCTCTCGGGCATATTTCCTTCATCTCCCACTTGCACTAGAGACAATAATCTAGTTTATATAGTGATAAATCTAACACCCATGGAGTTACGGTGTTGATCATGTTTTGCCCTAGGAGTACTTTAGTCAGCGGATCTGCTACATTCAGGTTCGTGCACTTAACAAATCTTTATATCTCCATCCTTGACATGCTCGCGGATGGAGTGAAACCGCTTAATATGCTTGGAATTCTTGTGAGACCTTGGTTCCTTGGCGTTGGCTATGGCTCCATTATTGTCACAATAGATCACCATTGGGTCCAACGCACTAGAAACCACACCTAGTTCCGTTATGAACTCCTTCATCCAAACCGCTTCTGCTACCGCTTACGAAGCGACAACATATTCCGCCTCGTCGTTGATCCAGCCACCACAGGTTGTTTGGAGCTCCTCCAACTAATCGCTGCTCCGTTCAAGAGAAATACGTATCCGGATTGGGACTTAGAGTCATCCGGATCAGTGTCAAAGATAGCATCGACATAACACTTAGCGACTAGCTCTTCTTCACCTCCGTATACAAGAAACATATCCTTAGTTCTTCTCAAGTACTTAAGGATATTCTTGACCGCTATCCGATGTTTGAACTGGATCAGTTGGTACCTACTAGTCAAACTAATAGCATGTGCCACATCCGGTCTTGTACATAGCATGGCATACATTATAGAGCCTATGGCGAGGCATAGGGATCTTATCCATTATCTCTCTTTCTTCCGTGGCGGACTTTGAGTCTTACTCAATGTCTTGCCTTGCAACATAGGTAAGTACCCCTTTTTACTTCCGTCCATATTAAACTTCTTTAATATCTTATCAAGGTATGTACTCTGCGATAGCCCAATTAGGCGTCTTGATCTATCTCTATAGATTTTAATGCCTAATATATATGAAGCTTCACCAAGGTCCTTCATCGAAAATTTGCTGTTTAGATAACTTTTAACACTGTTTAATAGATCTATATCATTTCCAATCAATAATATGTCATCCACATATAATATCAGAAATTCCACATTGCTCCCACTCACTTTCTTGTAAATACAAGCCTCTCCATAAGTTTGGACAAATCCAAACTCTTTGATCACCTCATCAAAGCGGAGATTCCAACTCCGGGATGCTTGCTTTAGTCCATAGATGGATCGCTGAAGTTTGCACACCTTATCAGCATCCTTAGGATCGACAAAACCCTTAGGTTGTATCATATACAACTCTTCTTCAATATTACCATTGACGAACGCAGTTTTGACATCCATCTGCCATATTTCATAATCGAAATATGCAGCAATTGCTAACATAATCCTAACCGACTTAAGCATCGCTACGGGAGAGAATGTCTCATCGTAGTCAACTCCTTGAATTTGTCGAAACCCCTTTGCGACAAGTCGAGCCTTATAGATGGTTACATTACCATCAACATCAGTTTTTCTTTTGAAAATCCATTTATTCTCAACGGCCTTTTGATCGTGAGGTAAGTCCACCAAGGTCCAAACCTGGTTTTCGTACATGGATTCCATCTCGGATTTCATGGCTTCTAGAAATTTGTTGGAATCAGGGATCATCATCGCTTCTTCATACGTTGCAGGGTCATCTATTTCATCAATCATGAAATTCATAACAGGATTGCCGTACAGTTCAGGAGCTGCACTTGTCCTGCTTGACCTGCGAGGTTCGGTAGTGTCCTCTTTCGGAGTTTCATGATCAATATCATTAGCTCTCTCTTCATCACGTGAAGTCAACTCCGAAACAACTTCCGGTGCTGCGCTACTCGCCATTTCATGAAGAGAAGGTTCAATAACCTCTTCGAGTTCTACCTTCCAACTACTCACACCTTTCGCGAGAAACTCCTTCTCAAGAAAGGATCCATTCTTGGCAACAAAGACCTTGCCCTCGGATCTGTGATAGAAGGTATACCCAATCGTTTCCTTAGGGATCCTATGAAGACGCATTTTTCCGCTTTGGGTTCGAGTTTATCCAGTTGAAGTTTCTTCACATAAACATCGCATCCCCAAACTTTAAGAAATGACAGCTTAGGTTTGTTTCCAAACCATAATTCATACAATGTCTTTTCAACAGATTTAGATGGTGCCCTATTTAAAGTGAATGCAGCGGTTTCCAGTGCATAACCCCAAAATGATAGTGGCAAGTCAGTCAGAGACATCATAGATCGAACCATATCCAATAAAGTACGATTACGACGTTCTGACACATCATTACGTTGTGGTGTTCCGACAGGCGTGAGTTGTGAAACTATTCCACAGTCTTTCATATGTGTGCTAAACTTGTAACTAAGATACTCTCCTCCACGGTTGGACCGCAGAAATTTGATCTTTCTGTTACGATGATTTTCCACTTCATTCTGAAATTCTTTGAACTTTTCAAAGGTTTCAGACTTATGTTTCATCAAATAGATATACCCGTATCTACTCAAATCATCCGTGAAAGTAACAAAATAACGATATCCACCTCGTGCCGACACACTCATTGGTCCACACACATCAGTATGTATGATTTCCAATAAATCATGCCGTTCCATTGAACCGGAAAACGGCGTTCTAGTCATCTTGCCCATAAGGCATGGCTCACATGTATCAAATGATTCAAAATCAAGTGATTCCAAAAGTCCATCAGAATGGAGTTTCTTCATGCGTTTAACGCCAATATGACCTGGACGGCGATTGCCACATATATGCGTATATCATTATCAAGTTTAATCCTTTTAGCATCAACATTATGAATATGCGTAATACTACTATCGAGATCCAACAGAAATAAACCATTCAACACAGGTGCATGACCATAAAATATATTATTCATATAAATCAAACAACCATTGTTTTCAGACTTAAATGAATAACCACTTTGCATCAAACACGATCTGGATACAATGTTCATGCTTAGTGCAAGCACCAAATAACAATTATTCAGGTTTATAACTAATCTCGACGGCATATGGAGAGGCAGCGTTTCGACGGCGATCACATCAACTCTTGATCCATTGCCGACCCGCATCGTGATCTCATCCCTTGCTAGTTGTCGCTTGTTCCGCAGCCCCTGAACCGAGTTACATATATTAGCAACCGATCCCGTATCAAATACCCAGGTGCTACTGCGAGTACTAGTCAAGTACACATCAATAACATGTATATCACATATACCTTTGTCTGCCTTGCCGGCCTTCTTGTCCACCAAATACTTGGGGCAGTTGCGCTTCCAATGGCCAGTCCCCTTGCAATAGTAGCACTCGGTGTCAGACTTAGGGCCAGCTCGGGGTTTCTTTTCAGGCACGGCAACAAATTTGCCACCCTTCTTTCCCTTCTGCTTGCCTTTCTTGTCCTTCTTGAAACCGGTGGTCTTATTGATCATCAACACTTGATGTTCTTTCCTAATCTCCACTTCTGCAGTCTTAAGCATTGACAGAAGCTCGGGAAGAGACTTCTTCATGCCCTGCATATTATAGTTCATCACGAAGCTCTTGTAGCTAGGTGGAAGAGATTGGATAACACGATGTATGCCTAAGTCAATGGGAATCATTATTCCCAAGGACACAAGCTTATCGGCGTACCCAGACATTTTGAGTACATGCTCACCAACAGAGCTGTTCTCTTCCATCATGCAGCTGAAGAACTTTTCAGAAGCATTATAACTCTCTACGGCAGCATGGGTATCGAAAATCATTTTTAATTCTCCCATGGTATCAAAGGCATTGCCATTTTCGAATCGTTTTCGAAGTTCTGGCTCTAGCCCATACAATATGCCGCAATGAACTAAGTTGTGGTCCTCCTAACGAGTCACATAGACATTCTTTTCCTCGTCAGGGGCATCAGGAGCTGGTGGGGGGCCTAGCGGCGCCTCTAGCACATATTGCTTTTGTGCAGCAGTGAGGAGAATCCTCAAATTCATAGCCCAGTTGGTGAAGTTGCTACCATTCGCAGCAAGCTTCTCTTTCTCCATGAACACATTGAAATTAAAAGCAGGTGGTGCCATCTACAACAGAATTTGTAAAATATATTTAGACTAAGTTTATGATAGATTGAGTTCAACTAATCCAAATTACTAATGAACTCCCACTCAAAAACGACATCCCTCGTGTCCTTTTGGTGATTACATGAACCAAATCCACTACACCAAGTCCGATCATCACGTGAGTCGGTGTAGCTTCAAAGGCGAGCATCTATATGGGCATCATATCAACTATATGACTCATGCTTAACCTTTCGGTCCGTGTTCCGAGGCCATGTCTGTACATGCTAGGCTCGTCAAGTAAGAACCTTAGTATTTGCGTGTGTAAAACTGTCTTACACCTATTGTATGAAAGCGTAGAGTCGAGAACACCCGATCATCACATGATGCCTTAAAACACGATCCACAAAACGGTGCATACTTAAGGAAGAACACATTTTATCTTGATATCTAAATGAGGGATCATCTTATAATGCTACCAAAAGTGCCAATCTAGCAATATAAGATGCTAACATCTAATGTGTGAAGTGAGGTGATATGGTCCATGCATTTGATCTCTATCATTTGCATCGTGGTATGATCTCTATCATTCCTTTGTGTGTAAGGCCAAGGTCTATGGAACTTACCCGTTAAGTGAGTTGTAAGAGTATCTATCATACATCCACTTACAACAATACCATATCAAGACACTAGCCCAGCAACGATCTAAACTAGACGCCTCTAATTTATCAATTGCAAGTTTTACATGGCTTAGGGCTTTCGGAGATAGAACCGGTCTTACCTACGAACATGAACCACAACGAGGATAGCCAAGTTATTAGCAACTCATTGTAAATCAGATATTGACTATAGTAGGAGAGACAGACACCCGCTAGCCACTTATGCAAAACTAGTTGCATGTCAGTCGTGGAACCGGTCTCATGTACGATGACATGTAAGGTTGGTTTGGGCCGCTTCATCCCACTATGCCACCAATATCCAAAGTACATAGAAGATTACCATTGCTGGAGATTTCCGACGTTCCATTGAGTGCGCTTCGGCCGGGTCTAACCTAGCCGAGTCACTCGTAATTGCGCAAGAGAAAAGAAAAATCCAAGAGGTGGCGGCATTAGCTCAGTCTGCGCAACAGTATATGCCGGCAATAAGTAACCCGCATGGTAGCGTTTCGTTTCAAGCCGCAAAGGACACCAAGAAAATTCCAGTGGATAACATGTTCCCGGAGCGCACCATAACAATTGGTGCCGGGTTAACTGACAAATAGGAAAGCGAGCTCGTCAACTTCCTCCGTGAGAATCGGGACATTTTTGCTTGGTCTACACAGGACTTGCAAGGTGTTCCGAGGGAGTTGGACGAGCACTCTTTAAACGTAAGACCCGGAGCAAGGCCGGTGAAGCAACCTCTCCGACGCTTCGCCGAGGATAGGAGAAAGGTCATTGGTGACGAGATAGCTCGGTTGCTAGCAGCTGGATTTATCATGGAAGTGTTGTATCCGGATTGGCTCTCTAATCCGGTGTTGGTAGAAAAGAAGAAGGATGATCCCAACGTGGCAGTGGTTTGGCGTATGTGTATCGATTACACGAACCTGAACAAGGCGTGTCCAAAAGATCCATTTCCGCTGTCGAGGATAGATCAGGTCATCGACTCAACCGTGGGATGTGAACTGTTGTCATTCATTGACGCATATTCTGGTTTCCACCAGATACCTCTGAACCCGGATGATCAAATAAAGACTGCGTTTATTACCCTGTACGGGGCTTATTGCTATCGCACTATGCCGTTTGGTTTACGAAATGCAGGTGCAACGTACCAAAGATGTATGCAAAAATGTTTGCACGATCAAATAGGTCAAAACGTACAAGTCTACGTGGATGATGTGGTTATCAAGACCAAGGAAAGCGCAACGCTCCTTGACGACATAAGGCAAACATTCGCGAACTTGAGGAGATTCCGGATGAAGCTTAATCCGGAGAAATGTACCTTTGGTGTCTCGGCTGGGAAGTTACTCAGATTTCTCGTCTCCAGCCGAGGTATCTAAGTTAATCCAACTAAGATCCGAGCCATCGAACGAATGGAGCTGCCGAAGTGTCTCAACGATGTCCAGAAGTTCACTGGGTGCCTGGCCTCGTTGAGTCGGTTTGTATGTCGGTTGGGAGAAAAGGCATTGCCCCTCTACTAGCTCATGAAAAAGTCGGATAAGTTTGTTTGTACGCCACAGGCCGATGAAGCGTTTGCTCACTTAAAAAAGATGTTGGCCCCTGCACCAGTGTTAGCTTCTCCACTATCAAAGGAGCCAATGTTGCTCTACATAGCCGCAACTAACCGAGTTGTAAGTGCAGTGATTGTAGTGGAGCGCGATGAAGAGGGTAAGTCGGTCTGAAGGCGGTGTATTACTTGAGCGAGGTATTGTCTGCCTCAAAACAAAACTACCCGCACTTTCAAAAGGTGGCATACGGTGTCTATATGGCGGCAAAGAAGTTAAAGCACTACTTTGAGGAGCATCCCATCAAAGTGATATGCGAAGCCCCCATATCCGAGATAATGGGTAACAAGGATGCGAATGGCAGAATTGCGAAATGGGCAATTGAGCTAGCACCTTATGCGCCCCAATATGATAGAAGAGAAGCAATCAAGTCTCAGGCTGTGGCGGACTTTTTCGTGGATTGGGCCGAGGTACAATACGAACCACCGCCACCGGATCCGAACTACTGGAGGATGCACTTTGACGGATCGAAAACCAAAACCGGATTAGGCGTCGGGGTTGTGCTTACCTCACCAAAGAAGGACCAGCTGAAGTACGTCTTGCAGATCCATTTCGCGGCATCAAACAATGTCGCTGAGTACGAGGCTCTTGTGCATGGTCTCAAAGTGGCAAAGGAGATTGGCATACGTCGGATAATATGCTTTGGCGACTCAGATCTGGTGATACAGCAAGTGTCCGGAGTGTGGGACACCCTGGATCCAAGCATGGCACTATACAGATTTCATGTGCAGAAGATCTCGGGTTACTTTGAGGGATGCGAATTTCACCATGTACCCCACGTGGAAAACGAAGCTGCCGACATGCTGTCAAAGCTCGGATCGACCCGACAGGAAATTCCACCGGGCGTAGCATTGGAGCACCTCAGAAAACCATCTATCATGCCGTCCCCAGGAACCGACTCGATCTATGTCCCGGAAAACACGGAATCCGGAGCTGAGCCCATGGACATTGACATGGGAGGTAGCACGCCAAACCCGGGGACTACCTCGGAAAACCTGGGGACTGCCTCAGTAGACCCGGGGACTACCTCGCTAGACCCGGGGACTGTTCAGCATGATCCGGCTAAAGTTATGCCGGTGGATCAGATGGAAATTGATGAGGAAATGTTCCCTACGCGAGCGATACCAGCTTGGGCACTGCCTATATTCCAATTCTTGAAAGATGGAACGTTACCCACCGAGGAAGTGCTAGCCAGGCAAACTCAGAAGAGAGCCAAAGCTTACACAATCATCAATTCCGAGCTGTACAAACAAAGTGTAACCAACATCCTCCAGCGGTGTGTTGACCCGGAAGAAGGACTTAACATCCTCCGAGATATACACCAAGGAGAATGCGGGCATCATGCCTCATCCTGAGCCTTAGTGGCAAAGGCGTTCCGACATGGATTCTACTGGCCAATTGCCTTGGAGAAAGCAGAAGATCTGGTAAGAAAATGCAATGGTTGTCAAAGGTACGCCACCAAGACACATATGCCTATGTCGGAACTCAAGACCATACCAATTACATGTCCATTTGCTGTATGGTGCTTGGATATGGTTGGCCCGTTCAAACCAGCGAAAGGAAACATGACACACATTTTGGTCATGGTGGACAAGTTTACAAAATGGATCGAAGTGAAGCCTATAAGAAAGTGTGATGGAGCTACGGCCGTGACATTTCTCAAAGACATCATCTTGAGATACGGTTATCCACACAGCATTATAACTAATAATGGAACAAATTTCACGGAAGGAGCATTTGCGCGCTTTTGCCGAGACAAGAGGATCCGACTCGACGTAGCCTCGGTAGCCCACCCCGCATCGAACGGACAAGTGGAAAGATCCAACGGATTAGTATTATCCGAGATAAAACCCCGACTCATTGAGCCGCTGCAAAGATCAGTGGGGTGCTGGATAGAAGAACTACCAGCGGTATTGTGGAGTTTAAGAACAACTCTGAATCGATCAACAGGCTATACGCCATTTTTTATGGTATATGGGGCAGAAGCTGTATTACCAGCCGACATAGAGCATGATTCACCCAGGGTCACCCAATACACAGAAGCCGAAGTGCAAGAAGCCCGGCAAAATGATGTTGATCTGCTGGAAGAAGCGAGAGAACTGGAACTGTCCAGATCCGCCATATATCAGCAAAATCTCCGACGCTATCATAGCCGGAAAGTGTGCCCCCGAGTCTTCCGGGAAGGCGATTTGGTGCTCCGGTTGGTACAACGTACTGCTGGCATGCATAAATTATCCCCCCCATGGGAAGGACCATTTATTGTGAGCAAAGCATTGCACAATGATTCCTAATATCTTATAGATGCAAAGCCACAGGAAAAGAACAAGGCGGACAGGTCCGGAGAGGAATCGAAGCGACCGTGGAATGTAGCACTACTTCGTCCCTTCTACACTTAGCTAAGAAGCATATGTATCTGAGTCATCTCATATGTCGGTATGTATGTCGGCAATGAGCTTATCAATGAAATAGCGGAGCCTCGAGCAGTAACTCGGGCGCTGCCTTAATAATGGTTGTTGTTACTTTTTATGCGTTAGCTGGAATGACTCGTTTTACTTAACCCGGATTAGTAATGTGTGAGCACCAAAAACCCAACCCTTCGACTTGCTGCTGTCCAACAAGAATTGGCTGCATGGCAAGCAAGGGAACAAGTTTGGAATTGCGTAGCACATGAAAAACCACTAAGGAAACGGACTTATTCGAGCTAACGTTTGTTTTCTCGGACTAACCCCGTATTTATTTTCAAGTTATTATGTTGAATTACGTTGAGCCGAGCCTCAAAGTTTCTAAGTATTGTTAAAACGATTCTTGAAGCTCGGATTCGTAAGTCGTAAAACCGAATCAAGGTAGACACGGATCGAGCCAGAGAATTGGACGAACAAGAAAAGGAAACTCGGGGATTACGCCCAAGTTAATACAGAATACAAACATAGTAGCAAAATATCATGTATTCAGCATACAATTGCACCCGACATACCGGGGATCTGATAAATTTTCAAGTTTTTTCATCTAAGGAGCGGCAGGAGGAGGAAGTTCGGCGTCATCATCACTGTCTTCAATATCTGAAGCAGCATCTTCTCCATCCTCCACGTTCTCCATATGCTCGTCCCCGCCGGACTCCAGAAAGCTCGGCCCCTCAACCTAGTCATGGATTGGAGAATATTCAACGAGGCTGTAGGCGCAAGCCTGGCGCTGAGCTACCCACTCCGGATCATCGGTCCATTTGGATCCGGTGCGCCGGCGTGTGAGAAGGCTCAGGTCGATCTTCTCGTACCATGTAAGGATATGACGGAGGAGGGTATCTGCTGTGGCATGCCCGGCGGATTCTCTCCAGAGGTCAAGCTGTGTCTCGATTTCCAATAGCTTTTCAGCAAGGAGTGTGATCCTTTTTGGAGCGCTCTCGCTTGGCCAAAAGGTGTTGTAGATCCGGACCGCAACGTCGAGGAGATCTTTCCCATAGTTCTTAATGGTTTCCACCTGAGCTGACACGCTGACCAACAGGTCCTCCATGTCTAAGGGGATGCTCTCACCATCAGGAGCGACGGGAGTACCCCTCTCTCGGCGGAATTTGGCAACAACAGCACTCGTAATGGGAGTACCCTCAGGAAAGTGATCTGGAAACAAGGAAAGGGAAGATGCTAAAGCAAAGGCATATGAGCTAACCCAGAAAACTATGTCGGATAAGGGAAAGAAACTTACGTGAGATATGGCGGTGGATCCGGGTCAACTCCTTGATGTAATTGTCGCGTCTCTGGCGAAGTTGTTCAAGCTCAGCGAGCGCCGACCCAAGCTGGACCTCGGATTCTTTAAGCAGGTCCTGGTCCTTGGAGATCTGGAGAGTAAGGCGCTCACGCTCTTCGGTGAAGTTCTGGCCAACTTTTTGGAGCTCGGTTTTGTGTTGGGACTTCATCTTTTCCATCTCGGCCTTGAGCTTGGCTATCTTGTCGTCCTTGGTCCAGAGGAGGGCAAGCTCATCATTCTTCTTCTTCAGCTCATCTTGGTGCTGTCCTGCTTGTTTGAAAAAATGCAGCATCATATCAGGCACGGGCACACTATCCTCAAGCGATGCTGAAATAGTATGTTGACCTGGCAAAGCCGAGGAGTGAATGTTTGCCGAGCCAAGGAGAAGAAGAAATGTAAAACACAACAAGGTCGGGCAAAAGAGGACATACCTCGGATTTCCTCCAAGTTCTTACGCATAATTTTGTTCTCAGCCTCCACCCCGGCTGCAAAAAACCGAATTAGGAGGTTAGTCCGGCGGAAACAAGTGAAACAGAGAAGTACCGAGGGAGAAAATTACCCCTCTTTTCATGTTCTGCACCAAATGCAGCATGCTTGGCGCGTAGCATTTTGTGGGTATCAAGCAAGCGTTGGAATTCAGCGCTACGGCGGTTAGTGGTTACCTGAAAAAAGTACAGAAGTGTAAAATTAGCTTGGGGCATATTCGAAGTGTACAAGGTCCGGGCCAAGTGGAACTTAACCCGACTCTAGGTGTGTGCATATTCGAAGTGTACAAGATCCGGGCCAAGTGGAACTTAACCCGGCTCTAGGTGTGTGCATATTCGAAGTGTACAAGATCCGGGCCAAGTGGAACTTAACCCGGCTCTAGGTGTGTGCATTTTCGAAGTGTACAAGATCCGGGCCAAGTGGAAATTAACCCGACTCTAGGTGTGTGCATATTCGAAGTGTGCAAGATCCGGGCCAAGTGGAACTTAACCCGGCTCTAGGTGTGTGCATATTCGAAGTGTACAAGATCCGGGCCAAGTGGAACTTAACCCGGCTCTAGGTGTGTGCATATTCGAAGTGTACAAGATCCAGGCCAAGTGGAACTTAACCCGGCTCTAGATGTGTGCATATTCGAAGTGTACAAGATCCGGGCTAAGTGGAACTTAACCCGGCTCTAGGTGTGTGCAAGTCCGAAGTGTACAAGATCCGGGCCAAGTGGAACTTAACCCTGCTCTAGGTGTGTGCATATTTGATGTTTACATGCAGCTACGTTAGTTTTCTAATGAGCATCCGGCCGAGTAACAAGTTACTCCACCGGAGGCTCGGGGACTAATGGTTATTATCTACAGCATGTAAAGGAGAAACGGCATACCTCCATCATTCGCCCCGCCAGGTTAATTGCCTTAGCGGCAGTGTTCATCCGGGCGGAAAATTCCGCGGGGCCAAACTTCTCCGGGAGATCGTCGTTGTGGACGAACTCCGCCTTATTCGATTCATAGCGAACTTCGATAAGCTCTCGAGAATGCCGCTTCAGAGGCATATGGGGTGCCACCAAACCCTTTGCGTGAGCTTCTTTCCTCTCAACTAGGGCAAGAGCTGGGCTGGTGTGCAGAACCATCTGCTGCGCGTCAGCTGGCTCGGCAGGAACATCCTTCGCTGCTGGTGATTTCTTCGGAAGCATCGACAAAAGGGTTCGCTGCCCGGCCTGGACGGCCGCGGGCTTGGTGGCGTCCGGAGCTTTCTTGCCTTTAACTTGCTGGGAAGATGTGACCACAGTGGATTTGCCCTTTGAAGATGCTAGAGTGGTTCCTCGCCGAGCTTGGGATGACTCGGACGAGGCAGGCGAACTTGGTACGGGAGCTTTGGTAGCAGGACCGAGAGCTGCTGTTGGTTTCCTGGCTGCCGGGACAGGTGCTGGTTCAGAAGCTGGTACTGGAGCTGCTGCTAGCGCTGGAGTTGCGGTAGACTTGGTGGTTGCTGGTTGCGGCAATGCCGAATTGGCGGACGCCGTTGCCTCGGCCGAACCGACCCCTCCTGATCCGAGGTTGCGTTCCTCTTGATGAGGTACTTTGGAACCCGGAGCAGCCGCAGAACCCTTAGGAATAGGGCTTAGCGGACGTGACTCGTCGTCACGAGGAGGAGAAGGTGTCGTGGTGGTGTCACGGCAGATGCCATGGATAGGCTAAAGGTGGGGACTAATATGCGCTAGGGGAATCCAGGGAGGGATAGTAGAGTGATTCTCCACTCAGAAGCTTTGTATTGATGTTCTATCTCCAAGATTACAAGTGCTCCTTGAGTTGTATTGACAAGAGGAGGAATAAGAAACTCTCTTACTCTTGCCTACTATCTAGCCCAAGAACCCTAGATCCACTAGTGCTCAACCAACTAGAATTCTGCCAACCCCCTCTACCAGAACCCTAACCCCCCTTATATAGTGGTGGTTCGGTCCTGGCCTAGGGCATACGTGGAGGCATATTCCTAAGAATATGCCCCCTCCCAAAGTAGTAACCCAACATGGGTGCTTTTCCCCCGCGTCACACTTGCTTTAGCGACGTAGCCTCTGCGGCGCCCGCGTCAGCCGACGTGAGCGTTGTCACCCTTGTCAGCCACGATCCGGTGGTCCTGCCCTTGCTTTATTCGCTCATCCAGTACGTAGCGGACCTTCTTTTTTGACCAGAGAGATTCCTTCCTTCTCCTAGAAGCCAAGCGAGGATCCGGATCACAGTAGATCCGGCCACACCTATTCCTGCATATAAGTTAGACAAGCATTTCCGACTTACTCCTTAAGTCGGACGAGACAACGTTAGGCGTCCCCCCAGGCTCGGGTTACTCCATGATCCGGCCTGCCTTGAGGTGACTCGGCCAGCATCCGCTTTGACCTTGCCGACCCTCGGCTAACTCGGCCTTTATACCCCGGAGTGACCCTACCCGGGGGTATCCCCCCAACATTAGTCCCCGAAGTTGGTGCGGTCTTAGCGGCCTTGGTCGCTAAGGCCACATCAGGTTCATTCATATTCGAGCCTCGGACGTTTAGTTCCGGGTTAACTTCTTGTCTTGAATTATTCCAAGTTTTCACTTGCCGGCCGGGTCACCACTTCGGCTCGGATCCTATGGTTTCACTTTCCCTCTGCACATTTCAAGTTTTCACTTGCCGGTCGGGTTACCATTGTAGCTCGGATCCGGGCCTTGCTTCCTTCTCTCATACGCCAACTCACGTAAAGGTTAATCATTATGTTGCCTCATTTTAAGGGCACTGCCGGTAACCGCCGCGATGATCGTCAGTGATTACTGTGCGTGGGTTACGTCACGCCTGTCTCCTTGTTAACCGCAACTGCACGTCGTGTCATGGGATCATATTTACTTTGTGGCCCCCGGTGTGGCTTCTTTCTGATTGGCTGATGCCGGTGATACACGGCCACACCGTGTGGCTCTCCGGCGCAGCGCGATCCCACTCATCGATCATTGGGGGTAGTTAAATAGGGGAGGGCGCGTCCCTTAGCACTTTTCCATCTCCGTGCCCCTTTGCCCGTTCCTCTTCTTCTTCCTCGCGACTGCGCCGCCGCACCTTCTCCGCGCCTCCGCACCGCAGCCACCGCTGCACAACTGCTTAGCCACGGGTCCTCGTCAATCTAGACCACTGACCCCCACCGCCGCTAGCTCCAGCGAGGACAGCGGATACGAGATGGCGGAGGAGGAGCTCATCGTCGTCGAGCAGGAGATGGAGGAGGACACCGGCGCGGCGGACCGTGGCGCGTGGGCCGGTTCGTGGGTCTGGCAGGACGACATCGACTGGCTCTACCGGACCCGGCGTATTCCCACCGGCGTTGCCGCTCGTCTCCCCTCCTCGGAATTGCCCCCCTCACCCAATCCGGATGAGTTCGTTGTTTTCCTATCCCATTTCCAACGGGGATTTGGCCTTCCGGTGAGTGATTTCTTCCGGGACTGGGTCCGGACATATCATTTGCAACCACATCATCTCCCGGCGAACGCCATCACCTCTTTGTCCGCTTTCGTCTCTACGATCGAGGGCTACACCGGACTATGGCCCACGAAGGAGCTGTGGATCCGGTTCTTCGGCCTCCGTCACAACGTCGTCCCCAACATCCACGTTGAGTCGGAGGACAAGCAGCTCACTCAGTTCGGAGCTGCCTCGATCTCGCCCCGGAGATTTTCAATCTTTCCCCGGGTCACCGGGCTTGACTCCTGCAAAGGATGGGCCCGGACCTTCTTCTCCGTCCGGAACGAGGGTACCGAAGACTTGATTCGGTTGCTGCCCTACGCTCCGGGTCCCCCTGACACGGATTTCTAGGAGGAGGTCGCCAAGAAACCTATAGCTCTGGCCAACCAAGTCCACAAAAGGTTCGCGGAGCTGAAGAAGCTCGGATTGCGCAACGAGGATGCCATGATCACATTAAATGCGCAAGAATCTCTCCCCTCCAGCGGCGCACTCACAAGTTGTGCCACATGAGCTTCAGCCGCGACCCCAACCGAACCTCCTCGTTCGAGTTGAGCAATACGGAGATCTTTCGCCGGGTCAAGGCTCTTTTCACCACCCATAAGGATTTCTCCGCCGAATGGACATGGGGAATCGAGCATTACTGCCGTGACAGGCTCCCTCCCGCGGTAAGCTTCACGGGTTAAACTTATTTCAGATCAATTACGTGTCGGTTCTTATCATATTTTTGACTCTGCTCTTTGTGCTTTTTTCTCAGCTATTTCTCCAGCAAACCCTCGAGGATGGCACGGATCCGACCCTTAAGTGGGCCCCGGACCGAGAAATCCCGGATGAGGAGGAGCCGGACCAGGAGATGTTCCTCCCCACGACCGACGCCACCAAACGACCCAGCGGTAAATTCTCTTCTCTTAGAGATTGGCCCGACGATGAGGATGACTCGGATATCGACATGATTGAACCTGTTGAGGCTGTCCCTCTTTCTTTTGCCTTTCCGGCATCAGCTAACCCCGGTGGGCATATCCACGAGGATCCTCCACTCGCCACGGGCGAGCCGGTTCTGGTGGCGTCAAAGAAGAAGCGCGGATCCGTGTCAAGTTCTTCTTCCGAACCTTCTCAGCCTACCAAAAGGCAAAAGAAGGCCGGAGACAAGACTGCCTCCAAGCGGGCAGGTAAAGCCCCGACACAGAGGGCCCGGAAACCTAAGGAGGCCGAGACCTCAGATGCGTAAGTCATTTTTCACTGCGCAACAGACTTCCCCCTGCATCGGGGTAATTTCACTCCTGACATCATTTTCTTTTGCAGGGCTCCTGTGGAGGTCCCATAGAGCGGATCGAGCATCTCTTCTCCCCTTCGGTCTGGTCCTTCCCCTCCTCGTGACGACGAGTCACGCCCGCTAAGCCCTATTCCGGAGGGCTCTGCGGCTGCTCCGGGTTCCGCAGTACCTCCTCAAGAGGAACGCGACCTCGGATCAGGAGGGGTCGGTTCGGCCGAGGCAACGGCGTCCGCCACTTCGGCATTGCCGCAACCAGCAACCACCAAGTCTACCGCAACTCCAGCACCAGCAGCAGTTCCAGTACCAGCCACCGAACCAGCGCCTGTCCCGGTTCCGAAGAAACCAATAGCAGCTCCTAGTCCTGCTACCAAAGCTCCCGTTCCAAGTTCGTCTGCCTCGTTCGAGTCATCCCAAGCTCGGCGAGGAACCACTCCAGCAACTCCCAAGGGAAAATCCACTGTGGTCACATCCTCCCAGCAAGCTAAAGGCAAGCAGGCTCCGGATGCTGCCAAGTCTACCTCCGTCGAGGCCGGGCAGCGAACCTTGTCGTCAATGCTTCCGAAGAAGTCACCAGCAGCGACAGATCCTCCTGCCGAGGCAACCGATGCGCAGCAGATGGTTCTTCACACCAGCCCAGCTCTTGCCCTGATTGAGAGGAAGGAAGCTCATGCAAAGGGCTTGGTGGCACCCCACATGCCCACTGGCGAACGGTACCCTCCGAGCCTTATCGAGTTCGTCATGAACTGGAATAAGGCGGAGTTCGTCTACATCAACGATCTCCCGAAAAAGTTCGGCCCCGTGGAGTTTTCCGCCCAGATGAACACTGCCGCTAAGGCAATTAACCAGGCGGGGCGAATGATGGAGGTATGTCGTTTCTCCTTTACATGCTGTAGATAATAACCATTAGTCCCCGAGCCTCCGGTGGAGTGACTTGTTACTCGGCCAGATGCTCATTAGAAAACTAAAGTAGCTGCATGTAAACATCAAATATGTACACACCTAGAGCCGGGTTAAGTTCCGCTTGGCCCGGATCTTGTACACTTCGAATATGCACACACCTAGAGCCGGGTTAAGTTCCGCTTGGCCCGGATCTCGTACACTTCGAATATGCACACACCTAGAGCTGGGTTAAGTTCCACTTGGCCCGGATCTCGTACACTTCGAATATGCACACACCTAGAGCCGGGTTAAGTTCCGCTTGGCCCGGATCTCGTACACTTCGAATATGCACACACCTAGCGCCGGGTTAAGTTCCACTTGGCCCGGATCTCGTACACTTCGAATATGCACACACCTAGAGCCGGGTTATGTTCCACTTGGCTCGGATCTCGTACACTTCGAATATGCACACACCTAGAGCCGGGTTAAGTTCCGCTTGGCCTGGATCTCGTACACTTCAAATATGCACACACCTAGAGCCGGGTTAAGTTCCACTTGGCCCGGATCTTGTACACTTCGAATATGCACACACCTAGAGCCGGGTTAAGTTCCACTTGGCCCGGATCTTGTACACTTCGAATATGCCCCAAGCTAATTTTACACTTCTGTACTTTTTTCAGGTAACCACTAACCACCGTAGCACTGAATTCCAACGCTTGCTTGATACCCATAAAATGCTACGCGCCAAGCATGCTGCACTTGGTGCAGAACATGAAAAGAGGGGTAATTTTCTCCCTCAGTACTTCTCCGTTTCACTTGTTTCCGCCGGACTAACCTCCTCATTCGGTTTTTTGCAGCTGGGGTGGAGGCTGAGAACAAAATTATGCGGAAGAACTTGGAGGAAATCCGAGGTATGTCCTCTTTTGCCCGACCTTGTTGTGTTTTACATTTCTTCTTCTCCTTGGCTCGGCAAACATTCACTCCTCGGCTTTGCCGGGTCAACATACTATTTCAGCATCGCTTGAGGATAGTGTGCCCGTGCCTGATATGATGCTGCATTTTTTCGAACAAGCAGGACAGCATCAAGTTGAGGCGAAGAAGAAGAATGATGAGCTTGCCCTCCTCTGGACCAAGGACGACAAGATAGCCAAGCTCAAGGCCGAGATGGAGAAGATGAAGGCCCAACACAAAACCGAGCTCCAAAAAGTTGGCCAGAACTTCACCGAAGAGCGTGAGCGCCTTACTCTCCAGATCTCCAAGGACCAGGACCTGCTTAAAGAATCCGAGGTCCAGCTTGGGTCAGCGCTCGCTGAGCTTGAACAACTTCGCCAGAGACGCGACAATTGCATCAAGGAGTTGACCCGGATCCACCGCCATATCTCACGTAAGTTTCTTTCCCTTATCCGACATAGTTTTCCGGGTTAGCTCATATGCCTTTGCTTCAGCATCTTCCCTTTCCTTGTTTCCAGATCACTTTCCTGAGGGTACTCCCATTGCTAGTGCTGCTATTGCCAAATTCCGCCGAGAGAGGGGTACTCCCATCGCTCCTGATGGTGAGAGCATCCCCTTAGACATGGAGGACCTGTTGGTCAGTGTGTCAGCTCGGGTGGAAACCATCAAGAACTATGGGAAAGATCTCCTCGATGTTGCGGTCCGGATCTACAACACTTTCTGGCCAAGCGAGGGCGCTCCAAAAAGGATCACACTCCTTGCTGAGAAGCTATTGGAAATCGAGACACAGCTTGATCCCTGGAGAGAATCCGCCGGGCGTGCCGCAGCAGATACCCTCCTCCATCATATCCTTACATGGTATGAGAAGATCGACCTGAGCCTCCTCACACGCCGGTGCACCGGATCCAAATGGACCAATGATCCGGAGTGGGTGGCTCGGTGCCAGGCTTGCGCCTATAGCCTTGTCGAATATTCTCCCATCCATGACTGGGTTGAGGGGTCGAGCTTTCTGGAATCCGGCGAGGAGGAGCAGACGGAGAACGTGGAGGATGGGTCGGGTGAGGATGGAGAAGATGCTGCTTCAGATATTGAAGACAGTGATGACGACGCCGAACTTCCTCCTCCTGCCGCTCCTTAGTGGAAAAAAAACTTGAAAATTTATCAGATCCCCGGTATGCCGGGTGCAATTGTATGCTGAATACATGATATTTTGCTACTATGCTTGTATGCCGGATTAACTTGGGCATAGTCCCCGAGTTTCATTTTCTTGTTCGTCCAATTCTCCGGCTCAATTCGTGTCTACCTTGATTCGGTTTTATGACTTACGAATCCGAGCTTCAAGAATCGTTTTAACAATACTTAGAAACTTTGAGGCTTCGCTCAAAATAATTCAACATAATAACTTGAAAGTAAATACAGGGTTAGTCCGAAAAAACAAACGGTAGCTGGAATAAGTTCGTTTCCTTAGTGGTTTTTCATGTGCTACGCAATTCCAAACTTGTTCCCTTGCTTGCCATGAAGCCAATTCTTGTTGGACAGCAGCAAGTCGAAGGGTTGGCTTTTTGGTGCTCACACATTACTAATCCGGGTTAAGTGAAATGAGTCATTCCAGCTAGCGCATAAAAAGTAACAACAACTGTTTATTAAGGCAGTCCCTGAGTTACTGCTCGAGGCTCCACTATTTCATTGATAAGCACATTGTCGACATACATACCGACATATGAGATGACTCAGACACATACACTTCTTAGCTAAGTGTAGAAGGGACGAAGTAGTGCTACATTCCACGGTCGCTTCGATTCCTCTCGGACTGTCACTTGTTCTTTTCACAGCTTCGCATCTATAAGATAGTAGGAATCATTATGCAATGCTTTGCTCATAATAAATGGTCCTTCCATGGGGATAATTTATGCATGGCGGTGTCTGTTGTACCAACGAAGCACCAGATCGCCTTCGGAAGACTCGGGGCACACTTTCCGGCTATGATAGCGTCGAGATTTTGCTGATATATGGCGGATCTGGATGCAGTTCTCTCGCTTCTTCAGCAGATCAACATCATTTTGCGGGCTTCTTGCACTTGACTTACGTGTATTGGGTGACCCTAAGCGAATCATGCTCTATGTCGGTGGTAATACTTCGCCCCATATACCAGAAAGAATGGCGTGTGGCCTGTTGATCGATTCGGAGTTGTTCTTAAACTCCACAATACCGCTGGTAGTTCTTCTATCCAGCACCCCGCTGATCTTTGCAGTGGCTCAATGAGCCAGGGTTTTATCCCAGATAACACTAATCCGTTGGATCTTTCCACCTGTCCGTTCGATGCGGGGTGGGCTACCGAGGCTACGTCGAGTCGGATCTTCTTGTCTCGGCAAAAGCGTGCAAATGCTCCTTCCGCGAAATTCGTTCCATTATTAGTTATAATGCTGTGTGGATAACCGTATCTCAAGATGATGTCTTTGAGAAATGTCACGGCCGTAGCTCCATCACATTTTCTTATAGGCTTCACTTTGATCCATTTTGTAAACATGTCCACCATGACCAAGATGTGTGTCATGTTTCCTCTCGCTGGTTTGAACGGGCCAACCATATCCAAGCACCACACAGCAAATGGCCATGTAATTGGTATGGTTTTGAGTTCCGACATAGGCATATGTGTCTTGGTGGCGTACCTTTGACAACCATTGCATTTTCTCACCAGATCTTATGCTTGCTCAACGCCACTTGGCCTGTAGAATCTTTGTTGGAACGCCTTTGCCACTAAGGCCCGGGATGAGGCATGATGCCCGCATTCTCCTTGGTGTATATCTCGGAGGATGTTAAGTCCTTCTTCCGGGTCAACACACCGCTGGAGGACATTGGTTACACTCCGTTTGTACAGCTCGGAATTGATGATTGTGTAAGCTTTGGCTCTCCTCTGAGTTTGCCTGGCTAGCACTTCCTCAGTGGGTAACGTTCCATCTTTCAAGAATTGGTATATAGGCAGTGCCCAAGCTGGTATCGCTCGCGTAGGGAACATCTCCTCATCAATTTCCATCTGATCCACCGGCATAACTTCAGCCGGATCACGCTGAACAGTCCCCGGGTCTAGCGAGGTAGCTCCCGGGTCTACTGAGGCAGTCCCCGGGTTCGGCGAGGCAGTCCCCGGGTTCGGCGTGCTACCTCCCATGTCAATGTCCATGGGCTCAGCTCCGGATTCCGCGTTTTCCGGGGCATAGATTGAGTCGGTTCCTGGGGACGGCCTGATAGATGGTTTTCTGAGGTGCTCCAATGCTACGCCCGGCGGAATTGCCTGTCGGGTCGATCCGAGCTTTGACAGCATGTCGGCAGCTTCGTTTTCCACGCGAGGTACATGGTGAAATTCGCATCCCTCAAAGTAACCCGAGACCTTCTGCACATGAAATCTATATAGTGCCATGTTTGGATCCAGGGCGTCCCACACTCCGGACACTTGCTGTATTACTAGATCCGAGTCAACAAATCATATTATCCGACGTATGCCAATCTCCTTTGCCACTTTGAGACCATGCACCAGAGCCTCGTACTCAGCGACATTGTTTGATGATGCCCGAAATGGATCTGTCGTGCTTGAGCTGATCCTTCTTTGGCGAGGTAAGCACAACCCCGGCACCTAACCCGGTTTTGGTTTTCGGTCCGTCAAAGTGCATCCTCCAGTAGTTCGGATCTGGTGGCGGTGGTTCGTATTGCACCTCGGCCCAATCCACGAAAAAGTCCGCCACAGCTTGAGACTTGATTGCTTCTCTTCTATCATACTGGGGTGCGTAAGGTGCTAGCTCAATTGCCCATTTCGCAATTCTGCCATTCGCATCTTTGTTTCCCATTATCTCGGATATGGGGGCTTCACATATCACTTTGATGGGATGCTCCTCAAAGTAGTGCTTTAACTTCTTTGCCGCCATGTAAACACCGTATCCCACCTTTTGAAAGTGCGGGTAGTTCTGTTTTGAGGCAGACAATACCTCGCTCAAGTAATACACTGGCCTCTGCACCGACTTACCCTCTTCATCGTGCTCCACTACAATCACTGCACTTACAACTCGGTTGGTTGCGGCTATGTAGAGCAACATTGGCTCCTTTGATAGTGGAGAATCTAACACTGGTGCAGTGGCCAACATCTTTTTTAAGTGGGCAAAAGCTTCATCGGCCTGCGGCGTCCAAACGAATTTATCTAACTTTTTCATGAGTTGGTAGAGAGGCAGTGCCTTTTCTCCCAACCGACATACAAACCGACTCAACGAGGCCAGGCACCCAGTGAACTTCTGGACATCGTTGAGACACTTCGGCAGCTCCATTCGTTCGATGGCTCGGATCTTAGTTGGATTAACCTCGATACCTCGGCTGGAGAAGAGAAATCCAAGTAATTTCCCAGCCGGGACACCGAAGGTACATTTCTCCGGATTAAGCTTCATCCGGAATCTCCTCAAGTTCGCGAATGTTTGCCTTATGTCGTCAAGGAGCGTTGCGCTTTCCTTGGTCTTGATAACCACATCATCCACATAGACTTGTACATTTTGACCTATTTGATCGTGCAAACATTTTTGCATACACCTTTGGTATGTTGCACCTGCATTTCGTAAACCAAACGGCATAGTGCGATAGCAATAAGCCCCGTACGGGGTAATAAATGCAGTTTTTATTTGATCATCTGGGTTTAGAGGTATCTGGTGGAAACCAGAATATGCATCGATGAATGACAACAGTTCACATCCCGCGGTTGAGTCGATAACCTGATCTATCCTCGGCAGTGGAAATGGATCTTTTGGACACGCCTTATTCAGGTTCGTGTAATCGATACACATACGCCAAACCACTGCCACGTTCGGATCATCCTTCTTCTTTTCTACCAACACCGGATTAGAGAGCCAATCCGGATATAGCACTTCCATGATAAATCCAGCTGCTAGCAACCAAGCTATCTCGTCACCAATGACCTTTCTCCTATCCTCGGCGAAGTGTCGGAGAGGTTGCTTCACCGGCCTTGCTCCGGGTCTTACGTTCAAAGAGTGCTCGGCCAACTCCCTAGGAACACCTTGCAAGTCCTATGCGGACCAAGCAAAAATATCCTGATTCTCACGGAGGAAGTTGACGAGCTCGCTTTCCTATTTGTCAGTTAACCCGGCACCAATTGTTACGGTACACTCCGGAAACATGTTATCCACTGGAATCTTCTTGGTGTCCTTTGCGGCTTGAAACAAAACGCTTCCATGCGGGTTACTTAACGCCGACATATACTGCTGCGCGGACTGAGCTAATGCCGCCACCTCTTGGATTTTTCTTTTCTCTTGCGCAATTACGAGTGACTCGGCTAGGTTAGACCCGGCTGAGGCGCACTCAATAGAACGTCGGAAATCCCCAGCGATAGTAATTGCTCCATTTGGCCCGGGCAACTTCATCTTCAGATAACTAACGTGGCAACTTGCCATGAACTTGCTCAGTGCTGGTCTCCCGAGTAATGTGTGATACGCGCTTTCCAAGTTCACCACTTCAAACTCCAGTTTCTCAGTTCGGCAGTTATCCCTCATGCCGAATAGCACGTCGACCCGGACTTTGCCTATGGGCTCACAGGAGATGCCTGGTACGATGCCATGGAAAGTTGTTCTTGTAGCCTGGAGCATGTTCTCCGAGATGCCCAACTTGCGCATCGTATCTACATACATGATGTTAATGCTACTGCCATTGTCGATCAGTACCTTGGAGAACCTCACATTAATGTTCGGTCCAATGAATGTCGGATCTAACACTAGTGCATACGAGCCTGGACTTGGCATAAGCTTGGGATGATCTTTGACGCTCCAGGTGATTTCCTGGTCCGACCAAGGCATAACCGCGTTAACCTCCATATGTCGGTGCTGCAAGCTCTTCCTATCTGTTTCCTCTGTTGTGAACACACAATAGCTCTGGTAATGTTCCCTGTACTCATTCCTTCCCTCGTTTCCGGAGTATCTCTGATCCGGTTGTTGCTGGTTTTCCACCTGATGCACTGCATCCCTTCTCTCATTGTTGTCATACCTCGGCAGAGGGGGAGGCAACATTAGTTGTTGCGTGTTTGCTCCGGAGAGTAATTGCTGCCGGGGTAACTCCTGCCGAGGTTGATCATTCCGGGGTGCCTGAGCATTCCCCGAACCACCTTGTTCTATCCTACGCATCCACTCACATTGCCTCATTGTGTGACCCGCCGGGCTGTTCGGATTTGGCGTGTGAAACTTACACGGCTGGTCCAACATTAACTCATAGGTATACCTCGGATGGTCTTTCTTTTCTTGCCATTGCTTCTTCTGCTCCGGAGTCCACGTTTTCTTGCCATCGTTTCGAGGAGTCCATTGCCCTCCCGTTTTCTGGCGTTGGTTGCTCCCTGCTCCGGGTTGATCTTGATTCACAGCTGCAACTTGTTGCGAACTGTATCGATGATCCGGTCTATCGTCTCTTCTTTTTCCCCTGTAATCGTTCCTCTGGGATGAACCAGCTCCGTCCCTCTGATAGTACTCCTCATTTGACTCGTTTGACGCGATCCTGGGCTGAGTCGGATCACCCAAAGCATATGAATCCGCAATCTGGATCATCTCTGCCAACGTGACTGGCATTTTCCTTTGCAATTTCATCCACAACTCGCTGCCATATCTACACCCTTGCGTGAACCATGCTATGGCCTGTGACTCTATGACTCCCTCACACGAGTTTCTCACGGTACACCACCAGGTCAAGAATTCACGATCTGTTTCGTTAGATCTCTGCTTGCACATCGCCAGGGTCTGCGGTCTATTCGGTCTCTGATATGTACTTGAGAAGTTGCTGATAAACATTTCTTCAAAATCTATCTAGCAATTGATGCTTCCGGGTGGAAAATTATTCAGCCATACCCTAGCCGGACCTTCCAACATCTGGGGTACGTATCGTACAGCCCATCTCAAGTTGCCAGTTGCAATTTTCACAGCTGTTGCGTAGTTTATCAGCCAGTCCTCCGGCTTTGTACTGCCGTCATACGTCTTCGTGCCCCTGGGTAATTGGAAGTTGGGTACTGGCGGTTCCTTCATGATCCGGGGTCCAAAGCACGCTGGACCCGGAGGACCTTGATATTCGATCTGTTCCGACCTATACAGGCGATCCAGCTTTAACCTGGCGTCATCCGGCATCAAATCCCTGCTTCCCAATCTCGACCCTATCACATGATAGTCCGGTCTTGCGTATCCTGCATTCATCATCTCCGAGTCTCCGTCATTGTATCGGTTTTGCTCTCGTTGTGCTCCTCTCTGTTGCATACCTCGGCCGACACTTTTCTCTTGCCTTGGTATATTCCGCTGATGTGGTTGACCTGCTCCTGCCGAGTTTCGCTGTCCGGCATTGCCGTTGGCAGCATTCCCTTGACCGACATTGCCTTGGTCGTGATTACCTCGGCTCACACTTCGTCGATCGTCGTTTTTCCGCATCTCTTTTTCTTTTCCCGCACACGTTGGGTCGTACAGGACGATCTGCTTGTTCCGTCTGGCCGAGGTTACTACCTCTTCTCTCCTTGGGCCACCATGAGGCGACGACGCGGCTCCAGCGGATTTTTCCGGGTTACCCATCGCCGAATGGACGATCTTAGAAGCTCCAACTCTCTCCGGGTTACCTCTGAGCAGTTCTTTGTTCTGTCTGTTCGCGATCTGAACCAGCTCGTTAACCCGGTCTTGCTGTCTTTGACGGGCCTCACCCGTCAGACCCTCTAGCTCGGACGCTGCGGCATCTGCTGCTCTGAGGTTCTTCGCCGGGGTACTATACTTTGGCAACCCCACAGACAGATAATTTTCTGACCCTTTCGGTCCATCATCACCTTCTCTGTTCATCTCGTTTATGAGATTTCTCCCTTTTACTTTTATTGTGTCAACTTTGTTTGCCTTTGCGTATTCACGCGGCGTCATGTTCAACGACTGCTGAGCCGCTGCTATTTTCTTTGCGCCCTCCAGTATCTTTTGCCGGGTTTCCTCTAGCTCGGCCTGTGCCTGAGCCGGATCTACCACTGCTGCCACCGGGTTTGCCAAGCTATCCATAGCTTCCCTCAACACGTTTTCAGGCCTCTCTAGTGGAGGACCCCTAGCTTTCCTCCGTGCCTTAGGTGTTACCTCCGGGTCTGGCGCTGGATCCTTGCTCATGCCCGCGCCTGGCGCAGTCATCATCACCTCTGCATGGTCTAGGGAGCGGCGTCTGGCGCCCATGAGCCAATGAGGGGTGGTTCTCCCGCATCGACGACGCGACGCGGATGAACGCAAGACACGTCCACAGCAACATAGACCTTGTGCGCACCGAACTTGACGAAGACGCCGTTGCGCGGAAGGGGGCGCGTGCCGAAGCAGCCAGCGTTGTCGCTGACGTAGTCCAGCGCTCCAAAGCGCTAAACGAGCCCGGACACGATGCGTTCGCCGGTGCCGATGAGGTTTCCCGTCCGGATCTTCACCCCTGCTAGCGCCGCTAGCCCCACGGTGGGCGCCAACTGTCGTGGTGGTGTCACGGCAGATGCCATGGATAGGCTAAAGGTGGGGACTAATATGCGATAGGGGAATCCAGGGAGGGATAGTAGAGTGATTCTCCACGCAGAAGCTTTGTATTGATGTTCTATCTCCAAGATTACAAGTGCTCCTTGAGCTGTATTGACAAGAGGAGGAAGAAGAAACTCTCTTACTCTTGCCTACTATCTAGCCCAAGAACCCTAGAACCACCAGTGCTCAACCAACTAGAATTCTGCCAACCCCCTCTACCAGAACCCTAACCCCCCTTATATACTGGTGGTTCGGTCCTGGCCTAGGGCATACGTGGAGGCATATTCCTAAGAATAGGAATATGCCCCCTCCCAAAGTAGTAACCCCACAGGGGTGCTTTTCCCCCGCGTCACACTTGCTTTAGCGACGTAGCCTCTACGGCGCCCGCGTCAGCCGACGTGAGCGTTGTCACCCTTGTCGGCCACGATCCGGTGGTCCTGCCCTTGCTTTATTCGCTCATCCAGTACGTACCGGACCTTCTTTTTGACCAGAGAGATTCCTTCCTTCTCCTAGAAGCCAAGCGAGGATCCGGATCACAGTAGATCCGGCCACACCTGTTCCTGCATATAAGTTAGACAAGCATTTCCGACTTACTCCTTAAGTCGGACGAGACAACGTTAGGCGTCCCCCCTGGCCCGGGTTACTCCGTGATCCGGCCTGCCTTGAGGTGACTCGGCCAGCATCCGCTTTGACCTTGCCGACCCTCGGCTAACTCGGCCCTTATACCCCGGAGTGACCCTACCCGGGTGTATCCCCCCAACAGAAGGGTCGGGCCGAAGAGGTGAGGAGATGCTGGATCCACTCTGAGGGACCTCCACAGGAGCCCTGAAGAAGAGAATAATGTCAGAAGAAAAATTACCGCGATACAAGGAAAAATGAGTCACGCAGTGAAGAGTGACTTACGCATCCGAGGTCTCGGCCTCCTTGGGTTTCCGGGCCCTCCGTGCCGGGGCTTTGCCTGCCCGCTTGGAGGCAGTCTTGTCTCCGGCCTTCTTTTGCCTTTTGGTGGGCTGAGAAGGTTCGGAAGAAGAACTTGACGCGGATCCACGCTTCTTCTTCGACGCCACCGGAACCGGCTCGCCCGTGGCAAGTGGGGGATCCTCGTGTATATGCCCACCGGGGTTAGATGATGCCGAAAAGGCAAAAGAAAGAGGGAAAGCCTCAACGGGTTCAATCACGTCGATATCCGAGTCATCCTCATCATCGGGCCAATCTCTAAGAGAAGAGAATTTACCACTGGGTCGTTTGGTGGCGTCGGTCATGGGGAGGAACATCTCCTAGTCCGCCTCCTCCTCATCCGGGATTTCTCGGTCCGGGGCCCACTTAAGGGTCGGATCTGTACCATCCTCGAGAGTTTGTTGGAGAAACAGCTGAGAAAAAGCACAAAGAGCAGAGTCAAAAATATGACAAAAACCGACACATAATTGATCCGAAATAAGTTTACCCCGCGAAGCTTACCGCGGGAGGGAGCCTATCACGGCAGAAGTGCTCAATTCCCCACGTCCATTCGGCGGAGAAATCCTTATGGGTGGTGAAAAGAGCCTTGACCCGGCGGAAGATCTCCGTGTTGCTCAACTCGAACGAGGAGGTTCGGTTGGGGTCGCGGCTGAAGCTCATGTGGCACAACTTGTGGGTGCGCTTCTGGAGGGGAGAGATTCGGTTGCGCACGAACATGATCATGGCATCCTTGTTGCACAATCCGAGTTTCTTCAGCTCCACGAACCTCTTGTTAACTTGGTTGGCCAGAGCGGTAGGTTTCTTGGGGACCTCCTCCTAGAAATCCGTGTCAGGTGGACCCGGAGCGTAGGGCAGCAGCCGAATCAAGTCTTCGGTACCCTTGTTCCGGACATAGAAGAAGGTCCGGGCCCATCCTTTGGAGGAGTCAAGCCCGGTGACCCGGGGAAAGATTGAAAATCTCCGGGGCGAGATCGAGGCGGCTCCGAAATGGGTGAGCTGCTTGTCCTCCGACTCGACATGGATGTTGGGGACGACGTTGCGACGAAGACCGAAGAACCGGATCCACAGCTCCTTCGTGGGCCATAGTCCGGTGTAGCCTTCGATCGTAGAGGCAAAGGCAGACAAAGAGGTGATGGCGTTCGCTGGGAGATGATGTGGTTGCAAGTGGTACGTCCTGACCCAGTCCCGGAAGAAGTCGCTCACCGGGAGACCAAATCCCCGTTGGAAATGGGATAGGAAAACAACGAACTCACCCGGATTGGGTGAGGAGGCCAATTCCGAGGAGGGGAGACGAGCGGCGACACCGGCGGGAATACGCCTGGTCCGGTAGAGCCAGTCGATGTCGTCTTGGTAGACCCACGAACCGGCCCACGCGCCGCGATCCGCCGCGCCGGTGTCTTCCTCCATCTCCTGCTCGGCGACGACGAGCTCCTCCTCAGTCATCTCGTATCCGCTGTCCTCGCTGGAGCTAGCGGTGGCGGGGGTATGTGGTCTAGATTGACGAGGACCCATGGCTAAGAAGCTGCGCAGCAGTGGCTACGGTGCGGAAGCACGGAGAAGGTGCGGCGGCGGCGTTGCTGCAACAGGCACTGGCGGCGGCGCGGTCGCGAGGAAGATGAAGGAAAGGACGAGCAACGGGCAAAGGGGCGCGGAGATGGAAAAATGCTAAGGGACGCACCCCTCCCCTATTTAACCGCCCCCGTGATCGATGAGTGGGATCGCGCTGCGTCGGCGAGCCACGCGGTGTGGCCGTGTATCACCGGCATCAGCCAATTAGAGAAAAGCTACACAGGGGGCCACAGAGTAGATGAGATCCCATGACACGACGTGTTGTTGCGGTAAACGAGGAGACAGGCGTGACGTAACCCGTGCACAGTAAAACTGACAATTACTGCAGTGGTTACTGTGCAGGCCCTTAAAATAAGACAAGGTAATGATTAGCCTCCACGTGGGTTGGCGTATGAGAGAAGGAAACGGGGCCCGGATCAAACCATGATAACCATGGGATCCGAGCCAAAGTGGTGACCCGGCCGGCAAGTGAAAACTTGGAACGTGCGAAGGGAACGTAAATCCATGTGATCCGAGATAAGGAGCTAGCTCGGAATTAAACGTCTGAGGCTTGGACATAAATGAACCTGATGTGGCCTTAGCGGCCGAGGCAGCTAAGACCGCACCAGCTTCGGGGACTAATGTTGGGGGGATACCCCCGGGTAGGGTCACTCCGGGGTATAAGGGCCGAGTTAGCCGAGGGTCGGCAAGGTCAAAGCGGATGCTGGCCGAGTCACCTCAAGGCAGGCCGGATCACGGAGTAACCCGGACCAGGGGGGTCGCCTAACATTGT
Source organism: Avena insularis (assembly GCA_023614405.1). Lineage (NCBI taxonomy): Eukaryota > Viridiplantae > Streptophyta > Magnoliopsida > Poales > Poaceae > Avena > Avena insularis. The sequence continues at coordinate 454,634,845 of CM042693.1, read as the reverse complement.
CTCGTCCGACTTAAGGAGTAAGTCGGAAATGCTTGTCTAATTTATATGCAGGAACAGGTGTGGCCGGATTTACTGTGATCTGGATCCTCGCTTAGCTTCTAGGAGAAGGAAGGAATCTCTCTGGTCAAAAAAGAAGGTCCGGTACGTACTGGATGAGCGAATAAAGCAAGGGCAGGACCACCGGATCGTGGCCGACAAGGGTGACGACGCTCATGTCGGCTGACGTTGCTAAAGCAAGTATGACACCGGGGAAAAGCACCCCTGTCGGGCTACTACTTTGGGAGGGGGCATATTCTTAGGAATATGCCTCCACGTATGCCCTAGGCCAGGACCGAACCACCTCTATATAAGGGGGTTAGGGTTCTGGTAGAGGGGGGGGGGGGAGAATTCTAGTTGGTTGAGCACTAGTAGATCTAGGGTTCTTGGGCTAGATAGAAGGCAAGAGTAAGAGAGTACCTTATTCCTCCTCTTGCCAATATAGCTCAAGGAGCACTTGTAATCTTGGAGATTGAACATCAATACAAAGCTTCTGCGTGGAGAATCACTCCACTATCCCTCCCTGGATTCCCCTAGCGTGTATTAGTCCCCACCTTTAGCCTATCCATGGCATCTGCCGTGACACCACCACGACAATCGCCCACATATAAACATATGTGTACTACCCGTGCAAAGCACCTCCGCATAGATCAGGCTCTGATACCACGATGAGAACTATATGCCAAGATCTATCTACTAGATACAGAGCAACAGGTGGACATACATCCATGGAGAACTTACCCTCGAAGACAACGAGTTTAGTTAACGAGTAGAAACTCGTGGTTGATGTAGTCGTACGCTTGCCGATCTCAAGATCGTGTAGAAGTCCGAGCGCCGCAAATCAGCAGCGCATCCGTCCTCGCACACACGTTCAAGCCACCGGACAACCTCCACCTCCTCGAACCAGCGAATCAGCGGAAGCAACAACTCCTTCCAGACGCAAGGTCACCGGGAACATGTATCTCGCTAATCCGAGACCATGGGGGAATATCTAGAGGGGGAGAGAGATCCTTCACGCGGAGGTGTGGTTTGTGAGAGGGGAGAGGGGGGCTTTATATAGGAGGGAGGGAGACCCCTCCCCTCCCATAGCCGGCGCATGAGGGGGGGACTCCTCCCCTCCTTCATTCATGTGGTGAACCTCCACTCACATAAACATGGCCTCCACCCAAAATCCCACTCACATGTATTTAATTTCCACCAAATTAAATGCAACTCTCAATTAATAAAACTCTTTTATTTATTTTATTCAGAATTTTTTTAATTACTTTAATTAACAAACATTCACATAAAACCCCTTGCAACATTTCAATATCACATGCAGAACTACTTTCTGCAATTTCACCTAAAACAATTGTGGTTTCTATCGAAACAATTCCCGTTTCTATCGAAACATTTCCTGTGCTTTGCAAACCTTTTGTCTGCAACATATGTGATCCTAAATGGTGCCCGGCAACCCTTAAGTGTGTCACCCTACGCCCGGCAACCCTTAAGTGTGTCACCCTACGGTTCGCGAATAATGCAGACATGATTGAGACTCCTCTCAGATCAATAATCAGAAGCGGGACCTGGAGATCCATACTAACTCCTGCATATTCAACGATGACTTCTGTGATCGTGAGAACCTTTAACGTCAGCAATTTAATCCCTTTGTCTCATGATATAATACATGTCCGAGATTCGATCATCGGTATCCAAATACCTAGTTTGATCTCAAGCATCGACATGCACTCTTTTCTCGTTCCCGTGATATAACATTCTAGTGATCACATCACTTGCTTGCAACCTATCTTAATGTGATATCACCGAGAGGGCCCAGAGTATATCTATCCGTCATCGGGATTGACAAATTCCACTCTTGATCCATGAGCCTCAACATAACACCTTCATAGCACTGAACCCACCTTTATGGTCACCCTGTTATGGTGTGACATTTGATGTTATCAAGATACTCTTCCGGTGTTAGCAATTAACATGATCTCATGGTCTAAGGACTAAGACTACTTTGTATGATGTTATAGCAATATAAACATAATGACTTGATCGTAATGCTATACTTCGGATGAATGTTCATCACATCATTTCACAAATGTTGTGACCTTGTTATTAACAACATCCAATGTCCATGATCAGGAAACCTTGATCATCTTGTTAATCAACAAGCTAGTCTATAAGAGAGGCATAACTAGGAACCCTTTTGTTTATTAAACACACATGTATTGATGTTTCCTATCAATACAATTATAGCATGCAAAATAAACATCTATCATATACAAGGAATACATAATAACAACTTTATTATTGCCTCTCAGGGCATATTTCCTTCACATACTGACTCCTACACATTCAACGATGACTTCTATGATCGTGAGAACCTTTAACGCTAGTAACTAAATCCCTTTGTCTCGCGATATATTACATGTCCGAGATTCGATCATCGGTATGTCCATACCTAGTTTGATCTTGTTGCCGACATGTACTCTTTTTTTGTTCCCGTGATATAACATTCTAGTGATCACATCACTTGCTTGCAAGCTATCTTAATGTGATATCACCGAGAGGGCCCAGAGTATATCTATCCGTCATCAGGATAGACAAATCCCACTCTTGATCCATGAGCCTCAACATAACACCTTTGTAGCACTGAACCCACCTTTATAGTCACCCTGTTACGGTGTGACGTTTGATGTTATCAAGATACTCTTCCGGTGTCAGCAATTTACATGATCTCATGGTCTAAGGACTAAGATTACTTAGTATGATGTTATAGCAATATAAACATAATGACTTTGATCGTAATGCTATACTTCGGATTAATGTTCATCACATCATTCCACCAATGTTGTGACCTCGTTATTAACAACATCCAATGTCCATGATCAGGAAACCTTGATCATCTTGTTAATCAACGAGCTAGTTTATATGAGAGGCATTACTAGGAACTTTGTATTTTGTTTATTAAACACACATGTATTAACGTTTCCAATTAATACAATTATAGCATGTAAAATAAACATTTATCATAAACATGGAATAAGATAATAACCACTTTATTATTGCCTCTCGGGCATATGCCCTTCAGGATAGGGTGCGACCCAGACTCAAAAGCTCACCAGCCTTTCCCAAATGCGAACCAGGAGGCGGAAAGGGGGAGAAACTCACTCAGAGCTCACCAACCTATTATCGGATGCGAACCGAGAGGTAGGACAGGGAGTTGTTCGGACTCGAAGTTAGCCTACCAGCTCCCGGATGCGAATTGGGAACTACACCCGCCCAAGCCACGACTCAGGAAAGAGGGGCTCGTCAACAACCTCTACCTCTTCAAAATAAAGATAAGTCCACTCCATGAACAAGTTTTCATGGGCACTAGCTTAGTCGGTCTAAAAGTCTGGCCGTAAAGAAGCAGTACTTCTGGGGTCCTCGCTAGGAAAGTACCTGTCCGGGGAAAACACCCTCAGAGCGTTTCCTCACCACTTGGGTCACCCTAGACGTGAACAAGAAAAACAAAAATAAATGTGAGCATACTATTGAATCTCTACTTTCCTCTTCCTCGGGGTGGGGGGAGCGAGGCACATGTTTCACAGGGAAGTTGGTTGAGGAAGTTGCGGCCAGAAGTTGCAGCACGAATCACCGAGCTACGGACCGCTGGCTCCCTTGAGCTAAAACTCCATGCTCCGGTGGCAACCGTTGAAGGCGTTGACCGTGAACTCTCCATTTTTAACCGATTGAGAGGAAGACAAGATCTCCGAGATCAAGGCGGTGAGAGGATGCAAAGCGTCCCCACTCGACCGAAGCACAATCGCCCGCCCGTGTCGCAGAAGACCTTCACTGACCCCCTTTCGTGATAGTACCCCTCGGCCACCATCAACAAGCTTCGAGGGAAGCTGCCACCAAAGGCCTCAGACACTGCCCTGGGGAATTCTGAAACTCCCTCAGGCTCGCAAACCAACATCACGAGAATTCAAGGCCAACCATATGAGGCCACGCTTTGTAGGGATATCTATCTGAAGGGACACCGTCGCCCTATGAGCCTTCCCAGTAGCCTGGACGTCCCCTTCTACCTCGTGGACTCACCCTCGATCGGGCTGGGCGGCGATCTGGCTACTGGATCCGAAGATGTCAGGAGACATGTCGTGAAGAAAGACACCTTGAGGCGGCAAACGTGAGGCATGGAGGACTACAAAGTGGAGTTTCTACCCTCCTAGCTCCTGTGACTGGTTTTCAGGTCACACCCCAAGATATAGCAAGAGCTATGGGTAAAAACGCACGAATCCATCCTGGAGCAACACCTCGAGTGTAACCAAGCATTACCTCCCCCACCAGTCATGCCTGGGGACCACGAGCCCACCCAAATTAGGGGCATGGCCCCGACTCGATCGGTACTGGCTATGGCACGCCCGGGGGCTACTATCGCATCCATGGATTCGGAGCACCCCAGAGGCACGGATGGGTCGCGACTCCTACGCCATGCCATCGCGGGATCTCAGTCGAGGCTTCCCTTTGATGTCCCGCGAGGGGCTCATGGTTTGGACTAATGTCACTGGCGTAAGCGCGAAGATCGAGGGCAGTAAACCAATGGCAACCCCATGTAAGGAAATATGAAAGCTAGCCAATGATTCCTGGCTTAGGGGATAGACCATCCTCTGCCTAGGCTTCATTTGGCCCGCTCTAGACATCGACATCTCGGCTCAGCCATGTCGCGCGCACTGGCAGGACCAGTGTGCCATGTCACGACCATGCAAATCCAATGGCTCTCGGGGACCTTGACTGCACCCCCCGTATAAGGTGAGTTTCCCAGGACTGCGCATTCGGAGCACTGGCCTCTAACAAGATACAACCTAACTGACTGGCGCCTGTACCAATCGGCTCAGTTTGAGAGACACACGGTATGGTGGCAGGGGCCCCGAGTCCATGACACGTAGTGACTGACCCTTGTGGTGTTCCCTTGCCTGTATAAAAGGAGGCCCAGGTAGATCGATAGAAGGGGTGGAGAATTCCTAGCCAGAACCTTCCCGGGGATGGAACCGGTGTAATTGTGATCATCCTCGGATAGTAGATAGTTGTACGACGTAGGGATCCACACATCATGGACCTGAACCTTAGTAAAAACACATGTGTCTCCGTGTGTGTGTGTGTTCATCTAGCTCGCCAAATGTCGCCCTTGGCCGAACTAACAAAGGGGATACCCATCCCCGGTGTCGAAAATCAAGACACGACATTTCTCAACCTAAAAACCATATTTAGTTGACAAAGTATATTTAATAGTGCATGATAATCTTTCATTTAATAAAGGGCACTGGAGACAAACGCAAATTTGTGTGCAATTCAAGTTTAGAATATATAATTTTTAAGCCTAGCAAACTGGACTCCCATGTAAGAGGCGAAACTAGAATTTACTGAGAGTTTCGACTTGCGGAAATCTCTTTTGGCTCACGGGTGCATTTACACCCATAGTGAGAAAACATATTTTGAAATGTCAAAAAATTCGAAAAAGTATACATGTACATTCGAACATTTTATGTCCGTTCATAAGTTTTCGGAATGAAATAACATTTTATGTGTCATGTATAAAAAGATAAAAAATGTCACGTGAATAGGACTATTCACGGGATATTTTTTGTCTTCTTTGCACGGAACACATAGAATGTCTTACATCACAAAAACTTATGAACAAACATAAAATATTTAAACGTATATGTATAGATTTTTCCGAATTTTTTAACATTTCTAAATATGTTTTCTCACATGAGGTGCAAATGCATCCGTGAGCCGAATAGCCACCTCCGTTCGAGTTGTAAGATTCTACTGAACACACCTAAAAGAACCAAGTGGAATGTGCATTGTGTTATACGGTTGGCACCATACTTTATAAGTTATTGAACAAGGTCCAAGTCCACGCTAGAAGAGAACAATTAAGCCTCGTGTACGAGTATATGTAGGCGTATATAGGGTTATCTTGGAGTACGAGTCAAGTTAGGACTGTACGTAAACAGATCCCAACTCTATCTAAACTAACATAACAACCGTATATACCTAATACTCTAACACTCCTCCATAGTTGTAGCGGTAGCGTCGTGAACAACTGGAACATCGCGGACGGTCAGACTGGAGATAAACCGAAGTAGCATCCAGTAGGCTGACATCCCCCCGCAGTCCAAGCAGGAACGTTGTGGTCGGTGTCGCAGCGCGGTAGCTTGGACTGTAGAGGAAGCTGATGATGCTCAAGCGAGGTGGTAGCCCTTGTGCCGATGTCGAGGGAGCTGAGAGCGTGAGGCGGTGCCATGGTCGAGGTAGCCGTGCGATGGGTCTCCGTGGTCGATGTCGTGGTCGGGGATGCCAGTGTCGAGGTAGCCGCACGTGCAGCCACATGCGCATAGCGCGCGAGGAGGATGACGGAGACGCGTCGAGGCAGTCGTTGAGGGTGCAATGGCGAAGTCGATGCAGTCAAAGCCGTTGAGGATGAGGTGCGGCCATAGTTTTGTCAGAACTAGGCGCACGTCGGGGACGAACGCACACTCCGGTTTTGCCAGAACCGAGTAGCAAAGAAGAACTCGTCGATGACGCGGTCGAGACAGTCGTAGAGGGGTCGATGCCGAAGAAGACGTTGTCGAAGCCAATGAAGATGAGGCGCCGAACTGAGCTTGCCAGACTCGGGAATGCGTCGGGAACGAAGGCACTCCCATTGTTGCCAGTACCAGGCGTGCGGGGGCAGGGACCATCATGAACTTGCCGCCATGTTAGAAAGACTAGCAGAGGAAGCCTCCAGAGCGGTTGCGACGCGCATAGCGGTTGTGACGTGCAAAGCGACGAAGGGAGAGATGGCGGCGCTGTCCGCGGTTGTCGGAGTAGAGTAGCAGGTGGTGTAGTCGGGGATGAGACGATGACACTGGCGGCGAAGTTGTCGTGGACGAAGACGTAGAAGGCGGCGAAACCAGCGGCGATCCGGGTTAGTCATGCCTAGAGTGGCGATGGGGTAGTCGGCGGGACCTGTGATGGCGGGAGGGCGCCCTGCAGGTTACCTTGTGAAGCACAACGGCGGTGCTCGAAGTAGGCGAGGAAGACCCGGCGACATGATGAAGACTATGTGCATACGGCGGCGATCCGTGCCGTAGGAGATGGCGCGGTGAAAGCCGAGGCCGTCGATGCACGAGGACAACGAACTAGACTGCATGCAGCGGCGCAAGTCAGTGCAGCGGCTGAGAGACCACCAGCGACGTACACGCCAAGGAAGGCGAGTTGGAAGCCGGTAGGATGGACCAAAAGGCGGCAGCGCTGTGGCTCGATGGGGTGACACAACGGCATCCCGTGGCTCGATCGGTGGTAGGCGCGTGCTCGGGGACGTGATTGGCATAGACAGGCAAGGGATCGGTTGATCAGACCGACGGTGTGCCGTATGCGCCAGGGTGTGGACGATGCGTAGATCATAGTCGATGGCGACGTAGTCGGTGAAGTCTCGGACAATGACGTCGAAGACGATCCGCGGGCGGCGGCCGCGGTAGCCTTCCAATGGAAGGCGTATCAGCCGTCCGTGGTGCGCGGCAGCCTGCCCTGAGGCCGCGACAGCTTACCAAGGCAGGCGCAATAGCGGAGGAGACAGGCGCACGGGCGCGGTGTAGATCCTCGATGCCGATGATCGGAGTAGAGGCGCGGCAATGACGACGGCGGTGGGCGACTCAATCCGATCTAAGATCGGTAAACCAAAAAAGAAAACCGATCAAGAGATCAGAAAAAAGGACTTACAGGGCAGCCGATCACAGATCGACGGACGAACCCTGCGTATGGATCGCGCGGCCCCCAGCGAAGATCATGGAGATCGATCCCCTAGGGGCGGCGCGGCGGAAGCATGCCGCTAGGGTTTAGACCGATTAGGCTGATACCATGAAAGAGTATGAGTTTGGCGGAATATGATGGATATATTATTGAGCCTCATGGGTGAGTATATATAGGCGTACAGAGGATTATTTTGGAGTACGAGTCAAGTTAGGACTGTACGTAAACAGATCCTAACTCTATCTAAACTACCATAACAACCGTATATACCTAATACTCTAACAGACCCGACCGAGCCTATGGAGCCGGAAAATAGGATAGTAGTTATGGCCTACGTGCTATAGTGTGGCAGCTGGGAATTTACGGGCCTGACCTAGGTCTAGTCAGGCCTTCTCGGCCCGGTGTGTCCCCGCTGCCGCTTTCGGTCGGTACCCACCAATGGTGGTGGGGAACGCCCACCAGGTGGCTATGTTGCAGTCGTCCTCCAGTTCCAATGGTCACATGTGAAAGGATAGAGAAGGTTAGCCTAGAGGGAATTGAATAGGTTCTACAAAATTGTTTAACTTCTTTTGCAACTTTTAGGCTTTGCGGAATATAAGTGTACCTAAATGCAAACTAGGTGAGACAACCTTATATGATGATACAAGATACTCCAAGCACGAAGGCTATAAAAAATGTAATCAAACACAAGTAAAGATACGAAGGTGTATTCATGTGTTTCCTTCCTTAGGGGAAGGTATGTCACGTTGGAGAGGTGTGAGGTCCCATGAGGGATTATCCAACACCATGAAGACTCACCTTCTTCTCCGAGCTTATCCCATGAAGGAATAGTTAACTTACTCGTGGTAGACTTTAAGGTAGTCTCCATACCCTCATAAACTTTTCATGGGGCAAATCACAAGTCAAATGCCTCCGGGCAACCCTAGCCTCCTAAAGTTTGCCACAAACCCAAGAGTAACAATCAAACTCGATGAACTCAAGGGGCTAAAATATGGATTGGTGGAAACATAGATTGGGACCTCCTCTTGCTTTCTGCCAAAGGGATTTGGCTTTGGTTGGGTAGAATGGGAAATCCTCAAGATTTTGTGTTTCAACAATGGTGACAGAGAACTCAAAGGATGAATCTTAAACCATTGACCTCACCTGCACAAGGTGGAAGAAAGGCTATATATAGTCTAGGTAGAAATCTAGCAATATTGAGCCAATTCTACGAGCCATCCGGTTGGAAGTCGGAAGCTCCGGTTCCCAAGCCGATCCACCGGGCCACAGAAAGATCATGTTAGTATACCAAGCTGGTATATAATCGGTTGTGAAACCGAGCCAAATCAGTTCACCATCTGGTGCATTGGCCTTGGCACCGACCCAACCGGTGTGGCAACCTGTCTGACCAATTTAAGAACCACACTACAAGAATTTGGACGATCCATGACGATCTGATATCGTCGTGGATGAGGGCCAAAACGTCATAGATGGCCATCTGCGATGAATTTTGCGACGAAAAAAATAGGTCACGGACCTCACGTCATAATTCATTCCGTGATGTTTTTCCTTTCTGAAAACGTCACGCCCGATCGTGATGTTCCTGTATTTTCGTCACGGCGAACTAGACCGGCCTAGTCTAGGCCCGGTCGCTCATGACGTTTTACTTCGTCATCATCGATGCCACGTGGCAGACGGCACCGCGGGTGGCCATCAGCGACGTTTGCTGACGTCATGTTCGCCGTCTACGATGTCATCAAGTTCTTGACCTATTTTTCCGTCATAGCTTGATTATATTGTCTCCATTTTCGTGATGTCCCCCAACCCATTCATGACGCCATATATTGTTGGGTCTGCAGCATAGAAAACAAAAATTTTCCTACGATGTGAACTACACGCCAAGATCTATCTATTAGGTACAAAGCAATGGGTGGACATACATCCAACGAGAACTTACCCTCGATGACAACGAGTTTTGTTAACAAGTAGGAACTCGTGGTTGATGTAGTCGTACACTTGCCGATCTCAATATCGTGAGGAAGTCTAGCAGGTCCGGCTCTAGCACGTCCATCAGATCCAGCTCCAGCATCACCAAGTCCAGCACCGCAAAGCAGCGGTGCATCCGTGATCGCACACACGTCCGGTACCCCGACAACCTCCGTCCCTCGCTCCAGCAAAGCAGCGGAAGCAACAACTCCTTTCCAGATAAAGCCACCGGGAACATGTATCTCGCTAATCCGAGACCATGGGGGAATAATACTAGAGGGGGAGAGAGATCCTTCACAAGGAGGTGTGTGTGAGAAGTGAGGAGAGGGGGGCCTTTTATAGGAGGAGGGGAGGGTACCCCTCCTTCATGGCCGGCGCATGGGGGAGGTGACCCTTCACCTCCTCCATTCATGTGGTGGTAACCCCTCCACATTAAAATGCCCCGTCACATTCTCTTTTAAAGTCTCCACTTTAAATGCATTAAATTTCTCTAAATTTAATGCTCTCTCATTTAATAAAACTCTTTTATTATTTTTATTCAGAATTTTGTTAATTACTTTAATTAACAAACATTCACATAAAACCCCCTGCAACATTTCAATATTACATGCAGAACCAATTTCAGCAATTTCACCCGAAACAGTTTTGGTGTCTATTGAAATAATTCCAGCGCTTTCTTAAATCTTTATCTGAAACATATTTGCTCCAAATGGTGTCGGTATCCCTTAAGTGTGTCATCCTACGGTTCGCGAATAATGCAGACATGATCGAGACCCCTCTCCAATCAATAATCAGCAGCGGGACCTGGAGATCCATACTGACTCCTACACATTCAACGATGACTTCTGTGATCGTGAGAACCTTTAACGCTAGTAACTAAATCCCTTTGTCCCGTGATATATTACATGTCCGAGATTCGATCATCGGTATCTCCATACCTAGTTTGATCTCGTTACCGACATGCACTCTTTTCTCGTTCCCGTGATATAACATTCTAGTGATCACATCACTTGCTTGCAAGCTATTTCAATGTGATATCACCGAGAGGGCCCAGAGTATATCTATCCGTCATCGGGATTGACAAATTCCACTCTTGATCCATGAGCCTCAACATAACACCTTCGTAGCACTGAACCCATCTTTATAGTCACCCTGTTACGGTGTGACGTTTGATGTTATCAAGATACTCTTCCGGTGTTAGCAATTAACATGATCTCATGGTCTAAGGATAAAGATTACTTCGTATGATGTTATAGCAATATAAACATAATGACTTTGATCGTAATGCTATACTTCAGATGAATGTTCATCACATCATTCCACCAATGGTGTGACCTTGTTATTAACAAAATCAAATGTCCGTGATCAGGAAACCTTGACCATCTTGTTAATCAACAAGCTAGTCTATAAGAGAGGCATAACTAGGAACCATTTTTGTTTATTAAACACACATGTATTGATGTTTCCGATCAATACAATTCTAGCATGTAAAATAAACATTTATCATAAACATAGAATAAGATAATAACCACTTTATTATTGCCTCTCGGGCATATTCCCTTCATATATCTTGTTTATGACTTTACGCGTGTCGTGACGAATTTTGTTCATCGCCAGCTTTCGACGCCATGCTGACACGTGGACAGTTGGCATGGACAAACTTGCGCCAATCGGACGAGGCCACGTGGGTAAGCCGCAGAACGCCACATTGACAAATCAAAATGGGACACGTATCACCTACCGACGCCAAATTATGTGTGATGACATCATCATTGGCCGTGACGTTTCTATTTTGTCTAGATAGTTGGCCAATGAAAGGCAGCCACGTCGGCGTTTACCTGTGACGGAAACGTTTCGTCAAGCACAACTGAGACGATTTCGTTTTCATCACGGATGCGGGCTAGCGTCACCGTGAGTTCAGGGGGCCATTTGTGCATGTAAATTTCTACTAGCCCTAATCGTTTGTGACACATTTCACAATACATGCATCAAATAACATAATTTGACAATGAATTTCAGGACAAGTTTCCACATAAATTTCAATAGCAGTTTCTGAGCCAAAAGCCTCACAAGCTTCCATAGCCAAAAACTTTCCACGGCAGTTTATGAGCCAAAAGCCTCACAAGTTTCCCTGCCCAAAAGACTCACAAGTTTCCACACCAGTTAACTTTCCTAGGCCCAAGAACTCACAAGTGTCAACCACGAGTTCACTTACCTTGCAACAACTGAAGCTGCTGCTGCTGAGTCATCTGAGACAACACTTGCTGAAGTAAGTCGTTTGTATGGTTTTGTTTATCCTGCATCTCTTCTTGCTTCTTCTGCATTTTTCTCATGTCTTTAGCATACTGCAGCCTCTCTGCCTCGGCAGCTTCTTTCGCTCTACGCAATTCCTCTATGGTACAACGCAGTTTGTCACTCCCTGCTCTCCCAGCCAAAAGTTCCGCTTCAAGGCCATACCTGCTTCATCTTGATGTACTTGGATGGAGGCCGATGTTCTTCAGGAACGTTGGCTTTCTGCTGTCCAACGGGAGTGCAAAGTGCATAGCCTCAGTGGAAGAAAGTGGTTCTTCCCCCTAGACATCTGGAGCCATCTTCTTTTCCATGATTTCCTACAGTATTAGGAATAGAAGCGAACCTTAGAAAAATATCAAGCAAACTACAATCATATCGTATACAATTGAGAGATGAAGATAGCATTGAATTTTACGAAGATGAAAAGTATTCAAGAGGACTTACAATTGCTTTCTTCACATTCGGAGTGAAGCCATTTCTCGGGCTGCAATGCGTCTTTTTGAAGAGTTCGAATGCATTGTCCTCACCCTTGCACACAACCTCAGAGCTACGAGAACCTGTGGCAGCAGGGTACAAGAATTTGCTCCTGTTGTTCTTGTTTATTACACAAGTACTCTACACAAGCAGAAACCATACAATACAAGAGGCAGTTCCAATCAAACAATTCAAACACTTGCAGTAATAGTAAAAGAGTAAACGAAAAGTGACCTGTTTTCTGAGGTCTGACCAAGTATCAACAAGCTTGCACCACTGCTCGTCGGTCATGTGTTTCACTTCATAAAGACATTTCCTTGTAACTTGGTTCAGAGGGTAGGGATCAAAATACTTCTTCAGAATATACCGCTAATTCCTTGCATGCCTCATAAATTGATTTGCGCAAGCATTCCGCACGTGGGTGTTATTTGTGTCCATGGCAAACTTTTGCTAAAAATAAAACATGGAGCATCAGCATTTGCATGAACAGAGAAATGGGAAGGTAAAGAATAGCTAAGTCACAGAACATACATAAACTTTGCCTATGAAGTCTGATTGGACATCAACCCTCTTCTTGCACTCTTTCCAGTGGGGTAAGATAGGCATGCTAGTCCTTACTATGACTGCACACTCACTGGCAAACCTGGCAACAACACCTAGCTCGTATGGTCTAGTTCTTCCTAGAAGAACATTAAGTGAAAGCCTCCCTCCTTTGGACAACTTGTCAAGCCTCTTCCCCATGTTTTCCCCCTCACCACCAGAGCTTGACCAGTATGCGGAACTATATCTTCAGAATTCTGTGTTTCAGCGTCTTCAGAACAAGGTGCATCAAAGTCTTGAGACATCTGGTAGCCATCATCATCTACAGGAATACAATGTGCTGATTTAGTGTTCCACAGTAATATGATGGGATTAAATGGATTATAAGTGAGCAAGCAGTCGGTTTAACACATTACCACGTTGAGACCAGTCACTGCAGTCTTGCCACGGTACTTCATGACTAGGATCAGATTCCCCATATTCGGTAGCTGACTCATCGTATTGGGTAGCTGACCCCTGACCCTCAAATGGGGTACCCGAGTCCTTGCCGTCGGCAGCTGAACACAAATGTTGGGTAGCTGACGTAGTTCCTTGGGTACCTAACCCATCGGTTTTGGATGGTGCATGGTTGCTTCGGCGAGGTGCCCACATACATCTAGGAGGTGGCTTCTGGATTCAGAGTGGTAGCAAGTCACATTTGGGGGATACCCGTGGGCAGAAGGATGCGGACTTCGTCACATGGGAAGGTGGCTTCTTGATTTGTGGAGGTGGCAGGTTGGCTTTGGGAGGTGCCAAAGGATGGCAGGATGTGGGTTGGGGTTCCACACCTTGGGTAAGTGGCTGCTGGATTGCGTCTTTTAGAAGGATTCGCGGCTAGATCTGGGTGATTTGTGGGAGGACTAGTTCTCCAACCTAATTGGCTCGCGTCTTTTTTCCACGAACAGATACAGTACAGAGAGGAAACACTCGATTGTCCGTTGGGCCAAGCAGACTGGGTTCTGCACTACTACGCTATTGTCGTGCTAGAATTGGCCCACTAGAGCCTGGCGTGCATGCGCGCGGCCACATCGGTCTCTGTTGGCATGCATACGAGCGGGGTGGACTGTAGGCGACGACACCATGCATTCCATGCACCAGCGTCACAGTCTAGCTATTTTTGCATGCATAAATGCAAGCTAGTTTCGTATCGCAGGCACACATCGATGCAGTAAAGCAGCGAAGTGCAGCAGACAAGCATGGAGGGGTGCGATCAAAGCTATTATCACATGCAGGCGGACATGATACGGATGCGTCAATCGTTGCAGCTCACACGCGTCGATCCCTTTGCATTGTCACGCGCGGAACAGAACCTCACGCGACAGCCTTACCTTCACGCGCCGATGCAAATCCGTGTGCCACTTTGTATTCTCTACCGCATTAGTGTCGCCACGAATGCGCGGACAAATAAATGGATCATGTACTCCAACGACTTGGCTTCCCGGCTGCACCGCGGCTATATAAGGACATGGGCCATTTCCTCACCCCTCCCACACACTCATCTATTAAGCCGCCACCACTTCTTCTTTGGGTCCCCTTCTTATTCTCGAGCCACCACCCCTCTAGCCGGGTACCATGTAGTTCAACGGTCCTACCTACCGTTGCCCTGCCACCGTGCCCGAGAGGCAGTGGCCGACCGACCGCATCGTCGACAACCAGCTCTGGGTGTGGGCCATCTCAAGGTGGAGGAGCGCCAGGGACATAGCTCACTTCTTCCTTGCGACCCGCTACCTCCACCTCACTGCGGGAACTCCACCCATGTTCCACCTCCAGGACTTCTACGGCAGCAACAATAGCAACAAAAATTTCTTCTTCGGTCTCTACATCACCTTCACCACCCCATATGATGCTTACCGCCTCCTCGACCAGGTGCTTTGGTGTGGATGCGAGTTCATCGCATTCACTACCTTCAACATCTTCACGAACTTCCACGACATCTTCCCCACCTGACCTGCATGCACAATCTCCCCTACATCATGTAGGATGATGATGAGTAAGGGGCCAAGGAGGCCCGACACCAACTAGGCATCGAGGAGGATCCAAGGGGGAGGAGTGGTCATCTACATGTTGCCCTTGGTGTCGTGTTGGTCTATTCTTTCTAGCTTGTGTCCTGTTGTTGGTCGAGTCTTCGATCTTGTGTGGTCTTTTAATTAGTTCCCTTTATGTTTTATGCACTATATGTTATAAGGGGATGCTACTCTATATGCCCATATGTTGTAAGGGGATGCTACATTACCCCTAGATCTATGGGCATATATGTTTCTTCCTTCAAATCTAATATATTGATGTTTGTTTGTGCATAAAGTTGTTTTATTGTATTTTATTCATATTGTCAATCTATATGGCCGTTTCTACTAAAGAAATGAACATTTGGCCCTGCGTGTCCAAACTATGCAAAGCAAGTAAAATCCACTTAAAAGGACCAATTTTAAACTTTGAAACACTCTACATGTCATTGCACCAAAATTAGGCCAAACTATGAAAAGCAAGTAAAATCCACTAAAAAGGGCCAATATTAAACTTTGGCATACTCTAGATGTCATTGCACCAAAATTTGGCCAAACTATACAAAGCAAGTAAAATCCACTAAAAAGGACCAATGTTAAACTTTGGCACACTCTAGATGTCATTGCACCAAATTTTGGCCAAACTATGCAAAGCAAGTAAAATCCACTAAAAATGGCCAATGTTAAACTTTGGCACACTCTAGATGTCATTGCACCAAATTTTGGCTCAATGTGGCCAAAAGATGTAAATCAACTAAAAACAAGGAAAAATATGTAACCTATATTGCGCAAAGTGGTAAAACACAAGTAACATAAGGAAAATAATTAGAAACAACGAAAACACACATTTTCGGAACAACACACGTCACCCACATTTCCAAAATCTCACTTCTGCATAAAAATAGCTCAAAACAATTTCCGATGATTTCTCCCAACAAATATGAGTGCAAGAAGCTCAAAATGAGTGAAATAACATAAGCCTAAATGATAAATCTATGTCAATGACCCGTGTGCACTTCTTTTTTGTCCAAGGTACACCTCTTTTATTAATGGGCATGTCTATGTTCTATTTGGCCCTGACTTTCTTGGACAATCGTCGCACCAATTTTTCTTCTCCTACCACTGTACTCTGCACACCCAACACCGACAAACTGAAGAACTGAAAAATCTAAATAGAGTGGAGAAAACATGCCGAATGATTGTGCAACCCTTTTATTCAATACTTAGCCGGAGAAGCCAAACGTCAATGTCATTGTGCTTGCAAATCAACTGATTGCCGTCACTAACGACTAATTATCATCACATAAACAAATAGGAGAGCAATTACATATAAATGACCAGCCATCAGATTGTCATGCCTTTTTAATTCGATGTTTTCTTAATCTGTTTGTTCAACTTCTTCATCTCTGCCATCACTTCCGCGGGGGCATCCCCCACCGTAGCACCAATGGGTTTGCCAGATCCAAATTTCTCTGCCTTCGATGGTAAATCTAGCTCATCGGATGCGCCCTCCAGTTGAATCCGCTCTATGTACTCATCTAACCACTCAAAATTCCCGCATTGCTTAAGTTTGTGAAATCGGAAAGATGAAACCTAAATCCCAAATCCGATGAAAATATGAATTTGGGAGACAAAAACCAAAATTGGCAGATGGAGAACTCAAATCTCACCTTCCCCTACTCTGGTTTGCTCTCGCATTTCACGAATTATTGCCCAAAGTTGCCATGCTTGTCGGTCAATCTGACCAGCCGCTTCAGGGGTGCGGAACATGGGCATTCAGGGCACCTTGTCATCGGCACCGCGTCGTATTGCGACCATGGGCAGCAGGAGGCTGAAGCGCAGCTCGACATCTCGACCCACTATTGCCAGCGTTGCCGTGCTTCTTCTCCGGAGAGGAAGAAGAACAAGATCAGGGCGGGAAGGACAGGAAGGACGGGGGGGGGGGGGGGGGGGGCTCGGGCGTTTGACGACTCGGGGTGCTGCTGAGCTGGATAAGTTAATGGGTCCCATGTTCTGAGGTGGACATTCTGTGGGTCCCGCGCTGACGTGAATAAGTAGTGGGTCCCGCTCGGTCAGCTAATTCGAGCTGTTAAGATGTGCCTTGCGATTAAGCAACTGTGTCGCGCATGAGCAATTTTAGCCATCAATAATGTCGCATGCTAGCTATTTCATCCAACAATGTCGCTTTGTAAATGATGCCTCTCAACGATGTCGCATGGGAGCTATTCGCCCGTGAAGGAATGGCCTTAGGAGACTCGGATGGCAACTCTATTTTCATGGCCTGCAGATTCTTTCTGAACTCTAGCGCTCCACTTGAGGCCGAGCTCTAGGCGTGCGTGGAAGGACTGCAACCAGCTCTACAATTCTCTACACCGATCATTACAGAATCAGACTATGCACTTCTGGTGGAGGCTGTCAACACTTGGGACTGCAGATCGGTCGCTATTCTTCCACTGTATTAATGAGATTAAGGATTTAGCTAAACTCGATAAGTCTTATGTCAAATGACTATTATTCCCTACACTACTAGAAAATGGGTCTTTGGTTCGGGCCATTAGTCCCGGCCGTGGTCCGAACCAGACGGCCCGAGGAGGCCGAGACATATGTCCCGGTCCGTAAGGAACCATTAGTCCCGGTTTGAGATACAAACCGGGACAAATGGGTCTGGGCCGGCGCGCGTGCTCCTGGCAGAACCTTTAGTCCCGGTTTGTATCTCAAACCGGGACTAATGGCCTGGCCCTATATATATGCACCCAGCCCTCCACTCCCTCCTGTTTTTTTTGTATGTGAGAGGTGGGTATAACTTTGTGCTAACTTTTTTTCTTCATATGCACAAGAGGTGTTCGGTGAAATGTCTATTAGAGCGATGCCACTTGAGTTCACACAAGACAAAATATGATATGAGGTGCCAGAGCGACACTTAAGGTTTCTCCTCTTTGTTTTGAAGTGTCCTAAAAGGTTAGCAACTATTTTCTCGTTTTGACTGCGCGGTACTAATTTAAGCATCGTGATTGCGTTTGATATATATGCATGGTTGTATGATGCAGATGAGCCACCCATGGATGTACGGTGACCGACGCTCTGACGCTTACAGAGAAGGCGTGCGTTCTTTTCGCCTTGTGGCCGAGGCGAACAAGCGGCGGGATGGTTTTATGTGTTGTCCATGTGTTGAATGTCGGAATAAGCAGGCTCACACTTCCTCAAGAGTCATTGAGAGCCACCTGCTTCGGTCCGGTTTCATATCCGGCTATAATGTTTGGACCAAGCATGGAGAAAGAGGGGTTATGATGGAAGACAGCGATGAAGAAGAGAACGATGATGACAACTACCGATCTATGTTCCCTGAATACGATGATACCGCAGTTGAAGATAATGAAAAAGAAGGGGGTGAAGAACGGGAACCAGATGAGCCCGTTGATGATTTTGGTCGGGTCATTAGTGATGCAAGGCGAGACTGCGACACATAAAAGGAGAGGTTGCAGTTCGAGCAGATGTTATAGGACCACAACACATTGCTGTATCCAACTTGTGAAGATGGCCAGAAGAAGCTGGGTAGCACACTGGAATTGTTGAAGTGGAAGGCAGAGACTGATGGGTTCGTAGCATGGAAAACAAAAAATTTCTACCGCAAGAACGAACAAAACCCAGATCTAATCTAGATAAAGGCCAAGATCTAATCTACTAGACATGAGCAACGAGATAGATCGGTACTAACCCTCGTAGAACCGAAAGCGTTAACGAGATTAGATCTCGTGGATGATGTAGTCGATCACTTGCCGATCTCAAGATCGAGTAGATGATCCTTCCGGCGCCCGCGTTCAGCTGGCGCTTCATGACAGTGAGTCGAAGCAGACCTTCCTCTCCCTATTCCAGCGAGCAGCGGAGGTAGTAGATCTTCTCCACGCAATCCCAGCAGCACGACGGCGTGGTGGTGGTGGTGGTGGAGAGAATTCTGCAGGGCTTCGCCTAAGCCGGAGCAGATGGAAGGAGGAAGAGAGAGGCGGCTAGGGTTTGGAGTGGGAAGGGGCAAGGAGGTGGCGCCTCCACCCTCTATATATAGAGGAGGGTGTGGCCTAGGGTTCCCACCCCTAGGCCCACCCCTTAGGGCCGGCGCACTAGGGAGGCTTGGGGGGAGAGTCCTTCCCCCCCAAGTTTCCCTTTAAATCTCCCTTATCTTATCTTATCTTATCTTATCTCGGTTTTCAAATAAACTCCAAGATATCTTCTAGAACCTTCCGGAACATTCCGAAACCTTCTAGAATCCCCATACAAACACTCTGGAACATTTCCTAACTTAGAAAATGATCCCTATTATATGAATCTTATTCTCCGGACAATTCCGGATCTCCTCGTGATGTCTCGGATCCAATCCGAGACTCCGAACAACATTCGGTCTCCAACGCACATTCAATATCTACTTAAAACAACTTCGAACCTTAAGTGTGTCACCCTACGGTTCGTGAATAAGTGGACATGATGAAGACACCTCTCCGATCAATAACCATCAGCGGGATCTGGAGATCCATAACGGCTCCCACATACTCAACGATGACTTCGTGATCGATAGAACCATTAACATACGAAACCAATTCCCTTTGTCACGCGATACTCTACTTATCCGAGGTTTGATCATCGGTATCTCCATACCTAGTTCTACCTTGTTACTGATAAGCACTCTTTACTCGTTCCGTGTTATGCCATCCCTTGTGACCTAGTCACATGCTTGCAAGCTAACTAGATGACATTCCACCGAGAGGGCCCAGAGCATATCTATCCGTCATATGGATGGACAAATCCCAATCTTGGTCCATGCGCTTCAACACATACTTTCAGAATACCCAATGACACCTTTATAACCACCCAGTTACGAAGTGGTGTTTGATGTCATCAAAGCACTCATCCGGTGATGGTGATTAACACAACCTCATGGTCGAAGGATTAGGTTACTATGTATCGAAAGCTTATAGCAATGTGAACTTAATGACTTGATCTAATGCTACGCTTACTATGGGTGAGGTGTCCATTACATCATTCTCCTAATGATACAACCTTGTTATTAATGACATCCAATGTCCATGATCAGGAAACCATGATCATCAATTAATCAACAAGCTGGTTTAACAAGAGGCTTACTAGGGACTCTTTTATGTTTACAAAACACACATGTATCAGTGTTTCCTTATAATACAATTATAGCATGGGATGCAAACATTCATCATAAACACAAAGATATAATAATAACCACTTTTATTATTGCCTCTTGGGCATATCTCCAACAGAGACTGGTATGACTGACTCGGGATTTGAAAAGTTGTTGGTAATAATGAAGAATCTGCTAGTCAAACTAACAGCATGTGCTATATCCGGTCTTGTACACAACATGGCATACATGATAGAACCTATGGCTGAGGCATAGGGAACATTATTCATCTTCTCTCTATCTTCTGCCGTAGCTGGACTTTGAGTCTTACTCAAGGTCTTTCCTGACAACATGGGAACGAACCCTTTCTTGCTCTCTTCCATTCTAAACTTCTTTAGAACTTTGTCCAGGTATGTACTTTGTGAAAGCGCTAGCAGGCGTCTTGATCTATCTCTATAAATCTTGATGCCTAGAATATATGCCGCTTCGCCAAGATCCTTCATTGAAAAACTATTATTCAAATAGGCTTTGACGCTATTAAGAAGTTCTACATCATTCCCAATCAACAGTATGTCATCTACATATAGTACTAGGAATGCTACAGAGCTCCCACTCACTTTCTTGTAAATACAAGCTTCTCCATAAGTTTGTATAAATCCAAAGTTTTTGATTACTTTATCAAAACGTTGATTCCAACTCCGGGATGCTTGCTTCAGTCCATAAATGGAGCGCTGAAGTTTGCATACCTTGTCAGCATCACTAGGATCGACAAAACCCTTGGGTTGTACCATGTACAACTCTTCCTCAATGTCACCATTAAGGAACGCCGTTTTGACATCCATCTGCCATATCTCATAGTCGAAATATGCAGCGATTGCTAACAAAATCCTCACAGACTTTAGCTTCTCTACTGGTGAGAAAGTCTCATCATAGTCAACACCTTGAATTTGTCAAAACCCTTTCGCGACAAGTCGAGCTTTATAGACAGTAACATTACCATCAGCATCTGTTTTTCTTTTGAAAATCCATTTGTTCTCGACAGCCTTACGGCCATCCGGTAAGTCCACCAAAGTCCATACTTGGTTTTCGTACATGGATCCCATTTTGGATTTCATGGCTTCTAGCCACTTGTCGGAATCTGGGCTCACCATAGCTTCTTCATACGTCGCAGGGTCATCAGTGTTGTCCACCAACATGACGTTCAAGGCAGAGTCATACCACTCAGGAGTGGTACGAACCCTCGTTGACCTGCGAGGTTCAGTAGTAACCGTTCAAGTTTCATGATCACCATCATTAGCTTCCTCTCCAGTTGGTGCAGGCGGCACGAAAACATCTTCCGGTGCTGCGCTACTCTCAACCCCGAGAGAAGGTTCAATAACCTCGTCGAGTTCTACTTTCCTTCCAGTCACTTCTTTCAAGAGAAACTCCTTCTCAAGAAAGGATCCATTCTTGGCAACAAAAACTTTGCCTTCGGATCTATGATAGAAGGTATACCCAATTGTTTCTTTAGGGTATCCTATGAAGATGCATTTCTCCGCTTTGGGTTCTAGCTTATCAGGTTGTAACTTCTTTACATACGCTTCGCAACCCCAAACTTTGAGGAACGACAACTTAGGTTTCTTTCCAAACCACAATTCGAACGGTGTCGTTTCAACGGATTTAGATGGTGCCCTATTTAAAGTGAATGCGGCTGTCTCTATGCGTAGCCCCAAAACGATAGCGGTAAATCTGTAAGAGACATCATAGTCCGAACCATATCTAAGAGAGTTCGATTATGACGTTCAGACACACCATTACGCTGTGGTGTTCCCGGCGGTGTCAACTGCGAAAGTATTCCACATTTCTTTAAATGCATGCCAAACTCATAACTTAGATATTCACCTCCGCGGTCAGAACGCAGAAACTTAATCTTCTTGTTACGATGATTTTCCACTTCACTTTGAAATTCCTTAAACTTCTCGAAAGTTTCGGACTTGTGTTTCATAAAGTAGACATACCCATATCTACTTAAGTCATCTGTGAAAGTAAGAACATAACGATATCCACCACGCGATGCTACACTCATTGGACCGCACACATCGGTATGTATTATTTCCAATAAGTCTGTAGCTCGCTCCATTATTCCAGAGAATGGAGTCTTAGTCATTTTTCCCATTAGACATGCTTCGCATTTTTCAAGTGATTCAAGAAGTCCATCAGAATGGAGTTTCTTCATACGCTTCACTCCAATGTGACCAAGGCAGACGATTGCCACATGTATGTAGAATTATCATTCAATTTTGTTCGTTTAGCATCTATGTTGTGAACATGTGTATCACTACTATCGAGATTCAGTAAGAATAAACCATTCATCTCAGGTGCATTACCATAAAAGATATTACTCATATAAATCGAACAACCTTTATTCTCGGACTTAAAAGAGTAACCGTCTCGCAATAAACAAGATCCAGATATAATGTTCATGCTTAACGCAGGCACCAAATAACAATTATTCAAATTTAAAACTAATCCCAAAGGTAGATGTAGAGGAGGCGTGCGGCGATCACATCAACCTTGGAGCCATTTCAACGCGCGCCGTCACCTCGTCTCTCGCCAGTCTTCGTTTATTCCGCAGCTCCTGTTTTGAGTTACAAATATGAGCAACCGAACCAGTATCAAATACCCAGGCACTACTACGATTACTAGTAAGATACACATCAATAACATGTATATCGAATATACCTTTCTTCTTGATGTTGCCGTTCTTCATATCTGCCAGGTACTTGGGGCAGTTGCGCTTCCAGTGACCAGCACCCTTGCAATAGAAGCATTCAGTTTTAGGCTTAGGACCAGCCTTGGGCTTCTTAGCAGGTGCGGCAGCTTTCTTGCCGTCCTTCTTGAAGTTTCCCTTGTTCTTAGGCTTGCCCTGTTTCTTGAAATTGGTGGTCTTATTGACCATCAACACTTGGTGCTCCTTCTTGATCTCCACTTCAGCAGTTTTCAGCATGGACGATAGTTCAGCAACGTCTTGTTCATGCAAAGGCATGTTGTAGTTCATCACAAAGTTCTTATAACTCGGTGGCGTGATTGGAGGACACGGTGAATCCCTAACTCATTAGGAATCGTTATCCCCAACTCTTGGAGCTTGTTTGCGTGCCCGGACATGGTGAGCACGTGCTGCTAACGGAGCTTCCCTCTTCCATCTTGCGGTAAAGAACTTTTCGGAGGCCTCATAGCTCTCCACGGCCGTGAGTCTCAAAAATGAGCTTGAGCTCCTTAATGATCTCGAGCAGGTCGTGGTTCTCAAAGCGCTTCAAGCTCGCTTCCGGACTGCAGGATGGCACACGCAATGGGAGTAATGATTTTTCGAGTGGCGTAAACATTTTTCGTCATCGGTGGCATCTTCTGCAGGTGGGTCACCTAGCGGTGCATCGAGCACATAGGTCATATGACCAGCCGAGGACAATCTTGGACCACGAGCCAGTCCGTGAAGTTGCTTCCATTGTTCTTAAGTTTTTCTTTCTCTAGGAACGCATTGAAATTGATGGAGAGGTTCACCATAATCTACAACAAATTTTGCAAGTAGTTTAGACTAAGTTTATGATAAATTGAGTTCAACTTCAATTCTTAAATTAACTAGGTGAACTCCCACTCAAAACAACATCCCTCACATTGTTTTAGTGATTACACGAACCAAGTCCACTACACCAAGTCCGATCTTCATGAGAAAAGATGTAGTTTCATCGGCGAACAATCTTCATGTTCATCATATCATTCATATGACTCGGGCTCTACCTTTCGGTATTCCGTGTTCCGAGGCCATGTCTGTACATGCTAGGCTCGTCAAGATTAACCTTAGTTTCCGCATGTGCAAATCTGGCTTGCACCCGTTGTATGCACACGTAGAATCTATCACACCCGATCATCACGAGATGCTTCGAAACGATGAGTCTTAGCAATGGTGCCAACTAAGGACGAACACTTTTATTACTTGATATTTAGTGAGAGGGATCATCTTATAATGCTACCGTCGCGATCTAAGCAATACAAGATGCATAAAGGATTAACATCACAGGCAATTCATAATTAGTGTGATATGATATGGCCCTTTCTTCTTGTGCCTTTGATCTCCATCTCCAAAGCACGGACATGATCTCCATCATCACCAGCATTGCGTCATGGTCGATGGGCGCCGCTTCATGGTTGTCCATCATCACAAGCAACTATTACAACTACTTGGAATAAAGCTATTACAAGACGAATAGACACGCAGTCTTAACAGAATTAAAGACAACCATTAGGCTCACGCCGTTGCCATATTACAACAAGGATCATTGCATACATCAAATATAATCACAATCACATGGTGGCCATATCACATCACAAAACCCCTGCAAAAACAAGTTAGACGCCTCTAATTTTCTTTGCAAGTTTTACGTGGTTTGGGGCTTTCAAATAAGAACGGATCTTACCTACGAAACTGAACCACAACGTTGATACAAGTGCTATCAAGTGCAAAGTGTAGATTTGATCTATACTATGATGGGAGAGACAGACACCCGCAAAGCCACTTGTGCAAAGCAAGTTGCACGTCAAGCGTGGAGCAAGTCTAATGTGCGATGACATGTAATGTTAGCCCGAGCCGCTTCATCCCACCATACCGCAAGATGCAAAGTACACACAGCAAAAGACGGCACGAGCACCAACGCCCACAACACCATTGTGTTCTACTCGTGCAACAGATCTACACATAGACAAGGCTCTGATACCACTGATGAGTTCGTAGCATGGAAAACAAAAAATTTCTACCGCAAGAACATTCCGAAAATGATCCCCATACAAACACCTTCCGGAACATTCCGAAACCTTCTAGAATCCCCATACAAACACTCTGGAACATTTCCTAACTTAGAAAATGATCCCCATTATATGAATCTTATTCTCCGGACAATTCCGGATCTCCTCGTGATGTCTCGGATCCAATCCAAGACTGCGAACAACATTCGGTCTCCAACGCACATTCAATATCTACTTAAAACAACTTCGAACCTTAAGTGTGTCACCCTACGGTTCGTGAATAAGTGGACATGATGAAGACACCTCTCCGATCAATAACCATCAGCGGGATCTGGAGATCCATAACGGCTCCCACATACTCAACGATGACTTCGTGATCGATAGAACCATTAACATACGAAACCAATTCCCTTTGTCACGCGATACTCTACTTATCCGAGGTTTGATCATCGGTATCTCCATACCTAGTTCTACCTTGTTACTGATAAGCACTCTTTACTCGTTCCGTGTTATGCCATCCCTTGTGACCTAGTCACATGCTTGCAAGCTAACTAGATGACATTCCACCGAGAGGGCCCAGAGCATATCTATCCGTCATATGGATGGACAAATCCCAATCTTGGTCCATGCGCTTCAACACATACTTTCAGAATACCTAATGACACCTTTATAACCACCCAGTTACGAAGTGGTGTTTGATGTCATCAAAGTACTCATCCGGTGATGGTGATTAACACAACCTCATGGTCGAAGGATTAGGTTACTATGTATCGAAAGCTTATAGCAATGTGAACTTAATGACTTGATCTAATGCTACGCTTACTATGGGTGAGGTGTTCATTACATCATTCTCCTAATGATACAACCTTGTTATTAATGACATCCAATGTCCATGATCAGGAAACCATGATCATCAATTAATCAGCAAGCTAGTTTAACAAGAGGCTTACTAGGGACTCTTTTATGTTTACAAAACACACATGTATCAGTGTTTCCTTATAATACAATTATAGCATGGGATGCAAACATTCATCATAAACACAAAGATATAATAATAACCACTTTTATTATTGCCTCTTGGGCATATCTCCAACAGAGACTGGTATGACTGACTCGGGATTTGAAAAGTTGTTGGTAATAATGAAGAAGCTGCTTCTAAGAAATAACCAATTGCCCTCCAAAAGTAAATGCAAAGAAACTTGTCGCCTCTAGGATTAGACGTGCAGAAGATACATGCATGCCCTAATGACTGCATCCTCTACCGCGGTGAGAAGTACGAGAATATGGATAAATGCCCGGTATGCACTGCATTGCGGTATAAGATCAGAAAAGATGACCCTGGTGATGTTGAGGGCGAGCAACCCAGGAAGAGGGTTCCTGCCAAGGTGATGTGGTATGCTCCTATAATACCACAGTTGAAACGTTTGTTCAGAAATAAAGAGCATGCCAAGTTGTTGTGATGGCACATGGAAGACTGTAAGAAAGACGGGATGTTGAGGCACCCTGCTGATGGTTGGCAGTGGAGAAAAATCGAGAGAGACTTCCCGGACTTTGCTGGTGACGCAAGGAACTTATGGTTTGGTCTAAGTACCGATGGCATGAATCCTTTTGGGGAGCAGAACTGCAGTCACAGCACCTGGCCCATGACTCTATGTAGCTACAACCTTCCTCCTTGGTTGTGCAGGAAGAGGAAGTTCATTATGATGTCAGTGCTCATCCAAGGCCCGAAGCAACCCAACAACGACATTGATGTGTACCTAAGGCCATTAGTTGATGAACTTCTACAGTTGTGGGCCAAACCAGGTGTACGTGTGTGGGATGAGCACAAACAGCAGGAATTTGACCTACAAGCGTTGCTGTTCGTAACCATCAATGATTGGCCTGCTCTTAGTAACATTTCAGGACAGACGAACAAAGGAGACAATGCATGCACGCACTGTTTAGATGAGACTGAAAGTATATATCTGGATAAATGTAGAAAGAATGTGTACCCGTACAATCGTCGTTTTCTTCCACCCAGTCATCTCTTAAAGAAGAAAGGCAAGCATTTCAATGGCAAGGAAGAAACCCGGACAAAGCCTGTCCCCCGTAGTGGTGCTGATGTATTTGGTATGGTCAAGGATTTGGATGTAATCTTTGGAAAGGGTCCTGGAGGACAACCTGTTCTGAAAGACCCCATTACCGGACACGCACCCATGTTGAAGAAGAAATCTATATTCTGGGAGCTACCCTATTGGAAAGTGCATGAGGCCCGCTCTGCAATCGACATGATGCACCTGACGAAGAATCTTTGCGTGAATATTCTAGGCTTCCTGGGCTTGTATGGGAAGTCAAAAGATACCCCTGCAGCACGGGAGGACCAGCAACATCATAAAGGACGAGATGGCAAGCATCCAGGGCAGTTTCAAGGGCTTGCCAGCTACGCTCTTACCAAAGAAGAGAAGGAAATCATTTTTGAAGTCCTTTTCAGTATCAAGGTCCTGTCTGGCTTCTCGTTGAATATAAAGGGAATAGTAAATATGAAAGAGAACAAATTTCAAAACCTAAAGTCTCATGACTGCCATGTGCTTATGACACAATTGCTTCTGGTTGCATTGAGGGGAATTCTACCAGAAAATGTTCGACTAGCCATTGTGAAGGTATGTGCATTCCTCAATGCAATTTCTCAGAAGGTAATCGATTGAGAAAGTCTATCAGGGTTACAGATTGATGTGGTCCAATGTCTGGTCAGCTTCGAGTTGTTCCTGCCATCCTTTTTCAATATTATGACGCACCTCCTAGTTCACCTAGTCGAAGAGATTAGAATTCTCGGTCCTGTGTTTCTACACAATATGTTCCCCTTCGAGAGGTTCATGGGAGTCTTAAAGAAAATGTTCATAACCGTGCTAGTCCATAAGGAAGCATCTCCAAGGGCTATGGTACAGAGGAGGTCATTGAGTTTTGTGTTGACTTTCTTCCTGACCTTAAGCCGATTGGTGTTCCTGAATCTCGGTATGAGGGGAGGATGACTGGAAAAGGCACACTAGGAAGGAAATCAATGGTATGTAGGGACGGGCATTCTTTCACTCAAGCACACTACACAGTTCTACACAATTCCACCGTGGTGGCTCCGTATATCGAGAAACACAAGAATATTCTACGCTCCAAAACCCGGGGAAGCCTGAAACCTTGATTAAAGGGGAACACGAGAAGAATTTTGGCAATTGGTTGCAGACACATCTCATGAATAACACCACTGTTGGATATGAGTTGTACTCGTTGGCCAGGTTACCATCTTCGACTATATGTACTTTCCAAGGGTACGAGATAAATGGGAATACATTTTACATGATCGCCCAAGATAGAAAGAGCACCAACCAAAACAGTGGTGTCCGCTTTGATGCAATAGATGACAATGGGCAGATTGACACATATTATGGGTACATAGAGGAGATATGGGCACTTGACTATGGACCTACTTTTAAGGTCCCTTTGTTTCGGTGCAAATGGGTCAAAGGTGACGAGGCGGGGTACATGTAGACGAAAAGTACGACATGACAACAGTGGATCTCAACAATCTTGCGTACATGGATGAACCATTCGTCCTAGCCAACGATGTGGCTCAGGTTTTCTATGTGAAGGACATGTCTACCAAACCGAGAAAAAGGAAAGATAAGCAAAAGAGTACAGAATACGATGAGCCAAAGCGCCACATAATTCTTTCAGGGAAAAGAAACATCGTGGGAGTGGATGACAAGATAGACATGTCAGAAGATTACAATAAGTTTCATGAAATTCTGCCCTTCAAAGTGAAAACTGACCCAAGCATCCTGTTAAATGATGAAGATTCTCCATGGCTACGGTGCAGAAGAAAACCACAACACTAGATGTTGGTGATGTGTAATAATGTATTAAACCTTTTATTTGAGACATAAAGGTCCCCTTTCATGTAATACATCTTGCTCAATCAAACTAGACATTCTGAGCCGCGGTAGGTGATCACACAAAGAGAAGGAACCATCACAAGAGAAGGAACCCACAAACACTAAGGATACATAGCACAACTGAAAATTAAGAAACATGCCTAATGGTTGGAGTGATTCAGTCATGCTCCCGCCTAGCCCTGTAATACGCCGCCATCGTCAGTCGCCGTAGTCGAACCTTGAAGGTTGGGCACGCGTGGGCTGGATTTGAGGGTATCGCAGGCGGGGGTTATTGTCGGTCGTGTTGTAGGCCATGACACTCTGGAGAGTCCGGCCGCGCCACCACAGCCGACGGCCGGCCTCGTTGAAGTTCGAGGGAGGTGGGCTGTCCTCCTCGTGACTGGCGAGCGCCCTCTCACGCCGATTGATGAAGAAGGCTTCCCAAGTCGGGAAATAGTCGGGATGCCAGTTGGGATTCCTCCGCTGCTCTGGCGTGAGCTCGAGGTAGTAGTGGTTCGTGATGGTCATCCGGCGCTCCACACCTAGAGAGGGACAGAGGGACCTGCACGCCTCGACGCCAAAGATCCAGCCGGTGGGGATGCGGTAGCCCGGTGGGCAGGGGTAGTTCGAGGCGCAAAGCACCTCCACCTCCTGGGTGGTTAGAGATACGATGGAAGCCATGGGAAGAGAATGAAGAGTCTAGATGTGATATGTAAATGGAGGCCAAGCGTACATATATATACTGAAAAAATGGCGGGAAGACAGAGGTGGGAACCGGTGGAAAGCGCGGGAACGCAGTGGCGTGGGAAACTTTTATCCCGGGTGGGGGCTCAAACCGGGACAAAAGATGGGGGGCCTTATCCGGGGGAGGCTTATCTGGGAGGGCCTTATCTGGGGGCTGGCTAACCTTTAGTACCGGTTGGTGGGTGCAACCGGGACTAAAGGTGGTTTCTGTGTCATTTACCAAAACTGTCGGTGGGATAAGGACGCATGGGTAACCTTTAGTACCGGGTGGGGGCTCAAACCGGGACTAAAGCTGTCGGTAGGATAAGGACGCGGGTGACGACCGCCGATGAGATAAAGCATGTAGCGCACGACGCCCTGTCGGAGGAAGAAGATAAAGTAGAAGCGGCGCCGTGCCTATAAAAGGAGCATCGATACGCCATGGCAAGCAACTCAACAAGCCAACATGGATGGAGAGTTTCATCCCCATGGATGGAGGAAAGGGTTGGGAAATCCCGTGGCGGAACTTCTCGAAGATGCCCTTGGTGCACACGCCCTATGGCATCTTCGGAAGTTCTGCCTCGGAAAATATTTTCCTGCTAGCCCGTGAAAGACTCCATCTCCGCCTCCCTGGGGTTAGAGGTATGGTGGAAGCCATGGGATAGAGTGGAGAGAGGCGGCATATATGAGTCTAGATGTGCTATGGCAACGACCAAGCCAACATGGATGGAGAGTTTCATCCCCATGGATGGAGGAAAGGGTTGGGAAATCTCCCGTGGCGGAACTTATCAAAGATGCCCTTGGTGCACACGCCCTATGGCATCTTCGGAAGTTCTGCCTCGGAAAATATTTTCCTGCTAGCCCGTGAAAGACTCCATCTCCGCCTCCCTGGGGTTAGAGGTATGGTGGAAGCCATGGGATAGAGTGGAGAGAGGCGGCAGATATGAGTCTAAACCCTAAACCCTAAACCCTAAGTCAGAGGAGGGAACCCTAAACCCTAAGTCAGAGAAGGGAACCCTAAACCCTAAACCCTAAACTAAAAACCGGGGTAGACGATCCAGGGGCCCCGGTCTAGGGTTTCGCCGGAGGAAGACCACCGGAGCGTCGGAATTACATGAAAATGGCAAAATGGTTAATAGTTTGACTAGTTAGAATAATTATTTTATAAAACAGAAAATTGATTTGAATCACTTATTTAAAAATATTCAAAATATAATATTTAATGCATTTTTAAATTGAAAATGGCAAAATGGTTATTAGTTTCACTAGTTAGAATAATTATTTTATAAAACAGAAAATAGATTTGGATTACTTATTCAAATTTAAAAACTTTCTCAAATTCATAAGTATGCAAAAACTGTATAATTCAAATGTTTAAAAAATCTAATAGTTACAAATTGTAATATTTGAAAAAACAGGCGCCAACTTAGGCCCAGCGCGCGCAAATTTGGGCCTTTAGTCCCGGCCCAGAACACCATCCGGGACTAAAGGCTCTGCAGGCGAAAAGGCATCCAAAGCCTTTAGTCCCGGTGCGTCGCTGGAACCGGGACTAGACCCCCCTTTAGTCCCGATTCTAGCCACGCACCGGGACTAAAGGGTTGGGCGTATTTAAGGCGCCGCCTTCTTCCCCGGTCGAATCCATCGACCGGAGCGAGGAGTAGCACTACACCGCCAGGCTTCCGAAATACCTCGCCGCGCCTCTCCGCCCGTCCGCGTACCCCGCCGTGTTGCCGCGCCGCGCCGCCGCCTCTCGAGACGCGCGCTCATCCTCCCCATTGTTGTGGGAGGTAATCCCTCCCCCCACCGCGCGCTATCTGCCTCCTCTCGCCTCAGCCACAGCCCAGGCGCCTGACGCGCGCTGCCTCTATCCCCCTAGCGAGCCTAGGCGGCACCCCGCCGGCCATTTTTTGTTTTTTTGTATATTTTTTGTATTACTAGTATTTCTAGTGTATGTTTTTTTTATTACTAGTATCTTTTTTGTAATAGATAGATAGAATTATTACTTGTATTACTAGTATGTTTTTTGTAATAGATAGATAGAATTATTACTAGTATTTTTTGTATCTTTTTTATATTTCTAGTGTATGTTTTTTTATTAATTTCTAGTATAGTATATATTAATTTCTAGTGTATGTTTTTTTATTTCTTGTATCTTTTTTATATTGTAATATTTATTACTAGTATATAAATATAGTATATATATATATATGTTTGTGTATATATATTTATTACTAGTAATAATATATATAGTAGTATATTATATAGTATGTAGTATTATAGTGTCGATTGAGATAGACAAGCATCAGTGCTAAATAAAGATAAGCTAAAGAAATAACTATCCTAAGTCCGGTAGTGCTCGTGGGCCCCCGGACTTAGGGTTAGGGTGGTGGTGCTCGCGGGCCAATGGACTTAGGGTTAGGGTGGTAGTGCCCACGGGCCCCCGGACTTAGGGTTAGGGTGGTAGTGCTCACGGGCCCTCGGACTTACGGTTAGGGTGGTAGTGCTCGCGGGCCCCCGGACATAGGGTTAGGGTGGTAGTGCTCACAAGCCGCCTGGAGATAGGGTTAGGGTGGTGGTGCTCGCGGGGCCCTGGACTTAGGGTTAGAGTGGTGGTGCTCGTGGGCCCCCGGAGATAGGGTTAGGGCGGTGGTGCTTGCGGGTCGCCCGGACTTAGGGTTAGGGTTAGGGCATCACTAGAATTTTGCTATTGTTTAGTATTATTGTAGCAAATTGCGTGTTCATATTATTGTTTAGTGTTATTTTATGCAGCAATATTGAATGAAAAATGTTATTGTGTGCATTTTGTAGAAAACTATGGATCCAATCCAGAGAGACCTAGCACAGGAAGAAATTCTCGAGGATATGATCAACGACACCCCCCATGTTGATCCACCCGAATCTCCATCGATTTATCTGAACCCCTCCGGTGAGGGAGAGGAGGTCGACCGGAATGATCAAGGAGAAGCCGACGGCTCCGGTGGTGGAGAAGCCGACGACGAGGTATATATATGAAGTATGGTGATCAGTAGATGCATTAACTGAGTTGGACGCATATTTCTTCTCTTAGGCCTCCACATCGAGAAAAAATATTCCAAACGAGGCCCGGCCAAAAAGTTGGACGCATCTACGCGTTATACAATTACGCGGGTATCACCACCGGGTGAACCGGTGGAACCCGAAAAGGCTAAAACTGTATTTAAACAACAATGCAGAGTTATGGTTAGGGATCGCATCCCGATCACCGTTCGAGAGTGGAATAAGACCAAAGGGGCGAAAGAGGGTGAGTATGTCTCCGGAGTGCAAAGAGGGTCTTTGGAATGACCTCATGACACATTTCACCCTGCCAGAATGTGAGGATGATGCCGACACAGCTGCATTGAGGAAGAAAGTCAAGCAGTGGACTCTTACGAAGATGGCCGAACTATTCAAGAACTGGAAGAAAGCATTATGGCAAAAGTATCAGAAGACGAAGAAGACTCCTAAATTTGAATGCTATCTAACGAAGCAGCAAGATAACTGGGATGCATTTGTGAAGTACAAGGAGTCACAACCTGCTATGGAAATGTCGGGAAAAAACAAGAAAAATGCCGCGATGAAGAAATATCACCATCACCTAGGGCCAGGGGCTACGCGGCTGCCATGCCAAAGTGGGATGCTAAAGAGAATGAGTTGCTTGCTAAAGGGATCACCTGCAACCAATACGCCAAGAATGGGATCGAGGGCAAGGAATTGGTTCCTTGGGCATGGGAGTGAGTATGACGAAGTCTGAGGGACCTTATTTGCAGTGATGGGATTAGGATACCCCGGGATACATGGCAGAAAGTGGTGAAGGAGATTAAAGCGGGGACAACAAAGTTCCGTCCCGATAGAGAGAAAGACTTGCTGACAAAGGTCCTCGGGAATGACGAACGCGGAGGACATGTACGAGGCCTTGGCCCTAGTTATACGTGGGAGATGGGGTTTCCCAAAGACAGAGATACTTATAGGAGCCGAGAGAGAGCAAAGAGGCGACGACAGGAGGAGGAGGGAGACAAGTTCACCGAGTTGATAGGAACACTTCGAATGCATCAGCAATAGATTGACGAACTTCGAGGAGCAGCGCGCCTGCAAGATCATGTACTCAATATTACCGCCGTCCCATCTCAGCGGAAAAGCAGCGTGGCTGAATCGGAGGTCCCTTCTGACGATGCACGTATGGTAGATGGCGGTCCCGGCTACCCCGTGGATGGAATCAAGGAGCAGGCATCTTGTGAGCTCCATCAGAAGGTGAAGAACCTATCCATCAAGGTGGCGGTCGGATGTGCTTTACCTTGTCCACCTGGCGCACGCTGGCATGGCCGTGAGATTCCAGCTGGCTATGCTAAAGTTGGTGTGGATGAAATCGCAATGGGGTGGGACTCAATGGAGCTTGACATCCCTGGACCTGAAGGTGAGAGGACACTCGGAGAAGTACTGGGTGGTATCATTCTATGGGACAAGAACAACATCAAGCTTCCAGGCTGGATGCCAAAGCCAACACCGCCTCCGAGTGGTCGCATGTCACCTTCACCTCCATCACCTCCAAGAAGCCCACCCCATGACTACGACCACCATAGCCCGAGTCCATCTCGATCTCCGCCGCAGCCTCCGATTAGTACTAAACGACGCAGGAGCCCAAAACGACAAATGTCGCCCCTCCCAAGAGTACCTCATAAGAATCTTTCTATCAGACCTTACGATCGTACTGACGAGGAAACCGGCATGATTGTAAAGGCCGAATGTGTTGCGCAGCTTCAAAAGAAGAAACCCGAGCCCGCCCCGGTATACACCGAGAAGCAAAAAGCGTATGCACTTTCTTTTCTAAACACAAAATCGCAATATGACTTGCACCATAAGCCAGATGACTATCGACGCACACTTCAGAAGGAAGTGAAGAAGAGCAAATCAAGTATAAGTGCAAGCGGGAGCAAATCATCAAGTCAAAGTGCAACCGGGAAAAGAAAGGACGTCCCCCCAGCTCGGGGAACAGGCCAAAAAATCGACCCCACCCCTCAAGGTGGTATCCTATGACACTCCCCAGCAGGATATGGAAGAAGCTAAGAAGCTTGCGGCCGCTATGAATGTGACTGTTTAGGAATTGCTAGGTTCCCAGGACGACAAGTTACCCAAGGCTCAGGTAGTCCCTACATATGTCCCAGGGAAGCCTCTAGTCAGCTTTGAGCAGTTCCAACAACTGCCAACACAAATGCAGAGTTTACATAAATGGTACTTGAAAGCCGTAAAGGAGGAGAGAATAATGATCATGGCGAAAGTCCCACATGACTACTACTTCCGAGAAGAAGAGGTTCATGTTGAGTTTCCAGAACTCTTCCAGTTATACACTTTCGACGCCCTCGACAAAAGTCTCATGAGTTGCTATTGTCTGTAAGTTGTTGAATTCATTATCTATATATAAGCTGTTCATTTTTTTCAGTTGTTCAGTTCATTGCATGTAATTATCCTAATTATATCCTTTTGTACTCTATTATTATGCAGAATGAAGATCATGGAATGTAAAAGAAGGTCAATCTTCAGTGTTGGGTTCATTGACCCAGATAAAATACATTGTCGGACGCTAAAGGAAAAACCCGAGGACACACAGGAAAACCTTCTAAGGTTTCTAACGGAGCAAAAATTCTGTGACCACATATTGTTTCCTTACAATTTCGCGTGAGTGTCTTACTCTATTATACACATTCTCTTTTGCTTACTCGATGTTAAGTGTAATTGATGAGTTACTGATGTATATATAAACGTGTACAGTTTCCACTGGATTCTCATGGACATTCAACTTGATAAGGGAAGAGTTGAAGTCATGGACCCATTAAAGAGACCCCTGGAACAGTTTCGTGACATGGAGGACATGCTCCAGAGGTAATTTTCGCGCTACAGCGGTCTCTTTCGTTGATTTCCTGAGATATCATGTAATAAATAACTCGTTCATTTTCTTTACCGGGTAGGGTTTGGAACCAGTTCAAGAGTGCGGTTACGGGTGACTTTACTAAGAAGCTGACGTTTAAGCTGGTCTCGTTAAGTAGTAGGCGCATCTCTTTACTTCTAGTTTCAATATAATTATGATGATGGATTATTATTTTGATTGAATTCTATTCTCGTAAAGTGCGCGAGGCAGCCACAGGGGACGAATCTATGTGGATTCTACGTTTGCGAGTTCATTCGCACGTTTACCAGTGAGCTGAATGATTATAGAGTCGATGTAAGCAATACATTTATAATATTATTTTTATTACCGTCACTTTTTGTTATCATGATTGATATTCATATTGATCTCCTGTTCTTATATAGTTCGAGAAAATGCGGGATTAGCTCCTACCACAGCAACGCGTAGTAGCAATTGCTGAAAAACTGGCAGGATTCTTGATGAACGAGATGATAGATGACGCCGGAGAATTTAGTGTGAATAGGCGCCGATGATCCCCGACCGTGTAATTGAATAGACGGGCTCTAGTCCCGATAATTGTGATCTCCATGTGTAACTATCATGTATATATTTGTATGCTCGATCTTAAGAGAAGTTATCTTATGTATGCACGAATATGTACGGTATGTGGTAGCGTAGAAAACTATTTTAAAATGAAAAAAGAATACAAATTAAATTCTTCGCATGGCGAGAAAATGCCTAAAATGCCGCTGGCGAAGAACCATTTGTCCCGGTTAAATGTCTGAGGGACTAATGGGGAGCACCCAGCGTCCGCAGAGACAGCCACGTAGATGCCCATTGGTCCCGGCTGGTAAGAGGGCCGGGACTAATTGGTGGACCTTTAGTTCCGCCCCTCCAGTCCGGTTACCAGGACCGGGACTAAAGCCCCTTACGGGCCGGGACTGGAGGCCCGTTTTCCAGTAGTGCTAGTTACATGTATTTTGTGACTAAACAACAACAACGGTCACGCTAAAGAACTATTTAGGGGTTTGTTAGCGATGTTCCTATTGGTCGATATACCCTGTTTAAAAGCAACATATTTTCTTGATACTTTTTTCGACCGGCGCCCAATCGAATGAAGTAATGGTTTGCTAGCAAGAAGGTACGCGAAGTAACATCACCAACAAGGCAACAATTAAATACTCCCTCCAACCCATATTAGTTGACTTGAATTTGTCTAGATTTGGATGTATCTAGACATGTTTTAGTGCTAGATACATCCGAATCTAGACAAATCCAAGTCAATTAATATGGGTCGGAGGAAGTAATAATTATCATTACGTGTCCAATCCATCAAAAATATATTTATAACTTTAAAGTTTGATTACATACATGCTTACACACCTTATATTATGGAATATAAGCAATATTATTACACAAACTTGCAAACATACTTTTATCACTATCTTATCCAATTTTCTGTTACAACACTACTACCTGATATCTTGCGGGCAGCAGCATTCCTAATGAGCTTGATGGACTCGGCAAAATCGTCCAAAATTTTATGACAATCTGGAAATTGTTTGTCATCAACTGCGAGAGTTATCTTGATAGAGCTACCATAAGTTAGGTAGTGCACGGTCACAGCCTACACATGAAATAAACAAAAATTACTACAAATTAAATGGAACAAAATTATCCTACATCTACTTCCTCCTCTTTTGAGGATGAAAATTTAACGAGTAAAAAGATGTTTAAAAGATGCTTCTCTGTGTGTGCCCGCGCCTCCACTATATTTACACCATATAAATATTAGGGAGGCATGAGTGGCCCACATATGAACCAACAACAAAACACAATTATTTAATCCTAGCAACTCTGTTGTCAGTCATATCAGAAACAGGTTGGACCTGTGTTGCTAAGGAGCCATTGACCATAGTGAAAGGGTTTCGGTGACAGAGCCCTTGTATGTAAAAGTGTTTTCACCCATGTCCATGGGGTCACTCTAAGCATTTGGCATCCTATCTATGTAAGTATGCTTGTATGATTAGCATGAGATTTCATATCCATTTGGCGAATTGCGTTAAGAGAAAGTGTTGTTGTCGTGGGAACAACAGAAAAGTTTTGGGGCGCCTCTTCATAGGTACCAAATGTAAATTTTGATTTGGCGTGTATGGGGGGCTGATAGATGATGTCAACATACAATGACAAATTTTACACGTCGATGTTTTCTAAACAGGGTTGGTCACATTGTGGATCATGACCTACTCATGTGCTAGGACAGGCCTCGACGGGAGAAGCATTATGTAGCAAATTCCAAAGATCTCCTTCTCTCCAATATCTGAGTTTTACGGGGTCCCTCCAATCCTGATACCAAGATCCAAACCATATAGAAGGTATCTTAGAGGGACGTGCCTCTCTATTGAGTAGTTAACTTTGAGTGAATAGTTGCATGTCTCACTGGGACTATTTATAGCCTATGGTCCCTTGGTGGTGGCATGTAGGAGGGGTACAATAGAAACTTTTGTATATCAATTTATACTGAACTACGGAGTAGGGGTCGGTGCATAGTACTATAGTGGACGACCTCACGTGTCACTCCATCTAACGGGCTTCTTTCACTTCGACATTCATTTTGTGACTTTTTTGTCTTATGTTTTTCCATGATTTATTGATAATAGCTATTTGTTTGGAGTTTTGTTGAATTGAAGTTTTGCATATAAGTGCCATATATGACTGTGGGATCCATCAGATATTATTCACTACTCTCATAACATTACACATCTACATAAGAGACATGCCAGACGGCTGCATCATCTCTCCCCCTCTCTCTCATAGATAAAAAAGATACATGGATAATTAATAGACAACACCATAATTTGAGCAGCAAAAGATAATCAATAGGAGACACGCAGATAATGCATTGTTGAGAGTTTACTGGGTTCTGACTAAGTATGCAAATGGGTAACCTCTAGGGTACCCTCTACCCTCTTTAGTACAAAAAAATGAACTACATTTTTACAATTCATCACTTTTTAAGAAAACTAGTTCATTTGTTTGAACTAGACTGAAATAGAGAATACCCTAAAGGTTCTAAACTTGCATCTCTAGTTTTGACAATGAGCTTCATAATGTTTCTTATTTATATCAAAGAAATATTTTTCACAAATTTTGTATAATAAGGGGGGAGGCTATATATTTGTGTACTGTGTACTTTCTAGTGGACTAATAATGCTGACAACAAGACATGATTGATCATATTTTGGATACAGGAACATGGGTGACTTACCTGTGGTTGACCGTAGATGCTAATCCCTATGAAGGCAACTTGGTGCCCACATAACGTTATATGTTCAGCTGGTCCAACGACATTTGATAAGAGTATGGTTGTCTGTGTGAGGATCCGGCGGAATAAAAATGCTCCTATCTGCTTTCATTGAAAAGTTTCAACTTATTTGGAAAAAAGAAGGAAACGACAATGTTAAAGTATTGTGAACTGGGAAGGTTTTTGCAATGCAAAAGTATTGGGAATTGGGAAGAGTATATAAAGTACAAGCGAGCGGAGTAAAAGGAAATATACCTTTATACCAAAGTATTTCACCAAAAGTTCACCCGCCATTTGTGTTATCATCACTTCTAAAGAGCTCTTTTTCCTACGCATAAGCATTTTTGCCTCGCGAACGTACACAAGGGGATCATCGTGCAAGGCTATATAAAATGGACAAACGATGCTTCCAACTCGATTCCCTGTCTCTACCTTGGTAACATATGTCTGTCCATAGTTGTAAGAAAAAAATTTGAAGTAGTTGCACATTCTACAAAAAATATTATGAAGGGACGTTTATAATATTTATGCGGCTCTTCCCATTTCTTACATATCTATTAAAATAGGAAGTTCTTACTTGTCTGCTCGAGATTGGCCTTGTGTTGACAGGGAGGAATGATCTCAAACATATTCTCTTAGTTCTAACGTCACCTAATATCGAAGACAAAGAAATGCGTACAAATTCAGTATTGTCTACAAAACACACAGATATTGTTGTTAGAAGAGGTATATACACTCTTAGTCCCACATCTTGCGCCGCAGGTGCGTTTTAGTCCCACTTCTTGCAAAGTGAGCAACACTAGTCCCACAACTTGCATCTCGAAAACATTTTAGTCCAATTTGATTAAATTTCAGCTAGTTTGACTAAATTCGTCCACATTTATCGTAGCATTTTTTCAAAGTGACCCTTGTATATTTTTCTTTTGGCATTTATGTCCTTGGCATGGACTGACAGATAACCAGTAGACGTAGAAATAAAAGATTTAAAACTCTGGGAGAAAAGAGATTCGAACTCAGTACTCGTAGTAGAACATAACCAGACTGAACCAATACGTCGACAGGCGGTGTTATTAACTTAGGACGTAACATTTATCATATAGCTTAGTTCGTTAAGCTGGTAGCTAGTCGTACCGTCTATAATAAATTTGAGTTTATTCGAAAAAAAGAGAATAAGAGCATCTCCACTCGTCTCCCCTCCCATACAGTGTCCGGCATGGCTTTTTTTTCCCCCGAAATTTGGGTGCGCTGGCTGCCAACCGTGCCCCTCATATAAAAAAATTCAAACATTTAAAATTCGTGCAAATACAACAAATACGAAGCAATTCAAACATGTTTGTACACAATTTAAAAGGAAAAACTAAACTAGTGGCGGCCACAACCACGCTCACCCAGGCCAGGGCCACGGTACACGTCGCGGCGTAGTTGTCATCGCCGTCGCTGGGATCTTGCTTTGGCGGCGGCATGGTGCTACAACTCTGGCCTGGATGGCCACCACCGCTCCAGTCCGAGTAGCCAGCCCCGTCGTCTTCGCTCTCCAGGTCGATGAATAGGCCGAGGCCGCGGCGCGCTCAGCCTACTCACACCGGTAATCCGCAACGACCAACCCTCGGCGAACGCGTCCGTCGCTGGCGGCACAGTCTTGAAGGACACGCGCTGCCCCGGAAAATCCTCCAGGTCCTCCTAGATCTTCAGCTGGAGGACCACCGCCTTGTACTCCGGGGCCTGGCGAGGCGCAGACGGCCATGGGGAGGCGAAGGCGCACGACGGTCCCTGATGACGACGCCGCCCGAGCGCCTGCGCGACTGCGGCGACAGGCTCTCCTCGTACTCGTCCTTCACCGAGACGAGGAGCGCGATGACGTCGTGGGGTAGGGGAAGTAGCGTGGCGATGAAGACCTCGACCAGGAAGACGTCGTGGAGGAGCGGGTGGCCTGTCAGTGTGGCGCCCATAGCCGGCCCCTACGGTGGAGGCATTGTCAGCGACGGGTTGTTACCGCCGGCGATATAGGCCAGGACCCAGGCGAGCGTCCTAGCCAGGGCGCTCCACCACCGACGCCCTTCGTTGTTGCAATCGTCTGGTGGGGGCCATTGCTGCCGTAGGCTTCGAGGCATAACTACCGCCGGTCCGCGAAGAACGCGTCCCACGCTTCGGCGTTGTCCGGATCCCAGGTGGGATTGTTCTGCTCCTCTGCCGTGAGGGCGCCCCAATAGTGTCAGTAGATCTCCACCGCGCATGTCTGACCAACGGGGACAGGCGGGATGGGCAGCGCTCCGACGCTAAGCCACCAACGCTTCGGGCAACGCATGTCCGGCGACACTAGGTAACTCATTGGCCGTTGACGCTGACAGGGGGTGTCCCCCCGACTGCCAGCCACTTCACGTGTCTTCTTCTCCCCCTCTTTCTAACCAGAAACTCGCCATCCGGTGCCCCCGCTAGCCCCCCGTGGGTTGGGTTCGGCCTGGGGGCACTGGCCGCGCCGGCGCCAAATAAATTTGGGGGAGGGGGTGGCTGGTCGTGAATTCGACCGTCAGCACCCTGATAACCCTTTAGGGAGGCTTTAGCCCCCCCAAGTGGAGATGCTCTAAACTTTAGATATTTCTATAATACAATCGGGTTCTTGATGACATGTATCTACAGTAAAATGAGTTTAAAAATCGGGCTACATGGAGGCCTTTATTTTGAACATTTAAAAGTCCAATTTAAAGTACTCCCTCCGACCCTTATTAGTTGACTTGGATTTATCTAGATTCAGATGTATCTAGTACTAAAACATGTCTAAATACATCTGAATCTAGACAAATTTAAGTCAACTAATATGGGTCGGAGGGAGTTTTAAAAAGACTTCCAAAAATATGTGCATGTGTGCAATGATGTAGGCCTTTTGTGTGTGCAAAATTTTAACCCAGATTGATTTGTATTGAGGCTGAAAAAGTTCTAATATGATTTAAAGCTGCATAGTTAAAAACCTGATCTCTAATTTTGTCTTTTCTATGTAGCCTAAGACACAGATTATTTTGTCTTTTCTATGCGTGCTGTAGTGGCAAGCTTGCATCTCGTTAGCAGTGCAGGTCGGAGTTCCTTTCCCTCCATCGCAGATATTATTTGTTTTCTTACTTGCACGACCGCTGGCAAGGCGTGGTCCTCTTTTTGCATGCGTGTGTGCTTCCGTTATATAAAAGAATTATGTGCCACAAGTAACCAATAATTGCTCTATTGGTTTCTACTGTTTTGTTCTTATAGTAAGGTACTGAGTTCGAATCTCTCTTCTTGCTAGTTTAACTATTTTATTTATTGTACGGCTGCTGACAGGTGGTCCTTTGTCAGTCCATGCCAAAGAAAAATATACAGGGGTTATTTTGAAAAAATGCGACGATAAGGATGGATTAAGTTAGTCAAACTTGCTGAAATTCGATCAAATTGGACTAAAATGTTCTCGAGGTGCAAGTTGTGAGACTAGTGTTGCTTACTTTGCAAGAAGTGGGACTAAAACGCACCCACAGTACAAGATGTGAGACTAAAAGTGTATATACCTCTTGTTAGAAAAACCACTTACCTGATTTCCGGAAGTAATATTGTGAAAACGCAGCTGAGGTCACACCGACTAGAACGTCGTTAATAGTCTGGAAAAATAAAGGCCAAACAAAATGAAATAGGTGCACCATCTTTAAGTAGTTACCCACAATAATATCCTAAAACTCTCACTTAAAGCCTTACGCACTTATGCAGCATGATTGAAATAAGCATACATATAAAGCCTTAGGCACTTACGCAGTTCATGACAGTCTTGATGAACTTGACGTCGTCAAGGCTAAAGGTCCGATGCACGAAGCGCTTTCGGTGAGTCTCGCTGTGGCCATCATCCGCACAAGTGAAGATGGTGCGTGGATCACTCGAGAATAATATCATGGCAACGATCAACACGACATCCAGCAGGGTGTGCCACGCTAGCACAAAATACGACCAAATCCACGCCAGGAAATAGCCTGGCGAAGACAGTGGGCGCCGTTGATAGATTGCGCCAGTGCGCCTAGGTGGCGGCGGCATGGCCGGCAGCCTTGCTGGATCAGCCGTGCTGTGCGAGGAGGCCATGAGAAGCGTTATGATTGACATGGCGTCACCAATGGAGTGGTCCAGGCGGAGCACCGCCGTCGAGGTCGCCTCAGAGGTTGGGAAGTCGAGGAAGTGGAACTCCCAGAGTGGGCGGCGCCTGTCCATAGGGAGCGTGGACAGCGACGACACATAGTCCTCCACTGCCTTTTCTGGGTCAGACGTCACTGCAGCAGGGTCGAGCGTCGGGACGATGATGTGGTCGTCAACGTTCACCGCTGTTCGCACCCAACGCGGCTTGCCACCCTTGGACTCATCCGTTACCTGTACGAACGTAAAATGGGTCAAAACATTTTCAAAATGGACAGCGATCCTTGTCCATGTGGTTGTAGTTGTGGTTGCATATATATGTTCAATGAGGTGTGCCTCGAGGTACTCCCCCCCAAACGTAAGTTGACATCAGGCGATTTTGTTTTGACCCGTCGAAATCCATATCCAGACCATATATACTTCCATATAGGTCTATTCGGTCGAGTTAGGTATACTCTATGTTCCTACCGGCTGATCCAACCTTTCTTATCGCGATCTATGTCTTTGCATTCCACGTTTTGAAATTTTGTTGTTTCTGCTATATACCTCTCAATTTCTGCCTCCCACAGGCACATGAGTTGTACGGTGAGTATACGTCTAAACGGACCATACGTGTTTCTAATGAGTTCGTACGGTCTTCGAAATGGATCGGTATCTTGCAGACCTGGCCGTCCACGAGTTTCTGTTCGTCCAAGATTGAACAGGAGGGCAGGACACCGAAGCAAAAGTGATGTTCAATCGCTCAATTCTAGTCCGAAGTATATGTCATTCTGGTACGATAATACTTGGCCACAATTAATAAAAGGCTTTTTGGAGAGGAGGTGCCTTTGAGAGAGAAATAACAGGCAGCAATCTCATATCTCCAACAGACCGACCCATATGTCGTGTCATGGGCTCATGGCTCGAAATATCATCAATACATACAGGTTGTTGAGCAAATCGGCGATGTTATTGTACCTCAATTTTTTTTATTAAATAAAACTTTTACTTTGGTACTTCACCACATATATTGTACATATTTATTGAACTTCCAAAAAAGTAGTATGTTTAAAAACAATACTCAACTAACACTAGTGAAAAATGGGCCTTTCGTCCAGGTTTGTAA
Organism: Avena insularis; assembly: GCA_023614405.1. Lineage (NCBI taxonomy): Eukaryota > Viridiplantae > Streptophyta > Magnoliopsida > Poales > Poaceae > Avena > Avena insularis. The sequence continues at coordinate 454,590,725 of CM042693.1, read as the reverse complement.
GGGACTTTAGTCCTGGTTGCCCAATCAAGACGGGGCAATCGGGACTAAAGCCCCAACCCTTTAGTCCCGGTTGGGCTATGAACCGGGACAAAAGGCCCTCATGAGGCTGCGTCGAACATGTGGGACCTTTAATCCCGGTTTGTAAAAGATTTTTTTTTCAATTTTTTTAAATTTTTTTTCTTCAACTTTTGAATTATCTAACTTGTTAATCTCTCACATCGCTCATTTTTAACACTAACTATACTTAATCTTAGGTAAACTCCTGGTTCGTCACCCACCCTAGCACTACTCCACCCCCAGCACACTTAAATTTTCCATTCCATCTCTCCCACCTCGCGCGAAGAATAGTTATACCTTGTTATCAAGACTAGTATATCAATCCTATTAGCTCAAATCAATATGTTAACCGTTTTTATTTTTTAAAATTATGAACAATTATTTAAGTAAACAATAATAAATAAGTAATAATAATATTTTATTCCAATGAAAATAAAAGAACTAATTAAATTAATATTTTATTCTTTTTTGTCATTTATTCATTTAATATGACATAAATAATATCTTCAAATATGTAAATCGAAATTCTACAAATAATATATACATTATTATCAGAAAATGCAAGGAATTCAATATGACATAAAAAAATTATTAAAAAAAATTAATTTTGAAATAACTTTTTTCTTTTCGAATTTTAAGATTCTAAAAGAATCCAAAACGGCCTAAGGCGGTTGAAATCGAAGAAGAAATTTTTTTCTGCATGTTTTAATAGGCTGTAATTTTTTTCTAACATCGTATGCAAAAGTTATGGCCATTTGAATTTTTCGTGACTATACGTTTTCTGCACGTTTTAATAGGCTATACGTTTTAATAGAACTTGAGAAATTATTTTTTCTGTTTTCTTTAGTCCCGGTTGATAATATGAAAGTCTCAATTGGTGATACAAACCGGTACTAAAAGGGTTGCGGCCGGTGCCAACCCCTTTGACCTGGGACTAAAGGTCCCGTTTAACCCGGGACTAAAGATAGTTCTGTTGGAACCAGGACTAATTTAACATTAGTCCTGAGTCCAACTACAACCGGGACAAATGCTCCGAATTGGGATAGACGAAAGACCTTTTTCTATTAGTGTAAGTACTCCATGTGACAAACAGCTCACGGCTTTGCAGAATACAAGGTATTCTATGTCTAAACTTTTGCTTTAAAAATATGTGCTGGGATTCAGTTTCACTGATGTTGTCCCTGCGAGCAAAAAAGAAGGTTTGAGCACGGCTGGGTTGTAAACAAAAATCCAGTAGTAATACGGGATAATTATATATGCATGGTTCCAGGTGGCTATCTTTTTTTTTGAGAAAAATGAAAAAACAAATAGCTGCAATACACTATTCCTTTTTGCGATTCACATTGTGGGAAACCACGTTTGCTTCGGTGTCCTCCACTCCTAAAACTTTGAATGGGTAAGGTGGTCTTTTACCATTAATTGCTGATTACGTTGGTCCGCAAAGTCCATACATAGTATTTACTTGTAACAACTAAAACCGTCTGCTCGAAAAATACTTATCATTCTTTTGTCGGGTTAACCAGCACAACGGCGACGAACCGTCACACGACCTGATTCAGCGAACGTCGTAAAAACCGCAGCGCATGAAGCGGACAAGCAGATGTCCTCGTCGCGAAATATGCCGGTCACCTTTATAGTGTGCGTGGTCGCTGAACTGTAGGTACCAGTAGCCGTGGTCGTGTCCACTCCGGCAAGACGTACACGTATAGGCAATACAATATACTAGACTAGCATGGTGATGATTTTGGATGGACTTTGATAATCATCTCTACCAATCTCAAATCGTGTCTATACGTGTATGGTTCTGTAACTAATAATCAGTAATTAATAGTAAACGGCCATATTACCCGTTTAAAGTATGGGGAGGGAGGGACGTACACCGAAGCAAACCTCGTGGAAAACATTTGCCAATTCAGATACGTATGGAAGAAACAAAGGAGAGCTTCAAGAATTACTTGAATACTGCGGAAACGCGGGAATCGGGAAAGTAGTTCTGTTTCGATGCCGGCGCGGAAGACAGGTAGGTTTACTGGCTCGCCGAGCCCCATTAGGACGACGATGTAGAAGCCAACATCTGCTAGCATTCTTCCCGTAGGGCTCATGGGCTCCTCCGTCCATTCCGTCTCGGCAGGCACACGCACACGCACACTGAGCGGCAGGTTTGGCGGAGCAGCTACCGAGCGACCACTACTAGCAGCGTCCATCGATCAGTGGCTAATGGCTGCTTGATTGGTTGACTGTATGGACTCGTGGCTTGGCTTGTCTAGGGCCTAGGGGTGATATATATAGCCTGTAGGCAAGGTCCCTATCGACTTTGCCCTCTGGTGGGTGAGTGTTGCCGGGCTCGTCACCTGCCGACAGAAATAATGGCTGAGCACAGGAGCATGGAGAAGATCAAGGCGACTAGCCTGCCGGGCGCACCGAATCAAGGCGACATGGGTTTTACAGGCATCCACATGGGTTAATGGTAGTGCCATTGGTGAGCCTATGCGGTTGTTCGGTGGTTGGTGCCTCATGATGGGTACAAACATAACTCGGGTGTGGTGCTCGTTCAAATTTGGTGTTGGGCCAACGGCCCATAACCAATAGATTCACGCATGACTACAGTGGTCGGCGGAGATAATTTTTAGTCCCATGTTTACTAGTTGACTGAGAGTTGCACTTTTTTATATACTAGCATGGTGGCCCTCGCAAATGCGAGGGCATCACCTTTAGTTTGTTTTATTAGAGAGGGACATCATTTTTGTTGTGCTAAAATTTAAGAAAAAGACCTTCATAACTTGGTGGACAATAATGTTATGCAATAGAACATATTACACTATAGAGCCATATTTTATGATAAATTTATATCAGAAGCATAGAGGACATCTTTACCTATCTTCAATTCACGTGTCAAGGGTTATTAGGCTACTTATCGAAACATTACGTCAATGCCCATATGTGAAGTTTATGCATGAGATTAAGTTGGTACATATATACAATTAAAGTTCATACCGTGACCTGACTTGTAGTTACTACGTGATCATATAAGAGTATGCATGGCTAAGATACTTTCTGCAAAATAATTAAGGTTTACTCGAGCAACAATCCTACAATGCTTATACTATTATGATTGAGTAAAAATTTCATTGTCTTAATAAGGTAAATAAAAAATATTTTATCCTCATTCACATCCTTAAGCAAGAACATGCTTAATGAGCGACCCCCGAGTTTCCACGTCCAGTGGTTTATGAATAGAGCTCGAATCTAGTTGCATAACTACAATTTTTCACCTTGTGACAATTATATTGTATGGTTATAGATATAATTCCACCACCCTTGATTATATCATCTTCATAGGGTAAGGTGAGAATGTCACTTCTGCATGCAAATATATATACGCCATAAGCGATTCCAGAACAACTAATCAATTTCATTGTCATCTTTAATCCTTCAAAATGTACATTAAATTCATGGAATATTTGGAATTTCTATAACTTTAGATCATATTATTATTAACTTAAAACATTAGGAAGATGTATTATTGAATGTTAAAATTGATAAAATTTAGAAAGTTCTGTTGGTTATGATATGTTCATGTACAATTGTGTAATTTTATTAGGTACAACTATGGAAATCTAATTACTATGATTTTATAAAATAAATACATGAGAATTTGTTTGTCTGGTTTTGTTTACACATGTTTATGATGTATGGATGCATGAATCATCCATGAAGGAGCCTCGGCACTTCTTTGACTCCAAAAGTCTCTTCACATCGATCCTACAATCTACCAATCAAATTTTCAATGAAAATTGATTGTTTAAGTATCATCCCATTTCACTTGACCTTGACTCTGGTAGTCGAGGAAGACAGTAATATGTCTATAGAGTGAAGTTTAGATTTTTCACATTACTGTGAATTTGACGATAATGTCTTGGTGGTTAAGATGGCTTCATACTTAATAGAGGCGTGTCGACCCCCTATCTCCCTATTTTCTTTTCAATAAAACAATTTGTTTAAATATCCCCTCACTTTGTTTAACCTTCAAACCAAAGTAATTGTGTCTTGGGCATGTGTTGTTATTGTGTTCTATGAGACAATGTATTGGTGTTTGAGATGGTCTTGTAGAGGATAAATGCATATTAGCTCCGTCAAATTCAAGGTAGTTTTTGTATGGATCAACGTTTATCACGCAATAGTCCATGTAACCTGTGGATCTCATGGATTGTTCTTTTGTTTTTCCTCGGCAATAGAGTAGTGGTTTGATAGTCCATGTAACCTGTGGATCTCATGGATTGTTCTTTTGTTTTTCCTCGGCAATAGAGTAGTGGTTTGATAGTCTGCCTTGTGACAATGAGTCTTTGCTGCTATCTGCCTAACTACTTATAGGTTAATCTGAATTTTATACATTATGTTCTAAATCTTTCTATCTATGCTTTATAAATGTAAATATCGGTTTAATTTCAGAGCATGTCATGTATTTTCCTGGCCACGGCCACCATGTGCTATTGTAGTCCACTCCTATGTCATGACACTCATGGGTGTAAGATAAAATCATATTTCATATTGATTTTCTTTGGAGTTGTTTTTCCCATAGCTAACATGGTGTCGATACAGAATAAATGATTATTGGTTGCGTATAATTCTTTCTATTTTTTTGTATTGACCAATGTTCATCGTTCAGTAGTCTATGGAACTGGAGATACTCGTGACTATCGTTTTACTTTTGTAGGAAGTTTGGCGATTTGGCGATAGGGTGCAAATTGGAAAGTTTGTCTTGCGTGGAATGTGTATCTAACACCATTGTGAATACATAAAAATCAAATTTTGTGGCCGAATGGTTTTGGAGTTTACTTGTAATATGTATCAGTCGATATTCTTTTTTTTTGAGGGATTAGTTTTTCCTCTTCGATCACATATCAACTTCTGAGTTTTTATAGCGGATCAACCAAGAAGTGAGTCCCATCAGAAGGTTATGGCGAGTTTTTGTTGCAGGGACTTGATTTGCCTCCCTGCTCTACCCTCTAGTCATTTTCCCCAAAGATCGCTGAGAGTCCTATGGAGTTAGGTGTTGCTTGGCTATCAACCTTGTTTTGCACGTCTAATCGGGTGAGATAGTTTATATTTTTCTCTAATCCGGGTCGGGTCGATCTCTTTCTAATATATACATCTCTTGTCAAACCACCGTATCAAACCAAATTACATAGTTACGTAAATGTTTACCTCTTGTTAAATAAGAACAATGTATTTTAGATATAACTATCAATAAACAACTAAAGGTTGTGGCTTAACACGGTGGCTCTATTAGACATTCTTATATTTCTTGTAGTATATAATAGATAATATATAAACAATTGAATCTACGCACACTCCATTTTGTATTAAGTCCGTCATAAATTTTGTGATGCCTCGTCCACTCGGCAGAGTTGTTACTCTCCTTTATCCATCTCAAGTAGTAGTTAATTTTTCTAGTAGCTATTGTTTTATTTAATATTTCCCCATTATCTGCATGCGTGTACTGCCGGCCTCCGGGCTCCTACTGATCAATTCTTGAAGGAGCGTTTTTCTTTTTGACATGTCCTTGACAGTGTCTTAGCGAACCACGTGAGTGTTTTTTTTACTTTTAAACTAGACTCCATCGTTCACGTATCAATTAAGTTTGTTGGTTCGTGCCAGGTGGATCTCTAGCATTTTTTTGGCTGTGGCCGACCCAGTTGGTGTGTGAGTCCGTATGGTTGCCGATCTGTGTTATATTAACACCTCAAACGTGACATTTACTGACTGTTGTTTGTACCAACCACTTTTTACGTAACTATTTTATCTATAAATGGTAACCATAAACTAAAGATCCAATGCTCAAGATAATTTGCGTGATGTGAATCTACCAGGTGTCTCGAAAAACACCCTTATATTGCTTTTAGTATATAATAGACTAGATTGATCAATTACTCACTAAAGTATGAGAAAAAAGCGGCTCTTGCGCACTCCTTCACTGATGCTCCTACCTCGTGTCGTTACGATGTGTGCCGTAGGTTGCGGGAATGAGCCGAGCTCATATTTATGCATGCTGTTTATATTTTTTATTCAGAAAAAATAATTAATTACGAGTTATTAGCGGACACGTTAATGAATCAGCCCCATAGTCAGGTTTTGGGAGCACGACTACTGGCATCACGGTGTGGTTGGACGACGACTTCCCCAATGAGGACTTCTTTCTGAAAATCAGCGATCTCTTCAGCAACCTCAACATGGGTGACAACATGAATGCTGCTACTGCCACCGCCGTTGTTCAGGATCCACCTTACGTGATCCTGAACTTTCTATTTCAAACCTTGCTAGAGTTTTGTATTCTAATGTTTGGACTAGATGTGATTGATTTATCATGTTTAGATGCAATCTATTTATGTACTTTGTTCGTATGTATGATCCTTTTAATTACTTTTTCTGTGACCATGCAATTTCAATTATTTATTTGGATTAAATTATATAGAAATCCGCTTATATTTTCAACAATCCAAAAAATCTGACTAAGGAAACCGAATTCCAGTGCCATAATAGCGTCTCTCTTGGCAAACCCCAGAGAGAGTGTGAGACCTCTCTCCTGAAAAGAGAAAGCTTTTAAAAAAAAATCAGTACCATGTTTAAGGCGGCTCTCTTTCGTGTTCTTGGGGACAATATTATTGACATGTATATATCATAGAGCAGGCATTGAGTTATATTGTTGAGTCATATTAATATTGGCAAGGACACGTGGGATATGCTTCAGGCCAAGTTTGGGGTCTCGGATACAAACACTGAGTTAGATATTAGAGGGCAATGCAATTGTTGGAATTATTTCCTAAAATGGGCCAGCCCATATTCTATTTTAATAATTCCTGAAAATTCTAGAGACCCATGTGGCCCATTCATGCATGGCAAGAGGTGGGACAAATGTTTACTCCCATATTGCTAGTTGAAGGAAGATTTCACCACCTTATAAGGAGGTTCTTCCACCACTTGGTAAAAGGATGAGAAGGAGAGAGACGTACACGCGCGCTCCTCCTCCTCCGCCTCCCGCCTCGCCTCATCATGACGTGCGCGCAGGTTGCAGGAATGCCTCGAGCCGAGAGCTTGAAGAGGAAAAGTTTGGGAAGCTCAAGTTCATTATGCCCAAGTCTACGTAAGCGGGTGTTTAATATGCACTCAATGGAGATTTAAAACGTTTCCTCTGAGATTTAATTTGGACGTTTCCTCTGAGGTTTAATTCGAACTATACGGCCTCCGAGACCCCACTGCTTCAAGTCCTGTACGGAAGAAGGGCGATAAGGTTTTTGAGGAGCGCTATCGGGGCGACTATTGGCTTCATCACGGACTCCTTCACGGATAGCGACTGCGCTGACGACGTCTTCCCCAACGAGGACTTCTTCTCCGACATCAGCAACTCTTCCTCGATGACACGGCTGACGACGGTGCCAATGCCAACACCGGCGGTTCCTCTAGTGGTCCCTCTGGCTATGATGTACATCCTCTCACTTAATCTTGTTTATCTTAGTCATATAGTATGTCGTTTCTTTTGATTTGCTACAGATCTTGCTCTAATCTTATCTCATGCTTTGCAATTCTTTTCGATATCTGCCTTATTTTGTATCCGCTAAATCATATGATTAGTTTAGCTTCTATTATTCTATTCATGTTTTATTTAGCATTTATATTGGGTAAATTGCTCTTTTTCTCAACAATCCAAAAACCTTATTATAGGAAATTTGCTCCAAGTGTCTTTGTTGCAACCACGAAGCCACCTGTGTTTGAAGGTGTAAATTACAAAACATGGTGTGCGAGGGCAGTGCTCTAGTTTCAGACTATGAGTTGCTACAACGTCATCTATGGGGCACCTAAGGGAGATCTTAATCCTGCTCAGGAAGAGGCCTTTCAAAACTTGATACCACATTTAAGGCTGCCTTGATCAACATTTTTGGTGACAATATTGTCGATTCATACCTATCATTTAGCAATGGCAAGGATATGTGGGATGCGCTTGAGAGAAAATTTGGAGTCTCTGATGCTCGCAGCGAACTGTATGTCATGGAACAATTCTATGACTATAAGATGGCTGATGACCGCTCCATTGTGGAGCAGGCTCATGAAATACTATCACTTTCCAGGGAGCTTGAGCACTTCACTTGTGTGTTAGCAGACAAGTTTGTTGCCAGTGGTATTTTTTCCAAGCTTCCATAGTCATGGAGGAATTTTGCTACTTCTCTGAATCACAGGAGACGGGAGTTTTCTATGACGGATCACATTGGGAGTCTTGATGTGAAAGAGAAGGCGAGAGCAAAAGACATACATGCTCGAGGTACTGAGGGAAGTTCTAATGCCAACCTGGTACATAAAGGAACTTCCAGCCTCACAAGTTCAAGAACAAGCGTAAGTTTGATGGCAAAGGAAAGTTCGATGGAAAGAACAAGGCTTCACATCTACTAGCTTCAAGAAGAAGACTGATAAGAAGAAAGGTGTCTGTGATGTGTGTGGTGATCCTGATTATTGGTCTCTTGCTTGTCCCAACCGCTTTGACAAGCGCCAGCATGGGAATGGCAGCAAGACTGCTAATGTTTTCATGAGCGACGTTGAGATAAAAGATGTTAGGTATGGTATATTACCTACTGTCCTTTCATTGTGTCATTCTCCTTATTGGTGGATTGACATGGGGCGCTAATGTACATGTCTATTCTGATATCTCCATGTTTTCTTCATATTAGGCCAGAGGGACTCAAACTGTGCTGATGGGGAACGGCTCGCATGCTTCTGTTAATGGTGTTGGTACGGTTGGTCTGAAGTTCACTTCGGGAAAGACCGTGCGCTTGAACAACGTGTATCATGTTCCCTCAATAAATAAAAATCTTGTTAGTGGATCTCTTCTATGTTGAGACGGCTACAAGATTGTATTCGAGTCCAATAAATTTTTAATTTCTAAGTATGGAACCTTTGTTGGGAAAGGTTATGAGTGCGGAGGCTTGTTCCGCTTATCTCTGTGAGACGTTTGTAATAAAGTTGTTAATCATATTTACACGAATTTTGAATCAAATGTATGGCATTCTCGTATTTGCCATATTAATTTCGATTGTATGATGCGACTAGCCAAAATGAATTTAATCCCTGATTTCACTACTGTTAAGGGATCTAAGTGCCAAGTCTGCGTGCAAGAAAAACAACCTCGCAAGTCACATACGACTGCAGAAGCGAGAAATATAACACCACTAGAGCTCATACATTCTGATCTTTGTGAGAGAATGGTGTGTTGACAAAAGGTGAAAAGAAATATTTCATGACGTTGATCGATGACTCTACAACATATTGTCATGTATATCTTCTAAAATCAAAATATGAGGCTTTGAGTTTCTTTAAAATCTATAAAGCTGAAGCAGAAAACTAACTTGATCGAAAGATTAAGAGGCTTAGGTATGATCGTGGTGGAGATTATTTTCCAACGAGTTTGATTCCTTTTGTGCGGAACATGGTATAATCCATGAGAGGATGCCTCCCTATTCACCTTAGTCAAATGGTGTAGCTGAAAGAAAGAACCGTACTCTAACAGATTTGGTTAACACCATGTTAGATACATCGGGTCTATCTAAGGAATGGTGGGGGTAGGCTCTATTGACTGCGTGTCATGTTCTAAACCGAGTTCCCACGAAGAACAAATAAATTACTCCATTTGAAGAACAGGAGAATAAAAGGTTAAAACTCTCTTACCTAAGGACATGGGGATGTTTGGCAAAAGTTCATGTGCCAATTCCCAAGAAGCGCAAACTTGGACCAAAAACCGTTGACTGTGTATTTTTGGGTTATGCTTTCCATAGCATTGGTTATAGATCCTTGATAGTAAAATCCGAGGTACTTGACATGCATGTCGGTACAATTATGGAGTCGACTGATGCGACTTTCCTTGAGGATGTCTTTCCTATGAAGGATATACCTAGCTCATCAAATCAGGAGATGCCTAGTTCATCCAATGAGGAATTTCCTACAAATTCTGAACCCATCACTCCAATTGAACATGTTGAAAATCCTAAGGAGGATGATAATGAAATTCCTAAAAGTAGCAAGAGATAGAGCACTACAAAGTCCTTTGGTGATGATTTCATTGTGTACCTCATGGATGATACTCCCACTTCTATTTCAGAAGCCTATGCATCTCCTGATGCTGACTACTGGAAGGAAGCCGTCCGCAGTGAGATGGATTCCATCTTAGCCAATGGAACATGGGAGATCACTGATCGTCCTTATGGGTGCAAACCTGTAGGATGTAAATGGGTGTGTAAGAAAAAGCTTAGGCCTAATGGTACTATTGAGAAGTACAAGGCACAGCTTGTGGCCAAGGGTTACACTCAAAAAGAAGGTGAAGACTTCTTTGTCACTTATTCACCTGTTGCCAGATTGACCACCATTCGAGTACTACTTTCATTGGCCGCCTCTCATGGTCTTCTCGTTCATCAAATGGACGTTAAGACAACTTTCCTAAATGGTGAGTTGGATGAGGAAATTTACATGGATCAAAGAGATGGCTTTGTGGTAAATGGTCAAGAAGGAAAGGTGTGCAAATTGTTGAAGTCTTTATATGGCCTAAAACAAGCCCCTAAGCAGTGGCGTGAGAAGTTTGAACGAACTTTAACTGCTGGAGGCTTTATTGTAAATGAAGCTAATAAATGTGTGTACCATCTCCATGGTGGGGGAGAAGGAGTAATCCTTTGTTTATATGTTGATGACATACTGATTTTCGGAACCAACCTTAATGCAATTAAGGAAGTCAAGGATTTCTTATCTCGTTCCTTTGAGATGAAGGATCTAGGTGTAGCTGATGTTATCCTGAACATCAAGCTATTGAGATATGATGATGGTGGGATTACATTTCTTCAGTCTCACTATGTGGAAAAGGTCTTGAGTCGTTTCGGGTATAGCGACTGCAGGTCTTCTCCTACACCATATGATCCTAGTGTGATGATTCAAAAGAATCGAGGAAATACTAGAGACCAACTGAGATACTCTCAAACTATTGGCTCTCTTATGTATTTAACTAGCGCCACTAGGCCTGACATCGCTTTTTCTGTAAGCAAACTTAGTCGATTTGTTTCAAATCCAGGAGATGATCACTGACATGCTCTTGAGAGAGTTATGCGCTATCTAAAAGGCACTGCGAGCTACGACATTCACTATACCGGGTATGCGAGGGTACTAGAGGGTTATAGTGATTCAAATTGGATATCTGATGCTGATGAGATAAAGGCCACGAGTGGATATGTATTCACACTTGGTGGTGGCTCTATTTCTTGGAAGTCTTGCAATAAGACCATCTTAACGAGGTCAACTATGGAAGCATAACTCACAGCATTAGACACGCCCACAGTTGAAGCATAGTGGCTTCGTGAACTCTTGATGAACTTACATGTGGTTGAAAAATCAATACCCGCAACCCTTATGAATTGCGATAATCAAAGAGTGATTTTCAAAGTAAGGATAATATGAAGTCATCAAGACATGTGAAGAGGAGACTGAAATCTGTCAGGAAAATGAGAAACTCCGGAGTTATTGCATTGGATTATATCCAATCATCTAAAAACTTGGCAGATCCCTTTAGAAAGGGTCTATCACGCAATGTGATAGAAAATGCATCGAAGGAGATGGATATGAGACCCAGAATATGAGTTTTTCACAGTGGTAAAGCATTCTGTGTGATCGGAGATCCCGTGAATTAGAATTGGGGGACAAGCTGTTGATTAGTTGAGAGGAAAGTATCCCTACTTTAATGAACACCACTCTATGAAGATACTTTCCTATTCTGCATGGCAGGTTGATTTATTATCCTAATGTGTTCTGAGTGGCTTATCTTAAGTAGAGATGTTGTCCTGCAGAACATATTTTGAAGAACACACCCATATAAGTCCGACTGTTAAACGTCGCAGTCTATGAGAGTAGGGTGCTCTCTAATAAACTCATGAAAGGCCATAGAGTATGACGCATAAGCTCCACCCGCGGGGAAGTCCCACAGCAGCCTAGTATCGGTCAAGACTTTGTGTGAATCTAGGTTTGCAGCAAACTTGCAGTTCAAGGCATAGTCCACTGTACAAGTTGCAGCCTAGTGTACCATAAAGTTCTAGGTGGAAGTTCAACTTAACAGTCTCCACTATAGTACTTGTATATAAACAATGTTTTGGAACCAAAGGCAAACTTCATGTGCCTCTGGGATCTGGTGGGGGATTGTTGGAATTTTTGCCTAAAATAGCCCAGCCCATATTCCATTTTAATAATTCCTGAAAATCCTAGAGGCTGATGTGGCCCATTCATGCATGGCAAGAGGTGGGACACATGTTTAGTCCCACATTGCTAGTTGAAGGAAGATTTCACCACCTTATAAGGGGGGTTCTTCCACCACTTGGTAAAAGGATGAGAAGGAGAGAGACGTACACGCGTGCTCCTCCTACTCCGCCGCCCGCCTCGCCTTGTCACGACACGCGCGTGCGCCGCGGGTTGCGGGAATGCCTCGAGCCGAGAGCTTCCCTTTCTTTTAGCCGCACATGAATGGATTAATAATCTGAACAGTCTGTCGCTTCCCATTCGCTTGTGCCTATAAGAGTGAGAGGTTGTTGCCCGTTTGCCTATACCTATAAGAGTGAGAGGTCGCTCCTCTCCTGTAACACGCTTCGCCTCTAGTTCTAGAGCATCGCGCTATCGCTCTGTTCTTCCCCATCCTGTCTTGCAACGTGCACTGCTAGCCGGGTCAGTAGGCGTCCGAGAGCCAGCTGCTTCGAGTCTTGTACGGGAGAAGGGCGACAAGGTGTTTGGGGAGCGCTATCGACGCGACTAATGGCTTCTTCACGAACGCCTTCACGGATAGCGACTACGCTGACGACGTCTTCCCCAACAAGGACTTCTTCCCCGACGACATGGCTGACAACGGTGCCAACACGAACACTGGCAGTTCCTCTAGCGGTCCCTTTGTTGTGATGTACATCCTCTTACTTAATCTTGTTTATCTTAGTTAGATAGTATGTCGTTCCTTTTGGTTTGCTACAGATCTTGCTCTGAACTGATCTCAAGTTATATGATTTGCAATTCTCTTTGATATCTGCCTTATTTTGTATCCGCTAAATCATATGATTAGTTTAACTTCTATTATTCTATTCATGTTTTATTTAGCATTTATCTTGGGTAAATTTCTTTTTTTTCTCAACAACAATTATACAAGACTAGTCATTAATCGATGCACCCGCACAGGCTAGCTATTTTTGGAAATGTCGATATACTGAGAAATATCGATAAACTTTCTTATGTGTGAATTAGTTTTCACCAATTTGTTCACAAAATAGTTTTCGCATATTCAAATATCAGGATATATATATATAGAGAGAGAGAAGGACTAAAGAGGAACCCTCTTAAAAGATTCCTATATAGCTTATCCAGGAACCCTCCCACCCTAACCACCTTCTTCCCTGTCCCTCCACCACGCGCACCCTTCCACCCCCACCCGCGCCTCTTCCCTCTCCCAGCGTGACACCCCGGCCCTGCCTGCGCCTCCTCCCTCCCCTAGCTGTCCGGCGCCTTGCGGTGCCTCCTTGCCGGTGCCTAACTCACTCGTCCCCTAGCATGCCACCCCATCCCCACCCACACCACGTCCCTCCCCCAGCGCACCGCCCCGACCCCTCGTAGTTCACTTAAGACAAACTAAAAAAATCCAGAAGGGTGTTCAACAAAAAAAGTTCATAAGCGTTAAAAAGGTAGTTAACACTCCGAGAAAATATAGTTCACTTCAAATCGCGATGTGGTTCTCCTTTATTTGGTAGTTCACTTTAGACAAAGGATAAAAAAATCCAGAAGGGTGTTCGATAAAAAAGAAAGTTCACGTGCCTTAGAAAGAAAGTTCACTCTGCCGGAAAACATAGTTCACTTCGAGCACAACGGAGATGGCTAGAAATTTAAAAAAGTTCACTTCGAACATGGTGGTTTTCCGAGAAAAAAAAGTTCACTCGCGTTGAAAAAAGTTCACGCTACTGTTTAACAAAGTTCACTCGTTCTCTTTTTAGTTATATACATGAACTGGTTCTCTTTAGCTTTAATAGTCTCTATACATATGTGTATATTTGAATTTAATAACATCTAGCAATGTACCCTACCCCATATGTATATATATAGCTCTGTTATTCAAGAACCAGTTCCTGTTTCCTTTTAGGAGAACAACAACAACGTCTTGTTAACTTCCACGCGGACAAGAGTTAACTTCATTTTTTTACAAGTTAACTTCCAGTCTATAGTAGTAATAATGAATATTAACTTCCGCCTTTGCAAGTTAACTTTCGCGAACGTCTTAACTTTTCCGTGCGTGCAAGTTAACTCCCTCTTTCTATGCTAGTTAACTTCCTGATGGAGTACCTATTTCCTTTTCATGTTAACACCGGGAAACCCTTGTTAACTTTCACGCGAACACGAGTTAACTTATTTTTTCTTTCCAAGTTAACTTCCAGTCTGTAACATAACAGTAATAATGAATGTTAACTTTCGCATGTGTAAGTTAACTTCCGCGAACTTCTTAACTATCCTGTGTGTATAAGTTAACTCTCTCTTTTCTATGCTAGTTAACTTTCTGATGGAGCACTGATTTTTTTTTGTTTTTCACGGGCTGTTCAACTTAACTTCCTCTACTTTATTAACTTCCCCATGTGTGCAAGTTAACTTTCGCTCGACAGTTAATAATTTCTGCATGTGCAAGTTAACTTTCGCGACCATCTCAACTTTTCCCGTGTGTACAAGTTAACTCCATCTTCTATAGTAGTTAACTTCCTGACGGAGCACTATTTTTGTGTGTTTTTTGCTTGTGCAACTTAACTTCCATGGCCCTCATTAACTTTCCCGTTTGTGCAAGTTAACTTCCTCCTGATTCACTTCTTAACTTCCACGACCCTCATTTAACGTCCCCGTGTATGCAAGTTAATTTCTGCCTAATGCAGGAGCTATTCGCCTAGGAGGTGTTTGCGCCTAGGGTAAGGGAAGCCGAGGGCACGCGGGGGCGGGGGCAGCGGTGGCGCGTGGGGGATATGGCATGTGGCGCGCGGTGCTGGGGAGATGGCCGGCAGGCATGGGGAGGGGCGCACATGGGAGATGGCCGGCGACATGTGAGGGTGGGGAGATTGTCGTGGTGGGCGAGGCGGGGAGATGGTGTGAGGGTGTGGGGAGATTGTCGGTGATTCTTGGGCGAGGCAGGAGATGGCCCGATGACACGCGGGCATGGGGATGACGACGATGACGACGAAGGTAGTTAGGTGGGGTGTTGCTGAATAAGCTTATATAGGAATCTCTTAAGGGGAGGTAAAATAACAGGGACATCATGGTGCCCAGACATCATACATGATAGGTGCATTTTTTGCCATGACCTGTACATACCAGAAGGTATACATACGTAAGTTACACATACCAAAAATATGCATACTATACTTACATATATCTTCAGGTATGCGCGCGCACACACACATATATATATAGAGAGAGAGAGGAAAAATACTTCTTACTCCCGGGTGTAACTACACCCACCTCTCATATACTACCTTACGGAAGTATTTGTAATACTTTATCTATTTGAGTATGTTCATATACTATATCTAAGATACTTACAAGCAAGTTAGGTGAAAAAATTGTAAGTGCACCCATAGTTTGAACTATATATGTAAAATACCGTCATATTTGTACGTAAAAAAGTAGTATATATACTTCCCAAATATTTTTATATACTTCATACTACGCGTACATACCTTCCGGCATGGTAGATACTGCCTATATAGTGTGAAACACGTGTGGGTGTAGTTACACCCGGGTGTAGTATAAATATGTCCTATATATATAAATATATATATATATGTGCAAAATAGCCAGCTACTCACGGGTAGAGCTGCGCATATACAGTTGGCCATTGGATTACACACAAATAGATATAGAGAGCACACATGTTGGAAGGATTGGGTCATGCAAAAACTAACGGCGTTACACCGAGAGCACGTTCTGTCAACCAAAAGTCCACCCACCCCTAGTTATCTGCAAAACTCCATGGAAGCATGGTTTAGATGCTTATTTGTGTCTTCCTTACGGGTGAAAGTCCTATTGTATGCTATTTTGGTTATGGTGGTTGGTTTGTTACTTCTCATGCGTACAGGATTTTTTCATTTGCACGTTATTTCTTCCAGTTTTTCCTTAGCCAAAATGTTGTTATATGAAAACCAAGACCACTCACCCTTAGTTATATGCAAAACTCCATGAAAGCTGGTTTTAGAGGCTTATGTGTGTGTCCCTTATGGGTGAAAGTCCTATTGCATGCTATTTTGGTTAAGGTGGTTGGTTTGTTTCTTCTCATGCGTGTAAGAATATTTCATTTGCATGTTATTTCTTACACTTTTTGTTAGCCAAAGTGTTATTATATGCAAACGAAAAGACCACCCACCCCTAGTTATCTGCAAAACTCCATGGACACAGGTTTTAGATGCTTATTTGTGTGTGATAACCCACAAGTATAGGGGATCGCAAGAGTCTTCGAGGGAAGTAAAACCCAATTTATTGATTCGACACAAGGGGGGTCAAAGAATATTTATAAGCCTTAACAACTAAGTTATCAAGTCAACTGCACCTGGAAACAGTCTTGCTCGCAGTAGTTTATCAGTAGCAACAGTTTTGTAATAGCAATAGCAAAGCGATATCAGTAGTAAAAGCAAAGGCAGTAGTAACAATTGCAGTAAACAGTAGGATTAAAGCGCGGTAGGCATAGAGATGGATGGACGGGCGTTGCATGGACAAGACAATTCATATAACAATCAAGATATAGGGCATTTGCAGATAAATAAGATAAAGCATCCAAGTACTAAATAATCATAGGCCTGTGTTCCATATATAGTCATACGTGCTTGTAATGAGAACTTGCACAACATCTTTTGTCCTGCCAGCCCGTTGCAGCGGGGCCTCAAGGGAATCTACTGGAAATTAAGGTGTTCCTTTTAATAGAGCACATGAGCAAAGCATTAACACTCTGTGAACACACGTGATCCTCATATCACAGCCATCCCCTCCGGTTATCCTGATTCTTGTCACTTCGGGGCCTTTTGTTTCGGAAAATAATATGTGTATACAACTTGCAGGTAAGATCATAAACAATAATATCCTCATGAATCAATAACATGTTCAGATCTGAAATCATGGCACTCGGGCCCTAGTGATAGGCATTAAGCATAACAAGCTGCAACAATGTCAAAAATCACTAACAATAGATACTAGGCACCATGCCCTAACAATCTGATGCAATTACATAAACGATCTCATCCAGTCCCTACCATCCCCATAGCCTACAGCAGGGGATTACTCACTCATGGATGGGGGAGTCATGGATGATTGATGGAGAAGCGATGGTGATGATGACGATGATCTCCTCCAATTTCCTGTCCCGGCAGGGTGCCAGAATGGAGTTTCTGGTTCCGAATCGCGGTTTCTGGTGGTGGCGGCGCAACGGAACTCTATCTGGGAAAACGTCGACCCTCCCCCGTCTGTTTTAGGTCAGAGGGCTTATATGGGAAAAAGGAGAGGTCGAGGCGGAGTCCGAGGCGGCCACACCACCCTCTGGCGTGGCCTAGCCTGGCCCGCGCGGCCAGGTGGTGTGGGCCCCTCGTGGCTCTTCTTTGTCTCCTCTTTTGGCTCCGTGAGTCTTCTGGTAAAATAGAAGTTTTGCGATATTTTCAGGGATTTTTCCTAAAAGTTGATTTCCTGCACAAAAACGAGACACCAAAGCAATTCTACTAAAAACAGCATTAGTTTGCATTACTTGTATCCAAATCACACAAATTAGATTAGAAACAATAGCAAAAGTGTTCGGGAAAGTAGATACGTTTTGGACGTATCAACTCCCCCAAGCTTAGCTTATTGCTTGTCCTCAAGCAATTTAGTTAAAAATTGAGTGCGATAAAAGAAACTTTCATGAACACATTTTCTTTATAAGATGTATATATTCCCAGCATATGAGAAAATACTTAAGCAATTCATAATAAGGAGTATGCAAATAAGTTTACTCAATGGTCATGCAAGCTATGAAAAGATTCCAACCCATTAATAATAAGCAAACTGATACATAAGCATATGCGGGATTGTAGTGCTCATAAGAAGATATGATAAAGTGGTGTCTTGCTTGCCTCTCTTTAGAGCAAAACGTAAATGCCAAGGCATCTCTGAAGTTTAAGTGAAGACTAGAGATAAAAATATCAAAGATACAAGTGACAAGGTTATGTCATAATTAACCTTGTTTTTGGACAAGCATATTACACTAAGAATGACATCTATGCTCTCGGGAAGGTGCTCAAAGAATAAATGGTGACTCAACATAAAAGTGAAAGAAAAAGATTTAAAAAGTTTGAAAGGCTTCAAAATGTTGAAAGTATATTACTCAATAGCTTTGAGCTCTCATTGTCCCTGTCATAAGCATCTTTAAGTGATTAAGGTTAAAGTGAACAAATATGAGGATATGCTTGACAAATTATAAGCTGGAAATCTCATGCCCCTTGCTTACGAGTACTGTTCCTCATGCTACTCAACTTTAGTCATAAGTAAGTTCTTGTCATTGTAAGTATATGCGTATCATAGAAAACCGCCAACGGGGTACCCCTTGCCCGATGATACGGAAGATTCCTCATATCAAAATGACAAGGCAAGCAGACAATGAGCATCTCAGCGATCCTTTTATTTCCTATTTGCATAGGATTTTTCTTTCTTTTTTTCTTTTTTTCTTTCCTATTTGCATATGTTTTTTATAGAGGATGCTTCATAGATTTCTCACTATGGTTACGCTGAAGGTTTCCACCATGATTAGGCATGGCTTAGACCAGCCGCCCAGGCGTTTCTCTAACACATATACAAACTCCATGAGCCTTACAAGCTCCCCTTTCATTTCACACCACCGGGATCCATAAGCAAAAGAACATGATATCAACTGAATAAAGTGCAATGTTGAAAGCGTTCCCCATGATAACATGGTTCTGCTAATTCACAACTTACAAAACGCAAGCATATGCGCAACATAGATGGGCACAATGGTTCAAGTTTATTAAGTGAAACAAAAGTAAAGTGTGCCATAAAGTTCGTGAGAGCTTTAATCACTAATTTTCACATAACAAGCAAACATTTTATTGGAAGAAAACATAGCATAATAAATATGCAAGGAATAGCAATAATGCTAATAGGTAGATATGGTGGACTATTTTCTGACAACTTTGGTTTTATGGAGTTGGATGCACGAGTAAAGTATACTCAGCACAATGTGAAGGCTAGCAATAGATAGGGAGCGACAATCGAGAGAGCAGTAACTGTCATAATCATGCTTGTGACAAAACAAAATTAATAGTGGCATAAAAGTGACACACGAACTCTGAGACAGAATAAATCATTGAGGCTTAACTGACCTTTTGTTTAGTCATAAGCATGCGTGAGCATGTGCCAAGTCAATTCAAATGGAACATTCAGAGGAGGACACCACAATGTCATAGCAACTTATGAATAGAACAATGCGAGCAAACATTTATATGACATGTTACGAACTATAATGGATTGGAACTGATCATAAGAAAGCAAGGACCACTAAGTATCCATTAAATAACATACACCTTACATAAACAGACTAAGCATGCTCACAATGATGAGTATATGTACAAAAATGAAAACAAATAGAGTTCATACCAGCCTCTTACCACACCTCGAGTTGTCATAAATCATCATTGCCTTTCATTTGTGTGGCTTGAATAATAAAATAAAACCAATTCCAAGGAATCACTGAGGATCGCTAAACCCTGCAACGAACTTTACAAAACCAGAGAAGAACAACAAATATTTTTGGGTTTCCGATTTTTAAAGGCAAGATCCGAAGGGAAAAACAAGCAACGTAAAATCTCTTTGGGTTTTTGAATAATCAAAACAAAGCTAAAAAGGATGAAGCAAAGCAAGGCTAAAACACAAAGAAGCAAACAAAGAGAAATAACAAAAATATTTTTGGTATTTTTGTGTTTTGGAAAGCAGAAATAAAGCAAGAACAAAAACTAGAGAGAACGTGAAACAAGGATATGCAAAGATCCGACTGAACATGATATGTAGATGAGTGTGATGTCGGTATACCTCGCCCCAAGCTTAGGCTTTTGGCCTAAGTGAGTATCAATCCCAAGCTAGCCAGGAAGGAGCACCTCCAGAATATTGCGAAGAAGTGTCTTCATCCTGATACGAACTCGAGGACGCCCCAACATAGTGCGCAGAGTAGTCGTAAGAGGGCACATCCCCCTAGTGCTGCCTGTGGAAACCAAGCAAGCGAAGCTGCTCGTCCACCTCCTCCTTGGAACGTGATCATGTCATCCTGTAAATACTGAACAAAGTAGGCTGTGGCAAAAGAATTTCCCTCTCATCTCCGTCAGTAAACAACATACTATAAAATAAACTCTCCGTACTAGAGTTAGCAGTAACAAAGTGATGTGTTTTCATAGCAGCAAGATCAAGCCTTTGTGGTGTCAGCACAGTATCATTAGGATCAACAGAAAGTTCCAAGGAAGCAACCATGCGTGTGGCAATAATGCCCCCATAAATGGGTCCTCTAGCAGCTAAGCGGCGGGCAATGAGAGAACGAAGATTATACTTTGTTTCATTATTAAGAGCAGCAGTAAGAAAAGCTAAATGATAATTAGAAATATTACTAGTGTTCTCCCTACCAAGAATGCTAGTGGCAAGAAAATAAGCAAAATATCTAAGAGCTGGGAGTTGAATGTTCCTTATCTTCCCGCACTGAGCTGTGCGATCATCGTCATTTGTCACACTTCAGTAGAGCTCCAGCAAATCAGCGAGTCGACCTTGGATCTTCTTCACTGTCCCAGTCATGCCTATGCCTATAATGCTGCAAAATCTTTCTAATGGCATGTTAGTAGGCATATTATAAATTTTAAATGAAATAGTTGACCGATAAGGGGTGTTAGTGAAAGTGAAACTTTCAACGAAAGTTTTGGTGAGCACGGCATATTGCTCACTCTCATCCTACACGTAAGTGGTTAGACCAATCCTCTGAACAAGAAGTAGGAAATCATCAAGGATCCTGCGACTTGCAAAAAAAAAAAAGCAAGGGAAGGTGGATGGATGAGCTTCTCCCTCATCCCCTTCATTGCCAAAGCTTGGTGCAATAAGATCTTCATTATATGATGGCCTAAATTGCGATGCTGATCTTGAAGGTCTCGTCCTCCTGGGTGTGTCTCTCTCAAATACTTCTCCAAAAGTGTGGTTGTCCATCTCTCCCTTTTCTGAAATTTTTAGACAACCATCATACAAGTGGTTGCAAAGTGATTACATAATGAAAGGGGCTAGTTATAGGGACTTGTGAGAGGCCTAAACATGCATCAAAACAATTTCTCTAAGCATTGCACAAGCATGAAAGCTCACATAACCATGTCACCTACAATAGCAAAATACTTAAGATATAATCCACTAATCACAAATCTACTTGGACAAGCGGAGGAGTCACATACCAGAGATCAAATGCTCCAAATCTCAGCAGCAAAGATGGGCTGAGCAAGGAGATCGAAAATCACGAGCAAGAATAGCAAGAACATGGGTTTGAGCAATGAACTGGTGTTTTCTCGGGAGAGAGAAAGAAGTGGTAGGTGAGAGAATAAGTGGAGGGCCAGGACCCACCATGGCCAGGTGCGCCCTAGGCCTGGCCGTGCCACCAGGTGGTGTGCCTGGCTGGTGGGCCCCTTGAGACACTCCAGGTACTTCTCTGCCCCTTTTTTCACGTAAAAATTTAAAATGAATTTTCTAGAATTTTTCGGGAAACTTTATTTTTTGAGCAATTTTCAGGTATTGATGAATGATTTTGTGACACAAAGATAATATTGGAATGGTGCAATAACAAAAAAAACTAAAACTTCAGAAGTTGACACCCTAATATGCAAGCAACTAGCAATAGAAAAGTAAACTAAGTGAAAACAAAAATTAAAAGTAAGCAAAGATAATCATGGTGAAAGCATTGTTTTATTCATTAAAATCCCTTTGTTAACAAGGTTGATCAGGTCTTGTTACCAGAACAATTTTATATGAAACAAAAGTTTGCATTTCACTAAATGATTATGTTACCTCAACCTTGATAGAAATGGTCCCAATCATAATAGTTTCATATTTTTCTTGTGGTATGGGACAATATATTTCTCCAACTTGGATGCCCTCAATATTTTCAATTGAATTTAGGCCATAAATCTTATCAATCTTCTTGGGGAAATAAACAGTATGTTCCTTGTCATTAACATTAAAAGTTACCTTTCCTTGATTACAATTAATTATAGCGCCTGCAGTATTAAGAAAAGGTCTCCCAAGAATAATAGACATATTATCATCTTCAGGCATTTCAAGCATAACAAAGTCAGTTAATATCAAGCAATTATGAGCCGCTGATGTTGGGGATATAGTTTCCGGGTATCCTCACAGTTCCTCACTAACCAGGGTGGCCCACTTCAGGTTAGAGCATCGCTTCACGGGCGGCCCAGTCAGCGAGAGAAGACGGAGTCCAATCCGGCTACGAGAAGGCCCAGAAGACTTACCGACTTAGGCCCATAATGTTACTTGTAGTTCAAGATGTACTCTGTAACAGACTCTTAGTCGTAGCCGGATAGATCTCTCCTGTAAACCCTAGGCCGGATATCTATATAAGTCGTCCTAGGGAGAGCCTTTAGGGCACCAGATAACACCCAATACTTTAGACCCTCAACTCGCACATGCGATACCCTTGTAACCCATATTCCGGCTCTGCCGTATTACTGGATTGCTAGCAGGAGTAGGATCCGTCCAAAGCCGACGGATTCGAACCTAGGTAAACTTGTGTGCTCATCGTCCCGGAATACCGTACGTCTCACCCCCTCTCTTCCGCACGCCTCGAGGACCCCCTCATGGCGTACTTGTCATCAATCCGATGACAGTTGGCGCCCACCGTGGGGAAAGTGAGCTACGGATCTGCGTTCCGAGCAGAATCTGCAAGAATCGGAATCGGCGAGACCATCGCCGTCGGTCGCATCCTCTACGACAGCGACGTCCCTCTCATCGTTCTCGACGAGACTTGGATCCCGGAAAAGGAGGCCATGACTGCCTACACAATCATGTCTTTTGGCGAGATCGATGTTTACATCAGTTTCGCTGAACCTGCCCAACCCACCCCAGCGGTGATGATAGAGGCAGAAGAATTTTCTGGGTCCTCTTTGTCCGCGGAGGTGGCAGAATTCCGGATCTCAGAAAACCCTAATCCCACCCAGCCCGCACCAGTTGCGGAGATAGTGGAGAATCCCGAACCTGAAGAAGACCTAGCGGTCAACGTCGAATCTGGAGTGGATCTCCCCGGAGGAGCCGAATCCCAGATCGACCCACCCGTGGAAGTCGAAATCCAGGAGGAACATATCAACGACGCTGATTCCGGCTCTGATGATGCCGGAACAGACATGCCTTTCCTAAGGTACACACTAAAACGTATGATACTGCAAGGCGAAAGCGCAGATGCAATCCTTGAGACCATCAAAAGTTTTGATATGGCTGACCGCGAAAGCCGCAGGTACCTCAGGAAGCACGCGTCGCACTTCGTCGGATACGTGGGATCCGGATCTGGCTCTGCCGATGCTGGAGAAAACACCGACTCGGTGCTGGAGGCAATTGGAACAAACGCCGACGTACCCGCATCCATGACGTCGGCAGATTTCCGAAAGTTCTCCGCGGAATATGAAGAGGAGTACAACTCCAAAGCTGCATTGGAGGGAGAAGCCATGGATGAAGGATCCGGGGAACACTCTCCCAAAGCGCAGGATGACATGGATGTCGGAGATAATCCCGAAGTACAAATGTCCGAAAGTACCGATCAGAGCTTGACTCCGGGAAACGGACCCAAAGCCGTCTTTGCTACCGGCGCTGCCAAGAAGGCAAAGAAGAAGAACAAGACCCGACAAAGACCCTCGGCGAGGAGGTGATTGCTGAGGAATACGAAGAAGACTCGGATGGAGCACTTATCCTAGACGAGCTGAAAAAAGAAGCATCGGTGGATGGACACGTGATCACTGAAGGTGCGCGTAAACTCATCGATGCCGCATTAACCACACCTATCCCTACAGCTGCGGAACTTACTACAGATGAGCTGGATGAAAGGGCGCAGGCCCTAGAAGCGCGTCGTCAACAACTCCTTGATGAAGCCAAAAACATCGAGGTGGAGAAGAAACGCATGTCGAACAAGGAGTACATGTCTGCGCATCGGAAGACACGGGCGTCACATAGATGACAACCAATTCCCACGTGTCCGTGCGTCCTTTTGGAGATGAGATGGGAAGCCCGCGGAAGATAGCAACGGAGATTGGGTATACCCAACACCGTACAAAATACCGTGGCAGCCCGAGAAATTCTATCGGCTAATCCAGGACGGAGGAGATCCGTTTGGGTATCAAGCTACTCAACAAGGGTGGGCAGCAAAAAATGCCCTGTCCGGAAGTCAAAAACTAGTCTCAGATGCTGACCATTGTCGCACGGATCCGGCATGGGCTGACGTACGACCCCATTACGTTCCGGAGCAGTATTATCGCCCCGAACGACGGGAAGACAATTATTCGAGAACCGGATCTTCAGGACAGCATCACAGAACCACACGCGGTTGGGGCAATGTCGCACCAGCGGCCGAGAAAGACGCCATCGCTGCCCTGAATCCCGACGAGAATCTAAGGATCGAAGGGGAGAAGATAAAGAGAAACGTCGGGAGGAGGATCGTCAGAGAATGCCGCCTCCTAGACATGAGAACCGTCCGGCTGAGCCTCACTATGGTGGGAACAACGGACGAAGGAACGACGGAAACCATGCAGGTACAAGCCGGCAGGGGGCTCGTCGTAGTCAATACTCTCCCCGGAATCGGAATAATGACGTTCCGGACGGAGGCCGGCGATCAGCCGGAAACTACCCCACTGCACCACCCTCTCCACCACACAGTTATCACAACGCCCCCCACGGAGGTCAAGGAGGACATGGCAGAGGAGGTGGTGGCAGAAGCCGAAGTCCGGCTCCAAGGCACCGCAGCCATAGCCGGCATTCAGGACGATCCCTATCCCCGAACGACGCAAGGCATAGGATCAACTCCAACATAGAGGCTCGGCGCTACGAAAATGATGACGTGTACGTGGGCCCAAAGTGCTTCGGACCACGCATCAGAGCTAAAAAGTTCCCGGAAGGATTTGCTATCTCAAGACATATTCAAGCCTACGACAGCATTGCTCGGCCAGACACCTGGTTACAGGATTTCTTCCAAACTTGCTGCATCACCAAAGGCGGAAACAGCCTGGTCACAACTCGATATCTCCCACTCATGCTAAGGAAGACGGCACGATCATGGCTCAATGAGCTTCCGGCGAACACCATCCACAACTGGTATGATTTACAAAGTGCGTTCTTTCGGAATTTCAAAGGCATATATCGGAGGCCCTGTACGGTTGGAGACCTACAGCGTTGCACCCAGAAAGCCGGAGAAACTTGCCGGGATTACCTCGGACGATGGATTGACACCAAGAACTCCTGCGAAGGAGTAAATGATCAAACTGGGATTGAAGCTTTCATCGCAGGTCTCCCAATTGGTTTACTGCGCCATCGCTTGAAGTGTGACAAGGTTACTGATCTGGGAGAAATGATAGAAACAGCGAGCAAGTATGCAGATGCTAACGACGATGCAGAGGGATTACTCAATGCCCTGGCTGTGCCTCAGTCGGCAAAACAACCAAAGCAACAAGCTCAGAAGCACAAAAATACCTCGGAAGAAAAACCGAACGCGGAGACAGCGGTAGTCACTACTGTTTCCGAGTCTGGAGGACGAGGAGGACGTGGCGGAGGCCACGGGCGTGGCCGTGGGACATCCAGGGTCCAAGGTAGAGGAGAGCAACAACCAGGCAAAACCTACACTTGGGCCGACATCGCCAATAACCCATGTGTGCATCATTTGGACGCCAATGGGGGCTTATCCCACACCAACGTTGAATGTCATTTTAACGACGACATCAAGAGAGATGATACCGCGGGCTACAAAGCTAAGCGGAAGAAGGGAAAGAAAAATCCCGAAAAAGACAAAGAGACCAAGGAAGATTCCGACATGGAGGAAGTCGACGCTTCAAATCCCAAGTCAGAAGGGAAGAAAACTTTTCCCACCAAGAAGGACACTTACGTCACCTTCCTCGGATCTCAAACAGCAAAGGTCAAGAAAGCAGTTCTCCACGAGCACAACGCAACAGTTCCGGTTGTCCCTCAGTATCTGCACTGGTCGGAAGTAGCAATAACATTTAACCGCGCTAATCATCCGCCTAAGCTACATAGGCGAGGAAAATACACCTTAATCGTCAATCCACTTATTGATGGTTATGGTTTCTCCAAGACCCTCATGGACGGTGGTAGGAGCATCAATATTCTTTATGTCGAAACGCTACGCCGGATGAAGATCTCAGAAACACAGTTGAACCACAGCTCTGTGATCTTTCACGGAGTTGTCCCAGGAAGACAGGCTAATCCCCTAGGAGAGATCACTCTGGATGTTACTTTTGGAACACCAAAGAATTATCAGACGGAGGCACTTTCCTTCGAAGTGGTCCCGTTCAAGAGTGCATACCACGCTATATTCGGACGTCCGGCTTACTGGGCTTTTATGGCTCGTCCGTGTTACATTTACAATATGATGAAAATTCCAGGTCCCAACGGCGTAATCACCATCAGGGGAGACCCGAAGAAGGCGCGAGAGTGCGAGGATGGAAATGCCGCCTTTGCCGAAGCCGTGCTGCACGCCCAGGAGTACCAGGAGATCAAGAAGAGCATAGATCCGTCCGAGATGCCTGCGACGAAGAAGGAGGTGACAAAGCCAAATCCGGAGTTCAAGGCATCAGAAGAGACGAACACGACGCCGTTGAAGGATGACGACCCCTCCAAGGTGACCCAGATAGGCGTAGGCCTAAGTAGCGCATAGGAAAGCGCGCTCGTCAAGTTCCTCCAAGCAAATCAAGATATCTTCGCATGGCAGCCATCTGACATGACCGGAGTACCTAGGGAACTTGCCGAGCACTCTCTAAATGTAAACCCGAACGCTAAACCCGTCAAACAGTCCTTACGATGGTTTGGTGATGAAAAGCGTAAGGCAATAGCTAAGGAACTAGCGCGGCTTGAGTTAGCTGGATTCATAGAAGAGGTCATCCATACTGATTGGTCGGCCAACCCTGTAATAGTCCCTAAAAAGGACACCACTGATTTAAGAATGTGTGTTGATTATACTGCCTTGAACAAGGCTTGTCCAAAAGATCCGTTCGCTCTGCCTAGAATTGATCAAGTTATCGATTCTACGGCAGGCTCGGAACTCCTCTGTTTTCTCGACGCATATTCCGGTTATCACCAAATACGGATGAAGGAATCTGACAAAGTTTTGTTACAATGCCCTTTGGGAACCTTCGGAACCCCCTTTGGAACCTTCTATTTTGTTACAATGCCCTTTGGGCTGAAGAACGCAGGAGCTACGTACCAGCGCACGATGCAGCGTTGCCTCCATGACACCCTCGGACGCAATGTACATGCATACGTGGATGATATCGTGGTCATGTCCAAAAAGAAGGAAACATTGATTTCCGACTTGGAGGAAACGTTCGCCAATTTACGAAAATACAACATCATGCTTAACCCGAAGAAATGTTTCTTTGGAATACCAGCCAGAAAATTGTTAGGTTTCATCGTGTCTCAAAGAGGCATAGAGGTGAACCGCGACAAGATCAAGGTTATTCTCAATATTTCCAGGCCAACTCGCCTGAAGGACGTACAAAGATTAACTGGTTGCATTGCTGCGGTCAGTCGATTTGTAAGCCGGCTTGGTGAAAGAGCCGCACCATTATACAAACTCCTGAAGAAGACCAAAGATTTTGTGTGGACTGACGAAGCTGAAGCTGCACTACAAGACCTGAAGAAAGTACTCTCATCTGCTCCTATCGTTGCAGCGCCGGAACCTCAGGAACCGATGTTGCTTTATATTGCTGCGACAAATAAGGTCGTTAGTATCGTCACAGTGGTGGAGAGACCAGAGGAAAATCAGGAACACCTGGTGCAGCGTCCGACTTATTTTGTCGTGAGGTCTTGTGTAATCAAAACAGCGATATCCGCACTATCAAAAGTTGGCTTACGGTGTTTTCCTAGCATCTCGTAAGTTACGACACTATTTTCAGGAGCATCCAATTACCATGGTGAGCAAAGCTCCCATGAGAGATATAATCAATAATAGCGATGCCACAGGATGCGTCGCTAAATGGGGAATAGAGATTGCAGCTTTCGATATTGAGTACAAACCCCGGACAGCAATCAAATCCCAGATCCTTGCCAACTTTGTCGCTGATTGGACAGAGATCAAGGAGAACATGATCCTCTCTGAGTCGGAATATTGGACCCTCTTTTTTGATGGGTCTAAGGGTCGAGGAGGCTCGGGGGCTGGCGTGGTGCTCAAGTCACCCCAAGGAGATAAACTTTTATACGTGTTGCAGATCCACTTCACAGCGACAAACAATATTGCCGAGTATGAAGCACTGCTGCACGGAATCCGGATTGCCAAGGATATTGGCATCCGACGTTTGATGTGTTACGGAGATTCGGATCTTGTTGCTCAGCAAGTCTCGGATATTTGTAATGCAAATAAGCACATGGCAGCATATAAAGCTGTCGTGGATGATCTATCTAAATCGTTCGAAGGGTTTGAAGTTCAACACATCCCTCGAGCAGAAAATGAGGAAGCAGATGCACTATCTCGAATAGGCTCTGCGCGGAAAGAGGTCCCGGATGGCGCATTTTTAGAGCACCTCAAAGTTCCCTCGATAAAGGGAGTAGATGAGGAATATCCGACCAAATCCGACTCACCTTTAATAGCAGTTCTGGCTGTAATTCCCTGCTGGACTCAACCCTATCTTGATTACTTGGTAGATGGAAAATTACCCGAAGACGAGGTGCTGAGCCGGCAGATTATCCGACGAGCAAAAGCCTATACTATTGTTAAAGGTGAGCTCCATAAACGGAGTGTTTCTGGGGTTTTTCAGTGCTGTGTATCTCCGGAAGAAGGAGTGGAAATCTTAAGAGAAATCCACGAAGGCGAGTGTGGTCACCACGCTGCAGCCAAATCTTTAGTGGCAAAAGCTTTTCGACATGGATTTTTCTGGCTTACAGCTCAGGCAGATGCCGAACGATTAGTCAAGACATGCAAAGGCTGCCAAAAGTACGCCAAGCAAGCTCATGTTCCGGCTGATCAGCTGCGAACAATACCTATAACATGGCCTTTTGCGGTCTGGGGGCTTGATATGGTAGGACCTTTTAAACGAGCACCAAGTGGATTCACGCGCCTCTTAGTGATGGTGGACAAATTCACAAAGTGGATCGAGGCTAAACCTGTCACTAGTTGTGATGGAGCAACAGCCAAAAGATTTGTCGAGGATGTTATAATCCGGTATGGTTATCCGCATAGCATTATCACGGACAACGGGAGTAACTTTTCTATGGGAGAACTGGCTGAATTCTGCGATTAGCAAAATATCCGGCTTGGCATTGCGTCAGTCGCACATCCACAAGATAACGGACAAGTCGAAAGAGCAAATGGTTTAATTCTACAAGGCTTGAAACCGAGACTCGAAGCACCACTGAGACGTGCTGTGGGGGCTTGGGCAGAGGAACTACCCTTTATAATTTGGAGTTTGCGAACAACTCCGAACAGGTCAACAGGATATACACCTTTCTTCTTGGTCTATGGCGCAGAAGCAGTTCTTCCTAGTGATTTAATTCATACTTCTCCTAGAGTGGTCGCGTATATTGAAGAGGATGCCGAGATTTCTCGACAAAATGATCTCGACTTAGTCGAAGAAGTTCGCGTCGTTGCTGAAATGAGATCTACAGCCTATCAGCAGAAGTTACGCAATTATCATAGCCAGAGTCCGAACTAGATCTTTCAATAAAGGTGATTTGGTTCCGGCTTTGTTTCCGAGTTTAAACTGGTTTAGCAATTGAGCTCCGTTGCTCGGCAAAGTTTCCGGCTGAAGGTTTAGCCGACTCACGAAAGGGACGAGGCGGAAAGCCAGATAAACGATAAGTAGAGACGAAAAATTCTAAGTGCTTATGCAAACATTTCAAGCACACAAAAAGTCTAAAACAAAAGTGCTGAATAGATAAAAAAACTTAGCACTAGCAAAAGCCATAGTACTTCATATTTACAAAACGCATCATGTTCTTTCACAGAATAATACATAAGTTTGTGGTCTATGATGTAGGAGGAGATGAAGGATCTATTGGCTCGCTGGTTACTCCTCCTTGATATCGTTCCAAGATATCTACATCCGAGTTGGTACGTTCATCGTCGGAAACTTCTTCAGCTTCTTCTGCAGGAGGAGGCGGAGTATCCACGCGGGTGAAGAAGGGGATCTCGTAGCTGGTCAGATCAGCTACGTGGCACCCATATTCGGCGCAGGAGTGCATGATGGCTTGAAGGTCCTGCTCCTGGCCGTCTTCGTCTACCTTGCAGTACCCTTTAGTCACTTGCCATATTTCCATGTTTCCATGGTGGCTCATGACCATGGAGAGGGCATTCTGCGTGGCAGTCCGCGCGTAGGACATGTTCCAGTCCCGAACGAGCTGCGGCATCTCCTTGGCCTTCTCTCGCACCTGGAAGTCCGACATGCTTGGCATGTCCGGAATCCTGAGAGACTCGCCAATATCCTCAAGCGATTGATGGTAGTCATGAAGAAGATCACCGACTTGGGTAAGCCGGTGAGTGCGGGGCTCGGACGAGGAGGAGTCCATCAAGTTCAGAGGACCTATACACAAAATGAAGATAAGGAAAAACCAACATTGATAAAAGTCAAGGAAATGATAAGTCAGATAGATGGAACTTACCAAGAATGACGTCGTCAATCTTGGCTTTCTCCTCCCGGAGACTCTGGAGTTCAGCCCGGAGTGCTTGGGAGATATCCTTCTCTCTATCAACCTCATTCTTGAGGTCCGAGATAACTTTATCTTGAGCGGCAATCTTGCGATCGCGCTCTGCAGTGGCCATGGAGGAGGATTCCAGGACTTGAGCTATGCTCGTTTCATGATCCACCTTGAGCTTTTCCAGCTCATGGCGAAGTCCTTTGTTCTCCACCACCAAGGTCTTGAGGTTCTCGGCCTCTTCAATCATAGCGATGGATTGTTTCACCAACGCTGTAAGTCAAAAAACAACAACAGTTCAGAAAAAATTTGACATAGAAAAGGCAAAAGACAAGGTTTGAATCTCGAAATATTTACCTTCAGCTTCATCCTTGGCTACCTTGAGCTCAGCATTTTTAAGACGGAGAGCTTTGATCTCTCTCCGCTTATTACAGACATTGGACAATAATTCCTGGTTATAGGAACATACTTTCTTACATTCGAATACCCAAAGTCAGAAAGCTACTTAAGACTCGGGCTAATATTTTTACTAAATATCAGCACGAGCCTTGGGGGCTACACTAGTTCGTTCTTTGGCATCCTAATGAAAGCATAAACTCGGATTCTATATCCTACTTCATGCTTGGGGGCTAGAGGATATGATATAACATAATGTAAAAACAAGAGTTGGAATTCCGACTTACATATTGCCCGCGGGTGAGTTTGTCTAAACCCGCATTCACTTCAGCTGCCACCTTCTCGGCGAGAGTAAAAGGGATCACTGGAGCTGTTGGAAGCTCACCAGTCCTGATCCTCTCGTCGCGAAGGCGGACTTGAGTAAGAAGGTCGGAGAACTTGACATCGTCTGCTTCTTGCACCTCCTCTTCGGGGGATAGATGGCTTTTGTCCAGGACTTGCCTGGCCAGCCGCTGGATCTCCTCTGCAGATTTCCGGGTCAGGCCAAATTTGGCAAGACCCGGATTGTTGAGGAGGTTGTCGGCGAAGACTTCAGCCGAGGGATCATTACCCGAAGAGGGTTCACCCTTATCTTGAGCTGACGCACTGGTGGTGACGTCAGTATGCGACCCAAGGATCGTCGGCTCCGCTTGAGGAGCCGGATCTTCTGCAATCACCAGAGAAGGGATGATCGCCGGAGTTGCAGAAGGTTGAGGGACCGGAGTCGGAGGAGCCACGACAGGGGAAGCTATTGTAAGCTTCATCTGGCATAAGGGCTTTGAAGAAATCCCTCTCCCCTTGACCTTGATGATCGATTTTGCTCTGAGAAGGTAACAAAGTCGGAAACGTTACATCTCGGAAAGAAGTTTAAGTAAAGCACAAAGACGGAAAAGTTGTGACGGAAAGGATACCTCTTCATGACTGGTACCTCCTTTGTGCCAACCGCTACTGTCGGAGCTTTGTGCTTCTTGAGCGCAAGATCCGGTAGTGGAACCACTTCCACCTCCTAAGAGAACTCCGGAGGGTATCCTTCGAGCAGAGCAAGTTCCGACTCGGGGATGTCAACAAGCTGAAAACAAGAAAACGTATCAGCATTGCAATGTAACTCGAAGATAGAAACACATAAAAGATGTGATGATAAAAGCTTACCGGCACCACGGGGTTTTCCGCCGTGTGCATGTCCAGAGAAACCTCTGGAATCCGCCTCTCGATCCGCTCCTTGATCAGCCACTTGATTTGGCTTATGTAGCCTTGAGTGGTGTAGGCTTTGTGGCTGATGCGGAGGGAGTCGGTCAGGAAAGACATGACGGAATGCATCAGTCTATCCCCGTGGTACTGAAGTGGCTAGATCCGGCGTGAAACCCAGCACTGGACCAAGTCGGATCCCTTCAGACCATTGTGCTTGATCAGATATTCGATCCGCCTCTTAGCGAGGATCAGATCATCTGTGAGAGCCGGAGCAGCCTCGTCCCAGGAAGGTTGGGCCGTGGCGGCTCCGTCGACAAAAGCCGGCAAAGCAGTAGCTTTGCCGGGAGCCGGAATATCCCGATGGTAGAAAAAAGTGGCTGGCCATTGCTTGACCGAGTCACTGGCAGAAATTTTGGGATATGCCCGGTCTCGTCTAAGAGAAAAACTAATGGTGCCGGTGATGTAAGGAACACCGGCAGTGATGGAATTCCTCCGGACGTGAAAGTAAAACCGAAAGAGAAGCAAACTCGGCCTAATGTCGAGAAAGCCCTCGCAAAGCGCAGCATATACGCTCATCTCTACAATGGAGTTGGGAGGAAGATTGTGGAGTTGAACTCCATAGTGGTCAATCACCTCGGAGAAGAACTCCGAGGGAGGAAGGACAAACCTCGGTCCAGATGGGTGCCGAAGTGGACGCGCTCGCCCTCGTGCGGATTAGGGACAGTCTCGCCGGAGCCGCTCCGCCAGTTGCCGGCGGTGAGGAGCCCCTCCTTCTCCACGTTCTTGAGGCCAACCTCGTCGAGGCTAGGGATCCAGTCCCGAGCTCTCTTTCTCCGCATTGCTTCCGCTGCTGCGCCGCCACTTGAAGAGGAAGAAGAGGATGAAGCCATTTTCTCTTCGGTGGAAAAGGGTGACCTAAAGTGGCGGCGCTAGGAGCTCTGGGAGGAAAACAAAAGACTACAGGCTGGAGATTTGGGAAGAAAGGAACGGCGAAAGGCAGATGAAGAGGAGAAGAAAAAATCTAGACCCCTGATATCCACCTACCTGCGCCAAGATTCGTGCAAACGCTATAGTGTAACCGCCACATGTTGTGGAAGGAACTGGGAAGGGCCCACGTGATGATTGTGTCGCCTCGATCTCCACGCACGCATTGAAATGACGCCTCGGTTCCACAAACCACGGACCCACCAACGGTCGTGCTGACGGAACATTCTGTCAGATGACATGACTTGACCATGCTTGTGTCAGGTGGCGCTAGAGACCAAATTCCGGCTTAGTTTAAAAGCGAGCTAGAAAATCCGAGTAACTAATTGAAAGGTCCGACTTATATTTAAGACCCGGATCGTATCTTTTGTTGTGAAGTTTCAGGAACCCTTCAAGATTCTGCAAGCCGAAGATCAAGCTAGATGATGATAAATCCGACTTTGGATCTTGGAGGCCTCCGGGGGCTGCTGTTGGGGATATACTTTCCGGGTATCCTCACAGTTCCTCACTGACCAGGGTGGCCCACTTTGGGTTAGAGCATCGCTTCACGGGCGGCCCAGTCAGGGAGAGAAGACGGAGTCCAATCCGGCTACGGGAAGGCCCAGAAGACTTACCGACTTAGGCCCATAATGTTACTTGTAGTTCAAGATGTACTCTGTAACAGACTCTTCGTCGTATCCAGATAGATCTCTCCTGTAAACCCTAGGCCGGATATCTCTATAAGCCGTCCTAGGGAGAGCCTTTAGGGCACCAGATAACACCCAATACTTTAGACCCTCAACTCGCACAGGCGATACCCTTGTAACCCATATTCAGCTCGCCTGACATCGTATTCTTTGAATAGCAGGAGTAGGATCCGTCCAAAGCCGGCGGATTCGAACCTGGGTAAACTTGTGTGCTCACCGTCCCGGAATATCGTACGTCTCACCCCCCTCTCTTCCGCACGCCTTGAGGACCCCCTCATGGCGTACTTGTCATCAATCCGACGACAGTTGATATGTCCAAAACGTATCTACTTTCCCGAACACTTTTGTTATTGTTTCTCCTCTATACTTGTGTGCTTTGGATACAACTAATGCGGACTGACGCTGTTTTTAGCAGAATTGCCTTGGTGTCTACTTTTTGTGCAGAAAATCAACTATTAGGGATTGGATGAGATCGTTCATGTAATGGCATCAGATTGTTAGGGCATGGTGCCTAGTATCTTTTATTAGTGCTTTATGACTTTGTTGCGACTTGTTGTGCTTAATGCTTGTCACTACGGCCCGAGTGCCATGATTTCAGATCTGAACATGTTATTGATTCATTATGATAGTATTGTCTTTGGTCTTATCTACAAGTTGTATACACATGTTGTTGTCCGGAACCTATGGCCCCGAAGTGACAGAAATCGGGATAACCGGAAGGGAATGGCTTTAATGTGAGGATCACATGTGTTCACGGAGTGTTAATGCTTTGCTCCGGTGCTCTATTAAAAGGAGCACCTTAATTGCCAGTAGTTCGCTAGAGGCCCCGCTGCAAACGGGCTGGCAGGACAAAAGATGTTGTGCAAGTTCTCATTGCGAGCACGTATGACTATATACGGAACACATGCCTAGGATTGTCTAGTACTTGGATGCTTTATCTTATTTATCTGCAATTGCCCTATGTTCTAATTGTTATGTGAATTGTCATGTCCATGCAATGCCCGTCCATCTATCCCTATGCCTTCCGCACTCGAATCCCACTGTTTACTGCTTTTGTTACTACTGTCTTTGCTTTACTACTGTTGTTACTTTACTATTCCTACTACAAAACTGTTGCTACTGATAAACTGCTATGAGCAAGATTGTTTCCAGGTGCAGCTGAATTGACAACTCAGTTGTTAAGGCTTATAAATATTCTTTGGCTCTCCTTGTGTCGAATCAATAAATTGGGTTTCATTTCCCTCGAAAATACTGCGATACACCACCTATACTTGTGGGTCATCAAGACTATTTTCTGGCGCCGTTGACGGGGAGCATAGCTTTATTTATCAAGTTCACTTGGATTCTCTATTGTTTGCTGTTATCCATCCATCATGGGTAAGTCTCGTGGTGGCAAGGTTCCTATTTTACCATCCACTACAAGAAGAGGTACGGTTCTGAACACCTCTGCTGCTTTTGATTCACCATCTGTTATGAGTAAGTTCCTTACACCACCACATACACATGCTACACACACTGCTACTACAGCTGAATCTGAAACTTCGGATGCTTATGATCTTGCTTCTACTGTGCTTGATAAGAGTGGTTCATTAGGTCCTTTCCTAGATGCTACGATTGCTAGAACCATAGCTGGAAATACCGAAACTCCTAATGAAGACACTACCACACCTGTTAGCTCACCTGAGTTTAGTGAGAGTTATGATATTGAAGATGGTTATGTTGAGATGACCGATGAGTTTATTAAAGAATGTAAGAACACCCATGATAGGAGCGCTGCTATGAGTCTCCTTGAGAGGCGTACTATTAAACCCAAATTATCTCCTGCTGCTAAGTTTGCTGCTTCTCCCATAAACATTATAGATGAAGATTATGATTTCTCTCTCGATCTATCTTACATAGCTATTGTTGAGAAAGAACCTTTTTGTGGGACTAAGAATGAAAGTGCGGTAGCACATATGAATGAACTTTCTACCATGAGTGGCTTGTTTTCTGATGATATTAAGATGCGTACTTACTTTGTTGCTAAGATTTTCCCCTTTTCGCTGAAAGGAGAAGCTAAAACTTGGTTTAGTAATTTACCTCCTGGATCTATTGATAGCCCTGAGTGCTTGATTAGTACTTTCCTGCAGAAATATTTTCCTCCCAGTGCTAGAAATGCTATTTTGCAGGAACTTTTTGATTTTAAACAGGGAGAAAAAGAGGTATTGCCCTAATCTTGGGCAAGGTTTTGTGCTTTGATTCATGCACAGGCTGGAAGTCCATTACCTAAGAATGAGCTTCTTGATATATTTTATAATGGACTAACCGAAGAATCTAGGACATACCTAGATAGTTGTGCTGATTGTGTTTTCAGGAATAGGACTCCTAAGGAAGCTGAGGAATTAATGGCTAAAATAACCAAGAATTATGAAGATTGGACTCCTCCTAAACAAGCTATACCTGAAGTAATTGTACCTGAACCATCTATTCCTGTGCCTATTCCAACATCAAAGAAGAGGGGAGTTATTGAATTAAATGATGAAGTTATGAAGGAAGCTAAGAAATGTCTTAAGGAGAAGGGAATTAAAGCTGCAGATGTCAAGAATTTACCTCCTATAGAAGAATTATGTAAGCCTATTCCCTACTCATCCACTATTGAGGTACACTCTCTCCAACACTTTGATGAAGGTGATATCCCTTACTCTAAACCTCCTGATCAATGCTTAGAAGAATTTGATATCTTTATTGTTAAGCAAGATAACTATAATAAAAGGTTGCAAAATCATCTAATGGAAAACACTAGACCTATTGTTGAGTTGAAAGATATTGTGGAAAGAACCTCTAATGATGTTAAAATGATTGTTAAACACTTTCAAATGGTTCAAACTCAAATAGATCAACTTGTTAAAGTGCAAAATGACTTGCTAGTTAATGCTGCTAAAGAAAAATATGCTTATGAAATTAGAACTAGAAGTGGTGCTGCTACCCAGGATCCTCTATATCCTGAGGGGCATCCCAAAAGAATTGAGCAGGATTCTCAACAAGCTGAAAATAGTGGTTCTACTCATAAGAAAAGGAAAAAAGAAACATAAAACTATTGTAGAACCCTCTGAACCAGCTATAGATCCTAATAGTATATCTATCTCTGATGCTGAAACTGAAAGTGGTAATGAAGAAAATGAAGTTCCTAATGAAGAAAAAGTTGAAGAAGAACCTGAAAACCACACTAAGAATACTAAATACACCAAAGAAGATTTTATTGCTAAGAAACATGGTAGTGAAAGAGAACCTTGGGTCCAAAAACCTATGCCTTTCCCTGATAAGAAACACAAGTCAAAGGAAGATGAACACTATAATAAGTTTTGTGAGTGAATGAAGCCTTTATTCTTGCAAATTCCTTTGACTGGTGCTATTAAATTGCCTCCTTACTCAAAGTATATGAAGGACATTGTCTCGAATAAAAGGAAGATCCCTAATGAAGAAATTTCTATTTTGCTTGCTAATTATTCCTTCAATGGTAAGGTTCCTAAGAAACTTGGAGACCCAGGGATTCCAACTATCCCTTGCTCTATTAAGAACAGTTATGTTAGAACTGGTTTGTGTGATTTGGGAGCTAGAGTTAGTGTTATGCCTTTCTCTCTCTATAAGATGCTTCAACTTGAAAAATTAATACCAACTGATATATCTTTGCAAATGGCTGATAAATCTACCACTATTCATGTGGGTATATGTGAGGATGTACCTGTTCAGGTGGCTCACAATTGCTTGATATTAACTGGTTTTGTTGTGCTTGAAATGCCAGAAGATGATAATATGTCTATTATTCTTGGGAGACCTTTTCTTAATACTGCAGGAGCTGTTATTAATTGTAATCAAGGAAAGGTGACCTTCAATGTTAATGACAAGGAACATACTATCTATTTCCCCAAGAAGATTGAAAGGACTTATGGTTTGAATTCAATTGAAGATGTTGAAGGCATTCAAGTTGGAGAAATATATTGTCCCATACCAAGAGAAAAATTTGAAACTATTATGATTGGGACCATTGCTATCAAGGTTGAGTTAACATAATCATTAGTGGAGTACAAAGTTTTGTCTCATATGCAATTGTTTTGGTAGCAAGACTTGATCAACCTTGTTAACAAAAGGATTCCATTGAACAAAACAATGTTTTCATTATGATTATCTCCGTTTATTTCTATCCTTTGCATTTTAGTTTTTGCTTTCGTTTAGTTTTCTTTTTGTTGTTAGTTGCTTGCATGTTAGAGCTTCTGTAGTTCTAGCCTTGTTTTGTCCTTGCATCATGTTTCCAAAAGAAAAAAATATGTCTGTCAGAAAAATCATTCTTCTATTTCTGAAAAATGGCCAAAAATAAAATGTCTCGAAAAATTCCAGAAAATTCATATTAAATTTTTACGGGAAAAAGGGGCAGAGGAGTACCTAGGAGGCACCAGGGGGCCCACCAGGCAGGCACACCACATGGTGGCACGGCTAGCCTTGGGTGGCGCCATGCCCTGGTGTGGGCCACCCCTGGCCCCCCACTAACTCTCTCACCTGCCACTTTCTTCTCTCTCCTGAGTAAGCTCCAGTTCATAGCTCAAAATCGCGTTCTTGCTATGCTTGCTCTCGATTTTTCGATCTCCTTGCTCAGCCCATCTTTCTTGCTGAAATTTGGAGCATTTGTTCCCTGGTATGTGACTCCTCCCCTTGTCCAAGTAGATTTGTGTTTAGTGGATTATTTATTGAGTATTTTGCTGCTGTAGGTGACTGGTTCTGAGATCTTGTAAGCTTGTTTGATGCTTAGAGATATAGTTTTGATGCATGTTTAGGCCTCTTGCAAGTCCCTATGAGTAGAATCCTTCATTATATTTACTTTGCAATCACTTGTTTAATAGGTGTTTAAATTTCAGAATAGAAGATGAGTGAACACCACCTAAACCAACATGAGCTTTGGGTGCCTGAGGTCATGAAGGTCCACCGGGAGGAGGAAGTTTTTCCCTCCATTTATCCATGCTCTGAGTTCATGAGAGCTGCAGGAATTCTACAAGATTTCCACACTTTGGTTTTTAATGCAGGGTTAGAGCACTTTTTGGAAGATGAACCTTGTCAATTTGTGAAGCTAACCATGTCTGTGGTGCAGGACTTCCAATTTAGTCACTCTTTGCCTAACCCCATGGTCCATTACAAAATTTACAATATAGCTGTTGACCTTTCTCTTGATGATTTTTGTGCAGCTATTAAGGTACCTCAATGGGGATCATGTAGAAAGATTAAGGAGGGACCTGAACCACTCATGGATTTATACGCAGAAATTTGCCAAGGGAGTAGCTTCTCGAAGGAGAGTGGAAAAATCCGTAACATTCATTTTCCCTCCATTCGCTACTTTGCCTACTTTATAGCCAAGTGTGTTCTTGCTAGGAAAACTGCCAATAAGTTATCTTCGTTTGATCTAGCATTTATCTCTACTGCTCTTAAACGAGATAGGTCTTACAACTTAGGTGCTTCGATAGCTTTCCATCTTGCTGCTAACCGTGAGAAAGGTGGAATTTGTGGAGGCCACATTGCTTCTCGTTTACTAGCATTGCATGGTTTAGTGCCTCATCATCTAGACCTACAGTTTCCCATAGAAAAGCTTGATCTTAATTCCATGATACAGCATAAATTTGTTTCCTCGTGGGCTAGTATGAGTGAGTTATCTTATGAAATAACCTTTCTCAAAGCTGGTTGGAGAAAGAGCATGTCCGAGCGTGTTGTTCTTTTGCCTGCACCTGTTTTGTTTAACCTTGATAACATGGAAGGATGGTCCCTCACTAAGGAGGAGCTTGACACGTACTTTGGAGAGCTCTCCCAATAGGAGCAGGACACAAGAAGGGAGGTTACAGATGATTCAGTCCAGCCCTCGAATGAGGGAGAGTCTTCATATCAGCAGCTCGCTTATGATTGGGGAGCTTCTTCTTCTCATGGGCCCAGCTACGACCATTCTTACCAAGATCCGCCCGCTTGGAACCCCTATTCGTACATGGATTGATACCCACTTAGGCCAAAAGCCTAAGCTTGGGGGAAATGCTGACACCGCACTCATCTCCATATCATGTTGCGTCGGTACTTTGTATATTCATGTTTTCGTTCTCTTTTTAGTTTTCGTTCTTCTTTGCTTTTGCTTTCTAAAAACACAAAAAGACCAAAAATATTTCTGTTGTTTCTCTTTGGTTTGCTTCTTCTTTTTGCTTTGCTTTTTTTACCTTTTGGCTCTTGTTTAAAAATCGAAAACACCAAAAATATTTGTCATTCTTCTTTGGTTTTGTGAGTTTGCTACAGGGTTCAGCAGTCCTTAGTGGATATTGGTTTCATATTATTATTCAAGCCACACAAGTGAAGAGCAATAATGAGGATCAATAACAAGTTGAGGCGTGGTAAGAGGCTGGTAACGAACTCTATTTGTTTTCATTTTGTACATATACTCATCATTGTGAGCTTGCTTAGTCCGTTCAAGTAGGGTGTATGTTATCTTTGGATTCTTAGTAGTTCTTGCTTTCTTATGATTAGCTCCAACTCGCTAATAGTTTGTAGCATGTCTTATGAATGTTTGCTTGTATTGCTCTATTCATAAATTGGTATGACACCGCGGTATCCTCCTCTGAATGTTTCATTTGAATTGACTTAGCACATGCTCACGCATGCACATGACTGTGATAATCAGTTAAGCCTTGATGAATTATTTTGCCTTGAGGATCTTGAATGACTTTCATGCCATGAGTAGTCCTGTTTTGTTGCAAGCATGATAATGACAGTTATTGCTCTCTCGTTTGTCGCTCCCTTACTATTGCTAGCCTTCACTTTCACTGAGTATGTTTTATTCAAGTTCCCAACTCCCTAAACCAAATATTTCCAAAGTGTCCACCATACCTACCCATTAGCATCATTTTCTACCTCCGTGCATATTCAATATGCCTTGTTTTCTTCCGAATAAAATGTTTGCTTGTTATGAGAAAGTTAGTTAGTAAAGCTCTCACGAACTTGATGGCACACTTTATTTTCTTGCACTTAATAAACCTGAACCATTGCGTCCTTCTTTTTTGCGCATATGCTTGCGCTTTATGAGTTGAAGTTAGCAGAACCATGTATCATGGGGACCGCTTTCAACGCTTCATAGGTACTTTGTACCTAGTTGATATCATGTTCTTTTGCTTATGGATCCCGGTGGTGTGAAATAAAAGTGGAACCTATAAGATCATGGAGTTTGTATGTATGTTAGAGAAACGCCTGGGCCGCTAGCCTAAGCCATGCCTAATCATGGTGGAAACTTGCAGCATAACCATAATGAGCATTCTATGAAGCATCCTCAATAAAAATCTATGCACATAGTAAATAAAAAGATCGCCGAGATGCTCATTGTCTGCTTACCTTGTTATTTTGATTATGGGACAGCTCCCATGTCATGTGTAAGGGGTACCCCGTTGGCGGTTCTCTATGATACGTATA
This sequence comes from Avena insularis, assembly GCA_023614405.1. Classification (NCBI taxonomy): domain Eukaryota; kingdom Viridiplantae; phylum Streptophyta; class Magnoliopsida; order Poales; family Poaceae; genus Avena; species Avena insularis. Next base: position 454,548,942 of record CM042693.1, on the reverse strand, counting down.
TACTTACAATGACAAGAGCTTACTTGTGACTGAAGTTGAGTAGCATGAGGATCGGTCTTCGTAAGTAAGGGGCATGAGACTTTGATTTATAACTTGTCAAGCATATCCTCTTAGTTGTGTCGCTTTAACCTTAACCATTTAAAGATGCTTATGATAGGGGCAATGAGAGCTCAAAGCTAATGAGTACCATACTTTCAGCATTTGGAAGCTTTTCAAAATTATTCAAAACCTTTTTCGTTACTTGTTGAGTCTCCATTTATTCTTTGAGCACCTTCTTGAGAGCATAGTTGTCATTTTTTGTGTTTGTTCCATTACTTGATTATTTGTGTTATGACTTTGATGCTTGTATCCTTGATATCTTTACTTCTAGTCATCACTTGAACTTCAGAGGTGCCTTGATATTCATAATCAAAGGCAAGCGAGATACCACTCTATCATACCTTTCTATGAGCATTATAATGTTGCTTATGTTTGTGCCTCATGCTACATATTATTCTTGAGTTGCAATCTCTTCATAGCTTGCAATGACTATTAAGTAGACTCAGTTGCATACTCTTTATTATGAATTGTTTAAGTAGTTGATCGCATTGCTGAGAATATTTACATCTTATGAAGCAAATGTGTTCGTGAAAGTTCTTTTATCGCACTCAGTTTTCAACTAAATAGCTTGAGGACAAGCAATAAGCTAAGCTTGGAGGGAGTTGATACGTCCAAAATGTATCTACTTTCCCGAACACTTTTGCTATTGTTTCTCCACTATACTTGTGTGATTTGGATACAACTAATGCGGACTGATATTGTTTTCAGCAGAATTGCCTTGGTGTCTACTTTTTGTGCAGAAAATCAACTATCAGGAAAAATCCCGGAAATATGCCAAAAATCCTATTTCACCCGAAGACTCCAGGAACCAGAATACGAGACGGAGAAGAGCCAGGGGGTGGCCAGACCACCTGCTGGCGCAGGCCAGGCCGCCAGGTGGTGGCCCCAGGCACCCTAAACCTCTCTCTTCGCCTATAAGGAGCCTTCTGACCTAAAAACTTCGGGGGGGGTCGAAATTTTTCTAGAAGGAGTTCCGCTCCGCCGCCACCACCAGATTCCACGAAACAGCACCAGAAACTCCGTTCTGGCACCCTGCCGGGACGGGTAATTGGAGGAGATCATCGCCATCATCATCACCATCGCTTCTCCATCGACCATCCATGTTTCTTCCATCTATGAGTGAGTAATCCCCCGTTGTAGGCTATGGGGATGGTAGGGATTGGATGAGATCGTTCATGTAATGGCATCAGATTGTTAGGGCATGGTGCCTAGTATCTTTTATTAGTGCTTTATGACTTTGTTGCGACTTGTTGTGCTTAATGCTTGTCACTAGGGCCCGAGTGCCATGATTTCAGATCTGAACATGTTATTGATTCATTATGATAGTATTGTTTTTGGTCTTATCTACAAGTTGTATACACATGTTGTTGTCCGAAACCTATGGCCCCGAAGTGACAGAAATCGGGATAACCGGAAGGGAATGGCTTTGATGTGAGGATCACATGTGTTCACGGAGTGTTAATGCTTTGCTCTGGTGCTCTATTAAAAGGAGCACCTTAATTGCCAGTAGTTCCCTAGAGGCCCCGCTGCAAACGGGCTGGCAGGACAAAAGATGTTGTGCAAGTTCTCATTGCGAGCACGTATGACTATATACGAAACACATGCCTAGGATTGTCTAGTACTTGGATGCTTTATCTTATTTATATGCAATTGCCCTATGTTCTGATTGTTAAGTGAATTGTCTTGTCCATGCAACGCCCGTCCATCCATCCCTATGCCTACCGCACTCAAATCCCACTGTTTACTACTTTTGTTACTACTGTCTTTGCTTTACTACTACTATTACTTTACTATTCCTACTACAAAACTGTTGCTACTGATAAACTGCTGTGAGCAAAATTGTTTCCAGGTGCAGCTGAATTGACAACTCAGTTGTTAAGTCTTATAAATATTCTTTGGCTCCCCTTGTGTCGAATCAATAAATTGGGTTTCACTTCCCTCAAAAATACTGCGATACACCCCCTATACTTGTGGGTCATCAGCCACTTGAACAAGAACATCCTCACATATACCAACAGGAATAGTGGTAGATTTATCAGCCATTTGTAAAGATATATCAGTTTGTATTAGCTTCTCCAAGTGAAGTCTTTTGTAGAGAGAAAAAGGCATAACACTAACTCCTGCTCCCAAATCACACAAAGCAGTTATTACATAATTATTTTTAATAGAACATGGATTAGTTGGAATCCCTGGGTCTCCAAGTTTCTTTGGAACCTAACCATTAAAGGAACAATTAGCAAGTAAGGTAGAAATTTCCTCATTAGGGATCTTCCTTTTATTAGAGACAATATCCTTCATATACTTTGAATTAGTGATACGTCTATTTTCCATCACTATTCTATGTCATAATTCACTGTTATTCATTGATATATTTCGTATTGAGAGGTGATACTTATGTTATTTCATTTGTTTTTGCATGGTTGATGACTTTTGGAGAATGGACCGCTGCAGTCAGGATTCTGATGGAAATGAAGGAAATATGCCCTGAGAGGCAATAATAAAGTTGTTATTATATATTCCTTATACATGATAGATGTTTATTTTACATGCTAGAAATGTATTGATTCGGAAACATCAATACATGTGTGTTTAATAAACGAAAAGGGTTCCTAGTCATGCCTCTCTTATAGACTAGCTTGTTGATTAACAGGATGATCAAGGTTTCCTGATCATGGACATTGGATGTTGTTAATAACAAGGTCACAGCATTTGTGAAATGATGTGATGAACATTCATCCGAAGTATAGCATTACGATCAAGTCATTGTGTTTATATTGCTATAACATCATACGAAGTAATCTTTATCCTTAGACCATGAGATCATGTTAATTGCTAACACCGGAAGAGTATCTTGATAACATCAAAGCGTCACTATAACAGGTGACTATAAAGATGGGTTCGATTCTGAAGGTGTTATGTTGAGGCTCATGGATCAAGAGTGGAATTTGTCAATCCGGATGACGGATAGATATACTGGGCCCTCTCGGTGATATCACATTGGGATAGCTTGCAAGCAAGTGATGTGATCACTAGAATGTTATATCGGGAACAAGAAAAGAGTGCATGTCGATGCGAGATCAAACTAGGTATGGAGATACCGATGATCGAATCTCGGACATGTAATATATCGAGACAAAGGGATTTAGTTACAAGCGTTAAAGGTTCTCACGATCACGAGTCATCGTTGAATGTGTAGGAGTCGATGCGGATCTCCGTGTCCTGCTGCTGATTATTGATCGGAGAAGGGTCTCGATCATGTCTGCATTATTCATGAACCGTAGGGTGGCACACTTAAGAGTTACGGACACCATTTTGGGGCACATATGTTTTGATGAAAGAATTGCAAAGCGCAGGAATTGTTTCAATAGAAACCGGAAATTGTTTAGTGAAATTGAAGGTGGTTCTGCATGTGATATTGAAATATTGCAAGGGGCTATATGTGAATGTTTGTTAATTAAAGTAATTAACAAAATTCTGAATAAATTTAATAAAAGGGTTTTATTAAATGAGAGAGCATTAAATTTGGAGAAACTTAATGCATTTAAAGTGGAGACTTTAAAGAGAATGTGAAGAGGCATTTTAATGTGGAGGAGTTACCACCACATGAATGGGGAGGTGAGGTCACCCCATGCACTGCCATGGAGAGAGGGCACCCCTCCTCCTATAAAAGGCCACCCATTCCTCCTTCATCCTCACACCTCCTTGTGAAGGATCTCTCTCCCCTCTAGAATTATTCCCCATGGTCTCGTATTAGCGAGATACATGTTCCCAGTGGCATTTCTTGGAAGGAGTTCTTGCTTCCTGGATCGCTGGGCGAGGAGGTGGAGGTTCTCCTGTCTTGAGCGTGTGCAGTGCGGATCGCTGCGCTGAGTTGCGGCGCGGACTTCCTCACGATCTTGAGATCGGCAAGTGTACGACTACATCAACCACGAGTTCCTACTCGTTAACAAAGCTCGTTGTCTTTGAGGGTAAGTTCCCTATGGATGTATGTCCACCCGTTTGCTTTGTACCTAGTAGATAGATCTTGGCGTTTAGTTCACACCGTAGGAAATTTTTTGTTTTCTATGCTGCGGACCCAACAGTGGTATCAGAGCCTGATCTATGCGTAGGTGCTTAGCACGGGTAGTACACATATGGTTCATATGTGGGCGATGATGATCATGTTATTGCATCTTCTATGTACTTTGGATATTGGTGGCATAGTGGGATGAAGCGGCCCGGACCAACCTTACATGTCATCGTACATGAGACCGGTTCCACGACTGACATGCAACTTGTTTTGCATAAGTGGCTGGCGGGTGTCTGTCTCTCCTACTATAGTCAATATCTGATTTACAACGAGTTGCTAATAACTTGGTTATCCTCGTTGTGGTTCATGTCCGTAGGTTAGACAGGTTCTATCTCCGAAAGCCCTAAGCCACGTAAAACTTGCAATTGATAAATTAGAGGCGTCTAGTTTAGATTGTTGATGGGCTAGTGTTTTGATATGGTATTGTTGTAAGTAGATGTATGATAGATACTCTTACAACTTACTTAACGTGTAAGTTCCATAGACCTTGGCCTTACACACAAAGGAATGATAGAGATCATACCACGATGCAAATGATAGAGATCAAATGCATGGACCATATCACCTCACTTCACACATTAGATGTTAACATCTTATACTGCTAGTTTGGCGCGTTTGGTAGCATTATAAGATGATCCCTCATTTATATATCAAGATAAAATGTGTTCTTCCTTAAGTATGCACCATTTTGTGGATCGTATTTTGAGGCATCACGTGATGATCGGGTGTTTTCAACTCTACGCTTTCATACAACGGGTGTAAGACAGTTTTACACACGCAAATACTAAGGTTCTTACTTGACGAGACTAGCATGTATAGACATGGCCTCGGAACACGTACCGAAAGGTTAAGCATGAGTCATATAGTTGATATTATGCCCATATAGATGCTTGCCTTTGAAGCTACACCGACTCACGTGACGATCGGACTTGGTGTAGTGGATTTGGTTCATGTAATCACCAAAAGGACACGAGGGATGTCGTTTTTGAGTGGGAGTTTATTAGTAATTTGGATTAGTTGAACTCAATCTATCATAAACTTAGTCTAAATATACTTTACAAATTCTGTTGTAGATGGCACCACCTACTTTTAATTTCAATGTGTTCATGGAGAAAGAGAAACTTGCTGCGAATGGTAGCAACTTCACCAACTGGGCTATGAATTTGAGGATTCTCCTCACTGCTGCACAAAAGCAATATGTGCTAGATGCTCCGCTAGGCCCCCCACCAGCTCCTGATGCCCCTGACGAGGAAAAGAACGTCTATATAACTCATTAGGAGGACCACAACTTAGTTCATTGCGGCATACTGTATGGGCTAGAGCCAGAACTTCGAAAGCGTTTCGAAAATGGCAATGCTTTTGATACCATGGGAGAATTGAAAATGATTTTCGATACCCATGCTGCCGTAGAGAGTTATAATGCTACAGAAAAGTTCTTTAGCTGCATGATGGAGGAAAACAGCTCCGCTAGTGAGCATGTACTCAAAATGTCTGGGTACGCCGATAAGCTTGTGTCCTTGGGAATAACGATTCCCATTGACTTAGGCATACATCGTGTTCTCCAATCTCTGCCACCTAGCTACAAGAGCTTCGTGATGAACTATAATATGCAGGGCATGAAGAAGTCTCTTCCCAAGATTCTGTCAATTCTTAAGACTGCAGAAATGGAGATTAGGAAAGAACATCAAGTGTTGATGATAAATAGAACCACCGGTTTCAAGAAGGACAAGAAAGGCAAGCACAAGGGAAATAAGGGTGGCAAGTCTATTGCCACTTTGAAAGAAACCCGAGCTGGCCCTAAGTCCGACAAGTGATACTATTGCAAGGGGACCGCCATTGGGCAGAAGCGCCCCAAGTATTTGGGGGACAAGAAGTCGAGCAAGGCAAACAAAGGTATATGTGATATACATGTTATTGATGTGTACTTGACTAGTACTCGCAGTAGCACCTAGGTATTTGATACCGGATCAATTGCTAATATATGTAACTCGGTTCAGGGGCTGCGGAACAAGCGACAACTAGCAAGGGATGAGGTCACGATGCGGGTCGGCAATGGATCAAGAGTTGATGTGATCGCCGTCGGAACGCTGCCTCTCCATATGCCATCGGGATTAGTTATAAACCTAAATAATTATTATTTGGTTCCTGCACTGAGCATGAACATTGTATCCGGATCGTGTTTGATGCAAAGTGGTTATTCGTTTAAGTCTGAAAACAATGGTTGTTCGATTTATATGAATAATATCTTTTATGGTCATGCACCTATGTTGAATGGTTTGTTTCTGTTGGATCTCGATAGTAGTATTACACATATTCATAATGTTGATGCTAAAAGGATTAAACTTGATAATGATATATCTACATATATGTGGCACTGCCGTCTAGGTCATATTGGCATTAAACTCATGAAGAAACTCCATTCTGATGGACTTTTGGAATCACTTGATTTTGAATCATTTGATACATGTGAGCCATGCCTTATGGGCAAGATGACTAGAACGCCGTTTTCTGGTTCAATGGAACGGGCGACAGATCTATTGGAAATCATACATACTGATGTGTGTGGACCAATGAGTGTGTCGGCGCGAGGTGAATATCGTTATTTTGTTACTTTCACGGATGATTTGAGTAGATATGGGTATATCTATTTGATGAAACACAAGTCTGAAACTTTTGAAAAGTTCAAAGAATTTCAGAATGAAGTGGAAAATCATCGTAACAGAAAGATCAAATTTCTGCGGTCCGACCGTGGAGGAGAGTATCTTAGTTGCGAGTTTAGCACACATATGAAAGACTGTGGAATAGTTTCACAACTCACGCCTGCTGGAACACCACAACGTAATGGTGTGTTAGAACGTCGTAACCATACTTTATTAGATATGGTTCGGTCTATGATGTCTCTAACTGACTTGCCACTGTCATTTTGGGGTTATGCACTAGAAACCACTGCATTCACTTTAAATCGGGCACCATCTAAATCCGTTGAAACGACACCATATGAATTATGGTTTGGAAACAAACCTAAGCTGTCATTTCTTAAAGTTTGGGGATGCGATGTTTATGTGAAGAAACTTCAGCCGGATAAACTCGAACCCAAAGCGGAAAAATGCGTCTTCATAGGATACCCTAAGGAAACGATTGGGTATACCTTCTATCACAGATCCGAGGGCAAGGTCTTTGTTGCCAAGAATGGATCCTTTCTTGAGAAGGAGTTTCTCGCGAAAGGTGTGAGTAGTCGGAAGGTAGAACTCGAAGAGGTCATTGAACCTTCTCTTCATGAAATGGCGAGTAGCGCAGCTCCAGAAGTTGTTTCGGAGTTGACTTCACCTAATGAAGAGAGAGCTAATGATATTGATCATGAAACTCCGAAAGAGGACACTACCGAACCTCGCAGGTCAAGGAGGACACGTGCAGCTCCTGAACTATACGGCAATCCTGTTGTGAATTTCATGGTTGATGAAACGGATGACCCTGTGACGTATGAAGAAGCGATGATGAGCCCGGATTCCAACAAATGGCTAGAAGCCATGAAATCCGAGATGGAATCCATGTATGAAAACCAGGTTTGGACCTTGGTGGACTTACCTCATGACCGAAAGGCCATTGAGAATAAATGGATTTTCAAAAGGAAAACTGATGCTGATGGTAATGTGACCATCTATAAGGCTCGACTTGTCGCAAAGGGGTTTCGACAAATTCAAGGAGTTGACTACGATGAGACATTCTCTCCCGTAGCGATGCTTAAGTCGGTTAGGATTATGTTAGCAATTGCTGCATATTTCGATTATGAAATATGGCAGATGGATGTCAAAACTGCGTTCCTCAATGGTAATATTGAAGAAGAGTTGTATATGATACAACCTAAGGGTTTTGTCGATCCTAAGGATGCTAATAAGGTGTGCAAACTTCAGCGATCCTTCTATGGACTGAAGCAAGCATCACGAAGTTGGAATCTCCACTTTGATGAGGTGATCAAAGAGTTTGGATTTGTCCAAACTTATGGAGAGGCTTGTATTTACAAGAAAGTGAGTGGGAGCAATGTGGCATTTCTGATATTATATGTGGATGACATATTATTGATTGGAAATGATTTAGATCTTTTAAACAGTGTTAAAAGTTAGCTAAACAGCAAATTTTCGATGAAGGACCTTGGTGAAGCTTCATATATATTAGGCATTAAAATCTATAGAGATAGATCAAGACGCCTAATTGGGCTATCGCAGAGTACATACCTTGATAAGATATTAAAGAAATTTAATATGGACGGAAGTAAGAAGGGGTTCTTACCTATGTTGCAAGGCAAGACATTGAGTAAGACTCAAAGTCCGGCTACGGCGGAAGAAAGAGAGATAATGGATAAGATCCCCTATGCCTTAGCCATAGGCTCTATAATGTATGCCATGCTATGTACAAGACCGGATGTGGCACATGCTATTAGTTTGACTAGTAGGTACCAATCTGATCCAGGTTGAACCTTTGGATAGCGGTAAAGAACATCCTCAAGTACTTGAGAAGAACTAAGGATATGTTTCTTATATACGGGGGTGAAGAAGAGCTAGTCGCTAAGTGTTATGTCGATGCTAGCTTTGACACTGATCCGGATGACTCTAAGTCTCAATCCGGATACGTATTTCTCTTGAGCAGACAGCAGTTAGTTGGAGGAGCTCCAAACAACCTGTGGTAGCTGGATCAACAACGAGGCGGAATATGTTCTTTGCTTGAAGCAGTGCAGAAGCCAGTTTGGATGAAGGAGTTCATTACGGAAGTAGGTGTGGTTCCCAGTGTGTTGGACCCGATGGTGATCTATTGTGACAACAATGGAGCCATAGCCAATGCAAAGGAACCAAGGTCTCACAAGAATTCCAAGCATACTAAGCGTTGGTTTCACTCCATCCGCGAGCATGTCAAGGATGGAGATATAAAGATTTGTAAAGTGCACACGGACCTGAATGTAGCAGATCCGTCGACTAAAGTACTCCCTAGGGCAAAACATGATCAACACCAGAACTCCATGGGTGTTAGATTTATCACTATGTGAACTAGATTATTGTCTCTAGTGCAAGTGGGAGACTGAAGGAAATATGCCCTGAGAGGCAATAATAAAGTTGTTATTATATATTACTTATACATGATAGATGTTTATTTTACATGCTAGAAATGTATTGATTCGAAAACATCAATACATGTGTGTTTAATAAACAAAAAGGGTTCCTAGTCATGCCTCTCTTATAGACTAGCTTGTTGATTAACAGGATGATCAAGGTTTCCTGATCATGGACATTGGATATTGTTAATAACAAGGTCACAACATTTGTGAAATGATGTGATGAACATTCATCCGAAGTATAGCATTACGATCAAGTCATTGTGTTTATATTGCTATAACATCATACGAAGTAATCTTTATCCTTAGACCATGAGATCATGTTAATTGCTAACACCGGAAGAGTATCTTGATAACATCAAACGTCACACCGTAACAGGGTGACTATAAAGATGGGTTCAGTGCTACGAAGGTGTTATGTTGAGGCTCATGGATCAAGAGTGGAATTTTTCCATCCAGATGACGGATAGATATACTCTGGGCCCTCTCGGTGATATCACATTGGGATAGCTTGCAAGCAAGTGATGTGATCACTAGAATGTTATATCACGGGAACAAGAAAAGAGTGCATGTCGGTAACGAGATCAAACTAGGTATGGAGATACCGATGATCGAATCTCGGACATGTAATATATTGAGAGACAAAGGGATTTAGTTACAAGCGTTAAAGGTTCGCACGATCACAGGAGTCATCGTTGAATGTGTAGGAGTCAGTACGGATCTCCAGGTCTCGCTGCTAATTATTGATCGGAGAAGGGTCTCGATCATGTCTGCATTATTCGCGAACCATAGGGTGGCACACTTAAGAGTTATCGGACACCATTTTGGAGCACATATGTTTCAGACGAAAGAATTGCAAAGCGCAGGAATTGTTTCAATAGAAACCGGAAATTGTTTGGGGTGAAATTGCAGAAGGTGGTTCTGCATGTGATATTGAAATATTGCAAGGAGCTATATGTGAATGTTTGTTAATTAAAGTAATTAACAAAATTCTGAATAAATTTAATAAAAGGGTTTTATTAAATGAGAGAGCATTAAATTTGGAGAAACTTAATGCATTTAAAGTGGAGACTTTAAAAGAGAATGTGAAGAGGCATTTTAATGTGGAGGAGTTACCACCACATGAATGGGGGAGGTGAGGGGGCACCCCGCCCCCTCCTCCTATAAAAGGCCACCCATTCCCTCCTTCATCCTCACACATCCTTGTGAAGGATCTCTCTCCCCCTCTAGAATTATTCCCCCATGGTCTCGGATTAGCGAGATACATGTTCCCGGTGGAATTTAAATGCGGAAGGAGTTCTTTGCTTCACTGGATCGCTGGAGCGAGGAGGTGGAGGTTGCCGGTGGCTTGAACGTGTGTGCGAGTGCGGATCTTGCTGAGTTGCGGCGCTCGGACTTCCTCACGATCTTGAGATCGGCAAGTGTACGACTACATCAACCATGAGTTCCTACTCGTTAACAAAGCTCGTTGTCTTCGAGGGTAAGTTCTCTATGGATGTATGTCCACCCATTTGCTTTGTACCTAGTAGATAGATCTTGGCATGTAGTTCACACCGTAGGAAAAATTTTGTTTTCTATGCTGCGGACCCAACAGGAAAAGGGGTTGTTTGGAGGCGAAATTCGCGAAGATCAGAAAATCTGGGAAAATACATGGAAAATCCTATTTTTCCAGAAGACGAAGAAAGCCAGAAGGGGGCTGGAGATGGGCCACAGGGGGCCCACACCACCCCCTGGCGTGGGCCACCCTAGGCTGCGCCACCAGGTGGTGTGGCCGCCCTGGTCCACCCCTGGCTCTCCCCTCTGGCGTATATTATCCTCCCGAAAGCCTAAGACTCGGGGAGCAACCACAGAAAGATTCCGCCGCCTCTGCGGGCGGAAAACACCGCGAGAGAAAGATCTCTCCGACAGACAAATTTCTGCCGGGGGAATTCCTTCCCGGAGAGGGGAGATCGTCGACATCAACACCAGCATCAAGCTAGACTTCATCGGGATCATCATCATCATCACCACCATCATCACCATCAGCACCCTCATCACCATCTCCATATTGCTGTAACAATTGGGTTGAATCTTGCATTAGTTCTTAGGGGAAATTTTCCCGGTGTTGATTACTCTTTGTAGTTGATGCTATTGATTGAACCATTGAATTATTGTTTATGCTCAGATTGTTATACATCATTATTCCATCTCTGATCATGATCCATATGATGTCTTGTGAGTAGTTCGTTTTGTTCTTGCGGACATGGGACAAGTCATGTTGTTAGTAGTGGAGTTGTGTTGAGAAAGATTCAATAGTTTGATATTTAAGTTGTGGTGTACTTCTTCTAGTGGTGTCATGTGAACATCGACTACATGACACTTCACCTATATGGGCCTAGGGGAATGCATTGTGTATTTGGCTACTAATCGTAGGGGTTGCCGGAGTGACAGAAACCTAAACCCCCGTTAGGAAACCATTGCACGAGGGACGTAAGGGTCTTAGAGTTTAAAGCTATGGCTAGGTTTCTACCTTAATTACTTTCTTGTACTTACGGATGTTTGCGAGGGTTATAATCACAAGTATGTATTAGTCCTAGGAAGGTCGGTACATTAGCACAGGTTCACCCACACAACACTTAGCAAGCTAAAGAAGATTAATCAACTATATGAAGCGAAAGCACTTGACAGTCTTCCCATGTGTCCTCGAGAACATTTGGTCATCTTAAGTGATACAACCGGCTTGTCCTTTGCTGCATAAAGGATTGGGCCACTTGCTGCATTTATTCCTACTGTCTTTTATTTACTCGTACTTTGTTTATTTGCTTTATCAAAAACCCCTAAAAATTCATTTGCTAAGTATTTGCAGAGAATTCCTGATCCATACCACTACCCAGCACCTTCTGCTCCTCGTTGGGTTCGACACTCTTACTTATCGAAAATACTGCGATACACCCCCTATACTTGTGGGTCATCAAGACTATTTTCTGGCGCCGTTGCCGGGGAGTGAAGCGCTATTGGAGAGTGGAACTGGTAAAGGAAACTCCTATTGTGAGTATTGTTTACTTCTGTTAGTTGCTTTATTTTCGTTATGGATAATTCTCTGAGTTTCTTATTTGGTAATTCTACTACCACTGCTAAGGTAGTAGATGAACCACCACCTACTGAGAATGATGCTTTTAAAATACCTACAAGAATTATTGATCATGTTATGGATAACTACTATGTTGGGGATGGAACAATCCATCCCGGTGATCATTTACTCTTTATACATGAATTATGCGGGTTGTTCAAGTGTGTAGGTATTACTACTGATCAAGTTAAGAAGAAGTTATTCTCATTATCCCTGAAAGGAAGAGCTGAGGAATGGTATAAGATGCTGAAGAATGGTCAAGCTCTGGAATGGGAGGAAATAGTACCTTTCTTTTATTCAAAGTTTTATCCTCCTAGTGAGATTCATAAAGATCGGAATCAAATATACAACTTTTGGCCTCTTGATGGAGATGGTACAGCTCAAGCTTGGGGGAGATTGAAGTTACTAATGCTCAAATGTCCCATTCATGAGCTCCCCAACAATATTATTATCAATAACTTTTATGCAAGGCTCCCTCTACATGACAAGGATTTATTGGATGCTTCTTGTGTTGGATCATTCACTCGCATGGAAGAAGAAGCTAAATGGGATCTTCTAGAGCGTATTCAAGACAATGCTGAAGCTTGGGAGAATGACAAAGGAAGAAAGTTAGGTATAAATTATGATTATGAATGCATTGAATCTTTTATGGGAACTGGTGACTTTCAAAATATTAGTAATGATTATGGTCTTGATTTACAAGTTATTTCAAATTGCTTTAAGGCTTTTTCTTCCTATATTGAAATTCCAAAAAAGGGATGGAACATGTACCATGCACCTTATAAAGATATTTTTGACTGTGCTCCTGTTGGGAGTGCTGAGTATTGCACTATTGATCACATCTTACCTAAACCTTATTTTGAGAAGATCCCCTTCCCAGATAAGGTAAAGGATCATCCTATGATAACTAGTGTAATCACTAAAAGTGAAAAGAGAATAGTAAAACCTGATGAACAAATAAACATTGAACCTGTTGTAGCAATTGTTAAAGATCTTGCCACTAAAAGTGTAGAATATGGGCACATAGTATTTTGTGAGGACGCTTCTAATATTGTCTCACATCCCAATAGAACTAAAAAGGCTAGTGTCCATGTGCTTTCTGTTCAAATTGGTGATCATTGCTATTATGGTTTGTGTGATATTGGTACTAGTTCAAGTGATATTCCTTATGAGCTTTATAAAGAAATTATGCATGAAATCAGTCCCTGCGAGTTCGAAGAGATTGATGTAGTTATTCACCTTGCTAATAGAGAGACCATCTCTCCAATTGGTATTATACGAGATGTGGAAGTTCTTTGTGGTAAGATTAAGTATCCTGCTGATTTTCTAGTACTTGGTTCAGCTACTAGTAAAACTTATCCTATCATTTTTGGTAGACCTTTCTTGAGTACTTGTGGAGCTATTATAGATTGCAAGAGGGAGAAAATCTTGACTAAGTTTGTTGGGGAATCTTATGAGTTTAATTTTTTGAAATTTACTAAAGAACCTTGTGAAGAGGAAACCCATAATGAGGATTTTAGATTTGAACAACTTGCTTCTATTTCTCTTGCTCCTAATAATGCTTTGCAGCAATTTATGGAAGACCACGAAAGTGAGATCTTCATGGAATAAAGGAATGAGATTGACGAGATTCTCCGTCGTCAACCCAAGATGCTTAAGCATAACTTGCCTATAGAAGACTTGGGTACGATGTTGCCACCTAAAAAGGATCCGGTCTTCAATCTAAAACCTCTCCCTGATGATATTAAATATGCTTATATTGATGATAAAAAGATATATCATGTTATTATTAGCTCTAAACTTTCAGGGAAGGAAGAAAAAAGGTTATTGGAGGTTTTGAAGAAACATCGAGGAGCTATGGGCTATACTCTAGATGATTTAAAAGGGATTTCACCTACTATATGTCAGCATTCTATCAATATAGAACCAGATGCAAAGCCAGTAGTAGAGCACCAACGACGTTTAAATCCTAAGATGAAGGAAGTGGTAAGAAATGAGGTATTGAAACTCCTTGATGCTGGTATTATTTATCCTATTGCTGATAGTGAATGGGTTAGTCCTGTTCATTGTGTTCCTAAAAAAAGGAGGAATTACCGTTGTTCCTAATGATAATGATGAGCTTATTCCCCAAAGAATAGTAGTAGGCTATAGGATGTGCATTGATTTTAGGAAAGTCAACAAAGTTACTAAGAAAGATCAGTACCCGCTTCCTTTTATTGATCAAATGTTGGAAAGGTTGTCTAAAAAGACCCATTTTTTGCTTTCTTGATGGTTATTCTGGTTTCTCTCAAATTGTTGTTAAACAACAAGATCAAGAAAAAACTATGTTTACTTGCCCTTATGGAACTTATGCTTATAGACGTATGCCTTTTGGTTTATGTAATGCTCCTGCTACTTTTCAGAGATGCATGTCTGCTATCTTTTATGGTTTTTGTGAGGAAATTGTGGAAGTGTTCATGGATGACTTTTCTGTTTATGGAACTTCTATTGATAATTGTCTGCACAACCTTGATAAAGTTTTGTAGAGGTGTGAAGAAACTAATCTTGTTCTTAATTGGGAGAAATGCCACTTCATGGTTAATGAAGGGATTGTCCTTGGGCATAAGGTTTCTGAAAGAGGCATAGAAGTTGATAGAGCTAAGGTTGAGGAAATTGAGTGTCCAAGAGACATCAAAGGTATTCGTAGTATCCTTGGTCATGTTGGTTTCTATAGAAGGTTTATTAAAGATTTTTCTAGGAAATCAAAACCCCTCACTAATCTTCTTCAAAAAGATGTACCCTTTGTTTTTGATGATGATTGTAAGGAAGCTTTTGAAACTCTTAAGAAGGCTTTAACCACAGCTCCTATCATTCAACCACCTGATTGGAGTTTACCCTTTGAAATAATGTGTGATGCTAGTGATTTTGCTGTAGGTGATGTCCTTGGGCAACGGATTGATAAAAAGCTAAACGTTATTCATTATGCTAGTAAGACTCTAGACGCTGCTCAAAGGAATTATGCTACTACCGAAAAAGAATTTCTAGCTGTCGTCTTTGCTTGTGATAAGTTTAGACCCTATATTGTAGACTCAAAAGTCACCATTCATACTGATCATGTTGCTATTAAGTACCTTATGACGAAGAAGGACGCTAAGCCTAGGATTATTAGATGGGTGCTGCTTTTACAAGAGTTTGATCTACATGTAGTAGATAGGAAAGGTGCTGAAAACCCTATAGCTGATAAGTTATCTCGATTGGAAAACATCTCTTTTGACCCTATGCCTGTTAATGGTAGTTTTCCAAATGAACAGTTGGCCGCGGTAGGGGTAAGCTCGCGAAGGAGCCCTTGGTACGCTGATTATGCTATCTTTATTATCTCCAAGTATTTGCCTCCAACTTTTACAGCTCAGCAAAGAAGGAAGTTCTTTTATGATTTGAGGCATTATTTTTGGGATGACCCACACTTATATAAAGAAGGAGTAGATGGTATTATGCGAAGATGTGTTCCAGAATATGAACAAAAGGAGATATTGCATAAATGTCATGGTAGCGCTTATGGAGGACATCATGCAGGAGATAGAACTGCGCAAAAGGTGCTACAATCAGGTTTCTACTGGCCTACCCTTTTTAAAGATGCAAGAAATTTTGTTTTATCTTGTGATGAATGTCAGCGTGTTGGTAATATTTCTAGACACAATGAAATGCCTATGAACTACTCTTTAGTTATTGAACCCTTTGATTGCTGGGGATTTGACTTTATGGGTCCTTTTCCTCCCACGAAAGGTTATACTCATATTCTTGTTGCCGTTGATTATGTTACTAAGTGGGTAGAAGCCATTCCTACGAAGAGTGCTGACGGGGAGACTTCCCTAAAAATGCTTAAGGATGTTATCTTTCCTAGGTTTGGAGTGCCTAGGTATCTCATGACTGATGGGGGTTCTCATTTCATTCATGGTGGTTTTAGAAAGACCCTTGCTAAATATGATGTTAGTCATAGAATTGCTTCAGCTTATCACCCCCAAACTAGTGGGCAGGTAGAGTTATCAAATAGAGAAATTAAATCCATCTTGCAAAAAGGCATTAATAGATCTAGAAAAAACTGGGCTAAAAAGTTGAATGATGCTTTATGGGCTTATAGGACTGCCTACAAAAACCCTATGGGGATGTCTCCTTATAAAATGGTTTATGGGAAAGCTTGTCACCTACCTTTAGAATTAGAACACAAAGCTTATTGGGAAGTTAAAGAACTAAATAGAGATTGTAAGCTCGTTGGTGAGAAAAGATTATTTGACTTAAGTTCTTTAGATTAATGGAGGAGTGAAGCCTATGAAAATGCTAGGCTCTTTAAGGAAAAAGTTAAAAGATGGCATGACAAGCGAATACTTAAGAGAGAATTTCATGTTGGTGAGAAAGTTCTATTGTATAGGCCTCGTCTCGGATTTTTTGTAGGAAAACTACTGTCAAATTGGGAAGGACCTTTCATTATTGAAGAAGTGTACCGTTCAGGAGCAATAAAAATTTCTTCTTTAAAATATAATACTACAAAAGTAGTGAATGGACAGCGACTCAAGCACTATATTGCTGGAGATTCTTACAATGAAGATGTTGATGCCTTTCAAGTTATAACTCCGAGAAAATTTATCAAGGACCAAATTCAGAGACCTTCAGAGTCCGTTTTCAAATAGGTAACAGTTCTGGTAAGAAAAGTTCCGCGAAAATACTATCCAACTATATTTTTGTAGTTTTTAGACAATAAGGAAAGCTACAAAGCGAAAGAGGGACGGAAACGGAGCTAGGGTGGCTCACACCACCCTGTGGCATGGGCCCACCCCTGGTCGTGCCATGATACATTGCAAATGTATCTATAATTTTTGATGTTCCATGCTTGGTTTTATCTACTTTCTTATGTTTTATCCACACTTTGGAGTACTTTTCATATGATTTCTTGGACTAACCTATTAACAAGATGCCACAGTGCCAGTTGCCTGTTTTCTGTTGTTTTTGGTTTCAGGAAGTCAGAAAATGAATATTCTCGGAATTGGATGGGACAAAAGCCAAAGTTCCTATTTTACCGGAAGACTCACGGAGCCAGAATACGAGACGGGGGAGGGCCAGGGCCGGGCCACCCCCCCCCCCCCCCCAAGCGCGGGCTAGCCCTGGTGCGGGCCCCTCTGGCCTCCACCGACCTAGCCTCTTCGCCTATAAGAAGCCTCCCGATGCATAAACCCTAAATCGTCAATCAGAAATCCACGAAAAGTTCCACAGCGCCGCCGCCACCGAAGGGGAGATTCGGGGGACAGAAAGTCTCTGTTCTGGCATCCTGCCAGGACGGGGAAGTGCCCCCGGAGCCATCTCCATCGATCTCCACCACCATCTCCATCACCATTGCTGATTCCCATGATGCGGAGGGAGTAGATCTCTCTCGAGGCTAAGGGTTCTACCGGTAGCTATGTGTTCATCTCTCTCTATGCATGACCTTATTGAGATCATGAGCTTGTAATCTATAGATCTATTCTGCTACTCTAGTGCTTTAATGAATCTCTGCTCTCCCCATGTGTGTGAAAGTGACAGCGTGCACACCATGGTGGCACTTAGGCTAGAGATTACAAATACTTTTTATGAGTTATATTTTGAGTTGGATGTCTTTATGAAATTATGGTGTTTGTTGGAACCATCTAGTGCTCAAGGTGACAGTGTGGGGTTATCTAGATGGGAAAGGCTTACTTTGAGGTGTGCTGTTATAGCCCTACTAAAGATTAGAGTGTCTAACCGGAGAGTAGTTAAGAGTAGTATAATGAAGAGAATATATTTATATAAGAGTGTTCACTAGTGAAAGTATGATCCCTAGGCCTTATTTCTAAGCACTGAAACACTGTTTGCTACTAGATCGGTTACATGTTTGCTTGCTTCCATCTTTATTTCAGTTTGCCTTTAGTCTCTTCCACGCCATCAAGCTATTTTCTATCACCGTTACCACTTATAATTATCTATACCACTTGTATTTCACTATCTCTTCGCCGAACTAGTGCACCTATACACCTTACAAGTGTATTGGGTGTGTTGGGGACACAAGAGACTTCTTGTATCTTGATTGCAGGGTTGCTTGAGAGGGAATACCTTTGACCACTTCCTCCCTGAGTTCGATAAACCTTGGGTGATCCACTTAAGGGAAAACTTGCTGCTGTTCTGCAAACCTCTGCACTTGGAGGCCCAACAACTGTCTACAAGAATAGAAGTGCGTAGACATCAAGCTATTTTCTGGCGCCGTTGCCGGGGAGGTAAGCTAAAAGGTATTCACACCGGAGGATTAAAGAAGAAGAACCTCCCACGGCAAACGCCTATTTTCTGGCGCCGTTGCGGGGGAGTCAAGGACATCTTCACAAGGGGAGTCCCTCATAACCAATCTCTTTACTTTGTTGTTTTTGTTTTGCTTAGTTTCTTTTTTCTTTGTTTGCTTGTTTTGTTCTTCAAAAACACAAACAAATTAGTTTTACTAGTTTGCTTTCTTATTTGAAAACCCAAAAAAATGAGTACTCTTGAAAACACTAAGTTGTGTGACTTCACTAGCACCAACAACAATGATTTTATGAGCACACCTATTGCTCCACCTGTGGCTGAAAATACTTTCTTTGAGATAAAACCTGCTTTGCTCAATCTTGTTATGAGAGAACAATTTTCTGGTATTGGTAATGAAGATGCTGCTTCCCATCTAAATAACTTTGTTGAACTTTGTGAGATGCAAAAGCATAGGGATATAGATGGTGATATTATTAAGCTGAAATTGTTTCCTTTCTCTTTGAGAGGAAAAGCTAAAGAGTGGTTGAATTCCTTAACTAGGAATAGTATTGATTCTTGGACTAAGTGCAAAGATGCTTTTATTGGAAAATACTATCCTCCTGCTAAGATTATATCCATGAGAAGTGAAATAATGAAGTTTAAACAACTTGATAATGAGCATGTTGCTCAAGCTTGGGAAAGAATGAAATCTTTGGTAAAGAATTGTCCCACTCATGGACTGACTGCTCGGATGATCATCCAAACTTTTTATGCAGGATTGAACTATTCTTCAAGGAACCTGTTGGATTCTTCTACTGGAGGTACCTTTATGAACATCACTTTGGGTGCTGCAACAAACTTCTGGACAATATGATGGTTAATTATTCTAAATGGCATACTGAGAGAGCTCCACAAGGTAGGAAGGTAAATTCTATTGAGGAAACCTCCTCCTTGAGTGATAAAATTGATATTATTATGTCTATGCTTGTTAATGGGAAAGCCCATATTGATCCAAATAATGTTCCTTTGGCTTCTTTGGTTGCTCAAGAAGGGCAAGTTGATGTGAACTTCATAAGAAATAACAACTTTGGCAACAATGCTTTTGGTAATAATGCTTATAGGAATAATTTTGGTAACAAAAATTATAAGCCATATCCTCCCAACAATGGTAATGCTTATGGAAATTCTTACAACAATAATAAGAGTGCTCCCTCTGAACTTGAATTTATGCTTAAAGAGTTTATTAGTAAACAAACTGCTTTCAATAAAACTATTGAGGAAAAACTCTCTAATGCTAAAAGGAATATAGCATCTTTGGCTGAAGCTCAATCTTCTTTTAATAAAATAGCTGCTAAACCTGAAACTAATGATAATCCCTTTGCAGATACTAATGCTAGACAAGTAAGAATTGATGAAAATGTTAGACTATTAGCTGAATTACATGCTAAGTGGGAAAGAAAAGATGAAATTGCTAGAAACATTAGTGTTTCTACTATCACCACCACTAGTGTTGAGGCTAGTAATAGTTCTACTACTTTAGATGATAAATTCGATTTTGATCTTGATGGTTGCAATATCTCTAAAGTTATTAAGTTCCTACAAAAGCTTGCTAAAAGTCCTAATGCTAGTGCTATGAACATGGCCTTTACAAAACACATTACTGATGCTCTCATAAAGATTAAAGAAGAAAAGATGAAACATAAAGCTTCTATTCCTATAAAACAAGAAGATGGCTGGGAACCCATCATTAATATGAAAGTGAATGACTTTGATTTCAAAGCTTTATGTGATCTTGATAGTAGTGTTTCCATTATGCCTAGAAGGATTTATGATATGCTTGATCTGCCTCCTCTTGAAGATTGTTATTTGAATGTCCCACTTGATGATAATGCTAAAAAGAAACTCATGGGGAGTCTTAATAATGTTCTTATTATGGTTAACGATTCCTATGTCCCCGTTGATTTCTATGTTTTGGATGTTGAATACAATGCTTCTTGTCCTATTACTTTGGGAAGACCTTTTCTTAGAATTGTTGGTGCCATCATTGATATGAAAGAAGGCACCATTAAATATCAACTCCCACTCAAGAAAGGTATAGAACACTTCCCTAAAAAGAGAGAAAATATTTCTTTTGCTTCTCCTATGAAAACAAAATTTGGTCTTAATGCTTCTTCATTTGAGAACACTTGATTCTTTCTTTGCTTCTTATGCCTAACTTAAAGGCGTTAAAGAAAAGTACTTATTGGGAGATAACCCAAAAGTTTTAGATGAGTCTTGGAAGTTATTACTTAAGTAATAGCCTCTCCTTATCCTTTTTATTTGCTTTTTATGCCAAGAGTAACCTATAATGAGAGAGAAGTAATGATTGGGAAAGTTGCTGTCCCGAAACAGATTTTTGTGCTTCACCGTAAATATTCGTGAGAGAGCTCTGTATGTCGGATTGAGCTGTAATGTTTTGTGCTTCTACCCCAGGTTGTTATCTAACTTTAGTTAGTTCAACACTTTTTGATTTGAGAAACAGAAGGTCTTCAAAAAAATCGTCTTTACCTGCTGGTCTGTTTTGACAGATTTCTGCCATTTTTTTGCATTTGCTTCTTGTGGGTTCCTTTTTGAGTTCTTTTGGGGAATTGAGCTTTTTGAGGGAAGTGCTATAGTAGCTAGTATTCTAATGGAAGTTTATTGGTGTTAGAACTGAACCTTAAGACCTATTATCTTGAGTGCACTAATGTTGCTAATAAAGATTGTCTGAAGTTTTGTATGAAGGAAAAATTTCAGGTGTATGAAAGAATGAGTAATGAGATGAAGGATGGACTAAAGCTCAAGCTTGGGGATGCCACATGTGTCACCCCAAGAAATATCCAAGAAGTAAAAGCGTCAAATCTTGGGGATGCCCAAGGCATTCCCCTTCTTCATCACTAAAAATCCCAGGTTTCTTCCAAACGCTTCATTTTTATTGTTTCATGCACAGTTGTGTTGTTCTTGGAGCGTCTTCTTTTTCGTTTTCATTTTGTTTTTTAGTTTGCTTGGTTTGCTTAGTTTTTCGAATAAATTGGTTGGACCCCCTCTTTCATACATTGGTTTGCAAATAGTTTGGTTTGGTTTGGAAAAGAGTAGGAAAGTTCATGCTTATGTGGTAAAAAGAGCTCGTTTTTGTCTGTGGCCTATGCTCTGTCATGCCATGCTTGATATTGTTTTTGCTTTATGCTTAGTATTATTTGCTGTAGCATGACTTGTTATAAACAATTGAGATTGCTTAATGTGCCTTGGATGAATCATGCGTTGTTTTAGCATATTAAAGCATAGTATAGTGGTATTCTCCTTTGATGCTTTATTAGGGTTAACTTGGCGCATGCTCACACCATGTTATGACTATATCAAGTCACCACAGCCTTTATGATCCTTTAGTTTTCAACTTGTAGTATCACTTTATGCTTTGATCAATGATGTTTTGTCGCTCTGCATGATTATGGCCATTATTGCTCTCTTAGTTTGTTGCTCCCAGTCTTTTGCTAGCCTCCACAAAAAAGTATGAGTTCCACTCATGCATCCAACTCCCTAAAACAAGTTATTACAAATAGTCCACCATACCTACCTACTAGCTTATGCTATTCCAAGCATATTCATGCTTTTGTTTACCTTCCAAATTAAACTTGTTATGAGAAAACTAGTGATTAAAGCTCTCACGACCTTGATGGCACACTTTACTTTTTTCTTGCCCTTAATAAACTTGAACCATTGTGTCGTCTATGTTGTATATGCTTGCACTTATTTGTTGGGAATTAGCAGAACCATGATGTCATGGGGAACGCTTTCAACATTGCACTGGTGCTTTGTACCTAGTTGATATCATGCTCTTTTGTCTATAGATGTCGTCGGTGTGAAATGAAAGGGGAGCTTGTAAGTCCATGGAGTTATGTATATGTGTTAGAGAAACGCCTGGGCCACTGGTCTAATCCATGCTGACATGGTGGAAACCTGCAGCGTAACCATAATGAGCTGTCTATGAAGCATTCTTCTTATAAAAAAAGAGTTCTATATTGGGAAAAAAGAGAAAAAAAAAAGAGATTATGAAAAGAGGAAAGAGAGAAAAAAGCACCATATTCCCATGGTAAATAAGAAGATTGCTGAGATGCTCGTTGTCTGCTTGCCTTGTCATTTTGATATGGGGATTCTTCCGTATCATCAGGCAAGGGGTACCCCGTTGGCGGTTCTCTATGATACACATGTACTTACAATGACAAGAACTTACCGGTGACTAAACTTCAGTAGCATGAGGAGCGGACCTTGTATTCAAGGGACATGAGATTTCTAACTTATATACTTCGTCAAGCATGTACACCATAGTTTGTTCACTTTAACCTTAATCACTTCAAGATGCTTATGATAGGGGCAATGAGAGCTGAAAGCTATAAGTACCATAATTTTTGGAAACTCTTTATGAGACTTGAATCCCTACTTCCTTCTATGAAGGCCTTTCTTCCACTTATATTTTGAGTCTCCACCTTCTACCTTTATACACCTACTTCGAGAGCATAGTGGCCATTCTTAGTTCTATGTGTATTGTCCCAAGACTAGTTGATTGATGCATAACTTGTTATTGCTTATTTTAAACTATTGTATCTAGTCACTCTTATGAACTTTGAAGGTGTCCTATGCATTTATATTTGCTACTCTATGAGGGACAAGCTGAATACTATTATGCTATGTTTTCTTTATGTGAAACAAACAAACGTCTTGCAAAGCATTGTTATTCATGCATCTTTTGCTTGTGCCTTTTCATGTTGCATCATAGTTTCTTTGTCTTGTTGCTAGAACTTTGTCTTTCATGTTATGATTGAAGTACTATGATCCCAGCTTCCAATGCTTTACAAATACTTTGATCAAGTTTATGATGACGCATGTCACCTCAAAAATTATTCTTTATTTTTATCACTTACCTACTCGAGGACGAGCAGGAGTTAAGCTTAGGGATGTTGATACATTGCAAATGTATCTATAATTTTTGATGTTACATGCTTGGTTTTATCTACTTTCTTATGTTTTTTCCACACTTTGGAGTACTTTTTATATGATTTCTTGGACTAACCTATTAACAAGATGCCACAGTGCCAGTTGCCTGTATTCTGCTGTTTTTGGTTTCAGGAAGTCAGAAAATGAATATTCTCAGAATTGGACGGGACAAAAGCCAAAGTTCCTATTTTACCGGAAGACTCACAGAGCCAGAATACGAGATGGAGGAGGGACAGGGCCTGGCCACACCCCCCCCCCAGGCGCGGGCTAGCCCTACCTGCACCACCAGGTGGTGTGGGCCCCTCTGGCCTCCACCGACCTTGCCTCTTCGCCTATAAGAAGCCTCCCGATGCATAAACCCTAAATCGTCAATCAGAAATCCACGAAAAGTTCCGCAGCGCCGTCGCCGCCACCGAAGGGGAGATTCGGGGGACAGAAAGTCTCTGTTGCGGCACCCTGCCGGGACGGGGAAGTGCCCCCGGATCCATCTCCATCGATATCCACCACCATCTCCATCACCATTGCTGATTCCCATGATGAGGAGGGAGTAGATCTCTCTCGAGGCTAAGGGTTCTACCGGTAGCTATGTGTTCATCTCTCTCTCTATGCATGACCTTATTGAGATCATGAGCTTGTAATCTATAGATCTATTCTGCTACTCAAGTGCTTTAATGAATCTCTGCTCTCCCCATGTGTGTGAAAGTGACAGCGTGCACACCATGGTGGCACTTAGGCTAGAGATTACAAATACTTTTTATGAGTTATATTTTGAGTTGGATGTCTTTATGAAATTATGGTGTTTGTTGGAACCATCTAGTGCTCAAGGTGACAGTGTGGGGTTATCTAGATGGGAAAGGCTTACTTTGAGGTGTGCTGTTATAGCCCTACTAACGATTAGAGTGTCCAACCGGAGAGTAGTTAAGAGTAGTATCATGAAGAGTAATATTTATATGAGAGTGTTCACTAGTGAAAGTATGATCCCTAGGCCTTGTTTCTAAGCACTGAAACACCGTTTGCTACTAGATCTATTACATGTTGGCTTGCTTCCATCTTTATTTCAGTTTGACTTTAGTCTCTTCCACGCCATCAAGCTATTTTCTATCACCGTTACCACTTATAATTATCTATACCACTTGTATTTCACTATCTCTTCGCCGAACTAGTGCACCTATACACCTGACAAGTGTATTGGGTGTGTTGGGGACACAAGAGACTTCTTGTATCTTGATTTCAGGGTTTCTTGAGAGGGAATACCTTTGACCACTTCCTCCCTGAGTTCGATAAACCTTGGGTGATCCACTTAAGGGAAAACTTGCTGCTGTTCTACAAACCTCTGCACTTGGAGGCCCAACAACTGTCTACAAGAATAGAAGTGCGTAGACATCACGCCACCAGGTGGTGTGGCCACTCCGGACTCCGTCGCCGACCCGTTTTCTCCCATTACCTTCATTTTGTTGAGAAACTTCGTAATATATAATCCCCTAGATCTCCCGATGTTTGTGTATCGTGTTTTTGTCGTGTTTTCATTTTGATCTGTTTCTGTTAGGAACTATCTTTGAAAGCTTTGAAGCACAATGGTGTCTGCCAAGGATAAAGGAAAGGAGCCTATGGAGGAAGATCTCCAAGACCCCGGGCAGGAGAAGGAGATCAAGAGTGAAGGTGAAGAGGAGGCAAAGCACACCGGCACTACCGTTGCAAGCATTGGAGTGGTGGCGAACCCTGCCAGGATCAGAAGGACTGCACGGATGTCAACTAGAGGTAAGCCTCCGCGTCACTGCTTGGCACCACGGACACCTTCTCCAATCACCAAGAGTCCCTTCCATACCTTTATCCATAACCATGCAGGAAAAGAAGACTGCAAGGAAGAAGAGCGGAAAAAGAATCACAAGAGCTGGGATCCACAATCTGACATGATCATGCACCGCACTGAGCACAACTCGGAGTTGATTCGTACCCTCACCTTCGAGATTGAGGACTTGGGGAAATTGGTCAAGAAGCTCATCGAGAGGATACCGCCACGACCAAAGGAGTAATTCGTCATCAGGTTGGCATCCCCTTTGTTTGTTCCAAGCTTGGGGGAGTGTCGCGGTATCACATCACTATCTTCTATCTTTTTACCTTTTTAGTAGAGTCATATCATGAATAGAGAAGTTATTATGTAGGATGGTTGGCATTATGGAAGTGTCCCCTCTCTCGTTAGATATGTATCTCTTGGTGTGAGTTGCTGTTATGGAATATTAATGAGAAGTTCTATCATTTACTCTTTTGCAAATCTTATATTAGTTTTCAATTCGTGGTTATATGATTGATCTTGTCGTTAGTATTGGTATCACTTTGGGATCATTGAGTTAATTTAGTTGGTTTTGGCAAATCTGGCTTGGTCAATAGCAACACTATTTTTGAGAGTTGAATGAAAAGATAAAAGTACTCCTAAAGAAAAATAATTTCATCATCTTTCTGTCTTGATTTGCTCATAAGTTTAGTATTCTCTGGTTAAGATCTTTTGTGCTTCCGAGGAAGATTGCATGTTTGTTTTTATCACTTGTATGTTTGTTTGTTTCCTTCAACTCTTATACTTGCTACCCAGCCTTGCTAGCCAAAACTCTTTGAGGCGAATTCTTCTCGTGCATCCACCTCCTTAAAACCAAAACCTATGCCATTTGTGTCCACCATACCTACCTATTAGCATTATTGCTATTCCAAGTAAATTCATGTTTTTATCTACCTTCCAAATTAAACTTGTTATGTGAAAATTAGTGATTAAAGCTCTCACGAAGTTGATGGCACACTTTACTTTCTTGCATTTAATAAACTTGAACCATTGTGCTCACCTATGTTGCGTATATGCTTGCGCTTTGTGAGTTGAGAATTAGCAGAACCATGATGTCATGGGGAACGCTTTCAACATTGCACTGGTACTTAGTACCTAGTTGATATCATGTTCTTTTGTCTATGGATGTCGTCGGTGTGAAATGAAAGGGGAGCTTGTAAGTCCATGGAGTTATGCATGTGTGTTAGAGAAATGCCTGGGCCGCTGGTCTAATCCATGCTGACATGGTGGAAACCTGCAGTGTAACCATAACGAGCATCTATGAAGCATTCTTTTTATAAAAAAAGAGTCCTATATTGAGAAAAAGGAGAAAAAGAAAAAAGAAAAAAGAGATTATGAAAAGAGGAAAGAGAGAAAAAAGCACCATATTCCCATGGTAAATAAGAAGATTGCTGAGATGCTTGTTGTCTGCTTGCCTTGTCATTTTGATATGGGGATTCTTCCGTATCATCGGGCAAGGGGTACCCCGTTGGCGGTTCTCTATGATACACATATGCTTACGATGACAAGAACTTACCGGTGACTAAACTTGAGTAGCATGAGGAGCGGCCTTCGTATTCAAGGGACATGAGATTCTCAATTTACAACTTTTCAAGCATATCCTCATATTTGATCACTATAAACTTAATCACCTAAATATGCCTATGATAGGGTAAATGAGAGCTAAAAGCTAGTAAGTATCATAATTTTTGGGAGCTCTTTATGAGACTTGCAATCCCTGCTTCCCTCTGCAAAGGGCCTTTCTTTTACTTTATAGTTGAGTCAGTAAACCTATCCCCTTCTATCTCAGCAAGTATATTGAGTTGTTGTGTTTCATTCATTCATATGATGATTTATTCAATCATGTTTCTTATGTTCCTTGTTTTGCACATTGCTCTTATCTTGGTGATTACTACTCTGAAAGCTATCATTGAAAATCAGTTATTTGTGAACTCCAGCAAATTATCAACTATTCTTCGACCAAGAGCTAAGTTTTCCATTACCAATTATGATTCACTTTATGTATCTTTATTGTGTTTCCTTTACTTATTGCAAGTTAAGTTATATAATACTGAGTTGTCTTCTATTATGATCTATGTATTGATGAATGTGATGCTTCTTGTCCGTATTCTTTTATCAACTCTTCACTCCATAAACCTAAGGCCAAGTTTATTGAGTTCAGTTTCCCTTGGGGACAAGCGAAGTCTAAGCTTGGGGGGAGTTGATACATCCATTTTGCATAACTATTCTATGTCATAATTCACTGTTATTCATTGATATATTTCGTATTGAGAGGTGATACTTATGTTCTTTCATCTGTTTTTGCATGGTTGATGACTTTTGGAGCATGGACCGCTGCAGTCAAGATTCTGATGGAAAAGGGGCTGTTTGGAGGCGAAATTCGTGAAGATCAGAAAATCTGGAAAATACATGGAAAATCCTATTTTTCTAGAAGACGAATAAATCCAGAAGGGGGGCTAGAGATGGGACACAGGGGGCCCACACCACCCCCTGGCGTGGGACACCCTGGGCCGTGCCACCAGGTGGTGTGGCCGCCCTGGTCCACCCTTAGCTCGCCCCTCTGGCGTATATTATCCTCCTGAAACCCTAAGACTCGGGGAGCGACCACAGAAAGATTTCGTCGCCTCTGCGGGGCGGAAAACACTAAGAGAGAAAGATCTCTCCGGCAGACAGATTCCTGCCAGGGGAATTCCTTCCCAGAGAGGGGAGATCATCGCCATCAACACCACCATCAAGCTAGACTTCATCAGGATCATCATCATCATCACCACCATCATCACCCTCATCACCATCTCCATATTGCTATAACAATTGGGTTGAATCTTGCATTAGTTCTTAGGGGAAACTTTCCCGGTGTTGATTACTCTTTGTAGTTGATGCTATTGAGTGAACCATTGAATTATTGTTTATGCTCAGATTGTTATACATCAATATTCCATCTCTGATCATGATCCATATGATGTCTTGTGAGTAGTTCGTTTTGTTCTTGAGGACATGGGAGAAGTCATGTTGTTAGTAGTGGAGTTGTGTTGAGAAAGATTCAATAGTTTGATATTTAATTTGTGGTGTACTTCTTATAGTGGTGTCATGTGAACGTCGACTACATGACACTTCACCTATATGGGCCTAGGGGAATCATTGTGTATTTGGCTACTAATCGTAGGGGTTGCCAGAGTGATAGAAACCTGAACCCCCATTAGGAAACCATTGCACGAGGGACGTAAGGGTCTTAGAGTTTAAAGATGTGGTTAGGTTTCTACCTTAATTACTTTATTGTACTTACGGATGTTTGCAAAGGGTATAATCACAAGTGTGTATTAGTCCTAGGAAGATCGGTACATTAGCACAGGTTCACCCACACAACACTTAGCAAGCTAAAGAAGATTAATCAACTATATGAAGCGGAAGCACTTGACAGTCTTCCCATGTGTCCTCAAGAATGTTTGGTCATCTTAAGTAATACAACCGGCTTGTCCTTTGCTGCATAAAGGATTGGGCCACTTGCTGCATTTATTCCTACTGTCTTTTATTTACTCCTACTTTGTTTATTTGCTTTATCAAAAACCCCTAAAAATCCATTTGCTAAGTATTTGCAGAGAATTCCTGATCCATACCACTAGCCAGCACCTTCTGCTCCTCGTTGGGTTTGACACTCTTACTTATCGAAAATACTGCGATACACCCCCTATACTTGTGGGTCATCAATAAGGAGGCAATTTAATAGCATCATTCAAAAGAATTTGCAAAAATAAAGGTTTCATCCACTCACAAAACTTATTATAGTGTTTGTCTTGCTTTCACTTGTGTTTCTTATCAAGGAAAAGCATTGGTTTTTGAACCTAGGGCTCTCTTTCCCTACCATGTTTATTAGAAACAAAATCTTCCTTAGTGTACTTAGCATTCTTACTATTCCTTTCAGGTTCTTCTTCAATTTCTTCTTTATTAGGAGCATCATTTTTCTCATTACCACTGTCAGTTTCAGCATCAGAGACAGATATATTATTAGGAGCTTTAGCAGGTTCAGAAGATTCTACAACTGTTTTATGTTTCTTTTTCTTTCTCTTAGAAGAAGTACCTCTATTTTCAGTTTGTTGAGAATCCTGCTCAATCCTTTTAGGATGCCCTCAGGATATAGAGGATCCTTAGTGGCAGCACCACTTCTAGTTCTAATTTCATATGTATGTTTTTCTTTAGAGGCATTAACTAGCAAATCTTTTTGTACTTTAATAAGCTGATCAATTTGAGTTTGAACCATTTGGAAATGTTTAACAACCATTTAAACATCATTGGAGGTTCTTCCCACAATATCCCTCAATTCATTAATAGCTCTAGAATTCTCCATTAAATGATTCTACACTCTTTTATTAAAATTATCTTGCTTAACAACAAAGATATCAAACTCTTCTAAGCATTGATCAGGAGGTTTAGAATAAGGAATATCACCTTCATCAAAATGTTGGAGAGACTGTACCTCAAAAGTGGATGAGTGGGAGATTGGCTTACATAATTCTTCTATAGGAGGTAGGTTCTTCACATCTTCAGATTTAATACCCTTCTCCTTAAGACATTTCTTAGCTTCCTTCATTACTTCATCATTTAGTTCAATCACTCCCCTCTTCTTTGGGGTTGGTGTTGGTTCAGGCATAGTTAACTCAGGTGTAGTTGCCTCGGGTGAAGTCTAGTCATCATAATTCTTGCTTATTTTAGCCATTAATTCCTCAGCTTCTTTGGGAGTTCTCTTCCTAAAAACAAAATCAGCACAACTATCCAGGTATGTCCTAGATTCTTCAGTTAGTCCATTATAATATATATCAAGAAGCTCATTTTTAGGTAATGGACATATAGGATGTGCATGAATCAAAGCATAAAACCTTGCCCATGATTCAGGCAATATCTCCTTTTCTCCTTGTTTAAAATCAAAAAATTCCTGCAAAATGGCATGTCTAGCACTAGGAGGGAAATATTTCTGAAAGAAAGTATCAATCAAGCAATCAGGGCTATCAATAGATCTAGGAGGTAATTTATTAAACAAAGCTTTAGCCTCTCCTTTCAGTGAAAAAGGGAAAATTTTAGCAACAAAGTAGGTGCGCATCTTAATATCATCAGAAAATAGGCCACTCATGGTAGAAAGCTCAGTCATATGTGCTACAATACTTCCATTTTTAGTCCCACAAAAGGTTCTTTCTCAACTATGGTTATGTAAGATAAATCAAGGGAGAAATCATAATCCTTATCTTTAATGTTTATGGGAGATGTGGAAAACTTAGCATTAGGAGATAATTTAGGTCTAACAGTATGTTTCTCAAGAAGACTCTTAATAGCACTCCTACCATGAGTGTTTTGGCATTCTTTAATAAATTCATCAGTCATTTCTATATATTTGTCTTTAATATCATAGCTCTCTCCAGATTCAGGTGAACTGACAGGTGTAGTAGTATCTTCATTAGGAGTTTCAGTATTTCCATCTATAGTTCTAGCAATTGTATCATCTAGGAAAGGACCTAATGAACCACTCTTATCAAGCAAAGTAGAAGCAGCATCATAAGTATGAGAAGTTTCAGATTCAGCAGAAGTAGCAGTATGTGTAGCATGTGTACATGGTGGAGTAAGGAGCTTAGTCATCACAGATGGTGAATCAAGAGCAACAGAGGTGTTCAGAACTATCCCTCTCCTTGTAGTGGATGGTAATATAGGAACCTTTCCATCACGAGATTTACCCATGATCAATGGATAGCAGCAAACAATAATGATTCCAAGTGAACTTGATAAATAGAGCTATGCTCCCCGGCAATGATACGTCCATTTTGCATCACTATTCTATATCATAATTCACCGTTATTCATTGATATACTTCATATTAAGGGATGGTACTTATGTTATTTCCTCTGTTTTTGCATGGTTGATGACTTTTGGAGCATGGACCGCTGCAATCAGGATTCTTATGGAAAAGGTGTTGTTTGGAGGCAAAATTCGTGAAGATCAGAAAATCCGGTAAAATACATGGAAAATCCTATTTTTCGAGAAGACGAAGGGAGCCAGAAGGGGAGGCTGAGATGGGCCACAGGGGGCCCACACCACCCCTGGCGCGGGCCAGCCTAGGCCGCGCCACCAGGTGGTGTGGCCGCCCTGGTCCACCCCTGGCTCTCCCCTCTGGCGTATATTATCCTCCTGAAACCCTAAGACTCGGAGAGCTACCACAGAAAGATTCCGCCGCCTCTATGGGGCGGAAAAACACAGAGAGAGAAAGATCTCTCTGGCAGACAGAATTCTGCCGGGGGAATTCCTTCCCGGAGAGGGGAGATCGTCGCCATCAACACCACCATCAAGCTGGACTTCATCGGGATCATCATCACCACCATCATCACCACCAGCACCATCATCAACATCTCCATATCGCTGTAACAATTGGGTTGAATCTTGCATAGTTCTTAGGGGAAACTTTCCCGGTGTTGATTACTCTTTGTAGTTGATGCTATTGAGTGGAACCATTGAATTATTGTTTATATTTAGATTGTTATACATCATTATTTCATCTCTGATCATGATCCATATGATGTCTAGTGAGTAGTTCATTTTGTTCTTGAGGACATGGGAGAAGTCATGTTGTTAGTAGTCGAATTGTGTTGAGAAAGATTCAATGGTTTGATATTTAAGTTGTGGTGTACTTCTTCTAGTGGTGTCATGTGAAAGTTGACTACATGACACTTCACCTATATGGGCCTAGGGGAATGCATTATGTATTTGTCTACTAATCGTAGGGGTTGCCGGAGTGACAGAAACCTGAACCCCCGTTAGGAAACCATTGCACAAGGGACGTCAGTGTCTTAGAGTTTAAAGCTATGGTTAGGTTTCTAGCTTAATTACTTTCTTGTACTTGCGGATGCTTGCAAGGGGTATAATCACATGTATGTATTAGTCCTAGGAAGGTCGGTACATTAGCACAGGTTCACCCACACAACACTTAGCAAACTAAAGAAGATTAATCAACTATATGAAGTGAAAGCACTTGACAGAATTCCCATATGTCCTCGAGAACATTTGGTCATCTTAAGTAATACAACCGGCTTGTCGTTTGCTGAATAAAGGATTGGGCCACTTGCTGCATTTATTCTTATTGTCTTTTATTTACTCGTACTTTATTTACTTGCATTATCAAAAAACCCTAAAATCTGTTTGCTAAGTATTTGCAGAGAATTCCTGATCCATACCACTAGCCATCACCATCTTCTCCTCGTTGGGTTCGACACTCTTACTTATCAAAAATACTGCGATACACCCCCTATACTTGTGGGTCATCAAGACTATTTTCTGGCGCCGTTGCCGGGGAGTGAAGCGCTATTGGAGAGTGGAACTGGTAAAGGAAACTTCTACTGTGAGTATTGTTTACTTCTATTAGTTGCTTTATTTTCAATATGGATAATTCGCTGAGTTTCTTATTTCGTAATGCTACTACCACTGCTAAGGTAATAGATAAACCACCACCTGCTGAGAATGATACTTTTAAAATACCTACAAGAATTATTGATTGTGTTATGGATAACTACTATGTTGGGGATGGAACTATCCATCCCGGTGATCATTTGCTCTTTATACACGAGTTATGCGGGTTGTTCAAGTGTGCAGGTATTACTACAGATCAAGTTAAGAAGAAGTTATTCTCATTATCACTAAAAGGAAGAGTTGAGGAATGGTATAAGCTGCTGAAGAATGGTCAAGCTCTTGAATGGGAGGAAATAGTACCTCTCTTTTATTCAAAGTTTTATCCTCCTAGTGAGATTCATAAAGATCGGAATCAAATATACAACTTTTGGCCTCTTGATGGAGAGAGTACAACTCAAGCTTGGGGGAGATTGAAGTTACTAATGCTCAAATGTCCCATTCATGAGCTCCCCAACAATATTATTATCAATAACTTTTATGCAAGGCTTTCTCTTCATGATAAGGATTTATTGGATGCTTCTTGTGATGGATCATTCACTCGCATGGAAGAAGAAGCTAAATGGGATCTCCTAGACCGTATTCAATATAATGCTGAAGCATGGGAGAATGACAAAGGAAGAATGTCAGGAATAAATTATGATTATGAATGCATTGAATCTTTCATGGGAACTGGTGACTTTCAAAATATTAGTAATGCTTATGGTCTGGATTTACAAGTTATTACAAATTGTTTTAAGGCTTTTGCCTCTTATATTGAAATCTCGAAAAAGGAATGGAACAAGTATCATCCACCTTATAAAGATGTTGTTGACTGTGTTCCTGTTGGGAGTACTGAGTTTTGCACTATTGATCTCATCTTACCTGAACCTTATATCGAGAAAATACCCTTCCTGGATAAGGTAAAGGATCATCCTGTGATAACTAGTGTAATCACTAAAAGTGCAAAGAGAACTGTGAAACCTAATGAACAAATAAACATTGAACCTGTTGTAGCAATTATGAAAGACCTTGTCACTAAAAGTATAGAAGATGGACACATAGTCTTTTGTGAGGATGCTTCTAATATTGTCTCATATCCTAACAAAGCTAAAAAGGCTAGTGTCCCTGTGCTTTCTGTTAGAATTGGTGATCATTCCTATTATGGTTTATGTGATATTGGTGCAAGTTCAAGTGCTATTCCTTATGAGATTTATAAAGAAATTATGCATGAAATCAGTCCCTGCGAATTGGAAGAGATTGATGTGGTTATTCACCTTGCTAATAGAGAACCATCTCTCCTATTGGTATTGTGCGGGATGTAGAAGTTCTTTGTGGTTAGATTAAATATCCGGTTGATTTTCTAGTACTTGGTTCAGCTGCTAGTAAAACTTATCCCATCATTTTTGGTAGACCTTTCCTGAGTACTTGTGGAGCTATTATAGATTGCAAAAGGGAGAAAATCTTGACTAAGTTTGATGGGGAATCTTATGAGTTAATTTTTCGAAATTTACTAAAGAACCTTGTGAAAATGAAACCCATAATGAGGATTTTAGAGTTGAACAACTTGCTTCTATCTCTCTTGCTCCTAACAATGCTTTGCAGCAATTTATGGAGGATCATTAAAGTGAAATCTTCATGGAAGAAAGAAATGGGATTGACGAGATTCTCCGTCGTCAACCTAAGATGCTTAAGCACAACTTGCCTGTAGAAGACTTGGGTACCACGTTGCCACCTAAAAAGGATCCGGTCTTCGATCTAAAACCTCTCCCTGATGATCTTAAATATGCTTACATTGATGGTAATAAGATATATCCTGTTATTATTAGCTCTAAACTTTCAGGGAAGGAAGAAGAAAGGTTATTGGAGGTACTGAAGAAACACCAAGGGGCTATGGGCTACACTCTGGATGATTTAAAAGGGATTTCTCCTACTATATGTCAGCATGCTATCAATATAGAACCAGATGCAAAGCCAGTGGTCGAGCACCAACGGCGTTTAAATCCTAAGATGAAGGAAGTGGTAAGTAATGAGGTATTGAAACTCCTTGATGCTGGTATTATTTACCCTATTGCTGATAGTGAATGGGTTAGTCCTATTCATTGTGTCCCTAAAAAAGGGGAATTACCGTCGTCCCTAATGATAATGATGATCGTATTCCCCAAAGAATAGTAGTAGGCTATAGAATGTGCATTGATTTCAGGAAAGTTAACAAAGTTACTAAGAAAGATCATTTCCCACTACATTTTATCGATCAAATGTTAGAAAGGTTGTCTAAAAAGACCCATTTTTGTTTTCTTGATGGATATTCCGGTTTCTCTCAAATTGTTGTTAAACAACAAGATCAAGAAAAAACTACTTTTGCATGCCCTTACGGAACCTATGCTTATAGACGTATGCCTTTTGGTTTATGTAATGCTCCTGCTACTTTTCAAAGATGCATGTGTGCTATCTTTCATGGTTTTTTGTGAGGAAATTGTGGAAGTGTTCATGGATTACTTCTCCGTCTATGGAACTTTTTTGATAATTGTCTGCACAACCTTGATAAAGTTTTACAGAGGTGTGAAGAAACTAATCTTGTTCTTAATTGGGAGAAATGCCACTTCATGGTTAATGAAGGGATTGTCCTTGGGCATAAGGTTTCCGAAAGAGGCATAGAAGTGGATAGAGCTAAAGTTGAGGCAATTGAGAAAATGCCCTGCCCAAGAGACATCAAAGGTATTCGTAGTATCCTTGGTCATGTTGGTTTCTACAGAAGGTTTATTAAAGATTTCTCTAAGATATCAAAACCCCTCACTAATCTTCTTCAAAAAGATGTACCCTTTGTTTTTGATGATGATTGTAAGGAAGCTTTTGAAACTCTTAAGAAGGCTTTAACTACAGCTCCTATCGTTCAACCACCTGATTAGAGTTTACCCTATGAAATAATGTGAGATGCTAGTGATTTTGCTATAGGTGCTGTCCTTGGGCAACGAATTGATAAAAAGTTAAATGTTATTCATTATGCTAGTAAGACTCTTGACGCTACTCAA
Organism: Avena insularis; assembly: GCA_023614405.1. NCBI lineage: Eukaryota > Viridiplantae > Streptophyta > Magnoliopsida > Poales > Poaceae > Avena > Avena insularis. The sequence continues at coordinate 454,513,017 of CM042693.1, read as the reverse complement.
AGGAATTATGCTACTACTCAAAAAGAATTCCTAGCTATCGTTTTTTCTTGTGATAAGTTTAGACCTTATATTGTAGACTCAAAAGTCACCATTCATACTGATCATCCTGCTATTAAGTACCTTATGATGGAGAAGGATGCTAAGCCTAGGCTTATTAGATGCGTGCTGCTTTTACAAGAGTTTGATCTACATATTGTAGATAGGAAAGGTGCTGAAAATCCTATTGCTGATAATTTATCTCGGTTGGAAAATATCTCTTTTGATCCTATGCATGTTAATGATAGTTTCCCGAATGAACAGTTGGCCGCAATAGGGATACGCTCATGAGGGAGCCCTTGGTATGCTGATTATGCTAACTTTATTATCTCCAAGTATTTGCCTCCAACTTTTACAGCTCAGCAAAGAAGGAAGATCTTTTACGATTTGAGGCATTATGTTTGGGATGACCGACATTTACATAAAGAATGAGTGGATGGTATTATGTGAAGATGTGTTCCAGAATACGAACAAAAGGAGATATTGCGGAAATGTCATGGTAGTGCCTATGGAGGACATCATGTGGGAGATAGAACTGTGCAAAAGGTGCTACAATCAGGTTTCTACTGGCCTACCCTTTTTAAAGATGCAAGAAATTTTGTTTTATCTTGTGATGAGTGTCAGCGTGTTGGTAATATTTCTAGACGCAATGAAATGCCTATGAACTACTCTCTAGTTATTGAACCCTTTGATTGCTAGGGATTTGACTTTATGGGTCCTTTTCCTCCCTCGAAAGGTTATACTCATATTCTTGTTGCCGTTCATTATGTTACTAAGCGGGTAGAAGCCATACCTACGAAGAGTGCTGACGGGGAGACCTCTGTAAAAATGCTTAAGGATGTTATCTTTCCTAGGTTTGGAGTGCCTAGGTATCTCATGACTGATGGAGGTTCTCATTTCATTCATGGTGGTTTTAGAAAGACCCTTGCTAAATATGATGTTAATCATAGAATCACTTCAGCTTATCACCCCCAAACTAGTGGGCAAGTAGAGTTATCAAATAGAGAAATTAAATCCATCTTGCAAAAGACTGTTAATAGATCTAGAAAAATCTGGGCTAAAAAGTTGAATGATGCTTTATGGGCTTATAGGACTGCCTATAAAAACCCTATGGGGATGTCTCCTTATAAAATGGTTTATGGGAAAGCTTGTCACCTACCTTTAGAATTAGAACACAAAGCTTATTGGGCAGTTAAAGAACTTAATAGAGATTGTAAGCTTGCTGGTGAAAAAAGATTATTTGAATTAAGTTCTTTGGATGAATGGAGGAGTGAAGCATATGAGAATGCTAGACTCTTTAAGGAAAAAGTTAAAAGATGGCATGACAAGCGAATACTTAAGAGAGAATTCCATGTTGGTGAGAAAGTTCTATTGTATAGGTCTCGTCTCAGATTTTTTGCAGGAAAACTACTGTAAAAATGGGAAGGACCTTTCGTTATTGAAGAAGTGTACCGTTCAGGAGCAATAAAAATTTCTTCTTTAAAAGATAACACTAAACAAGTGGTGAATGGGCAGCGACTTAAGCACTACATTGCTGGAGATTCTTATAATGAAGATGTTGATGCTTTTCAAGTTATAACTCCAGAAAAATTTATCAAAAACCAAATTTAGAGACCTGCAGAGTCCGTTTTCAAATAGGTAACTGTTCTGGTAAGAAAAGTTCGGCGAAAGATCTGTCCAGTTATATTTTTGCAGTTTTTAGCCAACAAGGAAAGCTACGAAGCGAAAGAGGGACAGAAATGGAGCCAGGGTGGCTCACACCACCCTTGGCGCGGGCCCACCCCTGGCCGCGCCACCAAGTGATGTGCCACCTCGGACTCTATCTCCGACCCGTTTTCTCCCATTACCTTCCTTTTGTTTTGAAACTTCGTAATATATAATCCCTCGGATCCCCCGAGGTTCGTATATCGTGTTCTCGTCGTGTTTTCGTTTTGATCTATTTTTGCCAGGAACTATTTTTGAAAGCTTAGAAACACAATGGTGTCCGCCAAGGATAAGTGAAAGGAGCCTATGGAGGAAGATTTCCATGACCCCGGGCAGGAGAAGGAGATCAAGAGTGAAGGTGAAGAGGAGACAAAGCAAGGCCAACATCCTCACACCAGCACTACCATTGCAAGCATTGGAGTGTTGGCAAGATCTGTCAGGGTCAGGAGGACTGCACGGATGTCAGCTGGAGGGAAAACTCCACGTCACTGTTTGGCTCCACGATCACTTCTTCCACACGCCAGGAATCCTTTCCACACCCTTATCCATAAGCATCAACACCAGAATATGCCCAAGGAGAAATAACCCTCCAATTGGGATTTGCCTCGTTCTAGCCATGCAGGAAAATAAGACTTCAAGGAGGAAGAGTGGGAAAAGAATCGCAAGAGCTGGGATCCACAATCTGACATGATCATGCACCGCATCGAGCACAACTCGGAGTTGATTCGTACTCTCACCTTCGAGATTGAGGACTTGGGGAAACTGATCAAAGAGCTCATCGAGAGGATACCACCACCAGCAAAGGAGTAATTCGTCATCAGGTTTGGCATCCCCTTGGTTTGTTCCAAGCTTGGGGGAGTGCCGCGGTATCACATCACTATCTTCTATCTGTTTACCTTTTTAGTAGAATCATATCATGAATAGAGAAGTTATCATGTAGGATGGTTTGCATTGTGGAAGTGTCCCCTCTCTCGATAGATATGTATCCCTTGGTGTGAGTTGTCGTTACGGAATATTAATGAGAAGTTCTATCATTTACTCTTTTGCATATATTTCAGTTCGTGGTTATATGATTGATCTTGTTGTTAGTATTGGTATCACTTTGGGATCATTGAGTTAATTTAGTTGGTTTTGGAAAACCTGGCTTGGTCAGTAGAAACACTATTTTAGAGGGATGAATGAAAAAGACAAAAGTACTCTTAAAGAAATATAATTTCATCATCTTTCTTTCTTGATTTGCTCATAAGTTTAGTATTCTCTGGTTAAGATCTTTTGTGCTTCCAAGGAATATTGCATGTTTGTTCTTATCACTTGTATGTTTGCTTGTTTCCTTCAACTCTTATACTTGTTACCCAGCCTTGCTAGCCAAAAACATGTACTGAGAGGGAATTCTTCCCGTGCATCCAATCCTTAAACCAAAACCTATGCCATTTGTGTCCACCATACCTACCTATTAGCACTATTCCTATTCCAAGTAAATTCATGTTTTATATACCTTCCAAATTAAACTTGTTATGTGAAAATTAGTGACTAAAGCTCTCACGAACTTGATGGCACACTTTACTTTCTTGCACTTAATAAACTTGAACCATTGTGCCTATCTATGTTGCGTATATGCTTGCGCTTTGTAAGTTGTGAATTAGTAGAACCATGATGTCATGGGGAATGCTTTCAACATTGCACTGGTACTTTGTACCTAGTTGATATCATGTTCTTTTGTCTATGGATGTCGTCGTGTGAAATGAAAGGGGAGCTTGTAAGTCCATGGATTATGTATGTGTGTTAGAGAAACGTCTGGGACGCCGGTCTAATCCATGCTGTCATGGTGGAAACCTACAACGTAACCATAATGAGCATCTATGAAGCATTCTTCTTATAAAAAAGAAATAGAGATTGAGAAAAGGAGAAAAGAAAAAAAGATGAGAAAAGAGGAAAGAGAGAAAAAAAGCACCATATTCCCATGGTAAATAAGAAGATTGCGGAGATGCTCGTTGTCTGCTTGCCTTGTCATTTTGATATGGGGATTCTTTCGTATCATCGGGCAAGGGGTACCCCGTTGGAGGTTCTCCATGATACACATGTGCTTACTATGACAAGAACTTACCGGTGACTAAACTTGAGTAGCATGAGGAGCAGCCCTCGTATTCAAGGGACATGATATTTTCAACTTACAACTTGTCAAGCATATCCTCATATTTGATCACTCTAACCTTAATCACCTAAAGATGCCTATGATAGGGCAATGAGAGCTGAAAACTAATAAGTACCATAATTTTTGGGAGCTCTTTATGAAACTTGAAATCCCTGATTCCCTCTACAAAGGGCCTTTTCTTTTACTTTTTAGTTGAGTCAGTAAACCTATTCCTTTCTATCTCAGCAAGTATTTTGAGTTGTTGTGTTTCATTCATTCATATGATGATTTATTCAATCATGTTTCTTATGTTCCTTGTTTTGCACATTGCTCTTATCTTGGTGTTTACCACTTTGAAAGCTATCATTGAAAATCAGTTATTTGTGAACTCCAGCAAATTGTCAACTATTCTTTGACCAAGAGCTAAGTTTGCCATTACCAATTATGATTCACTTTATGTATCTTTATTGTGTTTCCTTTACTTATTGCAAGTTAAGCTATATAATAGTGAGTTGTCTTCTATTATGACTTATGTATTGATGAATGTGATGCTTCTTGTCCGTATTCTTTTATCGACTCTTCACTCCATAAACCTGAGGTCGTGTTTATTGAGTTCAGTTTCCCTTGGGGACAAGCGAAGTCTAAGCTTGGGGGGAGTTGATACGTCCATTTTGCATCACTATTCCATATCATAATTCACTATTATTCATTGATATATTTCATATTAAGGGATGATACTTATGTTATTTCATTTGTTTTTGCATGGTTGATGACTTTTGGAGCATGGACCGCTGCAGTCAGGATTCTGATGGAAAAGGTGATATTTGGAGGCAAAATTCGCGAAGATCAGAAAATCTGGGAAAATACATGGAAAATCCTATTTTTTCAAAAGACGAAGGTAGCCAGAAGGGAAGGCTGAGATGGGCCACAGGGGGCCCACACCACCCCCTGACACGGGCCAGCCTAGGTCGCGCCAACAGGTGGTGTGGCCGCCCTGGTCCACCCCTGGCTCTCCCCTCTGGCGTATATTATCCTCCCGAAACCCTAAGATTCGGGTAGCGACCCCAGAAAGATTCCGCCTCCTCTACGGGCAGAAAACACCGAGAGAGAAAGATCTCTCCGGCAGACAGAATTCTGCTGGGGAAATTCCTTTCCGGAGAGGGGAGATCGTCGCCATCAACACCACCATCAAGCTGGACATTATCGGGATCATCATCATCATCACCACCATCATCACCACCAGCACCATCATCACCATCTTGATGACCCACAAATATAGCGGGTGTATCGCAGTATTTTCGATAAGTAAGAGTGTCGAACCCAACGAGGAGCAGAAGGTGCTGGCTAGTGGTATGGATCAGGAATTCTCTGCAAATACTTAGCAAACGGATTTTTAGGGGTTTTTGATAAAGCAAGTAAACAAAGTACGAGTAAATAAAAAGACAGTAGGAATAAATGCAGCAAGTGGCCCAATCCTTTATGCAGCAAAGGACAAGCCGGTTGTATTACTTAAGATGACCAAACGTTCTCGAGGACACATGGGAAGACTGTCAAGTGCTTTCGCTTCATATAGTTGATTAATCTTCTTTAGCTTGCTAAGTGTTGTGTGGGTGATCCTGTGCTAATGTACCGCCCCATCCAAGACTAATACATACTTGTGATTATCCCCCTTGCAAACATCCGTAAGTACAAGAAAGTAATTAAGGTAGAAACCTAACTACAGCTTTAAACACTAAGACCCTTACGTCCCTTGTGCAATGGTTTCCTAACGGGGGTTCAGGTTTCTGTCACTCCGGCAACCCCTACGATTAGTAGCCAAATACAGAATGCATTCCCCTAGGCCCATATAGGTGAAGTGTCATGTAGTCGACGTTCACATGACACCACTAGAAGAAGTACACCACAACTTAAATAACAATCTATTGAATCTTTCTCAACGCAACTCCACTACTAACAACAAGACTTCTCCCATGTCCTCAAGAACAAAACGAACTACTCATAAGACATCATATGGATCATGATCAGAGATGGAATAATGATGTATAACAATCTGAACATAAACAATAATTCAATGGTTCACTCAATAGCATCAACTACAAGGAGTAATCAACACCGGGAAAGTTTCCCCTATGAACTAATGCAAGATTCAACACAATTGTTACAGCAATATGGAGATGGTGATGAGGGTGCTGATGGTGGTGATGATGATGATGATCCCGATGAAGTCCAGCTTGATGGTGGTGTTGATGGCGACGATCTCCCCTCTCCGGGAAGGAATTCCCCCGGCAGAAATCTGTCTGCCAGAGAGATCTTTCTCTCTCGGTGTTTTCCGCCCCGTAGAGGCGGCGGAATCTTTCTGTGGTCACTCGTCGAGTCTTAGGGTTTCGGGAGGATGATATACGCCAGAGGGGAGAGGCTGGAGTGGGCCAGGGCGGCCACACCACCTCTAGGCGCGGCCTAGAGCTGCCCGCGCCATGGGGTGGTGTGGGCCCCCTGTGGCCCATCTGCACTCCATCTTCTGGCATCCTTAGTCTTCTGGAAAAATAGGATTTTCCGTACATTTTCCTGGATTTTCTGATGTTCGCGAATTTTGCCTCCAAACAACACCTTTTCCATCAGAATCGTGACTGCAGCGGTCCATGCTCCAAAAGTCATCAACCATGCAAAAACAGATGAAATAACATAAGTATCACCTCTCAATACGGAATATATCAATGAATAATAGTGAATTAAGACATAGAATAGTGATGCAAAATGGACGTATCAACTCCCCCCAAGCTTAGACTTCGCTTGTCCCCAAGCGAAACTGGGCTCAATAAACATGGCCTTAGGTTTATGGAGTGAAGAGTCAATAAAAGAATACGGACAAGAAGCATCACATTCATCAAATACATAGATCATAATAGAAGACAACTCACTATTATATAACTCAACTTACAATGAGTAAAGGAAACACAATAAAGATACATAAAGTGAATCATAATTGGTAATGGCAAACTTAGCTCTTGGTCGAAGAATAGTTGAAAATTTGCTGGAGTTCACAAATAGCTGGTTTTTCAAAGATAGCTTTCAAAGTAGTAAACATCAAGATAAGAGCAATGTGCAAAACAAGGAACATAAGAAACATGAGTGAATAAATCATCATATGAATGAATGAAACACATCAACTCAAAATACTTGTTGAGATAGAAGGGAGTAGGTTTACTGACTCAACTACAAAGTAAAAGAAAGGGCCCTTCGCAGAGGGAAGCAGGGATTGCAAGTCTCTTAAAGAGCTCCCAAAAATTATGATACTTACTAGCTTTCAGCTCTCATTGCCCCTATCATAGGCATCTTTAGGTGATTAAGGTTAAAGTGACACAACTAAGAGGATATGCTTGACAAGTTATAAGTTGAAATCTCATGCCCCTTACTTATTAGTACCGATCCTCATGCTACTCAACTTCAGTCACGAGCAACCTCTTGTCATTGTAAATACATGCGTATCATTGAGAACCGCCAACAGGGTACCCCTTGCACATGACACAGGAGCTATCCCATAATCAAAATGACAACGCAAGCAGACAGTGAGCATCACAGTGATCTTTTTATTTGCTATTTGCATAGGTTTTTATTGAGGATGCTTCATAGAATGCTCACTATAGTTATGTTGCATGTTTCCACCATGATTAGGCATGGCTTAGGCTAGCGGCCCAGGCGTTTCTCTAACACACATATAAACTCAATGATCTTACAAGTTCCACTTTTATTTCACACCGCTGGGATCCATAAGCAAAAGATCATGATATCAACTAGGTACAAAGTACCAAATGAAGTGTTGAAAGCGGTCCCCATGATACATGGTTCGGCTAACTTCAACTCATAAAGCGCAAGCATATACGCAACAAAGAAGGACCCAATGGTTCAAGTTTATTAAATGCAAGAAAGTAAAGTGTGCCATCAAGTTCGTGAGAGCTTTAATCACTAATTTTCACATAACAAGTTTAATTTGGGAGGTAGATAAAACAAGAATTTACTTGAAATAGCAATAATGCTACTAGGTAGGTATGGTGGACACAAATGGCATAGGTTTTGGTTTAAAGGAGTTGGATGCACGATAAGAATACCCTCTCAGTACAGGTTTTTGGCTAGCAAGGCTAGGTAGCAAGTATAAGAGTTAAAGGAAACAAACAAACATACAAGTGATAAAGACAAAAATGCAATCTTCCTTGGAAGCACAAAAGATCTTAACTAGAGAATACTAGACTTATGAGCAAATCAAGAAAGAAAGACGATGAAATAATTTTTCTTTAGAGTACCTTTATCTTTTTCATTCAACTCTCAAAAATAGTGTTGCTACTAACCGAGCCAGGTTTGCCAAAACCAACTAAATTAACTCAATGATCCCAAAGTGATACCAATACTAACAACAAGATCAATCATATAACCACGAATTAGAAACTAATATAAGCTATGCAAAAGAGTGAATGATAGAACTTCTCATTAATATTCCATAACGAAAACTCACACCAAGGGATACATATCTAACGAGAGAGGAGACACTTCCATAATGCAAACCATACCACATAATAACTCCTCTATTCATGATATGACTCTACTAATAAGGTAAAAAGATAGAAGATAGTGATATGATACTGCGGCACTCCCCCAAGCATGGAACAAACCAAGGGGATGCCAAACCTGATGACGAGTTACTCCTTCGGTGGTGGTGGTATCCTCTCAATGAGCTCTCTGATAAGTTTCCCCAAGTCCTCAATCTCAAAGGTGAGATTACGAATAAGCTGTGAGTTTACCTCAATGCGGCTTATGATCATGTCGGGTTGAGAATTCCAGCTCTTGCTATTCTTTCCCCACTCTTCCTCCTTGAAGTCTTCTTTTCCTGCATGGCATGGAGCCAAACCGTGATGAGGATCTTTCCTCCCAGTCTGCATCCGTGCCGTCCTTCTAACCTTGGCAGGTTTCACCACTCCAATGCTTGCAATGGTAGTGCCGGTGTGCGGACGTTGGCCTTGCTCCTCTTCACCTTCACTCTTGATCTCCTTCTCCTTCCCTTTATCCTTGGCGGACACCATTGTGTTTCTAAGCTTCAAGAATAGTTCCTGGCAGAAACAAATCAAAACAAAAGCACGACGAAAACACGATAAACGAACCTCGGGGGATCCGGGGGTTATATATTACGAAGTTTCATATCAAAAGGAAGGTACTAGGAGAAAACGAGTCGGAGGTGGAGTCCGGGGTGGACTCACCACCTGGTGGCGTGGCCAGGGGTGGGCCCACGCCACAGGGTGGTGTGAGCCACCCTGGCTCCGTTTATGTCCCTTTTTCGCTTCGTAGATTTCTGTATTGACTAAAAACTTCAAAAATATAGTTGGATACTATTTTTGCGGAACTTTTCTTACCAGAACTGTTACCTATTTGAAAACAGACTCTGCAGGTCTCTGAATTTGGTATCTAGTAGATCCTTCCGGAGTCACCACTTGAATCATCAATATCTTCATCTTCATACACTTATTTCTTGAGTCATAAAACCCTCCTTTTCCTTATTACACCATTATCTCCACTTCCTGGAAATTTCTTTCACACAAAACTTCACACAGTTCTCATTAGCAACATTAGTATAAGTGAAGTGATAAAACCTTTTGAGTCCAACTTCAACTGAAAACCATCAAAACATAAGCTACTGTAGCAACTCCTTCCGAAAACCCAAAAACAATTCAAAAAGGAAATCAAATAAAGAAGCAAATGCAAGAGTGGCAAAATCTGTCAAAACAGACCAGCAGGTAAAGATCATTTTTTTCGAAAATCTTCTGTTGCTCAAATCAAAAATTGCAAAACTAACGAAAGTTAAATAACAACCTGGGACAGAAGCACAAAAAATTACAGCTCAATCCGACATACAGAGATCTCTCACGAATTTTTACGGTGGGGCACAAAAATCTGTTTCGGAACAGCAAGTTCCCCAAATCTTACTTCTCTCTCATTAGAGGTTGATCTTGACACAAAAACCAAATAAAACGGATAAGGAGCGGTTATTACCGAAGTAATAACTTCCAAGACTCAAAGAAATAAAAACAAACTGAAAGCAAAAAAACAAATTGGGTTGTCTCCCATAAAGCTCTTTCTTTATAGCCGTTAAGATGGGCATGATAATTTTGAAGAAACTCTCATAGGGATATGAATTGAGGTGAAAGAGAGCATTAAGAAGCAAAAAATACTCACGTTTAAGTCTAACCCACTTCCTATGCAAGGGAATTTTGTAAACAAACAAGTTTTTAAAACCAGAAGCAACTTGCATAAGAGGGCAAAAGAAGTGCAACATAAAAACTTTCAGCATAAAACAAGGAAACTTGATAGTATTGAGATGCATAAGAACACTTTTCCCTCTCTCATAGTAACTTTCAGTATCATGCATAAACTTAACAATATAGCTATCACAAGGACCATCATAGCAATGATCACTTATTCTAACAGAAAACACGGGAATACTAGCTCTCATAACACTACTTTGTGAAACAATATTAGAGGTATCCTTACAAAGGATAGGGTGTCCCTCTTTTTCATATTTAGTAACAAAGTATTTCACATTTGCTATCATAGGTTCATCAACCATTTGTTTATCAGGTTCAACAGCTTTATTTGTACTTTCATTAACCATACTAGCTATCATAGAATGTTCATTCATCCTAACTAGGAAAGGCATTTTCTCAATATAAGGTTCAGGTAAAACATGATTAGCAGTATAAACTTTAGTATTTCTTAAAGGAACACTCTTAGCAATATCTTTATAAGGTTCATGATACTTATTCCACTTCTTTTTAGGCACTTCAATGTAGGAAGCAAAAGCCTTAAAGTAAGATGCAATAGCTTGAGAATCTAGACCATAAGCATTTTTAATATTTTGAAAGTCATCAGTTCCCATAAAAGATTCAATGCATTCATAATCATAATTTATACCTGACTTTCTACCTTTGTCATTCTCCCAAGCTTCAGCATTGTCTTGAATACGGTCCAGAAGATCCCATTTAGCTTCTTCTTCCATGCGAGTGAATGATCTAGCACAAGAAGCATCCAATAAATCTTTATCATGTAGAGGGAGCCTTGCATCAAAGTTATTGATAATAATATTGTTGGGGATCTCATGAATGGGACATTTGAGCATTAGTAACTTCAATCTCCCCCAATCTTGAGTTGTACTCTCTCCATCAAGAGGCCAAAAGTTGTATATTTGATTCCGATCTTTATGAATCTCACTAGGAGGATAAAACTTTGAGTAAAAGAGAGGCACTATTTCCTCCCATTCTAGAGCTTGACCATTCTTCAGCAGCTTATACCATTCCTTAGCTCTTCCTTTTAGTGATAATGAGAATAACATCTTCTTAACTTGATCTGTAGTAATACCTGCACACTTGAACAACCCGCATAATTCGTGTATAAAGAGTAAATGATCACCGGGATGGACAGTTCCATCCCCAACATAGTAGTTATCCATAACACAATAAATAATTCTTGTAGGTATTTTGAAAACATCATTCTCAGCAGGTGGTGGTTTATCTACTACCTTAGCAGTGGTAGTAGCATTACCAAATAAGAAACTCAGCGAATTATCCATAACGAAAATAAAGCAACTAACAGAAGTAAACAATACTCACAGTAGAAGTTTCCTTTACCAGTTCCACTCTCCAATAGCGCTTCACTCCCTGGCAACGGCGCTAGAATCTTGATGACCCACAAGTATAGGGGGTGTATCGCAGTATTTTCGATAAGTAAAGTGTCGAACAACGAGGAAGCGAAGGTCTTTGGCTAGTGGTATGGATCAGGAATTCTCTGCAAATACTTAGCAAATGGATTTTTAGGGGTTTTTGATAAAGCAAGTAAACAAAGTACGAGTAAATAAAAAGACAGTAGGAATAAATGCAGCAAGTGGCCCAATCCTTTATGCAGCAAAGGACAAGCCGGTTGTATTACTTAAGATGACCAAACGTTCTCGAGGACACATGGGAAGGCATCAAGTGCTTTCGCTTCATATAGTTGATTAATCTTCTTTAGCTTGCTAAGTGTTGTGTGGGTGAACCTGTGCTAATGTACCGCCCCATCCAAGACTAATACATACTTGTGATTATACCCCTTGCAAACATCCGTAAGTACAAGAAAGTAATTATGGTAGAAACCTAACCACAGCTTTAAACTCTAAGACCCTTACGTCCCATGTGCAATGGTTTCCTAACGGGGGTTCAGGTTTTTGTAACTCTGGCAACCCCTACGATTACTAGCCAAATACACAATGCATTCCCCTAGGCCCATATAGGTGAAGTGTCATGTAGTCGACGTTCACATGACACCACTAGAAGAAGTACACCACAACTTAAATAACAATCTATTAAATCTTTCTCAACGCAACTCCACTACTAACAACAAGACTTCTCCCATGTCCTCAAGAACAAAACGAACTACTCACAAGACATCATATGGATCATGATCAGAGATGGAATAATGATGTAGAACAATCTGAACATAAAAAATAATTCAATGGTTCACTCAATAGCATCAACTACAAGGAGTAATCAACACCGGGAAAGTTTCCCTTATGAACTAATGCAAGATTCAACACAATTGTTACATCAATATGGAGATGGTGATGAGGGTGCTGATGGTGATGATGGTGGTGATGATGATGATCCCATGAAGTCCAGCTTGATGGTGGTGTTGATGGCGACGATCTCCCCTCTCTGGGAAGGAATTCTCCCGGCAGAAATCTATCTGCCGGAGAGATCTTTATCTCTCGGTGTTTTCCGCCCCGCAGAGGCAGCGAAATCTTTCTGTGGTTGCTCCTCGAGTCTTAGGTTTCGGGAGGATGATATACGCCAGAGGGGAGAGGCTGGAGTGGGCCAGGGCGGCCACACCACCTCCAGGCGCGGCCTAGAGCTGCCCGTGCCATGGGGTGGTGTGGGCCCCCTGTGGCCCATCTCCACTCCATCTTCTGGCATCCTTAGTCTTCTGGAAAAATAGGATTTTCCGTATATTTTCCCGGATTTTCTGATCTTCGCGAATTTTTCCTCCAAACAGCATCTTTTCCATCAGAATCCTGACTGCAGCGGTCCATGCTCCAAAAGTCATCAACCATGCAAAAACAGATGAAATAACATAAGTATCACCTCTCAATAGGGAATATATCAATGAATAATAGTGAATTAAGACATAGAATAGTGATACAAAATGGACGTATCACATCTCCATATCGCTATAACAATTGGGTTAAATCTTGCATAGTTCTTAGGGGAAACTTTCCCGGTGTTGATTACTCTTTGTAGTTGATGCTATTAAGTGGAACCATTGAATTATTGTTTATGTTCAGATTGTTATACATCATTATTTCATCTCTGATCATGATCTATATGATGTCTTGTGAGTAGTTCGTTTTGTTCTTGAGGACATGGGAGAAGTCATGTTGTTAGTAGTGGAATTGTGTTGAGAAAGATTCAATGGTTTGATATTTACATGCATTATCAAAAACACCTAAAAACTGCTTGCTAAGTATTTGCAGAGAATTCGATCCATACCACTAGCCAGCACCTTCGCCTCGTTGTTCACTTCTTACTTATCGAACACCCTATACTTGTGACAAAGACCAAAATAGTCTTGATGACCCACAAGTATAGGGGATCTAGCAGTCTTGAGGAAGTAAACCCAATTTATTGATTCGACACAAGGGGATCCAAAGAATATTTATAAGCCTTAACAACTGAGTTTTCAATTCAGCTGCACCTAGAAACAGACTTGCTCACAGTAGTTTATTAGTAGCAACAATTTTGTAATAGCAATAGCAAAGCGATAGCAGTAGTAAAAGCAAAGGCAGTAGTAACAATTGTAGTAAACAATAGGATTAAAGCGCGGTAGGCATATGGATGGATGGATGGGTGTTGCATGGACAAGAAAATTCATATAACAATCAAGATATAGGGCATTTGAAGATAAATAAGGTAAAGCATCCAAGTACTAAATAATCATAGGCATGTGTTCCATATATAGTCATACATACTCGTAATGAGAACTTGCACAACATCTTTTGTCCTGCCAGCCTGTTGCAGCGGGGCCTCAAGGGAATCTACTGGCAATTAAGGTGCTCTTTTTAATAGAGAACCGGAGCAAAGCATTAACACTCCATAAACACGCGTGATCCTCATATCGCAGCCATCCCCTCCGGTTATCCCGATTCTTGTCACTTCGGGGACTTTGGTTCCAGACAATAATATGTGTATACAACTTGCAGGTAAGATCATAAACAATAATATCCTCATGAATCAATAACATGTTCAGATCTAAAATCATGGAACTCGGGCCCTAGTGACAAGCATTAAGCATAACAAGTTGCAACAATGTCAAAAAGCACTAACAATAGATACTAGGCACCATGCCCTAACAATCGGATGCAATTACATGAACGATCTCATCCAATCCCTACCATCCCCATAGCCTACAGCGGGGGATTACTCACTCATAGATGGGGGAGTCATGGATAGTTGATGGAGAAGCGATGGTGATGATGATGGCAATGATCTACTCCAATTCCCCGTCCGTGAGTGCGAACGGAGTTTCGTTCGAATCATGATTTCTGATGGTGGCGGCGCAGCGGAACTCTATCTGGAAAAACGCCGAACCCTCTCCCCCCCGTATGTTTTAGGTCAGAGGGCTTATATGGGCGAAAGGAGAGGTCGAGGCGGAGTCCGAGGTGGCCACACCACCCCCTAATGCGGCCTGGCCTGGCCCACACGGCCAGGTGGTGTGGGCCCATCGTTGCTCTTCTTCGTCTCCTCTTCTGGCTCCGTGAGTCTTCTGGTAAAATAGAAGTTTTGCGATATTTTCCGGGATTTTTCCTAAAAGTTAATTTCCTGCACAAAAAACGAGACACCAAAGCAATTCTGCTGAAAACAGCGTTAGTCCATATTAGTTGTATCCAAATCACACAAATTAGAGAAGAAACAATAGCAAAAGTGTTCGGGAATGTAGATACGTTTTGGACGTATTAGTGTCTCCCTTATGGGTGAGAATGATTGCTTGTACCTAATCAAAATCAAAGCTTATATCCAATGGTAGTAAGCTTACATGCACAAAAAATACAACCATCCACATTAGCAAGCAAAAAGGTAGCCATCCACATTAGCATGCAAAAATGTTATCATCCACATTAGAATGCAAAAGATGTTGCTATCCATATTAGTATGCAAAAGATGTTGCCATCCACATTAGCTTGCAAAAAATCCAAGCGAAGGTATAGCTAACGGCTGGCCACATCTTTTTTGCATGCTAATGTGGATGGCAACATCTTTTGCATGCTAATGTGGATGGCTATCTTTTTGCTTGCTAATGTGGATGGTTGTATTTTTTCTGCATGTAAACTTACTACCATTGGATATAAGCTTTGATTTTGATTAGGTACAAACAATCATTCTCACCCATAAGGGAGACACAAATAAGCATCTAAAACCTGTGTCCATGGAGTTTTGCAGATAACTAGGGGTGGGTCTTTTAGTTTGCATATAATAACACTTTGGCTAACAAAAAATGTAAGAAATAACGTGCAAATGAAATATTCCTATACGCATGAGAAGAAACAAACCAACCACCTTAACCAAAATAGCATGCAATAGGACTTTCAACCATAAGGGACACACAAATAAGCCTCTAAAACCAGCTTTCATGGAGTTTTGCATATAACTAAGGATGAGTGGTCTTTTGGTTTGCATATAACAACATTTTGGCTAACGAAAAACTGGAAGAAATAATGTGCAAATGAAAAAGTCCTATACGTATGAGAAGTAACAAACCAACCACCATAACCAAAATAGCATACAATAGGACTTTCACCCATAAGGAAGACACAAATAAGCATCTAAAACATGCTTCCATGGAGTTTTGCAGATAACTAGGGGTGGGTGGACTTTTGGTTGACAGAATGTGCTCTCGGTGTAACGCCGTTAGTTTTTGCATGACCCAATCCTTTCAACATGTGTGCTCTCTATATCTATTTATGTGTTATCCAACGACCAACTGTATATGCGCAGCTATACCCGTGAGTAGCTGGCTATTTTGCTATATATATATACTTTTCACTCAGTTATTGATTAGATTTTTTCATATTTTCAACAGACATAGATGCCATCAATAACATTGAACAATCAGATATGTATGGAAGAAAACAGAGGAACTCTGAGAATTACTTGAATGTTGCGGAAACGCGGGAATCAGGTAAGTAGTTATGTTTCAATGCCTGCGCGGAAGACGGGCAGGTTTAGTGGATTGCCGAGCCCCATTATGACGGTGATGTAGAAGCCAACATTTTCCATAGGCCTCATGGGCTCCTCCGTCCATTCCGTCTTGGCAGGCACATGCACACGCACACGCGCACCAAGCAGCAGGTTCAGCTGAGCTGCTACCGAGCGACCACTACTAGCAGCGTCCACGAGTGGCTAATAGCTGATTGATTGGTTGACTGTATCCGGCTTGTCTAGGTGTGATATACTGTATGTTAGAGATATATTTGTATATTGTATGTTCTCTACTAGTTAGGAGGCTTCCTACATATTTACACATGTACATGTACTATATACATTGTGGCCTTTGGCCTCTCTAAAATACAAGTTGTTATTCCTCTAACATGGTATCAGAGCCTAGATTAGGAGTTTTTAGATGCGCAACTTGTCCGCTAAACCGTGTCGGCTATCGCCCGTCCGCCGCATCTCTGGCCGCTGCTCGGTAGCGTGCGTGCTTGCTTCTGTCCGCCGCCTATTTGTCCGCCCGGCCGCCGCCCGGCTGTCGTCGGTCGCCGCATCTCTCCGGCCGCCGCCTGGTCGCGTGCGCGTTCACCGCCGCTTGCGCGTGCGGTTTCCTAGCTAGTTGATTGCTTCTGATCCAGATCGTGGTTTCCTAGCTAGCGGTTTCCAGATCGCGTGCGATTTCCTGGCTCGCGGTTTCACAACTAGCTGATTGCTTGTGATCAAGATCGATCTGATCGGCTGTTGACCAAAAAAAGAGAGAAAAAACATGTATTCTTTTTTCGGGTACGTTGTGTTTCCTCGCTGTCCGGTGATATTTGATGACACCAATTATCCTAATTTTGCTGCCTTCATCCATATGCGTGATCTCTATTTGTGAGGTGTGCTTTCTGTAGAGGTCTCCTGTCCGTCGTGTCCCAATGTTCCTGTGGTCCCTACTCTATCGACTCCACCAGTTGTTGCTACAGATGCTCCTCAGGCTATCAAGGACGCCACCAAAAAGGCGGAGGATGATGTTGTTGCCACATATGCCTGGCAGACTCAGGAGTATTCTGACGCTCTAGTAGCCTACCACCTAGATCTGACTGCTTACACTCAGTGGATAGATGATGATGCTCGTGCACAGCTGTTCTCACTTCCAAATTGTACTATAATCATCGACCATAATACAAGGTTGTATCAAAGCTCTATATAGTGAATCAATAGAAAAATTATCACTCTCTAGTAATTTTTATTTGAACTCGTCTACACCATCCGACAACTTTATCGTGGATAATCATAGTAAAAAATTATTTCAAGATAACAATCGAGGGCTAATGAGTTTTCTTCTGAAAGTCATATTCGAAGGATTAGATTCCATTACTGTGAAAGATGTATCCCCTTTATACCTAACAATTGAATATAGAGATAGATATTGTTCGCCAAGATAAGTTTGGCCTAGCCACTTATCTTCGCAGAATCTAATATGTGATCCAATCTTGATACTAAAAGCACCAAATGGAAGAAAAAAATTTTTGGACGACATTAGTCTAGTCCAAAACTATGAATCACCAGGTTTCCGAACTAGTTGAGACACAGCTTTCGAGCCAATCCTCCATAGAATGGTTTGCCAGACACCATCTTATGTAAGTAGTTTGAAAAGCCATTTATTTTTGGCTTGCAAATCGTGTACGCCAAGTCCACTGTATTCTTTCGGTCGCAAACCACATTCTATCTGGCAAGTCGATATTTCTTCTTTTCACTATCCCCTACCAAAAGAATCTTGAGTGAAAATAATCCAATTTATTCAAGACACTTTGGTAACTGGAAACACGAGATCATATACAATACCATATTGGTGTGTACTGAATTTATGAGTACAAGTCTACCTCCAAGGGATAATAATTTACCTTTCCAACTATTAAGGCACTTTCGGAGTCTTTCCTCTACGAGTGTCTGTTCAGTAATTATGAGACGCCGATAGTGAATCGGTATTCCCTGATAGTTGATTAGAAATTGCCCCTGTCCACAGCCGAATAGATCATCATATAGGTGAGCCTTATTTTCAGCCTCACCAAAACAATACAGATCACTCTTATGAAAGTTAATTTTCAATCCAAAAAGTTGCTCGAATGCTGATTGTATTAATTTTAGATTCTTTGCTTTCTCTAGATCATGTTCCATAAATAAGATTGTCTCCTCGGCATATTGA
The DNA here is from genome assembly GCA_023614405.1 of Avena insularis. NCBI lineage: Eukaryota > Viridiplantae > Streptophyta > Magnoliopsida > Poales > Poaceae > Avena > Avena insularis. The sequence continues at coordinate 454,494,686 of CM042693.1, read as the reverse complement.
AGAATAGAAAGTATACCATCAACAAGATGGGGAACTAATCCTTCAATTTGTCCATCAACGTTGGCTCTCTCGATCAGGATAGCCAAAATAGCAGCCACTATATTAAATAGTATAGGTGATAATGGATCTCACTGTCTTAGTCCCTTCTTGGTTTGGAAGTAATTGCTAGTGTCATTGTTTACTTTTATGGCAACACTATCACCAGAAACAAAGGAGTACATGAGAGCACACCACTCCTCAGAAAAACCTTTCATGTGGAGTTATTGTTGAAGGAAAAACCAATTAATTTTATTATACGCCTTCTCAGAGTCAATCTTGAATAGTACACCATTTAGTTTTTTTGAGTGTAGTTCTTGAATTGTTTCATGCAGGATTACTACACCATCTAGGATGTTTCTTCCTTGCATGAAGGAAGTTTGAGAGTGGTGGACAACATGGTCAGCCACTTAATTTAGTCTAATTGTGGAAACTTTTGTGAATATTTTAAAACTAACGTTGAGAAGGCAGATTGGACGATACTGTTGTATACGTTCTGCATTATTAACCTTAGGTAGTAAAATTATGTTGCCAATATTTAGTATAAAAAGATCAAGTTGACCGACCTGCAGAAACCTAAATAAATTCATCAGGTCCTCCTTAATGAATTTCTAGAATTTTTGGTAGAATTTCACTGAGAAACCATCAGGTTCTGGGGACTTTTTTATGCTCCATTTAGAAACAGCTTTCTTGACCTCCTCCTTCGTATAAGAAGCGGTTATAAAGTTGTTTTTCTCAACAGTAACTTGTGGGATATCCGCGGTTTGGGACTCATCGATAGAAAACGAATTTACTATTGAGAAAAACAACTTTCTAACCTCTTCTTATATTACAAGTTATTACAAATCCTTATAATATCAACTTTCTAACTGCTTCTTATTCGAACAATCTTATTTCTCCGTCCCACGATCCTTTTTCGTAACCGGCATGCTCCGATTCCGTATTCGTATCCGCACACTATCCGCTCCGACTCCGTATTCAGAAAAAATATGGATACGAATATTGTTCCACTACTATTCGATCGTATCTGCTCCGTTTTCACCCCTACCTGAGACAGAGAGTTAATAAGTTTTTTCTTATGTTTGCCATTGGCAACAACATAGAAGTATCTTGTATTCGCATCTCCTTCTAGGATGAATTGCGGTTTAGAGCGTTGGTACCACTTGAGTTCCTCCTTTAGCAAAAGTCGTGCGCTCTCGGCATTCGATTGGCTTTTAAGATCAATCTCTTATGCAGATAACGGCTTGACTTCCGGAGAACCCTCTAAGTCATTAATAATAGATGAAAGGCATATTTTTTATTTCTTAAGGATTCCAGTAGTATGTCTAGCCCAACCTCGAAGGAACTTGCGTAGGACACACATTTTATTATTCAATCATTGTATAGGTGTTTGACCACTAACAGGTTTGTCCCAAATGCCCTTCACGATCTCATGTTAACCATCACGAATCATCTAGCCAAGTTCAGATTTGAACTCATTCTTAGATTTTTGTGGCGGCAGTCCAACAAATAAAAGTAAAGTAGCATGATCCGACAAAGCCTCAATACGCTCTAGAGCACGAACAGTTACCATTGAGAATTTTTCTTCCCATTCGGTATCCACAAGCACTCTATATATCTAATTTTCCGTATGTTGGCTCTGAAAGACTATTAGTCGAAGTAAACTGTATTGTGCTACGGATTTTCACAAAACTCAGCTAGAATTATTACTCATCACATATCCAACTTTTGACCTCGATGACAAAATAACCTATTACATGGTAGAAGGGAGAAGTATTGAACTCAAATCAATTGAGTGATTTATACAAGTGCAATAAAAATGCACATATGAACACGTCGTGTAACGGAAGAGGCATGGTGTAATACTTAAAACTTTTTAAATAATAAAAGCGCCCTTTATCAAAAAATATAAACACATCGTGTTTATTCCAAAATGTAACCCAATGCACGGCTGTGACTATAATTTCCGCATACAATATGTCTACAAATTGGTATAAGTACATGTGACATAAAAGCAATTTACAAGAAAATTCAATAATATTATCATTACGTGTCCAATCCATCACACATATTTATAACTTAAATGTTTGACTACGTACATGCTTATACACCTTATATTATGGAATATAAGAAATGTTACAGAAACTTGCGTACATGCTTTTATTACTAGCCTATCCATCTATTACACAATCCAGAACACTATTATTTTTGATATCTTGTGGGCAGCAGCATTCTTAATGAGTCTGATGTACTCGGCAAAATCGTCCAAAATTTTATGACAATCTGGAAATTGTTTGTCATCAACTGCGAGTGTTACCTTGATAGAGCTACCACAAGTTAGGTAGTAGTGCACACAGTCACAGCCTACACATGAAATAAAGAAAAATTAGTACAAATTAAATGGAAATAAAATTATCCAATGTTTACTTCCTCCAATCCAATTTTTAGGATGAAAATTTAATTGACCTATGAGTAAAAAGATGTTTAAAAGTGCACAACTCACACACACATATATACATCTATGTAAAAAAATGTCCGTGCCTCCACTATATTTACACCATATAAATATTAGCGAGACATGAGTGGCCCATGGAGTAACCAACAACAAAATACAATTATTTACAACTCCCTTGTCATATTTTTAACGAGTCACATCAGAACCTAGTCGAACATGTGTTGCCAAAGAGCCATTCACCATAGTGAAAGGATTTTGGTTTTAGATCCCTTGTCCGCTGTGGAAGAATGTTTTCACCCATGTCCAGGGGGTGGCTCTAAGTGTTTGGGCATCCTATCTACGTAAGTATACTTGTATGGTGGTTAGCATTAGATTTGATTATCCATTTGGCGAATTGGGTTAAGAGAGTGTTGTTGTTGTGAGAACCAACCCGTGGTTGGATGGTTAGGGGGGCAGCGGTATCTCATCCCACCAGAGATCAAATCCCAAGTTTGACGCTTTTGTGTCTCATAAATGCGGAATATTCTTTCAGTGGAAGGTGACTTCCCGTCGATAGCGAGGCGCCTGTGATGACTTCGTCAATCTCAACCACCGTCTCAGTCTCTCGGAGGTGCTCATAGAGGTAGGGTATGCGTGTGTTCATAGGAGTGAGTGTATGTACGCATTGTAAGCGTCTGTATTTGTACTGTCACTAGTGAAAAAAGGGCCTACAGTGTCGGCCCGTAAGGGGCTTTAGTCCCGGTTCTAATAATCGGGACTAGAGGGGCGGGACTAAAGGCCTCCCCTTTAGTCCCGGTTAGGCCACAAACCGGTACAAAAGGCCTTCACGGGACAGTGTCGAGCGTGCGAGACCTTTAGTCCCTGTTTGTAATACGAACCGGGACTAAATTTTTTTTAAAAAAAAAATTAAATTTTCTCAATTTTTTCTTGAACATTTGAATTATCGGACCTGCTAATCTCTCATATCTCTTATTTTTCACACTAACTATATAAGTCAAATTATATTTATAGTCAAACTTCCCGACCGGTCACCCATCCTAGCACTACTCCACCCCCAGCACGCTTAACTTTCCCATTCCATCTCTCCCACCTCGCGTGAACGACTCTTATACCTTATTGTTAAGACTAGTATATCAATCCTATTAGCTCATATCAATATGTCAACCGTCTTTATTTTTCGAAATTACGAATAACTATCTAAGTAAACAATAATAAATAAGTAATAATAATATTTTATTCCAACAAAAAATTCAAAATTAATATTTTATTCATTTTTTGCCATTTATTCATTTAATATGACATAAATAATAGCTTCAAATCTGCAAATCGAAATTTGACAAATAATATATCCATTATTATCAGAAAAATGTGAGGAATTGAAATATGACATAAAAAATTATTATTATTAAAAAAATTGAAATAACTTTTTTTCACATATGACATAACTTTTTTTTCGAAATTACGAATAACTATTTTGAAAATTTTGAAATAATATATCCATTATTATTAGAAAAACATTAATTTTTGAAATAATTTTTTTTACCTTCAAATTTTAAGAATCTAAAAGAATCCAAAACGGCCTAAGGCTGTTGAAATCAAAGAGGAATTTTTTTCCTGCATGTTTTGATAGGTTGTACGTATTTTTCTGATATCGTATGCAAAAGTTATGACCATTTGATTTTTTTTTTGCCCATTTTCTTTAGTCCCGGTTGGTAATACGAACCGGGACTAGAGGTTACCCCTTTAGTTCCGGTTGGTGATACGAACCGGGACTAAAGGGGTTGACACCGGTCACAGCTTGTCGCAACCCTTTTAGTCCCGGTTGGTGTCTCCAACCGGAACTAAAGGTCCCGTTTGACCCAGGACTAAAGGTTGTTCCGTTGGAATCGGGACTAATGTGAGTATTAGTCCCGGATTCAACCACAACCGAGACTAAAGGGGTGGACGAAAGGCTCTTTTTCTACTAGTGTGTGTTTCTTAGAAAAAGTGTTGTTTTCGTGGGAACACCAGAAAAGTTCGGGGGCGCCTCTTCGTAGGTACTAAAGTAAATTTAAATTTGGTGTGTACAGGGGCTGACAAAGTTGACACTTCAATGTTTTCTAAACAGGGTTGATCACATTGTGGATCATGACCTACTCATGTGTAACGATAAGCCTCGACGGGGGAAGAGTTGTGTACTAAATTGCAAAGATCTCCCTCTCTCCATTATCTGAGAGTTACAAGGTCCCTTGAACCGTAATACCCAGATCCAAAGAATATAAGGTACCTTAGAGGGACGCCTCTCCGTTTGAGTTAAGTTAACTTTGAGTGAATAGTTACATGTGTCGCTGGAACTATTTATAGCCTATGGTCCCTTGGCGGTGGCATGTAGCAGGCCTGGGCCTATGGTAGTGCAAATTGTGCAGCTGCACAGGGCCCAAAACTGTTGGGGGCCCCAAATTTTCTGCCAGGCCTTATATGTTTTGGCAGCCCATCAATTGTTTGGACATTTGAGTTGAGATGAATTCTGGCCAGGGTGCCTGCACCAGATTTCGAGGACAGAGTCCCGAACCCCAGACCCAGCTAAAAGCCCTTCCGGTCGATCCATGTGCAGCATAGAAGATTTTCAAAGTAACTCTATAGATAGTCTACCTCTCAATCAAATCGATTTCCTAGTAACTTGCTAGGGAACCGGCCACCGCTCACTTGGTGTGTTTCCCCTCGCCGGCCACCAGGTGCTAGGAAGTCAATATTATGAGAAAATGAATGTGGGGCGCTGCTCCTTGCTATTAGATTAATTTCTTGATCCTGCAGGGAGCTGTGTCGGCTCTAGGTCTGTTGATCCCGACCGCTTAGCAGGTACGGGCATACGCTAGTAACTATTTTGGTATGCCTAATTCAGATACGCTGATATGCAGGGTAAGCGATACGTAGATTACTGCTAGTAACTAATTTGGTATGCCTAATTAAGATCTTGGTTCATTGGTATACTAGCATAGCACCTTGTAAGTCCATCTTCTCTTGCTCTGCCAACAGTACACGCACGAGTGTGAAAAGTTTTCCTCTCATGAGCGGCCGCGGCGGAAAAAAGTCCTCCCGATCTCATCCGGCCAAGGCGTTGGCCTTGGTCCCCTCTCCCTCCGCCTGCCGCTCCGACGGCGGCAGGAGGGAGAGGGGCCTCGTTCCTCCGTTCTGGCCTAGTAGTTAGGGTTAGGTTTTGTCTTCTTTGGTGCGCCGTTGGGGTGCTGGGAGCGGCACCCAGGCGAATAAATCTGCCTCAACTCTACTCCCACACCGGCGTCGACCTCGGAGTTGATGACAACGTGTGCTGATCGGTTCTTCAGACCGACAGCTTGGTCTTCTCGTCGTTCTTCAGATCTGGCGAGAACAGTTTCTCGGTGTGTCGCCGACGTTCGTTGTTTTCCGCGACGGCGTTGGCGGCCGGGGCGAGGCGGTTCTTCTGGAGCGAGGATGTTGGTCCGGAGGTGGTGGATTTGTCGTTCTTCTCCGACCTCGTCGATGGGAGGCAGCGGATCTTGGTCCAAGACAGCACGGGGACGTCCCCCGGTCGACGTGCCACAGCGACATGTGTCTCGCTACGTGCAGCAGGCCTGTTCATCGACTCACAAACCCTCGTTGGCGATGGTGCGGTATTGGATCTTGCAATGGTGGAGGTTCGGCGTCTCTCCCGGCGTCCGCCTTGGCGGCGCTGATGTTGGGCGACGGCCGCTGGCTATGGTGGTTGCGGGAAATTCTAGAGATCGTCTTGTATTCGATTTCTTAGGATTTTATCTGTAAATTCAGAATAATCAGTTTATCCCGGTCTGTCTTTTAGTTTTCAGGTATGTAGCGTCATGTAACTTGATTTTCTATTAATGAAATACGTGTGTTGCTCTCAAAAGCATAGCACCTTGCACTATCGCAATAAATCAATTTACTATTGAGGTACTCCAGCCATTTCATAATATAAGATGCTTTAGATTTTGCGAAATGAACGTATCTAGACATATTTTAGTGCATAGATTTAGAGTGAAACTACACACTAAAAGATGACTAGATACATTCACTTCGAAAAACTAAAACATCTTATATTTTAAACGGATGGAGTACTTTTTAACAAAAATGAATTTCGGGGCTGTGGGGAAGAAGAACCCATACACCTTCCAACCAGGGCTGTTGAATTGCATTTTTTCGGGGGAATTACCTTGGAAATCTTGATATACGATGATCCAGCGCAGGGTCCCCCTATCCACCTTCGGCGTCAGCTGTCGTCGCCACCGCGGCAAGGCCATCGACATTGGCGGCGAGGTAGGGGATCTGCAGCGACGCGCGGTAGGTTCCCCCGAGTCGCTCGAGAGGGGTGACGCGGGGGACAAGATCCACAGACTTCTTTTTTCAGTTGCCAGGTCAGTCTCGTTTATCAATTCTGAGTGATCATAAAAAAAAGTACTCTCTCTGATCCAAATTAATTGACTTCGATTTATTTAGATTCCCGAATGTAGGCAAATTTAAGTCAATTAATTTGGGTCGGAAGGAGATGATGCCAAAATTCGAACCTCAATTTTCGACCAGCGTCTGCGTGCTGTTTGACCCAATTACACAGCCGGGCCCGAGGCCCGTTGGGTCAAACCACTTCTTTGCAAAACAGGCCCTTCTCGGCGCCCCCGTCCCCTTCCTTCGCCCACCGCTCCTTGCGGAGTCCGGACGGAGCTCTGACGGAGGCGGCGGCGATCTAGACCGTCTCCGGAGTCCCCATGGCTTCCAGCCGCGTCTATGGTATGGTGCTACACTTCCATAGCTGCACTTCTTTTGTCTCAAGAAAATATCTCATATCTTTTTCCTCAGCCGGTGTCGTCTGTGGCAGCTCGCTGTCGCCTCATTCTCCGCCGGCGAAGAACGACAGCTTACCGAGGACTAACTCAGCTAGGCCGACTGCAGCGCGGATTCACACGAGCAGCAGTACTTCTGGTAAGCAGCAAATCCTTATACACCTTCCAACCAGGGCTGTTGAATTGCATTTTTTTTTTCCGGGGAAATTTGCAAACTGGTGTGGAATCTGAATATATGATGTCATATACTACCATGGAAATCGATAGCACTACATGGTCCTTGTATTTGAGATAATTCAGTCGAACACGACAAGCGTTAGCTAGGCATGGTTGATCGTTCTAAGAGCAGCAGTTTTGGAAACAAACCATTTTTTTACGAGCAAAACATAAGCTGTGACTGACTTCTAGTATGAACCAACTACAAGATTTTCAGAAGCTGTGAGTGACTTCTCGTATACACCAGCGTGAACTGTGAGTGACTTCTCGTCCACCGTCAGGCTGCTCATACCGCACACAACAGGGTATTTAATTGCTGTAGCATACAAAGCCTCGAACATTTTCAGAATCATGGCCTAGGAAGGCGTTGTTAGACTCTGCAAGGTTCCTTTTAACATGTTCACTTTTGCCATAGATGGGAGACTTTCTGACGAAATTGAACAATCTTGTTAAACATTGGAGCCCTATGTACCTCACCACCTATGTCATAGAAGCCCAGTGGCCAGTGACAAAACATAAAAGCATTGGGGTTATTCAATCAGTGTTAATCTATATCTCAAACTCCTAATCTTCTTTCAGTCTTTGCATTTGTGGCTTAATCTTCTTCTGAAGTTAGATGAGCCAAGTTTAATTAGAATGAACTATGAAACATTAAATCTTTTTTTTTGCCAACCTGAATTGCACTTTTCACAACCTCTCTTTTCTATAAGTTGAGTTTTCTCTTGTTTAAAAAAATGGTTGTATAATATTTGATTTATCTCTTTCTCTCTCTCTTACGACGTTTCTTTATCTATTTAGATTCACTTTTAATCTATTTTTTCTACCATCTAGAATGCGACTGCATCCAAGCTTCACAATCTGGGTCTTGTTTTAAGTAAGAGTAGAAAAGTAGAGAGCTTCAAAATCTCATTAAAGTCGGATGAAAAGGTAGAGATGAAAGTAAAAGGAGAAAGAGAACTAGAGGGAAAAGATTATTAGTATATGTATACTAGGTGGCCACCGCCAAAGCATGGCTGAATGACTAGCAACATTATTCCATTGGGTCTTTGTCAAACTACAAAACAACAACAACCAAGCCTTTTGTCCCAAGCAGGTTTGGGTACGCTATGAAAAATTAAAGGACTACTTTTCATGGCATTTGTCAAACTACAAATGCCATGAAAAATTAAAGGACTACTACACTTCTAGTGACATGTTATATGATCATTGAGACACTCCTCGTCCCTTCCTCCCTGATCATTGAGACACTCCTCGTCGCTTCCTCCCTGACAAGGGGGTACCTTCAGATATGTCCTGAGCATTGTTCGGAACAAAGTGAGCGAATGACTTATAAGGAGGAATCCTTGATTTCCATGTCAATAAACTGAACTCCCCTTTTGGCCTGACACTAGGATCTACGAGGAGCTCAGCAAGTGTCAGATTTGGTAACTCATCCTTCATTGGAAGTTTAGCTGTATAAGGTATCATGCGTAGTGGTTGAAAAGAAAAATCTGTCATGTCCACTAGATGACCTTTTTCCATAAGTGTATTCAGACGCACACCATATGTGGAGAGGTTATTTTGTACCAATCTTCTGATCTTGTTCAATAGGCAAAGCCAGAATTTAGCATTCATGTTCTGTCTCATTACATCTGCAAACGTATTTTCTCCGACAAGTGACCCTTCCATTTGCATCTCCTTTGAAATTTGTTCTGCTATTGGTAGTAGCTGTGGATATTCTATCGGATTTGCGCTCCCGAATGCCAATGACTTGAAGAGATACCAGAATTCCCCGGAAGACAGGGTATTGAGAAAAATTGGCTTTGCTGATCCAAATCTGGTCAATATTTGAAGTTTACTTATGATGATCACCTTGCTACCTCTAGCCATTGTCTTGACAAATGAGTGGAATGTTTTCCAGTCCTTGTCATCTACATTGGAAACAAATTCAACAACTACCAACATCTCACCTGACATGGTCCTTCCATGCTCAAGTATACTCAAAAGGTTATCTCCATTCAAGTGCAAAACTGAAGAGAAGCGTGAGAGCACCCTATCATCGCCACACACATGAGCAACCAACGTTTTCTTCCCAACTGCGCGACCACCTATGATTGGAAGCACAACCGGGTCATCACTGGGAAGGTTGCTTTGCAGCAAGAAGTTCAAGAGCTGTTGCTTTTCCATATGGCGTCCGAACATGATCTTTTCATGGTAAAGATATGTATCATATGGTCTACGTAACATGCGATCGCATCCACCCAAAAGCAGAACAAAATCCATCATATTAGCAACAACAATTTCTATGCTTTCCAAGGCCCTATGGAAGTCAGGTTGCATGACTTTGTCCTTCCTTGCACATGCAGTTGTGCGAGGACGCTTAAGAGGAGTAGCAAAAGTCAAAATGGAGGAGTTGCAAACCTCGCTGCCTCTGTCCTCGAGGCCTTGGTTCCTAAAGGTGTCAAGTGCATGGTAGCCTCGATACATGGCCTCTGAAAGCATCTTGAGCTGCATTAGCATCCCAGAGTTCATGATGTATCGCCCATCTGCCTCCTCGACAACAGCTTGCACTCTCATCAGGAGATGCTGCAGCCTCTCCGCCTTCTCATTTAATCGTACATGGCTTTGGCAGGAGTACTGCTTTATCAGGAAGGAGATGACACGGCTAAGCAATTCACTTGTAACTACAGATATGGCGACCTCCATGTCAAATTCACCGTAGTGTGGCGGAGCAATGGGGGACCAAAGTGTAGGCGATCTATGAGGGAATTGGTAACCTCTCACGATAGATTAGTTGTATGCTGAAAGCTTGATAATTTGATCTACTTAAATATCCAAACTGGTCAACGGTGTTTAAAGATGACGAAGTCAAGGAATATAATGAAATCAATGATAGCTCTAGCACACTTTGAATTGTTGTAAAAAGGAATTGAAGGATTGTTTGATGATAATGAAAATGACATACCAACTGCCACAATAGCCGCCTCTATTGTTTAGTCTCTAAAACACAAAAGTTTCTCTATCTTGTATTTAGTAAGCTCAGTCAGTTCAGACTCTGGAAATAAATAATACGTTTCAACACGTTGACCAGTATTCTGTTTTTGGTTTCATATTCATGCTTTCCTTATCTCTTTTGGTCTCCCATCTTGTAAAAAAAGATTACTATGTGCCTCAACACACCAGACACTGACGTGATAAGGGAACCTGTAAATTACTTGTCACAGATTTAGACGTTACAGTGGTGTGACGGAAATAAGAATAATATTCAAACCAGCTTTCAGTAGCCATCTGACGCACCCTGACATGTATGCCCATCCTTACCTCTCACAATTGCGCTGCCGTTATTTCCCATTTCCTTAGCTCGGTGGCCCCAGATCCTTCTGCATCTCTTCATTCCGTCAGATGCAGAGTAGCAGTCATGACAGTTGAGTACAGAATAAAACCGAAATTCAGAATCATTTATATTACATAAGCACAACGTAATGGTAGAGATATTTAAACTGAACCTCAGTCTGTACTGTTCAGCTACATCCACTTTGGCTTCTTATAGAAGGTGGTGTGGGTTCTCGCCAGAGGTCAGCCAGCGCTGTCTCTCCCGCCAATCCACTTCTGTTGTGCTGCACTGGTAAACATTAATACAGAAGCCAAGGAGAGACTAATTTGCAACAAAAAAACGTCATACAACAGGCATGTCCATGATTATTTTTATATCCTACCCTGAACTCTGAAGTTCAGAAATGGAAACATGGTCAGGCAAGAAAGACACGGCTACCGCCTACCGTTACCTCCGGTGAGGAAGACTAGGAAGCTGGTGTTCAGCAACGCCGTAGCAATAAAGGTCAGGGACAGTTGAGCATGGCGTGGAAGCTGGTGTTCAGCAACGCCGTAGCAATAAAGGTCAGGGATAGTTGCTGCTGCTGCTGTTGTTTCATCTTTCGATGGATTCTGAACTGACCCTGCACTGAATCAAATTTCATACGTACTTGTTTCATTGTTTTCTGCTCGTGTACATCAGGTATTTTCTGAGCTCTTATTCTGAGTACATACAGAAATAGTACGTATCTAAGTTCACTAGAGTAGTTTACATGTGAATCTTAATTTTGCAGCACTATAGAAGTGTTTAACTATAATGACAAGGACATGCCAACTGCCACTTATGTTGTTTAGTCTCATGGAGTACATATATATGCTCTTGTATCTTTTATAGAGTATAAGCTTATGTTCTGTTTTGGACTGAGTAATCAAAATCAAGACAAATTGACCAGCATTTTATTTTTCACGTTCAGTTTTTTTGTCTTATCTCGCTTGGTCTCTCATCTTTCAAAATAAATATAATAAATTTTACTGTGTGCCTCAACTATACAAAAAACTGACTGGTCAGGGGGGCAATAAATTACCTGTCACCGGTACGCTACAGTGGTATGACTAGTAGTCTTGGCAACATAAATTTAATTCAAAACAGTTCTTATTACTAGGTTCACTACAATACAAAATTAAATACATAACTCATTTTCAGTCTTTTTTTATTTAATAGTACATTACATTAAATGGGCAGTCGGCAATTAAGATTAGAGTAAACTACTACACCACACTACTTGGATGTGTCTAAATAGTGTCTAGATACATCCAAATTTAGACAAATTTGCGACATCTATTTTGAGACGAAGGGAGTACGATACACATTCATCATAGTTGCATAACAAGTGTAGTACAGTCGTAATTTCAAACCCTAGAAAGTTGTCTAGTTAAATATAACTCCGTCACACATATATTTGAGCACACCCGGAATGTGAACACTATAGAAATAGTCATCCCAGTTGATGGACTTGGGGTCAAAATCAAAGTAATAGGCTTCATTGTTACTTTGGTCCTTGTTCATCGCCATCCTTAGCTTCTCCAAGTTCGTGTCATCAAAGCTTCAAGATTCATAAAAATGGTACATGTTGATAGCTAAGGGGACACATTGGTATACCATGTAAGCGGAAAATAAAAAAACATCTTGATAAGCTTTCAAATTACTTACCACCCTTTGAACAAGGAGAATGGTGCGTATAGCTCGATTAACTGCATGACAAATCTATATTTCCTGCTGAGCTTGTTGTACCGCTGTGAGAAAACACCACATAGCGCTACTAGGCGAAGCATCTGTCCAATCGTCATAGAAGCACATAATATTAATTCCATTTTCATTGCATCTAGAAAACCAATGCTCCCATGTTGGAATGGTAGCTAACCTCGAGAGGGAGCTTGTACTTAATGGCCATGTGCAATCTCAATCGCTCGACTGTGTTGAAGAATCGCATCTTGTGCAGCCGCACGCGCTCACCATTCCTTCCCGTACGTGGTGGGTTGTCGAAGAAATACCGGTGACCTGACTCCGCAAGAATGGAATATGGTACTGGGTTGCGTACCGACGATGTAACATGATAGATGATATGTCCTTTCTCCTCATGGTGTGCTGCCATGGAAACCATCATAGCATTTACCACCATGTCCACCGGAATCTGTCCAAACCAGCCCAACCAGGACCACACCATAGCTGGTTACTGCTTGTTACCTTGATTAAGTTTCGTTGTAAAGTTTAATTTGTTGCCAAATTGTAAACAAACTCACCACATCCATTATTAAATCAAGGTTGACTAGGAAGAATGAGAATGTCTGCTTGGCATAACCAATAATCACCGAGTCGATTGTCCTGCCGAAGATGAAAATGTTCAGTGGTCGTTCAGCGGGTTTTGTAGCATTTCTTTTGTACAATAATACTGTGCAGAATCAAGAAATAAACTTCTCTGTTTCTGTCACCTGATTCCTTCCATCCATCCAGGCAATGGCTCCTTGAGGATACTGGTTATCATGCTGGGGCGGAGGATGATCACCGGAAAGTCCCCTTGCAGTTGTCCCAGCAGCATTTCCCCCATTGCCTTGGTGAAGACATAGGTATTTGGCCACCCAAAGTGTCGTGCCCTTTGTTCATGTACGCATAAGAAACATGTCGCAAATGTATCAGTGGCAGAAAAGAGAACACGTGCATAAATATGTGGTGTTTCTTATTTTCGGTTTAGTTGTTTGTGTCTGACCTCTTGAGGCCAAGCTCCTTCATTGTTTTCCTCTCAGCTTTCTCAGTGGAAGAGTTAGCCCTCTGTTCTGTCCTGGTCACTTTGATCATATTTAGCTCAGATTCGATGTCTAAAATTGTTCCCACCCTTAGCGTCTCACCCATCAGGAATGGCTTCTCTGTTATCGTCCCCACTTGTTCGCCAGCTACATAGGCTGTTTATGTCATATAATCACTTTATGAGTTAGAGTTCAGAATTCCAGGCAATCAACCACAATGCATCGATCGTAATTCTATTGCTTATGCACCAGTTGAAACGTGAAGCAACATCTTGAGTTTGGTACACTTATTTGCAAATGCACAGACGTGCTTCGTTCCCAAGACATTTGTGTCGAAAGCCACATCATATCTGAAAATGCATGACATTTTGACCAATTATTTCAGTGGCGTGTATGTTATTATAATGTTATGTCAGTAGTCTGCGACCAGAAACACCTCAAACCTTTCAGAGAATTTCGTAGTAGCAGCTCCATTGACGATGATGTCGATGTCCTTGGATAATTCTATCAGTTTGGCGGTGTCTAGTCCAAAGTTCGCATACATGATGTCTCCTACCAAAGGACATATCTTTTCTTCGATGAAATTATCAAAACCTGCACCATGTTTTTCTTTCAGCACTTGAAAGATCTCCTTCCCTGTGACCTGAAAAAATACCAACACAACATTAGCAAATGATTTCTGTACTATGCATCAAAATACTCTCTCAGGAATAAGCTTTTCTCATCGATGAATCCAGTTGCCGACTTAGTCGATCAAGAAAACCCTGCAGAGCTGTGGCACAGAAACAGTTTTCATTGTTTTTCAGTTTATTTGTCAGATCATGCACCTAAATATTTCACCTCCTTCTCTGAATGGTTTCAGGTGTTGTTATTGTGACCAGTTCCATACAGCTGACCGGTGATAGGCTTTGGATTTTGTTATGAACCTAGAAGGATCATACTCCCTCAAAAGCTAAAACATCTTATATTTTGAAATGGAGGGAGTATATTTTTAAGCATATACGAAACCGTTTGAATAACAGTTCTTATATTTTGAAGCGTATGGTATATGGACATAAGCTCTTTTCACCAGGATTTAGTTGTATGCCAACTCTTCACCATTTTGGGTCATATGGAACGTGGTCTAGCCACCCTAGCTTATCCTCCCAACACGAACTTGTCCTTAAATTAATTTCTAACTGACTGTGTTTGTGAAACATAAATGACACAACTTGTCCTGTATTTTCACTTTAACGTACACAACCGACGCTCGATAGCAACTTGGTGACGGAAGCTTTTGAATTTGCTATGTGTCTCATAAAGTTTGATTTGGTGAATATTAGACTAGTGGCTGTGACTAATTGACTAATAGTTTTGTCCAGGCTAATTCTCATTTTTATAACATGACACGGTGTGGCGGTGTGTTGCACGTCATGGAGTTCCATATGAATATTGCTTAGTTTTTTATATAGTGAGGTGGTTCTGAAAAAAAAACATTCTGCAATTTGGGCATTTCAGCAAATACTATGTTCCACTTTTATTTTCATCAGCCCATTTATTGGCTGAAATATCAGCTTCCAGTGGAAAAGCCCAGGGGATTCCTACTTTTGTTGTGCAGCCTTGCAAGATGCTGTGCGAGCTCACACAACTGATAGATAGACTGCAATATGTCTTCTTTGTGGAATGCATTCACACTCGTCCCATGAAATTTTCTTGCTGGGAGAATGTTAGAAAAGTGTGAGATGGATTGACAAGACAGATAGGTACTACCTCGGTTCCACAGTATAAGCCTTTTTAGCAAGCTAAAACAACTTTCTAAAATGGCTTATATTATGGAACGGAGGTAGTACCAGGCAAGAAAGTATAGACTAGAAAGAAGCACAATATTGGGAGAGGCTAGCAACTAAGTTTTCACCTCAGACTGAATTCTAAGCTTCGCGGATTCAATGTCGGAAGCCCTAATCAAGAGGAATAGTTTCTTGACATCAGGCTGAACCCTCAGTATCTTCTCCACAAGCACTAGCCACAAATCAAAAACCAAGGTTCATGTAAGCCATTCCAGATGATCGGCACATAAAGCAGGTCACATCCTATACGGTAGTGATCATGAACACCATACCTTTTCCTAGAAAGCCAGTTGAACCGGTGATGAGGATGCTCTTGCCCCTGAAATATTCTAGAATGCTATCTGCATCCATTTCACCGATCAACCACGTCGACTTTTGTGTGCTTCGAGAGGACGTGAGTGAAGTTTATGTCTCTTGCTGAAAGACTACTTGCTGGGTGTTAGGTAATCAAGTGGAAGGATCCCTGTGATTTTCAAGAGGAACTGGCCATGTATTTATAGGGCAGGAAGGAGGATGGGTTTCAGAGGACAAATGGAACAAGGCAGCAACGGTAGGGTCATGTGCTGAGGGGAACTCAATCTTGCTACTTATAACTGCACCACATTTTTCTTGTAAAAGTTAATGTGTGGTAGATCAGCAATAGTAGTGGTCAAGGTTTATTTATTTTATTTTTGACTTATAGGGGAAGCTTTTCATCCTAACCCCGTTCCAATATAGAAAGCTTGCAGCCCTGAGCATCATCTTTCCAAAGGGAAGATCCTTATCAGTCTGATTCACGACATTTTGCTACAGACGTGTCATGCTGATCTAGTTGTACGGATGGATGTAGGCTTGCAAAGCGGACGTCCGGCTAGGTACATCAAAAATCAAATATATATTAATCTCAAATCAAATTTTCCTAGGTTGATTTTTAGAACATCTATACTTGGGTTGATGCAGGCTCTGCAACCCTAAATCGATGAGATAAGGGCAACTCCAACGGACCGGGGCCGTCCAAATCTATCCAACCAGACAGGGGCAAGGCCCAACGGCACCGTGCGGATTTGTTTGTTTTGCCAAATTTAGGCCGGCTTTGCGGTGGCGCCGACAGATCATGCATCCTTTGTCCGGCTCGGGCCCACCAGCCAGCGACACAATAGCCACAACAACCTCCTTGCCCCAACCCAACGCATTCGCCCCTTCCACCACAGTGCCGCCGCCACCAGTTCAGGCAATTTGGTAGCGGTATGTGACCAGGCCTCTCGACGTCGTCCCGACTGCCACCGCATCATCCCGGCCGCTGGCCTACATCCTGGACGCCACCACCTCATGCGAGCATGTGGTCCTTGCCGCTCGAAACCTCTTCGGCAATTTGTCGGGCCCACAGATCATGGATAGCTCAGACGAGTTCTTCAACAATGTCATCAAAACATCGTCGGATGATTTCTCTGAGGACACCGAGCTTTGTGTCGTTGTGCCTCTTCTCGTCCATGACCACAAGGAGAACTAAATTCCATGGTTTAGGGGATCGGTGCCGGGACGAAGACCAACGTTGAACCACAACCGAGAGGCCGACCATCGGCTACTCTGGCAGGACTACTTTCACCGCACAGATCCGTTTTACAAACCCCTCTTTTTGGGCAATGCTTTCGGATGTCAAAGAAAATATTCATGTGCCTTCTTCACATAGTGAGGGCTTATGATGACTACTTTCGGCTAAAGAAGGAAGCCACGGGTAAACTTGAATTTACTTCTCACCAGAAATACACTGCGGCTATGAGGATGCTTGCGTATGGAGTTTCTGATGGTGAAGTTGATGAGTACATGCGCATGAGCGAGCCCACTTGCCTTGAGTCAATGTACATGTTCTGTAGAGAAGTGGTTCAGGTCTTTGCTAATGAATAGTTGAGAGAACAAAATGTTGCCAATATTGCCCGTTTGTTGTCAATCAACGAGAGAGAGAGGGGGTTTCCTCATATGATTGGAAGAATAGATTGCATGCATTAGACATGGAAGGACCGTTTATTTGCTTGACAGGGGCAATACAAAGGCCATGCGGAAGGGTGCACGATCATAATTGAGGTGGTTGCATCACAAGATCTCTAGATTTGGCACTCTTTCTTCTGCATGGCAGTCTCTAACAATGATAAACATGCTTCAACACTCTCATGTGTTCGCTACGCTTGTGGACAATCTTGGTCCAATGGTTACCTATGATATTAATGGACACACATATGATAAAGGGTACTATCTCATCGATTGTATCTATCTTCCTTGGACCACATTTGTGAAGACAATCTGCAAACCTACAGACAAGGCCAGGAGTAGGTTTTCTAAAGAGCATGATGCCGCTAGGAAGGATTATCTAGAACAGGAATTTGGTATGCTTCAATCTCATTGGGCCATTGTTTGACAACCTGCTAGGACATGAAGCAGGGAACAGATGTGGGAGGTCGTGACTGCTTGTGTGATCATGCATAACATGATCATCGAGGAGAAGCGTGATGACAATGTATATGACCAATGATGGGAAATTCAGGGTCAATTGGTTGCGCCTCAACCTGGTACACTGGATGACTTTGCAGATTTTCTTACATTTCATCATGAAAATATGAATAGTGCAACCCACAACCTAACTCCAAAAAGAATTGGTTAAACATATGTGGGATCATGTTGGAAGCCAATATGCCTTTCTTTTATTTCTATTTGAATTAAAATTATTGTAATAAACTATTCATGAGCGGCTACTTTGTTGATTTTTATAAACTATGATGCCTAATTTTGTTTTTTTCGCTATCTATGTATGTGCAAAGATAGCAAAAAAAAGGAAGAAAGTACCCGGACATGGACAAATGAGGGGCGCCATTGGGTGTGAAGGAGATATACCCTAGAGGCAAATAATAAAGAGTTTTTATTATCATATCTCATCAGTTTATAGTAGTTTATGCCATGCTATAACTGTATCAATTGGAAATATTGGTACACGTGTGGTATGTAAGCAAACCAAGTCTCTAGTATCCTCTATTCAACTATTTAGTAGTCAACTGATGATCAAGGTTTCCTTATCATAGACATTTATGTCAATTGACAATGAGGTCATATCATTGGTGAATGATGTGATGGACACGCTTACCCAGTAGAAGTATTACAACACGATCAAGTCATAAAGTTCATCATTGCAATAATTAGAAAACAAAGTATCATACTCCTTAGACTGTGCGATCATATCTAATCACTATCACCTAAGGCTGCCTTGACTGCATCAACCATCGCACTGTAACATGGTGATCATAAAGGTGTCTCTTAGGTATTCCAAGGGATAGGTTTAGGCGTATGCATCAAGATCAGGATTTTTTCTCCCATTTGACAGGAAGATATGCTGGACCCACTCGGTGAGATTGCATACATAAAGTTGCGCAATGTATGACTAGTTTATGAGGATAGAATATCACGGAAACAAGTTTAGCAACACTTGTCGGTAACGAGATTGAACTAGGTATGATGATACCAATGATCATATCTCATAGAAGTAAGGTATCAAAGTAACAAAGGGAATTGGACTCGACATTTATGGTTGAAACGGCATATGAATCATGGAACATACATGGGTCATTATGGGCATCCAGGTCCTGCTAATGATCATATGATCATTGGTCAGAGAAGCGTCTCGTTCATGTCTATTATACTCCCGAATCGTAGGGTAAATACTTAAGGGTTCGATGACACTTAGAGATAGTTTTGGATTCATCAGGATCACTGGATTGAAGATAAGAGAGTACCGGAAAGGTTCTGTGTGCATCCAAAGGTTGTTCAGAGTGATGCAAAGATGTCTAAGGTCATAAGGAATTAAATACTATGTATTTAATATCAACTGGATCCGAAATACCAAAAGATATCAACAGGATTACTAGATATGTATTTAAAGATATCCAAACTTAATAATGCCAAAAG
Organism: Avena insularis; assembly: GCA_023614405.1. Lineage (NCBI taxonomy): Eukaryota > Viridiplantae > Streptophyta > Magnoliopsida > Poales > Poaceae > Avena > Avena insularis. Next base: position 454,475,322 of record CM042693.1, on the reverse strand, counting down.
GTATCCAAACTTAATAATGCCAAAAGATATCCAAACTTAATATCAACATGAGTGTGAAACTATTTGACATACTCAACGGATTCCGGAATGATATTAACAAAAATATCAAAGTCTCTATGATTTGATCAGAGTGACAGCGTACTTGAATTATGGTTTTGGCGTAAGGACTTGTGGAAGTTTATTTCACAAATTACGATGTTCAAACACTTCAATGTATTGATGTGTCTAAAGCATTGTAATCATACTATATTGGACACCATATGGTCTGAGATTAACTCTACCATGTTATCGTTATTATTTAGAGTTATCGATGAAATAGAAAACACTTATCATAAAAAAAAGATTAAATAACAAACACTCACTTTAAAATAAGGAACCATCACAGTTCGTGGAAACAACACCATATGAGTTATGGGATGTTGTAGTTTATATAATTTTGAGATATGTGATAATTCTAAATTATAACAAATAAATAAAACATTGTAGTGTATTTTTAGGAAACTACGAATACATCTTCACAACTAAAACCAAAAGGGAAAAGCTTGTATTTCCAAGCATGGTACTTTCTCGAGAAGGAGTTCTCTCAATAAAGGTGTTGGTGGAAGAAAGTAAAATATCAAACAAGGTTCTTGACCGTACCTCCAAATGTCGAGTAGTGCAATGGAATATGTTCCGAAGCCGAACTCTACAAGAAGACGAGAAACTAATGATGATGACCATAACGTTTAAACTAAGTACTTCTACTAAAGAAAGTAGGATTCATGAATACATTCTACCCCTTTGTAGAATTATGGAACAAGACATACCTATGAACTTTGAAGAAGCGGTGATGGGCCTAAGTACGAGAAATATCTAAGAGTCATGAAATCCCGCATCGAGTTACATATAAGATTACAAAAGTAAAAGGTTACTTTATCTTATTAAGTAAAGAAGTTACTTGATCTTCCTGAATAACTGTAAAAGTTATAAGGAAAAAATATAACTTTAACAAAAACATAAAGCTCGATTTGTCACAAAGATGTTTTGAAAAATTCAAAAGTTTACTACGATGTGTAGCGATGCTTAAGTCCTTTGGGTTTACACCAACAATTACTACAATTTGTATAATTGATAGAAGGTTGTCAAAACTACGTCTCCTTTAATATCTGAATTGAAGGAGTGTTGGTACAACAAGCAGATTTTGTAAATCGTATGAATGTTATTGTCTAGTAGCTTGAATGCTAGTGTCTCGTAGCAGGAATTCTCTATTTGACAGACGATCAAAGAAACTGAGTGGGAACTGGATAGCTTTCCTAAATCTTAATATCAAGATGACATATTTTGAGTGGGAGCTGAGTGAGTTTCCTAGTCCTACATGTAGATGACATATTTTAGTGGCAGATTAACAACATTCCTATATTTAGATGACATATTGTAAATAGTATAGTTGGTATCAATGGGTACTAATGACTATTTAAGTTATTAAATATTCTATAAATGCTGTTGAACAAGTATTAAACATTATAATTATCGAGATAGATCGATATATTTAATAAACATTAAAGTCGAAATGCTTTGCTGAGTTAGATTCTGAAGAAGTTCATCAGGTCCTAGATTATATTATGAAGAGGTTCATAATGGAACTAGGAAAGAAATAAGTTCTTACTTATATATCTAGGTGAAGCATTGAGTTAATCTCGGTGTTAACAATGGGTTAAAGGTTAGGAGAGGGATGTGTTACGTCCCCTATGCCTTGGTCATAGTTTCTGTTATATAAAACTGTGATGTATACTCGATGTAATGTGACCAAAGTTCTTGGTTAAAAGAACATGTTAAAGAGTGATTCCTGAGTAAGTCACCAAACCAGAGTTAAGTTTGTCCTTAAGCTGAAAGAAATGTGGTTAGGCATCAAAGTTGCATAGTATGCAATTTTCGACTAAATCTACATTGATATAGAAGTATCTATCTACTTTAGTAGTGGCAAGTATAATAGTTATGGATTAGAAAGTTCAACTTTCAACTGAGTGTGTTTCTAGTTTACATGACTATGTGAAATTCTGTTTGACTTAAATTACAAATTCATATGTGACTTTCCTTGTTTAAATCTTTATAAATGAACCTTGATGAGTGATTACAAGTAGAATAATAAAATTGAATTGTCTTGATTGATATATATATATATATGACTTTGCTTGTATTGATAATGTGTGAATGTCACCAAAATGGACTTTATTCCATTCACCTAAATTTCTACTTAGCCATTTCCACCATTGATCACACTTTTACCATGATATTACCTAGAGATGTGCCGTTCATAACAAGATCCCAAGCCAAACTATCATGATCCATCACACTTAGAACCACTTAAACAAATTTCCATCACTTGATGAAATTATCCTCTTAAATGATAAGATCCATCCATTTGATACCTAAATTCATATACCTTATACCCAATATATATGACTCTACACCATCAAAACAGTTCACTTCCTACTTGTGAACCAAGTGTTCCACTAAACTTGAACCCTAAATTTTCCTTCATGATTATAACAAATCCTATATCACTAAGTGATATCAACCAATATCTATCCTTTTTTCCAAGTGTGTTATTCGAGTAGTTTATACTCATAATACTAGACTTTGATAGACACCGTAAAAGTAGCATAATGGGGAGGAAAACGATAGTTAACTGAATTTCCATATCATGTATATTGACAATTTTTAAACATTAGTCCTTACCGGACCGATGATGCTATTCTTCCATCTGGACCTTTGACGGTAGAAGATGCTGATTGCAGAACCTCCAATCAGAAGGCAAGTTCAACTTTGCACAACCCTTGTGAGAACAGGCTTGCATACCACTTGCAAGTGTATTCTGGCATGTCCTTTGAATTACTTTACAAAGACCCTATTCAAAAATTTATCACCTTCATTAAAAGAAAATTACCGTTTTACGAATGAAATGAAATATGGAATTGTGGACAGTGGAACCATGATTGAAATACATGGAAGGTAATCCATGTGGTGGAGGTTCCATCGTATTGGGGAAGTTAGGACTTAGCAACCAATTGTGGTGAGTGATTGAAAAGCATCGTATAAACCGTGCTAACTAGAGATCCCGGAATGGGATGGACAAGTCAGTTAGACCTTTTTTTCCTTTCGTTTGTCCTCCTATATCTAGTCGGTATGAGAACCATAGAGGTGATCAGCGGGTCGGAGCCCGTGACGTACATATCCTGTGCTTCAGAACAACGACTGGGTATATTAGAAGGGAGGGTAATTGGGTGTTGGTCTGTTGACCGAAACCCATTACAAAGGGTAGGCAGCGGGGTCGTGGAGAGGCTAGTGATTGGCTAGTTTTTAGACTGGGCCTTATACCTATGGAAGAGTGAACAGGTATATACTCATGGGCGTGCAACAAGGCTAAAAACGTTTGTGGCTAATATAGCGCACCACTCGAGAGTGTATAAATGTGTGATGATACTCCCTGTTCTGGGAAAGAACTACGATCGCACCGTGGAAAGGAACTCCATGAAGTATCGCACCGTGGAAAGGAACTCCATGAAGTTCTCACAAGCAGTGAAGACTGACATACATAGAATTTATAAAATAAAACTTACCTTTTCTGAAAACCTGATTTTGAAAACCTGCACAAGCCTAGGATGTATGATCCACAACTGTAGATAGTAAACCTGCACAAGCCTAGAATGTATGATCCACAACTGTAGATAGTGCATCAGAAAACCACATTGTTAGAACTTGCTGAGTACGCTTGCAATCAATCTATCCTTCTTAAACACTTGATTCGGTATTAAAGTCAATGACCCGACTTCAAACATGGCACTAGAAGACATAGAAAGTATCTACATGAAGTCAAAGTTAGTTCAAAAAGATGTCGACATAACCAATTTCTCAAAATACTGATGGATGAGATCAAGTTAAACTTAGACATGATCCAATACTCGAGGATTAGGGACCATACCCTTAGAAGTTGCTAGAAGAGAAAATAGACAACCTTTAGACATCGAAATAAGTCTAGAAGTAGAACTAGTACTAGACTAGTCTACGACCTGTTTCTTCTAGATCTTGGTTTGAATAAGAACTTATCTGGCGAGTTCATTGCGTCATGAAACTTCCGAGAATCTTTTAAGAAGATCTGTGACATGAATAATATAGTTATACCTTGGACCTGTAATGTTTCTATTGTACTACTCTGGTAGGTGTAATATTCGTGAAACAATGTTCCGTGAGTGTTATATTGATGACTCACGCTCTACAACATGCAATGTAGCACTAGATCACCACAATATCATAGTCGGTATCATGCATAAAATGCATGTAAAAAGTTGATGTGATATATTATTTAGTGAAGAGAGAGGTGATAGTGGTATCATAATATAATACCGTATCATAGCACATAAAACTTAAATTTTAATAATAAATACATCTTGTACATAAGTTTGTATTGAGATTCTATAAATAATTAAATACAATGAGATTATGATACTATTAGATCATACCGTACACTACACAGGTAGTACCATACATTAGTATCATATGCATTATACTAGTATTATGATACTCTCACTATGACTAGCCTTAGCATCCCCTAATTAAGTGATGGATTAATGAGTGTGTGATATTAGTGACATAATTGGAGGAAATAAACGACGATAAGTTTTTTGATGTCCAATTATATGATGCCTCGGTCACGCGATGGAAATCAAATTGAGCCCAATACACTGGGACAAAGGGAGTAATAGTGCATGATACTCTTTCTTTTAATAAAGTGCACTTGATATGAACACAAATCTGATGAACACAAATCTGATTGAGAGATTCGAACACAAATCTGATTGTACATAAGTGCACTTGATACCCATGTCAGATATGATAGAATATTTTTGTTAAGCCTAGCAAAGAGAACTCCCATGTAAGGCGCCAATATATACCCCTGTAGCTACAACAAATTTATTGAGAGAGATTCGAGTTGGAAAATTTTACTGAATACCTAAAGAAACCGAGTGTGCATAGTGTTATACGGTTGGCACATACTTTATAAGTTATTGAATAAGGTCCAAGTCCACGGTAGAAGAGAACGCAAAAAAAGAGGGAAACATGAACAATTAGGCTCCCATACGCAAAGCTTAGAAACACAACGAATCACATTTACATTTTAATAGACAATTTAAATTGTTGTAGTGGTAGTGATGCATCGTGGTGCTTCATTCACCATATCTGTAAGCTTCAATCCAACGGCCACATATTCTATCAAGTAACCTCTCTCTCTCTCTCTCTCTCTCTCTCTCTCTCTCTCTCTCACATTTACATTTTAATCAATGAAAAAAATAGCGCGCTAACTTAAATAGCACGGGCTTCAAAAAAACGCTACGAACGCTATAGCGTGCTAATAGCGCGCTATTTTTCAAAATAGCGTTTCACAAAAAATAATGAAAAACAGGATTTTAGTAGCTACAAAATCACATATATAGCATTCTACAGCTATAAAACAACAGATATAGCATTCTCCAGCTGACATGGGTATGCCCAATAGGCACTCGATTACAGCCTACCTGGTGCGGCCCGACGGAAGGCCCACTCGATGAATTTCCAAGGTCGACGACGCCTATGACGGTTCGAGTGGTATGAAGCTCATATGGACATGGACTCTCAAACGCACAAGACAAGAAAACCTCAAGACTATAGTTTTAATCCAACTTGTAACCAACTCGTATTGATACCTGAGACCTAGCCTCCCCATATATAAAGGATAGGAGGGTCCAACGAGGAGGACACGCTACGCCACAATAGATCTAGACAAACCGCGACTCCCATAATAGACAATAGATCTAGACATCGTGACTCTCCTAATAGATAGATCTACGATCTCTCATACGCCAGATCCAATCTGCGCAACACCGCCATCGGCGACATTGTAATCCTTCGGATCATCATCAATCAAGAGCAGACAAGCAGGAGTAGGGTCCTCTACGAGGCCTGAACCTGGGTAAACCTTGCGTCCCTGTGTGCTTGCTTGCTAGCCGTACCGAGATCTCCAGCGCTCCTCTCTTCTCCAAAACCCAAGTCCATAACAATGGGCATTGATGAGTTAAACCCTCGTCAATTGGCGCCGTCTGTGGGAACTGGGAGCGTTGATGTTGCGATCTCGACGGCCCCATCACCAGCGATCTACGATTCACCGGCTTCAACAGAGCAGATCTAGTTCGCTCGGAGTCATCTTCCGGTCAGAATCCTTCACCATCTTCGACGACGGCCTAATCTGGAAGATTTATCATCTTCGAAGGTGTCGGAATTTTCATCAACAAAACAACGACGGTGTTGCTTGGGTTTTCCTCGCAAACAGGCCGATGGAGCTGGTGGCTTTCTACGCGTGCTTAAACCGTGCCTAGGGATTGACATCACAATCAATCGCGTGCGCGTGCGAACGCGGCCGAGGACGTTGCGAGGCAGACTCGATCCCAGGCAGAATCGTACAGCTCGGAAGAATATATCTACTAGTATAAAACAGCCTCACTTTTGGCCTCACTTTTGGATCCATCGCCACTCGTCGGAATTGGCAGCTTGTGGTGAAGATTCAGGCACGTTCCAACGAGTCTGACATCATCAAGATACCTGAGCTGGATTCACATATATTAAAGTCACAATTTGCCCATCCATGCATAGATTTTGTGGTACGTGCGTCAATTGCATACATGAATTGTTTAACCAAAAGGTTATGGTGAACCATGCTGGATCGATTTGTTGCTGTTTCCACCGGCCTCACGTTTCAAAAAAAGGCAATGATGTTCACGACAAGTACCGGGCCAACAGTAGCAGTTCAGTTCGGATTCGTTTCGGTCCAAGGACCGCGAGCGATTGCTTGACTCTGCTACGTTCAGATTTACCGCCACTACAGATTATTTCGACTCTATCACAGACTACTTTTTTCAACGCAGCTTTACCAGATTGGATTTAGTGTTGCTGGCTTTGTGCAACCATCATCTGCTTCATCACTGCTGCACCAACTGCCCCGACTCCGTTTCGACTACCACGGCTCGCTTCCGTATTCAGCATTGGCGACCCAGCGACTCGCTGCGCCATTCGACTTCGTCATGCAACCCGCTTTGGTCCTCGACTCCAGCGAATTCGGGAGATCCCTCGTCAATTGGCGACCCGCTGCGGTCTTCGACTCCGGTGGTATGTTGCCATCATCGGCTACGGCAACTCGCTACCGCCATCGGCATCGGCGACCCGCTGTCGTGTCGACTCCGGTCCGCCGCATCAGCTCTCAAACGCCGCCTCGACTACATCGACAACATCGAATCTACACTTGGGGGCTTCGTCGACTCCGCCGCGAGGCCCGTTACCGCCTTCGGCTACGCTGCGGTCTTCGGGTAAGGAGACCGGATACGGTCTTCGACTGCTATGGCCCGTTACAGTCTTCATATACGATCATTCGCCATCACCACGCGACTCCGATCCGCCGCATCGACCACGTCCGCGGCATGACTCGCTGCCACATCAACTCTAGTCTTCGACTCTAGTGATTCGCTACGATATTCAACTCGGGGGCTCGGGGGATCCCTCCGCTTCGGCGACCCGCCACGATCTTCTACTTCAACGACCGGCTGCGGTCTTCATATCGGGTGACTCGGGGGCTCCCTCGACTCCCGCGACAGGGAGCTGCTACAATCTTTGACTCCCGCGACCCGCCGATCGCATCGGATCTTGCGACTCCTTCATCGCGACAACTATCAATAAAGCTAAGTTCTCTACTTCAAGTTGATTTTCTTTCTTACTTTAATCGCACTCGAAACACTCGGGGGCTGCGCCCACTTCGAGTAACCTAATGTGTCATCGACTCCGCACACTCGAGCACCTCATACGCGACAGCCCAAGTAGCTGATTCTGCCTGATCGTCGAATCCTTGAACTCCGAGTACCTCGGCAAGGTACTGAGACTAAGGGTAATCAGGCTAACGAAAAGGCCTAGCATATAGTGTAAAAGTGTCGATTCGATTGGCACCAGAATCTTACTTTACTAGTCGACATGCAGATATTCTTTACAAGATACAAGTACTTCACAATTCTTCATGTTTTATGCAGCTTATAAGGATGTCGACTGCGTTGAGCTATTCTATCGGGTCCTCCAACAGGAGTCGACAAAACAACTAGCTACGCTATACACTCAAGACCCGAGTCGAGTTCCTCCTCAGATGGTTGCATCGCTTGGTGCTACACACATGCGACGTTGGCAGCACACTCAACCGAAGTGACTGCGTCAACTCCATCCACATCATCGACTCGCCTGGCTAGAACTTCTGGTTTCTCCTCGCGTGATTATTGATCGCGACTGCAAGATACAAGACTCGAGTCTCTGCCTGAGTCTACGACTCCGCCAGACACTCGGGGGCTACTCCAAGCTGGAGCGCTGGTCACGCATATACAAGATCCTCGAGTGACACGCTATGAATTCTCACTCGAATCGACGATGCGACTAAGGACTCGGGGGGCTACTCCCATAGGGAGCGCTGGCCGCGCATCCGAAGAAATTTGTGAAGATTTCCAAGCATTATGAAAACCCTTCACTCGAATCTACGATTCGATTGTGGGCTTCGGGTTACTCCCATAGGGAGCGCTGAAAGCATTTTCGACTGAAACAAACAACAAAAGATGACAACAGTCGCAAAAGTTATTTAGTCCCTGTCTGAGTCTTCGACTCAACCAGGCACTCGGGGGCTACTCCCATAGGGAGCGCTGGTCGCGCACCCTATGATTATTTGTACATCGTACTGTGTGTCGATAACATCCACACTCGAAAGCTTTGCCGACTCCGCCTCATATTTTCCCTGCAAAGAGACTACGTCTCCTAGGTCACCCGAATCATCTCCGCGATGACAAAAATTCGGATGCCGCGCTTACAGCATGAAGATAAGACCTGAATAAGGCCTGGCAACGCATTTTCTGCGCTCTACCAGAAACAATTCGTACCTACAGGTACGATGAATATGCCTTGACGGACGCGTCGAGTGCTCATATTTACATACTGGGATTCGAACTCTATAAGACCTTCGCGGCATGAGTCGAATTACACCAGCACTTTTCCGGATTCGAGTCCGGGGACTCGAGTTTGAGTAGGTGGCGTTGTTTTTGTCTTAGAGCAATTAACTGGTCCCGATCCATCGAGCGCACCAGGCATGTTTACCATCATCCCTATGAACTACTACAAATTCGACTGACCCGATGAACTTTCAGGAGAAGTGTTTTGCACTCGACATAATTGTCGACTCCGCCATCCTAATGCAAGATTCAAGACTTCTGAGTCTCCATCCGAATCTACGATTCACATGGACACTCGGGGGCTACTGACATGGGTATGCCCAATAGGCACTCGATTACAGCCTACCTGGTGCGGCCCGACGGAAGGCCCACTCGATGAATTTCCAAGGTCGACGACGCTATGATGGTTCGAGTGGTATGAAGCTCATATGGACATGGACTCCCAAACGCACAAGACAAGAAAACCTCAAGACTAGAGTTCTAATCTAACTTGTAACCAACTCGTATTGGTACCTGAGACCTAGCCTCCCCATATATAAAAGCTAGGAGGGTCCAACGAGGAGGACACGCTACGCCACAATAGATCTAGACAAACCGCGACTCCCACAATAGACAATAGATCTAGACATCGCGATTCCCCTAATAGATAGATCTACGATCTCTCATACGCCAGATCCAATCTGCGCAACACCGCCATCGGCGACATTGTAATCCTTCGGATCATCATCAATCAAGAGCAGACAAGCAGGAGTAGGGTCCTCTACGAGGCCTGAACCTGTGTAAACCTTGCGTCCCTGTGTGCTTGTTTGCTAGCCGTACCGAGATCTCCAGCGCTCCTCTCTTCTCCAAAACCCAAGTCCATAACAATGGGCATTGATGAGTTAAACCCTCGTCACCAGCCAAACATCAACTAGAGATAGTTTGCATAGTTCATAACTCCATATCACATAGCCGAAATCACAACCATAGTTTAGAATTCACACACACTAACATAGAGTCATAGACACGTACTTCACATAGTCCAGAACACAACCACAAGTTCAACAAGGATCAAATAAACATCATAAAATGGTAGCGTAAAGTTACTTAATCAGATGAACAAGATGAATGGGATTAGATATTTAGGGTAGGCCACTGGGCCAAAATGGGCTAGAATGGGGAATGGGCTACTAAAAATCACGGGAAAAAATAGCGCTGCTACAACGTAACGTCAAAGAGCCTGCATAGCGCCGTATTTAGCGCGTGTAGCGCCATAGCGCCTCTGGAATGCATAGCGTAGCGTCCAGCTCCTGAAAACGCTATAGCGGAGCTAATAGAGTTAAATAGCGCGATATTTTTTTTCGTTGATTTTAATAGAGAATTTAAATTGTTGTAGTGGTAGTGATGCAACCCAACGGCCACATATTCTATCAAGTAACCTCTCTCTCTCTCCATCTCCCTCTCCCTCTCCCCCTCCCTCTCTCTCTCTCCCTCTCCCTCTCCCCCTCCCTCTCTCCCTCTCGCCCTCCCTCTCCCTCTCTCTCTCTCACACACACACACATTTACATTTTAATAGACAATTTAAATTGTTGTAGTGGTAGTGATGCATCGTGGTGCTTCATTCACCATATCTGTAAGCTTCAATCCAACGGCCACATATTCTATCAAGTAACCTCTCTCTCTCTCTCTCATTAGTTTAGATTTTAGAAACACAATTGGCCCGCCAGCCTTGTCATGTTAGTATATAGACATGTAAACTTGTACAAGGGGTTTAGAAGAGATATACACAGGATGTATTTTTTAAACCTACATCGACTCTCTCGCAGTCGCAGTAGACGGTAAAACTTGTCATAGTAGAGCTTACTGTACTAGACAAACGAGAAATCGTCGTACCAAGGACTCAAAGAATATCTTGGCGTGGCGAGATCCCCAAAGCAAGACCTGGCTTTGATATTTTCATTGAAATCAGTTTGGTTTCGTTTTCCTAGTAGGCCTGCTTTCAGTGTCGATGGCATTGTGTGTGTACCAAGTTCCACGCCAAATGTTGCCTTCACGTACCTTTCAGTTACTAAAAGACCTCATAGAAAATGAACTCGGTCACATATCGTTAGCCTAGTTCTTTCAAATGACTACTCCGTTGGTCTTCAAATAAGTGTCCTTTTAACTTTCAATCCTGACCCTCCTTATGTTTTCATTTTCCCAAGTCTAGAAGAAGGGGGAGGACACCGACGCACATCTCGAAAGAAAAATGTATCAATATTTATGACACTAATTTAGTATCGATAGATCCGTTTTGAAGTATATTTGCATAATATACCGATCTGTTGTCATATATGTTGCTACATTTAAAAAAAATTAAAATTAAAGGGTTATGTACAATGGAAATCAGCTCCTAGTTGTAGATGCACACATTGCCTAAACACATATTTCAAAATGTCAAAAAATTCGAGAGGAATATTTGTGTTTACATCCGGATATTCTATGTTTCGACACAAAGTTTCGATCAAAAATAGCATTTTTCTGGCTTGTGTAAAAAAGTACAATTTTTGATGCTCCAATATGAATATTCACTTAGACATTTTTTTTGTCTTTTTACGCAAGAAAACAATATTAGCAAAACTTTTATTTGCGAGCATAAAATATATGGATATACACGCGGCAATTTATTTCAGAATGTTTTGACATTTTAAAATACATTTTTTAAAATAGGTATACTTATACCTATGAGCGAAGGCAGACACTAAAAAGAGCCACCCCATAATTACACTGTCATACCCCTAAGACTAGTCATAGTGGATAGTAACTTGGACTCGTAACATATAATGCATAGTATCATGGATCTAGTAACATAGAAAGCTTTATTTATTGCTTTATAGAGTCATTTTCTCTCGGTATGTGATGTTATGGTAACACATTAGTTACTCTATTCATCTCTCCCCTCATTAATTACTTTTCACATCATCTTTTTTGCCTAGATGGCATACATGTTACTTATCAATTTACTTCCACTATGAGTAGTCTAAGGTCGGGGAACCGCTACAAGGCTCACGGCTAAGGGTAGCTATTGCGGTTGTGTACTGTCCAATACCCGCAAAAAAACATGACAATGTTTTGTTTCCATATCCAAAGCCATGAGCTAAGAAAATATCCAGTGGTACCATGACTCATATAATGCCATGATACCACATATAAAAATTCAAATTTATGTGTCAAAACAAAATTCAATATAATTTTGTGGGTGTTCACAAGACGTGTGTTTACACTCCCTTAAATTTCCATAACCAAATTCGAAATATGCACACATAAATAAAAAAAGACAAATTGCTATGTGAGTAGTGTCATTTTGTGTTTTTATCTTTTGTGACACTGTTCATGTTGGATTTGTCTTCTTTGTTTCTCTACGTGAATCTAGAATTTGGTTCTTCAAATTTAAAGATTGTAAATACACATCTTGTGAACATCAACAAATTTATTTCGGAATTTTTGAAACTTGCGAATGTGAATTGTGAAGATTGGGATCGTGATACCATGTGAGCAGTGATATCTGCCTCTCGTCGTTGGCTGGTGGCATCACGCGGATGCTCTCCGGGTGCTACTCCACATCATGAAGAAACTCAAGGTGGAGGCCCTGGGCTTAGCGGTGGTGATCATCTCCTCTGTAGGAGGTGGTCGGCCTGAGGCTTGGTTTGGTGGATCTCAAGACCCATCATCCAGTCCTGGCTGCGAGTTGGGGAGACATAGTCTCTGGTGAAATCCGAGCCGACTTTGGTCCTGCCGAGTGATGGCGTCGTTTTGTGTCATAACCTTGTTGAATGCATCGTGGTGTGACTATGGTCGACCAACTCGTGATGCTCCGGGGAAAATCCTAGAATCTGATCTTCTAGATCGGACAATAGCGATGTTGGGGCATCGTGTTTCCTCTCAGGAGCATCGTTTTGTGGAGCAACACTGGATGGAATAGTCAAGAGGTGGAGGAGTGTAGCATCTAACACATCAACAACAATGGGAATCGGTTGTGTGGTGCAACAGGGACTCTGTCAGACTTGTCTTGATGGACTCGTGCAGGGCAAATGCGCTTTTTGGATCCATGGTGGTGTCGACGACATTCTTGGAAAGATCGACGCTTAGATCCCTGTGTCAAAGATAGTGGTGGAAGATAGTGGCGGGACTTCTCGAGCACGTGCGTTGGTGTGTGTGCCGAGATCTGTCGGACCGGTTTGTGACCCCGACTAGCTGTTGGGCGGTCAGTTGAGGCATCCAGTTCTATGATGATGTGCGTTGATACGCGATCAGAGTGCTGACTCCGACATGGTCATCCCGTCATCTACGTTGTAGGAGGTGTGACTGTTGTCGTTAGAGAGATAACTTCCGGTTGATTTATGTATTCTCTTTGTAAGATGGTTGGATAGTAATAAATAAATAAAGTTGTGAGCATCATTTGACGCAGAGGCCGGGTATCATCTCCATTTCGAAAGGAAAAGTGATATCACTAGATATGCTGATCAATAAAGAGGTGCCCTTCCACATAGAACTGGATGTCCTGCTGCCACTCAGTCCAAAAGTTCACATTAAATTCATGTAAAAATGGTTCCCATTAAAATTAATGAAAACCAAGACACCGAAAAATGTCCTACAGAAATGTGATGGATATTGACAACATGCCATAGAGAAATGTCATCGGGCATGGCGATGTTTAGTACTCCTTCTTTTTCAAATTATAAGATGTTTTAGGGCATGTACGATGGTAGAGATGGTCAGCTAGAGCTCTTATGCCACGTTCAAGGACCCCGACACGAAGAGGCCCATCATCCATAGAAGATAATAGATATAAGTGGTATAACGCATTACCGCTTGCTGATTCCCTAGCAATTAATGAAAACAAAATTATTTTTAGTAGAAAGTTATATAGCCAAGATAAGTCATGTGGTATAATGAAGAAAATTGTTTTCTTTTATTTTCTAAGAGATAATCTCTTAGTTAAGGAAAGACAACCTTTTCTTTATTCTCTCTTCTCCAACTAAGAAAAATCCGATCAATACTAGGAAAAAGGCTATTAGTGGCGTACCACTTTGGACTATCACTGTTGCATGTGGTGTACCACTGGCATCACACAATGATAATATTTATCACTAGTGCACTAGTCCGTGGCCGTGCGGCACGGATAGTGCAATTACTCACCTTGCAAGATGCGCCACGGGTATTGTTTTCCAAAATTTCGAAGTATTTGAATTGTTTGACTATCTAATCGCACAGGGGACGTATTTAACTCCAAGTCAGCACACTTAACTTCTAATTTGCTTCCAAATGAGCTTATAAGAAAAAAAAAGTTATACCTTGTTAATATTAGTATCCTATCAATCCTATTAACCCTTAGACCATGATGTAACACGTCTTTATTGTTTGAATTCCAAACAATTATTTAAATAAACAACAATGATTAAGTAATAATAATTTTCAACTCAAATCTTTAAATCGAAATTCGACAAATAATATGTCTAAATCAATCAGAAAAATGAGAGGAATCCTAATATGGCATCCATATTATCTTCTGTATCATGTATCATGTATTTTTAATAGTGTATTGTAAGGTTTTATAAATAAAATTCATTTGATAGTGTCAAAATATTAAAAAAATCATATAAAAAATCCCTTTCGAATTTAACAATTCTAAAAAGAATCAGTAAAGGCTATCAAATGTAACCTTACATGTAGATGTTTTTTTATATAAAAAACATTTCAATCCGATGTCTTATGCAAAAGTTATACCCGTTTTACCGAAAGATGACTTTTTTTTGCACAATATGTCAAAATTCATGTTTGTTAATTTTACTAATAACTAAATCACGTAACATAACTACATCTTAAAAAAAATTCAAGGGGGGCACACTTACTAGTGGCGTACTAGTAAAATACCTATGGCCCATCCCTCCATGGTGCACGCTACAGATAAGTCATGGCGCACCTCTACGAACAGTGTCACTTTACCCGTGGCGCACATATCTGGTGATGTGCCCCAAACAAGTGGACTACTAGTGACACGTATTTTATTTGTGCGTAAACCGGTACTTACCTGTGGCACATCACCTTAGTGGTGCCCCACCAGTGTTCAACTCATGCATAGCTATTTTTCTAGTAGTTGATGTGGCATGTTTATGTGAAAGCTGAGGTCATCTTATTGTACATGCATTTAGCCTATTCTTCAAACATATTTTAGTGCTTAGATTCACTTATTTTTCTTCAAACATAAACGAAAAGGTGTCCCTGAAAAAAATCTAAAACGTCATTACATTGCTCACTAGGTTAGTAGTACCAAAATTTCTGTTCGACATTTTCTAGACGGTTTTGTCCCTAACAGTTCAGAGATATTACATGTCCCCAATGTAAACACCTCGACAGTTCATTAGCATGTAACTCGGCTCATTCCACCCGCTCCATGGCTACGGCCCCTGGCTTCCTCTGGCTCGATCTCGAGCCTCGATGCGTCTGTGGTTCCGCCTCATGTATTCATGGCTGCCAGCCCCTCCCCCACTTCTATGCATCGATCTCGAGCCCTACTCGTATACGGCTCGAGTGGAGGTCGACCGACGGCGTGTCCAGGTGGCAGGGCTGCAGTGTGCAGGCGTTCTTGGATGGAATCGAACCGGTCTTGGTCGAGAATTAATGAGCAAAGCGGAGGGGAGGACCTGGCCATGAACAATTGGTCCAGGGCGGCGTGCCGACAACACCTCCAGGCCTTGTTCGGTTCTGTGGGGGGGGGGATTGACATGGATTGAAGTGAATTGATCCCATCTAAGTCAAAATCCTCTCTAATCCTCTCCAATCCACCCCAATCCACCTCTGAAGGGGATTAACCGAACAAGGCCCCAGAATCTCCCAATCACGGGTGGATTTCCCCCTGTGCCTCCGTTGTATGGGATCTCCCCTGCCGCATCCTGGATTTCCAGCGCCGCACCGATGCTGTAGTAGCATCACCACAAAGTTCCCCCTCCAATTCGACATCCTAGTCACCTATCCTTAGGTCGCCCCCGAGACTGAGCTGCCCACCCTCGACGGAAAGACCCACAAGGCCCTCATCTTTTCAGTCAGTCTCTACATGGTCTCTCCGTGGATTGCACATTTTTTGGTTGTGTATGGAATATGGATACAAATGTACGACACCATGCAATTCAAGCCGCTGTGGGCCAATAACTGCCCAAGGGGTTCGAGCATGCTGAAGCACAAGGGCGATGATAAGCTACTATAGACATGATGTTGAAGCACAAGAGTTTTTTTTTTTGATGAATTTAGTCTGATTCTTCACACACAATCAACTGTTCGAATTTCCTTTGAGGAGTAGCTTTATCTCGTTGTTTTCCACAACCCTTGTGTTGCACGTTTTTCATTTTGGTGGATGTTGAGGAATCCATGGTTTGAAGCTTGGTGGACGTGAGGTTGAAGATGAGTTGAGGAAGAAGGCCTACTCGACGGATGGGGCGTGCAGGTACAGTTCCCTCTCGATCTCTTGGACGTCACGGGCAAGGACCCCGACACGGCGAGGAAGATCGAGTGATTCCTAATATATCCCACCGTCGAGCGGTTCTTCATCGACACTACTATGGCCGGTGATGTTTGTGTCCTCCGACACCGGAGAAGCAGTAGTAGGTGTCGCGTCACCCTCCATCGTCGGCACGGCCGTAGCAGGTGCCCCGCTGTCGGGTCACTGGCAACCGGGGTACCCTAACCCACTGGGGAACGAGCAGCCCTTCATGATGCCCGCTCCGTTAGGACTAGGCCTCGTCCAGGTCACCTCCGGGAAGGAAGGCTTCATGAGGAGGCATCCTCCCCCACGAGGGCCTTGGATTTTATCCTGACACGTCCTGGGGGCGCGCTCGTAATGTCGCAGGGAAGGAAGGAAGACGAAAAACCTAATGGGCAGTCCACGGACGTATAGACTACGTGGTCCATCTCAGGAAAGTAGAGACATTGTTTGGACTCTTCGATGATAAAGAAGATCTGACGGCACGTCAACCCCACTCTCTCTTTGCCACTTTCATGCAAGAAGGCGGGGGACAACACCACGATGCAGAGGAGACGTCATCGGCGACCGCGGATTTTACGATGGACCAAAGGCCCTGAAGATATGAAGCCCAGTCCAAGTAAAGTAGTCTCGTAGACTAGCTATCCTTGGGTGGAAATGTTGTCATCCTTGTCGCCCAATTAATTGGGGGAAGAGGCCCAGTGCCTCTATAAAAGGGGAGCTACCCCAACCTTAGAAAGGCCCGATCCTTAGGATCTGAAACCCTAGACATTCTCTTGTCATCATACCCTCCCGAAGCAATGCGAGCAATACAACCAAGCAGGTATATGGGCTTTACCTCCTCATGAGGGTCCCAAACCTGGGTAAAAAACCTGTGTCTCCTCTATGTTGTGTGCGAGCTTCGTCGCCCCCATTGTCGTGTTGAAGATCTCGGCGCGTGTTTAGTCCCTTCATGAATCAAGGGCTTGTCAGTGCCCTTGTTCTTTTGCAGGACATTCATTCTCCAACATTTGGCGCGCCAGGTAGGGGACTGAGGCACGTTTGGGAAGTCTTCTTCAACTTCGTCGACATGGCATACCGCAACTAGACTCGGGTCGAGCGCACCCTCCATCGCACAACGAGCAGGTGATAACCCCCAAGTGCAGGGGATCACCGTAGTACAATTCGATAAGTATTTGAGTGTCGAACCTACGAGGAGTTAAGGGTAAACTATCTATTCTCTAAAGCCCTATAACCCACTTATATGTCCTTCTATACAAAGTTAGGATCTAAAGTGTGTGTGTGTGTGGTTGTTTTTGGTATTAACTAGAAGACAATAAAGTAGTTGAAATAAATACTATAAGTAAAATAATGCAAATGAAGTGGATCTAGTGGAGTGGATGTGGATAATCTATGGGAGCGGATGTTTAGGCAAATTGCTATTTTATTCATTTGGTTGTCACAATTAGTGAAGCACATATATAATCTTTTTATTGTTTCTTCTAGGAGGAACCATAACTAAGTCATAAATATGAGCAAATACACCACTAGTGATTGATTCCAAGGCCAATTGAGAACAAACACGGGAATATTAAGACATAAAGTCCAACCACCGCATTTATATCTAACGTCCTCATGGTAATATCCCTGTTGATTAACCATGAATTAATGCTACATATATTTCTAAGACTTGAGATTCGACTTTTGTCAAACCCCACCACCGCCCATAGCCTTCTTCATGTCCTCGTCATCTTCAACTGTGGGAGCACGGGTGATTTTGTCGGCAATGCCCGTCGAGCGATGATGATCACAAGACATTTCAAGACATCGTGGCGGTGTCAGCTCGTGGACGAGGCAGCGGTGGCATGGACACGGCGACGAGAGGAGAGAAAGTCGACGATAGGAGCAGAAGGGGAGGGGGCGGTGTAGACGCGGCAACCGGCAAATCAAATCGCGGGTGGGCGGCGCGGAACGGGGGGAGTTCGAAGCACAGTGGGTGATATGAGCGAGTGAGCGCTGCGCGGTCCGTGTTTTATAAACTAGTGGCGGTGTTTACTTCCTCAAACGCCACCAGTAGTTATGTAGTTTTTTTTTTTTTTGAATATAGTAGGTATGTATAGTTGTGGCATTCAGTTAACGGAAACGTCACAATTATTATTTTTTCTTCCCGGCCTCCCCGGGCCCATCATACTGGCTCTGTTCAAACATGAGAGAACGTCACCACTAGTTAGATAGTGGTGGCGTTCGTTATATTTGAGGCATCGTTGATAAATTCAACATTAGCTGTGGTTTCTACAAAGAGGCAGACCACTAATCTTATTTCTGCTATAAGAGTTTTGGCTAGTGTGGGTGCAACCGGAGATACTCTCAGATATAACGAACGCCAAATAGCTCCGTGAGAGTTTTGGTAGAATCGAGTTTCCACATGTTAGGCCATGTGAAAAGCAAGAATGAATTAGCTAGAGTGCCCGATTGTGACCATTTGCGTAGAGACGAAGACGCAAAAAGATAAGGACGTCACATGATTGATCAAAAGGTAAGGTACTAGGTGGTAGCCGCTATGATAAGCTGCCCATCGTGCATGTTGTCGCTCTCGCGTGTGAATTTAAACAAAGTACGATTGAAACCACACTTACTGTACATCTTTATTTATGCCTGTTAGGCGGATTTTGCGTGCGACTTTGTCTGTCTTCTAGTCATGTTGGAATTAGTCTTTTTTTAGGGAACATGTTGGAATTAGTCTTACAATACTGTGTATAGAGCTACCGCTAGACTCTGACTATACTTAGGGTTAGGTGTTAGAGTCGAACACGTATAGCCCGAACAACCGTTATAGAGCCATATACAGGTCTAAAATAGACTAGACGAAACCGGTGCCCTACACTCAAGATTCATGGAGTGGACAGTCCAGGTGCCCGTGGTAGGGTGACCGGTCTCTACAGTGGTGGTCGACATGCACCTGATGGCCTCATCGAGCTTGTCGATGGTTGTGATGCATTGAAATTCGTAGTCTTGCTCTGGGGATGTAGGTGCTAGTCGATGAATCTAGCTTGTTAACAAAAAATCTCTTTTTCTAATTTTATCGAGGAAGGTGTTATCGTGTAAATGCTAAAAAGTGGTATCGGAACAAAGGTTGTAGAATGGATTATATGTTGAGGATGATCAAACTATGGCAATGTTTGGTTTATGTTTTGAAGAGAATGTGCGCTCCTATCAGATGGAGCAGTGTCGATAAGGTGTTGCGACATCCTGATGGGCGGTCGAAACTAGCAGTTAGAATAAGTGATCAGAGGAGGTGGTCGGACATGGTCGGTCAAATCAACAAGAACCATCGGTTGGATTGACGTGGCGTGGTAGTAGGGGAGGAGCTTGTATGAACTAGAGCACTATTGCCAGGTTGAAAAAGTCAAGAGAAACTAATGTGCAAAAAAAGCCTCCACAAGCTTGGAACTTCTAACGGGACTAAGTTTGGACAAATTATGAAAATAAATATAAATGTAATCTATCTATCTATTATATACGAAAAACAATATAAGGATGCTTTTCGAGGCACCACGTTGATCCACATCACCCAAATTATATTTACCATTAGATCTATAACATAGGGCTAGGATTTAATTAGCGTCAAGTGGGGAGCCTACTCAATCCGGAAGTCCCAGATAGAACAAGAAAAAAAATCTAAGTTGCCTCCAACTGCTAGCGGCGGCCGGTAGATCATGTGGCTTCTCGCCTCCTGGGAGATTTCGATTCCCATGCCTTCCTCTAGATGATGATTCGAGACAATTGATCCGCCGTCCCCACGAGATGAATCTGGTGCCGCAACAGGTAGTTCTCGCCTATGGTGTTTTTTATTTAGCGTTCGCTAATAGACATGGCCGCGGCGCAATTGACAATCGTGAGCAAAATTAGATTGGCGAGGAGGTGCATGTTCATCGACGGAAAACATTAGGGTGGCCGGACATTATTTGTAGTACTCCTTTCGACCCAAATCTAGATACATCCGAATCTAGACAAAACCAAGTCAACTAATTTGGTTCGGAGAGAGTACTGCATACAGTTGTTTGGTATTTGATTTGTTACAGGCGGCTGCAGCTGTCAGCAACCTGGGCACATGGGCTGTGCTAGCATGCCGCCCTGTCACATGTGTAATGCGTCCTCGCCTTGTACTATATTGGGTCTGTCACGATTATCGGTGCGTCATCATCTTGGGTTACCTGCTATTGCTAAATTATTTTTGAACTTTCCTTACGGAAAAAAGGTAAGAAGCTGGCCTAGCCTTGTGTACCATGGAGAAAGTTCCAGCTGTTGCTCTACGTTTTGTTCAGCATAGCAATAGTTTCCCCTATCTCGAATTAAAAAGCATCAGTTCTCCCTATAAAATTTTCTACTCCCTCCGTCTCAAAATAAGTGATTTAAGTTTGTGTAGATTCGCATGTATCTATATCTAAAACATGTCTAAATACATTCGAATTTAGACAAACCCATGTCACTTATTTTAGGACGGAGGGAGTAAATGTTACTCGATGATTTTGTAGTCGAATCTGATATGTTTGTATTCTAATGAAGATAGCTTTTGTTTCGATTAGATGTTGTCAAAGGCAGCGAACAATTGATATAATTAATTTTATCTCTCATAATATTTTGTTTGCATTTTGCAGGGGTTCTCTTCCTACACGATTTAGGGGTGATGGATTTAATTTCCCACCGGTAAAGTAACTTTCCCTATTTAGAATTGTTCAGATTGTCTACTTCTTTTCGATCTGTATTCATAACCGATATACAACTATGTGGATTTAGTGTACTGTTAGTTACTGGTTAAGAGAGCACTATGAATTCAGATTTTTTTTTTTGAGAAATAAAATACAAACGCAAGCGCTCACAACACACGCACACACTCATCCTTATGAATACACTCTCGCAAATCCTACACCTATGAGCACCTCTAAGAGAGTGAGCCAGCGAATGAGGTCTTGAGATTGACGAAGTCACCATAGATGTCTCGCTATCGACGATAATGATGCCTCCCACTAAAAAAAATACGAATATTGGGCAGTACGAGGATTCTACTAGGAATGCTAATAATTAGTAGGCAATATTTGATGGTGCAATGTAATTACGAATATTATTTGTGAGAAGACATGTAGTAAATCGGGTGTCTGATAAAATACCGGAACATCCAATTCTTTTATTTTAACTCCTAAGTGGCATGAAGCTGCCACACAAGTTGGTGTTATCATTTTTACAACAAATACATGGCAACACAGAGTAAATGCGGTGACCCAGCATACCACTGCATGATGTAGTACACTATAGTCGTTGACATAACACCAATGAAACACCGTTCACTAGTATTACATCCCTCAGAGTGGTACAACAGAAACACAACAGGTCCAAGACATGACTATAGATTACAACTTGACTCTTTACAAAAGATCCAGAGAACACTCTAGGTTAAAGAGAGAGAAAGAAACCTCTTAAAAAGAAGAACCAGAAATAATAACTCAGAAATATCTAGTAACTAAAACTAGCATATAAACTATTTGGTTTGCAATTGCTGCTATTGCAAAGCTCTACAGAAGTAGGTTTTATGGCTAGGGAATCTAGTCCTATCTACTTAAGAACTCTGTCTTCACTTCAGTTGATGTATATGTTGACTTCATTGACGCTATTGAAAAACTTGAGTTGTCGATGATGGTTTCTTGAGCAGTAATGAATGTTGACATCGTCTTCAACGGCTTAAAATCTAGCAAGCGTTAAGAAGATACGGTTGAGTACGAGCGTACTCAGTAAGTTCACTAAAAAGGAGTGTAAGATGCACTATCTCTACAGCCACAGACCATAGGTCGTAGGCAATGCAGGTTTTCGTAAACATTTCTTTAAATGTTGCTTTTATTCTGAAAACTATGTCCGACAGCCTTCACAGGTTGACCAGAACTTCATGAAGTTCCTTTCCTGCCGCGTTGGTAGCTCCTTCCCGGAATAGGGAGTAACATGTCACAATTCTTACACTCTGCAGAGGTACGTCACTTTTCCCATAAGAGACCTTAGCATTGTTGCACAACCGGGCAGCTTATTCCCGTCCACAATTCCTTGATGTGGGGCCCAGTCTAAGATCCAAGCCAGTACTGCCCTCTCCGCGACTCCGTATGAGACACGATCCCCCGAGACAACTACCATGGTTACTCTTTGGGTAGCCTCTTGGAGACTCTGTACGCAGCTCTGTCTGGCGGTCACCATCAGCTATGGTGAACTCAGACCCAGTCAGAGATGCATAGATAATCTAGACACCTATCTCGTGGGGAACTAAGGGGTCCCACCCATGTGCTGGATTCTCTGAAACTCCACGAGAAATCAACAACCTCACGATAAGGTCATCCGTCCATACGAAAGGGAGAAGATACAGCTGACTTTCCCGTCTCATTCCAAGTCTTATGGTTGACACGTAATATACGGCGCTAGAATCACTGGTGACATTGGTTGTTAAGTCCTAGATATTATGTTCCTTTACCACTGGAACTGTATCAATAGATTATTATCATTTGGTAAATAATCCATAATCATATTTATTATGAAAATAGTGTTTTCTGAC
Source organism: Avena insularis (assembly GCA_023614405.1). Classification (NCBI taxonomy): domain Eukaryota; kingdom Viridiplantae; phylum Streptophyta; class Magnoliopsida; order Poales; family Poaceae; genus Avena; species Avena insularis. The sequence continues at coordinate 454,452,221 of CM042693.1, read as the reverse complement.
CTTTTTGAAATGCAGGTGATGACAACATTTGAGTTACAAGCATTTGATAGAAAATAATCAAAGGACATGAGCAAGTTCTGAACTTGCCTTTTTTTATTGCAAGATTATGCACTCACGGTCTTCGAGGTACTAGAAGATCCAAATTCTATAGATAGCATCATTGGTCCGGTAAGGACTAATGTTTAAAGAAGCAATATGCTGATGCTTAAGTAATGTAATGCATTTTGTAAAATCCCGAGATAAATCCCCAATAACATGAATGAGTTATTTTAGGTGACACTTTTTGAGATTTGGCTATTTCTCATGTTTACTTATCAAGTCAAGATAACTACAAAGAATTTAAATGTTTAACATGCAAAGTGTGCAAGTGGAATGTAATAACACTTTGAGGTTGAGGTGGATTACTATCTAGTAAATATGATGGATGTTGGTGTGATAGATTGGTAAGAGTTAAAGAACTTATTTATAAGGTTGTCGTTTGAAGTGGCAAAACGAATAACATTTAAAAAAAAGGGTTTCTTTGCGAAGGTTTAAATAATCAGTGTGGTTAATAGAATGTGATTGATGTTGTTTGTATTGGCTCGAATTATATGAATTTGAGATGCCTTATGATTTGATTGAAACAGACAAAAGTTAACTATAAAACATAATTAAACTTTACACATTATCTACATAACTTTATGGACTAAAGTTAACTTTAAAACATACACAAACATAGGGTGTGATGTGTTTAAAGTATTTAGAAGTTTAAAATTCTATAATAAGCATGTTTGAGACTGATGAGTTTAAACGTGCTTGGTTATTATGAATTTGATTTGACTTATTAAATAAAATATTTTTTGTTAATGACATTAATGTGCTGGGGTTTCAAAATTATGTTAAACATGGTTGAGTTAAAAGGTAAGAAGCTTATTCTTTTATTATAAATGATTGATGTTTTAAAACTTAATTAAAATTGTTGGTTTACTTGAGTTTAAGGTTTATAAGAGTTTTATACAATTAATAGTTTATATTTTAAATTTTGCATAAATCCAAGTTATGGTTTTGGACTAGTATTTGAATATAAAAGAGTTAAGGTTTTATGATTATTTCTTATTTAAGAGACGTTTCTCAGGATTTTTTTTAAATAGGTAGTGTATATATAATAGATAAGGATTTATTACTTAAAAATCTCTGGAATCATACCTTTAGTATTTTTATTGTAAACTATGTTTATTCAAGATATTAAAATGTATTTTATTTATTTTTAAGTAATATCCTTATTTTTATAAAATTCAACAAAAGATTAAATGCTCTTAAATATTTGCATCATATTTTATTTGCAAAAAATTTAAGTTAGTATTTTTATCAAATATTAGTTTTATTTTTATATGTAAAAATGATTTTTATTCATTTTTAGGAATTTTTCTTAATTTATGAAACTTTACTTAGTATTTAAGTAATCTTAATATTTGGTTGTATTTTATTTAACCTAAATAAGTGGATTTATTATGTAGAGATTATTTTTGTGATCATTTTGATATATTATACTCATTTTTAGGGTTTTCCTATATTTCTAGATATTAAAATAAGTTTAGAGGCATATTTGTAATTTAACATTTTGCTAGTGTTTTCTTTCTAAGACATGGGCCTGGCCCGACCCGATCCAGCCCACTGGGTTGGGTCAAACCAACACTGGGTCACTGGACCGCCCCCATGATACATTTCAAATGTATCTATAATTTTTGATGTTTCATGCTTGGTTTTATCCACTTTCTTGTGTTTTGTCCACACTTTGGAGTACTTTTCATATGATTTCTTGGAATAACCTATTAACAAGAGCCACAGTGCCAACTGCCTGTTTTCTGTTGTTTTTGGTTCCAGGAAAGTCAGAAAATGAATATTCTCGGAATTGGACGGGACAAAAGCCAAAGTGCCTATTTTTCCGAAAGTCATCAGATACCAGAATACGAGACGGAGAAGGGCTGGGGGCGGCCACACCACCTGGCCCGTCCCAGGGGGTGGTCTGGCCGACCCCAGCACCCCCTCGGCCTCTCCTTCCGCCTATAAGATGCCATCGGGACAAAAACCCTAAGGACCCGATCAAAAATCCACGAAAGAGTCTATAGCCACCGTCATCTCCAACCCTAGATCGGGAGGGATCTGAAGCTCTTCCCGGCACCCTGCCGGAGAGGGGAATTCACCCTTGAGGCTTTCTTCATCACCATGCAAGCCTCCGGTGTGATGCGTGAGTAGTTCATCCTTGGACTACGGATCCATGTAGTAGCTAGATGGCTGGTTCTCCTCCTTTGTGCTTTCATGTCTAGATCTTGTGAGTCTGCTCATGATCAAGATCATCTATTTGTAATTCGCATGTTGTGTTTATGGGATCCGATGGATATTGAGATGCTATTTCAGATTGATTCTTGATTCTATCATGTCTTTGTTATTTGTGATCTTGCATGCTTTCCGTTGTTAGTAGCTATCTTGGCCAAGTAGATGCTAGCAACTCCAAGAGTTAGTATTTATGCTCGATAGTGGGTTCATGCCTCTGGTAATCTGGGAAGTGATGTAAATCTCTAAGGTAGTAGATGTGTTGTTGCTACTAGGGAGAAAACAACAATCCTTTGTTCATAGAACAATCGTATTGTTTACTTTAACACAGTTAAGTAAGCAATAATATGTTGCTTGCAACTTAATCTTTGGAGGGGTTCGGATGATAACCTGAAGGTGGATTATTAGTCATAGATGCAGTTGGATGGCGGTCTATGTATAATGTTGTAATGCCCAATCAAGTCTCAAAGGAGTCAACATGATTAGTATATGCATGTATTGCTTTCTCGATGTTTGTCAATTGCCCAGCTGTAATTTGTTCACCCAGCATGTTATCTATCTTAAGGAGAGCCACCTCTAGTGAACTATGGATCCCGATCCTTTTTCTTTACATACAATCTATAAATTGTTTACTGCTTTGTGTTTACTTTCTGCAAACTATTACTTTCTTCCATTTGATACGTTTAATTCTTTGTTTTCAGCAAAACACGTTGAGATTGACAACCTCATCGCAAGTTGGGGACAAAGTTCTGTGGTTGTGTTGTGCAGGTCTCCACGTTGCTACTAGCACCGGTAGTGCGTCCTGCCAAGCCTCAGCTAGCAACACCTTTGGGGTGTTTCCTTGCTCCTACTGGTTCGATTAAAAATTGGTTTCATAACTAAGGGAAACGTGCTGGTGTGCTCATCATACCTTCCTCTTGGGGTTCCCAACGAGCTCTACATCAACACTAAGCCATCAAGCATTTTTCTGGCGCCGTTGCCGAGGAGTCAAGGACATCTTCACAAGGGGAGTCCCTCATAACCAATCTCTTTACTTTGTTATTTTTGTTTTTCTTAGTTTCTTTTTTCTTTGTTTGCTTGTTTCTTTATCAAAAACACAAAAAAAAATAGTTTTACTAGTTTGCTTTCTTTATCAAAAACACAAAAAAATTAAGTCTCCTTTAGTTGTCACCTCTTCCTTAGCTCACCATGTTGATCCCTAAATTCACCCTGAAAGACCTTTCAATTGGTAGTGGTTCTATAATTGGGAAAGATAATATTAAAGAATTCTTTAATCATGTTAGCAAACATGAAGATACTGAGGATAGATCCCTTGCAGAACTTGCTCCAAACTATGAGATTGCTGCAGCTTCTTTAATTCATATGTTAGAAGCTAGGTTTGTTAACCTCAACCCCTTAATGCAAGTAATGTTTCTTACGCTTAAAGAAATTGAGGACCCTGAAAAGAGGGATTTTATTGTAGAAACTTTGTTTAAGGAGTTCTATGATGTTGCCAAGGAAGCTAGGAAAGTCTTTGAACGTTTCAATATGCTAGGCTCATGTGTAGATGTTGTTGGTACACGAGAAAAGATGAACAAAACCGAACCTAATGGGGAGGAACCTAAGATAGCAATACCCTTTAAACTAGTAGCAATACATGATGCCATAGAAAAGAATCTTGATTGGATTGTTCCTTCAAACCCTTTTGATGAGAATAGTGAACCTAAGAGAATTGAGAGAGAATCCTCTAGAACTTATTTGGATGATATACCTTGCCTTGTTGAAAATATTTCTGATATTGATCTTAATGCTTCTTCATTTGAGAACACTTGATTCTTTCTTGCTTCTTATGCCTAACTTAAAGGCGTTACAGAAAAGTACTTATTGGGAGATAACCCAAAAGTTTTAGATGAGTCTTGGAAGTTATTACCTCTGTAATAACCGCTCCTTATCCTTTTTATTTGCTTTTTGTGCCAAGAGTAACCTCTAATGAGAGAGAAGTAATGATTGGGAAAGTTGTTGTCCCGAAACAGATTTCTGTGCTTCACCGTAAAAATTCGTGTAAAATCTCTGAACGTCTTTTTGAGGCATGAATTTTTGTGCTTCTGCCCCAGGTTGTTATATGACTTTAGTTAGTTCAACACTTTTTGATTTGAGAAACAGAAGGTCTTCTAAAAAATTCGTCTTTACCTGCTGGTCTGTTTTGATAGATTTCTGCCCTTTTCTACATTTGCTTCTTGTTGGTTCCTTTTTGAGTTCTTTTGGGGAATTGAGCTTTTTGAGGGAAGTGCTTCAGTAGCTAGTGTTCTAATGGAAGTTTATTGGTGTTGGAACTAAACCTTAAGACTTATTTATCTTGAGTGCACTAATGTTTCTAATAAAGATTGTGTGAAGTTTTGTATGAAGGAAAAAATTTCAGGTGTATGGAAGGAATGAGTAATGAGATGAAGGATGGACTAAAGCTCAAGCTTGGGGATGCCACATGTGTCACTCCAAGAAATCTCCAAGAAGTACAAGCGTCAAAGCTTGGGGATGCCCAAGGAATCCCCTTCTTCATCAATAAAAATCCCAGGTTCTTCCAAACGCTTCATTTTTATTGTTTCATGCACAGTTGTGTTGTTTTTGGAGCGTCTTCTTTTTCGTTTTTGTTTTGGTTTTTCATTTGCTTTGTTTGCTTAGTTTTCTGAATAAATTGATTGGACCCCCTCTTTCATACATTGGTTTGCAAATAGTTTGGTTTGGTTTGGAAAAGAGTAGGAAAGTTCATGCTTATGTGGTAAAAAGAGCTTGTTTTTGACTGTGGCCTATGCTTTGTCATGCCATGCTTGATATTGTTTTGGCTTTATACTTACTATTCTTTGTTGTAGCATGACTTGTTATAAACGATTGAGATTGCTTAATGTGCCTTGGATGAATCATGCGTTGTTTTAGCATATTAAAGCATAGTATAGTGGTATTCTCCTTTGATGCTTTATTAGGGTTGACTTGGCACATTCTCACACCATGTTATGACTATCTCAAGTCACCATAGCCTTTATGATCCTTTAGTTTTCAACTTGTAGTATCACTTTATGCTTTGATCAATGATGTTTTGTCGCTCTGCATGATTATGGCCATTATTGCTCTCTTAGTTTGTCGCTCCCAGTCTTTTGCTAGCCTCCACAACCAAGTATGAGTTCTACTCATGCATCCAACTCCCTAAACCAAGTTATTCCAAAGAGTCCACCATACGTACCTACTAGCTTATGCTATTCCAAGTATATTTATGCTTTTTGTTTACCTTCCAAATTAAACTTGTTATGAGAAAATTAGTGATTAAAGCTCTCACGAACTTGATGGCACACTTTACTTTTCTTGTCCTTAATAAACTTGAACCATTGTGTCGTCTATGTTGTATATGCTTGCACTTATTTGTTGGGAATTAGCAGAACCATGCTTTCATGGGGAAGGCTTTCAACATTGCACTTGGTACTTGAACCTAGTTGATATCATGCTCTTTTGTATATGGATGTCTGATACATTGCAAATGTATCTATAATTTTTGATGTTCCATGTTTGGTTTTATCCACTTTCTTGTGTTTGGTTCCAACTTTGGAGAACTTTTCATATGATTTCTTGGACTAACCTATTAACAAGAGCCACAGTGCCAGCTGCCTGTTTTCTGTTGTTTTTGGTTCCAGGAAAGTCAGAAAATGAATATTCTCGGAATTGGACGGGACAAAAGCCAAAGTGCCTATTTTTACGGATGTCATCAAGTGCCAGAATACGAGACGGAGAGGGGCCAGGGAGCCACCACACCACTTGGCCGCGCGGCCAGGCCTGGCCCGCGCCAGGGGGTGGTGTGGCCGCTCCCGGCACCCCCTCGGCCTCTCCTTCCGACTATATATTGCCTCGGGACGAAAACCCTGAGTACCCAATCAAAAATCCACGAAAGATTCTGTAGCCGCCGTCATCTCCATCCCTAGATCGGGAGGGATCTGAAGCTCTTCCCGGGACCCTGCCGGAGAGGGGAATTCACCCTGGAGGCCTTCTTCATCACCACGCAAGCCTCCGGTGTGATGCGTGAGTGGTTCATTCTTGGACTACGGATCCATGTAGTAGCTAGATGGCTGGTTCTCCTCCTTTGTGCTTTCATGTCTAGATCTTGTGAGCTCCGTTCATGATCAAGATCATCTATTTGTAATTATGCATGTTGTGTTTGCGGGGATCCGATGGATATTGAGATGCTATTTCAGATTGATTATTGATTGTATCATGTCTTTGTTATTTGTGATCTTGCATGATTTCCGTTGTTAGTAGCTATCTTGGCCAAGTAGATGCTAGCAACTCCAAGAGTTAGTATTTATGCTCGATAGTGGGTTCATGCCTCCGTAATCCGGGAAGTGATGAAATCTCTAAGGTACTAGATGTGCTGTTGCTACTAGGGAGAAAACAACAATCCTTTGTTCATAGAACAATCGTATTGTTTACTTTACACGCAATTCGTAAAGCAATAATCTGTTGCTTGCAACTTAATACTAGAGGGGGTTCGGATGATAACCTGAAGGTGGATTATTAGTCATAGATGTAGTTGGATGGCGGTCTATGTATTATGTTGTAATGCCCAATCGAATCTCAAAGGAGTTAAGATGATTAGTATATGCATGTATTGCTTTCTCAGTGTTTGTCAATTGCCCCGCTGTAATTTGTTCACCTAGCATGTTATCTATCTAAGGAGAGCCACTTCTAGTGAACTATGGATCCCGCTCCTTTTCTTTACATACAATCTACAAACTGTTTACTTCTTTGTGTTTACTTTCTCCAAACTTTTACTTCTTTCCATTCGATACGTTTAATCCTTTGTTTTCCGCAAAACACGGTGAGATTGACAACCTCATCGCAAGTTGGGGACAAAGCTCTGTGGTTGTGTTTTGTAGGTCTCCACGTTGCTACTAGCACCGGTAGTGCGCCCTACCAAAGCTCCGCTAGTAACACATTTGGGGTGTTTTCCTTGCTCCTACTGGTTCGATTAAACCTTGGTTTCATAACTGAGTGAAACTTGCTGCTGTGCTCATCATACCTTCCTCTTGGGGTTCCCAACGAGCTCTACATCAACCACGCACCAGCATTTTTCTGGGCGTCGTGCATTGAGCCATCAAGCATTTTTCTGGCGCCGTTGCCGGGGATCCGTAGAAGAAGAAACTCCCACGTCAACCACGCGCCATTTTTCAGGCGCCGTTGCCGGGGAGTCAAGGACATCTTCACAAGGGGAGTCCCTCATAACCAATCTCTTTACTTTGTTGTTTTTGTTTTGCTTAGTTTTCTTTTTCCTTTGTTTGCTTGTTTTGTTATTCAAAAACACAAAAAAAATAGTTTTACTAGTTTGCTTTCTTAGTTCAAAAACACAAAAAAAATTAGTTCCTATCTTGAGTTGCCACTATGTCTAGCCTTGATCCAATCACTATGTCACCCGAGAAAATGATTTTCACTTTTAAACAAGGAATTGAGGAAAGTTTTAAAAAGGCTTGGTCTAGAATCTCCGATCTACATGAAAAAAACTGAGCCTAAAATGACTCAAAGCTTGTTCCTTAGCAGTTTTTACCTTGGGATTGCTCTTTGCTATAGATATGCTTTAGATGTTGTTGTGGGAGGAGATTTCCTCCAATGTAATGAGGATGATGCTATTAATGCTATAAAGAAATTGATCCTCACTTACAACATGCCTAGCCAAACTGATATTTCTTTCGCAAAAATATTTGCTAGGTTGAACACTCTTGAGGCTAGCACTACTAGCTTAGAAAATTGCTATAACACGCTTAGGGAGCATCACAATTATGTTCCAATAAACTCTGAACCATCAAAGTGGTTCCCTACAGTAAAGATCAAGATAAACACTGAAACTTTTCAAGCTCGCTGTGATATCATGTCTGAATTTTCGCTCACTGAAGGAGGAAAAGAAATATCTCTTTCTAATAATACTACCATATTACCTCTTGGAATAGTTGAAGGAGTGTTTACAAAGATCCTTGGAAAAACGATTTCTATTGATTATCTTGTTATTGAATGTGCAGGAAAAGGACAAATTACACTTGGAAGGTCCCTATTAGAGCTCCTTGGAGCAATAATAGATGTGGGAAAGGGGACTATGCACCTTTCTTCTCCACCAAACAATCATATTTTCCTCAAGGTTAAGAATAAAAGTAAGAGACGTAAGGGCAAGAAATTTGGTTTTAATGCTTCTTCATTTGAGAACACTTGATTCTTTCTTTGCTTCTTATGCCTAACTTAAAAGCGTTAAAGAAAAGTACTTATTGGGAGATAACCCAAAAGTTTTAGATGAGTGTTGGAAGTTATTACTTCGGTAATAACCGCTCCTTATCCTTTTTATTTGCTTTTTGTGCCAAGAGTAACCTCTAATGAGAGAGAAGTAATGATTGGGAAAGTTGCTGTCCCGAAACAGATTTATGTGCTTCACCGTACAAATTCGTGTAAAATCTCTGAACGTCTTTTTGAGGCGTGAATTTTTGTGCTTCTTCCCCAGGTTGTTATCTAACTTTCATTAGTTTAACACTTTTTGATTTGAGCAACAGAAGGTCTTCGAAAATATTCGTATTTACCTGCTGGTCTGTTTTGACAGATTTCTGCCATTTTCTGCATTTGCTTCTTGTTGGTTCCTTTTTGAGTTCTTTTGGGGAATTGAGCTTTTTGAGGGAAGTGATACAGTAGCTAGTGTTCTAATGGAAGTTTATTTGGTGTTAGAACTGAACCTTAAGACTTATTTATCTTAAGTGCACTAATGTTGCTAATAAATATTGTGTGAAGTTTTGTTTGAAGGAAAATTTTCAGGTGTATGGAAGGAATGAGTAATGAGATGAAGGATGGACTAAAGCTCAAGCTTGGGGATGCCACGCGTGTCACCCCAAGAAATATCCAAGAAGTACAAGGGTCAAAGCTTGGGGATGCCCAAGGCATCCCCTTCTTCATCAATAAAAATCTCAAGTTTCTTTCAAACGCTTCATTTTTATTGTTTCATGCACAGTTATGTTGTTCTTGGAGCGTCTTCTTTTTTGTTTTTGTTTTGGTTTTTAGTTTGCTTGGTTTGCTTAGTTTTCTGAATAAATTGTTTGGACCCCCTCTTTCATACATTGGTTTGCAAATAGTTTGGTTTGGTTTGGAAAAGAGTAGGAAAGTTCATACTTATGTGGTAAAAAGAGCTTGTTTTTGACTGTGGCCTATGCTTTGTCATGCCATGCTTGATATTGTTTTGTCTTTATGCTTAGTATTCTTTGTTGTAGCATGACTTGTTATAAACAATTGAGATTGATTAATGTGCCTTGGATGAATCATGCGTTGTTTTAGCATATTAAAGCATAGTGTAGTGGTATTCTCCTTTGATGCTTTATTTGGGTTGACTTGGCACATGCTCACACCATGTTATGACTATCCAAAGTCACCATAGCCTTTATGATCCATTAGTTTTCAACTTGTAGTATCACTTTATGCTTTGATCAATGATGTTTTGTCGCTCTGCATGATTATGGCCATTATTTCTCTCTTAGTTTGTCGCTCCCAGTCTTTTGCTAGCCTCCACAACAAAGTATGAGTTCCACTCATGCATCCAACTCCCTAAACCAAGTTATTCCAAATAGTCCACCATACCTACCTACTAGCTTATGCTATTCCAAGTATATTCATGCTTTTGTTTACCTTCCAAATTAAACTTGTTATGAGAAAACTAGTGATTAAAGCTCTCACGAACTTGATGGCACACTTTACTTTTTGCATCTAATAAACTTGAACCATTGGGTCCTTCTTTGTTGCATATATGCTTGCACTTTATAAGTTGAAATTAGCAAAAAACCATGTTTCATGGGGAAGGCTTTCAACATTGCACTTGTATTTTGTACCCTGTTGATATCATGTTCTTTTGCTTACGGATCCCGGCGGTGTGAAATAAAAGTGGAACTTATAAGATCATGGAGTTTGTATGTGTATTAGAGAAACGCCTGGGCCGCTAGCCTAAGCCATGCCTAATCATGGTGGAAACTTGCAACATCACCATAATGAGCACTCTATGAAGCATCCTCAATAAAAACCTATGCAAATAGCAAATAAAAAGATCGCTGAGATGCTCATTGTCTACTTGCCTTGTCATTTTGATTATGGGAAAGCTCATGTATCATGTGCAAGGGGTATCCCGTTGGCGGTTCTTAATGATACACATATACTTACAATGACAAGAGCTTACTCGTGACTGAAGTTGAGTAGCATGAGGATCGGTCTTCGTAAGTAAGAGGCATGAGATTTCGGTTTATAACTTGTCAAGCATATCCTCTTAGTTGTGTCACTTTAACCTTAATCACCTTAAAGATGCTTATGATAGGGGCAATGAGAGCTGAAAGCTATAAGTACCATAATTTTTGGAAGCTCTTTATGAGACTTGAATCCCTACTTCCTTTTATAAAAAGGCCTTTGTTCCACCATTATATTGAGTCTCCATCTTCTACCTTTATGCACCTACTTTGAGAGCATAGTGGTCATTCTTAGTTCTATGTGCATTGTCCCAAGACTAGTTGATTGATGCATAACTTGATATTGCTTATTTTAAACTTTTGTATATAGTCACTCTTATGAACTTTGAAGGTGTCCTATACATTTATATTTGCTACTCTATGAGGGACAAGCTGAATACTATTATGCTATGTTTTCTTTATGTGAAACAAACAAACGTCTTGCAAAGCATTGTTATTCATGAATCTTTTGTTTGTGCCTTTTCATGTTGCATCATAGTTTCTTTGTCTTATTGCTAGAACTTTGTCTTTCATGTTATGATTGAAGTACTATGATCCCAGCTTTGAATGTTTTACAAATACTTTGATCAAGTCTTTGAGGGTGCATGTCACCTCAAAAATTATTCTTTCTTTTTATCACTTACCTACTCGAGGACGAGCAGGAGTTAAGCTTGGGGATGTTGATACATTACAAGTGTATTTATAATTTTTGATGTTCCATGCTTGGTTTTATCCACTTTCTTGTGTTTTGTCCACACTTTGTAGTACTTTTCATATGATTTCTTGGACTAACCTATTAACAAGAGCCATAGTGCCAGCAGCCTGTTTTCTGCTGTTTTTGGTTCCAGGAAAGTCAGAAAATGAATATTCTCGGAATTGGACGGGACAAAAGCCAAAGTGCCTATTTTTCCGGAAGTCATCAGATGCCAGAATACGAGAGGGGGAGGGGCCAGGGGGCACCACACCACTTGGTCATGCGGCCAGGCTTGGCCCGCGCCAGGGGGTGGTCTGGCCGCCCCAGGCACCCCCTCGGCCTCCCCTTCCGCCTATAAGATGCCCTCGGGACGAAAACCCTAAGTGCCCGATCAAAAATCCACGAAAGAGTCTGTAGCCGCCGTCATCTCCATCCCTAGATCGGAAGGGATCGGAAGCTCTTCCCAGCACCCTACCGGAGAGGGGAATTCACCCTAGAGGCCTTCTTCATCACCATGCAAGCCTCCGGTGTGATGCGTGAGTAGTTCATCCTTGGACTACAAATCCATGTAGTAGCTAGATGGTTGGTTCTCCTCCTTTGTGCTTTCATGTCTAGATCTTGTGAGCTCCGTTCATGATCAAGATCATCTATTTGTAATTCTGCATGTTGTGTTTGCGGGGATCCGATGGATATTGAGATGCTATTTCAGATTGATTGTTGATTCTATCATGTCTTTGTTATTTGTGATCTTGCATACTTTCCGTTGTTAGTAGCTATCTTGGCCAAGTAGATGCTAGAAACTCCAAGAGTTAGTATTTTTGCTCGATAGTCGGTTCATGCCTCTAGTAATCTGGGGAAGTGACAGAAATCTCTAAGGTACTAGATGTGCTGTTGCTACTAGGGAGAAAACAACAATCCTTTGTTCATAGAACAATCGTATTGTTTACTTTACATGCAGTTCGTAAAGCAATAATATGTTGCTTGCAACTTAATACTGGAAGGGGTTCGGATGATAACCTGAAGGTGGATTATTAGTCATAGATGCAGTTGGATCGCGGTCTATGTATAATGTTGTAATGCCCAATCAAGTCTCAAAGGAGTCAAGATGATTAGTATATGCATGTATTGCTTTCTCGATGTTTGTCAATTTCCCCGCTGTAATTTGTTCATCCGGCATGTTATCTATCTTAAGAAGAGCCACCTCTAGTGAACTATGGATCCCGGTCCTTTTTCTTTACATACAATCTATAAACTGTTTACTGCTTTGTGTTTACTTTCTGCAAACTATTACTTCTTTCCATTCGATACGTTTAATCCTTTGTTTTCCGCAAAACACGGTGAGATTGACAACCTCATCGCAAGTTGGGGACAAAGTTCTGTGGTTGTGTTGTGTAGGTCTCCACGTTGCTACTAGCACCGGTAGTGCGCCCTGCCAAGGCTCAGCTAGCAACACCTTTGGGGTATTTCCTTTCTCCTACTTGTTCGATTAAACCTTGGTTTCATAACTGAGGGAAACTTGCTGCTGTGCTCATCATACCTTCCTCTTGGGGTTCCCAACGAGCTCTACATCAACACCGCACCAGCATTTTTCTGGCACCGTACACTGAGCCATCATGCCTCTTTGGTCTGCTGGCTACTGCATATATGCAATACTTGAGCTTTAAGCCATTGTTCTGGCTGCTGTGGTACCTCCTTGGAGGATGCACATGAACTAGATCATATATATATCCTTGCTATAACATTGCTGGTCAGAGGTTTGTACTTTCCTTAGCCAGTGATATCTTAATTTGAGGCTTAAGCTTTGGTAAAAGCAAATTATGAATGGATTCTTACTTGAGGTTTTGAGAAAGGGTTTGTTTTATAGAACTTTCCTACAATGAAACAACCTACATACTTGATTCCTAGAACATCTGTTAGGAAAATGATGTCGTAAGATAAAGTAGTGGATTTTGTTAGTGTAGATGTCACTGTGGAGCCTCAAATTTGAGTGTGCATAATGGTTATCTAACTAACATGATTTGCTGCACTCCAGTACTTGTATAAATGGAAATGGAACCATTTACTTGAAATGACTTATAGGTGGCTAATGATCTGAAATTCTCTTGCCAGTGATGCAAAAGGCTAAGGCATTGGTATAAATAAGAATAGGGTTGGTACTTGAAGTCTTGTGTTAAATCCCTTAGTGGCTTCTGCTGCCATTAGATCTGCTGTTGTGGTGCCTCCCATATGGAGTGTGCACAACAGTAGATCAAAACAGCATGACTTGTTGTGATCACCCCTGCCAAGGATGCATAGACTGAGGCCATTTTATGGATAAAGGACATATACTCCCTCCGTCCCAAAATAAGTGACGTGGGTTTGTCTAGATTCGGATATATCTAGACACGTTTTAGTATATAGGTACATGCGAATCTAGACAAACTCAAGTCACTTATTTTGGGACGGAGGGAGTACTTGTTTGTTGCTTTAATTCTCTGTGATGAGCTTTGCATGGCATCTCCATGCAAGACTGAGAGAATCTCCCCCATCCAATCCTCCTAGATAAAATCTAGTTGAGGGTTGATGGAATTGGTGGTTGTGTATTATTTCCTTGGTATTCCTAGATCTTTATGCAAAATATAAGAACTTATATAGCATGATCTATCGATTAATTCTGATGAATTTTTACCTGCTATTGGTGAGTGATTTTATAGACTGTTGGAGATCTTGGCCAATTACAAATGCTTCTTGAGTATCCAGCCTTTCATGTCATCATGCTTGATCTCAATCTCTTCTTTGCTTGACTTGTTGCTGAACTGTTTTAGTTCTTGATGGTATCTCCTTCTCCTGGTACTATAAACTAGCTCATACTTGAGTTGTTGGGTGGTGGATTTGATCAATGTGGTTTTGAAAGAAAACTGATAAGAACCAGTGATTTCTTTATGGGGTTCTAGAGATGGCTGTGTACTTGAGAAGTTAGAATGTGCTCCCTGGTGATTGTGCTACCGCAGAGTGTTCTCTTTTGAGTGCGTGTACTATTGCTGCTGTTTGGACAACACATCACATGCATTTAGGTGACTAAGCTACCTTTCTGTTTGGTCTGGTTGTGGATCAGATCAAGTGAACCCAGATATTTCTTGGGGATTTTTACTTATTGCCTTTTACTGTTTTGGTGAACTTGCCCCATTAGCCAATGAGGTTGCACTGAGGCAAAGTAGACTGATAAGAATAGTTTACTACAACTTGGTGAAATGAAGTGTGGTGAGTGACCAACAAAGTGGTACTCTACTGCTATGGTTGTGTTCTTATCCTCCCTTGTGGAGGTCTTGTGTTGACAGCACACAAGCATGCAATGACTGAGCTGCTGTCAAGTGGGCTCCATAGGGTGCAAGTTTCAACCTTTAACTCATGTGCCTGTGGATCAGCTTGAGTGAACATATATCTTTCTCAACCTTTGGCTTATTTCTTTGATTTTCTAAATGAGGGTTTTTTGCTACTAAGCTAATGATTCACAAGTCTGAGGCATATAACATGATAAGATCAGATCCTATGTGGCCCATTTAACCCATACTCAATGATGAACTTAGCATAGCAACACTATGCCAGACTGAGAGTAGCATTAATCTAAACAATTCCCTTTATTTTATTCTTTTACTTTTGCTTTGTTATCTTTTGTGTTGTGTTGCAGGAATCAGAGTGAGGAATGAAGACACTAGATGAAAGAATAGTTAGATATTAGTCTAGGGTTTTATTTCATTACCTTTGTAATCTTTTATTTTGACTTCTATACTGACATTGTAATAAGTGTTTGTTTAATAAAGTTCTTTTGATTGTGTGACAATTGTTTCTGTATCATTTCCTTACTTATTTACTGTAAACACAATGTAATAGGTGTATTCCTGTAATAAGGAATTCTCTTGTTTATTTCCTTTTCTATTACTCGTGTAATTACTTAAATGCAATTTACTTTTATTCTTTTGTTATAAAAGAACAAGGTACTACTTCATGTCTTCTTATTAATAAAGAATTATTTTATATTATTATTCTAATCATTTCTTTTTACTGGTTTAAAGTATGATTATTCCTGAATTTCTAAATTCAAATATGGATTTAATTTGGAAATTCAAAGTAAGTTCAAATTCTACCGCTCCAAAGCAAAGATACAGTAGAGGTCCCGCCGAAGTCTATCGCACTTGCCTAGATGTTTCCCTCAGGACAAGAGAGACTCCGATTCCTCACCGGCTTATTTAGTTTTGCGCGAAAATTCCCCGGATTTTCTATGCATCAGTGCAATGCACACACCTTATCTCAGCTTATTTCTAAGCTCTAATGCTGGGATGTTACAGTACAACGTCCGGAATAAAGAGTGGGCTAAAATCAGGAAGAGGGTAAAACATATGAAACTATCAGTACCTGCATTCTAAAATAGGTGACATTATATTATGTCACATGGTATTTTTAAAATTTTCATAATAACTATTAAGTGCAAATTAAAAATACTTTAAATAATAACTACATATGAGACCTTTTACCCATCGATATAGAATCTTCCGATTAATAAAATTCCACATTTCTATTATATTAGAATATGATTTATTTCATAAGAAGCGATACGCTAAAGGTAATGCCCTAGCATTTGCGAGGGTCACCTTGCTAGTGTATAAAGAATAGTAAGGTATCGACTGCAATCCTAGATCTATCTAAGGGGGTACCATTTAACATTGCTTCTTAAATAAGATATTTTGTAATGCACATGGACCCTTGCTTCTATTATATTTGAGCCTTGATGGGGTCCAATGATAATCTTCCCAATTAACCTTCTCAAAAACAATCTTAGGAGAAAAATATTTTCTACTTTCTAAGTTCTCTATTTTCTATTTGCAGTTGGAACATTTCCCCCGAGTCGCACCCTAGGACGACTTCGTGGGTGATACACGCGCCACCAGAAGAGCTCACCACCGCCGGCTCCCCTCGTCGTCGCTATCGCCGGCCCTTTCCATGGTGGCGGCGAGCCCAGTCGCCGAAGGTGGTCTGGGTGTGGTGGGCGATGGAGATGTTGGCTGATGTGGCTGGGGCGGCAACGGTCGGCGTGTTGACACGCAGCGAACAGGATGGCATCCCTGGTCGGGGTGGTGGCAGAGGCATGCCTCCTAGTGGCGGAGGGCAAGGGCTCGGGATGGTCGGGCTGGGGTTAGAACCCTAGATCGATCTTGATTTTGGCGGTCCTCTCAGATGTGGTCTCCATGCCCTGTTTGTTGTGGCCGTCGTCGATGGAGGGTCGTCCCTGCTTACCGATGCCTTCCGCACTGCTGGTTAGCCCACAAGCTACTGGTGGAGATTTTCGAGCGGCTGTTTACTGGGTGCCGGCGGGAGGCATGGGGGCTACTGTCTCGGCTGGAATAATGGTGGCCGTCCTAGGGTTCCTCCCACGCCAAGACGAATATTTGCTTGATGCCTTCCCTCGTTGATCTGGACGGAGTGTAGAGTTACGGAAGGTTCCACTGGCGAACTCCTGTGGGGGAATCATGCCTGGAAATTGCTGGATGGATGGGATTCGGTCACACGCAACCGTGTTTTTTCTTACCATTTGGTTTCATAGGGAGCGAGGCGAAGCTCTGTAGTATGTTGCCATTGTGGGGCATATCTTTAGTTCCATGGTGAAGTCAGTGTGCGGAGAATTTCATGGAAGCCAAGATCTGAGGACTAGTAATGGTGGTTCGAGTCCTAGTGGTGATGAGGAATTGGCTTGGTGATTCATGATTGTAGCAGCGGCATCAGAGAGCGGGCGTGATTGCATAGGAGAAGTTCAGTGTCGATGAAAACCCAAGGTCTAATCTTAATTGGTTGTGCCTGGGAATAGCCTTGTTGAAGGCATTGTTTTAAGAGCGTGGATTTTTTTCTCCAGCGTGAAAACCTATGGTATATGATCGGGAGACGATGGTGTTTGTGCACTGTTTCCTTTTTAAAAGCGTCGCTATTGGAGAGATTGGACTTTTGGTGCTATCTTGATGGTGTTTGCACTGTTGCTACAAAGAATGGGTCACTGTAGCGGGACTTTTCTTTTCTATAATTCTTCTTTTTTGGGTTATGTGCATCCGTAATGCCATTAGGGCACTACGTTGTTGCAGAGGTTAGATGTAATTGTTATCTTTGTGATATTAATATATACCTTATTGAAAAAAAAGGTCTCTAAAAATTTCTAGAAGCACAAGGGTTAGTAAGCAAAAAAAATCCTCAAGAGAACATGGTTCTCAACCTAAGAACCATATTTAAGTTGACAAACTATTTCAATAGTGCATGATACTCTTTCATTTAATAAAGTGCACTTGAGACGAACACAAATTTGTGTGCAGTTCATGTTTAGAATATTTTTGTTAAGCCTAGCAAACATGACTCCCATGTAAGAGGCGAAACTACAACGAAATTACTAAGAGATTCGAGTTGTAAGATTTTACTGAACACCTAAAGGAACCAAGTGGAATGTGCATTGTGTTATAGGTTGGGACCATACTTTATAAGTTACTAGGAAAATTGTCATGTCCGTGCGTTGCACCGAATGAAAAAAGATACTTTGTAAAAACTAAATATTTTTATTAATTTTTTTAGGCCCTTATGAATTTCACTACTCAAATCAGTTTTTGTTAAAGGGACTAAGCGAATTTCTCATCTAAATTCACTTGAGTAAACCTCGTACCCGACTTCTTTTGTGGAGGTCGTGCTTGTCGGGTTCAGGGCTGCGCTAGGTCGCGGTCGTCGTCGATCTGCTCGGAGTGTACCAAACTGGTTCAAAATCTGATTCATGCAGTGATATATGATCCTGCAGTAACTATTCATGGAATCGATCTACAAACCTTGTTTTTTCAATAAAAATATATTTATCAATAATTAGAAACCTGTTTGAATGGGAAAAAAACTTACCAGCAATTGTTAACTTGTGCCGAGCACTAACGTAAGGAGCATATCATTGGGAATTTGCAATTATGTATCACAACGCTACGTGCTCTACACTATCTGTCAACATCAAGGATTTTGAGCCTCCTGCAGATGTACTGCTCCACGAGTAGACCACCAGCAGCTTGCAATAATCCCATGTAGAGGGAGTATAAAATTTAGAATAATGCCTGCAAGGAACAACGAAAAAATATAATACCGGATGAGATATGCGTCGGATGAAGTAGATTATATATGTACTAGATGAATGCCCGTGCGTTGCTACGGACCGTCATTGTTCCTGTCCTTCCCTTCCTTTTGGTTTCGAAATTCCTCCCTCCTTGTATGCAGTCTATTCTTTGTTTGGCTTGTCAGTTCTTCTACTCTAGCATGACCCACCATGTATCTCCAAAACCGGTGTCCATATCATTGTGTGGTCTCCACGGTCTTATACCATGCGGAGGAGGACTTTGAATATTGAACTTAAGAAATTGAAAGCCAATTCAAATAAAGGGATTAACAAACCTAGAGCAACGGGGCAGGCAACAAAACATTCATTCCTAGTTTCATTGAAGTATAAATCTGTAAGAGACAACGAACTAAGCAATGTCTCCCCGAAGAGGACTCGAGCACATTTGTAGAGTTGAGACAAACATCTATCCTTTCTCGACTGTAGTACCAACACTCTGAAGCCTCCTTTTCCAGGTCTAACTTCCCCCGCCTCGACAATTTCCTAGCTCTTGTCTTCCAACTGCATGTCAGGCGGAATCTCTTGCTATAAGATTTTCTGAAGTAAGGAAGACAAAATAAACAACTTGGCTCATAATTGACCTATGTAGTACTATGTCAATTCACAGGAATCCGTCGCACAAACTACAATTGTGTGCCATCAAGAGTAGTAACATAAGCGCCCACGTGCATTGAAAATGTGTATTTCCCTAATTGTTTCTTTTAATTAAAGCCATCAGGAGAATAATACAGTTATACAGAGGACTGAAGAAGCTGGTCATTTATCTTCTGACCCAGATAATATTGCTCCGGTCTACTTCCATTGCGTAAAAATACGATCCTTGTAGCAACTAACAAAGAGTGTGAATGGTCAACAATATCCCAAGTGCTGCAAGACTTGCACTAACACGTTTGCTAAGAGTATTGAATAGTGAGGCTACCACAGTTCAGAATGATGTACTCCCTTCGTTCAGAAATATAAGACATTTTAGCTTTGTGGAATGAATGTATCTAGACGTTTTTTAGTATATAGGTTCACTCCGAACCATTATAAACCTATACACTAAAATATGTCTAGATATATTCGATTCACAAAGCTAAAACGTCTTATATTTATGAACGGAGGGAGTAGTCATCTAATTATAAGAGGTCAACATATGATTAGACCTGATAAGCCTGGTGTGGTTATAGTCGTGTGTTCATATCCTCACAAATGATTGGAACACGAATGTAAGTTGTATACACTACTTTTGTCCCACAATATAAGACGTTTTAAAAAGCTATTTTAGCATACCAAAACAATTTTAAATTTACGACCAGAAGAAGAAATGTGAATATGTACTCTGCAGCTTTGATATGGTTATATCCAAGGATGCAAGGCTGCAATCACAAGAGGTGAATTGCAATTCGAAATTCCAAATATAATTGTTTAAGTTGAGAAAGTGAAAAAGTACCAATAATGCAGTCTGAAATCTATGTTCACCAAGACTGTAAAATAAAGTATTCATTGCTCTTCCGACAATGTCAAACTGAAGAGAACAGTAATGCACAACAATGGTTGAACTTATACACTACTCATAGAACATTTGTGAGGCAGTAGTGTGCTATCATGTAGGATTGCTCCGAGTGTGAATTTGAAGTACAGAGCAAGTGTAATATGTCCGAACAACATTTGCAAAATTAATCATAGATCCTCCAATGAAATTCCTCACCAAAAGGCATCATATATCACCTGATAACGGAAAACTGGCTGGTGATGTGTAACTGCTCACCACAGCCACACGAATCAAGGGAGTAGCAGTCGACCTTGGGTAGGAGGAGGGGACGCGGCCTTCTGGCTCCAGCGGCTGAGGAAGGCCATGGCCACGCGCCATTCCAGGCCTCTGTGACCCCGCCGCCCTCTCTTCTTCCTTAATGCCATGGCGCCCGTCTCCATCCTTCCCATCGCCACTGTGTGCTCTCCTTCGTCTCGCCGTGCTGCCACTCATCCTGGACCCAAGAGCTCGCCAAACGTTTTCTGCTTCTCACCCCTGACGCTCGCGACTGCGTTGCCCCTGCCGTACTCTGGCCGCAAGGCCGCCACTACCGCAGGTCTTCGCCGGGCTGATGCCTCTATTCCTATTGTCCATGGCCTCGACCATGCCGCCTCTTGCCTCACATCGCTGGCCACCGACCTCCCTCTGCTTTGTCTCCCTGCAGGAAAAAGATCGTCCATGGCTTTGTGGTCACTGTTGCCTGCGGCAGATGGAGCAGGAGGGGCGAGGGAGATAGTGTAGAGGAAGGAGAGCAGCGCGGCGGCGCGGCACAGAAGGGGATGGCGCAGCCGAGTAGGGGAGGCAGGGGAATGACGGCGCAGGCAGACGGCGAAC
This sequence comes from Avena insularis, assembly GCA_023614405.1. Lineage (NCBI taxonomy): Eukaryota > Viridiplantae > Streptophyta > Magnoliopsida > Poales > Poaceae > Avena > Avena insularis. Next base: position 454,431,459 of record CM042693.1, on the reverse strand, counting down.
ATGGGGACGCAGCGGGCGGCGCTGGAAGATGAGGGAGGGGAGGAGATAAGGTTGGGTGGTATTGTATCACTGAGCGGTGGTAGTGAGGGTAATTTTTCTGAACCATTGAGCGTAAAACGGTCTAACGAAAATTCGGACGGAAATTATGTGCCAGACGAACCTACCGCTGGACTTATTATAGATAGATAGATAGATAGATAGATAGATAAATTTAGGGATGCCGGACGTTGTGAAGACTGAAGATACAAGACATGCTGCTGATTGATTTATACGTGCATAGCTAAGCAGTCTATCTAGCAGGTGGATCATAAGACGGTAGTTAGCTGATCTAATACAGGCATGTGGGGTGAAGTATGTACCATGGAAAACGAAGATGGAACAAGCACCGGACGGGGAGACGACATAGTTGGCGATGGTCAACTACAAGTTGGAGAGGACAGTGTCCTGAAGACAAGTGACGGCGAGAACATTGTAGAGGAGGACGGCGACGTGGCGCTGCTAAACGGAGGGTCCTGAAGACAAGTGACGGCGAGGACATTGTAGAGGAGGACGGCGACGTGGCGCTGCTGAACGTAGGCGAGCACGCTACAGTATGCAGGATGTAGGGCTGGTGACATGGCCTAGAGCCGTCTGCAGCACCTGGGAGGCAGTGCAGGCGGCGATTAGAAGCAAGCAGAGGACGTGCTTGACGATAGAGCAGATCGGAGTAGAGATCACGTCAACGGAGGAATACAATGCGGGCTACAAACCTAGATCGGTCTGTAATTTGGCAAGAGAGGAGCGGAGGAGAGAGGTGTGCTCATGTTTTTAACAGGTACCTTACCGGTGGCATTGTTGCGCAATTTGGTGTCTGGTGGAAGGGCAAAGCGGTCTAGAAAAGTGTTGGACCGGGAGAAACAATCCGTCTTTATTATTAGACTAGCAAAATGCCCGCGCGTTGCAGCGGAAGAAGTTAGTCGTTATTGTGTCGGTAGTGAGGTTTTTTAAATCAGTGGGACGTCGCAGCATAGATAGTTTTTTACTCGCTCAGTGACATCCGCTTCTCGATCAATTGATTATTCTAATTCGTAAACAAAATATTTTCTTTCTCCAAACCCCCTCTTCCTCTTTCTTGGCGGGCTTCCCTTTCATCTCCTCGTTGTCTACTTTAACAAAGAAGCCATCAATACACAATCATACATATGTTTGGCTCTTAAAATATCTTGCTAAAACCTATTTTAATTCTACGGTACTTCTCTCTTTTATATTTGTCTAAAACTATTTAGGAAAATATATTTATTTTAGAAAATAAAAATAAAACTATTTATAAAAACACCTGGGATGCAGCCCAGCCCAGCCCACCGCTAAAAACCTAGACCCTAACCCCACTTTGATCCCTTCACTTCACCACACCACATGCCGCCACCCCTACCGAACACTTCCAAACACGTATCCCACCAACCGGTCTCTCTTCAACATCAAGCTCGCAAGGATGGATCTGAGATCGCGCCGCTCAAGCCTCCTCCTCCCCGGCTCGCATGACCCTTCAGCCGGTGACGAGCTCCTCTAACGAAGGCTGCGTGTGCCGACTCGAGAGAGCTCGCCCGCTTCGTCCTCGGCGGAAAGCTCTCTCTGGGCACCCTCGCCGAGGCCACCGCCGTCTGAGCGGAAGCTCCTCTCTGGCCAACCCGCCCCCCCTGTGCAGAGGGATGCTTTATCCTCGCCTCCCTCCGCCGGCCGTCGTCGTCGTCGTGGGATATTCCGCCTGTGCTCCTTCTTCCCGCGGCAAGCACACGCAACGTCATCTTTTCTTGGCTGCCCGTGCACGATCCCCATCTTCCCGGCGTCGGCCTGTCGCCATTCCATTATTCATCTGGCTATCAGTTTCTTTCTCGTTTTCCCAGGCATCATCAAATTTCAGAGGAGGCTTGTTGATTCTGGGCAATCTACAAAGTATATAAATTGGTGTATCTTGCTTTAATGTAGCGATGTGGGACTATTCTATCGGGTAAGCGATGCGGTAGACAAAAATCAGGCAAACACGACAGATTCTCGAACGACCATAGTTATGAGCGGACAAGACGACCCTTTTTTTCTGTTTTTGTGGTGTACTATGTAAGGCGTATCCGGGATTTTTCCCTTACAGGTGGTATAAAGGGTAATTTAGTGCCTGGTGGAAGGGTAAAAGGGTCCAAAAAAATGTTGGACCGGGAGAAACAATCCGTCCTTTATTATTATGTATAGACTAGCACAAAGCCCATGCGTTGCACCGCAAAGACCGATCCAATTTGCATGAAGAATTTTCTATTTTGCCTCGTGCCATCGCTCTCTGGCTTGACAATTTCCTTATATTGGCCAAACCTATTCACACCGGTTACGGAATTAGACCACCACTTAAAAATTATTTTCACTATCTATATTGACCTATATTGACGTGATTTGTAGAAAAATATTCCACAGTAAAAATTGCGTTATTTTTCTATTGTGCATCATCATGACATCATGCATATTTTGCCTCTATATATTTTTGCGAAAAACCTATTTTATTTTCTACATTAGTTCCCTCTTTTAATGTTAAATTAAAAAACTCAGATTTTTTCTAAATATTTTATTAGTCTCAAAACTATTTATAAAAGTCTTTTAAAACAAATAAATAAATAAAACAGTTTTATAAAAACTAGAGAGGCAGCCACCAGCCAGGCCCAAAGGGTGGAGTCCACCTACCACCCCAGGGCCCAATCAACCAACACCCCACCCTGACCCGACCCCGGAACCAGACCACCAGACCCGGCCGCACTCTAAAACCACAACCATCGCACGCACCCAACACACAAATCCACACCACACCGTCCTGGAGGCTGGAGGACACGCACGCACTACTGAACGCACAACACCACGAGAACGCACGCGTTCCTGCACTGACCCTGCACGGGACACCGTGTCCATCGGCGTGTCCATCAACTACCAACGCGTCCTGCTCCCCGCGCCGCGAGAGATCCCCCTCCTGCCCGCCTGCGCGATTCCCTCATGCCGCCCCCCTCTGAGTGCCGCCGCCATGGCCTCAAAAGCCTGTCGTTGCCGGCCATCCTCGGCCCTACCCGGCAACCACGCGCCGCCTCTACTCCATTCCATCTGTGACGTCGAGGGCGCCCCGCCGTGCGCGTCTGCCTCCCAGACCGCCATGGTGCCGCACCTCTGCGCGAGCCCGCCTCCCTGCTGCCCAGCGCCTCAATCCAACCTCGCCGACGACCTTCTGCGGACCTACCTTGACATGGACTGGCCAAGGACGCCCCCATCAAAGCTTCCTCGTGCTAGCTCTGCAGCAAGTCATCCGCCTCCTATCCCTGCCATTGCTGTTCCATTGTATTTCATTAAGATCGTGTTGCTTGGCTTGTTGGTAGTCAATCTGTTAGGCATATAAACTGGTATATTTTTGTTTAAGAGAGCGAGGTGGTACTTTACAATTAACGCCCCTCGGCAAGGAAATCGAGCCAAACAGCTAGAAAGCTAAGTTGGTCAAATGATTGGGCCTATGGACCATCGTAGCTCCCACAAAAGGATCAAACTGAGCCCAAGTCCAGGTGACGCGATGCGTGCAAGCGGAACAGAAACTTTTTGTTGACTTTTGGTGGCATAGGTGGATAATTGTTTTCAATTTTGTAGAGGTAAACCGTTTAAAAAAAGTTCGACCGGAAGAAACAATCCGTCCTTCTTTATTATTATTATTATTATTAGATATAGATTGAACAAGTTCCAAGTCCAGGTAGAAGAGAACAAAAAGGAAACGAACAACTGAGCTCCCATACCCAAAGCTCAGAAACACAACGAATCACATTTAATACTCCCTCTATCCGGATATAAGTGATTTGGATTTATCTAGATTTATTCGTAAGTATATATGTCTAGATTTGTACGAATCTAGACAAATATAAATCACTTATGTCTGGACGGATGTAGTAGACAGTTTCAGATTCTTGTAGTGGTACTGAATGCATCGTGGTGCTTTATTCACCACATTTGTAAGCTTCAATCCGACGGCCACATATTCTATCAATTGAGTCTATATGAGGAACACACACCCCTCTCTCTCTCTCACAGTCAGTACGATATTTGTTGCAGTCGTATAAATAGTGATTAGTTAAGCGCTTAGAGTTACGAAACACAATTGGCCCACCAGCCTTTTCATGTTAATATATACTCCCTCCATTTCAAAATATAAGATATTTTATCTTTGTCAAAGGAGTGTATCTAGACCCCTTTTAGTGTATATGTTCACTCCAAACCTACATGAATCTACACACTAAAAGGGGTCTAGATATACTCCTTTCACAAAGCTAAAATATTTTACATTTTAAAACGGAGGGAGTAGTCCAGTAAACTTGTACATGGGGATTACATGAGATATACAGAAGACGCACTTCTTAAACCTACATCGACTCTTTCACTGTAGTTGTTAAAACTTATCGTATAAGATCTTATTATAGTAGACAAACGATAAGTCATCGTGCTAAGGACCAAAGGATTGTGGCGAGATCCTCAAAGCAAGTCATAGCTTTGATATTTTCATACGCACGACGGATCTCCCCAGTGGTTTCAAGCGGCGTCGGATGGCGGGACTCATTGGCATGGTGTCGAGGGGTCTCGATTCCCGACGCGCGGGGTGGTGGAGCTGTTTGGCATCATGGTGGCGTTGATGACATGCCTCACAAGATCATTGTATTGATTTCTGCTGAAGATGGGTATGCAGAAGACGGTGGCAGCGAGAACTTATATAGTGTGTATGCTGGTACACGTTGATGGTCTGTCGGACCGGTTATGCCACTTGCTCGCCGTTGGGCGACTTGTCGAGGCCTTCGGTTTTTAGGTGATGTGCGTTGGTGTGATGCGCACCCGTTCACCATGTTTGTGGGAGTAGCGACTTGTTGCTAGTTTGGTGGATTCATTCTGATCTTTGTAATTTATCTCGTGAGGTGTTGTGAATAATCTAATAAAAATACTATGTGCATCTCTTGGATGCAGAGACAGGGTCATCATCCCCCATTTCGAGAAAAAAATCTTTGACATTTTCATTAACTTTTGGCCTCGTTTCCTAGTAGGTCTAGTTTCTGCGTCGATGGCATTGGGTGTGCACCAAGTTCTTCGCCAATGTTGCCTTCACATACCATTCAGTTCCCCTTCCACTTTCTAAAAGATCTCATAGAAAATGAACTCTCGGTCTTTCAAATGACACTAATTGACTACTCCCTCCGACCATAAATAAGTGTCATTCTGACCTTTGTCCTAAGTTAAACTTCATAAATTTGATTAGTTTATAGGAAAACTTAGCAATTTTTATGAGACTAAATGTAGTTTCATAATATACCGGTCTGATATCACATACGTTGCTACATTTTTAAAAAGTTCGTCAAATTTTAAAAGTTTGACTTAAAACTATAGCTAGAAGTGCAGGGTTCCGCGTATAAAAACAATAAATTTTACTCTACGCTCCTGAACCCCTGAAGCTGCCAGGACCTATCTATTAGTAATACAGTAACGGGAGGGAATTTTCGCAAACTTAGCCTCGAAGACCAAAAAGCGTTGTCAACGCTCAGGAGAGCGTGGTAGATGTAGACGAGCTGAAGCCGATCTCAAGGTCGTGATGAAGTCCTTGCGCTCCTTGGCTCCAACGACTTGAGTGCCTCAAGTGTGACACCTCGCGGGGAGTTACACACGTCCGGTGCCTGACGATGACTCCCGCTTCCCCGATCCAGCAATAGTTGCGGAAGTAGAGCTCCCGGATCTGAATCCCAGCAGACGACGGGCCTCACATGGTGAAGATGTCTCGCCATCGCAGTCCAGACTTGGGACACGGTCACGAGAGAGAGAGAGGGGGAGAGAGAAAATATCAATTAAAGGTCCTCCCAAAAGTGGGGAGACCTTTATTGATTATTGGTGTATTTATCTTGGCCAAATACCCCACTATATATAGGGGAAGGAGGGGGTACACCCTCCCTCAAAGTCTCGGGGTGGGACTAAAGGAGAGGAGGGGGTGGGGAGGCCGCCGGCCAGCCCCTAGTGGGCCCCGCGCGGGAGGCTAGGCCCAGCCGGCCAGCCCCCTTGCCCCTTCTCCCTCTCTCCTTTCTCTAATGGGCCCTCTCCCTCCGGAAATTGGCCCATTAAGACTTTTTTGACCTTTAATTGATTTTCTCTTTATTAAATAATTATGAATAAATGATTAAATCAATATTTAACATTCATTCACATATTATTCAACCTCCGTGGCTATGGAACACCTTCCACCTCCACTTCGGACATCCTCCGGACTTACCGAAACCCTTCCGGTTTTCTCTCTACAACTCTTCGGTGATTCCACCGATCCTATAAACACTCTCTAAGCATCATCAAGCCCTTAAGCGTGATACCCCACGGTTCGGGAACACTCCAGACATGGTCGGGACACTCCCGCACCAATGATCGACAGAGGGACCTGGATGGCCATGTGACCCCTGTGCGTTCCACGAAGATCTTTCGTCGTTTGAACCGGGACAGTCGTGTCTTATTCCCTTTGTCACTCGATACTTGCATTGCCCGAGATCTGATCAATGACATCACCATGTCGTGTTCAATCTCGTTACTGAACAATGCTACTTGACTCGTTCCGACAAGTGATATCCCCGTGATCAAATCACATACTACACAACTATTGGATATAATTTCTCCGAGTGGGCCCTTGAGTATCTTCCCGTCACATGGACGGGCAAATCCCGCTCTTGACATATATTGCCTCTACGGTTTCCTCCGAGTACCTGAACACACCTTTATAACCACCGTATTACCAGATGGCGTTTGATGCTATCTAAGCACGCTCGGGAGACAGTGATTGATATAGCCTCATGGTCTAAGGAATAGTCTACGAGGATCCATTTCTAATCATCGTAACTTGAACTTCGTGACATGATCGGGTCATGATGTTTAGGTTAGGTATTGGTTCATCATCTCATTCTCAGAATGAGATGACCTCATTTCCAACTGGCATAAATGCCACATGATCAGGAAACATGATCATCCGTTGACCAATGAATCAGTGACTAGAGTTTCATTGGGAACCTCTAGTTGTTTGTATATCACACGTGTATTGATGTTTCCACTCAATACAGTTATAGCATGATATAAAACTTAATCATAAACTATATGAAATATGATAATAGTCCTTAGTACTATTTGTCTCTAGGGCATATTTCCAACAGTCTCCCACTTGCACTAGAGTACAAATACACTAGCTGCATTTGTCCTCAATCATTGGCACCATATATCCGGTACCCTGAACATGCTTGCTCATGGAAGAGGTTGAGTCTTGGGTCTGTACTTTATAGTCCCAAATACTTTGCAACTTACTAATGTCACCTAGATTGACATTAATACTTTATCATCTCATGATAGCATCTGTGTGTATGCATCGTCGCTATGGCAGCAGAATGAGGCCTGATTCTAGGAGCCTACAGTGACGTTAGATCAACCTCGAGGGCTTTCTCATGGGCACTGTGCCCTGGGACACATCATTCTACGTTAAAAGAGAACTAGCCCTGCCATAACATTATACAACACTTTAGATGGTACCCTTATCTATTATAAATGTATTCATCGAAACTCCCATGCACTCTGTGCAACTTTCGATGTCTTTGTTCACCTCGCTTCCTACTTGACTTTAATCGGTATATACGGGAGTTTCCAACATATTCCCTTATAACATAACCCTTTATGTTTTAAGATATGTCATCCTTTATGGATTTGGAAAACATATCCACAGTTCTCTACTAGACACTGCGGACAAAACTCAGCTCAATGTTCTATGATTCGAACTTAATCACTTTCAAACGTTCCTTATTTGGATCACATATTATGCTAAGTTATCATCATGGTTTACTAAGATATAACCTATGTCTCAACATAGTGGATGACGATCATCCTTTTCTTTCTTTCAACCATCGATGTTAAACTTAATACTATTCCTAATTTGAGTTATTAAGGATTAGTTCCTTAATTAACTTCTATTTTGAAACACTTCTCAGAACCCCTTAAGGAATACTACATAATATCATAATACACCTATTATCAACTTCTACATCTTTTAAATCATTATTTATAAGTATTTGCACTTTCATCCTTAACATACTTAAGAATCACTCCTATAAGCTCCCACTCAAAAATATGTCAATCACATATTGTTTCAGGAAGACTTTCATAGCTCCCACTCAATTTTATGAAAATTGCATATCCACTCACTATTTTGAACAACTTCAAAATCCTTTGATCAAATATCAAATTTGGAGTTTTACTATGAGATACTAGTACTTCTACTAGTTTCAAATCCACTAGACATTTAGTACATTTGAATCAAATTCATTTGAATTTGTCCAATACTTGACAAATTGTGCTTGTGTCATTCACCCCTTTTCCACTATGGCTTTGCAGTCATTTGGAAAAATTCTAAGTAACCCCTTTTACTTGTGAGATTCAGCAACTAATTGCTTTCTAATCTCAAGGGAATTTTGCTTTGGGATTTCTCATAATTTTAGTTTACCATTATTTCCTTAGTAGTTCGTAGGTATGTCATATTCCAAGAATCATGACAGATGATTCACAAATGTCTCCATACTAGATATGGATTTCATTTTGAATCCTACTTCATATAGTGAAAACACTAGTGGGGAAAATACAATGATCAATATCATTGATTCTTTCCTTCTATGAAGAGAATTGTTCAGGAACGTTTTTCGTTGCGCTTCTCAACACTCTGATGTAGGGTTTTAAATCCTCATCATGTTTTTCACTATCTTCCATTTGCTCCGTAATCGAGAAAACATCACTAAAAGTGAGCTTTCTCAAGAATGTACCAAAATCCAAGCAATACGAATTTTGCTTTCCTTTTGGTTTTAGCTGTGGGTTTTGTATTCAAAGTTTCCAATGAATACGCTACAAGGACTTATTCGCTATTGTCTTGGTTATATCGAATAACCCCAAAACTTTCACGAATTCAAATGGTTCACTACAAATTCTAATTGAGTGCTAACTATTTCTAACTAATGGTCTTTACATCTACACTACAACGATTTATTTGGTGCCTTCTATTCAACCCCTTTGATATCTAATATCACATTGTGCTGCTTTGCATTTTGACGTTTCAAAACGCTTTGCATTCCACAATTTGTTTTATGCCATTCTTATAAATTTGAATTTCATTGCTATTGATCAAATCATAGCAATTTGATTCTATTTTATATTTATACCCTTTGTTGATGAAACACTTTGATCAAATCAAATAGTTTCATATTCATGTTTCCTTTGGTAAACTACTTTACACATTTAAACAATCATATAATGATAATTACCATTTTCGTTAAAACACAATACATCGAATATGTATTTACTTGTAACTATTTTTTAAACACTTTGTATTCAAGTAATACACAGTGTTCAAGTTATTTTGCCGAGCTTAGGCATGATTTATATGTGATAAGAAATCGAATGACTTTCACATATTATCACATAACTTTGAATTTAAACAATGGTTTTTCATTCATTAATGAACATATCATTAGGTTGGGTATTTTAAACAAGGCATTTTAATGTTTTAAAAATGTTCATGCATTATCAATTAGTTTCAAACAACAAGGATAATTCACACATAATCAGACAAGATATGAACATGAATAGAAATCATTCATAAAAGCACAACAACTGTTTGTTACAAACTCATATGAATAACCGTCTCACAAAATGTGAGACACACTAAAGAAGTTCACAATCTCTTGATTACAATAATCATCCTAAAACATAAACTAAACGATAAATGTCGAGGGAGAGTGTCGTCGGCCATCATCATCATGCTTGCCATCAACACGCAACGTCACCTCCTCTCCAGCAAGCACCTCTCATGCATAAGGACCAGTTTTCAGTAAAACAGAACAAGTATCAGATATACTTAACACTGCAAATGTGTTTGCGAGATTATAACATTTATAAAACTGTATATCAAATATATACCTTTGTTGTTGACGACTCCAGCGACGTTGGGTTCATCTACCACATTTCTGAAATGTGATATGAACTCGAGGAAATCTAGTGTTTCCGTGTCGCCTCTCATAATGCATATCCTGACTTGTGCTTGGAAGCTTGGTGGAAGCGACCGTAGCACAACTCCCATCGCAAATGAGCTTCAAAACCAGTTGTCCAGGTAATATGCCAGACTCATGTACGCATCGTAGATGCGCAATAAGTGCTCATCCAGTGAGGAGCCCTCCTCCATCTTTATGGAGAGTAAGTCTCCCATCAGCTCATACTCCCACATGCGCACTTGTTCCACGAAATGCAATCTCAGATGTGCCATGACCACTCGGGGCTTGAGACTTCCCACCCTTGGCCATAGCCCATCCTCCATTCCGAGGCGCATGGTCACTGATATAAATGTGGCCATCACACGATGACGATAACGCAGATCCCGCTGCTCCTGGGTCTCATGAGAATAGTGTGGCTCCAAATACATCTCGCAGGTGATGGCTCAATGCACGGCGCCCAGAAAAGTGTTGATGGCTCGTGGTTGATGTAGAGCTCGTTGGGAACCCCAAGAGGAAGGTATGATGAGCACAACAGCAAGTTTCCCTCAGTTATGAAACCAAGGTTTAATCGAACCAGTAGGAGCAAGGAAACACCCCAAAGGTGTTACTAGAAGCTTTGGCGAGCTTTCTCGGTGCTATAGCAACGTGGAGACCTGCACAACACAACCACAGAACTTTGTCCCCAACTTGCGATGAGGTTGTCAATCTCACCGTGTTTTGCGCAAAACAAAGGATTAAACGTATCGAATGGAAAGAAGTAAAAGTTTGCAGAAAGTAAACACAAAGCAGTAAAAGATTGTAGATTGTATGTAAAAGACAAGGACCGGGATCCATAGTTCACTAGAGGTGGCTCTCCTTAGATAGATAACATGGTGGGTGAACAAATTATAGCGGGGCAATTGACAAACACCGAGAAAGCAATACATGCATATACTAATCATCTTGACTCCTTTGAGACTTGATTGGGCAATACAACATAATACATAGACCGCCATCCAACTGCATCTATGACTAATAATCCACCTTAAGGTTATCATCCGAACCCCCTCCAGTATTAAGTTGCAAGCAATAGATTATTGCTTTACGAACTGCGTGTAAGGTAAACAATACAATTGTTCTATGAACAAAGGATCGTTGTTTTCTCCCTAGTAGCAACAGCACATCTAGTACCTTAGAGATTTCTGTCACTTCCCAGATTACCAGAGGCATGAACCCACTATCGAGCATAAATACTAACTCTTGGAGTTGCTACCATCTACTTGGCCAAGATAGCTACTAACAACAGAAAGCATGCAAGATCTCAAATAACAAAGACATGATAGAATCAATAATCAATCTGAAATAGCATCTCAATATCCATCGGATCCCCGCAAACACAACATGTATGAATTTCAAAAAGTTGATCTTGATCATGAACGAGCTCACAAGATCTAAACATGAAAGCGAAGGAGGAGAAACCAGCCATCTAGCTACTACATGGATCTGTAGTCCAAGGATGAACTACTCACGCATCACACGGAGGCTTGCATGGTGATGAAGAAGGCCTGTGGTGAATTCTCTCCGGCAGGTGCCGAAGAGCTTCAGATCCTCCCATCTAGGGATGGAGATGACGGCGTCTGAGACTCTTTCGTGGATTTTGATCGGTACTTAGGGTTTTCATCCCGAGGGCAATATATAGGCGAAGGAGGCCGAGGGTGCTGGGCTGGCCACACCACCTGGCGCGCCAGCCTGGTCGCGGCTAGGTGGTGTGGCCCCTCTGCCCTCTCCGTCTCAGATTCGGCACTTGATGACTTCTGAAAAATAGGCACTTTGGCTTCGTCTCGTCCAATTCGAGAATATTCATTTTCGACTTTCCGGAACCAAAAACAGCGTAAAATGACAAGCACTGTGGCTCTTGTTAATAGGTTAGTCCAACAAATCATATGAAAAGTACTCCAAAGTTGGAACAAAACACAAGAAAGTGGATAAAACCAAGCATGGAACAACAAAAATTATAGATACATTTGCAATGTATCAACATCCCCAAGCTTAACTCCTGCTCGTCCTCGAGTAGGTAAGTGATAAAAAGAAAGAATATTTTTTGAGGTGACATGCATCATCAAAGACTTGATCAAAGTATTTGTAAAACATTCAAATTTGGGATCATAGTACTTCAATCATAACATGAAAGACAAAGTTTTAGAAATAAGCAAAGAAACTATGATGCAACATGAAAATGCACAAACAAAAGATTCATGAATAACAATGCTTTGCAAGACGTTTATTTGTTTCACATAAAGAAAACATAGCATAATAGTATTCAGCTTGTCCCTAAATAGAGTAGCAAATATAAATGCATAGGACACCTTTAAAGTTCATAAGAGTGACTAGATACAATAGTTTAAAACAAGCAATAACAAGTTATGCATCAATCAACTAGTCTTGGGACAATGCACATAGAACTAAGAATGGCCACTATGCTCTCAAAGTAGATGCATAAAGATAGAAGATGGAGACTCAATATAATGGTGGAAGAAAAGCCTTTTGTAAAAGGAAATAGGGATTCAAGTCTCATAAAGAGCTTCCAAAAATTATGGTACTTATAGCTTTCAGCTCTCATTGCCCCTATCATAAGCATCTTGAAGTGGTTAAGGTTAAAGTGACACAACTAAGAGGATATGCTTGACAAGTTATAAACCGAAATCTCATGCCCCTTACTTACGAAGACCGATCCTCATGCTACTCAACTTCAGTCACGAGTAAGCTCTTGTCATTGTAAGTATATGTGTATTATTAAGAACCGCCAACGAGGTACCCCTTGCACCAACCCCTCCCTCCAGCCTCTTCCCTCTGTCGCCACCGCTGGCGGGGCTTCCGTACATTTCCCTGGTGTCGCAGGTGCCGGCAGAGTGACTTGGTCATATTGGTCATATTGTCATGAAGTGGCACACATGGCGTATTGGTCCGTTGGATGTGCATGTATCGATACATGCCATGGGCATGTCACCTGTATCGGATATGATCCCCAACGGACTGGGATCATGGCATGTCACCATCGTAACATGCCTCCTTCCATTTGCCATCGGATCTTTATCTGACGGACAAAATTGACCCAAAGCAGCAGAAGAAAAAAAATACATCTCACAATTATGTCCCTGTTTTCATTTATACAATTTTTAAATAAACAATAGAAACATCTTGTCAGTCATTTAGTAGTTTGAATAGTAGGCATACATTTTTTACCGAATTTGTATAAATTAATTTTCAGACATGTACTGAATTTAAATTCTAATTAAAATTGTGTAGTCTAAACACTAGAACCTGTGTGGGATACTTTTTTCTCTTTTGCTTTGGGTCATTTTTGTCTGAAGTTTGAATGGCTGATGCAGTCGCATGTTACATGAATCCATCCCCAAACGCTATTGCTCGGGCTCAAACTTGGTCATATTGTCACCCTTCTCAACATAACAATCAGTCTATTTGTTGTTCTATTTCTGAACATGGATAACTCGATTATCATGTGGTTATTTCAGACTTGTTACAGTCACCAAAACCATCTTAATTCATGAAGTGTCAACCTGATCTACCATGTATATGCTAGCCAGTTCAGCAAGATGTGCAAAACTGCGCTTAAAAATACTACAACACTACTTCCATTGGATTGGATTCTAGTCCAGCCATTCGCACTTCCTTTTCTCCATCGCTGGAGCGAGTCTGCAATGCATCGTGGTGCTCGTGCACAGGAAGGAAATGCACTTTAGATACGGTGCCCACCAGGTAGCTAGCAGGATGTAGTCCATCGAGAGGAGGGGATGAAAAATGCAACGACCATGGTTCCCAAGTGTCAGTTATACCAACCAACTCAATTGACGTACTCTGATGAAGGCCGTCAATCCTTTTCTGCTGACAGATCCTTTAGTGAGCAACAAAACTGTGCCATTGGATTGCAGTAGAGCTGATCGTTGCATCTAAAATCGCAAGAGTTCATGAACTGGGCGACGCCACCAGCAAGGTCAAGACCTCCACCAGGGACCAAATCGACGGTGTTCTTCACCACCGTCCGGCAGTAACGGAAGGCGCCGATCTCCCCCTTGATCCTCCACCTGAGGTCGATGATCAGGCAGCGGAGCCTGGCGACCTCGGCCTCGAGCGCGGGGTGGATCTGGACCTTCCTCATGAGCTGCTTGTTGAGGGCCTTGAGGTGGAGCACCTCCTCCTCACCAACGCCGTGTGCACCTTCTTCTTCTCCCGGTACTTGCCCACGGCGACCCGGTTGCCCGAGGGGTGGCGCTTCTTAGAGGCGGCCTCGATGGTCGAAATGGTATTTGGTGGCGGCGCCGTCGTACCCACCGTAGCGGACCTGAAGAGGATCCAGGGGTTGGGCAAGGCAAGCGAGGAGGTCCAGGTCGGCAAGAACCAGGAGCACGGGATGCAGGGGATGGGCAGGGAGAGCTGCTGGTGGCAGAAACAGGCGCATGTGGATGAGGCTCAGGGCAGCGGCGCTGGTTCACTTCGCGGTGGCACTACTGGTAAAAACACCAAATTGTGAGGGGCAAAATAGTTAAAACATGGCAGACGGGATTTTTTCAACGACGAACGACGTGAATCTTTTTAATAGTACTAGCAGAGTGTCCGTGCGTTGCTACGGAATATCAACTTACATTTGTACTTTCGTAAGATCTTATAAAAACTTCCCCTATCTTTCTAATTTTAAAATTAAAACTTTCATCCAATTAAACTGGAAACAAATATATATTGCAAAATATTGTTTTAAATTTCCAGAGATCCGGTTTTCCAGATTTTAAAATTTAATTTCATCTCTTTTTCTCTTATTCCGTTCGTATTCTCTTTCATGTAATTTTTAGGGAAAAAAAAGAAAATAGAAAAATCAAGAAATAAAATAGAAAACCATAGCCAGCAAGCCCACCACCAGGCCACAAGGCCTAGCAGTCCGTGAGGCCCAACCCAGCACGACCAGCCTAACACTAGCCTGTCACCCGAACGCACGCAAACGAGACGTGTCGCTCGCATCGCTCCATCCTCGCGCCGCTAGGAGATTGTCCCTCTCGCTACCTCCGGCCGCCAGACATCGGCGCTCCAGCTCGCCTCCGGCCACCGAGTAGGACCACAGCTCCAGCGTCCTACCGCTCTCCTACGACCATGTTCCACCCATACGCCGCCGCCCAACACAAGCCTCCCGTCGCTGCCGCCTGGTTCTTCGCGCCTCTTCTCTGTCGACTTCGCTCTTCTTCTCGGCCACCTGGATCTCTGGCTTGTCGTCGCCGCGTGCGACTCATGTGCCCCTAACGGAAGATGCACGTCCCCGTCGACCCCGCGTGCTCCAGTCAGGACGTAGTCGACAGCAGCGGAACACGGAGAAGGGTACGGTGATCGACGATGTTGATCTCGTGCGGAGCAGCGGCGAGGCCGACGGCGGCCCGACACAGTGCTGCAGGTTAGGCCGACGGCGGCCCGACACAGTGCTGCAGGTGAGGCCGACGGCGGCCCGACGCAGTGCTGCAGGAGAGGCCAACAGGGTCGCGGCGGAAGCGCTCTGTCCCACGACAGAGCAGGGATGCACGCGGCGGCGGGTGGAGCCGGAGGCTCGTCGTCCTGGGACAGAGAAGGCACACACGGTGGCGGGTGGGTCACGGCTCAACCACATAACCGAGCCCGTGTGTTCCTACGGTTTTTATATCTTTTTTTTTGCCAACATGCTTTGCTACAGTTGTTAAAAGGGACTAACTGAAAACAAATGCATCAACCTAGTTTAACTCGATGGATCCATAATAGTTGCACGTTTGTACTTTTAATCTGTGCTCTTGATTTCAACGTCTATTTTTTAATATATCGCAATCAATATTTTCCGGTTGTACATGGATGCAACTGAGATTTTTCTAATTCACCCTGGTTGCTAGTGAGAAAAAACAACACATGAGTTACAATCAATATTTTAGTAACACATGGCTTGTACCCGATATTTTTTTGGTTATACATGTGTTACAGTTGAAATTTTTTCAGTTACACATCGGTTGTAACCGAGATTTTTCTAATTGCACGTGTGTTGCAACCGAGATTTTTCCAGTTACACGTGGGGTGAAACCAAGATTTTTCAGTTACACACGCATTGCAACTGAGATTTTACCAGTTGCAGGTGGGTTGAGACTAAAATTTTGCCAATTGCGGGTGGGTTGCGACTGAGATTTTGCCAGTTGCGGGTGGGTTGAGACTGAGATTTTGCTAGTTGCAGGTGGGTTGCGATTGAGATTTTGCCAGTTGCAGGTGGGTTGCGACTGAGATTTTGCCAGTTGTAGGTGGGTTGCGACTGAGATTTTGGCAGTTGCAGGTGGGTTGCGACTGAGATTTTGCCAGTTGCAGGTGGGTTGTGACTGAGATTTGCCCAGGTGGATTGCAACGAAGTTTTTTCGGTTGCCCATACGTTGCAACGGCGATTTTCTTAGTTACGCCTGGGTTGAAATTGGATTTTTTTCAGTTGCGCATGCGTTGCAACTGAGATTTCCCGATTGCATGTAGGTTGTAACCGAGATTTTTCTAGTTACACGGGTTGCTGTTGAGATTTTTCTAGTGCTTTTTTCATTTACACAATATGTATTTGTCTCGGTTACACTACACCCGTCGTATAATTGGTCTTCAGCTGCACACTCCATGTACCTAAACTTAAGTTTACACATTCGTTTTTGAGGAAGTGCACAGACAATACAAAGAAAAGAAAAAAGCCATCAACCTCAGATCACAACGCAAACAGCAGGCCAAGAAAGCAATAGCCCAGGACAAGCAACAGCCCAACAACGGGCTCGATCTCAAAGAGAAACACCGGACGCCATGCTCAAAAAAAAAAGAGAAACACCGGACGCGCCTACCATACAGAGCGAAATAAAGAAAAGGACGACTCGGTTGCACATATCTTGACGCACTATATCCAATAGCTAGCAAGGTGACTAAAATTTAGTTAGTTCTTAGACGTCTGAGAACTAGCAAATCCCTTGTTAAAACATAGGCCTCTCTAATTGCGCCTTCACTTAGGCCTAGACTTGTCATTACTCTTTGTCAAATTTACCCTGGTTTAACATTGTGTTTCTTATTACCCCTTTTCTCCAAGTCATACACATATTCATCGTGTTTATTGTCTTCACTATGAAAGAAAATGTGATAAAAATGACCCCTTTGGAACTGAATTTGTGAATTTATATTGATTGAAAGTTAGAATTTTAGTTTTTCGAAACAATAACATCTTGGACCATCGATTTAGACTATATGGATGGCCACTCTTCCTCTGCCACATGGAAATTGTCAGTGCCCAAAACCAGAAAATTCTTGGTGCCGTGCTATTGCACCAACGCGCCGATTGCAATTTTCATCATGCACATAAATAATTCAATAGTTTATTCCAAAAATAATAATCCATATTATCTAAATTAAAATGTGATACTTTGTCCTAATATTAAATAAATTGGCGTTGCCGATCAATTATTTGCACTTGTGTCATGTGCGCGTATCATCCACATAGCAATCAGATTCTACGCGTGTCATCCCTACACATGAAGCTAGCACGAAGTGGCAGCAGCCAACCTAGTACAAGCGCGAGACCCTACCATTAGGCAGACGAATGCGCGCTCGCACGAAACCTATCTAATTGGGGCAAATCCTCTTGTCTGCATTTATTTTTGAAATGAAGAAGTGAGCTTTAATACAAGCAAATGCTCCCTATCTCCCTAATGGAGTTCTCCGACTTCCTTGATGATATGGCACATTTGCGATTTATGTTTGACTTCAGACTCCAGGACCTTCAACAGCCTGACAAAATCACACTGCGGCACAAAGGGTTGAGCAGTGTACTGAAGTGTCGGTTCAGTACAATCCTTCAATGCATATTCTTCAGCAGAGCTTCAAGAAATCTGAACAACGGGATCCAAGACGACATGTAGCCATGATGAAGCGTCCACGTTCCTGCCGTATAATCACTCCCGTTCCTGCATTGTCTATATGCCCATCCAAGGACTGAGGCCGAGTGCACCGAGCAGGGATAGGTTAGGCGGAGTGCGCCGTCGAACAGTGCTCACGACCAGGATGGGGCCTGCGGTGAGCGGGAGTGCGTGTGCCGGTGATCTAGCCGGAGAGGACGTTCCCCACCAGATCTGCTGGAGACAGGAGAGGGTAGGGCAGGACCGGGCACCAGGGACTGAGGCAGAGGTGGGGACGATCCTGAAAGAAGACAGAGAGCAAGCCGGCGGCTGTTGGCTGCCGCTTCCGCCACGGTCGTTCACGGGTCCGCCAGGCCATCGGGAAGGAAGTAAGTCGTCTCCTTCTCCGTGCTGGCGCGTGCCTTGCTGGCATCACCCGCTCTGCAGACTGCAGTTGTTCATAGGGGCGAGGCCCTCTCCGGCGCTCCATACCGGAGCTCTTGAGCGCTCGGCTGTCCAAGATCTGGAAGCCTAACATCAGACCTGCAATACGGGGGTTTCCCGTCGTCCACCTTAGCCGCTGGGTGCCGACGCTGGGGAGGGAGAGAGGCCGGAGCTTCGGCGTTGTCACGGGGACCTATGGCGACGGAGACTCGAGGCGGAGGGGAGTAGTTGGTGGCGAAAATCCGCGGCGGCTAGGATTTATTTCTTTTCGTGAACCATCCAGTTTCTCTCTGCGGTGGCACAGGTTGTAATATGCAGAAACTACCAAGGACAAAATCATCCTGAAAACGGCAGACGGAAAATTTTGCCCGGTGACAGCTGTGTAAATAATAATATAGATAGATAGATTGATTGATTTTGTAAAACCTTGGTCATAAGTAGGGCTCAACTTGAACAGGCCTACGGAGTGCGGCCCAGATCGGGCACTTTTCGAAAATCAGAGCCCCTTACCACCGTCCCCTGCCTCCAGCCGCCCACTGCCACTTCGCGACTGAGCTCCGGCCACTAGTAGAAAATGGGCCTTTGGTTTGGACCACTAGTCCCGGTCGTGGCTGGGGCTGAGACTAATGGTCCGAACCAGACGGCCCGAGGATACCGAGGTACTTTGTCCTGCCCCATAAGGGAACACAAACCGGGACTAATAGTCTGGTCCTATATATAATGCATCCAACCCTCCACTCTCTCCTGTTTTTCTCCTATATGAGGTGGGTATAACTTTGTGCTAATTTTTTTCTTCATATGCACTAGAGGTGTTCGGTGAAATGCCCGTTAGTGCGATGCCACTTGAGTTCACACAAGACAAAACATGATATGAGGTGCCAGAGCCATACTTAAGTTTTCTCATCTTTGTTTCCAGGTGTCCTAAAAGATTAGCAACTATTTTCTCATTTAGAATGCGCGGTAGTAATTTTATCATCGTGATTGCGTTTGATATATATGGTTCTATGATGCAGATGAGTCATCCATGGATGTACGGTGACCGAAGCTCTAACGCTTACAGAGAAGGCATGCGTTCTTTTCATCTTGTGGCCGAGGCGAACAAGCGATGAGATGGTTTTATGTGTTGTCAATGTGTTGAATGTCGGAATGAGCAGGCTCGCACTTTCTCAAGAGTCATTCCGAGCCACCTGCTTCGGTCTGGCTTCATGTCCGGCTATAATGTTTGGACCAAGCACGAAAAAAGAGGGGTTATGATGGAATACACCGATGAAGAAGAGAACGATGATGACAACTACCGATCTATGTTCCCTGAATATGCTGATACCACAATGGAAGATAATGAAGAAGAACAGGAACCAGATGAGCCCGCTGATGATCTTGGTCGGGTCATTTCTGATGCAAAGCGAGACTGTGATAGAGAAAAGGAGAGGTTGCAATTCGAGAAGATGTTACAGGACTACAATAAATTATTGTACCCAACTTGTGAAGATGGTCAGAAGAAGCTGGGTAGCACACTAGAATTGCTGAAGTGGAAGGAAGAGACCGGTGTGACTGACTCAGGATTTGAAAAGTTGCTGGTAATAATGAAGAAGCTGCTTCCAAGAAATAACGAATTGCCCTCCGGTACGTACAAAGCAAAGAAGGTTGTATGCCCTCTAGGATTAGAAGTCCAGAAGATACATGCATGCCCTAATTACTGCATCCTCTACCACGGCGAGAAGTACGAGAATATGGATAAATGCTCGGGTTGCACTGCATTGCGGTATAAGATCAGAAAAGATGACCCTGATGATGTTGAGGGCTGATTATTGGCGTAACACGAGCTTGTTGGGGAACCCCCAAAGGAAGGTATGATGAGCACAACAACAGGTTTTTTCCTCAGTTATGAAACCAAGGTTATCGAACCAGTAGGAGCAAGGAAACACCTCTAAGGTGTTGTTTCCCACTTGAAATCCTGCACAACACAACCACAGAACTTTGCCCCCAACTTACAGTGAGGTTGTCAATCTCACCGGTTTTGCTGAAAACAAAGGATTAAACGTATTGTGTAGAAGATAGTAATTGCTTGCAGAAAGTAAACAGTAAATAATAAATAGCAGATTGTAGATTGATGGGAAAAGAATGGACCGGGGTCCATAGTTCACTAGAGGTGATTCTCCTTAAGATAGTTGACATGTTGGGTGAACAAATTACAACGGGGCAATTGACAGACACCGAGAAAGCATACATGCATATACTAATCATCTTGACTCCTATGAGATTTGATTGGGCATTACAATATTATATATAGACCGTAATCTAACTGCATCTATGACTAATAACCCACCTTCAGGTTATTATCCGAACCCCCTCCAGTATTAAGTTGCAAGCAACAGATAATTGCATTAAGCAAAGTGTGTAAAGTAAACAATACGATTGTTCTATGAACAAAGGATTGCTGTTTTCTCCCTAGTAGAACCAACACATCTAGTACCTCAGAGATTTCTGTCACTTCCCCAGATTACTAGAGGCATGAACCCACTATCGAGCATAAATACTCCCTCTTGGAGTTGCTAGCATCTACTTGGTCAAGATAGCTACTAACAACGGAAAGCATGCAAGATCACAAATAACAAAGACATGATAGAATCAATAATCAATCTGAAATAGCATCTCAATATCCATCGGATCCCCTCAAACACAACATGTAGGATTACAAATAGATGATCTTGATCATTGATGGCTTGTGGTTGATGTAGAGCTCGTGGGAACCCCAAGAGGAAGGTATGATGAGCACAACAGCAAGTTTCCCTCAGTTATGAAACAAAGGTTTAATCGAACCAGAAGGAGCAAGGAAACACCAAAGGTGTTGCTAATGAAGCTGCCTTGGCATCACCGGTGCTAGTAGCAACGTGGAGACCTGCACAACACAACCACAGAACTTTGTCCCCAACTTGCGACGAGGTTGTCAATCTCACCGTGTTTTGCTGAAAACAAAGGATTAAACGTATCGAATGGAAAGAAGTAATAGTTTGTAGAAAGTAAACACAAAGCAGTAAACAGTTTATAGATTGTATGTAAAGACAAGGACCGGGATCCATAGTTCACTAGAGGTGCCTCTCCTTAAGATAGATAACATGCTGGGTGAACAAATTACAGCGGGGCAATTGACAAACATCGAGAAAGCAATACATGCATATACTAATCATCTTGACTCCTTCAGGTTATCATCCGAACCCCCTTCAGTATTAAGTTGCAAGCAACAGATTATTGCTTTACGAACTACGTGTAAAGTAAACAATACGATTGTTCTATGAACAAAGGATTGTTGTTTTCTCCCTAGTAGCAACATCACATCTAGTACCTTAGAGATTTCTGTCACTTCCCCAGATTACCATAGGAATGAACCCACTATCAAGCATAAATACTAACTCTTGGAGTTGCTAGCATCTACTTACCAAGATAGCTACTAACAACGGAAATCATGCAAGATCACAAATAACAAAGACATGATAAAATCAATAATCAATCTGAAATAGCATCTCAATATCCATCGGATCCCCGCAAACACAATATGCAGAATTACAAATAGATGATCTTGATCATGAACGGAGCTCACAAGATCTAGACATGAAAGCACAAAGGAGGAGAACCAGCCATCTAGCTACTACATGGATCTGTAGTCCAAGGATTAACTACTCACACATCACACCGGAGGCTTGCATGGTGATGAAGAAGGCCTCCAGGGTGAATTCCCCTCTCCGACAGGGTGCCGGGAAGAGCTTCAGATCCCTCTCAATCTAGGGATGGAGATGACGGTGGCTACAGTCTTTCGTGGATTTTTTTCGGGTTCTTACTGTTTTCGTCCTGAGGGCATCTTATAGGCGGAAGGGGAGGCCGAGGGGGTGCCGGAGGCGACCAGACCACCCCCTGGCACGGGCCAGGCTAGGCCGCGTGGCCAGGTGGTGTGGTGGCCCCCTGGCCCCTCTCCGTCTCGTACTCTGCATCTGATGACTTCTAGAAAAATAGGCACTTTGGCTTTTGTCTCGTCCAATTCCGAGAATATTCATTTTCTAACTTTCCTGGAACCAAAAACAGCAGAAAACAGGCAGCTGGCACTGTGGCTCTTGTTAATAGGTTAGTCCAAGAAATCATATGAAAAGCACTCCAAAGTGTGGACAAAACACAAGAAAGTGGATAAAACCAAGGATGGAACATCAAAAATTATAGATACATTTGCAATGTATCACCCATATAGATGCTCGCCTTTGAATCTACACCGACTCATGTGATGATCAGACTTGGTGTAGTGGATTTGGTTCATGTAATTACCAAAAAGACACGAGGGATGTCATTTTTTAGTGGGAGTTCATTAGTAATTTGGATTAGTTGAACTCAATCTATCATAAACTTAGTCTAAATATACTTTACAAATTCTGTTGTAGATGGCACCACCTGCTTTTAATTTCAATGTGTTCATGGAGAAAGAGAAACTTGCTGCGAATGGTAGCAACTTCACCAACTAGGCTTTGAATTTGAGGATTCTCCTCAATGCTGCACAAAAGCTATATGTGCTAGAGGCGCCGCTAGGCCCCCCACCAGCTCCTGATGCCCCTGACAAGGAAAATAATGTCTATATAACTCGTCAGGAGGACCACAACTTAGTTCATTGCGGCGTACTGTATGGGCTAGAGCCAGAACTTCGAAAGCGTCTCGGAAATGGCAATGCCTTTGATACCATGGGAGAATTGAAAATGATTTGCGATACCCATGCTGCCGTGAAGAGTTATAATGCTTCTGAAAAGTTCTTTAGCTGCATGATGGAGGAGAACAGCTCCGTTAGTGAGCACGTACTCAAAATGTCTGGGTACGCCGATAAGCTTGTGTCCTTGGGAATAACGATTCCCATTGACTTAGGCATAAATCATGTTCTCCAATCTCTGCCACCTAGCTACAAGAGCTTCATGATGAACTATAACATGCAAGGCATGAATAAGTCTCTTCCCGAGCTTCTGTCAATGCTTAAGACTGCAGAAGTGGAGATTAGGAAAGAACATCAAGTGTTGATGATCAATAAGACCACCGGTTTCAAGAAAGGCAAGCAGAAGGGAAAGAAGGGCGGCAAATCTATTGCCGCACCTGAAAGGAAATCCCGAGCTGGCCCTAAGTCTGATACCGAGTGCTACTATTGTAAGGGGACTAGCCATTGGAAGCGCAACTGCCCCAAGTATTTGGCGGATAAGAAGGCCGGCAAGGCAAACAAAGGTATATGTGATATACATGTTATTGATGTGTACTTGACTAGTACTCGCAGTAGCACCTAGGTATTTGATACAGGATCGGTTGCTAATATATGTAACTCGATTTAGGGGTTGCGGAACAAGCGACGGCTAGCAAGGGATGAGGTCACGATGCGGGTCGGCAATGGATCAAGAGTTGATGTGATCGCCGTCGGAACGCTGCCTCTCCATATGCCGTCAGGATTAGTTATAAATCTGAATAATTGTTATTTGGTGCCTGCGCTGAGCATGAACATTGTATCCGGATCGTGTTTGATGCAAAGTGGTTATTCGTTTAAATCTGAAAACAATGATTGTTCGATTTATATGAATGATATCTTTTATGATTATGCACCTATGTTGAATGGTTTATTTCTGTTGGATCTCGATGGTAGTATTACACATATTCATAATGTTGATGCTAAAAGTATTAAACTTGATAATGATATATCTACATATATGTGGCACTTCCGTCTAGGTCATATTGGCGTTAAACGCATGAAGAAACTCCATTCAGATGGAATTTTGGAATCAATTGATTTTGAATCATTTGATACATGTGAGCCATGCCTTCTGGGCAAGATGACTAGAACGCCGTTTTCCGGTTCAATGGAACGGGCGACAGATTTATTGGAAATCATACATACTGATGTGTGTGGACCAATGAATGTGTCGGCGCGAGGTGGATATCGTTATTTTGTTACTTTCACGGATGATTTGAGTAGATACGGGTATATCTATTTGATGAAACATAAGTCTGAAACCTTCGAAAAGTTCAAGGAATTTCAGAATGAAGTGGAAAACCATCGTAACAGAAAGATCAAATTTCCGCGGTCCGACTGTGGAGGAGAGTATCTTAGTTACGAGTTTAGCACACATATTAAAGACTGTAGAATAGTATCACAATTCACGCCTGCCGGAACACCATAATGTAATGGTGTGTTAGAACGTCGTAACCATACTTTATTAGATATGGTTCGGTCTATGATGTCTCTGACTGACTTGCCACTGTCATTTTGGGGTTATGTACTGGAAACCGCTGCATTCACTTTAAATCGGGCACCATCTAAATCCGTTGAAACGACACCGTATGAATTATGGTTTGGAAACAAACCTAAGCTGTCATTTCTTAAAGTTTGGGGATGCGATGTTTATGTGAAGAAACTTCAGCCGGATAAACTCGAACCCAAAGCAGAAAAATGTGTCTTCATAGGATACCCTAAGGAAACGATTGGGTATACCTTCTATCACAGATCCGAGGGCAAGGTTTTTGTTGCCAAGAATGGATCCTTTCTTGAGAAGGAGTTTCTCACGAAAGGTGTGAGTAGTCGAAAGGTATAACTCGAAGAGGTTATTGAACCCTCTCTTCATGAATTGGCGAGTGGCACAACACCGGAAGTTGTTTCGGAGTTGACTTCACCTAATGAAGAGAGAGCTAATGATAATGATCATGAAACTTCGAAAGAGGATACTGCCGAACCTCGCAGGTCAAGCAGGACACGTGCAGCTCCTGAACTATACGACAATCCTGTTATGAATTTCATGATTGATGAAAAAGATGACCCTGCGACGTATGAAGAAGCGATGATGAGCCCTGATTCCAACAAATGGCTAGAAGCCATGAAATCCGAGATGGAATCCATGTACGAAAACCAGGTTTGGACCTTGGTGGACTTACCTCACGATCAAAAGGCCGTTGAGAATAAATGGATTTTCAAAAGAAAAACTTATGTTGATGGTAAGATGACCATCTATAAAGCTTGACTTTTCGCAAAGGGGTTTCGACAAATTCAAGGGGTTGACTACGATGAGACATTCTCTCCCATAGCGATGCTAAAATCGGTTAGGATTATGTTAGCAATTGCTGCATATTTCGATTATGAAATATGGCAGATGGATGTCAAAACTGCATTCCTCAATGGTAATATTGAAGAAGAGTTGTATATGATACAACCTAAGGGTTTTGTCGATCCAAAGGATGCTGATAAGGTATGCAAGCTTCAATGATCCATCTATGGACTGAAGCAAGCATCCCGGAGTTGGAATCTCCGCTTTGATGATGTGATGAAAGAGTTTGGATTTGTCGAAGCTTATGGAGAGGCTTGTATTTACAAGAAAGTGAGTGTGAGCAATGTGGCATTTCTGATATTATATGTGGATGACATATTATTGATTGGAAATGATATAGATCTTTTAAACACTGTTAAAAGTTATCTAAACAACAAATTTTTGATGAAAGACCTTGGTGATGCTTCTTATATATTAGGCATTAAAATGTATAGAGATAGATCAAGGCGCCTAATTGGGCTATTGCAGAGTACATACCTTGATAAGATATTAAAGAAATTTAATATGGACGGAAGTAAGAAGGGTTTCTTACTTATGTTGCAAGGCAAGACACTGAGTAAGACTCAAAGTCCGGCTACGGCGGAAGAGAGAGAGATAATGGATAAGATCCCCTATGCCTCAGCCATAGGCTCTATAATGTACGCCATGCTATGTACAAGACCGTATGTGGCACATGCTATTAGTTTGACTAGTAGGTACCAATCTGATCCAGTTCGGAACACTGGATAGCGGTCAAGAATATCCTTAAGTACTTAAGAAGAACCAAGGATATGTTTCTTGTATACTGAGGTGAAGAAGAGCTAGTCGCTAAATGTTATGTCGATGCTAGTTTTGACACCGATCCGGATGACTCTAAGTCTCAATACGGATACGTATTTCTCTTGAACGGAGCAGCAGTTAGTTGGAGGAGTTCCAAACAACCTGTGGTGGCTGGATCAACGACGGAGGCGGAATATGTTTCTGCTTCAGAAGCGGCGCAGGAAGCAGTTTGGATGAAGGATTTCATAACGGAACTAGGTGTGGTTCCTAGTGCATTGGACCCAATGGTGATCTATTGTGACAACAATGGAGCCATAGCCAACGCCAAGGAACCAAGGTCTCACAAGAATTCCAAGCATATTAAGCACCGGTTTCACTCCATCCGCGAGCATGTCAAGGATGGAGATATAAAGATTTGTAAAGTACACACGGACCTAAATGTAGCGGATCCGTTGACTAAAGTTCTCCCTAGGGAAAAACATGATCGACACCAGAAGTCCATGGGTGTTAGATTTATCACTATGTAAACTAGATTATTGTCTCTAGTGCAAGTGGGAGACTGAAGGAAATAGGCAATAATAAAGTTGTTATTATGGATTCATTGTATATGATAGATGTTTATTTTGCATGCTATAATTGTATTGATAGGAAACATCAATACATGTGTGTTTAATAAACAAAAAGGGTTCCTAGTTATGCCTCTCTTATAGACTAGCTCGTTGATTAACAAGATGATCAAAGTTTCCTGATCATGGACATTGGATGTTGTTAATAACGAGGTCACAACATTTGTGAAATGATGTGATGAACATTCATCTGAAGTATAGCATTAGGATCAAAGTCATTATGTTTGTATTGCTATAACATCACACGAAGTAGTCTTAGTCCTTAGACCATGAGATCATGTTAATTGCTAACACCAGAAGAGTATCTTGATAACATCAAACGTCACACCGTAACAAGGTGACTATAAAGGTGGGTCAGTGCTACGAAGGTGTTATGTTGAGGCTCATGGATCAAGAGTGGAATTTGTCTATCCCGATGATGGATAGATATACTCTAGGCCCTCTTGGTGATATCACATTAAGATATTTTGCAAGCAAGTGATGTGATCACTAGAATGTTATATCACGGGAACGAGAAAAGAGTGCATGTCGGTAACGAGATCAAACTAGGTATTTGGATACCGATGATCGAATCTCGGACATGTATTATATCATGAGATAAAGGGATTAAGTTACTAGCGTTAAAGGTTCTCACGATCACAGAAGTCATCGTTGAATGTGTAGGAGTCAGTATGGATCTCCAGGTCCCGCTTCTGATTATTGATCTGAGAGGAGTCTCAATCATGTCTACATTATTCGCGAACCGTAGGGTGACACACTTAAGGGTTGCCAGACACCATTTTGGAGCACATATGTTTCAGACAAAAGGATTGCAAAGCGCAGGAATTGTTTCAATAGAAATAGGAATTGTTTCGATGGAAACCGGAATTGTTTCGGGTGAAATTGCAGAAAGTGGTTCTGCATGTGATATTGAAATGATGCAAGGGGTTTTATGTGAATGTTTGTTAATTAAAGTAATTAAAAAAATTCTGAATAAAATAAATAAAAGAGTTTTATTAATTGAGAGTTGCATTAAATTTGGTGGAAATTTAATGCATGTGAGTGGAATTTTGGGTGGAGTCAAAATTGATGTGAGTGGAGCTTCCACCACATGAATGAGGAAGAGGTGGGGGCACCCCCCTTGGCCACCGGCCATGGGAGGGGAGGAGCCCCCTCTCCTATAAAGCCCCCCCTCTCCTCCCTCACAAAGCACACCTCCTCGTGAAGGATCTCTCTCCCCCTCTAGATATTCCCCCATGGTCTCGGATTAGCGAGATACATCTTTCCAGTTGTCGTGGAAATGGCCACGGCAGTGGCTACCATTGGCAGCAATTGAGTGTTTCATGAGGAAGAGTTGGTGGCCATCTGCGGTGCGAGATGGGGGCGGATGCACATGGGTTTACCCAGGTTCGGCCCCCCGGAGGGTAAAGACCTACTCCTGCTAGATTAGATTATTAGAGAGCGAGTTACAAGGGTGGCAAGCTCTGTAGCTAGGCAGCGAGTCGCTTGAGGGGGTGTATGATGGAACGTGAGTCTCTAGGGTACCCTAGGGAGGTTTATATATGAGGCACCTCGCTAGGGTTTACAAGTTATCACCGAGCAAGATAAGGATCCAGAGACTTTGACCTAGTCCGACTAGGCTTCTGCTACACTCCCGGGCTTCTAGTCGCCAGTCCCTGGGCCTTTCCTTCCTTCGTAATCCAGTCGCCATCTTTCGGACGCACATGCAGGCCCTTCGGCCCAATTGGAACGTCCTGCTGGGCATACCCCCTTCGGTGTATCCCCATTAGTAGTCCCCGAGGCCATCGTTGATGTAGGCACAGGCGTCCTTTTGGCGTTCAGAGTAGGCGAGCCCAACTTGGGCGTCCAGTCGAGTCCGTGATGGACTCCATTAGAATCAAGGAGAATATCCCCATGTTTCCACTCGTCGTCTCAGTGAATGTTACTGCCGCCAAGTCGTCATCTTGACGAATGGAAAGACTGGCGGGTGGCGGGTGAAGTGAAGGAGTTGGACCGTCAAATCTGGTCAAACTATCCGTTGGAATTTCCAACGGTAACTTCGGCATATTTACTGTGAGTAACGGCTACCCCGATTTTGGCGGGTGGTGTTTCCCATATAAGGGGAGTGATGGTTCAGCTCCGCAGACTTTCTTCGCATTCTTCATTCTTCCTCATTCGCTCTTCCTACCTCCAATCTTCCTGCCTACATCCTTCCGACTAGTCCTTTCCACATCGTGCGATTCCGCATCCTACCCGATGGCGCCTCCCAAAGGCTCATGGGGGAAATCCAAGTGTACCACGGCCTAGCTTAGATCTTTCGAGGACGCTGGAGTGCTCCGCAAGGGGAATTGGCGGGTTTCCCCCTCCTCCGAGTCCGAGCCGAAGCCACGACCCAGCGAGTTCATCTGCTTCCCCAGTCATCTTGAGAGGGGTTTGGGATTCCCCACCTCACTCTTTTTTTGCCGCTTCTGCGCGTATTACGCGATCAATCCATCGGATCTTGGTCCGCATAGCATCGAGCAACTGGCGATCTTCGTCGCCTTATGCGAATGTTACCTCGGCTGCAGGCCATATTTCCCGCTATGGCTGGAGCTCTTCCACGGCCGCATCGGGCGCGAGGCGTCCAGCGGCTTGATGCTGGCCGCAGGCGGAGTCACATTTCAACTGAAGCCGAAGGCCAATTTCGTTAAGCTCCTCCTGCCAAAGAAGGCCGCTAGCGAGTGGAAGAAGAGCTGGTTCTACGTCAAGGAAGCCACTCCCTCCGGCGAGGTGGCTCTTCCCGAGTTCGTCGCCGAGAGGAGCGAGCCCCGTCGGTTGGTGCCGAAGAATCTTCCCGAAGATCAGCGGATGGCGGTCGCAGAGATGATGGATCAGATCCAGAAGCTGAAGGACCAGGGGTTGATTCCGATCAACCTCTACAATCGCTGGTTTCGGGCGCGCTGGTTCCAATCAAGGCTCGACCACACTAGATGTATGAATACAGCGGGAAGCATGACCCATCCCGAACCAGCAACGAGTCATGGGAGGCCGAGGACTACAAGGCTGCCCTAAAGAAGATCACCGATGCAGAGTTCACCAGTGTGGCAGTCGGGGTCGCCCGTACACTCCTATGAAGAATGAAGCCCCCACAGTAAGTTCTCTTTCCAATCGCTACGTCTATGTCTCAATTTCAGTCTCCTCGCTTGGTGTTTTACTCGTGGTGGTTCTCAGCTTTTTCAGGTGTTGGAGGGCTGGCTCCCTCCGCTTGATGAAGAGGTTCCCCAGGAACTGGAGGAAGACTCCGAGGGGGACCCTTCTGACAGCGACTGGGAGGAGGAAGAGGTCCCTCCCCCACCGCCTGTGGCTTGCAAGACTCACATGCATAGACAACATAAAGTCGAGGCGAGCCATAGCCTGGACGAGCACGACGAAGGCGATGAGGTCGCACAGGAGCATACGTCCCGGCGCATCGCCACGCCGTCGAAGCCCGCATGCCGGCCCAAGTTGCCAGCGAAAAGGCCCGCGTCTCCGGCCAAGTCGGCGGTGGTGTATGAGTCGGATGATGATTCCGATGATGAAGGTGTTGGAGATATGCCCTAGAGGTAATAATAAATGTAGTTATTATTATATATCTTTGTGTTTATGATAAATGTTTACATTCATGCTATAATAGTATTAACAAGGAAACCATTAATACTTGTGTGATTTGTAAACTTAATTTGAAGTCCCTAGTATAGCCTCTATACTTCACTAGCTTGTTGGTTGATTGATGATTGTGGTTTTCCTATCATGAACATTGAGATGTTATCAACAACAAGATCATATCGTTAGGAGAATGATATGGTGGACATACTCCTAGAGACAAGCGTAGCATAAAGATCAAGTCATTTCAATAGTTCAATTGCTATATGCTTTCTGATACATAGTAACCTAATTCCTTCGACCATGAGATCATGCATATCACCTTTACTGGATGGATGCTTTGATGTCATCAAACACCACACCGTAACAGGGTGGCTATAAAGGTGGTATTGGGTGTTCGGAAAGTATTGGTTGAAACACATGGATCAAGAGTGGGATTTGTCCATCCACATGACGGATAGATATTCTCTGGGCCCTCTCGGTGAAATGTCATCCAATTAGCTTGCAAGCATGTGACTTGGTCACAAGGGATCACATATCACGGGAACGAGAAAAGAGTACTTATCAGTAACGAGGTTGAACTAGGTATGCAAAGATACCGACGATCATAACCTCGGATAAGTAACATATCGTGAGACAAAGGGAAATTGGTATCGTATGTAAGTGGTTCATTCGATCGCAAAGTAATCGTAGAAATATGTGGGAGCCATATGAATTTCCAGATTCCTCTATTGGTTATTGTTCGGAGAAGTGTCTCGATCATGTCCGCATAATTCACGAACCGTAGGGAGACACACTTAAGGATTCGACGTTGTTTGAGTAGTTATGGTATTATGAGAAAGAGACCGAATGTTGTTCGGAGTCTCGGATGGGATCCGGGATATCACGAGGTGATCCGGAATGGTCCGGAGAATAAGATTCATATAAGGAAAGTCCCATTTCGGAGTTGGGGAATGGTTCCGTGTTTCATCGGGAACATTCTAGAAGGTCCTGAATGTCCCAAGACTCGGGGAAGGGGTACATGAATGTGTCATTGCAAGTTGGAATGATTGCATCATGTACTAAGTGTTCTCTCTGTCCAAAATAAAGGGTTTATTTAAATCCTAAATTGGAAAAGTCAAACGGCTAGTTTGAAAGTCAAACTGCCAATTTTGGAAAGTGGGAAAAGAGGAGAAGTTGGAAACCGACTTGAGGGAGGAGTCTCCTCCCAAGCCGCGCCACCTCAAGGCCGAGTTGGGGAGGGACTCCACTCCCTCCCCTTGGCCGCCGGCCCTCCCACCTATAAAGGGAGGGGCAGGGCCTCCCCTCCACACACACACAAGTTTCCTATCCTCTAAACTAAACCCTAGATCTAGACCCCGGTTTAGAGCTATTCGGTTTAGAGCCTTCTAATTGATTTAGAGCCTTCTAATTGGTGTGTCTAATTACTAGACCACTAATAGCCTCTCTCATAAGCTCCACCATACTGCACCGGCTTAAGGCGAAGCCTCATGATTTCCCTCTACCTCCCAGACCACGCCAGCCGCCTAATCGCGAGGAGAGTGCTACAACCTCCGTTTCTTTGGAACAAGGGAGAGGAAGGTCTTCACGACCGAACGGTGACCGATCAAGGAGCGCCATGGAACGCGGCGCCGAAGGATCGCTCACGCGATCTTGAGATCGGAAAGAGTACTACATCACCCACGAGAATCTGCTCGTTAAACACTTTGGAATCTTCGAGGGTGAGTTATTCCATCGACTCGCTGCAATCTAGTAGATAGATCTTGGCTTGTTTGTTTGTATGCGATAGAAATTTTTGTTTTCCATGCTACTAACCCCTACAAAGGGTATCGAGCCGTGTCTATATGTAGATCTCAGACGAGTAGAACACAATGGTCATTGTGGGCATTGATGCTTTTATTGTAGATTGCTTTTGTGTACTTTGCATCTTATGTATGTTGGGATGAAGCCCGGCTAACCTTACATGACATCGTTCATGAGACTTGCTCCACGCTTAACATGCAACTTGTATTGCATAAGTGGCTTTATGGTGCCTGCTTTCTCCTAGCATAGTAAAGATCCAATTTACAACGGGTGATCAACAATGCTAGTATCAATGTTGTGGTTCTTGTTCGTAAGTTAGAACGACACTTATTGAAAGCCCCAAACCACGTAAAATATGCAAAGAAAGTAGAGGCGTCTAACTTTGTTTTGCAGGTGTGCAAAGGATGTGATATGGCCATGATTGTGATTATATTTGATGTATGCAATGTTCCTTATTGTAAGTTGGCAACCGACAGAGCCATATGGTTGTCTTTAATTTCGTTAAGACCTCGTGTCTATTCAAAATAGTTGTAATAGTTGAAGCTGGTGGACGACAACCATGAAGAAGCGCCATTGACCTTGATGCTATGCCGTGATGATGGAGATCATGTTCGTGCTTGAAGATGGAGATCGAAGCACAAAGAAGAAAGGCCATATCATATCACATATTATGAATTGCATGTGATGTTAATCCTTTATGCATCTTGTATTGCTTAGTAGGCAACGGTAGCATTATAAGATGATCCCTCATGCACATAAATTTCAAGTTCTAAAGTGTTCACCCTTAGTATGCACCGCTGCCAAAGCTTGTCGCTCAAGCACCACGTGATGATCGGGTGTCTTTGATTCCGGGTGAATACAACGTAAGCAAGCCAGATTTGCTTATGCGGAAGCTAAGGTTTGTCTTGACGAGCCTAGCATGTATGCATACATGGCCTCGTGAACACGGATCGCCGAAAGGTAAAGCATGAATCATATAGTAGATATGATGAACATGATGATTGTTCGCCATTGAAACTATATCAACTCGTGATGATCGGTGTTGATGTAGTGGATGTGGTTCGTGTGATCACTAAAACAATGTGAGGGATGTTGTTTTGAGGGAGTTCACCTAGTTTAATTTCATTAATTAATTTGAACTCAATTTGTCATAAACTTAGTCTAAACTATTGCAAATATGTTGTAGATCAATGGCAGCCCCTACCATCAATTTTAATGCGCCCTAGAGAAAGAAAAGTTGAAAACAATGGAAGCAACTTCGCGGATTGGTTCCGCAATTTGAGGATTGTCCTCAATGTTGGTAATTTGACCTATGTGCTGGATGCACCGCTGGGTGACCCCCCTGCAGCTGATGTTACCGATGAAGTAAAGCATGTTTACCTCGCCTAAGAATCAAGACTCCATAGTTCAAAGGTGCTATCTTGTATGGTTTAGAATCGGAGCTTCGTAAAAGGTTTGAAGAGTCGATCCATATGATATTGTCGAGGATCTCAAATTAATCTTTGAGACTCATGCGGCAATTGAAAGTTATGAAGCTTCAAAAGTTCTTTAACTGCAAGATGGAAGAGGGTAGTCGCAAGTGAGCATGTGCTTAAGATGTCTGGGCACGCAAATAAACTTCAAAGTTTGGGTATAGTGATTCCTAATACTTTGGGGGTTTACCGCATCCTCCAATCACTACCACCAAGTTACAAGAACTTTGTGATGAACTACAACATGCAGAACATGAACAAAGAGTTGCCAGAACTATTTGCTATGTTAAAATCTGCAGAAGTGGAGATCAAGAAAGAGCACCAAGTGTTGATGGTCAATAAGACCACCAAATTCAAGAAAGGCAAGTCTAAGCAGAAGGGACACTTCAAGAAGGGTGGTAAGAAAGTTACCATACCGACGAAGAAGACCAAGGCTGGACCTAAGCCTGAAACTGAGTGCTTTTACTGCAAGGGAGAAGGTCACTGGAAGCGGAATTGCCCAAAGTACTTGGCAGATTTGAAGAACGGCAACATCAAGAAGAAAGATATATTTGATATACATGTTATTGATGTGTATCTCACTAGTATTCGTAGTAGTGGCTGGGTATTTGATACTGGTTCGGTTGCTCATATTTGTAACTCGAAACAGAGCTGCGTAATAAACGGAAGCTAGTGAAGAACGAGGTGACGGCGCGCTGAGGAAACGGATCAAAGGTTGATGTGATCGCGGGCGGCACGCTACCTCATCATCTACCATCGGGAATAGTTTTAGCCTTAAATAATTGTTCCTTGGTGCCTGCGTAGCATGAACATTATATCGTGATCTTGTTTATTAAGTAGACGGTTACTTGTTTAAATCCGAGAATAATGGTTGTTCGATTTATATGAGTAATATGTTTTATGCACATGCACCTTTGATAGATGGTCTATTCATATTGAATCTCGATAGTAGATATACACATATTAATAACATTGAAGCTAAACGATTGAAATCAAGCGATAACTCGACCTATATGTGGCAATCGCTGCCTTGGTCACATTGGAGTGAAGCGATGAAGAAACTCCATTCGATGGACTTCTTGAATCACTTGATTTTGAATCACTTGAAAGATGCTAAGCATGTCCGATGGGTAAAATGACTAAGACTCCATTTTCTGGTATGATGGAGCGAGCTGACTTATTGGAAATCATACATACCGATGTGTGTGGTCCAATGAGTGTAGCATCGCAGTTGGTTATCGTTATGTTCTTACCTTCACGGATGATTTGAGTAGATATGGGTATATCTATTTCATGAAACATAAGTCCGAAACTTTCGAGAAGTTTAAGGAGTTTCAAAGTGAGGTAGAGAATCAACGTAACAAGAAGATTAAATTTCTACGCTCTGATCGTGGAGGTGAATATCTAAGTTACGAGTTTGGCGAGCATTTGAAGAAATGTGGAATACTTTCAGCTTGACACCGGGAACACCACAACAGAATGGTGTGTCTGAACGTCAGAATCGAACTCTCTTAGATATGGTTCGCTCTATGATGTCACTTACAGATTTGCCACTATCATTTTGGGGTTATGCATTAGAAACAGCCGATTCACTTTAAATAGGGCACCGCCTAAATGCTGAAACGACACCGTATGAATTATGGTTTGGGAAGAAACCTAAATTGTCGCTCCTTAAAGTTTGGGGATGCGCCTATGTAAAGAAGTTACAACCGGACAAGCTTGAACCCAAAGCGGAAAATGCGCCTTCATAGGATACCCAAGGAAACTATTGGGTATACCTTCTATCATAGATCCGAAGGCAAAATCTTCGCTGTTAAGAATGGATCCTTTCTAGAGAAGGAATTTCTCTCAAAGAAGTGATCGAAGGAAAGTAGAACTCGACGAGGTTGTCGAACCTTCTCTCGAATTGCGAGTAGCGCAAAGACCGAAGAAGTTCCGTGGTGCCTGCACCAATAAGAGAGGAAGCTAGTGATGGTGATCATGAAACTTCGCTGAAGTTGCTCTGAGCCTCGGAGGTCAACGAGAAATCGCACCACCTGCATTGGTATGATTCCGTTATGAATGTCATGTTGGTGGACAACACCGATGACCCCAGACATATGAGGAAGCGATGATGAGCCCAGATTCCAATAAATGGCAAGAAGCCAT
Source organism: Avena insularis (assembly GCA_023614405.1). Taxonomy (NCBI): domain Eukaryota; kingdom Viridiplantae; phylum Streptophyta; class Magnoliopsida; order Poales; family Poaceae; genus Avena; species Avena insularis. The sequence continues at coordinate 454,395,527 of CM042693.1, read as the reverse complement.
GAAATCCGAGATTGGATCCATGTACGAAAACCAAGTATGGACTTTGGTGGATTCTACAGATGGCCGAAAAGGTCACGAGAACAAATGGATTTTCAAGAAGAAAACAGATGCTGATGGTAATGTTACTGTCTATAAAGCTCGACTTGTCGCAAAAGGGTTTCGACAAATTCAAGGAGTTGACTACGATGAGACTTTTCTCACCTGTAGCGAAGCTAAAGTCTGGAGGATTATGTTAGCAATCGCATATTATGATTATGAGATATGGCAGATGGATGTCAAAACAGCATTCCTCAATGGAGACATTGATGAAGAGTTGTATATGATGCAGCCCAAAGGTTTTGTCGATCCTAAAGATGCTAACAAGGTATGCAAACTTCAACGGTCCATCTATGGATTGAAGCAAGCATCCCGGAGTTGGAATCAACGCTTGATAAGGTAATCAAAGTTTTGGTTTTATACAAACTTATGGAGAAGCTTGTATTTACAAGAAAGTGAGTGGGAGCTCAGAGCATTCTTAATACCGTATGTGGATGACATATTGTTGATTGGGAATGATGTAGACCTTCTTAATAGTGTCAAGGAATATTTGAATAATAGTTTTTCAATGAAGGATCTTGAAGCGACTTACATATTAGGCATAAAGATTTATAGAGATAGATCGAACGCCAAATATCATTGTCACAAAGTACATATTTGGACAAAGTTCTAAAGAGATTTGAATGGAAGATAGCAAGAAAGGGTTCTTGCCCATGTTGCCCAATACGACCTTGAGTAAAACTCAAAGTCCGACATCGGCAGAAGATAGAGAAAGGATGAGTAAGACTCCCTATGCCTCAGCCATAGGATCTCTAATGTATGCCATGCTATGTACTAGACCCGACATCGCATATGATGTTAGTCTAACTAGCAGATATCAAAGTGATCCAGGAGTGGATCATTGACAATGTCAAAAACATCCTTAAGTACTTGAGAAGAACTAAGGATATGGTTCTTTCTTATGGAGGTGATGAACAGCTCGTTGTTAATGGTTACACCGATGCTAGTTGGAACACCGATCCGGATGATTCTAAATCACAATCGGGATAATGATTTATTTTGAATGGTGCAGCGCTTAGCTGGAGGAGTGCAAAGCAAAGCGTTGTGGCGAGATCTTCAACTGAATCGGAATACATGGTCGCTTCGGAGGCTTCACAAGAAGCGATATGGATGAAAGAGTTCATTACAGATGGGTGTGGTTCCTAGTGCGCTGGACCCAATGTCTATCTATCAGGATAACATGGGCGCCATAGCCAATGCGCAAGAACCAAGGTCACACAAGAAGTCAAGATATCAAGCTGCTTTCACGCTATTCGAGAACATATCCAGGATGGGGATATAAAGATTTGCAAAGTACACACAGATCTGAATGTGGCGGATCCGTTGACTAAACCTCTCCCGAGGGCAAAACATGACCAACACCAAACTGCCATGGGTGTTCGGTATATTACCATGTAATCTAGATTAGATGACTCTAGTGCAAGTGGGAGACTGTTGGAGATATGCCCTAGAGGTAATAATAAATGTAGTTATTATTATATATCTTTGTGTTTATGATAAATGTTTACATTCATGCTATAATAGTATTAACAAGGAAACCATTAATACTTGTGTGATTTGTAAACTTAATTTGAAGTCCCTAGTATAGCCTCTATACTTCACTAGCTTGTTGGTTGATTGATGATTGTGGTTTTCCTATCATGAACATTGAGATGTTATCAACAACAAGATCATATCGTTAGGAGAATGATATGGTGGACATACTCCTAGAGACAAGCGTAGCATAAAGATCAAGTCATTTCAATAGTTCAATTGCTATATGCTTTCTGATACATAGTAACCTAATTCCTTCGACCATGAGATCATGCATATCACCTTTATCGATGGATGCTTTGATGTCATCAAACACCACACCGTAACAGGTGGCTATAAAGGTGGTATTGGGTGTTCGGAAAGTATTGGTTGAAACACATGGATCAAGAGGGATTTGTCCATCCACATGACGGATAGATATTCTCTGGGCCCTCTCGTTGAAATGTCATCCAATTAGCTTGCAAGGATGTGACTTGGTCACTAGGGATCACATATCACGGGAACGAGAAAAGAGTACTTATCAGTAACGAGGTTGAACTAGGTATGCAAAGATACCGACGATCATAACCTCGGATAAGTAACATATCGTGAGACAAAGGGAAATTGGTATCGTATGTAAGTGGTTCATTCGATCGCAAAGTAATCGTAGAAATATGTGGGAGCCATATGAATTTCCAGATTCCTCTATTGGTTATTGTTCGGAGAAGTGTCTCGATCATGTCCGCATAATTCACGAACCGTAGGGAGACACACTTAAGGATTCGACGTTGTTTGAGTAGTTATGGTATTATGAGAAAGAGACCGAATGTTGTTCGGAGTCTCGGATGGGATCCGGGATATCACGAGGTGATCCGGAATGGTCCGGAGAATAAGATTCATATAAGGAAAGTCCCATTTCGGAGTTGGGGAATGGTTCCGGTGTTTTCATCGGGAACATTCTAGAAGGTCCCGGAATGTCCGGCACTCCGGGGGGGGAAGGGGTACATGAATGTGTCATTGCAAGTTGGAATTATTGCATCATGTACTAAGTGTTCTCGCTGTCCAAAATAAAGGGTTTATTTAAATCCTAAATTGGAAAAGTCAAACGGCTAGTTTGAAAGTCAAACTGCCAATTTTGGAAAGTGGGAAAAGAGGAGAAGTTGGAAACCGACTTGAGGGAGGAGTCTCCTCCCCAAGCCGGCGCCCACCTCAAGGCCGAGTTGGGGAGGGACTCCACTCCCTCCTCTTGGCCGCCGGCCCTCCCACCTATAAAGGGAGGGGCAGGGCCTCCCCTCCACACACACACAAGTTTCCTATCCTCTAAACTAAACCCTAGATCTAGACCCCGGTTTAGAGCTATTCGGTTTAGAGCCTTCTAATTGATTTAGAGCCTTCTAATTGGTGTGTCTAATTACTAGACCACTAATAGCCTCTCTCATAAGCTCCACCATACTCGCACCGGCTTAAGGCGAAGCCTCATGATTTCCTCTACCTCCCACTACCACGCCAGTCAGCCAAATCGCGAGGAGAGTGCTACAACCTCCGCTGCATTGGAACAAGGAGAGGAAGGTCTTCGCCGAGTACCGAACGTGTGACCGATCAAGGAGCGCTGCGGAACGCGCCTAAGGATCGCTCACGCGATCTTGAGATCGGAAAGAGTACGACTACATCACCCACGAGAATCTGCTCTCGTTAAACACTTTGGAATCTTCGAGGGTGAGTTATTCCATCGACTCGTTGCTGCAATCTAGTAGATAGATCTTGGCTTGTTTGTTTGTATGCGATAGAAAATTTTTGTTTTCCATGCTACGAACCCCTACAGAAGGTTCTCCTGAAGTCTCGCACAAGGCCCCAAAGGATGTAGTCTCGACAAAGGGGTTGGAGGGCAAGGACGCGGAGGTAGTGGTAGAGGTTCCCTTGGCGGCGATCGCACCAATGGCCTTGGGGGTTCCAAGCAAAGAAGCGGCTGAGGCGATGGCGTCCAAGTCGCCACAGCTGTCAAGGGCGGCTGCGTCGGAGCCGAAGATCCCGGTGAGTGCAGCTTCATCGTCAAGGAAGCCCTCGGTTTCGTGGGCTTCAGACGTCTTCGAGAGGGGGCTCAGCCGCAAGCTGGGTCCCAAGTTGGACAAGCCCGTCCACATTAGCACCGGGCTTCGCGTCCTTCTAGTTGCTAAGTAAGTACTGCTCCCTCGTCCCAATTCACCTTGCTCTTTTGTTTTGTCATTATATTGATTAAGGGGGCTCGTGCAGGTCAGGGCCAAGAAGATTGGCCGTCCTTCGGTGGCTAAGATTCCACCGGCCACCGACCTGGGAGAGGGCGACCTACCGAAGCAGAGAAAGGCCACCGGAGATGTGGCGACCACCGAGGTCGTGAAGGAATGTAGGGGTCCGACGACCAAAGCGACCAAGGCCAAGTCACGCGCTTATTGTCGCTGAAGAGGTGGCGGCGACGCGATCGGAACCAGCCTTGGCTACGTCCGTGCCGGAAGCGCCGGTCTCGACAACCATCGCCCCCGCCAGGGCGTCGACGATGTTCCCGCGTTTCATGGCGAGGGGGTTTACAAGTGTGGCGGACACGCAGTCTCCGCAGAGTCCAGAAATTGTGGATGCGGACATTGGGTCCCGCCGCGGGCGCACTTCCATCATGATCCCGTCGACTGACGCCGGAGAACTTCACAAGATGCTCGGCGCTGCTATTCAGGTATGTCCAGTCCCCGAGTTCCTGGTCGCTGAATGTTAGCGTCTGGGAACTAAACCTCTTGCTCCTTTCCAGTCCCCAAATTCCTAGTCACTGAATTTCGGCAGCTAGGAATTGATTTTCTTTTTCCTTCTCCAGTCCTCGAGTTCCTGGTCGTTGAATTTCAGCGACTGGGAACTGGGTGTGTTTTGCCAAATGCTAAGGCGAGTTGTTTGTTTGTAGGGGTTGCAAAGGGAGTCGACCGATCGACAGGCAACGAGAGAGCGCTTGGAGCGTGATTTGCGCGAAGCACAAGAGGTGAATCAGCGGCTTCAGGAAACTGTTGGTGAGTATCTGTTTGTCTTTACTCTCCTCTTTCGAGTGTGAGCTAGTCATGTGTAGTATACTGATGGCTTCTTGCAGATGGGTTTCCGGCTGAGATTTCCAAGGCCCGTGAGGGGTATGTTCCGGTCGCCGAGCTAGACGCGGCGAATGGACGAATAGCCTCCCTAGTCAGGGACTTGGAGGAGGCGAAAACGGCCTCGATTTCTTCGGAGGAACGAGCGAAGGCTGCCGTCGCTGCAGCTGAGGAAGAATGCAAAGCCACGGATTCCATCATCGTGGGGCTACACAACGAGCAAACTGCCTTAGAGAAGCACATCAAGGAGAACTACCGCAAACTCCTTGGTGAGTCTCTGTCTTTGCGTGACCCTTTCGTCGAGTCCCCGCTTTGGGGTTTTCATAGTTTCACTGACACCTGACTTTGCAGCTGTGGTAGGACAAAGCGACCCGGTGGTGCAAACTTACAATGCCTCGCAGTGCGTGACTGCCATAGTGAATGCGGCCACGGCCTCGGCGTTGTGCGCCCAAGCGGCTCTTTAGGGCATGTCCCCCACCGAAGTTGTTCCTGGGGGGCTTACAGAGGTGTGGTGCTATCTGGAAGAGGTGTACGCCATTGTGGAGTGGATGATGTGCTCAGCGTTCAGGCGCGGGGCCACCACAGCGTTGAGCTTGGGTCTCGCCCATTTCCCCGACGACTTCGACCTTGACGATGTGACGAGTGGCTATCCGTCGGCGACCGGCACGGTGGAGATGTCAGAGGTGCTGAAGCTGACCGCAAGGGCCACCCCTTACACCGATCGTGTCTTGGCGATGGGGGATCTACTGCCGTATCAGGAGACGGTGTTGGCACCTGGCGACCCTGAGCCGGAGCACCGCGACATGAAGTCGGAGCAGCCGTTCCGGTCGTCGTTGTCGAAGTCGCTGATGACGTACCCGATGAACCCGTGGCAGCCTTTTGTGCGCGTCAAGGGGGTGGCGCTGCTTCTTCATCAGGGCCTGTGGAGTAAACAATGTAATTGTCCAAGTTGTGATGTATGCCAAGTGGCGAATGCTGTAAGATATTTTGCAGTATATGCCACGGGGAGTCGATCGACCCGCATTGCGACTAGCAATGTGTGCTGTGTTTTGTTTGTGCATTGTTTTAATTGAGCGAGTCCTCGAGCGCGTCCGCCCTTTAATGGGGTATAACTCGATTGTATACTTTTGTGTATTGTTTTGTTTATGCATTGTTTTTAGCCCTCGCGTCTTCTGAGGGGCGAGTCCCCGAGCGCGAGTAGGACTGACTTGTAAGCGAGTCCCCGAGCGTGGTGCCCGACCGCATTGGTCATGCTCCTGTTGCAGGTTGTGAGTGCGTTGTTTGTAACACGTCTCCTCCCCTGGCCCGGAGAGCCAGTCGCTTGGCGAGTCCTCAACAGCTCTCTTACTTGGTGTGTTCCCGAGCCGCGTGGTGGTTCCCGTTTTACGGAGTCCCCGTGCGTGGTACTTAACCATTCGAGTCGCTTTGCACGAGGGTGGGAGGGACAGTTCGCTGTGAGAAACGTGTACTGGATGTCTTGGCCTGGTGGGCCAGTCGGGCTAGGCGACTCCAATGGCGGCTCCGGGTTGGCGTTTTTCGTGGACGACCCAAGGCCCGAATATTTCCGGTGCCCTTGTACCGCACTACTTAGCCGTTCTGGTCGCTCGACCAGGGTTAACTTCCGTAAGTAGCGTATTGCTAATATGTACGAGTGCGAGTGGCACAAGAATATGGCGAGTGGACACAATTTGTGCGATCCGGATGAATTTCATTACATATTCCGATGGAGTACATTCTGAGGTTCTAAGTATAGAACTTTCTGAGGAGGTTTACATTCCATGGCCTCCCGACCTCCAGTTGGCCGTCACCCCGTATGTCGATGAGGTAGTAGGCATCGTTGCCAAGGACTGGGCCTATGGCGAATGGTCCCTCCCATGGGGGGGAGAGTTTGTGCATGCCCTTCTTGTCTTGGGCTAGTCGCAGGACTAGGTCGCCTTCCTGGAAGGTGCGAGTTCGTACTCGGCGGCTGTGGTAGCGGCGGAGTCCTTGCTGGTATATGGTGGTGCGGGAGCGAGCCAGGTCGCGTGCCTCGTCGAGTTGATCGATGTTGTCTTGGCGGGCGACCTCGTTGGCCGCCTCGACGTAGTTGGCGACTCGAGGTGAGTCATGCTCCAGGTCGGTTGGCATTACGGCCTCGGCGCCATACACCATGAAGAAGGGCGTGAACCCGGTTGAGCGGTTGATGGAGGTGTGAATCCCCCATATCACAGAGGGGAGCTCGGCGACCCAGCATCCTGGGGTGCGCTCGAGGGGCACCTGCAGTCGCGGCTTGAGCCCATGGAGGACGCCTGGCGCGCGCTCGCTGGCCATTTGATTCCGGGTGAGCGACTGATGCGAGGTCGAGTCTGATGACATGTTCTTCACAGAATTCCGCCATGGCCCCCTTGGCAAAGTTGGTGCCGTTGTCTGTTATAATGTTGTGCGGGTAGCCGTACCGGTAGATGAGTTCACGTAGGAACTTGGTGGCCGTCTTGCCGTCGCACTTTTTAATCGGCTTGGCCTCGACCCATTTGGTGAACTTGTCGACTGTGACCATGAGGTGAGCGAAACCAGACAGGGCCTTCTTGAACGGGCCTACCATGTCCATGCCCCATACGGCGAATGGCCACGTGATGGGGATGGTCTTGAGTGCCGAGCCAGGGAGGTCTGTCTGGTTGGCGTACTTCTGGCACCCGACGCATCGTTAGACGATGTTGGTGGCGCTGGCGCAGCGGTGAGCCGAGAAACCGTGCCGCATGGCCTTGGCGATTAGCGATTTGGCGCCGCGTGATGGCCGCAATACCGCGTGAATGTCCCGGAGGATCTTGCGGCCTTCTTTCCGGCAGACGTTAGCTGGAACACACCGGTCACGCTGCACTTGTGGAGCTCGCCGTTGATGATGACGAAGGATTTGCAGCGGCGCGCGATCATTCGCGCCTCTGTCTCATTGCTCGGTAGGAGTTTGTGTTCTAGGAAGGCGACGTATGGTATTGTCCAGTCGCTAGGTTCCACAACCATGGCGACTAAGGCCGGTTCTGGTTGCAGTGAGATCCCGACGTCGATCTCTTTTGGTTGGCTGATCGATGGTTTGTGGATGATGTCGAGGAAGACGCCTACTGGAGGCGCTTGTCAGGTTGATCCGATGCAGGAGAGGGCGTCTGCCTCCTCGTTTTTGCGCATGTCGATCCACTCGACGGAGTAGCCGTCGAAGTGTCCTCCCAACTGGTCGACAGCTTGGCGGTACGCGATCATCGTCGGGGAGACGGCGTCGCACGTCCCGACGACTTGGCCAACGACTAGGTCGGAGTCGCCATAGCATCGTAGGCGGTTGACGTTCATCTCCTTAGCGGCTCTCATGCCGTGAAGGAGGGCCTCGTATTCTGCCATGTTATTGGTGCAGGGTTTGAAGTTGAGGTGGAGCACGTAGCGGAGCTTATCTCCTTTGGGGGAGGTCAGGAGGACCCTAGCCCCTGCGCCGTCGGTGTTCTTGGAGCCGTCAAAATGGAGCGATCAGTAGTGGAGGTATGGGAGTTTCTCTGGCTGCTGTGCTTCTTCCCAGTCTGCGAGGAAATCAGCCAGGGCTTGTGACTTGATTGCTTTGCGGGGCTCGTACTTGATGTTGTGGACGCCGATTTCGACGGCCCACTTGGCGACTCGCCCGGTCGCCTCGCGATTGCGTATGATGTCCTGAAGGGGCGCGGAGGAGACCACCATGATTGGGTGCTCCTAGAAGTAGTGTGGGAGTCGCCTCTGTGCCCGGAATACCGCGTACACCAGTTTTTGGTATTGCGGGTAGCGCTGTCGCGAGTCCGCTAGGACTTCGCTAATGTAGTAGACGGGGCGCTGCATGGGGCGCTCCTTGCCCTCTTTCGGTCGTTCGACGACCATCACGGCGCTGACGACTCGAGTAGAGGCCACGACGTAAACGAGCATTGGCTCTTTGTCGAGTGGTGCGGCGAGTAGAGGTACGGCGAGTAGCACTTCTTTGAGCGCTTTGAGTGCGTCGTCGGCCTTCATGTCCCATTGGAACGTGGGGTTCTTGCGCATCAGGCGGTAGAGGGGCATTGACTTCTCGCCTAGTCGGGGAATGAAGCGACTGAGAGCCGCGACTCACCCTGCCAACTTCTAGACGTCGCGCAGGCACTCGGGTTTCCTGAGTCGCACGATGGTGTCGATCTTGGTGGGGTTGGCTTTGATGCCTCTCTTGGAGACTACATAACCCAGGAGTTGTCCGGTGGGGACGCCGAAGGTGCATTTTCCGGGGTTCAGCTTGATGTTGTACCTCCGCAAGTTTGCGAAGGTTTCGGCTAGGTCGGCGAGCAGGTCGTCCTGGCGGGTGGATTTTACCACCACGTTGTCGATGTAAACGTGGATGTTACGGCCAATTTTGCTCGCTAGACACTCCTTGATGCACCTCTGGTATGTGGCGCCTGCATTCTTGAGGCCAAACGTCATGGCCGTGTAGCAGAATGCGCCGAATGGCATAATGAACGCCGTCTTCTCCTCGTCCTCGACCGCCATCTTGATCTGGTTATAACCAGAGTAAGCGTCGAGAAAGCACAGTGACTCCAATCCCGTGGTCAAATCGATGATCTGATCGATGCACGGTAGGACGAACTCCTCCTTCGGGCAGGCGCTGTTGAGGTTGGTGTAGTCAATGCACATTCTCCATGTGTTTTTCTTTTTTAGAACCAGGACTGGGTTTGCCAGCCACTTGGAGTACTTGATTGGCCGGATGAAGCCTGCGGCTAGCAGGCGCTGAACTTCCTCGGCGATTGCTCGACGGCCCTCTTCATTGAAGGGCCGTAGCGACTGCTTTACTGGTCGCACCTTGGGGTCGGCATTGAGTTTGTGCTCAGCAAGTTCCCTCGGAACACCTGGCATGTCAGAAGGCTTCCATGCGAAGATGTCGCGGTTCTCATGGAGGAACCCAATGAGCGCGCTTTCCTATGCGGGGCTCATGTGCGCCCCAATGGTGACCGTCTGGCTGGAGTCATCTGGGACGAGCTCGACGGTGCGGGTGTGCGTTGTCGCCTCGAACGTGGAGTTCGCGACGGTTGGTTTCTTCAGGATGGTGGGGTCATCCTTGTTGATGTTGCCCGCGTATTTCGTGAGCTCCTCCGCGTGGTCGGTCTCCACGGCGATGACGGCGTTGGCGAGCTTGGCGCCCTTGTCCTCGCATTCCACGGCCATGTCGGGGTCGCCGTGGACGGTGATGATGCCGCTTGGCCCGGGGAGCTTCATCATGTTGTAGGCGTAGTGTGGGGTCGCCATAAACTTTGCGAATGCCTGGCGGCCCAGGACGCAGTGGTAGGGGCTATGGAAGTTCACCAGCTCGAATATGATCCTCTCCGTGCGGTAGTTTGCTGGAGTGCCGAAGGTGACTGGCAGCGTCACTTTCCTGATCGGGTACGCCTTCCGACCGGGGATGATGCCGTGGAAGGTCGTCAGTGTTGGCTCGATGGCTGATTCTGGGAGCTGGAGCCTTTTGAACGTGTCGAGGTACAAGATGTTGATGGAGCACCCACTGTCCATCAGCGTCTTGGGCAGCCAGTAATCGGCCACCTTGGGTCTGACTACCAGGGCGACTCACCCTGGGTATTTGATCCTTGGCGCATGGTCCTGGCGACTCCAGGTGATGCTCTGCTCGGACCAGTTTAGGAAGCGAGGGATGTCGACTTGCGTCACCGCATTGACGGCGACCGCGTGGGCGAGCACCTTCTTCTCGCGCTTGGTGCCAAGTCCGGTGAAGGTATGTAGCGAGCCGACGGCGGTGCCGAAGCCACCGCCATTCCTGTTGTCCCGAGGTGGGTTGTTGTTGGGGTCCTCCCTTGCTCGTCTCGCCTTCTCAATCTCTTTGAGAGAGTGGCAATCGGTGGTGGTGTGGGTGGCCGGTTTTCCCTCCCTGTTGTGGTAGATGCAGGGCTGATTGAGCAGGGTAGCAGGGTCGAATTTCGGCCTCGCCGTGTTGTTGGCGTGGTAGTTCCCGCTGTCGCGGTAGTTTCCTCCGTCGCGGCGGTAATTCTTGGAGTCGCGTTGTCCGTAGCCGATGTTGGCGACGAAGTTGACTCGCCCGTCCGTGCGGCGCTTGCCGGTGATGCGGGTGATGCTGTAGCGCATGTCGTGTAGGCGCCCGCTGTCGTGGATGCTAGTGTGGCGTCTTCCTCCCGACTCGTCGTCGATGTCTTGGTTGGGGTCCTCCTCCGCATAGCGCTTGGCGATCTCGAGGAGGTCGGGGATGTTGTCGAGCGTCCGGTAGACCCTCTTGATCTTGGCGACCAGGGGTTCGTACCGACACGCGTTCTTGAAGCAGTGTATCGCCGTGTCTAGGTGGATGCCGGACGCGTTTATCCACAGTTCTTGCCATCTTTGGATCCACCGGTGAGTCGACTCGCGTTGTCCCTGGATGCATCGCTCCAGGTCCTCTATGGTGGTGGCACGGGTGTAGGAGCCCTCGAAGTGCCTGACGAAGGCGTCCCGCATTTCTTCCCAGGAGTCAATGTTGTCGGTGAGGAGCGTGTTGATCCACTGTCGGGTCGCACCCTCCATCATCAGGGGGAGGTAGCGAGCGGCGAGCAGGTCGGTGTGGCCTGCGCTCCCCATTGCCATGAGGTATGTGTCTAGCCAGACAGCGGGGTCGTACGTCAGGTCGTACTTCTCGATCTCCTTGGGGGCCTTGAAGTTGGCAGGGTATTTTTCCCCGCGAATCATTGGTCCGAAGCATTGTGGCCGACTCGGCTGAGCGAGCCTCTTGGTTCCGGGTTGCCGCGTTTGGTGAGGGTGTGCCGCAGGTCGTAGGGCTGGCGCGACCTCCACGCCTGATTGTTGATGATCGTAGTTTGGGCATCAAGGGGTTGCCCGTTGGCAGCGACCGTGTTGTTCGCCGGTCGCGGCTCGTTGGTTGACAACGCGGGATTGGCGGCCCGTGGTTGGTTCGCCAGGGGCTGGGGTGGTGGGCAAACTAATGCGTTAGCCACGGTGGGGTGGCTACTTGATGCCGCCCTGCTTGCTGATGAGCGGGAGTACATCCGCCCCCGCGGGTCGACTCCCGGGGCTTGTTGCTCAACGGCCCGACGAGTAGGGCCTTGGCGTACTGGATCTGTAGCGCGCCGTCGCCTTAGACGTCGAGGTTGGCAATCGCGGCGTCGGCCGCGACGACGTTATCCATCGGGGTGGTGTATAGTGGTATCCTGTTGGCGTCGCGGGCTTGGGGCGAGATGATGATCCGCGGTTGGTCCGGCGGGGGTGCACGGCCCATGGGTGGTGGAGGGGCCCAGTCGCTGGTGCGCCGAGAGGTGGTCTCGCGGGGTTGCTTCCACCTGGTGGTGCGTTCTCGCAGTATTCGCGCTCGGCGGCACGCGCGGGGTCGCTTTCGTCGTTGAAGTTCAGGACGCGGCCCTGGACGTTGGAGTTCAGGCGGGTCCTGATGCGGCGCTGGTGATAGAGCGAGAGCTCCCACACCGTCTCTCGTTCGAGGCGGTACTTCTCGTGCTCAGCGAGTTCGTTGTGTTGCGCCTCCGCGAGCCGTAGACGGGCTTGCTCCACCTCCGTGGCCGTCGCAGTCGGCGGGATCGGCGTGGCGAATGGATCTGGCGGGGCGGCCGTGCTGCCCGCCATGTAGATCGCGTTGAAGCGATTGGATCTGGCGAAATCTCGGGGATTCGAGCGGAATCGGTCGAAGATCCCCAGGATGGAGGGGTCCTCGAGGTCCTCGGGGTTGGAGACTCGCGTGATGGAGTCCTCCCGTGACGCGGCGGTGATGGATCCATCGACCGATGCACGGGTTGCGGAGTCGGCATCATCGTTTAGGGCGTCGTCGTTGGTGGCGGCGTTAGCCTCGACCGCGTCGCTGGCGGCCGAGTCATACTCAGTGACGCGGCTCCTGATGGAGCGGACCTGCTCCTCCGAAAGCAGATCGCGGTGTGGCGGCGATCCGCCGACGATCACCGTCGCAGCTGGGTCGATCGCGCCGGTGAAGCCGACGAAGAGGTTGATGGAGCCGACGGGCATTACCGCGTCGTGAGTGACCGGGCGTGATGCCGGGATGTAGCTGCTGGGCAGGATCTATAAGATCCCGCCGATGGCGATCATGCGACCGGTGGCGAGCGGCCGATCGATCGGAGAGTAGGGTCTCACCGAAGAAGTCAGGCCAGTCCCGCTACGCCCCATGGTGGGCGCCACTATCATGGAAATGGCCACGACAGTCGCTACCATTGGCAACGATTGAGTGTTTCGTGAGGAAGAGTTGGCGGCCATCTGCGGTGCGAGATGGGGCGGATGCACATGGGTTTACCCAGGTTCGCCCCCCGGAGGGTAAAGACCTACTCCTGCTAGATTAGATTATTGGAGAGCGAGTTACAAGGGTGGCGAGCTCGGCGGCTAGGCAGCGAGTCGCTTGAGGGGGTGTATGATGGAACGTGAGTCTCTAGGGTACCTTAGGGAGGTATATATATGAGGCACCTCGCTAGGGTTTACAAGTTTTCACCGAGCAAGATAAGGATCCGGAGACTTTGACCTAGTCCGAATGGGCTTCTGCTACACTCCTGGGCTTCTAGTCGCCAGTCGCTGGGCCTTTCCTTCCTTCGTAATCCAGTCGCCGTCTTTCGGACGCACATGCAGGCCCTTCGGCCCAATCGGAACGTCCTGCTGGGCATACCCCCTTCGGCATATCCCCATCACCGGTGGCCTTGCATCTGGAAGGAGTTGCTACTTTTGCTGATTCGCTGGAGCAAGGAGGTGGAGGTTGTCTGGTGGCTTGTACGTGTGTGCGAGGACGGATGCGCTGCTGATTTGTGGCGCTCGGACTTCCACACGATCTTGAGATCGGCAAGCGTACGACCACACCAACCACGAGTTCCTACTCGATACCAAAGCTAGTTGTCTTCGAGGGTAAGTTATCTATGGATGTATATCCACCCATTGCTCTGTATCTAGTAGATATATCTTGGCGTATAGTTCTCATCGTAGGAAATTTTTTGTTTTCTATTCTGCGAACCCAACACCTTGACCATACCAAATACATCAGCACCAGTATGGGGGACATGCTTCGTCCAGGTTTCTCCCTTGCCGTTGAAATGCTTGCCTTTCTTCCTTAAGTGATGACTTGGCGGAAGAAAACGACGATTGTATGGGTACACATTCTTCCTACATTTATCCAGATATATACTTTCAGTCTCATCTAAACAATGCGTGCATGCCAATCATTGATGGTTACGAACGACAATGCTTGTAGGTCAAATTCCTACTGTTTGTGCTCATCCCACACACGTACACCTGGTTTGGCCCACAACTATAAAAGTTCATAAACTAATGGCCTTAGGTACACATCAATGTCGTTGCAGGGTTGCTTCGAGCCTTGGATGAGCACTGGCATCATAATGAACTTCTACTTCATGCACAACCAAGGAGGAAGGTTGTAGATACATAGAGTCACGGGTCAGGTGCTGTGACTGCAGTTCTGCTCTCCAAAAGGATTCATGCCATCGTTACTTAGACCAAACCATAAGTTCCTTGCATCACCAGCAAAGTCGGGGAAGTCCCTCTCAATTTTTCTCCACTACCGACCATCAGTAGGGTGCCTCAATTTCCCGTCTTTCTTACGGTCTTCCATGTGCCATCGCAAAAACTTTGCATGCTCTTTGTTTCTGAACAAATGTTTCAATCGTGATATTATAGGAGCATTCCACATCACCTTGGCAGGAACCCTCTTCCTGGGTGGCTCGCCCTTGATACGTTGCAAATGTATCTATAATTTTTGATGTTCCATGCTTGTTTTTGTAGGGGTTCCGCGTATGAAAACAATAAATTTTATCCTACGCCCCTGAACCCCTGAAGCTGCCAGGACACATCTATTAGTAATACAATAACGGGAGGGGCTTTTCGTGAACTTACCCTTGAAGACCGAAAAGCGTTGTCAACGCTCAGGAGAGTGTGGTTGATGTAGACGAGCCGAAGCCGACCTCAAGGTCGTGATGAAGTCCTTGTGCTCCTTCTGGCTCCAACTACTTGAGTGCCTCAAGTGCGACACCTCGCGGGTAGTTACACACGTTCGGTGCCTGACGATGACTCCCGCTTCCCTGATCCAGCAGCAGTTGTGGAAGTAGAGCTCCCGGATCCGAATCCCGCAGCGCGACGGCGCTCCATGGTGAAGATGTCTCTCGCTCATGTAGTCCAGAATTGGGACCACGGTCACAAGAGAGAGAGGGGGAGAGAGAAAATATCGATTAGAGGTCCTCCCAAAAGTGGAGAGACCTTTATTGATTATTGGTGTCTTTATCTGGCCAAATACCCCCACTATATATAGGGGGGAGGGAAGGTACTACCTCATTCAAAGTTGTTGGCCGATCTCGCAAAAATTTCCTAGTGCTCATGGAGGAATTCGACGAGCATGAGTTCCTATGCGGGACACAAGTTGTTGGCGATGTGGGCCGTCTTGGCGGGATCTGATGGGTGGACCTGCACTTTCTTCGTGTGCACCATGAGTCGAAGGAGAGATCATGTGAGCTTGGCCGGCTCAAGGGAGGCAGACTGTTGTCTGTCGTCTCCTTTAGTCTCGCGAGTTCCTCCTGCATGCCGAAGGACTGGGAAATTCTGTTGAATTTCGTCAGAATCGCCGACGCTCGAAGCTCCCGTTGATCGTGATGACGCCATTGGGACCTGGCATTTTCATCTGCAGGTAGGCGTAGTGGGGCACTACCATGAACCTAGCGAACGTGATGCGCCCGAGGATCCAGTGGTACTGTGAGGGCCAATCAACGACCTCAAAGTCGATGCGCTCGTGCCGAAGATGACGTCGAGGTTGATTTTGCCCAAGGGGTATACGCCTTTTCCTGGGATGATGCCGTGGAACGTTGTGTCCGAGGCCTCCAGGCAAGTTAGGGGGATTCTCATTGCTCGCAAGGTACTCGCGAATATAAGGTTGATGCCACTTCCGCCATCCATGAAGACGCGGCTCATGTCGAAGCCTCCGATTTGCGCCTCGAGTACAAGGGGGCAATGGCCTGGACGGGGTACCTGAGGCGGATGGTCACGTTTGTCGAAGGTGATGCAGGACTCGCTTCCACTGAGGTATTCAGTGGTGGATGGTGGCGAGTGTGTGGCCAAGTTGACTTGGCGAGTGATGGCCTTCTGCACCCTATTGGAGGGGCATCCCTTTTGGATCATCATGGTGCCCATGGCTCGTGGGTATGGTTCGCCTCCATGGTGCTGGTCTGGTGCGGCTGCATTTGGGGGTGGCCCAGGTGGAGGTGGCGGAGCGCCATGTGCCACGGGGCCTGGAGCGGCTCCGTAGCCTCTTTCGACTGCATTGTGGTTCATCAGAACCAGTCCCTCATGTAGCTTGAGGAACTCGCGGCAATCCTTGAGGAGGTGGCTAGACTTCTTCTTGCCATCATGCTTGTCGATGTAGAAGTGCACCGTACATGGCCCGGACAGTTTGTCCTCAATGGAGCTCGCGGGTGCCTCGTCGCGAGTGCGGCGTTGCCACACTTGCGTGGTTTTCCCGGAGTCGCGGTATCCGCCGCTATGGTATCCGCTGTTGCGGTTGTCGTCGCGTCTTTCGGCGTAGCGAGCCGCGACCATGTTGACATCGTTGCGGTCATTGTAAATGCGCATGCGATGCTTGCCTCGGCGATCGCGTCTATGCTCGAGCTCCGCCTCCTCGTCGAAGTGAACGCGATTCTTCACTGAATCTTCTCCATCGGCCCACCGATTCGCGATCTCCATCAGGTGGTCGATGGTCTTGGGCTTTGAGCGGCCCAGCTCCTCTCTGAGTTCTAAGCGGCGGACGCCACCGTTGAATGCGTCAATCGCGCGATCCTCCGAGATGTTTTCTGTGGAGTTCTTGATGATGGACCACCTTTGGATGTAGGAGCGCAGCGATTCGCCAAATCTTTGCTAGTAGCATCTCAACTCTTCGATTGATGTGGGCCGCTTGTATGTTCCCTTAAAGTTGCACACGAAACTGTAAACCAGCTCGTCCCAACTGCGAATGGATCCGCGTGGGAGGTTGTTGAGCCATGCTCGGGCGGTGCCCTGCAGCTGTAGCTGCAAGCATTGCATGGCCGTGCTTCGACTGCCTCCATGGAGCCTGACGGAGGAGATGTGGTCCTCCAGCCAGATCTTCGGGTCCTGTAGGCCGTCAAACTTCGGTTTCTCCGATGGGAGTTTAAACCCTTTAGGCATCCGTTTCTACCTAACGGATCTGTTGAAGCATTTGGCGCCGCAGAGCTCCACATCTTCCTCTTCTGAGTCAGTCGACCGAGCATGTCGTGCTCTTGATTTGTCGATCTTGCGCTGCATGAGGTCGTCGCATGCATCATACTCACGGTCGTGTCTTCGTGAGCGGCGGCGTCAAGACAGGTCGTGACTGTCGTCGCTGGACGAGGGCGAGGAGTAGCGCTTTGCCCTTCTTCGGGTCTGGTGTTGGCTCCTTGTCGAGAGCTGCCTCGATTAATCCCAAGCCCGCGATCGTAGATCGGTGCATGGCGGCTGGTTGTTGAGGAGGTACATGGTGGCTGCTGTGACCTCAGCCTGCGGCGTCTTAGGGACCACGTTGCCCCGTGTGTCGACTGTCATAGAGCTGAAGTCGAGGACTTTTGCAGCTTCTATGCGTTCTTGCTCGGTGAGATGGGCCATCCGAGATTGCCTCTTCTTGGCGAGGTACTCGTTGCTCCTTGAGGAGGATCCTCTGTGGGAGGAGAGCCCAGCGCGACGAAGGCTTGATTCGTCCGCTGCCTTTTTACGCGCTTCGAGTTGCGCGATTGTTTGTAGTTGGCGCTTGAATTCTTCCTTCAGAAGCCAGTGATAGCCCATCAGTAGTTCTTGCGGGGATCCGAAGGGTAGAGGAGCACCTCGTAGGGCCTCGCGGCAGCGAGCCCATTCTTGCTCGTTGAGCCTGATTACGACGTGTTCGCCGATTTGCTCATTTATTATGGTTGGAGGTTCGACTGCTCCTCCATTATCGACGGGGGTGCGATTGCCACCGTTGTTGCCGTTGCCACCGTTGCCGCCGTTTCCGGTGTTGGGCGGGTCGGTTTTGTTACCGCGATTGCCACCGTTGCCAGCGTTGGGCAGGTCGGTCTCGTTACCGCGATTGCCACCATTGTCACGATTGGCAGAGGTGTCGCCTGCGTTGATGACGGCGCACATGAAGTGATTGGGGAAGCTGCTGCTTCCACAACTCTCAGATCCAGAACCGTATGTTCCATCTTCAGTGTCCAGATCGCTTAGATCGGAGTCGCGACTGCTGTCGCTGACCGTGTTCTCGACTGTTGTCGGGGTGTTCAGCTCACTGAGGGTGCCGATCGATGGAGGGAACCATGATGCTAGGGCAATCGCCGGTGCTATCGGCTGATCAGGCATGCGAAGCGTGCCCATCTGACCAGCTTGGAAGCGGAAGCTCCCGATTGCCAGGCTGATTTCGTCACCCACGGACTCGAAGGCCGGGCGAGTGGCCGGCGTGTGGACGGTGAAGTCGAACGTGCCGAAGAGCTGGCGAATCTCCGCTGTTGCGGAGTTGTAGATCGCAGTTGATGGGGCCGAAGAAGCCGCAACATCAACACTCCCAATTCCCACAGACAGCGCCAATTGACGAGGGTTTAACTCATCAATGCCCATTGTTATGGACTTGGGTTTTGGAGAAGGAGGGAGCGCTGGAGACATCTATCGGCTAGCAAACAAGCACACAGGGGACAAAGATTTACCCAGGTTCGGGCCTCGTAGAGGTCCCTACTCCTTCTTGTCTGCTCGTGGAATTATTGAAGGAACCAAAGGTTATAATGGTGCACAGATGTAATCTGGCGAGGATGGTGGAAACTAGGGTTGTGTGTGTCCTCCTCGCCGCCCCCTCCTAGCCCTTATATAGATAGGCTAGGTCTCGGGTAGCAGGTCGAGTCGGTTACAAATTAGGGTTTTCCCCCTCAAACTTTCTATCTTTAACTCATTCTTGTTCTTCAAGCAATCGAGAGTCTGTAGGTAACTCGAGTCTTTCATTTGGGCCTTGACGACACCGTGGGCCTGTACGTATTTAGACCGTATATACCAAGCTCGAGTACCTATAGGGTATACCCATGTCACCCGGGGTGGGACCAAACAAGGGAGAGGGGTGGGGTGGCGCACCGGCCAGCCCCCCACCATGGGCCCCACGTGGGGTCAGGCCCACTAGGGCTACCGGCCACCCCCTAGGCCCTTCCTAGGGGTGGGATCCCCTCTTGGGCCTTTTCCCCTCCGGTAATTGGCCCATTAAGCCTTTGACCATTTTATTGATTTTTCTCTTTATTAAATAATTATGAATAAATGATTAAATCAACATTTAACATTCATTCACATATTATTCAACCTCCATGGCTATGGAACACCTTCCACCTCCACTCCGGACATCCTCCGGACTTACCGAAACCCTTCCGGTTTTCTCTCTACAACTCTTCGGTGATTCCATCGATCCTATAAACACTCTCTAAGCATCATCAAGCCCTTAAGAGTGATACCCCACGGTTCGGGAACACTCCAGACATGGTCGGGACACTCCCGTACCAATGATCGACAGAGGGACCTGGATGGCCATGTGACCCCTGTGTGTTCCACGAAGATCTTTCGTCGTTTGAACCGGGACAGTCATGTCTTATTCCCTTTGTCACTCGATACTTGCATTGCCCGAGATCTGATCAATGACATCCCCATGTCGTGTTCAATCTCGTTACTGAACAACGCTACTTGACTCGTTCCGACAAGCGATGTCCCCGTGATCAAATCACACGTTGTGCAGCTATTGGATATAACTTCTCCGAGTGGGCCCTTGAGTATCTTCCCGTCACATGGACGAACAAATCCCGCTCTTGATATATATTGCCTCAACGGTTTCCTCTGAGTACCTGAACACACCTTTATAACCACTGTATTACTAAGTGGCGCTTCATGCTATCAAAGCACTCTCAGGAGACAGCCTCACGGTCTAAGGAATAGTCTACGAGGATCCATTTCTAATCATCATAACTTGAACTTCGTGACATGATCGGGTCATGATGTTTAGGTTGGGTATTGGTTCATCATCTCATTCACAGAATGAGATGACCTCATTTCCAACTGGCATAAATGCCACATGATCAGGAAACATGATCATCTGTTGACCAATGAACCAGTGACTAGAGTTTCAGTGGGAACCCCTGGTTGTTTGTATATCACACGTGTATTGATGTTTCCACTCAATACAGTTATAGCATGATACAAAACTTAATCATAAACTATATGAAATATGATAATAGTCCTTACTACTATTTGTCTCTAGGGCATATTTCCAACAGTCTCCCACTTGCACTAGAGTACAAATACACTAGCTGCATTTGTTCTCAATCGTTGGGACCATATACCCGGTACCCTGAACATGCTTGCTCATGGAAGAGGTTGAGTCTTGGGTCTGTACTTTACAGTCCCAAATCCTTTGCAACTTACTAATGTCACCTGGATTGACATTAATACTCTATCATCACATGATAGCATCTGTGTGTATGCATCATCGCTATGGCAGCAGAACGAGGCCTGATTCCAGGAGCCTACAGTGACGTTAGATCAACCTCGAGGGCTTTCTCATGGGCATTGTGCCCCGGGACACATCATTCTACGTTAAAAGCGAACTAGCCCCGCCATAACATTATACAACACTTTAGATGATACCCTTATCTATTATTATAAATGTATTCATCGAAACACTAGTGCACTCTATGTAACTTTCGATGTTTTGTTCACCTCGCTTCCTACTTGACTTTAATCGGTATTACGGGAGTTTCCAACATATTTCCTTATAACATAACCCTTTATGTTTTAAGATATTTCATCCTTTATGGATTTGGAAAGCACGTCTATAGTTCTCTACTAGACACTACGGACAAAACTCAGCTCAACGTTCTGTGATTCGAACTTGATCACTCTTAAACGTTCCTTAATTGGATCACATATTATGCTAAGTTATCATCATGGTTTACTAGGAGAGAACCTATGTCTTAACATAGTGGATGATGATCATCCTTTTCTTTCTTTCAACCATTGATGTTACAACTTAATACTATTCCTAGTTTGAGTTATTAAGGACCAATTCCTTAATTAACTTCTATTCTGAAAATCCCTTTCAGAATCCCTTAAGGAATACTACATAATATCATAATACACCTATTATCAACTTCTACATCTTATAAATCATTATTTATAAGTATTTGCGCTTTCATTCTTAACATACTTAAGAATTACTCCTATAAGCTCCCATTCAAAATATGTTCCTACATATTTGAATTTGAGACTTATATTGCTCCCACTTAAAAATATGTCAATCACATATTGTTTCAGGAAGACTTTCATAGCTCCCACTCAATTTTATGAAAATTGCATATCCACTCACTATTTTGAACAACTTCAAAATCCTTTGACCAAATATCAAACTTGGAGATTCACTATGAGATACTAGTACTTTACTAGTTTTAAATCCACTAGACATTCAACACACTTGAATCAAATTCATTCGAATTTGTCCAATACTTGACAAATTGTGCTTTTGTCATTCACCCTCTTTTTCACTATGGCTTTGAAGTCATTTGGGAAAATTCAAGTAACCCCTTTTACTTATGAGATTCAACAACGAATTCCTTTCTAATCTCAAGGGAGTTTTGCTTTTAGGATTTCTCATAATTTAGTTTACCATTATTTTCTTAGTAGTTCGTACGTATGTCATATTCCAAGAATCATGACAAATGATTCACAAATGTCTCCATACAAGATATGAATTACATTTTGAATCCTACTTCCGCAATCTTTCACTTAGCATATTATTTTTGCTATCTATTCATATATTTTTTGCTACCAATATCTACGGTTTTGCTACGAGGTCTCCAGGGTGAGTCTCCGGCGATGTCTCCGGTGATGTCCCCTTTGCTACACTATAATTTCTTGTTGCTACCACCGTTTTGTAGTTTTGCTATAATAGTGGAAATTTTTCGCTACGCGGTCTCCGACAACTTTTTTCGGCGAGCTCCTCCGGCGGTGTCTCCGGCAAAGTCGGTTTTGCTACGTTACGATTTTTTTCTACAAGGTCTCTGGCGAACTCTCCGGCGAGGTCTAGTATGTCTGTTCTTTTTTTTGGATTGAACAGTTTTCTGCTACATGTAGCAAAAGCGAGACTAGTTGTAGCAAAAGCGGGTAAGTTTGTAGCAAAAGCGGGATTTAGAGGCTTTTGGGGGACACGTGTCAGCAAGGGGAGGCAGGGGATCCGGGGGAAATATCCCGGGGGGACACATAGCACTCGCCTTTTTTTCTTTTTTTTGGAAATGGAAAAAAAACACCCCGGCTGAAAGGCCGCAAGCATGAGCCTGCAAGGCTGAAAGGCCGCAAGCATGAGCGAAATCATGTGAAGCTCGCTAGCTCTCGAAGGAGCACCCCGGTGTGCTCCTCCTTCACGCACAGCGACGTGACGCTGAACGAGTCGCCACCGTCCTCCCACGGGAGTCACACGTAGCACGGCAGGCGGCCCATCCCCTCCTTCATGTACCCCATCACCCTCGTCGGCGTGCCCCCGCCGAAGTAGGCCTTATCCATGCCGAGGTTCCGCCAGCACGACACACCAAGCATCTTGCCGTACCCGATCAGGCCCGCGTCGTGCGCAGCCGTCGCCAGTCATCGTCCTGCTAGTCCTTGGACAGGTCGAAGTAGTCGGGTATCCGTTCCTTGGCGCGCTAGATCATCCTGATCAGGTCCACGATATCTCCGCCAGCCACGACGCCGCTGGTCGCCACGACGAGCGGCATGATGTAGCAGAAGTTGCTGCAGTATCCGTACCTGGCCCCCGCATGCCTCCTCGTGTCGGCCACGAAGGCGAGCAAAGCAGGGGCCGACGGGTCTGACTCTGGCATGACCACGCGGGTGCGGCACCACCTCGAACACGGTGCACGGCTGGCCACGGTTGACGCAGGGCCGGCCCTGGGGGACCTGCAGAGCAGCCGCCCCGGGCCAAAAAAAGTAGGGTCCTCCTAGAAATATGCTATATAGGCAGGCCTATTATACATCGTAATTTTTTTTATTGGACTCGTGGATTAATTGGATCTTTTTTCCGCTGTCGTAGACTCTGAGCCGAGGCGATTGATATGGGTACAAGGCGAGACCGAGGCAGAGGCCAACCGCTCGACTCCTAGTCCTAGATGGCATCGGTCGCTTCGCTTCCTCCTAGGCAAACGGAACCAATAATTGATCGTACGCCTCCTATCCGAGTCCTTCCACCTCCACTGGATCAGAATATCGGATCGGGATACGAGAGTGGGGAGCCTCGAGGCCCTCGACGTTCGATGCCAGGTGCGAAGGCCAGACCATCGACAAGACGATCGACCGCCTGGCTAGTGGTCTAGTAGTCCGCTCCTGCCCATGTCTCTACTGGTTACACCCTAATTCTTAGTTCTTAAATCTTAATTCTAATTATAATTCTTAGCGCAAATTTAAAGAACTCTAGTCATTCAAAAGTATATTTGGGTTTTTAATAAGTTCGACATCCTTGAAGGCACTGGATGGTTCTCAACTGAAAGAACATTGCACTATATTTGCAAAAACTTTTACTCGGCCTGGTACAAATGGTAAACCTGATGATATATATGATGTTGAGTTAAATACACTTATTTCTGAGTTAAGTTTTATGAAGTTCACTTTGCCAAATACTTCAATGTTTGCTTATCGAATCTTATTTAGTTTGTCAAGGAAGCAGATTTCTGAGCTTTTTGAGTTTGTCAAGGAAGCAGATTGTTATCCTTATATCGGTTATCCTTTTTTACTATGCCCTTGACTGTTGCATCAGTTGAAAGAAACTTTTCAAAGTTGAAATTATTAAAGAACTATTTGAGATCTATAATATCTCAGGAGAGGTGAAATGGTTTGACGACTCTATGCATCGAGAAGAAGTTAGTGGACGAGATTGATATTCATTCCATAGTCACGGACTTTGCTTCTAGAAATTTTTGGAGGAAATTTTAAGGTATCATATAAACATTGTTATTTTTATATGAATATTATAGTTGGAAGTATACTTAAACTATTTATTTTTCACCATCTCATATATCCATAAAAAATTGTAATAAAGGGCCCAAAATTTTAGTTTCACCCAGGCCCCCGAAATCTCAGGACCAGCCCTGCGTTGACGGCAGCGAACTGGTGCTTCATGCGGCTGACCAGGCTGTGTGGCACGACGAGGTGGAGCAGGGTCAGCAGAGACGGGTGGGGGCTGTTTACAAGCCGGTCCACGCGCAGGAAGGCCGAAGGCATGCCCGCAAGGGCGAGATCGTGCCTGAACGTGACGACGGCTGGCGATGGCATCCCACGCGCAAGCTCGCCGACAGCCCGCAGGAACTGGCCCATGCTGGCGCTGTCCGTGATGGAGTGGTCCCACGTACGTCGACCACAAACCCGTCGCAGGAGAAGAAAGTCACATGCACCATCAGAAGCTAGCGGGTCGCCAGCGGCCGGGTAGAAGATGGCGAGCTCCTCCAGGTGGCCGCGCAGATCGACGTCCCTCAGTACGGCGTCCGCCGAGGCCGCAACGAATGGCACACCCGCGCAGTCCCCGGTGCAGTCGATGGCGATGAACATGTCGTGGGCGAGGAATGCGGTTGCGAGGCAGACGGAGATGGGGTAGTAGGGGACAAGCACTACAACAATGTAGTCATTTTGGGGCACTTCAAAGTGCCCCTATATATGATCAAAATGCTTTAAAAAGTTTTAGAGACACTTTAAACTATGACACTAATACTCATGTCAGTAAAAGTTTTAGGGACACTTTGATCAAAATGCAACTGAAACACTTTAGTGATACAATGCCACTAAAGTAAGTATCTTTAAGTGCATTTTGCTGAAAATACCACTGCAGTGGGAAACGGACGCATGGCCGTTCGTTCATCGCTTTCCTCGGAAGGGCCAGCCCATTATACAATCAGACCGGATTTTGTTAGTGTAGAGTTATCCTGCATGAAAGTTGGGCCGGCGGAGCCGGCTACAAAGCCCATTAATTAGGCCGGGGAGGACGCGGCCCATGATGCTTCGTTCCTTGTGCGAGTTGGCTCCCCCTGGCGCTCGCACGTTGGCTCCCTAACCATTTTTCTCAGAGATTTGTTATGTTGGGTTTGATCTTAGGCAGCCCATTTAAGTTTCCCGCTTACTTCTCTCAGCTAACGAGCTAGAAGTGATCCTTAAAAAACAATTGCTACTATAGCTTGAGCTGTAGAACACGGTAGTACCTCTTGGTCCTCTTCTCTACCAAGCTAAGCTAATATCTTTAGGGACACTTATAAAAATGCCTCTAAAGGTGATATTTACTTTGACAAAAATGTCTCTAAAATTAGTATTTTTAAGGGCACTTTTAAAAATGCCCCTAAAGATAGTATTGTTAGGGGCACTTCAATCAAAATACCTCTAAAGATAGTATATTTAGGCGCACTTTGATTGAGCATTTTCAGAAGTGTCCCTAGCCAAAGTGCCCCTAAAAACGTACCGTGTACTAGTGAAGGGCGAGGGACAGGCCCCGTCTGATGATCTCGGCGGGATTGTCGATCGGGCCGGCGGTCGAAGATGAGGAACGCCGTGACAGGTCGCCCTACCTTGGGCTCGTCGTAGGAGGTCAGGCCGATGAGGCTGAAGAAGTCGGCGATCGCCGAGGTCGCTGGATCCGATGATGGCTTGACGAGCACCGACGGTGACTTGCTGCTCAGCACGACGGCCATACTGTTCTTATGTGGATCTAGTTCGGCATGTGCGAGTGTGCGTTGACATATGAGAGCAAGAACAATAGCTACAGCGCAGCTGATGGCTATATACCAATGCCATGTCCATCATAAATAAACATTCATACAATAGCTTGGCTATTAGGTTGTCTCTACTAAATATTTAATTATTTAGTGATTGCATGCACATCTTACCTGTACTGATCTACTGTGGACTACTGTGGACTGCATCTTTGTGGCCATCTCAAACAACATACATATAAAAAACATACTTACACTACTGATCTATTGATTGCTGTAACTGGTTCTGTTGTGATCTACACGGTATCTAGAGACTTTTGAGTAGTTGTAGAGCTATATAGATTCAGTAAAATCAAGTACAGGACAGAGAATAAGTAAAAGAAATCAGTAGCAGAAACACAATCTTTGCCTCATGTTTCTTTCTCTTCCACCCAAAAGTTTTTCAGCTGGGACGTGGGAGTAGCTAGTTAGACTGTCGACATGTGCTGCAAAAATTCAGTGATGTGCTAATTAGCATGGATCGGAAAATTCAGAGATGGCAGCAATAGTTCAAGGGCCATTTTCTGAAGGATGAATCGTACATATTTTATTGGCAAACGAATGACGGATCGTACTAGATAAAAACTCCTCTGAGATAATATAGCAGATCATTATCTGAAGAACAAACAGGGAGAACGCAACCTTGAGCTGAAGAACTTGACACACTAGTTGTTGCAGCCCGTCGAGCCAGTATGG
This sequence comes from Avena insularis, assembly GCA_023614405.1. Classification (NCBI taxonomy): domain Eukaryota; kingdom Viridiplantae; phylum Streptophyta; class Magnoliopsida; order Poales; family Poaceae; genus Avena; species Avena insularis. Next base: position 454,369,354 of record CM042693.1, on the reverse strand, counting down.
TGCAGACGAGGCCGCCACGGACTGCGGTGGTCGTAGGGGATCCAAACGGATGGCCGGGAAGGCCGACGGCGGATGGGATGAGGCGGCGGCGGGAGGAGCAGACGAACTGGCGGCAGGACGAGCTGAGGCGCCGGCGGCGGGACGAGATGAGGCGCCAGGGGATCAATAGGGTGGACGAGAGTGAGAAGTGCCGGAGGCGAAGATGTACCAGATCGAGAGTGTCGGCTCTACAGCTCGCATCGGGCTACAAGCGGGCGTCAGTCCCTCGTATCTTGCGCCGTAGCCCACGAAGCGCCCGTTCCTTTCTCTCTCCTCTATTCTCTCCCCTCCAGCGAGGATTTTGATGACGTGGAATGGCTTATAGCCTACTGAGTAGACATTATTGTACTTGCTCTAAGAGCAACTAGTAATTAGTTCTCTATAAACGAACTGCATGACCTTGCGCGTCATGCAAAGGCCAACGAAATTCCTTCAGAATTGGCACTCAACCGGCAAAGGTGTTCGCACAAACCACGTCGCCTCGGCGCGATGAGGCAGGCTTATCTAAAGTGCGGTACCTAATACGGTTCAACAGACGTTTTTGAGAACTGAATTCTGCTCGCGCGGGAGGAACCCATCGGGGCGGGACGACGATTATGGGCTACCAGGTCAGCCTAGTGCCTCTAGAGCCTCGTGGATTGATAGCCTCCAATCTTAAAAACAACTAAGAACGAGAAGAAGAATACAAAAGAAAGAGGGATAAGAAATAGATGAACACGAAAAAGTAGATGTGTTAGTTCAAGTTGTTAGAGTATGTAATACCGGAGCTCCACGGCGAGACATGGTGCGCGACAGGAGTGGGAAATTGGCCAAGGGAAGCTAGCGCGAGGGGGCAAGCGGAGAAGAATATATCTCAGCTCAATGGGGATGCCCCCTCCTTATAGGCCAAAGTGGGTTCCAGTCAAGTGCGCGTCTTCCAAGAAGGTGCCTGGGGAACCTGGAGCGTCACATGCCCCACGCGGCGCCAGACGTTATGATGGTCGTCCGGTCCCTCTACGACGCAGGCACGACGCTCGGCCCGAACGGTCGGGGGCTACTGTCAGATAGCTGGTACAGGGGTACCCCCGATCCGTCTACGTCTGGCTAGCGCGGCCGGGCACAGGTAGACCTCGCGAGGGAAGTGCCGCTCTCCTCGCGAGGTGCATTGCGCCCGACCCTCCGGAAGGCTTCCGGAGGAAGGAACCGCGAGAAGAACATGCTTCCCTTATGGGGAAACGACAAGCACAATGGTGGCATTGGATTCCCCCGCCTCGCGGTCCCAGAGACCGGGTCCTGGTCAAAAGTGAGACTGATAGGGCTCTGACCGGCAGGGTGTGCAGCTCCAACAAAATCAGGATAGGTCTGGGGTACTTTGGTGCGAGAGAGGCAGCGGGCAGCGCTGAGTGAGGACAAACGGCGTAAAAGAAGATCACTTTACTAGCGGATGGAGGGGCGCCCGGCTTCCAAGACTTGGTCCACCAAAAAGCTGCCTTGTAGACCAGGACCTCGGGGACACGACACTGTGGTGACCCTTCCCACCCATGGACCGGGGGAAGAGGCCCGACGCCACCCTATATAAGGAGCTCTTCTCCTACCTTGGAGGGGATCGATCCATGAGATCTAAAACCCTAGACTTTCATCCTCTATTGTACCTTCACGAAGCACGTGAGCAATACAACAAAGCAGGAGTAGGGATTTTACCTCCTCACGAGGTCCCGAACCTAGGTAAAAAAACCGGTGTCACCTCTCAGTCGTGCGCTTGCTCCGTCGTCGCCACCAACGCCGAGTTCCTTCAGAATCGCGTGTTCATCCCCCTCACGAACCAAGGGATTGTTGGGCCCTAGTTTATTCGCGGTACAAATCTCTAACATGGCCCGCGCTTGTCAGGATCATGGGTACCTTGGCTACCACGGTTCCAACAATGCGGTCGCTGCTCCTCGTTGTCGGTAACTACAGTCGCTGCTTCCTGATACGTTGCTAACGTATCTATAATTTTTGATGTTCCATGTTTGGTTTTATCTACTTTCTTATGTTTTGTCCACACTTTGGAGTACTTTTATACACTTTCTTGGACTAACCTATTAACAAGATACCACAGTGCCAGCTGCCTGTTTTCTGCTATTTTTGGTTTCAGGAAAGTCAGAAAATGAATATTCTCGGAATTGGACGGGACAAAAGCCAAAGTTGATATTTTAGCGGAAGACTCATGGAGCCAGAAGACGAGACGGAGAGGGCCCACAGGGTGGTCACACCACCCCTCAGTGCGGGTCCACCTAGGCCACGCCAGGGCATGGTGTGGGCCCTCTGGCCGGCCACCGACCTTGCCCCTTTCGCCTATATATCTCCCTCGATGCAAAAACCCTAGGTAGTCAATCAGAAATCCACAAAAAGTTCCGCAGCACCACCGTCACCGAAGGGAAGATTCAGAGGATAGAAAGTCTCTGTTCCGGCACCCTGCCGGAACAGGGAAGTGCCCCCGGAGCCATCTCCATCGATCTCCACCACCATCTCCATCACCGTTGCTGATTCCCATGATAAAGAGGGAGTAGTTCTCTCTCAAGGCTAAGGGCTCTACCGGTAGCTATGTGTTCATCTCTCTCTATGCATGATCATATTATGATCATGAGCTTGTAATCAAGTAGATCTACCTTGCTACTCAAGTGCTTTAATAGATCTCTGCTCTCCCCATGTGTGTGAAAGTGACAGCGTGCACACCATGGTAACACTTAGGCTAGAGATTACAAATACTTGTTATAAGTTATATTTATAGTTGGATGTCTATATGAAATTGTGGTGTTTGTTGGAACCATCTAGTGCTCAAGGTGACAGTGTGGGGTTATCTAGATGGGAAAGGCTTACTTTGAGGTGTGTTGTTATAGTCCTACCATGGATTAGAGTGTCCAATCGGAGAGTAGTTAAGAGTAGTATCATAAAGAGAAGATATTTATATGAGAGTGTTCACTAGTGAAAGTATGACTCCTAGGCCTTGTTTCTAAGCATTGAAACATTATTGCAACTAGATCTGTTACATGTTTGCTTGTTGCCATCTTTATTTCAGTTTGTCTTTAGTCTCTTCCACGCCATTAAAGTATTTTCTAGCACCGTTGTCTTTTATCCATACCATTTGCATTTCACTATCTCTTCGCCGAACTAGTGCACCTATATACCTGACAAGTGTATTGGGTGTGTTGGGGACACAAGAGACTTCTTGTATCTTGATTGCAGGTTGCTTGAGAGGGGATACCTTTGACCACTTCCTCCCTGAGTTCGATAAACCTTGGGTGATTCACTTAAGGAAACTTTAGCTGTTCTACAAACCTCTCGCACTTGAGGCCCAACAACTGTCTACAAGAATAGAAGTGCGTAGACATCAAGCTCTTTTCTCAGCCAAGCTGCCGCTGGATCAAGAAGAAGAAGCTCCCACGTCAACCACGCGCCAGAAGCTATTTTCTGGCGCCGTTGCCGGGGAGGTAAGGTAAAAGGTACTCACATCCTCCGGTGTGAGTGCTCGAAGTTATTTCCTTTAGATTCTGCAATTTTGTCTTTTTGTTTCTTATTTTTATTTTCACTAGTTAGGCTTAATGGAAAAAAATAGAGAGCTTTATAGTATTTATTTTGAGTTAGGACATAAAGTGTTTGAAGATAAAATTTAAAAACCTATGGAACTCTATTTGCATGCTAATAGCAATGTTGTTAGTATGAATTCTTTGGACGCTATTATTGCTAATGCTATGGAAAAGTCTAAACTTGGGGAAGCTAGTTTTATGAAAATGATCTTTTTAGTCCCCCAGCTTTGGAAGATAGCTATTCTATTGTTTATGATGATACAAAACCTCCAATATATGATGATTACAATAATGAATATGATATTTTTAGTCCACCTACTATTGAGGAGGAAATTAATTATGACTACAATATTCCTCCTATATTTGATGATTATGGTGATGAGAATGATAATGATAGCTATTTTGTTGAATTTGCTCCTACTACAATTAATAAGAATGACTATGCTTATGTGGAGAGTAATAATTATTATATGCATGTGGCTCATGATAAGAATGTTTCATGTGATAGTTATATTGTTAATTTTATTCATGATGCTACTAAAAGTTATTATGAGAGAGGGAAACATGGTTTTATGTATCTAAACAATATTAAGTTTCCCCTCTTTATATTGAAAGTCTTGACGTTGCACTTGTTTTGCTTTACTATGTTTGTTGCTTTGTGCTTTCATGACTTGTTTCTTTACAAGATTTCTATGCATAGGAAGTGGGTTAGACTTAAATGTGTTTTGAATTTTCTTCTTGATGCTCTCTTTTACTTCAATTCATATTTTCTATGTGAGCATCTTCTCAAACTGTCAAGCCTAACTTAAAGGCGTTAAAGAAAAGTACTTATTAGGAGATAACCCAAAAGTTTTAGATGAGTCTTAGAAGTTATTACCTCTGTAATAACCGCTCCTTATCCTTTTTATTTGCTTTTTGTGCTAAGAGTAACCTCTAATGAGAGAGAAGTAATGCTTGGGAAAGTTGCTGTCCTGAAACAGATTTCTGTGCTTCACCGTAAAAATTCATGTAAAATCTCTGTACGTCCTTTTAAGGCGTGAATTTTTGTGCTTCTGCCCCAGGTTGTTATCTAACTTTCGTTAGTTCCACACTTTTTGATTTGAGCAATAGAAGGTCTTTGAAAAATTCGTCTTTACCTGCTGGTCTGTTTTGATAGATTTCTGCCATTATTTGCATTTGCTTCTTCTTGGTTCCTTTTTGAGTTCTTTTGGGAAATTAAGCTTTTTGAGGGAACTGCTACAGTAGCTTGTGTTTTAATGGAAGTTTTATTGATGTTGAAACTGAACCCAAAGACTTATTATCTTGAGTGCACTAATGTTGCTAATAAAGATTGTGTGAAGTTTTGTATGAAGGAAAAATTTCAGGTATATGGAAGGAATGAAGTAATGAGATGAAGAATGGACTAAAGCTCAAGTTTGGGGATTCCACGCGTGCAACCCCAAGAAATATTCCAGAAGTACAAGCGTCAAAGCTTGGGGATGCCCAAGGCATCCCCTTCTTCATCAATAAAAATCTCAGGTTTGTTTCAAACACTTCATTTTTATTGTTTCATGCGCAGTTGTGTTGTTCTTGGAGCGTCTTTGTTTTTGTTTTTAGTTTTCTTTTGCTTTGTTTGCTGCAATAATTTGGTTGGATCCCAGCACTTCTTTTGGAGAGAGACACACTCTGCTTTCATGGTTTAGAACACTCTAGTTTTCATTCTTATTGTTTTGTGAGTGTTCTCTTTTGCTAGCACTGTGTTTAGCCTTAGTTTTCTTGTGCTTTCAGCTTAGAACTTTTTAGTTCTTCTTTTTGGATTTGTGAGACAAGCTCACTGATCTATATTTATTATTATCTTTGTGAGTTCTTTCAAATAAGTCGATTGGTGTTGGAAGAAAGTAAAAAGCTTCATGCTTTAGTGGTACAAAAGGGAGTTTGTTTTGACTGTGGCTTAGACTTTACATGTCATGCTAGATGTTGCTTTGACCGTATGCCTAGTGATTATTGTTGTAGCATGACTTGTTACAAATAATTGAGAGTGCTTAATGTGCCTTGAAAGAATCATACATTGTTTTAACATATTAAAGCATAGTATTGTGGTATTCTTCTTTGATGCTTTATTTGGGTTGACTTGGCGCATGCTCACACCATGTTATGACTATACCAAGTCACCATAGCCTCTATGATCCTTTAGTTTTCGACTTGTAATATCACTTTATGCTTTGATCAATGATGTTTTGTCGCTCTGCATGATTATGGCCATTATTGCTCTCTTAGTTTGTCGCTCCCAGTCTTTTACTAGCCTCCGTAACCAAGTATGAGTTCCATTCATACATCCAATTCCTTAAACCAAGTTATTCCAAAGAGTCCACCATACCTACCTATTAGCATATGTATTCCAAGTATATTCATGTTTTTATCTACCTTCCGAATTAAACTTGTTATGAGAAAACTAGTGATTAAAGCTCTCACGAACTTGATGGCACACTTTACTTTTCTTGCCCTTAATAAACGTGAACCATTGTGTCGTCTATGTTGTATATGCTTGCACTTATTTGTTGGGGATTAGCAGAACCATGCTGTCATGGGGAACACTTTCAACATTGCACTTGTACTTTGTACCTAGTTGATATCATGCTCTTTTGTCTATGGATGTCGTCGGTGTGAAATGAAAGGGGAGCTTGTAAGTCCATGGAGTTATGTATATGTGTTAGAGAAACGCCTGGGCCGCTGGTCTAATCCATGTTGTCATGGTGAAAACCTGTAGCATAACCATAATCAGCTGTCTATGAAGCATTCTTTTTATAAAAAAAGAGTCAGATATTGAGAAAAAAAAGAGAAAAAGAAATGAGAAAAGAGGAAAGAGAGAAAAAGGCACCATTTTCCCATGGTAAATAAGAAGTTGCTGAGATGCTCGTTGTCTACTTGCCTTGTCATTTTGATATGGGGATTCTTCCGTATCATCGGGCAAGGGTGATGGCTCATTGCACAGCGCCCAGAAAAGTGCTGGTGCGTGGTTGATGTAGAGCTTGTTGGGAACCCCAAGAGGAAGGTATGATGAGCACAACAGCAAGTTTCCCTTAGTTATGAAACCAAGGTTTAATCGAACCAGTAGGAGCAAGAAAACACCCCAAAGGTGTTACTAGCTGAGCTTTGGCAGGGCGCACTACCGGTGCTAGTATTAATGTGGAGACCTGCACAACACAACCACAGAACTTTGTCCCCAACTTGCGATGAGGTTGTCAATCTCACCGTGTTTTGCGGTAAACAAAGGATTAAACGTATCGAATGGAAAGAAGTAAAAGCTTGCAGAAAGTAAACACAAAGAAGCAAACAGTTTATAGATTGTATGTAAAAGATAAGGACCGGGATCCATAGTTCACTAGAGGTGGCTCTCCTTAGATAGATAACATGTTGGGTGAACAAATTACAGCGGGGCAATTGATAAACATTGAGAAAGCAATACATGCATACACTAATCATCTTGACTCCTTTGAGATTCGATTGGGCATTACAACATTATACATAGACCGCCATCCAACTGCATCTATGACTAATAATCCACCTTCAGGTTATCATCCAAACCCCCTCCAGTATTAAGTTGCAAGCAACAGATTATTGCTTTACGAACTGCGTGTAAAGTAAACAATATGATTGTTCTATGAACAAAGGATTGTTGTTTTCTCCCTAATAGCAACAGCACATCTAGTACCTTAGAGATTTTTGTCACTTCCCCAGATTACCAGAGGCATGAACCCACTATCGAGCATAAATACTAACACTTGGAGTTGCTAGCATCTACTTGGCCAAGATAGCTACTAACAACGGAAAGCATGCAAGATCACAAATAACAAAGACATGATAGAATCAATAATCAATCTGAAATAACATCTCAATATCCATCGGATCCCCGCAAACACAACATGCAGAATTACAAATAGATGATCTTGATCATGAACGGAGCTCACAAGATCTAGACATGAAAGCACAAAGGAGGAGAACCAGCCATCTAGCTACTACATGGATCCGTAGTCCAAGGATGAACTACTCACGCATCACACTGGAGGCTTGCATGGTGATGAAGAAGGCCTCCAGGATGAATTCCCCTCTCCGGCAAGGTGCCGGGAAGAGCTTCAGATCCCTCCCGATCTAGGGATGGAGATGACGGCGGCTACAGACTCTTTCGTGGATTTTTGATCGGGCCCTTAGGGTTTTCGTCCCGAGGGCATCTTATAATCGGAAGGGGAGGCCGAGGGGGTGACTGGGCTGGCCACACCACCCCCTGGCGCGGGCCAGGCCTGGCCGCGCGGGCCAGGTGGTGTGGCCGCCCTCTGGCCCCTCTACGTCTCGTATTCTGGCACTTGATGATATCCGGAAAAATAGGCACTTTGGCTTTTGTCCCGTCTAGTTCCGAGAATATTCATTTTCTGACTTTCCTGGAACCAAAAACAACAGAAAACAGGCAACTGGCACTATGGCTCTTGTTAATAGGTTAGTCCAAGAAATCATATGAAAAGTACTCCAAAGTTGGAACAAAACACAAGAAAGTGGATAAAACCAAGCATGGAACATCAAAAATTATAGATACATTTGCAATGTATCAACATCCCCAAGCTTAACTCCTCCTCGTCCTCGAGTAGGTAAGTGATAAAAAGAAAGAATAATTTTTGAGGTGACATGCACCATCAAAGACTTGATCAAAGTATTTGTAAAACATTCAAAGCTGGGATCATAGTACTTCAATCATAACATGAAATACAAAGTTCTAGCAATAAGCAAAGAAAATATGATGCAACATAAAAAGGCACAAACAAAAGATTCATGAATGATAGTGCTTTGCAGTTTGTTTCACATAAAGAAAACATAGCATAAAAGTATTCAGCTTGTCCCTCAATAGAGTAGCAAATATAAATGCATATGACACCTTCAAAGTTCATAAGAGTGACTAGATACAAATAGTTTAAAACAAGCAATATCAAGTTATGCATCAATCAACTAGTCTTGGGACAATGCACATAGAACTAAGAATGGCCACTATGCTCTCAAAGTAGGTGCATAAAGATAGAAGGTGGAGACTCAATATAATGGTGGAAGAGAGGCGGCCTTTGTAAAAGGAAGTAGGGATTCAAGTCTCATAAAGAGCTTCCAAAAATTATGGTACTTATAGCTTTCAGCTCTCATTGCCCCTATCATAAGCATCTTTAAGTGATTAAGGTTAAAGTGCACAAACTATGGTGTACATGCTTGACGAAGTATTAGTCAGAAATCTCATGTCCCTTGTATACGAGGGCCGCTCCTCATACTACTCAAGTTTAGTCACCGGTAAGTTCTTGTCATCGTAAGTATATGTGTATCATAGAGAACCGCCAACGGGGTACCCCTTGCCCGATGATACGGAAGAATCCCCATATCAAAATGACAAGGCAAGCAGACAACGAGCATCTCAGCATTCTTCTTATTTACCATGGGAATATGGTGCTTTTTTCTCTCTTTCCTCTTTTCATAATATCTTTTTTTTTTCTCAATATAGGACTCTTTTTATAAGAAGAATGCTTCATAGACAACTCATTATGGTTACGCTGCAGGTTTCCACCATGTCAGCATGGATTAGACCAATGGCCCAGGCGTTTCTCTAACACATATACATAACTCCATGGACTTACAAGCTCCCATTTAATTTCACACTGACGACATCCATATACAAAAGAGCATGATATCAACTAGGTACAAGTACCAAGTGCAATGTTGAAAGCGTTCCCCATGAAAGCATGGTTCTGCTAATTCCCAACAAATAAGTGCAAGCATATACAACATAGAAGACAAAATGGTTCAAGTTTATTAAGGGCAAGTAAAGTAAAGTGTGCCATCAATTTCGTGAGAGCTTTAATCACTAGTTTTCTCATAACAAGTTTAATTTGGAAGGTAAACAAAAGCATGAATATACTTGGAATAGCATAAGCTAATAGGTAGGTATGGTGGACTCTTTGGAATAATTTGGTTTAGGGAGTTGGATGCATGAGTGGAACTCATACTTTGTTGTGGAGGCTAGCAAAAGACTGGGAGCGACAAACTAAGAGAGCAATAATGGCCATAATCATACAGAGCGACAAAACATCATTGATCAAAGCATACAGTGATATTACAAGTTGAAAACTAAAGGATCATAAAGGCTATGGTGACTTGAGATAGTCATAACATGGTGTGAGCATGCGCCAAGTCAACCCAAATAAAGCATCAAAGGAGAATACCACTATACTATGCTTTAATATGCTAAAACAACGCATGATTCATCCAAGGAACATTAAGCAATCTCAATTTTTTATAACAAGTCATGCTACAACAAAGAATACTAAGCATAAAGCCAAAAAAATATCAAGCATGGCATGACAGAGCATAGGCCATAGTCAAAAACAAGCTCTTTTTACCACATAAGCATGAACTTTCCTACTCTTTTCCAAACCAAACCAAACTATTTGCAAACCAAAGTATGAAAGAGGGGGTCCAACCAATTTATTCAGAAAACTAAGAAAACCAAGCAAACGAAAAACCAAAATGAAAACAAAAAAGAAGACGCTCCAAGAAAAACACAACTGTGTATGAAACAATAAAAATGAAGCGTTTGGAAGGAACCTGGGATTTTTATTGATGAAGAAGGGGATGCCTTGGGAATCCCCAAGCTTTGATGCTTGTACTTCTTCGATATTTCTTGGGGTGACATGCGTGGCATCCCCAAACTTGAGCTTTAGTCCATCCTTCATCTCATTACTCATTCCTTCCATACACCTGAAATTTTCCTTCATACAAAACTTCACACAATCTTTATTAGCAACATTAGTGCACTCAAGATAAATAAGTCTTAAGGTTCAGTTCTAACACCAAATAAACTTCCATTAGAACACTAGCTACTGTAGCACTTCCCTCAAAAAGCTCAATTCCCCAAAAGAACTCAAGAAGGAACCAACAAGAAGCAAATGCAGAAAATGGCAAAAATCTGTCAAAACAGACCAGCAGGTAAATACGAATTTTTTCGAAGACCTTCTGTTGCTCAATCAAAAAGTGTTGAACTAATGAAAGTTCGATAATAACCTAGGGCAGAAGCACAAAAATTCACGCCTGAAAAAGACGTTCAGAGATTTTACACGAATTTTTACGATAAAGCACAGAAATCTGTTTCAGGACAGCAACTTTCCCAATCATTACTTCTCTCTCATTAGAGGTTACTCTTGGCACAAAAAGCAAATAAAAAGGATAAGGAGAGGTTATTATAGAGGTAATAACTTCCAAGACTCATCTAAAACTTTTGGGTTATCTCCCAATAAGTACTTTTCTTTAACGCCTTTAAGTTAGGCATAAGAAGCAAAGAAAGAATCAAGTGTTCTCAAATGAAGAAGCATTAAGACCAAATTTCTTGCCCTTACCTCTCTTACTTTTATTCTTAACCTTGGGGAAAATATGATTGTTTGGTGGAGAATAAAGGTGCATGGTCCCCTTTCCCACATCTATTATTGCTCCAAGGAGTTCTAAGAGAGACCTTCCAAGTGTAATTTGTCCTTTTCCTGCACATTCAATAACAAGATAATCAATAGAAATCGTTTTCCCAAGGATCTTTGTAAACACTCCTTCAGCTATTCCAAGAGGTAATATGGTAGTATTATTAGCAAGAGATATTTCTTTTCCTCCTTCAGTGAGCCCCCAAGTATTCAGAGATTTATAAATATCTTTGGGCATAAGACAAAATTCAGACATGATATCACAGCGAGCTTGAAATGTTTCAGTGTTCATCTCAATCTTTACTGTAGGGAGCCACTTTGATGGTTCAGAATTTATTAGAACATAATTGTGATGCTCCCTAAGCGTATTATAGCAACTTTCTAAGCTAGTAGTGCTAGTCTCAAGAGTGTTCAACCTAGCAAATATTTTTGCGAAAGAAATATCAGTTTGGCTAGGCATGTTGTAAGTGAGGATCAATTTCTTTATAGCATTAATAGCATCATCCTCATTACATTGGAGGAAATCTCCTCCAACAATAGCATCTAAAGCATATCTATAGCAAAGAGCAATCCCAAGGTAAAAACTGCTAAGGAACAAGCTTTGAGTCATTTTAGGCTCAGTTTTTTCATGTAGATCGGAGATTCTAGACCAAGCTTCTTTAAAACTTTTCTCAATTCCTTGTTTAAAAGTGAAAATCATTTCCTCGGGTGACATAGTGACTGGAGCAAGGCTAGACATAATGAGATAGGAACTAATTTTTTTGTATTTTCAAATAAGAAAGCAAACAAGTAAAACTAATTTTTTTGTGTTTTTGATAACAAAACATGCAAACAAAGCAAAAAGAAACTAAGCAAAACAAAAATAACAAAGTAAAGAGATAGGTTATGAGGGACTTCCCTTGTAAAGATGTCCTTGACTCCCCGGCAATGGCGCCAGAAAAATGCTTGATGGCTCAATGCACGGCGCCCAGAAAAGTGCTGGTGCGCGGTTAATGTAGAGCTCGTTGGGAACCCCAAGAGGAAGGTATGATGAGCATAGCAGCAAGTTTCGCTCAGTTATGAAACCAAGGTTTAATCGGACTAGTAGGAGCAAGGAAACACCCCAAAGGTGTTACTAGCTGAGCTTTGGTAGGGCGCACTACCGGTGCTAGTAGCAACGTGGAGACCTGCACAACACAACCACAGAACTTTGTCCCCAACTTGCGATGAGGTTTTCAATCTCACCGTGTTTTGCGGAAAACAAAGGATTAAACGTATCGAATGGAAAGAAGTAAAAGTTTGCAGAAAGTTTATAGATTGTATGTAAAAGACAAGGACCGGGATCCATAGTTCACTAGAGGTGGCTCTCCTTAGATAGATAACATGTTGGGTGAACAAATTACAGCGGGGCAATTGACAAACATTGAGAAAGCAATACATGCATATACTAATCATCTTGACTCTTTTGAGATTCGATTGGGCATTACAACATTATACATAGACCGCCATACGACTGCATCTATGACTAATAATCTACCTTCAGGTTATCATCCGAACCCCCTCCAGTATTAAGTTGCAAGCAATAGATTATTGCTTTATGAATTGCGTGTAAAGTAAACAATACGATTGTTCTATGAACAAAGGATTGTTGTTTTCTCCCTAGTAGCAACAGCACATCTAGTACCTTAGAGATTTCTGTCACTTCCCCAGATTACCAGAGGCATGAACCCACTATCGAGCATAAATACTAACTCTTGGAGTTGCTAGCATATACTTGGCCAAGATAGCTACTAACAACGAAAAGCATGCAAGATCACAAATAACAAAGACATGATAGAATCAATAATCAATCCGAAATAGCATCTCAATATCCATCGGATCCCCGCAAACACAACATGCAGAATTACAAATAGATGATCTTGATCATGAACGGAGCTCACAAGATCTAGACATGAAAGCACTGAAGGGTTTCGCAGCATAGTAAATCAAAATTTTCTACGGAAGCGAACAGAGGGAAAGCCAAGATCTAATCTAGGAGATGCAAACAACGAGAGATATTGGATTAGATCTTCATACCCTTGAAGATTCGCACAGCGGAACGTTCGTCGGAACGTGGGTGATGTAGTCGTACTCGCTTCTCCTCCTCGCGATCCGATCCGATCTAGCACCACAAGTGGCGGTGCCTCCGTGAGAAGCACACGTGCAGCACCTCGACGTCTCCTCCTTCCTCGGACCAGCAAGTATGGTGGAGAGATGCATTGGATCTACAACACGACGGCGTGGTGTATATGGTGGAGAATTTCTGCCGCAGGGCTTCGCCTACAAACAGTCGGGAGGGAGAGAGGAAGGCAGCAGGGTTACTAGGGCTTGGAGGGAGATGTGTGTAGGGGGGAGGGGGCACACCAGCCCTCTATATATAGAGGGGGTGGTGGCGGCCAGCCCTAGCCCCTCCTCCAAGCCTATCTCTAGTTTAAACGATTTAAACTATCCCCTTATCTAGAAATTCTATCCCTAGATTTAAACGAGTTAAATCTATCTAGAATCGGCCAGGACACTCCCTCATAGGCCCATGCCCCCTCCCGGAAGGTGGGACCACGTTGGCCCCCGTCCGGAAGGTTCTAGAAGCTTCTGGTACAATACCGATTAATCCGGAACAATTCCGAACTCCAAAAACTGCACTGCCTTATATGAATCTTATTCTCCGGACCATTCCGGAACCTCTCGTGATATCCCGGATCCCATCCGAGACTCCGAACACAAATTCATAAACCAATTATCCAATCTATCCTAGCGTCGAGACACGTTAAGTGTGTGACCCTGCGGGTTCGAGAATATGCAGACATGATCTTCTATCAATAATCAACAGCGGGGTCTGGGCACCCATATTGACTCCCACACATTCATCGATGATCATATCGGATGAACCACGATGCCAGGATTCAATTAATCCCATATATATTCCCTTCGTCTCGCGATATTTTACTTGCCCGAGATTCGATCGTCGGTATCGTCATACCTAGTTCAATCTCGTTCACAGCAAGTACTTTACTCGTTCCGTAATCCGATATCACTTTGTGATTAACTCCTTAACCACATGCTTGCAAGCGGTGTTGATATCGACACGAGTGGGCCCAAGTATATCTCTCCGACTTGGGAGGGACAAATCCCATCTCGATACATACAACCCAATGATACTTTCCGATCACCTGAGAGACACCTTTATGATCACCCTCTCATAGGATGACGTTTGATGACCTCAAAGCTTTCTTCCGATACCAGGGAGTTGTATTATCTCATGGTCTAAGGAATACAATATTTGACATAGGAAAAGCTTCGCAAAGACGAACACGATGACATGATCTAATTGCTCTGCTTTGTTTGGGTCTATCCATCATATCATTCTCCCAATGATATGATCCCATTATCAATTGACAACTCATGTCTATGGTTAGGAAACCTTAACCATCATTGATCAATGAGCTAGTCCATAGAGGCGTACTAGGGACACGGTGTTGTTCACAAACCACACAAGTATTAATGTTTCCGCTTAATACAATTCTAGCATGGAATATAAACTTTATCATGAACAAGAATTATAATAATAACATCTTTATTATTGCCTCTAGGGCATAATTCCAACAGTCTCCCACTTGCACTAGAGTCAATAATCTAGCTTACATCTGGCAACAATCTCACACCCATGGCACTGAGGTGCTGATCATGTTTTACACGTGGAAGAGGTTTAGTCAATGGATCTGCGACATTCAGATCCGTATGTACTTTGTTGATCTTCAGATCTCCATCTGCTATATAATCTCGGATTATATGAAACTTGCGGTTGATATGCTTGGTTTTTGGATGATATCTTGGTTCCTTAGCGAGCGCTTATGGCGCCGGTTGTCACACAATATCTCCAGTGGGTCCAATGCACTTGAACCACGCCAAGCTCGGATGAAGTTTCGATCCAAACTCCTTCACTTGACGCTCGCAAAGAGCCATGTATTCCGCTTTCATCGTATATCCCGCGATCACGCTTTGCTTGCAGCTTCTCCAGCTCATAGCTCCTCCATTCAAAATATACACGATCCCGTTCGAGATTTATGATCATCCTTGTCGGTGTCGAAACTAGCATCGACGTAACCTTTTCTGACGAAGTGTTCATCACCCCATAGACTAAGAACATTTCTTTAGTCCTATTTAGGTACCTTAGGATGTTCTTCACTGTCCAAAGGTTCCACTCTGGATCACTTTGATATCTGCTCGTCAAACTAAGAGCATTGGACACATCCGGTCTAGTACACAACATGGCATACATGATGGAACCTATGGACGAGGCATAAGGCACTTTGCTCATAGCTTCCCTATCATTTACCGTAGCTGGACATCGAGCCTTGCTCAATATCTTACTCGACAACACAGTAATCGAACCTTTCAATGCCTTATCCATTCGAACCTTTTCGAACTTTGTCTAGGTATGTACTCGCTTAAAGCTATCCGCCTTTGTCTATCTCTATAGATTTTGATGCCCAATATATAAGCAGCTTCACCTAGGTCTTTCATTGAAAAACACTTGTTCAAATAACTCTTCACATCGTTAAGCATGTTGATGTCATTTCCAATAATCAATATGTCATCCACATATAGTACCATAAACGTCACCGAGCTCCCACTCACTTTATTGTAGATGCAAGCTCAGAGCAATTTGGAACAAATCCAAAGCTCTTGATCACTTGATCAAAACGAAGGTTCCAACTCCGAGATGCTTGCTTCAGTCCATAAATGGAACGCTGGAGTTTGCATACTTTATCAGCATCCTTAGGATCGACAAAACCTTCGGGTTGCATCATATACAACTCTTCATCAATGTTGCCATTGAGGAAAGCAGTCTTGACATCCATCTGCCATATTTCATAATCATGAAACGCAGCAATTGCTAATAAAATCCGAATGGACTTAAACATCGCTACGGGAGAGAAAGTCTCATCGTAGTCAACACCTTGAACTTGTCGAAAACCTTTCGCAACAAGCCGTGCTTTATAGACGGTAACATTACCATCCGCGTCCGTTTTCTTCTTGAAGATCCATTTGCACTCAATGGCCTTTCGGTCGCTAGGAGGGTCCACCAAAGTCCATACTTGGTTTTCGCTCATGGATCCCAATTCGGATTTCATGGCTTCTAGCCATTTCTCAGAGTCTGGGCTCATCATCGCTTCCTCATAGTTCGTAGGTTCGCTGTCTTCTACTAACAAGACAATCAAGATAAGGTTGCCGTACCACTCAGGAGGGGCACGCGACCTTGTCGACCTGCGACGTTCAGTAGCAGCATCGTCCGAAGCTTCATGATCCTTGTCATTAGCTTCCTCTATTGTTGGTGCAAAGGCAATCGAACAATTTCAGGTGTTGCGCTACTCTCCAATTCAAGAGAAGGTTCAATAACCTCGTCTAGCTCTACTTTCCTCCCACTCACTTCTTTCGAGAGAAACTCCTTCTCAAGAAAGGAACTTTGCGACAAACACTTTGCCTTCTTACGTGATAGAAGGTATACCCAATAGTTTCCTTAGGGTATCCTATGAAGACGCATTTCTCCGCTTTGGGTTCGAGCTTGTCCGGCATCAACTTCTTGACGTAAGCTTCGCATCCCCAAACTTTAAGAAACGTAAACTTAGGTTTAGCACCAAACCACAGTTCATATGGTGTCGTCTCAACAGATTTAGATGGAGCCCTATTTAAAGTGAATGTAGCGGTTTCTAATGCATAACCCCAAAATGATAACGGCAAATCAGTAAGAGACATCATCGATCGGACCATATCTAATAGGGTTCGATTCCGCTCAGACACACCATTGCGCTGTGGTGTTCCGGGTGGCGTGAGTTGTGAAACGATTCCACTTGCTTTGAGATGCGTGAGAAAATCATAACTCAAATATTCGCCCCCACGATCGGATCATAGAAACTTAATCTTTCTGTTACGATGGTTCTCCACTTCATTCTGAAGTTCTTTGAACTTTTCAAATGTTTCAGATTTATGTTTCATTAAATAGATATACCCATATCTACTTAAGTCATCGGTAAAAGTGAGAAAATAGCGATATCCACCACGCGTCGAAACACTCATCGGTCCGCATACATCGGTATGTATGATTTCCAACAAGTCCGTTGCTCGCTCCATCATACCGAGAACGGGTTTTGATCATCTTGCCCATGAGGCATGGTTCGCATGTGTCAAATGATTCAAAATCAAGAGACTCCAAAAGTCCATCGAATGGAGTTTCTTCATGCGCTTTACACCAATATGACCTGAGACGACAAGGCCACAAATAAGTAGTATTATCACTATCTACTTTGCATCTCTTAGCCTCAATGTTATGGATGTGTGTTTCATCCCTTTCGAGATTTAGAAGAAATAAACCATTCACAAGAGGTGCATGACCATAAAAGATGTTACTCATATAAATAGAACAACCATTATTCTCCGATTTAAATGAATAACCGTCTTGCAATAAACATGATCCAGAAATAATGTTCATGCTCAACGCAGGCACATAATAACATTTATTAAGGTTTAAAACTAATCCCGAAGGTAAAACTAAGGAGAGCGTGCCGACGGCCATCACATCAACTCTTGATCCGCTGCCAACGCCAAGATCGTCACCTCCTCATCCTCGCAAGCCGTCTATTCCGTAGCTCTGCTTCGAGTTACAAATATTAGCAACCAACCGGTATCAAATACCCTGTGCACTACAACGAGGGCTAGTAAGGAAAACATCAATAACATGTATATCAAATATACCTTTGATGGTGCCACCTTCTTGTCCGCTAAGTACTTGGACGATTGCGCCAAAGGACCCTTGTCCTTGCAATAGAAGCACTCAGTGTCCGGCTTGGGACCAGACCTGTACTTCTTCTCAGCAGGGGCATTGCACTTGCCGCCTCCCTTCTTGAAGGGCTTCTTTGCACCTTTACCTTTCTTAAAGGAGGGCTTGTTGACCATCAACACATGATTATCCTTCTTGATGTCCACCTCCGCAGCCTTCAGCTTTCCGAAGAGCTCGGTGATCGTATCAGTGGAACCAATCTGATTATGAGTCACTACAAAACTTTTGTAGCTGGGAGGGAGTGATTGCAGAACCCTGTCAATCTTGAGCTCCTCTGGAATCTTGCAGTCCAGTTGCTCACATGCTGAGTGTAGCCCGACATCTTAATGGCGTGCTCACTAACGGAACTCCCTTCCTCCATCTTGCAGTTAAAGAACTTCTCAGAGATCTCATATCTCTCAGAACGGGCCTGAGTCTGAAACATGGTTTTCAGCTCCTCGAGAATCTCAAAGGGCCCGGGATAGTTTTCAAAATGATTTTGAAGTTCCGGTTTCGTAGCAAACAACATGGTGCTCTTAATCACACCATAATCATCTTTGCGTGACTGATAGACGGCTTTCTCATCCGTAGCTTGCGCAGCAGGGGTTACCTAACGCTTTCTCAAGGACATAGTCCTTTGTCCGCCGCATGTAATGATTCTCAGATTGCGGAACCAGTTGGTGAAGTTAGACCCATTGTTTCTAAGCTTTTCTTTCTCAGCAAAAACGTTGAAGTTGAAGTTGGACTTGGCCATGTGATCTACAGTATTTGCAAGTACAACTTAGACTATGTTCATGATAAATAGTTCAACTTAATCAAATTACTAGATGAACTCCCACTAAATTCAACATCCCTCAAGTTGTTTAGTGAACACGATCCAAATTCACCACACCTAATCCGATCTTCACGAGAAGAGATGTGGTTTCAATGGTGGACAACGAAGTGTCGATCATATCATTCATATGACTCATGCTTAACCTTTCGGTTCTTGTGTTCCGAGGCCATGTCTGTACATGCTAGGCTCGTCAAGTCAAACCCAAGTATTTCAAGGTGCAAAACTGGCTTGCACCCGTTGTATGTGAGCGTAGAGTCTATAGCACCCGATCATCACGTGATGCTTGGACACGACGAACTTTCGCAACGGTGCATACATGGGGAGAACACAGTTTTTATCTTGATCTTTAAGTGAAGCATAATAAGATACATAAAAGGATAAACATCACATGCATATAACTTTATGTGACATGGTATAGCCAATCTTCGCGCAATGATCTCCATCTTGTGCGTTCCGGCATGATCTCCATCACTCCACCATGATTGCCTCCACCACGAATAGCAACTACAACTATTGCTAACTACTTAGCGATAAAGTAAAGCTATTACATGGCGTATAAGAAGTTGACTCGCAGGTCATACACAATTATAAAGACAACCATATGGCTCCTGCCGGTTGTGTACTCATCGACATGCAAGTCGTGAAACATTACAAAACATGATCATCGCATACAATATACACATCACATCTTGGGCCATACCATATCACAGAAAACACTCCCTGCAAAAACAAGTTAGACGCCTCTACTTTGTTGTTGCATGTTTTACGTGGCTTATGGGAGTAGATGCTAAGAACGATTCTTACCTACAGAAAGCCACAACGGTGATATTATGGTTGCCAAACTCCGATGTTAATCCCATGACAACTATAGTGAGAGAAACTGACATCCACCAGCCGCATGTGTGGTACAAGCCACACGTCAAGTGCGGAGCCGGTCTCGCGAACGACGTCGCGTAAGGTTGGCCTGGACCGCTTCAATCTCACTATCCCGCGTCATAAGAAGAACACAAACAAGAGGCTTGCAACAGAAAACATCAACGCCCGCAACAACCATGTTGCGTTCTACTCGTGAATCACATCTACGCATAGATCTAGCTCTGATACCACTCAAGGGTTTCGCAGCATAGTAAATCAAAATTTTCTACGGAAGCGAACAGAGGGAAAGACAAGATCTAATCTAGGAGATGCAAACAACGAGAGAGATTGGATTAGATCTTCATACCCTTGAAGATTTGCACAGCGGAACGTTCGTCGGAACGTGGGTGATGTAGTCGTACTCGCTTCTCCTCCTCGTGATCCGATCCGATCTAGCACCACAAGTGGCGGTGCCTCCGTGAGAAGCACACGTGCAGCACCTCGACGTCTCCTCCTTCCTCGGACCAGCAAGTATGGTGGAGAGATGGATTGGATCTACAACACGACGGCGTGGTGTATATGGTGGAGAATTTCTGCAGCAGGGCTTCGCCTGCAAACAGTCGGGAGGGAGAGAGGAAGGCAGCAGGGTTACTAGGGCTTGGAGGGAGATGTGTGTAGGGGGGAGGGGGCGCACCAGACCTCTATATATAGAGGGGGTGGTGGCGGCCAGCCCTAGCCCCTCCTCCAAGCCTATCTCTAGTTTAAACGATTTAAACTATCCCCTTATCTAGAAATTCTATCCCTAGATTTAAACGAGTTAAATCTATCTAGAATCGGCTGGGCCCTATGGGGCCTTGTGCCCCTGGCCCAATGCGGCCAGGACACTCCCTCATAGGCCCATGCCCCCTCCCGGAAGGTGGGACCACGTTGGCCCCCTTCCGGAAGGTTCTAGAAGCTTACAATCGATTAATCCGAACAATTCAACTCCAAAACTGCCGCCTTATATGAATCTTATTCTCCGGACCATTCCGAACCTCTCGTGATATCCCGGATCCCATCCGAGACTCAACAAAAATTCATAAACCAATTATCCAATCTATCCTAGCGTCGAGACACGTTATGTGTGACCTGCGGTTCGAGAATATGCGCATGATCTTCTATCAATAATCAACAGCGGTCCAGGCACCCATATTGACTCCACACATTCATCGATGATCATATCGGATGAACCACGATGCCAGGATTCAATTAATCCCATATATATATTCCCTTCGTCTCGCGATATTTTACTTGCAGAGATCCGATCGTCGGTATCGTCATACCTAGTTCAATCTCGTTCACGAAGTACTTTACTCGTTCCGTAATCCGATATCACTTTGTGATTAACTCCTTAACCACATGCTTGCAAGCGGTGTTGATATCGACACGAGTGGGCCCGAAGTATACCTCTCCGACTTGGGAGGGACAAATCCCATCTCGATACATACAACCCAACAGATACTTTCCGATCACCTGAGAGACACCTTTATGATCACCCTCTCATAGGATGACGTTTGATGACCTCAAAGCTTTCTTCTGATACCAGGGAGTTGTATTATCTCATGGTCTAAGGAATACAATATTTGACATAGGAAAAGCTTCGCAAAGACGAACACGATGACACGATCTAATTGCTCTGCTTTGTTTGGGTCTATCCATCATATCATTCTCCCAATGATATGATCCTATTATCAATTGACAACTCATGTCTATGGTTAGGAAACCTTAACCATCATTGATCAATGAGCTAGTCCATAGAGGCGTACTAGGGACACGGTGTTGTTCACAAACCACACAAGTATTAATGTTTCCGCTTAATACAATTCTAGCATGGAATAAAAACTTTATCATGAATAAGAATTATAATAATAACATCTTTATTATTGCCTCTAGGGCATAATTCCAACAAGCACAAAGGAGGAGAACCAGCCATCTAGCTACTACATGGATCCGTAGTACAAGGATGAACTACTCACGCATCACACCGGAGGCTTGCATGGTGATGAAGAAGGCCTCCAGGGTGAATTCCCCTCTCCGGCAGGGTGCCGGGAAGAGCTTCAGATCCCTCTTGATCTAGGGATGGAGATGACAGCGGCTATAGACTCTTTCGTGGATTTTTGATCGGGCCCTTAGGGTTTTTGTCCCGAGGGCATCTTATAGTCGGAAGGGGAGGCCGAGGGGGTGCCTGGGCTGGCCACACCACCCCTGGCGCGGGCCAGGCCTGGCCGCGCGGCCAGGTGGTGTGGCCGCCCTCTGGCCCCTCTCCGTCTCGTATTCTGGCACTTGACGACATCCAAAAAAATAGGCACTTTGGCTTTTGTCCCGTCCAGTTCCGAGAATATTCATTTTCTGACTTTCCTGGAACCAAAAACAACAGAAAACAGGCAGCTGGCACTGTGGCTCTTGTTAATAGGTTAGTCCAAGAAATCGTATGAAAAGTACTCCAAAGTTGGAACAAAACACAAGAAAGTGGATAAAACCAAGCATGGAACATAAAAAATTATAGATACATGTGCAATGTATCAAAGGGGTATCCCGTTGGCGGTTCTCTATGATACACATGTACTTACGATGACAAGAACTTACCGGTGACTAAACTTGAGTAGCATGAGGAGCGGCCCTCGTATTCAAGGGACATGAAATTTCCAACTTATACTTCGTCAAGGATATACTTCATAGTTTGTTCATTTTAACCTTAATCACTTCAAGATGCTTATGATAGGGGCAATGAGAGCTGAAAGCTAACAAGTACCATAATTTTTGGAAGCTCTTTTATGAAACTTGAATCCCTACTTCCTTCTGTGAAGGCCTTTCTTTTACTTTTATGTTGAGTCTCCACCTGCTATCTTTATGCACCTACTTTGAGAGCATAGTGGCCATTCTTAGTTCTGTGTGCATTGTCCCAAGAATTGTTGATTGATGCATAACTTGATATTGTTTGTTCTTAAACTACTTGTATCTAGTCACTCATATGAACTTTGAAGGTGTCCTATGCATTTATGTTTGCTACTCTATGAGGGACAAGTTGAATGCCACTATGCTATGTTTTCTTTATGTGAAACAAACAAACGTCTTGCAAAGCATTGTTATTCATGAATCTTTTGTTTGTGCCTTTTCATGTTGCAACATAGTTGTTATGTCTTATTGCTAGAACTTTATCTTTCATGCTATGTTGAAGTACTATGATCCCAGCTATCAATGTTTTACAAACACTTTGATCAAGTTTATGATGGTGCATGTCACCTACAAAATTATTCTATCTTTTTATCACTTACCTACTCGAGGACGAGCAGGAGTTAAGCTTGGGGATGTTGATACGTTGCCAACGTACCTATAATTTTTGATATTCCATGCTTGGTTTTATCTACTTTCTTATGTTTTGTCCACACTTTGGAATACTTTTATACACTTTCTTGGACTAACCTATTAACAAGATGCCACAGTGTCAGCTGCCTATTTTCTGCTGTTTTTGGTTACAGGAAAGTCAGAAAATAAATATTCTTGGAATTGGACGAGACAAAAGCCAAAGTTAATATTTTACCGGAAGACTCACGAAGCCAGAAGACGAGACGGAGAGGGACCACAGGGTGGCCACACCACCCCTGGGCATGGGTTTACCTAGGCCGCGCCAGGGCATGGTGTGGGCCCCCTGGCCGGCTACCGACCTTGCCTCTTTCGCCTATATATCTCCCCCGATGCAAAAACCCTAGGTAGTCAATCAGAAATCCACAAAAAGCTCTGCAGCGCCGCCGCCACCGAAGGGGAGATTCGGGGGACAGAAAGTCTCTGTTCCGGCACCCTGCCGGGACAGGGAAGTGCCCCCGGAGCCATCTCCATCGATCTCCACCACCATATCCATCACCGTTGCTGATTCCCATGATGAGGAGGGACTAGTTCTCTCTCGAGGCTAAGGGCTCTACCGATAGCTATGTGTTCATCTCTCTCTATGCATGATCATATTGTGATCATGAGCTTGTAATCAAGTAGATCTACCTTTCTACTCAAGTGCTTTAATAGATCTCTGCTCTCCCCATGTGTGTGAAAGTGACAGCATGCACACCATGGTGGCACTTAGGCTAGAGATTACAAATACTTGTTATGAGTTATATTTGGAGTTGGATGTCTTTATGAAATTGTGGTGTTTGTTGGAACCATCTAGTGCTCAAGGTGACAGTGTGGGGTTATCTAGATGGGAAAGGCTTACTTTGAGGTGTGCTGTTATAGCCCTACCATGGATTAGAGTGTCCAACCGGAGAGTAGTTAAGAGTAGTATCATAAAGAGAAGATATTTATATGAGAGTGTTCACTAGTGAAAGTATGATCCCTAAGCCTTATTTTTAAGCATTGAAACACCGTTTGCAACTAGATCTGTTACATGTTTGCTTGTTGCCATCTTTATTTCAGTTTGTCTTTAGTCTCTTCCACGCTATCAAAGTATTTTCTGGCACCGTTGTCTTTTATCCGTACCATTTTTATTTCACTATCTCTTTGCCGAACTAGTGCACATATACACCTGACAAGTGTATTGGGTGTGTTGGAGACACAAGAGACTTCTTATATCTTGATTGCATGGTTGCTTGAGAGGGGATACCTTTGACCACTTCCTCCCTGAGTTCGATAAACCTTGGGTGATTCACTTAAGGAAAACTTGCTGCTATTCTACAAACCTCTGCACTTGGAGGCCCAACAACTATCTATAAGAATAGAAGTGCGTAGGCATCACTTCCCGCTCGCGCCTCCTTTCCACCGGTCAGAATCCCCTCCATGCGCACAAGCTCCTAACCTCCTAGCTCAAGGACGCTCGTGAGCACCCCCACTACATGAATGGTGCGGTATGCCAACAACTAAAAGCCGTCGACGTAGCCTACGTCGATGGTGGCCCTCGACGTAGCTCCCTCGGCAAAGGTCCCCCTAGGTGTTGGGTTTGCAGCATAGAAAACAAAGAAATTCCTACGATGGGAACTACTCAGCACCAAGATCTATCTACCTAGATACAAGCAAACAGGTGGATATACATCCATCGAGAGCAAGTCCTAGTGCCGCAAATCAGCAGTGCAACCGTGATCTCACACACATCCGGTCCACCGAACAACCTCCGCCTCCTCGCTCCAGCGATGCAGCGGAAGCAGCAACTCCTTCCAGACGAAAAGCCACTGAAAACATGTATCTCGCTAATTCGAGACCATGGGGAAATAATTTTAGAGGGGGAGAGAGATCCTTCATGAGGAGGTGTCAGATGAGAGGATGAGTGAGAGGCCTTTTATAGGGGAGAGGGGGCAATCCCTCTCCATGGCCGGCGGCCAAGAGAGATGCCCCCACCTCTTCCACATTCATGTGGTGGAGCTCCCACTCACATAAATTTGACTCCACTCAAAATCCCACTCATCCATTAAATTTTCATCAAATTTAATGCAAGCTCTCATTTAATAAAACTCCTTTTATTTATTTTATTCAGAATTTAGTTAATTACTTTAATTAACAAATATTCACATAAAAACCCCTGCAACATTTCAATATCACATGCAGAACTAATTTCAGCAATTTCACCTGAAACGATTTCGGTGTCTATTGAAATAATTCTAGCGCTTTGCAATTTTTTCTCTGGAACACATTTGCTCCAAATGGTGTTGGTATTCCTTAAGTGTGTCACCCTGTGGTTCGCAAATAATGCAGACATGATCGAGACCCTTCTTCGATCAATAATCAGTGGCGGATCTGGAGATCCATACTGACTCCCACACATTCAACAATGACTTCTGTGATCGTGAGAACCTTTAATATTAGTAACTAAATCCCTTTGTATCGCGATATATTACATATCCGAGATTCGATCATCAATATCTCAATACCTAGTTTGATCTTGTTATCGACATGCACTCTTTTCTCGTTTCCGTGATATAATATTCTAGTGATCACATCACTTGTTTGCAAGCTATCTCAATATGATATCACCGAGAGGGCCTAGAGTATATCTATCTGCAATCGAGATGGACAAATCCCACACTTGATCCATGAGCCTCTACATAACACCTTCGGAGTATCTGAACCCACCTTTATAGCCACCCTGTTATGGTGTGACGTTTGATGTTATCAAGTTACTCTTTTAGTGTTAGTGATTGATACAATCTCATGGTCTAAGGACTAACTCCTGTATTTTCAAGCTTTTGCCAGGTATGGGTGCCGTGCTCAGTGGTATATTACATATCTCGAAGAGTCCTCGCGTACTTCTCTCAGCTAACGAGCTAGAAGTGATCCTTAAAAAAAAACTTGCTACTGTAGCTTGCGTTGTAGAACACGGTAGTACCTCTTGGTCCTCTCCTTACCAAGCTAAGCTAATATCTTTAGGTACACTATAAAAATGGCTCTAAAGGTAATATTTTTAGGGGCACTTATAAAAATGCTCCTAAAGGTAGTATTTTTAGGGACACTTTTAAAAATGCCTCTAAAGATAGTATAGTAAGGGTACTTTGATCAAAATGTCTCTAAAGGCAGTATCTTTAGGTGTACTTTGATTGCCCCTAATTAACACATTTAGGGACATTTTAAGAAGTGCCCCTAGCCAAAGTACCCCTAAAGGCGTACCATGTACTAGTGAAGGGCGAGGGACAGGCCCAGTCTGATGGTCTTGGCGGGGTTGTCGATTGGGCCGGCGGTCGAAGACGAGGAACGTCGTGACGGGCCGCCCGACCTTGAACTCGTCGTAGGAGGTAAGGCGATGAGGCTGAAGAAGTCGGTGATCGCCGAGGTCGCTGGATCCGATGATGACTTGACGAGCACCGACGGTGACTTGCTGCTCAGCACGACGGCCATACTGTTCTTATGTGGATCTAGCTTGGCTCCACGTGCGCATAGAGAACTAGAGAACGATCTGTCGGTACGTAGCTAGTTCTGTTTATTGGATTCAAGATTTAGGATTGGATTGCTATATACGGGAGGCATGCTCACCTTCAGCTTCAACTATGTAGAGTAATTAAGAATATCAACTTGTGGTAAGTAAAGTGACTTGATCATTTGATTTGCCAAATACGAGAAAGCTAGGCATGTGCGAGTGTGAGTTGATATATGAGAGCAACTAGTAATTAATTCTCTATAAACGCGTTGCATGACCTTGCGCATCACGCAAAGGCCTTCCTTAAGAATTGGCACTCAACCGGCAATGGTGTTCGCACACAACCACGTCGCCTCGGCGTGCGATGAGGCAACAAGCGTCAAAGGAGGCTAATCGAAAGTGCGGTACGCAAACGTTTTTGAGAACTGAATTCTGCTCGCGCGGGAGGAACCCATCATGGCGGGACGATTATGGGTTACCCTAGGTCGGCCTGGCGTCTCTAGAGCCTCGTGGATTCATAGCCTCCAATCTTAAAACAACGAAGAACGAGAATAAGAATACAAAACAAAGAGGGATAATGAATAGATGAACACGAAAAAGTAGATGTGTTAGTTCAAGTTGTTAGAGTATGTAACACCGGAGCTCCACGGCGAGACATCGTGCGCGGCAGGAGTGGGCAATTGGCCAAGGGAATCTAGCGCGAGGGGGCAAGCAAAGAAGAATAGATCTCGGCTAAATGTTGTTGTCCCCTCCTTATAGGCAAAAGTTGGTTCCAGTCAAGTGCGTATCTTCCAAGAAGGTGCCTGGGGAACCTGGAGCGACACATGCCCTGTGCGGCGCTAGACGTTATGATGGCCGTCCGGTCCCTCTACGACGCATGTGCGGCGCTCGGACCGAACGACCATGGGCTACTATCAGATAGCTGGTACAGGGGTACCCCCGATTCGTCTACGTCTGGCTAGCGCGGCCGGGCATGGGTAGACCTCACGTGGGAAGTGCCGCTCTCCTCGCGAGGTGCGTCACGCCCGACCCTCCGGAAGGCTTCCGAAGGAAGGAACCGCGAGAAGCACATGCCTTCCCTGTGGGAAACGACAAGAACAACGGTGGCATTGGATGCCCCCGCCTCGCGGTCCTAGAGACCGAGTCCTGGTCAAAAGTGAGACCGACAAGGCTCTAACCGGCGGGGTGTGTAGCTCCAGCAAGATCATGACAGGTCTGGGGTACTTTGGTGCGAGAGAGGTAGTGGGCAACGCCGAGCGAGGACAAACGGCGTAAAAGATCACTTTACCAGCAGCGTAAAAAATAGAAAATGGCTTTTTGGTGCGACAAAAAGGAAAATTTCCTCCTGCAACATTGTTCGCCATCTCATGATACACATATATGCACAATATGGACACATTATCATGAACTATGTCTTGATTCTAGCCATAGCATTGGTCATTTGACCCGAAAGCCAGGAAACCTCGAATGAGATAGGTCAATTTGTGAAGGTTTTTGAGACATAATCAATTTATCAAGTTATATATTTTTCTTCTAACTATGTCACATAATATGACACCACGCGAAGGTTTCGCATTGTTTGTATCGTTTTTGAATTTCTTATGCATGTTTTAAACTATCGTCAAACTTTGTCGAACGGCGGACATGCAGATTCTTAGCTCGAGGCTGAGCCTCACTAAACTTGAAGTGGATCTCCGATCAAATAGTATATTGTAAATCTAAAAATTATTTTTGTAAAAAATCATGAGCATCAGATCATGTACCTGTAGTTCATATCTATCCCACTTCCTACCGATTCGATAAAAAGTTGTCTTTTTCACCAGGGATAGACGAAAAGGTTTGAGAAACCCCTGTTAGGACATTTTCCATGTAAGATGGTCTAGTATTTTTGAAAAATGGGCTGGTAGCATTTTGAATTAGCCATTTGGTGGTTGCTTCACAAAACCCCCGTTTTTTGCGCTCGGAAAATAGAAAATGGCCTTTTGGTGCGATGAAAAGAAAAACTTTCTGTACCAACATTGTTTGACATCTCACGATGCACATGCATGCACAATATGGGAATATTATCACAAACTATGCCTTGATTCTAGCTATAACATTGGTCATTTGATCCGAAAGTCAGGAAACCTCGAATGAGATAGGTCATTTTGTGAAGATTTTTTGAGACATAATGAATATACCAAGTGTTATATTTTTTCTTATAACTATATCACATAATATGACACCACACGAAGGTTTTATAACTGTGTAATATTTGAGTGTAGATAGATAGATCTTATTTTTCTGCAAATTTTGATATATTATTTGTATTTTTCTGAATTAGAATGATTTAGTTATGATTTTTTAAAGATTAATGAGGTAAACGTCGGGGCTGTCGGCGTGGGTTATCCTACGCCCAGGACGATTCTACGCTGATAGCTGCTTGAGGAGGCTGGTCTGGTCACGGTCTACACCGACGGTCCTGATATTTGGCCATTGGCGCCTCCGTCCATTCGTGTAGTGCCCCCACGACGGCGGTCATCAGTATCTGGAGCTCTTCACCAACCCGAGAACAGACACCGCCGTTGGTCAAGAGGGGAACGTCTACGAACAACTAGAGGAGGCGGAGCGAGGCGGTCATGCTCCATCTTGTACATGACGATGAGATAGACTTGCGCATACCCGACAAGGTCGTTGTTGGGCTACAGAGGTCGCATCGACGGTGAAGCCACGAAAGTTGCATCCTGCAGTGCCTCTAGGCTCCCATGCTTTGCCGCGTGGGCCGCTGGTGCCACCCGAAACACCGAGCATGTTGTCCTTGCTGGTATCGATGACGCGACCGACGCGGAGCAGCTCCCGGAGCAGGTGTCAGCGAGAAACTCTGACACGAGCGTGGTGTCTAGGAGCAGAGCCGACATGGTGGTTGCTGGTTGCTGGTATTGACAAGGATGGTGGTGCTCTGGCTTGGTATTCATCAGGGTGGCACTCTAGACCTCACATGATTTTATGGAGAGGCCTGTGAGGTGTGCCTTAGTCTCGAGGGTGCTCCTATGGATGTCGTCTTAGGACGGGGGAGGCCTGGATCCTAACATTGTGCGTGAGGAAGACGAGGCAAAAAAAATTAGATGGGCACCAGAAATTTTCAAAAGAACCCAGACCTTAGAATCCTGTAACCACTTTATGTCCCCGACTGTTATAGTCATATCAGGTCAGCTCGATAGATGTCCCACATGTCAGAAACCTCGTTAGAGTGGCTTAGCGTAGCATTCCGCGCTTTTTGAAAAAGTATTACACTAAGTCGGTTGTTCTTTGTCACTAAATGGTATCGTGGTGGCTTTTAAAAATTGAAACCACATTTACCCTTTTTTTGTATTTTCTCATATACAGTTAGAACTGTAATAGGCTTCCATGTGACAAATGACGGGCATATTGGTACTCCGCATAAACTGCGTGAAAGGAGAACACGACACTTAACGTGATGAGAACGTGCCCAATGAGATGATCGATGTGATCAGTATTTTTCAGGATATTTGGACGATATGCATAGAAGTTCACATATCATGTACATGCTATTGAATACATGACAACTTCTGAGATATTGTTGAATACGAACATCTATAATTAAAATACTTTGCACTGAAGTATTGAAGTGACCATAGTTATAGGAAGATAACCATTGAACCACAAGGTCATCTTCATCGTTGAACACGTCGGCTATAGAGGTGTCAATGCTGTCTGCAGGCCCTAGCTTCCTGGTTTCAGGGCAGACCATAGTTATTGTAACACCCTCGAATCGGCCCTATACAAGTTTTAGTCCTTTCCGCCAAACCCGCATAGAAACGATTCCAGGACGCCCACTAGTCACTTTCGTGCGGGTGGAAAACGAAGTAATACCATTACACAACAGTCCTCGATGGGACCCATAGAACAAATATATATACAACAGCGACTCAACGAGTCAAGAATACAGATATAATATACAAAGATCCAAATCACCTTGAAAACGATAGAGCGTCCGGCTACGGACAAGATGCAAATGGGGCTAAGAGCCCTGAAGAATAACCAATGGCGTCCATAACCCTGCCCAGGCCAAGCCGGAAGGGTAACCCTGCTAACGACGACGATCTCAACCTGCTAAAACAAAAGGGGTGCCGACAAAGGGCAAAGGAAAAAGAGGAGCGTCAGTACTGAGGCCAGTACATGGTGAGGCTAGAATTCGGCGGTCCTCGCCTACACAGGTATGGTGGGCTGGAGCGGCAGCGCAGCGGCACTAAACAACCTATAGAGACTCGAGACAACTGGCGGTTATCAGAGAGGGGTAAGAAAGACCTATTCGGATCCAACCCGAAGCTAACACCAAACAAACCCATCCTGGTATTTCCCCCCTCGAGACCAAACGAGGAAGTCGGACCAAGGAACTCACACAGTTGGCAATTTTACTTATTCTGTTATAGTTGCAGCAATTACTAATCAGATGTAGATAACATGAGTCATCCTGATAGCATAAGTAGTGGGCAGTTTTAATTAACCATTCCGTTATAGTTGGAACATTTACTAGTCAGATATAATTGTCCTGAGGAATCCCAAAACCCAGCAGTTGTTGGCACTTTTATTTCATTCCATTGGAGTTGCAATACTTACTAGGCATATGTAACAAAACAACCCAGATCCAGCAGTGGTTGGCATTTTTAATATCCATTCCGTTATAGTAGAATCTGAATACTAGTCATAAATTAAGTCAAGTTTATAACACTACTTTAGTTATGCTTGTCTATGATCGAGATACTGTGCTCCAAGTCATCCATAACCGCGGACACGGCTTTCAGAAAGTTTTACCCAGCAGGGGTGCACAAATAGCAACACACACTCGATCAACCTCGGAAAAACCAACTCAAAACCCAACGAGGCATTCACGACAAAGCGATCACAGGATTCAGAAATATTTCAGGGGGCCACCCCACTAAGCTACCCGCAACAAAGTTGGCCGGCTCCGGAACGGACCCAGGGTTTGTGACAATGGTTGTAAACGACTGGGAACCCGAAAGTGTGACTGGGCTTGTCGATACCGCGAAAACATTCCACGATCCAAAATAGTACAGGTGCTCCATGCACAATCTTAAATAAAGCAGCAAAGCATGACATAAGTACATGATAGTAATAAAGCCCCAAACTACTTTGTGGCCCCAAGAAATAGAAATGAATCAAGCTCTGGCTCAGGGGGGGTCCATAAGGCCTCCCGGATGTGGATAGTGCGAATAGTCAAGGAACAGGTATCAAGTACTCGGGGTCCTACGGGACACAAGTGAGCGTGGAAGAACCAAATAACATCTCCACCGATGCCTCTGCATTAGTTGTATCTAGCATTTTAATAGTTGTATTTAAAGTCATGATCATCTCCACCAATAAGCATCTCCACCATTAAGCACCTGCCAACCTTCCAACAACTGTGGTACTTGACAATATGAGATCGCACCTGAGAAAGCAACTACGACTCGCAAGGCCAGCTATCTACCAAACACATGTAATAGGAGGTGCCCAAGGCAATATAGAGGTTGCACGGGAGATAACTGGTGCACGGAAACTAAAGCATCACGACGCGGATAGCAATAGATCAACGGGAGGAAATAAAGACTATAAATGCAAAATAGGTAGAAGGGGGAGAGATGCTCGCCTGGAAAACACTGCCGGAGATTCATCCGGAGAACTTGTCGGTACTCGCATCCACTCATCGGTCTAATCCGCGAAGAAGCAAACACTAGCAGAAACACCGGATATAATATTTAATACTACGGAAGAAGATCCGGCATGATTATGATATGATGGAGATGCGGTGCAATTAGGCAGTATTAAGCGGAACCGGAGTCCCAACATTTAATTAAACGGTTCAAGTTATTTAACCACCCCGCAATTTAAATGTTGTATTAACAAGGCGAAATCGGTCATCGGTTCGCTACACCAATTTAAATGGAGTCAATATGAGACTAGAAAAGCCCGCATATGACCTCCATATTTAATTTAGGTGAATTATCGAAATAGCCCCAAACACCCATAACATGCATGCAAGTATGAGCAATTTAATATGCACAATTTTATATAACATTTTATAAAATAGGCTCGGAAAAAGGGGATCACACATTGGAGTATCGATGATCTTGGGTTCCGGGGGGTTCGACGGTTCGGGGTCTTTAGACTCTGGGATCAGCGCTTGGTCCTCGGAATTGGGGTCTTCAGGGTCTCGGCCATCGGATCCAAGATGGAGGTCTTGGGTTCCAGGAGGGAGAGCTCGGTGTTCCGCGGTCTTCGGTTCCGTGAGGTAGATCTAGATGTGCTGGGAAGGCGACCATGTCTCCATGTCGGCGACCTTTGGGGGTCAACTCATTCTTCGGCTCAGACCTAGGATTTCCACAACAAAATAGCATATCCCTCTTCTTAATTATCTTCACCATCTGAGCACAAACACCTGAACGCACTCTCGATGAAGGGCATCAACATAACACCAGAGGACAGATGGCCTGCAGGCGTATACAACCGGAACAACATCCGCACAGGGTCGCGGGGAAGCTGAGCGCCACGCGAGGAACTCCATACAGGCAACTGAGACGTGGAGGCTCAGGCGCCTGCGCACGGGAGCCGCGCAGAGATGAGGTGAGGCGACGGCGGCCAGAGAGTCACGATGCCGGTTGCAGCAGGCGGCCGCGACGAGGCGAGGAGGCCATGGGCAGTGCGGGGTCGTCGGAGCGAGCGGCGCGGAAGCAGCAAGGTCCAGCGGTGACGAGGCGGCGCAGACGTGGCCGAGGCGAAGGACGGACGAAGGCGGGATGAGGTGACGGCGCGGCACCGACGTCGAGCTCGGCCGGGCGATGGGGAGGCGGACGTCCGGCGATGCAGAGACGGTCATGGTCGGCGAGGTCGCCGACGAACACGGCCACGCGCGGTGGAGGGCTCCGGGCGATGCGGTCCTTGAGCCAAATCTGCAGGGGCGGTCGGCGGAGAGGCGGGCCCGTGGCTACAGAGGCGTGGCACTTGGTTGCAGAGAGAGGAGGGCGTCCTAGGTCGGGGATGATGGCAGAAGAGGCCGACAACGATGTTGCTTCCCCAAGCCGCAGAGGCGGGCGGCGCTCCAGGCGGGAAGACCGAGAGGGCGAGGTTGGGGAAGGTGGCCACGGCGGTGGGGCTTGCTGGACGGAGTAGCGGCCGGGTGCGGCGCGCAGACGTGATCCCGGCGGCGGCTCGGCAGCCGGGCAGCGAGGAGACGGTGGCGAGAGGGGTTCGAGGTAGGCGCGCCCCTGCAGAGGAGAGGGCGAAAGCGCGCATCGGAGGGAGTCGCGGCGAGAGCGTGGCCGTGGAGAGGGCGGCGAGCACGCGGCTTGAGCGGTGATTTAGGGGCGCCGGAGGACGGACAGCACGACGGCGAAAGCGAGGCGCCAGAGGGGAAGGCGCTGTGGCGGAGGTCGTGGCGGGGATGGACGCAGGTCGACGCGAGGGTCGTGGGCACGGAGTGGGCGAGGGGATCGATGTCGGGCGTTGTCGGTCGTGGGGTGGGTCCAGGCGGGGGTAGGTGGCGGTGGGTGTGGCTGCGTGGGCTGGCGGAGGAGGAGGGAGGTTGTGGGCGGGACAGGGAGTGGTGGGTCCAGGGACGAGAGAGAGAGCGGGGGGAGGGGATCGTGGCCAGCCCGGAGTCTTGCTGGCTTAGCCAGGTCGGGAAAATGGTGAGGGAGAAAAAGAGGAGGGGTGGCGTGCCTGGTGTACCGGTGGCCTGGGGGTGTTAGGCTGTGAGGAGTGAGGTGGAGGGGTTGGTGAGGTGGAGGCCTAGGATTGGCCAGGGTGAGGTTGCTGGGCGGGAGTTGGAGAGGGAGTGGGGCCAGGCGGGTGAGAGAGAGAGAGAGAGAGAGAGTTGGTGGCTAGGGATGGGTAGGATTAGA
Organism: Avena insularis; assembly: GCA_023614405.1. Lineage (NCBI taxonomy): Eukaryota > Viridiplantae > Streptophyta > Magnoliopsida > Poales > Poaceae > Avena > Avena insularis. The sequence continues at coordinate 454,335,010 of CM042693.1, read as the reverse complement.
TTTTTAGGGTTAGCTTTTTGGAGGTGGCCGGCTGGGCCTTCGGGCCTGGCGGGCTGCCTCCCAAAAATAAACAAATAATTTTATTTATTAAAAACCAGGCTTTTGCAATCCGTTTGTAGACAAAACGAGATATTCCGGACAAGCCCGGGTTTTATAGTTTGAATAAAAGACGGGACGTTTAGAAAACAAAACCAGACTTTTCGAAATATAGTTTTGGACAAAACCATGCATGATGACATGACGATGCTCAAATGCAATGTGGCATGATGACATGAGCATACGGTCATGATGATGCAATGCACAAAAACACAGCGATTTTCTAGTAGTGGTTTTAGCGGGGTGCCACAATTCGACACCACTAACAATGGATCTTGCCCTCGAGATCCGCCTCATGGTACCGGGAAGAAGGTCGGCGATCTGAATCTTCTCGCTTCGTGTCGATCCTCGCGACACCACTAACTAGAGATCGTTGTCCATGATCATCGAGAGAACACTCCGGTAACAAAGGATGAAGGTAAAGGTATCCACAATAAAGCCACCTCTAACTTCGATAGAAGGAGAGAAGCGATGCATTCTAATCCACTTCAATGTACGAGAGCAAATAGATTGAGTAGTCGGCATGGGGGCCAATCCATCACGCACCCAAACTATTACTCCGCACATTCAGTAGAATACCGTGCAACCATTCTCAGAATCAGACTAAAGATCTCGACAAACGAGGTTCGAAAACAAAGGAGTGATGCAGACTCTGCATCAGATCTGGCGTAGATGATGCCGTCGCGTCGGAAAACACCGGAAGGCACAAAGGAGGAACAACGAGAAGTCCAACAGATGGAGGATTCCTAGGATAGCACGAAGACCGGATGTAGAAACACCATTACCAAAAGAGCAAGCGAAACCCTGAAGGTACGACGGAAACCCAACCACGAGAATTCCTGGACTAGAAGAAGGTAAGAGAGTAGATTTAAAACACGCAGAGGTAAGAGGAGAACAGCAGAGGGTAAGGAGTAAAAGCAGACCTAATCAGATCTATCCAACCGATTTTCCAAAATAGTTTTGACACTCTACTTCGGCCGTTATCTTAGGTTATCCTACAGGCTGGACTTGTGGGGTATCGCAACTGCTGAGCTCTGATACCACTCTGTAACACCCTCGAATCGGCCCTATGCAAGTTTTAGCCCTTTCCGCCAAACCCGCATATAAACGATTCAAGGACACCCACCAGGCACTTTCGTGCGGGTGGAAAACAAAGTAATACCATTACACAACAGTCCTCGATGGGACCCACAGAACAGATATATATATATACAACAGCGACTCAACGAGTCAAGAATACAGATATAATATACAAAGATCCAAATCACCTTGAAAACGATAGAGTGTCTGGCTACGGACAAGATGCAAATGGGGCTAAGAGCCCTGAAGAATAACCAATGGCGTCCATAACCCTGCCTAGGCCAAGCCGGAAGGGTAACCCTGCTAACGACGATGATCTCAACCTGCTAAAACAAAAGGGGTGCCGACAAAGGGCAAAGGAAAAAGAGGAGTGTCAGTACTGACGCCAGTACATGGCGAGGCTAGAATTCGGCGGTCCTCGCCTACACAAGTATGGTGGGCTGGAGGGGCAGCACAGCGACACTAAACAACCTATAGACACTCGAGACAACTGGCGGTTATCAGAGAGGGGTAAGAAAGACCTATTCGGATCCAACCTGAAGCTAACACCAAACAAACCCATCCTGGTATTTCCCCCCTCGAGACCAAACGAGGAAGTCGGACCAAGGAACTCACACAGTTGGCAATTTTACTTATTCTGTTATAGTTGCAGCAATTACTAATCAGATGTAGATAACATGAGTCATCCTGATAGCATAAGTAGTGGGCAGTTTTAATTAACCATTCCGTTATAGTTGGAACATTTACTAGTCAGATATAATTGTCCTGAGGAATCCCAAAACCCAGCAGTTGTTGGCACTTTTATTTCATTCCATTGGAGTTGCAATACTTACTAGGCATATGTAACAAAACAACCCAGATCCAGCAGTGGTTGGCATTTTTAATATCCATTCCGTTATAATGGAATCTGATTACTAGTCATAAATTAAGTCAAGTTTATAACACTACTTTAGTTATGCTTGTCTATGATCGAGATACTGTACTCCAAGTCGTCCATAACCGCGGACACGGCTTTCAGAAAGTTTTACCCTACAGGGGTGCACAAATAGCAACACACACTCGATCAACCTCGGAAAAACCAACTCAAAACCCAACGAGGCATTCACGACAAAGCGATCACAGGATTCAGAAATATTTCAAGGGGCCACCCCACTAAGCTACCATAGCGAAGTTGGCGGCTCCGAACGGACCTGTGGTTTGTGACAATGGTTGTAAACGACTGGGAACCCGAAAGTGTGACTGGGCTTGTCGATACCGCGAAAACATTCCACGATCCAAAATAGTACAGGTGCTCCATGCACAATCTTAAATAAAGCAGCAAAGCATGACATAAGTACATGATAGTAATAAAGCCCCAAACTACTTTGTGGCCCCAAGAAATAGAAATGAATCAAGCTCTGGCTCAGGGGGGGTCCATAAGGCCTCCCGGATGTGGATAGTGCGAATAGTCAAGGAACAGGTATCAAGTACTCGGGGTCCTACGGGACACAAGTGAGCGTGGAAGAACCAAATAACATCTCCACCGATGCCTCTGCATTAGTTGTATCTAGCATTTTAATAGTTGTATTTAAAGTCATGATCATCTCCACCAATAAGCATCTCCACCATTAAGCACCTGCCAACCTTCCAACAGCTGTGGTACTTGACAACACGAGATCGCACCTGAGCAAGCAACTACGAATCGCAAGGCCAGCTATCTACCAAACACAGGTAATAGGAGGTGCCCAAGGCAATATAGAGGCTGCACGGGAGATAACATGTGCACGGAAACTAAAGCATCGCGACACGGATAGCAATAGATCAACAGGAGGAAATAAAGACTATAAATGCAAAATAGGTAGAAGCGGGAGAGATGCTCGCCCGGAAAACACTGCCGGAGATTCATCCGGAGAACTTGTCGGTACTCGCATCCACTCATCGGTCTAATCCGCGAAGAAGCAAACACTAGCAGAAACACCGGATACAATATTTAATACTACGGCAGAAGATCCAGCATGATTATGATATGATGCAGATGCGGTGCAATTAGGCAGTATTAAGCGGAACCGGGGTCCCGACATTTAATTAAACGGTTCAAGTTATTTAACCACCCCGCAATTTAAATGTTATATTAACAAGGAGAAATAGGTCATCGGTTCGCTACACCAATTTAAATGGAGTCAACATGAGACTAGAAAAGCCCGCATATGACCTCCATATTTAATTTCGGTGAATTATTGAAATAGCCCCAAACACCCATAACATGCATGCAAGTATGATCAATTTAATATGCACAATTTTATATAACATTTTATAAAATAGGCTCGGAAAAAGGGGATCACACATTGGAGTATCGACGATCATGGGTTCCGGGGGGTTCGACGGTTTGGGGTCTTCGGACTCCGGGATCGGGGCTTCAGGGCTTGGTCCTCGGAATTGGGGTCTTCAGGGTCTCGGCCATCGGATCCAAGATGGAGGTCTTGGGTTCCAACAGGGAGAGCTCGGTGTTCCGCGGTCTTCGGTTCCGTGAGGTAGATCTAGATGTGCCGGGAAGACGACCATGTCTCCATGTCGGCGACCTTTGGGGGTTAACTCATTCTTCGGCTCAGACCTAGGATTTCCACAACAAAATAGCATATCCCTCTTCTCGATTATCTTCACCATCTGAGCACAAACACCTGAACGCACTCTCGATGAAGGGCATCAACATAACACCAGAGGACACATGGCCTGCAGGCGTATACAGCCGGAACAACATCCGCACAGGGTTGCGGGGAAGCCGAGCGCCACGCGAGGAACTTCATACAGGCAGCTGAGATGTGGAGGCTCAGGCGCCTGCGCACGGGAGCCGTGCAGAGATGAGGCGAGGCGACGGCGGCCAGAGAGTCACGATGCCGGTTGCAGCAGGCGGCCGCGACGAGGCGAGGAGGCCATGGGCAGTGCGGGGTCGTCGGAGCGAGCGGCGCGGAAGCAGCGAGGTCCAGCGGTGACGAGGCGGCGCAGACGTGGCCAAGGCGGAGGACGATCGAAGGCGGGACGAGGTGACGGCGCGGGATGGGGAGGTAGACGTCCGGCGACGCAGAGACGGTCATGGTCGGCGAGTTTGTCGACGAACACGGCCACGCGCGGTAGAGGGCTCCGGGCGATGTGGTCCTTGAGCCAAATCTGCAGGGGCGGTCGGCGGAGAGGCGGGACCGTGGCTGCAGAGGCATGGCGCTTGGTTGCAGAGAGAGGAGGGCGTCCTGGGTCGGGGATGATGGCAGAAGAGGCCGGCAACGATGCTGCTTCCCCGAGCCGCAGAGGCGGGCGGCGCTCCAGGCGGGAAGACCGAGAGGGCGAGGTTGGGGAAGGTGGCCACGGCGGCGGGGCTTGCTGGACGGAGTAGCGGCCGGGTGCGGCGCGCCGCGCGGTCGCGGATCCTGGCGACGAGGAGACGGTGGCGGAGAGGGGTTCGAGGTAGGCGACGTCCCTGCACGCAAAGGAGAGGCGAGCGGCGCATCGGGAGGGAGTCGGGGCGATGCAGAGACGTGGTCGTGGGAGAGGGTGGCGGAGCGCGCGGGCTCGAGCGGTGACGAGGGGGGGCGCCGGAGGACGGCCGCGGTTGCCGACGGCGCAGCGAGGCGCCGGGAGGGAAGGCGCTGTGGCGAGGTCGACGACGGCGAGGATGGACGCGGGGTCGATCTGAGGCAGGTGGTGGCGCAGACGGAGTGGGCGAGGGATCGAGGCCGGCGTTGTCCGTGGGGTGGGTCCAAAGGGGTAGGTGGCGGCGAAGGTGTGGCTGGCTGTGGGCCTGGCGGGTGGAGGAGGTTGTGGGCGGGTCGGACACGAGGAGTGGTGGGTCTAGGGAAGAGAGAGAGAGGATCGAGGCCACCAGTGCTTGTGATTGTACGGCCAGTGGGCGGGAAAAAAAGGGAGGCAGGCGGGTTGGGTGGCGTGCCAGTGGTGGACTGAGTCGGCCGGGTGGGTGTTATGTGAGGGAGTGAGGTGGAGGGGTTGGTGAGGTGGAGGCCTGGGATTGGCCAGGGTGAGGTGGCTGGGCGGGAGTTGGAGAGGGAGTGGGGCCAGGCGGGTGAGAGAGAGAGAGTGAGAGAGTTGGTGGCTGGGGATGGGTAGGATTAGATTTTTAGGGTTAGCTTTTTGGGTGTGGCCGGCTGGGCCTTCGGGCCTGGCGGGCTGCCTCCCAAAAATAAACAAATAAGTTTATTTATTAAAAACCAGGCTTTTGCAATCCGTTTGTAGACAAAACGAGATATTCTGGACAAGTCCGGATTTTATAGTTTGAATAAAAGACGGACGTTTAGAAAACAAAACCAGACTTTTCGAAATATAGTTTTGGACAAAACCATACATGATGACATGACGATGCTCAAATGCAATGTGGCATGATGATATGAGCATACGGTCATAATGATGCAATGCACAAAAACATATCGATTTTCTAGTAATGGTTTTACGGGGTGGCACAGTTATCCATCACTAAGCATATTATCGTGCTTAGGTCAGGATGACCCGCCAAGCCCATCAAATATCATGCCGGTACGTGGGCTTCACCTAGAGACTCATGCACGAAATAGTTACATAGGGAGCCATCCTGTAAAGGTGTCCGAGGATTTTTTTTTTAAGAAAAATCAAAATAATAATAATAATAAGCTAAACGAGCCTTGCCCTGCGGTCATGCGGGGCCTAGATCGTGGCCTAATCATGAGACATGACGTGAAACGGGCCTATCATAGCCCGTTAAGCCGTGTGTCAGACCAAGGCCGACTTCTTTTTGATTCCCGACAGCTTTTAGGTTCCCAACCGCACAAGCCAAAAAGAATCATTTTGAGAATCGGGGTCGGACCTGCTTGTGGAGAGATTCCCGAGCTTTCCCTTAATGAAACGAAACGCTATCCCACAGCTGACCCTATTGTTGCTTTTATTTACAAAGGATTGCCATAGTTGGAGAAAATAAAAAGGAAAATCGGACCAACTCCCTGGAACGTTTCGCTCGATCCCACCTCCCCCTGCTCGCCCAGAACGGAAGGAACCAGGTTCCTCCGACGCCGTACGTGCTGATTGCTAACTGATTTCCGTATACTGCTAGCTCATTATTTTGGGCTTATACAACTAAGGGCATCATTTCACTTGACTATTTTAGACAAAATCTTCTTTACTCATTTCTAGCTCATTATGTACTAAAAAATAACATATATTTAATTTAGGAGCGTTACAGACATTTCACAATTTAACTAATCAAACAAGCCAAATGTCTAGAAGCTAAAAAGAATGAAATGACCTAGATTTTGTGAGCTTTTCCCCACCATAAAGCTAGCTTCTCTAGAATCACAAGTTAAAAGGAAGTCGGCCCAAGCCTGTGACAGGTCTGACACTTGTGTCTTGGGCCGACACGCAATAGACATGGCCCAAATCGCTATTTTTTAAAATAATACACTTTTTTAATCAATTTCACGAATATTACGCGAAATGTGGAAATAACGAATCTATCGCGGTCTCGCTTTTTCAAAAAGCGATGAGCCCTCGTCGTTTTTCGTTACCGATAGGAGGCAGAGCGGGCCCGCCGCCGGGTCGTCAGCAATAGAAAGACGATCGCTTTTGAAAAAGCGATAGCAGTTGTCGTTGTTTGAAACAACGACGCGCGAGTGGCAGACAGGCCCCGGCCGGCTTCGTCTTTTGAAAAAGCGACGGGGAGCATCGTCCGTTGAAAAAGCAATGCTGGCTTTATATGGCACGCGTGAGCACGGCTAGACCCGCCTGCCTCCTTCTTCCTCTCCCTCAGCCCCGTGTTAGCTGCTGCTAGTTCTTCTCTCATGGAGCTGCACCGATTTGCTGCTAAGTTTTGCTCCGTTTTCCACTAAAGTTGCTGCTGAAACATATTAGAAAGCTAGTAGAGTCCCGATCTACTTGTGAGATAGGCTGTTGAAGTGATTTGAGGCGTTTTCGTGGAGGGTTTTCGTGGAGTTCTTGAGGAGCAATGGCTATGGTGGAGTCTGGAGCTGGGGCTTGAGGCAGCTGCACAGTAGAGTTTGGGGCTGGGGCTTGAGGCAGCTGCACGGTTGAGTGGAGGCAGCTGCACGGCAGGATTTCGCACGCTTCAAGGGTAAACCCTAATTTCTTGCTAACTGCAGTCATTTGTGTATGTTTATCTTATCGGTAGTTCTAGATGTGGTATGTTAGCTGCCAGATTATTCGGCTATAGGATTATAAGTATATTTGTGGGCTATGCAAGATTATTCGGCTATAGGATTATAAGTATATTTGCGGACTATGCAAGATTATTCGGCTATAGGATTATTAGTATATTTATGGGCTAAAATCTGCCATTGTACGGGCATTTAACAAATTGTGATATTTTTTAGGTCTGAAGTTATGTCCAATAATATAGTATTTAGGTTCTACTATGGTGACGGTGTCGTCAAAACAAACCAGTATGGAGTTGATTTGAGCGATTTTTATTGTATTGATGAAGTTCTCCAGGATCCTGAAACAATATCTATTATTGAGTTAAAGGATTGGTTATCTGCTCGTTTAGGGCTCCCTCCCACCCATACTGTCGGTGTGCATGTATTATAGACTAAGTCAAGGATTAATCCTGATTTTTTTTGAGACGATAGAAGAGCAAGCTAAATGGGTCAAATGGGTGAAAGCCTGTCTGTAATAGGGTAGTTAACCCTACTGTCTTAGTGCTTCCTGTGGCGAAAGAGCCTGTTTATGATCAGGCCAGAGTAGTTAGACACACCATGCTGGTGGTGGTTATGATCATGCGCAGAGCAGTCAAGCCGAAGACGGAGGTGGTGGTGGCTACTATCATGATCAGAGCAGTCAAGGCCAAGATGGCGGTGGTGGTGATGAACCTGGTCAGAGTAGTTATGCACACACCGATGGTGGTGGTTGTGAACCTAGTTAGAGTAGTTTTGCACACACCGAAGATGGTGGACATGAATTAGCTGAAGGTAGTCAAGGGACAGGAGAAGATATTTTCAGTGATGAGGTCGATGAGGATGAGATACACGACTATTGGTTGCAAGATCAGATGGAAGCTGAAGATTCAGAAGGGTACAGTGATAGCTCTTATGATTCCGACGAGTCTGATCAAGAGGACCAACCTATTCCGGTATCATGGAATGAAGACCACACAGCAGCAATAAATGTGAACGATGGGCATGATTCCTCGTGGCACTATCACGCCAACAACATCTCCATTGGTGCATTATATCCTAGCAAGAGGCATCTATAGGAAGCAATCGTTGAGTGGACATTAACTACCCTATACATTGTCCACTCAACGGGTTTTCAATACGAAGGTGTCATCCCAACAAAATTTGACTTTGGTTTGCGAGGTAGCCGGATGTCCGTGTAGGGGTTCGTAGCATGGAAAACAAAAAATTTCTATCGCATACAAACAAACAAGCCAAGATCTATCTACTAGATTGCAGCAACGAGTCGATGGAATAACTCACCCTCGAAGATTCCAAAGTGTTTAACGAGAGCAGATTCTCGTGGGTGATGTAGTCGTACTCTTTCCGATCTCAAGATCGTGAGCGATCCTTCCGGGCCGCGTTCCCATGATGCTCCGATCGGTCACACGTTCGGTGCTCGGACGAAGACCTTCCTCTCCCTTGTTCCAAAGACGGAGGTTGTAGCACTCTCCTCGCGATTCCTAGGCGACCTGACGGCGTGGTACTGGGAGGTAGAGGGAAATCCAGGCTTCGCCTTAAGCCGGTGCGAGTATGGTGGAGCTTATGAGAGAGGCTATTAGTGGTCTAGTAATTAGACACACCAATTAGAAGGCTCTAAACCAATTAGAAGGCTCTAAACCAATTAGAAGGCTCTAAACCGAATAGCTCTAAACCGGGGTCTAGATCTAGGGTTTAGTTTAGAGGATAGGAAACTTGTGTGTGTAGGAGGGGAGCCCTGCCCCTCCTTATATAGGTGGGAGGGCTGGCCGGCCAAGGGAGGAGTTCCTCCCCAACTCGGCCTAGGAGGTGCCGCCAAGGGAGGAATTCCCCTCAACTCGGCCTCCTCCTCCTCTTTTCCCACTTTCCAAAATTGGCAGTTTGACTTTCAAACTAGCCGTTTGACTTTTCCAATTTAGGATTTAAATAAACCCTTTATTTTGGACAGCAAGAACACTTAGTACATGATGCAATCATTCCAACATGCAATGACACATTCATGTACCCCTTCCCCCTCGGTCTTGGGACATTCGGACCTTCTAGAATGTTCCCGATGAAAACACGGAACCATTCCCCAACTCCGGCAGGACTTTCCTTATATGAATCTTATTCTCCGGACCATTCCGGATCTCCTCGTGATATCCGGATCCCATCCGAGACTCGAACAACATTCGTCTCTTTCTCATAATACCATAACTACTCAAACAACGTCGAATCCTTAAGTGTGTCTCCCTACGGTTCGTGAATTATGCGGACATGATCGAGACACTTCTCCGAACAATAACCAATAGAGGAATCTGGAAATTCATATGGCTCCCACATATTTCTACGATTACTTTGCGATCGAATGAACCACTTACATGCGATACCAATTTCCCTTTGTCTTACGATATGTTACTTATCCGAGGTTATGATCGTCGGTATCTCTGCATACCTAGTTCAACCTCGTTACTGATAAGTACTCTTTTCTCGTTCCCGTGATATGTGATCCCTTGTGACCAAGTCACATGCTTGCAAGCTAATTGGATGACATTTCACCGAGAGGGCCCAGAGAATATCTATCCGTCATGTGGATGGACAAATCCCACTCTTGATCCATGTGTTTCAACCAATACTTTCCGAACACCCAATACCACCTTTATAGCCACCCTGTTACGGTGTGGTGTTTGATGACATCAAAGCATCCATCCAGTAAAAGTGATATGCATGATCTCATGGTCGAAGGAATTAGGTCACTATGTATCAGAAAGCATATAGCAATTGAACTATTGAAATGACTTGATCTTTATGCTACGCTTGTCTATAGGAGTATGTCCACCATATCATTCTCCTAACGATATGATCTTGTTGTTGATAACATCTCAATGTTCATGATAGGGAAACCACAATCATCAATCAACCAACAAGCTAGTGAAGTATAGAGGCTATACTAGGGACTTCAAATTAAGTTTACAAATCACACAAGTATTAATGTTTCCTTTTAATACTATTATAGCATGAATATAAACATTTATCATAAACACAAAGATATAATAATAACCACATTTATTATTGCCTCTAGGGCATATCTCCAACAGTCTCCCACTTGCACTAGAGTCATCTAATCTAGATTACATGGTAATATACCGAACACCCATGGCAGTTTGGTGTTGGTCATGTTTTGTCCTCGGGAGAGGTTTAGTCAACGGATCCGCCACATTCAGATCTGTGTGTACTTTGCAAATCTTTATATCCCCATCCAGGATATGTTCTCGAATAGAGTGAAAACGCAGAAAGATATGCTTCAGCTTCTTGTGTGACATTGTTTCTTGCTCATTGGCTATTGCGCCCATGTTATCACAGTAGATAGACATTGGGTCCAGCACTAGGAACCACACCCAGCTGTAATGAACTCTTTCATCCATATCGCTTCTTGTGAAGCCTCCAAGCGACCATGTATTCCGATTCAGTTGAAGATCTACACAACGCCTTGCTTTGCACTCCTCCAGCTAACTGCACCATTCAAAATAAATACGTATCCAGTTGTGATTTAGAATCATCCGGATCGGTGTTCCAACTAGCATCGGTGTAACCATTAACAACGAGCTGTTCATCACCTCCATAAGAAAGAACCATATCCTTAGTTCTTCTCAAGTACTTAAGGATGTTTTTGACCGCTGTCCAATGATCCACTCCTGGATCACTTTGATATCTGCTAGTTAGTCTAACAGCATATGCGACGTCGGGTCTAGTACATAGCATGGCATACATTAGAGATCCTATGGCTGAGGCATAGGGAGTCTTACTCATCCTTTCTCTATCTTCTATTGATGTCGGACTTTGAGTTTTACTCAAGGTCGTATTGGGCAACATGGGCAAGAACCCTTTCTTGCTATCTTCCATTCCAAACCTCTTTAGAACTTTGTCCAAATATGTACTTTGTGACAATGATATTTGGCGTTTCGATCTATCTCTATAAATCTTTATGCCTAATATGTAAGCTGCTTCGCCAAGATCCTTCATTGAAAAACTATTATTCAAATACTCTTTGACACTATTAAGAAGGTCTACATCATTCCCAATCAGCAATATGTCATCCACATATAGTATTAAGAATGCTACAGAGCTCCCACTCACTTTCTTGTAAATACAAGCTTCTCCATAAGTTTGTATAAAACCAAAACTTTTGATTACCTTATCAAAATGTTGATTCCAACTTCGGATGCTTGCTTCAATCCATAGATGGACCGTTGAAGTTTGCATACCTTGTTAGCATCTTTAGGATCGACAAAACCTTTGGGTTGCATCATATACAACTCTTCATCAATGTCTCCATTGAGGAATGCTGTTTTGACATCCATCGCCATATCTCATAATCATAATATGCAGCGATTGCTAACATAATCCTCACAGACTTTAGCTTCGCTACGGTGAGAAAGTCTCATCGTAGTCAACTCCTTGAATTTGTCGAAACCCTTTTGCGACAAGTCGAGCTTTATAGACGATAACATTACCATCGAGATCTGTTTTCTTTTTGAAAATCCATTTGTTCTCGTGACCTTCCGGCCATCCGGTAAGTCCACCAAAGTCCATACTTGGTTTTCGTACATGGATCCAATCTCGGATTTCATGGCTTCTTGCCATTTATTGGAATCTGGGCTCATCATCGCTTCCTCATATGTCTGGGGTCATCGGTGTTGTCCACCAACATGACATTCATAACGGAATCATACCAATGCTGGAATGGTACGATTTCTCGTTGACCTCCGAGGCTCAGTAGCAACTTCAACCGAAGTTTCATGATCACCATCACTAGCTTCCTCTCTTATTGCTGCGGGCACCACAGGAACTTCTTCGGTCTTTGCGCTATTCGCAATTCGAGAGAAGGTTCGACAACCTCGTCGAGTTCTACTTTCCTTCCAGTCACTTCTTTCGAGAGAAATTCCTTCTCTAGAAAGGATCCATTCTTAACAACGAAGATTTTGCCTTGGATCTATGATAGAAGGTATACCCAATAGTTTCCTTGGGTATCCTATGAAGACGCATTTTTCGCTTTGGGTTCAAGCTTGTCCGGTTGTAACTTCTTTACATAGGCTTCGCATCCCCAAACTTTAAGGAACGACAACTTAGGTTTCTTCCCAAACCATAATTCATACGGTGTCGTTTCAGCGGATTTAGGCGGTGCCCTATTTAAAGTGAATGCGGCTGTTTCTAATGCATAACCCCAAAATGACATTGGTAAATCAAGAGACATCATAGAACGAACCATATCTAAGAGAGTTCGATTCTGACGTTCGGACACACCATTACGCTGTGGTGTTCCGGCGGTGTCAAGCTGCGAAAGTATTCCACATTTCTTCAAATGCTCGCCAAACTTAATTTAGATATTCACCTCCACGATCGAGCGTAGAAATTTAATCTTCTTGTTACGTTGATTCTCTACCTCACTTTGAAACTCCTTAAACTTCTCGAAAGTTTAGGACTTATGTTTCATGAAATAGATATACCCATATCTACTCAAATCATCCGTGAAGGTAAGAACATAACGATAACCCTTTAGCGATGCTACACTCATTGGACCACACACATCGGTATGTATGATTTCCAATAAGTCTGCTCGCTCCATCATACCGAGAAAATGGAGTCTTAGTCATTTTACCCATCGGACATGCTTCGCATCTTTCAAGTGATTCAAAATCAAGTGATTCAAGAAGTCCATCGAATGGAGTTTCTTCATACGCTTCACTCCAATGTGACCAAGGCAGCGATTGCCACATATAGGTCGAGTTATCGCTTGACTTCAATCGTTTAGCTTCAATGTTATTAATATGTGTATATCCACTATCGAGATTCAATATGAATAGACCATCTATCAAAGGTGCATGTGCATAAAACATATTACTCATATAAATCGAACAACCATTATTCTCGGATTTAAACAAGTAACCGTCTACTTAATAAACAAGATCCCGATATAATGTTCATGCTCAACGCAGGCACCAAATAACAATTATTTAAGTATAAAACTAATCCCGATGGTAGATGAAGAGGTAGCGTGCCGACCGCGATCACATCAACCTTTGATCCGTTTCCTACGCGCATCGTCACCTCGTTCTTCACTAGCTTCCGTTTATTCTGCAGCTCCTGTTTCGAGTTACAAATATGAGCAACCGAACTAGTATCAAATACCCAGGCACTACTACGAACACTAGTAAGATACACATCAATAACATGTATATCAAATATACCTTTCTTCTTGATGTTGCCATTCTTCAAATCCGCCAAGTACTTTGGGCAATTCCGCTTCCAGTGACCTTCTCCCTTGCAGTAAAAGCACTCAGTTTCAGGCTTAGGTCCAGCCTTGGTCTTCTTCGTCGGCGTGGTAACTTTCTTACCACCCTTCTTGAAGTGTCCCTTTTGCTTAGACTTGCCTTTCTTGAATTTGGTGTTCTTATTGACCATCAACACTTGGTGCTCTTTCTTGATCTCCACTTCTGCAGATTTCAACATAGCAAATAGTTCTGGCAACTCTTTGTTCATGTTCTGCATGTTGTAGTTCATCATAAAGTTCTTGTAACTTGGTGGTAGTGATTGGAGGATGCGGTAAACCCCCAAAGTATTAGGAATCACTATACCCAAACTTTGAAGTTTATTTGCGTGCCCAGACATCTTAAGCACATGCTCACTGACGGAGCTACCCTCTTCCATCTTGCAGTTAAAGAACTTTTCAGAAGCTTCATAACTTTCAATTGCCGCATGAGTCTCAAAGATTAATTTGAGATCCTCGACAATATCATATGGATCGACTCTTCAAACCTTTTACGAAGCTCCGATTCTAAACCATACAAGATAGCACACTGAACTATGGAGTCTTGATTCTTCCGAGCGAGGTAAACATTCTTTACTTCATCGGTAGCATCATTGCAGTGGGTCACCTAGCGGTGCATCCAGCACATAGGTCAAATTACCGGTGTGAGGACAATCCTCAAATTGCGGAACCAATCCGCGAAGTTGCTTCCATTGTTTTTAACTTTTCTTTCTCTAGGAACGCATTAAAATTGATGGTAGGGGCTGCCATTGATCTACAACATATTTGCAATAGTTTAGACTAAGTTTATGACAAATTGAGTTCAAATTAATTAATGAAATTAAACTAGGTGAACTCCCACTCAAAACAACATCCCTCACATTGTTTTAGTGATCACAGGAACCAAATCCACTACATCAACACCGATCATCACGAGAGTTGATATAGTTTCAATGGCGAACAATCATCATGTTCATCATATCTACTATATGATTCATGCTTTACCTTTCGGCGATCCGTGTTCCTGAGGCCATGTCTGTACATGCTAGGCTCGTCAAGACAAACCTTAGCTACCGCATAAGCAAATCTGGCTTGCTTACGTTGTATTCACCCGCGGAATCAAAGACACCCGATCATCACGTGGTGCTTCGAAGCGCAAGCTTTGGCAACGGTGCATACTAAGGGTGAACACTTTTAGAACTTGAAATTTATGTGCATGAGGGATCATCTTATAATGCTACCGTCGTCTACTAAGCAATACAAGATGCATAAAGGATTAACATCACATGCAATTCATAATATGTGATATGATATGGCCTTTCTTCTTTGTGCTTCCGATCTCCATCTTCAAGCACGAACATGATCTCCATCATCACCGGCATAGCATCAAGGTCAATGACGCTTCTTCATGGTTGTCGTCCACCAGCTTCAACTATTACAACTATTTTGAATAGACACGCGGTCTTAAGAAATTAAAGACAACCATATGGCTCCACGCGGTTGCCAACTTACAATAAGGAACATTGCATACATCAAATATAATCACAATCATGGCCATATCACATCATTTGCACACCTCTGCAAAACACAGTTAGACGCCTCTACTTTCTTTGCATATTTTACGTGGTTTGGGGCTTTCAATAAGTGTCCTTCTAACTTACGAACAAGAACCACAACATTGATACTAGCATTGTTGATCACCCGTTGTAAATTGGATCTTTACTATGCTAGGAGAAAGCACCATAAAGCCACTTATGCAATACAAGTTGCATGTTAAGCGTGGAGCAAGTCTCATGAACGATGTCATGTAAGGTTAGCCGGCCGCTTCATCCCAACATACCACAAGATGCAAAGTACACAAAAGCAATCTACAATAAAAGCATCAATGCCCACAATGACCATTGTGTTCTACTCTGCAATGATCTACATATAGACACGGCTCGATACCCTTTGTAGGGGTTCGTAGCATGGAAAACAAAAATTTTCTATCGCATACAAACAAACAAGCCAAGATCTATCTACTAGATTGCAGCAGCAGTCGATGGAATAACTCACCCTCGAAGATTCCAAAGTGTTTAACGAGAGCGATTCTCGTGGGTGATGTAGTCGTACTCTTTCCAATCTCAAGATCGCGTAGACGATCCTTCGGCCAGCGTTCCCATGATCGGTCACGTTCGGTACTCGGAAGACCTTCCTCTCCTTGTTCCAAGAAAGCGGAGGTTGTAGCACTCTCCTCGCGATTCCTAAGCTGACGGCGTGGTACCGGAGGTAGAGGGGAAATCCCGCAGGGCTTCGCCTTAAGCCGGTGCGAGTATGGTGGAGCTTATGAGAGAGGCTATTAGTGGTCTAGTAATTAGACACACCAATTAGAAGGCTCTAAACCAATTAGAAGGCTCTAAACCAATTAGAAGGCTCTAAACCGAATAGCTCTAAACCGGGGTCTAGATCTAGGGTTTAGTTTAGAGGATAGGAAACTTGTGTGTGTAGGAGGGGAGCCCTGCCCCTCCTTATATAGGTGGGAGGGCTGGCCGGCCAAGGGGAGGAGTTCCTCCCCAACTCGGCCTAGGGAGGTGCGCCGGCCAAGGGGAGGAATTCCCCTTCAACTCGGCCTCCTCCTCCTCCTCTTTTCCCACTTTCCAAAATTGGCAGTTTGACTTTCAAACTAGCCGTTTGACTTTTCCAATTTAGGATTTAAATAAACCCTTTATTTTGGACAGCAAGAACACTTAGTACATGATGCAATCATTCCAACATGCAATGACACATTCATGTACCCCTTCCCCCTCCGGAGTGCCGGACATTCCGGGACCTTCTAGAATGTTCCCGATGAAAACACCGGAACCATTCCCCAACTCCGAAACGGGACTTTCCTTATATGAATCTTATTCTCCGGACCATTCCGGATCTCCTCGTGATATCCCGGATCCCATCCGAGACTCCGAACAACATTCGGTCTCTTTCTCATAATACCATAACTACTCAAACAACGTCGAATCCTTAAGTGTGTCTCCCTACGGTTCGTGAATTATGCGGACATGATCGAGACACTTCTCCGAACAATAACCAATAGAGGAATCTGGAAATTCATATGGCTCCCACATATTTCTACGATTACTTTGCGTCGAATGAAACACTTACATAAGATACAAATTTACCTTTGTCTTACGATATGTTACTTATCCGAGGTTATGATCGTCGGTATCTCTGCATACCTAGTTCAACCTCGTTACTGATAAGTACTCTTTTCTCGTTCCCGTGATATGTGATCCCTTGTGACCAAGTCACATGCTTGCAAGCTAATTGGATGACATTTCACCGAGAGGGCCCAGAGAATATCTATCCGTCATGTGGATGGACAAATCCCACTCTTGATCCATGTGTTTCAACCAATACTTTCCGAACACCCAATACCACCTTTATAGCCACCCTGTTACGGTGTGGTGTTTGATGACATCAAAGCATCCATCCAGTAAAAGTGATATGCATGATCTCATGGTCGAAGGAATTAGGTCACTATGTATCAGAAAGCATATAGCAATTGAACTATTGAAATGACTTGATCTTTATGCTACGCTTGTCTATAGGAGTATGTCCACCATATCATTCTCCTAACGATATGATCTTGTTGTTGATAACATCTCAATGTTCATGATAGGGAAACCACAATCATCAATCAACCAACAAGCTAGTGAAGTATAGAGGCTATACTAGGGACTTCAAATTAAGTTTACAAATCACACAAGTATTAATGTTTCCTTTTAATACTATTATAGCATGAATATAAACATTTATCATAAACACAAAGATATAATAATAACCACATTTATTATTGCCTCTAGGGCATATCTCCAACAGTCCGGCCAGGGTCCATGCCCATCGTCCTCGGTATGACACCAACTGGAAGGTTAGAGATGTTGTGCAGCACACATGTCAACTTGACAATGTCCTTCAAGACCATCGTAATCTCACGTCAACCCTCCTGGTTAGACTGTTATACACTAAGACAGTGGAGACCAAAGCCATGGTGGTGAAAGCTATCATCAACAAAGTTGTTGTCAGATTTCGCTACAATATTTCTTACGGAAAGGCTTGGAGGACTAAGCAGAGGGCACTGGAGACAAGATTTGATTCGTTTCGAGATAGATACGACTATGTTGTTCGGATGCTACAGACGCTGCAGGCTAGGAATCAAGGCGCCTCTTTCATCAAACGTGCATATGTAAGTTAATATATTATGTATCTATAATTCTACAACGATTGTATACTTACAAAATCTAATTGCAGGTACTCTTGGAAGGGTACTAACAGAAGTGCAAATCAGTAGCGTCAACGGGTTAATATTTATATCAATGGTTGGCAGAATGCAACAACTGACGTGTGGACCGCTCCTGCGTTTGATATGGAGCTATTTCGTGCATACTTACACAGGTACATGAGCATGACATGGTTGTGTCCCGTCCACCACGCATTTGATGATGAAAGATACCATAGCCAGTCGACTATGGAGCCCAGACAATCAGCGGTAAATACATTTTTCTTCATTACTGCACCTGGTAGTCTATATAATGTGTACTTATCCACTATACAAATGCAGACCGATATGACATGGGAGCTACAGACTGAAGTGAATCAGTGGGGACGTTCGCTCTTGTCCGCTCCTCTTCTACTACCACGTCAGCAAGCTCAGTCCTTTGTCAGGCGTGTCGAGGAAAGACTAAAGAGTATCTATGCGACCATCACGTGCACGAACGTTTCAGACGTCGTTCAGCACCGAGCAGCACATCGTCAACCGCGTCACTCCGTGGGGGAGGGCCCATCACGTCACTCCATGCAGGCTCGCCCGCCACGTCACTCCACGCAGGAGCGCACCCCACGTGCAGACCAGACACTACTCTGAGGCTCGGGGCGGCCTCAGCAGGAGACACCGACTGCACCTATCCACCATGGGCCTCGTCCAAGGATCTCACAGCAGGAGACACCGAGAGCACCACCTCCAGACCAGGCTGGAGGCTCAGCGTGGTAGCAACATCAGGAGACACCGAGAGCACCACCCCCAGACCAGGCTGGAGGCTCAGCGTGGCAGCAACAACAATAGTTTACTTTCGACTAGTGGCAGCAGCAGCAGCAGCCGCAGTTTACTTTCGACTAGTGGCAGCAGCAGTAGCCGCAAGTCCCATTCATGGGCTATCGTCCTAAGGGTACGCATTTTCCTATCTATTTTGGTTACATGTAGTGTATAATCGTTGAGTACTTAATATTTTTACATGGCAGGAGGATATGGAGACCCAAGCATGTCCTCAATGGGTTCGTGGGCGACTAATAAGGAGGATCAACAGACTCAGCAGGATCAGGTTTGACTGGTTTGGACTGCATCAGACGCAGCAGACTCCACCACCTTTCCCCACACAGGATACACAGACGCAGGGTGACGGGTCAACTCTACCTCTCCGTAATGTGGGGCCTCCTAGAAGGTACGGATGGAGTTCACCGACGCCAGGGCAACCTCGTGACCGGAGGCAGTGATATTTATCTATGTATGAGACTTGTATCTTGTATTTATCTACGTATATGTCTATGTATGAGACTTGTATCTTGTATCTGTCTACGTATGAGCCACATTTTTATTCGACAAACACTTCAACATAGCTTGCAACACAGTTCAACATAACTTGCGGTACATAAATAAGAGCGATCTTTATCCCTACGACTATGCCCTTACCCTTCAACGATGCCTTCTTCATGGCCTGCTCTTCTTGCCCTTACCCTTCGACGATGCCTCGACCGATGATGCCTTGTCCTTACCCTTCGACGATGCCTCGCCCTTACCCTTCGACAATGCCTTCTCCTTGGCCAGCCTTTCGTCCCACTCAGCTCTCCACTTAGTCCCAACGGCAGGCGTCATGAATATATCATTTTCATCTTCACTCTCTTCTAGCTTGTCATTGCTCTTCTTGGCATGCGCCTTGTTCAAGGTCTCGGCCTTGTCACGCTTTGCTCTATCCCTGGTACCACCGACCGGTGGCATGAAGAGATCGTTGGAGTCTTCACTCTCTTCTATCCAAATCCAAGGGAGCGTGATGTTCTGCTGCCTTGCCCCTTCATTAGAGAATCTTTTCTTGCTCCACCTAGCATTGATCCGAAGTAGCTCTTGTCGTATCTCCTCTGGAGTCCTCTTCGGCCAGCCTTTTCTACGCAATCCCTCACCCATCTCAGTGAGGAGACAATCACTACCAATTAGTTCCTCCAATGGGGCTGGATTGTTGTCTATCCTAAAGTTCCTAGCCAAATGAAAAAGGTCGACGAACATGTCTATCACGAAACTGCGATCATAGGGAAAACCGGGAAACATACTGGCTAAAAGGGTTTGCTTAAACAACTGCGTGAGGAGGGGGTTTTATAGGGTAAACGAACAAAAAATGGCGGGAAACATTTTGGCGGGAAATATTTTAGCGGGAAACATTTTGGCGGGAGATATTTTGGCTACATTGTCTCCAAAATTAAATGACATGTTGAATTTAAAATATATCACAATACTATAACTGAAATAAAGTTACATCAAGACACTACAAGTGAAATTAAGATACATCAAGACACTACAACTGAAATTAAGATACATCGGGATACTACAACTGAAATAAAGTTACATCACGACACTACAACCGAAATTAAGATACATCGGTATTGAGACATACGTCTACCTTCCCTGAGTCCAGCGCGGGTACTTCCCGGTCTTGTCCCCACGTTCCTCTACCGCCCGCGTCTCGGCAGCTCTTTCTCTTAATCTCTTCCTTTTCGCCTCACGGGCCTCCTTGCGCACCTGTTCCTGCCTCTCCTCTTCCTCCCTTCTTTTTCTGTTCAGCTCGCGGTTTCGAGCTTGCTCTGCTTGGAATTCTTTCATTTCTCTCTCACATTCCTTCTTCCCGTTCGTGGCCTTCCTTTCAGTATGTTCCTCATCAAGAAAGATCTCCCTTGCACGTCGGCTCCTGTCCGCAATCTCTTGCACGACCCAGGCTGGCTACTCTGTGTCAATCCAATGGTACCACTTGCAAAGTGGAGGAGGAGACTGCAAGCAAATCAATGGAATGAATAAAATAACACATGATAACATGAATGGTTCATATTAACCATGCTCTAGGAACATACCGGAGGCCTCTCGTATGACGAACTTGCTTGGCGGGGCGGGCTTGCGTCGTAGTTGGGACACATAAAAAACTTCATGCCCATGCAGGTGGAGAAATTGATCGACTCCTTGACCTTCGCGAGATGGCCGCACCAACATCGCTCGTGTGTCACCCCTTGCGGCAACCTGACATCTTTCGTCTTCGTAGGACTATACTCTGGGTCCGAACATGGCACACTCATGATGAAGAGGGGAAGGAAATGCAAGAAAAAGAGGAATAACAGGGTGGAGAGATACCATCTCGGTGCCAGTATTTATAGGGGCAACTAGTAGGAATTGACGGGAGAAAACAGCGGGAAGAAGTGGCGGGAGATAAACGGCGCGAAAAAGTGGTGGGAGAAAACAGCGGGAAGAAGTGGCGGGAGATAAACGACGCGAAAAAGTGACGGGAGAAATACTAGCGGGGAAAAGAGCGACGCGAAATAGTGGCGGAATTCTACTGGCGGGTGATAAACTCTAAACGGCTGGATTAGCCTCACACAGGATGCATGATCCATGCAGCCATCGACATTTCAATAAATGACAATGCCCGTCGGTTTTTGATAAGCCAATCCTGCCTCATCGTCTTTTCAAAAAGCGATAAGGCCTGTCATTTTTTCAAAAAACGACTAGCTGGCTGCCAATCGTCTGACCGGCCCATCGGCTCTTCAAACAACGAAAGGTCTGGTCGTTTTCTCAACAGACGACACCACGTTAGATCTGTAATTTCCTTTTTTCGCATAATATTCGTGAAAAATTGATTAAAAAAATGTATTATTTAAAAAAAATTAGCCCCAAATCGGCAGCTCTGGGGCGGCATAGAAATGAAGGCCCGTCCCAACTTAAACAGGGGTAGGCCGTTCGGCCCAATTACAGGGTCCACAGTGAGGATCGAGCGCCTTGGGATCCAACGTCAGTGGCCCAGATCGAGCACGTTTGGCAAACTAGGCCCTTTTGCCTCTGTCGGCTGCCCAGCACACTTCCCGGCGGAGCCCCGGTCGGGGCGGCGGCGATCTGTGCCGCTTTCCGAGTTGTAGTGGCCTTCGGTCGCCCGCGCGTTCCTATGGCACGCCGCCGTCCAGCCGTCTCCAGTAGCGCAGTGACGCCTTCGACCCCTTTCATTCTTCGCCGGATCGGCAAAGGTGAACAGTCTCTTTTGCAGTAATTCACAAAGTACAGATTCTTATGCAGTACTCCATCGCCGTTGCAGGGATTCCAGCAATGGCAACGAGGTGACGACGAACAGCTTACTGAGTAGTACTATTTAATTCAATCAGTGAGGCCGACACAGCTTACTAGTACTAATTCAGTAGGAGTCACACGAGCGACAGTACTACATGGTAAGCAGCAACTTCTTTGACGCCTTTGGATTTGTACCAAGCTGCAATCTGTCATAAAATCTGATGCCATACCTAGCAATAGCATTACATTTTCACCATTTGACATGTTGACAGAAAGCTAATTCAGTCAAATGCAAACACCCTAGCAATGTCGGTTGTTCTATGAGCATAAATTTCCGAAATAAGACACAAAAAATGCCACTGCAAAGTAAGCAATGTCTTCTGGTGTGTGCCGACTACTAGATTGCAAACAATTGTGATACATCATGACGACGCACTATACAGTTTACCATTACACTGCTTATTGAGTTCAAAATTAAGTGTCACATTCAATAACCAACAGGCATTACTGCAGCATACTAAGACCCAGTGGCTGAAACATTTTCAGAGCCACTGTAAGTAGGATTCTCTAGATACGTGGCATATGATGTCCTGTAGACGAAACAAATGGCTTAGGAGGCATTGTTAGACCCGACAAACCTCCTGTTAACATGCTCAGTACTTGTGGCATAGGTGGGCGGTTTTTGGGGTTCCACTGAATACACCATAGTGCCACAATGGCCAGCTTTCTTACTATGTCCTTCTCTTCTTGCGCCAGTTCTGTCCTTGATTCCATTTCCTGCTCCATGTTTATTTTCTCATATATCCACTCTGGGATATAAACCTCGTTTTGGTTCTCAATCCATGGATCTGAGTTCCTCCTCCCACTCACCATTTCCAACACCAGCATGCCAAAGCTATAAACGTCGGACTTGCTGGATATTTTCCCAAAGTTCCGAGAATATAGTTCTGGCGCAATGTAACCCATTGTTCCTCTAGCAGCAGTAAGTGTGACGATGCTCTGATCTCTTGCACACAGCTTTGCAAGCCCAAAGTCTGAAATCTTTGGATTGAAGCTGTAGTCTAGCAAGATGTTGTGAGGCTTGATGTCGAAATGGAGGATGCGCTGATTGCATCCTTGATGCAGGTATTCGATCCCTCGTGCAATGTCCGATGCTATTTCCAGCATTTTGTTAGGTGCTAATAGTTCTCTACAAATATCTGATTCATGTGCGAATATATAATTGTCGAGTGATCCGTTAGGCATGAACTGATAAATAAGAGCACGCCTTGTTCCTTCAGAGCAAAATCCCAAGAGACGGACCACATTAGCATGGTGGATTCTACCAATGGTTGCAACTTCATTTATGAACTCTTCTCCATTGCCCTTTAAGTTCTCCAGCATCTTCACTGCCACAGGTACTCCATTTGCAAGCTGACCTTTATATACGCTTCCAAATCCACCCTGCCCGAGTTTATCTTTGAATCGTCTTGTTACTTTTTTAACTTCCGAGAATGTGTACCTTGTTGGTTTTGATGTGCCATATGCCTTGAGAAATATTTCGATCTTCAACCGTACCTCTTCATCAACTTTTGATTTTAGGGATCGATACAGTACTGTGGCTACCGTCAATAAGAGAATCACAAATGTGGCGACCGAGGATGTTGCTAAATAAACAGAATGTATGGAATTAGTAAGTTATACCTGATCTAAAAAAGCTTGCTTTCATGTCTTTCCTCTTATATGGATAAATGCAAGAATAAGAGTGCAAAAAGATGCATGTGTAATACCTGCAATGACTTTGACACGTGAACCTGCATGTAGGAAATAAGCAAGTTAAATTTAGGATGCAGTATAATAGAAGGAAGACAATTTTTTGTATAAGAGAGATAAAAAGTGTTATTGAATATTTTAGGTGACAAGGGTACCAACTAATGCCAATTTCTTATTGATGAAATGGAAAAGAGATTCAACTCATGCAATGGGACATTATAGACTTGTACACATTACAGCGTGCTCATTTGTAGGAAATAAGGAATATTTCGATCTTAGAACTTGAAATAGTGAACACACACTTAAAATGAGCATTGCTACAATTCTTGCACAAGTGAGAAGAAAATAGGTTATCTAAAGAAGATAAGCACCATAAAGCCAATTTGAATATAGAAGAGCAGCACATGTAGGTTTACAACAGAACGAAATGTTCATATTTATATACTCCGTATAAATTTTAACTTCCCAGCTATAGGAGTACAGCAAGTGTAAGTTTACAAAAGAACACAATGATCATATTGACATATTGATTTTAACTCCCCAACTGTAGAAGATCATGCTAGGCCTAGGTTACAAAATAACATAATGATCACACTACTCGCATATATTTTAACTTTCTTTACTTAAGTTCTAACTTCAAAAATATGAGCATCACAAAAATTCTGTTTAGATCGGGTGGGATTCAGGTCCTTTTTTCAGAAGGTGCCGTAGCAGTCATGAAGTTAATCTACCTCATTGGCTTGTCTGCATATGTTAAGATGAGCTCCCGCATGATTATGAAGAATTTTCTCTCCCTGAGCTACTTGATATGGCTCTTTAAGCTTGATTAGAGAATGTTTTCCTCTAAAGGGCTTAAAAGAATTTGAAAGCAATCTTATATGTGAACCAGCCTGTTTATCAGCAATATTGGAGCTAAACATAGTTCTCGTATCAGAACCAATATGATACTATTCTAGTAATAATTTAACTATAACGCTGTTCGCATTGTATACACTTGTGTGAGTATCAGATGTTCAGAACCATGTGAGTGAAATATTTACTGAACACAGTTAAGCTGCTATACAGACATATTTGCACATATATAGCAAATGGTGGATAAAAAGAACTGTTCTTTATTTGCATCATTTAGATACTGCTGTAAAAATAATTGAAGACATGTAATTGTTCAGAACAAGTCGTTTGGTGCTTAAGAGGTAGAAACAGTACCATGGTGCTTGCAGAATGCTTTACTGCGTTGTGAGTTGAATCCGCAGGGATGCCCTTTTCGCTCGCAGTCTTGGCAAATGTCGGTTATGTTTGCAATCGACCAAGTCAAGGTTGTCTCACCAAATGTGATGATTCTTTTGGCCTTTTGGGCAAACGACACAAATGATCTGGCATCATAATCCAACGGCATTGAAATACCATTTGAAACCACTGTACTGTCTAAGGGAAGAAGGGACATTGATGCACTACCGTCCATCAAATATATGAACTGGCTTTTGTTGCTCAGGCAAGCGATTGGACCAACTATACTGTCCCCCATACCTGGTGTAGTACCGGCCTTCTCTTTTGGTATCAACTCTCTTGAACAGCGTACAAGGTTTGCAGTCTCATGCCTATAAGGTTTGTACACACTAGTTGCTAGATTGGTAGTAGAGATCTTCTGAAGCGGGCACCAAGTCCATGATTCTTCAAGCGGTATGACATTCAGGCTACCGTATCTGTAGTCGATTGCAGTGACCTTGCATAATCCAAGAATTGGGTGAAGCAGGATGGTATCTGCTTCCTTAGAACATGATAGCTCCATGCCAGGTGCTCCACAGGATGAGGGGCTGGTTGCTTGGCGGAATGGAAAACGGATCTCTGGGCTGCCTTCACTGCAATTTGATGGTGCGCAGTTATGGAAAAAATCTCCATCACCACTTGCTGTGGCCCTGTTGATTCCGTAGCTAAGAGCTAGGAATAACAGAGCTAGAGCCAAATCTTCAAACATTTCTGTGGAAAATGAAGATAGGAGGTAAGGACATGAAGCTTTGCCTGCAAAACTGGGTTTCTTGACGTTGGAATAGAAAAGATGAAATGTTTTTGTAATAGAAAGGGACTATTAAGTATACCATGATGGACCCAGGAATAGCTGTACGATTGGAATAGAAAAGATGAAACGTTGGAATAGAAAAGATGACTATTAAGTATACCATGATGGACCCAGGAATAGCTGTACGATTCTAACTTCTCTTCCATGAAAGGGACTTATTGGAAATTGCTCTGCCGAAGGTATGCACTACAAGTCAAAGCTTACGCATGCTAGTTTGACACCTTGACTAACAAGGACACATGACCGGGTAATAGATTACCCAGCAATCAGGAAGGACAACAGGCCTGGCAATTAATTATTAAGAAAAGGTCCTTTGGTGCCTAAGAGGTAGAAACAGTACCATGATGCTTGCAGAAAGCTTGCTGGCCTCGTGAGCTGAATCTGCAGTGATGCCCTTTTCGCTCGCAGTCTTGGCAAATTTCGGTTATGTTAGGAATCAAACCAAGTTAAGGTTGTCTCACCAAAAGCGATGATTGTTTTGGCCCTTTAGGCGAACAACATAAAAGATCTGTACATCCTAAGGGAAGAAGTGACATGGATGCAATACCATCCATCAAATATATGAACCTGCTTGTGTTCCTCAGGCAAGAGATTAGGCCAACAATACTGTCCACGATACCCTCTGTTGTTCTTGCCTTCTCTTTTGATAAGAGCTCTCTTGAACAGCGTACTATGGTTGCAGTTATGCCCGTAAGGTTTGTACACACTAGTTGCTTGATTGGTGGTAGAGATCTTCTGAAGCGGGCACTGAGTCCATGATTCTTCAAGCGGGATGATATTCAGGGTACGATGCATAATCCCTGGAGCATGATAGCTCCATGCCTGGTGCTCCTCAGGATGGGGGCTGGTTGCATCGTGGAATGGAAACCGGATCTCTGGGCTGCCTTCACTGCACCTGGATGGTGTGCAGTTATGGAAGAAATCCCCATCACCACTTGCTAAGGTCCTGCTGATTCCATAGCTAAGAGGTAGCTAGGAACACCAGAGCTACAACCAAAGCTTCAAACATTTGCTTTGAAAAAATGAAGATAGAAGCCAAGGACATGAAGCTCTGCGTGCAAAACGGGGTTTCTCGATGTTTGAACTACAAAGAAGAAATATTTTAGTAACCTTGGGTTTGGTGACTATTGATTATACAAATGAATCATGATGGACCCATGAAATAGTTGGACAGATGCTAACTTTTCTTCCATGGATGTTGATGTTGCATAAGATATACAAAATAGTTTAACTAACAAGACCACATGAGTGGTAAACGATTACCCATAAGTCAGGTAGCACACCAAGCTTGACTTTTCTTCCTCTCGTGTCCATCAGTCCATATGCACAAGAAAATTCATAAATCATTATGTGACCATATTGGTCAAGCCTCCAATAATTAGCCTTCTCCTTAACTCTGGTACCAGCTTCCATGCGTGATCTTGCATCTGTGAAGCTCTCATGGCCATTTCCGTTGCATTTCTTTATTCTGTTATAGTCCAAGCATTAGCAATCTCATCCACACTTTCAGTTCTTCTAACGAAGACTGCAGCAGAAGATATCCTGGGACAAGCAGTTTGCCCTTCTTTCTCCTGCGGCCATCTCCAAGACATCCAGCATCCTTTCCGTTTGCAAGGTGATCCTCCTGGTTGTGGTGTTCAGGAATATGAGCTTGTTTGTAGCAATAATCAGGCTATAATTCGCATCAACACAGGAAGATACTTCGTCACTAACATCTCCTACAGTGACTCTATTTTCTGGGTTGTTGATGCCAGTTTGGATAATAGCAGCTGCCCTATTCCCGAGAGGAATCACCATCCTTATCTGTATGGTTTGTCATCAGCTAACATGACGCTGTTCTATCCGGAGGAAGGTACATGGGCTGCCTTTGTGGTTTGTTCACAGATGATAAAAGATAATGTTATTTATAGGCCTGTTGATTGCCGGAGTACAAATAGTTCTTTTGTTTATGTGTTGACTACGATGCTTTCATATCGGGTTCGAAATGTTGAGCCTTCATGTGGATACTTGGCCATGACTCCTTTGAGCAGTTGGAATGTGAGGCCAAAACATAATGTGGGTTACGATTATGAAGATGTCGTAAAATTTATGAGGACTGGGTTTGCTGTTAGCTTTCCTTTTGATGAAGATTATAGTCCCTGGACATATTCTTGGATCATCAACACATGCCTGGATGATTCAGTGAGGTGAGTCTCCAGCCTGTGGACTACCTACTTATCTATCTCAAATTGGATTGTTTTACCACAGAACTGTTTATCTTCTCACCAATCCATGTTATAACTTGCAGTAACTTCTACGAACAGATGTCTAGTTCAAGCATCCAAAATCAGACATCAGCAATTGTTGGTATCGACCTGCATTTCTTGAGATGTGTAAATGACTACTCCTACCAAACTAAATTATTTTGGGCAGCGGTAGTCACAGTATCTGCTATAATTATTGTGAAGTTCATTATTGGTATGACAGAACCGCCTAATCCTAATAATTATGGCTACATAATTATATACATCTAACTCAAGTCCGCTATCTTGTTTATGCAGTGTTTGCAGTATTATCCAGGTTGGTCTTTGCACCATTGTCCGTATTGACATTCCTTGCCTACAAATATTGGAAAACAAAGATAGCAATTGACGCAGTTGAGAAGTTCCTCCAGATGCAACTAGCCCTTGGCCCAACAAGGTACGCTTACACAGACATCACTGCGATCACTAGCCACTTCAGAGAGAAGCTGGGCCAAGGAGGCTATGGTTCTGTGTACAAAGGTGTGCTTCCGGGAGATTTCCATGTTGCCATCAAAATGTTGGTCAGCTCCATGTCTGACGGAGAAGAATTCATCAGTGAGGTGTCCAGCATTGGAAGCATTCACCACGTCAATGTAGTGCGTCTAGTCGGTTTCTGCTCGGAGGAAATGAGGAGGGCTCTTGTTTACGAGTACATGCCCCATGGATCTCTGGAGAAGTACATCTTCTCGTCCGAGAAGTGTTTCTCCTGGGACAAGCTCAATGAGATTGCTGTGGGCATAGCCAGAGGGATCGACTACCTGCATCGAGGGTGCGACATGCAGATATTACACTTCGACATCAAGCCACACAATATCCTTTTAGACAGTGACTTCACTCCGAAAATTGCTGACTTTGGCCTCGCGAAACTGTACCCAAGGGACAACAGCTTCTTGCCGGTGAGCGCTGCAAGGGGAACAGTTGGCTACATAGCTCCCGAGATGATATCCCGTAGCTTTGGCACTATATCGTCCAAGTCTGATGTTTATAGCTTTGGGATGTTATTGCTGGAGATGGCTGGGGGACGGAGGAACGTGGATCCACAAGCATCAAGAAGCCAGACATATTACCCAGCTTGGGTGTACAATCAACTTTCTCGGCAAGAAGTGGGTGAGAGTACTGAGGCTGTGGGTATCCACAAGGTGGAGAGGAAGTTGTGCATTGTTGCGCTGTGGTGCATCCAGATGAAGTCACACGACAGACCGACGATGAGTGAGGTGTTGGACATGCTCGAAGCTGGCGTCGATGGCCTGGAGATACCTCCTGAGCCGTTCTTCTGTGGGGATGAGTACGCCCCTGCTGCAGATTCCTCGCAATTACCTGAGTCAACTACATTTTCAGAATAAAATACCTGTATGTCCTAGTTTGTAGCAGATCTTATCTTCCGACGGCCTGGCCGCCTTGCTGGTTTTATCCTTATTAGTGCCATGGATAAGTTGATATTTATTTTTGGAAGCGTTGGACTTAGACCTATCAGGGAATATTATGTTCTATGTATGTAGTGTAATACTAAGAAAATATGTAAAACATGATGCCAATCATAAATGCAAACAGCCTCGACAGAACTGCTTTTATTCTTGCACCATCAAGGGAAACATAAGAACCCTTTGGCAGTGTATTTATTCTCCTATACGATACTGATCTCATTCAGTTAAATGTTTAAATTACACTGCATCGTTCTAAGCTGTGTCAGTGTTAATGTTTACTTACGATTATTTATGGGTGGTCTTGCACAAAATTAGCATGGATTTGTGTTGTTGCCAGGAAGAAATGGCAAGGTGATTGTGCTGGGGTTCAGATGCATCATGCAACAGCAGGAGAAGGCAAGTTTTGCCCAAGGATTGACCATTATGCAAGTCTGCAACACATATAGGTGCATAACTTTCATCAGTTCAGAAGAAAAGTGTGAGAGCACCTCCAGCGCCAGGTATCCAAACTCCATGGATTGCACACAAAGAAAACCAAAATCGACAGGTAGCCGCTGTACTCTTCGCCTTCTTGGCTCTTTTTGAATACAAAATGAGGTGCCTTCTTGGCTCTTTTTGAATACAAAATGAGGTGCATTTAGACCGTGTTTGCGAAAAAATATTGATGAGATAGCTTCATCATATAAGTGAACTTGTTTTTCCCAAACTGACACTGGAGGGCAGGGGGAGGGCACGTATGTCCAGCAAAGTGGATGCTTGGTGAAGGTCACCGCTGGACGCCGGCACTCGAGGGGACGGACGCCGTCTCGCCCTCCATCGGCTTTTTGCCTACAGAGTTGGCATCAACAGACAACGGGTAAACATTCAGACAGACAAAACGAAACTGCTTCATGCAGAGTGCTAGCCACAGAACACGTTGACAAGTAATCTTCCAGATTAATGTATTCCCTCCGTCCCAAAAAGGATGTCTCAAGTTTGTTTGAATTTAGATGTATCTATATACTAAATAGTGTCTAGATACATCCAAGTTTAGACAAACTTGAGACATCCTTTTTGGGACGGAGGGAGTAAACAAAGATGAAGATGGCGCTGTGCTGTGCTGT
Source organism: Avena insularis (assembly GCA_023614405.1). Classification (NCBI taxonomy): domain Eukaryota; kingdom Viridiplantae; phylum Streptophyta; class Magnoliopsida; order Poales; family Poaceae; genus Avena; species Avena insularis. Next base: position 454,304,414 of record CM042693.1, on the reverse strand, counting down.
TATAAGTTCAGAATTTTTCATAAAGAAAGGCAGGTGCATGTGCTACTCTATCTTGGTTTACAAAAGCAGAAACAGGCCGATGTTGAGCACCACAAGAAGGGTCTTGGACAGTAGCAGCAATGCTGTCGCTGCTGCTTTCATCTCACTCTGAACTCTCTAGTGTGAAGTGAGTCTCCAACGAAGCATCCCTTTGCTTTTTTCTTTCACCTCTACTTCACAGTAGAGCAGCTCGTGTACACATTCCACCACAAAGTAGCTGCAAATATGTACCTGCCCTTTCGTTTCTGAATTTCGCTGGGATATTGGTTTGCATGATACATTGACGACGGCATGGAACCAAATCCTCGCGGTCAAAACTAGCAGCTCTTCTTAATTAGTCTCTGCAGGAAATTTTTAAACAACACTAATAATATACAAAAGAAAAATTACTGATTTGTTAACTTACAGTATCTCGATTCAACGGACTCTTACCACTCGGCTACAACCCATTTCTCTTTGGGTATTTAATATGGAGTACTAAGATATTTGATATCAGTGTACTATTTAGAAGAGAAAGTTTTATATTCTGTCGAAGAAGAGTCCAAAAGTAACAATGTGCTGCACCATTTATTTCTCTTGGTTTGTTAAAACCCGAGATCAATTCCAACAGGATGGACACCTAAATTTATTCTTCCTGTTGTACTCCTTCCGTTCAGAAATAACTGACTTTGATTTGTCTAGATTTGAATGTATCTATACACTAAAACACGTCTAGATTCATCTAAATCTAGACAAATCCAAATCAGTTATTTCTGGACGGAAGGAGTAATACATTATGTCTTCGTTTTCTATCTTGGATTGCCTGTGTACAGATTTATTATTTGGGTAGCCAGAGGTGGCGGAAGAACGAGCAAGATGTATACATAGTGCATATTCGTTTCCACGTGCTAACTAGTACTCCATACATTGCCTCTCGTCGGTACTCTGAAAACAGTCTTCGAAAGACGCATGTGGCCTGCGAGTAGACTTGGTCTCAGAACACATCGGGGTGACAAACCCAAAGTTGCTGAAATGGCGGCATGCCCAATGCACATTTCCTCTAGTCCTGGCCTATAAATATCTCCCACATAAGCCGCATATATTGGCCAGAACATAAGCAAAGCAATACTTGTGCAGCTCTCTCTGAGTCTCTAGTCTCTTCCCAGTAGACCAAAAAATGAGCACCACCAAGACGTCTTGGCCGGAGGTGGTGGGCTGGCCGGCGGCGCAGGCCGTGACGCAGGTTGGGACCGACAGGCCCGACGTGGTGATCGAGGTGCTGCCGGCCGGCACCACCGTGGCCCCAGGGTTCAGCGGCGCGCGCGTCCGCGTCTTCTTCAACGGGACTGGCAGCGTCTCACAAACACCAGTGGTTGGTTAGATCGGCGCCACTATCATGCGAGTGTGACTGATTAATTAAACGAGTCGCTGAAGGAGGTGTTTGATCTTAGTTTTGTTTTTGTGAGAAGAAACACGCATTTGATTACCGGTTATGAATGCGCTTCTTCATGTTTACTTCAATACAGAAATAATGTGGGTTTAGTGGAACAAAAAGTTCACTGATAGTGCACTCTCTCTCCCCCGATGGGTTTAGCATGGGCTATGATAATTTAGTTTCTCCAAGAAGGGAACAATGCACAAGGGTCATCATCGCCCTGATATGCGATCATAGGTTTTCAAACTAGAGAAAGTTCATGCTCACAAAACAATGTCTTCTACAAGGTCATTGGCAGGCATAACCAATTAAGCCAGGCCTTGGGTTTTCACCCTACAACATTGAACTCTGAAATTCTCATGTACTGTCTCTCCTACTTTCTGATGCCGCTGCTTCAAGACCCAGATCACCAAGACAAAACCTTATCACTACCAGGATTCAAACCACCATTATCAGTCCCCATACCTCGTCTTCCATATCATTCTCTACGACTGACTTGACCATGGGACTAAAGGCATGTCCTTGATGGCAACAGAGTGCAAAGCTTCACAACGCTCCCTCTGAAACCAAACAGCCAGAAAAAATGGTTGCGCACGAAATATGTGCCTGCCCTTTAGTTTCTGAATTTCCCTGGGATATTGGTCTACGTGATACATTCATAACGGTATCGAACCAAATCCTCACGGTCAGAACTAGATCTCTTCTTAATTAGTCTCTGTAGGAAATTTTTAAACAACACTAATATATAAAATAAAAATTATTGATTTGTTAACTTACAATATCTTATTTCAACACACCCTTACCAATCGGCTACAACCCATTTGTCTTATTTTCACGACGCCGTTGATTTTGTTGATCATCAACAAAAGATACATTGTTTATGAGTTTATCTAGAAGAAAGCTAGGTGGTTCATCCATTCAATCATGAATAATTATTAACAAAACAAAACCTAACTATCTCATGTGCTACCCGATTTGCTTCCCTCGGACAATAATTATAAGTAATTTTTCCTATAGAAGAAGCCATGTTTTTCATATAAGATATTTGATATTGATGCATATAAAAGAGAAAGTTTTATATGTCAAAGTTCTTAGGGTTTAACCATGGTACCTGTTGAGGCCCTAGGTTTCGTGTTATATAGGCAGGAAGAGCCCCTGCTGTGGCTTACAATGAGGTACAACCTGGGGCGGTGTACTACACCGTATCCAGGTCATATACAGGTATAACAGGTATATTCTAACATCCCCCCTTAATCTAAGATTTGAAGAATATTTAGATTACGTCTAAACTCATCAAGATTTTTCACTGGAAGTGCTTTGGTGAAACCATCTGCAATTTGATCTTTGCTTGAAACAAACTTGATCTCTAGTATCTTATCTACAACTCGTTCTCTAACAAAGTGGAAGTCAATCTCAGTATGCTTGCTACGAGCATGAAACATCAGATTTGCTAAAAGATATGTAGCACCAAGATTATCATACCATAACCTAGGCCTTTCCTGTAGCTGAACTCCAAGTTCACCAAAGAGTTCTTCATGAAGAAAATATGCCCTGAGAGGCAATAATAAAGTTGTTATTATGTATTCCTTATATATGATAGATGTTTATTTTGCATGCTAGAATTTATATTAATCGGAAACATCAATACATGTGTGTTTAATAAACAAAAATGGTTTATAGTTATGCCTCTCTTATAGACTAGCTTGTTGATAAACAAGATGATCAAGGTTTCCTGATCATGGATATTGGATGTTGTTAATAATAAGGTCATAGAATTTGTGAAATAATGTGATGAACATTCATCCGAAGTATAGCATTACGATCAAGTCATTATGTTTACATTGCTATAACATCATACGAAGTAATCTTTATCCTTAGACCATGAGATCATGTTAATTGCTAACACCGGGAGAGTATCTTGATAACATCAAACGTCACACCGTAACAGGGTGACTATAAAGATGGGTTTAGTGCTACGAAGGTGTTATGTTGAGGCTCATGGATCAAGTGTGGAATTTGTCAATCCCGATGACGGATATATATACTCTGGGCCTTCTCGGTGATATCACATTAAGATAGCTTGCAAGCAAGTGATGTGATCACTAGAATGTTATATCACGGGAACGAGAAAAGAGTGCATGTCGGTAACGAGATCAAACTAGGTATTTGGATACCGATGATCGAATCTCGGACATGTATTATATCAAGAGACAAAGGGATTAAATTACAAGTGTTAAAGGTTCTCACGATCACAGAAGTCATCCTTGAATATGCAGGAGTCAGTATGGACCTCCAGGTCCCGCTTCTGATTATTGATCTGAGAGAAGTCTCAATCATGTGTGCATTATTCGTGAACCGTAGGGTGACACACTTAAGAGTTACCGGACACCATTTTGGAGCACATGTGTTTCAGACGAAAGAATTGCAAAGCGCATGAATTGTTTCGATAGAAACCGGAAATTGTTTCGGCTGAAATTACAGAAAGTGGTTCTGCATTTGATATTGAAATATTGCAAGGGGTTATATGTGAATGTTTGTTAATTAAAGTAATTAACAAAATTCTGAATAAATTTAATAAAAGAGTTTTATTAAATGAGAGAGCATTAAACTTAGAGAATTTAATGCATTTAAAGTGAGGACTTTAAAAGGGAATGTGAAGAGGCATTTTAATATGGAGGGGTTACCACCACATGAATGGGGGGGGTGAGGAGTCACCCTCCTATGCGCCGGCCATGGAGAGAGGGGCACCCCCTCCTCCTATAAAAGGTCCCCCTCTTCCTCCTTCTTCCTCACACCTCCTCGTGAAGGATCTCTCTCCCCCTCTAGAATTATTCCTCCATGGTCTCGGATTAGCGAGATACATGTTCTCGGTGGCATTTTGTCTGGAAGGAGTTGCTGCTTCCGCTGGATCGCTGGAGCGAGGAGGTGGAGGTTGTCCGGTGGCTTGAACGTGTGTGCGAGTACGGATGCGCTGCTGAGTTGCGGCGCTCGGACTTCCTCACGATCTTGAGATCGGCAAGTGTACGACTACATCAACCACGAGTTCCTACTCGTTAACAAAACTCGTTGTCTTCGAGGGTAAGTTCTCGATGGATGTATGTCCACCCGTTGCTCTGTACCTAGTAGATAGATCTTGGCGTGTAGTTCTCATCGTAGGAATTTTTTTGTTTTCTATGCTGCGGACCCAACAGTGTATCAGGGCATGATCTATGCGTAGGTGCTTTGCACGGGTAGTACACATATGTTTATATGTGGGCCATGATGATCATGTTATTGCATCTTCTATGTATTTTGGATATTGGTGGCATAGTGGGATGAAGCGGCCCGGACCAACCTTACATGTCATCGTACATGAGACCGGTTCCACGACTGACATGCAACTAGTTTTGCATAAGTGGCTGTCTCTCGTACTATAGTCAATATCTGATTTACAACAAGTTACTAATAACTTGGTTATCCTCGTTGTGGTTCATGTTTGTAGGTAAGAACGATTCTATCTCCGAAATCCCTAAGCCACATAAAACTTGCAATTGATAAGGCGTAGACTAGTGGCGTGGCTTAGGCACGCCACCAGTACAAGTTACCGGGTCATGTGACAGTGGTGACGTACTACTCCCATGCCAATAAGGGGTGACATGCCAGTAGTGAGAAAATCTACCTTAGTGCGTGACTTGTAAGGTATAAACGCCGAGTCACAAGCCTAATCGTCAGGCTCGCCCTAGCGCGACAAAAAAATAGCAAAGGTAATTGCATTGAGATAAGTGCATAGGCGGCGCTTTTTTGGCTCGACATGGTCATCCGTCGACTTAGCGCTTCCACGTCACCATAGATGATGTGGCTCGGTATGTTACAGAAGATGACAGAATTTTAGTGCGTTGTGAGATATTGCACGTGTCGTCTATTGTACACCATCAACAATACAAGAAATCAATTATAATAATAGTAACCAAATTATGTTGCTAATTCCATTCAAATCAACTATAATTAATACTAGATATTTATTAGATCGTTCACTTTAGAGATCTTTACCACACTTTCTTATGTCAACTTTGCAAGACTGAGCCGGAGACCACCCGTTGCCTCTCGTTCAAATGTCGCTATTTTTTTTTCTGAGATCTCTAGTTTCAAATGCCGCTATTAGCTATTGATTGGGAGCACAATTAAAATGTGACTTCCGCTGGCCAAGCTCCATGTTGAAAGGTGGCCATGTTGACACGGTGAAAATTGTCCTCACATATGAGAATTTTCTATCATGAATGTGACATGCATACTGTAAGTACCAAAAAGATAAAACATGAGGCTCTCCTTTGAACTCAAGCGGGGCGAAACACTTGAGTTGTATTATGCTGGAGAGTAGGCTTTTTTTCACACAGGTCCCTGACTTTTGAGACACCAAACGTTTTAGAAGTTTTTTTAATTAATGAGATGAGCCAAATCTTTTGTCTCCGTATATATATAAAAAAAACAAAGGATACTTTCGTCTTTTTATTGTAAGCCAAAAAATACCTACTTATGTTCTTTTAGCTTTAACTTTGGTTTGTACCATCGTGTAACAATATCTACTCAAATGACTTAGTTTGCTCCATCTAACAACCAGTTTGCCGAAAGATTTGCTCCCTCCGATCAATATTAATTGTCACTAGATTGGATGTATCTAGTACTAAAACACATCTAGCAGTAAAACATGTCTAGATACATCTATTTCTGCCTCAATTAATATGGATCGGAGGGAGTACAACATTCCTCATAAAAAAGCTCCCAATCATTTTTTCAGTATAATCCACAACCATACCCCCCCCCCCCCCCAAATAAATAACTAAAGCCTTGTTCTGAATCTGACATCCAACTTCATGTTCAAAACCTTACTAGCAACTATCTCTGCTTATTTGCTTCTTCAATATACTTGCAATGGGTAAATCATATATTGTATTGCTTAAGTTAAATACTACATATTAATATTGATTTAATAGACATTGATTCGTTTCTAACAATATAAATAAGATTCTTTCACTGAAAACATGACCATTAAAAAATCCTCATGTAATAGATCTCATTCGATGCAAATGGTTCATCCTTGTATTCCACTTTAGACTTCCTCTCCCAGGTCGCTAATAAGATTGCTCCCACACACACTCAATACTATGGATAGAAGTTGTAGTCTAGAAGGCTCGTCAATGAGCACATTTATGTTCATCGGTGAATACTTTAAGCGATTATATTTTAATACCAAATACAAAGCCCACATACATATATTGTTACTTATTACTATATATATGATAACTTGCAAGACCCATTTGACTATGAAAAAATAGTAAAGAATCATGTCAACGGTATAACTTATACTCTACAAGTTTCCATAGATATGCATGCCACATACACTATAACTGATATTATATATTTGTTAGATCCTTCACTTTATAGATTTGTACCATAAATACATAAACTTTATCATTTTTTCAACTACCAATAAATCACTGACAATGAACTTCTCTTACAAATTAAAGTTTAAATTTATCAAAACCGAAATATACTCTTTCCATCATAAATGACAATAAATTATAGCCGTAGAACAATTGAAATGTGAAGCTAGTATTTTACTTTGCTAGTTACGGGATTAATATGAAAAATCTGTAGTAGAAAATTATACTCGTCGCGACTGGTGAATACAAATAATAAGTATAAAATTTCATTATAGAAATAGTTTAAATTGGGTCGTAGGGATCGAGCTTTGTGACACCTAGAAAAACACTTGGATTGATGGACTAAAAGTTGTCGGTTAAGAAGTATTTAGCCCGTGGACCGACAAGTGTTAGACACCCAACCATCTCAGGATAAACATCATCGTAAATTGCAAAAACAAAAGGAATTGAGGTGAATGTTGTGGAACAAATGACACCCTTGTAAATATGGGTTCGGTGTTAAAAAGTACCGTTGTGCCTTACATGTGATTAATATTGTTATAATACTGAATCCTAAAGCTATCACCACCCATCTCCTATATCTCTCAATATTATCCAAAATTGCATCACTCGTCTTGTTTCTTGTTGTAATTTTGTGGTATCTACGGAATTATCATCATCCGTACATCTGAATCTTGTATTGGAGCCTAAGATCGCTCCTCATGCTTGAAACCTAGAGATTGTACCCAAAAAAGAGCAACTTCGTGCCATCCCATCGATCGGCAGCCTCAAGGGCAACACATCACCTTTCTGAGTCCATACGAAATCTGGAGTGCAATGACTACCGTATATCTGTATCTGCGACGTGCAAGGCTGCAACTCGCTAAGCCTCCAGCCGCATCGTTCGCTCATGCATGATTGCCGTTGCACGTTGAGGACACGAGTACGCTGCCTGCTTTTTGCCCCATCATCCGTGCGCCCAGCCGGAAGTTCCACAACTGCGAAGTTTTGACGCCGCCGGCTCCAACGGATTATGCGGGTATGTCCACTTTAGCGGCTTGTCACGACAGCCACATACATGTTTTTTTGCGGGCGGCGTATGTGGGACCGGTGGATGCCACCGCCACTTACATCCTGAGTTCCTGACTACACCATTTATTTCTCTTGGTTTGTTAAACCGGAGATCAATTCCAACAGGATGGTCACCTAAATTTATTCTTCTTGTTGTAATACATTATATGTCTTTGTTTTCTAACTTGGATTGCCTGTGTACAGATATATTATTTGGGTAGCCAGAGGTGGCGGAAGAACGAGCAAGATGTATACAGAGTGCATATTCGTTTCCACATGCTAACTAGTACTCCATACATTGGCTTTCGTCGGTACTCTGAAAACAGTCTTCGAAAGACGCATGTGGCCTGCGAGTAGACTTGGTCACACCACATCAGGGTGACGAACCCAAAGGTTCCAGAAATGGCGGCATACCCAATGCATTTCCTCTAGTCCTAGCCTATAAATATCACCCACATAAGCTGCATAGATTGGCCAGAACATAAGCAAAGCAACACTTGTGCAGCTCTCTCTAGTCTCTTCCCAGTTACCTACTGACCAAAAAATGAGCACCACCAAGACGTCTTGGCCGGAGGTGGTGGGCTGGCCGGCGGCACAGGCTGTGTCGCAGATTGGGACCGACAGGCCCGACGTGGCGATCGAAGTGCTCCCGTCCGGCACCAGCGTGGCCCCAGGGTTCAGCGGCACGCGCGTCCGCGTCTTCTTCGACGGGACTGGCAGCGTCGCGGGGACACCAGCGGTTGGTTAGATCGGCGCCACTGTCGTGCGAGTGTGACTGATTAATTAAGCGAGTCGCTGAGAGAGGTGTTTGGTCTTAGTTTTGTTTTGTGAGGAGAAATACGCATTTGATTACCGGTTATGAATGCGGTTCTTCGTGTTTACTTCAATACAGAAATAATGTGGGTTTAGTGGAACAAAAAGTTCACTGATAGTGCACTCTCTTCCTTGATGACTTGAGCATGGGCTATGATAATTTAGTTTCTCCAACAAGAATTGTTCTATTTAAGTACTCGCTTGAGCAACTGCAGATGGAACATTAGCACGCCTTTTAAACAAACAAATTACAACCCAATTTAGCAACTGCAGATGGAAGATTAGCACGTTTCTCAAGTGTGAGCCTCCACTGAAGCAGCTCCTACACCTAACCTTTTTCTTTAAAGGAACATATACTAATATCATGAAGATATCAATTACACCCAGCCTCTGCAACAAAGCAATACCCTAATGGCAATAGAATACACATAGACAAAAAAAATACAGAAAAAGAAAAGTCCTGCTACAGTGATCTATGTCTTACAACAGCGGACCAAATACCATCAAGACAACACGAGAAATCCATCATCCCAAAAAGCGATGCCTCCAAGAAGGGAACAATGCACAAATGTCGTCATCGCCCTAATAATCGATCATAGGTTTTCAAACTAGAGAAAGTTCATGCTCACAAAACAATGCCTTCAACAAGATCATTGGCAGGCATAACCAATTAAGCCAGGCCTTGGGTTTTCACACTGCAACATTGAACTCTGGAATTCTCATGTACTATCGCTCCTACTTTCTGATGCCGCTGCTTCAAGACCTAGATCACCAAGACAAAACCTTATCGCTACCAGGACTCAAACCACCATTATCAGTCCCCAAACCTCGTCTTCCATATCATTCTCTGCGACTGACTTGACCATGGGACTAAAGGCATGTCCTTGATGGCAACAGAGTGCAAAGCTTCGCAACGCTCCCTCTGAAATCAAACGGTCTGAAAAAATGGTTTCGCACGAAATATGTGCCTGCCCTTTTTTTCTGAATTTCCCTAGGATATTGGTTTACGTGATACATTCATGATGGTATCGAACCAAACCTCACGGTCAGAACTAGATCTCTTCTTAATTAGTCTCTGCAGGAAATTTTTAAACAACACTAATATATAAAAGAAAAATTATTGATTTGTTCACTTACGATATCTCATTTCAACACAATCTTACCAACACAATCTTACCAATCGGCTACAACCCATTTATCTTCTTTTCATGACGCTATTGACTTTGTTGATCATCAACAAAAGATACATTGTTTATGAGTTTATTTAGAAGAAAGCTAGCGGGTTCATCCATTCAATCATGAATAAAATTATTAAGAAAACAAAACCTAACTATCTCATGTGCTACCCGATTTGCTTTCCTCGGACAATAATTAAAAGTAATTTTTCCTATAGAAGAAGCCATGTATTTCATATAAGATATTTGATATCGATGTATTTAAAAGATAAAGTTTTATATGTCAAAGTTCTTCGGGTTTAACCATGGTACCTGCTGAGGCCCTAGGTTCCGTGTTATATAGGCAGGAAGAGCCCCTGTTGTGGCTTACAATGAGGTACAACCTGGGGCGGTGTACTACACCATACCCAGGTCATATACGGGTATAACAGGTATATTCTAACAACCCCCCTTAATCTAAGATTCGAAGAATGTTTAGATTACGTCTAAACTCATCAAGATTTTTCACTGGAAGTGCTTTGGTGAAACCATCTACAATTTGATCTTTGCTTGAAACAAACTTGATCTCTAGTATCTTATCTATAACTCTTTATATAACAAAGTGGAAGTCAATCTCAATATGTTTTGTATGAGCATAAAACACTGGATTTGCTAAAAGATATGTAGCACCAAGATTATAACACGATAAACTAGGCCTTTCCTGTAGCTGAACTCCAAGTTCACCAAAGAGTTCTTCAACCCGTATCATTTCTGAAGTTGCATTTGCTAATGCTTTATACCCGGCTTCAGTACTTGACCTTAAAACTATAGCATGTTTTCTAGCACTCCAGGAAATCAGATTTGGTCCTATGAATACTGCAAAGCCTCCTGTATAGTGTCTATCGTCAAGGCAGTCAGTCCAATCTGCATCTGAAAAGGCACTCAAAAGTGTAGATGGAGAAGACTGAAAAGTAATACCAATACCAACAGTATCCTTGACTTAGCGTAATATTCTCTTGACAATTGTCCAATGAATAATAGTAGGTGCATGTAGGAACTGACATACCATATTAATAGAAAAAGATAAATCAGGTCTGATGAGTGTGAGATATTGCAAAGCACCAACAATGTTGTGATATTTAGTACTATCTTCAGGACCAAGAGGATCTCCTGTAATAAAGGAGAGAGGGTCTGAAGAGGACAATGTCGTGGATGCATGATTACACCCATGCAGACCAACTTTATGAACCAGCTCTGTAGCATATTTTTCCTGAGTCAATAGCAGACCATTCTATATTTTCTTCACCTCAATTCCCGAAAATAAGAGTAAATCACCGAGATCTTTAATAGCAAAGTTTTCATTGAGATCCTTAAGTAAAGCAGTTATGGCATGATCTGAGGAGCTTGTCATAATAATATCATCAACATAGATCAACAGAAATATTGTGATACCCGACTTCTGATATAAGAACAAGGATGTATCTGCTTTTGATGGAGTAAAACCAAGAGCATGTAATTTGGATCTAACGGTGGAATACCATACTCGAGGGGCTTGTTTGAGATCGTAGAGGGCTTTGTCCAATTTGCAAACAAAATCGGGGACCTTAGAATCTTCAAAGTCCAGAGTTTGTCTCATGTAAACCTCCTCTTCTAGAACACCATGCAAAAATGCTTGCTTGACATCTAGCCGACGCAAACTCCACCCTCTAGAGACTGAAATAGCTAAGACAAATCTGATAGTAGGTTGATTTAACAACATGACTAAAATTATGCTCATAATCAATTCCATATCTTTGTTTAAAACCTTTTGCAACAAGACAAGCTTTATACCTGTCAATAGTGCCATATTTTCATTTCTTGATACGATACACCCATTTGCAATCAATCAAATTTTTACTAGAACTAGGTGGCACAAGGTGCCATGTTTGGTTGTGAAGCAATGCATCATGTTCCACCTCCATTGCTTTGCACTAATGCGGGTCCTCAAGAGCATCAGTGAGAGAGCGAGACTCATCTGTAGATGTAAGCATACCATAGCCAGCGATACCATCTTTATAAATTTTTGGATTTTTTATATCTTTTTGGAGCCGAGTTTGGACGGCTACAGGAACAGCTGCAGCAGCGGGTGCCACAGAGGATCCAGGGCGCTAGTGGCAAGCAGCCTCGGGATAAGTAGGGGAAGATTCTCCATCCGTGTGCTGATGGGGGCCTGTCGGAGACGTGGCGGGCCGTATAGTGGGTGACGTTGACCGATGCATGCAGACAGGTGGCGAGGGGGACCGAGCCCCCCCCCCCAAGAGCGACCGGGAGTGTGCGGTGCGTGGGCCCTGCGACGTTGATCGGCAGTGCGTGCATATCGTGTACACCAGCGATGACATGTAGCGAGCACGGGAGGACTCCGGCTGCTGTTCGTCCTCAGGAGCAGCATCAGCAGTGGAGCGGGCATTAGTGGCAGGCTGATACTCCTCGGGATTACTGCGTCTAGTGACCGAGGTGGTAGCGGGATCAACCTTGGATCCGCCACCATGTTTGTCATCTTGTGCAGAATCTGTTTCACCATAGTTTTGGGTCAAGTCTTCACTGTTTTGACTCGAATTTTCACCAGCATCTTCAACTACAGAAGTACTATCATCAATAGCATTAGGTGGGTGTGTATCCTGGTCATGGTTAGTGACAATTGGTATAACAGGCAAAGTCATGTGATCATCAAGTTGAGTATCCCCATTAGTACATGCAATATTGTGTGGGGGGAAAAAGAAGTATATCTTGGCTAAGACATTTACCAGCATTAGGATGGAGAGATGTAAAAGGAAAAACATTCTCATCAAATACCACATCTCGAGAAACATAAAAACGACAAGTGGTCACATCCAAACACTTGACACCTTTACGAAGTGGACTATATCCCAAGAACACACACCGTGTAGATCTATAAGCAAGCTTTCTTTTGTTGTAGGGATGGAGATTGGGCCAATAATCACACCCAAATATCCAAAGAGTGCCATAATTTGGTTTAGTGTGGAGAAGGCATTCTATAGGGGTTTCAGAGTTAATTGCTTTACTAGGAAGTAAATTAATGAGAAAAGTGGCTGTAAGAATGGCTTCATCCCAGAATTTGAGAGGCATGGATGCGTGTGGAAGTAGAAAAAGTCCTACTTCCACAATGTGACAATGTTTGCGCTCAGCGGAGTGATTTTGTTGATGAGCATGGGGCAAGAAACATGATGAGTGATACCAATTTTCTGAAAGAAGCCATTAAGCTTCTCATACTCGCCTCTCCAGTCTGTTTGCATAATAACTATTCTCCTACCAAACTTGCGCTCAGCATAGGCTTGATAGTTAATAAATACGTACGTGATACACATCAGAACGCTTCTAGAGTAAATAAATCTAGGAAAATTTACTAAAGTCATCGATAAAGCTTACATAGTATGAATGTTTGCCAATAGAGGCAAGTGATGGACCCCATACATCAGAGAACACTATATCAAAAGGAACTGTGGACACACTGGTAGAAAGAGGATATGTCAACTGGTGACTCTTAGCTAGTTGACATGAATCACAAACATAGGGGTATATGATAGCTGATTTTTCCTAAAAATCTGCTGCACCACGAAGGAAGAAGGATGTTCTAAGCGGCAATGCCATGTGGATGGAGATGGCTTTATTGTGATGAAAGCTTGCTTGGATGACCCGGTAGAGAGAGGCACTAGCGGGTAGATACCATCATAGCATGCTCCTTTAAACAAAATCCTTCGCGTGACCTAATCCTTAATCAAAAAGAACCAAGGGTGAGATTCAATATACACATTGTTATCAAGAGTTATTTTATGCACTAATAAAAGATCTTTGGAAGTATTGGGAGCATGGAGCATTATACTATAGCTTAAGCCTGAGCAAAAGAGAACCATCCGAGGCCATATGCCTGCGCGCGCATTTCTAGCTGTCTGATATTTACTTTGAGTTATCTCAACTATGTAGTTTCAGGTGTTGACCGAAGTATTATGAGCTGGTCCCTCCCGTCCTCATCCTAGCCCCCACCCCCATCCCATCTTGATCCCATTCCCCTCTACCCAAGCTCCCGCCCATCCCGGCCCCTCCTCCGTCTCCCCTAGCAACCTGCGCTACCCCCTCCGCTCCCGAGCTATCCCTCTCACCTTCACTCCCTCCACCCCTCCACTCACGAGGCCACCGCCTCCCATCCAGCTCCCGCATCCAGCGTCGGCCACCTCGAACCAATCCAGTATCAATTCAACATTGCCCCTGACCTCGTGCACCCCACGCTTTGCCGATGGTGAGGAAGATAAGGAGGAGGTGAGCGCGTGGGATGCTGGGGGTGAGAGAGAAGGTGTGATGTGGGTAGAGACGCTCCTATGCGGGACTACGCGAATACATCGCATAATCCTCACTGCTTTGACTGGAAAAATCAAGGACGGATGGGAAAAAATGAATTGAAAAGGAGAAGGCCCCTCCACTCCCGAGCTCTCCCTCTCACCTCCGCTCCCTCCGCCCCATCCACTCACGAGGCCACCGCCTCCCGTCCATCTCCCGCATCCAGTGTCGGCCTCCTCTGCTTCCCCGTCTCGAACCTGCCCAGTACCGATTCAACATCGCCCCTGACCTCGTGCACCCGTCAGCCGCCACGCTTTGCCGGTGGTGAGGAAGATAAGGAGGAGGTGAGCGCGTAGGACAGTGGGGGTGAGAGAGAGGGGGCGGCGTAGGTAGAGACTCTCATATGTGGGACTACGCGAAGATATCGTATCATCCTCACCGCTTTGACTGGAAAAAACAGGGACAAATGGCGAAAAAAAGGAATTGAAAAGGAGAAGGCTCGCGAGGAATGCGACGACGCGGTGCAAAGCGATGGCCAGAACCCGGAATCTATAGTAACCGAACGAAAGAATCGCTGAACGGAAAGCGTGAGCACTAACAAGTGAGAAATGGTCGCACCTTGCGAGAAACGACCGCATTTCATCTCACTTCAACAATTAACATGTATGTATTCCTAAAACAAAGCAGAACAAGCTAATTTTGGCCCCTCTTAGGTTTGCTTTTGAATATATTAGCATATCCGGATAATACATGAGATGCTTGTGTAAATTTATACATGTTCTACGTTGTTCTACAATTTCTACACAAGTTAATAATTTTTTTAGTTCCCTTGACTTGGTGCATGCTCTATAGTAAATGAACACGCGAGTTTCATCGACTAAGTGGGTCTAAAAGAAATGTCATAACTTCTATTTTTATTTTGATGTACAAAAATTATCAAACTTGATTACATATTAGATCTTGCTTTTATGTAAAAATTTATGCAACTTCCATCCATACTTTCTCTTTTAAATTTTATTGAACCACTGAATAATTTGGAATATATCAAGTATAACTAATGCATAGAATTAGTATATATGTAACCTAGTTGCTTATATTGACTAAACTAATCATTTAATAATTTAGCCACTTATAAGTGTTGAATACAAAGTTATGATTTTCCTTTGAGCTCTATAATCCAAATAGTTGTAAGCATCAATTTTGAGACAGTCGAATAAGGTTACCGTGTGATCTTCATAAGTTAACTTGTTTTGACATCATTAGTTTTTTACCTTGATTATGTAACATGCCCAGTTTCTTGTGGGTACTGAACTTGGTCCATTGCTCGATGAATTTTTGTTTGAAGTTTGCTCGATGTAATTTTTTGTTTAAGAAACACGGGTATCCCTATGTTTCTTATGAGCTTAAATATGAAATAAGGGCCCTTTTCTTGCGTCTAAGGTCAGATCTCTCAGTTTTAGACATGTCTAACACGTAAATGACACATTTTTATACCGATTAAAACACTCAACCCCGCACATGCTCATAAATTTAATTTATAGTAACACAAACAAAACAAAATTCGTTACCAGCAGTGAATACAACAGACCTACCACGCTCTGACAGTTAGACTGTAGATGGCGCGACGAAGCGTACATATCCACCTAGTATTGTTTAAGTGCAAAGTATTATGGGCAGTATGCAACATAGAATGACCAACATGCAATATAGGCATACCATTGCCGTCAGCTGTGTGAACACGGTCTCGACCCGTTACTTGTTGGCGATGGTGAGCTTGTTCAGCTCACTTGCGACGTGGTGAATAGCCCTCGTGTCAGAGTACCAATTCGAGTCAACGCCGTAAGATGCAATGTTTGCACCTTTCTTCCCGCGTCTAGTGTCATCATCATCGTTGTCGTCCTTCTTGAAGCGCCACTAGCAGGCGGAGGCGGGGTGTCCATGAATATTTCATATCTGGCAAGTCACGTCGACGAAGGGCGTGGGGGCACGGTCCTAGCCATGGTGACGACGCTCGTAGCCCCATCATCACGTAGCCCCATCATCACGACAACGTTCATAGCCACCATCATCATGTCGTGCAGGACAGCGGTCTTCCCAATGTTGGCCACCATCACAGCACCCTTGTCCTCCACCATCGTCACGACAGTTTTCCTCCCAGCATGCGCCATCATCATTGTGTCGTTCTTCCCTGCGTTTCCCGCAACCATGATCACCACGGTCTGGCAAGCGTGGAGGTCCACACCCAGCATCCTGGCCACGCCGAGCAGCAACGTTCACAGCAGAGCTGAACCCAACGCTCTGGCCGGTCTCGGACATCATACCCTGGCGCATGTCATGGGCAAGTATCTGATCATAAACATCATCCAAAGTAATGTCATTGTTACCATTGACCGCATCAGCGACGTCGTTGTAGGAGCCATCCAGGTCGTTGACGATGTAGCCGACCATCTCTTCCTCTGGAACGGGTTTCCAGGCGGCGGCGAGCTTGGACGCGAAGCCTTTCATCTTGGCAAAGAAAACGGACGTGGACAGGTTGAGTTCTTTGTGCTTATGAGTGCCCCCCTCAGCTGATTGATCCTCGACCAAGAACGAGCACTGCACATGTTGGTGATGATTGCCCAGACAGCGGCTGTCGATTCGACACTGATGGTATGGTCCAGGATTTCTTGTGAGAGGGATTTCAGAATCCACCCAAGCACCGTTGAATCTCTTGAAACCCACGCAGCATAGGATGGGTTGGGGACTTTCTCCTTCTTCGTCTTGTTAGCATTCTCCATCTCCAGATGTGTTGCTGGTGCAGCGTCGGTGCCATCCAGCAGATCAAGCACCATAGTGCCACCGAGGGCAGGGTAAACGAGCGTTTTCCAGAAAAGGAAGTTTGCCCTAGTGAGTTTCTGGGAGGGACGAGATCCTAGGGCGGCGGCCAAGGCAGATGCCGATGAGGAGGTCGCCATGAACCTGAGGAAGGTTTTCCGGTCTGTTGATCGTGGTGGTTGGGTTTTGGGTGTTTCTGATCTTAGCAATCGTGCATGGGCTTTGTGGTTTGTGGAGTTTCCGATTTGTTGATCGGAGGAGGGGTTTTTCTCTGGGTGTCTTTCCGATCTCAGGGATTGTTGGGAATTTCTTCTGCGGCGGCTAGGTCATGGGAGAGGGTAGCTCTAATACCATGTCAAAGTTCTTAGGGTTTGACCGTGGTACCTGTTGAGGCCCCGCGTTCTGTGTTTTATAGGCAAGAAGAGCCCCTGTCACGGCTTACAATGTGGTACGACTTGGGGCGGTGTACTACACCGTACCCAGGTCATATACGGGTATAACAGGTATATTCTAATATTATATTGTCATAGAAGAGGCCAAAAGTAACAATCTACTACACCATTTATTTCTCTTGGTTTGTTTAAACCGAGATCAAGTCCAACAGGATGGACACCTAAATTTATTCTTGTTGTTGTAATACATTAGGTCTTTGTTTTCTAAAACTTGGTTTGCTTGTGTACAGGTTTATTGTTTGCGTAGCTAGAGGTTGTGGCGGAAGAACGAGCAAGATGTATACAGAGTGCATATTCGTTTTTCACATGCTAACTTTTTTTTTAGTTCTCCATATATTGGCTTTCGTCGGCATTCTGAAAACAGTTTTCGAAAGTTGCATGTGTGGCCTGCGAGTAGACTTGGTCACAACACATCGGGTGACAAACCCAAGGTTCCTGAAAATATTTGAAAGATAGCCTTCATCACATAAGACATAAGTGAACTTGTTGTGCCCAAACTGTGAGGAAAGATAGATAGAAACTTTGCCATTCTTCTCGTATTCATATGGTAAATCCAAATCTCTTCTTTTAAGTTCAGGTAGAAATCGAAAACATTTTTTGAACATCCTCCACCATAGGTGTTTGAATTAGTTTCATGTATTCTAGGTTATACCTATGAGACTGTTCACCTCTATATCTTTTTCTGTTACTTTCGGCTGTGTGCATCTGTTGTGCAAAGGCTGAGTCTGGCTGTCTTGATTGTATATCATCTTGATCTAAACTTTTGAGTCTAATAAAAGCGTCATTTATTGAAAAAAATAGTATGCCACGGTTGCCAGCTTTGCCTGGCGACCGGAGGGGGAGGGCGCGGTGGTTTGGAAAAGTAGAGGCTTGGTGAAGGTACCCGCTGGACGCCGATGCTAGAGGATTCTCGCCAGCAACATTGGTATCAATAGAAAACGGGTAAACATTCAGACAGACAAAACGGGTATCAATAGGACGGACTCGACCCCCCCACCTCGCCGCACCCCGCGTGGCGACAAGGGGGCACCCTAAATTTTGAGCGATCGCCACCTCCTTCGTCCCTCCCCCTCCCTCGTCATTGCCAGGAGGGCGCGCCTAAGCGAAGACCGGCCGGCGCTAGCGGCGGCGAGGCTCTGTTGTCCTCTCTCTCGGCGTGGCGCACATGGGGGTGTCCCATCGGCCCAGGGCATGGCGCTGGTGTCGGGGGCCATGGCGGCGGTGCTTCCTGCAGTGGTGTTGCCATGGGCGGCATGGTGGCGGCTATGCCTGGGCTACCGGCTGCTGGCGTGGGCGGCTCCCTTTGTAGCAATGGGTGAAGGGCGACGCAGTGGTGGGGTGGAGCTTCCCCCGTCATCCGGTGGTGAGGTGCGTCGGCGGTGGGCTGGGATAGTGTCGATGGAGGAGCTAGTCGGCTCGGGCGCGGGAGGCAGCATCCGATACGCCTTGGTGGCGACTTGGGTAGTGCGGCCCAAATCTGGGCCCATTCGGGCCCAATCTAGGCCTGTAGGGTTCTGCTAGTGTGGGGGTGCGGCCTCGGCCCGCCTCCTAGTTGTGGCTAGGACACCAGATCCAGGCCAGGCGGGCCTAGATCCGGTGACCACCAGCACCCCTACCATGGCTTGTCCCGCCCTACATCCCGATCCTCGGTAGGGTCTAGACCAGGCGGGTCTAGACCTGGTGCTGGCTTCCTCGATTGAACCACTGGCGCACTATTGGGCACCTTTTCGGTGCGCGAAGCAGTGTATCTCAGAACGGCTGTGGTCCGGCATGCCTGGGTCGGCACAATGGCGACAACGCTGCTTCTTGGCGGCGGGGATCTGCAGTGGGTGGATCCTATGGTGGACGGAGGAGTAGGGACTAGTGTTGGGGCTAGCGATGATGGTGGCACCCTTGCTGCAGTGTGGCGGCGGTGCTTCACGTGCCCATGCGGGCTCGGCCAGGTTAGGAAGGGTCTGGTTTGCCCTGCTACGGCACCCTGTCGGCTACCACTAGTAGGCGGTGGAGGCAGTTCCCTCCCGCATGCTGCTGTACCGCCTGCCCTCGCCGATGTTTCGTCTTTTCGGTTTTACCAGCCTCACAACATGGGTCATGGTGAGATTTCGATGGTACCTCCAAGACCGTGGTGACGCGTGCTAGTGGATGACAAGCGTGGTGGAGCTACACAAAGCATCCAGGAGTGTTGTTTTTTGAGGGGTCGGAAGAAATCCTTGTCGTCTAGACACCGATGCGGTGACGCCTGCGGGTCACCGTTCATCCTGAAGGACGTCGGGTGTACCTCTTCCCCACCTCCCGTAGCGTACCGGGGGAAACCCTAGGACTAATCCGGGCAACAACGTCGTGGTCGTCGCTTTCCTTTTTCGAGGTGTTGCTTGGTACGCGACGCGTCGGAGTGCTAGGAGCGCGGTGGAAATTCGCGGAGGGCGCAGCGGTTGTGGGTTATCCTCATTTTTGTTGAGCTATTGTTGTCGGCTTTATTTTCTCTTTCTTTTTTATTTTTTGTTTTCTTTGCTGTTTGTTTTGGGCGTTGTGCTGTCTGGTCCAGCAGTGATCTCAATCATGGTTGCTATAGCTAGGCACATGCCTGTTTCGAGGACAAAACGAAGCTGCTTCATGCAGAATGCTATCCATAGAACAAGTTCAGAAGTAATCTTCCAGATTCAGAAATGGAAATAAAAGATGAAGATGGCCCTGTACTGTGCTGTTCTAAGTTCAGAAATTTTCAGGAAAGAAACGCAGGTGCATGTGCTACTTTATCTTGGTTTACGAAAGCAGAAACAGGGCACACTGCCGACGTCGTTACCTCCGGTGAGGAGCAAAGCCGATGTTGAGCACCGCAAGAAGGATCGTGGACAGTAGAAGCAATGTATGGATGAGGAAGTAGCAGCGATGCTGTCGCTGCTATTTTTTCATCTCACTCTGAACTCTCAAGTGTGAAGTGAGCCTAGTATGGATGAGGAAGTAGCACCTCTGTTTCGTTTCTGCAAAGTAGCTGGGATCTACATTGATGACCGTATCGGACCAAATCCTCGCGATCAAAACTAGAAGGTCTTCTTAATTAGTCTCTGCAGGAAAATTTTAAACAACCCTAATTTACCAAAAAAAAATTACTTATTTGTTAACTTACAAGATCTCAATTGACCAGAGTCTTGCCACTCGGGTATGGACCATTTCTCGTTGTGGTATAGATATATACGAATCTAGACAAATCTGACTTACTTATTTTTGAACGGAGGAAATATAAGATTTTTGATATCAATGTATTTTTTTTTGAATGGTATATCAATGTATTTAAAGGGGAACGTTTATATTGTTTCCTAGAAGAGTCCAAAAGTAACAATGTACTACAGAGTACATCATTTATTTAGGTGTGACAAAACCAAGGTACCAGAGTACCGAGTCTACTAGCAGGCCACATGAGTCTTTCGAAAACTGTTATCGGGGTGACAAAACCAAGGTTCCAGAAATGGCGGCATGCCCAATGCATTTCCTCTAGTCCTGGCCTATAAATATCACCCACATAAGCTGCAGACATTGGCAAGAACATAAGCAAAGCAACACTTGTGCAGCTCTCTCTAGCCTCTTCCCAGTTACCTACTGACCAAAAAATGAGCACCACGAAGACATCTTGGCCGGAGGTGGTGGGCTGGCCGGCGGCGCAGGCCGTGACGCAGGTTGGGACCGACAGGCCCTGATATCTCTTGGCTAGAGGTGGAAGAAGACACACACAATGGATACAAGTATGAACACGAGAGTTTCACCGGCAACACACTTCTGCCTTTCTTTTGTTCTCTCTCAACTCAAACAAACTGATTACTGTTCCTTATAAAGGGAAACACACGCGGCCAAGTCATACAACAACTTGATCCTATTTCTACTCCACTAGCTGCACACACGCACGCACGCATGGCACACGTTTAGCACTAGCAGAACTAACTAGATAATTAACTCACACGTACATGCAGCACTCTGGTGGACCAACT
This sequence comes from Avena insularis, assembly GCA_023614405.1. NCBI lineage: Eukaryota > Viridiplantae > Streptophyta > Magnoliopsida > Poales > Poaceae > Avena > Avena insularis. Next base: position 454,282,943 of record CM042693.1, on the reverse strand, counting down.
CAACTAGCGTATTTACCTCAACTAACTCGGCTCATATAGAGCTAGTCTCTTGGCTCCCAACGTACCGATCCACCCAAACTCTCAGTTGCATGCACTAACGACTCTAAACACACGCCTAAAACTTGACAGACTACATGCATGTACTCACAACTAATGGCTTCACTTGACAGTCGATCCACTCGCTATCACTGCAGATCGATCCGTCCACTCACCATGACGACATGCATCAGCTATACTAGACTTAGACCGAATAAAAACCAAACGGAAATAAAACACAATGAACTACTAACAACAAGGTTAACTCCAACAGGCCCGACGTGGCGATCGAGGTGCTCCCGGCCGGCACCAGCGTGGCCCCGGGCTTCAGCGGCACGCGCGTCCGTGTCTTCTTCAACGGGAGCGGCAGCGTCTCGCAGACACCAGTGGTTGGTTAGATCGGCGTCGCAGTTCGTGCAAGTGCGACTGCTAATTAAGCGACTCGTTGAAAGTTGTGTTTGATCTTACCAGTTCAATACAGAAATAATGTGGGTGTAGTGGAGCGAAAAGTTCACTGATACTGCACTCTGTCGCCAGATGTGTGTAGCGTGCGTTATGATAATTTAGTTTCTCCAACAAGAATTTGTTCTAGTATTTTGTGTGGATGAAGAAGTAGCAGTAATGTCGTCACCGCTGTTTTTCCATCTCGCTCAACTTGAAGTGTGAGCCTCCACCAAAGAGTCCCTTAATTAGTTAATTTGCTTAGTTCTCTCTTCTGTACTTAAGAAGGCAACTGATGGAAATGACTAGTGCATGCATTGATGACAGTATCCAACCAAGTCTAAAAAAGTTCTTCGAAATTTTTAAAATAGTTCCCGATGCTATTATTGAATTAGAAACAACAATATATAAAAATCTAAAATATCATATTCATCATCCACAAGTAATAGATTCATAACATTAGCGTATTATTGAAGTTCGCCGACTAGATAGATAGTAGCTAGCTTATTGAAGTTCGAGTAGACGCTCTTTGGAGTCAGAAGACTCTCTGGGATTTTCCGCAAAAAAAAAAAGTAGACTCTCTGGGTTAGGAGGGGCGAGATCATTGTAGTGTATGTTGATCCTTCCATTATTATTTTCCCAAAGATTCATCAACGTCGTCCTAGTAATGAGAAACCCGCACACTTGGGCAAGTTCTATCCAATCAAGGCAACCGAAAAAGATTCTGCGAGCTTCATTTGTGATAAGAACATAAAACTTGGTCGCTCTGCATAATTATGCCGACCATTTTTATGGCATCACCATAGTTGATCTTCTCCGAAATTTCACGTCTTGCACAACATGGGGTGTAGTGTGCAAAATTTAAGAGCAGTAGTTAGACAAAAACCATGAGCGTACAACTTAGCAACAATGGTTGTTAGGTTAAAACATAACATCCTAGCTAGAAAGTTCTCAGAAAGAACCAGGTAGAAGGTTCATATCGTCCTAGCCAGGGTGCCGAACCACTTGACCACACGCCTGGATCCTCATATCGCCACACTTAGCGCATACACGATCTATTTGCTACATATATTATCATGAGAACTTAGAGTAAAGTCTAGCTATTGTATAAACATCGAACTTTGCACATCAATTGGACATTAAACACAAACTTGAGACATGAGTCTAAATATAGTTACTATAGCATAATAAAATCTAGCACGATAAGTAGAACATCCTAATTGAGCATCATTAACTAAGTCGCTCAATCACTACTAAACATCTAGCTCTCCAGCAAGATCCCTCTAGTCAACAACTGCATAGAACTCGCTGCCTCCAGAGTCATCACTCTCACTAAACCAGTCGTCCTCATGTTCATGCTGCTGGCGCGCGCCGGAGGGGCCAACGTCCTTTTTGTGTTGATGGCCTCTGAACGATAAGTACCGATCCGCCATCACCTACAGATCCTGGCGGAGAGAGCCTCCAAACAACGCCTCCCACTTTTGCTCCTGGCAGCGCTTGAGCGTGCATTGTTGCATGGTGGCTCGGTACTCAAGGAAGTTGACCTCACCCTCTCCTCTTAGTGTACTACCGCCATCGAGTCGTAGGCGCGTGTCGCTGTCTCATGGTCCCTCCAAACAACATGGTGCTTGAAGCGATCAATGGTGATTGCCGTTTTCCACGTGGGCAGCTTCGTTGTCTTCTTGTAAATGTCACGATAACGGTGCAGCTCATCTCTCATGTTAGACACGGGAGAGGTAAAAAAATAACACTAGTTATTAATTTACATGCGAGCAAACATTTGAAGCTGATTAAATACTAGTGAATATACTAGTACTAACATGATTAAATCCTAGTAAATCTTAGTAAAACCATGATTAAAACAACATGTGATCCATATTAAGCAAACCACGGGTATCCCACCATATCCGACTATTTAAGTCGGTTTCATGTATAGGAGATTAGGCAGATCCTAACCATAATTGTATTTATGTTGTAATCGTGTTGTACACGTTGTGTTGATCAATAAAAGGAGAGCCAGCCGGAGGGGTTTACCATGGCAAAGTAATCAATTTGACTTGGTATCAGAGCCTCGTCGCTCTAGGGTTCCTCCTCCGCCGCCGCACCTCTGCGGCCATGGTGTTGACCACGGCTACCGCCTCCGCTCAAGCCTCCTCCTCCGTCCCTCCTCTTCCTGCAACCGGGTCCGGCAACTCCATCACGGTCCGACTGGATCGGAGCAACTTCCTCCTCTGGAAAACCCAGGTCATCCCCAACCTTGCCGGCTCAGGTCATCTCGGCTACCACGATGGAAACCATGCCGCGCCGCCCAAGACCCTCACCACCGGGACTAGGAAGGACGCCGTCACCGTCTCGAACCCCGACTACGCCGTGTGGGCGCAGACTGACTAGCGCGTTCTCAGCGTGCTGCTCGGGTCAATGACCGAGGATGTGCTTGCCCAGATGATTGGGCGCACGACCTCCACTGCTGTCTGGAGCACTCTCTGCTCCCTCTTCTCCGCCTAGGGACGGGCTAGTGTTCGTGCCTTCCGTCGCAAGCTGGCGACGACGAGGCAGAACGATATGGGGGCTGCCGACTACTTCCACCTCATGAAAGGCTTCGGCGACGCCATGGCAACCGTCGGTGCCCCCTGCCTGACAAAGAGCTGATTGACTACATCCTTGCCGGACTGGGCAGCACGTTTGCACCGCTCCAGGCGTCGCTCAATGTCTACGCCAATGCCTACTCCGACACCGTCATCACCCTCACTGATTTTTATGCCATGCTCGTGTCCCATGAAGCTATGCAGGAACACGTCACTCACGAGGTCGAGTACTCCACCTCTGCTAACCCGCATGCCGTGGTGACTTCGGACGCCCCAACGGCGGCCGTGGTGGCAGCCAGGGCGGCATGCCACAAGGCGGCGGTCGCCAAGGAGGTGGCGGCTATCAAGGTCGAGGAAGTGGCGGCAGTCACCATGGTGGTGGCTTCCATGATGGCGGCTACCAGGGGCATCACGGTGGCCAGCAAGGTCCCTGCAACGAAGGTCGCAATGGCGGTGGTCAAGGTCAAGGTGGTGGCGGCCAAAACGGTGGCCGCAACAATGGCGGCGACGGAGGCCGTCGCCGTGGCACTCGTTGTCAGATCTGCGACATATGGGGGCATGAAGCCTTGGCATGCCGCAACCGCTTCAACCATGGGTACCAAGCCGCCAACACCCGCTCCGGCAACACTGCCCCCTCCAACTACAACATCCACGACACTCCACCACATTGGCTGATGGACACTGGAGCCACCGACCACTTCACCAACGACATGGGCCATCTTCAGGTTCATGAGCAATACCATGGCAGGGATCACGTGCAAGTCGCCAATGGTGCAGGTCTGTCTATTTCGCATATTGGCAACTCTAGTTTAGCTGGTCCTATGCATTCTCTCGCTCTTAAAAACATCCTTCACTTTACTTTCCGTTCATAAGATCGTAAGTGATAATGATGTCTTCGTTGAATTTCATCGTAATTTTTTCTGTGTTAAGGACAAGGCCACCAAGCAAGTTCTTTTTCAAGGTAGAAGCCGCGGAGGGCTCTATCCAATTCCCATCCATCGGGCATCATCTTCCACTTGGCATGCATCTTCTAGTGTTAAGCTTTCTTCTAGGCAATGGCACCAACGTCTTGGTCATCCATCAAATAATGTAGTTCAAAATATTGTTAAGGATAATTCCCTCTCATGTTCTTCAGATTTTGAGTCATCGGTTTGTGATGCATGTCAACGTGCTAAGAGTCATCAATTACCTTATAAATAATCTCATCATGTTTCCACAACACCTCTTGAACTTGTTCACACTGATGTTTGGGGTCCTGCTATGTCCTCCTCTGGAGGATACAAGTATTATGTTAGTTTTGTCGATGACTATAGTCGCCATTGCTGGATTTACTTAATCAAACACAAATCTGACGCTGAGGATATGTTTTTCCTTTTCCAAACCTATGTTGAGCGTTTCCTTAACACTAAAAGTCGCGCAGTGCAATCTGATTGGGGTGGTGAGTATCATCGCCTAAGCGCTCATTTTCGTCGCACGGGCATTGTCCATCGTGTGCCTTGTCCCCATACATCACAACAGAATGGCATAGTTGAGCGCAAACACCGACATCTTGTCGAAACAGGACTAGCTCTCCTAGCTCACTCTTCTCTCCCATTGCGGTATTGGGATAAAGCTTTTCTCACCGCATGTTACCTCATAAATCGGGTGCCCACTCCTTTCCTTGACAATCTCACACCTATCACTCGGTTATTGAACCAGTCTCCTGATTATTCATTCCTTCGCACCTTTGGCTGTGCGTGTTGGCCGAGCTTACGTAAGTACAATTCGCGTAAGTTAGAATTCCGTTCCAAGATGTGTGTTTTCCTTGGCCATAGCCCTATGCACAAGGGTTACAAGTGTCTCGATTGTACCACTAGACGCATTTATATTTCACGTGACGTCATCTTTGATGAAAATGTTTTCCCGTTTGCCACACCCGGTGTCTCCATAGATGTCTCTACTCTACACCCGATTTCTTTTCTTGCACAAGAACCAGCTTTACAGGGCCCCAATATGCGTATTTATGATATGACTTTGTTACCATTGACCCGCCTGGAGTTTCTCGTGTTGTGCCTGTGCAGGAACCAGCTCCTACGTTTGTGGCGATCGATGTCTCCCATCGCTCTGTGCATGCCTCGACCCCCGTGCCAGGGTCGCTCCTCCCGGATCATGCTCGCACGCAGGCTAGACCTGCCAGCCTGGCTGGACCGGCCAGCCCAACGCCAGCTTCGCCTGGCCCTTTGCTGCACACCGAAGCGCACCCCAGTCCGCCTAATTCCCCACGCACTACACCCCGCAGCCCCGCTTCAGATGGGCCTGCCCCGTCCAGCTTCAGTGACGCGCAGGCTGCCAGCGACGCTCCTCGCCGGTCGGAGTCGCCCACCCATACGCGTCTGTCTGGCCCCTCTGTGGACTCCGACGCGGCTGCGGCACATCCGATGATGACTCGTCGTCGCAACGATGTTCATCGTCCCAAGACATACACGGACGTCACTGTCCGCTATGATCCTTATCGTCGTCGAGCTCTTCTTGCGGTGCTGACCTCTCACCGCACCGCTCTCTCCGAACCATCCTGGCGTACTGCTATGGAGGACGAATTTGCCATGTTGCAGCGTAATCATACATGGCGGCTGGTACCACGTCCTCCTCACACTAATATTGTTGGCAGCAAATGGATATTCAAGACCAAGTTCCATCCATACGGGTCCGTTGACAAGGACAAGGCTCGGTTAGTTGCTCGCGGCTTTACCCAACAATATGGAATTGATTATCACAATACCTTTAGTCTGGTTGTCAAACCGGTAACCATTCGGTTGGTTCTGTCACTTGCCATGTCTCGAGGATGGTGCCTTCGTCAGGTCGATGTCCGTAATGCTTTTCTCCATGGCTTTCTTAAGGAAGATGTTTATATGCTGCAGTCTCCTGGTTTTGAGGATTCTCCCTACCCCCAACATGTATGCAAGCTTCATCGTGCTCTTTATGGTCTGAAGCAGTCTCCTCGTGCATGGTACGCTCGCCTTAGTGACAAGCTGCATGAGCTCAGTTTTCATTCCAGTAAGACTGACACTTCGTTGTTCATATTCACTCAAGAGGGTGTCACTATCTACATGTTGGTATATGTTGATGATATTGTGATTGTTGGGTCTTCCTCGACTGCTATTGAACGGCTTGTGCAAACGTTGGCACAAACATTTCCTATCAAGGATCTTGGACGTCTTGATTATTTTCTGGGCATTGAGGCATCCTACACCTCCGGTGACATGCGACTCACTCAGCATAAGCATGCTTTGGACCTTCTTCATCGCGCACACAAGTAGGATTGTCGTGCTGTTTCCACTCCTATGTCCACTTCTAACAAGCTATCTCGACATCATGGTGATAGTCTTTCAGCTGATGATGCCTTCAGATATCGGAGTTTGGTAGGTTGTCTTCAGTACCTGACATTGACGCGCCCTGATATCTCCTTTGCGGTCAACAAGGTCTGCCAGTTTCTTGCTCAGCCCACTACAGTGCATTATGAAGCCGTTAAACGGATCCTTCGGTATGTCAAAGGTACTGTGTCTACAGGCTTGCGCATTTAGAAGTCTCCGTCTACACTTCTTAATATCTACACTGATGCTGATTGGGCAGGTTGCTCTGATGATCGTCGCTCAACTGGTGGATTTTCCATTTTTCTTGGGCCTAATCTTGTTTCATGGAGTTCTCGCAAGCAACCCACGGTGTCTCGATCTAGCACCAAGGCCGAGTACAAGGCCCTTGCTAATGGTACAGCTGAGGCGACTTAGATCCAGTCTATACTACAGGAACTTGGTGTTTCTCAACCCAGCCCGCCTGTCTTATGGTGTGATAACTTGGGTGCCACCTACTTGTCTGCTAATCCGGTGTTTCATGCCCGTACCAAGCACATTGAGGTTGATTTTCATTCCGGGCGTGAGAAGGTTGCTTCGGGAGCTCTCGACGTGCGGTTCATGGCCTCCGGAGATCAGCTTGCTGATATGTTTACTAAGCCTGTTTCTGGTCAGTTGCTTAGTCATTTTTGTTCCAATCTTAACCTTGTCTATGACGGTTTAGATTGAGGGGGTGTATTAAGCAAACCACCGGTATCCCACCATATCCGACTATTTAAGTCGGTTTCCTGTATAGGAGATTAGGCAGATTCTAACCATAATTGTATTTATGTTGTAATCGTGTTGTACACGATAGTGTTGATCAATAAAAGGAGAGCCAGCCAGAGGAGTTTACCACGGCAAAATAATCAATTTGACTATCCATGTTAGTAAACGTTAACACTTGTTTAAACAGAATTGAATTGATCAAACATTAGTTAACTCAAAACCAGAAATATGGGTAAGTTTTCTATCAAACCAAATAAATTGATTAGATTTTAGATAATTGGGGGTACTACTTGACGTACACAGTCGGCGCTGACCAATAAGTGCCAGGGCTACTTGAAACGATCTACAGCTAGTATAACTACACATCGGTGACCAAAAACTGGTGGTGCTACATGGCCGGCGGTGAGCCGGTGACCAAGAACAGGCGGGGCTACAGTTCTTGCTGAGGATGGAGAACAGAAGGCGAAGAGGCGGTGGATCACCACCGTGCCTCTAGCGCAGCGACAGAGGCCAGAGACAATGGTGACAACGTCCGGAACAAGAAGGGCTAGCGGTGGCAAGCGCGGGAATGGCGGTGGCGTGGTCTAACCGGTGTAGGTACTCCTTCTGCCGCCGCTAGATTTGCGTGGGAGAAGAGTGGGTCGCGTGATGTGGGTGGGATACGTGGCCGACGCGAGATGGGAAAAAGCTACCAAAACACGGATATCATTCCTTTTTACCGGTAGCGTTCTTGTACGAGGGCACACTACTAGTAAGTTGTGCGCCCCACTTACTGCTAATGTGCGCCTCATGTCCGAGTAGTGTGCGCCTTTTGGGACATGCCAGTAGTTCATTTGCGTCATTAGAGCGTCCCCACTCATTGGACGTTTCCAGGCTAAAATCCGGCGCTATTTAACGCCGGACGGACGTAACATTTGGCTTGGGAATGGTCGTTTTCTCACTCGCGTTCCCAAAAGGCGTTTCTTGGCGACGCAAAATTGGCGATATATTTTGAATATTTTTTGTTCCCGCCGGCGAAATCTCGCCCAAAGATGTTCGACAGAAGTACGCCCAAAATGTTTCGGCAAAAAATTTATTACAAAACAGAAACGAAGATCAGGGATCAGACATCGATGGGGATGACCACCTCCAGCGTGTCAGGTGCGACGGGGATGGGCTCCTCGATCAGTACAGGGGAAGTCGGCGGGTTGGAGGAGGTGGAGGCAGAGCTCGACGAAGGGGGTGTGGCCGAAATGGAGGGCGCGGGTCTTGGCGTGCTGGCAGGGACTCCCTCGTCGAGAATGGCGGTGCGGCGTGCCATGTACCAGGCCTTGACCTGGGGGCTCATCGTCGCCGAGGAGTCTTCGCCGCCCAAGAGAAACTGGAGGTCTGTGTTCCTCTTCTTTGCGGCGAAGTTCGCCTTGAGGAGGTCGAGCTTCCTGTCTTGGTTCTGCCGCAGCTGCCTCCACCCTCTTCTCGGTCTTCTCCTCCCTCTTCACGGCATGAGCCTTGGAGTCCGCGATTCACTTCTCGATCGATGCGTGGATGCGTTCGGCGGGAGGTCCTATAGCTTTCAGCATCTTCACCTTCTTCTGGCCGATTTTCGGCCTCCCTTCGTCAGCAGCTGGGGGAGCCTCCGGGTTGTACACACCGTCCTTGTTCTTGCCTAGCCTCGCGCGAGTGTCTGCCCATTTCGGCCATATCTGAATCTTGTCGAACACATGGTGGGATTTGAACGCTGTGCCGGTGTTGTCCCTGTACATGCGGAGCGCACGGAGGAGCTGCATGGAGAACACGAAATGTGTTAGGACAGGCATCATAGATTTAAGCTTGAAGTTGGTGACCTACCTTGTTGTCCATGCTTTCGCCGCTGATTGGTGTGCGCCCAATCTTTTCCGTAATGCTATGCCAGTTGCTGCAAGCCTGCTGCACCAGTCCCGAGTGATTGGTCATGTTCTTCTCGCTGTGTTCCATATGGACCTTGTTGAACTTTGGGTCCATGAGACTACGCTCGTCGAACGCCAACTTCACACTCTTCCAGTAATTGTCCGAATTTTTGGTTTGCACCTGTGATGGGCTCCATGCTCGCTGACATCCATGCCTCGGCGAGGCGAAGGTCCTCGAGCATCGTCCACTTGACGTGGGGCTCCGCCGTCTTCGCCTTCTTCTTGCCCTTGCAATTCGCCGCAGCCAAGGTGTCATCTTCGGCCTGCATCTGGTCGGCATTGACCTCGGCCTGCGTCCAGCCAGCTCCGTCCTCTTCACCGAAGTCCTGGGACTTGAGGCCATGTTCGGCGGCGGTCCGTGATTGCTCTTCGCTGAAGAAGCCGGTCGCTGCAGAATCAGAGGCGATCAAGCCCGACATGAAGGTTTCCCCGGCATTCCACCGAACATGTTGTGGGCGTCCTCTTCGCCAAAGTTGCTGGGCGAGGAGTTGCCTCCGACGAACGGGAGCAGGCCTCGGCGCATGGACGATGACGTGCTGTACGCCAGAGAGCTGGCGTAGGGGACGTTGATGTCGACGTTGAAGGCCGGAGGGCGAGGCGCGGGGCAGGGGAAGAGTACGTTCGGGTTAAACCCGCCGTCGAACTCGGGGGAGGACGAGAACCTCTGCTGCGGGTTCACCTGGGTCTTCTAGAACATGGCGGGCGAGATCGGCAAGAACCCGGCCGGAGACCCGACACTCGGCTGGCTCCCCCAGTGGGCGGGAACTTGGCCTTCTGTCGCCGACAGTGTTGGTCCACACGTATTTTCACTGCGTCCGGTGTTCCTAGGCGGTTCCCGGTGCCCTGAGCTCGGTCTGGGAACGCCGGATGGAAGTTGGCCAAATTCGGACTAATTTAGCGTCCTTGAAACGCGAGTGGACAAAATTTCGCTCGTCCGGATGTAAAAACCACCCTGGGAACGCCCACCTGGGATTGCGAGTGAGGATGCTCTTAGCGTAGCATACAAGAACCCCATCCCATTAATTTCTTAGGGCATTCTCGTTACCCTGATGCAGTTGTTAACTGACGCCAAGACTGACGTATTTCTCATGGGCTGGTTGGTTAGCTTGAACCAACTGAGTAGTGATCGATCGATTGGTGTCACGTAGAGGCGCAGTTCCCTCCCACTCATCAGCAAGCGCGAGAGCCCCATCAGGCTGGCGGCCCCACTAGGTGGATTCAACATAAACTGTCAAGTGTGGTTAAAAAAATCAAAATGAGACACAAAGTAGTCAAAAAAAATAGCTTATTGAATCTCTGTATAATTTCTTAGAAAATCTCACATTTACCATTCACCGTTTAAAAAAAGTCATTCACCGTTTATTCAATTCATTAGCAAACCGTTCTCTACATAAAAGAAAATCTGACAGTAACACACAGCAGCACCATGCTACGCCAACGCCATCCCGGACGGTAGCGTCCATCCCAACAGTATTCATGTTCATCGTCAGACTGCGGTCACAGCAACCTGCAGGTTCTTGCGGTGCGGCGCCGCCACAAGTGTCCTCGTCTGCGCCGGTGGCGGCGGCGGCGGCGGCGGCGGCGGGGGTTTGTGCCTCCCCTTCCCCCCTTTCCCCGGATGCACCGGTATCCCTCCTTTCGGCGGCGGAGGAGGAGTTAGCGGGTGGCCTCCAATGGGAACTGCTGGTTACAATAGTAAGCATTCGATCAAGCATCATCCGTGACTCACCACCCGATAAAGAGTACATCCTCTTTACAAAAAAGATGCCATAGATTTATCTAGATTCATACATATCTAGACGCATTCTATATGAATTTAGATATAAGCTGCCGTGGAATTACCTGGCTTGGCCGCCGAGCACGCAATGGAAGTGCATATGAGGAGAGCCAGCAGCAGAGCAACAGCGCTGGAGCGTGCGAGCGAAGAAGGGCGCTCCATGATCTTGTGGGTCGTGTGCTTCCAGATCGATGAATGAATGTCTACTCCTGGGTTACACACCATTTTATAGCGAACGCCGGTATGTAGGAGTAGTCTATGCTGCGTCTAGGTACGCTGTCCTGCTCCCGCGTTGCTGGTCGGCAACCCGTCGTGGAAATCATGCTCCAACCATGGGCAATGTCGCGCCACTCTTCAACGGGACCGCTTTTCGGAAATTCCATGGTACTCCCTCCGTTTCAAAATATAAGATGTTTTAGGTTTGTGAAGAGAATGTATCTAGACTTGTTTTAATTTGTAGGTTCACTCATGTTTGGAATGAATCTAGACACTAAAACAAGTCTAGATACATTTGCTTTATAAAGCTAAAACATCTTATATTTTGAAACGGAGGAAGTAGTACCATGAATAATGCGACAGGTGGGGTCACTAGCCTCTTGAAACATTATTTTAGCGTGCGCCAAATGAGGTCCACCGTGTGTGGACGCGCTTTGTACGGTTTACACAGATCGAGTTGTACGTACGTGTCCGCGTGCAGCGCACTGCGCTCTGGTCCTCTGAGCCGTGTTTTGTTGCTCGCCACGCTGTTTCGCGGCATCGTCACTAGGCAAAAAACACTAATTTGGATGCTCCGGCCGCGCGTTCTAGCTCATGTGATTTTTTTTTTCTTGAAAATTTTATCGTTCTATTAATAACTAGCATGGCGGCCCTCGCAAATGCGAGGGCATCACCTTTAATGTCTTAAAATAACTGAGAAGTGATTGTAGTTTGATTTCATAGACATCATATACCAAGATGTTCCCTGTAAGTGAAACATTTCAACCATCTTAGGTAGGTAACTCATGCATGTATGCTTTTCTGTAAGAACTAATAAATGGTAATCTCAAACCAAGAGATTCTACTCTTCCCACTCACGTTTACTGGTCCTAACATATAGCATGACTATGTCGGTAGGGCGGCATATTAATAAAAGATTGAACAAACACTGGGTTTACTCTTTGATTGGTATAACATGACTCTTATTTTACAAAGGGTTAGCAACCATAAAGATCGACACAAAGGTGTGTTTAGTCACATGTAGTAGGAACCGTAGATGGATACATATTATTAAAATCTATAAAAAGTATAGAATTTATAAGCCTAGATATTAACATATCACTATAGTAATTGGACAACGTTTATATAATAAAGGGCGGCAAATATGAACTATGTATACGGAAGAGTAAATAAAATAAGTGACCCTCCTAACAAAAACCTTGTTTGTAGCTATTGCTATTTCTATAATGGTGTCCTTTTTTTTAAAGCACATATCTGATAACAAACACCAAGCCTCCACTTCCATGCACATCCTATACACAATATTTCCCTGTTGTTACAGATGAATCTAGTCAAGTTAAATCTTTATCTTCTAAAGAATTAATGTGTCGAGTATGTAGCACTATGGACCAAACGATTAATCTTATTAAAGATCATATAAAATGTCCATCGTTTTATTTCTAATTGGATCCGCTCGACATCTAATTTTTTTTGTCGGTGTCGATATTTATATAACAATGTCATATTTATTTTTGTTAAAGCACATAGCTCATAACCAGATCCAAGCCTCCACTTCCATTGACATCCTATATGCATGATCCCTCTGTGTTGTTAACAGTTGTGCAAATAGGTTACATATGAATCTAATCAGGATCGATCTTTAGCTTCGAATAATAACCAATGAGTAGAGTATGTGAAAACGTAGACCAAATGCCTAATCTCAGTAAACTTCATATAAAATGTTGATCAATTTGTTTACTAATCAAACTAAAATTTTAAAGATTTAACTTTTATCACATGGATGTTAGCATGAAACTTTTTATGTCAAAAGTAAGATGTCCGGCAGACATGATTTAAGTTTTCATCGGTTTACCTTGCTTTCACCATTCCATAAGGTGTCGAGAGACGAAAAACCATAGATGTGTGTAGTGTAGGTACCTTCTCTGTTAGGTTCACATGTTCTTAGTGGAACCTCCTAATGGTATATTTAGACTATGTCGTAAGGAGTAAGGTTTTCTAACTCCTTCATTGGACAATAGTGTATGTCATGATCGACTTCATGTAACCGATGATTGTCATGGTTCTTATTTTCGTCATTTTATTTTTTCTTCATAGGTTGAATGATGGGCAACAGTTTCTGTAGCATGCCTTTGAGAAGCATCCCAAGTTAGTATTCAAATATCTTAGGGTCAAACTTTTGAGGTGGGAATTTCTTAGGGCTTTCAAACATGTGAGTTTAATTATTCCAAATTTTGTAGATTCATTTTTAATAATATGTACCAAAAATACTATGGAAGAACGTAAGATTCTAATATTAGAGTCGCCGACTTGAATGGACCTTGACAGAGTTCATTTTTTTTTATACGGAACTTTTTTAGGCATCCATCTTACTTTTTTAATTTATGTTTCAATGTTACAAATGTCCATTGAGAAAGATACATGAAAGAAGACAAGATGCCATGAATGGAGTTACTAACTTCGATGGAACTCGACCGAGATTTTTTATATGATTTTTTTGTTTGGCCTTCATTTCAGTTTTAATCCATTATTTAATTTTATAAATATCCATCGGAAAAGATATGCAAGAACATAAGATGCCGGGAATAGAGTATGACTTCCATGGACCTTGACAGTTCTTTTTATATATGGTACATTTTGTTGGCCTTCGTTTCATTCATTAATCCATCAAGCAGTTTTAATAAAACCTATGGATCGTTTAAAAGATAAAGGCTTATACACATTTGAAGAGAGCATTTTTTAAAGTTGTCCTAAAAACGCTTTATACGTTTCACTGTTCATAGTATAGTTAGTTGTATTCATTTTGATTTATTTTCCATCCGTATACTCATAAAAATTATGTGTTCCTATATAAACACTTGTAGTAGCATGTATTTGCGCTGCCACGTCCATGTATATGTACCTTCTTTCATTCTGAAATAACTTGCTCGGATTTTGTCTAAATTTATATGTATCTAGACATATTTTAGTGTTTAGATATATCTTAATTTAGACAAATCCAAGTCGCCTGTTTTCCGAACCAAAGTAGTCTCTTAGCCATAGTCTGTGTCATGCAGGACAATCCAGGTTCAATACAAACTCTATAAATCAAACTTTTGCAGCTCAATTTCATACACGTATCGGGAATGGACATAGAAAAAAAATTTGGACATAACATCATTACGTGATAATAACTTCAGGATTGGCTTATCAGGTTAAACATAATTGGCTGATTAGTAATTCACGGTCAGATCCAGCACTTGACCTCTATAACTCATGTGCGATGATTCTAAAAAAAAAATTCATGTATGTTGTATATGTGTTCGAGTACGTGTTAAGTAATCAATTAATTGTACCCGATGTCCCTATAGGCTAAGCATGTAAATCTGCCACGTCCATGCTTAGTTCTCTTTTTTTTTTTGCGGGAACAGGCTTAGTTGTCTTGGACTTATGGCTTGACAAAACGTGCACGTGGTGTTCACTCTAACGATCAGATTTTCATTTTGGTTGCTTTTCACGTGACATGGGCCGTGCAATCACGGACATACTTTTCTGTTAGCCTTTTACGTTCTCTAATTAAATCATAGCCACTGATTCTAAATCTAACTGTTAAAATAATTTTGATGATGTGGGTTAACGTGGCGGCTCGAAAAACACCCTTATATTGCTTTTAGTATATAACTAGCACGGTGGCCCTCACAAATGCGAGGGCATCACCTTTAGTTGTTTTATTAGAGAGGGACATCATCTTTGCTGTGCTAAAATTTAAGAAAAAGACCTTCTTAACTTGATGGACAATAATGTTATGCAATAGAACACATTACACTATAGAGCCATATTTTATGATAAATTTATATCACAAGCATAGAGGTCATCTTTAACTATCTTTAATTCACGTGTAAAGGGTTATTAGGCTACTTATCGAAACATTACATTAATGACCATTTCTGAAGTTTATGCATGAGATTAAGTTGGTACATATATACAATTAAAGTTCATACCGTGACCTAACTTGTAGTTACTACGTGATATATCAGTATGCATGCTAAGATACTTAATCCAAAATAATTGAGGTTTACTCGAGCAACAATCCTACAATGCTTATATGATTGAGTAAAAATTCCATTGTCTTAATAAGGTAAATAAAAAATAATTTATCCTCATCCACATCCTTAAGCAAGAACATGCTTAATGAGCGACCCCGAGTTTCCACGTCCAGTAGTTTATGAATAGAGCTCGAATCTAGTTGCATAACTACATTTTTTCACCTTGTGACAAGTATATCGTATGGTTATACATATAATTCCATCACCCTTGATTATATCATCTTCATAGGGTAAGGTGAGAATGTCACTTCTGCTTGCAAATATATATACGCCATAAGCGATTCCAGAACAACTAATCAATTTCATTGCCATCTTTAATCCTTCAAAATGTACATTAAATTCATGGAATCTTTGGAATTGCTATAACTTTAGATCATATTATTATTTACTTAAAACATGACGACATGCATTACGAAGATGTATTATTGAATGTTAAAATTGGTACAATTTAGAAAGTTCTGTTGGTTCTGATATGTTCATGTACTATTGTGTAACTTTATTAGGTACAACTATGAAAATCTAATTACTATGATTTTATAAAATAAATACATGAGAATTTGTTTGCTTGTTTTTGTTTACACATATTTAAGACCTATGGCTGCATGAATCATCCATGAAGGAGCCTCAACACTTCTTTTACTCCAAAAGTCTCTTCACATCGATCCTACAATCTACCAATCTAATTTTCAACAATAATTGATTGTTTAAGTATCATCCCATTTCACTTGACCTTGACTCTCTTAGTCAAGGAAGACAGTAATATGTCTATAGAGTGAAGTTTAGATTTGTTACATTACTGTGAATTTGACGATAATGTCTTGGTGGTTAAGATGGCTTCATACTTAATAGAGGCGTGTCGAACTCCTATCTCCCTATTTCCTTTTCAATAAAACAATTTGTTTAAATATCCCCTCACTTTGTTTAACCTTCAAACCAAAGTAATTGTGTTTTGGGCATGTGTTGTTATTGTGTTCTACGAGACAATGTATTGGTGTTTGTAGAGGATAAATGCATATTAGCTCCATCAAATTCAAGGTAGTTTTTGTATGGATCAACGTTTATCACGCAATAGTCCATGTAACTGATGGATCTCATGGGTTGTTCTTTTGTTTTTCCTCGGCAATAGAGTAGTGGTTTGATAGTCTGCCTTGTGAGAATGAGTCTTTGCTGCTATCTGCCTAACTACTTATAGGTTAATCTGAATTTTATAAATTATGTTCTGAAACTTTCTATCTATTCTTTATACATGTAAATATCGGTTTAATTTTAGAGCATGTCATGTATTTTCCCGACCACTGCCACCATGTGCTATTGTAGTCCACTCCTATGTCATGACACTCATGGGTGTAAGATAATATCATATTTCATATTGATTTGCTTCGTAGTTGTTTTTCCCATAGCTAATATGGTGTCAATACAGAATAAATGATTATTGGTTGCGTATAATTCTTTCTACTTTTTGTATTGACCAATGTTCATCGTTCAGTAGTCTATGGAACTGGAGATACTCATAACTATCGTTTTACTTTTCTAGGCAGTTTGGCGATTTGGCTATAGTGTGCAAATTGGAAAGTTTGTCTTGCGTGGAATGTGTATCTAACATCATTGTGAATACATAAAAAAAAAACTTTTGTGGCCGAATGGTTTTGGAGTTTACTTGTAATATGTATCAATCAATATTCTTTTTTTGAGGGACTAGTTTTTTCTCTTCGATCACATAACAACTTCTGAGTTTTTATAGCGGATCAACCAAGAAGTGAGTCCCATCAGAAGATTATCTCGAGTTTTTGTTGCAGGGACTTGATTTGCCTCCCTGCTCCACCCTCTAGTCATTTTCCCCAATGATCGCCGAGAGTCCTATGGAGTTAGGTGTTGCTTGGTCGATCAACCTTGTTTTGCATGTCTAATCGGGTGAGATAGTTTATATTTCTCTATAATATGGGTCAGATCGATCTCTTTCTAATATATACGTCTCTTGTCAAACCACCGTATCAAACCAAATTACATAGTTACGTAACTGTTTACCTCTTGTTAAATAAGAACCATGTATTTTAGATCTAACTATCAATAAACAATTAAATGACGTGGCATAACATGGTGGCTCTATTAGACATTCTTATATTTCTTGTAGTATATATAGATAATATATAAACAATTGAATCTACGCACACTCCATTTTGTATTAAGTCAGTCATAATTTTGTGATGCCTCGGCCACTCGGCAGAGTTGTTACTCTCCTTTATCCAACTCAAGCAGTAGTTAATTTTTCTAGTAGCTATTGTTTTATTTAATATTTCCCAATTATTTGCACGGCGTGTACTGCCGGACTCCGGGCTTCTACTGATCAATCCTTGAAGGAGCGTTTTTCTTTTTGACATGTT
Source organism: Avena insularis (assembly GCA_023614405.1). NCBI lineage: Eukaryota > Viridiplantae > Streptophyta > Magnoliopsida > Poales > Poaceae > Avena > Avena insularis. The sequence goes on along the minus strand of CM042693.1, from coordinate 454,265,406 downwards.
CTTAACAGTGTCTTAGCGAACCACGTGAGTGTTTTTTGTTACATATAAACTGGACTCTATCATTTAAGTTTGGTTCGTTCCAGGTGGATCTCTAGCATTTTTTTTTGAGATGTCTAGCATTTTTTTTTGGCTGAGGCCGACCCGGTTGGTGTGTGAGTCCGTATGGTTGCTGATCTGTGTTATATTAACACCTCTAACGTGACATTTACTGACTATTGTTTGTACCAACCATTTTTTACGTAACTATTTTATCTGTAAATCGTAACCATAAACTGAAGATCCAATGGTCAAGATAATTTGGGTGATGTGGATCAACCAGGTGCCTCGAAAAACACCCTTATATTACTTTTAGTATATAATAGATAGATAATCAACGGCGGTACAACGTGTTCTAAAGTAATAAAAATTAGCCTCCGGAAAATTCCAAGAATAACGTCCCAATCCATGGTTTCCGCTCAGATAGACGCTGTCGGTTGCAAATTGAGGAACGGCTGGAGAACAAATCCAGCGGGCGAGAGAACAAATCCATCCTCATTTTTCCTACCGGGGGGCATCGGCAATTTAGATCTACGGCACCGGCTTCTCCGCCTTTGCAGATCTCTTGCACTAACACCGGCTCCATCACCCCGCGTCATATCCGGCACCGGCTTGTCCTCTTCATCTTCGTCACCCCCACGTCCCGGTCGTCGTGGCTCCGCCACATCGTCTATATTTCCAACCTTGGTTGTAAACACCTATAACACCCTCCGGCCCCCACCGTTAGCTCCTTTGCTAGTTAGTTTCAGCTTATGGCCAATTTCTAAATTACTAATGCCACATTGATTTAATTAGGACAAAAGGATGAAGATTATCATTCAGGCCTGCCCTCGTAGCCTTAATTTAGGATTGAATGTTTCGATCTACCAGAGAACGGTTGTCGAAATTACAGTGTCGCGGTCAAATTTGAACTAAAACCATGACAAGAATTATGGAACGGAGGAGTATCCAGGTATAGCAAGATGTTTTGACGGAAGAACGAGCAACATGAACTATATACGAATTTCATACAGTACTTGTTTTCCACATGCCACTTGGATTGCTTTCATATAAACAACGGAATTACAACGGCGGTCTGTCTATACTCTGAAAACAGTCTTCGAACGATCCAGCATGTGGCCTGCGAGTAGACTTGGTCACGACACAATGGGGTGACAAAGTCACAAAACCATCCTTAAACGGCGACATGCCCAATGCATTTCCTCTAGTACGTCCTGACCTATAAGATAAGATGCATACATCCGTCAGAAGATAAGCAAAGAAGCACTTGCGCAGCGCTCTCTCTCTGCCTAGTTACTACTACGTACTAGTGCTCCTACCACGGTTAGTATCCGATCAGCGCCTCGCATCTTTGATATTGTTTAACCAAGTTTATTACTCCTCTCCCCGTCGATCTATCGATGGCTGATATTTTTTTTTTAATTCATCTTTACAAAAAGTCTGAAGCGGAGGAAAAGACGAGAAAATGAGCACCACAAAGACATCTTGGCCAGAGGTAGTCGGCTGGCCGGCGGCACAGGCCGTGTCACAGGTTGGGACCGACAGGCCCGACGTGGCGATCGAGGTGCTCCCGTCCGGCACCAGCGTGGCCCCGGGGTTCAGCAGCGAGCGTGTCCGTGTCTTCTTCGACGGGACTGGCAGCGTCGCGGGCACACCGGTGGTTGGTTAGATTGGCGCCACCGTCGTGTGACTCGACGTCACCGGTCGAAGTGGGTCAGCTGAAAGAGGTGTTTGATCTTAGTTTGATTTTGTGAGGGAAAAGACGAACTTGATTTGCTTAATGTATCGGTTATAATTTATAAATGCAGCTCTACATGCTCAAGTACTCCAATACCAAAATAATGTGTGTTTTGAGGAGCAAAATTGTCACTGATATATGCCGCACTCTGTCGCGATATTATTTATATGGATTTAATGTTCGGTTGAAGGCTACGGCTGGTGCATTACCGTGCATTCTGATAATTTGGTCCGTCCAACGAGATATTTTCTAGTAGTATTTTAGTGCTCATTGAAGATTTCCTGTGTTTCTGCGACTGTTGTTTGATTTGTTAAACAAACAAACCTCGTAATACAACAGAATTTAGCTACTCCTACAATGGAAGATTGGACATTTATAGCTGACTTATTGGATCTCTTTGGCACCTCCAAGACATCACCGTTATTCCATTTCTGTTTATTCTCTAGCTCCTTGTAACAACGGGCCAATATAAATGACTTTCCTTGAACCATCTTGTCCTTCTTATTCCTCTTTGGTTCTCCCTTGAATAAATTTTGAGCAATGGTGAGCTACATGAACTAACAGAGAAAACAAATTAGTCATGGATAATAATAAATTGAACAAAATAGCCACATGGAAGATAAACAAATATCACAAAAGAATACACCTTACCCTATCTCTATAATTGGTGCCACTTGGATTCATTCGTTCAACATTTGCCAATACAACTGACCACCTTCGACAATTAGATGAAACTATAGACCAACGGGAACGAAGAGATCTATCCTCCCGCTCAATTACATTTTGGCTATATTCATCAAAGTACTCCTTCATCCTCCCCAATAAGTGTCTCTTGTTTGGTCCGTGCCCATGAAAAATATCCATGCCCACATTGCACCATGTTTTGAATATTAAAATGTCTTCCTTCGTGTTGTAGTTGGCCGCCCTTCCTTCCGATGCATCAACAAAACCCTCACCCTCATTGTCTACGTCAACTTCATCATCATCTTGTTGAGTTGCATATTTTTGACACCAATACTCATATGAATGTGATGACCAACATTTCATAGTTGTCATAAACGTCATCATCCACACTACAATACACGGAAGTGAACACACATCAAATTCCATTGAATTTCATCATTTCTATTCATCTACCTAATTCAAAAAAGAAATTTCCTACCTTGTCGTCATTGGGTCGAACATGTTGGGCGCAACAGACGATGCAACCTCCTCCATAGTCCCTGGTGGCTGTGGTGGCGGTGGCTCAAATTGGCTAGTCGCATGTGTTGCCGGAAGTTTGCCACACCGACCCGCGCCGATCTTGCCCATCTTCCCTTCTTCCAGCCAGGTGCAGACGCAACCACTGTCCTCTTGGCCACGACATTCCTTCCCTTCATGTTGGGCGGCAGCGGTGGGATGACGGCCTCACATTCGTCGGCCGTGGCGGATCAAAGAGGCCGCAAACGAGGCTAGTGCTAGGGTTGGATGCGGTGGCGGCGGGACTGCTTCGTCATGGCTGTGGGGGCGAAGGAGTAGGAAGGGGTTGGGGAAGTGGAGAAATAGTTGTACATGTATGGGATTTCATCGGCGGCGGGCGAGGCGAGAAGCAAGAGGTCGCTTGTGGAAGATTTAGTTGGATGGTTTGGCTTTGCGCGTCAAGTTTCGATTTTGCAGCGTGCAGCATTCGGCGCATGAAATTTGCACCACGAGATTGGGATTTTTAGCGTGTGCCCTAATTTTTTTGTGCGCTCCCTATTTTGGTTGTCTGCTGGAGCACCTTATTTTGCCCCTCTGCGCCCAATAATAGCGTTTTTTTCGCGGATGGTTTTTAGCGTCTATTGGAGTGCTTTTAGAAGCAGCGGCAGAGGATGGAAAAAATCTAAGGTAGGGCTAACTCTAAAAAAAGTAAATACCAACTCGGTCATGATTGTATTTGCCATCGAGAAAGCCTTTTCAACTGTTGTCGCCACCAGTAAAAGCAATGCCAACTCAACAAGATGATAAACAATATGGATGCATGTACCATCTCCCATGCGGCAGTGTAATGGCGCACCACCGCTCTCCCCGCCTTCCCCCATTTTCCTGCCCTGCCGCTACACCCCTCCCGCCCTCACCGCTCTTTCCGGAAACGGATATAAATGCCAGCCAACAACATCATCTTCAGAGCACACACCTCCACCTCCCCCAATCCACACAGTTCTAGTCGAAAAAGCTCGCTGGAAGTATTGGCAGAGAGGTTCCCCAGAGACCCCACGACGGCGAATGGCTTGACAGCTAGTCGCTACAATCGTGGGAGGCTCGGCTTCTCCACGAGGCTGGCTACCCGGCGCCGCGGGATTTCCGGTGCCCGCCGACTTGGAAGCTCAACGCGGACGGTGTATCCGTGCCGTCGGTGCCGGGAGGGTATGAAAGGATCGACGAGATCCAGATGGCCATCGCGGCATTGACCCCGAGGAGACAGAGCTCCACAAGAACAAGTCATACTGGGAAGCCTAATTCCGCGAGCTCCGCTTGGCCTACCATGAGGGTTGAGGCCCGACACTGGCACACAAAAACGCCGAAGGTCGGCGTCGACACGTAGCTAGTGGAGTCCATCGGGCCGCACTCTCGCCATCGTCCTCGAGTACATCATGACCGACAACAACCCGTGGCTAGGGTACCCACCGTGCTCGCCTCCATCCTTCTCGTGGCGACGGGGGTAGCCTCTTGGATACCGAGGAGGATGGCTGGCGCGTTGTCCTCCTCGTCAGCTTTGGCGCTGGCCCCGCGCTTGTCTGGCTCGACGCCTCGTGACTTCACACCACCGCGCAACACGACAGCACTCCGGCTAATGAAGCCGGAGCCTGAGTCGCCGCCGTGCACGCGCTCGCCTAGGCTCGTCTTCAACGAACGCCATGCTTTGTGGCCTCCAAGCGACCATCTGCACCTCGTCAGAACGAAGAGGGAACATGACATCGGCGGGCCGGTGCGTGCGCCGAAGAAGGAACCGGCAGTGGGCCTCGCCGAAAGCCGAGGACAACTTCCTCCTCAAGATGGGCATGGAGGCCTCGCTCAATGACGCCCCGTGTGCGCCTGGTACATGTCGGACTAGGAGTGGGAGGAGGCCGAACGCCTCCGTCGCCTGCAGGAGTAGGCCGCTTGCTCCGAGGAAGACGAGGACAAACCAGTGCCCTCGTCGTAGTAGTGGCGCAACATCGACGCGGGGCAGGCTGCAGCTCCTAGCCACCGAGCTACATCGATGATGAGGACGGGGAGGACGACGACAACATGGTGTTCTACATCCGCCTCGGCATGCACTAGGAGATGGCGATGAACGGCGACGAGGATTCACCGAGTGTTTTCATGTTTTTTAGTCTGGTGTAAGTCGAATTCGGGTATATGCCCGAATTTGACAAAATATGTACGAACTCACGTATAATTAATGCAATCGCCTACTTTAATACTCCCTGCCCCAAAATAAGTGACGTGAGTTTGTATATATTCACGTATATCTACAATGTTTTAGTTTATAGATATATACGGATCTAGATAAACTCAAGTAACTTATTTTAGGACCAAGGGAGTATGAAATTTCCTCGGTTTAGACGAACTTTGGACGAATTTCAAAATTTTCTCAAAACGAAACTGTGCACAAGAGTGGGAAATCGGCCGTAGGTGCTCTAAATCAAGCATTAAACGGCAGTGGAAGAAAATCGTAAATACTAGCAAAGTGAACCGTTGGATGTAGATGAGATCGACGGCAGCAGGAGCGTTCAGGAGCATTTTTACAAAGGAAAAAAATAAACTATCCCCTTCCAAAGCCATCTCTCGCTCCCCTCTAGCGGCGGCGCTCCCCTCCGCCCCCAACCTCGCCCTGATTCTCTGCGTCCTCGTCGCTTCGTGTATCCAGCGTCCACCCACTCGCCCCTGTACGTCCTCTCCTTCTCTGGACCCATCTCGTGCTCTGGCCTACCCAAGCTCCAGTCCGCCCCCGCAGCCCTTCCTTAGCGTCACGGCACCTTTATCTACTTTCTTGTGTTGTTGAAATAGACCCCATATTATGTTCAATTTAATGGTTGTTACTGGCGTTAGTTTTTAGGTGGTCAGCTGCTGTTAGCTTTGATATTTCCGGAGTGGAGCAACCCTGGCTCCGGCCGCCACAACGCATATTAGTGTTTTGATCGATACAATGCTTGTTCTTGTTGGCTAGTGGTCGAGTGGTCTGTACATTTTGTGAATTGCTGTTGTAATTTTCCTATGTTATTTACATGGCTTGGATTTGCTACCCCAAACGTCTCACCAGAATCAGGAAAACAGTTCTAGTAAATTGTAATGATTCTTTTATTGTTTATTGCAGGGATTCTGATGTGTATTTGTAATCTTGTTCTGTTATTTCTTGGGTTGTCCTCTCAGTCAACGGAATAATGAAGCTTGGTCCATGATCTGTTTGTGGGTTCTTCCTTCGAATGGTGCTGTCAATGTAAGGAGGGGGTTGGCGTCCCTTTTCTATGCACCGTGCAGTGCTGAGGTGTCTGCGTCAAGCCCTTCTAAACAGACACCGCCCTTCGGCATTGTGCCTTTCTTCTCTGGCTTGTTGCTTGAAGAGCCCGGATGATCAAGATCCCATACGAAGCTCCATTTGCAATGAGTACAGAAGCCAGCGTATACATCCTGCTATCGCGAGAGCTGTACGGACATCAAATTGGGATGTGGCCAGAAAGATTAGCTTCAGGGAGTGTGTCGGATTATATGGGCTATCCCAGTCAATTGGGTTGTTTGCATTGCTTATGCAATTATTCTTGCCTCGGAGAATCAGAGAGATTCGGTGCTTGGTTCACAGCATTGTTGATCACTGTGGAAATGCTGGGCCAGAGTTGTTTGAGTTGGCGCCTATGTTGGTCAGAAATTTGCATGGGTCGATGACATTGCTGCAAGTTTATGTCGCAATCATCCATTTTTTCGTAGAGTTGTCAATGTTTGAGGATGCTCTCCTTACTTACATTGAGGCCAAGAAGGTTGGAGTTGAGTTGCAAGTATGCAACTTCTTGCTGAAGCGCTTTGTTGAGAGCAATCAAATCATGTATGCAAGGAGTTTGTTTGATGATATGAAGAGTTCTGGTCCTTCACCAAATGTCTACTCTTATTCAGTTTTGATGAGTATGTATACACATGGAGCTAAGTTACACGTAGAGGAAGCCTTGGATCTTCTTTATGAAATGGAAATGAAAGGTGTGAGGCCGAATGCTGCAACCTATGGTACTTATATCTATGGGCTTTGCCGTGCCAGACAGGTGACATCTGCATGGGACTTTCTTCAAACGCTTCTTCAGAGAAGCTACCCTTGCAACAGTTACTGTTTTAATGCAGTTATTCATGGTTTCTTACACGAAGGTCAGGTTCAAAACGCCATGGAAGTGTTTGATGGGATGCAAAAGTTTGGGTTTGCTCCAGATGTTCACAGCTACAGCATATTAGTTGATGCTTTATGCAAACAAGGGGATCTTTTGACAGCATACGACTTGCTTGATGAAATGGCAAGTAATGGCAGCGCTCCTACTCTGGCGAGTTACAGTTCTCTTTTGCATGGTCTCTGCAGATCTGGAAAGGCTGAATTAGCGCTTGAGCTTTTTGATAGACTCAAAGACCAAGGTTTCAAGCACGACCACATAGTTTACAGCACCGTTCTTCATGGCTGTTGCAAACATCTGGATCTAGAGATTGCCTGTGACTTTTGGAATGACATGGTTCATCATAATTTTGTTCCAGATGTTTACAATTACAGTAGTCTGATATATGCATACTGTAGGCATATGCACCTTAAAGATGCATTAGGGATATTTGAGCTCATGCTCGATAATGGGGTAAGTCCCAACATTGTGACCTGCACAATTCTTGTTGACGCTCTCAGCAAAGAAGGGCTGATTGGTGAAGCCTTCCTATTCCTGGATAAAGTACGACAGTTTGGGATTGTCCCCAACCTTTGTATGTACAGAGTTATCATCAATGGATTTTGCAAGGTCAATAAGTTTACTGATGTGTGGGTATTTTTCGCGGACATGACAAAAAGGGGCTTTGTTCCTGATACTGTGCTTTACAGTATTATTATTGACGGTTTTGTGAAAGCTTCGAATCTGAAAGAGGCTCTCAGGCTGTATCGCAAAATGATCAATGAGGGGATAGATCCGAATATCTTTACATATACTAGCCTCATAAATGGGTTGTGCCATGATAATAGACTTCCTGAAGCTATGAACTTGTTCAAGCATATGCCTGGGATGGGGTTGACACCAGACAGGATTCTATATACATCTCTAATTGCATACTAGTGCAAGCGCTCAAATATGAAAGCAGCTCTGCAAATCTTTAGAGAGATGGAAACAAGGGGTTTATCAGCAGATTCTTTTGTCTACACTTGTTTAATTGGTGGCTTCAGCAAAGTGCTTGCGATGGATGGTGCACACCGCTTTCTGAAAGAAATGCGGAAAAAGGAGCTAAAACCTACTGTAGTAACTTATACAGATCTCATTATTGGATACGTCAAAATTGGAGATGAGAAAAAAGCCAAGGAAATGTACAACAGTATGCTTCTGGCAGGCATCGCACCAGATGCTAAGCTGAGTTCTATACTGGGCTTTGATGATGATGGAGATGGTTTTTGCAATTCTCAGGAAGAAACAGATGTATCATAGGTTTCCACATACAGCTCTATGAACTTAGTCAACAGAACAGTGCCATAAAGGTAATGAACTAAGGGTGAGAAAGAAATAGGCCACATTTTTTCATCATCTGCACTCTTTAAGTGTACACTGACTGATGCATATTCAACATTCCAACTTTTTCCAGTGCATCAAAAGAAAAAAAGCTGGAGTCGCAGATAGCTGTTGTGCAAGCTCCAGATACCACCCTTCTGCTGAGATGCTTCCACTTTTTTGTGGATCCATTTATAATTTCATACAAGTAAAAATGAAATAAGGGGCATTGGCTGGGGCTATTCATGTCGGATCACTCGAGAGAGGGAGCTTTGTCCTGATTGCCTATGCCCACACCACCCTATGCAACTTTGTTTCCTCCCCACTCATGCAACCTTCTATCTCTCCACCTCCCGATATCGTGTGTCACACTCGTGGCTGTCTGGCTCCACTGCTCCTCATCAGCCACCATGGTGTCATTCCAGCAGATGCCGTGCCGCTATTTTCTAGTACTCTCAAAGACCAGGAAAATGGCATGGGGAGGCAGGGGCATCCTCTTCTTTAACTGCAGCTTCCGCCTCCGTCACTCCTACCCTTTAGGTGCTTCTGTCGACACTGCTGATTCATTTTCCTAGGAGGGACGTGAGTCCTAAATTCTCTTCATCTCCATTCTTTGCTTAATCCTCTTCGTCGGTCCAAAGGTTATTATTATTTTTTGTTTATATATCTATGTACTGTTCTTGTGATTAGAGTCCCAGCATTTGATTAATTTAATCATATCTGTTTTATGCTCATGAAAGGCTTACACAATGGTGCAGTAGATTTATCGATAGCAACAGAACACACAAAATCTGTTTTAATTTCTATTGAGCTATGTGCTATTGTCATGTGGGACAAGCAACACAGCCGTTGGTGCAGCCGCACAGCCTCCTGATAACCACAGGATGCTGCATAAGATCCAACAACTAAGGTTTAGACCGCCTTTTTTTTTTACCAGAATTTTATTAATATGAGGAGAAGCAGATGAGGCTATACAAGGAGAGGGGGCTATGAACAGCTAGGCAAGAGAGGAGAGCCAAGGGTAGGAGAGATCCTGAGTGAGAGCAGAGAACATTATCTTTTGAGCATGGTTTTAAAGGCATCGCCTAGGCGTCCAGGCGCCCCTCCTCCGCCTTGGAAAAACGCCCGCTTTAGGCGCCTAGGCGTCCAAAGCGCCTACCTAGGCGTCGCCTAGGCGTCAGAGCGCCCCCTGATCGCCTTAAGACGCCTTAACGCCTTTAAAACCATGCTTTTGAGGCTATTAAGCCATGAAACCAAGCTAGATAAGACTTCATGTCTTAGGATTTGTGACCTTTCCTTATTTGCAAGTCAGGAGAAATCAGAACATGATCTGTTACTATGTGCAGTCTTTACCCTTACTGAAGGTCTATAGTTAGTTTCTGGGCATGCTTGGAAGTTAAAATCTTAGCTCTGGGTCATATTTTTTGGTTTCAGCATTGTTACCATATGACATACTGGATGCTGCTCCTTCTTGCAGGCACGGACAAATGCAAAATTGTTTGGTGAGACTTCTTTCAAATTAGTGCTGAACTGACAACCCAAGGTCTAACCAAGTTAGCTATAGTTGGTGCCTTTCCTTGAATAAGCTAATTATCTGAATCTGTATCATTTCAATGGTGAGTATCACTCTTCCAATCTTCCTTCTGCTCTCTGATTTTGCCTTGCTTCTTTCCTCGTTATACTTTCCATGCATTTTGTGGTAGCAATGTCTGCTATATGCAGTGTTTCACACATGGCTTATTAACTGTTCTCCGGTGTACTATTGGGAGTTTACTGTACTATTTAAGCTATTATCTACCTGCATAGGTTGTTGATGATTGGTCTTATTACACCTCTACTGCAGATAAAAAGGATTACCGAATTAGGATAAACTTGTTGCCTGCCATTTCCCTTCAGCTTAAATTTTAGTATGTCTGTGCTCATCTACCTGTTACTATTTTTTGTTTACCTTTCTGTGCAATCATTGTGGGCAGAAATAGCCAAGCATATAACACTTCCATATTTTGGACCTAATTAATTATTGGATGAGGGTTTTTATAGTGGGTTTGGTCTTCCGTCTGCGATGCTCACGAATGAAGATTTCTATAGTAGTGATAATCATGAATCGATCAGTAAATCATATACAGATTTATGAACCGGAGAGGCAAGTGAAATGAAACGAAATCTGAGACTCTTAACATCAGTAGGCACACATTAGGACACCAGGTCATCTCGTCAATTTACAGTGGTCATCACATCAGTTGTTTCACAATTCGTCCTTCCTTCACTCTTAGGTTCAGCAACACCACTTCTGGCCTTGTCCCTCATAGAAGCACTACTTTCTCCACTTTTGGCATTTTCCCATGCACATTACAAGCCATCTGCGTTTTCTCAGTCCACCTCCTCTTTTAACTATTTTCGTCGCCCCAATTTTTCCCCACTGGCCATGATCTGGTTTGCAAAACTGACATCCTCCACGTGGCCTTACCCAGTTTCATTTGTTATATTTAAACAAGCTCTTACTTAGAATAATGTGGCTGTATGATATTCCTAAGTAAATCCATAGTAATTGTTGGAGTCTGGGTTAGCATAGTAATGATTTCCTAGGAGAGTCTGGAATATTCCAGTGAGTGTTGGAGTCTTGAGTTAGTGTAGTAGTAGTACTCTAGTAGAGTCTAGAGTATTCTAGGGAGAGTTAGTATAGTAGTAGTGTCCTACTAGAGTCTAGACCATTCCAGTGTATGAGTGAAGATGTAAGGCTAAGTTGTGCTATATATATAAGAGGGTGTGGAGGTCCAAGGGACCAAAGCCCATCCAGAAATTTTCCCCCAAAACCAACATGGTATCAGAGCTAGGCTCCTCCTATCCCTACTACCACCGTTCCACTCCTCAGCACCCACCGCGGCTCTTGTTGTCAACAACAGCAGGCACATTGTAGTCACCCAAGCGGCGGGAGGCCGCACCCTATTGCTCTCTGCAGGCAGTAGCCACCTCATGTTGCACGATGCGTTATGTGAGGCTTGGTTGCTGCTCTGCATGAGGGTTGCTCAGAAAGCTAGTTAGAATGGTGCAATTGAGGTGCTGATAGGAGGATAGTAAGTTGACGAGGTTGGATTTGAGGACCAAGAGAAACTGAGGATGGAGGAGGACCTCTGATCTAGTCGGAGATGGGCAGATATCGGTAGTGAAGTAGTTGGGCATCTGTGTTATGGAGGTGATGGCTGTAGCACAGTGGTGGATCTTGAAGAGAAGATGTTGGTAGAGGTGTGGTAATGATGGTAAGGGAGGAGCTTAATGGTGATGGCTGAAATTGTGTTGCTGGAGTTGTCCAGAAGAGATGGTAGAGGCCGTGGTGACCGAGGTGAAGATGGTTGAGGCAAGATGGTCGGAGGGTTGATGGAGAGGACGTAGAGGTCAAGCATGTGACCATGTTGGAGAGGTGGAAGGCATGTGGAGGTCAGGAGAGTGGAACTGTGGATAGCTGACCGGTGAGGTGAGGCGGCTGTGGCTCTGCAGGAGTTGTTGAGGTGAGGCAGCCGTGGTTCTGCGGGAACCGGAGGTGATGAAGAGGCAATGACTATGCTCAAGCTGATGATGGAAGTCGTGTGGTGCCGCCGTTGTAGGTGCTGGTGTGAGAAGGCACATGGTTGGAGAGGCAACGATGGAACCAACACAAGAAGGATTGGAGGTGTCTAGCTTGATGCAGAGTTGTTGCCGCAGTGATGGTGATGGCTGCATGGCGGAGGTTGGAGGGTCCAAGTTGATTGGGTGCTTGACGACCGATGGAGCAAGAGCTAGAGTACAATGCTCTCATGTGTCTTTGTATTCTGGTAAGCTAGATGTGTAGTGGTCATAGCAAGTGTCATGGAGTTGTAGCAAGATGGTCATGGTGTGACCCATGCCCATCTTGAGGGGGAGTGTTAGTGCAGGTTAGCATAGTAATGATTTCCTAGGAGAGTCTGGAATATTCCAGTGAGTGTTGGAGTCTTGAGTTAGTGTAGTAGTAGTACTCCAGTAGAGTCTAGAGTATTCTAGGGAGAGTTAGTATAGTAGTAGTGTCCTACTAGAGTCTAGATCATTCCAGTGTATGAGTGAAGATGTAAGGCTAAGTTGTGCTATATATATAAGAGGGTGTGGAGGTCCAAGGGACCAATGCCCATCCAGAATTTTTCTCTATCTTGCAGCAACAGTTTGTACGAAAGTCTGCAGTTGCACCTCCCTTGTTCTCCCACAACACACAGAAGACCTCACCTAGTTGTCTCCCTTCACCACCACAACTTAGTGCTGCTCTAGCCCCTTCACATCTGCCTACATCACAACAGCTCCTACAGAGCCACAACCGCCTCACCATAAACATCATCGTGCACAAACTTTGCATCAAGCTAGCCACCTCTAATCCTTCTTGTGTTGGTTCCATCGTTGCCTCTCCAACCATGCGCCTTCTCACGCCGGCGCCTACAACAGTGGCACCACACGCCTTCCATCATCAGCTTGAGCATCGCCATTGCCTCTTCATCAACTCTGGTTCCTACAGAACCACGGCTGCTTCACCTCAACAACAGCTCCTACAGGGCCACAGCCGCCTCATCTCACCGGTCAGCTATCCACAGTTCCACACTCTCCTGACCTCCACATGAGTTCCACCTTGCCAACGTAGTCACAACCTTAACCTCTACCTCCTCTCCATCAACCCTACGGCCATCTTGCCTCAACTATCTTTGCCTCGGTCACCACAGCCTCTACTTCTCTCTTAGATCCATTCCATTCTCGTCTCTTCTCTTCTCCCAACAGCAAGTTATGTTCCCTTTGCTCCTCACAGCCGACCCAAATCAGCTCTAGTAGCTGCTCCCTCATGGACTCCTCTTTTCTCTGTTGCAACACAGCCGCAACACCTTCCTCCTGAAACCGAATCTTGCCCAACATGTACTAACTACTACACTAACTTACATCTTCACTCATACACTGGAATGTCCTACTAGAGTCTAGATCATTCCAATGTATGAGTGAAGATGTAAGGCTAAGTTGTGCTATATATAAGAGGGTGTGGAGGTCCAAGGGACCAATGCCCATCCAGAATTTTTCCCTAAAGCCAACAGTAATCAAGGTTGGGTCAAATATCACACCGGTTAATGTTATGTAGCTTTCTTGTAGGCCTCAACACCCTAGACATTCAGTGTAGCGTGTACTAACTATGCTGCAAGGACAAAACATACCCCACTTATCCTTATTGCATGTTCTTGAGGGGGCATGTCCAACCCTGACAACACGCTATTCACAATAATACTCAACATGGATATTATAATTGAATTTTTCTAAGCAATGTATAGAGTGGAGAATTGTTTGCTCCTTCTAGAACTAATTTAGCTTAGGTACCAAACTTTAAGTTCTGCTAGTCGGGTGTTCCTAACCTCCCCGCTAGGATTGGCCCAATCCAGGCCATGGGCGTACCGATTAGACTTGTGATACCTCATTTGAGGTTCTAGCTTGAGCACTTGGATGTTTACAACAACTGAAAGTAGGACACCATTTTATCCATGTTTGAACCAAACCAATACATTTCATAAATTTATGTCCGGATCACGCACAATAAGTAATTATTATTACATAGAATAGAATTTTATTGTCGAACGCTAGTGGCTGGTTCAATATATTGAATTAATTGTGGTTGTCGGCCCAGAACTGAGCTTGGAGCCAGTCCACGGTCTTCTTTTCCACCTGAAACGCTTTGGCGAGTACGTCATTAGAGATCATAGGCTTTGATCCAAATACAGCGTTGGCAATGGTAATTGCGCCTGGGTTCTGGTTGCTAAGTGCAGCAATTGCGACTGCTGGCTTGTAGGGATTGGGGTTAAACTAGAAGTGGATGAGTCCTTGCGGGAAGACAAACACATCACCCTTATTGAGCACCTTGGAGAAGAGCTTGTTGTCACTGTTGGACGTGACGAAGCCGACGTAGAGTGTACCCTCAAGCACGGTGAGGATCTCAGTTGCACGAGGGTGTGTGTGTGTGGTGGGTTCTCGCCTAGGGGTGCATAGTCGATGCGTGCTACGGAGATGCCAAGCGTGTTGAGGCCAGGAAGTTTCATGACATCGATCAAAGTCACGTTGGAGCCGACCTTGCTCACCTTTGTGTCCCTCGGCATGTCGAGTTTGGCTGCCAGGAAGAAATCCTCGGCTGTCATAACCTTTGGGTCCTTACATATGAATCCATTTACTAGCACTGCATCAAGAGAAATAACATGCGATTGATATTGCTGACAGAATTAGGGATTCAAATATGAACTGGTGCGATAATTAATTAACTCCATACCACGTGAGCTATTGTCTACGACGCAGAAGTCTTGAAGAGGGCTAGGATCGGAGGCTATACAGACAAGTGCCAGAATAGCAGTGAAGAGAAGGAATCATGAGGAGTAGGATGCCATTTTTTTGTTCTAGAAATCAATGTTGGATTCTCTTAGCTTTGTGTGCTTAGTATATTTGAGGTGCAGGTGCTGGCTGATTCTCTTGTTGGGTCCGCAACATAGAAAACAAAATTTTTCCTACAGTGTGAACTACACGCAAAGATCTATCTACTGGGTACAAAGCAACGGGTGAACATACATCCAACGAGAACTTACCCTCGTAGACAACGAGCTTTGTTAACGAGTAGGAACTCGTGGTTGATGTAGTCGTACACTTGCCGATCTCAAGATCGTGAGGAAGTCCGGCCTTAACTCAAGCGCATCCGCACTTTTCGCTTTGCGTTCAAGCCACGGACAACCTACACCTCCTCGCTCCAGCGATCCCATGAGCAACAACTCCTTCGACGAAATGCCACCGGAACATATATCTCGCTAATCCGAGACCATGGGGAATAATTCTAGAGGGAGAGAGATCCTTCACAAGGAGGTGTGAGGATGAAGGAGGAATGGGTGGCCTTTTATAGGAGGAGGTGCCCCTCTCTCCATGGTGGCGGCGCATGGGGGTGACCCTCACCTCCCCATTCATGTGGTGGTAACCTCCACATTAAAATGCCTCTTCACATTCCCTTTAAAGTCTCCACTTTAAATGCATTAAATTTTTCCAAATTTAATGCTCTCTCATTAATAAAACTCTTTTTATTAAATTTATTCAGAATTTTGTTAATTACTTTAATTAACAAACATTCACATATATTGCTTGCAATATTTCAATATCACATGCGAACCACCTTCAATTTCACGAAACAATTTCCGGTTTCTATTGAAACAATTAAATGCGCTTTGCAATTCTTTAAATCTGAAACATATGTGCTCCAAAATGGTGTCCGGTAACTCTTAAGTGTGCCACTAGGTTCGCGAATAATGCAGACATGATCGAGACCCTTCTCCGATCAATAATTAGCAGCGGGACCTGGAGATCCGTACTGACTCCTACACATTCAACGATGACTCCACGTGATCGTGAGAACCTTTAACGCTTGTAACTAAATCCTTTGTCTCTCGATATATTACATGTCCGAGATTCGATCATCGGTATCTCCATACCTAGTTTGATCTCGTTACCGACATGCACTCTTTTCGTTCCGTGATATAACATTCTAGTGATCACATCACTTGCTTGCAAGCTATCCTAATGTGATATCACCGAGAGGGCCAGTATATCTATCCGTCATCCGGATTGACAAATTCCACTCTTGATCCATGAGCCTCAACATAACACCTTCGTAATCTTGAACCCATCTTTATAGTCACCCTGTTACGGTGTGGCGTTGATGTTATCAAGATACTCTTTGATTGTTAGCAATTAACATGATCTCATGGTCTAAGGATAAAGATTACTTCGTATGATGTTATAGCAATATAGACATAATGACTTGATCGTAATGGTATACTTGGATGAATGTTCATCACATCATTCCACCAATGGTGTGACCTTGTTATTAACAACATCCAATGTCCATGATCGAAACCTTGATCATCCTGTTAATCAACAAGCTAGTCTATAAGAGAGGCATGACTAGGAACCCTTTTGTTTATTAAACACACATGTCTTGATGTTTAGGATCAATACATTTCTAGCATGTAAATAAACATCTATCATGTATAAGGAATATATAATAACAACTTTATTATTGCCTCTCGGGGCATATTTCCTTGATCTCCACTTGCACTAGAGACAATAATCTAGTTCACATAGTGATAAATCTAACACCCATGGAGTTACGGTGTTGATCATGTTTTGCCCTAGGAGAACTTTAGTCAGCAGGATCTGCTACATTTAGGTCGTGTGTACTTTACAAATCTTTATATCTCCATCCTTGACATGCTTTCGCGGATGGAGTGAAACCGGCTTAATATGTTTGGAATTCTTGTGAGACCTTGGTTCCTTCGTTGGCTATGGCTCCATTGTTGTCACAATAGATCACCATCGGGTCCAACGCCTGGGAACCACACCCGGTTCGTAATGAACTCTTTCATCCAAGCGCCTCTGCGGTTACAAGCGGCAACATATTCCGCCTCCGTTGTTGATCCAGCCACCATAGGTTGTTTGGAACTCCTCCAACTAACTTCTGCTGCTCGTTCAAGAGAAATACATATCCGGATTGAGACCTAGAGTCATCGGATCGATTATCAACTAACATCGACATAACACTTACCGACTATCTCTTCTTCACCTCCGTATATGAAACATATCCTTAGTTCTTCTCAAGTACTTGAGGATGTTCTTTACCGCTATCCGGTGTTCGAACTGGATCAGATTGGTACCTACTAGTCAAACTAATAGCATGTGCCACATCCGGTCTTGTACATAGCATGGCATACATAATAGAGCCTATGGCGAGGCATAGGGATCTTATCCATCATCTCTCTTTCTTCCGTGGCGGACTTTGAGTCTTACTCAATGTCTTGCCTTGCAACATAGGTAAGAACCCTTCTTACTTTCATCCATATTAAACTTTTTAATATCTTATCAAGGTATGTACTGCGATAGCCCAATTAGGCGCCTTGATCTATCTCTATAGATTTTAATGCCTAATATATATGGCCTTCACCAAGGTCTTTCATCGAAAATTTCTTTGTTTAGATAACTTTTAACACTTTAAAAGATCTATATCATTTCAATCAATAATCGTCATCCACATATAATATCAGAAATGCCACATTGCTCCCTCACTTTCTTGTAAATACAAGCCTCTCCATAAGTTTGGACAAATCCAAACTCTTTGATCACCTCATCAAAGCGGAGATTCCAACTTCATGATGCTTGCTTCAGTCCATAGATGGATCGCTGAAGTTTGCACACCTTATTAGCATCCTTAGGATCGACAAAACCCTTAGGTTGTATCATATACAACTCTTCTTCAATCTTACCATTGAGGAACGCAGTTTTGACATCCATCTGCCATATTTCATAATCGAAATATGCAACAATTACTAACATAATCCTAACCGATTTAAGCATCGCTACGGGAGAGAATGTCTCATCGTAGTCAACTCCTTGAATTTGTCGAAACCCCTTTGCGACAAGTCGAGCCTTATAGATGGTCACATTACCATCAACATCAGTTTTCCTTTTGAAAATCCATTTATTCTCAACGGCCTTTCGGTCGTGAGGTAAGTCCACCAAGTTCCAAACTTGGTTCTCGCACATGGATTCCATCTCGGATTTCATGGCTTCTAGCCATTTGTTGGAATCCGAGCTCATCATCGCTTCTTCAAACGTCGCAGGGTCATCCATTTCATCAACCATGAAATTCACAGCAGGATTGCCGTACAGTTCGAGAGCGCACGTGTCCTGCTTGACTGCGAGGTTCGAGTGTCCTCTTCGGAGTTTCATGGTTATTATCATTAGCTCTCTCTTCATCGGTGAAGTCGACTCCAAACAACTTCCGGTTGCGCCACTCGCCATTCCATGAAGAGAAGGTTCAATAACCTCTTGAGTTCTACCTTGACTACTCACACCTTCGCGAGAAACTCCTTCTCAAGAAAGGATCCATTCTAGACAACAAAAACCTTGCCCTCGGATCTGTGATAGAAGGTATACCCAATTGTTTCCTTAGGGTATCCTATGAAGACGCATTTTTCCGCTTTGGGTTCGAGTTTATCCGGTTGAAGTTTCTTCACATAAACATCGCATCCCCAAACCTTGAGAAATGACAGCTTAGGTTTGTTTCCAAACCATAATTCATACGGTGTCGTTTCAACGGATTTAGATGGTGCCCGATTTAAAGTGAATACATTGTTTCGATGCATAACCCTAAAATGACAGAGGTAAGTCGATCGGAGACATCATAGATCGAACCATATACAATAAGGTGCGATTCTGACGTTCACACACCATTACGTTGTGGTGTTCCTAAAGCGTGAGTTGTGAAACTATTCCACTCTCTTTCATGTGTGTGCTAAACTCGTAACTTAGATACTCTCCTCCACGGTCAGACCGTAGAAACTTGATCTTTCTATTACGACGATTTTCTACTTCATTCTGAAATTCCTTGAACTTTTCAAAAGTTTCAGACTTGTGTTTCATCAAATAGATATACCCATATCTACTCAAATCATCCGTGAAAGTAACAAAATAATGATATCCACCTCGCGCCGACACACTCATTGGTCCACACACATCAGTATGTATGATTTCCAATAGATCTGTCGCCCGTTCCATTGAACCGGAAAACAATGTTCTAGTCATCTTACCCATAAGGCATGGCTCACATGTATCAAATGATTCAAAATCAAGTGATTCCAAAAGTCCATCAGAATGGAGTTTCTTCATGCGTTTAACGCCAATATGACCTAGACTGCAGTGCCACATATATGTAGACATATCATCATCAATTTAATCTTTTTAGCATTAACATTATGAATGTGCGTAATATTACTATCGAGATCCAATAGAAATAAACCATTCAACATAGGTGCATGACCATAAAAGATATCATTCTTATAAATCGAACAACCATTGTTCTCAGATTTAAAGGAATGACCACTTTGCATCAAACACGATCCAGATACAATGTTCATGCTCGGTCAGCACCAAATAACAATTATTTAGGTTTATAACTAATCCCGATGGCAAATGGAGAGGTAGCGTCCCGACGGCGATCACATCAACTCTTGATCCATTGCCGACCCGCATCCTGACCTCATCCCTTGCTAGTTGTCGCTTGTTCCGTAGCCCCTGAACCGAGTTACATATATTAGCAACCGATCCGGTATCAAATACCCAGGTGCTACTGCGAGTACTAGTCAAGTACACATCAATAACATGTATATCACATATACCTTTGTTTGCCTTGCTGGACTTCTTGTCCGCCAAATACTTGGGGCAGTTGCGCTTCCAATGGCTAGTTCCCTTACAATAGTAGCACTCGGTGTCAGACTTAGGGCCAGCCCGGGGTTTCTTTTCAGGCGTGGCAACAGACTTGCCACCCTTCTTTCCCTTGTGCTTGCCTTTCTTGTCCTTCTTGAAACCGGTGGTCCTATTGATCATCAACACTTGATGTTCTTTCCTAATCTCCATACGTAGTCTTAAGCATTGTGAAGCTGGAAGAGACTTCTTCATGCCCTGCATATTATAGTTCATCACGAAGCTCTTGTAGCTAGGTGGCAGAGATTGGAGAACACGATGTATGCCTAAGTCAATGGGAATCGTTATTCCCAAGGACACAAGCTTATCGGCGTATCCAAACATTTTGAGTACGTGCTCACTAACGGAGCTGTTTTCCTCCATCATGCAGCTAAAGAACTTTTCTGTAGCATTATAACTCTCTATGGTAGCATGGGTATCGAAAATTATTTTCAATTCTCCCATGGTATCAAAGGCATTGCCATTTTCGAAATGCTTTCGAAGTTCTGGCTCTAGCCCATACAGTATGCCGCAATGAACTAAGTTGTGGTCCTCCT
The DNA here is from genome assembly GCA_023614405.1 of Avena insularis. Taxonomy (NCBI): domain Eukaryota; kingdom Viridiplantae; phylum Streptophyta; class Magnoliopsida; order Poales; family Poaceae; genus Avena; species Avena insularis. The sequence continues at coordinate 454,245,073 of CM042693.1, read as the reverse complement.
GACGAGTCACATAGACATTCTTTTCCTCGTCAGGGGCATCAAGAGCTGGTGGGGGGCCTAGCGGCGCATCTAGCACATATTGCTTTTGTGCAGCAGTGAGGAGAATTCTCAAATTCATAGCCCAGTTGGTGAAGTTGCTACCATTCGCAGCAAGTTTCTCTTTCTCCATGAACACATTGAAATTAAAAGCAGGTGGTGCCATCTACAACAGAATTTGTAAAGTTTATTTAGACTAAGTTTATGATAGATTGAGTTCAACTAATCCAAATTACTAATGAACTCCCACTCAAAAACGACATCCCTCGTGTCCTTTTGGTGATTACATGAACCAAATCCACTATACCAAGTCCGATCATCACGTGAGTTGATATAGCTTCAAAGGAGAGCATCTATATGGGCATCATATCAACCATATGACTCATGCTTAACCTTTCGGTCCGTGTTCCGAGGCCATGTCTGTACATGCTAGGCTCGCCAAGTAAGAACCTTAGTATTCGCGTGTGTAAAACTGTCTTACACCCGTTTCTATGAAAGCGTAGATTCGAGTACACCCGATCATCACGTGATGTCTCGAAACACGATCCATAGAACGGTGCATACTCAAGGAAGAACACATTTTTATCTTGATATCTAAAAGAGGGATCATCTTATAATGCTATCAAACGCGCCAAACTAGCAGTATAAGATGCTAACATCTAATGTGTAAAGTGAGATGATATGGTCCATGCATTTGATCTCTATCACTTGCATCATGGTATGATCTCTATCATTCCTTTGTGTGTAAGGCCAAGGTCTATGGAACTTACACGTTGAGTGTGTTGTAAGAGTATCCACCATATATCTACTTACAACAATAACATATCAATACACTAGCCCAGCAACGATCTAAACTAGACGCCTCTAATTTATCAATTGCAAGGTTTACGTGTCTTAGGGCTTTCGGAGATAGAACCGTTCTTACCTACGAACATGAACCACAACGAGGATAACTAAGTTATTAGCAACTCGTTGTAAATCAGATATTGACTATAATAGGAGAGACAGACACCCGCTAGCCACTTATGTAAAACAAGTTGCATGTCAGTCGTGGAACCGGTCTCATGTACGATGACATGTAAGGTTGGTCCGGGCCGCTTCATCCCACTATGCCACCAATATCCAAAATACATAGAAGATGCAATAACATGATCATCATCGCCCACATATCAACCATATGTGTACTACCCGTGCTAAGCACCTACGCATAGATCAGGCTCTGATACCACTGTTGGGTCCGCAACATAGAAAACAAAATTTTTCCTACGGTGTGAACTACACACCAAGATCTATCTACTAGGTACAAAGCAACGGGTGGACATACATCCAACGAGAACTTACCCTCGTAGACAACGAGCTTTGTTAACGAGTAGGAACTCGTGGTTGATGTAGTCGTACACTTGCCGATCTCAAGATCGTGAGGAAGTCCGAGCGCCGCAACTCAGCAGCGCATCACTTTTCACGTTCAAGCCACCAGACAACCTCCACCTCCTCGCTCCAGCGATCCAGCAGAAGCATCAACTCCTTTCAGACGAAATGCCACCGGAAACATGTATCTCGCTAATCCGAGACCATGGGGGAATAATTTTAGAGGGGGAGAAAGATCCTTCACAAGGAGGTGTGAGGATGAAGGAGGGAATGGGTGGCCTTTTATAGGAGGAGGGGGGGTGCCCCCTCTCTCCATAGGAGTATATCTATCCGTCATCTGGATTGACAAATTCCAGTCTTGATCCATGAGCCTCAACATAACACCTTCGTAGTACTGAACCCATCTTTAAGTCACCCTGTTACGGTGTGACGTTTGATGTTATCAAGATACTCTTTCGGTGTTAGCAATTAACATGATCTCATGGTCTAAGGATAAAGATTACTTCGTATGATGTTATAGCAATATAAACATAATGACTTGATCGTAATGCTATACTTCGGATGAATGTTCATCACATCATTCCACCAATGGTGTGACCTTGTTATTAACAACATCCAATGTCCATGATCAGGAAACCTTGATCATCCTATTAATCAACAAGCTAGTCTATAAGAGAGGCATGACTAGGAACCCTTTTTGTTTATTAAACACACATGTATTGATGTTTCCGAATCAATACATTTCTAGCATGTAAAATAAACATCTATCATGTATAAGAAATATATAATAACAACTTTATTATTGCCTCTCAGGGCATATTTCCTTCATCTCTATGTTGGGAGCAGGCATGGATATATATGGCCTGCTGCAGCGACTAGTTGTTGCTGACCAGTTCACAGTCGTGTCAATTAAAATCCAATGTAGATTGACATGGTATCTTTCTTTGCAGAGCAGCTAGCCAGTTTGTTGTAACTAACGTATCTTTGGAACGCGGTTAAACTGGCTGGCCGGTTCTCCTCATGCATGCATAGTACTAATTAATTGGACATCCAATTCAAGCCAGTGCATGTATAGGTCAATGTCAATGGCAACAGGCCAACAATGACATATTCAATGGCAAGAAATATTGATCTACTCGCTAGCTTCATCCATACATCATGCTTGACATTGACACAACCTTACACAAAATCACTTTGAAGTTGTTCGCCTTCACAGCCAAAGGCGTGTAGTCCATACGTCATGGAGTATCACATCAGAACAACACCTTTTATGACCAGGTCAGGTTATTTATCTTAGCTAGGACACATATTAAGGAAATGATACGGAAGAGCCTTCCTAAAGTTGACCAGTTCAAGGCTGTTTAGTCAGCGCACTTTACCTGCTCGAGTAAATTAACGACTTTCTGTATGGCCATACGTGTTTGTTGACTCTGTCATTTTCTGTTGCTATAAATACATAGCCGACGAATGTGAAAGCACACAACCATAAAATTGCAGCATTTGATTAATTTAGTCATATCTGTTTTGTTACCATGAAATGTTTACACAATGGGCGGTGGATTTATAGATTGCAGCAGAACACACAAAATCTGTTTTAATTTCTATTGAACAATGTGCTATTGTCATTTGGGGCAAGCAATACAACTTTTGCTGATATGATAACCAAGGAAGCTGCACAGAATCCAACAACTAAGGCTTAGATAATCCTTTTTTTACCAGATAGCTGTAGGGGAGGCTCGAAAAGTAATTTTTTATCAATATGAGGAGATGTAGAGGAGGCTATACAGGGCGGGGGGAGGGGTGTGTGGGGGGTGGGGGGGTGGGGGAGCTATACAAGAGATGTGAACCACGCTGAAAGGGCATTGGCAAGGGTATGAGAGATCCTTAGTGAGAGCAGAGAACATTATCTTTTGAGGCTAATAAGCCATGAAAGTAAGCTAGATAAGCCTTCATGTCTTAGGATTTCTTACCTTCCCTTATTTGCAAGTCAGAAGAGATCAGAACATGATCTGTTACTAGGTGCAGTCTTTATCGTTCCTGAAGGTCTCTAGTTAATTTCAAGTTGCAGCAGTGCTTATTCCATTGTATAGATTACCTGCAGTGGTAGCATTATTTATGCATGCTTGGAAGTTAGAATGTTTGCTCTGGGCCATATTTTTGGTTTCAGCACTGTTACCATTTGACATGCTGCTCCTTGCAGGCATGGACAAATGTGATATTGTTTGCTGAGAGTTACTTCAGATTGGTGTTGAACCAGACAAGCTGAGGTCTAAAGCCAACTTTTTTTTCTCAGTTCCTTTATCCTTAGTCAAAAGAAAATGAAAGAGAATTACCCATTTACCTATAGTTGGTGCCTTTCTTTGAATACAAATTATCTGAATCTGTGTATCATTTCAATGGTAAGTATCACCTTTCCATTCTTCCTTCTGTTCTCTGAATTTGCTCGTTATGTTTATTTTCCATGCATGTTTTGGTAGCAGTGTCTGCTATATGCAGTATTTCACACGTGCTTATTGACTGTGTTCCCATGCAAAAATAAAATAAAATAAACATACGTTCATTCTTGAATACGTAAAAATAATGTACTGTACTATTTTGAGTTACCTCGAGAACATGCTATTCACAATGATTTGCGGTCATGGAATGGGGAAAGATCCGTCGAAGAGTGATTTTTGGGAGGGATTCGGGGGACAAAATCGTTACTGTGACCGGAAATTTGGGAAGCGGCCACTCTAGTTCAACCGTGCGGGTAGACCGTGGAGGAGAATTGGGGGACACAGGTTGTGTGGGCGTCGGTGCTTCGGTCGGTTCGGTTAACCGAGGCTACGGACCAATATCACCGAATATATTTTGGTTTCAGAGAATCGATGACCGAGATTAGTACCGAATAAATCGGTTTCGGTCAATTCGGCTTCGGTTCAGGTTAACTTGGTTCGGTAGATCGGTCCTCGGGTTTTATGCCCACCCCTACCTGCTTGGATTGGCCAAATCCAAGCCAACGGCATGCCAGTTCTGACATGCAAGGTTCTGAACAAATTAGAGTCTTGTGATGGTACATCATTTGAGGTTCTAGGATGAGCACCTGTATCTTTACAACAAGAGAAAGTAGAACAATATATTATTCATGTTTGAATCAAACCAATACATTCCATAAATTTATGCGCTGCCAACACTGAACAACTAATTATTATTACATAGAATATAATTTTATTGTCAAACACTAGTGGCTAGTGCAACATTTATTTAGTTGTGGTTGTCAGCCCAGAACTGAGCTTGGAGCCAGTCTACGGTCTTCTTCTCCACCTGAAATGCCTTGGCGAGTACATCATCGGAGATCATAGGCTTTAATCCAAATACGGCGTTGGCAATAGTAATTGCCCCTGCGTTCTGGCTGCTCAGTGCAGCAATTGCGACTGCTGGTTTGTAGGGATTGGGATTGAACTGGAAGTGGATGAGTCCTTGCGGGAAGACAAACACATCACCCTTATTGAGCACCTTGGAGAATAGCTTGTTGTCATTGTTGGATGTGACGAAGCCGACATAGAGTGTACCCTCAAGCACGGTGAGGATCTTAGTTGCACGAGGGTGCGTGTGTGGTGGGTTCTCTCCTAGGGGTGCATAGTCGATGCGTGCTAGGGAGATGCCAAGCGTGTTGAGGCCAGGAAGTTTCATGACGTTGATCAAGGTCACGATGGAGCCGACCTTGCTCATCTTTGTGTCCCTCGGCATGTCGAGTTTGGCTGCCAGGAAGAAGTCCTCGGCTGTCACAACCTCTGGGTCCTTGCAGACGAATCCATTTACTAGCACTGGATCAAGAGAAATAACATGCAATTTATATTGCTGGCCGAATTAAGGATTCAAATATGAACTGATGTGATAATTAATTAACTCCATACCATATGAGCTATTGTCTGCGACACAGAAGTCTTGGAGAGGGCTAGGATCGGAGGCTACAGCCTACCATGAGACAAGTGCGAGAATAGCCATGAAGAGAAGGAAGCACGAGTAGTAGGAGGCCATTTTAGTTCGATAAATCGATGTTGGCTTCTCTCTTTGTGTGCTTAGTATGTTTGAGATGCTGACTGGCTCTGTGTTGGGAGCAGGCAGGGATATATATAGCCAGCCTGCAACGATTAATTGTTGCTGACCAGTTCACAGTTGTGCCAATTAAAATCCAACGTAGATTGACATGGTATCTTGCTTTCACTAGTAGAAAATAGGCCTTTGGTTCGGGCCATTAGTCCCGCCCCACGGCCGGGACTAATGGTTCGAACCAGACGGCCCGAGGAGGCCGAGGCACTATGTCCCGGTCCGTAAGGAACCATTAGTCCCGGTTTGAGATACAAACCGGGACAAATGGGTCTAGGCCGGCGCGCGTGCTCCTGGCAGAACCTTTAGTCCCGATTTGTATCTCAAACCGGGACTAATGGCCTGGCCCTATATATATGCACCCAACCCTCCACTCTCTCCTGTTTTTTTCCTATGTGAGAGGTGGGTATAACTTTATGCTAACTTTTTTTCTTCATATGCACTAGAGGTGTTCGGTGAAATGCCTATTAGAACGATGCCACTTGAGTTCACACAAAACAAAATATGATATGAGGTGCCAAAGCGACACTTAAGGTTTCTCCTCTTTGTTTTGAAGTGTCCTAAAATGTTAGCAACTATTTTCTCATTTTGACTGCGCGGTACTAATTTAAGCATCGTGATTGCGTTTGATATATATGCATGGTTGTATGATGCAGATGAGCCACCCATGGATGTCTGGTGACCGGCTACGCTTACAGAGAAGGCGTGCGTTCTTTTTGCCTTGTGGCCGAGGCGAACAAGCGGCTGGATGGTTTTATGTGTTGTCCATGTGTTGAATGTCGGAATGAGCAGGCTCACACTTTCTCAAGAGTCATTGAGCCACAGCGGTCGGTTTCATGTCCGGCTATAATGTTTGGACCAAGCACGGAGAAAGAGGGTTATGATGGAAGGCGGCGATGAAGAAGAACGTGATGACAACTACCGATCTATGTTCCCTGAATACGATGATATCGCGATTGAAGATAATGAAAAGAAGGGGTGAAGAAGCGGGAACCGGATGAGCCCGTTGATGATTTTGGTCGGGTCATTAGTGATGCAAAGCGAGACTGCGACCTGAAAAGGAGAGGTTGCGATTCGAGCGGATGTTGAGACCACAACACATTGCTGTATCCAACTTGTGAAGATGGCTAGAAGAAGCTGGGTAGCACACTGGAATTGTTGAAGTGGAAGGCAGAGACCGGTATGACTGACTCGAGATTTGAAAAGTTGCTGGTAATAATGAAGAAGCTGCTTTCAAGAAATAACCAATTGCCCTCTAAATGCGTCTGAAGCAAAAGAAACTTGCGCCCTCTAGGATTAGGCGTGCGGAAGATACATGCATGCCCTAATGACTGCATCCTCTACCGCGGTGAGAAGTACGAGAATATGGATAAATGCCCGGTATGCACTGCATTGCGGTATAAGATCAGAAAAGATGACCCTGATGATGTTGATGGCGAGCAAACTAGGAAGAGGGTTCCTGCCAAGGTGAGGTGGTATGCTCCTATAATACCACGGTTGAAACGTTTGTTCAGAAATAAAGAGCATACCAAGTTGTTGCGATGGCACATGGAAGACCGTAAGAAAGACGGGATGTTGAGGCACCCTGCTGATGGTCGGCAGTGGAGAAAAATCGAGAGAGACTTCCCGGACTTTCTTTGGTGGCGCAAGGAACTTATGGTTTGGTCTAAGTACCGATGGCATGAATCCTTTTGGGGAGCGAACTGCAGTCCTGACACTGGCCCGTGACTCTATGTATCTACAACCTTCCTCCTTGGTTGTGCATGAAGCGGAAGTTCATTATGATGCCAGTGCTCATCCAAGGCCCGAAGCAACCCGGCAACGACATTGATGTGTACCTAAGGCCATTAGTTGATGAACTTCTACAGTTGTGGGCCAAACCAGGTGTACGTGTGTGGGATGATGAGCACAAACAGCAGGAATTTGACCTACAAGCGTTGCTGTTCGTAACCATCAATGATTGGCCTGCTCTTAGTAACATTTCAGGACAGACGAACAAAGGATACAATGCATGCACGCACTGTTTAGATAAGACTGAAAGTATATATCTGGATAAATGTAGAAAGAATGTGTATCCGTACAATCGTCGTTTTCTTCCGATCATCCTTAAAGAAGAAAGGCAAGCATTTCAATGGCAAGGCAGAAACCCGAACGAAGCCTGTCCCCCGTAGTGGTGCTGATGTATTTGGTATGGTCAAGGATTTGGATGTAATCTTTGGAAAGGGTCCTGGAGGACAACCTGTTCCGAAAGACCCCATTACCGGACACGCACCCATGTGGAAGAAGAAATCTATTTTTTGGGAGCTACCCGATTGGAAAGTGCATGAGGTCCGCTCTGCAATCGACGTGATGCACCTGACGAAGAATCTTTGCGTGAATATTCTAGGCTTCCTGGGCTTGTATGGGAAGTCAAAAGATACCCCGACACGGAGGACCAGCAACATCATAAAGGACGAGACGGCAAGCATCTAGGGCAGTTTCAAGGGCTTGCTAGCTACGCTCTTACCAAAGAAGAGAAGGGAATCTTTTTTGAAGTCCTTTTCAGTATCAAGGTCCCGTCTGGATTCTCGTCGAATATAAAGGGAATAGTAAATATGAAAGAGAAAAAATTTCAAAACCTAAAGTCTCATGACTGCCATGTGCTTATAGCAATTGCTTCCGGTTGCATTGAGGGAATTCTACTAGAAAATGTTCGACTAGCCATTGTGAAGGTATGTGCATTCCTCAATGCAATTTCTCGAGAAAATCGATCGAGAAAGTCTATCGAGTTCTGATTGATGTGGTCCAATGTCTCCGCCAGCTTGAGTTGTTGTTCCGCCATCCTTCTTCAATATTATGATGCACCTCCTAGTTCACCTAGTCAAGAGATTAGAATTCTCGGTCTGTGTTTCTACACAATATGTTCCCCTTGAGAGGTTCATGGGAGTCTTAAAGAAATATGTTCATAACCGTGCTCGGCGGAAGGAAGCATCTCCAAGGGCTATGGAGCAGAGGAGGTCATTGAGTTTTGTGTTGACTTTCTTTCGACCTTAAGCGATTGGTGTTCTGAATCTCGGTATGAGGGAGGATATGGAAAAGGCACACTAGGAAGGAAATCAATGGTATGTAGGGACGGACATTCTTTCACTCAAGCACACTACACAGTTCTACACAATTCCACCATGGTGGCTCCGTATATCGAGAAACACAAGAATATTCTACGCTCCGAAAACCCGGGGAAGCCTAAAACCTTGAGTAAAGGGGAACACGAGAAGAATTTTGGCAATTGGTTGCAGACACATCTCATGAATAACACCACTGTTGGAGATGAGTTGTACTCGTTGGCCAGGTTACCATCTTCGACTATATGTACTTTCCAAGGGTACGAGATAAATGGGAATACATTTTACACGATCGCCCAAGATAAAAAGAGCACCAACCAAAACAGTGGTGTCCGCTTTGATGCAACAGATGACAATGGGCAGATTGACACATATTATGGGTACATAGAGGAGATATGGAAACTTGACTATGGACCTACTTTTAAGGTCCCTTTGTTTCGGTGCAAATGGGTCAAGCTGACAGGAGGCGGGGTACATGTAGACGAAAAGTACGACATGACAACAGTGGATCTCAACAATCTTGCGTTCATGGATGAACCATTCGTCCTAGCCAACGATGTGGCTCAGGTTTTCTATGTGAAGGACATGTCTACCAAACCGAGAAAAAGAAAAGATAAGCAAAGAGTAGAATCGATGAGCCAAAAGCGCCACATAGTTCTTTCGGGGAAAAGAAACATCGTGGGAGTGGATGACAGACGGACATGTCAAGATTACAATAAGTTTCATGAAATTCCGCCTTCAAAGTGAAAACCGGCCAAGCATCCTGTTACATGATGAAGATTCTCCATGGCTACGGTGCAGAAGAAAACCACAACACTAGATGTTGGTGATGTGTAATAATGTATTAAACCTTTTATTTGAGACATAAATCTATGTAATTAAACCTTTTATTTGAGACAGAAATCTATGTAATTAAACCTTTTATTTGAGACATAAATCTATGTAATGTATTAAACCTTTTATTTGAGACATAAAGGTCCTCTTTCATATAATACATCTTGCTCAATCAAACTAGGCGTTACGAGCATGGTGATCACACAAAGACAAGGAACCATCACAAGAGAAGGAACCACAAACACTAAGGATACATAGCACAACTGAAAATTAAGAAACATGCCTAATGGTTGGAGTGATTCAGTCATGCTCTGCCTTAGCCTGTACGCGCATACTGTAGTCGTCGTAGTCGCTGGCGCCGTCGTCATTGTCCGGGTTGCCGTAGTCGAAGCTTGAAGGTTGGAGCGCGTGGGCTGGATTTGAGGGTACCACAAAGAGGGGTTTACGGTCGTGTTGTAGGCCATGACACTGGAGAGTCCGATCACGCCACCACAGCCGACGGCCTCGTTGAAGTTCGAAGGAGGTGGGGTCGTCCTCCTCGTGCTGGCGGCGCCTCACGCCGATTGATGAAGAAGGCTTCCCAAGTCGGGAAATAGTCGGGATGCCAGTTGGGATTCCTCCGCTGCTCTGGCGTGAGCTCGAGGTAGTAGTGGTTCGTGATGGCCATCCGGCGCTCCACACCTAGAGGGACAGGAGGGACCGGCACGCCTACGGCGCTCAGCATCCAGCCAGTGGGGACGCGGTAGCCTAGTGGGAAGGGGTAGTTCGAGGCGCAAAGCGCCTCCGCCTCCCGGGTGGTTAGAGATACGATGGAAGCCATGGGAAGAGAATGATGAGTCCATATGTGATATGTAAATGGAGGCCAAGCGTACATATATATACTGAAAAAATGGCGGGAAGACATAGGTGGGAACCGGTGGAAAGCACGGGAACGCGGTGGCGTGGGAAACTTTCATCCCGGGTGGGGGCTCAAACCGGGACAAAAGATGGGGGGCCTTATCTGGGGGAGGCTTATCTGGGAGGGCCTTATCTGGGGGTGGCTAACTTTTAGTACCGGCTGGTGGGTGCAACCGGGACTAAAGGTGGTTTCTGTGTCATCTAACAAAACTGTCGGTGGGATAAGGACGCGTGGGTAACCTTTAGTACCGGGTGGGGGCTCAAACCAGGACTAAAGTTGTCGGTAGGATAAGGACGCGTGGGTGGACGCACTGCTCGATGAGATAAAGCATGTAGCGCACGACGCCCTGTCGGAGGAAGAAGACAAAGTAGAAGCGGCGCCGTGTCTATAAAAAGAGCATCGATACGCCATGGCAAGCAACTCAACAAGCCAACATGGATGGAGAGTTTCATCCCCATGGATGGAGGAAAGGGTTGGGAAATCTCCCGTGGCGGAACTTCTCGAAGATGACCTTGGTGCACACGCCCTATGGCATCTTCGGAAGTTCCGCCTCGGAAAATATATTCCTGCTAGCCCGTGAAAGACTCCATCTCCGCCTCCCTGGGGTTAGAGGTATGGTGGAAGCCATGGGATAGAGTGGAGAGAGGCGGCAGATATGAGTCTAGATGTGCTATGGCAACGACCAAGCCAACATGGATGGAGAGTTTCATCCCCATGGATGGAGGAAAGGGTTAGGAAATCTCCCGTGGCGGAACTTCTCGAAGATGCCCTTGGTGCACACGCCCTATGGCATCTCCGCCTCCCTGGGGTTAGAGGTATGGTGGAAGCCATGGGATAGAGTGGAGAGAGGCGGCAAATATGAATCTAAACCCTAAGTCAGAGGAGGGAACCCTAAACCCTAAAGTAAAAATCCTAAACCCTAAACTGAAAACCCTAAACCCTAAACCAAAAACCCTAAACCCTAAACCAAAAACCCTAAACCCTAAAGGGGCTACGATCCGGAAGAGAACGGGCGGGAAGAAATAAGGCGGGATAGACGATCCGGTCTAGGGTTTCGTCGGAGGAAGACCACCGGAGCATCGGAATTACATGAAAATGGCAAAATGGTTAATAGTTGGACTAGTTAGAATAACTATTTTATAAAACAGAAAATTGATTTGAATTACTTATTTAAAAATATGCAAAATATAATATTTAATGCATTTTTAAATTGAAAATGACAAAATGGTTATTAGTTTCACTAGTTAGAATAATTATTTTATAAAACAGAAAATAGATATGGATTAGTTATTCAAATTCAAGAACTTTTCATGTTGAATTTTTTCTCAAATTCATAAGTATGCAAAAACTGTAAAATTTAAATGTTTAAATAATATGCTAATTGAATTTTTTTTAAACAAGCGCGCACAAGGGTGATTTTTTTTGAAAAAGGGACCTTTAGTCCCGGTGCGTGCTACACACCGGGACTAAAGGTGTGGCGTTGGCGCACGCCTGTTGGGCTGGGCCGAAAACCCTTTAGTCCCGGTGGGTGGCACGCACCGGGACTAAAGTGGTGGACCTTTAGTCCCGGTCCGTATAACGCACCGGGACTAAAGTATCTCTTTAGTCCCGGTGCGTTATACGGACCGGGACTAAAGGTCCACCACTATACATTTGGCGCCCCACGCGCCCCTTCTTCTCCCCACGCAGAGCACCCCTCACGCACGAAGGACGACCTGAGACGCCGGTAGGCTGCCCGATTCTCCGGCCGCCACCACCCCAACTGCCGCCGCCACCGCCCCCAACCGCACCGCCACTCCAGCCAGCATTCTGCCAGAGTACCTCAGCGCCCTCGCCTCCCCGATCGGCGACTCTGTGTGCACAAGGCTACCCAGAGATGACAGCCAGGAAAGAGCAAACAGCAGCCTCAATGAGCCACTGGCGGCCTGGGCGACTGGCGAGGCCCGGCCATGACCATTTTGTTTTTTATATTTTTTGTATTACTAGTATTTCTAGTGTATTATTTTTGTAATAGATAGATAGAATTATTAGTAATAGAAAGATAGAATTATTACTTGTTTTTTTTGTATTTTTTGTATTACTAGTATTTCTAGTGTATTTTTTTAGTAATAGATAGATAGAATTATTACTTGTATTACTAGTATGTTTTTTGTAATAGATAGATAGAATTATTACTAGTATTTCTTGTATCTTTTTTATATTGTAATATTTATTACTAGTATATAAATATAGTATATATATATATATGTTTGTGTATATATATTTATTACTAGTAATAATATATATAGTAGTATATTATATAGTATGTAGTATTATAGTGTCGATTGAGACAGACAAGCATCAGTGTTAAATAAAGATAAGCTAAAGAAATAACTACCCTAAGTCTGGTAGTGCTCATGGGCCCCCGGACTTTGGGTTAGGGTGGTGGTGCTCGCGGGCCGCCCGGACTTAGGGTTAGGGTGGTAGTGCTCGCGGGCACCCGGACTTAGGGTTAATGTGGTAGTGCTCGCGGGCCCCCGGACTTAGGGTTAGGGTGGTGGTGCTCGCGGGCCGCCCGGACTTAGTGTTAGGGTGGTAGTGCTCGCGGGCACCCGGACTTAGGGTTAATGTGGTAGTGCTCGCGGGCCTCCGGACTTAGGGTTAATGTGGTAGTGCTCGCGGGCCCCCGGACTTAGGGTTAGGGTGGTAGTGCTCATGGCCTTGAGATAGGGGTTAGTGGTAGTGCTCATGGTACTTTGGAGATAGGGTTAGTGTGGTTGTGCTCGTGGGCCCCCGGACTTAGGGTTAGAGTGGTGGTTCTCGTGGGCCCCCGGAGATAGGGTTAGGGTGGTGGTGCCTGCGGGCCGCCCGGACTTAGGGTTAGGGTTAGGGCATCACTAGAATTTTGCTATTGTTTAGTATTATTGTAGCAAATTGCGTGTTCATATTATTGTTTAGTGTTATTTTATGCAGCAATATTGAATGGAAAATGTTATTCTGTGCATTTTGTAGAAAACTATGGATCCAATCCAGAGAGACCTAGCACAGGAAGAAATTCTAGGATATGATCAACGACACCCCCATGTTGATCCACAATCTCCGTCGATTTATCCGAACCCCTCCGGTGAGGAGAGGAGGTCGATCGAAATGATCAAGGAGAAGCCGGCTCCGGTGGTGGAGAGAAGCGACGACTCGGTGGTGGAGAAGCCGGCGACTCGGTGGTGGAGAAGCCGGCTCGGTGGTGGAGAAGCCGGCAGGTATATATATGAAGTCGGTGATCAGATATGCATTAACTGAGTTGTATATATATATAAATTGGAATGTTTCTTCTCTTAGGCCTCCACATCGAGCAAAAAATATTCCAAGCGAGGCCCGACCAAAAAGTTGGACGCATCTACGCGTTATACAATTACGCAGGTATCACCACGGGGTGAACCGGGGAACCCGAAAAGGCTAAAACTGTATTTAAACAACAATGCGGAGTTATGGTTAGGGATCGCATCCGATCACCATTCGAGTGGAATAAGACCAAAGGCGAAAGAGGGTGAGTATGTCTCCGAAGTGCAAAGAGGGTCTTTGGAATAACCTCATGACACATTTCACCCCGAATGTGAAGATGATGTCGACACAGCTGCATTGAGGAAGAAAAGTCAAGCGGTGGACTCTTACGAAGATGGCGAACTATTCAAGAAGCTGGAAGAAAGCATTATGGCAAAAGTATCGGAAAGACGAAGAAGGCTCCTAAATTTGAATGCTATCTAACGAAGCAGCAGACTAAGCGGGATGCATTTGTGAAGTACAAGGAGTCACAACCTGCTATGGAAATGTCGGAAAAAACAAGAAAAATGCGCGATGAAGAAATATCACCATCACAGGGCCGAGGGCTGTGGCTGCCATGCCAAAGTGGGATGCTAAAGAGAATGAGCTGTTTGCTAAAGGGATCACTCTAGAACCAATACGAAGAATGGGATCGAGGGCAAGGAATTGGTTCCTTGGGCATGGGAGTGAGTATGGCGAAATCTGAGACCTTATTTGCGATGTGGGATTAGGATACCCGGGATACATGGCGAAAGTGGTGAAGGAGATTAAAGCGGGGACAACAAAGTTCCGTCCGATAGAGAGAAAGACTTGCGACAAAGGTCCTCGGGAATGACGAGCGCGGAGGGCGTGTACGAGGCCTTGGCCCTAGTTATACGTGGGAGATGGGGTTTCCCAAAGACAGAGATACTTATAGGAGCGAGAGAGAGCAAAGAGGCGGCAGGAGGAGGAGGAGACAAGTTCACCGAGTTGATAGGAACACTTGAATGCATCGAACAGATTGACGAACTTGAGGGAGCGCTGCAAGATCCTGTACTCAATATTACCGCCGTCCCATCTCAGCGGAAAAGCAGCGTGGCTGAATCGGAGCTCCCTTCTAACGATGCACGTATGGTAGATGGCGGTCCCGGCTACCCCGTGGATGGAATCAAGGAGAGGCATCTTGTGAGCTCCATCAGAAGGTGAAGAACCTATCCATCAAGGTGGTGGTCGGATGTGCTTTACCTTGTCCACCTGGCGCACACTGGCATGGCCGTGAGATTCCAGCTGGCTATGCTAAAGTTGGTGTGGATGAAATCGCAATGGGGTGGGACTCAATGGAGCTTGACATCCCTGGACCTGAAGGTGAAAGGACACTCGGAGAAGTACTGGGTGGTATCATTCTATGGGACAAGAACAACATCAAGCTTCCAGGCTGGACGCCAAAGCCAACACCGCCTCCGAGTGGTCGCATGTCACCTTCACCTCCATCACCTCCAAGAAGCCCACCCCATGACTACGACCACCACAGCCCGAGTCCATCTCGATCTCCGCCGCAGCCTCCGATTAGTACTAAACGACGCAGGAGCCCAAAACGACAAATGTCGCCCCTCCCAAGAGTACCTCATAAGAATCTTTCTATCAGACCTTACGATCGTACTGACGAGGAAACCGACATGATCGTAAAGGCCGAATGTGTTCTTGGCTTCAAAAGAAGAAACCGAGCCCGCCCGGTATACACCGAGAAGCAAAAAGCGTATGCACTTTCTTTTCTGAACACAAAATCACAATATGACTTGCACCATAAGCCAGATGACTATCGACGCACACTTCAGAAGGAAGTGAAGAAGAGCAAATCAAGTAGAAGTGCAAGCGGGAGCAAATCATCAAGTCAAAGTGCAACCGGGAAAAGAAAGGACGTCCCCCAGCTCGGGGAACAAGCCAAAAAATCGACCCCACCCCTCAAGGTGGTATCCTATGACACTCCCCAGCAGGATATGGAAGAAGCTAAGAAGCTTGCGGCCGCTATGAATGTGACTGTTGAGGAATTGCTAGGTTCCCAGGACGACAAGTTACCCAAGGCTCAGGTAGTCCCTACATATGTCCCAGGGAAGCCTCTGGTCAGCTTTGAGTAGTTCCAACAACTGCCAAGACAAATGCGGAGTTTACATAAATGGTACTTGAAAGCCGTAAAGGAGGAGAGAATAATGATCGTGGCGAAAGTCCCACATGACTACTACTTCCGAGAAGAAGAGGTCCATGTTGAGTTTCCAAAACTCTTCCAGTTATACACTTTCGACGCCATCGACAAAAGTCTCATGAGTTGCTATTGTCTGTAAGTTGTTGAATTCATTGTCTCTATATAAGCTGTTCATTTTTTTCAGTTGTTCAGTTCATTGCATGTAATTATCCTAATTATATCATTTTGTACTCTATTATTATGCAGAATGAAGATCATGGAATGTAAAAGAAGGTCAATCTTCAGTGTTGGGTTCATTGACCCAGATAAAATACATTGTCAAATGCTAAAGAAAAAACCCGAGGAAACACAGGAAAACCTTCTAAGGTTTCTAACGGAGCAAAATTTCTGTGACCACATACTGTTTCCTTACAATTTTGCGTGAGTGTCTTACTCTATTGTACACATTCTCTTTTGCTTACTCGATGTTAAGTGTAATTGATGAGTTACTGATGTATATATAAACGTGTACAGTTTCCACTGGATTCTCGTGGACATTCAACTTGATAAGGGAAGAGTTGAAGTCATGGACCCATTAAAGAGACCCCTGAAACAGTTTAGTGACATGCAGGACATGCTCCAGAGGTAATTTTTGCGCTACAGCGGTCTCTTTCGTTGATTTCCTGAGATATCACGTAATAAATAACTCATTCATTTTCTTTACCGGGTAGGGTTTGGAACCAGTTCAAGAATGCGGTTACGGGTGACTTTACTGAGAAGCTGACGTTTAAGCCGGTCTCGGTAAGTAGTAGGCGCATCTCTTTACTTCTAGTTTCAATACAATTATGATGCATGATTATTATTTTGATTGAATTCTATTCTCGTAAAGTGCGCGAGGCAGGCACCGGAGACGAATCTATGTGGATTCTACGTTTGCGAGTTCATTCGCACGTTTACCAGTGAGCTGAATGATTATAGAGTCGATGTAAGCAATACATTCATAACATTATTTTTATTACCGTCACTTTTTGTTATCATGATTGATATTCATATTGATCTCCTTTTCTTATATAGTTCGAGAAAATGCGGGATCAACTACGCGTAGTAGCAATTGCTGAAGAACTGGCAGGATTCTTGATGAACGAGATGATAGATGATGCCGGAGAATTTAGTGTGAATATGCGCCGATGATCCCCGACCGTGTAATTGAATAGGCGGGCTCTAGTCCCGATAATTGTGATCTCCATGTGTAACTATCATGTATATATTTGTATGCTCGATCTTAAGAGAAGTTATCTTATGTATGCACGAACATGTACGGTATGTGGTAGCGTAGAAAACGATTTTGAAATGAAAAAAAGAATACAAATTAAATTCTCTGCCATGGCAGAGAAAGTGCCTAAAATGCTGCCGCGGCAGAGAACCATTTGTCCCGATTCGTAATACGAACCGGGACTAATGGGGGGGGGCACCCAGTGCCCGCAGAGACAGCCACGTGGATGCTCATTGGTCCCGGCTGGTAAGAGGGCCGGGACTAATGGGTGGACCTTTAGTCCCGCCTCTCTCCCGGTTATCAGGACCGGGACTAAAGCCCCTTACGGGCCGGGATTGGAGGCCCGTTTTCCACTAGTGTTTGCAGATCAGCTAGCCAATTTGTTGTAACTTCGTGTCTTCGGAACGCGGTTTAACTGGCTGGCCGGTTCTCCTCATGCATGCATATACTAATTAATTAGACATCCGATTCAAGCTAGTGCATGTGTAGGTCAATGTCGATTGCAACAGGCCAACAATGACATATTCAACGGCAAGAAATATTCATCAACTAGCTAGCTTCATCCGTACGTCATGCATGACATTGACACATCGTTACACAAAATCACTTTGAAGTTGTTCCCTTTCACAGCCAAAGGCGTGTAGTCCATACATCATGGAGTATCACATCAGAACAACGTTTTTTATGACCAGGTCAGGTTGTTTATCTTAGCTAGCACACATATTGAAGGAAATGATACAGAAGAACTTTCGAGAAGTTATCAGTTCAAGGTAACATGCATGTGGCTGCTTAGTCAGCACGCTCTACCTGCTCGAGTAAATTAACGACTATTTCTGTATGGCCATACGTGTTTGTTGACTCTGTCATTTTTTTGATGGGGAACGGCAGGAGCTCTGCCTTTGCATTATAGAGAAGGGGGGGACCCATTGTACAGATACAATCTCAGCCCTCATGGCTTCAGACAGAGGACAGAAAAACTCAGAAAAAAGACCTGCAATCAGAGAGGAAAATTTCAATGCACCTCACCCAGGCAAAGGTGGCCTCATCACTAGCGTAAGAAGCTCAACATCATTTTCTGTTGCTATAAATACATAGCCTTTGAATGTGAAAGCACAAACCATAAAATTCCAGCTTGTGATTAATTTAGTCATATCTGTTTTGTTACCATCAAATGGTTACACCATGGGTGGTAGATTTATAGATAGCAGCAGGACACACAAAATCTGTTTTAATTTCTATTGAACTATGTGCTATTGTCATATGGGGCAAGCAATATAGCTGTTGGTGTTATGATGACCAAGGAAGCTGCACAGAATCCAACAACTAAGGCTTGGATAATCCTTTTTTACCACATAACTGTAAGGGAGGCTCCAAAAGTAAAATTTTATGAATATGAGGAGATGCAGAGGAGGCTATACAGGGGGAGGGGAGCTGTACAGTAGAGGGGGCTTTAAACACATAGGCAAGAGAGGTGAACCATGCCAAAACGGCATTGCCAAGGGTATGAGAGATCCTTAGTGAGAGCAAACAACATTATCTTTTGAGGCTAATAATGCATGGAAGTAAGCTAGATAAGCCTTCATGTTGGATTTGTTACCTTCCCTTATTTGCAAGTCAGAAGAGTTCGGAACATGATCCGTTACTTCTCTCTCAAAAAAATGATCTGTTACTATGTGCGGTCTTTATCGTTCCTGACGGTCTATAGTTAATTTCACGTTGTAGCAGTGCTTACTCTATTGTATAGATTACTTGCAGACGGAGTATTATTTATGCATGCTTGGAAGTTAGAATGTTAGCTCCAGGCCATATTTTTGGTTTCTCAGCACAGTTACTTTTTTTTAACAGAGCATTGTTACCTTTTAACTTGGTGCTCCGTCTGGCAGGCATGGACAAATGTGATTTTGTTTGCTGAGAGTTACTTCAGATTGGTGTTGAACTAGACAAGCCGAGCTCTAAAGCCAGCTTTTTTTTTTCTCAGTTCCCTTGTCCTTAGTCAAAAGAAAATGAAAGAGTTACAAGTTAGCCATAGTTGGTGCCTTTCTTTGAATACAAATTGTATCATTTCAATGGTAAGTATCACCCTTCCATTCTTCCTTCCGTTCTCTGCATTTGCCTTGCTTCTTTGCTCGTTATGTTTACTTTCTGTGCATGTTTTTGGTAGCAGCGCTCCTATGCAAAAATAAAATAAAATAGAGATATGTTCATTCTTGAATACGTAAGAATTCACAATTATACTCAACAAGGATATTAAAATTGCATCTTTCTAGGCAATCTATATAGTGGAGAATTGTTAGGTCCTTCTAGAACTAATTTAGCTTAGGTACCGAACTCTAGTCAAGTGTTCCAGACCTCCCTGCTAGGATTTGCCGAATCCAGGCCAACGACATGACACTTCTGACACTCAAGGTGCATCATTTAAGGTTCTAGGACGAGCACCTGGTTCTTTACAACAAGATAAAGTAGAACAATATATTATTCATGTTTGAATCAAACCAATACATGCCATAAATTTTATGCACTGATCACACTGAACAACTAATTATTATTACATACATAGAATATAATTGTATTGTCAAACACTAGTGGCTAGTGAAACATTTATTTAGTTGTGGTTGTCAGCCCAGAACTGAGCTTGTAGCCAGTCTACGGTCTTCTTCTCCACCTGAAACGCCTTGGCGAGTACATCATCGGAGACCATAGGCTTTGATCCAAATACGGCGTTGGCAATGGTAATTGCCCCTGGGTTCTGGCTGCTCAATGCAGCAATTGCGACCGCTGGCTTGTAGGGGTTGGGGTTAAACTGGAAGTGGATGAGTCCTTGCGGGAAGACGAACACATCACCCTTGTTGAGCACCTTGGAGAAGAGCTTGTTGTCAGTGTTGGACGTGACAAAGCCAACATAGAGTGTACCCTCAAGCACTGTCAGGATCTCAGTTGCACGAGGGTGAGTGTGTGGTGGGTTCTCTCCTAGGGGTGCATAGTCGATACGTGCTAGGGAGATACCAAGAGTGTTGAGGCCAGGAAGCTTCATGACGTTGATCAAGGTCACGTTGGAGCCGACCTTGCTCATCTTTGTGTCCCTCGGCATGTCTAGTTTGGCTGCCAAGAAGAAGTCCTCGGCTGTCACAACCTCCGGGTCCTTGCAGACGAATCCATTGACTAGCACTGGATCAAGAGAAACAATATGAGATTGATACGGTTGACAAAATCGAAGGACAAATATGAACTGTTGCGAGAATTAATTAACTCCATACCACGTGAGCTATTGTCTGCGACACAGAAGTCTTGGAGAGGGCTAGGGTCGGAGGCTACAGCCTGCCATGAGACAAGTGCGAGAATAGCCGTGAAGAGAAGGAAACACGAGGAGAAGGAGGCCATTTTTCTGTTCGAGAAACCGACGATGGATTCTCTTAGCTTGGGTGTGTTTAGTATCTTTGCAGTGCTGGCTGATTCTCTATGTTGGGAGCAGGCAGGGATATATATAGCCCGCCTGCAGCGACTAATTGTTCCTGACCTAGTTCGCGATCGTGCCAATTAAAATCCACTGTAGATTGGCATGGTCTCTTGATTTGCTAAGCAGCTAGCCAATTTGTTGTAACTAACGTGTCTTCAGAACGAGGTTAAACTGGATGGCCGGTTCTCCTCGTGCATCCACACTTGCACAACACTAATTAATTAGCCATCAAATTCAAGCTTGTGCGTGTATAGGTCAATGTTGATGGCAACAGGCCAACAATGACACATTCAACGGCAAGAAATATTCATTAGCTAGCTAGCTTCATCCGTACATCATGCATGAAAACATTTACACAGCGTTACAAAACCACTTTTAAGTTTTTTTATTTTCACAGCTGAACAACACTTTTGTGACCAGGTCAGGTTATTTATCTTAGCTAGTACACATGTTGAAGGAAATTGTATGATGAAACTTACTAAAGTTGATCGATTCAAGGTACCATATACATGGCTAATTAGTCAGCGCACTCTACCTGCTCTACTAAATTACAGACCAATTCTATCTGGCCATACGTTTTTGTTGACCGTTTCACAAAGTCACCTACTTTTTCTGCTGCTATAAATACCTAGCACCCTTCACAAAGACAAAGCACAGAACCATACAGCAAAGCCACAAACACATAGACACCTTCAACAAAAACTCAAATGGCGTCCTCTTCTTATTTCCTTCTCGTCGCTCTTTTTGCCTTGGCCTCATGGCAGGCTATTGCTTCTGACCCGAGCCCTCTCCAGGACTTCTGTGTTGCCGACAACAGCTCACATGGTATGTAGTTTTCAAGACCTGATCAAAATCAAGTAGTACTCGACTACTTGTATACAAAGTTCGTGTGGTGTATTTAGCATGCATTTAATTTCAAATTTTGTTATCATTGTGACTCCGCTAATTATAATATGTCCTCCATTATGCAGTGCTTGTTAATGGGTTTGTCTGTAAAAACCCAATGGATGTGAAGGCTGAAGACTTCTTCTTGGCGGCCAAACTCGACATGCCGAGGGACACGAAAGTGAGCAAGGTTGGGTCCAATGTCACTTTGATCAATGTCATGCGGATTCCTGGCTTGAACACACTGGGCATCTCCTTGGCCCGCATCGACTATGCACCTTTAGGCGAGAACCCACCGCACACTCACCCACGTGCTACAGAGATCCTCACCGTGCTTGAAGGGACCCTTTACGTTGGCTTCGTGACATCCAACCCAGAAAACAAGTTCTTGTCGAAGGTGCTCAACAAGGGTGATGTGTTTGTATTCCCAGAAGGACTCATCCACTTCCAGTTCAACCCCAATCCCTACAAGCCGGCGGTAGCAATTGCCGCACTTAGCAGCCAGAACCCTGGGGCTATCACGATTGCCAACGCTGTGTTTGGGTCAAAACCAGCTATATCAGACGATGTTCTTGCCAAGGCATTCCAGGTGGAGAAGAAGACTATGGACTGGCTTCAAGCTCAGTTTTGGGCAGACAACCAGAATTAATTAATTATTGAGTCGGTTATATGCAAATAAGCATTATATTGTTGAATATTACATTTTCGTGTTATATTTCATTAGATTGACCCCATATATCATGTACGGATTGCTCGGATGAAAATATTGTACACCTACAATGAAATACTCTAAACATAGTAATTTATTGTTGTTAGTTGCATCTATCCATAGCTTGGTTGAGTGAATTTATTTCCTTTTAAATAATTCCACGCTATCCTGGATGACAAGCAAGCTGTAGTGGTTCCTCTACCACCCTCTCCAGGGCTATTTGTTGACGCGAGCTTGATGAGCCTGGGAGAGCTCTCCCTCACCCTATGTGCTCTTTACCTATCATCGTTTCTCTTCATGATGTTTTTCTAGTACGAAGGATTTAAACCATCCACAAGTCAATGTATGTAAGTACATGTGGTAGTCGTTTACATCAGGCTTACAAGAAATGATCTCGTGTGCAAAACTGACATCCTCAATTTTTAGCTATTTTTGTTGCCTCATTTTCCCCCCACCGACCATGATTAGGTGCGCAAAACTGACATCCTACACATGGCCTTACCTAGTTTCTTTTGATATATATATTTGTTATACCCTATTTGAATGCACCGAAATAGGCCTAGAATCTGGAAATTGGAATTGTGTAGACTATAATTTAGCGGTTTGCATGGGCTAGGAATTGACACACGGAAATGATAATGCGCGCCCCCAGCATGCGAAAAGGTACTCACTCGATCTGCACCTCCTTAGAATCAAACTATGGCTATACGCATGTAGGCAAGAGAGTTGAGCCATGCCTAAAGGGCATTGGCAAGGGTTTGAGAGATCCTTAGTGAGAGCAGAGAACGCTATTTTTTGAGGCTAATAAGCCATGAAAGTAAGCTAGATAAGCCTTCATGTCTTAGGATTTCTTACCTTCCCTTATTTGCAAGTTAGAAAAGATTAGAACATGATCTGTTACTATGTGCAGTCTTTATCGTTCCTGGCGGTCTATAGTCAATTTCACGTCGCAGCCATGGTTACTCTACTCCACTATTACCTTTTAACATGCTGCTCCGTCTAGAAGGCATGAAAAATGTGATTTGTTTGCTCAGAGTTACTTTAGATTAGTGTTGAACTAGACGAGCCGAGGTCTAAAGCTAGCTCTTTTTCTCTCAGTTCCCCTCTCCTTAGTCAAAAGACACTGAAAAAGAGTTACAAGTTAGCCATAGTTCGTGCCTTTCTTTGAATACAAATTATCTAAATCTGTGTATATTTCAATGGTAAGTATCACCCTTCCATTCTTCCTTCCGTTCTCTGCATTTGCCTTGCTTCTTTGCTCGTTATGTTTACTTTCTGTGCATGTTTTTGGTAGCAGCGCTCCTATGAAAAAATAAAATAAAATAGAGATATGTTCATTCTTGAATACGTAAGAATTCACAATTATACTCAACAAGGATATTAAAATTGCATCTTTCTAGGCAATCTATATATTGGAGAATTGTTAGGTCCTTCTAGAACTAATTTAGCTTAGGTACCGAACTCTAGTCAAGTGTTCCAGACCTCCCTGCTAGGATTTGCCGAATCCAGGCCAACGGCATGACACTTCTGACACTCAAGGTACATCATTTAAGGTTCTAGGACGAGCACCTGGTTCTTTACAACAAGATAAAGTAGAACAATATATTATTCATGTTTGAATCAAACCAATACATGCCATAAATTTTATGCCCTGATCACACTGAACAACTAATTATTATTACATACATAGAATATAATTGTATTGTCAAACACTAGTGGCTAGTGAAACATTTATTTAGTTGTGGTTGTCAGCCCAGAACTGAGCTTGTAGCCAGTCTACGGTCTTCTTCTCCACCTGAAACGCCTTGGCGAGTACATCATCGGAGATCATAGGCTTTGATCCAAATACGGCGTTGGCAATGGTAATTGCCCCTGGGTTCTGGCTGCTCAATGCAGCAATTGCGACCGCTGGCTTGTAGGGGTTGGGGTTAAACTGGAAGTGGATGAGTCCTTGCGGAAGACAACACATCACCTTGTTGAGCACCTTGGAGAAGAGCTTGTTGTCAGTGTTGGACGTGACAAAGCCAACATAGAGTGTACCCTCAAGCACTGTCAGGATCTCAGTTGCACGAGGGTGAGTGTGTGGTGGGTTCTCTCCTAGGGGTGCATAGTCGATACGTGCTAGGGAGATACCAAGAGTGTTGAGGCCAGGAAGCTTCATGACGTTGATCAAGGTCACGTTGGAGCCGACCTTGCTCATCTTTGTGTCCCTCGGCATGTCTAGTTTGGCTGCCAAGAAGAAGTCCTCGGCTGTCACAACCTCCGGGTCCTTGCAGACGAATCCATTGACTAGCACTGGATCAAGAGAAATAATATGAGATTGATACGGTTGACAAAATCGAAGGACAAATATGAACTGATGCGAGAATTAATTAACTCCATACCACGTGAGCTATTGTCTGCGACACAGAAGTCTTGGAGAGGGCTAGGGTCGGAGGCTACAGCCGGCCATGAGACAAGTGCGAGAATAGCCGTGAAGAGAAGGAAACACGAGGAGAAGGAGGCCATTTTTCTGTTCGAGAAACCGACGATGGATTCTCTTAGCTTGGGTGTGTTTACTATCTTTGCAGTGCTGGCTGATTCTCTATGTTGGGAGCAGGCAGGGATATATATAGCCCGCCTGCAGCGACTAATTGTTCCTGACCTAGTTCGCGATCGTGCCAATTAAAATCCACTGTAGATTGGCATGGTCTCTTGATTTGCTAAGCAGCTAGCCAATTTGTTGTAACTAACGTGTCTTCAGAACGAGGTTAAACTGGATGGCCGGTTCTCCTCGTGCATCCACACTTGCACAACACTAATTAATTAGCCATCAAATTCAAGCTTGTGCGTGTATAGGTCAATGTTGATGGCAACAGGCCAACAATGACACATTCAACGGCAAGAAATATTCATTATCTAGCTAGCTTCATCCGTACATCATGCATGAAAACATTTACACAGCGTTACACAAAACCACTTTTAAGTTTTTTTATTTTCACAGCTGAACAACACTTTTGTGACCAGGTCAGGTTATTTATCTTAGCTAGTACACATGTTGAAGGAAATTGTATGATGAAACTTACTAAAGTTGATCGATTCAAGGTACCATATACATGGCTAATTAGTCAGCGCACTTTACCTGCTCTACTAAATTACAGACCAATTCTATCTGGCCATACGTTTTTGTTGACCGTTTCACAAAGTCACCTACTTTTTCTGCTGCTATAAATACCTAGCACCCTTCACAAAGACAAAGCACAGAACCATACAGCAAAGCCACAAACACATAGACACCTTCAACAAAAACTCAAATGGCGTCCTCTTCTTATTCCTTCTCGTCGCTCTTTTTGCCTTGGCCTCATGGCAGGCTATTGCTTCTGACCCGAGCCCTCTCCAGGACTTCTGTGTTGCCGACAACAGCTCACATGGTATGTAGTTTTCAAGACCTGATCAAAATCAAGTAGTACTCGACTACTTGTATACAAAGTTCGTGTGGTGTATTTAGCATGCATTTAATTTCAAATTTTGTTATCATTGTGACTCCGCTAATTATAATATGTCCTCCATTATGCAGTGCTTGTTAATGGGTTTGTCTGTAAAAACCCAATGGATGTGAAGGCTGAAGACTTCTTCTTGGCGGCCAAACTCGACATGCCGAGGGACACGAAAGTGAGCAAGGTTGGGCCCAATGTCACTTTGATCAATGTCATGCGGATTCCTGGCTTGAACACACTGGGCATCTCCTTGGCCGCATCGACTATGCACCTTTAGGAGAACCCACCGCACACTCACCCACGTGCTACAGAGATCCTCACCGTGCTTGAAGGGACCCTTTACGTTGGCTTCGTGACATCCAACCCAGAAAACAAGTTCTTGTCGAAGGTGCTCAACAAGGGTGATGTGTTTGTATTCCCAGAAGGACTCATCCACTTGCAGTTCAACCCCAATCCCTACAAGCCGGCGGTAGCAATTGCCGCACTTAGCAGCCAGAACCCTGGGGCTATCACGATTGCCAACGCTGTGTTTGGGTCAAAACCAGCTATATCAGACGATGTTCTTGCCAAGGCATTCCAGGTGGAGAAGAAGACTGTGGACTGGCTTCAAGCTCAGTTTTGGGCAGACAACCAGAATTAATTAATTATTGAGTCGGTTATATGCAAATAAGCATTATATTGTTGAATATTACATTTTCGTGTTATATTTCATTAGATTGACCCCATATATCATGTACGGATTGCTCGGATGAAAATATTGTACACCTACAATGAAATACTCTAAACATAGTAATTTATTGTTGTTAGTTGCATCTATCCATAGCTTGGTTGAGTGAATTTATTTCCTTTTAAATTATTCCACGCTATCTTGGATGACAAGCAAGCTGTAGTGGTTCCTCTACCACCCTCTCCAGGGCTATTTGTTGAGGCGAGCTTGATGAGCCTGGGAGAGCTCTCCCTCACCCTATGTGCTCTTTACCTATCATCGTTTCTCTTCATGATGTTTTTCTAGTACGAAGGATTTAAACCATCCACAAGTCAATGTATGTAAGTACATGTGGTAGTCGTTTACATCAGGCTTACAAGAAAATGATCTCGTCTGCAAAACTGACATCCTCAATTTTTAGCTATTTTTGTTGCCTCATTTTCCCCCCACCAACCATGATTAGGTGCGCAAAACTGACATCCTACACATGACCTTACCTAGTTTCTTTTGATATATATTTGTTATACCCTATTTGAATGCACCGAAATAGGCCTAGAATCTGGAAATTGGAATTGTGTAGACTATAATTTAGCGGTTTGCATGGGCTAGGAATTGACACACGGAAATGATAATGCGCGCCCCCAGCATGCGAAAAGGTACTCACTCGATCTGCACCTCCTTGGAATCAAACTATGGCTATACGCATGTAGGCAAGAGAGTTGAGCCATGCCTAAAGGGCATTGGCAAGGGTTTGAGAGATCCTTAGTGAGAGCAGAGAACGCTATCTTTTGAGGCTAATAAGCCATGAAAGTAAGCTAGATAAGCCTTCATGTCTTAGGATTTCTTACCTTCCCTTATTTGCAAGTCAGAAAAGATTAGAACATGATCTGTTACTATGTGCAGTCTTTATCGTTCCTGGTGGTCTATAGTCAATTTCATGTCACAGCCATGGTTACTCTACTCCACTATTACCTTTTAACATGCTGCTCCGTCTGGAAGGCATGAAAAATGTGATTTGTTTGCTCAGAGTTACTTTAGATTGGTGTTGAACTAGACGAGCCGAGGTCTAAAGCTAGCTCTTTTTCTCTCAGTTCCCCTCTCCTTAGTCAAAAGACACTGAAAAAGAGTTACAAGTTAGCCATAGTTGGTGCCTTTCTTTGAATACAAATTATCTGAATCTGTGTATATTTCAATGGTAAGTATCACTTCCGTTCTCTGCATTTGCCTTGCTTCTTTGCTCGTTATGTTTACTTTCTGTGCATGTTTTTGGTAGCAGCGCTCCTATGCAAAAATAAAATAAAATAGAGATATGTTCATTCTTGAATACGTAAGAATTCACAATTATACTCAACAAGGATATTAAAATTGCATCTTTCTAGGCAATCTATATAGTGGAGAATTGTTAGGTCCTTCTAGAACTAATTTAGCTTAGGTACCGAACTCTAGTCAAGTGTTCCAGACCTCCCTGCTAGGATTTGCCGAATCCAGGCCAACGGCATGACACTTCTGACACTCAAGGTACATCATTTAAGGTTCTAGGACGAGCACCTGGTTCTTTACAACAAGATAAAGTAGAACAATATATTATTCATGTTTGAATCAAACCAATACATGCCATAAATTTTATGCACTGATCACACTGAACAACTAATTATTATTACAAACATATAATAGAATTGTATTGTCAAACACTAGTGGCCAGTGAAACATTTATTTAGTTGTGGTTGTCAGCCCAGAACTGAGCTTGGAGCCAGTCTACTGTCTTCTTCTCCACATGAAACGCCTCAAGCAGTACATCATCGGAGATCATAGGCTTTGATCCAAATACGGCGTTGGCAATGGTAATTGCCCCTGGGTTCTGGCTGCTCAATGCAGCAATTGCGACCGCTGGCTTGTAGGGGTTGGGGTTAAACTGGAAGTGGATGAGTCCTTGCGGGAAGACGAACACATCACCCTTGTTGAGCACCTTGGAGAAGAGCTTGTTGTCAGTGTTGGACGTGACAAAGCCAACATAGAGTGTACCCTCAAGCACTGTCAGGATCTCAGTTGCACGAGGGTGAGTGTGTGGTGGGTTCTCTCCTAGGGGTGCATAGTCGATACGTGCTAGGGAGATACCAAGAGTGTTGAGGCCAGGAAGCTTCATGACGTTGATCAAGGTCACGTTGGAGCCGACCTTGCTCATCTTTGTGTCCCTCGGCATGTCTACTTTGGCTGCCAAGAAGAAGTCCTCGGCTGTCACAACCTCCGGTCCTGCGCATTTAATCCATTGACTAGCACTGGATCAAGAGAAACAATATGAGATTGATACGGTTGACAAAATCGAAGGACAAATATGAACTGTTGCGAGAATTAATTAACTCCATACCACGTGAGCTATTGTCTGCGACACAGAAGTCTTGGAGAGGGCTAGGGTCGGAGGCTACAGCCTGCCATGAGACAAGTGCGAGAATAGCCGTGAAGAGAAGGAAACACGAGGAGAAGGAGGCCATTTTTCTGTTTGAGAAACCGACGATGGATTCTCTTAGCTTGGGTGTGTTTAGTATCTTTGCAGTGCTGGCTGATTCTCTATGTTGGGAGCAGGCAGGGATATATATAGCCCGCCTGCAGCGACTAATTGTTCCTGACCTAGTTCACGATCGTGCCAATTAAAATCCACTGTAGATTGGCATGGTCTCTTGATTTGCTAAGCAGCTAGCCAATTTGTTGTAACTAACGTGTCTTCAGAACGAGGTTAAACTGGATGGCCGGTTCTCCTCGTGCATCCACACTTGCACAACACTAATTAATTAGCCATCAAATTCAAGCTTGTGCGTGTATAGGTCAATGTTGATGGCAACAGGCCAACAATGACACATTCAACGGCAAGAAATATTCATTAGCTAGCTAGCTTCATCCGTACATCATGCATGAAAACATTTACACAGCGTTACACAAAACCACTTTTAAGTTTTTTTATTTTCACAGCTGAACAACACTTTTGTGACCAGGTCAGGTTATTTATCTTAGCTAGTACACATGTTGAAGGAAATTGTATGATGAAACTTACTAAAGTTGATCGATTCAAGGTACCATATACATGGCTAATTAGTCAGCGCACTCTACTTGCTCTACTAAATTACAGACCAATTCTATCTGGCCATACGTTTTTGTTGACCGTTTCACAAAGTCACCTACTTTTTCTGCTGCTATAAATACCTAGCACCCTTCACAAAGACAAAGCACAGAACCATACAGCAAAGCCACAAACACATAGACACCTTCAACAAAAACTCAAATGGCGTCCTCTTCTTATTCCTTCTCGTCGCTCTTTTTGCCTTGGCCTCATGGCAGGCTGTTGCTTCTGATCCGAGCCCTCTCCAGGACTTCTGTGTTGCCGACAACAGCTCACATGGTATGTAGTTTTCAAGACCTGATCAAAATCAAGTAGTACTCGACTACTTGTATACAAAGTTCGTGTGGTGTATTTAGCATGCATTTAATTTCAAATTTTGTTATCATTGTGACTCCGCTAATTATAATATGTCCTCCATTATGCAGTGCTTGTTAATGGGTTTGTCTGTAAAAACCCAATGGATGTGAAGGCTGAAGACTTCTTCTTGGCGGCCAAACTCGACATGCCGAGGGACACGAAAGTGAGCAAGGTTGGGTCCAATGTCACTTTGATCAATGTCATGCGGATTCCTGGCTTGAACACACTGGGCATCTCCTTGGCCCGCATCGACTATGCACCTTTAGGCGAGAACCCACCGCACACTCACCCACGTGCTACAGAGATCCTCACCGTGCTTGAAGGGACCCTTTACGTTGGCTTCGTGACATCCAACCCAGAAAACAAGTTCTTGTCGAAGGTGCTCAACAAGGGTGATGTGTTTGTATTCCCAGAAGGTCTCATCCACTTCCAGTTCAACCCCAATCCATACAAGCCGGCGGTAGCAATTGCCGCACTTAGCAGCCAGAACCCTGGGGCTATCACGATTGCCAACGCTGTGTTTGGGTCAAAACCAGCTATATCAGACGATGTTCTTGCCATGGCATTCCAGGTGGAGAAGAAGACTGTGGACTGGCTTCAAGCTCAGTTTTGGGCAGACAACCATAATTAATTAATTATTGAGTCGGTTATATGCAAATAAGCATTATATTGTTGAATATTACATTTTCGTGTTATATTTCATTAGATTGACCCCATATATCATGTACGGATTGCTCGGATGAAAATATTGTACACCTACAATGAAATACTCTAAACATAGTAATTTATTGTTGTTAGTTGCATCTATCCATAGCTTGGTTGAGTGAATTTATTTCCTTTTAAATTATTCCACGCTATCTTGGATGACAAGCAAGCTGTAGTGGTTCCTCTACCACCCTCTCCAGGGCTATTTGTTGACGCGAGCTTGATGAGCCTGGGAGAGCTCTCCCTCACCCTATGTGCTCTTTACCTATCATCGTTTCTCTTCATGATGTTTTTCTAGTACGAAGGATTTAAACCATCCACAAGTCAATGTATGTAAGTACATGTGGTAGTCGTTTACATCAGGCTTACAAGAAAATGATCTCGTGCAAAACTGACATCCTCAATTTTAGCTATTTTGTTGCCTCATTTTCCCCACCGACCATGATTAGGTGCAAAACTGACATCCTACATGACCTTACCTAGTTTCTTTTGATATATATTTGTTATACCCTATTTGAATGCACCGAAATAGTCCTAGAATCTGGAAATTGGAATTGTGTAGACTATAATTTAGCGGTTTGCATGGGCTAGGAATTGACACACGGAAATGATAATGCGCGCCCCCAGCATGCGAAAACGTACTCACTCGATCTGCACCTCCTTGGAATCAAACTATGGCTATACGCATGTAGGCAAGAGAGTTGAGCCATGCCTAAAGGGCATTGGCAAGGGTTTGAGAGATCCTTAGTAAGAGCAGAGAACGCTATCTTTTGAGGCTAATAAGCCATGAAAGTAAGCTAGATAAGCCTTCATGTCTTAGGATTTCTTACCTTCCCTTATTTGCAAGTCAGAAAAGATTAGAACATGATCTGTTACTATGTGCAGTCTTTATCGTTCCTGGCGGTCTATAGTCAATTTCACGTCGCAGCCATGGTTACTCTACTCCACTATTACCTTTTAACATGCTGCTCCGTCTGGAAGGCATGAAAAATGTGATTTGTTTGCTCAGAGTTACTTTAGATTGGTGTTGAACTAGACGAGCCGAGGTCTAAAGCTAGCTCTTTTTCTCTCAGTTCCCCTCTCCTTAGTCAAAAGACACTGAAAAAGAGTTACAAGTTAGCCATAGTTGGTGCCTTTCTTTGAATACAAATTATCTGAATCTGTGTATATTTCAATGGTAAGTATCACCCTTCCATTCTTCCTTCCGTTCTCTACATTTGCCTTGCTTCTTTGCTCGTTATGTTTACTTTCTATGCATGTTTTTGGTAGCAGCGCTCCCATGCAAAAATAAAATAAAATAGAGATATGTTCATTCTTGAATACGTAAGAATTCACAATTATACTCAACAAGGATATTAAAATTGCATCTTTCTAGGCAATCTATATAGTGGAGAATTGTTAGGTCCTTCTAGAACTAATTTAGCTTAGGTACCGAACTCTAGTCAAGTGTTCCAGACCTCCCTGCTAGGATTTGCCGAATCCAGGCCAACGGCATGACACTTCTGACACTCAAGGTACATCATTTAAGGTTCTAGGACGAGCACCTGGTTCTTTACAACAAGATAAAGTAGAACAATATATTATTCATGTTTGAATCAAACCAATACATGCCATAAATTTTATGCACTGATCACACTGAACAACTAATTATTATTACATACATAGAATAGAATTGTATTGTCAAACACTAGTGGCCAGTGAAACATTTATTTAGTTGTGGTTGTCAGCCCAGAACTGAGCTTGGAGCCAGTCTACTGTCTTCTTCTCCACATGAAACGCCCTGGCGAGTACATCATCGGAGATCATAGGCTTTGATCCAAATACGGCGTTGGCAATGGTAATTGCCCCTGGGTTCTGGCTGCTCAATGCAGCAATTGCGACCGCTGGCTTGTAGGGGTTGGGGTTAAACTGGAAGTGGATGAGTCCTTGCGGGAAGACGAACTAATCACCCTTGTTGAGCACCTTGGAGAAGAGCTTGTTGTCAGTGTTGGACGTGACAAAGCCAACATAGAGTGTACCCTCAAGCACTGTCAGGATCTCAGTTGCACGAGGGTGAGTGTGTGGTGGGTTCTCTCCTAGGGGTGCATAGTCGATACGTGCTAGGGAGATACCAAGAGTGTTGAGGCCAGCAAGCTTCATGACGTTGATCAAGGTCACGTTGGAGCCGACCTTGCTCATCTTTGTGTCCCTCGGCATGTCGAGTTTGGCTGCCAGGAAGAAGTCCTCGGCTGTCACAACCTCCGGGTCCTTGCAGACGAATCCATTGACTAGCACTGGATCAAGAGAAATAATATGAGATTGATACGGTTGACAAAATTGAAGGACAAATATGAACTGATGCGAGAATTAATTAACTCCATACCACGTGAGCTATGTTCTGCGACACAGAAGTCTTGGAGAGGGCTAGGTTCGGAGGCTACAGCCTTCCATGAGACAAGTGCGAGAATAGCCGTGAAGAGAAGGAAACACGAGGAGAAGGAGGCCATTTTTCTGTTCGAGAAACCGACGATGGATTCTCTTAGCTTGGGTGTGTTTAGTATCTTTGCAGTGCTGGCTGATTCTCTATGTTGGGAGCAGGCAGGGATATATATAGCCCGCCTGCAGCGACTAATTGTTCCTGACCTAGTTCGCGATCGTGCCAATTAAAATCCACTGTAGATTGGCATGGTCTCTTGATTTGCTAAGCAGCTAGCCAATTTGTTGTAACTAACGTGTCTTCAGAACGAGGTTAAACTGGATGGCCGGTTCTCCTCGTGCATCCACACTTGCACAACACTAATTAATTAGCCATCAAATTCAAGCTTGTGCGTGTATAGGTCAATGTTGATGGCAACAGGCCAACAATGACACATTCAACGGCAAGAAATATTCATTAGCTAGCTAGCTTCATCCGTACATCATGCATGAAAACATTTACACAGCGTTACACAAAAACACTTTTAAGTTTTTTTATTTTCACAGCTGAACAACACTTTTGTGACCAGGTCAGGTTATTTATCTTAGCTAGTACACATGTTGAAGGAAATTGTATGATGAAACTTACTAAAGTTGATCGATTCAAGGTACCATATACATGGCTAATTAGTCAGCGCACTCTACCTGCTCTACTAAATTACAGACCAATTCTATCTGGCCATACGTTTTTGTTGACCGTTTCACAAAGTCACCTACTTTTTCTGCTACTATAAATACCTAGCACCCTTCACAAAGACAAAGCACAGAACCATACAGCAAAGCCACAAACGCACAGACACCTTCAACAAAAACTCAAATGGCGTCCTCTTCTTATTTCCTTCTCGTCGCTCTTTTTGCCTTGGCCTCATGGCAGGCTATTGCTTCTGATCCGAGCCCTCTCCAGGACTTCTGTGTTGCCGACAACAGCTCACATGGTATGTAGTTTTCAAGACCTGATCAAAATCAAGTAGTACTCGACTACTTGTATACAAAGTTCGTGTGGTGTATTTAGCATGCATTTAATTTCAAATTTTGTTATCATTGTGACTCCGCTAATTATAATATGTCCTCCATTATGCAGTGCTTGTTAATGGGTTTGTCTGTAAAAACCCAATGGATGTGAAGGCTGAAGACTTCTTCTTGGCGGCCAAACTCGACATGCCGAGGGACACGAAAGTGAGCAAGGTTGGGTCCAATGTCACTTTGATCAATGTCATGCGGATTCCTGGCTTGAACACACTGGGCATCTCCTTGGCCCGCATCGACTATGCACCTTTAGGCGAGAACCCACCGCACACTCACCCACGTGCTACAGAGATCCTCACCGTGCTTGAAGGGACCCTTTACGTTGGCTTCGTGACATCCAACCCAGAAAACAAGTTCTTGTCGAAGGTGCTCAACAAGGGTGATGTGTTTGTATTCCCAGAAGGACTCATCCACTTCCAGTTCAACCCCAATCCCTACAAGCCGGCGGTAGCAATTGCCGCACTTAGCAGCCAGAACCCTGGGGCTATCACGATTGCCAACGCTGTGTTTGGGTCAAAACCAGCTATATCAGACGATGTTCTTGCCAAGGCATTCCAGGTGGAGAAGAAGACTGTGGACTGGCTTCAAGCTCAGTTTTGGGCA
This sequence comes from Avena insularis, assembly GCA_023614405.1. NCBI lineage: Eukaryota > Viridiplantae > Streptophyta > Magnoliopsida > Poales > Poaceae > Avena > Avena insularis. The sequence goes on along the minus strand of CM042693.1, from coordinate 454,210,532 downwards.
GACAACCAGAATTAATTAATTATTGAGTCGGTTATATGCAAATAAGCATTATATTGTTGAATATTACATTTTCGTGTTATATTTCATTAGATTGACCCCATATATCATGTACGGATTGCTCGGATGAAAATATTGTACACCTACAATGAAATACTCTAAACATAGTAATTTATTGTTGTTAGTTGCATCTATCCATAGCTTGGTTGAGTGAATTTATTTCCTTTTAAATTATTCCACGCTATCTTGGATGACAAGCAAGCTGTAGTGGTTCCTCTACCACCCTCTCCAGGGCTATTTGTTGACACGAGCTTGATGAGCCTGGGAGAGCTCTCCCTCACCCTATGTGCTCTTTACCTATCATCGTTTCTCTTCATGATGTTTTTCTAGTACGAAGGATTTAAACCATCCACAAGTCAATGTATGTAAGTACATGTGGTAGTCGTTTACATCAGGCTTACAAGAAAATGATCTCGTGTGCAAAACTGACATCCTCAATTTTTAGCTATTTTTGTTGCCTCATTTTCCCCCCACCGACCATGATTAGGTGCGCAAAACTGACATCCTACACATGACCTTACCTAGTTTCTTTTGATATATATTTGTTATACCCTATTTGAATGTACCGAAATAGGCCTAGAATCTGGAAATTGGAATTGTGTAGACTATAATTTAGCGGTTTGCATGGGCTAGGAATTGACACACGGAAATGATAATGCGCTTCAGCATGCGAAAAGGTACTCACTCGATCTGCACCTCCTTGGAATCAAACTATGGCTATACGCGTGTAGGCAAGAGAGTTGAGCCATGCCTAAAGGGCATTGGCAAGGGTTTGAGAGATCCTTAGTGAGAGCAGCTATGTTTTGAGGCTAATAAGCCATGAAAGTAAGCTAGATAAGCCTTCATGTCTTAGGATTTCTTACCTTCCCTTATTTGCAAGTCAGAAAAGATTAGAACATGATCTGTTACTATGTGCAGTCTTTATCGTTCCTGGCGGTCTATAGTCAATTTCACGTCGCAGCCATGGTTACTCTACTCCACTATTACCTTTTAACATGCTGCTCCGTCTGGAAGGCATGAAAAATGTGATTTGTTTGCTCAGAGTTACTTTAGATTGGTGTTGAACTAGGCAGGAGGTCTAAAGCTAGCTCTTTTTCTCTCAGTTCCCCTCTCCTTAGTCAAAAGACACTGAAAAAGAGTTACAAGTTAGCCATAGTTGGTGCCTTTCTTTGAATACAAATTATCTGAATCTGTGTATATTTCAATGGTAAGTATCACCCTTCCATTCTTCCTTCCGTTCTCTACATTTGCCTTGCTTCTTTGCTCGTTATGTTTACTTTCTATGCATGTTTTGGTAGCAGCTCCCATGCAAAAATAAAATAAAATAGAGATATGTTCATTCTTGAATACGTAAGAATTCACAATTATACTCAACAAGGATATTAAAATTGCATCTTTCTAGGCAATCTATATAGTGGAGAATTGTTAGGTCCTTCTAGAACTAATTTAGCTTAGGTACAGAACTCTAGTATAGTGTTCCAGACCTCCTGCTAGGATTTGCGAATCCAGGCCAACGGCATGACACTTGACACTCAAGGTACATCATTTAAGGTTCTAGGACGAGCACCTGGTTCTTTACAACAAGATAAAGTAGAACAATATATTATTCATGTTTGAATCAAACCAATACATGCCATAAATTTTATGCACTGATCACACTGAACAACTAATTATTATTACATACATAGAATAGAATTGTATTGTCAAACACTAGTGGCCAGTGAAACATTTATTTAGTTGTGGTTGTCAGCCCAGAACTGAGCTTGGAGCCAGTCTACTGTCTTCTTCTCCACATGAAACGCCCTGGCGAGTACATCATCGGAGATCATAGGCTTTGATCCAAATACGGCGTTGGCAATGGTAATTGCCCCTGGGTTCTGGCTGCTCAATGCAGCAATTGCGACCGCTGGCTTGTAGGGGTTGGGGTTAAACTGGAAGTGGATGAGTCCTTGCGGGAAGACGAACACATCACCCTTGTTGAGCACCTTGGAGAAGAGCTTGTTGTCAGTGTTGGACGTGACAAAGCCAACATAGAGTGTACCCTCAAACCGCTCAGGATCTCAGTTGCACGAGGGTGAGTGTGTGGTGGGTTCTCTCCTAGGGGTGCATAGTCGATACGTGCTAGGGAGATACCAAGAGTGTTGAGGCCAGGAAGCTTCATGACGTTGATCAAGGTCACGTTGGAGCCGACTTTGCTCATCTTTGTGTCCCTCGGCATGTCTAGTTTGGCTGCCAAGAAGAAGTCCTCGGCTGTCACAACCTCCGGGTCCTTGCAGACGAATCCATTGACTAGCACTGGATCAAGAGAAACAATATGAGATTGATACGGTTGACAAAATCGAAGGACAAATATGAACTGTTGCGAGAATTAATTAACTCCATACCACGTGAGCTATTGTCTGCGACACAGAAGTCTTGGAGAGGGCTAGGGTCGGAGGCTACAGCCTGCCATGAGACAAGTGCGAGAATAGCCGTGAAGAGAAGGAAACACGAGGAGAAGGAGGCCATTTTTCTGTTCGAGAAACCGACGATGGATTCTCTTAGCTTGGGTGTGTTTAGTATCTTTGCAGTGCTGGCTGATTCTCTATGTTGGGAGCAGGCAGGGATATATATAGCCCGCCTGCAGCGACTAATTGTTCCTGACCTAGTTCGCGATCGTGCCAATTAAAATCCACTGTAGATTGGCATGGTCTCTTGATTTGCTAAGCAGCTAGCCAATTTGTTGTAACTAACGTGTCTTCAGAACGAGGTTAAACTGGATGGCCGGTTCTCCTCGTGCATCCACACTTGCACAACACTAATTAATTAGCCATCAAATTCAAGCTTGTGCGTGTATAGGTCAATGTTGATGGCAACAGGCCAACAATGACACATTCAACGGCAAGAAATATTCATTAGCTAGCTAGCTTCATCCGTACATCATGCATGAAAACATTTACACAGCGTTACACAAAAACACTTTTAAGTTTTTTTATTTTCACAGCTGAACAACACTTTTGTGACCAGGTCAGGTTATTTATCTTAGCTAGTACACATGTTGAAGGAAATTGTATGATGAAACTTACTAAAGTTGATCGATTCAAGGTACCATATACATGGCTAATTAGTCAGCGCACTCTACCTGCTCTACTAAATTACAGACCAATTCTATCTGGCCATACGTTTTTGTTGACCGTTTCACAAAGTCACCTACTTTTTCTGCTGCTATAAATACCTAGCACCCTTCACAAAGACAAAGCACAGAACCATACAGCAAAGCCACAAACACACAGACACCTTCAACAAAAACTCAAATGGCGTCCTCTTCTTATTTCCTTCTCGTCGCTCTTTTTGCCTTGGCCTCATGGCAGGCTATTGCTTCTGATCCGAGCCCTCTCCAGGACTTCTGTGTTGCCGACAACAGCTCACATGGTATGTAGTTTTCAAGACCTGATCAAAATCAAGTATTGTACTCGACTACTTGTATACAAAGTTCGTGTGGTGTATTTAGCATGCATTTAATTTCAAATTTTGTTATCATTGTGACTCCGCTAATTATAATATGTCCTCCATTATGCAGTGCTTGTTAATGGGTTTGTCTGTAAAAACCCAATGGATGTGAAGGCTGAAGACTTCTTCTTGGCGGCCAAACTCGACATGCCGAGGGACACGAAAGTGAGCAAGGTTGGGTCCAATGTCACTTTGATCAATGTCATGCGGATTCCTGGCTTGAACACACTGGGCATCTCCTTGGCCCGCATCGACTATGCACCTTTAGGCGAGAACCCACCGCACACTCACCCACGTGCTACAGAGATCCTCACCGTGCTTGAAGGGACCCTTTACGTTGGCTTCGTGACATCCAACCCAGAAAACAAGTTCTTGTCGAAGGTGCTCAACAAGGGTGATGTGTTTGTATTCCCAGAAGGACTCATCCACTTCCAGTTCAACCCCAATCCCTACAAGCCGGCGGTAGCAATTGCCGCACTTAGCAGCCAGAACCCTGGGGCTATCACGATTGCCAACGCTGTGTTTGGGTCAAAACCAGCTATATCAGACGATGTTCTTGCCAAGGCATTCCAGGTGGAGAAGAAGACTGTGGACTGGCTTCAAGCTCACTTTTGGGCAGACAACCAGAATTAATTAATTATTGAGTCGGTTATATGCAAATAAGCATTATATTGTTGAATATTACATTTTCGTGTTATATTTCATTAGATTGACCCCATATATCATGTACAGATTGCTCGGATGAAAATAATGTACACCTACAATGAAATACTCTAAACATAGTAATTTATTATTGTTAGTTGCATCTATCCATAGCTTGGTTGAGTGAATTTATTTCCTTCTAAATTATTCCACGCTATCTTGGATGACAAGCAAGCAGTAGTGGTTCCTCTACCACCCTCTCCAGGGCTATTTGTTGACGCGAGCTTGATGAGCCTGGGAGAGCTCTCCCTCACCCTATGTGCTCTTTACCTATCATCGTTTCTCTTCATGATGTTTTTCTAGTACGAAGGATTTAAACCATCCACAAGTCAATGTATGTAAGTACATGTGGTAGTCGTTTACATCAGGCTTACAAGAAAATGATCTCGTGTGCAAAACTGACATCCTCAATTTTTAGCTATTTTTGTTGCCTCATTTTCCCCCCACCGACCATGATTAGGTGCGCAAAACTGACATCCTACACATGACCTTACCTAGTTTCTTTTGATATATATTTGTTATACCCTATTTGAATGCACCGAAATAGGCCTAGAATCTGGAAATTGGAATTGTGTAGACTATAATTTAGCGGTTTGCATGGGCTAGGAATTGACACACGGAAATGATAATGCGCGCCCCCAGCATGCGAAAAGGTACTCACTCGATCTGCACCTCCTTGGAATCAAACTATGGCTATACGCGTGTAGGCAAGAGAGTTGAGCCATGCCTAAAGGGCATTGGCAAGGGTTTGAGAGATCCTTAGTGAGAGCAGAGAACGCTATCTTTTGAGGCTAATAAGCCATGAAAGTAAGCTAGATAAGCCTTCATGTCTTAGGATTTCTTACCTTCCCTTATTTGCAAGTCAGAAAAGATTAGAACATGATCTGTTACTATGTGCAGTCTTTATCGTTCCTGGCGGTCTATAGTCAATTTCACGTCGCAGCCATGGTTACTCTACTCCACTATTACCTTTTAACATGCTGCTCCGTCTGGAAGGCATGAAAAATGTGATTTGTTTGCTCAGAGTTACTTTAGATTGGTGTTGAAATAGACGAGCCGAGGTCTAAAGCTAGCTCTTTTTCTCTCAGTTCCCGTCTCCTTAGTCAAAAGACACTGAAAAAGAGTTACAAGTTAGCCATAGTTGGTGCCTTTCTTTGAATACAAATTATCTGAATCTGTGTATATTTCAATGGTAAGTATCACCCTTCCATTCTTCCTTCCGTTCTCTACATTTGCCTTGCTTCTTTGCTCGTTATGTTTACTTTCTATGCATGTTTTTGGTAGCAGCGCTCCCATGCAAAAATAAAATAAAACAGAGATATGTTCATTCTTGAATACGCAAGAATTCACAATTATACTCAACAAGGATATTAAAATTGCATCTTTCTAGGCAATCTATATGGTGGAGAATTGTTAGGTCCTTCTAGAACTAATTTAGCTTAGGTACCAAATTCTAGTCAAGTGTTCCAGACCTCCCTGCTAGGATTTGCCGAATCCAGGCCAACGGCATGACACTTCTGACACTCAAGGTACATCATTTAAGGTTCTAGGACAAGCACCTGGTTCTTTACAACAAGATAAAGTAGAACAATATATTATTCATGTTTGAATCAAACCAATACATGCCATAAATTTTATGCGCTGATCACACTGAACAACTAATTATTATTACATACATAGAATAGAATTGTATTGTCAAACACTAGTGGCTAGTGAAACATTTACTTAGTTGTGGTTGTCAGCCCAGAACTGAGCTTGGAGCCAGTCTACGGTCTTCTTCTCCACCTGAAACGCCTTGGCGAGTACATCACCGGAGATCATAGGCTTTGATCCAAATACGGCGTTGGCAATGGTAATTGCCCCTGGGTTCTGGCTGCTCAATGTAGCAATTGCGACTGCTGGCTTGTAGGGGTTGGGGTTAAACTGGAAGTGGATGAGTCCTTGCAGGAAGACGAACTAATCACCCTTGTTGAGCACCTTGGAGAAGAGCTTGTTGTCAGTGTTGGACGTGACAAAGCCAACATAGAGAGTACCCTCAAGCACTGTCAGGATCTGAGTTGCACGAGGGTGAGTGTGTGGTGGGTTCTCTCCTAGGGGTGCATAGTCGATACGTGCTAGGGAGATACCAAGAGTGTTGAGGCCAGCAAGCTTCATGACGTTGATCAAGGTCACGTTGGAGCCGACCTTGCTCATCTTTGTGTCCCTCGGCATGTCGAGTTTGGCTGCCAGGAAGAAGTCCTCGGCTGTCACAACCTCCGGGTCCTTGCAGGCGAATCCATTGACTAGCACTGGATCAAGAGAAATAATATGAGATTGATACGGTTGACAAAATTGAAGGACAAATATGAACTGATGCGAGAATTAATTAACTCCATACCACGTGAGCTATGTTCTGCGACACAGAAGTCTTGGAGAGGGCTAGGGTCGGAGGCTACAGCCTTCCATGAGACAAGTGCGAGAATAGCCGTGAACAGAAGGAAACACGAGGAGAAGGAGGCCATTTTTCTGTTCGAGAAACCGACAATGGATTCTCTTAGATTGGGTGTGTTTAGTATCTTTGCAGTGCTGGCTGATTCTCTATGTTGGGAGCAGGCAGGGATATATATAGCCCGCCTGCAGCGACTAATTATTCCTGAACCAGTTCGCGATCGTGCCAATTAAAATCCACGGTAGATTGACATGGTCTCTTGATTTGCTAAGAAGCTAGCCAATTTGTTGTAGTACTCGACAAAAACTCAAATGGTGTCCTCTTCTTATTTCCTTCTCGTCGCTCTTTTTGCCTTGGCCTCATGGCAGGCTATTGCTTCTGATCCGAGCCCTCTCCAGGACTTCTGTGTTGCCGACAACAACTCACGTGGTATGTAGTTTTCAAGACCTGATCAAAATCAAGTAGTACTCGACTACTTGTATACAAAGTTCGTGTGGTGTATTTAGCATGCATTTAATTTCAAATTTTGTTATCATTGTGACTCCGCTAATTCTAATATGTCCTCCATTATGCAGTGCTTGTTAATGGGTTTGTCTGTAAAAACCCAATTGATGTGAAGGCTGAAGACTTTTTCTTGGCGGCCAAACTCGACATGCCGAGGGACACGAAAGTGAGCAAGGTTGGGTCCAATGTCACTTTGATCAATGTCATGCGGATTCCTGGCTTGAACACACTGGGCATCTCCTTGGCCCGCATCGACTATGCACCTTTAGGCGAGAACCCACCGCACACTCACCCACGTGCTTGAAGGGACCCTTTACGTTGGCTTTGTGACATCCAACCCAGAAAACAAGTTCTTGTCGAAGGTGCTCAACAAGGGTGATGTGTTTGTATTCCCAGAAGGACTCATCCACTTCCAGTTCAACCCCAATCCCTACAAGCCGGCGGTAGCAATTGCCGCACTTAGCAGCCAGAACCCTGGGGCTATCACGATTATAGCGCTGTGTTTGGGTCAAAACCAGCTATATCAGACGATGTTCTTGCCAAGGCATTCCAGGTGGAGAAGAAGACTGTGGACTGGCTTCAAGCTCAATTTTGGGCAGACAACCAGAATTAATTAATTATTGTGTCGGTTATATGCAAATAAGCATTATATTGTTGAATATTACATTTTCGTGTTATATTTCATTAGCTTGACCCCATATATCATGTACGGATTGCTCGGATGAAAATATTTTACACCTACAATGAAATACTCTAAACATAGTAATTTATTGTTGTTAGTGGCATCTATCCATAGCTTGGTTGAGTGAATTTATTTCCTTTTAAATTATTCCACGCTATCTTGGACGACAAGCAAGCTATAGGTGTTCCTCTACCACCCTCTCCAGGGCTATTTGTTGATACGAGCTTGATGAGCCTGGGAGAGCTCTCCCTCATCCTATGTGCTCTTTACCTATCATCGTTTCTCTTCATGATGTTTTTCTAGTACGAAGGATTTAAACCATCCACAAGTCAATGTATATAAGTACATGTGGTATTCGTTTACATAAGGCTTACAAGAAAATGATCGCGTGTGGAAAACTGACATCCTCAATTTTTAGCTATTTTTGTTGCCTCATTTTCCACCCACCGACCATGATTAGGTGCGCAAAACTGACATCCCACACATGACCTTACCTAGTTTCTTTTGATATATATTTATTATACCCTATTTGAATGCACCGAAATAGGCCTAGAATCCGGAAATTGGAATTGTGTAGACTATAATTTAGCGGTTTGCATGGGCTAGGAATTGACACACGGAAATGATAATGCGCGCCCCCAGCATGCGAAAAGGTACTCACTCGATCTGCACCTCCCTGGAATCAAACTATGGCTATACGCATGTAGGCAAGAAAGTTGAGCCATGCCTAAAGGGCATTGGCAAGGGTTTGAGAGATCCTTAGTGAGAGCAGAGAACGTTATCTTTTGAGGCTAATAAGCCATGAAAGTAAGCTAGATAAGCCTTCATGTTGATGGGTTCGTAGCATGGAAAACAAAAAATTTCTACCGCAAGAACGAACAAAACCCAGATCTAATATTTTCAAAAGCCAAGATCTAATCTATTAGACATGAGCAACGAGATAGATCGGTACTAATCCTCGTAGAACCGAAAGCGTTACGAGATTTAGATCTCGTGGATGATGTAGTCGATCACTTGCCGATCTCAAGATCGTGTGGACGATCCTTCCGGCGCCGCGTTCCGGTAGCGCTTCCGCAGTCGGCACGTGCCGAGTCGAAGCAGACCTTCCTCTCCCCGTTCCAGCGAGCAGCGGAGGTAGTAGATCTTCTCCACGGAATCCCAGCAGCACGACGGCGTGGTGGTGGTGGTGGAGATGAGAATTCTGCAGGGCTTCGCCTATGCCTGTGCAGAAGAAAGGTGGAGGAGAGAGGCGGCTGAGATTGGTTGTTATAAGAGAAGGGGCAAGAGGGGGCGCCCCCTCCCTTCTATTTAAGGGAGGGAGGCGCGCCTGGGGAGGGGGAGTCCTAGTAGGACTCCCCTCCTTGGGCCGGCGGTGGGAAGGGGGGAGGAATCCTCCTCCCCCACGAATCCGTGTCTTCCCCCACTTGGACTCCCTTGATCCTTTCTTGGTTTTCAAGTAAACTCCAAGAAATCCTCTAGAACCTTCCAGAACATTCCGAAACCTTCTAGAATCTCCATACAAACACTCCGAAACATTTCCTAACTTAGAAAATGATTCCCAATATATGAATCTTATTCTCCGGACCATTCCGGATCTCCTCGTGATGTCCCGGATCCATTCCGAGACTCCGAACAACATTCGGTCTCCAACGCAAATTCCATATCTACTTAAAACAACTTCGAACCTTAAGTGTGTCACCCTACGGTTCGCGAATATGCAGACATGATGAAGACACCTCTCCGATCAATAACCATCAGCGAGATCTGGAGATCCATAATGGCTCCCACATACTCAACGATGATATCGTGATCGATTGAACCATTAACATACGAAACCAATTCCCTTTGTCTCGCGACATTCTACTTATCCGAGGTTTGATCATCAGTATCTTCATACCTAGTTCTTCCTCGTTACTGATAAGTACTCTTTACTCGTTCCATGTTATGTCATCCCCTGTGACCTAGTCACATGCTTGCAAGCTATCCAGATGACATTCCACCGAGAGGGCCCAGGGTATATCTATCCGTCATATGGATGGACAAATCCCAATCTTGGTCTATGCGCTTCAACACATACTTTCAGAATACCCAATGACACCTTTATAACTGCCCGATTCTGCGGCGTTTGATGTCATCAAAGTACCCATCCGGTGATGGTGATTAACATAACCTCATGGTCGAAGGATTAGGTTACTATGCATTTGAAAGCTAACAGCAATACGAACTTAATGACTTGATCTTATGCCACGCTTACTATGGGTGTGTGTCCATCATATCATTCTCCTAATGATATAACCTTGTTATTAATCACATCCAATGTCTATGATCAGGAAACCATGATCATCAATCAATCAACAAGCTACTTCAACAAGAGGCTTACTAGGGACTCTTTTATGTTTACAAAACACACAAGTATTAGTGTTTCCTAATAATAAAATTATAGCATGGGATGTAAACATTCATCATAAACACAAAGATATAATAATAACCACTTTTATTATTGCCTCTTGGGCATATCTCCAACAGTCTCCCACTTGCACTAGAGTCAATAATCTAGATTACTTGGTAATATACCGAACACCCATGGCGTTCTGGTGTTGGTCATGCTTTGCTCTAGGGAGAGGTTTAGTCAACGGATCTGCTACATTCAGATCAGTGTATACTTTGCAAATCTTTATGTCACCATCTTGGACATACTCGCGAATAGCATGGAACCGTAGCTTGATGTGCTTCAGCTTGCTATGTGACCTTGGCTGCTGTGCATTAGCTATGGCACCTGTGTTGTCACAGTAGATGGCCATCGGGTCCAACGCACTGGGAACCACGCCAAGTTCAGTAATGAACTCCTTCATCCATATGGCTTCTTGTGCAGCCTCCGAAGCAGCTATGTATTCCGATTCAGTTGAAGATTTCGCCACAACGCTCTGCTTGGCACTCCTCCAGCTCACTGCAGCACCATTCAAAATAAATACGTATCCAGACTGTGACTTCGAGTCATCTGGATCGGTGTTCCAACTAGCATCAGTGTAACCATTTACAACAAGATGTTCATCACCTCCATAATAAAGAACTATATCCTTAGTCCTATTCAGGTACTTTAGGATATTCTTGACCGCTGTCCAGTGCTCCATTCCAGGATCACTTTGATATCTGCTAGTCAAACTAACAGCATGTGCTATATCCGGTCTTGTACACAACATGGCATACATGATAGAACCTATGGCCGAGGCATAGGGAATTTTATTCATCTTTTCTCTATCTTCTGCCGTAGCCGAACTTTGAGTTTTACTCAAGGTCTTACCTGACAACATGGGCACGAACCCTTTCTTGCTCTCTTCCATTCTAAACTTCTTTAGAACTTTGTCTAAGTATGTACTTTGTGAAAGCGCTATTAGGCGTCTTGATCTATCTCTATAAATCTTGATGCCTAGAATATATGCCGCTTCGCCAAGATCCTTCATCGAAAAACTATTATTCAAATAGGTTTTGACGCTATTAAGAAGTTCTATGTCATTCCCAATCAACAATATGTCATCTACATGTAGTACTAGGAATGCTACAGAGCTCCCACTCACTTTCTTGTAAATACAAGCTTCTCCATAAGTTTGTATAAATCCAAAGTTTTTGATTACTTTATCAAAACGTTGATTCCAACTCCGGGATGCTTGCTTCAGTCCATAAATGGAGCTGAAGTTTGCATACCTTGTCAAGATCTTTAGGATCGACAAAACCCTTGGGTTGTACCATATACAACTCTTCCTCAATGTCACCATTAAGGAACGCCGTTTTGACATCCATCTGCCAAATTTCATAATCGAAATATGCAGCGATTGCTAACATAATCCTCACAGACTTTAGCTTCGCTACTGGTGAGAAAGTCTCATCGTAGTCAACTCCTTGAATTTGTCAGAACCCTTTCGCAACAAGTCGAGCTTTATAGACGGTAACATTACCATCAGCATCTGTTTTTCTTTTGAAAATCCATTTGTTCTCGACAGCCTTACGGCATCCGGTAAGTCCACCAAAGTCCATACTTGGTTTTCGTACATGGATCCCATTTCGGATTTCATGGCTTCTAGCCATTTGTAGGAATCTGGGCTCACCATAGCTTCTTCATACGTCGCAGGGTCATCAGTGTTGTCCACTAACATGATGTTCAAGGCAGAGTCATACCACTCAGGAGTGGTACGAACCCTTGTTGACCTGCGAGGTTCAGTAGTAACTTCGTTCGAAGTTTCATAATCATCATCATTAGCTTCCTCTCCAGTTGGTGCGGTGCGAAACATCTTCCGGTGCTGCGCTACTCTCAACTCTGAAAGAAGGTTCAATAACCTCGTCGAGTTCTACTTTCCTTCCAGTCACTTCTTTCGAGAGAAATTCCTTCTCCAGAAAGGATCCATTCTTAGCAACGAAAACTTTGCCTTCGGATCTATGATAGAAAGTATACCCTATTGTTTCTTTAGGGTATCCTATGAAGACGCATTTCTCCGCTTTGGGTTCAAGTTTATTAGGCTGTAACTTCTTTACATATGCTTCGCAACCCCAAACTTTAAGGAACGACAACTTAGGTTTCTTTCCAAACCACAATTCGTACGATGTCGTTTCAACAGATTTAGATGGTGCCCTATTTAAAGTGAATGCGGCTGTCTCTAATGCATAGCCCCAAAATGATAACGGTAAATCTGTAAGAGACATCATAGACCAAACCATATCTAAGAGAGTTCGATTACGACGTTCGGACACACCATTACACTGTGGTGTTCCCGGCGGTGTCAACTGTGAAAGTATTCCACATTTCTTTAAATGCATGCCAAACTCATAACTCAGATATTCACCTCCGCGGTCAGAACGCAGAAACTTAATCTTCTTGTTACGATGATTTTCCACTTCACTTTGAAATTCCTTAAACTTCTCGAAAGTTTCGGATTTATGTTTCATAAAGTAGACATACCCATATCTACTCAAGTCATCCGTGAAAGTGAGAACATAACGATATCCACCACGCGATGCTACACTCATTGGACCGCACACATCGGCATGTATTATTTCCAATAAGTCTGTAGCTCGCTCCATTATACCAGAAAATGGAGTCTTAGTCATTTTTCCCATTAGACATGCTTCGCATCTTTCAAGTGATTCAAAATCAAGTGTTTCAAGAAGTCCATCAGAATGGAGTTTCTTCATACGCTTCACTCCAATGTGACCAAGACGACAGTGCCACATGTATGTAAAATTATCATTCAATTTTATTCGTTTAGCATCTATGTTGTGAACATGTGTATCACTACTATCGAGATTCAATAAGAATAAACCATTCATCTCAGGTGCATAACCATAAAAGATATTACTCATATAAATCAAACAACCTTTATTCTCAGACTTAAAAAGTAACCGTCTACAATAAACAAGATCCAGATATAATGTTCATGCTTAACGCAGGCACCAAATAACAATTATTTAAATTTAAAACTAATCCCGATGGTAGATGCAGAGGGAGCGTGCCGACGGCGATCACATCAACCTTGGAGCCATTTCCAACGCGCATCGTCACCTCGTCTCTCGCCAGTCTTCGTTTATTCCGTAGCTCCTGTTTCGAGTTACAAATATGAGCAACCGAACCAGTATCAAATACCCGAGCACTACGATTACTAGTAAGATACACATCTATAACATGTATATCGAATATACCTTTCTTCTTGATGTTGCCGTTCTTGAGATCCGCCGGTATTTGGGGCGATTCGCTTCCAAAGGACCAGCACCCTTGCGAGAAGCACTTTCGATTTCAGGTTTAGGACCAGCCTTGGGCTTCTTAGCAGGTGCGGCAGCTTTCTTGCCGTCCTTCTTGAAGTTGCCCTTGTTCTTAGGCTTGCCCCGTTTCTTGAAATTGGTGTTCTTATTGACCATCAACAGTTGGTGCTCCTTCATGATCTCCACTTCAGCAGTTTTCAGCATGGACGATAGTTCAGGCAACGTCTTGTTCATGCAGTGCATATTGTAGTTCATCACAAAGTTCTTATAACTTGGTGGCAATGATTGGAGGACACGGTGAATCCCCAATTTATTAGGAATCGGTATCCCCAACTCTCGGAGTTTGTGTGCGTGCCCAGACATGGTGAGCACGTGCTCGCTAACGGAGCTACCCTCTTCCATCTTGCAGGTAAAGAACTTCTCGGAAGCTGCATAGCTTTCCATGGCCGCGCGAGTCTCAAAAATGAGTTTGAGCTCCTTAATGATCTCAAATGGGTCATGGTGCTCAAAACGCTTTTGAAGCTCCGATTCTAAACCGTACAGGATGGCACACTGAACTATGGAGTAGTGATGTTTTCGAGTGGCATAAACATTCTTTACGTCATCGGTGGCATCATCTGCAGGTGGGTCACCTAGCGGTGCTTCGAGCACATAGGTCAACTGACCAGCCCTGAGGACGATCTTCAGTCCACGGAACCAGTCCGTGAAATTGCTTCCATTGTTGTTAAGCTTTTCTTTCTCTAGGAACGCATTGAAATTGATGGAAATGTTCGCCATAATCTACAACAAATTTGCAAGTAGTTTAGACTAAGTTTATGACAAATAGTGTTCAAATTTAATTCTTAAATTAACTAGGTGAACTCCCACTCAAAACAACATCCCTCGAGTTTTTTTAGTGATTACACGAACCAAATCCACTACACCAAGTCCGATCATCACGTGAGATGATGTAGCTTCATCGGCAAACAATCTTCATGTTCATCATATCAATCATATGAATCATGCTCTACCTTTCGGTATTCCGTGTTTCGAGACCATGTCTGTACATGCTAGGCTCGTCAAGATTAACCTTAGTTTCCGCATGTGCAAATCTGGCTTGAACCCGTTGTATGCACACGTAGAGTCTACACACCCGATCATCACGAGATGCTTCGAAACGACAAGTCTTAGCAACGGTGCCAACTAAGGAAGAACACTTTATTACTTGATATTTAGTGAGAGGGATTATCTTATAATGCTACCGTCGCGATCTAAGCAATACAAGATGCATAAAGGATTAACATCACAGGCAATTCATAATTAGTGTGATATGATATGGCCCTTTCATCTTATGCCTTTGATCTCCATCTCCAAAGCATGAACATGATCTCCATCATCACCAGCATTGCGTCAAGGTCCGTGGCGCCGCTTCATGGTTGTTCATCTTCACTAGCAACTATTACAACTACTTGGAACGAAGCTATTACAAGATGAATAGACACGCAGGTCTTAACAGAATTAAAGACAACCATTAGGCTCCTGCCGGTTGCCATATTACAACAAGGATCATTGCATACATCAAATACAATCACAATCACATGTAGGCCATATCACATCACAAAACCCCTGCAAAAACAAGTTAGACGCCTCTAATTTTCTTTGCAAGTTTTACGTGGCTTGGAGCTTTCGACTAAGAACGCATCTTACCTACGAAACTGAACCACAACGTTGATACAAGTGCTATCAAGTGCAAAGTGTAGATTTGATCTATACTATGATGGGAGAGACAGACACCCGCAAAGCCACTTGTGCAAAGCAAGTTGCACGTCAAGCGTGGAGCAAGTCTCATGTACGATGACATGTAATGTTATCCCGAGCCGCTTCATCCCACCATACCGCAAGATGCAAAGTACACATATAGCAAAAGACGGCACGAGCACCAACGCCCACAAACTCATTGTGTTCTACTCGTGCAACAGATCTACGCATAGACAAGGCTCTGATACCACTGATGGGTTCATAGCATGGAAAACAAAAAATTTCTACCACAAGAACGAACAAAACCTAGATCTAATCTAGACAAAAGCCAAGATCTAATCTATTAGACATGAGCAACGAGATAGATCAGTACTAACCCTCGTAGAACCGAAAGCGTTACGAGATTTAGATCTCGTGGATGATGTAGTCGATCACTTGCCGATCTCAAGATCGTGTGGACGATCCTTCCGGCGCCGCGTTCCGGCAGAGCTTCCGCAGACGGTCACACATGCAGAGTCGAAGCAGACCTTCCTCTCCCCGTTCCAGCGAGCAGCGGAGGTAGTAGATCTTCTCCACGGAATCCCAGCAGGACGACGGCGTGGTGGTGGTGGAGATGAGAATTCTGCAGGGCTTCGCCTATGCCTGTGCAGAAGAAAGGTGGAGGAGAGAGGCGGCTGAGATTGGTTGTTATAAGAGGAGGGGCAAGAGGGGGCGCCCCCTCCCTTCTATTTAAGGAGGAGGCGCTGGGAGGGAGTCCTAGTAGGACTCCCTCCTGGGCCGGTGGGAAGGGGGAGGAATCCTCCTCCCCACTAACTGTCTTCCCCACTTGGACTCCCTTGATCCTTTCTTGGTTTTCAAGTAAACTCCAAGAAATCCTCTAGAACCTTCCAGAACATTCCGAAACCTTCTAGAATCTCCATACAAATAGTCCGAAACATTTCCTAACTTAGGAAATGATTCCCAATATATGAATCTTATTCTCCGGACCATTCCGGATCTCCACGTGATGTCCCGGATCCATTCCGAGACTCCGAACAACATTCGGTCTCCAACGCAAATTCCATATCTACTTAAAACAACTTCGAACCTTAAGTGTGTCACCTTACGGTTCGCGAATATGCAGACATGATGAAGACACCTCTCCGATCAATAACCATCAGCGGGATCTGGAGATCCATAATGGCTCCCACATACTCAACGATGATATCGTGATCGATTGAACCATTAACATACGAAACCAATTCCCTTTGTCTCGCGACATTCTACTTATCCGAGGTTTGATCATCAGTATCTTCATACCTAGTTCTTCCTCGTTACTGATAAGTACTCTTTACTCGTTCCATGTTATGTCATCCCCTGTGACCTAGTCACATGCTTGCAAGCTATCCAGATGACATTCCACCGAGAGGGCCCAGGGTATATCTATCCGTCATATGGATGGACAAATCCCAATCTTGGTCTATGCGCTTCAACACATACTTTCAGAATACCCAATGACACCTTTATAACTGCCCAGTTACGAAGCGGCGTTTGATGTCATCAAAGTACCCATCCGGTGATGGTGTTTAACATAACCTCATGGTCGAAGGATTAGGTTACTATGCATTTGAAAGCTAACAGCAATACGAACTTAATGACTTGATCTTATGCTACGCTTACTATGGGTGTGTGTCCATCATATCATTCTCCTAATGATATAACCTTGTTATTAATCACATCCAATGTCTATGATCAGGAAACCATGATCATCAATCAATCAACAAGCTACTTCAACAAGAGGCTTACTAGGGACTCTTTTATGTTTACAAAACACACAAGTATTAGTGTTTCCTAATAATACAATTATAGCATGGGATGTAAACATTCATCATAAACACAAAGATATAATAATAACCACTTTTATTATTGCCTCTAGGGCATATCTCCAACACATGTCTTAGGATTTCTTACCTTCCCTTATTTGCAAGTCAGAAAAGATTAGAACATGATCTGTTACTATGTGCAGTCTTTATCGTTCCTGGCGGTCTATAGTCAATTTCACGTCGCAGCCATGGTTACTCTACTCCACTATTACCTTTTAACATGCTGCTCTGTCTGGAAGGCATGGAAAAATGTGATTTGTTTGCTCAGAGTTACTTTAGATTGGTGTTGAACTAGACAAGCCGAGGTCTAAAGCTAGCTCTTTTTCTCTTAGTTCCCCTCTCCTTAGTCAAAAGAAACTGAAAAAGAGTTACAAGTTAGCCATAGTTGGTGCCTTTCTTTGAATACAAATTATCTGAATCTGTGTATATTTCAATGGTAAGTATCACCCTTCCATTCTTAAGTATCACCCTTCCATTCTTCCTTCCATTCTCTGCATTTGCCTTGCTTCTTTACTCGTTATGTTTACTTTCCATGCATGTTTTTGGTAGCAGTGCTCCCATGCAAAAATAAAATAAAATAGAGATATGTTCATAATTGAATACACAAGAATTCACAACTATACTCAACAAAGGTATTAAAATTGCATCTTTCTAGGCAATCTATATAGTGGAGAATTGTTAGGTCCTTCTAGAACTAATTTAGCTTAGGTACCGAACTCTAGTCAAGTGTTCCAGACCTCCCTGCTAGGATTTGCCGAATCCAGGCCAACGGCATGACACTTCTGACACTCAAGGTACATCATTTAGGGTTCTAGGACGAGCACCTGGTTCTTTACAACAAGATAAAGTAGAACAATATATTATTCATGTTTGAATCAAACCAATACATGCCATAAATTTTATGCACTGATCACACTGAACAACTAATTATTATTACATACATAGAATAGAATTGTATTGTCAAACACTAGTGGCTAGTGAAACATTTACTTAGTTGTGGTTGTCAGCCCAGAACTGAGCTTGGAGCCAGTCTACGGTCTTCTTCTCCACCTGAAACGCCTTGGCAAGTACATCACCGGAGATCATAGGCTTTGATCCAAATACGGCGTTGGCAATGGTAATTGCCCCTGGGTTCTGGCTGCTCAATGTAGCAATTGCGACTGCTGGCTTGTAGGGGTTGGGGTTAAACTGGAAGTGGATGAGTCCTTGCAGGAAGACGAACTAATCACCCTTGTTGAGCACCTTGGAGAAGAGCTTGTTGTCAGTGTTGGACGTGACAAAGCCAACATAGAGAGTACCCTCAAGCACTGTCAGGATCTGAGTTGCACGAGGGTGAGTGTGTGGTGGGTTCTCTCCTAGGGGTGCATAGTCGATACGTGCTAGGGAGATACCAAGAGTGTTGAGGCCAGGAAGCTTCATGACGTTGATCAAGGTCACGTTGGAGCCGACCTTGTCTTTGTGTCCCTCGGCATGTCGAGTTTGGCAGCCCCGAAGAAGTCCTCGGCTGTCACAACCTCCGGGTCCTTGCAGACGAATCCATTGACTAGCACTGGATCAAGAGAAATAATATGAGATTGATACGGTTGACAAAATTGAAGGACAAATAAGAACTGATGCGAGAATTAATTAACTCCATACCACGTGAGCTATGTTCTGCGACACAGAAGTCTTGGAGAGGGCTAGGGTCGGAGGCTACAGCCTGTCATGAGACAAGTGCGAGAATAGCCGTGAACAGAAGGAAACACGAGGAGAAGGAGGCCATTTTTCTGTTCGAGGAACCGACGATGGATTCTCTTAGCTTGGGTGTGTTTAGTATCTTTGCAGTGCTGGCTGATTCTCTATGTTGGGAGCAGGCAGGGATATATATAGCCCGCCTGCAGCGACTAATTGTTCCTGACCCAGTTCGCGATTGTGCCAATTAAAATCCACTGTAGATTGACATGGTCTCTTGATTTGCTGAGCAGCTAGCCAATTTGTTGTAACTAACGTGTCTTCAGAACGAGGTTAAACTGGCTGGCCGGTTCTCCTCGTGCATCCACACTTGCACAACTCTAATTAATTAGCCATCAAATTCAAGCTTGTGCATGTATAGGTCAATGTTGATGGCAACAGGCCAACAATGACACATTCAACGGGCGAGAAATATTCATTAGCTAGCTAGCTTCATCCGTACATCATGCATGAAAACATTTACACAGCGTTACACAAAACCACTTTTAAGTTTTTTTATTTTCACAGCTGAACAACACTTTTGTGACCAGGTCAGGTTATTTATCTTAGCTAGTACACATGTTGAAGGAAATTGTATGATGAAACTTACTAAAGTTGATCGATTCAAGGTAACATATACATGGCTAATTAGTCAGCGCACTCTACTTGCTCTACTACATTATAGACCAATTCTATCTGGCCATAGTTTTTGTTGACCGTTTCACAAAGTCACCTACTTTTTCTGCTGCTATAAATACCTAGCGCCCTTCACAAAGACAAAGCACAGAACCATACAACAAAGCCACAAACACACAGACACCTTCAACAAACACTGAAATGGCGTCCTGTCTTATTTCCTTCTCGTCGCTCTTTTTGCCTTGGCCTCATGGCAGGCTATTGCTTCTGATCCGAGCCCTCTCCAGGACTTCTGTGTTGCCGACAACAGCTCACATGGTATGTAGTTTTCAAGACCTGCTCAAAATCAAGTAGTACTCGACTACTTGTATACAAAGTTCGTGTGGTGTATTTAGCATGCATTTAATTTCAAATTTTGTTATCATTGTGACTCCGCTAATTCTAATATGTCCTCCATTATGCAGTGCTTGTTAATGGGTTTGTATGTAAAAACCCAATGGATGTGAAGGCTGAAGACTTTTTCTTGGCGGCCAAACTCGACATGCCGAGGGACACGAAAGTGAGAAAGGTTGGGTCCAATGTCACTTTGATCAATGTCATGCGGATTCCTGGCTTGAACACACTGAGCATCTCCTTGGCCCGCATCGACTATGCACCTTTAGGCGAGAACCCACCGCACACTCACCCACGTGCTACAGAGATCCTCACTGTGCTTGAAGGGACCCTTTACGTTGGCTTCGTGACATCCAACCCAGAAAACAAGTTCTTGTCGAAGGTGCTCAACAAGGGTGATGTGTTTGTATTCCCAGAAGGACTCATCCACTTCCAGTTCAACCCCAATCCCTACAAATCGGCGGTGGCAATTGCTGCACTTAGTAGCCAGAACCCTGGAGCTATCACCATTGCTAATGCTTTGTTTGGATCAAAACCAGCTATCTCAGACGATGTGCTTGCCAAGGCATTCCAGGTGGAGAAGAAGACCGTCGAGTGGCTTCAAGCTCAGTTTTGGGCAGACAACCACAATTAATTATGTATATTGCAAAGGTTACTTAAATATGGTTTCTTATTGCTCTATAATACATTGTTTGGTCTATTTGACTAGGATGGAAATCTTGTATATCATGTACGTTTGAAATGTTTGATTGAATAAAATGTTGTTCCAATGTTATACACCCCCAACGAAGATTATTTGTTTATTTTAGTTGCTATAATATTCATCATAGCTTGCATGGAGTGTCTATGTGTCTAGCCCGTGGCGCGGTTTACTTTGTTAAACCGGTGCTACGAAAACGTAAATCGATTAGATTGGACATGCATGAAAAGTATTCCTCGCGTCCGCTGGCAAGTAATCCATGGCCAGACGCGCCACTATTGAATATGCTAGTGTCATGTGCTCTAATGCATTGCTCACCTTCTCAATCAGTCTGTTCTATCAAATGTTATTGAAAGAGCATGAGTTTGGCGAAATATGATGGATATATTATTGAGCCTAACGTGCGAGTATATATATAGACGCACATAGGATCATCTTGAAGTACGAGTCAAGTTAGGATTATACGTAAACAGATCCTAACTCTATCTAAACTATCATAACAACTGTATATACATAATACTCTAACACTCCCCCGCAGTCGTAGCGGTAGCGTCGTGAACAACTGGAATGTCGTGGACGATCATACTGGAGATAAACTGAAGTAGCATCCAGTAGGCTGACATCCCCCTGCAGTCCGAGCGGGAACGTCATGGACGGTGTCCCGTCGCAGTAGCTTGGACTGTAAAGAAAGTTGGTGAGATACTCAAGCGAGGTGATAGCCCTTGTGCCGATGTGGAGGGAGCAGAGAGCGTGAAACGGTGTCGAGGTCGGGTTATCCGTTGTGAGGGGTCGTCGTGGTCGATGTCGTGCTCGGGGATGCCGGTGTCGAGGTAGCCGAACGTGAAGCCGCATGCGCATAGTGCGCAAGGAGGATGACGGAGACACGTCGAGGCAGTCGTCGTGGGGACGCGGCAACTTGCCGAGGGTCCGTGGAGGCTTGCCGAGGGTCCGCAGAGTCTTGCCGTGGGGCCGCGACAGCTTGCCGAGGGGTGTCGATGCAGTCCGAGCCGTCGAGGACGAGGTGTAGCCATAGTTTTGCTGGAATTAGACGCACGTCAGGGAAGAATGCACACTCCGGTTTTGCTAGAACCGAGTATGCAAAGAAGAGATTGCCGGTGACGTGGTCGAGGCAGTCATGGAGGAAGGTGTCGATGCCGAAGAAGACTTTATCGAGGCCGACGAAGATGAGGCACCGATCCGAGATTGCTAGACTCGGGGACGAAGGCACGCACCGGTGTTGCCAATACCGGGCACGCAAGGGCAGGGATGAAGACGTAGAAGGCGGCGAAACCAACCGCAGCCTCGAGTGGTCATGTTGGACGCCTAGATTGGCGCGGCGGCGATACTCGATGTAGGCGAAGAAGAATCCGACGTGACGAAGACCATGCACGGATGTAGATTACCCGCACCGTGGAGATGGTAGGGAGATATCCTAGGGCGTCGGTGCACAGGGACGACGATGTAGACTGCGTGCAACGATGCTATGACCCGTTGGGGCGGCATAGCTGCAGGGCGCAAGTCGATGCAGCGGTTGGAGACCACCAGCGACGTACACGCCAAGGAAGACGCGTTGAAAGCCGGTAGCATGGACCAAATGCGGTGGCGCTGCGGCCCGAAGGGGCGACACAACACCAGCCCGTAGCTCGATCGGTGGTAGGCGCGTGCTCGGGGACATGCTTGGCGTAGACAGGCGTGTGATTGGTTGATTAGACCGATGTTGCGCCGTATGCGCCATGGCATGGACGACGCGTAGATCGGAGTTGATGGCGGTGTTTTCGATGAAGTCCCGGACGATGACGACGAAGACGATCCGAGGGGGCAGTCGCGGCAACCTTCTGAGGAAGGCGTAGCAGCCGTCCGTGGTGCGCGGCAGCCTGTCGAGGCAGGCGCGGTAGCGGAGAGGGCAGGCGCAAGGACATGGTGTAGATCGTCGATGTCGATGATCGGAGTAGAGGCACGAGTGGATGGCGGCGGTGGTCGAATCAATCCGATTTAAGATCGGTAAACCAAAAAAGAAAATCGATCAAGAAATCAGGAAAAGAGACACCAGGGCAGCCGATCACAGATCGGCCGGCGAACCTTGTGACGGATCGCGCGGCCCCCAGCGGAGATCATGGAGATCGATCCTCCGAGGATGGCACGGCGGAAGCATGTTGCTAGGGTTTGGATCGGTTAGGCTAATACCATGAAAGAGTATGAGTTTGGTGGAATATGATGGATATATTATTGAGCCTTATGGACGAGTATATATAGGCATACAAAGATCATCTTGGGGTACGAGTCAAGCTAGGACTATATGTAAACATATCCTAACTCTATTTAAACTATCATAACAACCGTATATACCTAATACTCTAACAGATATGTATGCAACTTCTTTTTCCTTGTGACATTATTGGTTAAGATCTTGCTGAGCTTTACCGTCATTTCTCGATCAGGTGGTTCTGAATCATTTAAATATCAGGACCATGCATTTCCAAATCCAGTAAGTCCAGAGAGTCCAGAGACATCTCTTCCATTGCACATATGGGAGAACCTAATCTGGGAGAAGAGACCATTTTACAATAATAATTTGAATTAAGTATGGAGTATCACACACAAGTCACACCACACTTGCTAATCAATACAAATGATTATTATCAAGAAACATTTTAATAAATCGTAAGGACAGGCGTTTGACTTACACTGACTAAAATCATAACCATTTCAAAGGAATAAATTGACATCAACTTCACGTCACGGATTCAGAGAGTCTAACGCCGGCAGGCACACATGTAAAACAACACATCTCCACTTCAGCTCAGAGCGGTCATGGCATCGTAGCATCCTGCAGGGTCTTGCGGTGTGGCCCCAACACCGTCGCCATTGTTGTGTCCGGCGGTGACGGGGGAGCAAGCGGCGCCTGGCCGGACCGACTGGGCGACCGGGACAGCGGCGATGGCGGAGGAATCGGTGCGCGGCTTCCACCCTGAGAAACTACACACATACGGAAGCTCAATCATCAACCGCCATTCCGGGAGGCCAAGGGCGTAGATACATACAGAATCAATCCCCTAGGATAACCAAAGATGCAATGCAAGGAAAAGCTTGGCGTACCTTGGGCCGCTGCCGAGCACGCCAAGGAAAAGCATATGAGAGCCAGGAGGGCGACGCTGCGTGTGAGTGAGGAGGAAGAAGAAGAACGCTCCATTATCGGTGACTCCCAAGATTCGAAATTCTGGAGTCATTTTATAGGTTAACTGGCTGAGAGTGATACTGATCGATGAGGAAGATTGGTAGTAGAAACAATAAACAATTTGTTTTGGCAAGAACACAAAGAGAAGAGACTGTATAACTTTATGGCTGCCATGTAGGAGAAACTGGCAAAACTACAGCAGGATTGCAATCTGTTTGAGAAACACTAAGTACAACATAGACGAAGGTACACCACTACAAGACGTATACATTTGCAACTAGCCTACTAAAGACTTGAATTGCAAAGCTTTAAGATTGACAATGTCATTACATGTTTCTCACTATGGCCAACATCGCCTCAGACTGACTGGATATCCGCATTAATTAACAAGACACACTATGTGTCAAACTTAGAGTTTGATCTCTGGTGGGATGGTGGTACGCACACGGCACAACAACCCTACTAACGATCCAACGATGGGCTGGTTCTTGTGATTGAGAAGAGAGGAGGTACTTTCAACGGTTTTGTACATGTAGGCTGTAATCTTAACTTTCGTATATCTAGTGGAATGCTTCTACATGCTCTATAGAAGGCTACAACTTTCCGGTTGAAAGTTTTCTACTTGTAATTTAACTGAGTACTTTTTCAAACCTTTAATCGAAGTTCTCTCTATATCGTAATTAAGTTCACTAAATTTAAATGGGAAGTTCTAGAATTTGGTAGACACTTTTGATTGTTTGTAGATTTTTTTAGTTTATGTGGAGTTACATAATTTTTGTTCAAAGACGATTGAAGGCTTTAGTTTTTGGGTGAACACATCTTGTATGCTGAAATTTGCAATAATTTTTTGCACTAACGACAATGCGTTCATCATGGAATATTTGTTAAAACGCATAGGATCAACTAGCTTAAGATTGAGCCATAGAAAAGAGGATCTGGGTATGTACCTTGATCTGAAGGTCCAGCCTTGGTCTCCTCTTGATTTACTTGACCTAAGTTTAATTGAGATGTTTGTGAGTGGTTCTTCCTAGTGTTGTGAGTGCTTGCTTGATCAGTGAGCAGGGGAGAGTGAGAGAGAGAGAGAGAGCAGCATAGCCGTATGTGAGATATCCTTCACCTCAAAACCCTAGGACCCCTTTTATAGCACCTGCACTAAGGGAACCTGCTGTAAAATATGACCAGGTAGTAATTTTGGGACTACTCGAATAAACACCCCGAACCCTCATGTCGTATATATATATATATATATTGGTGCGTGGTGCTGTTACAGAGTACAAGGAGAATACGGGAGGGACACTGTGTCCGTGTAGGACTCTTCATAAGAGACTAATCCTATCTCTAACACCATCACCTTAGGATGGATGGTCAGGATGCCCTCGATCAGGGCATCCAATGGTTGTTAATTAACATCCCTTAAGGACATAAAATTTGACTTATTTTATCATAGAAAACCTATAGATCACTTATATATCCAACAATATTATGCAACAATGGTGGACCATGTTCCTTAAAGGTGGAAGATACTAGGCTATTTCTCATGGTTTCCTTCATGTAAGATTCACATGCCCAAAAAGGATGTGTTCTACTAGGGCCAAGTTGTAATTCTTGGTCAGATGACAATACCCAATCTCAGTTGTATCTCATGCGTAACTCCTATGGTCAGTATGAATCGCAAGGCAATCCAACAGCTTGGGACACTTTTTATTGGTTCAACTCATGTGCCCTCAGTAGCAATCCATGTAGAACTCCCATACCATCTTGTGAGCCAACTAACTGGATCTGATCTGACAGAGCTTTAAGTTAATTCATAGTAAAAAAAGAAAAAGAGAAGGTGTGGCATGTTTACATTTGCTTGTGAAAATAGCTATCAGCATTGAACCACCCTATGCGTGTCCATAAATTATCGTCATCAAGGTCGTCGATAGGGGTTTCCGGTTAACATTGGCATCTTGCACGAATTCCCAATGGGAATATTGAAGCAGGAAAAGGTTACCGTGATGCCGGGCTTCTCCCCCTCTATCGGGTGTTCTCGTATGTGAAACGAGGTGGCATGTCAACGTGGGTGGGGTGTGGTGGGGTGGGGGGAGGGAGGTCCCGGGGCGGTGCGGCTGGGCAGCGGTCGTTTGGGTCTGCAACAGTGCCACCTGGGCATGGCCCGACGCGGTATCCCGACTATGGCCACCACCCACGACAGATATTGGCCAGCGGGTAGATTTATCAGGCATATGCGAACACATACTGTACAAGCAATACATTTACCAAAACCAAAATGGATTCACCTTCGGAAAATGCTCCGGTGTAATTATTTTTTCGTAGGTGTAGTGAGTCGTCATAAGTACAATATGACACACGCCGACATGCGTAAGTCGGTTTATACAGTAGTAAATGATAAACTTTCCGAGACTCACAGTATAGTACGGTAGTACATGCGTACGCAGTACAGAGTAACTATAAACTTTACGAGAGTCGTCATGGCATCGGTGGTGCATGTTCCATTGATAATAAACATAAAGGGACGCCCTGTTCGAGCCTGCTACAGGGTCTTGCGGTGCGGCGCAATTGCGGGTTTCTCCATCGCGGTTGGCTCGGCCTGGCCGTGTTGGCAATCACCGCGGCAGCCCGTCGTGCTCCCAGGCTGCGGCGACGGAGGACCGAATCCCCCACGGGATCCGTCCGGCTGAACTGCATATACGCACACATCATAAATTAACAGACTACCATATCTTGCATGAAGCCAGTACTACAACATATACTACGGCTACAGCAGTACTACCTGATTAACCTAAAGAAACTTACCGTGGGCTTGGATGGCCGCTGAGCATGGCTGGGAGCAACATATGAGTATGATAGCCAGGATTGCCACAGCTGGTGCGATGGAAGAAGAGGAAGATTGTGCCATCATCATCTTCTCCTCGATTGTGTAAAGCATGCAACTGATCTGTGCAGGCGGCCGGTTTGCCTTGCCGTGGGAATATAACCTCAGCAGTCTATATATATAAGCATAAAGAAGGTTAGGTTCTTGGGCACTAGTCTTGCGATGAAGATTCAACTTGATGCAATCTATCTAGGCGAATGACTTGCGAGTCGAATGGTCAAAGTCGTTGTGTCCCTCTGTCAATATACAGGGAATTTGGAGTAGCTCTACAATTGCGTTGCGGCAGTCCATGATAATGAAGTATGAAGTGGGCCACATAGAACAACGACAGTTTTTCACTACGGGAAAGAAGTTCTTTGCCGTGTGGTCAAACACACACGGCAAAGGGAATGTGGAACACGGCAAAGGCTTTTTTTTTGCCGTGCGTATACACACGGCAAAAGCCACACGGCAACGTTTGCCACGGCAAAGGCCCTTTGCTGTGTGTTTTCTAAATAATACACGGCAAAGCCTTTGCCGTGTGTCTTACGCGTAGACACTGCACAGTAAAGCAACTTGACGCCTCCGTCCGTTTAACGGAGCCAGCGAGTCTTTGCCGTGTCCTTTTTACGCTTTGCCGTGTGTTTATTCGTTGCCGTGTGTCCTTTTTTTACCGTGAGGCTTTGCCGTGTGCCTTTCTTAGAAGACACACGGCAAAGGCCCTTCGAGCCAACCCAGGAGCGCACAGGCTGCTGCCACCTGTCGGCTTTGTCGTGTGCCTCGAAGGATACACACACGGCACAGGAGCACCCTTTGTCGTGTGTTCTGGGAAGAAACACACGGCACAGTCTCCTTCTTTGCCGTGTGCCCGTGGAATATGCATCACGGCAACGCAGCCACCTTTGCCGTGTGTCTTTCTTAGAAGGCACACGGCAAAGGCCCTTCGAGCCAACGCAGGAGCGCACAGGCTGCTGCCACCTGTCGGCTTTGCCGTGTGTATACACACGGCAAAGTTACCATTTGGCACTTTGCCGTGTATACACACGGCAAAGGCCCTTTTATTTACCTTTTTTATTTGTTTTTTCTACATCCCTGCATTTAAAACAACAGTTGATATATATAACAACAAATATATGATCCAAACAAGCAACTATGCTCCAAGCAAACATACACATGATCCAAACACTCATACACATCACAAACATATGATCCAAGCACTCATACACATCACAAACATATGATCCAAGCACTCATACACATCACATGATCCAAACATATGATCCAAGCAAATATATGATCCAAACAATCACATATGATTCAAGCACGGCGAAGCTCGATGTCCTTGATGCACTCGATGGCCACCACATATCCACATCCTACACGGTCGAAAGCAAAATAGTGAGATTCGCATGACAAATTTTTACAAGTGTAGTAGTGGCAATGTAGCAACATAGAAATATACAACTTGGCAATAGCATACAAAACTAGTATTGATCAACTTTCAAGGCAAGTTGATGGAAATGACAATTACATGTGATTTTGACAAGTCTCGTGGCAAGTTGATGAAAATAACAAGTAAATTTGGTCAACTGTCATGGCAAGGCTAAATTTTCTACAAGTATCATGGCATGGATAAATTTGACAAGTGTAGGAGAACTAACCGTGATGCACACATGATAGACACAACCTCAAAGCCCTCCTACAAGGTCAAAAGCACAATCATGAGACTCTCCAAGTGTATCGAGTACCGATATCGAGTGATGCACAAGGTCAAGTGTAGGAGAACTAACCAGGAGGACTCTGATCCAGCCTGCGGACGACCGAGGGACTGTTGACGGTGAAAGGCGACTGGTTGTTGGATCCACCGTCTGACCCACCATGCGGCGCCTGGTTGTTCGACCCACCAGGCAGCATCAAATTGGCCAACTACACGATGGGAAATTGTGAGCATTAGATAATACGAAAATATTGAAAATTACGAGCATTAGACAATAAATACATGTGATCACTTACCCACGGGAAGGCGAAAGGAGGAGTAGGAAGAGACCCTGGTAGAGCAGTCATGAGCATTTGGTTTGCCATCCACTGCGTCATCTGTTGTTGCTGCTCCAGCATCGCCTGCTGCTGCTCCAGCTGTAGCTGCCGCTGCTCGGCTGCCTCTCTGCTTGCCCTCTCAGCGGCCATCTCCTCCTACGTCGTGTAGCCGCGATATCATGAACATTGCAATGTAAAACATGTAGTAAACCAAAGATGACTGAGGAAGAAGAACATACCCGTAACTGGTCGACAGCTACCGTGTGTTTTTTTTGAATCTACCGTGTGTGTGCTCTTTGTCGTGTACTTCTGGACCAGCTCACGGCACAGAACATCTTTGCCGTGTTCCCGCCCTTTTGGCACACGGCAAAGGACGTGGGCGACGGCAGCGGGAGTTTTTCCCGTAGTGTTTGAATTGGATTTTAAATGCAAGTTAAAATGTCAAAAAATTAGGGAAAAAAATTTGGCGTGTATATCTTGACATTCTATGTGCTCACAAAGTCGTTTCACGGAAAACCGATATGTTTTGTATCGTGTGTAAAAAAGACAAAATTTGGCACTTAAAAAAGGCGGGTAACAAGACATTTCTTTGTCTTTTTCATACATGATACAAAACATACCTTTTTTTCACGAAACAACTTTGTGAGCACATAGAATATCAAGATATACGTGCCAAATTTTTTTCCCAATTTTTTTGAATTTTTTTAGTTAAAAATTAGCTACCAGGAGCATTATGCTCCCGGGATCAAAAGTGGATTTCCGCGCGCTATACCACTACTTACATTACAGGCGTTCTCATTAATTGAAGCGTTCTAAAGACTATCCTAACCACTCATACATGGTCATAGTCTTCCCTCTGTCCGTCATAGTCACCAAGGGCCCAGTTCCATCCGTCTTCTATGGACCAACAAATTCAACACTATCCCAATCACGCAGCTTGTCGGCACCACAGTTAAGCAGCACACAAAAGGATAGATTTTCTTGGATTTCGTGGCTTATTACAAGTGATATTTTTTCGATCAAATTTACTCTGCAAAAAAAGATTTTTCTTCCCTCCATTGAAGCCGCCACTAGTAGAAACGTAAACCCCTTAAGAAGTGGGCGAACATGCAGCAAATTCTCCAGCGGTAATTTCAACATTATGACACTATATCGGCAACTTTAGTTCATTTACTGATATTAAGTAATTAATAACTTATTTTATTCATTTTGTTTGCCGGGCAGCGCTTGAAAACGGTTCATCAACAAGGCTAAGGGTGCCACGAAAGAGGAGCTTACATTTAAACCACTAAATGTAAGTACTACTAGCTATATCCGCACATCTCTTTAATTCTAGTTTTGATACCATTATCATGCTTAATTTTTATTATTTTTATTGAACTTTGTTCTCGTAAAGTGTCTGAGGCAGGTAGACAGAAATAATTTATGTGGATACTATGTTTGTGAGTTCATTCGTCACACGACTTGTTAGAAGGGCAGAAATTTAGAACAACTTCGAGTACGTAAACAATATTTAGAATTTTACTTGTTAGAAGGGCAGCAATTTAGAACAACTTCGAGTACGTAAACAATATTCAGAATTTTGTTTTATAACTATCAATTGTGTTTAATTTTATTCATATATGTTGACTCCTTTTTTAAATTAGATCGAACAGTTGCGAGACGATCTTGTACCATAGGATCGCGTACAAGCAATCCAAGAGAAAATTGCGAGATTCTTAGATGCAGAGGTCCTAGATCCAAAAGGAGAATACTATCAAAAGATGATGATAATGTAATAGAGATCGTAAAAGACTTTATATTGTATATATGCATGAATCAGTACTTGCTATTGCTATGTAATATAATCGGAAGATGTTGTGTATAATGGTTCCTTCATTGCTAGTGCAAATCACAAAATAAAAAGGAAATAGAGAAAGGGGAATTAAAATAAATGAAAATATACAGAATGAATTCTCTGCCGTGGCACAAAAAGTGGCAAAAATCCTACCACGACAGAAACACGTAAATGAAAATATACAAAATAAATTCTCTGCCGCGGCACAAAAAGTGCCTAAAATGCTGCCGCGGTAGAGACACATAGATCCTAGTTCGTATTACGAACCAGGACGAATGTCCCTCCCCCCTTGCAACAGCGAGCGGCCACGTGGACCGGCCTTTCATCCCGGTTCACAGTCCAACCGGAACTAAAGCCCCTTACAAACCGGGACAAAATACCCTGTTTCCACTAGTGTGCCCCCTGTCTAGCAGAGCCCCTGCAGGGGTCAGTGTTATACCCTTGGTGTATGAATCGAGCTCACCAAACCTTGATAGAACAAATTCTTGATACACGATATTGGGGAGAAAGGGAAGCACAAGACGGGGGAGGGAATATAGTTCCTTCTAATTTCTTCCTACCGCGATCCACAAATTCAAGGCTCCTTATAACAATCTCAACAGACGCAGTTGGTATCCACTAGCCTATCATAGCACGCAGACTGCATACGCACTTCTACTTTACGCCTTCATCACTCCACGACGCCTCCTCTAATGATGTGGTGTCATCGCCGTGTGGCACTTTCGTGACACTGACGTCTCCTTGATATGCATCTTGAATCCAATCTGCGGTATCTGGGTAGAAACGTCGAAACACCCCATAATGTTCACAGGTCGCCAGTGAAGCAGGCATCGTCGACCATTTGATCAACACATGCAGATAAGAGGCATTGTCCTTATTGACAAGATGGCGGTCCAAGATCTGTTCCGGAGCCAGGTTAGCAACATCCAACTGCAATGGTGTTTGCAATTCACAGAAGACATGGGTATGATCAGAAATACATATGTTTTCAACTGAGACACATGAAAAACCAGATGAACCTGACTGTCAGATGGCAAGTCCGGGTTGTACGCCATAGTGCCATATTTTGGCAGAATTGTGCATGGGCAAAGTACTTGAATTATAGTTTGGGGTATTGTTGACAAACCACAGATTGTTGCACATACGGTTGCAATTTTAACATTGATGGTTCTCCAATTTGGAACTCTCTCAATGATCGCTCCCCATCTGCACTATGTTTCATCCTCTAAGTTGCACAAGCGAATTTTTGTTGCAAAAAATTAGATACTCCCTCCGGTCCATATTAATTGTCTTCGAAATGGATGTATTTAGACATATTTTACTGCTAAATATATCCAATCCAACGATAATTAATATGGATCGGAGGGGGTAACATGTTTCTGTCTTGCAATAGTGCATCCACTTTGTAGATGCGGAATTAGATGGGACATGGAACAAGCCATGAGTGTCTCTACACCGTATAATGCCTTGAAGGCTGAACACCGCTTTTTTTTGGAAATGTTCATGCACCCACACCACCTCGGGGCCCAATATAGAATGATCAGTCATACCCTACCAATGCCGAGTTTCACGCCTCCAGTGGACCACTGAGCGAATTGGCTACAATTGGTTTATTTGTGATATGTCACCTTTAATAGAGAAATTTTTTCTTTAGAATGTGAGGTTTAAATAGAATTAGGCTATATGCATCAAATCGATGGATCTCTGGAGATAATATAATTCTAACTCCACTATTGACCTAGTCCCTTTTGAAGTTTCGTAGCTCCCTGAGAGTTAAAAACACTAACATAAGGTTTTTTTTGCCAGACATAGTTAGAGCCAAAAGAGAGGGAATTGTTTAAAAATCCATGAAATCATTAAGAACATTTGTAATAAATACTAATATGTTGTAATATATGAAAATAAACTACAAAGTTCATGTATACACTTGCGGCCCAAATTTGGTATATTAATGGATCAAGCCGGACGGACCGGTCCATTTGGGTCGAGCCAGTAGAGCGTGCACGTCCTGTCCTCCTGTCCGCATGGACCGGATTGGACCGTTTAGGTCACACTGCTTGAGACGCCCTTATGCCAATAGTTGAACCAAAGACTTGTGTGCCCCCATTTCAGGTGGCAGCCCCAAAAAGATTCATGACACCCGTGACATAGCCCATGACCGGCTATGGGGATGTGGTTCAGTTGGTCCATTGTCCACTGTCACGTCAGCTCAGGATGGAAATGGATCGACCCGGATCTGACCATGGACCCGGTCCTATGCCCCATGGCCAATTTGAGCGGCTACGGGTTGACCCGTATCAAGAATAGTCATTGGCCTTGCTCACCCAATGGGTATTCAGGGCTAACCTAAAATTTAGCATTGGGTTGCCTCTGTTTAGTCTAGAAAAAGAAATATACGTTGCCTTTTAACGTTAACACGCACAGTTCGATCGATAGATAACAACAGGGAGTAAAAAATGGATTCAAGTCAAGCAGGTTAGTGCAGGCCTTATACATAGCATCAAATCCAATCGATCAACACTCCATCTGCACCTGCTCGTAGTTGACGTTGGCAGCGACGAGTAGAGCCCGAGGGTGCATGATTAGCGAAATAGACAAGGAGTTGGATGTGGTCATGTGGATGACGAGCTGGACGCGAGCGCGACTTAGCACCGTAGGTGTGACAGAGAGCGGCCAGGCCAACGATTAGAATGTACTCCCTCCGTTTCAAAATATAAGATGATTTAGCTTTGTGAATAAAGTGTATCTAAACTCATTTTAGTGTGTAGTCTTATCTAGGTTTGAAGTGAACCTAGACACTAAAAGAGGTCTAGATACACTCATTTCACAAAGCTAAAACATCTTATATTTTAAAACGGAGGGAGTACAGTAATATCTAAGGTAGGAGACTATGAGACGGGCTGACCCAGCTGACCCACCGGGTCACTCGGTGCCAGCCATATTGACCCAAATCTCGTGGCCCAATGGCCTCGATTTTTTGGGACGGGTCAGCGACCCAGTGGGCCGACCCGACCCAACCATCCTGCTCAGTTACACCCTCGGTCACATTGGTAGTTTGAGTAACACCGGAAATTTCAAATACATGTGCTTGTTCTGGAAAAGAAGAAAAATAAATACTACTCCAGTCCGTACTAGCATGTATGTGGCCATCTGTGTTTCATGGACTACATTGTCAGTTTTATGCATGGGAAAATTCAGTGATGCACAGGCAGGCCAAGTGATGAAGCTTTCAAGACTCAACAAGTGAGACACAAACTATATGCATGCTCACATTATACTTATTTATTTCTAGACTTAGAACCAGCATCGCTCGTACCGTACACAGAATATATATGAGCAGCAGCGTTTCATGGGCAAGGGATAGACGTTCATAATAGCTTGCTGCTGCAGGGTCTAACGGTGCGGCGACAGTGTTGACATTTGCCCCACCGGCGACGGTGGTGGAGGGATATGGCCCGGTGGAGTTGGAGTTGCTGGAGTTGGTGACACCTGTGGTCCGTGCATTGGCGCCGGCGGAACCCATCCACCATGGCGTCCGTCAAGAACAACTGCATGAATGCATCATCAATTACTTCAAGCACATACTACCTCCGTTCCGTAATATAATCTGTTTAAGAAACCTGTTTTACCTTGCTAAAAAGGCTTATATTATGAAACGGAAGTAGTAGTACATATTTGTGATCAAGCTGCGAGTAGTAGTTAATTAGTTACCTCGGGACTTTACCGAGCATGACAGGGAACTGCATAGGAGGGCAAGGATCGCAACGCTGCTTATCAAGGAGGAAGAAGAAGAACTCTCCATGGACCTTCCTCTTTCCTGCAGGCTGCAGTCACACTCACACGCTCTAATTTTTTCTCTTTGCACGTCGTTTTATAGGGAGTGATTGTCGAACAATACTACTACTACATGATACACTGAGCATAATTGTTAGCCGCTCTGGTACACTTTTTCTACGAGACACGCTTGGGAACGCTCTAATGTCATGGTCAAAGTCTTCCCTCGGTCAACTGGCACCTTGGAGAACACACTTGATAGCAAGTCTTATAATCGTGACACAACTAGACATGGGAAGATCTTGCCCTTCCGTCTTGTATGCACCAACAAATTCAACACTATCCCAATCACGCAGCTTGTCGGCACCACACTACATTCTTTCTTTTTCCTATTTCTTCTCCCAAGCACACGATAACCCCAAGAAGTTGTGGGTTTTTTTCTAACCCCAAGTGGTCCACATGGTTCGTAACTACCGCTCTTACTACGGGTCGTTTTGGTAGCCAACACTTTGATCCTGCTCTACCCAAACTTTTCTGATTCACCACAACATTATCCACTTATCTGACAGTTGCTACGCAGTTTTAGGATACTAAAGGGACCTGCCCAAATGGTAAATAAACAGCACACAAAAGGTTAGATTTTCTTGAATTTGCTAGCTTACAAGTGATATTTTTCCAATAAAATTTGCTCAGCGGATGCTTTTTCTTCCCTCCATTCAAGCCGCCCTCTAGCAGAGTCCCCTGCAGATGCCAAGCGCTCGACTCTCACGGAGTGACGACACCAAAGAGCACTAGATCGATGGAGTTTATGCCTAAAGTTAAAGGTTAGGAGCTTCGGAGCCAGTGATTTGGAAGTATGCCTATATAGTGGCAAAGCCATCACTACATAGAACACTTCCTCGGATCCGCCACGGCTATCTAATGTTCATCACTTGATGTTAATTCGGATTGACCCAGTCACCATCTCAAATATGGTACTCTGTCAACACTGCTTTAGAACCCCTACACACATCTCAAACCACATGTCTGAACTCCCATGCACTAGTCTAGTCTGTTGCGGTGTCCCGTGCTTGCTGCACGTCTTGCTGCTATCACCGCACCGATCTTCCGCAATCTTGGCCAATCTTTTAGGCATGGTTTTAATAGCGGGCTATAGGTGCACTATAGCGTTTTCCGCCCCATTCCGTGAAGTGCATTAGCGCGCTAAAAGGTGCCAAAACCCTTGAATAGCTCGCTATAGCGGCGATTTAGCGGCGCTATAGCTTTTTTGACAGGCTGCCGTTAAATGTCTTAGCACTACGCAATTTAAAACCATGCTTCTAGGCCAGCCCGACTGCAGATCGATCAGTGTGTACCTGACCGATGTCGAGTTCCACGCCTCCCCGGACCACTAAGTGAATTGGCTAGAATTTGTTAATTTGTGATCTTTCACATTTATTAGAGACATTTTTTCTTTAGAATGTGAGCTTGAAATGGAACTAGGCTATATGCATCAAATCGATGGAAATTTCTGGAGATAATATAGTTTTCCTTCTGAAAAATAAAAAGTTCAATAATCCATATATGACTGTACTCGTATAAGAGTAAGACCAATCAATGTTTACATTCCATTCCCATATATTTGACATAACCTAGAAAGTAATATAACTTATCTTTAAAGTTGTTGCCAGCGTTTCAACTGTTCGTTCACAAATCTAAAACATCTTATATTTTGAAACGGAGGGAGTACTTATTAATAGTATAGTGCTGATCCGTTGCATCGGTGGCGTGCACGCTAAGTGATGTCCTGCTTGAGTATCTCGCGGCTCGTCGCACAAGTGGTCATGTGCAGATCAAAGCCGGCGACGGTGAAGTCGATCAGCTCATCAACAACAATGGTTCCGACCCGCAGCGGATAATGGCGAGGGAGGTTCCAACGGCGATCGTTCGCCATCCGTATGAACGAGGGACATTCGCAACAGCCTGCGGATGCTCTTTCCCTGTGGCGCCGGCGGGTGCCATGGCGGTGGGCGACTCAGACCTGATTGGCCTCCTCCGCCGGGCTGAACTGCATATGCACAATGATGCCATGGTAAATAGAGTAGCAAGTATCTCTCATGAAGCTGATCGAGCTGGGAGTAGTTTTGATATTTTAAGTACCTGGGACCGCCACCGAGCAGGACACGTAAGAGAGCATATGAGAGCAAGGATCCCAACGCTGCGCACCAAGGAGGCGGAAGAAGAAGAACGCTCCATGGTCACCTTTCTGCGGTCACGGCCTCTCAGCTGATCCTCTAACTTCTTCTCTCCTTGTCCCTAGTTTTATAGGGAACGATTGCCGAAGAATGGTACGCGCTACGTTATATTGTGCATTAATGGCGGCTCTATTATTCAGCTGGAGACTCGTGTGGAAATGCTCTGGTCAAAGTCTACCCTCGGTCAACAAGTCACCTTGGAAAACACGCTTTACATCAATACTCCTGACAAAAGTAGACAAGGATAGATTCATAGATCTTGCGTCTTGTCTTGTGTGGACCAACGAGTTCGATCAACACTCATCGAATCATGAAGCTTAATTGTCCGCATCATCATATTACTAGAAAGCTTTTTTCTCATACCTACTAGAAGACATAATTTTCTGTCAAATTTTCGCACTAAAAGCCTCTTTTTTGCGAAATTCCACATATCTATTGTCATCTTCGTCATGGGACCACCTAACGACGACTACATACACTAGCACGAGGCGAAAGCGTGCCACCATCCTCGCGCATTCCATCACCGGAGGTGGACAAAGCTTGTCATAGTAGAGTTTGTTGTAGTCAACAGACGGGAATTTGTCCTGCTAAGGCCCCAAATGATCAGCGCACCAGATCAGCAATCATCGGCGAAGATGACAATCATAGATCGGAATAGACTGATCTCAAACCACACGAACAAATACGAAAATGACCGGATCCCAAGAGATCCGACAGACACATGACTCCATGCGCCCCTCCGCCGGTACTAGACGCACCACCGAAGCGAGGATAGGGCGGGAAAGACCTTATTCTGACTTCAAGGTGTAGCTGCCGCCTCACCGTCCTGAAGAAGACACCAAAAATGGACAAAAAAAGAAACGAGAACCCTCCGCCGGTGGTCCGCTACGCCTCCAAAGCCCCGAGGCCAACGGCGACAGAGCGAACCGCCGGCGTCTCTAGCAAGGGGAAGGAACCCTCCTATATGGGTTTAGAGTCTCACATCGGCCTCCTGTTTCTGCTCATACCGGTTCAGTATCTACTAAAAGCTCTTTCTTGTCTCCCTTGTTGAAAATAATCTCGCCGTATTGTAGTTTGGTCAGTTCTTAATTATTGTTAAGTTTAATGTTAATACTAGTGATCAGTCTGGTTGAGTAGTCTCCTGGTGTGTAGGTGTGGTGTTAATGTGTTCTAGTCGAAGTGTAGGTTAGTTATCATACCGTTGTGGGTTCTGGATATTAACTCCTTTGTGTAGCCTCGACACCGGGTGATGCATCGCAACTCACATCGAAGGATGATACCTAGAAGGGCCATACACAAAATAGTCTAGCTAATGTTTTCCAGACCCAAAGCCCGAGTTTCTTAAGATAGACCCGTTAGGAGGTTACGACAGCTACAAACTGAGCTAAACTGGCATTGGCCGCTCTTAGCTCGATTTTCAATTCTACGGTCAAAATAGGTGTGAAGTCGCCGAAAAAGGGGATTAGGGACAAACATGAGGAAGTAAAAATTAGATATATTAGTTGTTTGTTCGATTGTATGTTTCGAGCTCAATCGGCTACCACCTCTCGTATTTATATGAGACGGCTGGCATTCAAGCTAGGTATTTTCTTATACGTTTACAAGTTGAAATCTAATCCTGAGACAAGCTCTCTAAACTAGGTAACTACTCACACCTAGCTTGGTAACTACTGACGCCGGCGAGAGCCCTCGACGAGCCCATGGGCAAATAAAAAGGACCTAGAAGTAGGTGGTTGGGCACTACACGGCTAACGCGACACGCAGACCTGGGCATGGGCAACCAGCCCCCAAAAAAACCACGAGTCGGGCCTAAAAAGGCTCGAGGGTCAGGCGTGAGCCTAGAATTTGTGACACGGTGGTAGCTCCGGCCGAACTTGGGCTTTAAAAATGACGATTTTAGGAAGGCCCGTTGGTTTTTGCCCTGCTCGGCCTGGTCATGGGCCGGGCCGGGTTTTGAGCATCGGGTTTTTCTGGCACAGCCTGATGCCCGGCCCAGCCCAAAAAGTGTCTGGCTAGATGGATGAGCATGGGGGCAGACAAGAGCTACAGACATGTGGCAGTGTCCGACTCTCCCAAATTTTGTGTTCAAAATGGGTTAGGACGGAGCGGCCGCGGATGGATCATCTTTGTTTTTTTTAAATTACGGATCTGTCTTGGGGGGGGGAGGGGGTATCGTTGGGCCCTTGTTTTTGTCCATTGGCCCAATGGGACATGGAGTTTCCCCAAGCGCGTTATTCATATTAGAACTTGAGCTGAAAAAAAACGAAGTCTTTTAGGATACTGTGGTCCAAACAGAGCTAGAAAGTACACTTTCAGATGGACGTGTGCGTGTTCTTGAGAACAAGAAAAGGTATTGGATGTGCAAATGCCCCTATTGGAGGCCGGACTACACATAGCCCTGTATCCTGGCCATCCATTCCCACACTTAGCGATTTTCGTCTTTTCAAAAAACTTCAAAAAATGAGAAAAACATATCTACGTGTAGCCAAGGACTCGCATCACACATCTGAAAAGTTTCAAATTCAAATTCCTTATATTTTGGACGCAGTAAAAAAGATAAATTTTGTACGTGTACTGTTCATGCTCCAGATCTGAAATTTTCTCTTTTTTTTAGCCCAAAATACAATGTATTTTCACATGATTTTTGGCACGCGTGTAGTGTATACGATGATCTACGTGCCCATATTTGTTTCGTATTTTTTTGAATCTTCAAATTCGAATATTTCAAAATTCCAAAGAGAAAAAAAAGGGCTCAGTGTAGCCCGGGAGCCATTACGCCGCGCTCATTGGATGTGGCCTTATACCGTCTTTCGTCGGTATAGTTTCAGTTTTATCCATTAAAAAATCAAGCCATGAAGAGCAGCGCAGGTAACCCGAGTAATGAAGCTTTCCACAGTCCGATTTTTTTCTTCGAAAATGGGCGTTTTATTATTATGAATAATATTTACATCCGGCCTCTGTATAGCTAGGATGCACACAGCCGAATAACCACACACAAAGTAACCAGGTCAAAAGTACCAACATTACAAAAATGATACTCCCTCCGATTCGTAATATTTGTCGTAAAACTAGATGTATCTAGTACTAAAACATATCTAGATACATTCATTTGAGCGACAAGTAATATGGATTGGAGGGAGTAGAAAACATATAAGGACACGCCTCGAGCTAGGACAAATCTATCCACAAATCACGCTTCCATCCATGTCGGAAGAAAATATCCCTCGCCGTGTCCTCCAATCGTGTACACCCCTCCAAAAACAAGTTGCGAAACTCCATACGTTAGAGAGTAGTCCATGATCGAAGGATAGCCGTGGCTCGATAGATCACCTGTAGAGAAGGAGACACAATGTTATTAAAAATCTTGTCATTTCTACATAGCCAAAGCGACCAAATAATGGTAAGCGCTCCCACCCTAAATAAAGCCCTGTATTTATCATATATCCCGTACAACCAGTTACCAAATACACCGAGCGTGGAGGAGATAAACCAGAGGCTACATGGATGATTGACCATATAGTACGGAAAAATTTACACTTGAAGAATAAATACCGGATTGTCTCATTATGATGACAAAAAATGCATTGTTTATTTCCATGTCAATTCTTCTTAACAAGATTATCCTTTGTAAGAATGACCCCTTTATGAAGATACCAACCGAAAATCTTTGTTTTAAGGGGTATTTCTTCCAAATCTTAGAATTATCATCAACTGGAATATCAGGTTGGATCAATGCTCTATACAATGAGTCAATAGAAAATTTACCACTCTCCAGTAGTTTCCATTTGAACTCATACACCCCCTCCGACAGTTGTATCGTGGATAATCGTAATAAAAGATTGTTCCAAGATACGAGTCTAGGACCTATGAGACTTCGTCTAAAAGACATATTAGGAGGATCAGATCCCATTATTGTAGAAAGTGTATCTCTTGTGCCTAACAATCAAATATAGAGCTGGATATTATTCGCGCAAAGAAGTTTGGCCAAGCCATCTAACTTTCCAGAACCTAACCTGTGATCCATCTTTAATATTGAAAACACCAAAACGGAAGAAATGTTTTTTAGACGCCATTAGTCCAACCCAAAAGTGTGAATCACCGGGTTTCCAAACCACTTGAGACACAACTTTGGAGCCAATATATTCCATCCATAGAACGGTTTGCGAGACCCCATCTTCTGATAGAAGTATGAAAAACCATTTTCTAAGAAGCGCAGTGTTTTTGACTTGCAAATCATGTATGCCTAGTCCACTCTATTTTTTTGGTCGGCAAACCATATTCCATCTAGCCAGTCGATATTTCTTTTTTCACTATCCCTTTACCAAAAGAATCTTGATCGGAAATAATCCACTTTCTTCAAGACACCTTTCGGTAGTTGGAAAAACAAGATCATATACAGTACCATGTTTGTGAGTAATGAATTTATAAGTACAAGTCTTACGCCAAGGGATAGCAATTTACCTTTCCAACTATTAAGACGTTTGTGAGTACTGAATTTCCACAGTCTGATAACACCGGAATTGAGGTTGTAGATACGCTGATGGTATTATACTAGTACTTATTTTTTCTCTATACTACAGTACTTAGCATCATCATCGATCGTACGTTACATCGACATAAATATCAAATGAGCGACAGCATATCATGCGCAAGATACGCTCGTAGCAGCCTGCTGCTTCAGGGTCGGTGCGGCGCCAGTGCCAACATCTACCGCACCGGGAGAGAAGGGAAATGGACTGGACCTAGAGTGATCACTGGCTTCTTCAGAGACAGTGGAGGGAAAGGGAGTGGTACCGGAGTGAACACTAGGTTCTTCCGAGGCACCGCCGGCGGAGGAGGGAAATAGAGTGGGACTGGACCTAGAGTGATCCTAGGATATTTGCACACACCAGCTGTGGCGGAGGGAAGGGGGCTAGTACTAGAGTGAACACTGAGTTCTTCATGGGCACCATCGGCGGTGGCGGAGGGAAAGGACATGGACCTGGAGTGATCACCCCCGGGTTCTTCCCGACGGTCGGTGGTGGAGGAATATGGAATGGTGGAGTAGGAGCTGGAGTTGGAGTTACCCGTCTGCCGGGGACCGGCAAGGGAGGAATCTTTGGCCCACTGTGTCCATCAAGAGAAACTGCATGCATGCATCATCAATTACTACGTAAGGGCATCTCCACCGGGCCGACCCAACCCGTCCGAGCGCGTTCGAACGAGTCCGAGTGGACTGGTGGACGACTGCGCGGCGGCACAGCGATGCGACCCATCCGGACAAACGCGCGCAAACCAACCCATCCTTGCATCAAATTTGGGCCTCAGTTGGGTCGGCTCGGACAACGCGCTTTTCCTCGTGCGTCCTCCCTTCACCTTTTGCGGTCCCTCCCGCTAGTGACACACAAACCACTCTACTTCTCCCTCCAAAACCTCTCCCAAATTTCCACTGGCGGGACCTGGAGGGAAGGCGATGGATCCTGCTGCCATGGCCGATGCCCCGCCCTCCAGCGTTCTCGCCAAGCACGGCCGGCCAAAGAAGCTTGGCAAAGACCTGATGGTGGAGGAGCGGAAAGTTGAATTGGATAAGAGCGCTGGCCGGCGGGTAGGACAACGCGCGCTTCCTCGCCGCGCAGAACAGGGTCAACACCAACGAGCTAAAGTGAATGTCGTCAACATGATGAAGCGGGAGGCGCTGTCCACTGCATTCGGTAGCACCGTAGCATTCGACGGTGGCGTCGTCGCTCTTCCCGGCCTGTCCATGGCCGACACGTCCTCTACCAGCTCCGTCACTTCCACACCTTGCGGTCGGCCACCAGGTCAGCCTAGGACGCCAGGACCGCGCACACCTTCTCTTGGAGGCCACACTAGGATTGTGGCTATTGGGAATATGCCCCGGAGGCAATCATGTATGATATTATTTCCAATGTATTCATAAAGGTATTGTCCATGTATTAACTACTAATATATATCATTGAATATGTGATTCGATTGTGGAACAATATATTTATGTTGTTTATACTAATTGTCCTTGGTCATTGAGGTTGTGCTGGACACAAAACTTTGACCAATGTGAAAGTCGGCAGATAACTAGGTTCCACTTGTCATGGGCATGGAGATGTTATTCCGACTTACACGGATTCAGCTAAAGAGTTTAGCGAGTCGGACTGACCCATATTGAGATGCAACGAACAAGTCGTCATTTGCATGTCTCAATCA
Source organism: Avena insularis (assembly GCA_023614405.1). Taxonomy (NCBI): domain Eukaryota; kingdom Viridiplantae; phylum Streptophyta; class Magnoliopsida; order Poales; family Poaceae; genus Avena; species Avena insularis. The sequence continues at coordinate 454,167,778 of CM042693.1, read as the reverse complement.
ATGTAATCCTTAGACCTGGGCAGTTATAAAGGCGGGGTTCGGGTCGACTGAGAATCAAGCTGCGTGATGTGAATAACCGAGATGGGATTTTTCCCCTCTGTCTGGAGAGATATTCTCTGGGCCCTCTCGAAAGATATGATTCGGAAAGCATGTCCATGCGTGACTCGGTTAAGTGTTGACCGAGGCAACCGACTAAGAGTTAGTCGGATGAATCACTCATCTCGGATCGAGAAAGAGAGTCAGACTATTTAAGGGATGACGATCATTCGCCTATAGTCCGACAAGGTATATCGTGAGGAAAAAGGGACTCAGACGAAATTCGCATTGGAAGGTATGTCGTCATGACTCTTCGGTACTTGGGAGTTGGCACGTTCTGCTAGGAGCCGCTACCAACTGATCGGTCACGAGTGAGACTCGGATCGTGTCCGGGTCACCATGAGCCTGCCGGGTCACACACTTAAGAGTGGGAGCATATTTGGGTTGGACCCAAAAAGGAAACGGACAGAGTCAGTGAGTTGGACTCGCAGTGACTAATATAGTCCTTTTTAGTGAATGGGCCACAAGTGAGTGGAGCTCACTTTCACTCCTTATATAAGCTGGGGAGCAGGTGCTTAGAGCACACGGTTAGGTCACTCCATGTGTTGGAAACCCTAGCTCCAGTCCAGTCATGTCCTGTCGCCGCCGTACCGGACCTAGCAGTCCATCGCCAGCGCTCCACCTCGTACGTGTGGATACTGGCGGAGGTGCTGTACGTTCAGCACTTCAACAACCGTGAATCGGAACGGATCGTGAGGACTGCACTGCATCAAACGACGTGCTTCATCGATTCCGCAACCGTGCGTCTAGTGGTAATTCTTGTGGCCTACTACCTTAGTTAGGTCTTGGGATCACCGTAGGAAAAAGTTTTGTTTTTCTCTGCGTGGCCCTACAGTGGTATCAGAGCGTTAGTTTCTGGTTTTAGGCTCGAGATCATGCATATGTGATATGTGGTTGGCGTTAGATTGGATCTAATTGCAGTTTTGGTGGTCGATCTATGAGATAGATCGGTTTTGTACAAAGTTGATTGGATCAACTGTACTCGGGGAATGGATGATCTTTTCCATGATCTAACTACTAAGGTCGTGGAACGACATACCCCTACCGGTCGGCTTCCGCCATCGGGGTAGAATGTGACACGTAAACCCGGATGCGGTGATCGAAGATCAAAGAGTTTGGTCGAATCGGAGTCCAAATCGGATTTGGGTAAAATTGTTTTATCCGATGATGAAATCCATGTCCGGAATGCAGATGGGACCGCCGGCTTCGCCCTGTCGTAGCGCCTTAGATGTCGTTGCGAGTTTCACAACAACGGTAGATATCGTATCTATGCATAACTTGTTTTTGCAGGATGATGTTGTGAATGATATGGCTTATGTGCATGTGATGTGTGTAATCCATATGTGATCTGCGTATCATGGTTTTTGTCAGGCGGCCGGACCCTAGGTGCTGTCATCTTATTGTATAACGACCTGCGTGTCGGATTCTCTATGTAATTTACATTACTAGCTAGTGTAGTTGTTTGGAGAACCCGGATAGCATGCAAGTTGGTGTACAAGTCGGCTACATGGACTAAGACGGCACGTGACAAGAGTTGACACGAGTCGGATTACAGGTTTTGTGGAGATGGAGATCGCCATGAAGAGAGCCATACCATTTCACATTATAATTGCTTTATTTTATGTTATTGTTATGTCTCTTTTTTACCTCTATTAGATAGTTGGTAGAAAGTAATCCCTCAAAGAAGGTCTAGTCGGTTTCCCCGCTAGTGCTGCACCATCACAAGTCGGACATTTTTGGTAGTGGGCTCATAAAATTGAGGTGCTATCAATTCTTTCCGACTAGGTGGGTTCGAGTCGGACTCTTACAGCGGAAGCACTTGGTAATCTAGACGGGTCTATCACAATGGTTGTGGGACTCGGGGAAAAGTCGGATGGGAGCCGGGGCATGTGATGCCACCCATTCAACAGGAGTCGTATGAGATACGATTGGCAAGGAGTTGTCTACCTAGATCACTTGACGGCTAGCGGTGATGCTAAAGCTCACTAGTCGACTTGCTTATTTAGGGTCCTGAATCACTAAGTAACCATCGAAGGGGTGTTGGTTCTAGTGGGAGCATAAATATTAAAGTGTTTAATATGCTTGCTCTTTTATGGATACATGTCTTAAATGTTTTGCATATTTTCTGTTGTAGATCAATGGCACCTAGGAGTCTCCCTTAGATTTCCAGTTTTGCTTTGAGAACCATCTTAGAGAAAGATAAGCTAAATGGAACTAACTTCACCAACTGGTATCGTAATCTGAGAATTTTTCTCAAGCAAGAAAAGAGGGACCATGTCCTAGACAACCCACTTCCAGATGAGCCGAATGAGAATGCGACTGTCGCAACCACCAATGCCTACCATCGGATTTGTGATGAATCCACGGAGATTAGCTATCTTATGCTTGCTCACATGGAACCGGACTTGCAGCAGCAGTTCGAGAATGTTGAGGCCTACGATATGATCGAAAGCATCAAAAGTATGTTCCAGGCTCAGGCAAAGACTGAGAGGTATCAAGTCTCTCAGGCTTTGTTGAGCTGCAAGCTTAAGGATGGTGATCCACTGATTCCGCATGTGATCAAGATGGTTGGTTACGTGCAGTCTCTGGAAAGGCTGGGCTTCCCCATTAGCGAAAAGTTTGCTACGGACATAATTCTGAACTCTCTTCCTAGTGCGTATGGTCAGTTCATATCGAACTACCACATGCATGGTATGGATAAGAAGCTCACTGAATTACATGGGATGCTCAAGCAGGCTGAGGCGGATCTCAAGAAAGGTGCCAGTCAAGTGTTGATGGTACAGAATAAGGCTAAATTCAAGAAGAGTTCTTGGACTAAGAAGAAGAAGGCTAAGTCGGGAGGTAAGGCTGAGGACCCGGTCCAAAGCGCTTCCTCAGGGACTAAGCCATCTCCTGCAGCCGGATCCACTTGCTTCTACTGCAAGGCGGATGGCCACTGGAAGAGGAATTGCAGCAAGTATCTGGCTGATAAAGCCAAGAGTGGAGGTGTGACTTCCGGCTCAGGTACGCTTGTTTGCAATGTTATAGAGATTTATCTTGCTGACGCACCTGGTAGTTCTTGGGTATATGATACCGGATCAGTTATTCACATCTGCAACTCGTTGCAGGGACTGGTAAGAACTAGGAGCCTAGCGAGAGGCGAGGTTGACATTCGAGTCGACAACAAAGCGAGAGTCGCTGCGTTGGAAGTCGGCACAATGCAACTTCATTTACCTTCCGGATTCTTAATGGAGCTGAATAATTGTTATTATGTTCCAGTGCTTAGTCGAAACATTATTTCTGCCTCATGTTTGATGAGACAACGCTATGAGTCGAATATTAAGAATAATGGTTGTCCTTTATATTTGAATGATATGTTTCACGGCTTTGCACCCGTCCAGGACGGGTTATTTATTTTTAATCTTGATAGTGAATCTGTCTATAACATAAATGTGAAAAGGTTAAAACGAAATGATCTGAATATGACTTACTTTTGGTATTGTCGGCTTGGTCATATAAGTTGGAAACGCATGAAGAAGCTCCATGATGATGGACTCCTAACTTCGTTCAACTTGGAGTCGTTCGAGACATGTGAATCCTGCCTACTCGGCAAGATGACCAAGACACCTTTTGCAAAGATTTGTGAAAGGGCGTCCGACTTATTGGACTAGTACATAGTGATGTATGTGGCCCAATGAGCATGACATCCAGAGGTGGTTATGAGTACTTCATTACCTTTACTGATGACTTGAGTAGATATGGATATATCTACTTGATGAAACATAAGTCAGTTGCCTTTGAAAAGTTCAAGAAATTCCAGAATGAGGTACAAAATCAACTTGGCAAGAAAATAAAGTTTCTTCGTTCGGACCGAGGAGGCGAGTACATGAGCCATGAGTTTGATGACCATCCGAAGAGTTGTGGAATAGTTCCCTAGCTCACTCCTCCAGGAACGCCGCAGAGAAACGGTGTATCGGAAAGAAGGAATCGGACCTTGTTGGACATGGTACGGTCAATGATGAGTCGGACAGATCTGCCTTTATCATTTTGGGGTTATTGTCTAGAAACTGCAGCGTTCACACTAAATAGAGTACCATCAAAGTTGGTAGAGAAGACACCGCATGAGATGTGGACTGGCAAAAAGCCGAGCTTGTCTTTTCTTAAGATTTGGGGTTGTGAAGCTTTTGTCAAGCGACTTCAGTCGGACAAGCTTACAGCTAAGTCGGATAAGTGTATTTTCGTAGGATATCCGAGGGAAACCTTGGGTTACTACTTCTACCACCGAGAAGAGGGCAAAGTGTTTGTCGCTCAGAACGGTGTCTTCCTTGAGAAAGAGTTTCTCAATCGGGGAGTCAGTGGGAGCACGGTGCAACTCGAAGAAATTCGAGAGGTACCGGCCAGTAGCGAGTCGGCAAAAGCCTTGGAGGTTGAGCCGGTCGTGGTACCTGAGTCGGAAACAGCACCGACTCTACGAAGATCGGCCAGATTGCAAAGTTTCTTGATGTGTTATTGTTAGACAGTGATGAGCCGGCAACTTATTCGGAAGCGATGGTATGTTCTGATTCTGAGTCATGGCTTGGATCCATGAGATCCGAGTTAAAGTCCATGGATGAAAATCAAGTTTGGAACTTGGTTGATCTGCCAGACGGTGCAAGACCCGTCGAGTGCAAATGGGTCTTCAAGAAGAAAACTGATATGGATGGAAATGTTTCTATCCATAAAGCACGACTTGTCGCGAAGGGGTTCCGACAAGTTCAAGGAGTTGACTACGATGAGACTTTCTCTCCCGTGGCGATGCTTAAATCAGTTCGGATCATGTTAGCTATAGCAGCCTATTTCGACTATGAGATATGGCAGATGGATGTCAAGACGGCTTTCCTTAATGGAAATTTAACCGAGGACGTGTATATGATACAACCCGAGGGTTTTGTCGATCCGGCTAATGCTGACAAAGTATGCAAACTTCGGAAATCCATTTATGGGTTGAAGCAAGCATCTCAGAGTTGGAACATTCGCTTTGATGAGGTAGTCAAATCGTTTGGCTTCATCAACAGTGATCATGATTCTTGTTTATACAAGAAGTTTAGTGGGAGCAAAGTAAACTTTCTGATCTTATATGTGGATGACATATTACTGATTGGAAATGATGTCCAGATGTTGCAAGAGTCCAAGGAATCATTGGAAAAGAGTTTTTCGATGAAAGACTTGAGTGAGGTGACTTACATACTAGGAATATGGATCTATAGAGATAGATCAAGGCGGCTCATTGGATTGAGTCAGAGTACATACTTGGAAAAAGTGTTGAAGAAGTTCAACATGGAATCGTCTAAGAAGGGGTTCTTACCGATGTCCCATGGTGTAAAACTTAGCAAGACTCAATGTCCTTCGACAATTGATGAGCGAAGTCGGATGAGTGCGATTCCGTATGCTTCTGCAGTCGGATCCATCATGTACGCTATGATTTATACTAGGCCGGACATTTCCTATGCTCTAAGTGTTGTGAGCAGGTACCAGGCTGACCCTAGAGAAATCCACTGGGCAGCGGCTAAAAATATCCTCAAGTACTTGAGAAGGACTAAGGATATGTTCCTGGTTTATGGAGGTGAGGATGAACTCAATGTAAGGGGTTACACGAATGCGAGTTATCTCACTAACTCGGATGATTCTCGTTCGCAATCCGGATATGTGTTTGTGATAAACGGAGGGGCTGTGAGCTGGAAGAGTTCCAAGAAAGAGACGGTGTCTGTGTCTACGACAGAGGCTGAGTATATTGCTACCTCAGAGGCGGCAAAGGAAGACGTTTGGATGAGGAATTTCCTCATGGATCTTGGTGTGGTTCAGGGCTCGTCCAATCCATTAGATGTGTATTGTGACAACAATGGTGCTATTGCACAAGCCAAGGAACCTAGACAATACCAGAAGAACAAACATATACTCATGCGGTACCACCTTATTCGCCAGTTCGTGTATCAAGGTGATATCAAGTTATGCAAGGTACACACAGATGCAAACATTGCGGATCCATTGACAAAGCCACTTCCACAGCCGAAGCATGAGGCGCACCTGAGAGCTATGTGCATTAGATGCCTAGACATGTGATGTCGGATGATTGACTCTAGTGCAAGTGGGAGACTGTTGGGAATATGCCCCAGAGGCAATCATGTATGATATTATTTCCAATGTATTCATAAAGTTATTGTCCATGTATGAACTACTGATATATATCATTGAATATGTGATTCAATTGTGGAACTATATATTCATGTTGTTTATACTAATTGTCCTTGGTCATTGAGGTTGTGCTAGACACACAACTTAGACCAATGTGAAAGTCGGCAGATGACTAGGTTCCACTTGTCATGGGCATGGAGATGCTATTTCGACTTACACGGATTCGGCTAAAGAGTTTAGCGAGTCGGACTGACCCATATTGCGATTCAACGAACAAGTCGTCATTTGCATGTCTCAATCAATGTAATCCTTAGACCTGAGGTTATTGCACAATCCGAGTTGAGGATCACCGACTTAAGTTCTGTAAAACGTTGTTCCGTCACTAGGCAGTTATAAAGGCGGAGTTTGGGCCGACTGAGAATCAAGCTGCGTGATGTGAATAACCGAGATGGTATTTTGCCCCTCTGTCTGGAGAGATATTCTCTGGGCCCTCTCGGAAGATATGATTCGGAAAGCATGGCCATGCGTGACTCGGTTAAGTGTTGACCGAGGCAACCGACTAAGAGTTAGTCGGATGAATCACTTATCTCGGATCGAGAAAGAGAGTCGGACTATTTAAGGGATGACGATCATTCGCCTATAGTCCGACAAGGTATATCGTGAGGCAAAAGTGACTCAGACGAAATTCGCATTGGAAGGTATGTCATCATGACTCTTCGGTACTTGGGAGTTGGCACGTTCTGCTAGGAGCAGCTACCAACTGATCGGTCACGAGTGAGACTCGGATCGTGTCCGGGTCATCATGAGCCTGTCGGGTCACACACTTAAGAGCGGGAGCATATTTGGGTTGGACCCAAAAGGAAATGCACATGCTGAGTTGGACTCGCAGTGACTAATATAGGCTTTTTTAGTGAATGGGCCACAAGTGAGTGGAGCCCACTTTCACTCCCTATATAAGCTGGGGAGCAGGTGCTTAGAGCACACGGTTAGGTCACTCCATGTGTTGAAAACCCTAGCTCCAGTCCAGTCTTGTCCTGTCGCCGCCGTACCGGACCTAGCAGTCCATCGCCGGTGCTCCTCCTCGTACGTGTGGATACTGGCGGAGGTGCTGTACGTTCAGCACTTCAACGATCGTGAATCGAAACGGATCGTGAGGACTGCACTGCATCAAGTGACGTGCTTCATCGATTCCGCAACCGCGCGTCTAGTGGTAATTCTCGTGGCCTACTACCTCAGCTAGGTCTTGGGATCACCGCGTAGGAAAAAGTTTTGTTTTTCTCTGCGTGGCCCTACAGTGGCCTCGCTCTCCTGGTTCGTCAATCCCCACATGGTGTCTCCGGAGGCGAGAGAGCTCTCCATCAACCTCAACCGCACTCCAACAACAGCGGACACAACCCTAGAGGTGTCGAAAAAGTGGCGGTCCATCTCTGGCGCGGACATGCCGGCACCAGTCAACCTATTCAGCGAAATTTCCGACGAGCCACCGACCGTCGAGGACACGGTATGGTCATGACATTGCTAGTATACTACTCCCGCCTCTTTATCATGGCCAAATTGGATGTAGGATTTTGTGGCCAACGATGCTGAGGATGTCATGCACGACATGGTCAATGAGGGTGGTGACGACTATGGCGACGACGGAGAGACCCAGCAAGACATTCAATAAGATGCCTACAACATGGCGAATGAGTCATTGTTTGGAAACGATGGCACTTCCATGGGCGAGGGGGTCACGGCCACGTCGTTGGCAGCTTCACTTGCGGTGTCACTTGTTGACAACAAGAAGTTGAGCCAACAGACCTTGAGCTATGCCACCGACGAGGACAAGATCCTATGCAAGGCATGGATGGAGATTTCACAAGATCCACGATGCGGCACCGAGCAAAAGGGCTTTGCAAATTGGAAAAAGGTGGGCAAGTTCTCCCATGAGCATAGAAAATTCAGGAAGGACGCCTTCTATAGCGATCAAAATAATATCTGCCTCTCTAAACGATGGGGCAGCATCCATGCCGAGTGTAGCAATATCTAAGCCTCCTACAATATGGTGACAAAAAGGAAATAAGCGGCATGATGCCGGTTGACATGGTAAAATCTCTTCCTCTCTTTGTCGATGTCTTGCATATACATTGAGCCATTGTTGGCATCCATATGTGTAGGTCATGAAAGCAATGGAGCACTTCAAGAAGGTGAATGATAATAAGGCCTTCACATTGTCCCATTGTTGGACGTTGATCAAGGACTACACAAAATGGGAGACTAGCTATGTCCTTTGGAAAGAACTTGACAACAAGAAGAAGGGCAAGAGCAATGCTTCGACGGGCGGTGTCGTCGACCTATACGACGATAATGATGAAAGCTTTGACAACCCTGCAGGCGACGGGACTGCCGCCCGTGCCCGCCGGCCTGGAGGCCACAAGGCTACGAACACCGACATCGCCTGCCAGGCTGGTTTCTTGGCATTCCAGTAGACCTTGAGTAAGATCCCGGAGAAAAAGGAAGAGGCCATCGTCGAGGGGGAAGAGAGGCGGCGCAAAGAGAAAGAGGCCACCGCCAAGACCTTTATTGAGCTCTATACGAGGTCTATCCATGTGGAGGAGGCCAACGCCAAGGCTAGGCTAATGGAGATCGAGGCCAAGGAAAAGGCGAAGGAGGGTGAATCCAAGGCCAAGGAGGCCGAGGCCAGGTCTAGAGTGGCGGAGGCAGAGGCCAAGGCCAAGGAGGCTGGAGCCAAGATCATGGCCGAGGAGAATGCCATCATGCTCATCGACCTGGACACCATCGCTGGCCCCGATCGTAGGGCTTGGATCCTGAGGAGGCAGTATACCATCCGGTCTCGCGATGCTTGAACGGCAATGACGACGGCGAATGCAACTTTTGGGCAGAGAATCTGCTATTTTTTGGACATTGTGTATGATATTACCCTCTTTTGCACATTTTAGATCCACTGGCCACTTGTTGGCGATGCCCAAAGGGCAATGACACGTCTGCTATATTATTTGATAGTCAATTTGTGTGTTATTTGCTTGTCAATTTGAGTGTTTGAACTGATTGGCAAAGACTTAGGCAGCAATAGCGCCAAGAAACGCCAGAGCGGACATATAGGTCGTGCTGCTAGACGCGGCAGGCCGGACAGACTGGACCACGACCCAAAATCAACTGCGGCTTGCCAAAATGGACAAAAACGGATCATTTTAGTCGGCTGTTTGGATCGATCATGTGGAGATGCCTTAAGCGAGGTGGCCTCACGGACAATGTCCGCTTAGTCCGCCAGGCCGTCCATGCCTCACGAAAAAATTGTTGCCGCTCTGCTGCTGGCAGTAGTATGGAAAGAAGAGTTAAAAGGGCAGGCTTCCATGCTGGTCCCCGCCGTAGGCCAGCGGCTCGCTTGTGGCCGCCCAGTTCGTGGCCAGCTACACCACCTCGTAGGAGCCCACACCCCCAGTGGCGGATCCAGGATTTGGTCAAGACCGAGCTAATTTTAATGCCCAAAAATTATGAAAATATTACCTTCCAATCTCCTCCTAATAAGATACTCTTTCCGTTTCGAAATAAGTCTCATATCTAGACACTAAAAGCATCGAGATATATATCTATATAAATATGCTAAAATTGATTTGTTATGGAGGTAATATACTATATGAGCCAAAGCACAATAAAAATACATAAATAGTGTTGCCAAGACCCGCTCTGTAGCCCAGGGCCCTGATCCACCCAGCCCCTGCCCATAGCCTCCGAGCGCCTCCCCTTATGCGCCTGTGCCACCACGGCTTCCTTCCCTCGTCACCAGCGGAGAAAGATATGCACGAGGTGGGAGTGTGGGGGAGAAGAAACTACTAGGGAAACGCGGCTTCGCCGTGTCCTCCCATCCGTCAAGGCGCACGGGAAAGGACGGACGTGCACTTATACCAAAACCACACAGTAAAATAAAAATGCACAACAAAACAGTTTGCGAATACATGGCAACGAAATGCGCACGACAAAGACTTGCAAAAACACACAACAAAGATAAATCACACGGCAAAGAACCAAAGAAACACACGGCAAACTGCTACGGCACATGGGCATCCTCGCCTCGCCTAACGGGACTGTCATGATGGCGAGGCTTTGCCGTGTGCCCCAACAAGACACATGGCAAAGTTTTTTTTTCAATGTTCTGAACACGCGCATTATTCCCACCAATTTTTTTTTTAAAGCGCGCATTTTGTCCCACGCGGGGAGTCTTATTTGGTGTGTGCTTATGCACAGAGCGCACGACAAAGACGCCTTGCTGTGTGCTTATGCATAGAGCACACGACAAACAATTTTTCAAAAACTTTCTTACCCTTTCTTTCCTGCCATACTTCAGCTCGGTTGTCCCTATATATACATTTCTCATACACATAATTCACAACCACGGCTAGCTAGTCATGTCCTGCTACATGTGGTTCTTGTTCGGTTTCCCTCAGCATGTCTCTCCGTTCGAGGACATCGCTAAGTGATATCGCATGTCTGGGAGGATGGTGACAACCGGAAAGTAGACATTGCATCTATAGATCTTTCACCACATTTGTGGACATAATCAGTGGCGGATCTAGGATTGGAGCAAGCCCCGGGCCAAAAACTAAGCATTAAAAAAATACTGTACTAAAAAATCTTATAATAGCACCAAAAAATGGTACAATTGCAAAGCTAAAAATATATGTACAATAGCAAAGTTAAACATATATTTTAAATCCATTGTTAACTGTGCCATGTGAGATGACTAAAAAGTAGAAATAGTATTATGTGGATACAAAATATAGTACCAAATCAATAATTTGAGGATTTGTATTGTAGATTGGTTCATTTTTTAGATCGATGAATAAACTGACTATATTTTGTGTTGCTAAAATATGAAATCAACGCATCAATTCAATTTAAATCTAACTAACCAATCAGTGTGTCCAATTGAAGTAACGTACCTAGCTAGCTGAGAGAAGCCGCAACCGAGTTCAATTGAGTCCTTGCAACTTTTTGAGTTGTGGGGAGCAGCTGGGCAGAGGAAGCAAAGCTGTAGGGCCACAGGAATAGGGTGGCGCTGGCCGGCGTCCGCACGGCGGGCAACTAGAGTAGGGCAGCCAGGAGCTGCAGGAATCGGATGCGGCAACCAGGCAGGGCGGGCGGTGCCGGGTGGAGGAGAGGAGGCGGCGGAAGTGAGGCAGGGAGAGAAGGGTCCCAGGGAGTGGGGGAGGCCAGGGGACGGCCGGGGCAAGTGGCCTGCCGCCGCCGGCGAGCTCCTACCGCGAGAACGCGAGCGAGAGGGAGGAGCCAGAGGTTTCTCGGTTCGGTTAGTCAGTCCAGGCTACGATCAATGGATGGGAGGCCAGCACAAAGTTGGGCCAGACTTGGCTGACCCCTGGGCCAAACGTTTATTTTCATAGGTAGTAGGCTGAAATTTTTCCTGCACCCATGGCCATGGCCCTTGTTGTCCTGGGCCTAGATCCGCCCCTGGACACAATCTATGGCCACATGCAAGTTTTTGTTGGATTCCAGCGCTTCGGCGGTCTTTTTCTATTAAAACCCTTGTATGTGTGCCCTGCAAGTCTACCCCTTTATTTTTCCATATACGATGGTTGAAAAATCTATATATTTTGTTTTGGTTTGGTTAGGCCATAGCAACATGAAAAACCAAGATTTAGCCCAAGATTCCACATGTTTTCCTCAGGTTTACCCATAGTGGGAGTTTTCTTCTACAGATCTAGCACTTCGCAAAGTGTCAATGCATGCATGTGAAGACCGTCACACCTGCTAGACATTACATCTATGGAGGTACATGCACGTAAGTTAAGGAGACTCTATCTCCCCTATTTTTCTCATAGTTTGTTACTGTGAGATCAATTGCAAAATTCTCCTTCTTGATCCACTCTTAATATAAATAACATACTAAAAAGTGTTACATTGACCAATGAAACATCGTCATTGAACCTCTTTACTTATAGTACATCATTCTATATTGAAATGGACAACATAATACTTTAACGGGAGTTGGTTTATACGATGGTCATTATTTTCAGGATCGAAATGCTTTTCAACAACTCATGCCGGCAACATAAAGATAAATATGGGTGACAAGCCTTTGATAATCGGATCCGTGAGAACATATGTCGTATTTATATGCTTCGTATTAATAGCTTTATCATAGATCCTATCTTTCGTAACATGAAGCATATTGTCTACTAGGCGGTTTGCAATTTCTCAATGATATGTAACTCATCTAGTTTTATTTATGACTTTTGGACTTTGTGTCGATTGTGTGCATCCTATATATGCAAATATGGACGTGTGTAGTATCTGAAACATTTTAAGTAATAAATAACCATTTATTGAAAAAACATGAGATTTCCCATGAATTTACAAATGGCATTGGTGGACCCAACTCACTCTACCTGGCTCGCCCCTAGCTGCAAGCTAAGTGCAACATCATTATTGGATTTATGGATACATATTCTCTAGATAATAATAGATTCACAGTAGTTTAAACAATCTGGCATCTTCAATACGATACCATCGATATTGTCCATACACATAAATTTCATAATTGAGAGTAAACACCGCCTTCGATGGCGCAAGAAATATGCCGGCGAACTGAATAGTTGTTGCTTCCTGCAACCACTCTTTTGCGTGCTAGGCCCATTTAATTTCCACTACTATTTCGTGTTTTGCGTTTTCATTTCATGTAAATTTCGGCCGTTTCGCCGCGTGATGAAACTGAAAAGCTAGAGGGGGATACGATATGGAAAAATCTGACTATTTTCTTGGAATTGAACACGATCGATTTAAAACTTGACAAGGTATTGGTGGAAGTACATATGCCGCCAAATAAGTACTCTGTTTCATCACATCTAGTACCATGCATAATCACAAATCAAACATACAGTAACATGTAGTAAATGGTGAAACGTTTGCAGCCAGCCTGCTGTGCAACGTGGAAGCTGGCAGCCAGGAATTTTCATTAGCTAATAAGCTATATTACGTATCAACCCTATCGGCGTTAACTCTGACCGCCGGGAGGAGGTACGCCCAATGATGACAGAGGAGCAGGCAGTGGTGGCGACGTCGATGACGGTGACTGGTTATGGTGGCAGAAGGGGAAGTAATGGTTATTGCAGGGCCGCTTGCGTGAGCCTCTAAGCCGGAGGTGCCGGCACTCGCGTTCCACTTGCAGGATATCCATCAGGTGCAGCGTAACATAACCATTGATCACGGCAAATAATAATGAATATGATATATGGAGATCGTCAATTCGTGGTATCTCTATGCTTCCTTACCTCCTTTGACAAGGTCGAAGTGCGTGGCACTCAGGATCAAGGCAACTATAACGGTCGCGCATGCAGCATCGGGCGGATGAAGTTGATGATGACGCCGGCTTGACCATCTTCAGTGTCTAGACTGGATGTGGATACATTGCTTGTACTATGTGTACATATAGGCATGTAGATGTAGCTTTCGTCTCTTTGTAGTGTTTGTTTCCACTAGTGCAAGATATTGTTCATCAAAAAGCACGTAAGAGCTAGTGCGTACTAGTTCCTACTAGCACTCTAATAGTCCCAGTCCCAGCCAAGTTATTCTCGCGTGCAAACTGCAGCCATGACTGTTGTAGCAGTCAAAACAGCGATTCTTCTTAGCGCCAACATCAGGAGGAACTCACTTCTAGCAATCAGGTGAAAACACGTATATAGACCAGGTGCTGAGCTGTTCATCAGATGCAAAAACGATCGAACAACACTTGCTATATGTTTTTTTTTAACGAAAGTTTTACCGATTTATTAATAATCATCAATAATAGCAATACAAAGGTTCCCTTAAAAAAAATAGCAGTGCAAAGAGTTCCAAAAGTAAAACGAAACTACAACAGAAAAACCATATTACTCAAGTAGAAAACCAAAGTATGACTGAGAGGCCACCTGACTACATAAATACTTCAAATAAACACATTTTAGTTTTTTACAGATAAAAATGGCGGGGCAGGGCGCACATCTCCCCCAAATTCTACTAAAATCAGGCACTTAAAGTTCAGCACACTGCCAAACCAAACCCAAAAGTTAAAAACAAATTATAGGCTTTTGCACTCCAGCGTGAATGCAAAATTACCACACATTGTCCGGTGGAGATCCACTTGCTCCCGGAAGCACGCAGGGGCCTAGGAATTACTAACGCTACATTGACGAGTTCTCCCCTCTCACAAAATGGGCTTTGAAACACTAGCACAGATCGAGCCTATTAAGAGCCTGGTCACACACGGAAAGCCCTTTTCGTGTGTGATGCACTAGATCGGTGACTCTGAATAAAATTTCGACGGTCCGCTCGCAGCCAAGGCAAGCTCCATCACGAGGGTGTCGCAAACTCAAAGTTTTTTCGGACCATAATTAATATAAAGCACACGAAGGGGTATGTCAGAACCGTTTTCTTAGGTGAGAAGCTTCTCACACGATTTTCTCCTTGTGAATTGTGTGCCTTATTTGTTACTTTTTCCCGAGTCTTGACACTAGTGGAGAACGGGTCCTTAGTCGCGGCCTGTAAGAGCCTTTAGTCCCGGTTGTGGTACCGGGACTGGAGAGGCGGGACTAAAGGCCCACCCACTAGTCCCGGCCCGCTTACCATCCGGAACCAATGGGCGTCCACATGACCACCCCTGCGCGCTAGGTCCCCCCCCCTTAGTCCCGGTTACTATTACAAACCGGGACTAATGGTTCTCTGCCCATGGCGAGTTTTGTACTTTCTCGCCGGCGGAAGAATTCATTTTGTTTCTATTTTTTTTTTCATTTCAAAATAGATTTCTACGCTACCACATACCGTACATGTTACGAGGACTAGAGCATACAAATATATATATATATACATGATAGTTACATGGAGAACCATTAAGATCGAGCATACAAATATATACATGATAGTTATATGAAGACATCACAGTTACCGGGACTAGAGCCCGTCTATTCAATTACACGGTCGGGGGATCATCGGTAGAGCCTATTCACACTAAATTCTCCGGTGTCATCTATCATCTCGTTCATCAAGAATCCTGCCAGTTCTTCAGCAATTCCTAGTACGCGTTGCTCTGGTAGGAGTTGATCCCGCATTCTATCGAACTATATAAGAAAAGGAGATCAATATGAATACCAATCATGACAGTAAAAAAAATAATGTTGTGAATGTATTTCTTACATCGACTTTATAATTTTTGTGCTCAGTGGTAAACGTGCGAATGAACTCGCAAGCGTAGAATCCACATAGATTCGTCCTGGGTGGCTGCCTAGCGCACTTTACGAGAATAGAATTCAATCAAAATAATAATCTAGCATCATAATTGTATCGAAACTATAGAAGTAAAGAGATGTGTGTACTACTTACCGAGACCGGTTTAAACGTCAGCTTCGCACTAAAGTGACCCGTAATCGCACTCTTGAACTGGTTCTAAACCCTGCCTAGTAAAGAAAATGAATGAGTTATTTATTACGCGATATCTCAGGAAATCAATGAAAGAGACCGATGTAGTGCGAAATTACCTCTGGAGCGTGTCCTGCATGTCACTAAACTGTTTCAGGGGTCTTTTTAATGGGTCCATGACTTCAACTCTTCTCTTATCAAGTTGAATATTTAGCAGAATCCAGTGGAATCTGCACACGTTTATATATACATCAATAACTCATCAATAACACTTAAATTGATAAAACACCAGAGTAAGACCCTCACTTGAAATTGTAAGGAAACAGTATGTCGTCATAGAAATTTTGCTCCGTTAGAAACCTCAGAAGGTTTTCCTCCGTCTCCTCGGGTTTATCCGTTAGCGTCTTTATATGTATTTTATCTAGGTCAATGAACCCAACACTAAAGAGTGACCTTCTTTTACATTCCTAGATCTTCATTCTGCATAATAATAGAGTACAAAAGGATATAATGAGGATAATTACATGCAATAAACTGAACAACTGAAAACTGAACAATTTATATGTAGACAATGAATTCAACAACTTACAGACAATAGAAACTCATGACCAATTTGCCAAGGGCCTCTTCTTCTCAGAAGTAGTAGTCATGTGGTACGTTCGCCATGATCATTATTCTCTCCTCCTATGTGGCTTTCAAGTACCAGTTATGTAAACACCGCATTTGTGTTGGCAGTTATTGCAACCTCTCTTGGATGACCAACGGCATCCCTAGGACATATTGAGGTACTACATCAGCCTTCGGTAACTTGTTGTCTTGCGAACCTAGCAATTCCTTAAAAGTCACAATCATAGCGGCCGCAAGATCCGCAGCTTCTTCCATATCCTGCAGGGGAAACTCATAGGATGTCACCCTGAGGGGTGGGATCGATTTTTTGGCTTGTTTCCCGAGCTGGTGGACATCCTTTCTTTTCCCGATTGCACTTTGACTTAATGATTTCCTCCCGTTGCACTTTTACTTGATTTTCTCTTCTTCACTTCCTTTCGAAGCATGCGTAGATAGTCATCTAGCTTATGGTGCAAGTCATATTGCGATTTTGTGTTCAGAAAAGCAAGTGCATACGCTTTTTGCTTCTCGGTGCATACCGGGCCAGGCTCAGGTTTCTTCTTTTGAAGCTGCGCAACACATTTGGCCTTTGCGATCGCTGTATTTTCCTCTTCAGTACGATCGTAAGGTATGATGGGAAGATTCTTATGAGGTACTCTTGGGAGGGGCGACATTTGTCGTTTTGGGCTGCTGCGTCGTTTAGTACTCATCGACGGAGCACGCTTCCGCTTATTGTCCTTAGAGTGCAGCGAAGACGGCTGACCCTACGGCGGAGATCGAGATGGACTCACGCTATGGTGGTCGTAGTGATGGGGTGGGCTTGTTGTAGGTGATGGAGGTGAAGGTGACATGCGACGACTCGGAGGAGGTGTTGGCCTTTCCGCTCAGCCTGGAAGCTTGATGTTGTTCTTGTCCCATAGAATGATACCACCCAATACTTAACCGAGTGTCCTCTCACCTTTAGGTCCAGGAATGTCAAGCTCCATTGAGTCCCACCCTGTTGCGATTTCATCCACCCCAACTTTAGCATAGCTAGCTGGAATCTCACAGCCATGCCAGCGTGCGTCAGGTGGACAAGGTAAACCACATCCGACCGCCACCTTGAGGGATAGGTTCTTCACCTTCTGATGGATCTCACAAGATGTCTGCTCCTTGATTCCACCCACGAGGTATCCAAGACCACCATCTACCATGCTTCTCTACTGAGATGGGACGACGGTAATATCGAGTGCAGGATCTTGTAGGCGCGCTACTCCTCGAAGTTCGTCAATCTGTTGCTGATGAATTGGAAGTGTTCCTAGTAACTCGTTGAACCTGTCTCTCTCCACGTCCTATCGTCGCCTCTTTGCTCTCTCTCGGATCCTATAAGTATCTCTGTCTTTGGGAAACCTGATCTCCCATGTATAACTAAGGCCAAGGCCTCGTACTCGTCCTCCATGTTCTTTATTCCCGAGGGCCATTATCAGCAAGTCATTCTCTCTATCAGGACAGAACTTAATTGTCCCCTTTTTAATTTCCTTCACCACTCTCTCCATGTCTCCCGGGGTATCCTAATCTCGTCACTGCAAATAAGGTCCCCTGTATTTTCATCATACTCACTCCCATGCCCAAGGAACCAATTTCTTGCCCTCAAATCCCATTCTCCGCGTATTGGTTCTGGAGTGATGCCTTTAGCAAGCAGCTCATTCTCTTTAGAATCCCACTATGGCATGGCAGTCGCGTAGCCCATGGCCCCACGTGATGGTGATATTTTTTCTTCGCGGTATTTAACTTATTTTTTTCCAACTTCCTTAGCAGCTTTTGACTCCTTATACTTCATAAATGCATCCCAGTTAGCCTGCTGTTTCGTTAGATAGGCTTCGAATTGAGGAGGATTCTTCTTCTTCTGATACTTTTGCCATCATGTTTTCTTCTAGCTCTTGAATAGTTCGGCCATCTTCGTAAGATTCCACTGCTTGGCTTTCTTCCTCAATGCAGCTGTGTCGGCATCATCCTCAAATTCCGGCAGGGTGAAATGTGTCATGAGGTCATTCCAAAGACCCTCTTTGTACCTGTTGGTGACATACTCACCCTCTTCCGCCCCTTTTGTCCTATTCCACTCTCGAACGGTGATCAGGATGCGATCCCTAACCATAACTACGCATTGTTGTACAAATACACCTTTATCCTTTTCGGGTTCCAAGGGTTCACCTCGTGGTGATACCCGCGTAATTGTATAACGCGTAGATGCGTCCAACTTTTTGGCCTGGCCTTGTTTGGAATATTTTTTGCTCGATGTGGAGGCCTAAGAGAAGAAACATTCGTCAATTTATATATATACAACTCAATTAATGCATCTACTCATCACCGGACTTCATATATATATACCTCACCGGACTTAGTTAAGGGTCCACCGGAGGCGTCGCCTTCTCCATCATCGGAGCCTTCGGCTTGTCCATCATCGAAGCCGTCGGCTTCTCCCTGGTCATTTCGGTCGACCTCCTCACCCTCACCGGAGGGGTTCAGATACATCGACGGAGATTCCGGTGGATGAACATGGGGGGCGTCGTTGATCATATTCTCGAGAATTTCTTCTTGTTCTAGGTCTCTACGGATTGGACTAGGTGGATCCATAGTTTTTGAAAAATGCGAGATGCACACAATATTATTTCAAAATACACACAATATTTTAACATAGCAAATATTTCCTATACAAATATTTCCTAAACAAGTGGATCCATAGTTTTTGAAAAATGCGAGATGCACATAATATTATTTCAAAATACACACAATATTTGAACATAGCAAATATTTCCTATACAAATATTTCCTAAAATATTTCCTATACAAATATTTCCTAAAATAATTCGTATACAAATATTTCCTAAAATATTTCCTATACAAATTTTTCCTAAAATATTTTCTATACAAATATTTCCTATACAAATATTTTCTAAACAAATATTTCCTATACAAATATTTCCTAAACAAATATATTCTAAAATATTTCCTATACAAATATTTTCTATACAAAAATTTAAAACTTACCGGCGCGGTGGCGGTGGCACAGCCGTGGAGGGGCGCGGTGGCAGTGGCGGAGCTGCTCGTGGCTAGGGCGGTGGCGGAGGTGCGGCCGGGGAGGGGCGCGGTGGCGGTGGCTTGGCGCGGCGAAGGAGGGACCGGCGCAAGCAGGGGTCGGCGGTGGCGGTGGCGGCCGGGAGGGACGCAGTGGCGGCCAGCGATTTTGGCACCTGGCGGCGCTATGCGTCTACTCGCGATGGCTAAGTCCCGGTTGATGGATTTGACCGGGGGAAGAAGGCACTATAAATAACCCTCCCCCCTTTAGTCCCCGTGCGGGGCACCAACCGGGACAAAAGGGGGGTCTTTAGTTCCGGTTGGTGCATCACACCGGGATTAAAGGGGTAGGCGGCTTTTTGGCTGCAGAGCCTGAAGGAAATATGCCCTGAGAGGCAATAATAAAGTTGTTATTATGTATTCCTTATATATGATAGATGTTTATTTTGCATGCTAGAATTGTATTGATCGGAAACATCAATACATGTGTGTTTAATAAACAAAAAGGGTTCCTAGTTATGCCTCTCTTATAGACTAGCTTGTTGATTAACAAGATGATCAAGGTTTCCTGATCATGGA
This sequence comes from Avena insularis, assembly GCA_023614405.1. Lineage (NCBI taxonomy): Eukaryota > Viridiplantae > Streptophyta > Magnoliopsida > Poales > Poaceae > Avena > Avena insularis. The sequence goes on along the minus strand of CM042693.1, from coordinate 454,147,888 downwards.
CATTGGATGTTGTTAATAACAAGGTCACAACATTTGTGAAATGATATGATGAACATTCATCCGAAGTATAACATTACGATCAAGTAATTATGTTTACATTGCTATAATATCATACGAAGTAATCTTTATCCTTAGACCATAAGATCATGTTAATTGCTAACACCGGAAGAGTATCTTGATAACATCAAACGTCACACCGTAACAGGGTGACTATAAAGATGGGTTCAGTGCTACGAAGGTGTTATGTTGAGGCTCATGGATCAAGAGTGGAATTTGTCAATCCCGATGACGGATAGATATACTCTAGGCCCTCTCGGTGATATCACATTAAGATAGCTTGCAAGCAAGTGATGTGATCACTAGAATGTTATATCACGGGAACGAGAAAAGAGTGCATGTCGGTAATGAGATCAAACTAGGTATTTGGATACCTATGATCGAATCTCGGACATGTATTATATCAAGAGACAAAGGGATTAAATTACAAGCGTTAAAGGTTCTCACGATCACAGAAGTCATCGTTGAATATGTAGGAGTCAGTATGGACCTCCAGGTCCCGCTTCTGATTATTGATCTGAGAGGAGTCTCAATCATGTATGCATTATTCGCGAACCTTAGGGTGACACACCTAAGAGTTACGGGACACCATTTTGGAGCACATATGTTTCAGACGAAAAATTGCAAAGCACAGGAATTGTTTCGATAGAAACCGGAAATTGTTTCGGGTGAAATTGCAGAAAATGGTTCTGCATGGGGTATTGAAATATTGCAAGGGGTTATATGTGAATGTTTGTTAATTAAAGTAATTAACAAAATTATGAATAAATTTAATAAAAGAGTTTAATTAAATGAGAGAGCATTAAACTTAGAGAATTTAATGCATTTAAAGTGGGGACTTTAAAAGGGAATGTGAAGAGGCATTTTAATTTGGAGGGGTTACCACCACATGAATGGGGGAGGTGAGGAGTCACCCCCCATGCGCCGGCCATGGAGAGGGGGTACCCCCCTCCTCCTATAAAAGGCCCCCCTCTTTCTCCTTCTTCCTCACACCTCCTCGTGAAGGATCTCTCTTCCCCTCTAGAATTATTCCCCCATGGTCTCGGATTAGTGAGATACATGTTCCCGATGGCATTTCTTCTGGAAGGAGTTGCTGCTTCCGCTGGATCGCTGGAGCGAGGAGGTGGAGGTTGTCTGGTGGCTTGAATGTTTGTGCGAGTACGGATGCGCTGCTGAGTTGCGGCGCTTGGACTTCCTCACGATCTTGAGATCGGCAAGTGTACGACTACATCAACCACGAGTTCCTACTCGTTAACAAAACTCGTTGTCTTCGAGGGTAAGTTCTCGATGGATGTATGTCCACCCGTTGGTCTGTACCTAGTAGATAGATCTTGGCGTGTAGTTCTCATCATAGGAAATTTTTTGTTTTCTATGCTGCGGACCCAATAGTGGTATCAGAGCCTGATCTATGTGTAGGTGCTTTGCACGGGTAGTACACATGTGTTTATATGTGCGCTATGATGATCATGTTATTGCATCTTCTATGTATTTTGGATATTGGTGGCATAGTGGGATGAAGCAGCCCGAACCAACCTTACATGTCATCGTACATGAGACCGGTTCCACGACTGACATGCAACTAGTTTTGCATAAGTGGCTGGCGGGTATCTGTCTCTCCTACTATAGTCAATATCTGATTTACAACGAGTTGCTAATAACGTGGTTATCCTTGTTGTGGTTCATGTTCGTAGGTAAGAACGGTTCTATCTCCGAAAGCCCTAAGCCACGTAAAACTTGCAATTGATAAATTAGAGGCGTCTAGTTTAGATCGTTGCTGGGCTAGTGTATTAATATGGTATTGTTGTAAGTAGATGTATGATAGATACTCTTACAACACATTCAACGTGTAAGTTCCATAGACCTTGGCCTTACACACAAAGGAATGATACAGATCATACCATGATGCAAATGATAGAGATCAAATGCATGGACCATATCATCTCACTTTACACATTAGATGTTAGCATCTTATACTGCTAGTTTGGCGCTTTCTATAGCATTGTAAGATGATCCCTCATTTAGATATCAAGATAAAAATGTGTTCTTCCTTGAGTATGCACCGTTCTGTGTATCGTGTTTCGAGACATCACGTGATGATCGGGTGTACTCGAATCTATGCTTTCATATGACACGCCAATACTAAGGTTCTTACTTGGCGAGCCTAGCATGTATAGACATGGCCTCGGAACACAGACCGAAAGGTTAAGCATGAGTCATATAGTTGATGTGATGCCCATATAGATGCTCGCCTTTGAAGCTACATCAACTCACGTGATGATCGGACTTGGTGTAGTGGATTTGGTTCATGTAATCACCAAAAGGACACGAGGGATGTCATTTTTGAGTGGGGGTTCATTAGTAATTTGGATTAGTTGAACTCACTCTATCATAAACTTAGTCTAAATAAACTTTACAAATTCTGCTGTAGATGGCACCACCTGCTTTTAATTTCAATGTGTTCATGGAGAAAGAGAAACTTCCTGCGAACGGTAGCAACTTCACCAACTGGGCTATGAATTTGAGGATTCTCCTCACTGTTGCACAAAAGTAATATGTGCTAGATGTGCCGCTAGGCCCCCCACCAGCTCATGATGCCCCTGACGAGGAAAAGAATGTCTATGTGACTCGTCAGGAGGACCACAACGACTGTATGGGCTAGAGCCAGAATTTCGAAAGCGTTTCGAAAACGACAATGCTTTTGATACCATGGGAGAATTGAAAATGATTTTCGTTACCCATTCTGCCGTAGAGAGTTATAATGCTACTGAAAAGTTCTTTAGCTGCATGATGGAGGAGAACAGCTCCGTTAGTGAGCATGTACTCAAAATGTCTGGGTACGCCGATAAGCTTGTGTCCTTGAGAATAACGATTCCCATTGACTTAGGCATACATCATGTTCTCCAATCTCTGCCACCTAGCTACAAGAGCTTCGTGATGAACTATAATATGTAGGGCATGAAGAAGTCTCTTCCCGAGCTTCTGTCAATGCTTAAGACTACAGAAGTGGAGATTAGGAAAGAACATCAAGTGTTGATGATCAATAGGACCACCGGTTTCAAGAAGGACAAGAAAGGCAAGCACAAGGGAAAGAAGAGTGGCAAATATGTTGCCGCACCTGAAAAGAAACCCCGAGCTGGCCCTAAGTCTGACACCGAGTGTTACTATTGCAAGGGGACTGGCCATTGGAAGCGCAATTGCCCCAAGTATTTGGCGGACAAGAAGTCCGGCAAGGCAAACAAAGATATATGTGATATACATGTTATTGATGTGTACTTGACTAGTACTCGCAGTAGCACCTGTGTATTTGATATAGGACCGGTTGCTAATATATGTAACTCGATTCAGGGGCTACGGAACAAGCGACAACTAGCAAGGGATGAGGTAGGATGCGGGTCGGCAATGGATCAAGAGTTGATATGATCGCCATCGGGACGCTGCCTCTCCATATGCCATCGGGATTAGTTATAAACCTAAATAATTGTTATTTGGTGCCTACACTGAGCATGAACATTGTATCCAGATCATGTTTGATGCAAAGTGGTTATTCCTTTAAATCTGAAAACAATGGTTGTTCGATTTATAAGAATGATATCTTTTATGGTCATGCACCTATGTTGAATGGTTTATTTCTATTGGATCTCGATAGTAATATTACGCATATTCATAAGGTTAATGCTAAAAAGATTAAACTTGATAATGATATATCTTCATATATGTGGCATTGCCGTCTAGGTCATATTGGTGTTAAACGCATGAAGAAACTCCATTCTGATGGACTTTTGGAATCACTTGATTTTGAATCATTTGATACATGTGAGCCATGCCTTATGGGCAACATGACTAGAACGCCGTTTTCCGGTTCAATGGAACGGGCGACAGATTTATTGGAAATCATACATACTGATGTGTGTGGACCAATGAGTGTGTCGACGCGAGGTGGATATCGTTATTTTGTTACTTTCACGGATGATTTGAGTAGATACGGGTATATCTATTTGATGAAACACAAGTCTAAAACCTTTGAAAAGTTCAAGGAATTTCAGAATTAAGTGGAAAATCATAGTAATAGAAAGATCAAATTTCTGCGGTCTGACCGTGGAGGTGAGTATCTAAGTTACGAGTTTAGCACACACATGAAAGAGTGTGGAATAGTTTCACAACTCATGCCTGCCGGAACACCACAACGTAATGGTGTGTCGGAACGTCGTAATCGTACTTTATTAGATATGGTTCGATCTATGATGTCTCTGATTGACTTGCCACTATCATTTTGGGGTTATGCACTGGAAACAGTTGCATTCACTTTAAACCGGGCACCATCTAAATCCGTTGAAACGACACCGTATGAATTATGGTTTGGAAACAAACCTAAATTGTTATTTCTTAAAGTTTGGGGATGCGATGTTTATGTGAAGAAACTTCAGCTGGATAAACTCGAACCAAAGCGGAAAAATGCGTCTTCATAGGATACCCTAAGGAAACGATTGGGTATACCTTCTATCACAGATCCGAGGGCAAGGTTTTTGTTGCCAAGAATGGATCCTTTCTTGAGAAGGAGTTTCTCGCGAAAGGTGTGAGTAGTCGGAAGGTAGAACTCGAAGAGGTTATTGAACCTTCTCTTCATGAAATGGCGAGTAGCGCAGCACCGGAAATTGTTTCGGAGTTGACTTCACCTAATAAATAAAGAGCTAATGATATTGATCATGAAACTCCGAAAGAGGACACTACCGAACCTCCCAGGTCAAGCAGGACACGTGCAACACCTGAACTGTATGGCAATCCTGTTGTGAATTTCATGGTTGATGAAATGGATGACCCTGCGATGTATGAAGAAGCGATGATGAGCCCGGATTCCAACAAATGGCTAGAAGCCATCAAATCCGAGATGGAATCCATGTACGAGAACCAGGTTTGGACCTTGGTGGACTTACCTCACGACCGAAAGGCCGTTGAGAATAAATGGATTTTCAAAAGAAAAACTGATGCTGATGGTAATGTGACCATCTATAAGGCTCGACTTGTCGCAAAGGGGTTTCGACAAATTCAAGGAGTTGAATACGATGAGACATTCTCTCCCGTAGCGATGCTTAAGTCGGTTAGGATTATGTTAGCATTTGCCGCATATTTCGATTATGAAATATGGCAGATGGATGTCAAAACTGCGTTCCTCAATGGTAATATTGAAGAAGAGTTGTATATGATACAACCTAAGGGTTTTGTCGATCCTAGGATGCTAATAAGGTATGCAAACTTCAGCGATCCATCTATGGACTGAAGCAAGCATCCCAGAGTTGGAATCTCCGCTTTGATGAGGTGATCAAAGAGTTTGGATTTGTCCAAACTTATGGAGAGGCTTGTATTTACAAGAAAGTGAGTGGGAGCAATGTGACATTTCTAATATTATATGTGGATGACATATTATTGATTGGAAATGATATAGATCTTTTAAACAGTGTTAAAAGTTATCTAAACAACAAATTTTCGATGAAAGACCTTGGTGAAGCGTCATATATATTAGGCATTAAAATCTATAGAGATAGATCAAGGCGCCTAATTGGGCTATCGCAGAGTACATACCTTGATAAGATATTAAAGAAGTTTAATATGGACGGAAGTAAGAAGGGGTTCTTACCTATGTTGCAAGGCAAGATATTGAGTAAGACTCAAAATCCGGCTACGGTGGAAGAAAGAGAGATGACGGATAAGATCCCCTATGCCTTGGCCATAGGCTCTATAATGTATGCCGTTCTATGTACAAGACCGGATGTCGCACATGCTATTAGTTTGACTAGTAGGTACCAATCTGATCCAGGTTCGGAACACTGGATAGCGTTCAATAACATCCTCAAGTACATGAGAAGAACTAGGGATATGTTTCTTATATACGGAGGTGAAGAAGAGCTAGTCGCTAAGTGTTATGTCGATGCTAGCTTTGACACCGATCCGGATGACTCTAAGTCTCAATCCGGATACGTATTTCTCTTGAATGGAGCAACAGTTAGTTGGAGGAGTTCCAAACAACCTGTGGTGGCTGGATCAACGACAGATGCGGAATATGTTGCTGCTTCAGAAGCGGCGCAGGAAGCGGTTTGGATGAAAGAGTTCATTGCGGAACTAGGTGTGGTTCCTAGTGCATTGGACCCGATGGTGATCTATTGTCACATCAATGGAGCCATAGCCAATGCCAAGGAACCGAAGTCTCAGAAGAATTCCAAGCATATTAAGCGCCGGTTTGACTCCATTCGCGAACATGTCAAGGATGGAGATATAAAGATTTGCAAAGTACAGACGGACCTAAATGTAGAAGATCCATTGACTAAAGCTCTCCCTAGGGCAAAACATGATCAACACCAGAACTCCATGGGTGTTAGATTTATCACTATGTGAACTAGATTATTGTCTCTAGTGCAAGTGGGAGGCAAGGAAATATGCCGAGAGGCAATAATAAAGTTGTTATTATGTATTCCTTATATATGATAGATGTTTATTTTGCATGCTAGAATTGTATTGATCGGAAACATCAATACATGTGTGTTTAATAAACAAAAAGGGTTCCTAGTTATGCCTCTCTTATAGACTAGCTTGTTGATTAACAAGATGATCAAGGTTTCCTGATCATGGACATTGGATGTTGTTAATAACAAGGTCACAGCATTTGTGAAATGATGTGATGAACATTCATCCGAAGTATAGCATTACGATCAAGTCATTATGTTTACATTGCTATAACATCATACGAAGTAATCTTTATCCTTAGACCATGAGATCATGTTAATTGCTAACACTGGAAGAGTATCTTGATAACATCAAACGTCACACCGTAACAAGGTGACTATAAAGATGGGTTCAGTGCTATGAATGTTTTATGTTAAGGCTCATGGATCAAGAGTGGAATTTGTCAATCCCGATGACGGATAGATATACTCTGGGCCCTCTCGGTGATATCACATTAAGATAGCTTGCAAGCAAGTGATGTGATCACTAGAATGTTATATCACGGGAACAAGAAAAGAATGCATATCGGTAACGAGATCAAACTAGGTATTTGGATACCGCTGATCGAATCTCGGACATGTATTATATCAAGAGACAAAGGGATTAAATTACAAGCGTTAAAGGTTCTCACGATCACAGAAGTCATCGTCGAATATGCAGGAGTCAGTATGGACCTCTAGGTACCGCTTCTGATTATTGATCTGAGAGGAGTCTCAATCATGTCTGCATTATTCGAGAACCATAGGGTGACACACTTAAGAGTTATCGGACACTATTTTGGAGCACATGTGTTTCAGACGAAAGAATTGCAAAGCGCAGAAATTGTTTCGATAGAAACCGGAAATTGTTTCGGGTGAAATTGCAGAAAGTGGTTCTGCATGTGATATTGAAATATTGCAAGGGGTTATATGTGAATGTTTGTTAATTAAAGTAATTAACAAAATTATGAATAAATTTAATAAAAGAGTTTTATTAAATGAGAGAGCATTAAACTTAGAGAATTTAATGCATTTAAAGTGGGGACTTTAAAAGGGAATGTGAAGAGGCATTTTAATTTGGAGGGGTTACCACCACATGAATGGGGGAGGTGAGGAGTCACCCCCATGCGCCGGCCATGGAGAGGGGGTACCCCCCTCCTCCTATAAAAGGCCCCCCTCTTTCTCCTTCTTCCTCACACCTCCTCGTGAAGGATCTCTCTTCCCCTCTAGAATTATTCCCCCATGGTCTCGGATTAGCGAGATACATGTTCCCGATGGCATTTCGTCTGGAAGGAGTTGCTGCTTCCGCTGGATCGCTGGAGCGAGGAGGTGGAGGTTGTCTAGTGGCTTGAATGTTTGTGCGAGTACGAATGCGCTGCTAAGTTGCGGCGCTCGGACTTCCTCACGATCTTGAGATCGGCAAGTGTACGACTACATGAACCACAAGTTCCTACTCGTTAACAAAACTCGTTGTCTTCGAGGGTAAGTTCTCGATGGATGTATGTCCACCCGTTGCTTTGTACCTAGTAGATAGATCTTGGCGTGTAGTTCTCATCGTAGGAATTTTTTTGTTTTCTATGCTGCGGACCCAACAGAGCCTTTAGTCCCGACCAGTGTATTGGGACGGAGAACTGAGCTCCACTGGCATCTCCCTCAAACTGGCCGTAGTGTTGTCCCCGCTCTTTCACACCATCTTGTTTGCAGTTGATAACTTCACATGGATGCCTATTTATAGATTAAGAAGCACAACGTAGTGTCGACACTCACGACATAATGTCGACACTCATCCCTTAAGTCCCGGTTGGTTTCTTCAACTAGGACTAAACATGCTCGCGCCGGCTCCAGTCAGCCGCAACCCCTTAAGTCCCGGTTGGAAACACCAACCGGGGCTAAACATATTTCCCGCCATGTTTTCCCGCCATATGTTTTTCCTGCCACGTTTTCCCACCCTTTTCCTCTATATATAGGTCGGCGACCGTCATGACCACCACACATCCACACATTCCCCGCCACACATCCACACATTTCTCGCCGCCTACTTTAGGATGCTCCTGCGTGTTCGTCCACGACTCGGCGGCAACGACGGTGGAGTACTAGGCTCCATCAGGCATGTCCGAGACTGGGATCCATTGGGCTGGCACTAGGAGGTGCTACCTTCCGGGACGCGTAGCTTGGTGAGGAATCCGGGTCCCGTCGTCGACCCGGAGCTTCTTTGGTGGCGGCCGCATGGTCTAGGAGCGGTGCAGCGGGAGCCGGCCCCGAGGAGGTGGTATGGAGGCGTGTCATGTTGGAGGACGAGCACGTCCGCCACTATATGTATATGTTGGAGGTCAGGTTTTCCAATACCTGGTAGCTTCTTTAGGGACCTCACCCGAGCTATGCTCCTGTGATGGTTCCTTCTCTTTGGGTGACCACCTCCCGCAGCTCAAAACCCGGTCATCGACGTCCAATTTGATTAAGCAAGATGTATTACATGAAAGGGGGGCCTTTATGTCTCAAATAAAAGGTTTAATACATTACATAGATTTATGTCTCAAATAAAAGGTTTAATACATTATTACACATCACCAACATCTAGTGTTGTGGTTTTCTTCTGCACCGTAGCCATGGAGAATCTTCATCATTTAACAGGATGCTTGGGTCAGTTTTCACTTTGAATTGAGGAATTTCATGAAACTTATTGTAATCTTCTGACATGTCTGTCTTGTTATCCACTCCCACGATGTTTCTTTTCCCTGAAAGAACTATGTGGCGCTTTGGCTCATCGTATTCTGCATTCTTTTGCTTATCTTTCCTTTTTCTCGGTTTGGTAGACATGTCCTTCACATAAAAAACCTGAGCCACATCGTTAGCTAGGACGAATGGTTCATCCATGTACACAAGATTGTTGAGATCCACTGTTGTCATGCCGTACTTTTGGTCTACATGTACCCCGCCTCGTGTCAGCTTGACCCATTTGCACCGAAACAAAGGGACCTTAAAAGTAGGTCCATAGTCAAGTTCCCATATCTCCTCTATGTACCCATAATATGTGTCCTTCTTCCCATTGTCATCTGTTGTATCAGAGCGGAAACCACTGTTTTGGTTGGTGCTCTTTTTATCTTGGGCAATCGTGTAAAGTGTATTTCTATTTATCTTGTACCCTTGGAAAGTACATATAGTCGAAGATGGTAACCTGGCCAACGAGTACAACTGATCTCCAATAGTGGTGTTATTCATGAGATGTGTCTGCAACCAACTGCCAAAATTCTTCTCGGGTTCCCCTTTAATCAAGGAGTCAGGCTTCCCCGTGTTTTTTGAGCGTAGAATATTCTTGTGTTTCTCGATAGACGGAGCCACCATAGTGGAATTGTGTAGAACAGTGTAGTGTGCTTGAGTGAAAGAATGCCCGTCCCTACATACCATTGATTTCCTTCCTAGTGTGCCTTTTCTAGTCAGCCTCCCCTCATACCGAGATTCAGGAACACCAATCGGCATATGGTCAGGAAGAAAGTCAACACAAAACTCAATGACCTCCTCTGTTCCATAGCCCTTGGAGATGCTTCCTTCTGGCCTAGCACGGTTATGAACATATTTCTTTAAGACTCTCATGAACCTCTCAAAGGGGAACATATTGTGTAGAAACACAGGACCGAGAATTCTAATCTCTTCGACTAGGTGAACTAGGACGTGCGTCATAATATTGAAGAAGGATGGCGTGAACAACAACTTGAAGCTGACCAAACATTGGACCACATCAATTTGTAACCCTGATAGACTTTCTTAATCGATTACCTTCTAAGAAATTGCATTGACGAATGCACATACCTTCTTGTCGAACATTTTCTGGTAGAATTCCCCTCAATGCAACCGAAAGTAATTGCGTCATAAGCACGTGGCAGTCATGAGACTTTAGATTTTGAAATTTTTCTCTTTCATATTTACTATTCCCTTTATATTTGAAGAGAAGACGGTACCTTGATACTGAAAAAGACTTTAAAAAGATTTCCTTCTCTTATTTGGTAAGAGCGTAGCTGGCAAGCCCTTGAAACTGCCCTGGATGCTTGTCGTCTCGTCCTTTATGATGTTGCTGGTCCTCCTGTGCTGTCTGGGTATCTTTTGACTTCCCATACAAGCCAAGGAAGCCTAAAATATTCACACAAAGATTCTTCGTCAGGTGCATCACGTCGATTGGAGAGTGGACCTCGTGCACTTTCTAATATGGTAAATCCCAAAATATAGATTTCTTCTTCCACATGGGTGCGTGTCCGTCGGCATCTTTCGGAACAGGTTGTCCTCCAGGACCCTTTCCAAAGATTACATCCAAATCCTTGACCATACCAAATACATCATCACCAGTATGGGGGACAGGCTTCGTTCGGGTTTCAGCCCTGCCATTGAAATGCTTGCCTTTCTTTCTTAAGGGATGACTTGGTGGAAGAAAACAACGATTGTACAGGTACATATTCTTCCTACATTTATCCAGATATATACTTCCTGTCTCATCTAAATGGTGCGTGCATGCATTGTATTCTTTGTTCGTCTGTCATGAAATGTTACTAAGAGCAGACCAATCATTGATGGTTACGAACAACAACACTTGTAGGTCAAATTCCTGCTATTTGTGCTCATCCCACACACGTACACCTGGTTTGGCCCACAACTGTAAAAGTTCATCAACTAAGGTGAAGGAGAAGAAAGTTCTAGAGGTTTGGGAGGAGGAGGAGAACCCCGTGTCTCCGCCGGACCACGACGGAGGCTCCTCCCACTCGTATTCTAGCTGGCCTCCACGGACGACAACAGCAAAGTCAATTTGGAGAACGAGAAGGACGTCGTGACTTCGACTCCCGAAGATGATTCTCCGCAACTCGAATTGAATGGTGGGATAAGGATAAGCAGAAGGCCGAGGAGGAAGATAAGAAGATGCTCGAGAAGCAGGTGAGACTGCTAGAGTACTTTTCTAAGAAGAAATGTGAGGCAGACAGAGAGCACATGGTGAAGGACGACAATATCGGCGCTGCCAGCGAAACCAAAGCCTCTAGCTCCAACTGCAACAACAAGAAGTAGATCACTTTCCATGTATAATTCGGCGCACGGTTCAGCGTTAGTAAACAATTTGCAATGATTTCCTATCACCGACAATGGTATATGAAAAAATTGTTTGGGATGTTCTCGATCACACACAGTTTGTGATGAATATCACAGATGTTTTCTTTGTTACAATCGTTTGCAATAATTTGGTCATTCCATTTCTTGCCGCTTTACCATTTTTTATCGAAATGTGAAGTCTCAAATTGCTCGCGTGGTTTCCCTCGTCTATAAAATGCCTCATGTAATCTTCCCTCCGACAACATCTCTCATCGACACCATGCGTCCCTATGAAGCCACTCTCTGGTACATCAACCTCACGTCGTCGGATGGTGAGGAGGAGCATTCCTCACATCATAGTGTTGGGGGAAGAGTGATCGATCTCACGGGGTCTGATTTGAAGGAGGAGCACGATCCAGAGGCGAAGGGGGAGCATGGTGCTTAGGCGGATGAGCTGGACGGGCTGCGTGAGCACATGGTGGTGGAGGACTCCATAGCATCGGTGCGGTGTGAAGAAGAAGTGTTGCATCCCGTCATGGAGGAGTCCTTCGAGATATTCAGCAACAACTGGGTGCGTGCATGGCTGTGCAACAAAAACAATGGTAAGAAGACGGCCGGCCGCGCAACGACATGCCCACAGTTTCCCTACAACAGGTTCGACGAGATTTCGGTGATTTGGATGGCCACCGTGGCAAAGCGCAACGCCTCCTAGGAATTGGGCGCGTCGTTGGGCACCAGCAAGCCTTTCACTGATGACGCCTAGGAATCAGGCTCTGGGGAGGGTGGAGGAGGCCCCCACGATGTAGAGGCATATTGTTATAGAGATAGTGGAGGAGGCTCCGACGATGCACATGCATCAGGCACCGATGATGACATCATCGATATCTCCTCTAGTGATGAGGAGGAAGCTTAGCAACTGAGCTATGTTGATTTGGACAATATATATGTATGTAATGTGAAGTTAGTGGTCTTTTTTAACACGGGAAGGGAAGCCATGTTTGATTAGAGCTCCTCTGACCGGCCGATGCCCAAATATTAGTAGTAGTTTCTTTTGTAATAGGAAGAGCAAACCATGTTTGATTGGTTCATACCCTTCCAGCCAAATATTATGAATTGATCTTCAAGTATCATATCACAAAGTTTTCTTATATGTAAAAATCGTGTGTCATAGTAATAAGATGATGAGATTATATTTGTGTGGTGTGCACTAACTGTGTGCAACACACACGATTATACAAGTTCAAAGCGTGTGCGATATATCATCTTCACAAACGGTTTTGCCACCTATAACCGTGTGTCTTGTTTGGACCTAATAGGGCTCGACAGAAGTAAAGCCTACTATTTTTCCTATATATGGAGCAGGGACAACATCCAGTCACACTAGTCGATAGCCGGCACCCATCTTTAGGATATGGACGAGGGACCGCATTCAGACGAACCTTGTTGCGCTTGAATGCATATGACCTCGTCAGCGGCTTCTTCGCTGGCGATGACGCCGGTCAAGCCAGCTCATCCTCACCAGCTAGCTCCACCGTTCTCACCTCCCCGGTGGTATACGTTCTTATCATGCATATTTAACTGATATGTAGTATGGATCTATCATGTAAGCATAGTTAACGATGCTTTATCTGTTACAATATTATCTTAGGATCATGTGTTCGTTTTTATATTTATGATAAAATTAAGAAATCCCGGATTCATTAGAATATTGTGTTTCGATCGGTGTGTATCTTATACGTATTCTATGGCATGATTTGATTGTTAGTTCTATAGCATATGTTGTGTATATCTAGATTGAATTATTAGATCTATTTTGTATGACTGGATTTCATTGTTAGATCTTATGTGTGCAAGATCTACTTTCATCTTTATGTGCTTGCTTATGTTTGAAATGATCTATTTCTGATACTACCTCATGTGGTTATTTATATGTGCAATTATCATCTTATAATAGGGATGATACTTTGGTGGCACTGCATATGAATTTGACTTTTTTAGCCTTGCAAGAACTTCTGAGAATACACGCGAGTATAAATGCGTAGGCACAAAAATTGATCTATTTTCCTTGAAGCATGTCACTGATTCACTTTTCTATTTTTATCTACAAACAGTTGAGAAGCATTTTAGTCCACAAGCTATCGAGAATAACCGTCCCTGTTGTGATGCTCTATAGCACCGCTTAGAACACTTTTTTCCATTAAGACTGTCCTATGCATTTTTTTGAATAATGTCCTATGTAGTGTTACCAGAGTATATGGAAAAATTACACTGAAGTTTCTAAAAAAATGGGCTATTACCAAATGTGGTGTGGACGATCAGGCCAGCAGAACCAGTCATATGGTTGGATAAATTTGCATACTAGATACTATTTATCCCAAAGGCCATGAACTAGGAACTACATGAGCAGATAAGAAGAAAATATCCAGATAAGATGAAAATAAAGTTTCACCAGCCCAAGATGGATGAATTATTCGGCTATATCGATCAAATATTGCATACAAACTATTGAACCTCAACCAGAGGTCATCATGTATAGTAACGTAAAACTATTGGTTACATGGAGGTCTAAAAAAATTGTATGTATTATTGTACCATGTTACATAAATGTAACATATAGGATGATTATTTAATGGTAAATTTGTTTATAAGTACTTTCAACACAACACAGACAATGCACACACATTTGTGTAGGCCACCTTGCTAGTAATAAGAATAACATTGTTTTTAACAAGGTTGGAGCATTTCATTTTTGCGGCTTACCAACCTGACTATGTACTGAACACAACTATGGTCTGTTCTCTTCCGTTTGAATCAGCGGGAGCAGTGGCGAAGCTAGGAATTGAGCCGAGCCGGGTTGAATATATAAGTTCTATTTTTTTAAGGCACAAAAGAGCCTATACAAGAAAATAAATGGTCCACAAGGATTCATTTTTCGTAATTAATGAAGTATAACCACCAACGACATGAAAAGCCATAAAAATGACTTGCAATCTATTAAGGGCACGTATACTGCGGACGCTAACGCAGGGGCGCTAGGGATAAATTCCTGGCTGTTTCGGCAGTTCGCATCTGAATCCCGGCTATTTTCTTGGCGTCGACGCATGGATAGGCGCCAGACGCTTGCAAAACCAATACAAAGTAACAGCCCCTAGCGCTGACGCTTGCGCATGCTCACGATCTCGTGTTTTTTCGCGTCTGTGCTAGCGCTCTGCACTGTACGTGCCCTAACATGAACTGATGGCACGTGCGTTGCACAATTGGGTGCTCAAGATGAAAGTTTCGAGAAAGATGACCTCGGCGGTTCTACTATGAATGTAAACATATCATACTCTTCTTCTCAGCAATTTTAGCAAATAACTTTTTCTCAACATGGAAAATCATGAAATCATTGAGCCGATCATCACTCTTTCAGAAACATTTGCTTATTGAGTGTCCTACAGTATTGAAATCAAAATCAAATAGTGAGCAATCTCCTACGGTCCAACACATTGACTAGACCAAGTAGACTTCAAAATTGAAATTGAAAACTAAAATGAAAGGGGAAAACTGCGATGCGTCTTCTTGTTCCTTAGCCAATGTTGCTTCTGTTAGGGTAATAGATCTCTTGTATTACCAGAGGGCCAAAGGCCAGAATATATAGTACATGTACAGGTGCAAATATACAGAAAGCCCCTAACATATGAGGAGACTACAATACACAAATATACTCTAACACCCCCCCCTCAAACTCATGGTGGATCCACAACACTGAGTTTGGAGAGTAAGAAATCATGCTGAGCGCGAGTTTGTGCCTTTGTAAAGAAATCTGCCAACGGCAAGTCTGAAGGCACATAATGAAGCGCAACAACCTGATCCTGCACCTGAGCACGTGTATAAAAAGCATCAACTCCAATATGCTTGGTAAGCTCATGCTTGACCGGATCACGTGCAATACTGATAGCACCTGTACTGTCTGACAAAAGTGGAGTGAGCGTCGTAACAGAGACCCCAAAATCTGCAAGCAACCACCGTAACCAGGTCACCTCAGCAGTCACCAAAGCCATAGCCCGCAACTCAGCCTCAACACTCGAACGGGAAACCGCTACCTGTTTCTTCGTCTTCCAAGCAACAAGCGAACCACCAAGAAACACACAGTAAGCAGAAAGTGAACGACGATCCGTAGGATCATTCGCCCACGTAGCATCCGAGTAGCACTGGAGCTGGAGAGAGCTAGAACGAGGGAAGAAAAGGCGACGAGTAATCGTGCCACGAAGATAACGAAGGACACGAAGGAGATGACCGTAGTGAACAGTGATAGAAGCTGAGACAAACTGGCTCAGAATATGAACAGGATAAGAGATATCAGGACGAGTGACAGCAAGATAAACGAGACTCCCAACAAGATGGCGATAACGAGTGGGATCGGGAAGAGGATCACCATCCGTAGGACGAAGCTTAACATGAAGCTCCATAGGAGTCTCAACGGTGCGCTCATCCGCAAGAGCAACCCGAGGAAGAAGATCCTGAATATACTTTTCCTGAGAGATAGAAAACCCATCAGAAGTGGATGAAACCTCAATCCCAAGAAAATAGCGAAGAGGACCAAGATCAGTCATAAGAAACTGATCACGAAGACGAGCCTTGACGAAGGCAATATACTCAGGATCATCACCGATGTGATCATATCATCAACATAGAGAAGGAGAAGAGTGCGTCCACGAGAAGAAGTGTGAACAAAAAGCGCTGGATCATGAGAACTAGGAGAGAAACCAGCAGCAGTCACCACAGAGGCAAAGCGCTCAAACCAGGCACGAGGGGCCTGTTTCAGGCCATAAAGGGAACGGCGAAGACGACAAACCATCCCATCGGGAACAGAATACCTAGGAGGAGGCTGCATGTAAACCTCCTCACTCAACTTGCCATTGAGAAAAGCATTTTGAACATCAAGCTGGGACACAGACCAGCGTCGGACAGAAGCAACAACAAGAAGAGTACGCACAGTGGTCATATGGGCCACAGGAGCAAAGGTCTCATCATAGTCACGACCTTGTTCCTGCTGAAAACCACGAGCCACAAGACGCGCTTTATAGTGCTCAAGAGATCCATCAGAGTGGGTCTTAATTTTATAGACCCACTTACACGTGATAGGACGAACACCGGAAGGAGGAGAGACAAGATCCCAGGTGCCAGTGCGCTCAAGCGCAGCGATCTCCTCAGTCATGGCAAGCTGCCATTCAGGATGACACGCGGCATCCTGATAAGAAGTCGGCTCAGAGACTACAGAGAGACCATACTGACTAGGGGAGTAACGGTCTGGAGCACGACGCTGACGAACAGGCCGTGAGGAAGAAAGCTCATCCGCGGAAGATGACTCATCAGAAGAGGAGGAAGAAGGAGTCGCGGAGGAAGGATCCGAGGCCGGAGACCGAGGAGAACTAGGGGAACTAGACGGAGGAGAGGAGGTCGCCGAAGAAGAAGGAGGCTCAGCAGAAGGAGGTGGAGGAGGTGGAAGAGAAGGGACAGCGGAAGGTGTATCAGAAAAAATAAGAAAAGAGAGATCATCCGTTGGGTAAGTACCAGAGGTGGGGCAAGGATAGAAAGGACGTGTCTCATCGAACGTGACATCACGAGAGATGCGCATACGGCGACCAACGGGGTCCCAACAGCGATAGCCCTTATGCTCATCACTGTAGCCTAGAAAAACACACTCAACAGACTGAGCGGTTAATTTGGTGCGTTCACGAGGAGGGAGAAGGACATAGCAAACGCAGCCAAATAAACGAAGAGCCGAGTAGTCTGGACAGGAGCCAGAGAGACGCTCGAGAGGAATGCCACCCTGAAGAGCAGCTGAAGGCTGGATATTAATAAGGTAAGTCGACGTAGCGACAGCCTCAGCCCAGAAATGCGGCGGAAGAGAGGAAGCAATCATCATAGCGCGGGTAGTCTCAAGAATATGACGATGCTTACGCTCGGCGACACCATTTTGAGCATGGGCGTCGGGACACGAGAACTGAGCAAGGGTGCCCTGCTCAGCAAGGATGCCACGCAGGTGCTGGGAGATATACTCTCCTGTAGAATCAGCACGAAACACACGAATAGGCGTTGAATACTGAGTACGAACCATGGCCGCAAAACGCTGATAAATAGCAAGCACCTCGCTGCGAGAGCGCATAAAAAATAACCAGGTGTACCGTGAAAAATCATCAATAAACAAAATATAGTATCGGTGGCCCCCTTTCGAAGCAAAGGGAGCAGGACCCCACACATCTGAATGGACTAAATCAAAAGGTTGCTGAGATACAGACACACTAGTAGGATAGGGAAGCTGAATCTGTTTACCCAACCTACAACCTTGACACGAATGTAACGACGACACATCTCCTGAGACACACCCCAGAACATCACGACGAACTTAGGATGATAAACGGGAGCCACAAAGATGACCCACCCGATGATGCCACTGCTGAAACGAGCCAGTGACAGAAGCAGCAACCGCAGGAGAAGTGGCAGAAGAAGTGTCAGCGAAAAGAACGCGAAGCCAGTCTAACTCCCAGAGCCCCGGAGACTCAATGCTGCGAGGGCCAGCTCCAACCAGAGCCTGTGTATGATGGTCCTGAACAGCACAAGAATCAGCCTCAAGAATGACACGACAACCAAAATTAGTAAGCTGACTAGCAGAGAAAAGGTTCATCTTAAGGCTGGGATCATGAGAAATATCAGGAACAGAGAAGGAGGAAGTAGAGAGGGTGCCTCGACTGGAAACAGGAAGAGAGGTACCATCAGCCGTAATAACACGGACAGGATAAATAAGGGAGCGAAGAGCAGAAAGAATAGAAGACGCAGAAGTCATATGCAAAGAAGCTCCAGAATCTAGATACCACGGGGATGACGTACCTGACTGTGTAGAAGATGATGGTCACGCGGTGCCAGAAGAACTAGGCACAGAACCAGCAGTACCCGACGAGGAGGAGTCTGTAGCAGCGAGCAGACTACGAAGACCACGAATAATATCCTGATCAGACAGAGCACCAGCAGGAGGTCCAGAAGCACCAGTAGGAGGTCCGTACACCAGAGGAGGTCCAGAGGCAACAATGAAGATCCTGAAGAACGGTGGCGGCGAGCAAGATCTGGCGGCGTGGCGTGGATCCCTCGTCCAGCAACCAGAGATATCGTGGCCAGGCTTGCCACAGTGGGCACAGGGAGGACGAGAACCACGAGGCTGTTGAGAGTGACTCTGACTCTGGGCCGGTGGAGCAGAGAGTAACGGCGGCGCGAGAGACCGCGACGAAGCCGGCGACACGGGGGGACCACGATCAGCAAGAACAGAGGGAACCTCAAGAAGACCAGCACCACGAAGACGAGTCTCCTCAGCACGAAGCTCAGCCAGTACCTCAGAGAGCGGAACACGACCACGGGCAAGCAGCTGGGCACGGCGTGGCTCAAACTCCTTGCGGAGCCATGACAAGAACTCAAAGACGCGCTGAAACTCCAGATCTGCGCGCACAATCAGACATCAGGGACAGGTGTTACACACCGCTGTACGAAGAGAGTCAAGCTGACGCCAAATAGCAGCACTCTGAGTATAGAAATCATCAATAGTAGAATCACCCTGCTTAAGCTCATGCTCCTGACGGACCATAGACAGATAAAGAGCATCTCCATATGGCTGATAGCGCTGACGAAGAAAAGCCCACTGAGCAGCAGCAGTGGGAAGGCCCATGAACTCAGCAGCATACTGAGGCAGAACACTGGAAGTGAGAACAACAGCAGCACGAGCATCCTCATCAATCCACTGAGTGTATTCAGCCAGATCCAGCCGATAGGTCGTAGCGATGAATGCGCCTGGACACGGCGCTCATAATCAGCCCGAGCAGAATCATCAGCACTCTGGGCTGCATCCTTGACCGCCTGAGTAGCATCGGGGGCAAGGACAACGAGCGTCGGTGCAAGAGGCACAAGAGGCACAACGGGGCGTGGTGGACAGGAGACCTCACCGGAAAGCACACCCCAAAGGCGAAGACCGCGCATATGAACGCGCATGAAGGCAGCGAAATCAGGATAATTTGCGCCATAAAAAATCACCGGGCAGCGAGGAATCGCAACATAGCCCGACGAGGAAGACATTTTTTTTTTCAAACCGACCTAGATCGATCGGATCTGGCGGCGGCTGGGCGTCGGCGCTGGAGGGCGGGCGCGGGGCAGCGACCGGGGGCGGGGCGGACGGCCGGGGCGGGTCGGCGGCGAGGGAGAGGAGGAGGCGGCCGGCGGCGGCGATGAGGTCGGCGGCGGCGGCCGGGCGCGACGGCGGGGAGCCGGGTTGGGCGGCGGCGGCGGCGACGGAAAAAAAGCCTTACGGCTCTGATACCATGTTAGGGTAATAGATCTCTTGTATTACCAGAAGGACAAATGCCAGAATATATAGTACATGTACAGGTGCAAATATACAGGAAGCCCCCTAACATATGTGAAAACTACAATACACAAATATACTCTAACTTCTTCTTCTTCTTCTTCTTCTTCTTCTTCTTCTTCTTCTTCTTCTTCTTCTTCTTCTTCTTCTTCTTCTTCTTCTTCTTCCAGGTGGCCTACTCCTCGGTGTTCATCAGTACGCTACGACGGTGTTGCTCCGTTCGCCGGCGCTCAGAGTAGGACCAGAGTGCGGCCAAAGAGGAGGCGTGGGCCCGCGGGCAGAAGATTGAGCAGCGCGGGCCAGCGGCGTGACGTTGTCCTGCTGCTGCGAGTTGGTGGCGTGGGACGAAGGGGCGGAGCCGTGCATGCGTGCAGAGAATTAGGGATTGAGATAGAGTCGAAGTCGAGGCAAAAAATGCTCATGGGGATTTTTCCTCCACGTACAAGATCAGTTGGGATTTGGAAACTTAGGCCTTTTTTCACACGGTTGTGTCGGCCAAGCAAGGTACTAGGCTGGAGGTACGTGCAGGGGATTTGCTGAGCCGGGTCAGCCGACCAGGCTCGACCCCGGATAGCGCCGCCACTGCATGGGTGTATAACTTCTAGATGCAACTGTCTACCAGCGGTTGTTCAAAATATCTTCAGTCGGAGTGGTTGGCAGATCACTAGAAGACTATATAATACATGTATATAGCACTTTATGGTAGATATTTTTTGCTGGCTTATTAGTATAACGACCTTGTGTGACCCATGGGCTACAATTAGTAAAATTAAACTTTCTAATAATTAAACTTGTGTGCATCACTTGATGCAAGAGGCTGGTATTTTACTCTCCTCTTCCAAAAAGAATTACATATAAAACAATAATTTATTCATATTAACATACTGGAATTATGTTGTGCCATTTGTATTACATATATAAAAGTACCTCTATCAATGTTAACCACCCATTCACAAATACTTAATAAAACATATATTTTACCATGATTTAATAAATCTTTGCTAATTAGTAATTAATACATGTGCTCATCCATGGCAACTCGAGCATACGAGCAACAGATGTTCGTGAGAGCTTGCTTCAGTGTCGAAGTGCCGATTGTCGTCCCGCGTCATAGTGTCAATGTCGCCCGATCAAGGATTGTTGCTCCGCTCCTCCCCCAGAATCGGCGACGGAGGATCCACTCCCGATCGGTCACCATCTGTATGAACAAGGGATGTTTGCAAGAGCCTACGGTTGACCTTCCTGTGCGGCAGTCGTGGTGGAAGACACGCATCAAATCTGTCTCCGTCTGTATGAGATGCATATGCGCATTATGACAGGTAGTTACCTTGGATGGCCGCCGATCATTGAAGGGAGCCCAATATGAGTATGATTACCAGGATAGCCACAGCTGGTGCGATGGAGGAAGAGGAAGATCGATCCATTACACTCTTCTCGGCCGATAGTGTAAATTGTACGTGCAAAAGATGGCCGGCTTGCCCTGCCGAACCGCAGTAGTTCATATATACATAAGTAACGCGGTGTTGTTGTCTACTTTTCTTAGGCTGACCATTCAACTTGACATAGCTAGGCTCGATCTCCCGGCGATCAAGCTAATTGCGACTCAAATTATAAAATAGTCAGTGGCGATTGCGCCCCTCGGTGAACATTTGGAAATTTGGCTTATGATAATTCCATGGACTGGACCTTTTCTCTGGCACATTGCACACGTATATATTAAGTTGGATAGATAGAACCCTCCAATAGTTTCAACGTCTGAAAAATTGACCGGACTAAGAAGCAGCCACTCCATATTTCATGTTGCCATCCGACACATTTACCTTATACATGAAAATTATGTCACCACCAAATATTTTCTCAAATGTTATTTTTTTTTAGATAATCTCTCAAATGGTTTACTAGATTGACGGTTTATTTTCATCCTTGACCAACTCACGAGAAGATCTCTAAAACTGGATGCCATGCTAACATGTTTGGACTGCTATCTTGTCCTCAATAATTGTAAGGTTGTTGAAAATTACTTGCCAAAATTTATACTAGTACTTAACCATGGGATAATTTTAATTTGATTGAGGTTCATGAATGTCAATTTAAACTAACGCAAGATTTAATTTGGTTGCCAGGAGTATCAATTTTGAAACACTCATCACGACAAACTTGCCAATGTGAACGGATCACTAAGCGGATTGAAGGTAAAAATGAGATGAATTATTTTAGACATTTTGGACTGCGCAATTGACTCGAGAACTTTGTGACAGATGAATATCAAGGCAATTGCCCATGGACCATTACTGAATTGTTGATCAGAGGCCTATGAATAAAGGATTTGGGAATTTCATGTCCAGCCATCCGAGAGTAATCCACTTATCTTGCTGTAAGGAGACAATGGTGACCGTGCATACATTCTGAGACTGCACCGCTCAAATCGAGGCAACCGAAGATCACCAGATGCCAGGAAGGGGTCTCGTGAGGGCATTACCCCTCCCGGATATGCAGCTGTAGGTACCACTATTCAGCTAGCTGAAGGAGGGGCACTGTCCCGCCCCCTGATAGGAGCATAGAGACAAGGTTAGCCATTAGCTTTGTTATAGAGTTGTAGATTTCTGATCCCTAGGCCTCCTTGTTCTGTTGGCTTTTTTTTTGAATTGTAGGCCGCCAGGCAATGCCCACCAAGCACTTCCAGCATGTCTTCAGAGCTTTGAGCAGTTCAGCCTTGTCACAAAAAGACAATTAAGCCTCGTTTGGTGCTGGGGTTTTCGCGGGGATTGAGGAGTATTATCCCGGCCTATCCCGGAATCCCCTACTTTCCCCGAAAGCCCGTTTGGGCGCTAGAGTTTTGAGCCGATTCTATCCCCGCCCATCCCCGCGTATCCCCGTCCCCGACCCATTTTTTCCTTGCACACGATCCGCGGGTAGGACCCCGTGTTCAGGGAAGGTTTGTGATGCATGGATTCCTCCTATATTCTGTAATTTTGGTGAACGGCGTTTGCTCCTACAAGTCTATAGCTGCGGAAATTGGATAGCTGGAACTAGAATTAGATTAAGTTTTGTATCGTCCATGGCTTGGATGAATCGATTGACTAGTACTGTGTAGCTGTTTGAATCGATTGACTAGTACTATGTAGCTGTTTGATTTGTATTTTCCTCTAGCGTTTGAACAAACAAGGAAAGGGAAGAAAGCTATAGGGGAATTAAAAAATAACTTGGTCCTGTCTATTTTTTTTTGGCTTGATCATTTCTTGTTTAATGTCTATGCGACGTATGAATCCATCGTTCAGTATTTTCTTTTGTTTACTGAGGCGCGTGTGAGGTGCCACAGCAGGTTGTGAGGCACGCTGCAGCATGTTCGTTTGCTATCTGATCAAATGTATTTTGGAGGTAAAATCTTGTGCCAAATGTTGTTCTCTGTTCTCCCAAATGATGATCACTTGTATGCTTGGTGTTCCTGTTTTGATTGACTTTTCGGAGATCTGTAAACAATTGGAGATTACAGGAGCTCAACTCCAATTCCATTTTCTTGGTTTGTTCTTGTTCGGTTTCTCGCTCTGCTGATATTTTTTACTTTGGCTTGATCATTGCTTGTCTGTTTTAGTTTGTGTGGCTATGTAGTAGTAGCATACTTCAGGTGAGCAGCTGATGATTTGCCGACAATAGTTATGTCTCAGATTACTTGTGCATGTGTTGTGATCAGAAGCGCTAGTTTATTGTGCATGTCGACTCCTCTTGTGCATATGTACTCGTCTTTAAACGGCAGCACTTGCCAGCTAGAATCGAGGACTACAAAACTAAAAAAGATACTACGCTACATTACACAGAAAATGGTTAACTATGATACTCCAGTACAGAGGATTATGGAGTTGTCTTCCTCATTTTTTGTTATCATTTGGGCCTTCAAACAACTATTAAGGAACGTGACCGTGAAAGAGAGTTTGGAGGCGTCCTCTTGCTAGGTTAATATCACTACTGCTACTAAGACTAGTCTCCTTCCTATGTATGCACAAGTATTAAATTATGCTATGCAGATCGAATCCTTCCATTGCAAGGACACTTCTATGTCTTCTCATTATTTCTTATTCATTCGTTATTGACAGGAACAATCTGGCACTCTCTCCGGTAAATTCATTCAGTGACGAGCTCCCACCTTCTTGGGATCGTGTAACGACACCAATAGTCGGTATGTACCTGCTAACTAGTACCCCATTATTAGTTGCATGCTCCATTATTAATTGGGTGCTCCATTATTTTCATTAGTGCCGAGATGAGCCTGCAGAGTGTAGAACGCATTAGGATGAGGAAAAATGAAGATGAAGAAATTATGTTTGTCATTTTACCCGCATTACACTTGCATTTGACATGCCAAAGAGAAAGAGTGAAACGACACCTTTCCTTTTTATACGGCAAGGAGCGCGTTAGGGAATTGCTTGGTGGGCACCTGAAGAATTGTCTCGTTGCTTTTAGGATGGAGCCACACATATTCATGTGGTTGGCATGATATCTTAGAGATCAAGGCCATTTCAGATTCAAGAATCAAGGTGGAAGAGAAGTTGGCGTTCTTTTTGTACATGCTGTCACATAATGCTTCCTATGAAAAACTGCAATTAGAGTTTCAACATAGTGGGTGGTCCTTCAGCAAGTATGTCAGAAAGTTCTTTGATATCATTCCAATCTTAGCAACTAGAATCGTGAAGCCTCTCAACCACTATGAAACTCATCCAAAAATAGCTACCGACACTCGCTTCTTCCCTTATTTTCAGGTTCCACACTTCAAAACTTTTCTTCTTATCTGATTTTTGCCAATTTGTTTTCTCCTCTAGTTCTTATTTATCCCCGAACTTTCTATATGCAGAACTGTATTGGTGCTATTGATGGGTCTCATGTTCCAGTCACGAGAACACCAAATCGTGCGGCACCATGGAGGAATAGAAAAGGCACACTAAGCCAGAATGTGATGTTTGCTTGTGATTTCGACCTCAACATAACTTTTATCTCATGTGGCTGGGAGGGATCGGCAAGCGATGCTAGGGTCCTTAATTCGGCCATCCAAAGAGGTTTCAAAGTACCTAATGGAAGTTCTATTTAGTTGATGGTGGCTATGCTAACACACAGTTCTTTCTTGCCCCGTACCGAGGTGTGCGGTATCATTTGAAAGAGTTTGGACATGGCCGCCGCCGTCCACAAAACTACAAAGAGTTATTGAACCATCGACACGCTGTTCTTAGAAACCACGTGGAGAGGCTTTTGGGAATTCTCAAAAAGCGATTCCCTATTCTTAAAGTTGGCACCTTTCACAAAATAAGAAATCAAGTGAAGATACCAGCTGCGGCAGCAATATTTCATAATATTATCAAACAACACAATGGAGATGAGGAATGGCTTGATAACCAACAAGATAACATAGACCCAAATTCATTTGTGGATCTACCTAATGATGAAGATAACTTCCAAGGGCTCCCGGGGAACAATGTGGAAGGCAATAATTTGAGGGATCAGATTGCACTCCAGATGTGGAATGATTACCAAATTGAGTAGCTAGTGTCATATTTGTAGTATCATAATGTAGTAGTGAACTCTTTGTGCTCTTTCATCCTGTAGTGTTGCACTCTTTGTACTATTTTTGATAAGGTATTGTGTATTCAGTGTATGTCTTAATTACTTTATCTCAACCAGATATGTATCCCAAAGGTTCTCCTAAACACCACATAAGTCAGTTAAGCACAATGGGTAAGAAATGGTTGTCTCCTAAGCACACCAAAAGGTCTTCTCCGAAGAATCGCAAGAAGAATTCTCCAAAAGGTATTCAAAAAGTCTATACATGTGAATGCTTGTGTATGCTTTTCATTCATAACTTCCAGTACGATAATCCTTGTGTACGCTTGTGCAGGTACAAAAGAACGAGCAATATGGAACGCCATGCTTGAAAAGTCACTTGTTGAGATTCTTCATGAGCATGATAATCCTTACCATAGAGGGCAGAATGGCTGGAGTGGTGAAACCTGGAGTGCAATGGTGAACATTTTCCACGATAGGAATCAACATGTGAAATTTGCCAAGACCCAAGTACATGACAAAGAAGAGTTTAAAAGGGACATATAAAATGCTGAATGAAGCCCGTAAGCAAAGTGGAGTTGGCTGGAACGAGAGTGAGTTCAAGTTAGAAGCTGAGCCACATCTTTGGGAAAATCTCGCAATTGTAAGTCACCTACTGATTTGTATAAACTAGTAATTTGTTTGTCACAACTTCTATCTTGTTGACAATCATCTGTTCCACTCTTGTAGTCTTTTGGTTCAAATATCCTGAAGTTCAAGAAAAAGCGCTTTCCTCTGTATAATACACTTGGAGATCTCTACCAAGGTATGTTCGCTAAACACTTGTTTCTTCCTCTACTTCTGTACAAGTATAGTGTTTGTTTCGTTTATTAACATGTTTTTTTGCAGGACACTTAGCTGAAGGAAAGTTTAACTTCACCTCTACTGCTGAGCAATCACTGAAACCTCATGTTACGGATATCGAAAGTGGTGATGATGAGAGTGAGGAGCAGGAGTTGCAAATTCTGAATAGGTCCGAGGTGGAGCATGATCAAGTAAATCACAGAAACGTCGAGGTGGAGCATGAACAAGTCAACCAAAGAAACGCCGAGGTGGAGCATGAACAAGTCAACCAAACAAATGCCGAGGTGGAGCATGTACAAGTCAATCAAAGTAAGGTTGCTGGTCATTCCACAAACAAGTGTATCAAGCCTAAGAGAAGCCCAAAGAAGAGTAGTGCAGATGGTTTAGTTGGTGTGATGGAGAGATTAGTCAAGATGAAAGAAAAGGAAGCAAACCATGAAGCTTTGCAAGATTTCTCAATAACCAAATGCATTGCTGAATTGAGAAACTTGGAAGGGTTTGATCCTACTAAAAAAGCAAGAGCATTTGTGGTCTTCAAAAGTGTCGAGAACCGTGAGATATTCCTCAATGCCGTGAATGACAAAGATGGTACTGCTCTGATTTGGCTTCAGATTGAGATGGATAAGTTAACATGAGGTAAGTTCTAACTAATTTTCTATTTTTTGTTAGTACGACCTATCTGCTCTGTCTAGCTAGAATTATGCATGGTGCTCTGAGATTTGGGGGTGCAAGAAGATGGTGTGATTTAGTTGAGTGCCGAGGAGACGGAGGTTCAGTTCTTGTTTAATTATGCACGAATTAGCTTTTAGTACAGCTCCACTCAAAAACATAGTTACTCAAGTCATATAGCGTGAAGAACTGACTTGTTGAGTCTGTCTAGTTTGAGTTCATGCGTATGCTATGCTTGAATATATGTTGATAATTGTACTGAAGCACATGTCGTCTCTCTTTTTATGTCACATTTCTTTTCTCTGATTATAACATATACATGCAGACTTCTTCTAGTTTCTAGACCAGAGAACTTTATCTTGTTCATCTACGTAATAGTAGTAGTATATACTCCTCTGATTATATACTCCTTTGCTTTTGTAATCCGTCAAAAATAATCAGAATTGATTCACGTGATTCAGAATCGATCCATGAGACCATCATAACATCAAGTTTAGTACAGATCATAGCATGCACATCTCAATAAGGACTAGTACTTCTGTAATGAAATCAGTTGTCCATGTTTAGCTGTTAATTCAACACTTTTTAGCATGGCAGCATGAACAAAGTCAACTAGCTGGCAACTCTATAATCCCAAATATACTTGCATTTCTAGTACTAGTACTTGTAGCTGGCAGCTTAACTAAAGTAATTGTGATGAATCAATGAATCTATCTTTGCTTTTGTAATCTGTCATAGAAGATGCAATTCTGATTTCTCGGTTGCATATTTCAGGTCTGGTGATGGCTCTACCATTTTATCAATCTGCTTGTTGAGTGTGAGATGTGCACGGGTCTGGTTTCGTAATCTGTCATCGAGTCAATGTTGTAATTTAGCTGTCGAAACAAATATTCAGAAACAAGTTGGATGCACAATCTAGTGTTAGAGTTTGTTCCAGTGTGTGCGCCTCAAATATGTTTAAATTCAGAGTTCAGTGTTCACTGCCGTGTGGCCTGTTGTTGATTTCTAGACTGTTTTGTTCATTTGCCGTCATAAAAACTGAATCTTTTCTAATGTATGTTGATTTTCCTTGCTGCTTGCCATTGTTTTTGTGTGTCAATCCCTGCCAACCAAACGACAGTTTTTAGAAGGGGGATTAGGGATTTTATGGGATGGGGTTTTATGGGGATTGGGTGAAGGTAGGGGTTTCACCCAATCCCTGAGGGGATTATCCCTACTAATCCATGTGAAAACTCCAGAACCAAACAAGGCCTTAAGGTGTGTCCAATTAAATGACGCCTTTGGGTATGAGATCACTTGGATGTTTTCGACTAGTCGAGACTAGTCAGCCTCGGCCTACAAGACGCAATTTTGCAGTGCAACTTTCTCCGAAATAAATAGGACGGTCTGGAAGATTCAGGCACCACCAAAGAGCAAATTCTTCGCTTGGCTATCCATACAAAACCGCCTTTTGATGGACGGCCGTTTGTAGAAAAGGAGTTGGCCAAATTGTGTGATTTCCGGCATTGCGAACAGATCCAGAATCAATCAACCATCTACTTGCCAATTGCTGGTTCACCATTCAACTTTGGGGCTTCATCAAAGAAAGGACGACGAGATCAACAACATTGATGCTAGAGAATGATGTTGATGGTTTACTGAATTCTATGGAGTGATAACATGCGGCATGGTATGCGTGCTTCAATAACCAGAGCGGGTCAATTCAAGACAGTGCACATTGGACAACTTGAAGTCGAAGGAGCGCGAGGTTGCCTAGCTAGCTAAATGGAGTCAAGTTGAAGATGGAGCTGGTTTCTCATAAAAGATTCCACTCAGCTAGCATAAGTTGACAGCGAGTCATATCCTATTTCAACAGAAAAGCGAGAGACACGTTGTTAGGACTTCCGCGTGGTGGTTCGCTGGATACGTGAACTCATCATTGGTCGGAGTATGATCGATGGTGGTCTATAGTGGGGCTGAGGTGGTGCGTGTTTGCAACCCAGGTGACTCAGCGGGGTTGTAGATGAACACGGCGATCGACCTAGGCACTTGTGGTTAGACATGCGGTCAATAAAGCATGGATGTGAGCTGTGTTGACGAGTAACAGGTTCATGATGGCAACTGTTTATCGAGACCGAGAGATGGACGAAGGTTGGACAAGGAGAATTTGCAAAAGTGGATGATAAATATGTGAATTTGGCTCAAGAATCGAGATGACTTAAGGCAACGAAAAAATTCCTTCGAATTTTTAGATGTGCAGTCAACAATAGCAAGTATAATGAGTTTGGTAACTCTTATATGGGCACCTGATATGTGAGTTTTTTTCCGCGAAATTGGGAACACAAGAAAAGAGTGTTTTCGTGGGCGCGTTAATCATGATGAAGATAAGAAAGAACTACAATTGTAGGTGGAGTCGTGTGAAGTCATGAGAGTAGCAGGGAAGCTCACGATAATGGTTCAAGTCTAGATACACATAGGTGCGTGCATTGCGTCTCAAGATGGCGAGTGTCATATTCTCCAAGGTGGACTTTTTGCATTTATGTCGAATATGTGTACAAGTTTTGCTACAGTTGGGCTTCTAATTAACAGAATATTAGGTGTTTGAGTCACCAGGAGTAGCCAAAATAGACGAGACGCAAGTTGTAGGTTAGACACATGATTAAGTTTGAGGATTCTCCGGCACTCGTGGCTTGCCGAACTAGCATGGCGTTGTAGATCTGATGTGTCTGTAAGATCTTGAATGGACTTGTAGTCGGCGGTACAACTATATAGTATATGGGAAGGAGCCTGTTAAGTATGCCCTACAAATACAGGCAAGATTGCTGAACCACATTATTAAATCTCAGTGTAATGTTGTGATTGCTTATCCTATAATCTATATTGCTCCTCGGACGTTCACACACATATACTATTCACTTAAATGAGGTGAAATTTAAGCATGATTTATTCTTACCTTTTTTGCAAGTTGTCATAAATATATATCAACTTTCAGAAATTTCAGTAAAATATGTGACATGGTCAAAGAAAAGATCTACTCCCTCCATTTCATAATATAAGATGTTTTAGCTTTTATAAAATGAATGTTGTGTATCTAAATATTCATTTCACAAAAGCTAAAACACTTACATTTTGAAACGGAGGGAGTACATCGATAAGATTGTGTGGCTGCCGTGTTGGACAAAACAGGCAAAAACTAGTATTTGACAATTTTTATTATTTGAGGAACACCGAGAACTACCATCTATTCTATATGGACACACACCACCACCACAAGTACTACTCACACAACATGTGCTGAAGACCAAAATCACGGACCTTCCAGATTGATAAAGTTACAATGGACTACTCTCTATCGATAGAGACGCTATGCTCCATTGCGGTTGCATCATCGGTGGTACTCCCATGTTTCATAATAAACATAAGGGACGTTTAATTTGCAACAGCCTACAGCTGCAGGGTCTTGCGCTGCGGCGCCGCTACCGCGGCCAGTTCCGGGGGCCTAGCGCATCCACTAGAGCAGACAACCGGTGTCCTCGGAATCGGCGCCGGAGGAGCAGATGGCGGACGGTCTCCTTCCTGAAGAACTGCATATATTGACATCAATCATAAGTTATACTCCCTCCGTTCTAAAATATAAGATGTTTTAGCTTTGTGAAGGGAGTGTATCTAGATACATTTAAGTGTGCAGATTCACTTAAAACCTAGATGAACCTAGACACTAAAAGAGGTCCAGATACGCTTTATTGACAAAGCTAAAACATCTTAAATTTTAAAACGGAGGGAGTACTACTACTAGTACGTGCAGAATCCGGCCCTAGAATATGTATATCGCGCTCTCTATGTATATTACTTCTACACGTATTACTTAACCTTGTACAAACTCACCTCGGATGGCTGAAAAGCATGGCAGAGAGCAGCACATGATTGCAAGGATTGCCAAAGCTCGTACAATGGTAGACCAAGATCTCTCCATGATCCTCCGATCTCGGTTTCGTTCTTCTACGTAACACTGACTCTGTAATAAATGTGTAAATCGTGGAAGAGTCTAATGGTGCAGGGAGCCGTTTTGCTTCTAATGGTCATATATACATAGAGGACGTGAAGTATAGGCACTGAAGATCCAGGAGCCAGCTAGTCTGATAGGCTCGATGTCATGGAGAGCGACTCACGATGTCTACGATTCCAATGGTCAAAGTCGTCCCTCGATCGGGCAACATTGTGGCATTTGGGCAATTTTGCCATCTAACCTTGAAATGTAGAAACAGTTTGAGAGCTGAAAATTTTATATTGTACATTTTGTGTGGGTAATATTGTACATTCAAATGTACAGCTTCCTCACCCAAGATTAATCTTGTTGGAGATAGGTTGAAAATAGGCTATCGATCTCATGTGGGGCGAGCTGCCACGTAGGATTCAATTAGTCCAAGTCGCCCCTTGGGCAACTTAGAGGACATTCGGAAAATTTTGCCTTCTGACTATTGACATGTAGACTGTTCACGATTATGTACAGAGAGCTGACCAGCAGTGCGCCTGCGATTCCATGTTAATTAAGTGCGGTGGGGACCGTGGGGCCAAATATATCCTCCAATATTGCTCGCTCCGTTTAAAATATTTGATGTTTTATCTTTTTTCTGAAACATATGTATATAGATGTTTCTAGTATGAAGGTTTCCTCATTTTGCTTCGAACCTACACAGTAAAAGGCGTCTATATACATGCGTTTTAGAGAAAAGATAAAATATCTTATATTTTATAACGGAGGGAGAACCGTTCGGATATACCATGTCTTACTTTATTGGTGGTCAAAGTTCAAGAAATTTGAATAAAGACATGTGCGCAAGCCATCACTTTCTTGTGAACTGCATAGAGTAAATTATTAAGAAATATGGAATGAAAGAAACTCATGAGTCTTCCACAACAATACGCTTTGCGATCATGAATTTATGGAATATGGAATGAAAGAAACTCATGAAAGAAACTCATGAGTCTTGCCAAAATAAAGGGGGATGCGTGCCTTTCAGTAACCACGGGCGCCAAGCGTTCGAGTGAATTTATGATGGGAGTGTAGTTTGTAGTAATTTTCATTTTATAGCTTTATCACATCATGTTGATACAACTGCTTCTTAATTAATACAATGAGATATCTTTTGCTCCACGTTTTAAAATAAATGTCACACAAAGAAGGAGCGCATAAAATTCAACTCCTTAGTTGCTACCTCTAGACAAAATAAACCGTTAATTAGCATGTGCACATCGGCAGAACAGTAAGGTTGGGCTTATCCATGAAGGAAAAAAAAATCATTCGTAAAGGACAAGGGTGTGAAATTTTCGGGAGAGTTTGAATTTTGGTAAAAAAGTTCGCGCTAGCAACTTAAAAAGTGATTTTCATCCAAACTATTCGTCTAAACGAGTGAAATATAAGCACGATTAATTTTTGGTGAGTGAGCCTAGCTCAACTGGTTGAGAGAGTGGATGTCCAAACCCAACACCTGAGTTCAAATCCTCACGGAAGGGAATTAAGTTTCCTATTTATACTTGAGAACCAGGCTCTTCTGGTACTCATGCAATTTATCCTGAGGACCACACTCATACTTAACCAAGTTGAAAACTTCCTAGTACTCATGCTTAATGGCTGTGTGCATCCCTAGTTGGTGTAGAGGCCGGGGAAGTGAAAATCCTCCATTTTTTACCACGCCCCTCCTCCCCTCCTCCTCCCGACCCCGTGTGGCGCCGCCGCCACCGCACTGGGTCGCCACCCTCACCCCCAGCCAGCCACCCACTCCCGCATGCCCCTCCTCTCCGCCGCCTCCGGTTCCGTCGTCGGACAAAGCTCCAGCGGCGCGGCGGTGGCGAGGCTCTAGCCCTTGCGTGCGTCGCTTCCATGGCGGCGGGGCGGCGGATGGTGTCGAGATCTAGGGTTCCTAGATCGGTGACGTCCTCGCCTCCTCGACGCCGGCCGCTGTCGTCCGGAGGTATTCTACGGCCTACTTTGCATCATGAGGGCGCCCGGAGTGGAGGCCATGGGTTTGGTGGAGGTGGACATCTTCTCCGTCGAAGGTGGCCGGCCTGTGGCTGGATTGGCAGATCTCGTGATCCGTCTTCCAGTCCCAGCAGCGAGGCAGGGAGACCTAGGTGCCGGTGAAAATCGAGCCATTGGCGGGCGATGGCGGCGTTACCATGTCGTTACCTTGATGAAGGCATCGCCGTGCACCTTGTGTCGACCTCAATCGTGCTACTCCGGAGGAAACAATAAGATCTTCGGGTCGAGCGTTGGCGGTGTGGCGGTGTCGGTATCTCTTTCTCTCCTAGGAGCATCGCCTATGGAGCAACATTGGATGGAAGTGGCAGGAGAGGTGATGCGGCTAGCGCGTGGGGGTGGTGTTGCTTGGCACCGCGATGGTGTCGGTGGCTGCTATGGCAAGAGTCGGCACATCGATCTACACGCTGAAGATGGTTGGCGGAATATAGTGAAGGCGGTGACATCCGGAGTGTATGCGTGAGCGCCGCTCCGTGGATAAGCTGTGCGGTTCTAGGAATCCTTTTGCTTGAGTTCGAACCGTCGCGCCAAGGCTCTCCAGCTTCTCTTGACGAGTGGCAATAGTGTGAGTGACCATTGGGCGGGATCGAAACAGGTAGATATGTGTTTGATAGCTCTTGTTGGGGAGCTGGCGATATGGTTATCGTTTTTACTCGGTGTTTTGTTTTGGCGGTTCCGGTTTGTATGATCTTTGTAATGGCCTTAGCCAATCATTGTGGTTCTAATAATAAATAAAGGTTGTGTGCATCGCTCGATGCAGAGGCCGGGACTCCGCTCCCCATTTCGAAAAAAAATACCATTCTGTAACTTATTACACAATTTTATGTAGTGTCCGAAATTTCAGCAAAAAATATGTCATGGACAGAGAGAAGACAGAAGGTAACGTTGTATGGAGCCATGTAGGATAAAATGGTCAAAAACGTGTTTCACAGTTTTTCTTTTTTCAGAACAGCCGAGTACCATATCTATACGCACACAATCCACCACCACACATACAACGACATACAACTCATACAACAACGTCTGCTGGAGACCAGAATCGCAGAGCTTCCGGGTTGAAGAAGTTACCGCAAACGCCTCTCTATGGATAGAAACCTGGTGCCCCACTCCGGTTGCATATAGGTTGTAGTACATGTTCCATAATAAACGTAAGGGACGTTCAATTGGCAACAGCCTGCAACTCAAGCTCAAGGGTCTTGCGCTGCGGTGCCGCAACTGTCGTCGTTCCCGGCGGCCCGGCGCAACCACTATGGCAGCCAAATATTGGCCCCTCTTGCGGCGCCGGAGGAGCAGATGGCGGACGGTCTCCTACCTGATGAACTGCATACATATATGCACGTCATAATTTAGTACTACTAGAACGCGCATGAAGCCAGACCTACAACATATTACCGCTACTTACCTTGGATGGCCGACAAGCATGGCAGCGAGCAGCATATGATTGCAAGGATTGCCAAAGCTCGTGCAATGGTACTCCAAGATCTCTCCATGATGATCCTCTTCTCAGTTACGTGCTCCGACGTCGTAACAAAAACTGTGTAATTGTGTCGTGTTGCCTTGCCTTGAGAATAACCTCAGAAGTTGATATATATAGATAGAGAACGTGAAGTACTAGTGTCCTGTGCTGGATAATTCTCTTTGCTGGAGCTACATACGGTGGTAGGCTCGATCTCGTGGAGAGCGACTCGCGAACTGTACGATTCCGATGGTCCAAGTCGTCCCTCGGGCAACAGTTTGTCATTTGGAAAATTTTGCCTTCTGACCTTGAAATGTACAAACTGTTTGAGAGCTGAAAATTGTATCCTGCACATTGAAATGTATAAGTTCTGCACCAAAGATTCATCTTGATGGAGATATATAGGTTGAAAATAGGCTACCGATCTCATGGCGGGCAAGCTTCCACGTCCAATTCCAGTTGTACAAGTCGTCCCTCGAGCGACTCGAACTGTACAATGTCTATGGTCCAAGCCGTCTCTCGAGCAACATAGTGGCATTTGGAAAAAATTGCCGTCTGCCCATGAAATGTAGAAACAGTTTTTGAGAAATGAAAATTGTATCTTGCACACTGAAATGTATATATATAGATCATGCACTGAAGATTCAACTTGATGGAGATAGGTTGAAAATAGGCTATCGATCTCATGGCGGGCATGCTGCCACGCCAGATTCCAGTTGTCCAAGTCGTCCCTTGGGCACATATGGCGATATTTCGAAATTTTTGCCTTCTGACTAATGACATGGAGTAACTGTTTATGACTAATGATATATAGAGACATTTTGTAATTTAGTAGACTAGCCGTGGGTCTTCGCCTTCGTTTCGATGTTAATTAAGTGGTGTGGGGCCAAATATTACACCCAACAGCTTTCAGAAGGAAAAACCATTCACATGTATCCCATTACCATGGACTCTTTTTAATATAGATAGAAGTTTTGTCTCACTCAAAAAAATAGACAGAAGTATTGTCTTACTTACTTCACCATCGTCAAAGTTCAAAACTTTGACTATAGACACGTGCCCATGCCATCACTTTCTGCCGAACTCTAGAGTAATTATGAAGAAAATAATATTGAATGATAACACGTTACTGGGTTGCGCGGCAGTAGCATGGTTATGGTGTTATAGCCAGCCCAGCTAAGATCAAAACCCTGGTTAAGCCTTCCGCACTACAGATTTTTTAAGAGTAAGTAGAACAAGAAGATAAGTTAACATATATTTCTTCTGAGTTTGGGAAGAGAGAAGAAGGGAGATGAGAAAAACCGTAAATTAAGAGGCAGCTGACAGCACAAAGTGCTAAGACACTTTCGTGAGAATATAAGGTGGGTCATGTATTAATTAAATATTGGTGCTAATAATTATTTAGAATTTTCAGCTCTAGCCCATGAGAGTAGCAGTCAACGCGCTATAGGCAGAACCACACATGGACATCGAAAGATCGAATGTCGACGACGTAGGAGAGAGCAGAATCAGTTCATACGAATATGGGAAGTTTTCAACGGTTGGGGTGATCTTCCGTGCGGAGCTGGCGGCTGCTTCAGTGTTGGGTGACTCTTTCCCAATTGGTCTACCTATGTATAAACTGCATCGATAAAGTTTAACCATAGACGCTACATTAAGCCGGTCTTAGATAGGACTTATTACGGCTATGTTCGATTAATCCTCTTCTCAAGAGAATTGGAGTGGATTGAGGTGGCCTTGGGTGGATTTTGACTTGCAAGGGTTTAATCCACTGCAAACCCTTTCAATCTTCTTCAATACCTCCTAAGCCGAACAAGGCCTACATGATACATAATTTATTATCTACCATGGAGGGCATAGAATTAAGGGTTCATAACAATAACGTTGTCATGCGTTGTTTATATGCCAAGCGTAATGGTCGGCATTTAGCTATGCTGAGCGTGACTGGAAAATCTTGGCAACTAGAGCATGGTTTTCCCTCTCATGTTGATGGTTTCTCTACGTAAAAAATATTGATGTCTCTGTATGTTGATTTGGTACTTATGTCGTTGTTCCGAGAACTTCTATCCCTAGCATAGACTGTATGTCTAACTACGAGGGAATTTCTTTCTACACCATAAACATTATCTCAACTTAGGAGAGAGCTGAGAAGTGGTGTTGTTTTGTCCATATATTTTTGAGGAATATGTTTCTGCCAACAAGAACAATGATCCATTAGTTAGTCTACGTGTGGTTCTGAAGTTTACAAGTGGTCACGCTGCGCATTTTTTATATCATGTTTTGCGTCGCCTCTCTGGCTCTCTCATTTCTCTCTATTGATTCGAGTAAAAAAATGGAAATTTGAAATACACGTGCCAGTTCCCGAGAAGAAGAAAAAGGATTGCATGCATGTGGTCTCTCCATGTTTCAGTCGATTGTAGTTGCTGTTTTCTGCATGCCAAAATTCAGTCATGCACAGAAGCACAGGCAGCACAAGTGACGAAGATTTGGAGTCTCTGAGAACACCGGCAGGACAGCACACAAAAGGATTGAGGTTATACGTACAGTGGTATCATACTTGTTCATTTAGTTCCGTAGTTAGCATCATCATCGATCGACCGTAGGTACATATAGAAATATAAAAGAGGGACAGTGTTTCACGCGTAAGGGACGTCGTTCATGGCGGCCTGCATGTCAGGGTGTAAGTGGATACAGCTGCCCACGGCCGCCAAGCCGTTCCCATTTAGAGCTTGTTCGGTTAACCCACCTCCCAATTGGATTGGGGTGGATTGGAGGGGAATAAGGGGGATTTTGACTTAGAATGCCAACTCTCTTCGATCCATGTGAAACCGAACAGGGCCTTATTTGGGTTAGTGGACTCGCATGGGCAGAGCTCGCTAATTAGCGGAAGTCACGGCTAACCCTCTACCCAATCGAGCCTAATCAGTCCTTTTCCTTCTCTGAAGAAACAAACTGTTCCGCTTTGGGCGCTCCATTCCCTAATTGATGGACGGAGCCATGGCTGGCGCCTAGAGCACGATGATGGCACCGACGGTGAATAGGTGTGGGTCGAGGGAGATCTTCCCTGTGCACAGCCGCCAGGTGGTGAGCGCGCCGCCAACGGTCTAGTCAGCTGCCGCTTGACTTATGATTAGGTAGCTGCTGGACGATGTTTGGCGGGTTAAAGTGGCCTCACACGGACGTCGTGGAACTAAGCCGGAATAACATGGGCAAAATTATAGCCCCGCTTAATCAAACGGATACAGGCGGCATGCTGATGGGCAGCCCGTAGACGTGCCCAATTACAGGGTGAGCTGCAGGGTCTTGCGGTGCGGCGATAGTGTCGACACCTAAACCACCCACGGCGACGGTGGCGGAGGTGGAGGAATATGAACTGGTGGTGTTCAAGTTGGCGTTGTCGGTGTCGGGCTCAATGGACTCCCGGCCACTGGCGTGGGTGGACTACTTGGAACACAACTCTTAGAGTATATCACATCTACGCTATATTTGGTAGTTTAAGTTTGTAAACCAATTCTATCTCTAGTAGGCTTCTTGTTCTCAACGTCTGTGCTTCTATATAAACATGCCAAGAAGCTCAATATAATCACCAATATCAATACAATCTATATTTTTGCAATTCTTCATGTTATCATAGCGTTTTCGCTCCTTGTGCTAAGTTTTAGCCACCACCTCTTCAATCACGCCACCCCTGGTGAGATTGATCTTCATGATCTTCGACGGAGGCACCACATCTCGTTGATAATTTTTTCCAATCTGCATAGATTAGATTTGTTTCGTACTTCTCGCAAATTTCGTTTTTCTATTAGATATATTTTTTTATAGCCAAAAACATCCATCCGATTAGCAACCTCACCGGTGCAATAAGCTTAGCTCTAGCAAATCAAATCTAGTGATCGACTCCACAAGCAGCAGCTCCACGCACAGACGTTCAACATCAACAAATCCGTTCACCAGATCCCGGTTTAACCTGCTGGCACCAAGCTGCATGCAAATACAAGGACCCATGTCGGATCAGCTCCTCGCGGCGGTGATCGCAGATCACTGCCCCTTCATCCTCGACTGCACTACGCAAGTACGCAGACGGTTGAAAGGAGGCACTTTCAGTTTGAATGCTTTTGGCTAAAGCTAGAGGGCTTCGGCAGGGTGGTTCAGACAGCCTGGGATGTCATTGATGGCGACCCGGATCCCTTCAGGAGGCTCAGCCAAGCTGAAGCGTACGGCGCGCCAGCTAATGAGTTGGAGCGATAAGAAGGTGAGGAGCATAAAGCTATAACTGATGATAGCTAGGGAGACGTGCTAAGGCTTGACATCGCCATGGAGTCTAGGTAGCTCTCCCCAGATGAGCGCCGCCTTCGGACACTCCTGAAACGTACGTACCTTGGGCTAGCATCGCTAGAATGCACGATGGCACGTCAATGGGCTAAGATTGCCTGGTTGAGCGAGGGTGACGCGAACACAACCTTCTTCCACCAACATGCATCATACAAAAGGCAGAAGAATGCGATCCATAGCATTCAGGTAGAAGGCACGGTCATTTCCGACCATGCAGCCATGGCTGAGACCTCCTATGACCACTTCCAAAATCTCCCGGGAACCTCCACGGATCGCGAGTTCTGGCTTGATCTCGAATTCCTAGGTCTTCACACGGAGGACTTGTCGGAGCTGGAGGCCCCTTTCAACGAGGAAGAGGTATGGGATGTGGTGAGGCGACTCCCTCACGGGAAGGCGCCGGGACCTGACGGCTTCATAGCTGAGTTCCTACGAAGCTGGACCATAGTCAAGGGTGATTTTATAGCAGTTTTTGCCAAGCTGTTCATGATGTGCGGGCGTGGCTTCCAGGGTGTTAATCAGGAGCTATTAATTCTGCTTCCAAAGACCCCGGATGCAACCACGCTAGGGGACTATCGCTCCATTAGCCCAATCCACATCTTTGCGAAGTTGGTGGCTAAGACCCTCGCAACTAGACTTTCCCCGAGGATGGAGTCTCTTGTGGATCTCAACCAATGCGCTTTCTTCCGTAAGCGCAACATCCACGACAACTTTATGTTGGTACATCAGACAGCAAGGCTCCTACACTGGTTGAAGGAGCCAAGGGTGATGCTTAAGCTAGACATAGCCCAAGCCTTCGACTCCGCTTCCTGGGGACTCCTCTTGCAGGTCATGCGGCGGATGGGGTTTGGGCCGAGGTTTTTCGAGCTAGTGGCCATCCTTCTGTCCACCGCCAGCACAAGGGTGATGCTCAACGGCGAACCAGCCCCCCATTTGGCACCGGAGGGGCCTGAGACAGGGAGATCCCTTGTTGCCGATGTTGTTTGTCTTAATCATGAACATGCTCAGCAAGGCTCTCGCAAAGGCCATCGAGTTGGGGGTGCTAAAGAGGCTGGCCCGCCAAGAGCTGATGACCTCGGTCTCACTTTATGTGGATGACGTGGTGATTTTGTGTCACCCGGATGAGTCTGATTTGCGCGCCATACGAGGCATTCTGGAGGTCTTTGGCCACGCCTCTGGGTTGCGCACCAACTTTGCTAAATGCTCGGTATCCCCGATTGCCTGCTTAGAGGTAGACGACAATGGTGTTGCGACGACGATGGGCTGCCAACTTGCACCTACCCCAACAAGTACCTAGGCATCCCCCTAGTCATTCGGCGACTCCTGACAGAAGCATTCCAACCGGTGATTGACCGGATTGGGGACAAGCTACCGACCTAAAAGGCTTCGATGATGCCCAAGGCAGGGTGTCTAACCCTAATAGGTTCGGTTCTCGCTGCAATCCCTTTACACCAGCTGAAGTTGCTCTCACTCAACAAGAGAGCCCTCAAGCAGGTAAACAAGATACTACGCGACTTCCTTTGGGTGGGGAGGAAAGATGCCCAGGTGGACACTGCCATGTCAACTAGGCCATTGTTAGTAGGCCCTGTGCTTTGGAGGGCTGGGTGTACTAGACCTCGAGCGAACAGCCATCAGCATTAGGACCCGTTGGATGTCAAGGATGTACACAAACCCGCTGTGTCCAGGGAGCGGGCTGGACATGCAATTCTCCCAGAAAGAGCGGTAGATTTTCTTTACCTCTACCTCGATGGTGCTAGGCGACGGATCTTCCACACTATTCTGGGAGGATAGGTGGTTGGATGGGAAGTTGATAGGTGAGTTAGCGCTGGATATACTAGTGCTAATTCCTAGACGACCTAGGAAGCGCCATACGGTGAGGCAGGCGTAGACGGATCGCACCTGGATAACTGACATATCAGGGGCACTGATCCCCTGGCTCTATGGCTGTATGTCCAGTTGTGGAGTAGGGTTCATGGTGTGCCACTGGGCGAGGAGCCGGACAAGATCCTATGGCCGTGGTCTCCGGACGGTCAGTACTCGTCCAAATCATTCTACAACACCCTCTTCCAAGGGTCGCTTGTCTCAAGATCTTGGGAACTGGACTGGCACTCCTAGGCACCACCAACAGTGAAGTTCTTCAACTGGCTAGCCTGCATGGACAGATGTTGGAAGGGTGAGAGGCTGGCACGACGTGGCTTACCCCACCATCTGTGATGCATGCTATGCGACCAGTCGGAGGAGACAATGTCACACATCCTTACGGGATGCCCATTATCAAGGATGGTGTGACACGAGGTCCTATCTTGGATCCGATCAGTGGCAGGTCCCTCGGTTGCTGAGGGTGATTTCATGGAGTGGTGGTCGTTGGTGGTGCGTTTCATCCCACGTCCCATGCACAAAGGAACCTCGTCGATGGTCTTGCTGACAGCTTGGTGCATTTGGAAGCACAGGAATGCGGTTACCTTCAACAACGAGCACCCTTCGGTGGCACCCCTCGTGGATACGATCAAAGCATAAGCTAAGGCGTGAGCAGAGGCTGGAGCTCGAGGGCTGCGCCAACTACTCCCTTAGTCTAGATGTATTGGGTTGAGTTGTACGGCGTAGGTGTTCATCCGCTTCTGCGGATTTGTACATGAATCTTGTTTTTCCATCAATGCATCGAAATGCAAAGTTTTTGCATTTTTGCGAAAAAAGCCCATCTTGTTGCACATCTACATCGCCAATCTACTCTGATCTACATCAATTGTGGTCATCCCCGACAACCATCTACACCAATAACAAAATAACAGCATCGCCTCCACCACCGATCGTGGTCAACGGCAACACCAACAACAAGTTCTTTTTCTCTGTCGGCGATGTTGTGCTTATACAAGCGAAAATTATGGATCTAATCCCTGAAATCCATTACCCCTATAATTTAATTTCCATCAACAACTACCTCGTTGACTTTGTCCACCACGATCTCGCCGCTAGAGTCGTAATCTAATTTTTATTTTGCACTAAATCAATTTTCTTCTTGTAACTACTTTGTCTACTCCGACACATCGGCAGACAACTTCTACGCATCGACCGTTTATGGAGACCTTCTATCCTTCAAATCATTCGGGTTCGCATGGCTCGTGATGGTACCTGTCTTCGCATGTCGGGTATTGGCAACACCAACACGTGCCTTCGTCCCCGGCGCGCTTAAGAGTTTGGCAAGCTTGGCACGGCGTGTCGCCTACCTCGACTACTCCGAATCCAGCTACGTCTACCTTGAGTCAACAACCGCTAAAACTGCCTTCTACTTCCGCACCACGGCGACTTCTCTCTGCCTCAACAATGACATCAACCACAA
Source organism: Avena insularis (assembly GCA_023614405.1). NCBI lineage: Eukaryota > Viridiplantae > Streptophyta > Magnoliopsida > Poales > Poaceae > Avena > Avena insularis. Next base: position 454,105,705 of record CM042693.1, on the reverse strand, counting down.
CACAATAATGTCATCATCACCTTCATCAATTTCATCAGCTGTGACTACATCACCAACTGCACCATCAACCATGACTATAACATCCCACGTTTGGCTACATCGACATCAGAGACGAGGTCGACCAGCGTTGCCGACTGCAGCTCGCGCTTGAGCTGCTGAAAGAACATTTCATGGTTCCCTGGGTTTTGTATGTTAGATAACAATACTGTGGAATTTCTCATGTGTGCGAAGTGTTGCATGAAAGTGTTCTTGGTATTTGGGGGGCGGATTATCTGCCCCCATCAAGGGCCGGATAATCCGGCCTGACCATCTTGGCCAAGGCTGGCCGCGTGTGAGCTTCTGTCTGGGGGCGGATTTTCCCCCAGACAATCCGGAGCTGGGGGGGATTTTTCCCCAGCCAGATAATCCGTCCATCCTCTAGGGCCGGATAATCTGGTCCCCAGAGAAATGGCCAAGGGAGCATCGGCACGGGCTTCTGTCAAGGGGCGGATTTCCCCCCGGACAATCCGTTGCTAGGGCGGATCCCCCCCCCCCAGCCGGATAATCTGGCCCTCCACTTGGGCCGGATAATCCGGTCCCGAGGAGAAGGTGCCAAGGCTAGCCCGGCGCGAGCTTCTGTTCGGGGCGGTTTTTTCCCTGGATAATCCGAGTCTGGGGCGTAGTATTCCCTAGGACGGATAATCCGGCCCTCACTTGGACCGGATAATCCGGCCCCATATGGTTCCAACGGCTTCATCTATAAAGGGGGTATAAAAGCCTCATCCACCCCTCCTATCAGATTGCTTAGTTCATTCGAAAAAGTACAGACTTGTTGCAAAAGCTCTCCCTCGAGATCTCCCACTTCAACCACCCAAAGGCTTCGACCTTTGGGGGAATGGAAGGAGGAGACATCATTCATCGTCATCACGAATCAAGCGCTTCAACTCCTCTCCATTCACTTGGAGAATCCCCGATCTAGTATTCTTGTTGATATCTAGATCTTGTGTTTCGTTATTGATAACTATTGTTTGTAGGGGTTCCGCGCATGAAAACAATAAATTTTTACCCTACGCCCCTGAACCCCTGAAGTTACCAGGACCTATATATTAGTAATACAGTAACGGGAGGGGCTTTTCGCGAACTTACCCTTGAAGACCGAAAAGCGTTGTCAACGCTCAGGACAACGTGGTTGATGTAGACGAGCCGAAGCCGACCTCAAGGTCGTGATGAAGTCCTCACGCTCCCTTGGCTCCAACGACTTGAGTGCCTCAAGTGCGACACCTCGCGGGGAGTTACACACGTCCGGTGCTTGACGATGAATCCCGCTTCCCCGATCTAGCAGCAGTTGCAGAAGTAGAGCTCCTGGATCCGAATCCCGCAACGCGATGGCGCTCCGCGGTGAAGATATCTCTCGTTCGCGCAGTGCGAACTTGGGACCACGGTCACATGAGAGAGAGAGAAAATATCAATTGGAGGTCTTCCCAAAAGTGAGAAGACCTTTATTGAATATTGTGTGTATTTATCTGGCCAAATACCCCCACTATATATAGGGGAAAAGGAGGTACTACCTCCCTCAAAGTCCTGGGGGGACTAAAGGAGAGGAGAGGGGGAGGGGTTGGCGCTGCCGGCCACCCCATGGGCCCCGCGCAGGGGGGGGGCTGGCCCACTAGGGCCCCGGCCTCCCCCATTGGCCCTTCTCCCTCTTGCCTTTTCGCTAATGGGCCCTCTTCCCTCCGGAATTGGCCCATTAAGCCCTTGACCTTTTAAATTGATTTTCTCTTTATTAAATCATTATGAATAAATGATTAAATCAATATTTAACATTCATTCATATATTATTCAATCTCCGTGGCTTTGGAACACCTTCCACCTCCACTCCGGACATCCTCCGGACTTACCAAAACCCTTCCGGTTTTCTCTCTACTATTGTTCGGTGATTCTTCTGATCCTATAAACACTCTCTAGGCATAATCAAACCCTTAAAAGTGATACCCTATGGTTCGGGAACACTCTAGACATGGTCGGGACACTCCCGGACAAATGATCAATAGAGGGACCTGGATGGCCATGTGACCCCTGTGCGTTCCACGAAGATCTTTCGTCGTTTGAACCGGGACAGTCGTGTCTTATTCCCTTTGTCTCTCGATACTTGCATTGCCCAAGATCTGATCAATGACATCACCATGTCGTGTTCAATATCGTTACCGAACAATGCTACTTGACTCGTTCCGACAAGTGATATCCCTGTGATCAAATCACATGATGCGCAGCTGTTGGATATAACTTCTCCGAGTGGGCCCTTGAGTATCTTTTCATCACGTGGACGGACAAATCCCGCACTTGACATATATTGCCTCTAAGGTTTCCTCCGATAACCTTAACACACCTTTATAACCACTATATTGCCAAGTGGCGCTTGATGTTATCAAAGCACTCTCGCGATATAGTGATTGATATAGCCTCACAGTCTAAGGAATGGTCTACGAGGATCCATTTCTAATCATCATAACTTGAACTTCGTGATATGATCGGGTCACGATGTTTAGATTGGGTATTGGTTCATCATCTCATTCCCAGAATGAGTTGACTCCATTTCCAACTTGCATAAATGCCACATGATCAGGAAACATGATCATCTATTGACCAATGAACCAGTGATTAGAGTTTCACTGGGAACCCCTGGTTGTTTGTATATCACACGTGTATTGATGTTTCCACTAAATACAGTTATAGCATGATATAAAACTTAACCATAAACTATATCAAATATGATAATAGTCCTTATTACTATTTGTCTCTAGGGCATATTTCCAACATTGTTCTCGTGGCAGCTTGTTGTCATTACGGGAGCCTCCAATTTGGTTGTGGAGTTGTGCCCGCTAGTTGTGTAAAGGCGCCGGTTCCCGCCTCGAAGGGTTCCTATAGTGGAAAGGTGGATCAGGCCTTTGGTGGCGAGATCCATCAGAGAACAGGGTGAGGCCTATTATGGCGTGGTGGTCTTAGTACCACCCACCCCTCCAACGGAGATTTACTACCCTTAACAAGGAAGGAACTACGGTAAAACAAATCCTGTGTCTCCGCATGCTCCACTACGGTTTCCTCGTTCCTCTATCTTACTCGCCTTTACTCGCTAGTAGTTAGGTTTGCATATAGGGAATTCTACATAGTCGCATATCTAGAGAATTCACCTTTCGTGTCAAGCCTAAAATTGAAAAGGCATTAAAATTTGAATTAGCACCTATTCACCCCCCCTCCAAGCGCCCATACGATCCATTTCAATTGGTATCAGAGCCCTGACTCTTTATTCGGGCTTAACCGCCTAAGAGAAGTATGGGTACTTAGGAGAATGGGAGTGAGGCTGTAGATAAGGTCACAATGGATGACCTCAAGACGTTGGAAACAACCTTGTTGAAATCCTTTGAGACCAAGATGGAAGAGATGTAGCAAATGATTGCTCGTCTCACCACATCTATATCCCCACCTGCATCCTACTCTGAAGCCACCACTCCTCTTTCTAAGGATAAGGCTCATGCCAAATCTAAGGAAGATGAGACGGTGGGTGAGAAAAACAATGGTTCCGCTTCCAAGAAGGGAAGTGGTAAGGAGGATTATAGTGAGGTCTCTCACTTACATTCTCCCGACCCACCTATCCCTCATCCTCATATAAACAATAGGGGTGATCCACCCAAGCTTACTGCATCCTCATTTAATCAATAGCAATTCTTAATGAAATCTCATGTTTGTAGTTCATCAATTGAGCTTTGGAGGATCATTGAAGATGGACTTCATGTTGGAGACCCCACTAACTTGACTAGAAGATAAGTTGTGGATAGTCAACTAAATGCAACGGATCTTCACATGATTCAGCTCGGAGTGGGTCCCAAGGACATGCCACACATTGAGCACTTCAATACCGCCAAAGAAGCTTGGGATGCTCTCACCGATCTATTCAATGGAAATGAAAGCATGAGAAGAAATAGGTATGATGCTTTTAGCAATGAAGCTGAAGGATTTTACATGTTGGATGGTGAAGACCATGAAGACATGTATAGAAGACTCAAAGGCATTGCACCAACATTTAGAAAGCATGGAGCCACTCACATTGATGATGCTTGGATATAAAGGAAATATGTGAGTGCTCTAATGCCATTTGAGCCAACGGACTTAAAGAGTTTGCAAGGTAGACACAACTACGATCAAATGACTTCCAATGAAGTCATGCAAGCAATGGCGTCATTCAAGGTTGCAGCTAAGAACGCCGAAGATGCCCGTGCCCGGGCTATTGGAATGCAAAAAGGAGTCAATGTTGCTCTAAAGGAAAATGTTGTTGAACAAGATGAGGATGAAAGAGGATACAAGGGTGTCTCCATAGGCTATCCCGAGGAGGTCAAGTGTGCTCATGGAGAGTACATGGCCTTCTACGCAAGGAACTTTTGCAAGGACCCAGCTAAGGCCAAGTCTGAACTTGAGCACAAGAATGGGTCAAGTGGAAGAAGAGAGAATGTCCCAAAACTGAGGACATGTTACAATTGTGGACATAGGTTCCACTTTGTGGCTGAATGTCCTTATCAAAGTAGAGAAGACAATGGAGGCAGGCTCATCGTCAAAGAAAAATCCAAGGCTCCTCGAAATAAACCATTTGTCAAGAAAAATGGTCCTTACAATAAGTAACCTAAGATTGTCTTGGTGGCTCAAGGGGAATATTCTTCGGCAAGTGAAGATGAAGAGGATGAAGATATCTCTCGGGAGGTTGCTGCAATAGCCACCACATCGAGCCCTACATCTCTCTTCGACTCTCCAAACGAAAACGTCATCAACAACAACGTCACTTGCCTTATGGCAAGAGGGTCCGATGTATCATCTTCCATTTCCTCTTTTCCTAAGACTACTATTGACGAGGGTTTAACTCATCAATGTCCATTGTTATGGACTTAGGTTCGAGGAAGTGTGGAGCGCTGGAAATCTCGATCGGCTAGCAAACAAGCACACAGGGAGACTCGAAGATTTACCCAGGTTCAGGCCTCGTAGAGGACCCTACTCATGCTTGTATGCTCTTTATTGATGATGATCCGAAGGATTACAATGTCGCCGATGGCGGTGGTGCGCAGATGAGACTGACAGTGTATGAACTAGGATTTACGATGTCTAGATCTATTGTGGCGTAGCGTGTCCTCCTCGTTGGACCCTCCTGGACTTTATATATGGGGAGGCTAGGTCTCAGGTACCAATACGAGTTGGTTACAAGTTAAATTAGAACTCTAGTCTTGAGCTTTCCTTGTCTTGTGCGTTTGGGAGTCCATGTCCATATGGGCTTCATACCACTCGAACCGTCATTGGAGTCATGGACCTTGGGCGTCATAGACCTTGATATATATTCGCGTGGGCCTTCCGTCGGGTAGCACCAGGTAGGCTATAGTCGAGTGCCTGTTGGGCATACCCATGTCAGTTGCCCCCGAGCGTCCATACGAATCATAGATTTGGATGGAGACTTAGAAGTCTTGAGTTTTTCATTAGGATGTCGGAGTTGACAGTTATGTCGAGTGCGAAGCACTTCACCTGGAAGTTCATTGGGTCAGTCGAATTTTATAGTAGTTCATAGGGATGATGGTAAACGTGCCAGGTGCGCTTGACGAACCGGGACCAGTTAATTACTCTAGGGCCAAAACAACGTCACCTACTCAAACTGGAGTCCTCGGACTCAAATTTGGAGAAGCGCTGGCGTAATTCGACTCAGGCCGCGGAGGTCTTATAGAGTCGGACCTAGTGTATAAGTGTGAGCACTCAACGCGTCCGTCAAGGCTTATTTCATCGTACCTGCAGGCACGGATTATTTCTGGTAGAGCACAGCAGGTGCGTTGCCAGGCCTTCTTCAGGTCTTATCTTCATGCTGCAAGCGTGGCATCCGAATTTTTTCATCGCGGAGATGATTCGGGTGGCCCAGAAGGCGTAATCTCTTTGTAGGAAAAATATGAGGCGGAGTCGCCAAAGCTTTCGAGTGTGGACGCAGTCCACACACAGTTATGTATAAGAAAAAATCATAGGGTGCGCTGCCAGGGCTCCCTATGGGAGTAGCCCCCGATTGCCTGTTCGAGTCATAGACTCGAGCAGAGAATTATAGTCGTCGGTTGCGTAGACAGAACGATCTGGAAGTACTTCGGATAATCTTGCGGATGCCATCAATGCCGACACTTTTTCGAATGCGCAACCAGCGGGCCCTATGGGAGTAGCCCTGTGTCCTTAGTCGAATAGTGTATTTGAGTGAGGATTCGGAGCGTGCCACTCGAAGATCTTGTATATGCGCTTCCAGCGCTCTAGTTTGGAGTAGACCCCGAGTGTCTGGCGGAGTCGTAGACTCGGGCAGAGACTCGAGACTTGTATCTTGTAGGCATAGTCGAAAATCATGCGAGGAGAATCCACTGACCCGGAAGTGCATCGAGTCAGTGTCTCACGCATAAAGAGAAAAGAGTCAATGATGCCGTCAGAGTTGACACAACGGAGCCGTGTACCGCTTAGCCAGAAGGACTCGACGTTGCGAGTCGTGCGGTGCTTTGCCGGGTGAGTCGACGATGCGGATGGAGTCGACGCGTTGCTTCTGTCGGGTGCGCGGTGAGGATCGCATCTTTTGTAGCATCTAGCGATGCAACCATCCGAGGAGGGACTCGACTCGGGTCTTGAGTGTATGTCGTAGCCAGTTGTTTTGTCGACTCCTGTGGGAGGACCCGATAGAATAGCTCGACACAGTCAACATCCTTGTAAGCTGTAGAAAATGCAGAGAATTATGAAGTACTTGTATCTTATAAAGAATATTTGCATGTCGCCTTGTGAAGGAAAATTCTGGTGCCAATCGAATCGACACTTTTCCACTGTATGCTAGGACTTTTCGTTAACCTGATTACCCTTACTCTCAGTACCTTGCCGAGGTACTCGGAGTTCAAGGATTCGATGATCAGGCAGAATCAGCTACTCAGGCTGTCGCGTATGAGGTGCTCGAGTGCGTGCAATCGATGGCACATTAGGTTACTCGAAGAGGGCGCAGCCCCCGAGTGTTTCGAGTGCGAGTTAAAAAAGAATCAGCTCTAAGTAGAGGGAAACTTAGCTTTATTGCTAGTTGCCGCGGTTGAAGGACTCGACACGATGGCGAGTAATGTGGTGTTTCGCTGAAAGGAGTCGACGTGATGGATGCGTAGTCGAGGTCAACGGAGTCGCGAGATGGACTGAGTCGAATCAGCGGCAAGTCGCACGGTTGACACGAAGTCAACACCGCTTCGGATGGATCCTGATGATAGGCTCCTAAGCCAGACCCGCGCCGCGCCTGTCAGCTGCAGCTGAAAGCATTGCATGGCGGTTTCTTTGTTGCCTCCGTGAAGCTTGACGGATGACAGATGGTCACTGAGCCAGGACTTTGGATCTTGCGTGCCGTTGAACTTCAGAGTATTCGAAGGAAGCTTGAAGTTGCGTGGCATCTGTGTTCGCCGGACGGATCTGCTGAAGCATCGAGCCCCGCAGAGTTCTCCTTCGTCTTCATCCATCTCAGATTCAGACGAGCATGCGCGTTTGGCGCGTGCTTTGTCGATCTTGCGTTGTGTAAGCTTGTCTCTGGCGTCGTAGTCGCGTTTATGGCGGTGCGAGCTCTTCTTCCTTCGAGGAAGATCATGTTCCTCTTCATCTTCGGATGAGGGAGTGGGGCTCCGGTCGCGCCTGGCCGGAGCTTTCTTCTTCGGCTCCGTAGGAGCGTCTTCGTGGAGCGCAGCTCTGATTAGTCCTAGTCCGGTGAGTGCGGACCTATGCATGGCCCTTTTCGGGTCCCCCTCCGGAGGTGGGTGAGCCGTGAGATACACAGTGGCTGCCATGATCGCAGCTTGTGGCGTCTTCGGGATGATGTTGCCGTCGGCGTCCATATCCATGAATGATGTATGGAGAGTTCGGGTCACGTCACGCTGCTCCTTCGGGTCCATGTTTTCCACCCGAGAGCGGTGCTTGTTTCCCTGGTTTCTGTTTGTGCTGGAGCCGGGTGCCATGGCGGAGAGCGCAGCTCGTCGCGCGCTGGACTCGGAGGCTACTTGCTTGCGTTTGTCGAGCGTCTCCTGCATCTTGACTTGTTTCTTGTGCTCCTCAATGAGGAGGTAGTGATATGCCATCAGTAGGTCACGTGAGGAGTCCAGAGGTAGGACTATTTCGCCTGCGACGGCGCGGCGTGCTTCGACCCATCCTTCTTTGCTAAGTTGGATGAGGTGGCCCCTGTTTTCCCCGTTTTCGCCGTTTCCACCGTTTTCGCCGTTTCTGTCCTGCGCGTTGGGGTTGGGCGGCGGGTTAGGCGTTTCCTCGTCGGTTTGGATGACTGCGGCGCACAGATAGCGCATGCAGATTGGTTGGCTGCTGCCGCAGCTTTCGGATCCAGAACCGTAGGTCCCTTCATCCGAAGGTGGATCGCACAGATCGGAGTTGCAGCTGCTGCTGCTGTAGAACTCATCTGTTGATGGTGACATGCGTAGCACGGGGTGTGGAGCCCATGAAGCGGGCCTGATTGACGGCACGGGCACCCGCTCAGGGAGGCGGAGAGTGCCGGTTGTCCCACACAAGCGAAGCTCGAACAGAATTTCGAGTTAAATGCCTCTGGGCTCGAAATCCTTCAGGGTATCCGGTGAGTGGGCTGTGAAGTCGAAAGCGCCGAAGTGGTGGTGATTATCCGTCGCCGGAGTTGTAGATCGATCGGTCGGAACCGTCACGACCGCGCAATCAGCAGCCCCAATTCCCACAGGCGCCAATTGGCGAGGTTTAATCTCGTCAATGCCCATTGTTATGGACTTGGGTTTTGGAGAAGATGGGGATGCTGGAGATCGTGGCACGGTTAACGGACAAGCAACCGGGGACACGAGATTTACCCAGTTCAGGCCCGAAGAAAACCCTACTCCTGTATGCGCTCTTTGATTCTGGCGGAACCGAAGGTTCTGGTCGCCAGATTCGATCTGGCGTGGATGCGTGTCAAAGTATGAGTCGAGTTGCCCTAGGGCGTGCCCTCTGGCCTTTATATAGACTTAGGCAGGTCCGCGTAGTCCTAGTCGGTTACAAGTTCTAGGGTTTTACCCTTTGAATTTCCTATCTCCTCTAGCCTTGCTCTCCAAGGATCCGAAGGCGTCATGGGCCTTGGCCGAAAATCTTCATGGGCCAGCGTATATGCCGTGGGCCTTCCTTGGGCTAGACTAGGTATGCTGAAGTTACGTGCCGTGAGGGTATAACCATGTCGATAGCCCGGTGGTCGATTGAATCATAGATTCGGCTGAGGACTCTTCCATCCTTCGGGGGCAGTTATATGTTAATGGTATATGTGTATAGGGATTGTTGATGCGTGTGCCTGACTCACCCGACGGATCAGGGTCAGTTAACTGTCTTAGGACGAAACAACACGATCTTCTTCAGGTTTGGGTCCCTTCTCCCGGACCTGGAACATATGCTGGCGTAATTCAACTCAGGCCGCGGAGGACTTACAGGAGTGGAATTCCAATGATTTTAATTGGTGTACCAGCGTCCGTCGGGATTTTTCATCGTACTGCTGATGCAGTTCATACTAGCGAGCGCGATCAGTGCGTTGCCGGGCCATCGGATGATATCTGTAGGTCTTATCTTTGCGTCCTTGACGCAGCATCGAACATTTATCACCTCGGAGGTGCTTGGTGGCCAGGAGATTGTTGCTCACTCAGCGTTTTGCTGGCGAGTTGCCAAAAATTTTTGCGTGCTGATCCGAAGATCGCGATCGAAGATTTCATAGGGTGCGCGACCAGCGCCCTATGGAGTAACCCCAAGTGTCTGTTGAGTCGTGAGGCTCGGCGGAACTTTAGTTCAAGCATTGCTTCAATCATGAGGTCCGCAGGACTCGAAAATTTTCGGATGCTTAAATCCCTCCTCCCTATGGGAGTAGCCCCCGAGTCCGTAGTGGAGTCGTAAACTCGACGTAGGACTCAGAGAAATAATTTTGTCCTCATTTGTCTATCGGTGCGTGACGCGCTCTGATAGGAGTAGCCCCAAGTATTTAGTCGAATCGCCGATTCGGTGAGTACTGGTGTGGAGCAGTGGTGCTAGTATAGCTTTTGATGACGTCGATTGCTACGATCGATGACCTCAGCGTCGCTACGCCAGAGATGACTTGATCGACGCGTGGGTCCCACTTGCTGACTTTGAATTGACCGGTCACGCCGGCGTGGAGATGATTACAGCGTCTCCTCGATTTCCGCGTAGTGGGCCGGCGTGGTAACGACGGTTCATTTTGGTCTTGACGCGTGTGCGGCCAGATCTACCGTTGGCGTTAGGTCTTCTTGATGGGCGGCGGCGTGCGTCGTCTTGTTATAATCCCTGGTGAAATCGTGGTTTGTTTTTCACCATAGCAGTTCATCTATTCACCCCCTCGTTCTTGAGCTATTCTTGCTTTTGAGAGTTTCCTCCACATTTCCTTTGTCTTTCTTCGTTGTAGCGCCACCACCGCCCGTAGCGCCATGGGGCAAACAAAGAAGTCCTCATCTGCAGTTGGGACCAGCGCCGCGGAGGCAAGAAGAGCACCGCCATCTTTCGCGTCACCGACGGTGGTGGCGGCGATCGAAAGCGGGAGGCGATCTCCGCAAACTGCGCGAGCCCTGATCCCGCAAGACACGGCGGTGAGACTCCCGGCAATGAGGTAATCCCGTCCCCATCGGGTATCGGGTTATGTTTATTGCCTTCATGATTCGCGGGTTTTCTTTTCCGGTCCATGACTTCCTTCGTGGACTGCTCTTTTCTATGGGGTTCAACTCCATCATCTCCCAACTCCCTTCTCCACATTGCGTGTTTTATCACGCTTATGCAGTGTTGGTTTGGCATTGAGCACTTTGGCCTCTTCCGGAAGCTTTATTCCGTGAAGAGGCGATCTGTCGGATGGTGTGTATCCCATTGGGGTTTCATCATCTCCCTCGGTCCCAATGTGCAATTCTTTTCCTTTTCCATGTCCGAATCTGTCCGATCTTGGCGGAGGAAATGGTTTTACATCCGTGACTCCGTACTGCCTGGGCAAGATTTTGGTCTCGTTCCTTTTGACCCCTCCCAATTCATTGAGAAGAAAAGATCCTGGAAAAACCAAGTCTTAGACGATGAAGTGGTGGAGATAGAGGCCTGTCTGCACCGGGTGAAGGATCTCAATTGATTCACGAGAAGGAGGTGAACAGTGTCGACATCATCCGGACGTTTCTTGGCGTCGGGTGCAGCCCCTCAAGCGGCGCATCCGATGTTTCTTTACTCTGGGCGCCGTGATCCGACGAGGGTTTCGAGTGAGAGAATCTCCGAGGTGGAACTTGACAAGGCTCTTCACGCGCTGTTGAAGTTCAAGGATGACGAAGAAATCCCGGGGAAGTCGCTGACTCCTCCCTTTTCTTCGACGTTGGTCGTACCGAAGGTGTAGATTTGCGCACGTATTGCTTCCTTTTTGTTTTTGTCATCTGTCTACTTTTTCCTTTGTTTGCTAACATCCTTTTCCTTTTGAAGAGCTGCAAAGTGCCGGGCATGGCGCCACCGTTGCCCGAGAGGTATCCGAATGCTCCGGATAATGAAGTGGTGTATTCCGTGTCCGAGCTATCGTCAACGTGATCCCCAGCGGAGGATGCCGACGAATCGAGTGAGGACCATTCGTGCAAGCGGTCACGGAGTTCTAGCGAGTCGTCAGATGCCTCGACTCCTCCGACTCCCAGAAATCCTCTGGGCCTTGAGCGTCATGATGATGTGCATGGTGGTTCTTCCTCTCCCCTTCCTGCCATTCCTGTGCGGGCTGTTGCTCCGCACCATAAGCGGAAGAAGGAAGAAAAGAAGGAGGAGAAGAGGGCCCGAAGGGCTTCTCCTATCTTCGACCTGAGCGCGTTGGGCTCGTAAGTTTTCTTGTTGCCACTGTTGTCCTTTGTTCCCTTGTTATTGTTGCACCTGTTTTGATTGGTTCTTATATGCGAGGCAATCCTCCGGCCAGTTCTAGTGATGGTGCGCGCGAGATGATGGGGGAGTCGAACATTGCGTCGCCTCCTCCTCATACGGTGGCGACTTCTAGTGACGCTGCGCCAGTTCCTCCTGTGCAGGAGAGGCTGGTGGTTGCGCCTCAGGATTTCGCAGGCGAACTGCTGAGTTCGCCAGACACGTAAGTTTTACGCTTGATGTTCTGAGGCCCGAGTGTCTTCGTATGCTGATGTTGTTTATGCTTCTTTGTGTTGGGCATAGCCCCAAGTCCTGCTCTTACTACTATTGCTGTTGCTGCAGCCTTTTGTCCAAGAGGCCAGCGGCTGGTGGAGGAAACGCCTTGTGGAGGCTAACTGCGGCAGCTTCAAGGTATTAAATACGCCTTGTAGTACTTCTCTTGCTTATCCTGGTCCTATTCTTTGACACTTGCTTGTTGTAAATGCAGAGGAGCATAACGACTCTCTCGTGAGGTCGATGCTCTGAAGAAGCCTTAGCCAATGAGCGAAGGCGAAGCTGCCTGTGGGCGAAGGCGTTGAGCTGGGTAGCGAAGGCAGCCGAAGCGAAAGAGCGTCTGCAGCAGGAAGCCGCAGATCGTGAGGAGCAGCTAGCCACCGTTGCGGCTGCTCGTGAAAAAGGGGTGGCGGAGAAGCTCATGTCTGCTGCCACGGCTATTTCGGGTGAGCACTAGCGTGTGTACTTGCTTCTTTTTCTTCGGATCTTCTTCTATGTTGCCTTTCTTCATGTTTTCTTTTTTTTTGTCTCAGATGTCGCAGGCATCGAGTTCGACCGCGGTGCTCTGGAGCATGGGAGTGCTCTAGATGATGCCACTGTAGCGGTCGAAGACCGCTGCAGCACCGTCGTCAACTCCCTTGCCAAGGCGAAAGAGGTCCTTGGTCGCTTCTACCAGGAGCTCTTCCCGAAGGCGCATCCCTTAAGACGTGGATGCCACTGGCGGAGGCTCTGTCGGCGAAGCGCAGCGTACAAGCGCAAGCAGAAGGGCATCGGCGCGTCCGTCGGGCTGGCGATGGCCATGGCGGCTGGGGCGGAGCTGGACCTGCCCCAGATTACTTCTCGGATGCCTACAGCTGCAGATGGATCCGAGGTAGCCTTCGTCGCCTACTCCGCTCGCTGCAGACGATATGGGCCCAAGCTCATTGTCTTCTTTGTCGAGTATGCATTGCAACAGGCGAGGCCAAAGCTAAGCGATCTGGTTACGGCGACTCAGTGTCCTCCGCCTTAGGCATAGTAGACGTAGGGTAGTTTGTAGTCTATTTTTGTTGTAAATATCTTTTGTAGTATCATCCTTGTGCCACGTAGTGGCCTTATATACTTTAATGAATTCCTCCGAGTTGTGCTCTATCCTTGGTTGAATGTCTGTGTGCCTTCTTTTTTCTGCTGCTATAGGTTCCTTCGGGTGCTGACCCAGTTGACACTTCATCCGAAAGGCCCTTGCGAGCATCATTGGAAGATTCCTCGCAGCTCGCGTTTCTCCGAGATCGCGTGCGCAGCTTGGAGAGAGATTTGCTTGGGTTACGCGGTCGCGCTGACGTTTGGAAATCCAAAGCAGACCGTGGTGCTGCCAGAGAGGAGTATTTGATGGCGGAGCTGGGTCAGCTGTCCGAGAAGCTGCAATGTAAGTTGATCCTTCTTTCGGGATGTAGCTCAGTTCTTCGGGTGAGCCTGCTGGCCTTACTCTTGTTTTGTGCGGTTGTCGTAGGTGCCAATCTTGCTCCGAGGGAAGAAAAGGAGCGTATTGCTGTTCGAGTCAATTGCTCGACTCAACAGGACATGGAGGCTGGCGGCTTCTTCTGGATGGATTGTGATCGCGCCATAGTTCTTGCGACGGTGCAGGATCGTGTCTACCAGGTTTCGCGGGTGCTCCGCCAGTGCACATCGCTTCTCGATCTTTGCACGTCATGTTTCCGTTGGATGCCGTGCCAACGACCCTTGGCGGTCTTCTGACGAAGTTTCGGAGTGCCAGCAATGTCAAGGAGCTGGTGCGGCAGCAGCTCGTCGCAGGGGTGAAGGCTGCCTTGTCTCTTGTGAGGGTGCGCCGTCCTGACGTAGATTTGGCTGCTGTGGCGACTAGGCCACCTCCTCGACCAGATGGTGGCGAGTGGAACATGCGTCCGCATTACGCGGCTGTAAGGCAGTATGCCGAACAGATTGTAGATTTGTTTGAGCAGCGTGCTCAGGTTATTCTTCAGAGTAGGTAGGACCTGAAAATAAACAGATAGATGTAAAATTTGTATATTGCGGCTGGGCGTGTATGTGCCCTTTGTTGTAAAGGTTTGCTTGTTTGCGAGCACGCAGTGCTTTGATTTAGTACGTGTCCTTTTCGTTTGCCTGACGTGGTCAGCTACTCAGGTGTACACGTTTTGTCCTCAGTCGATGAAATCGTGAGGTGGGGGGAGCCCCCGAGTGCGTATGTAGCATGTAGTAAAGTTGCAGAAAATAGTCAACCGAGGGTTGGGGGCGAGGTACTTAGCTTTATTTATATCGTAATGGAGGAGGTACATGATTCGGCTGAGTAGCCTTGGCTGGAAGCCTTATTGGAAGTAAAAAGGGGGGTAGGTTGCTACGGGTAGAATCGTCATGAGTAGACGTTCCACGGGTTGGAGTATGCGACTCCAGACTCCACGTGCTTGAGGCGATAGGCGCCACCTGGGATGACTTCGGTGATGACATAGGGTCCTTCCCATGGTGAATCGAATTTGTTCGGTCGCTTTTGCTTGAGTCGCAAGACGAGGTCTCCTTCGACGAAGGACCTTGGGCGCAGCCGGCGGCTGTGATAGTTGCGGAGACTCTGCTGGTACACCGCTGATCGAGCTGCTGCTATATCCCGCGCTTCGTCGAGTGTGTCGACGGCGTCTTCGAGTGCAGTCGTGGACTCGGCTTCGCTGTAAGCGATGACTCGTGGAGCCTGGTGGCGTACTTCGGCTGGTAGCACGGCCTCAGGTCCGTGCACCATGAAGAACGGTGTGTAGCCGGTGGAGCTGTTTGGCGTAGTACGTAAGCTCCACAGACGAACGATAGCTCTTTCGTCCAGTTTCCAGCTTTGTGCTCGAGTGAGCTCATGAGGCGCTTCTTGATGCCGGCGCCGATTAGGCCGTTGGCCTTTTCCACTTGCCCGTTTGTTTGCGGGTGTGCCACTGAGGCATACGTGATATTGATCCCGAGGCCTTCACAGAAGTCCTGGAATTCTTCGGAGATGAAGTTCGATCCGTTGTCGGTGATGATGCTGTGCGGTACGCCAAACCTGTAGACAATGGATTCGAAGAATTTGACGACGGTTTTGCCCTTCTGGTTGGTGACTGGCATGGCTTCGATCCACTTGGTGAATTTGTCGACTGCGACCAGGAGGAAGACGTGTCCTCCCTTCGAGGATTTTGGCAGCTTGAGGATCATGTCAAGGCCCCATTGGGCAAAAGGCCAGGCTATGGGTATGGGTCGAAGTTCGGACCCAGGTGCGTGCGGTTTGTCGGCGAACCGTTGGCACCCGTTGCATCTTCGGACGATGTCTTTCGCGTCGCTCATGGCCGTTGGCCAGTAGAATCCTGCTCGCAGAGCTTTTGGCGACGAGGGAGCGGCTACCTGCGTGGTGGCCGCAGATGCCCTCGTGGATATCTTGGAGTATGGCCTTGCCGTCATTGATGGTGACGCACCGTTGTAGTACGCCCGTAATGCTGCGTTTGTACAGCTCGCCGTTGATGATGGTGAAGGCTTTTGACCGACGAGATACGCGCCGGGCATCCGTCGGGCTGTCTGGCAATTCTCCGTTTATCAGGAACTGGAGGTATGGACGTGTCCAAGTTTCGTCGACTGCCATGACCTGCATCAGGTTAACCATGGCAACTTCGGTATCCAACTTTTCGGGTCCTTCATGACCTTCGGGTAGCGTAGCCCCCGAGTGTTCTGCTTCTTCGGGTGATCCCTTGGGGAATTTCCGCTTGATGGATGGCACGCAGATCTGTTCGAGGAACACACCTGGTGGTACCTTTGCACAAGTGGAGCCGATGTTGGTGAGTCTATCGGCCTCCTCGCTCTCTCTTCCAACGTGCGAAGTTCGCAGCCGTCAATTCTCCTTGAGTGCGTTTGTATAGCGCGATGCTGCGATCATGTTTTCGGCGTGTCGTCACACTCATTCATCGTCTTGTATGACAAGGTTGGAGTCACCGTAGATGACCAGCGCATGCGCCACATATTTTGCCATCTTCATGCCATGGATGAGGGCTTCAGATTCGCCTCGTTGTTGGAGGCTCAATTTCATCCAAGGACGTACTTCATCTTGTCACCTTGCGGGAGGTTAGTATGACTCCTGCCCCTGCCTCCGCTTCGTTTGGAGCCGCAAAATGCATTGTCCAGATCTGCGGCGATATGCAGGGTGTCGAGCAGCTGCAGCTCCATCCAAGGCACCAGAAGTCCGGAAGGACTTGAGATTTGATTATGTCGCTTCTCGTAGATGATGTCCAGGTGATAGTTCAATGCCCCACAGGCCACGCGCCCTGTGGCCTCTGGGTTATTTAGGATGCTGTTTAGGGGTGCCTCGTTGACGACCATCACCTGATGCTCCTAGAAGTAGTGGCTCAGTCGTTGAGCCGTCATGAACACGCCGTAGGCCAGCTTCTGGTAGTGCGGGTACCGCTGTTTTGTTGGAGTGAGAACCTTGCTGAGGTAGTAAATTGGGCGTTGTACCCCGTGGGTCTTGCCTTCTTCGGGTCGTTCGACCACGATGTATCTTGACCACCGGTGTGTGGCTGCTATGTACAACAACAGGGGCTCGCGCTCTTTGGCGTGACCAAATCTGGCGAGGTGGAGAGGAGCAGCTAGGCTTTCGAATGTCGTTGGCTTCGGTGTCCATTCGAACTTGTGCCTTTATGCGAAATTGGTAAATGGTAGGGCCTTCTCGCCCATGTGGCTGATGAACCTGCTTAGTGCCGCTACTCGCCCTGCGAGCTGCTGAACGCCCTTGAGGTTTTTCGGCTTCTCCATTGTCATGATAGCTTTGATTTTCTTCGGGTTCGCTTTGATCCCTCGTTGAGAGATGAAGTACCCGAGCAGCCGACCCGAGGGGACGCCGAAGGCGCACTTTTCTGGATTGAGCTTGATCCTGTAGCAATCAAGGTTGTCAAACGTCTCGCAGAGATCGTCGATAAGCATTCTTGCCTCCTTGGTTTTTATGACTATGTCGTCGACATAGACTTGGACGTTGCGACCGATCTGGTCCTTGAGGCAGGTCTGCATGCATCGCTGGTATGTGGCACCCGCGTTCTTTAGCCCGAAGGGCATTGTGTTGTAGCAGTATACTCCGAACGGTGTGATGAACGCCGTTTTCTCTTGATCTTCGACCTTGAGTCGAATCTGGTTATAGCCTGAGTAGGCGTCGAGGAAGGAGAGTTTCTCACAACCTGCAGTCGAATCGATGATCTGGTCGATCCGAGGAAGAGGGAAGTGGTCCTTAGGGCAGTGTTTATTTAGTGACGTGAAGTCCACGCACATCCGGAGGATGTCCGTGTCCTTCTTCGGGACCATCACCGTGTTTGCCAGCCACTCGCTTTCCTTGATTTCCCGGATGAAGTCTGCTGCGAGTAATCTGTTGATCTCCTTGCCGATAGCTTCGGCTCAGGCTCCGGCGTCTTGGATGGACTGCTTGATCGCTTGGTGTCCGGAAGACATTGAGTGCGTGCTCGGCGAATTCACGAACTCCTGGCATGTCCGCAGGACACCAGGCGAAGATTTCCCAGCGCTCACGGAGGAATTCGACGAGCGCGCCTTCCTATGCGGTGCTGAGGTCGTTGGCGATCAACGCCGTCTTGGAGGCATCCGTTGGATGGACCTGCACTTTCTTGGTGTTGATGGTGGAGTCGAAAGACATGTCAGGTGCGTTCTGCTTTGTGACTGGGGGTAGCCCATTGTCCGTCACCTCGCGGAGCCTTACAAGCTCGTCTTGCATGCCAAAAGACTAGGAGATTTTGTTGAAATCCCTGTCGCATTGGTCCGATCGGGTGAAGCTCCCGTGGACTGTGATGACGCCCCTTGGTCCTGGCATCTTGAGTAGTAAGTATGCGTAGTGTGGGACGGCCAGGAACCTTGCGAATGCTACGCGTCCCAGGATGGCATGGTATTGGGACGGCCAGTCCACCACTTCGAATTCTAGGCGCTCCTGCCGAAAGTTGTCCGGCTTCCCGAAGATGACGTCGAGCCCTATTTTGCCCAGGGGGAAGATGCCCTTCCCTGGGACAATGCCGTGGAACGTTGTGTCTGATTGTTCCAGGCTGCATTGCGGGATCCGTGATAGCTGCTAGAGTGCTTGCGAACATTAGGTTGATGCCGCCGCCGTCCATGAAGACGCGACTCATCTCAAGCCTCCGATCTGCGCCCAGCACCAGGCGCATGACTGGGCGAGGATCTGGCAAGGTGATCCGCGCGAGTGAACGTGATGCAGGACTCCGATCCGCCGAGGTACTCGAGGATTGCAGCGGAGTTGCCACGCCAGGTGATTTGTCGGAGATTTTCTTTCGCACCACTGGTGGGCGTCCCTTCTGGATCATATTTAGTGCTCCCTTTGGTGGGGGGTATGCGACCCCGGCGTTGTTTTGCGCTGGTGCGACTGGTTGATTTGGGCCTCCAATAGGCTGCGGTGGAGGAGCTCCGTGTGCTATTTCACCTGGCGCAGGTGCGTTTCCGAACGCAGGAATTGGAGCTTGTTGCCTCATCTGCATCATGCCTTCGCTGAGTTTCTGGAACTCGCGGCAGTCCTTGAGCATGTGGCTAGCTTTCTTTTTGCCATCTTGTTTGTCGATGTAGAAGTGGATGGTGCATGGACCCGAAAGTTTGTCGAATGCTGAGGGTCCGTTGTCGCGGTCGCGGCGTTGCCACGACTGTGTTGGTCGTCCGTTGTCGCGGAAGTTTCCGCTGCGGTATCCTCCGATGTTGCGGCTGTTGCCGTTACGGTGGTCGGCGTAGCCGGCTTCGACCATGTCGGGTCCGTCGCGGTCCTCGTAGACGCGCGATATCCTCTTGCTGCGGCGTTCGCGTCTTCGGCCGGAGTCGTCCTCTTCATCTGATTGCGCCCGCTGGATGCAATCTTCGCCGTCTGCCCAACTGTTGGCGATTTCCATGAGGTGGTCGAGTGTCTTGGGCTTTACACGCCCAAGTTCCTCCTTGAAGTCTGGGCGCTTGACGCCGTCCCGGAAGGCGTCGATGGCCCTTTCTTCGGAGATGTGTGCTGCGGAGTTCTTGGTTGTAGACCAGCGTAGTATGTATGAGCGAATAGATTCACCCGTTCTCTGAGTGCAGGCTCGCAACTCTTCGATTGAGGCGGGTCTCTTGCTGGTTCCTTTAAAATTTGGGATGAAGCTATAAGCGAGCTCCTCCCAGCTTCGGATGGATCCTGATGACAGGCTGCTAAGCGGACCACCGCGCCTGCAAAGGTGAAGGCATTGCATGGCGGTTTCTTTGTTGCCTCCGTGAAGCTTGACGGATGACAGATGGTCACTGAGCCAGGACTTTGGATCTTGCGTGCCGTTGAACTTCGGAGTATCCGAAGGAAGCTTGAAGTTGCGTGGCATCTGTGTTCGCCGGACGGATCTGCTGAAGCATCGAGCCCCGCAGAGTTCTCCTTCGTCTTCATCCATCTCAGATTCAGACGAGCATGCGCGTTTGGCGCGTGCTTTGTCGATCTTGCGCTGTGTAAGCTTGTCTCTGGCGTCGTAGTCGCGTTTATGGCGGTGCGAGCTCTTCTTCCTTCGAGGAAGATCGTGTTCCTCTTCATCTTCGGATGAGGGAGTGGGGCTCCGGTCGCGCCTGGCCGGAGCTTTCTTCTTCGGCTCCGTAGGAGCGTCTTCGTGGAGCGCAGCTCCGATTAGTCCTAGTCCGGTGAGTGCGGACCTATGCATGGCCCTTTTCGGGTCCCCCTCCGGAGGTGGGTGAGCCGCGAGATACGCAGTGGCTGCCATGATCGCAGCTTGTGGCGTCTTCGGGATGATGTTGCCGTCGGTGTCCATATCCATGAACGATGTATGGAGAGTTCGGGTCACGTCACGCTGCTCCTTCGGGTCCATGTTTTCCACCCGAGAGCGGTGCTTGTTTCCCTGGTTTCTGTTTGTGCTGGAGCCGGGTGTCATGGCGGAGAGCGCAGCTCGTCGCGCGCTGGACTCGGAGGCTGCTTGCTTGCGTTTGTCGAGCGTCTCCTGCATCTTGACTTGTTTCTTGTGCTCCTCGATGAGGAGGTAGTGATATGCCATCAGTAGGTCACGTGAGGAGTCCAGAGGTAGGACTATTTCGCCTGCGACGGCGCGGCGTGCTTCGACCCATCCTTCTTTGCTAAGTTGGATGAGGTGGCCCATGTTTTCCCGTTGCCGCTGCTTCCACCGTTTTCGCTTTCGCCCCTGCGTTGGGGTTGGGCGGCGGGTTAGGCGTTCCTCGTCGGTTTGGATGATCAGGCGCCTGATAGCGCTGCAGATTGGTTGGTTGCCGTAGCTTCGGATCCGGAACCGTAGGTCCCTTCATCCGAAGGTGGATCGCACAGATCGGAGTTGCAGCTGCTGCTGCTGTAGAACTCATCTGTTGATGGTGACATGCGTAGCACGGGGTGTGGAGCCCACGAAGCGGGCCTGATTGACGGCACGGGCACCCGCTCAGGGAGGCGGAGAGTGCCAGTTTGTCCCACCTGGAAGCAGAAGCTCCCGAACAGAATTTCGAGTTAAATTCGCCGCCACGGGCTCGAAATCCTTCATGGTATCCGTGAGTGGGCGGTGAAGTAAGCGCCAAGTGGAGGTGATTCTCCGTCGCCGCGGAGTTGTAGATCGATCGGGTCGAACGAGCCACGATCGCACAATCAGCAGCCCCAATTCCCACAGACGGCGCCAATTGGCGAGGTTTAATCTCCAATGCCCATTGTTATGGACTTGGGTTTTGGAGAAGATGGGGATGCTGGAGATCGTGGCACGGTTAACGGACAAGCAACCGGGGACACGAGATTTACCCAGTTCAGGCCCGAGGGAAAACCCTACTCCGCTTGTTCCGCTCTTTGATTACGGCGGAACCGAAGGTTCTGAGGTGCGCAGATTCGATCTGGCGTGGATGCGTGTGCGAAAGTATGAGTCGAGTTGCCCTAGGACGTGCCCTCCTGGCCTTTATATAGACTTAGGCAGGTCCCGGGCGTAGTCCTAGTCGGTTACAAGTTCTAGGGTTTTACCCCTTTGAATTTCCTATCTCCTCTAGCCTTGCTCTCCAAGGATCCGAAGACGTCATGGGCCTTGGCCACCCGAAAATCTTCATGGGCCAGCGTATGTCTACCGTGGGCCTTCCTTGGGCTGGACTAGGTATGCTGAAGTTACGTACCCGTAGGGTATAACCATGTCAACGAGGGTTTAA
The DNA here is from genome assembly GCA_023614405.1 of Avena insularis. Taxonomy (NCBI): domain Eukaryota; kingdom Viridiplantae; phylum Streptophyta; class Magnoliopsida; order Poales; family Poaceae; genus Avena; species Avena insularis. The sequence continues at coordinate 454,084,387 of CM042693.1, read as the reverse complement.
CTCATCAATGTCCATTGTTATGGACTTAGGTTTGAGGAAGTGTGGAGCACTAGAAATCTCAATTGGCTAGCAAACAAGCACACAGGGAGACTCGAAGATTTACCCAGGTTCAGGCCTCGTAGAGGACCCTACTCCTGCTTGTCTTCTCTTGATTGATGATGATCCGAAGGATTACAATGTCGCCGATGGAGGTGGTGCACAGATGAGATCTGGCAGTGTATGAACTAGGGTTTACGATGTCTAGATCTATTGTGGCGTAGCGTGTCCTCCTCGTTGGACCCTCCTAGCCTTTATATATGAGGAGGCTAGGTCTCAGGTACCAATACGAGTTGGTTACAAGTTAGATTATTTCTCTAGTCTTGAGCTTTCCTTGTCTTGTGTGTTTGGGAGTTCGTGTCCATATGAGCTTCATACCACTCGAACCGTCATAGGCGTCATGGACCTTGGGCGTTATAGACCTTGATATATCTTCGAGTGCACCTTCCGTCGGGCCGCACCAGGTAGGCTGTAGTCGAGTGCATGTTGGGCATACCCATGTCAACTATGGATGTTAATATGGATGATGATACAAGTCTTAGGATAAAAGAAGAGGTTATTGCTTTGGACAATTTCTTTACTAAATTGCAAGGTGAGCACAAACTTCATTTTGATGCTCTTATGAGTCAACTTTCTCACTCCGAAGAACTCGAAGAGAAGGGGAGAATTGAAAGAGAAGATGCTTTGGAGATAGGCTCTTTGAAGAATGCTCTAGAGGAAGAAGAGGAAAGTCGAGTCTCTTTGGAAGAGAAACTTGATTCAATTGAGGAGTCCCATGAAGAAATGGTTGCCCAGCTCATAAAAGAACGTGATGATGCTCTTGCTAGGGTAAAGAAACTAAATAAGGAGAAGGTTGATTTTAGCGTTGCTCATGCTAGACTCTCAGAGAAGTTTGAGATACTTGGCATTTCCTACAAGGCATTGGAGAGCAAACATTCTACTCGAAATGAGTCTCGTGATCAGCTCCAAACTCAATTTGACAAGTATAATATGCCTAGCACATCCACACCAACATGTGGACATGAAGGTATTATTGAAGAAAATGCAAGATTAAAGGAAAAACTTGTAAAGGGATCTCAACCTAAAGGTAAAGAAGTCCTAGATGAGATCCTTAGCAAGCAAAGGACAAACAATGGAAAGGAAGGTTTTGGTTATGTTCTCAAGACAAAGAAAAAGAAGAAGAAGAAGAAGAAGAAGAAGAGCAAAACTGCTCAACCAAAGACAAGCACCACAACCAATGATAAGACTAACTATGTTGGTTTTGTAGAGCTAATAATCCAAATTATGAATTATTTTGTGATTATTATGGTGATGTCTATGCTAGCTATGTAGGTCCTTTTGATAATTACATATCTTGGTCTATTTGGGTTCCCAAGACCCTTATCACTAACATGATAGGACCCATTGAAAAATGGGTACCTAAAACCAAGAAGTAACTTTCTTGCAGGGCTATGCTTCCGGTGGGTCCAAATGGGTACTCGATAGCGGGTGCACTAGTCATATGACCGGAAGCAAGGATTTCATCTTGGAGATGCGGCCAAACCATGATCATATAACCGTCTCCTATGGTGACAAGTCAAAATCTGAGGTATTGGGTCTTGGCAAAGTTGTGGTTGCTCACGATATCTCTCTCGTGGACGTCATGCTTGTTGAGATCCTCAGTTAAAATTTACTTTCAGTTCATGCCCTTGGTAAGATGGGCTTCATAGTTTTCATTGATGGTGATTTGGTGGTACTCTTGTGGAGCAAGTCTCTAAAGGTCGCTTTCGTGGGATATGTCGAAAATGGCCTGTATGTGGTGGACTTCTCGGGGAAAACCACTACAGACCTGATGTGTATTTGCGGAAAGGCCGACGCGGGTTGGTTATGGCATCGCTGACTAGCCCACGTCAATATGAGAACTTTGCAAAGTCTTCACAAGGGTGGCCACATCCTTGGACTAAAATAAAATGTTTCCTTTGCCAAAGATCATGTTTGCAGGGCTTGTGTTGAAGGAAAAATGCATGACACTCCCCATCGAAGGAAGACCACTATTTCATCAAAGATGATTTTAGAGCTCCTTCATGTGGATCTCTTTGGTCCTCCATCTCATGCAAGCCTCAGTGGGAAGAAGTATTGTCTCATGATTATTGATGATTACTCAAGATACACATGGGTCTATTTCTTCAAGTTGAAGAGCGAGACTCAACAAACGGTCATTGATTTTGCCAACGAGGTTCAATGTCAACACAATGTCCCTATATTGGCAATTAGAAGTGATAACGGCTCCGAGTTCAAGAACTACACTTTAAATGAATTTCTAAGTGAGGAGGGGATAAGACATCAATATTCCGCTGCGTACACTCCTCAACAAAATGGTGCAGCCGAGAGGAAGAACCGGACCTTAATGGATATGGAAAGATCATTGTTGGCTGAATTCAAGTCACCATATAATTTCTAGGCTGAAGCAATTTCTACCGCATGCCACTCATCCAACCGGCTCTACCTCCGCAAAATCTTGGACAAGACTCCTTATGAAATACTTACCGGTAACAAGCCAAACATCTCCTACTTTCGGGTATTTGGTTGTAAGTGTTTCTTTCTCATCAAAGGAGTTCGTTTATCTAAATTTGAGTCTAAGGCTTTAGAAGGCATTTTTGTTGGTTATGGTGCCGAATCCCACACTTATAGAGTCTATAAGCTCTCCGGAACGGTTGTAAACTGTTGTAGAATCTTGTAGTGTGGTGTTCAAGGAAAATGATGGCTCCCGTGCGGGGCAAGTTGATGTTTGTGATGCAGATGTTGAAATACCCCAAGATGCCAGAAGAAGAATGGGCGCAGGATTTTTCCGCCCCATTGAGGAACCCCTTATGGAGGATCGGGAAGGACAATGCTCTACTCAAGTAGAGCCCTCATCGACACAAGCTCAACATGCTCCAACTATTGGAGAAACTTCTACACCAATCCCACGAAATGCTAAAGATCATCAAGCAACTGCTCCAGAAAGCTCTAGGCCGGATTATTCGATGGACACCGGATTATCCGGCCAATCTTCCCCAACTGGCAGAAGTGACGTTGTGCTGAAGAACGGGCTACAAGTCCCAGGCCGGATTTTTAGGCAGATCCCGGATTATCCGGCCATCTCAAGTTCAAGCTAGAACCACTCAAGACAGTGAAGACGCGTCAAGTTCTCCCAGGCCGGATTATCCGGCCACCCCCTCGGTCGGATTATCTGGCCCTGAAAATCCTGAACAGCAGCAACCTCCTGTTATGGCTGTTGATCAACATCAAGGGCAAGATTCATCATCTCCTATTCCTGTTGATCAAGCTGGAGATCAAGGCCAAGTCAACGATTCCAACTAAGACTCAAATGCTGAAGTTATTCCTCCAAGAGACAAAAAATTGATTGAAGTTCGTCACAAAGCTCGTGTAGATAGGAATCTTGAATTAAGTGGTCACACTCTTGACAAAGTTGTAGGTGATCTCAGACGAAGGGTGTCCACAAGAAGGGACCTAGCAAGTTTTTGTGAACACCAAGCTCACATATCCATGGTGGAACCCAAGAAATTGTTTCAAGCTCTTGAAGATCCGGACTGGGTTGCTGCTATGCATGAAGAATTGAATAACTTTGAATGCAACAAGGTTTGGAAATTAGTAGAGAAGCCCAAGGATTACCGTAATGTTATCGGCACAAAGTGGATCTTTAAGAATAAGCAAGATGAAAATGGCATTGTTGTAAGGAACAAGGCAAGACTCATGGCACAAGGCTATTCTCAGGTTGAGGGCATCGACTTCAGCGAGACTTATGCTCCTACATCTCGTCTTGAGTCCATCCATATCCTTCTTGCTTATGCTGCTCATAATAATTATAAATTATAGCAAATGGACGTTAAGAGTGCTTTTCTTAATGGTCCTCTACATGAGTTGGTATATGTAAAGCAACCCCCGGGATTTGAGGATCCTAACTTTCCAAACCATGTCTACAAACTCGATAAGGCACTCTATGGCCTTAAACAAGCCCCACGTGCATGGTATGAGGACCTTAAACAGATTTTGCTAGACCGTGGGTTAAGGGGGATCTCTTCGTATGCCAACTATATGTAGATGACATTAACTTTGGCTCTACTAATAAAGCTTTTAATGATGAATTTTCAAAGCTTATGACTGACAGGTTTGAGATGTCTATGATGGGGGAGTTAAGGTTCTTTCTTGGGTTTGAGATGAAACAACTTAGAAAAGGAACCTTCATAAATCAAGCAAAATACACCCAAGACATGCTCAAGAGATTCAAGATGACGGATCTTAATGGCGTCGCCACACCGATGCAAACAAAATGTCACCTTGAACACCATCCTCATGGTAAAGATGTGGACCAAAAGGTATACCGGTCCATGCTCGGCTCTCTTCTTTACCTCTGTGCATCTAGACCCGATATTGTGTTGAGTGTAGGTGTGTGTGCAAGGTATCAAGCAGCTCCTAAAGAAAGCCACTTAGGGGAGGTCAAGATGATCTTCCGATATTTGGTTCATTCCCCTAATTTCGGTCTATGCTATCCCAAGGGCTCCAATTTCTCTCTATGTGGTTATACTGATTCAGATTGGGCTGGTGATAAGGATGATAGGAAATCAACTTCTAGAGCTGGTCAATTCTTGGGAAGGTCCTTGGTATGTTGGTCTTCTAAAAAATAGAATTGTATATCCCTCTCCACCGTCGAGGCTGAATATGTGGCTACTGCTAGTGCATGTACTCAATTATTATGGATGAGGCAAACTTTAAAGGAATACGGTGTCAATTGTGACAAAGTGCCTCTTTTATGTGATAATGAAAGTGCAATCAAAATTTCGTACAATCCGGTGCAGCACAAAAGGACAAAGCATATTGAGATTCAGAATCATTTTATTCGCGACCATGTAGCTCGAGGTGATATTGATCTATCTTTTGTGAGCACGAAGAATCAACTTGCTGATATTTTCACGAAGCCATTTGATGAAGCAAGGTTCTGTTACTTGAGGAATGAGCTAAATATCGTTGATTCAAGGAGCTTGTCCTGATTACCCATGCACTCACTCTTATATCTCATCCTTATTTGGTCTAGGTGTGGGCATGGATATAGGGGGAGTGTGGTCCTAATTAATTGGGCTAACCCTCTCCCCATAATGCCGAAAGCAAGTCAAATCATTTCTCTTAATATCATTTTGTGATATGTGAGCTTATTGATGAGTATTGGTCATGAACCCAAGATATATCTTTGCGGTGTCATACCATGCACTCCAACAAGGTGGTCTCGGCCACCGCCCTCTTCCATGTGAAGATTTGGATTTGTGTGGATCTTTTTGGTTGTTTTTGCTCCTCTCATGTTCTTATGGAAATCACACTCAATTTTGGCTTTTAGTTGATTTGATTTTTGCAATGTTGAGTGTGTAGTACCATCTCAGTTTGGTTGTCTAATCCCAAGCCTCTCTCCATCCCTAAGCCATCTCTTCTAGCACACAAGTCCATTGATCACACTTGTGGGCGTTTTGTTTGGGGACATGCAGGCTTGAACCTGTGTATAATAGGAATTCGGATTTTAGGCTAGATAATCCGGCCCAAGTGTAGGCCAGATAATCCGGCATTGGTGGTTGCAGTCTATTAAGAACTTGGCATTGGGGGAAATGGCTCACAACGAGCATCTCCTCTTCCCCGACCGCTCCTTCTCCCCAGCCGCCGCCTGCCGCCCCCACCCTCCCCGGAGCCTTCCCGGTCACCGGATTCTCCGGGCCTCCCCGGATCTTCTTCCCCGCGCCTCCAGGTACCTTCTCCTCCGCGTTCTTCCTTCAATGACTGAGGGTAACTCCCTCTCTCCCCATCTATTGATTTGATGTGTCACTTGTTAGTGGAACGTGGATTAGAAGGTTGTTTCTTCGTGTAGAAATTGTAGTCTTGCAATTCCTAAGTTCGATCTACATTTTTGCAATCGATCTAGGTGAATCTGAAAAATTCTGCCAGGGCCGGATTATCCGCCCCTGGCCAGGCTGGGATAGAGTCAAAACTGCTTTAGATTTTTGTGGATTTGTTGCATTATGTATGTTTGGACTATGGACTGGTTGCCTACTATTTCCACGTTCTCTCCTAGAATTGTGTGTGTGCTTATCCCCATGCTCTCCATCTTATTCGGTTCACAAGTGATTCCAGTGCTCCCAAGACCTACAAGCGCCGTCCTCGTGGCCTCTATTTCCGAGATGACGGTGAGGGTGGTCTAGTGGACGAGGTTGAGCTGAGAAGAAGGAACAAAGAGGCTGGCTGCATGGCTGAACAGGCAAAGAGGGAGAAGTCTAGGAAGGGTGTGTCCAAGAAAAAGGACAAGGAACCAAAAATCAACTATAGGAAGATGCATATTCTCACCTACTCCTCCATTCGTCATCGTGATCTGTTTGCGGACACTGAGTGGGATACTGAGCTTGGTGACTCATGCTTTTGGTGTGCTGACCAAAAGTCTATGTATGAGGACGTTTATGCACAGCTGAAGATTCGCCCTATGCATCCTATGATCATTGTTGAGGATATGGAGAATCCCCAACTTTCTGATGCCATGGAGGTGACTGAGCGGATGGGGCTGCACCATCTCATGGCTCTACAGTGTTCCTATGACTCCGAGGTTGTTAAGAAGTTCTTCTCCACCTTGGTCATTTGTGGTGATGAGTATCGCACTATGAAGTGGATGACTCATGGCATGCCAATGCAAACTGATTTTCGGACTTTTGCTGAGGTACTTGCTTATCGCTTCCGCAGCAGGGACCGTGCTAGTGGCCATCACATCATTACTCAGCTAAAGCCCAACAAGGATGTTCTCCTCTCTCCCTGCACACTTGACAATGGTATTGTGGGCTCCTTTGCTGGTCTCTCTCTTCTATATGCTAGCTTGGTTGGCATTTTTCGTGACTCTATCACACCAAGTGGAGGCAATAATGATAGTATTTGTGGTCACTTGGTCCAGCTTCTTGCCTTTTCTCATGAGGTGGCGTCATGTGAAGATGAATCTGTTGATTACAAGCTGGATGTGATGGACTTCATCTATCATGAGCTGACTGATGCGATGTTTAATAGGCTCTCCATACCGTATGCGCTGTATATTATGATGTTGATCCAGCACTTGCTACCCGATGGAGAGTTCAACATTGATTCTGTGCATAAGGCCAAGAAGATTTACAACAAGGCACGGAAGATCTCTCATCCATCTTCTGCTTCTGATAGCTTCATGAGGGATGCTCATGTCAGTGCTCGTAGGGCTCCAGTGCCTCCTATTGCTCGTGAGGTGAAGCAGCTGAACTGGTTCCAGCGGAACATTCTGTGCATGGGGGTGGACACTCGCAAGGGGCAGTATGCGGCGTATAAGTAACGCCACGAGATGTCCCATACTCAGCAGCTTATTCTCCACCACGTGTTTGGGGCTTCCGGTGCTCCTCCTACCCCTACAGCTCCCACAACATATGCTTAGTGGAATTCTTCATCCAGTCTCAACTATGGGGAGCTTGAGCACCACTTGTTCCCGACTCCAGCCACTGCTGATGAGGAAGGTGAAGACACCGAGGAGGTTGAGGATGAAGACGAGGACGAGGACGGAGAAGACGATGATGACTACGAGTGATCCTATGGGGCGCTAGCATCGCTCTTCTCTCTTTTTGGCGTTTTGATGCCAAAGGGGGGAAGTAGTTCTATTAGGACTTCGCGTAGATTTGCATGGGTCAGGCACAAGCTTTTGCACTTTTTTCGTTTTGGTCTTTATCTCGCTTGTTCCCATTTAGCATTGAACTTTCTCTTATGGTTTGCTTTGTATGAGACTATGTGTTTTTGTGGCTCTAGATTTATCTTGTGGATTACTCCTATGGATTCATCTATCATATTCTATCATATTGGCCATATTGGATATCTATCTCGAGGAAGGCGTTTATAATGTTTATCACATTGGGTATTCTTACTATCTTGAGGACGCCTCTCTCTCTCGGTGGTATGATTATTTTGTTTATATTCCAATGAAATAGACCTGTACCTATTTGTGTGCATTTGTATTCAAATGCAAATTTTCAGTATGCACACATTGAGGGGGAGTCTCTTTCATGTGTTTAATGATGTTGGTCATTTGAGCTATCTTACAAATCCTAGTATTGTCATCTAACACCAAAATGGGGAGATTGAAAGAACATTTCATGGTTCCCTGTGTTTTGTGTGTTAGATAACAATACCGTGGAGTTTCTCATGTGTGAGAAGTGTTGCAAGAAAGTGTTCTTGGTATTTGGGGGGCGGATTATCCTCCCCCATCAAGGGCCGGATAATCCGGCCTGACCATCTTGGCCAAGGCTGGTCGCGTGTGAGCTTCTGTTTGGGGGCGGATTTTCCCCCGGACAATCGGGAGCTGGGGGCGGATTTTTTCCCAGCCAAATAATCCGGCCATCCTCAAGGGCCGCATAATCGGGCCCCCAGAGAAATGGCCAAGGAGCATCGGCGCGGGCTTTTGTCTGGGGCCGGATTTTCCCCCGGACAATCCGTTGTTGGGCCGGATTTTTTCCCTAGCCGGATAATCTGGCCCTCCACTTGGGCCGGATAATCCGGTCCCCAGGAGAAGGTGCCAAGGCCAGCCCGTGAGAGCTTCTGTTCGGGGGCGGTTTTTCCCCCGGATAATCTTAGTCTGGGGCGGAGTATTCCCCAGGCCAGATAATCCGGCCCTCACTTGGGCCGGATAATCCGGCCCCATATGGCTCCAACGGCTTCATCTAGACAGGGGATATAAAAGCCTCATCCACCCCTCCTGTCAGATTACTTGGTTCATTCGAAAAAGTACAGACTTGTTGCAAAAGCTCTCCCTCGAGATCTCCCACTTCAACCACCCGAAAGCTCGATCTTTGGGGGAATTAAAAGAGGAGACATCATTCATCATCATCACGAATCAAGCGCTTCAACTCCTCTCCATTCACTTGGAGAATCCCTGATCTAGTATTCTTGTTGATATCTAGATCTTGTGTTTCGTTATTGATAACTATTGTTCTTGTGGCAGCTTGTTGTCATTACGGGAGCCTCCAATTTGGTTGTGGAGTTGTGCCCCGCTAGTTGTGTAAAGACGCCGGTTCCCGCCTCGAAGGGTTCCTATAGTGGAAAGATGGATCAGGCCTTTGGTGGCGAGATCCATCGGAGAACAGGGTGAGGCCTATTGTGGCGTGGTGGTCTTAGTACCGCCCACCCCTCCAACGGATATGTACTTCCCTTAACAAGGAAGGAACTGCGGTAAAACAAATCATGTGTCTCCGCGTTCTCCACTACGGTTTCCTCGTTCCTCTATCTTACTCGCCTTTACTAGCTAGTAGTTAGGTTTGCATATAGATAAATTCTACATAGTCGCATATCTAGAGAATTTACCTTTCGTGTCAAGCCTAAAATTGAAAAAACATTAAAATTTGAAGTAGCACCTATTCACCTCCCCCTCTAGGTGCCCATACGATCCATTTCAGCTGACATTCGTCGTCCTTCATGTGTGGCTCGCGCTCGCTAGCCAGGCCCTGCTCGAGGAAGATCTCATCAAGCTCCTTGTCCCGCCGTGCACAGCCAGTTCTCCTCCTCCTCGGTCATGCTGTGTTGCATAATAATGGTGGTCATCTGCTCGAGCGACGTGTCTTAGATGAAATCCTCCTTGCCGATGTTGACGCCTGATCGTAGCCCTCGATCTCCCCACCCCCACCACCCCCCACCGCTCTCATTGGCGGTGGCAGACGAGCGCACGAAGCTCCGGACGAGCTCCCCTCTTCCGACCTACGCCAGCGGTCAAACTCCTCCACCTCGCAACGGAGGATGTTGCGTGGGATCGACGCGTGGTGGTAGACGTAGTGGAGCGCGGCGTGCTTCCGCGCACCGTTGGAGCCGACGCCGTGACCACGGTTGCACGATTAAGAATCCATGGAACGTCGCACTCGGGTGCCCCCTACTCAGTCCGAGCTTTCCGATGGTTCATCGCGGCGGTGTGGTGCCGGATCTGCTGCACGGCAAGCCTAATTTCTCGTCGACGGTGGCGGATTTTAGTGGCGGTGCACGACGGAGGAGCGAAGGAGAGGGGGAAATGTGACGGGTCAAGAACCACATCACTCCCTCCGATCTGTAGATATAATTGCTGGGGGTGTTGTTTTACCCTGCCCCTTAAAAATGAGGGCTCGAGGATGTATACGGGTCTGTTTGGGCCAAAAAAAAAAGACGGCCCAAGCTTTATACCGCTGAAATTACAGATGCTCCAAGGACGGTTATGCATTAGATCTTGATCTGATAGACCTTGATGTTTTTTGGGTACCATCTTCCAGTTTCAGTTTTTTGCATTCGAATATCAAGCCATGCAGAGCAGCACAGGTAAGCAAGCTTTCGATAGTCCGATAACACCGGAATTTATTATTTATTTCTTTATTAATTAGCATCATTATCGATGGTAAGTACACAAATATAAATGAGCGGCAGCGTTTCACGCGTAACGACGGCACGGCTGCACGGTCTTGCGGTGCGGCGCCAGTGCCGACATCTACCGCACCAGCGGCGGCGGAGGGAAAGCGACTGGACTTGGAGTGACCGCCGGGTTTTTCTGGGGCAGAGGCGGCGGAGGTGTGAGAGGGACTGCACCTGGAGTGATCACCGGGCTCTTCCCAGGCATCACCGGCGGCGGGCCAAAGGGGACTGGTACTGGAGTGACCCCGGGGGTCTTCCCGGGCACCACCGGCCGCAGCGGAGGGTAAGGGACTGGACCTGGAGTGATCACCGGGTTCTTCTTCCCGGGCGGCACCGGTGGCGGTGGAGGAATAGGGATTCCTGGAGTTGGAACCGGTGTTGGGCTCTTCCCGGGGTCCGGCGAGGGAGGAATATTTGGCCGACCGTGTCGGTGTCCATCAAGAACAACTGCATGCAAGCATCATCAGTTACTAAATGCACAAACACAACAATTAACCTAGCTAGGCACCTAGCTTAGTGGTTAGAGAAGAAGATGCACGCATGAAACCGGCGTGGTATCTCTCGTTGGTCGCTACCTCGGGCCGCCGCGGAGCATGCCAGGGAACTGCATACGAGAGCAAGGATGGCAACGCTGCGTGCCAAAGAGGAGGAAGAGAAAGAAGTCTCCATGGTCCTTCCTCTTTCCTCAATCACAGGCTCTCGGCTGATCCTCTAGGAACGATTATCCGTGGTTATATAGGGAACGAATGTCGAACATTACTAGTACCTACTACGTGCTACATTCACCATCGCTGGTGGTAGTGGCTCTATTATTCTTGGTCATGGTCTCATGGAGAGACTCGTGTGTAAACGCTCTAATAATGTCATGCAAACCGCGGCTTGACAGCAACGAGGCAGTCCTGACAAATATGGATCACATGGAAAGATGTTGCTCTTTCGTCTTGTATAGACAAACGAATTCAACACTATCGCAATCACGCAGCATGTCGGCACCACGGTTAGACAGAACACACAAAAGAATAGAATTGAGATATATACAAACCCGCAGTCCCATAATTTTGTAACTTGTCTTCCCCTGCAAAAACTGGTCCAAGTGAACAAGAAGCGGACATGTGGCGACTTGTTTTTTTTTTTGCAAAAATGCCCCTGCATATTTCTCTCTCGCACATGTGCCCTTTGTGCTGCCTTACCATAAATAACCCACCTTTCAGAGAAGAAACTTAAAGGAAACAACGCTCGATGCCAGGTGTGAGGCTTTCGCCCGGAATACCATCGTCCTAAACAACATGAGCCAGACACACAAGTAGAAAAAGGCTACTAGTGGCGTGCGACTTTTGGTGTTTGTAGCGTGCCCCAAGGGTGGGTCCAGGGCTGCCCGGGCTACAACACGGGGCGTGAACCATGTAATATTGGAATTCCATTTAGAGTATCTCCACCGGCATTCCAAAACCAGCCCCCCACCCGAGTTGGGGCGTGGAGGCCAAAAAAGGCTCCACACTGGTGGTCCGCAATATATGCCGACAGTTTGGGCCACCAACTAAACTTTCTGCCTTGCCGTCCTCGGCAACCAAGGGCCAGGCTGAGTTTGCCGGCAACACAAGCCACGTGGGATAAGCTGCTTTTGTTCGTGTCGGGCCCAGTTGGCATCCACTCAACACGGGCGATCAATGTTATTAATGACCCTACGCCATTCCCGTACGTGCACATTTGGATTTTCGTTGGTTTCAGATGGCAGTGCACGCATGATGGCTCGTCTCCCGATGAGCTGGAGTAAATGGCGTGGTGGCCGTTCATCCTACACGCGATGCCGACCCGAGTACCGGCTCGTTCCCCTGGCATCCTCTTCTCCTCATCGCGAGTACCCAATCATTCCCCTAGTGTCAACACGATATAGGCACCACCACACATGGACATCGAAAGATCGGATGTCGGAGACGGAGGAGCGAGCGGAATCAGTTCATACGAATATGGGAAGTTTTCAATGGTCGCGGTGATCTTTCATGCGGAGCTGGTTGTTGCTTTAGTATTGGGTGACTCTTTCCCAATTGGTCTTCGTTTGTATGAACTGCATCAATAAAGTTTCACCATAGACCCTACATTAAGATGGTCTTAGATAAAACTTATTAAGGCTATGTTCGATTAATCCCCTGCTCAAGAGGATTGGAGTGGATTGAGGTGGAGTTGGGTGGATTTTGACTTGGAGGGGTTTAATCCACTGCTAAGCCGTAACAAGGCGTACATAATATATACTTTATTAACTACCTTGGATGGCATAGAATGGAAGAGTGCAGCATATGATTCACTATACGAAACAATAACATTGTCATGTGTTGTTTATATGCCAAACGTAACGGTCGGCATTTAGCCCTTGTATGCTGAGCTTGATGGAAAAATCTCGGCAACTAGAGCGTAGATTCCCCACTCATGTTGATGGTTCTTCCACGTAAAAGATATTGATATCCCTGTACGTTGATTTGGTACTTATGTCGTTGTTCTGAGAACTTCTATCCCTAGCATAGACACTATGTCTGCCTAGGAGAGAATTTCTTTCCATACAATACACATTATCTCAAGTTAGGAGAGAGCTGAGAAGTGGTGTTATTATCTCCATATATTTTTGAGCAATACGTTTCTTCAGACAAGAACAACTATCAGTTGGTTAGTATACATGTGGTGCTGAAATTTACTTTGGTTCCTCTGCACTTTTTTATCATGTTAAGAGTATGCTAATCACAATTTAATGTTTTAGCTGTGTGCCTAGTTTTCCTAGGAGTAGGTTGGTATTAAAGCTTAAGGTCGCCGCTCGCAATGGCTTTAAAAGAGGGCGCCACCACAAGTGGCATGATAAAACTTGATTTTTCAAAAATTCATTACAAAAGCCCATTATGAAATACATCCTTTATTGCAATGATTTGTATGAGCCAACTGTGAAAAAAAGATATCATCCAGTGTCACATAATTGCTAAAAAACAGTTTCACAGAAGAGAAATGGAGAGTGCTAAACCAAAAGGCAATAGATATGATCCGATTGAACATCAACCACAAAGCATTTCACCGTGTTGTAAAGGACACAAATGCGTATGAGATATGAGAGAGGTTTGATTGAATGTATGATAGAAGAATTCCTATTAATGAGGCCTCGATATTGAAAATACTTGCAAAGTTTGAGTAATGAGCTGGTAGTAGTGTGATTGAACACTTGATTTTTTTTCTAATACCGTATAAATCAACTTTCAGCCATGAAGTCAACATTGAAGATGAGGTGGAGCATTATTGCTACTGAATTCCATTCCCGATAGTTGGAACACGCTTGTTGTACATGTTAGCAATTCAGCTACAGAACGAAAGCTATAAAATTCGTGGTTGTCTCGTCACAACCTTCGCAGATTGTCTATGGCTAAACTTTCTTCCATTACTTGACGACAATCCCGATAGACCTTGTTACCAACTTGAACTTGATATTCGTCAACACTCACCATATTGAAGCAATCAACCCTCGGACATGTGCCACATGTTGCTGCACCAACAGAATTCAGACACCATGTTCTATTTCAAATGATTCCCCTCTCGATTTGTATGAATGTTTCCTCCGACCGATCCGAATGCATCGGACTGCCCATGTTCCACCTTACGTTCACCCCGCCGCATTGGTGCTGCACTGCACTGCACTGCGTGATGGATATGCATGATCCTCACGATGTACTCTAGTCTACTCTAGATTTTATGCAACATCACCCGTCCTTGCCTGCACACACTACAATCTAGTTGAGCAAACTTTGATCCACCAGAAAAATCTCCTGCATACCCGATCCTAATTATTTTTGTGCAATTTTTTTATTTGTCTGTAGTTGGTGGCCACTCCTCCGTGTGTATGATCCTTGTTTTCAAACAAATCTCCATGCCTGTGAACAGGCCCGAGCCCACAGGAGTGCGGCCCGTGCAGCCGCACAGGGCCCAAAATTCTGAGGGTCCAAAATTCTGGTACAAGTCTGTATAGATACGTGCGGCAGAAAAAAAATGAATAGCTTTCCTTGCGTGAGATGGGGTCTGGATCGTGGCCTCTTTGAACGGAAACTAAAAGGCCAGAGGGACCGGCCTTCCACGAGGCACCGAAGCCAGACTGCCTCGCGTTCGATCCATCTCTGGAGCTTGGTCGCCTAGACGAGACTAGAATCGCGACTTGCGAATAGCGACGCGGAGACACACGCGTCAGTTCATCTTCTCGCAGGCGCGAGTCGCCGATCTCTTTCGTCGTCTGATTTTCTGCCGATCCCCAAAAGTGATTGCATGGATCGAATCTATCAATCCAATCATTCTATTACGTGCGTGAAGCCTTTCCACATCGGTATATTTTTTCTTTTCTACTACCATCTCGGCCCTACTTCCCTAGGTCTTTAATCATGTTCATCTTTTTATATATAGTTTTGAAGAACCAAAATCCGACTATCCGAGTCAGAACGGGAAAGCAGGAATCCGGTTAACAGAAAAGAAAATGAAGAAGAGTTAATTCAATCTCAGGGAGCGGCAATGAATAGATTTATGAAAAAGAAACCACAAGCGTCATCCGATAATCAGTGAGTTAATCCTTCTACTTTTGCACTTGCTATTATTACTTATAATGATTCTACAGACGGCCAAACTGGTATATAAAATAATATTGAGGTAGAGGAAGATCATATTAATATTAACTTGAATATTCGGTTCAACATGATATATTTGATCCAAGATAGGTTCTTTTGATAAAAACAACTTGATATTTTAGCACAAAAGGATTCAAGAAGACTTATCAATTAAAAAAAGTCCCAAGGATAGATATTTTAAAAGGTTTTCTGCCTATTCTATAATAGATTTCTATAAAATGGTGAGCACTATGGTCGAGGTTGGCTTGTCTATTCCATGGAGCTCAGCGACTCTTTTGCTTTGGTTGTAAATTTATTACTAATAAGCAGCAAAAATGTTTGTTCAAATAAATATTATGCAGAATAGTCCTGCCACAACCCCCCCCCCCCCAACACGTAGAAAAATTTATCGTACCCCTTCATTTTTATACTAAAACCCCTTAAAATATTTTGTTTTACTGCTTCGGCCCTTCACAACACAGTTCACGAGAGGGGGTGGCATCGTTGGCCTCGTGAGGGCGTGTGCAACATTGTTCAAACGTTAATCCTAAGAGGCCTTAGATATAGTATATGAATATACTCAAATAGATAAAGTATTACAAATACTTCTGTAAGGTAGTATATGACACCCGGGTGTAGTTACACCCGGGAGTAAGAAGTATTTTCAGCACCCAGGGTGCAGAATAGTTATTTTGCACCCCACATTTTTTATGTTCTCATGTTCAGAAATTTATGTTTTGTATACTAATAATTATGTTCATATTCATCAGAAACACACAAAAATCGATATAAAAATACAATTTATGAGTTATTATAGTGTAAAAAACATAGAAAATACGCATTTTACGTCGTATTTTTATACGGTATGTAAAGAAATTTTTTACGACATATCTAAATTTTCTTATGTTCTTCTTGACTTTCGAGGTAAGAGAAAATTTACGTGACATAAAAATCATATACGTTTTGAAAGATAGAGGGTAGGTAAAAAATAACTATTCTATACCCTGGGTGTCAAATAGCGTCTCTCTCTCTCTCTCTATATATATATATATATATAGAAACCTTATTTAGCACCTAGTGTGTACAATAGTTATTTTGCACCCTACATATTTTTATGTTCTCACGTTCAGAAATTTATGTTTTGTATGATAATAATTATATTTATATTTATTAGAAATGCAAAAAAATCGATATAAAAATACAATTTTGAGTCATTAGAGTGTAAAATACATAGAAAATATGCATTTTACATTGTATTTTTATATGGTATGTAAACAGATTTTTTTACGACATGTCTAAATTTTCTTATGTTCTTCTTGACTTCTGAGGTAAAAAAAAATTTACATGACGTAAAAATCATGTACGGTTTGAAAGATAGAGGGTGGGTGAAGAATAACAATTCTACACCCTGGATGTCAAATAGAGCCACTATATATATATATATATATATATATATATATATATATATATATAGGAAAAATACTTCTTACTTCCGGGTGTAACTACACCCACGTCTCATATACTACCTTACGAAAGTATTTGTAATATTTTATTTATTTCAGTATGTTTATATACTATATCTAAGATACTTCCAACCAAGTTAGATGAAAAAGTTACAAGTGCACCAATAGTTTGCACTATATATGTAAAATACCGTCATATTTGTACGTACAAAAGGAGTATGTGAATAAAAATTACATACTACCAAAAAAATAGTATATATACTGCTTAAATATTCTTATATACTTCATACTACGCGTACATACCTTCGGTACGGTAGATACTGCCTAGATAGAAACACGTGTGGGTGTAACTACACTCGGGTGTAGTATGAATATGTCCTCTATATATATATATATACCCTTCTCTCTCTAGTTCTCTCTAGACCCAGGTCGTACATGCCATGTAATTCTATGTCCTATGTCCTACTCCACTGTACCATATATGTAAGTGTTGCACCCAACCGGCTTCTCTCCTCTCGTATTTTTTTTTCTTCTTTTCTACCGACACACACAGACCACATATGGAACACGCTGAGCCAGCCCAGGAACCTACCTAGCCAGCACCTGGCTCGACGTCGCATGGAACAGAGACCCACCAAAACATGTTCGACTCGTACTGTTCGACTCGTACGCCCGCACGCACAGAGTAGAGTCCCAGCCTAGCACGTCTAGCGTGCGGAACCGTTCCGATTCTTCCATCATGTAGCGCCTTGCCCTGCAGCACAGCCAAACGAAGCGCCGGGTTGTTTCTTTGTCTTCCCACACACATATAGCGGGTAGAAGAATCGGAACTGGGCTGTGAAGGCCATCCTGAAATGCTTTGGAAAGCCCAGCGCCGTCAAAGAGGAACTCCTGGCTGTGAAGGCCATCCTAAATGCTTTGGGAAGGCCAGCGGGCTCGTCACCAACATGACCAAGACGGAGATCTTCCCTATCAGATGTGTAGACATCGACCTTGGGGACGTCCTGCAGGCCTTCGCGGCAAAGATTGCCGGCTTCCCAGGAAGATACCTGGGACTGCCTCTTCACTACCGCCGTCTTCGTAAGATGGACCTTCAACCCCTCATCAACAAAATTTCTGGAAAGCTGCTTGGGTGGATGGGAAAGAACATCGCACGCCCAGGAAGGATCACTCTCGTCAAATCCGTCCTTATGGCCATTGCAGTTTACCACGCCACGGCTATCCCCCTCTCCAAATGGGCCAGAGATAAGATCACCCGCGCCACGAGAAATTTCATTTGGGCGGGTGACGAAGGGGAGCACGCCGCTAAGGGCAAGGCCTTGGCCAGCTGGACAACGATCTACAGGCCGAAAGGACTGGACGGACTAGGTATGTCGGACCTGTTAAGGCAGGGTCGTGCCCTCGGGCTTCGGTGGCCTTGGCTACAATGGACGGACCCTCAGTGCACCTGGGCGGGCTCTGAACTTCCCTGTAATAAGAAGGACATGGCCTTGTTCAGAGCAGCAACTAAGGTCACCTTGGGTAATGGACAAACTGCTTCATTCTGGCATGACAACTGGTTCAGCCTGGGCCCTATGTGCGACCTTTTGCTAGACCTCTACAATATCGCGACAAGGAAGAATCGCGCGCTGGCCAAGGAATTCAACGATAACACATGGATCAGGTCCATCGCACGTCTGAACACCCCGACACAGCTGAACTAGTACCTTCGCCTTTGGGAGATTGTTCAGGACACGACCCTGACGGACGACCAAGCGGACACCATCAAGTGGATTCTGGCTGCAGATGGAAACTACAGCGCCAGCTCTGCCTATCATTCTCAGTTCCTTGGGAACCACCCTAAGTTCAAAGTGGAAAAGATTTGGGAGGCGCACGTGGAGCCGAAGTGCAAGCTTTTCGCTTGGCTGACACTGCACAACAAACTGCTAACAGCTGACAACCTGGCTTTGAGAGGATGGGATCATGACCCTGTATGCGCCCTCTGCCTCAGTGCCCCCGAGACGGTCAACCATCTGCTTAAAGACTGCCCCTTCACGGCCGCGGTTTGGAGCCTCGCCCAGCTCTGGAGCAATAATATCGATGGGGCTCTGGGACTGGGGTTTCCCTCCATCTCGGATTGGTGGGACAGGCTCACCGATGGTCACCCCGCAAAGGAACGGCGTACGATCAGCGGGCTTCTGCTTTACGTCATATGGAACGCCTGGAAGGAAAGGAATCGAAGAATCTTCACGGGGAAACGCCTAACCTTCGTTGAGGTCGCGGAGATTGCTAGGGAAGACAGTAGGCAACGGGCTAGGGCTTTCGCGACGGTAGGCGAGGCAATCCCCGCGGAGCCAGATTAGACTTTAGTTGTGTCTTATGTTTGTTTGCTCGGTTGTGTCCTATCCGGACGTCTCTGGCATGAACCTCACCATGCACCACACCTTGTACGTCTTGTTTGGGGTTTCCCTCTCACTTAATGAATAGGCAGTGCTCCTGCCGGTTGCTCAAAAAAAATATAGCCTATCGCAATTTCGTCCCGCTAGATCACCGCTGGACGCCGGCCGCATTTCCGGCAGCTCCGGCAATGACGGAGGACTCGACAGCCATGCCATTAGATCCACAAGGAGGAGGAGAGCTGATCCACGGAACCATACGCTCGAGAAACCGATCATCTAGGACATACCACGCCACTCATTCAGTTCGGTTCATCAACTTCGTCATACGTATTCATCGCGCACGGTGAGAATCAGAACAATTTCTTTTAATCATAGTCTCACCTCACCCGTGCCTACCTCCTAGACATAGTCTCCGGCTATTAGTTTATAGTTTGTCGAGCGGGCCGGTGGACCGAATGCCACCGGATGACATCAGCCTGTAGCAGACGTTGCACTTGTCGGATCAACTCGAACCCAACACCAAAAACGTACCAGATGATCTGAGAAAGCTAGTAGTGGTATTAATTTTTATAGGTTATGGGTAGATTTCGAAAATTATAAGTGCATACACATACTGTTGTGTTTGTTTTGCTATGAACATATGGTAGTTTGCAAGGTACTAGATCAGTCCGATCAGATCAGCTGCCGATTGTTCAGAGCATGTAGTAGACTAGATACATGCCGTTATTTACCTTGCTGTAGTTTTAGTTGCGAATATATTATTAAACTGTGTTGAAGAAAAGTGATCAGGTGATGCATCTATTTGAGCATATTTACATGTACGTAATAGTTGCAGGTTCTGGTGCACTGTTTGCATGCGTTTCGGCTATGCCTGATCGATTAGTGTAGTTATACCATGGATCTTGTTTACATGTACCCTCCTTATTTATAGATTTATTTGGTAGAAGTAATTGATCATGTCCGTATTATACTGTTATAACTATTTTAATTGGTCTGGTTACTGTCTCTAGAGAGCTTGCCTGGTTAATTTGCAAATCTTAATTAGTTCTGATTTCTCATCTTGCTAGTAGGCTAGATGAACCGAGTGTTAGGATTACTCATATGATTTGGTTTATTGCATGTCACTCACCTTGTTGCTTAATAGTTTACCATATCACTATTTTATTAGTATAACCCTGTTAGATTTTGCCTTATTGTACATGCTTAGTACAGATTAATTTAGTATAATTTGAGGTTATGTTCTCTGTATTATTTTGCACCTATTTACACATGCTTAGCTAAAGCTTTTATTGGTAGATTGAATTAACGTTTAGCTACTATTACAGTTAGTTGGCTACTGATTAGACGAGTCTCTCAAGTTTTCTTTCTTATACTTTATTTATTATTGCGATGATGATCGTGCCTATAAGTTGGAGTAAGTATATTAATTATCTTGTTATTGCATGGTAGCCCGTTTGTGTTAGATATGTAGTTATACCTATGTTCCTTGGATAGAGTGGCTTTGCTAGACGATCTTAGTGCCATGTTATTGTACTTATAATCCTAGTTTAGTTAAGGTGATCTGTTAATGCATGTGTATGATTACAGTAGGTTCTTGCATGTTTTTATTATTCATGTGTTGTTGAATTGTGTGGATAGATAGCATGTAGTGTGGTTGTGAATTGCATATTATTTTTATGTCACCTATTGTGGATATATCAAAATCATATTACTTTTCTAATACGTTATTATTAGTCGAGAATGGTAGACCGACCGATATACCTCGAGCCTTCTAAATCTAGCAAACCTATCCAAATATCTTATCACAACATTATGTTGAGATAATCTATTCTATCATCCTAGATTCATAGTCGAGTTAATACAACTCGCTTCCTCGATCCTTACAAAATTGTTATATGTCCTATCCTACACCAACTCATATATTCATTCTGATTTGTATTTCATTTGGTATTTATTGCCTTGGTATTTATCTGGTTGTCTTTTGCTAGCATTACAACGAGTAGGGAGTGAGGAGTTTGGTCGTGGAAATAATCAGCTTATTGAAGAAGAAGGATTCATCAACGAAGGCATGCCCCTTTCATATATCCCATGTTTTATAAGTGCATGTTGTTATTGTTTTACAAAAATTGCTGCTATTTTGGTTACCCACATACCTTGACACACATGTCGACATACACAACCCTGAGTAGAGATTATATATTAATCCTGTAGAGTAGAATTGCTTAGCCATGCTAAATAATATTTAGGATCCTTGATCTTCCCTCTTCGGAGGAATTGGTTGACCCTCGGGTCAGATACACACTTTTGAAACTTGTTGAGCTCGCTGAGCTAGCTGTTATTGCTTCCTCTACTCTATTCTACTCTAGGTGAAACTTACCATCTAAACACTGGCGCGGGCGACAGTTGGATCAAAGGAAGGAGCGATTGGCTGCCCTTCACTAGTTGAAGAGGGCAATCTGTTGTCCGTGCCACATGAGGGCCTAATAAGTCTTGGATCTGAAGATTGTGACCACCGTACAACCACATGCTATAATGGGCACTGGCTTGGTCAAGTAAGTTAGTCAGCCTTAGGTGTCGATGTCGCCGTACCGCTGATAAGGTGTATGCCTGCGGGGGAGCCTTCGGCACAGATGGGGGGACCGGTTTGGGGACGTACTCTCAGTTCCGTGTGCCATACCCGATGGGCATGTCACATCTTTGGGGATCTAGCTAAAAGACCTCGTCACAATCCCTCTGCCGGTACACCAATAGGTGTGTACTAAACCAGCGGCCACTGGTGGGCAACAGGACGGGATTGTGTCATGTGGGAAAAGTGTACAATCTCTGCAGAGTGTAAACCTATTCGAATAGCCGTGTCCACGGTCATGGACGACACATGAATCTTTCTTGACATACGGGAACCTGTCTTGCTACTTCCCTCTTTGCCCCTATTCTTCTCCTAGAATCTGATGATGTAGGTGAGTTGTCGAGGACAACCACAATGATGAGAAATACCACATTGATGATAAAACATGTTTTCGTCTAAACCTGCGCTTTTATCAAAATTGTTACCAGTTGCAAATAAAATTGGCTTTTATGCAAATGAACCATATGACCTCCATATAAAGCCACATGTAGCTATATCAGGTTTTGCATAAGGGGTATGTTAAGTACGTCATGTACTCATGGCAATACTTTTGTTGAATTCAGAAAACTATGAAGAGGAGGACTATGACTATTATGATGAAGCTGATGAGTGAGGCCTCGTGGACTACATCGACTGCCCGTGGCTGAGATGGAGTCACTACGCGTTTTATATTTCCACCATGCTTTCTGGATGTAATAAATGTCAGTAGACATTTTACTATGTTGTTATCCAAAGTTTGTAATAAATTACTTTTGGACGTCTGCAATGATATATATTTTGCTGTGTCGTCAATATTGATCTTGGGATTAACGAATAAACATAGGAGGGTCTGGAAGTTAAGTTCCGGTCCTCACAACTAGCAAGCAGGCTTTAACAGGTTGAAGCCTGCCCTCCGAAATTGTAAAAGAAAATTACTACTAATAATCCTGTGCTAGGAGGCCCATTAGCTTAGTTTCAAGCCCAACTCACACACGCATGCACAAGCACGTAACGCAGCTCTTACATCTACAGACTCAGGCAAGACGTAACGCAAAGAGAGAAACAGAGGCGGCCACCAAACCCTAGCAGCGTCCGTCGTCCGGCCTCTGGCGACAGAAGGCGACGTGCAGACGCGCCTAGCCGACAGCCACCAAACCCTAGCGGCGGCTGGCCTCCGGAGTCCGGAGAGAGGACCTCCTGCCTGGCCGCCTGGGCGCATCGTCAACATCAGAACCATCAACGTTTGGTCTTCGGTAATCAGTGGTATTTGTCCTCCAATCCTCATATATGTTGCAAATTTGTAATTATGTACTAGCTCCGGTTAATTTATCTATGTGTAATATATTTCCAGATTGTGAAAATGAAGACAAAGCATGTGAGCATCCTTAGCTATTATACACCTAGTTCTGTTGGTAGCACTCAATCTGAACCTGAAATTGAAGCTCAACCTAAACATGAAGGACCTCAACCTGAACCTCAGCCTGAAACTGGTCCCCAAATTGATGAGACAAATGCCACCACATTTGATGAGAGCACAAACCAACCAAGTCAGCTTATTCAAGAATTTTATCCAAGTAAAATTATTCATGATCCAGGACTTAGAATACCAATAGAAGATTATGCCCCCGAAATGCTTTAACAGGCTAAAGCATGCCCTCCGAAATTGTAAAAAAAATTACTACTAATAATTCTATGCTAGGAGGCCCATTAGCATAGTTTCTAGCCCAACTCACACACGCATGCACAAGCACGCAACGCAGCTCTTCCATCTCCAGACTCAGGCAAGACGCAACGCAAAGAGAGAAACAGAGGCGGCCACCAAACCCTAGCAGTGTCCGGCGTTCGGCCTCTGGCGACAGAAGGCGACGTGCGGACGCGCCCAGCCGGCAGCCACCAAACCCTAGCGGCGACCGGCCTCCAGAGTAGAGAGAGAGGAGCTCCCGCCTTGCCGCCTGAGCGCATCATCAGCATCAGAACCATCAGCGTTTGGTCTTCGGTAATCGGTGGTATTTCTCCTCCAATCCTCATATCTGTTGCAAATTTGTAATTATGTACTAGCTCCGGTTAATTTATCTATGTGTAATATATTTCCAGATTTGTAAAAATTAAGAGAAAGCATGTGAGCATCCTTAGCTATTATACACCTAATTCTGTTGCTAGCACTCAATCTGAACTTGAAACTGAAGCTCAACCTGAACATGAAGGACCTCAACCTGAACCTCAGCCTGAAATTGGTCTCCAAATTGATGAGAGCAATGCCACCACATTAGATGAGAGCACAAACCAACCAAGTCAGCTTATTCAAGAATTTCATCCAAGTAAAATTATTCATGATCCAGGACTTAGAATACCAATAGAAGATTATGCCCCCGAAATGCTTTAACAGGCTGAGGCCTGCCCTCCGAAATTGTAAAAAAAAAATTACTACTATGCTAGGAGGCCCATTAGCTTAGTTTCCAGCCTAACTCACACACGCATGCACATGCACGTAACGCAGCTCTTCCATCTCCAGACTCAGGCAAGACGCAACGCAAAGAGAGAAACAGAGGCGGCCACCAAACTCTAGCAGTGTCCGGTGTCCGGCCTCTGGCGACAGAAGGCGACGTGCGGACGCACCCAGCCGGCAGCCACCAAACCCTAGCAGCGGCCGGCCTCTGGAGTCCGGAGAGAGGAGCTCCCACCTGGCCGCCTGGGCGCATCGTCAGCATCAGAACCATCAGCGTTTGGTCTTCGGTAATCGGTGGTATTTGTCCTCCAATCCTCATATATGTTGCAAATTTGTAATTGTCTACTAGCTCCGGTTAATTTATTATGTGTAATATATTTCCAGATTTGTAAAAATGAAGAGAAAGCATGTCAGCATCCTTAGCTATTATACACCTAGTTCTGGTAGCACTCAATCTGAACCTGAAATTGAAGCTCAACCTGAACATGAAGGACCTCAACCTGAACCTCAGCCTGAAACTGGTCCCCAAATTGATGAGAGCAATGCCACCACATTTGATGAGAGCATAAACCAACCAAATCAGCTTATTCAAAAAATTTATCCAAGTCAAATTATTCATGATCCAGGACTTAGAATACCAATAGAAGATTATGCCCCCGAAATGCTTTAACAGGCTGAAGCCTGCCCTCCAAAATTGTTAAAAAAAAATTACTACTAATAATCCTATGCTAGGAGACCCATTAATTAGCTTAGTTTCTAGGCCAACTCACATACGCATGCACAAGCACGTAACGCAGCTCTTCCATCTCCAGACTCAGGCAAGACGCAACGCAAAGAGAGAAACAGAGGCGGCCACCAAACCCTAGCAGCGTCTGGCGTATGGCCTCTGGCGACAGAAGGCGACGTGCGGACGCGCCCAACCTGCAGCCACCAAACCCCTAGCGGCGGCCGGCCTCTGGAGTCCGGAGAGAGGAGCTCCCGCCTGGCCACCTGGGCACATCGTCAGCATCAGAACCACCAGCGTTTGGTCTTCATTAATCGGTGGTATTTGTCCTCCAATCCTCATATCTGTTGCAAATTTGTAATTATGTACTAGCGCCGGTTAATTTATCTATGTGTATTATATTTCTAGATTGTAAAAATGAAGAGAAAGCATGTGAGCATCCTTAGCTATTATACACCTAGTTCTGTTGGTAGCACTCAATTTGAACCTGAAATTGAAGCTCAACCTGAACATGAAGGACCTCAACCTGAACCTCAGCCTGAAACTGGTCCCCAAATTGATGAGAACAATGCCACCACATTTGATGAGAGCACAAACCAATCAAGTCAGCTTATTCAAGAATTTTATCCAAGTCAAATTATTCATGATCCAGAACTTAGAATACCAATAGAAGATTATGCCCCCGAAATGCTTTAATAGGCTGAAGCCTGCCCTCCAAAATTGTAAAAAAAATATTACTATTAATAATCCTATGCTAGGAGGCCCATTAGCTTAGTTTCCAGCCTAACTCACACGTGCATGCACAAGCACGTAACACAGCTCTTCCATCTCCAGACTCAGGCAAGACGCAACGCAAAGAGAGAAACAGAGGCGGCCACCAAACCCTGGCAGGATCCGGCGTCCGGCCTCTGGCAACAGAAGGCGACGTGCGGACGCGCCCAGCCGGCAGCCACCAAACCCTAGCGGTGGCCGGCCTCCGGAGTCTGGAGAGAGGAGCTCCCGCCTGGCCGCCTGGGCGCATCGTCAGCATCAGAACCATCAGCATTTGGTCTTCGGTAATCGGTGGTATTTGTCCTCCAATCCTCATATATGTTGCAAATTTGTAATTCTCTGCTAGCTCCGGTTAATTTATTATGTGTAATATATTTCTAGATTTGTAAAAATGAAGAGAAAGCATGTGAGCATCCTTAGCTAGTATACACCTAGTTCTGTTGGTAGCACTCAATCTGAACCTGAAATTGAAGCTCAACCTCAACATGAAGGACCTCAACCTGAACCTCATCCTGAAACTGGTCCCCAAATTGATGAGAGCAATGCCACCACATTTGATGAGAGCACAAACCAACCAAGTCAGCTTATTCAAAAAAATTATCCAAGTCAAATTATTCATGATCCAGGACTTAGAATACCAATAGAAGATTATGCCCCCAAAATGAAATGCTTTAACAGGCTGAAGCCTGCCCTCCGAAATTGTAAAAAAAATTACTACTAATAATCCTATGCTAGGAGGCCCATTAGCTTAGTTTCTAGGCCAACTCACATACGCATGCACAAGCACGTAACGCAGCTCTTCCATCTCCAGACTCAGGTAAGACGCAACACAAAGAGAGAAACAGAGGCGGCCACCAAACCCTAGCAGCGTCCGGCGTCCGGCCTCTAGCGACAGAAGGCGACGTGCGGACGCGCCCAGCCGGCAGCCACCAAACCCTAGCGGCGGCCGGCCTCCAGAGTAAATGGCAATGATTGTGAGGTAATGCATACCATGCTCAATATTGTTTACTTGTTTTTTTACTAATCTGGTTAATTTCTTGATGCATGTAGATTTGTAGATGATCATGGGTTGCTACAAGAGAGATTTTTTATGATTAAGCACATTACAGATTGTACATCTGCTGGAATTAAAGAAGCTTTCCTTTCTGTGTTGGATTATCATGATTTGCCAATTTGTAGGCTACGTGGAGAGGGCTATGATGGGGCTTCTAATATGAGAGGAGAATTCAATGATTTGCAAAAAATTGTTAGAGATGAAGCTCCATATGCATCCTATGTTCATTGCTTTGTTCATCGGTTGCAGTTGGTGGTTGTCACTATTTCTCAATATAGTCATACTACTGCTAATTTCTTCAACATTATTCCCTTGATAGTGACTCAAGTTGGTTCATCTTGCAAGAGAAAAGATGCATTACTTGCAAAACACCAGGATGAATTGTTAGAGTTATGGGAGAATGGGATGATTTCAGATGGAACCGGGGTGCATCAAGAGTCTAGCATAACAAGACCAGGAGACACTCGGTGGGGCTCACACTTGAGAATCTTACTTTGCATATTCACAATGTGGAAGGCTGTGGTGAGTGTTCTAGGAATTATAGTGATTGATGCTCGGGAACACACATGTCAAGGTGGGGCTTTTGGTTTGCTTATTAAGATGCAATGCTTTGAATTTTTGTTCATCATGTTGCTCTTAATAAACATGTTAAACACCACAAATCAGCTCTCACCTAGCTTTGCAAAGGAAGAATCAAAATATTGTTGAAGCCATGCGTTTGATCTTGGATGTGAAAGAAAGTTTGCAAGGAATGAGGGACAATGGGTTGGATTCTTTATTCAGCCAAGCCAAGGGCTTTTGTGAGACACATGAGATTGAAGTGCCAAATATGGATGATCATGTTGGAGCTTTGGGTCAAACTGTTCGCACCACCGAGAACACGACGATTCGACTCCACTATTACAAGGTTAGCATATTCAATGTTGCCATTGATGCAACTCTCGCTGAAATGAATCATCGATTCAATGAAGTTTCCACCGAGTTACTTGATTGTATGGCATGTCTTAGTCCAGCAAACAACTTGTCAATGTTTAATGTTGAGAAACTTATTCGGCTTGCTGAAATTTATGTTGAGGACTTCACAGAAGCGGACTTGGATTTTTATACCACCTGATATGGTATTGTTACCTGATTCTCACCATGAACATGCTATTGTGGATGAAATATATATGATTAATTTTCTGGAAATTATTCCGATGCATCTTATCTGCCACAGTGTGCTACAGTGTGTCCTACTAATAATGTAGCCAAGCCATGAGTGGTATGCTTTTCTCTAGAAATCCTAGACTCGCCGTTGTTGACACCTACCTACGGTTATATAGGTTCACCTAGCTACTGGGCCACAATAAGTAACGCGAGGAGAGCATGTTAGAATAAAAAATTCCAAGTAGTGGCTAAGAGCTGATACACGCTGCAGAACTTTTGCGATTCTTAGACTCGTGTCTAAGTTTTTTCTTACACACAACCAACCCTGTACACGCTCTGATACAGTTTTCCTGCCTCGGCCACTGGCTGTGACCGATCAATTACCAATTAAGAGCAAGTACAATAACATACAGTTAGTAGGCCATAAGGATTTAAATACTATATTTATGCTGAGTTGGATGAGAGAGAAGAGGTGAGAGAAGATGTGCTGGCTGTAGGATAAGAGCCAGCTGCAGCACATGCTTCTAGGCACTTTATGGGAGTGTCAAGTGGACCATATATTGAAAAAGTAGTACTCTTTTATAGCTAGTTGCTGTACATGTTGGCTATAAGCTTGCTATAGATGACATAGCAAAGACTTATAGCCAACAATTGACTACTATTGTTCTTGCTCTAATGGCTTTCAGCATGCATAGCGCTGGTCCCCTTTGGCTTACCATGCCAAGCACATGCACGACAGCTCCCTTGGCCCATTTCATCCACGCGCTGCTGTCCGACTCGAGCACGGCCTCGATACCCAGCTGCTCCACGGATCTGTCCGATCAATCTGCTACGAAGTACTCTTTCCGTTTTGAAATATAAGATATTTTAGCTTTCTTAATGAGTGTATCTACACCTCTTTTAATATATAGATTTACTCTAAATCTAGATAAATTTACACATTAAAAAGAGTCTAGATACACTTTTTTCACAAAGCTAGAACATCTTATATCTTGAGACGGAGGAAATAGAAGGACTTCATAAAAATTTCTATGTACTTTTTGAAACTATTGGAAAAACTTTATAGATCTTAAAAGATACATTATAAAACTGTATGCACAAGCTATCCGGACTTATCAACACACCAAGAACTTTATAGATCCAGTTTATAAAAAAATTCTACGTAAATTTTAGTATATTAAATATTAGACTTGTTTTGAAGAGCTTGCCGCGAGGAAGTAAAATATGCAAACAAAATTCAATTTTAATTTATTTTCTAAAAATTCACTATTTTCTGTTTGTAGTACATACACAAGGCGCGTGTTAGGCATCCCCATGGTTAACTCCCCCGATCCCCTGGGTCCTCAGGCCGCCACGTTGCCAAAAAACACCCCAATCCCGCTTTTGCTACAAAATCTCTATTTTTGCTAAAAAAAATCCTGCTTTTGCTACACGTAGCAAAAAAGATTCGTCCACGGAACAAAAATAAAAAGATAAATCTCGCTGGTGTTTCGCCGGAGACTATGTAGCGAAAAATTTATGTTAATTTAGCAAAACTGACATCGCCGGAGACTTTCAACCGGAAGACCTCGCCGGAGAACTCGTAGCAAAAAAATTACGCTATTGTAGCAAAATCACGAAACTGTTGTAGCAAAAAAAATTAGGAAGTGTAACAAACCGGGATTCACGAGAGAGGAATCGTTGTATACATCGCTGGAGACTCGCCGAATATCTTGTAGCAAAAATTTTACACTATTGTAGCAAAACCGCAAAACGACTGTAGCAAAACAATTCAACATTATAGCAAACCCGACTTTGTCGGAGAATCTCGCCAGAGAAATTGTAGCAAAAAAGTTACATTGTTCTAGCAAAACCACAAAACAAAAGTAGCAACAAGTTTGTACTGATGGAAACACATCAAAGAGCACCACCTCGCACCGTCGCACCCATGGCACCAACACTGCACATGGCAGGTGCATTGACGTCCAACGGCGGGAGAGCTCGTGGAGGTGTGTGTGCGCTCACGGGAGGTGTCGCTAGAGGCGAGGCAAGCTCACAAGGTGGGAGGTTAGGGGGAGAACCAACGTGGGGCGGCGCGGGCCCTCTCATGGAGGCGGCACCTGGCAACTGGGAGCAAGCGTTCAACCGCCATGGCCGCGTCCCGAGGAGGTTGACGACAACCGCAACACCTCGGAGTCGCTAGAGGCGGCACTTGCTGCAAAGTTCTGGCGGTGCACCCTTGCTCGCTGCAGGCGGCACGACAGCGCATGCGAGGGGCACAACGACACTTGCTGCAGAGTTCCGGTGGAGCGGTAGCGCGGGCGACCTGGGGTTCGATCCCGGGTGGGAATAGTATCATTTTCCATATGAAAAGGAAATCTAATCAAGAGAGTGAGCAACCGGAACCCGCGTGCACCGAAAATGAGTGGCCAGCATTTTGGTTCGGCACCGAATCCGCTGGTACATGGCATTATCACCACCGTCGCCGCATGTATGTGTTCTTTGGAGCTTGACACCTTGAACGCACATGCAGATGCGTAAAATCGCTCTAGAGGGTGTCATGACTCAACGTCATTATTGCCGTGTTTTTGTAGATCGACAATGTGCGACCTTTTAAGGGAATCGGTTAGAGGAGCAAAAGATGCTCTTTTACTCCTCTAACCACACCTAACTGATGTCCAAACAACGTTAGAGGAGTAAAAAATTTACTCATTGGTGCGGTCGATGAGTAAATATAGGAGTCGATCACACCGATGAGTAAAAGATTCCCCTCGTTTCCCTTGCGTTCACACCACTCGCCTCCAAACCTCCAAACCTGTTTAGTACCAATCTAAGGCTGACCATAAAGATCAAATCATTTCGAGTTTTCCATAAGCTCCAAAGAACAACAACACAAATTGAATTTAACAGGGAATGTTTCTTGTTTGAGACCCAAAATCTAGCAACTGATTCATAAGAGTCACCAACATTAATCCCAAAGAAGTTAGAAACCTGAGGCCAAATTTGCCTAGCTACAATGCAATCAAAGAACAGATGATGCATAGTTTGTAATTCAGAACAGAAGACACAATCCTCAGGTTTATGCAAATTCCTCTTCTTCAGGTTATCCCTGATCATCAACTTATTTTATGCAAGGAGCCATAGTAAAATATGAAGCCTTGGGAGCACAACTAGTTGCCACACAACTGGGATGAAAATGGGAGTAACTCCACCAAAGATAATAACTTTATAAAAGGTAGAGGTAGAGTAAATGCCCTTAGAGGAATATTGCCAGATCAAGACATCACAATTGCTGCTAAATGTAATGCTAGAGGCAATATCCACTATTTCATACCAGCTAGATTGCAGGGAAGAATTAAAATTTCTTCTAAATATGAGCATGCGCTGGGAACCATCCCAGGCCTGCGCAACAGTGCCCCACTATTCATTACAGAGGACATAAACATCAAAGAACTAAACTGCCATAGGGGAAGTACTACACCAGGTTTCTTCCTAAAATCTAGTTGTTTATCCATTACAAATTTTCCATCTATAACCAAATTTAACAGAGTTAACTTCCCACATAACACCCTTCCAAAAAGGTGAGGTGCCAGTCATGTCACTATAGAAAATGTTGGGTTTTTAGTATTATTCTTGTTATCTACTATTTTTTTCCAGATTTTCCCTTCATCTTGAATGTACGTTTTAAGCCAAGCACCAAGAAGGCAAAGGTTAACATTAGCAAGGTCAGGGATGCCTAAACCACCATCCTCTTTATTTTTGCAAATCAGCTTCCAACTAGCAAGATAGATTTTCCTATTCCCGTCAAAATCATTCCACAAACAATTGGCCATTTGAGAATTAATCAATTCTAAGACCCATTTAGGGAATTTAAATAAGGAAAGGAGGTAGATGGGGATGCTAACTAGGCAAGTTTTGATGAGAATAACCCTGGCTGCATAAGAGAGTAGTTTCCCCCTCCAACCAGAAATCCTTTTTAGGATTTGTCAATTAGGGGCTATAGGTTAGCTCTCCTAAGCTTATCATAGTGAAGAGGGATACCTAGATATTTGGTACGAAATTCCCCAACATAACAGCCAAAAAACTGGGTGAAAGTATCAACCTCAGTATGATCAATCCCAAAGTGACTGAGCTCACTTTTGTTGTACCTAATCCTCATGCCCGAGACTTGTTCAAAACAAGTAAGGACACATTTGAGATTAGCAGCAACTTCTGCAGAATTGTCTACAAAAAGGATGGTATCATCTGCATATTGCAAGAAAATAACACCACCTGGGAAAATATCAGAGTAGAGCCCCCAAATGATCCCAACATCAGCAGCTTTGAAAATCATCCAAGATAAGCTGCCAACTACCCGATCAAAGAGCAAAGGGGAAAGGGGATCCCCGTGCCTAATCCCTCTGCTAGTGGTGAAAAAATTACCAATCACATTATTCAATTTGACCACCATAGGGCCACCAAGAATAGTAGATTTAATTAAAGCAACCCACTTATCTCCAAATCCTATTTTAACTAGAATATCTAGGAGAAAGGTGGGATCGACCATGTCAAAGGCTTTTTCATATTCAAGATTTAAAACTAGGACTTTCTGCTTGTTTTTAACTACAGAGTGTAGAGTTTCATGAGCTATCACCACACTTTCCAGAATGTATCTACCCTTAATAAAAGCAGATTGATTGATGGAAGTAATAGAATTCATGATAACAGCCTACCTATTAGTAAGAACTTCTATAAAAAAAATTAAAACTACAATTAAGCAAACTAATAGGCCTGAATTTCTTCATAGAAGAGACATCAGGTTCCTTTGGAATCAGAGTTAAAATGGCAAAATTGAGCCTAAAAATATCTAGATTGCCTGTAAAGAAACCTTCGAACAAATGCATGAGATCAAAATTAACTAGATCCCATAATTTCTGTTAAAAAAGAAAAGGAAAACCATCTGGGCTAGGGGCACCATCAGAGTAAGATTCAATAATAGCTTTTTTGACTTCATCTAAAGAGAAAGGTGCTTCCAGCCTAGTGTTTTGTTCATCAGAATTTTTTTCATCATCAGAGTAGAAGTCAGGTCTAATAGAGAAACTAGATGCTCCCTCTTTTTTAAACGGATTCTTGAAAAATCAGTAGCTACCTCTATCATCTTAGAGGTTTCAGTCGCAGTTCCATCAGGGCCATCTAAGGAGTGAACAATCATCTTTCTCCTCCTTTGATTGGCAGCTGTATGAAAATAAGAGGTGTTCCTATCACCTTCCATGATGTCTCTATCCCTAGATTTTTGTCTAATTTTAACCTCTTCTTTAAGCTAGATAGTATGCATTTCTGCATAAACTTATTTAAGTCTAGCATGTTCAGGCTCAGAGAGTTCATCAGTTTCAGCTTTAATATCCAAAGCATCATATTCATCCATCTGGTTTTTTTTAGTTTTCTAAGTTTAGACTCAATGCTAATACTCCATCCTTTGGTGTCACTCATAAGCCTCCTAATTTTCTATTGACAGATAACTATATAACTCCTACCTGCATTAGGTTTGTTCCAAGATTTCTCCACAACAACATGGAAATCATCCCTCATGAGCCACCATTTCTCAAATTTATAGTTTTAAGAACTAGGAACAGAGTCAAGCCCAACATCCTAGATAATAGGGGTGTGGTCACTAACAATCCTAGGAAGAGCTTTAATACTAGCAAGAGGAAACACAGAATCAAGCTCAGGATTGTAAAAGAATATATCAATGGTGGACATAATCAAATTATGTTGATTATTACCCCAAGTAAATTTTCTACAACTAAGCTTTACTTCTAGGAGTCCCCAAATTTCTATCCAAGAATTAAATTTGTCACTCCACCTATGATCAATAATACCAATACTCTTATCTTCTTGGAATCTGACCAAGTTGAAATCACCACCAATAATGGTGTGACCAGAGTAGTCAACAAACAAACTATGAAGTTCATAAATGAAAAGGTATTTTTGATCTTCATAAGAAGAACCATAGATATTGATAAATCTAAGAGTAGTGTTCGAAGTTTTATGTCTAACAATAGTAGAAATGAATAAAACTTTGATCTCCCAACTAAGGACTTCAAACAAGTCCAGATCAATTCCCATCAAAATGCCTCCAGTAGAGCCATTGGCAGGAAGAGATCTTCATTCAAAAAACCTACTTCTAACTAAGATTTTAAGATAACTATCAGAGATAGTCTCTTTTTTGTTTCTTGGAACCCAATTACATTGAGTTTATGCTTATTAAAAGTGTCTACTATAGCAGTTTGCCTGCCATATGCCTAGACTCCTCTGATGTTCCAGGAAGCATAAAGCATCTAACACTATTCTTCATGGGGTGCTTGCCCCGCCTATGTTTTCCTACTTTGGTCCATAATGAGAAATCCTTCTCCTTATCATAACCATCATCCTCCATATGAGAT
Source organism: Avena insularis (assembly GCA_023614405.1). Taxonomy (NCBI): domain Eukaryota; kingdom Viridiplantae; phylum Streptophyta; class Magnoliopsida; order Poales; family Poaceae; genus Avena; species Avena insularis. The sequence goes on along the minus strand of CM042693.1, from coordinate 454,050,310 downwards.
AGCTCGATAGGAGTAGAAGGAGGACTTGAATCTAAAGGTAAAGTCGCACTAGAGCCAGAGCTATCACTAGTCCAAGGTAATGTAGTAAAAGAATCTACAGGGGGAAGATGTGAAAACAGGGATGACCACACTAATAGTTCAGGCCACCTCGACAACATTAACTGGGAAAAGAACATAGAAAGGATTATGTGAGGAGTTACCTTTAAGTTCTGATGCAGCTGGACTTGGAATTTCCCAGTTCTTTTTCTTCTGAGCCTGTTGGGCAATCTACAGAACTGTCTGCCCAGTCTTCATCACCCTACTACTCTGCCTAGTGTTGAAAACAGGACCCTAGTGTTTTGTTGCTTTAGCCACTAGACCATTGTCTTGAGAGGTTGTATCTTGTGCAGGATATAAAACATGTCCCTCCGCTTGGTCACTGTCCATAAAGAAAACCTCTTCCTCACCATCTTGTACCAGCTCCATTTCTCTCAGAAGATTGGCACATGAATCCTCATCTTCTCCTCTTGAGTTCACCCAATCAACAACCCTCTTTTTATCTAGTCCTTCATTTGCAAGTGGGGAGAGCCTGCTGACAGATTGGAAACTATTTATTTTTCCATGAAGGCAGCCACCACTTCATGAACTTCTATAGAAAGGCCAGATATAGCAAAGATAGAAGCAGTAGTACTAGGACCATTGACATGAAATGGATTGTGCCCAAAATACTAGAGAAAAGGCTATAGGAGACATCCTTATAAGAGGCGCATTTAGACCATATTCGCCTCCTATAAAATAGGAGAGGCACACTTTCTTGCCATGCACCTCTAGTATAAAAATAGGCGAGGCGCATATTATGAGGATGCACCTCCTATAATCCCTGTACAGATGAAATCTAGCAGCCCCAGATTATGCGAGGCGCATTCTACTCCATATGCTCCTCGAGTAGTTTAAATACTTGAGGCGCATATGGAGTAGATGCGCCTCTAGTAAGTTGTGTGGGCCCAGTTGTGATAGGTGCCAAAATATAGGAGGTGCACCAGCAAATATGCGCCTCAAGTATTTTCCAATACTAGAGGCGCATATGAAGTAGAATGCGACTCGAGTAAACGGATCCCACCCCCCTTGGGATCGCCTTTTAAGTTTTATAAAAATAAACAAAAATGATAAAAACATCAAAAAAATAATTCCTTTGAGTTGTAGTTAGATTTTAGGGTAGAGTTTTAGAAAAAATTTAAAAACATGAATTTCGATGTATTTTGAAAAAGGGTCATGGAACGGTAAAATGGCACTAACGTTTGCATACGATGTCAGAAAAAAAGTTTAATATATCAAAATGATCGTCTCGAAGTTTAACATATGAAGCCGTTGAATATTTTATAGATTCCCCAAATTCGAAAAGAGTAAAAAGTTATGGTAGACATAAGTTTTGTTTCTGCAAAAAACAAAAAACTATTTGAGGCGCATATCTGATATGCGCGTCACATAAGTGAAGCCGGGTTGAAATTCGAAATAGCCACCACCTACCCCGCCTACCACCTCTCCTCATTCTCCTTCTCCTCCACCTCTCCTCCTTCTCCTCCACCTCTCCTTCTTCTCCCCTTCTCCTCCTCCACTCTCCTCCTCCTCCTCCACCTCCGGTGGCATCCTCCTCCTCTTCCTCTGGTGACCTTCTCCTCCTCCGGTGGCATCCTCCTCCCTTCCTCCGGTGACCTTCTCCTCCTCCGGCGACCTCCTCCTCCTCCTCCTCCTCCTCCTCCGGCGACCACTCCAGCCATGGCCTCCACAACCACACCGACCACCTCCACCTCCTCCTCCTCCTCGCATATGCAGAATATAGGAGGTGCATTCGAATCAATATGCGCCTCGCATATGCAAAATATACGAGGCGCATTCGAATCAATATGCGCCTCACATATCCATGATATAGGAGGCGCATATGATATGCGCCTCGCATAGCATTTTTGGTGCGCCTCGCATAGCGTTTTCCCTAGTAGTGCCAGTGGGGGCAGAAGCAGAATTATGAATTCTCTTTTGTCAGTATCCATATCCTCTCTATTAGCACCAGGAGGCTGGTGGCCATCATTAGCAGCATTGTGTGGAGGCTGGTGGCCTTCATCTCCATCAGCTATAGCTACTACTAGAGTTGGTCCTTCCATAGTGAAGCCAATCTGATACAGTTTTCCAAGCACATTAAATTTCCCTTCTACAGGAATCATGGTATGATCCCTACACTTAATCTTGATTCTAACCACCTCAAAGAAACTTTGAAACATTCCTTGCCAATCAAATTCCAAGAGGATTCCCAATGCTGAAGCAAATTGGTAGAGCACAGGCCATTTGCACCAATTGGGGCTAAAGTCCTCTCACTTGCACCCAGACCTCCTGAAGATCAGCCAAATAGTCAATGTCTCCTTCCCAAACTATGGCATTAACATAGACTCCCTCTTTAGGTAGGGAAAATCTTGGGTATTTAACTACTTCCTCCACTTTAATGTGTGTGTGGGGGGGGATTTAACCAAGTATGTCCACTCATCTAGCTCTCATATCGACCAAGGCCACTTTGTCTTGTAGATGCTAGTGAGCCCACTGGCTAATTCCTCCTTGTTGACTGAGCCAGCTTCAAGATAAACAACTCCCACATTCTTGATAGGTAGCTCCCTACTAGGACCTTTAGGAAGGTCGATGTTGAAGAAACCGAGACCAGCAACAGCACTTCCAAAGAAGGCAGAATGGGGAGATGCTCCTTTTATGTAGGGAAATGTTCTACCTCATGGCCAGATAGACCACAGATAAAACACGGAACAGGGTTGGAACAAGACTGTTTGTGGTGCCCTTGCTCACCATAATTTTAGCAGATCACATTGGCATAACCTTGAGCAGTCACAAGAGTCCCAATAGAAGATTAACTACCACCACCAGCCTGAGTGGCACTAGGTAATACCACAACTAGTGAGGGTACATCAACATTAGGACCAGACATAGAAGTTTCTTGTTTCTGTTCTTCCTTTTGCTTCTTCACCATCTTACTCTGATTCTTGCCAGGTTGCTGGTTCTTATTTTGCTGATGCATCTGATGAGTCGGCTGAAGCTGCGGTGTCTGCATCTGCTGATTTTGTTGCGGCCAGAATCTAAGCGGGAGAGCATTGGGGGGCTGCCACTGCCCAGGGAACTTACCGGGAACCCTGGTTGGTACTAACATGAGAACGCCTTCCATGCCCGGTTGTAGCCGAATGGCGGAAAGGAGCCAAAGACGGTGGCTGAGCAGGATTGAAACCAAACTAGGGAGCAGCAGCAGGAGGAAGCCTCGGCTGGCGCCATTGGTTACCTCTGCCTCCACTCGGTTTCCCCTTCCACGGCCTCTTCCACCCCCATCAGCCATTGATGGTCGATTTCTCTAGAAGCTCCCGATTAGACCTTGGTGTTGACAGTGGGTGGCGGCGAAGGGTGGAATAGAGGGATCTGGTGGGGAAGCCCTAGGGAAGATGGGGTTGCTCTCACCAGTGCAATTCCACAATTGCCCATATCTTTCCTCCACCGCTTTATCCGCTCGAGAGTCTGTACAATAGAGAAAAAGGTGTGGGTACCCGCCATTGATGTGGCTTGGAGATCTTCGAATATTCCGTCCCATCTTTTGATGGTTGAAGACGCCGCGAAGGCCCACCCCCAGCCCCACAGGGTCGGTGACAGGGGAAATTTCATGGCCACGGCGGGAGGAGGATGCCTCCTATCAACTCCATCATGAAGCTTAGCTGCTTCCCGAACCGAGCCACGACACCCGCCCTGTCCGCAAGCTCCACCATCGCCAAAGCCGCCCTGAATTTGCTGACGGTGAAGCCCCGGAACTCCTCTGAAAATCACCCAATGGGATTCCCAAGCCTTCGAGTTCGGGGGCCAGCAGGGGCGCCTAGGGGGGAGGCACTTCCCCCTGTCGGATTTGCGTGAATGATGCCATGAAATCCTCCGTTCCTCTTCCCTGGGGTGCTCGAGGCAAGTCCGAGCGCTGGTATCCTTCGACATGATTTCCCCAATCCATTTGTATTTCAGAGGAGGCCTCCCACAAGGTCGGCATCAGGGTGTCAATTGCACAAGTCGGGGATCCGAGGATGGGGGTAGACCAACCTCTCCGCTTTCTTCCATGGACGGAGATCGAGGAAGGTGCGCTGCAACGCGCTCCATCCTCGCCTTCATCAGCTCGGATCAGCAGAGTTAATATGCGGGAAGTCAGGGAGACGAGATTTTGGTGTGTTCGTGGCGGGGGAGGCAAGGTGGAGAGAGGAATAGGAGAGTATGCAGGTGGGTGTGGGAGAGAGGAGAGTAGGGTCGGCCAAGGGCCCGGGAGAACAGTCCTGGGGAACGGCGGAACAGTGCCGGAGAATGGTGGCACAGTGCCATCGCCATGCGGCGCGCCGCCCGAGCTTGCGCTACACGTCATCCCTCCCCTTCCCTCCCTTCGCTCGTCCTTCGTCCAGCCTACCAATCGTGGGGATTGAGAGTGGCTAGCAGCAGACGATCATTTACCTGCAGTGTTGTTGTTGCCCATTTCGCTCTTTTGATTCGAGTAAAAATGGAAAATTGAAATACACGTGCCAGTTCCCGAGAAGAAGAAAAAAGATTGCATGCATGTGGCTTCATCTCCATGTTTCCGTCGATTGCAGTTTTAGTTTTCGGCTGCCAAAATTCAGTCATACACGAGAAGCACAGACAGGGCCAAATGGTGAAGATTTCGAGAAACCGAGAACACCGGCAAGTCAGCATACAAAAAGATTGGGGTACATAGATATTATACTTGTTCATTTCTTTCCGTACTTCGCATCATCATCGATTGTTCTTACACAGAAATATATATGATCGACATTGTTTCACGCGTGAGGGACGTCCGTAGCGGGCTGCTGCTGCAGGTTCTTGCGGTGCGGCGACAGTGTCGACGCCTGCCCCACCAACGGCGGCGACGGCGGTGGAGGAATATGAACTGGTGGAGTTGGAGTTGGCGGTGTCGGTGTTGGGCTCAACGGTCTCCCGGCAACCGGCGTTGGTGGACTACTTGGAACACGGCTACCGTCAAGAGCAACTGCGTGCACACATCATCAGTCATCATCCTTAACTTAATAAATACGGCATCGGCATGCACACGCACAAGAGTAACGTAGCTATAAAAAGAAGATGCAAAGCATGAAGCCACCGAGCTGCGAGTAGCTAATTAGTACTACTCAGTTACCTCTGGCCGCTGCCGAGCACGTAGAGGAACAGCATATGAGAGCAAGGATCGCAACGATGCGCATAAAGGTAAAGGGAGAAGAAGAACGCTCCACCATGATACTTCCTGCAGTCAGAGGCTCACGGCTCACAGCTTCTCATTTGTTCTCTTCGAGTGATTTATAGGGAATGGTTGTACTAGGATTCATCGTCTTGGAAATTCGTATAGAAGCGCTCTAACATTATGTTCAAAGTCTTCTCGGTCAACAGAGAAGCTTGGAAAATCTTGCTTGGCAGCAGCAGTCTTGTGTCTGTCCTTTGAATAGAAGATATCCCAATCAAGAAGTTTGTCGGCACCAAGCGTTAGGAAGCAAATTAAATAACTGCTTTGTGCTGTTTATTTGTGCTGGAGACCCCAGCCTATGATTAATGGTCAAAGTCTTCCCGCCGTCAACATGGTATCTTGGAAAATCCAGCTTGAGATCAACGAAAGTGGCCAAGTAGTCATGGAAAGATCTAAACTTCCAGTCTTGTATGGGCAAACAAAGTCAAGAGTCCTCAAGTCATTCAGCAGTGTTCCTACTGTACGCACAAAACCAACGATAACCAGCTAGCGATTAACGGTTAATTAGGACATATACAATGGTCGATAAGACAGTTTTATCTCATATATGCCACATTATTTTGATATGACAACGAAACATGATACATAATGGGTTATTTTTTGAGTTCTATCTATAGCAACAAATATCTCTAAATATGTGCTGAGAAAAGTCAAAAGTCATTTTTTCCCTCTCTCCTCCAACTAAAAAATCATCCTACCTGGTATTTGTAAAGCATGCCCTTAGGATCCTAAGCGGTCTGCATGCAGCAGGGTGCAAAGCCAGCTCAGAAAAGCATTGGAGTTAGCTTTTTGGCAACAGTGTGAAAATGCTAATCCGATATTTGGATAGATATTCTATATCTATTGGGCACAAATTGGAACCATAGATCCACAATAGTTCAAACCATCGATATATTCGATATGCATATGATACCATCGATAATGTATATTGGGAAAATGTTTTCTAATTCGGACAAACGATATTCTAGTTTGGAATTTTTGATCTATTTGTAATTTTTATTACTTTTAGCACTTTTTGTACTGCTGTTGATGATTATTAATAGATCGGTAGAATTTCGCAAAAAATAAATAATAATAATTGGCTCCCATGCGTCACACTCGTGAAATTTGGGAATTTTACGACGGTTCTTTTCCCACCTCTTCATTCCCATGTAACAGAGAGAAGCACACTGAAAACGAGAGTACAAATAGACTAAAAACCAGAGTACAGTCGTATACATTTCAGAATTACACAAAAAAAGTTAACCCAGTCCTATGAACATAGGATTTAAGATTAAAAATCTTGACACAAAAACGCACCGTTAAGAATGTATCTTAATTTGGACGAATGTGTCTAGAGATATTTCCTTTAGAAAAAATTGAATATAAAAAGTAAATGCGCGAACAACCTCCCCGCGATCCCGTGCGGGATGTCTAATCCACCGAAACTCTACAATTGCAACTTTTCTCAAACATGCACGGGATTGATATACTACCCTTTTCTCGTGTCTGTTTCGTACCCGAGGATGGATCGAGCCGGCCATGCATGCATGCCAAGAACTATCATCCTTTGGTTTCGCAAATTTTAGGTATGTACAATGCTAGAGAAGGAGGGTCTTCTATTAGCCCTCCACGTAATCTAGAGAAGGTAATAAAAATAAGTTGTATAATGGATTATATCTTATTGTCATCTCTAAAAATACATGTGAATTAACTATTTATAGTAAGAAATTGTGTTGATAAGAGAAGGCACAAGGTACAATGGAGAAAATAGCCTTCTCTTGTTTTTAAGGGAGCATCTCTTTGCTAAGCAAAGACAATCTTCTCTTTCTTCATTCTCTCTCTTCTAATTAAGCGAAAATCCGACGTGCCAACCGTAAGAGAAGGCTGACATCACCGCATTGTACATACCCTTATGGATAGGAAAAAATATTATATCGCGTCATTTAGTTATTACAGAAGTGAGCATCACACTTTACGAACAAACACTAGAGCTTGCGATACAGTGTTGGTGGAAGTTTATATGTCGCTTTAACATCTAAATACAGTACATTATCGTAAGTCAAACATACCGAAACCTTACAGATGCAGCCGGCCTGCTGCAGAATGTGTTCGGAAGCCCGGAATTATTTACTCCCTCCGATCAAAATTAATCGACTCGGATTTGTCTAGATTTGGATGTATCTAGTACTAAAACATGTCTAGATATATCCGAATCTAGACAAACCGGAGTCAATTAATTTGGATCGGAGGGAGTAGCTAAGTTACATTAGGTACTCTTGTAAAAATTATCGACACTAAGTTTTGCCACCAGGAGGAGGTACGAGAAGGTACATCCGATCAGGCCAGGCATATGAGGTACGGCGAGGAGGAGGAGGAGGAGGGGGGGGGGGGGGGAGTGGCGGCGACGTCGATATTGGTGGCGGGATGTTGTCGCTTGAGGCTGTGTTCGCGGGCGCTAGGGGAGCCAGAGGTGCTGGCAATGGCCTTCCGCCTGCAAATTTATACATCGATATATATCCGTTAGAATGTAATATAGCATCCGATCCTGGCAAAGATTAATGAATATATTTGGAGATTGTCAATTCCTTGTGGATATGTCTATGCATGCTTCTTACCGTTTGATGCCTTCCATGGACGATTGTGGTCGCATCTGGGGTAATCACCTGATTGGCAGGAGGTTCTAAGGACATGATGCCCTATGGGAGCCGGAGGTGTCGGCAATCGCCTTCCACCTGCAGGTAACCATCGATCATGGCAGAGATTAATGAAGATATATATGGAGATTGTGGACTCCTCATATGTCGTCTCTATGCATTCTGCTTACCTCCCTGGACAAGCTCGACGTGCACGGTGCACAGGATTAGTGCAGCTGCAACGGTCGCCCAGCATAGGGCGGGCAAGGTTGATGATGACGCCGGCTTCAACATCTCCGGTGTCTCGACTGGATCGATGTGGATACATGCTTTGGGAGTATGTGTGTATATATTGGCATCATCTATTAGATTTTTGTCTCTTGCAGCGGCCTCCACCTAGCTGGCTATACTACCGGTGTGTGAGCACTTATGAGTTGACGTCAGCGGTCTAAACTTCAGCGATAATCTGCCTTTCCACTAATGCAGGACTTCTTTTTGGTAAACTCGTGGCCTATAATCACTAGTGGAAAACGGGCCTCCAGTCCCGGCCCGTAAGGGGCTTTAGTCCCGGTCCTGGTAACCAGGACTGGAGGGGCGGGATTAAAGGCCCACAGTCCCGGCTCTCTTACCAGCCGGGACCAATGGGCATCCACGTGGCTGTCTCTGCGGGTGCTGGGTGCCCCCCATTAGTCCCGATTCGTATTACGAACCGGGACAAATGGTTCTCTGCCACGGCTGAATTTTAGGCACTTTCTCTGCCGCGGCAGAGAATTTAATTTGTATTTTTTTTTATTTCAAAATAGTTTTCTACGCTACTACATACCGTACATGTTCGTGCATACATAAGATAACTTCTCTTAAGATCGAGCATACAAATATATACATGATAGTTACACATGGAGATCACAATTATCGGGACTAGAGCCCGTCTATTCAATTACACGGTCGAGGATCATCGGCGCCTATTCACACTAAATTATCTAGCGTCAACTATCATCTCGTTCATCAAGAATCCTGCCAGTTCTTCAGCAATTGCTACTACGCGTTGCTGTGGTAGGAGCTGATCCCGCATTTTCTCGAACTATATAAGAAAAGGAGATCAATATGAATATCAATCATGATAACAAAAAGTGACGGTAATAAAAATAATGTTATGAATGTATTGCTTACATCGACTCTATAATCATTCAGCTCACTGGTAAACGTGCGAATGAACTCGCAAACATAGAATCCACATAGATTCGTCCCCTGTGGCTGCCTCGCGCACTTTACGAGAATAGAATTCAATCAAAATAATAATCCAGCATCATAATTGTATTGAAACTAGAAGTAAAGAGATGCGCCTACTACTTACCGAGACCGGCTTAAACATCATCTTCTCAGTAAAGTCACCCGTAACCGCACTCTTGAACTGGTTCCAAACCCTACCCGGTAAAGAAAATGAATGAGTTATTTATTCAGTGATATCTCAGGAAATCAACGAAAGAGACCGCTGTAGCGCGAAAATTACCTCTGTAGCATGTCCTGCATGTCACTAAACTGTTCCAGGGGTCTCTTTAATGGGTCCATGACTTCAACTCTTCCCTTATCAAGTTGAATGTCCATGAGAATCTAGTGAAAACTGTACACGTTTATATATACATCAGTAACTCATCAATTACACTTAACATCGAGTAAGCAAAAGAGAATGTGTACAATAGAGTAAGACACTCACGCGAAATTATAAGGAAACAGTATGTGGTCACAGAAATTTTGCTCCGTTAGAAACCTTAGAAGGTTTTCCTGTGTGTCCTCGGGTTTATCCTTTAGCGTCCGATAATGTATTTTATCTGGGTCAATGAACCCAACACTGAAGATTGACCTTCTTTTACAATCCATGATCTTCATTCTGCATAATAAGTACAAAAGGATATAATTAGGAAAATTACATGCAATGAACTAAACAACTAAAAAAATGAATAGCTTATATATAGACAATGAATTCAATAACTTATAGGCAATAGCAACTCATGAGACTTTTGTCGAGGGCGTCGAAAGTGTATAACTGGAAGAGTTCTGGAAACTCAACATGGACCTCTTCTTCTCGGAAGTAGTAGTCATGTGGGACTTTCGCCACGATCATTATTCTCTCCTCCTTTACGGCTTTTAAGTACCATTTATGTAAACTCCGCATTTGTGTTGACAGTTGTTGGAACTGCTCAAAGCTGACCAGAGGCTTCCCTGGGACATATGTAGGGACTACCTGAGCCTTGGGTAACTTGTCGTCCTGGGAACCTAGCAATTCGTCAATAGTCACATTCATAGCGGCCGCAAGCTTCTTAGCTTCTTCCATATCCTGCTTGGGAGTGTCATAGGATACCACCTTGAGGGGTGGGGTCGATTTTTTGGCCTGTTCCCCGAGCTAGGGGACGTCCTTTCTTTTCCCGGTTGCACTTTGACTTGATGATTTGCTCCCGCTTGCACTTCTACTTGATTTGCTCTTATTCACTTCCTTCTGAAGTGTGCGTCGATAGTCATCTGGCTTATGGTGCAAGTCATATTGCGATTTTGTGTTCAGAAAAGAAAGTGCATACGCTTTTTGCTTCTCGGTGTATACCGGGGCGGCCTTGGGTTTCTTCTTTTGAAGCTGTGCAACACATTCGGCCTTTACGATCATGTCGGTTTCCTCGTCAGTACGATCGTAAGGTCTGATAGGAAGATTCTTATGAGGTACTCTTGGGCGGGGCGAAATTTGTCGTTTTGGGCTCCTGCGTCGTTTAGTACTAATCGGAGGCTGCGGCGGAGATCGAGATGGACTCGGGCTATGGTGGTCGTAGTCATGGGGTGGGCTTCTTGGAGGTGATGGAGGTGAAGGTGACATGCGACCACTCGGAGGCGGTGTTGGCTTTGGCATCCAGCCTGGAAGCTTGATGTTGTTCTTGTCCCATAGAATGATACCACCCAGTACTTCTCCGAGTGTCCTCTCACCTTCAGGTCCAGGGATGTCAAGCTCCATTGAGTCCCACCCCATTGTGATTTCATCCACACCCACTTTAGCATAGCCAGCTGGAATCTCACGGCCATGCCAGCGTGCGCCAGGTGGACAAGGTAAAGCACATCCGACCGCCACCTTGATGGATAGGTTATTCACCTTCTGATGGAGCTCACAAGATGCCTGTCCTTGATTCCATCCACGGGTAGCCGGACCGCCATCTACCATCGTGCATCGTCGGAAGGGCCTCCGATTCAGCCACGCTGCTTTTCGCTAAGATGGACGGCGGTAATATCGGTCTGAGATCTTGCAGCGCTGCTCCTCGGTTCGTCAATCTGTTGCTGATGCATTCGAAGTGTTCCTAGCAACTCGGTGAACCTGTCTCCCTCCTCCTCCTGCCGTCGCCTCTTTGCTCTCTCTCGGCTCCTATAAGTATCTCTGTCTTTGGGAAACCCCATCTCCCACGTATAACTAGGGCCAAGGCCTCGTACACGTCCTCCGCGTTCGTCATTCCCGAGGACCTTTGTCAGCAAGTCTTTCTCTCTATCGGGACGGAACTTTGTTGTCCCCGCTTTAATCTCCTTCACCACTTTCTGCCATGTATCCCGGGGTATCCTAATCCCGTCACTGCAAATAAGGTCTCCTGTACTTTCGTCATACTCACTCCCATGCCCAAGGAACCAATTCCTTGCCCTCAGATCCCATTCTTCGCGTATTGGTTCTGGAGTGATCCCTTTAGCAAACAGCTCATTCTCTTTAGCATCCCACTTTGGCATGGCAGCCGCGTAGCCTGGCCCCGTGTGATGGTGATATTTCTTCATCGGCATTTTCTTGTTTTTTCCGACATTTCCATAGCAGGTTGTGACTCCTTGTACTTCACAAATGCATCCCATTAACCTTTGCTTCGTTAGATAGCATTCAAATTTAGGAGTCTTCTTTGTCTTCTGATACTTTTGCCATAATGCTTTCTTCCAGTTCTTGAATAGTTCGGCCATCTTCGTAAGAGTCCACTGCTTGACTTTCTTCCTCAATGCAGCTGTGTCGGCATCATCGTCACATTCTGGCAGGGTGAAATGTGTCATGAGGTCATTCCAAAGAGCCTCTTTGCACCTGTCGGCGACATACTCACCCTCTTTCGCCCCTTTGGTCTCATTCCACTCTCGAACGGTGATCGGGATGCGATCCCTAACCATAACTCCGCATTGTTGTTTAAATACAGTTTTAGCCTTTTCGGGTTCCACCGGTTCACCCCGTGGTGATACCCGCGTAATTGTATAACGCGTAGATGCGTCCAACTTTGGCCTCGTTTGGAATATTTTTTGCTCGATGTGGAGGCCTAAGAGAAGAAACATTCGTCAATTTATATATATATACAACTCAGTTAATGCATCTACTGATCACCAGACTTCATATATATACCTCGTCGTCGGCTTCTCCACCACCGGAGCCGTCGGCTTCTCCACCACCGGAGCCGTCGGCTTCTCCTTGATCATTTCGGTCGACCTCCTCTCCCTCACCGGAAGGGTTCAGATAAATCGATGGAGATTCAGGTGGATCAATATGAGGGGTGTCGTTGATCATATCCTCGAGAATTTGTTCCTATGCTAGGTCTCTCTGGATTGGATCCATAGTTTTCTACAAAATGCACACAATAACATTTTTAATTCAATATTGCTGCATAAAATAATACTAAACAATAATATGAACACGCAATTTGCTACAATAATACTAAAAAATAGCAAAATTCTAGTGATGCCCTAACCCTAACCCTAACTTCGGGGGCCCGCGAGCACCACCACCCGGCTGCCCGCGAGCACTACCACCACCCTAACCCTAAGTCCGGGGGGCCGCGAGCACTACCACCCTAACCCTAAGTCCGGGGGCCCGCGAGCACCACCACTCTAACCCTAAGTCCGGGGGGCCGCGAGCACCACCACCCTAACCCTATCTCCGGGGGCCCGCGAGCACCACCACCCTAAACCTAAGTCCGGGGGCCCGCGACCACTACCACCCTAACCCTATGTCCGGGGGCCCGCGAGCACCACCACTCTAACCCTAAGTCCGGGGACCCGTGAGCACCACCACCCTAACCCTAAGTCCGGGGGCCCGCGAGCACCACCACCCTAACCCTAAGTCCGGGGGCCCGCGAGCACCACCACTCTAACACTAAGTCCGGGGGCCCGCGACCACTATCTACTAAATAATATTACAATTACTAAATAATATTACACACAAAATTAAATAATATTACACTACAAAATAAAATTAACTATATACTACAAAATACCATTACAACTAAATATTACAACTATTACAATTAACTATTACAAAATACTACTACAATTAACTACTACAATTAACTATTACAATTACTACTACAAAATACTACTACAAAATACTACTACAATTAACTATTACAATTACTACTACAAAATACTACTACAAAATGCTACTACAATTAACTATTACAATTACTACTACAAAATACTACTACAAAATACTACTACAATTAACTATTACAATTACTACAAACAACTACTACAATTAACTACTAAATATTACAAAATATTATTACAATTAACTACTACAAAATAAAAAAATAGAACTTTGGCATGGCGCCGCTTCAAGATCGCTCATCACGGGCTGGTATGACGCCATTGTCAGCCGGCCTGCTCGCCCATTAAGAAGCTGGCCTTGCACCAGAGTAGCCGGGGAGTGAAGGGGAGGCGGGCCGATGTACTTCTGCTGGTTGGGGGCGCGCGCGAGGCAGCTGCAGTGGCGGCGGCGGTGAGTGGCGGCGGCGGTGGTTGGGGTGGTGGCGGCCAAAGAGCGAGTCGGGCAGCCTGCCGGCGTTGATTCGTCGTCCTCGCGCGCGTGGGTGTTCTCTGCGTGGGGAGAAGATATATAGGTGGGGGACCTTTAGTCCCGGTCCGTATAACGAACCGGGACTAAAGGGTCATTAGTCCCAGTTCGTTATACGGACCGGGACTAAAGGTCCCCCCTTTAGTCCTGGTGCGTGCTACGCACCAGGACTAAAGGTTTTTGGCACCGTCCAAAGCGCGCGCGCCAACGCCACACCTTTAGTCCCGGTGTGTAGCACGCACCGGAACTAAAGGTCCTTTTTTTCAAAATTTTCAACCCAGGGGCGCGTCTGTTTAAAAAAAAATCAATTTTCTGTTTTAAACATTTGAATTTTACAGTTTTTGCATACTTATGAATTTGAGAAAAATTTCGACATGAAAAGTTCTTGAATTTGAATAAGTAATCCAAATCTATTTTCTGTTTTATAAAATAATTATTCTAACTAGTGAAACTAATAACCATTTTGCCATTTTCAATTTAAAAATGTATTAAATATTATAATTTGCATATTTTTGAATAAGTGATTCAAATCAATTTTCTTTTTTATAAAATAATTATTCTAACTAGTCAAACTATTAACCATTTTGCCATTTTTCATTTTAAAAATGCATTAAATATTATATTTTGCATATTTTTGAATAAGTGATTCAAATCAATTTTCTGTTTTATAAAATAATTATTCTAACTAGTCAAACTATTAACCATTTTGCCATTTTCATGTAATTCCGACGCTCCGGTGGTCTTCCTCTGGCGAAACCCTAGACCGGGGGCCCCAGATCGTCTACCCCGCCTTATTTTTTCCCGCCAGTTTAGGGTTTAGGGTTTAGGGTTTAGGGTTAAGGGTTTTTGGTTTAGGGTTTAGGGTTTTTGGTTTAGGGTTTAGGGTTTAGGGTTTAGGGTTTTTAGTTTAGGGTTTAAGCAAACTATTCTGTGGAGAAAATATATGGGATCAAAAGCAGTGTATCAAGTGTTATGGAAACCTGGTGACTCATTTTTTGGGCTGGTCTTGTGACATACAAGAAACATTTCTTCTGTTTTGCTTCTTTTAATATTAAGGAAGGATCTCAGATACAATTTTGGGAGCATAAGTGGCTCGGCCACGCTACCTTAGTAGAGCAATATCTAGCTTTGTATTCTATTATCATATATAAGGGGGATACAATTTCCATAGTGATAGAATTGAATCCCCCAAATGTGTCTTTCAGAAGAGACCTCATTGGACCTAGATTGACTTCATGGAATAATCGTGTCCTAAAATTGTCCTCAGTGCAATTATCATACAATCCAGATGAGTTCAAATGGAAGTTACTCGTGGATGGCAAATTTATAGTTGATTCCTTCTATAGAGCAGCTTTGATACAACATGATATTCTAGTTCATCATGGAAATAAGAAAATTTGGAAGATGAAGATACCTCTCAAAAAATTGCATGGTATCTTCGTCGAGGTGTAATACTTACTAAAGATAATCTTGTTAAGAGGAATTAGCAAAGGAAGTAAACAGTGTGTTTTTTGTCATCACGATGAGACGATTAAGCATTTATTCTTCCAATATATATTCGCTAGGTCTGTATGGTCGATCGTCCAAATAGCGTCTGGCTTATCTCCCCTGAGATTGGTGGCCAATGTTTTTGGACACTAGTTACATGGGATTAATGATAAGTACATGATTCTATTTAGGGTGGGAGCGCTTCCATTATTTGGTTGCTATGGCTATGTACACAAGATTTTTAATAATAAATTGTCTACTAACCTCTAAAACGCATGGAGTTTCATGACCTTCTTATGGAGGCGTTGCTTGTTAGCCCAAAATATATCGAGCTCGTTGGGGAACCCCAAGAGGAAGGTATGATGAGCACAGTAGCAAGTTTTCTCTCAGTTATGAAACCAAGGTTATCGAACCAGTAGGAGCAAGGAAACACCTCCAAGGTGTTGTTTCCAATTTGGAATCCTGCACAACATAACCACATAACTTTGCCCCCAACTTACAGTGAGGTTGTCAATCTCACCGGTTTTGCTGAAAACAAAGGATTGAACGTATTGTGTGGAAGATAGTAAAAGCTTGCAGAAAGTAAACAGAAAACAGTAAAAGCAGATTGTAGATTGATAGTAAAAGAAAGAACTGGGGTCCATAGTTCACTAGTGGTGATTCTCCTTAAGACAGATGACATGTTGAGTGAACAAATTACAGCGAGGCAATTGACAAACATCGAGAAAGCATACATGCATATACTAATCATCTTGACTCCTATGAGATTTGATTGGGCATTACAACATTATACATATATCATAATCTAACTGCGTCTATGACTAATAATCACCTTCAGGTTATCAATCCGAACCGTCTCTAGTATTAAGTTGCAAGCAAGAGATAATTGCATTACGCATTGCGTGTAAAGTAAACAATACGATTGTTCTATGAACAACGTATTACTGTTTTCTCCCTAGTAGCAACAGCACATCTAGTACCTTAGAGATTTCTGTCACTTCCCGAGATTACTAGAGGCATGAACCCACTATCGAGCATAAATACTCCCTCTTGGAGTTTCTAGCATCTACTCGGCCAAGATATCTACTAACAATGGAGAGCATGCAAGATCACAAATAACAAAGACATGATAGAATCAATAATCAATCTAAAATAGCATCTCAACATCCATCGGATCCTCGCAAACACAACATGTAGGATTACAAATAGATAATCTTGATCATGAATGGAGCTCACAAGATCTAGACATGATAACACAAAGGAGAAGAATCAACCATCTAGCTACTACGTGGACCCGTAGTCCAAGGATGAAGTACTCACGCATCACACCGGAGGCTTGCATGGTGATGAAGAAGGCCTCCAGGGTGAATTCTCCCCTCCGGCAGGGTGTCGGGAAGAGTTTCAGATCCCTCCCGATCTAGGGATGGAGATGACGACGGCTACAGACTCTTTCGTGGAATTTTGCTCGGATACTTAGGGTTTCTGTATCAGAGGCGTCTTATAGGCGAAAGGGGAGGCCGAGGGGGTGCCCTAGGCTGCCACACCACCCCCTGGCACGAGCCAGGCCTGGCTGCATGTCCAGCTGGTGTGGGCGGCCCCTGGCCCCTCTCTGTCCCGTATTCTGGCTCCGTGTCCCCCTCGGTGAAATATTGACTTTGGCTTTTGTCTCGTCAAATTCTGAGAATATTTATTTTCTGACTTTCCTAGAACCAAAAACAGCGGAAACCAGGCAGCTGGCTGATAACCCACGAGTATAGAGGATCGTGTGTAGCCTTTTCGATAAGTAAGAGTGTTGAACCCAACGAGGAGCTAAAGGTAGGATAAATATTCTCTCAAGTTCTATCAATCACTTATACAACTCTACGCAAACTAAACATTTGCATTATCTAGGAAATAAAACTAGAGCAACAATACGAGTAATAGAGATAACTTTGCATGATAATAAATAACAAGAAAGTAAAGCTAGTTGCTGCAGCAATAAAATACACTAAACTAATAGAACCATGAGTGTGGAATAGTGGTGGTAATTGTGGTGGCTTTGTCCAAGTTTAAATAGCGAATAGGTCGGGTTCATTATCTTCGATGCAGTTTTCTATGTGGGAGAGGCTAAATATAAATGCGCTTCACTACTTGGAATTACATGTACTATATGATTGGATTGTTAGCAAACATTCGTAAGTACTAATCAATGCATTAAGGTTTCCTCAACCATAGCCTTAAGTTTAATGGTCCTACTACTCCCATACGTGCAACATTCTGGTTCGCGTCCTTAGGTTTCTGTCACTCCGGCAGAATTTTCCCTCTTTCCTCTTACACATACTAAAAACCCTATGATGTTTAATCCATGCGCGCACAAATATAATGAACACCAAAGGACTGTACCATATCAACATACAACTCTAATGAACCAAAGACGTTCAACCATTTAATCTAAGAACAAAAAACTACGCAAACATGACATAGATCATAGGATTATAACTTATAGCATCAAATACCATGTTTACATAGGACGGTACAGAGGTGTGTCAGAGGATGAACCACTGCATACTAGGAGGATTAGGTGATGGAGATGGCGGTGAAGATGGTGAAGAGGGCGGCGGCGGTGCCGACGGCGGCGCGGGGGACTCCTTCCCCGCCGCCGGTATCATGGGGGAGCACCGCCCCTTAGCCCACTTCCTTCATGGCTTCTTGGGAGACCTCCCCCATGGAGATGGGATCCATCGGAAGGCAAAAACGTGGCTTTGGTGGCTGCAAATTCGTGGGTGGAGATGCCCTGGGCGAATTAGGTTTCCTCCCTTTATATAGCTTCTCGGATTCCCGTCACCCCATTTTGGGCTGCAGTAAATCGGGCCTAAAAGGCCCATCCGGACTCGGAATCAACTAAATTTTATGTCCTGAACGTTTGTCGCAACATTTCAAACAACTTTGTAGTTTAAGAGTTTTCCGTGTGATGCCGTATTCGACGCGAAACGTGGCCATCTTCAAAAAGAGTTCTGAGACAGATTTCTGGAAAAATCCCAATTTGACTCCAACAAGGTTTCCACTTGTATTCTTGATAATTCCTACATATCAAAGTGTAAAACAAGAACATTGTGCACTTTTGCAAATATGAGTAGGTTAGTCCAAATAAATGATAAACTTTATACAAAAAGCAGCGTCAATAGCATGTTATTAGCATAAAACCATCAAAAATTATAGATACGTTATGGACGTATCAACATCCCCAAGCTTAGTTCATGCTCGTCCTCGAGTAGATAAACGATCAAAACAATATAATTTTTGATATGACATCCAGACAACACAATCTTGATCATCATTATTGTAAAAGAATTGATAGCTGGGATTAAGGTACTCTAAACATGAATCATGAAAGATAGAGTTCGAACAATAAGACATAGCAACTATGTTGTAAAATGAAAAGACACAAACAAAAGATTCATGAATAACAATGCATTGCAAGACGTTTCTTTGTTTCACATAAAGAAAGAATAATGAGAATGATATTCATATTGTCCCTCATAGAGTAGCAAAACATAAATGCATAGGACACCTTCAAAGTTCATAAGGGTGACTAGATACAAATAGTTTAAGAACAAGCAATATCAAAGTTATGCATCAATCAACAAGTCTTGGGGCAATGCACATTAAACTAAGAATGGCCACTATGCTCTTAATAGGTGCATAAAGATAAAAGATGGATACTCAACATAAAAGTAAAAGAAAGTCCTTCTTGGAAGGAAGCAGGGATTCAAGTCTCATAAAGAGATTCCAAAAATTATGGTACTTATTAGCTTTCATCTCTCATTGCCCCTATCATAAGCATCTTTAGGTGATTAAGGTTAAAGTGACACAACTAAGAGGATATGCTTAACAAGTTATAAGTTGAAATATCATGCCCCTTACTTACAAGTACCGAACCTCATGCTACTCAACTTTAGTCAAAAGTAAGCTCTTTTCATTGTAAGTACATATGTATCATAGAGAACTGCCAACGGGTACCCCTTGCACATGATACAGGAGCTATCCCATAATCAAAATGACAAGACAAGCAGACAATGAGCATCTCAGTGATCTTTTTATTTGCTATTTGCATAGGTTTTTATTGAGGATGCTTCATAGAGTGCTCATTATGGTTATGTTGCAAGTTTCCACCATGATTAGGCATGGCTTAGGCTAGCGGCCCAGACGTTTCTCTAACACACATACAAACTCCATGATCTTACAAGTTCCCCTTTTATTTCACACCGCCGGGATCCATAAGCAAAAGAATCATGATATCAACGGAATATAAGTGCAATGTTGAAAGCGTTCCCCATGATACATGGTTCTGCTAACTTCAACTTATAAAGCGCAAGTATATACGCAACAAAGATGGACACAATGGTTCAAGTTTATTAAGTGCAAGAAAATAAAATGTACCATCAAGTTCGTGAGAGCTTTAATCACTAATTTTCACATAACAAGTTTAATTCAGAAGGTAGATAAAAGCATGAATATACTTGGAATAGCAAATGCTAATAGGTAGGTATGGTGGACTCTTTGGGATAACTTGGTTTTATTTGGAGTTGGATGCATGAGTGGAACTCATACTTCGTTATGGAGGCTAGCAAAAGACTGGGAGCGACCAAATAAAAGAGAAATAATGACCATAATCATGCAAAGCGACAAAACATCATTAATTAAAGCATAAAGTGATATTACAAGTCAAAAACTGAAGGATCATAAAGGCCATGGTGACTTGGGATAGTCATAACATGGTGTGAGCATGCGCCAAGTCAACCCAAATAAAGCATCAAAGGAGAATACCACAATACTATGCTTTAATATGCTAAAACAACACATGATTCTTTCAAGGCACATTAAGCAATCTCAATTGTTTATAACATGTCATTCTACCGCAAAAATCACTAAGCATAAAGCCAAAACAATATCAAGCATGACATGACAAAGCATACGCCACCGTATAAAACGAGCTCCTTTTACCACTTAAGCATGAACTTTTCCTACTCTTTTCCAATCCAAACCACACTTATTTGAAAACTAATGTATGAAATAGGGGGTCCAAACAATTTATTCAAGCAAACTAAGAAAACCAAGAAAACAAAAACAAAAACGAAGACGCTCCAAGAACAACACAACTGTGCATGAAACAATAAAAATGAAGTGTTTGGACGAAACCTGAGATTTTTATTGATGAAGAAGGGGATGCCTTGGGCATCCTCAAGCTTTGACACTTGTACTTCTTGGATATTTCTTGGGGTGACACACGTGGCATCCCCAAGCTTGAGCTTTAGTCCATTCTTCATCTCATTACATCACTCTTTCCATACACCTGAAAATTTTCCTTCATACAAAACTTCACACAATCTTTCTTAGCAATATTAGTGCACTCAAGATAATAAGTCACTGGTGACCCACAAGTATAGGGGTGTATCGCAGTATTTTCGAGGGAAGTGAAACCCAATTTATTGATTCGACACAAGGGGAGCCAAAGAATATTTATCAGCCTTAACAACTGAGTTGTCAATTGAGCTGCACCTGGAAACAATCTTGCTCACAGCAGTTTATCAGTAGCAACAGTTGTGTAGTAGGAATGGCAAAGTAACAGCAGTAGTAAAGCAAAGACAGTAGTAACAAAAGCGATGATTGGGATTCGGTCTGCGGTAGGCATAGGGATGGATGGACGGGCGTTGCATGGACAAGACAATTCACATAGCAATCAGAACATAGGGCAATTGTAGATAAATAAGATAAAGCATCCAAGTACTAGACAATCCTAGGCATGTGTTCCATATATAGTCATACGTGCTCGCAATGAGAACTTGCACAACATCTTTTGTCCTACAAACCCGTTTGCAGCGGGGCCTCTAGGGAACTACTGGCAATTAAGGTGCTCCTTTTAATAGAGCACCAGAGCAAAGCATTAACACTCTGTGCACACATGTGATCCTCACATCAAAGCCATTCCCTTCCGGTTATCCCGATTTCTGTCACTTCGGGGCCATAGGTTCCGGACAACAACGTGTGTATACAACTTGCAGATAAGACCAAAAAAAATACTATCATAATGAATCAATAACATGTTTTGATCTAAAATCATGGCACTCGGGCCCTAGTGACAAGCATTAAGCACAACAAGTCGCAACAAAGTCATAAAGCACTAATAAAAGATACTAGGCACCATGCCCTAACAATCTGATGCCATTACATGAACGATCTCATCCAATCCCTACCATCCCCATAGCCTACAGCGGGGGATTACTCACTCATAGATGGGGGAAACATGGATGGTCGATGGAGATGATGGTGGAGATCGATGGAGATGGCTCTGGGGGCACTTCCCTGTCCCGGCAGGGTGCCGGAATAGAGACTTTCTGTCCCCCGAATCTTCCCTTCGGTGGTAGCGGTGCTGCGTAACTTCTTCTGAAAAACGTCGAACCCCCAAAGTTTTTAGGTCAGAAGGCTTCTTATAGGCGAAGAGGGAGACCGAGGGGGTGACTAGGGCCACCACACCATGCCCTGGCGCGACCAGGCCTAGCCCGCGCCTTGGGGGGTGTGGCCAGCCCTTGGCCCTCCTCCGTCTC
This sequence comes from Avena insularis, assembly GCA_023614405.1. NCBI lineage: Eukaryota > Viridiplantae > Streptophyta > Magnoliopsida > Poales > Poaceae > Avena > Avena insularis. Next base: position 454,028,491 of record CM042693.1, on the reverse strand, counting down.
GTATTCTGGCTCCCGGAGTCTTCTGGAAAAATAGGCACTTTGGCTTTTGTCCCATCCAATTCCGAGAATATTCATTTTCTGACTTTCCTGGAACCAAAAACAGCAGAAAACAGGCAGCTGGCACTATGGCTCTTGTTAATAGGTTAGTCCAAGAAATCATATGAAAAGTACTCTAAAGTGTGGACAAAACACAAGAAAGTGGATAAACCAAGCATGGAGCATCAAAAATTATAGATACATTTGCACATGACACACGATAGATCCGCCAACGGGGTAACCCTTGCACATGACACATGAGCTATCCCATAATCAAAATGACAAGGCAAGCAAACAATGAGCATCTCAGTGATGTTTTTATTTACTATGTGCATAGCTTTTTATTGAGGATGCTTCATAGAATGCTCATTATGGTTATGCTGTAAGTTTCCACCATGATTAGGCATGGCTTAGGCTAGCAGCCCATGCGTTTCTCTAACATACATACAAACTCCATGATCTTACAAGTTCCACTTTTCTTTCACACCGTCGGGATCCATAAGCAAAAGAACATGATATCAACTAGGTACAAGGTACCAATGAAGTGTTGAAAGCGGTCCCCATGATACATGGTTAAGCTAACTTCAACTCATAAAGCGCAAGCATATACGCAACAAAGAAGGACGCAATGGTTCAGGTTAATTAAATGCAATAAAATAAAGTGTGCCATCAAGTTCGTGAGAGCTTTACTAACTAACTTTCTCATAACAAGCAAACATTTTATTAGGAAGAAAACAAGGCATATTGAATATGCACGGGAATAACAAATGATGCTAATGGGTAGGTATGGTGGACACTTTGGAAATATTTGGTTTAAGGGAGTTGGAAACATGAGTAAAACACTCAGTGCAAGTGAAGGCTAGCAATAGTAAGGGAGTGACAAACGAGAGAGCAATAATGGCCATAATCATGCAGAGCGACAAAACATCATTGATCAAAGCATAAAGTGATACTACAAGTTGAAAACTAAAGGATCATAAAGGCTATGGTGACTTGGGATAGTCATAACATGGTGTGAGCATGTGCCAAGTCAACCCAAATAAAGCATCAAAGGAGAATACCACAATACTATGCTTTAATATGCTAAAATAACGCATGATTCATCCAAGGCACATTAAGAAATCTCAATTGTTTATAACAAGTCATTGTTGGGTCCGCAGCATAGAAAACAAAAAAATTCCTACGATGAGAACTATACGCCAAGATCTATCTACTAGATACAGAGCAACGGGTGGACATACATCCATGGAGAACTTACCCTCGGAGACAACGAGTTTTGTTAACGAGTAGGAACTCGTGGTTGATGTAGTCGTACGCTTGTCGATCTCAAGATCGTGTGGAAGTCTGAGCGCCGCAAATCAGCAGCGCATCCGTCCTCGCACACACGTTCAAGCCACCGGACAACCTCCACCTCCTCACTCCAGCGAATCAGCGGAAGCAGCAACTCCTTCCAAGACGCAAGGCCACCGGGAACATGTATCTCGCTAATCCGAGACCATGGGGGAATATGTAGAGGGGGAGAGAGATCCTTCACGAGGAGGTGTGGTTTGTGAGAGGGGAGAGGGGGCTTTATATAGGAGGAAGGGAGACCCCTCCCCTCCTATAGCCGGCGCATGAGGGGGGGACTCCTCCCCTCCTTCATTCATGTGGTGAACCTCCACTCACATAAACATGGCCTCCACCCAAAATCCCACTCACATGTATTTAATTTCCACCAAATTAAATGCAACTCTCAATTAATAAAACTCTTTTATTTATTTTATTCAGAATTTTGTTAATTACTTTAATTAACAAACATTCACATAAAACCCCTTGCAACATTTCAATATCACATACAGAACCACTTTCTGCAATTTCACCCAAAACAATTCCTGTTTCTATCGAAACATTTCCTGCGCTTTGCAAACCTTTTGTCTGGAACATATGTGCTCCTAAATGGTGTCCGGCAACCCTCAATAATCAGAAGCGGGACCTGGAGATCCATACTGACTCCTGCATATTCAACGATGACTTCTGTGATTGTGAGAACCTTTAACGTCAGCAATTTAATCCCTTTGTGTCATGATATAATACATGTCCGAGATTCGATCATCGGTATCCAAATACCTAGTTTGATCTCGTTACCGACATGCACTCTTTTCTTGTTCCCGTGATATAACATTCTAGTGATCACATCACTTGCTTGCAAGCTATCTTAATGTGATATCACCGAGAGGGCCCAGAGTATATCTATCCGTCCTCGGGATTGACAAATTCCACTCTTGATCCATGAGCCTCAACATAACACCTTCATAGCACTGGACCCACCTTTATGGTCACCCTGTTACGGTGTGACGTTTGATGTTATCAAGATACTCTTCCGGTGTTAGCAATTAACATGATCTCATGGTCTAAGGACTAAGACTACTTTGTATGATGTTATAGCAATATAAACATAATGACTTGATCTTAATGCTATACTTCGGATGAATGTTCATCACATCATTTCACAAATGTTTTGACCTTGTTATTAACAACATCCAATGTCCATGATTAGGAAACCTTGATCATCTTGTTAATGAACAAGCTAGTCTATAAGAGAGGCATAACTAGGAACCCTTTTATTTATTAAACACACATGTATTGATGTTTCCTATCAATACAATTATAGCATGCAAAATAAACATCTATCATATACAAGGAATACATAATAACAACTTTATTATTGCCTCTCAGGGCATATTTCCTTCAGTCATGCTACAACAAAGAATACTAAGAATAAAGCCAAAACAATATCAAGCATGGCATGACAAAGCATAGGCCACAGTCAAAAACAAGCTCTCTTTACCACTTAAGCATGAGCTTTCCTACTCTTTTCCAAACCAAACCAAACCAAACCAAAGTATTTGCTAACCAATGTATGAAAGAGGGGGTCCAACCAATTTATTCAGAAAACTAAGCAAACCAAGCAAACTAAAAACCAAAACGAAAACGAAAAAGAAGACGCTCCAAGAACAACACAACTGTGCATGAAACAATAAAAATGAAGCGTTTGGAAGAAACCTGAGATTTTTATTGATGAAGAAAGGGATGCCTTGGGCATCCCCAAGCTTTGACGCTTGTACTTCTTGGATATTTCTTGGGGTGACACGCGTGGCATCCCCAAGCTTGAGCTTTAGTCCATCCTTCATCTCATTAGTCATTCCTTCCATACACCTGAAATTTTTCCTTCATACAAAACTTCACACAATCTTTATTAGCAACATTAGTGCACTCAAGATAATAAGTCTTAAGGTTTAGTTCTAAAACCAAATAAACTTCCATTAGAACACTAGCTACTGTAGCACTTCCCTCAAAAAGCTCAATTCCAAAAAAGAACTCAAAAACGAACCAACAAGAAGCAAATGCAAATAATGGCAGAAATCTGTCAAAACAGACCTACAGGTAAAGACAAATTCTTTCGAAGACCTTCTGTTGCTCAAATCAAAAAGTGTCGAACTAACGAAAGTTATATAACAACCTGAGGAAGAAGCACAAAAATTCACACCTCAAAAAGACGTTTAGAGATTTTACACGAATTTTTACGATGAAGCACAGAAATCGGTTTCGGGACAGCAACTTTCCCAATCATTACTTCTCTCTTATTAGAGGTTACTCTTGGCACAAAAAGCAAAATAAAAAGGATAAGGAGCGGTTATTACTGAAATAATAACTTCCAAGACTCATCTAAAACTTTTGGGTTATCTCCCAATAAGTACTTTTCTTTAATGCCTTTAAGTTAGGCATAAGCAAAAACTAAAAAAGGATAGAATAGAAGTAAGCGGAGATAATCATGGTGAAAACATTGTTTTGTTCAATGAAATCCTTTCGTTAACAAGTTTGATCAGGTCTTGTTACCAAAACAATTTCATATGAGACAAAACTTTGTATTCCACTAATGATTATGTTACCTCAACCTTGATAGCAATGGTCCCAATCATAATAGTTTCAAATTTTTCTCTTGGTATGGGACAATATATTTCTCCAACTTGAATGCCCTCAACATGTTCAATTGGATTCAAACCATAAGTCCTTTCGATCTTCTTGCGGAAATAGATAGTATGTTCCTTGTCGTTGATATTGAAGGTCACCTTCCCTTGGTTACAATTAATAATAGCTCCTGCAGTATTTAAGAAAAGGTCTCCCAAGAATAATAGACATATTATCATCTTCAGGCATAATAGTTTGAGAGGATGCTCTCATAAGAAATATGAGTTGAAGTAAAAGAGACCATCAAGAAGCAAATTCAAAACACATTTAAGTCTAACCCAGTTCCTATGCATAGGAATCGTGTATGCAAATAAATTCACAAAGAACAAAGTGATAGGCATAGGAAGATAAAACAAGAGTGACTTAAAAACTTTCAGCACATAGAGAGGTGTTTCAATACCAGGAAAACTTATACCACCATATTTTCCTCTCTCAAAATAATTTTTAGTAGCCTCATGAATAAACTCAACAATATAACTATCACATAAAGCATGATTTTCATGATCTACAAGCACTAGAGCTTTATCATAAACATCTTCAAAAGAATCCTCAGGAACATAACATTCATCCTTCTTTAGTAAGCATGGGGGACAATCAAATAACATAAGGGATAAAGAGTTACTCTCATTAGAAGGTAGGCATGGGTAGCTAATCCATTCTTCCTCCTTTTGTTTATCACTCTCCTCCTCTTTTTCATCTAATGAGATTTCAGGTTCATCAATTTCTTCTTCCATAGGATCCTGCAAGGCATTAGTCTCTTCCATTTGTGGAAAGCATCTATTAAAATACTCAAGAATAGAGCCATTTTCATCCTTGTAATTATCAAAGCAAAATTTAAGTATACCATAAACCTCATATTTGTAAGGTGAATCATCAATATTTTCAAGCAAACTAGCAAGTTCAAAAGCACCCTTCCAAGCAATAAATTCTTCAATTTGTTCTGCACCATAAAAGTCATAAATCCATTTAGCATAATAAGATATGGTATCATTATCATTATACTCACATTGAAAAGGGAGGTGTTTATACCTCTTTCTGCAACGAGATTCGTCACAACAATAAGTAACATTATAAGTAGAGCACACGTTTCTAGCAATGGTATACAATCTATCAATTTGTTCCCATAAGTGTTTCCCTTTTTGTGACAAGCGGTGTTCCTTATAATAATATTTTTGATCTTCCGTGAACCCACCTTGCCAATAAGCTTCAGTTTCAAAGAAACCAACCATTAACAACAAGCATAATAAGGCAAGACAATAACAGACCAACGAAAATAACAACTAGAGTAGGAACTACTTTTTTTGTATTTTTGATAAAGAAACAAGCAAACAAGTAGAAAATAAACTTAGCTTGAGCAATAGTGAATCCAAGTGAACTTGATAAATAAAGCTATGGTCCCCGGCAACGGTGCCAGAAAATAGTCTTGATGACCCACAAGTATAGGGGGTGTATCGCAGTATTTTCGAGGGAAGTGAAACCCAATTTATTGATTCGACACAAGGGGAGCCAAAGAATATTTATCAGCCTTAACAACTGAGTTGTCAATTCAGCTGCACCTGGAAACAATCTTACTCACAGCAGTTTATCAGTAGCAATAGTTTTGTAGTAGGAATAGCAAAGTAACAATAGTAGTAAAGCAAAGACAATAGTAACAAAAGCAGTAAACAGTGGGATTCGAGTGCGGTAGGCATAGGGATGGATGGACGGGCGTTGCATGGACAAGACAATTCACATAGCAATCAGAACATAGGGAAATTGCATATAAATAAGATAAAGCATCCAAGTACTAGACAATCCTAGGCATGTGTTCCATATATAGTCATACGTGCTCGCAATGAGAACTTGCACAACACCTTTTGTCCTGCCAGCCCGTTTGCAGCGGGGCCTCTAGGGAACTACTGGCAATTAAGGTGCTCCTTTTAATAGAGCATCGGAGCAAAGCATTAACACTCCGTGAACACATGTGATCCTCACATCAAAGCCATTCCCTTCCAGTTATCCCGATTTCTGTTACTTCGGGGCCATAGGTTCCGGACAACAACGTGTGTATACAACTTGCAAATAAGACCAAAAACAATATTATCATAATGAATCAATAACATGTTCAGATCTGAAATCATGGCACTCGGGCCCTAGTGACAAGCATTAAGCACAACAAGTCGCAACAAAGTCATAAAGAACTAATAAAAGATACTAGGCACCATGCCCTAACAATCTGATGCCATTACATGAACGATCTCATGCAATCCCTACCATCCCCATAGCCTATAGCGGGGAATTACTCACTCATAGATGGGGGAAACATGGATGGTCGATGGAGATGATGGTGGAGATCGATGGAGATGGCTCTGAGGGCACTTCCCCATCCCGGCAGGGTCCCGAAACAGAGACTTTCTGTCCCCCGAATCTCCCCTTCAGTGGTGGCGGTGCTGTGGAACTTCTTCTAGAAAAACGTTGAACCCCCAAAGTTTTTAGGTCAGAAGGCTTCTTATAGGCAAAGAGGAAGACCGAGGGGGTGCCTAGGACCACCACACCATGCCCTAGTGCGGCCAGGCCCAGCCCGCGCCTGGGGGGGTGTGGCCAGCCCTTGGCCCTCCTCCGTCTCGTATTCTGGCTCCTGGAGTCTTCTGGAAAAATAGGCACTTTGGCTTTTATCCCGTCCAATTCTGAGAATATTCATTTTCTGACTTTCCTGGAACCAAAAACAGCAGAAAATAGGCAGCTGGCATTGTGGCTCTTGTTAATAGGTTAGTTCAAGAAATCATATGAAAAGTACTCCAAAGTGTGGACAAAACACAAGAAAGTGGATAAAACCAAGCATGGAGCATCAAAAATTATAGATACATTTGCAATGTATCAGTCACTGGGTTTAGTTCCAACACCAATAAAACTTCCCTTAAAACACAAGCTACTGTAGCACTTCCCTCAAAAAGCACAATTCCCCAAAAGTAACTCAAAATGGAATCAACAAGAAACAAATGCAAATAATGGCAGAAATCTGTCAAAACAGACTAGCAGTTAAAGACCAATTTTTTCTAAGAACTTCTGTTGCTCAAATAGGAAAGTGTTGAAAAAACAAAAGTTACATAACAACCTGGGGCAGAAGCACAAAAATTCACAGCTCAAACCGACGTACAGAGATTTTACACGAATTTTTACAGCGAAGCACAAAAATCTGTTTCGGGACATCAACTTTACCAAGCATTACTGCTCTCTCATTAGAGGTTACTCTTGGCACAAAAAGCAAATAAAAAGGATAAGGAGCGGTTATTACAGAGTTAATAACTTCCAAGACTCATCTAAAACTTTTGGGTTATCTCCCAATAAGTAATTTTCTTTAACGCCTTTAAATTAGGTATAGGAGAATGAATAAGCATTAAGATCAATACCAGAAATATCTTTCTTGTTCAAGGATTCATGCAATCCTATAAGTTTTTAACTGAAAAGCTTCCATGGAAAGATTTGTTTTGGTTTCATAGGCATGAAAACAAGTGTTCAAGGTCGACCCCCACTTAACCATTACTCATCTTTCCAATCACTTTGCTTTTTGAAAATATTTTTAGGTAACAAGTACGACTAAATTCTTGTAATTCGCATTCCCTATCCATACTACGATAGAGAACAACTTAAAACTAAAATTAAAACCTACTTAGAGATAAAGCAAACAAGTGCACACAAGAATATTCACCCACACGCTATTGTTCCCCGGCAACGGCGCCAGAAAAGGTCTTGATAATCCACAAGTATAGGGGATCGTGTGTAGCCTTTTCGATAAGTAAGAGCGTCGAACCCAACGAGGAGCTAAGGTAGGATACATATTCTCTCAAGTTCTATCAACCACTGATACAACTCTACGCACACTAAACGTTTGCATTATCTAGGAAATAAAACTAGAGCAACAATACGAGTAATAGAGATAACTTTGCATGATAATAAATAACAAGAATGTAAAACTAGTTGTTGCAGCAACAAAATACACTAAACTAATAGAACCATGAGTGTGGAATAGTGGTGGTAATTGTGGTGGATTTTTCCAAGTTTAAATAGCGAATAGATCGGGTTCATTGTCTTCTAAGAACAAAGACGTTCAACCATTCAATCTAAGAACAAAGAACTACGCAAACATGACCTAGATCATAGGATTATAACTTATAGCATCAAATACAATGTTTACATAGGACAGTACAAAGGTGTGTGGGAGGATGAACCAATGTATACAAGGAGGATTAGGTCATGGAGATGGCGGTGAAGATGGTGAAAAGGGCGGCGGCGACGCCGGCAGCAGCACGGGGGACTCCTTCCCCGCCGCCGGTATCATGGGGGAGCACCGCCCCTTAGCCCCCTTCCTTCATGGCTTTTTGGGAGCCCTCCCCCATGGAGATGGGATCCATGGGGAGGCAAAACGTGGCTTTGGTGGCTGCAAATTCGTGGGTGGAGATGCCCTGGACGAATTAGGTTTCCTCCCTTTATATAGCTTTTCGGATTTCCGTCACCCCATTTTGGGCTGCAGCAAATCGGGCCTAAAAGGCCTGTCCGCACTCGGAATCAGCTAAATTTTATGTCTAGAATGTTTGTCGTGACATTTCCAACAACTTTTTAGTTGAAGAGTTTTCCGTTTGACTCCGTCTTCGACCCAAAACGTGACCATCTTCAAAAAGAGTTCTGAGACAGATTTCTGGAAAAATCCCAATTTGACTCCAACAAGGTTTCCACTTGTATTCTTGGTAATTCCTACATATCGAAATATAAAACAAGAACATTGTACACTTTTGCAACTATTAGTAGGTTAGTCCAAATAAATCATAAACTTTATATAAAAAGGAGCGCCAAAAGCATATTATTAGCATAGAACCATCAAAAATTATAGATACGTTATGGACGTATCACTTGCACTGTGACATCTTGTTAATAGGTTAGTCTAAGAAAGTGTATAAAAAGTACTCTAAAGTGTGGAAAAAACATAAAAAAATAGATATAAAGCAAGCATGGAACATAAAAAATTATAGATACGTTTGCAATGTATCAACATCCCCAAGCTTAACTCCTGGTAGTCCTCGAGTGGGTAAGTGATAAAAAGAAAGAATAATTTTTGAGGTGACATGCACCATCATAAACTTGATAAAAGTATATGTAAAACATTGATATCTAGGATCATAGTATTTCAACATAGCATTAAAGATATAGTTCTAACAATAAGATATAGCAACTATATTGTAACATGAAAAGACATAAACAAAACATTCATGAATAACAATGCTTTGCAAGACGTTTGTTTGTTTCACATAAAGAAACATAGCATGGTGGCATTCAGCTTGTCCCTCATAGAGTAGCAAACATAAATGCAGAAGACACCTTCAAAGTTTATAAGGGTGACTAGGCACAAATAGTTTAAGAATAAGCAATATCTAAGTTATGCATCAATAAACAAGTCTTGGGACAATGCATATAGAACTAAGAATGGCCACTCTGCTCTCTCAATAGGTGCATAAAGATAGAAGGTGGAGACTCAGCATGGTCTGAGCATGCGCCAAGTCAACCCAAATAAAGCATCAAAGGAGAATACCACAATACTATGATTTAATATGCTAAAACAACGCATGATTCTTTCAAGGCACATTAATCAATCTCAATTATTTATAACATGTCATGCTACAGCATAGAGCCAAAACAATATCAAGCATGACATGACAAAGCATAAATCACAGTAAAAAACAAGCTCCTTTTTACCACTTAAGCATGAACTTTTCCTACTCTTTTCTAATCCAAACCAAACTATTTGAAAACTAATGTATGAATGAGGGGGTCCAACCAATTTATTCAAGCAAACTAAGAAAACCAATCAAACGAAAACGAAAAGCGAAAACAAAAATGCTTCAAGAACAACTCAACTGTGCATGAAACAATAAAATGAAGTGTTTGGTAGAACCTGAGATTTTTTATTGATGAATGATACATTGCAAATGTATCTATAATTTTTGATGTTCCATACTTGGTTTTATCCACTTTCTTGTGTTTTGTTCCAACTTTGGAGTACTTTTCATATGATTTCTTGGACTAACCTATTAACAAGAGCCACAGTGCCAGCTGCCTGTTTTATGCTGTTTTTGGTTCCAGGAAAGTCAGAAAATGAATATTCTCGGAATTGGACGGGACAAAAGCCAAAGTGCCTACTTTTCCGGAAGGGATCAAGTGCCAGAATACGAGACGGAGAAGGGCCAGGGAGCCACCACACCACCTGGCCGCACGGCCAGGCCTGGCCCGCGATAGGGGGTGGTGTGGCCGCTCCTGGCACCCCTCGGCCTCTCCTTCCGCCTATATATTGCCCTCAGGATGAAAACGCTAAGTACCCGATCAAAAATCCATGAAAGAGTCTGTACCCGCCGTCATCTCCATCCCTAGATCGGGAGGGATCTGAAGCTCTTCCTGGCACCCTGCCAGAGAGGGGAATTCACCTTGGAGGCCTTCTTCATCACCATGCAAGCCTCTGGTGTGATTCGTGAGTATTTCATCCTTGGAGTACGGATCCATGTAGTATCTAGATGGCTGGTTCTCCTCCCTTGTGCTTTCATGTTTAGATGTTGTGAGCTCTGTTCATGATCAAGATCATCTATTTGTAATTAATACATGCTGTATTTGCGGGGATCCGATGGAGATGCTATTTCAGATTGATTATTGATTCTATCATGTCTTTGTTATTTGAGATCTTGCATGTTTTCCGTTGTTAGTAGCTATCTTGGCCAAGTAGATACTAGCAACTCCAAGTGTTAGTATTTATGCTCGATAGTGGGTTCATGCCTCTGGTAATCTGGGGAAGTGACAGAAATCTCTAAGGTACTAGATGTGTTGTTGCTACTAGGGAGAAAACAACAATCCTTTGTTCATAGAACAATCGTTTTGTTTACTTTACACACAGTTCGTAAAGCAATAATCTGTTGCTTGCAACTTAATACTGAAGGGGGTTCGGATGATAACCTAAAGGTGGATTATTAGTCATAGATGCAGTTGGATGGCGGTCTATGTATTATGTTGTAATGCCCAATCAAGCCTCAAAGGAGTCAAGATGATTAGTATATGCATGTATTGCTTTCTCGGTGTTTGTCAATTGCCCCGCTGTAATTTGTTCACCCAGCATGTTATCTATCTAAGGAGAGCCACCTCTAGTGAACTATGGATCCCGGTCCTTTTCTTTACATACAGTCTACAACTGTTTACTGCTTTTTGTTTACTTTCTGCAAACTTTCACTTCTTTCCATTCGATACGTTTAATCCTTTGTTTTCCGCAAAACACGGTGAGATTGACAACCTCATCGCAAGTTGGGGACAAAGTTCTGTGGTTGTGTTGTGCAGGTCTCCACGTTGCTACTAGCACCGGTAGTGCGCCCTGCCAAAGCTCAGCTAGTAACACCTTTGGGGTGTTTCCTTGCTCCTACTGGTTCGATTAAACCTTATTTTCATAACTAGGGGAAACTTGCTGCTGTGCTCATCATACCTTCCTCTTGGGGTTCCCAACGAGCTCTACATCAACCACGAGCCATCAACACTTTTCTGGGCGCCGTGCATTGAGCCATCAATGAAGAAGGGGATGCCTTGGGCATCCCCAAGCTTTAGTCCATTCTTCATCTCGTTACATCATTCTCTCCATACACCTGAATTTTTCCTTCACACAATCTTTATTAGCAACATTAGTGCACTCAAGATAATAAGTCTCTGGGTTCAGTTTCAACACCAATAAAACATCCATTAAAACACAAGCTACTATAGCACTTCCCTTGAAAAGCTCAATTCCCCAAAGAGAACCCAGAAAGGAACCAACAAGAAGCAAATGCAAATAATGGCAGAAATTTGTCAAAACAGATCAGCAGGTAAAAACCAATTTTTTCGAAGACCTTCTGTTGCTCAAACCGACAAGTGTTGAACTAACAAAAGTTAGATAACAACCTGGGGCAGAAGCACAAAAATTCACGCCTCAAAACGACGTAGAGAGATTTTACATGAATTTTTACAGTGAAGCAAAAAAATCTGTTTCGGGACAGCAACTTTCCCAAGCATTACTTCACACTCTCATTAGAGGTTACTCTTGGAACAAAAAGCAAATAAAAAGGATAAGGAGCGGTTATTATAGAGTTAATAACTTCCAAGATTCATCTAAAACTTTTGGGTTATCTCCCAATAAGTACTTTTCTTTAATGCCTTTAAGTTAGGCATAAGAACAAAAAAAAGAATCAAGTGTTCTCAAATGAAGAAGCATTAAGAGCAAATTTTATTTTCATAGGTGACGAGGGTTTAACTCATCAATGCCCATTGTTATGGACTTGGGTTTTGAAGAAGGAGGGAGCGCTGGAAGCATCAATCGGCTAGCAAACAAGCACACAGGGATGCAAGGTTTACCCAGGTTCAGGCCTCGTAGAGGTCCCTACTCCTGCTTGTCTGCTCTTGGAATTAACGAAGGAATCAAAGATTACAGGGGCGCACAGATGCAATCTGGCGAGAGTTGTGGAAACTAGGGTTGCGTGTGTCCTCCTCGCCGCCCCCTCCTAGCCTTTATATAGATAGGCCAGGTCTCGGGTAGCAGGCCGAGTCGGTTACAGATTAGGGTTTTCCCTTTAAACTTTCTATCTTTAAACTTCTTCTTGTCTCGCAAGTCATCGAGAGTCCATGGGCCACTCAAAGTCTTCATTGGGCCATGGCAACGCCGTGGGCTTCCACCGTATCTGGACCGTATATACCAAACTCGAGTATCTGCAGGGTATACCCATGTCAATAGGAGAGGCAAAAGGAATCTTCTCTCTCTTCTTAGGGAAGTGTTCTATACCTTTCTTGAGTGGGAGTTGATATTTAATGGTGCCTTCTTTCATATCAATATTGGCACTAACAGTTCTAAGAAAAGGTCTTCCCAAAGTAATACGATAAGAAGCATTGCATTCAACATCCAAAACATAGAAATCAACGGGCACATAGGCATTGTTAACCATAATTAGAACATCATTAATACTCCCCATGAGTTTCTTTTTAGCATTATAATCAAGTGGGACATTCAAATAACAATCTTCCAATGGTGGCAAATCAAGGATATCATCAATCCTTCTAGGCATAATAGAAACACTACTATCAAGATCACATAAAGCTTTGAAATAAAAATCATTCACTTTCATATTAATGATGGGTTCCCAACCATCTTCTAATTTCATAGGAATAAAAGCTTTATGTTTCATCTTTTCTTCTTTAATTTTTATGAGAGCCTCAGTAATGTGTTTTGTAAAGGTCATATTCATAGTACTAGCATTAGGACTTTTAGCAAGCCTTTGTAGGAACTTAATTACTTCAGAGATATTGCAACCATCGAGATCAAAATCATAATTATTATCTAAAGTAGTAGAGCTACTACTAGCTTCAACATTAGTGGTAGTGATAGTAGAAACACTAATGTTTCTAGAAATTTCATCTTCTCTTTCCCACTTAGCATGCAATTTAGCTAATAGTCTAACATTTTCATCAATTCTAACTTGTATGGCATTAGTAGCAGCAAAGGGATTATCAATAGTTTCAGGTTTAGTAGCCATTTTATTCAAAGAAGATTGTGCTTTAGCCAATGATGCTATATTTCTTTCAGCATTAGAGAGTTTTTCCTCAATAGTTTTATTAAAATCAGTTTATTTACTAATAAAATCTTTAAGCATAACTTCAAGTTTAGAGGGAGCACTCCTATTATTATTATAGGAATTTCCATAAGTATTGCCATTATTGGGAGGATATGGCCTATAGTTATTATTACCAAAATTATTCCTGTAGGCATTGTTGCTAAAATTATTATTTCTTATAAAGTTCACATAACTTGCTCTTCTTGAGCAACCAAAGAGGCTAAGGGAACATGATTTGGATCAATATGAGCTTTCCCATTAATAAGCATAGTCATAATAACATCAATTTTATCACTCAAGGAAGAGGTTTCTTCAACAGAATTTACCTTCTTACCTTGTGGAGCTCTTTCAGTGTGCCATTCAGAATAGTTAACCATCATATTATCTAGAACTTTGTTGCAGCACCCAAAGTAATGGTCATAAAGGTACCTACAGCAGCAGAATCCAGTAAATTTCTTAAAGAATAGTTCAATTCTGCATAAAACGTTTGGATAATCATCCAAGCAGTCAATCCATGAGTGGGACAATTCTTTACCAAAGATTTCATTCTTTCCCAAGCTTGAGCAACATGTTCATTATCAGATTGTTTAAACTTCATTATTTCACTTCTCATAGATATAATCTTAGCAGGAGGATAGTATTTTCCAATGAAAGCATCTTTGCATTTAGTCCAAGAATTAATACTATTTCTAGTTAGGGATTGCAACCATTCTTTAGCTTTTCCTCTCAAACAGAAAGGAAACAATTTAAGCTTAATAATATCTCCATCTATATCCCTATGCTTTTGCATCTCACAAATTCAATAAAGTTATTTAGATGAGCATCAGCATCTTTAGTACCAATTCCAGAAATTTTTTCACTCATAACAAGATTGAGTAAAGCAGGTTTAATTTCATAGAAAGTAGCTTCAGGAACCGGTGGAGCAATAGGTGTGCACAAGAAATCATTGTTGTTGGTGCTAGTGAAGTCACACAACATAGTGTTTTCAAGAGTAGTCATTTTTTGTGTGTTTTTAATAAAGAAAGCAAACTTGTACAACTAATTTTTGTGTATTTTTGATAAAGAAACAAGCAAACAAAGCAGAAATAAACTAAGCAAAACAAAAATAACAAAGTAAAGAGATTGGTTATGAGGGACTCCCCTTGTGAAGATGTCCTTGACTCCCCGGCAACAACGCCAGAAAAAGTTGCTTGTTTGCCCAAAATATATCGAGCTCGTTGGGGAACCCCAAGAGGAAGGTATGATGAGCACAACAACAAGTTTTCCCTCAGTTATGAAACCAAGGTTATCGAACTAGTAGGAGCAAGGAAACACCTCCAAGGTGTTGTTTCCAACTTGGAATCCTACACAACACAACCACAGAACTTTGCCCCCAACTTACAGTGAGGTTGTCAACCTCACCGATTTTACAAAAAACAAAGGATTAAACGTAGTGTGTGGAAGATAGTAAAAGCTTGAAGAAAGTAAACAGAAAACAGTAAAAGCATATTGTAGATTGATAGTAAAAGAAAGGACCGGGGTCCATAGTTCACTAGTGGTGATTCTCCTTAAGATAGATGACATGTTGGGTGAACAAATTACAGCGAGACAATTGACAAACATCGAGAAAGCATACAAGCATATACTAATCATCTTGACTCCAATGAGATTTGATTGGGCATTACAACATTATACATAGACCTTAATCCAACTACGTCTATGACTAATAATCCACCTTCAGGTTATCAATCCGAACCCCCTCGAGTATTAAGTTGCAAGCAACAGATAATTGCATTACGCATTGCATGTAAAGTAAACAATACGATTATTCTATGAATAAAGGATTGTTGTTTTCTCCCTAGTAGCAACAGCACATCAAGTACCTTAGATATTTCTGTCACTTTCCGAGATTACTAGAGGTATGAACCCACTATCGAGCATAAATACTCCCTCTTGGAGTTGCTAGCATCTACTCGGCCAAGATAACTACTAACAACATAGATCATGCAATATCACAAATAAAAAATACATGATAGAATCAATAATCAATCTGAAATAGCATCTCAATATCCATCGGATCCCCATAAACACAACATGTAGGATTACAAATAGATAATCTTGATCATGAATGGAGCTCACAAGATTTGGACATGATAGCACAAAGGAAAAGAACCAACCATCTAGCTACTACATGGACCCGTAGTCTAAGGATGAACTACTCACGCATCACACCGGAGGCTTGCATGGTGATGAAGAAGGCCTCCAGGGTGAATTTTCCCCTCCGGCAGGGTGTCGGGAAGAGCTTCATATCCCTCCCGATCTAGGGATAGAGATGATGGCGGCTACAGACTCTTTCGTGGAATTTTGATCGGGTACTTAGGGTTTCTATATCGGAGGCATCTTATAGGCAAAAGGGGAGGCCGAGGGGTGCCCTAGGCGGCCACACCACCACCTGGCGCGGGCCAGGCCCGGCCGCGTGGCCAGGTGGTGTGGGCGGCCCCTGGCCCCTCTCCGTCCAGTATGCTGGCTCCGTGTCCCCCTCGGTGAAATATTGGCTTTGGCTTTTGTCCCGTCCAATTCCGAGAATATTCATTTTCTGACTTTCCTAGAACTAAAAACAGCAGAAAGTAGGCAGCTGGCGCTGTGGCATCTTGTTAATAGGTTAGTCCAAGAAAGTGTATAAAAAGTAATCCAAAGTATGGAAAAAACATAAAAGTAGATATAAACCAAGCATGGAACATCAAAAAGTATAGATACGTTTGCAACGTATCAGGCGTGTACACTCTAAGAGGATACGACGAGGGATTTTTTCTCCTATCATGGGTGACAGCGTGATCTGAGGATTGATCTTCCATATGTTTAGACATCAACATAAACAATTTTTGTTGTAATGATCGCCTAGTTTTCTAGTTATGTACGGTTTGTTGTTGGATGTGTGCATCCTAGTAATGCCGAGGCCGGGTGTATACATTATCTTGGATAATAAAGCGCCTATTTCTAAAAAAAATACGAGTAAATATGGTTTCTTTTGCATTCTATTTTAAGGAATATTATAGCGGTAGCGGTTTTCAATGAATTTTGGTGATTTCTGTTTTCACTTTAGGTAGTGTGCCATATCTTTTATAAGAAGTCTAACCAATTATATTTATACCTAAATTAACTGAAAATTATTTAAACCCGTGGGTAATAATATTGTAATCTCTAAAATAATTTAACAAAGTAATTTAACCAAGTGATATCTTTTCTTGTGGGAGATTTTGTTTGGCCTACAAACAATCTTCTATTTAACCAAGTGATATCTTTTCCTGTTTGCACCACCATACCAGGAGAAAGCTCTGGTAGATTTTTTCAACGGTTCTATGTTAGTTTTGTCCAATAGTATTAAAGACATGGGATACATAGAAATACTTGATATACATGAAGGGATTCTGACCAGCTTTCCAACAATTGACAGAGTTACCCCTAGCCATCTATCCATTTTCTTTCTCATCGTCAAACCCATATATGCCATATCGAATCGAGCATCTTCAAGAACTAACAGTACCCCCGGTATTTAATGGGCCACACAACTTTTACGGCAATTCATTAGATTAATCTTCAAGCCTAACATTGATTCAAAGATGTACAACATGAGTTTCAAGTTTGTATAACCTTCATGTCATCTTTGATAAATAGGAGAGTGTAATGTGCATATTACAAGATGACAATCAAATTATCAGCTACGCCAGTAAATAGTTTATTCCTTTTTGCATTGTCCACCATCTTTACCAGACATTCTCCAGTCATATTGAAACAAAAAAGGAGAAAAAGGATCTCCTTGTCTAACACACTTATAGCTACCAAAGTAAGGACCCACTTCCCCATTGACATTCATACTCAAAGTACCTTGAGTGACTGCATTTTTGCACCAGATCATCCAATCTTCACTAAATTATTTCTGTTTTCAACAATAATAAAAGAAATCCTAGTTTACTTTATCATATGCTTTCTCAAAATCAATCTTCATTACCACTCCCTAGTGCTTTTGGAACTTGGATTCCCTTAAGATTTCATGCAACAAATAACACCATCAACAATGTATCTACCGTTTATGAAAGTAGTCTAACACTCACTTATAAATTTATGCATGAAAGATTCAACTCTCAAAGTCACTGCCATAGTGAAAATCTAAAACCACACATGTAATAGATAGATGGGTCCGTACTTTTGAATAGTATTTGATTCTTCACTCTTAGGGATCAAAGTGATAATCACATAGTCTATTCTACCAAGGTCCACTATGTGTGCATGAAAATCATGGAACATTTCCATCAAATCATTCTTAATGATAGCCCAGTAGGCCTGATATAACTCAATAGGAATTTCTTGTTCTTTTCCATCTATCAATCACTTCTTATCTCTTGTTTAGTTAACGGTTTATCCACTTCATCTATATCTTCATCACTAAGCTTTTGATGCTCCTACCAAATTGTCACTGCTCAATCTTGTACCCATAATATCCACATGACCAAACACAGTTCTATAAAGATCAGTAGCATGCTTTAACAATTCTTGAGTCCCCTCTACTATTTATGAGTCATTATAGTGTAAAATACCAAAAATACGTATTTTGTCGCATTTTTATCGGCATGTAAACAAAAAAATTATGTCATTTCTAAAACAAATTATATTCATCTCGACTTATGAAATAAGACAAAATTACGTGATACAAAAATAACGTACAGTTCTAAAGATAGAGGGTGGGTGAAAAATAAATATTCACCCTGGTTGTCAAATAGGGTCAGTCTCTCTCTCTACATATATATATATATCCATAGCAGCTTCTGGACTTGGCTTTTCTCTGCAACCTGATCACTTCTAGGCAAACATACTTTCTCTAACTCTTCTAGTTCCTGTAACTTTCCAATCAAGATCTTTTTCTATTTGAAATAATCACATATAATATTCACACTGCATCCTTTCAGGTTTTTTTAGTCTTTTCAGCTTTTATTGAAAATATTCCAAGGACTTTTTTTAGCAACAACATGTTTTTGGCAAAATTTTCCAACCTTTTCGAAGAAATCATGTTCTTGTAGCCAATTATTCTAGATCTCACCTCTTTATTCTTGTTCATCTGACCCTCCATAATATTGATCATAGGGATGTAATCAGAGATTTATCTGGTCACTTTCTGCACACTTGTAAGGGGAACGAGTTTATCCCAAGCACGGTTGAGCAGCACCTGTCAAGCTTTTTCAATATTGGTATAGTCTGATTATTTGACCATGTATGTTGACCCCGTAACATAGTATCATTAAATTTGAGAACATAAATGAAATAGTCAATATATCAAAGATAGAATAGATTTCTGATTTTAATGAACACTGTTTCACATCACAGCTGATCCAAATGGAAATGTAGAAATTGATTGGGGAGGAAACTCAGAACTCAAAGTTTACATGAGGAAAATAGATGTCAGAAACTGAGCAGAAATCAGAAGCAATGAGAAAACATTATGCTTGTTATAAATATAGACTGCAGGCGCACAATTTTTATTCAGTTGAGTCAGCAACTCATCACGGCAGCATCATATGCGTAGTCCCTGTAGCCAGGCCGCCGGGCAATCAAATTCCACACAAGTGGTTGGTCATCTGGTAGCCAGGAATTAAGCTCAACCATACGACCATTACAAGTGCTTGGGCTTGGGTCTCCGACGAGGAGCAACCGGTCACCACAAGCTCGGAAATGAAGGGACCACGACTCGTACGTTGGATTCGTCACTCTGGAACGCTGTGGCAGTTTCCCAAGCGTGATCCATCTATTATTCTGCTTGTTGTATATGCTCACATCTCTGGTGCTGAAATCTGCTGCATAAAGCTCATCGTTGACAACTGCGGTAGGCGGACGAATATTGCCCAGTCCTGGTTGGTGTTGGTGCTCATACATGTCCTCTATCACCCTCCATGACCGACGCTTAAAATCGTATTCCTCACCGCATGTCAACGCCCTACTGTTCTCGCCCACACCACCAATCACGTACAACTTCTCATCCATGAACACTGCAGAACACATCCGTCTAGCCTTATGCATGCTGGGAAGGGGCGTCCAAGTATGTACCTCTGAGTCATACATCTCTGCGGAGCTCAGAATTTCGCCATATGAATCAATACCTCCCGCCACATATGCCTTTTCCCCCACACTCGTTGACCCGAACAGAATCCGTGGCGTGTTCATGGGATCAGCCCGACTCCAGGAATTAGTTAGGATGCTATATTTGAACATGGTTCTCAGGGAAAACACAACCAGCTCTGTGCGTACAGCGAGTGACTCCTTGTCGGAGACCCTGAAGCATTCGTCCGCTGGCATAATGGGCAGTTGCATCCAGCGGCTGCGGTAGGGGTCATATGCATGCCACTCT
This sequence comes from Avena insularis, assembly GCA_023614405.1. Taxonomy (NCBI): domain Eukaryota; kingdom Viridiplantae; phylum Streptophyta; class Magnoliopsida; order Poales; family Poaceae; genus Avena; species Avena insularis. The sequence continues at coordinate 454,008,433 of CM042693.1, read as the reverse complement.
ACACCATCGCAAGTGAAGTAGACCCAATGCTCGGCTACCCCCTGCTCTCGCCGCAGGCGGTAGATCTCCCCGCTGCGCACCAGTGACCGCAAGTCCCGGCTCGGCGAGGCCACCAAGCCATAGTCAGACCGGGACAACCTGAGAAGGCACTTGAGGAACAACTCACGACCAATTGCACCTATGAGGTTGCTCACGTCGCCATGCTGCTCCACCTTATATCTCCAAAAGAAGAGTAATTACCACACTAGCTCATGAAATAAAGTAACATCTTTAAAATAAACTAGCATGGTGGCCCTCGCAATTGCGAGGGCATCATCTTATTTGGGTTGAAAGTGTTTGATAAATGAAACATGGTTTCTTGGATATAACATTATTTCCTGTTATATTATACCAAATAACACTCTACAACTATGCAAATGGTAAGGCAAACAAAAATCATGTCTCCGAGTAACATCTATTGCTATCTTAAATTTGTGGGAAAATGGTTTTAATTTCATATGTCAAAACACCCATTTAATAGTTAGGCCACATACCTCGTTCATGTTTGTTCATCTCATTTACTTACTCTAAGTCAAAATGTGCTATATTACATAAACATGAATGTGTTTTTCACGTTTAAACTTTGATGTTTTTTTGTATTTAATATGGGACTAAACATAAATTATCCTCTCTTCACAGTATTTCTTAACATATTTACACATGCATAGCCAAAGTTAGAGAAATATGACTATCAAATTATTTCCCCTTATGTGATAAGAAATAAAGATGCTCTGCAACTATATATCACAAGTATTATGAAATCAAAATATCATGCATTTGAGTAACATCTTTGACCGTCTTAAATTTGTGGGCGAATAATCATTATGTCATTTTTCAAAACGCCAATGTGTGTTGTTAGAATAGTGCATGATGTTAGATATTTTTGATAGAAAAATTATGGACCGATAGGAAAATTGTCTATCCTCCTTAATATTTAGTCGACATTAAATACTGAGAATCGCCTTGTTCTAGTATTAATTTGTTCATCTAGTTTACTTACTTCATGTCAATATTGTCTATGTTTAAGTAACATGAACTTGTCTTAACGGTGAAAGTTTTAGCGATTATTTTGTATTTTAATATGCTGCTACTAATTATTATTTTTGGTCTATTCGTTAACATGTCTATAATCAGTAGTACAAGTTAGAGAAGTATGACTCTAAGTTTTCTATAACACTATATGTTGTTATAGAAAACATATTTTTGCATAAATATTTCATGGCTATGCCGATTTTCAATCCACTTGTTTTACACACTTTGTCACATGTAATTTTGTGCCATGCAACATGACTACGTGGTTTGGCAAACATAGTTCAAGACTGTTAATTAGTCATTAATTTTTGTGTGCAATTCGAATGACATGTGTTCTTATGTCGATTTTGTTACATCAAAGAAAGACATATATTATTCTAAAGATGCCTAGCGTACAAACAAATTATAAAATATCCTTTAGAAAAATTCCTAAGAATTAATATTGTAAGCCTTTCAAGTGCTTTGAATAAAAATATTATTGCCATGATGTGTGGACACTAATGATGAATCATATCGATGAATTCAAAAGACAACACCACCTGCTTGTAAGGAATCAAGAACAATCCAGCATGACTCGTCATATCCTCTTGAATATATAGGATTCCATACTTTTGCTTTCATATATATATATATACATATATATACACACAAATTGGACCATGTTGGAAGGTTTTATTATCACGCCAGTAAGATGTGCATCCATGAGCAAAATATTCAATAACTGGAATTTTGAAACCTTTATATCTCCTTGATATTTTGCACAGAGAATCTAAATTTAGTTTTTCTTGGGAATGAACTGTGATTGTATGATTAGTGGGGTGGCTGTACCTGAAGTTCATCCGTAATCAACACTTAGGTTTGACATGATGTGATGTGCATCCATGAGCAAAATATTCAATAACTGGAATTTCGAAACCTTTATATCTCCTTGATATTTTGCATAGAGAATCTAAATTTAGTTTTTCTTGGGAATGAACTGTGATTGTATGATTAGTGGGGTGGCTGTACCTGAAGTTCATCCGTAATCAACACTTAGGTTTGACATGATGTGTCTTATGAAGCTATTTTTTTTTGCGTAGACACAGTCTCATGGCTCGTGGAACAATGTGGTGATTTAGCACCTAGTGTATTGTAAAGAAGAAAATTTTCTACTATGAGGACCATTCTTGTGGATAGTGCGACCAATATGATCGCTTCGTTAACCTTAAACTTCAGTTATCCCAAACTTTTAATGGCGGCTTGTGAGTGTGTTTCTCGGACGGTAGTCAAATAAAGTTTCATTCTTTGTGTACTCAATCATGCATGCAAGGTACGGTATAGATCAGGTTACACTACAATTTTTTTTAGCAAAACAGTAAATATCCTACAGCTGTTTGCATTACAACCAAGTTCTTGCAAGGTTAGTTTTTTCTATTGACTATTAGTATTATTGTACTGTCACGTTCCAGCTAAGGTAGCGCATGCATACGCCGCTCGTGTTTGTAGGGATTTCTCCCAACTATTTGTACGGTGCTAGGAAAACACGTACGGAGAACTATTTGGTTAAATTGAGATTCCATGTGTGACACGTTGCCTTAAGTCTGTCCGGCGACTGTTTAGAGTCCACATCCAACAGGTTAAATATTAACCGTGTCAAACTGGTTACGTAAATCTATTTTTGTCTTAAATCCTAACCACACATTTTCGATCTAACCATCACAACAATTTGAATGATGTGGATCAACGTGGTGCCTCGAAAAACACCCTTATATTACTTTTAGTATATAATAGATAAGATCACCTGAAAATTAATGAATTGAGATAACGATGAACGTTATGGTCGAGCACATAAGCATAGAGAACTTCAGGCTTTAAAATACTACTTAACTCTTTCCGGTATAAAATAGTAATAAGTAGTATAACATATGGAAGATACAGTTAAATATTAATACTCATGACAATGGACAACAAAACTGAATGAAATATATTATCAGGACATTATTGTCGAGTTTTTCTATAACCCAGAATTAAGAGAAAAAATAATATTTCAGAGTAGGATTTCTAAACCTCATCGCAAATGTTTTTTGCCCCTAGTTTATCAGTGTAACCAACTCCCAAAACTGATATCTACTAGAGAATGATGTTCCCATATCCCATATGTAAGTTGGACTAACAATACTCACCTCAGATATGGTCTCCCCTACTCCAAGTTGTTCGTAATCTGTCGTTGAGTTCACATGGGGCGCCTCATGGGTCTTTTCTTGTGGGCGACTTATCTGCAAAGAGGGTCTGGTCATTTAACTACGAGCATGACGTTCAATTAACAATATGAGAACACATAGGAGTCTCGCCCATTTTTGTACATGCCTGGATTTCAAAGATTTTGGTTATGGATATTAAGATGCTACAGTTGATCGCTAAAAACTGTAAATAGTACAGTTGTACAACAAACAACTAAATATTCCATTTTTTCATTAGCAGCGTTTCAAATCCATCGGTTGTTATATTCATCGGTTTTACTTCAAGCAAAAAATTGGACCCACAGAATTAAGGTCCTTTGTTTATTTTCTTTAGATGTATAGTGGGACTGGTATATCATAAACAGTATTAGGAATTTAGTGCAGTAGAAAATGTAGTGTAAATCGTTGCAATGCACAAATATTGAGAATGTTTTCTGAGAATTTTACGGTAATTAACTGCTAAATGTTTTCTTGAACAACAAAGTAGTGTTGAAGTCATCCACACACTCTCAAAAATGAAGTTACATAATGTTGCATGAATTAATTTACCTCTGCTATTAATAAATTGCTTACGCCAGTTTTGATAGACTTGTCCATAATTTCTGCTTTATCGAGCCTATCTATAATAAGCCATCCATCCGGTCTCCGCGCTTGGTTAAAATCAGTACATTCTTTCCATATCTCAACACATACTCGCATTTGTTCCAACTATGGGTCTCTCTCTGTTTTCTCTAACCTGCTCCCCAAATTTTCGAGCACCTGTGAATGTGAAGAGAGCAAATGTTTATGAACACGTGTAACACATTTTAGATGGAAACTGAAGTATTTAATATATACTGATGGCATATGGGTAAGCCGCATGAATCTAACACCAAAAACAACTTAAAAGAAATGCACCCACACAGTTCATAGTCAACATTTTTAATGTATTGCATAACTGCATCGTATGTTGATATTCTGCTAAAGATTGTTTGATTATTTTGTAGTCAATTGGTACTTTGTGCTACTTGATATGTTACTTTGTGCTACTAGATGGTATATAAAAGTTGGAGGGATGATTATATACAAAGAAAAAAATGAATCTAGCTTGAAAAAATGGAGTATATACATATTTAAATGATAATATAAATTTCTTACATCCTCATCGTCAGGAATTGGATAAATCTTTTTCATACGCAGTATATCCATGATTATAACACCAAGACTATATATGTCCGACTTGAAAGTGATTATTCCACGAAAGAATTCTGGTGCTAAGTATCCCCTGCACAAAAATTAATATAGTCAATTATATGACTGGGGAATGAGGCTGCAATGTAATCTAGGACAATCCCCACCTCCTAACAAAAGAGCTTGCAATGGGCTTAGCCGACTTACAGTGACCCCCACAATTTTGAAGTGATAGCCCGGCTTTGCATTTCATCAAAACACCTCGAGAAACCAAAGTCTGCTATTTTGGGCACCATATTATGATCCAACAATATGTTAGCAGGCTTGAGATCTAGATGAACAATACGATTCCGGTGAAGATAATGTAAACCATGGCAAATTCCCTTGATTATTTGATAGCATTGCCCCCTTTCAAGTTCACAAGATGCATCTATAGAGGAGAGATGAGAGTTTAGTACTATGTAGTACTATCCATTATATACTTCGTATGCTTGAACCAACTAAACTTCAGCATAAAAATTAAGATAGAAGTAATTGTATGTGCTATATGACCATACCAGTGATATGGTCGTGAAGACTCCCTTTGGGTAGATACTAAGCACAATAATCTTTGTTGTACATCTGCCAGTACAAGTTTTCCGTTGTAACTTTCCATTTTCCCCTGAGTATCAGCACAATATCCAAGAAATCGTACTACGTTTTTGTGTTTCAATTTCACAAGACATTCAATCTCTTGATGGAATTTCTTCTCATGCATATGTGTATGAGAAATCTTCTTGACAGCGACTATCCCGTTCACGAGCATTCCCTACAGCCACAATGAACTTTGTTAGTACCATCTTGACTTTTCAGAAAACGCTGTGTTCATGAGCTGGGCCAATTGTTCTCCATCTTATACCTTGTACACCACCGCAAACCCTCCTCTCCCAATTTCCAAATCTCCAGAGATACAATTTGTGATGTCTTGCAAAAGTGATAATGGCAGGTCAGTTGGCTCTACACTTTCGTCGAGTAGCATGTATTCCAGGACATCTCTTTTTGTAGTAGATGTGCGATCCATATATCCTGCAATAACCCTGTAACATATGAACCAACACATTTCTCCACTTAATTGATATTGAGGACGTACTGGTTATTCTATTTCGGTATGCCATTTGGGGCGTTTTCAGTTGAATGGCTTAAACATAGTTAGGTCGGATGTATACCTGTCCTGTCTAAACAAGATCAATTTTCCTGTTTAACTTTTGGCCGGAATGCTTGACAAGTTGACAGAATATAACAAGGTTGCAATCGCAACAGTAGATTGGCTTGTAAGCACGACTTCGGGGACGAGCTTTCTCAGCATAGACCCGCCTGGTACGACATGATTAATCGAGGGAAACAAGCTCTGATTCTCTAGCCAGACACAAATATGAAGTACAACCGAACCAGTTGATGTAAACATACAGATCAAGAGAGTGAACTACGCTCACGCATCACTACCTCCTCGACCTATTACTATGGAGCATAGCTGCTATATCATGCGAGAAGATCGACCTTTCTGAAGAAATTAAGAAACAGCAATTACCTGGAGAAGAGCTGATGATTTGTGAAGGCGTAAATCAGATGGCGCCGGTCTCAGCAAGGTGAAGGAGCCATGAAAGATAGTGGAAAGGGGACGCCAACCATTTGATACCAGATGAACAGGCACTTATCCTGTTTCATAAGATAGTGGAAAGGGGGCGGCCAATTATGTATGCTTTTTTTTTTTTTTTTTTGAGCAACCGGCAGGAGCTCTGCCTTTTCAAATAGATATAGGGAAAACAAAACACACGGTACATGGGAGCATGTTTTGGTTAAGGTGGAAACATGCGGAAAAACACTGCAGAACAAAACCCCCCCAAAAAAAAACGCCTAATCAGGCTCCGCGGGAATGGTAGGCCCGAAGGCCACAAAAGCCTGGGCGCGTTGCCTGATATCCTCCCTAGCGATCTCAGCCACCTCGACATAAGTCAGCCGCCGTCCGGTGAAGATTCGTCTGTTTCTCTCTTTCCAAGCGTTCCAGAGGACATATAAGAGTCGACCACTTAAAGTTCTTTTTGCGTTCGATGGTATTCCGACAATCAGATTGTCCCACCATTCCGTGAGGGAATGGAAGTCGTGGCCATGAAACACCCCTGCAGCGTTGTCCCAAAGTTGGGTGAGGGTCCAGACTGCTGTAGTAAAAGGACAATCTTTGCAGAGGTGATTGGCCGTCTCGGGCGCGCTAAGGCAAAGAGCGCAGATAGGGTCGTGCGTCCACCCCCTAGCGGCTAAGTTATCAGCCGTAAGGAGCTTGCCATGCATGGCCAGCCAACCAAAAATCTTGCATTTGGGTTCGGCATGGGCAGTCCACAACTTTTGGGCAATGAACTTGGGGTGACTGCCGTGGAATTGCGCAAGGTACGCAGAGGTAGCACTATAGTTTCCATCCGCCGTCAAAGTCCAAACTATCCCATCTTTTTGTCCTGGAGTCAGCTGCGTGCTCGCAACCACGTCCCAAACTTTGATGAACTGGGCAAGCTGCACCGGAGTGGTCAGGCTAGAAATGGCGCGTATCTAGTTTCCGTCAGCTAATTCTTTGGCCACGCTTCTGGTTTTTCTCGAAGCAATCTTGAAAAGGTCCGGCGCCCAAAGGCGTATGGGGCCATGTTGAGACCAGCTGTCGTGCCAGAATGAGGCCGTCTCACCATCACCTAGGGAGATTTTCGTGGAAGCTCTGAAGAGATCCATGTCGGCATCGTCACAGGGGAGCTTAGAACCCGCCCAGGTGCGTTGGGGGTCAGTCCACTGTAGCCAAGGCCATCGGAGTCTGAGGGCCCGTCCTGTTCGTTGCAGGTGAGGCATCCCAAGCCCGCCCAGATCTTTCGGTCTACAGAGCGTCGTCCAGCTAACTAAAGCTCTTCCTCTTGCCGCGTGCTCGCCTTCGTCGCCGGCCCAGACGAAGTTCCTTGCAATACGAGTAATCTTATCTCTAGCCCATTTGGATAAGGGAATGACTGTAGCATGGTAGACTGCGATGGCCATGAGGACGGACTTGGCAAGGGCAATTCTTCCAGGTCGAGCAAGAAACTTCCCTTTCCACCCAGGAAGCTTTCCTGCAATCTTGTCAATGAGGGGCTGTAGATCTACTTTACGGAGTCGCCTGAAGTGCAGTGGCAGTCCCAAGTATTTTCCTGGGAACGTAGTGATCTTTGCCGGGAAGGCAGAGAGGACATTCCGAAGGTCGAAATTGTCACATCTAATGGGGAAGACCTCCGTCTTAATTAGGTTGGTGATGAGGCCACTGGCCTTTCCGAAGCAGTCTAGAATGTCAGAGATAGCCTGGAGCTCTTCTTTCACAGGGTTGACAAAAATTCCAGCATCATCCGCATAGATGGAGATTCTGCAACGAGGCTTGCGTGATCGGATTGGACTGAGGATACCGCGTTGACTTGCAATCGAGAGGATGCGCTGTAATGGGTCAATGGCGAGGATGAATAGCATGGGAGAGAGAGGATCACCCTGTCTGAGGCCCTTGGCGTGCTGAAATGGCCTTCCCGGATCTCCATTAAGAAGCACCCTGGAGGAAGCCGAAGATAAAGACATGCAGACCCAGTCTCGCCAAAGTTGCCCGAAGCCCAGGGCCGTCATTACCTCGATGAGATAAGCCCACCCCACGGAGTCGAAGGCTTTAGAGATGTCCAGCTTTAAGTTTGTGCGATAGTGATCGGATGCTTGTGTATACCCTCTTTTGTTTGAAGCGAATCAAACAAAAAATATGGTGGTCCTCCTACAGTGGCAGTCTTATTCGAAATGATAAATCAGGCGAGAATCCATCAGATGGTCGATGTGCTTTATTAAGGTGCCGATGGTGCAGATTCGCGGTTTGAATTCAGTGGCATGCCTGGTTTTGCTTCTCCTGATATGATAAGGGAAATGATAGTATTCCCCCGGGGGATCGGGTGATTCTATCCCCCGGGTCGCTGCCCGCTGCTCTGTTCATACGTATCAGGTCGTGGTGGACCTGGCCATCGTGGTAGGCCCGTGTACAGACTAAGGACGTCTCCCACCGTCTTCCTTATCCCCAATTTCTCTTCTAAACACAGCCATGAAGCCTACGCGCTGCCGCCACAGCAGCCTCGCCTCCACCGCCGGCAGGGAGTGAGATCAGGAGGAGGGACGCCTCACTCTGCTCCTCCGCTCAATGGCAAAGCTCGAGCACCCTCGCCGGGAAGCCCCGTGCGCCATGGAGGCCGGCGACCTCCACAGCGACTCCCTGCGCACCCTCGCTGGGAAGCCCCTTGCGTCATGGAGGTGCGCCTCCATCCGGGGGCACGCGAGCTCCGGCATCCTGCCGTCCACCGGTCGGCGTCTTTACGGAGATGGACTTTTTTTTGGCATGGAAGTGCTCGTGTAGATGGAGTGGCCATGGCCCCGACGACGACGTTGCTACGTACGGTGTCCGCTGTTGCTATTTGCAGTGTTGATGCTTGCTACAGGGGTGCGGCGGACCTGCTACATGGGCGCGGCGGACCTGCTACAGGGGCATGGTGGACCTGCTACAACGGCGCGACGGACCTGCTACAGCGGCGTGGCGAACCTGCTACCGTGGCGCGACGGACTTGCTACACAGGTGCGCTTGCTACAAGGGGTGGAGACCCTCTGCGACCATGGGCGGTGGCTTTTGCTACCGATGGCGGCGGTGCTCTGCTACCAGGGCAGCGGCAATCTTCTACAAGGTTGGTGGGCTACGCTACGGTTCTGCTACACGGGCGGTGGCGCTGCTACGCCCGGCAGCGACGCTCTGCTACAACAGTTGGCATCGCTTGCTACATCAACACAACTGTCTTGCTACATAGGCACACCAGCCTTGCTACTATCTGTATTGGTTCAGCAAGCACACCATGGGCGGTGGCTTTTGCTACCGATGGCGGGCGGCTCTGCTACCGAGCGGCAATCTTCTACAAGGGTGGTGGGGCTACGACCGTCGGCGGCGCTCGCTACACGGGCGGTGGCGCTCGCCGGCAGCGACGCTCTGCTACAACAGTTGGCAGCGCTTGCTACATCAACACAACTGTCTTGCTACATAGGCACACCAGCCTTGCTACAGATGCACGACGTCGAGTTCTCCAGCAACACATCTTCTCCGGCGACGGTGTGCTCTCCGGCGACGACGCCTTTTGCTACAAGCGGAGGAAGGAACTGCTACAAGGGATGGCCGTTGTTGCTGCGCTCGATTGGAGACATCGCCGTTGGCCGAATCGGAGCGCCGCCGGGTGAGAGGATTTGATCCCCCACTAGAAGCTATGATTGGCGGCGGGATAAGGTGGTGAGGCTGACCAGGAGGGGGTAGAGTATGGTCCCTCGAATATGGCTCATCTCCGGCGGCCGGTGAAGGAGATCGATGGTGCAAACTCCTCCGTCGTCCTCGCGGGCGCCGCACGCGCGACTCCCAGCTGGTCAGCCTCTGTTTTGCTACTCTGAAACGGTTTTTGCTGCGACATAGCAAATGCGGGGGTGGAGGAGGTCGACCGGTTGATCAGACGGTTTCGAAGTTTTGATCGGACGGCTCTGGACCAGGGGGATCGGGGGCAAATATCCCCCGGGGGACGTAGCGCGCGCTATGATAAGCTCTGATTGGTAAGTGTTTTCCCGATTTCTGAAAAGGTGGAAATCCTACTACTCCCTCCGTCCCAGAAAAGATGTCGCCACCTCTATTTTGCAAAAAGGCCCTTGACTAAATTCCGACCAAACCCATAGTCCTCCTTTCCGTCTTATCTTCCTCGTCCGGCTCACTCGCTCTCCGGTCTCCCCACGCGGCCACGCCCTCGCCTTGCTCGCCAACCCCACCCACCCCCAGACGCCTTGCTTCCCCCACGCTGCACGGCCGCCGCCTTGCTCGCCGCACCTCGTTTTCCCTCTCCTCGTTCGAAGAGAATCCAATCCTACGCCTCCGGTGCTCATGGTTGAAAAATCCCAATTTGACTCCAACAAGGTTTCCACTTGTATTCTTGGTAATTCCTACATATCGAAATATAAAACAAGAACATTGTACACTTTTGCAACTATTAGTAGGTTAGTCCAAATAAATCATAAACTTTATATAAAAAGCAGCGCCAAAAGCATATTATTAGCATAAAACCATCAAAAATTATAGATACGTTATGGACGTATCACTTGCACTGTGACATCTTGTTAATAGGTTAGTCTAAGAAAGTGTATAAAAAGTACTCTAAAGTGTGGAAAAAACATAAGAAAATAGATATAAAGCAAGCATGGAACATAAAAAATTATAGATACGTTTGCAATGTATCAACATCCCCAAGCTTAACTCCTGGTAGTCCTCGAGTGGGTAAGTGATAAAAAGAAAGAATAATTTTTGAGGTGACATGCACCATCATAAACTTGATAAAAGTATATGTAAAACATTGATATCTAGGATCATAGTATTTCAACATAGCATTAAAGATATAGTTCTAACAATAAGATATAGCAACTATATTGTAACATGAAAAGACATAAACAAAACATTCATGAATAACAATGCTTTGCAAGACGTTTGTTTGTTTCACATAAAGAAACATAGCATGGTGGCATTCAGCTTGTCCCTCATAGAGTAGCAAACATAAATGCAGAAGACACCTTCAAAGTTTATAAGGGTGACTAGGCACAAATAGTTTAAGAATAAGCAATATCTAAGTTATGCATCAATAAACAAGTCTTGGGACAATGCATATAGAACTAAGAATGGCCACTCTGCTCTCTCAATAGGTGCATAAAGATAGAAGGTGGAGACTCAGCATGGTCTGAGCATGCGCCAAGTCAACCCAAATAAAGCATCAAGGAGAATACCACAATACTATGATTTAATATGCTAAAACAACATGATTCTTTCAAGGCACATTAATCAATCTCAATTATTTATAACATGTCATGCTACAGCATAGAGCCAAAACAATATCAAGCATGACATGACAAAGCATAAATCACAGTAAAAACAAGCTCCTTTTTACCACTTAAGCATGAACTTTTCCTACTCTTTTCTAATCCAAACCAAATTATTTGAAAACTAATGTATGAATGAGGGGGTACAACCAATTTATTCAAGCAAACTAAGAAAACCAATCAAAGCAAAGCAGCGAAAACAAAAATGCTTCAAGAACAACTCAACTGTGCATGAAACAATAAAATGAAGTGTTTGGTAGAACCTGAGATTTTTTATTGATGAATGATACATTGCAAATGTATCTATAATTTTTGATGTTCCATACTAGGTTTTATCCACTTTCTTGTGTATTGTTCCAACTTTGGAGTACTTTTCATATGATATCTTGGACTAACCTATTAACAAGAGCCACAGTGCATTTACTGTTTTATGCTGTTTTTGGTTCCGGAAAGTCAGAAAATGAATATTCTCGAATTGGGCGGGACAAAAGCCAAAGTGCCTACTTTTCCGGAAGGATCAAGTGCGAATCACGAGGCGGAGAAGGGCAGGAGCCACCACACCACCTGGCCGCACGGCCAGGCCTGGCCCGCGATAGGGGGTGGTGTGGCCGCTCCTGGCACCCCTCGGCCTCTCCTTCCGCCTATATATTGCCCTCAGGATGAAAACGCTAATGCAGATCAAAATCCATGAAAGAGTGCAGCCGTCATATCCATCCCTAGATCGGGAGGGATCAAGCTCTTCACGGCACCACAGAGAGAATTCACCTTGGAGGCCTTCTTCATCACCATGCAAGCCTCTGGTGTGATTCGTGAGTAGTTCATCCTTGGAGTACGGATCCATGTAGTATCTAGATGGCTGGTTCTCCTCCCTTGTGCTTTCATGTTTAGATGTTGTGAGCTCTGTTCATGATCAAGATCATCTATTTGTAATTAATACATGCTGTATTTGCGGGGATCCGATGGAGATGCTATTTCAGATTGATTATTGATTCTATCATGTCTTTGTTATTTGAGATCTTGCATGTTTTCCGTTGTTAGTAGCTATCTTGGCCAAGTAGATGCTAGCAACTCCAAGTGTTAGTATTTATGCTCGATAGTGGGTTCATGCCTCTGGTAATCTGGGGAAGTGACAGAAATCTCTAAGGTACTAGATGTGTTGTTGCTACTAGGGAGAAAACAACAATCCTTTGTTCATAGAACAATCGTATTGTTTACTTTACACACAGTTCGTAAAGCAATAATCTGTTGCTTGCAACTTAATACTGGAGGGGGTTCGGATGATAACCTAAAGGTGGATTATTAGTCATAGATGCAGTTGGATGGCGGTCTATGTATTATGTTGTAATGCCCAATCAAGTCTCAAAGGAGTCAAGATGATTAGTATATGCATGTATTGCTTTCTCGGTGTTTGTCAATTGCCCCGCTGTAATTTGTTCACCCAGCATGTTATCTATCTAAGGAGAGCCACCTCTAGTGAACTATGGATCCCGGTCCTTTTCTTTACATACAGTCTACAACTGTTTACTGCTTTTTGTTTACTTTCTGCAAACTTTCACTTCTTTCCATTCGATACGTTTAATCCTTTGTTTTCCGCAAAACACGGTGAGATTGACAACCTCATCGCAAGTTGGGGACAAAGTTCTGTGGTTGTGTTGTGCAGGTCTCCACGTTGCTACTAGCACCGGTAGTGCGCCCTGCCAAAGCTCAGCTAGTAACACCTTTGGGGTGTTTCCTTGCTCCTACTGGTTCGATTAAACCTTAGTTTCATAACTGAGGGAAACTTGCTGCTGTGCTCATCATACCTTCCTCTTGGGGTTCCCAACGAGCTCTACATCAACCACGAGCCATCAACACTTTTCTGGGCGCCGTGCATTGAGCCATCAATGAAGAAGGGGATGCCTTGGGCATCCCCAAGCTTTAGTCCATTCTTCATCTCGTTACATCATTCTCTCCATACACCTGAATTTTTCCTTCACACAATCTTTATTAGCAACATTAGTGCACTCAAGATAATAAGTCTCTGGGTTCAGTTTCAACACCAATAAAACATCCATTAAAACACAAGCTACTATAGCACTTCCCTTGAAAAGCTCAATTCCCCAAAGAGAACCCAGAAAGGAACCAACAAGAAGCAAATGCAAATAATGGCAGAAATTTGTCAAAACAGATCAGCAGGTAAAAACCAATTTTTTCGAAGACCTTCTGTTGCTCAAATCGACAAGTGTTGAACTAACAAAAGTTAGATAACAACCTGGGGCAGAAGCACAAAAATTCACGCCTCAAAACGACGTAGAGAGATTTTACATGAATTTTTACAGTGAAGCAAAAAAATCTGTTTCGGGACAGCAACTTTCCCAAGCATTACTTCACACTCTCATTAGAGGTTACTCTTGGAACAAAAAGCAAATAAAAAGGATAAGGAGCGGTTATTATAGAGTTAATAACTTCCAAGATTCATCTAAAACTTTTGGGTTATCTCCCAATAAGTACTTTTCTTTAATGCCTTTAAGTTAGGCATAAGAACAAAAAAAAGAATCAAGTGTTCTCAAATGAAGAAGCATTAAGAGCAAATTTTATTTTCATAGGTGACGAGGGTTTAACTCATCAATGCCCATTGTTATGGACTTGGGTTTTGAAGAAGGAGGGAGCGCTGGAAGCATCAATCGGCTAGCAAACAAGCACACAGGGATGCAAGGTTTACCCAGGTTCAGGCCTCGTAGAGGTCCCTACTCCTGCTTGTCTGCTCTTGGAATTAACGAAGGAATCAAAGATTACAGGGGCGCACAGATGCAATCTGGCGAGAGTTAATGAAACTAGTGTTGCGTGTGTCCTCCTCGCCGCCCCCTCCTAGCCTTTATATAGATAGGCCAGGTCTCGGGTAGCAGGCCGAGTCGGTTACAGATTAGGGTTTTCCCTTTAAACTTTCTATCTTTAAACTTCTTCTTGTCTCGCAAGTCATCGAGAGTCCATGGGCCACTCAAAGTCTTCATTGGGCCATGGCAACGCCGTGGGCTTCCACCGTATCTGGACCGTATATACCAAACTCGAGTATCTGCAGGGTATACCCATGTCAATAGGAGAGGCAAAAGGAATCTTCTCTCTCTTCTTAGGGAAGTGTTCTATACCTTTCTTGAGTGGGAGTTGATATTTAATGGTGCCTTCTTTCATATCAATATTGGCACTAACAGTTCTAAGAAAAGGTCTTCCCAAAGTAATACGATAAGAAGCATTGCATTCAACATCCAAAACATAGAAATCAACGGGCACATAGGCATTGTTAACCATAATTAGAACATCATTAATACTCCCCATGAGTTTCTTTTTAGCATTATAATCAAGTGGGACATTCAAATAACAATCTTCCAATGGTGGCAAATCAAGGATATCATCAATCCTTCTAGGCATAATAGAAACACTACTATCAAGATCACATAAAGCTTTGAAATAAAAATCATTCACTTTCATATTAATGATGGGTTCCCAACCATCTTCTAATTTCATAGGAATAAAAGCTTTATGTTTCATCTTTTCTTCTTTAATTTTTATGAGAGCCTTAGTAATGTGTTTTGTAAAGGTCATATTCATAGTACTAGCATTAGGACTTTTAGCAAGCCTTTGTAGGAACTTAATTACTTCAGAGATATTGCAACCATCGAGATCAAAATCATAATTATTATCTAAAGTAGTAGAGCTACTACTAGCTTCAACATTAGTGGTAGTGATAGTAGAAACACTAATGTTTCTAGAAATTTCATCTTCTCTTTCCCACTTAGCATGCAATTTAGCTAATAGTCTAACATTTTCATCAATTCTAACTTGTATGGCATTAGTAGCAGCAAAGGGATTATCAATAGTTTCAGGTTTAGTAGCCATTTTATTCAAAGAAGATTGTGCTTTAGCCAATGATGCTATATTTCTTTCAGCATTAGAGAGTTTTTCCTCAATAGTTTTATTAAAATCAGTTTATTTACTAATAAAATCTTTAAGCATAACTTCAAGTTTAGAGGGAGCACTCCTATTATTATTATAGGAATTTCCATAAGTATTGCCATTATTGGGAGGATATGGCCTATAGTTATTATTACCAAAATTATTCCTGTAGGCATTGTTGCTAAAATTATTATTTCTTATAAAGTTCACATAACTTGCTCTTCTTGAGCAACCAAAGAGGCTAAGGGAACATGATTTGGATCAATATGAGCTTTCCCATTAATAAGCATAGTCATAATAACATCAATTTTATCACTCAAGGAAGAGGTTTCTTCAACAGAATTTACCTTCTTACCTTGTGGAGCTCTTCGATGTGCCATTCAGAATAGTTAACCATCATATTATCTAGAACTTTGTTGCAGCACCCAAAGTAATGGTCATAAAGGTACCTACAGCAGCAGAATCCAGTAAATTTCTTAAAGAATAGTTCAATTCTGCATAAAACGTTTGGATAATCATCCAAGCAGTCAATCCATGAGTGGGACAATTCTTTACCAAAGATTTCATTCTTTCCCAAGCTTGAGCAACATGTTCATTATCAGATTGTTTAAACTTCATTATTTCACTTCTCATAGATATAATCTTAGCAGGAGGATAGTATTTTCCAATGAAAGCATCTTTGCATTTAGTCCAAGAATTAATACTATTTCTAGTTAGGGATTGCAACCATTCTTTAGCTTTTCCTCTCAAACAGAAAGGAAACAATTTAAGCTTAATAATATCTCCATCTATATCCCTATGCTTTTGCATCTCACAAATTCAATAAAGTTATTTAGATGAGCATCAGCATCTTTAGTACCAATTCCAGAAATTTTTTCACTCATAACAAGATTGAGTAAAGCAGGTTTAATTTCATAGAAAGTAGCTTCAGGAACCGGTGGAGCAATAGGTGTGCACAAGAAATCATTGTTGTTGGTGCTAGTGAAGTCACACAACATAGTGTTTTCAAGAGTAGTCATTTTTTGTGTGTTTTTAATAAAGAAAGCAAACTTGTACAACTAATTTTTGTGTATTTTTGATAAAGAAACAAGCAAACAAAGCAGAAATAAACTAAGCAAAACAAAAATAACAAAGTAAAGAGATTGGTTATGAGGGACTCCCCTTGTGAAGATGTCCTTGACTCCCCGGCAACAACGCCAGAAAAAGTTGCTTGTTTGCCCAAAATATATCGAGCTCGTTGGGGAACCCCAAGAGGAAGGTATGATGAGCACAACAACAAGTTTTCCCTCAGTTATGAAACCAAGGTTATCGAACTAGTAGGAGCAAGGAAACACCTCCAAGGTGTTGTTTCCAACTTGGAATCCTACACAACACAACCACGAACTTTGCCCCCAACTTACGGTGAGGTTGTCAACTCACCTCACCGATTTTACAAAAAACAAAGGATTAAACGTAGTGTGTGGAAGATAGTAAAAGCTTGAAGAAAGTAAACAGAAAACAGTAAAAGCATATTGTAGATTGATAGTAAAAGAAAGGACCGGGGTCCATAGTTCACTAGTGGTGATTCTCCTTAAGATAGATGACATGTTGGGTGAACAAATTACAGCGAGACAATTGACAAACATCGAGAAAGCATACAAGCATATACTAATCATCTTGACTCCAATGAGATTTGATTGGGCATTACAACATTATACATAGACCTTAATCCAACTACGTCTATGACTAATAATCCACCTTCAGGTTATCAATCCGAACCCCCTCGAGTATTAAGTTGCAAGCAACAGATAATTGCATTACGCATTGCATGTAAAGTAAACAATATGATTATTCTATGAATAAAGGATTGTTGTTTTCTCCCTAGTAGCAACAGCACATCAAGTACCTTAGATATTTCTGTCACTTTCCGAGATTACTAGAGGTATGAACCCACTATCGAGCATAAATACTCCCTCTTGGAGTTGCTAGCATCTACTCGGCCAAGATAACTACTAACAACATAGATCATGCAATATCACAAATAAAAAATACATGATAGAATCAATAATCAATCTGAAATAGCATCTCAATATCCATCGGATCCCCATAAACACAACATGTAGGATTACAAATAGATAATCTTGATCATGAATGGAGCTCACAAGATTTGGACATGATAGCACAAAGGAAAAGAACCAACCATCTAGCTACTACATGGACCCGTAGTCTAAGGATGAACTACTCACGCATCACACCGGAGGCTTGCATGGTGATGAAGAAGGCCTCCAGGGTGAATTTTCCCCTCCGGCAGGGTGTCGGGAAGAGCTTCATATCCCTCCCGATCTAGGGATAGAGATGATATGGCTCAGACTCTTTCGTGGAATTTTGATGGTGCTTAGGGTTTCTATATCGGAGGCATCTTATAGGCAAAGGGAGGCCGAGGGTGCCTAAGCGGCCACACACCACCACTGGCGCGGGCCAGGCCCGTGGCCAGGTGGTGTGGGCCCCTAACCTCTCTCCGGCCATATGCTGGCTCCGTGTCCCCTCGGTGAAATATTGGCTTTGGCTTTTGTCCCGTCCAATTCCGAGAATATTCATTTTCTGACTTTCCTAGAACTAAAAACAGCAGAAAGTAGGCAGCTGGCGCTGTGGCATCTTGTTAATAGGTTAGTCCAAGAAAGTGTATAAAAAGTAATCCAAAGTATGGAAAAAACATAAAAGTAGATATAAACCAAGCATGGAACATCAAAAAGTATAGATACGTTTGCAACGTATCAGGCGTGTACACTCTAAGAGGATACGACGAGGGATTTTTTCTCCTATCATGGGTGACAGCGTGATCTGAGGATTGATCTTCCATATGTTTAGACATCAACATAAACAATTTTTGTTGTAATGATCGCCTAGTTTTCTAGTTATGTACGGTTTGTTGTTGGATGTGTGCATCCTAGTAATGCCGAGGCCGGGTGTATACATTATCTTGGATAATAAAGCGCCTATTTCTAAAAAAAATACGAGTAAATATGGTTTCTTTTGCATTCTATTTTAAGGAATATTATAGCGGTAGCGGTTTTCAATGAATTTTGGTGATTTCTGTTTTCACTTTAGGTAGTGTGCCATATCTTTTATAAGAAGTCTAACCAATTATATTTATACCTAAATTAACTGAAAATTATTTAAACCCGTGGGTAATAATATTGTAATCTCTAAAATAATTTAACAAAGTAATTTAACCAAGTGATATCTTTTCTTGTGGGAGATTTTGTTTGGCCTACAAACAATCTTCTATTTAACCAAGTGATATCTTTTCCTGTTTGCACCACCATACCAGGAGAAAGCTCTGGTAGATTTTTTCAACGGTTCTATGTTAGTTTTGTCCAATAATATTAAAGACATGGGATACATAGAAATACTTGATATACATGAAGGGATTCTGACCAGCTTTCCAACAATTGACAGAGTTACCCCTAGCCATCTATCCATTTTCTTTCTCATCGTCAAACCCATATATGCCATATCAGATACTGAGCATCTTCAAGAACTAACAGGTACCCCCCCCCCCCCGGGTATTTAATGGGCCACACAACTTTCTGGCAATTCATTAGATTAATCTTCAAGCCTAACATTGATTCAAAGATGTACAACATGAGTTTCAAGTTTGTATAACCTTCATGTCATCTTTGATAAATAGGAGAGTGTAATGTGCATATTACAAGATGACAATCAAATTATCAGCTACGCCAGTAAATAGTTTATTCCTTTTTGCATTGTCCACCATCTTTACCAGACATTCTCCAGTCATATTGAAACAAAAAAGGAGAAAAAGGATCTCCTTGTCTAACACACTTATAGCTACCAAAGTAAGGACCCACTTCCCCATTGACATTCATACTCAAAGTACCTTGAGTGACTGCATTTTTGCACCAGATCATCCAATCTTCACTAAATTATTTCTGTTTTCAACAATAATAAAAGAAATCCTAGTTTACTTTATCATATGCTTTCTCAAAATCAATCTTCATTACCACTCCCTAGTGCTTTTGGAACTTGGATTCCCTTAAGATTTCATGCAACAAATAACACCATCAACAATGTATCTACCGTTTATGAAAGTAGTCTAACACTCACTTATAAATTTATGCATGAAAGATTCAACTCTCAAAGTCACTACCATAGTGAAAATCTAAAACCACACATGTAATAGATAGATGGGTCCGTACTTTTGAATAGTATTTGATTCTTCACTCTTAGGGATCAAAGTGATAATCACATAGTCTATTCTACCAAGGTCCACTATGTGTGCATGAAAATCATGGAACATTTCCATCAAATCATTCTTAATGATAGCCCAGTAGGCCTGATATAACTCAATAGGAATTTCTTGTTCTTTTCCATCTATCAATCACTTCTTATCTCTTGTTTAGTTAACGGTTTATCCACTTCATCTATATCTTCATCACTAAGCTTTTGATGCTCCTACCAAATTGTCACTGCTCAATCTTGTACCCATAATATCCACATGACCAAACACAGTTCTATAAAGATCAGTAGCATGCTTTAACAATTCTTGAGTCCCCTCTACTATTTATGAGTCATTATAGTGTAAAAATACCAAAAATACGTATTTTGCGTCGCATTTTTATACGGCATGTAAACAAAAAAATTATGTCATTTCTAAAACAAATTATATTCATCTCGACTTATGAAATAAGACAAAATTACGTGATACAAAAATAACGTACAGTTCTAAAGATAGAGGGTGGGTGAAAAATAAATATTCACCCTGGTTGTCAAATAGGGTCAGTCTCTCTCTCTACATATATATATATATCCATAGCAGCTTCTGGACTTGGCTTTTCTCTGCAACCTGATCACTTCTAGGCAAACATACTTTCTCTAACTCTTCTAGTTCCTGTAACTTTCCAATCAAGATCTTTTTCTATTTGAAATAATCACATATAATATTCACACTGCATCCTTTCAGGTTTTTTTAGTCTTTTCAGCTTTTATTGAAAATATTCCAAGGACTTTTTTTAGCAACAACATGTTTTTGGCAAAATTTTCCAACCTTTTCGAAGAAATCATGTTCTTGTAGCCAATTATTCTAGATCTCACCTCTTTATTCTTGTTCATCTGACCCTCCATAATATTGATCATAGGGATGTAATCAGAGATTTATCTGGTCACTTTCTGCACACTTGTAAGGGGAACGAGTTTATCCCAAGCACGGTTGAGCAGCACCTGTCAAGCTTTTTCAATATTGGTATAGTCTGATTATTTGACCATGTATGTTGACCCCGTAACATAGTATCATTAAATTTGAGAACATAAATGAAATAGTCAATATATCAAAGATAGAATAGATTTCTGATTTTAATGAACACTGTTTCACATCACAGCTGATCCAAATGGAAATGTAGAAATTGATTGGGGAGGAAACTCAGAACTCAAAGTTTACATGAGGAAAATAGATGTCAGAAACTGAGCAGAAATCAGAAGCAATGAGAAAACATTATGCTTGTTATAAATATAGACTGCAGGCGCACAATTTTTATTCAGTTGAGTCAGCAACTCATCACGGCAGCATCATATGCGTAGTCCCTGTAGCCAGGCCGCCGGGCAATCAAATTCCACACAAGTGGTTGGTCATCTGGTAGCCAGGAATTAAGCTCAACCATACGACCATTACAAGTGCTTGGGCTTGGGTCTCCGACGAGGAGCAACCGGTCACCACAAGCTCGGAAATGAAGGGACCACGACTCGTACGTTGGATTCGTCACTCTGGAACGCTGTGGCAGTTTCCCAAGCGTGATCCATCTATTATTCTGCTTGTTGTATATGCTCACATCTCTGGTGCTGAAATCTGCTGCATAAAGCTCATCGTTGACAACTGCGGTAGGCGGACGAATATTGCCCAGTCCTGGTTGGTGTTGGTGCTCATACATGTCCTCTATCACCCTCCATGACCGACGCTTAAAATCGTATTCCTCACCGCATGTCAACGCCCTACTGTTCTCGCCCACACCACCAATCACGTACAACTTCTCATCCATGAACACTGCAGAACACATCCGTCTAGCCTTATGCATGCTGGGAAGGGGCGTCCAAGTATGTACCTCTGAGTCATACATCTCTGCGGAGCTCAGAATTTCGCCATATGAATCAATACCTCCCGCCACATATGCCTTTTCCCCCACACTCGTTGACCCGAACAGAATCCGTGGCGTGTTCATGGGATCAGCCCGACTCCAGGAATTAGTTAGGATGCTATATTTGAACATGGTTCTCAGGGAAAACACAACCAGCTCTGTGCGTACAGCGAGTGACTCCTTGTCGGAGACCCTGAAGCATTCGTCCGCTGGCATAATGGGCAGTTGCATCCAGCGGCTGCGGTAGGGGTCATATGCATGCCACTCTACACCATCGCAAGTGAAGTAGACCCAATGCTCGGCTACCCCCTGCTCTCGCCGCAGGCGTAGATCTCCGCTGCGCACCAGTGACCGCAAGTCCCGGCTCGGCGAGGCCACCAAGCCATAGTCAGACCGGGACAACCTGAGAAGGCACTTGAGGAACAACTCACGACCAATTGCACCTATGAGGTTGCTCACGTCGCCATGCTGCTCCACCTTATATCTCCAAAAGAAGAGTAATTACCACACTAGCTCATGAAATAAAGTAATATCTTTAAAATAAACTAGCATGGTGGCCCTCGCAATTGCGAGGGCATCATCTTATTTGGGTTGAAAGTGTTTGATAAATGAAACATGGTTTCTTGGATATAACATTATTTCCTGTTATATTATACCAAATAACACTCTACAACTATGCAAATGGTAAGGCAAACAAAAATCATGTCTCCGAGTAACATCTATTGCTATCTTAAATTTGTGGGAAAATGGTTTTAATTTCATATGTCAAAACACCCATTTAATAGTTAGGCCACATACCTCGTTCATGTTTGTTCATCTCATTTACTTACTCTAAGTCAAAATGTGCTATATTACATAAACATGAATGTGTTTTTCACGTTTAAACTTTGATGTTTTTTTGTATTTAATATGGGACTAAACATAAATTATCCTCTCTTCACAGTATTTCTTAACATATTTACACATGCATAGCCAAAGTTAGAGAAATATGACTATCAAATTATTTCCCCTTATGTGATAAGAAATAAAGATGCTCTGCAACTATATATCACAAGTATTATGAAATCAAAATATCATGCATTTGAGTAACATCTTTGACCGTCTTAAATTTGTGGGCGAATAATCATTATGTCATTTTCAAAACGCCAATGTGTGTTGTTAGAATAGTGCATGATGTTAGATATTTTTGATAGAAAAATTATGGACCGATAGGAAAATTGTCTATCCTCCTTAATATTTAGTCGACATTAAATACTGAGAATCGCCTTGTTCTAGTATTAATTTGTTCATCTAGTTTACTTACTTCATGTCAATATTGTCTATGTTTAAGTAACATGAACTTGTCTTAACGGTGAAAGTTTTAGCGATTATTTTGTATTTTAATATGCTGCTACTAATTATTATTTTTGGTCTATTCGTTAACATGTCTATAATCAGTAGTACAAGTTAGAGAAGTATGACTCTAAGTTTTCTATAACACTATATGTTGTTATAGAAAACATATTTTTGCATAAATATTTCATGGCTATGCCGATTTTCAATCCACTTGTTTTACACACTTTGTCACATGTAATTTTGTGCCATGCAACATGACTACGTGGTTTGGCAAACATAGTTCAAGACTGTTAATTAGTCATTAATTTTTGTGTGCAATTCGAATGACATGTGTTCTTATGTCGATTTTGTTACATCAAAGAAAGACATATATTATTCTAAAGATGCCTAGCGTACAAACAAATTATAAAATATCCTTTAGAAAAATTCCTAAGAATTAATATTGTAAGCCTTTCAAGTGCTTTGAATAAAAATATTATTGCCATGATGTGTGGACACTAATGATGAATCATATCGATGAATTCAAAAGACAACACCACCTGCTTGTAAGGAATCAAGAACAATCCAGCATGACTCGTCATATCCTCTTGAATATATAGGATTCCATACTTTTGCTTTCATATATATATATATACATATATATACACACAAATTGGACCATGTTGGAAGGTTTTATTATCACGCCAGTAAGATGTGCATCCATGAGCAAAATATTCAATAACTGGAATTTTGAAACCTTTATATCTCCTTGATATTTTGCACAGAGAATCTAAATTTAGTTTTTCTTGGGAATGAACTGTGATTGTATGATTAGTGGGGTGGCTGTACCTGAAGTTCATCCGTAATCAACGCTTAGGTTTGACATGATGTGATGTGCATCCATGAGCAAAATATTCAATAACTGGAATTTCGAAACCTTTATATCTCCTTGATATTTTGCATAGAGAATCTAAATTTAGTTTTTCTTGGGAATGAACTGTGATTGTATGATTAGTGGGGTGGCTGTACCTGAAGTTCATCCGTAATCAACACTTAGGTTTGACATGATGTGTCTTATGAAGCTATTTTTTTTTGCGTAGACACAGTCTCATGGCTCGTGGAACAATGTGGTGATTTAGCACCTAGTGTATTGTAAAGAAGAAAATTTTCTACTATGAGGACCATTCTTGTGGATAGTGCGACCAATATGATCGCTTCGTTAACCTTAAACTTCAGTTATCCCAAACTTTTAATGGCGGCTTGTGAGTGTGTTTCTCGGACGGTAGTCAAATAAAGTTTCATTCTTTGTGTACTCAATCATGCATGCAAGGTACGGTATAGATCAGGTTACACTACAATTTTTTTTAGCAAAACAGTAAATATCCTACAGCTGTTTGCATTACAACCAAGTTCTTGCAAGGTTAGTTTTTTCTATTGACTATTAGTATTATTGTACTGTCACGTTCCAGCTAAGGTAGCGCATGCATACGCCGCTCGTGTTTGTAGGGATTTCTCCCAACTATTTGTACGGTGCTAGGAAAACACGTACGGAGAACTATTTGGTTAAATTGAGATTCCATGTGTGACACGTTGCCTTAAGTCTGTCCGGCGACTGTTTAGAGTCCACATCCAACAGGTTAAATATTAACCGTGTCAAACTGGTTACGTAAATCTATTTTTGTCTTAAATCCTAACCACACATTTTCGATCTAACCATCACAACAATTTGAATGATGTGGATCAACGTGGTGCCTCGAAAAACACCCTTATATTACTTTTAGTATATAATAGATAAGATCACCTGAAAATTAATGAATTGAGATAACGATGAACGTTATGGTCGAGCACATAAGCATAGAGAACTTCAGGCTTTAAAATACTACTTAACTCTTTCCGGTATAAAATAGTAATAAGTAGTATAACATATGGAAGATACAGTTAAATATTAATACTCATGACAATGGACAACAAAACTGAATGAAATATATTATCAGGACATTATTGTCGAGTTTTTCTATAACCCAGAATTAAGAGAAAAAATAATATTTCAGAGTAGGATTTCTAAACCTCATCGCAAATGTTTTTTGCCCCTAGTTTATCAGTGTAACCAACTCCCAAAACTGATATCTGCTAGAGAATGATGTTCCCATATCCCATATGTAAGTTGGACTAACAATACTCACCTCAGATATGGTCTCCCCTACTCCAAGTTGTTCGTAATCTGTCGTTGAGTTCACATGGGGCGCCTCATGGGTCTTTTCTTGTGGGCGACTTATCTGCAAAGAGGGTCTGGTCATTTAACTACGAGCATGACGTTCAATTAACAATATGAGAACACATAGGAGTCTCGCCCATTTTTGTACATGCCTAGATTTCAAAGATTTTGGTTATGGATATTAAGATGCTACAGTTGATCGCTAAAAACTGTAAATAGTACAGTTGTACAACAAACAACTAAATATTCCATTTTTTCATTAGCAGCATTTCAAATCCATCGGTTGTTATATTCATCGGTTTTACTTCAAGCAAAAAATTGGACCCACAGAATTAAGGTCCTTTGTTTATTTTCTTTAGATGTATAGTGGGACTGGTATATCATAAACAGTATTAGGAATTTAGTGCAGTAGAAAATGTAGTGTAAATCGTTGCAATGCACAAATATTGAGAATGTTTTCTGAGAATTTTACGGTAATTAACTGCTAAATGTTTTCTTGAACAACAAAGTAGTGTTGAAGTCATCCACACACTCTCAAAAATGAAGTTACATAATGTTGCATGAATTAATTTACCTCTGCTATTAATAAATTGCTTACGCCAGTTTTGATAGACTTGTCCATAATTTCTGCTTTATCGAGCCTATCTATAATAAGCCATCCATCCGGTCTCCGCGCTTGGTTAAAATCAGTACATTCTTTCCATATCTCAACACATACTCGCATTTGTTCCAACTATGGGTCTCTCTCTGTTTTCTCTAACCTGCTCCCCAAATTTTCGAGCACCTGTGAATGTGAAGAGAGCAAATGTTTATGAACACGTGTAACACATTTTAGATGGAAACTGAAGTATTTAATATATACTGATGGCATATGGGTAAGCCGCATGAATCTAACACCAAAAACAACTTAAAAGAAATGCACCCACACAGTTCATAGTCAACATTTTTAATGTATTGCATAACTGCATCGTATGTTGATATTCTGCTAAAGATTGTTTGATTATTTTGTAGTCAATTGGTACTTTGTGCTACTTGATATGTTACTTTGTGCTACTAGATGGTATATAAAAGTTGGAGGGATGATTATATACAAAGAAAAAAATGAATCTAGCTTGAAAAAATGGAGTATATACATATTTAAATGATAATATAAATTTCTTACATCCTCATCGTCAGGAATTGGATAAATCTTTTTCATACGCAGTATATCCATGATTATAACGCCAAGACTATATATGTCCGACTTGAAAGTGATTATTCCACGAAAGAATTCTGGTGCTAAGTATCCCCTGCACAAAAATTAATATAGTCAATTATATGACTGGGGAATGAGGCTGCAATGTAATCTAGGACAATCCCCACCTCCTAACAGAAGAGCTTGCAATGGGCTTAGCCGACTTACAGTGACCCCCACAATTTTGAAGTGATAGCCCGGCTTTGCATTTCATCAAAACACCTCGAGAAACCAAAGTCTGCTATTTTGGGCACCATATTATGATCCAACAATATGTTAGCAGGCTTGAGATCTAGATGAACAATACGATTCCGGTGAAGATAATGTAAACCATGGCAAATTCCCTTGATTATTTGATAGCATTGCCCCCTTTCAAGTTCACAAGATGCATCTATAGAGGAGAGATGAGAGTTTAGTACTATGTAGTACTATCCATTATATACTTCGTATGCTTGAACCAACTAAACTTCAGCATAAAAATTAAGATAGAAGTAATTGTATGTGCTATATGACCATACCAGTGATATGGTCGTGAAGACTCCCTTTGGGTAGATACTAAGCACAATAATCTTTGTTGTACATCTGCCAGTACAAGTTTTCCGTTGTAACTTTCCATTTTCCCCTGAGTATCAGCACAATATCCAAGAAATCGTACTACGTTTTTGTGTTTCAATTTCACAAGACATTCAATCTCTTGATGGAATTTCTTCTCATGCATATGTGTATGAGAAATCTTCTTGACAGCGACTATCCCGTTCACGAGCATTCCCTACAGCCACAATGAACTTTGTTAGTACCATCTTGACTTTTCAGAAAACGCTGTGTTCATGAGCTGGGCCAATTGTTCTCCATCTTATACCTTGTACACCACCGCAAACCCTCCTCTCCCAATTTCCAAATCTCCAGAGATACAATTTGTGATGTCTTGCAAAAGTGATAATGGCAGGTCAGTTGGCTCTACACTTTCGTCGAGTAGCATGTATTCCAGGACATCTCTTTTTGTAGTAGATGTGCGATCCATATATCCTGCAATAACCCTGTAACATATGAACCAACACATTTCTCCACTTAATTGATATTGAGGACGTACTGGTTATTCTATTTCGGTATGCCATTTGGGGCGTTTTCAGTTGAATGGCTTAAACATAGTTAGGTCGGATGTATACCTGTCCTGTCTAAACAAGATCAATTTTCCTGTTTAACTTTTGGCCGGAATGCTTGACAAGTTGACAGAATATAACAAGGTTGCAATCGCAACAGTAGATTGGCTTGTAAGCACGACTTCGGGGACGAGCTTTCTCAGCATAGACCCGCCTGGTACGACATGATTAATCGAGGGAAACAAGCTCTGATTCTCTAGCCAGACACAAATATGAAGTACAACCGAACCAGTTGATGTAAACATACAGATCAAGAGAGTGAACTACGCTCACGCATCACTACCTCCTCGACCTATTACTATGGAGCATAGCTGCTATATCATGCGAGAAGATCGACCTTTCTGAAGAAATTAAGAAACAGCAATTACCTGGAGAAGAGCTGATGATTTGTGAAGGCGTAAATCAGATGGCGCCGGTCTCAGCAAGGTGAAGGAGCCATGAAAGATAGTGGAAAGGGGACGCCAACCATTTGATACCAGATGAACAGGCACTTATCCTGTTTCATAAGATAGTGGAAAGGGGGCGGCCAATTATGTATGCTTTTTTTTTTTTTTTTTTGAGCAACCGGCAGGAGCTCTGCCTTTTCAAATAGATATAGGGAAAACAAAACACACGGTACATGGGAGCATGTTTTGGTTAAGGTGGAAACATGCGGAAAAACACTGCAGAACAAAACCCCCCCAAAAAAAAACGCCTAATCAGGCTCCGCGGGAATGGTAGGCCCGAAGGCCACAAAAGCCTGGGCGCGTTGCCTGATATCCTCCCTAGCGATCTCAGCCACCTCGACATAAGTCAGCCGCCGTCCGGTGAAGATTCGTCTGTTTCTCTCTTTCCAAGCGTTCCAGAGGACATATAAGAGTCGACCACTTAAAGTTCTTTTTGCGTTCGATGGTATTCCGACAATCAGATTGTCCCACCATTCCGTGAGGGAATGGAAGTCGTGGCCATGAAACACCCCTGCAGCGTTGTCCCAAAGTTGGGTGAGGGTCCAGACTGCTGTAGTAAAAGGACAATCTTTGCAGAGGTGATTGGCCGTCTCGGGCGCGCTAAGGCAAAGAGCGCAGATAGGGTCGTGCGTCCACCCCCTAGCGGCTAAGTTATCAGCCGTAAGGAGCTTGCCATGCATGGCCAGCCAACCAAAAATCTTGCATTTGGGTTCGGCATGGGCAGTCCACAACTTTTGGGCAGTGAACTTGGGGTGACTGCCGTGGAATTGCGCAAGGTACGCAGAGGTAGCACTATAGTTTCCATCCGCCGTCAAAGTCCAAACTATCCCATCTTTTTGTCCTGGAGTCAGCTGCGTGCTCGCAACCACGTCCCAAACTTTGATGAACTGGGCAAGCTGCACCGGAGTGGTCAGGCTAGAAATGGCGCGTATCTAGTTTCCGTCAGCTAATTCTTTGGCCACGCTTCTGGTTTTTCTCGAAGCAATCTTGAAAAGGTCCGGCGCCCAAAGGCGTATGGGGCCATGTTGAGACCAGCTGTCGTGCCAGAATGAGGCCGTCTCACCATCACCTAGGGAGATTTTCGTGGAAGCTCTGAAGAGATCCATGTCGGCATCGTCACAGGGGAGCTTAGAACCCGCCAGTGCGTTGGGGGTCAGTCCACTGTAGCCAAGGCCATCGGAGTCTGAGGGCCCGTCCTGTTCGTTGCAGGTGAGGCATCCCAAGCCCGCCCAGATCTTTCGGTCTACAGAGCGTCGTCCAGCTAACTAAAGCTCTTCCTCTTGTCGCGTGCTCGCCTTCGTCGCCGGCCCAGACGAAGTTCCTTGCAATACGAGTAATCTTATCTCTAGCCCATTTGGATAAGGGAATGACTGTAGCATGGTAGACTGCGATGGCCATGAGGACGGACTTGGCAAGGGCAATTCTTCCAGGTCGAGCAAGAAACTTCCCTTTCCACCCAGGAAGCTTTCCTGCAATCTTGTCAATGAGGGGCTGTAGATCTACTTCGAGTCGCCTTTGAAGTGCGATGGCAGTCCCAAGTATTTTCACAGGAGCGTAGTGATCTTTGCGGGAAGGCGGAGAGGACATTCGAAGGTCGAAATTGTCACATCTAATGGGAAGACCTCCGTCTTAATTAGGTTGGTGATGAGGCCACCGCCTTTCCGAGCGATCTAGAATGTCGAGATAGCACGAGCTCTTCTTTCACGGGGTTGACAAAAATTCCAGCATCATCCGCATAGATGGAGATTCAACGAGGCTTGCGTGATCGGATTGGGAGGATACGTTGACTTGCAATCGAGAGGATGCGCTGTAATGGGTCAATGGCGAGGATGAATAGCATGGGAGAGAGAGGATCACCCTGTCTGAGGCCCTTGGCGTGCTGAAATGGCCTTCCCGGATCTCCATTAAGAAGCACCCTGGAGGAAGCCGAAGATAAAGACATGCACCAGTCTCGCCAAAGTTGCCCAAGCCAGGCGTCATTACCTCGATGAGATAAGCCCACCCCAGGTCGAAGGCTTTAGAGATGTCCAGCTTTAAGTTTGTGCGATAGTGATCGGATGCTTGTGTATACCCTCTTTTGTTTGAAGCGAATCAAACAAAAAATATGGTGGTCCTCCTACAGTGGCAGTCTTATTCGAAATGATAAATCAGGCGAGAATCCATCAGATGGTCGATGTGCTGTATTAAGGTGCCGATGGTGCGATTCGCGGTTTGAATTCGATGGCATGCCTGGTTTTGCTTCTCCCGATATGATAAGGAAATGATAGTATTCCCGGGATCGGGTGATTCTATCCCCGGGTCACGCCACGCTCTGTTCATACGTGTCAGGTCGTGGTGGACTGGCCATCGTGGTAGGCCGATGTGCAGACTAAGGGCGTCTCCACCGCTTCCTTATCCCCAATTTCTCTTCTAAACACAGCCATGAAGCCTACGCTGCCGTCCTTGCCGTCTTGTGCCGCCACAGCCCCTCGCCTCACCGCCGGTGAGATCGGGAGGGACGCCTCACTGCTCCTCCGCTCAATGGCAAGCTCGAGCACCCTCGCAGGAAGCCCGTGCGCCATGGAGGCCGGCGACCTCCACTCCCTGCGCCAGCGACTCCTGCGCACCCTGTTGAAGCCCCTTGCGTCATGGAGGTGCGCCTCCATCCGAGCACGCGAGCTCGGCATCCTGCCACCGTCCACCGGCGTCTTCGGAGATGGACTTTTTTTGGCATGGAAGTGCTCGTGTAGATGGAGTGGCCATGGCCCGACGCAGCGGCGTTACTCACGGTGTCCGCTGTTGCTATTTGCGGTGTTGATGCTTGCTGCTGAAGTGCGGCGGACTGCTACATGGGGCATGGCGGACCTGCTACAACGGCAGCGGACCACTCTGAGGCATGGTGGACTGCTACAGCGGCGCGGACACCTTTCTGACGGCGTGGCGAACACACTTGCTGCGTGGCGCGGACTTGCTACAGTGCGCTTGCTACAAGGGTGGAGACCCTCTGCGACCATGGCGGTGGCTTTTGCTACCGATGGCGGCGGTGCTCTGCTACCGAGGCGCGGCAATCTTCTAAGGTTGGTGGGGCTGCTACGGCCGTCGGCGGCGCTACCTACAGGCGGTGGCGTCTACGCCCGGCGGGACGCTCTGCTACAAGCGATTGGCATCGCCATACATCAACACAATGTCTTGCTACATAGGCACACCAGCCTTGCTACTATCTGTATTGGTTCAGCAAGCACACCATAGGCGGTGGCTTTTGCTACCGATGGCGGCGGTGCTCGCTACTGTAGCGTGACAATCTTCTACAAGGGTGGTGGGGCTTCTGCTGACGTCGGCGGCCTCTGCTACAGGCGGTGGCGTCAAGCCCGCCGGCAATGACGCTTCTAGCATTAAGGCGCTTGCTACATCAACACAATCGTCTTGCTACATAGGCACACCTGCCTCTGCTGCACGTCGAGTTCTCCAAACACATCTTCTCCGTGACGGTGTGCTCTCCGGTGACGCCTTTTGCTACAAGCGGAGGAAGGCTGCTACAAGGGATGGCCGTTGTTCTGCGCTCGATTGGAGACATCGCCGTTGGCGAATCGGGCCACGGGTGAGAGGATTTGATCCCCACTAGAAGCTATGATTGGCGGCGGGATAAGGTGGTGAGGTGACCGGGAGGGTAGAGTATGGTCCTCGAATATGGCTCATCTCCGGCCGGTGAAGGAGATCGACGGTGCAAACTCCTCCGTCGTCCTCGCCAGGCGCCGCGACTCGGTGGTCACCTCTGTTTTGCTACTCAAGCGGTTTCTTGCGACATAGCAAATGCGGGTGGAGGAGGTCGGCCGGTTGATCGAGACGGTTTGAAGTTTTGATCGGACGGCTGGACCGGGGATCGGGGCAAATATCCCGGGGGCGTGGCGCTATGATAAGCTCGATTGGTAAGTGTTTTCCGATTTCGAAAGGTGGAAATCCTACTACTCCCTCCGTCCCAGAAAAGATGTCGCCACCTCTATTTTGCAAAAAGGCCCTTGACTAAATTCCGACCAAACCCATAGTCCTCCTTTCCGTCTTATCTTCCTCGTCCGGCTCACTCGCTCTCCGGTCTCCCCACGCGGCCACGCCGCCCCTCGCCGCCTTGCTCCGCCAACCCCCACACCCACCCCAGGACGCCGCCTTGCTTCCCCCACGCTGCACGGCCGCCGCCTTGCTCGCCGCACCTCGTTTTCCCTCTCCTCGTTCGAAGAGAATCCAATCCTACGCCTCCGGTGCTCATGGTTGGATTTTCCGTCCAAGACACCACCGCCGTGGCGCTTCTCCACGCTGCCGGGACGGATTTGCTAGCAGC
Source organism: Avena insularis (assembly GCA_023614405.1). NCBI lineage: Eukaryota > Viridiplantae > Streptophyta > Magnoliopsida > Poales > Poaceae > Avena > Avena insularis. Next base: position 453,976,289 of record CM042693.1, on the reverse strand, counting down.
TGCTCGATCTTCTCTCTGACGGCGGGAGAAGCTTCGCGAAACCCTGGAGAAGGTTGGATCCTTCGGCTTGCTAGCTCCGCGAGCTCTAGGAGATTCAAGGTGGGATTTTTTTGTGTGTCATGAACCCCGTTAATTTCGTCTTGATGAACTGATTTTGTGGGAAAATTGGACGTGAACTGAGTTGATTTCAACTTGATGAATTGATTTGGTGACCAAATTGTGTTAATTTTCCTTTTGAAACCTAGAAGATTTGGGCCTCTTTCCCTGGACCCTGCTCAATGGCGAGGCTATATGGCCTGCACTGCAAACCGAGCGAGCTCTGAGCTGCTACTAACGAACAAGAACTAATCCAGGATTCCAGGTCCACGTCAGGATCTCCATAGGTACCCCCTGCTATTCCAGGTCCATGGCAGAATTTTTGCTTATTCAGTGTAATTATGCTTTTCCTTCTACTCCAAGGGATGGTTCTAGTGGTGAAACACAAGCCATGTACTTGTGCTGAACCAGCCTCGTCCTAGTCCTGAAGCTAGGTATGGTTCCTGTATCCTTCTGCAATAAACTGAAGATCCACTTTTGTTTGTTTTGCAATCAACTGTCTTTCAGACAAGATCTTGTCCTGCTGATCTACAACTAGTACCCAACCATTTTTTAACGCCTCCTGAGGAGAATGTAAATCTCTTAATTTGTAGTACATCATTGATGTTTAATCTGTCCTGACATGAGGATCCAGGTGCCTAAAAAATGTAAGGAAACAGTGAAATAATCCTGTCATGTGTAAGTACTGCCTGCCTGATTGCAATATTGTAATTCATGAGTAGTGTAGCCTCGCAGTCCCTGACAGCTTGCCGAAGACGCTGTGAACAACTGTTACTCAATGGGCATCAGGGTCTTAGATATTTTTTGGGATGAACAGGGTTAAATATATTAAAGATCGTGTTCACTGTTTTTGGTGGTTTTAACTTTTCAGTAAGCAGAAGTTCTTTCTCCACGTTAAAAGTGAGATACTTGTTCTTAAGGAAAACAATATATATTTAAGCTAAAAACAGAGCAAGCTAATTAGACCAATCACTTACTGGTTAGTAACTTCTACTATTAGCTAACTAGGTTGCTCCAAGGCTAATCAAGCTCTTTATTATTTTTTAAGATTGTGATTGATGGCTAGCTAGAAAAAGACCACAGAAGTTATCCCAACACCACGTCATCACTCAGCCGTAATAAAGTAGAAGACACGCATTGACATTACTACTGATTTTTGGGACTAACCCCATGAGGCCATGAAATATAATTCCCCACGCATGTGCCAAAATTAAAATTCTTGTATATGATGTTACATCTTGTATGACAAGATGAAACCATACCACATCATGTTGGAAAACACGAGCTGATTTGATCGGCTGGCAAAAAAGCTCAAATTTAATAATGTTTACAAATTGGAAAAACAATGATGTGCATATTTTGCTGACTACTACTCCCTCCGTCCGAGAATAAGTAACTTGGATTTGTTTAGATTCGGAAGTATCTATACACTAAAACACGTCTAGATTCATACGAATCTAAACAAACTCAAGTCACTTATTTCCGAACGGAGGGAGTACTACTTATAGAATAAATGGAGTTTCAGTTGTTAGAAGTTGGTGAGTGTTGTTTGTTGTAATTCATCTTTTGTTATTTTTCCTCGGTTGCTAATTTTGAATTAACTCAATTTATTGTCAGGTACAATGGGATGAACCTTCATCCATTCTTGTTCCTCGGTTGTTCACCATCCATGTATCCACATCCCTACTGTAACATGATTGCAGTACTGCAGTTAACAATCCGTCGGCAGCTAACATTGTAGGTATACTATGTAGCTCTGCTCTATTTATCATTTGTTACAGCTATGCACTTATTTTCTCCTTTTGCAAGACTGTAGTTTTGTTTCGATACTAATGTTTAGATAGTGAAGTCCCAGGGAGTATCTGGCTTTTTTACTTGCTTTGATAGAAGTAGTTCTACTCCATGGAGTATTAGGTACAAGTTTGTTAGAGTAAATTATTGGAATCGTAAATTGTTGGAGTAAATTCTTGGAATTGTTTCTTGGAGTAAACCTTTTTCCAGGTTCATGCTTCTTCCACTCTACATAAGTTATAGAATCATAACTGCACATAAGTACTCTTTTACAGCACATCTTCTACTGCATTACTCCTGGAATTTTCTCAATGAACTTGACAGTGCACTGAAACTTTGCAAATACTCCTAGTAACAGCAGTGCACTGTGTTGTTTGAACTAGAACCTGTTGAATATTATTAGTAGTGGATTGTGCTACTTGAGCGTGCACTGAAATTTTCTCAATGAAGTTGACAGTCATCAAATCTCCGTTGTGCATCAATTTGATGCCGGCTTTTCAGTTTTCCTTGCATGTTCAGTATCAAAAGAACTTTGGAGGTATAACAGAAAGGTACATGCAAGACTGGACACATACTGTAAGTTTCTGAACTTGCAGTCGAAATTCATCAAGATTTTGATTCTTAGACTCGAACTCATACTACTGTAAAAATTCATCTAGATTTTGATTCTTTGACTCGACGCTTTGACAGACTCAGTACAACTGAACCTATACAATACATTTCAGTACAACTCAAGACACAGCCGGGAGATCATGGGCAGGAGCTGGATGCGGCAAGGCAGGGTGCAACTTCCTCCTAGCCGCGGCGGCTAGGCAAGGTGCAGCTTCCTCTGGCCACGATGGCAATGGAGATGAGCGCCACATCATCCTCGTCCTCAAGAAGGCGGCAACCTCCTCGTCGCGACCTCCTTCCATGGCGGAGTGGCGGAAGGCGAGGAGCTGCGGAGGCGGGAGGGGCGACGATGGGAGCAGCGCCCGTGGGAGAGCGCGGCTGATGGCAATGGTGATGGCGCCACATCATCCTTGTCCTCAAGAAGCGACAACCTCGTCGGACGACCTCCTTCCATGGCGGAGTGGCGGGAGGCGAGGAGGCGGGGGGGGGGCGGCAATGGGAGCAGCGTGCCCGTAGGACAGAGCGCGGCTGTGTCCGCAAGCTCCTGCACGCCGAGATCGATCTCTTGTGCTTCCGCGATTTTGGACTCCCGGCTCCAGCGGGAGGCCGGTGGGATCTTTGCCGCCTCCGGTGGCGCGAGGGCAGCGGGACGTCAACCGACTGATCGATCGACAGAGGCAGCGCGACGGAAAGATTTCAGTTTGAATTTCGATTTTGAAGCCTAAATTTCAAACGTTCTGCATGTATTAGGGATATTTTTGCAAAAAGTAAAATGAACTAGAGGCTTAGAGGGCTGCGACATCTTTTCCGGAGGGAGTACAAGCTTTGCTTTGATAAAACGCTAGCGGGACCACAATCCAGTTGATTAGGTCTTACAAAATGAAGAGTCGGTGACCGATAGGCATCAATGGAGCAGGACCATAATGCCACGATGCATGTCTTCTCGCATCAGCTAGCTATATCTCCAACCGGGCCACTTTTTTTTTTCTTATAAAGGGCGCTTTTATTACTTAAAATTTGAAGTATTACATCTTGTATAACTGAGATGCACACAGCCGATAGTAGTCCACAAATGCATAACAAAATTAAAAACAGACGAATTATATATTATGATTAGAATGTGTAAAACGCCTAGGGTGGTGGTGGATGTCCGATCCAAAGATTATGATATGATCCATACCGGGTAAAGAAATCCCATGCAGTCTCCTCTAAACGTGTACACACTTTCGTAAATATGGATGACCATAAATGACGGATACCGGTACACTGGTAGAATCTGTAAAAGAAAAAATTTCCGTTAAACATTTTATCATTTCTACATAGCCAAAACGATCATATAATGGCAATCGGTCCCACTCTAGGAAGAATTCTATACTTGTGATCTATGTGATGTAACCAATGTGGCACGACGGAGCAACCCAATGTAGAGTTGCCATCGCCATACGTCAAGGGCAGGGTTCCACTATCATAGCGATAATGGAACAACAGTAAACAAGTTGACTAGTTCAGAATTCTAACAAAAAAGAACGGACATAGGCCAAGCATGGCACCACCACTGCTGGTGTCCACCGGGCGACTCACTAAGAACTAGAAACACCGTAATATTACATCAAGAACACCAAACTTATCGCTAGGCCGCCAGAAGGACACGCACAAAACAAGATTGTTTTCTGGATAATCCTAGAGAACCAAAACAATGAAGCCAGGTGACGAAGGAGAATCAGTTGCTAATTGTATATTCTTCCATATTATAATTATTCTGCAAATTCTCTTCAAGTGGAGCTTCCAACCTGTCTTGGGTACGCCCTTGCACACTGGTTGCATCTTGCAACACATTCCTCTGCAAAGTTGTTGCACCATCACATAGTGTGTCTTGCTCACCTTTGGGATGGAGACCGCCTAATAATTGACAAATACACATGCATAATAGATTAAGTCAATATGGAAATTAATCAGCATCGTTTCATAGCAAGCATGACTTCGTAGCTTCCATATATCCCAACACACAGTAGAAAGAGGTGTGATTTGGACATTTCTGCTCACATGAAGAAATTGAGGGAACCACTATAAGAACTAGGCAAAGTTTCCGGGTCTGCTACCAGCATCAATGGATTTGCGCACAACACACCACACATATTTAGCAGTAGGAAAGTTAAATAAACGATGATGAATTGTTTCATCCCATCACAGAATTGGCATTTTGGACTATCAACCCATTTTCTTCTCTGCATGTTATCCTTAAAGGGAATGACAATGTGTCAAATTAACCACAACCAAACTTTTAAGAGAGATTTTTTATTTCCATTGGTGCCTGAAGGATCTATCCACCCCACAAGATGATATCGGTTTGTATACTGATTTCACTATGAAAATGCCAGATTTAGTTCATTTCCATACAGGTGTACCTTCTTGCTATGAGATAGAAACACTTTCCATCATAATCTGCATCTATCTATTCTGAATCTATAAAAGCACAATTGGCCATCTTTTGAAACTTAGATTCCACCCCCTGTTAGCCATCTTAGCAACAAATAGGTTCTGGTTGGTACAAATTTCAAAGAGTCTAGGAAATTTAGTTTTGGGAGGACAATGCCCAAGCCAGGAATCTCCCAAGAAATATGCTCTCTTCCCATTACCAACTTGCATCTTTCTCCCCTGTAAATTAATGTCTGTCACCTACAACATATCACTCCAATAGGCTGAGTCCCTCTACTTCTTTTTCACTTCAAAGATACCACCCTCACCCAAATATTTTTTCTCATGAAATCCTGTTAAGGTACACTCCCATCTTCAAGTTTCCACCACCACTTACACATGCGGTTTATGTTGAAAAGAAGAAGGTTTTTAATACCCATTCCACCTTTCCTATTTGGCCTACAAACAATCTTCTATTTAACCAAGTGATATATTTTCCTATTTGCACCACCATATCAGAAGACAGCTCTGGTCGATTTTTCCATCTGTTCTATGTTAGTTTTGTCCAACAGTATTAAAGACACGGGATACATAGAAATACTTGATATACAAGAAGTAACTCCGAGAAGCGTTCCACCAACTGACAGAGTTACCCCTAGCCATCCATCCATTTTCTTTCTCATCGTCAAACCCAGACATGCCATATCAGATAATGATCATCTTCTAGAACTAACAGGTACCCCCCCCAGGTATTTAATGAGCCACACACCTTTCGGGAAATTGATTAGATTAATTTTCAAGCCTAACATTGATTCAAAGATGTGTAACAGAATTTTCAAGTTTTTAGCACCTTCCAGGCCATCTTTCATAAATAGTATGGTGTCATGTGCATATTGCGAGATGACAATCCCATTCTCAATCAAATTACCAGCCATGCCAGTAAATATTTTATTCCTTTTTGCATTGTCCACCATCTTTACCAAACATTCTCCAACCATATTGAAAAAAAGGAGAAAAAAGATCTCCTTGTCTAACACCTTTATAGCTACCAAAGTAAGGTCCCACTTCCCCATTGACTTTCATACACAAAGTACCTTGAGTGACTGCATGTTTGTACCAGATCATCCAATCTTCACTAAATTCTTTCTATTTTCAACAATAAAACAAGAAATCCTAGTTGACTTTATTATATGGTTTCTCAAAATCAATCTTCATTACCACTCCCTGGTGCTTTTGGAACTTGGATTCCCTTAAGATTTCATGCAACAAATTAACACCATCGACAATGTATCTACCTTTTATGAAACTAGTCTAACACTCACTTATAAATTTATGCATGAAAGATTCAACTCTCAAAGTCACTGCCATAGTGAAAATCTAAAACCACACATGTAATAGATAGATGGGTCTGTACTTTTGAATAGTATCAAATTCTTCACTCTTAGGGATCAAAGTGATGATCCCATAGTTTATTCTACCAAGGTCCACTATGTGTGCATGAAAATCATGGAACACTTCCATCAAATCATTCTTAATTATAGCCCAACAGGCCTAATAGAACTCAATAGGAATTTCTTCAGGACTGGCTGCCTTGTTCTTTTCCATCTATCAATCACTCGTTATCTCTTGTTTAGTGAACGGTTTATCCAGTTCATATCTATCTTCAATCAGTATGCTTTCCATGCTCCTACCAAATTGTCAGTGCCAAATCTTGCACCCATAGTTTCCACATGACCAAACAAAGTTCTATAAAAATTAGAAGCATGCTTTAACAATTCTTGAGTCCCCTATACAATTTATGTGCCATTCTTTAGGGAGAACATTATTTTTCCCTCCTTCTCCCAGTAGCAATTTTGCGGAAAAACTTTTTGTTGCTATATCCTTTCAATAGCCACATATTATTAGATCCCTGCTGCCAATAAATTTCCATAGCAGCTTCTGGACTTGGCTTTTCTCTGTAGCCTGATTACTTCTAAGAAAACATACTTCCTCTAAATCTTCCAGTTCCTGTAAATTTCCAATCAAGATATTTTTATATTTGAAATCATCACCTATAATATTCATACTGCATCCTTTCAGGTTTTTTTAGTCTTTTCAGCTTTTATTGAAAATATTCCAAGGACTTTTTTAGCAACAACAGGTTTTTGTCAAAAATTTGAAACCCCTATCCAAGAAATCATGTTCTTGTAGCCAATTATTCTAGATCTCACATCTTTATTTTTGTTCATCTGCCCCTCCATAGTGTTGATCATAGGGCTGTAATCAGAGATTTCTCTAGTCACTTTCTACACAGTTGTAAAGGGAACGAGTTTCTCCCAAGCACGGTTGACCAACACACTATCAACCTTTTCCCATGTTGGTATAACCTGATGATTTGACCATGTATGTTGACCTCCTAACATACTCAATTCCCTTGACCCACAAGTGACAATGATGGAGTTAGAGATATCACTCCACGTGGTAGGTTTTAACACTTTATTTTTCTCGGAGGGAAATCTCAAAGTGTTAAAATTAGCACCCTACAAGTAAAGGTAGGCTCTGTCTTGGAAGACATCAGCTAGTTTTGTTAGAGATTCCTTTTTGTTTTCCTCCTATGTTGCTCCATAAATTGTCACAAAATTCCATTTCAACTTTAGTTTTAGATATCGCACACACACACACACATCTTGACATGAAATTTACTTGTAGTCGTTGCATAATTCATAAACCTGGAGTTTCTTAGGCCCACAAACTTCCACAACATTTTCCTCCTAATGGAAGCTAATTCCAAGAAAAATTGATTCAAAGGATCAATTTTCCTGAAGAAAGCAACTAGATGCTCTTTCTCCATTTTCTCCTACAAGCCAATAAAATCCAAACTATGTTGTATGGTGAAATCAACCAAAAACTAAGCATGCCATTTTTCCCCACCCCTCTATAATTTAATGTAGCTCCTATCATAAAAAGTTTGTGTTTCTTCTTCTCACTCTAGGAATAGACACAATATCACACATTTGTGCTTTTTTCTAAGGCAACACTAAAACTAAATGTGATCCTCCAACTACACATTTGTTATCTGATTTCATTTGTCTCATTGTTCTCTTTGAAATGACATGGGTAAAACCTTCCTCATACCCCCCCCTCACCATCTTCCAACAACATAATTTTATGTGGCCCTACATTTACATTTTCCTCCAACATACTAGTTTTTCAGCAAGACAGTGCCTGGAACATTCCATGTCTTTCATAGTACTAAAATTTCCAAAATAAATAAACTGGGGTCCACACCCATTTATAAGGCCCTACTCATTATATCATCATCTTCAAGAACGAAAAAATGAATTAGTGGTAAACAAGTTTTTACCTAATATATCTGAAGTAGTGGTAATAGTTCTGGCTCTTTACTCAATCATCATGTGAGAAGCCCCTTGATTAGCAATTATGGTACTCATTCTGAAATCATTACCCCCTCTCTGTGTTTCGTATATATGTAATTCCATCTTTGCGACCCCTTGTGATTATTAGGTAATCTGAGTATTGACCACCTTGGGTTGTGAAGATCCAGACTAAATGGCAGAAGCTTCATCTATAATAATCCCATGGGGCACAACCAAATCCATGACTGTGCCTATGATATACCTGATTGGAGATCCATTCCCAGTTCCTTCCCCACTAATAACATCATCTAAATTATCCGACTCTCCATATTCAACATCTTCCTTCATTTCGTCTTATTCTTTTTCTTCCATCTACTCATCACCACGGTATAGTAAACGCTGGTATTTACTTTTCAGCTCCAGATACTTATCACTTCCCTTATTTCTTGTCAGGTGTCTGATAAAGTCTTGGAAATTCAAATTCCCATCAGGCTCCCCTAGATTGAGCACAACTCCAATCTTCTGTGGAGAAAAGGCTTGATCAACTTCCACATGAACTTCTTCTACCATAGGTTGTGCACCAACATTCCAAGCTTCTTCTTTTATCAGATTATCACCAACCTCAATGCATATCACCTTTTTGTTGTTGATTCACCTCATCCCTAATAGTAATTCCACCAATCCTCTTAGATTGTTGAATCTCAATAAAATAAAATAAAGCATTATTAATCCCAATGTCAATGGAAATGCTATCACTAGTTTCATCTTCTTTGTTAGAGGGCACAGGGTCATTCCCTTTTTCATGTGCAACACACATGGCAGGAGTGCTACCAATCGGAATAAAGTAATTTTGCAGCCCACTTGTTTGTTGTGTACTAGATGGATTTACATAACGGTTTGTACTTGCAGTTCCAGTAGCCACAACAGCCCCATCCCCCTTAGCCTCATAATTGGTTGATCAATATTACTAAATCCAGCACCATCAGTAGCAGTAGTGGCATTAGGCTCAAATAGTTCCTTTGTGTAGGTGAACTCATATTTGCCATTTTGTAGCTCACCTCTTCTTGTGCTAGGCACCAAAGTAACAACAATAACAGCAAGTTTATCTCTAATATAGGCAAAGTTCCTCACACTATTTTTGTTAAGAGTCAGAGGCCTTCCATTCAAACTAGCTGCATAAAGAGCAGCATGTATTTTCCTAAATTTACTAGGAATCCCCAACCCTGAACTAGGTCTATTGTAACCAACATTTGAGATTAATGTCCCCATTCCGTTTCACGAATTGTCTTCAAAAACACATTGGCGAAATGAAAATCATTAATGACCTTAGTAGTAGGGAATATCATGTGAAATTTAGTAGAACTAACATTCCTTACATTGAATCTCCACTTTGAGCCAATCTAATCATCCTACATTTGGAATTCCTTTTCTAGGTCCTTATGAGAACATCTCCACCAACCATAGTAACTTGAGAATAATGACGTTGTTCCATAGGTTGCATTGTAGAAGGTGCAACTGGAATGGAATGAAATCCCTGATGAAAGTCATAGATTCCAGTGAAAGGGGAAACATATTCCCAAGGTTTTCTACCTTGACAGACCAAAATATGTTGATTCCTGCTAGGATACAACTCCCCCATCTCTCTTCCCTCATTGACATTAGCATCCACATTTACCACTGGTGCAGGTGGAGCACATCACCATCATTGGAACAATGGATGCACTAGCATTTTGATACGTCCATAACGTATCTATAATTTTTGATGATTTTCTGCTAATAATATGCTTTTGATACTCCTTTTTATATAAATTTTATGATTTATTTGGACTAACCTACTAATAGTTGCAAAAGTACACAATGTTCTTGTTTTACACTTTGATGTGTAGGAATTACCAAGAATACAAGTGGAAACCTTATTGGAGTCAAATTGGGATTTTCCAGAAATCTGTCTCAAAACTATTTTTGAAGATGGTCACGTTTCGGGTCGAAGACGGCGTCAAACGGAAAAATCTTCAACTACAAAGTTGTTGGAAATTTCACGACAAACGTTCACGACAAATTTAGCTGATTCCGAGTCCGGACAGGCCTGATAGGCCCGATTTACTGCAGCCCAAGATGGGGTGACGGGAATCCGAGAAGCTATATAAAGGGAGGAAACCTAATTCGTGGGAGACACCTCCACCCACGAATCTGCAGCCACCAAAGCCACGTTTTTGCCTCTCCCATAGATCCCATCTCTATGAGGAAGGGATCCCAAGAAGCCATGAAGGAAGGGTGCTAAGGGGCGGTTCTCCCCTGTGATACCGGCGGCGGGGAAGGAGCCTCCAGCCACGAAAAGTTCCGCAGCGCCGCCGCTACCGAAGGGGAGATTTGGGGGATAGAAAGTCTCTGTTCCGTCACCCTGCCGGGATGGGGAAGTGCCCCGAAGCCATCTCCATCGATCTCCACCACCATCTCCATCACCGTTGCTGATTCCCATGATGATGATGGAGTAGTTCTTCCTCAAGGCTAAGGGTTCTACCGGTAGCTATGTGTTCATCTCTCTCTCTCTATGCATGATCATATTGTGATCATGATCTTTGTAATCAAGTAGATCTACCTGGCTACTCAAGCGCTTTAATAGATCTCTGCTCTCCCCATGTGTGTGAACATGACAGCGTGCACACCATGGTGGCACTTAGGCTAGAGATTACAAATACTTGTTATGAGTTATATTTGGAGTTGGATGTTTGTATGAAATTGTGGTGTTTGTTGGAACCATCTAGAGATCAAGGTGATAGTGTGGGGTTATCTAGATGGGAAAAGCGAACTTTGAGGAGTGTTGTTATAGCCCTACCATGGATTAGAGTGTTCAACCGGAGAATAGTTAAGAGTAGTATCATAAAGAGAAGATATTTATATGAGAGTGTTCACTAGTGAAAGTATGATCCCTAGGCCTTATTTCTAAACATTGAAACACCATTTGCAATTAGATCTGTTACATGTTTGCTTCCTGCCATCTTTATTTCAGTTTGCCTTTAGTCTCTTCCACGCTATCAAGCTATTTTCTGGCACCGTTGTTTTATATCCATACCACTTGTATTTCACTATCTCTTCGCCAAACTAGTGCACCTATACACCTGACAAGTGTATTGGGTGTGTTGGGGACACAAGAGACTTCTTGTATCTTGATTGCAGGGTTGTTTGAGAGGGATATCTTTGACCACTTCCTCCCTGAGTTTAATAAACCTTGGGTAATCCACTTAAGGGAAAACTTGCTGCTGTTCTACAAACCTCTGCCCTTGGAGGCCCGACAACTGTCTACAAGAATAGAAGTGCGTATACATCACATTTATCACGGGAACATTAGGAATTAACTATTGTATCCCCTAGACTGAACACTAGCAGGAGCTGGTGCACTAACTGTAGCCCTTGATATAGGTTGTTGAGGAACCAGAGAAACACTAGCATGAATAGAGGGATTGAGCATTATGTTTCCTTCCAGCTTCTGAGAAGAATAAGTAATTTGGGAGGAAGCTCCATGCATCTCAGGACAGTGGTTCCAGCGGTCATGATTACCTTCAATTTGAGCTTCCCTCCTCCTAGCCTCCATATGAGCCCTCTGCTTGGCCTTTCTTTCGATCTCATCGAGCCTTCGAGAGTCAACACGGTGGCGCTCCTCTCCCCGAGCCCATTCGTTTCATTGCCATTCCTCCAAACTTTGTCGCTCCTCTCATCTTCTCTCCTGAACTTTCCTCCTCTGCCATTCATCATCATGACGGTGATATTCGTCCAATCTCCGATCATCCTGGTTGCGGTTGTTCCCTGGAAAAAACTTCGATCTACCCCCTCCATGTGGACTAGGGCCACTAAAGGTTGCATGGCGGAGATATCCTTGGGCCTGTGTACCACCAATCCATCCTCGATGCTATGGTAGCAACTTCAGCGTAAGATCTCGTGTCACCAGATGCGCTCGAACTCCACCTCAACGAAATGGAGGACCATAGGTAGTTTTGCTGGATTTGGCTCGGCACTCTCAGGAACACCACTCTCCTAGTGGTAGTGTAAGGGTTTGTGGGGATGGAGGGACCCCGCCTTGGTGATATGGCATGGATGGCAATCGCCTGCGGCCTTGAATGAGCAGTGTTGGGATGTGGACCAATCCCCATTCCACCCACCTAAGTTGTATCCGCCATTGATGTCACCTTACATGACTCGGGACAATTCGCACCCAGCCGTATGTCCGAGCAGAGGTCGGTACACGCACTGGCACACGTCTCCTATGAGCCTGTCCAATAACGACTCACGGTCTAGCTTTGACCATATGATGCACAAAATCAATTGTAACACCATTGTAGATCTCCCTATAACCCACCTCAGATCTGGAATCGATCACAAAACCATGTCCATTAAGAAATATGAGCTCCTGTGAGATACCAAAACAGATCGTACCCTCCTCAAAACAGCGTAGCTGATCGTGTAAAGGTGGATGAAATAGAGCTCGCCATTTCCAGATGTTGATGATGGAGGGGGCGTCGTGGTGGTAGCATGCAAGACACAGGTCTTCATCGTTTCGCGGTCGATGGCGCCTATACCTCATCACCATTGCTTTTGAGCATCGGGCGGCTAGCAACTCGTCGCACTACCATCCTATAATCTTAACGTGAACGCCTTGCAAATGATCTTATTAGGTACGTACTTCTTTCTCTAACAATGTGCCGGACTCTTGAGTTCACACAAGAAACACACCACAACTGAGAGAACTATGGAGGAGGTAATTGCCTTTGGTGGGGCTCCAATACCGTCTATGATGAATGTAAGGACTAGTACACGCATTCAAGCTCAACCGGATGCAGATGCGATGAAAATGGAGAGGGCAATGAAGAATTTTCAAGATCGATATACATGTCCTAGATCAGGTACAAAACCATTAACTGGCCTTTCTATTTTGTCCATTGATGACAATGAAATTGTGAATAGGGCGACACAGATGGGTGTGTCGTTGGGTAATTCAATACAACAATCTTTGGAATCGGTTAGGGGTATTAAGGAATTGGAGAAGATAGAACCTTATTCATGCTGCAAAAAAATGTTACCGACACAATTGATGGGGATATTGGCCCCTCCAATTTAGTATTTTCAAAAGTTTCTACCTGATGTGAGGATTTGATTAATGAGGAGGAGGAGGAAGGTGTACTGGATGATAAATTGGATCATCCAATACTAAATGAGAATCCTAAAAAACCGTCAGAGAAAGGTATACGATGTGTCAAATCCGCGGAGGGGTAGCGAGAAAAGAACTAGAAAAATAATTTCTTAAATGCAGAACTTAAAAGGAATGACGTGGAACAGCGAGGGGTTTAGAGATCCTGCGAAACATCTTTTTGTGAAGAAATCAATTAGGGAGCATCGTTTAGATTTTGTTGCCTTATTGGAGACAGGAAGATCTAACTTTGCGGTACCTTTTTTGAACCAACTTGCGATGGGGTTGGATTTTAACTGGTTTTGTTTACCACCTCATGGTAGGTCCCGTGGGATGTTAATAGGCATTAACACTGCTACTCTTCAGGTTCTGAAGGTGACCACGGGAGATTACTATGTGAAATTGCACATTAAATGTAAAAATGATGGTTTTTAGTGGGTCTTTATACCTGTCTATGGGGCTGCCCAGGACACTCATAAAGCCGAATTTTTAGCCGAAATGTTTCGTATTTGTGAATCTGAACCTCTTCCTATGTTGGTAGGTGGAGACTTCAATATAATACGTTCCAGTGCAGAAAAGAACAACAATAATTTTAATGCTTAATGGCCTTTTATGTTTAATGCCATCATTGAGAGCCTCGATCTTAAGGAAATTGCTCTGTCTAAGAGACATTATACATGGGCTAACTGTAGAGAAACACCCACTTATGAAAAACTTGATCGTATTTTGGCTAGTGTTGAGTGGGAACAAAAGTTTCCCCGTGTGTCTGTGCGTGCTCTAACACGAACTGGTTCTGACCACACTCCACTTCTTCTTGACTCCGGAGTGAAAGCCCATCTAGGAAATAATCCACTATTTTCCTTCGAGTTGTATTGGTTATGACAAGAAGGCTTTTATGAGATGGTGGCGGCTGAGTGGGCTACTGTTTCAGAGGGGTGTAATCCGACAGAACGATGGCAACATAAAATAAAATATCCGAGGCGTTTTTTAAAGGGATGGGCGTAGAACTTGAGTGGGAAATACAAGAAATAAAAAGAAATGTTGCTTTCTATTATTGATGAACTTGATTTGAAGGTTGAAACAAACGTGTTGAGTGCAGTTGAACCAAAATTGTTAAGGGACGCTAATGAGCGTATCACATACCTTAGGAGGGATGAGGAGACAAAATGGGCCCAACGCGCTAAAGTTAAGCATATTCAGGAGGGGGAAATAACACCAAATACTTCGATTTGAGTGCAAATGGGAAACATAGAAAGAAAAAGATTTTTCAACTAGAACAAGATGAAGGTATAATTGTGGGACAAGACAGTCTAAAAGTCTACATTACTGAATATTACAAAAAATATTTTGGTGAGCCAAAACCAACAAATATTACGATGATGGACGGGGCAATCACGATATTCCGCAACTCATGGCTATGGAGAATAGTATTCTGACAACACCTTTTGTTGAAAAGGAAGTGTATGAGGCTATCTTCCAGATGGAACACAATAAGGCAGGTCGGATGGTTTTCCTACTGAAATGGATCGTATGGGCACCTAGAGGGGGGGGGGTGAATAGGTGCTACACCAATTTTTAATTCTTTTTCAATTTTAGGCTTAGCACAAAGGTAAATTCTCTAGATAAACTAATGAGAGGAATTTCCCTATATGCAAACCTATCTACTAGCGAGTAAGGAGCGAGTGGAAGAGGAACGAGTGAACCAAAGTGAAGCACGCGGAGACACAGGATTTGTTGGACCGCAGTTCCTTCCTTGTTAGGGGAAGTACGTCTGCGTTGGAGGGGTGGGCGGTACTCAGACCACCACGCCACAAAAGGCCTCACCCTGTTCCCCGATGGATCTCGCCACAACAGGCCTGATCCACCTTCCACTATAGATACCCTTCAAGGCAGGCACCGACGCCTTTACACAACTAGCGAGGCAACAACTCCACAACAACTTGGAGGCTCCCGAAATGACAACAAGCTGCCACAAGAACAAAGTTGTCAAATAAAATAACACGATCTAGGTATTAACGAGAATACTAGATCAGGGATTTCTCCAAGTGAATGGAGAGGAGTTGAAGCGCTTGATTCTTGATGTTGATGATGAACTTCTCCTCCTTCAATTCCACCAAAGATAAAGACCTTAGGGTGGTTGAAGTGGGAGATCGAGATTTAGAGCTCTTGCACAGGGTCTGGTCAAATTCAAAATGAATCAAGAGAGCTGGACGTTGGGGAAGAAGGGGTACTTATACCCCCTTCCAAAAACCAGCCGTTGCACACTTTGGGGGCCGGATTATCCGGCCCAAGTGAGGGCCGGATTATCCGGTCTGAGGAAACACCGCCCTAGACTCGGAATATCCGGCAGAAAATCCGCCCCCACACAGAGAGACGCGTCGAGCTTGTCCTTGATCAACTTCTGGGGGCCGGATTATCCGGCCCTATGCGAAGCCCGAATTATCCGGCCTGAGGAAGAAGAACCTCCCCAGTTCGGATTTTCTGGGAGAAAATCCGACTGGACACAGAGCGACGCGCCGTGGCTCCTCTTGCACGAAAACTGGGGGCCAGATTATCCGGTCCTTGCGAAACCTAGATTATCCGGCCTGGGGAGGAAAAACCGCCCTAGTTCGGATTTTCCGGGAGAAAATCCGACTGGACACAGAGCGACGCGCCTTTGCTTCCTTGAGAGATGAGGTAGGCCGGATTATCCGGCCCTTGGAGGGGCGGATTATCCGCCCCCCTCAAAACTTCCTGCACACTTAGCACACATGAAAAGTCTCCATAGTATTATTATCTAACACGCAAAACATAGGAAAACATGAAATGTTCTTTCAATCTCCCCCTTTTTGGTGTTAGATGACAATACCAGGATTTACAGGAGAAACACACAAGACAAAAAGAGATAACTATGGAAGGGACTCCCCCTCAATGTGTACATAATAGAGTTTTGCATTGGAATACAAATGCACACAAATAGGTGAATCTATTCCATAGCCAACAGGGCAAAAACACATACCACCGAAGTAGAGAATAGGCATCCTTGACATAAATCACAATTATTATTGGATAACCATTATGACCGTGCGCCTTCCGTGATAAACCACCAGCAATAGGATATGAATAGATATAACCATGAGCATAATCCATGATATGAAGTCCATAGGTATCAGCCAGACAACCACATAAAGTCTCAACCACAAATCACAAACCACGAATATAAAAGTTCAATGCTAAATGGGCATAGGCAAGAAATAACGAATAAAAAAGTGCAAGTGCTTATGCTCGACCCATGCAAATCCACGGACAACCTAATAGAACTACTTCTCCCCCTTTGGCATCGAGACACCAAAAAGGGAGAAGAGCGATGTTAGCGCCCCATGGGATCACTCATCATAGTCATCGTCCTCGTCCTCGTCCTCATGCTCTTCCTCATCCTCATCTTCAAGCTCCTCAGTGTCACCTTCCTCATCATCAGCATCAGCAAAGCGAGGGGAACAAGTGACGCTCCAGCTCACCATAGTTCAGTCCGGAGGAAGAGTTCCACCGAGCATATGGAGTGGGAGGTGTAGGAGCCGGAGGAGCACCCACAGCGCCAGACACGTGGTAGAGAATGAGCTGCTGGGAGTGAGCCAACTCATGGCGCTGCCTGTAGGCCTCATACTGACCCTTGCGTGTGTCCACGCCCATGCAGAGGATGTGACACTGGAACCAGTTCAGCTGCTTGATCTCGCGGACCACGGGAGGCACAGGGGGCCGACGAGCATCCCTCATGAGGCCCTCAGGAGCAGAGGAGGGGTGAGCAGTCTTCCGAACCTTGTTGTAAATCTTCTTGGCCTTGTGCACCGAGTCAATGTGGAACTCCTCGGCAGGAAGCAGGTAGCGGATGAGCAACATAATGTAGGGCGCATAGGGAATGGACAGACGGTTGAACATAGCATCACACAACTCATGGTAAATGAAGTCCATGACATCCAGCCTGTACTGCACTGACTCGTCCTCGCAGGAGGCAACCTCATGAGAAAATTGAAGTAGCTGAACAAGGTGACCACGGATGCTGTCATTGTTGCCCCCACTCGGTGTAATAGAGTCATAGAAGAGACCCACCAATGCAGCATAGATGGGAGCAAGACCAGCCACAGTACCGACAATTCCATTGTCAACAGTGCACGGAGAAAGAGCAGCATCCTTGTTGGGCTTCAACTGAGTGATGATGCGGTGGCCACTGGCCCTATCCCTGCTGCGGAAGGAGTACCCCAAAACCTCAGCAAACACGTGAAAATCAGCAGTCATGGGCCTGTCATGAGTCATCCACTTCATAGTGCGACGCTCATCACCACACATCACCAGAGTGGAGAAGAATTGCTTCACCACCTTAGAGTCAAAGGAGCACTGGAGGGACATGAGATGGTGCAGCCCCATCCTCTCAGCCACATACATCGCATCAACAAGATGCGCCTTCTCCAAAGCATCAGCAAGTACCAGAGGGTGCATAGGCCTAATGTTCAGCCTGGCATAGATGTCTTCATAAATCCCCTTCTGTTTGGCACACCAAAATCGGGAATCCCCCAGCTCACCATCACGAGGCAGCTCAGCAAACAAGTCACGGCGACGGATGGCGGAAAAGGAGACTGCATCCAACGCCCTGTAGTTGATCTTGGGCTCCTTTCCCTTCCTCTTGGACACACCCTTCCGAGTCCTCTTGGATTGTTCAGCCATGCGCCTTTCCTCGTTCTTTCTTCTCCTCAATTCACCTTCGTCCACTAGTTTACCTTGACCGTCGTCCCGAAAGTACTTGGCGCGAGGACGTCGCTTATAAGTCTTGGGAACAACGGAACTACCTGTGAGGAGAATAAGGGCGATAGGAAGGGGATAAGCATACACACAAGTCCAGGAGAGAGTATGGAACAAGTAGGCAAAAAATGCATAGGTCAAAACTACTCAAAACATACACCATAGTGAAACTGAAGCAGACTTGAATCTGTCAGGCCGGATTATCCGGCCTGGCCAGGGGCGGATAATCCGGCCCTATCAAAAATTTTCGATTTCACCAAGAATGCATGCAAAAAAGTAGATCGGGCCTAGAAACTGTAAGACTACGAGTTCTATGCGAAACCACATCCTTCTAGACAATGTTCCATCCAACAAGATACACATCTAGCCAAAGATGGGGAGAGAGGGAGTTACCCTCACTCATTGGAGGAAGAACACGGAGGAGAAGGTACCCGGAGGCACGGAGAAGAAGATCCAGGAAGGCCCGGAAAATCCGGTGGCTGGAGAGGCTCCGGGGAGGGTGAGGGGCGGCAGGCTGCGGCTGGGGAGAAGGAGAGCGCTGGGGGAGAAGTGTTGCTCGATATGATCCTTCCCCCCCGAAACCTGCCCTTTAAGATCGAATCCGCCAGGGCCGGATTATCCATCCAACACTTGGGCCGGATTATCCGGCCTAAAATCTGGGATTCATTATACGTAACCAGGCCCATGTCCCCAAACAACACCCCCATAAGGTGTACAAGGGACTTGTGTGCAAGAATAGATGTCTTAGGGGTAGGGAAGGCTTAGGATTGAGAATGCCAAACTGAGATGGTACTAGACACTCAAAATTGCAAAATCCAAATCAAATAAAAGCCAAGATTGAGTGTGATTCCCATAAGAATATAAGAGAGCAAATAACATCCAAAAAGATCCAATTCTCCATAAAGGAGAGGGCGGTGGCCGAAGCCACCTTGTTGGAGTGGATGGGGTGACACCGCGAAGATATATCTTGGGTTCACGACCAATACTCATCAATAAGCTCACATATCACAACATGATATTAAGAGAAATGATATAACTTGCTATTGGCATTATGGGGGAGGGTTAGCCCAATAAGTTAGAACCACACTCCCCCTATATCCATGCCCACACCTAGACCAAACAATGATTGAGATGTACGAGTGGGTGCATGAGTAATCAAGACAAGCTCCCGGAATCAATGATATTTAGCTCATTCCTCAAATAGCAGAATCTTGCTTCATCAAGTGGCTTTGTAAAAATATCCGCTAGTTGGTTCTTCGTGCTCACAAAAGATAGATCAATATCACCTCGAGCAACATGGTCACGAATAAAATGATTCCGAATCTCAATGTGCTTCATCCTTGTGTGCTGAACTGGATTATACGCAATTTTGATAGCACTTTCATTATCACATAAAAGAGGCACTTTTTCACAATTGACACCGTATTCCTTTAAAGTTTGCCTCATCCACAATAATTGAGTACAAGCGCTGGAGAGAGATATGCAATTCTGCTTTTTGGAGGACCACCATACAAGAGATCTTCCCAAGAATTGACAAGCTCCAGAAGTTGACTTCCGATCATCCTTATCACCAGCCTAATCTGAGTCAGTATAACCACATAAAGAGAAATTGGAGCCCTTGGGATACCAGAGACCAAAGTTGGGGGAATGAACTAAATATCGAAAGATCCTCTTGACCGCCACTAAGTGGCTTTCTTTAGGAGCTGCTTGATACCTTGCACACACTCCCACACTCAACACAATATCGGGTCTAGATGCGCAGAGGTAAAGAAGCGAGCCGATCATGGACCGGTATACCTTTTGGTCCACATCTTTACCATGAGGGTTGAGTTCGAGATGACACTTTGTTTGCATCGGAGTAGCGACACCATTTAGATCCGTCATCTTGAATCTCTTGAGCATGTCTTGGATGTACTTTGCTTGATTAATGAAGGTTCCTTCTCTTAGTTGCTTGATCTCGAATCCAAGAAAGAACCGTAATTCCCCCATCATAGACATCTCAAACTTGTCAGTCATAAGCTTTGAAAATTCATCGTTAAAAGCTTTGTTAGTAGAACCAAAAATGATATCGTCTACATATAGTTGGCATACGAAGAGCTCCCCCTTAACCTTCTTAGTAAAAAGAGTGGGATCGATTTGCCCAACTTCGAAGCCACGATCTAACAAAAGCTCTTTAAGGTGCTCATACCACGCACGTGGGGCTTGTTTAAGGCCATAGAGTGCCTTATCGAGTTTGTAGACATGGTTTGGGAAGTTAGGATCCTCAAACCCTGGGGGTTGCTTTACGTATACCAACTCATGTAGAGGACCGTTAAGGAAGGCACTCTTTACACCCATTTGCTGCAACTTAAAATTGTTATGAGCAGCAAAAGCAAGTAGGATACGGATGGACTCAAGACGAGCCACAAGAGCATAGGTCTCGCCGAAGTCGATGCCCTCAACTTGGGAGTAACCTTGTGCCACAAGTCTTGCCTTGTTCCTCACAACAATGCCATTCTCATCTTGCTTGTTCTTGAAAATCCACTTTGTGCCGATAACATTGCGGCACTCTTTGGGTTTCTCCACTAGTTTCTAGACTTTGTTGCGCTCGAAATTGTTCAGTTCTTCATGCATAGCAACAACCCAGTATAGGTCTTCAAGAGCTTCAAAGAGCTTCTTGGGTTCCACCATGGAGATATGAGCTTGATGCTCACCAAAACTGGCCAATTCTCTTCTAGTAGACACCCTTCGTCGAAGATCACCAACAACCTTGTCGAGAGTGTGACCCCTCAACTCAAGGTTACGGTCAGCCCGAGCCTTGCGACGAAGTTCAATAAGTTTGTTGTCTCTTGGTGGAGGTGATTCATCACTTGAGTCTTCATTGGAGGCATTTTCTCCGCCTTGATCAATAGCTGGAACATCAGTAGCAGGTGGTGGAGATGCATGCCCTTGAGGTGAGTCCGTAGCCATAACAGGAGGCTGCAGAACTGGAGAGACAGGGCCGGATAATCCGGCCGATGAAGAGGCCGGATAATCCGGCCTGGGAGGATTTGCAGCAGCATCTTCAGGACGCCTGGGACTTGCTTGAACTGGTGAGGAGCCGGATAATCCGGTGTCAGCCGGAAAATCCGGCCTGGAGCTTGTGTTGATATCTTCACCACCAGGAGCAGCATGGACAGCAGGAGCAGGGTGGCCGGATAATCCGGTATCCACCGGAAAATCCGGCCTGGAGCTTTCTGGAGCATCTTGACCTTCAGCAATTGATGGAGATGGTGTAGAAGTTGCCCTCATGGTTGGAGCATGTTGCGTATGTGTAGATGAGGGCTCTATATGAGTAGAGCATTGTCCTTCCTGATCTGCCACAAGGGGTTCCTCAATGGGGCGGAAGAATCCCACGTCCATTCTTCTTATGGCATCTTGGGGTATTTCAACATCTGCATCACAAACACCAACTTGCTCCGCACGGGAACCGTCATTTTCTTCGAACACCACACTACAAGATTCTACAACAGTTCCGGAGAGCTTATTGTAGACTCTATAAGTGTGGGATTCGGCACCATAACCAACAAAAATACCTTCTAGAGCCTTAGATTCAAACTTAGATAAACGAACTCCTTTAATAAGAAAAAACACTTACACCCGAATACCTGAAAGTATGAGATGTTTGGCTTGTTACCGGTAAGTATTTCATACGGAATCTTGTCCAAAATCTTGCGAAGGTATAAACGATTTGATGAATGACAAGCAGTAGAGATTGCTTCAGCCTAGAAGTTATATGGAGATTTGAATTCGTCCAACATTGATCTTGCCATGTCCATAAGAGTTCGATTCTTCCTCTCGGCTACACCATTTTGTTGAGGGGTGTACGCAGCGGAATATTGATGTCTTATCCCCTCTTCACTTAAGAACTCATTTAAGGTGTAGTTCTTGAACTCCGAGCCGTTATCACTCCTTATAGCCAGAATGGGGACGTTGTGTTGACGTTGAACCTCGTTAGCAAAGTCGATGACAGTTTGTTGAGTTTCACTCTTCAACTTGAAGAAATAAACCCAAGTGTATCTTGAGTAATCATCGACAATCACTAGACAATACTTCTTCCCACCAAGGCTTGCATGAGATGGAGGTCCGAAAAGATCCACATGAAGAAGCTCCAAGATCCTTTTTGAAGAGATAATAGTTTTCCTTCGATGAGGAGAATCATGCATTTTCCCTTCAACACACGCCCTGCAGACACGATCTTTGGCAAAAGAGACATTTTCTTTTAGTCCAAGAATGTGGCCACCCTTGTGGAGACTTTGCAAAGTTCTCATATTGACGTGGGCTAGTCGGCGATGCCATAGCCAACCCGCGTCAGCCTTTCCAAAGACACATCGGACCTGTAGTGGTTTTCCCGAAAATTCTACCACGCATGTGTCGCTTTCGACATATCCCACGAAAGCGACTTTTAGAGACTTGCTCCACAAGAGTACCACCAAATCAGCATCAATGTAAACTGCAAAGCCCATCTTACCAAGGGCACGAACAGAAAGTAAGTTATACCCGAGGGTCTCAACAAGCATGATGTCCACAAGAGAGATATCGTGAGCCACCACAACTTTGCCGAGACCCAATACCTCAGATTTTGACTTGTCACCATAGGAGACGGTAATGTGATCACGATTCGGCCGCATCTCCGTGATGATCTCCTTGCTTCCGGTCATATGACTCGTACAACCGCTATCGAGTACCCATTTAGAACCACCAAAAGCATAGCCCTGCAAGAAAATTACTTCTTGGTTTTAGGTACTCATTTTTCAATGGGTCCTCTCATGTTAGTAACAAGGGTCTTGGGAACCCAAATAGACCAAGGAATGTAACAATCATAATGCCCTACATAACTAGCATAAACATCACCATAAGAATCACAATATAGTTCGAAGTTAGGATTGTTGATCCCTGCAAAACCATCATAATTAGTCTTCTCATTGGTAATGTAGCTAGTATTCGATTGAGTAGTAATGTTCTTCTTGTTTTTCTTGCTCTTTATCTTGGGTATGTAACCAAGACCTTCTTTACTGTTGTTTGATCTTTGCCTGCTCAGTATCTCATCAATAACCCCTATACCTTTGTGTTGAGAACTCCTTGCAAGATCTTCTTTTCCAAAGGATGAAGATGAGGTACTTGGTACATTATACCGTTTCAATTGAGTTTGGAGCTGGTCATGAGACTCATTTAGAGTAGAATGATCACTCTTCAATGCCTTGTGAGCACTTTCAAGATCATCAAACTTCTCCAAAAGTCTAGCATGAACAGCCCCAAAATCAATCTTTTCTTTCTTTAGTTTCTTTACCTTGGCAAGGGCATGGTCACGTTCTTTAATGAGCTGAGCTACAGCTTCTTCTTGTGACTCCTCTAGGGATTCGAGTCTTTCTTCCAAAGAAACTCGAGTTTCCTCTTCCTCTTCCAAGGCATTCTTCAAAGAGGCTATCTCCAAAGCATCTTCTCTTTCAATTCTGCCCTTTTCTTCAAGGAGATTTTCGGCTCGAGCAAGTTGACTCATAAGAGTATCAAAATGGAGTTTGTGCTCACCTTGTAGGTCAGTGAAAAACATATCCAAGGCAATAACTTCTTCTTTCATTTCAAGACTGTCATGATCATCCATATCCAAAATTATGTTAGTCTTAGAAAATGAGGAGTTAGAAGTTGATACCTCGGATCCTCTTGCCATTAGGCAAGTGGCATTCTTGTTGATGGCGTTCTCGTTCGGCGAGTCGAAGAGAGAGGAGGGAGTCGATGTGGTGGCTATAGCAGCCACTTCGCGGGAACTATCATCATCCTCTACATCTTCACTTGCGGAGGAGTATTCCTCTTGAGCTACAAGGACCATCTTGGGTTGCTTCTTGAAAGGACCATTCTTCTTAGCAAATGGCTTCTTCTTAGGAACTTTGGATTTCTCTTTAAGAATGAGCCTGCCACCATTGTCTTCTCTATTTTCATAAGTACACTCGGCTACAAAGTGCAGTCTATCTCCACAGTTGAAGCAAGTTCTCAATCTTGGGTCACTTTCTCTTCTTCCATTTGACTCGTTCTTGCGCTCAAGTTCAAACTTGGCTTTGGCAGGGTCCTTCCAAAAGTTCCTTGCATAGAATGCCATGTACTCACCATGAGCACGTTTGACCTCATCGGGGCAGTCCATGGATATCCTCTCAAATGCTCCTTCATCATCCTCTTGCTCAGCAACATTGGCTTTGAGAGCCATATTGGCACCCTTTTGCATTCCAATTGCCCGAGCACGGGCATCTTCAGCATTCTTTGTCGCCACTTTGAATGATGCCATTTCTTGCATGACTTCATTGGATGTCATTTGATGATAGTTGTGTCTACCTTGCAAGCTCTTCAAATCCGTCGGCTCGAAAGGCATTAAGGCACTCACATACTTCCTTTTTATCCATGCATCATCAATGTGAGTGGCCCCATGCTTCCGAAATGTTGTCGCGATGCCCTTGAGTCTTCTATACATGTCCTCATGGTTTTCACCATCCAACATGTAGAATCCCTCAGCTTCGTTACTAAGGGCATCATACCGGTTTCTTCTCATGCTTTCATTTCCAACAAAAAGGTCCGTAAGAGCATCCCACGCCTCTTTAGCCGTGTTGAGATGTTCAATGTGTGGCATGTCTTTGGGACCCACACCCAGCTGTATCATGTGAAGAGCAGTGGCGTTCAACTGGCTATCCACAACTTCCCTTCTTGTTAGATTGGTTTGATCTCCAACATGAAGACCTTCTTCAATGATCCTCCACAATTCAATAGAGGAGCTGCAAACATGAGATTTCATTAGAAATTGCCATTGGTTAAAAGAAGATGCAGTGAGCTTGGGTGGATCACCCTATTGTTTATATGAGGATGAGGGATAGGTGGGTCGGAGGAATATACGTGGCGAACCTCACTATATTCCTCCTTACCACTTCCCTTTTTGGAGGTGGAACCATTTAATTTTTCACCTTCCACATCATCATCCTTAGATCCGGTGTTACCCTTTTCCTTAGATGATGGTGAGGGAGCCTCAGAGGAGGATGGAGATGGGGCTATGGATGATGTAAGGCGAGCAATCATTTGATTCATCTCCTCCATCTTGGCCTCAAAGGATTTCAACAAGGTTCTTTCCAATGACTTGAGATCATCCATTGTGACCTTATCCACAGCCTCATTTCCATCATCCCTTGTACCCATACTACTCTTAGGCGGTTAAGCCCGAATTAAGAGTCGGGGCTCTGATACCAATTGAAATGGATCGTATGGGCACCTAGAGGGGGGGGGGTGAATAGGTGCTACACCAATTTTTAATTCTTTTTCAATTTTAGGCTTAGCACAAAGGTAAATTCTCTAGATAAACTAATGAGAGGAATTTCCCTATATGCAAACCTATCTACTAGCGAGTAAGGAGCGAGTGGAAGAGGAACGAGTGAACCAAAGTGAAGCACGCGGAGACACAGGATTTGTTTGACCGTAGTTCCTTCCTTGTTAGGGGAAGTACGTCTGCGTTGGAGGGGTGGGCGATACTCAGACCACCACGCCACAAAAGGCCTCACCCTGTTCTCCGATGGATCTCGCCACAACAGGCCTGATCCACCTTCCACTATAGATACCCTTCAAGGCGGGCACCGGCGCCTTTACACAACTAGCGGGGCAACAACTCCACAACAACTTGGAGGGTCCCGAAATGACAACAAGCTGCCACAAGAACAAAGTTGTCAAATAAAATAACACGATCAAGGTATTAACGAGAATACTAGATCAAGGATTTCTCCAAGTGAATGGAGAGGAGTTGAAGCGCTTGATTCTTGATGTTGATGATGAACTTCTCCTCCTTCAATTCCACCAAAGATCAAGACCTTAGGGTGGTTGAAGTGGGAGATCGAGATTTAGAGCTCTTGCACAGGGTCTGGTTAAATTCAAAATGAATCAAGAGAGCTAGACGTTGGGGAAGAAGGGGTACTTATACCCCCTTCCAAAAACCAGCCGTTGCACACTTTGGGGGCCGGATTATCCGGCCCAAGTGAGGGCCGGATTATCCGGTCTGAGGAAACACCGCCCTAGACTCGGAATATCCGGCAGAAAATCCGCCCCCACACAGAGAGACGCGTCGAGCTTGTCCTTGATCAACTTCTGGGGGCCGGATTATCCGGCCCTATGCGAAGCCCGGATTATCCGGCCTGAGGAAGAAGAACCGCCCCAGTTCGGATTTTCCGGGAGAAAATCCGACTGGACACAGAGCGACGCGCCGTGGCTCCTCTTGCATGAAAACTGGGGGCCGGATTATCCGGTCCTTGCAAAACCCGGATTATCCGGCCTGGGGAGGAAAAACCGCCCCAGTTCGGATTTTCCGGGAGAAAATCCGACTGGACACAGAGCGACGCGCCTTGGCTTCCTTGAGAGATGAGGTAGGCCGGATTTTCCGGCCCTTGGAGGAGCGGATTATCCGGCCCCCCTCAAAACTTCATGCACACTTAGCACACATGAAAAGTCTCCATAGTATTGTTATCTAACACGCAAAACATAGGAAAACATAAAATGTTCTTTCACCTATAGAGTTTTATCAAAAGTTTTGGGACGTGATTAAGGAGGACATGTTGGCACTATGTAATCAACTACATATAGGAGAATTACCTCTTTTTAAGTTGAACTTTGGTGTCATCACTTTGCTTCCTAAAAAAGAAAATGTGGTACAAATACAACAATACAGACCCATATGTCCGTTGAATGTTAGTTTCAAAATATTTACTAACGTGGATACTAATTGTATCACAGGAATTGCTCCAAAAGTAATTAGGCCTACTCAATCCGCTTTCATGCCGGGGAGACATATCCTTGAGGGGGTGGTCGTCCTTCATGAAACCATTCATGAGCTTCATCGGAAGAAAATGGATGGAATTTTGCTTAAAATTGACTTCAAAAAAGCATATGACAAGGTAAAATGGTCTTTCCTGCAACAAACCTTGCGCATGAAAGAATTTGCACCAGAGTGGTGCAAATTGATTGAGCAGTTTGTTCAGGGAGGGAGTGCTGGAATTCGGGTAAATAATGATATTGGACATTTCTTTCAAACTAGGAAGGGACTAAGACAAGGCGATCCTTTACCCCTGATGCTTTTTAACATTGTTGTAGATATGCTAGCCATCCTAATTGCACGGGCTAAGGAGGATGGACTGGTTGGTGGACTCATTCCACATATTGTTGATGGAGGAGTCTTAGTTTTACAATATGCCAATGATACGATATTATTTAAGGAACATGACTTGCAGAAGGCCGTGAACATGAAATTAGTATTATGTATCTTCGAACGGCTTTCGGGATTAAAAATTAACTTTCATAAGAGCAAGATTATCTGTTTTGGAAAAGCAAAAGATGAAGAACAACATTACAAACAAAATTTTGGATGTGAGGCTGGGTCTTTGCCTTTTTTATACCTTGGGGTGCCTATCCATTATAGAAAACTTAAAAATTCAGATTGGTATCCAGTGGAATCCCGATGTGAATGGAAATTGGTTTGCTCGAAGGGTAAGCTATTGTCTAGTTCTAATCAATTCTGTTTTAACGAGTTTACATATGTTTATTTTATCGTTTCTAGAAATTCCCAAGGTGGTTAGGAAACAATTGGACTTTTATAGATCTTGCTTTTTTTGGCAAAGTGATAAGGCTATACGGAAGTTTAGACTAACAAAATGGAACCTTGTTTGTAGACCAAAAGATCAGGGTGGTCTAGGTATTGAAGTATTGGAACTTAAAAATAAATGTTTACTGAGCAAATGGCTTTTCAAATTACTAAGTGAAGAAGGACTTTGGCAAGAATTATTGCATAATAAATACTTAAGTCAGAAAACTTTGTCTGAAGTCCAAGCAAAACCAACTGATTCCCCATTTTGGAAAGGGCTTATGAGGGTAAAGGAGGAGTTCTTTGCTAGAGGTCATTTTAAGGTAAGGAATGGGTCAAATACTAGGTTTTGGGAGGATACATGGTTGGGCGAAACACCTTTGTCACAACAATACTCATCATTGTATAATATTGTGAAATGAAAGAATGTAACCGTTGCACAGGTATTAAATCAAGTACCTCTAAACATTGGGTTTCGGAGGGTACTTACTGGCGATAAGTGAAATCTTTGGATACATTTATGTGAAAGACTGATGTTGGTTCAGTTGTCGGATGATCCAGATAAGTTTGTATGGAACTTAACATCATCCCGTGTGTTTTCAGTCAAATCCATGTATGAAGACCTTATGAATGATTATACTATCTTTCTTCAGAAATATCTTTGGAAAATAAAAATCCCACTCAAGATAAAGATTTTTATGTGGTTCCTCAATAATAAGGTGCTCCTTACAAAGGATAATCTAGTTAAAAGTAAATGGGTAGGCTGTACTAAGTATTGTTTCTGTGGATCACAAGAGAGCATAGAACATTTGTTTATATCTTGTCCTTTTGCTCGTCTTTTGTGGCGCATTATTCATTTTGCTTATAATTTACCCCTCCGACTATTACAAACATGTTTAGGAATTGGTTGAATAATATAGATAAATCATCTAAGGCTAGTATTCGCATTGGCGTTTCAGCCTTATGTTGGTCTATTTGGAGATGTAGAAATGATATTATATTTAGCAGAATAAAAACTTTCAATCTTTTGCAGGTTATTCATATGGTGGCACATTGGGTGCAGCTTTGGGCGCTCCTATCGCCGTAAGACCAGTGGGATATCATGGCTTCTGGGTGCAGCCGTCTCCTGATGGTCGTTTGGCACATCTTCGGCCAGTCTGGCTGGCTGCGTTTTAATAGACTAGAACATGATGTTTAATCTGTTGACTCATTTATTCTGCTGGTTGATACATGTGTCGACCTTGAGTGATCCTTGAATTGTAATAATTATGGAATTTTGAATACTTATAATAAAAGGCTGTGTGCATCAACCGATGCAGAGGCTGGGGTCTTATTCCCCTTTTCGAAAAAAACTGAGAGAGCTCTACAAAAATGGCCTGGTTCACGCTTGGCCTAACCAAGAGGGTTGTGGAGGGGGCGGTGAGCAGAGTTCTGTTGGTTAAAAGAATTAATCATCTGGTGGAGATGCTCAATTAATTAAGAAACAGTAAAACAGACACATCTAAGATCCACCACATTGATTTTGCGATCAGAGAGCGGTCCAACCTCCCGAGCAGGCGCGCACATGCGTAGCTTCATCGGACAATGTTCTGTGAGTATGTTCGTCAGTACTCCTATAATCAACTTGAAGGGCGTCAATTCATGCACGCACTACGCCCTCCGCTGCAAAATATAAGATCCTTTACTACCCACAGCAGAGGGAAGCAGGCCCACCCTCAGGGTCCAAATGATGTAGTGCCCCCAACCTAACACTTTTTGTTTTTATAGTTTAGTCGTTTTGAAGCCCGTCCTCCATGGAGGACTCCTTTTATTTTAAAATTTTCAAATTTAATGACTGACAAAAAAACAAAAAAATACTGGTATGTAGATAAATGATTAAAACAAAAACAAATACTAGTATTTAGATAACTAGAATGGTGGCCCTCGCATTTGCGAGGGCATTGCTTTATAGTACTGAAGTGATTGGGAAAACTTTTCTTAGTTTTATTATATTGAATATATTGAAAGATTTTGGAAAATTAGTAGTAGACAATATTACTAACCGTATATTTTGTTTTTACATGATTTTAGTCTAGCTCTTATAATTAAAATTTGGACCGTAAGCTGCCAGATCCTTTTGCTGCAGTCTTGACTAACTATATGAGAGGCTCCGAGTCATCTGCATCAAATATAAAGATACGCAATTTATTTTTTGTTCCGTCCAAGTAATAATTCTATGTCCCCTAAGGAATAGCCATATGAGTTTCGAATAACAAAATAATTTCATAATGTAGTAACTTATCTTTGTTAATCGTTAGATCAGCTGAATAGTAAGAAATTGTTTCTTTTGTTAAAATCTCACTATTTTCACTTATTTAGTGGTTCTAGAATACATGACATTCTTCTCTCCTAAAAGCTAGGCATCTAGACACTGGAAATATCTAGTGTGCAAGTTTGACCATTTTTTGTTATGAAAAATCACCTGGTCACAGTTTATAAAAAAACACATGATAAAATGAAAAATGCCTTGGTCACAGTTTGACCTTTTTTTGTTATGAAAAATGCCTTGGTTATAGTTTATAAGAAAACATATGATAAAATGAACAAATGCCTTGGTCACAGTTTGACCATTGAATATTGATTATCAAGGTTAGAGATCTTGGATTGCGAGTTTTCTAGAACCCTATATATTGTTAAGATGGTATTAATATTTTTCCTTACCTCTGTATGTGCTATATATGATCCTTTTTCCTCCTCTCTCACTTACATGCATGTGTCGTCTTATGTAACGTTATTGCATCATCGTGGATGGTATAGTTTTTGGCTAATGAGTTACTTAACGTGACACATTTGACTGTTGTTTGTACAAATCAGTTTACGTAATCTTTTGTTATCTTTAAATCGGATCCACGATCTAACAACCAATATAATTTAGGTGATGTGAATTAACATGGTGCCTTTAAACAACCTCTTATATTGCTTTTAGTATATATAATAGATTTTAAAATATATGAAAGCATGGGAAGTAAAAAAAAGTTACGTGTTTCAATTAAGCAGAGAAAAGAAGAGTAACTCAAGTCGCATATACATTTTCTTCAGAAGGTTACACTCGAAAAAACCTTTTTATCAAAATTGGTTGGCGCTCCAAAATGGAGTTCGTAATATTTGCAATCCTATATTAAAGTAAACACTTATCATAGAAGATACTACGGAAATCTATAATGTTTTCAAATTCTTTCGAGGAAACGTTGCATTTGTGTTACCGATAATGAGGAGGAAGTTCTTTATTGTTTCTTGGTAGTCATATTTCCTTCGGAAATATCTAGTGTGCAAATTTGACCTTTTTTTGTTATGAAAAATACCTTGGTCATAGTTTATAAGAAAACACATGATAAAGTGAAAAAATGCCTTGGTCACAGTTTGACCATTATATTTGCATATTGATTATCAAGGTTAGAGAACTTAGATTGCGAGTTTTCTAGAACCCTATATATTGTTAAGATGGTATTAATATTTTTCCTTACATATGATCCACACTTGAATCCATTTTTTCGGCTCTCACTTAGATGCATGTGTCGGTTTCATGTAACGTTATTGCATCATCATGGATGGTATAGTTTTGGCTAATGAGTCACTTAACGTGACACTATTGACTGTTATTTGTACCAACCAGTTCTATGTAATCTTTTGTTATCTTTAAATCAGATCCACGATCTAACAACTAACATAATTTAGCTTATGTGGATCAACATGGTGCCTTTAATCAACCTCTTATATTGCTTTTAGTATATGATATATTTTAAAATATTTGAAAGCATGGGAAGTAAAAAAAGTTGCGTGTTTCATTAAAGCAGAGAAAAGAAGAGTAACTCAGGTCGAATATACATTTTTTTCCAGAAGGTTACTCGAAAAAACTTTTCAATCAAAATTGATTAGCACTCCAAAACGGAGTTCATAAGATTTGCAATCCTACATTAAAATAAACACTTATTATAGGAGACACTATAAAAATCTATAATATTTTCAAATTCTTTTGAGGAAATGTGCATTTGTTGTGTTGCCGATAATGATGAGGAAGTTTTTTATTGTTTCTTGGTAGTCATATTTCCATAGGAAAAAAATTATGTTCGCATGATTAGAAAACATAGAAAGAGAAAATATATGGTTGTAGTGGCACGTTGTCTGGTTAGAAACTATACATGCATGTCATTATCATAAGTTTGTAAGTTCACAATCGTGTGTCGGATCGTTCCGATTGCATGGTCAAGATATATAGTTAAACATATTATCAGGTTTTTGTATGAACTTAGTAAAATTTTACTTGATTTGGCTTTTGACAAAATTTACATGCCTTTGTTTTTAAGATAGAGTTTGTAATATGTATACTCATTTTTTTACGAATAAATAAGATAAACATTTGTATTGTCGAATATGTATCTTACCTGCCATCTCTAGTATGTACTCCATGTACTCCACCTTGCAAGTTGCCATGTCATCTTCGACATGGCTTTGTGATTATTAGACGTGAAACGTGTCACGTAATTTACTACAAGCTCAGAGTGCAACGCAACTATATGGAAATATTATACATCTAACAATCTAAAACATGTCAGGCTTTTTGAATCTTTCGGAAAAAAGGTCGGACGTGTTATGCATATTTTGCAGGTCAAAGCGTTTAACACATTTATTAATTTTTATTAAATAACAACCATTAATTATATATCTATAAGGATGACCTGTCCTTGACGTAGTCCTGGCAAAGCACGCTATAACTTTAAACTGGACCATGTCTACGTGAGTGCTTCAACGCATTAACTTGGATCAAATTTTTTCTTTCGTGGCAAGCTAGGTCTCCGGTTCTTTTTTTTTTGTGTGGCCAAATGCGTTTGGACCATGCATCGTGTGGGTTGTGTATCCTTGCTGTTTTGAACGTGACTATATTAAGTGTTGTTTGTACCAACCAGTTTTACGTAATCTTTTGTTCTCTTTAAATCAGAGCCACAAATATTAGATCTAACAACCAATATTATTTAGGTGATGACACTCTTATATTGCTTTTAGTATATAACTAGCATGATGGCCCTCGCAAATGCGAGGGCATCACTTTGTGTAGTATTTCAATTTATATTATCCAAATGTATTTTCTTACTATTCATCTCTTTGGTTGCAAAATACATGATGTTTACACTCGTAAAAAGGTATAACTTTTATCTCTATATTGTATATTAGTATATCATCGTGTTTCTAAGGAAAAATTGAAACATTGCACGTAGAAGGTAATCGTATTAATATTCCCACATACATATACAATCGGATCCATATCTTTTAAAAAAATTCACAAACCAATGGTTAGCACAGTTTCAAGTGTTTGTTTCTAGTAAGTCGATGATATTTATCTTCATTTTATCGCCCTTTAGAAATTTATAGGTTGACCATAGTACTCATGGTTGACAGAGCATAAGATTGTAAGAGTAAAGTTCTATCTCCAAAACCTGTATCTATAACATTGGTGTGTATGTGGTGAAGAACATTTCTAAAGCATGCATGACATGTGCTTATAATTTATAGTCCAACTAATGATTAACATTAAAAATAATTTTTTGTGTGTGAGATCCATACGAATGATATATTGATTTCCATATATATAGCTATAATATAAAGATATACCGATTGTTGTGTAGTTAAATAAAATTTTGAAGCTCTAATAGGTGTGGTAAATATTTATGTACTTGTACATACGTCTAATATTATTGTCTATTTATTAATAGTTATCTAATATAAGAATAATTATTTACTAAGAAATAGGACCCATGTTTTTGTAATTCTGAAAAAAATTAGCCTCACTCTCTAGCTAGCAAGGTGACCTATGTAATTCTATGGCTAGAGCTAATTTCTATTTTAAATCTTTCCTATATTTTGTTTTTTTTTCTGATACGGGTATTTATATTAGCCAAAAAGTGCAATTTTGTAAAACATGATTTGAATTGAGTACAAGTATCATAGTTTTGTATAGATTTTTGTTAAATATATGATATATTTTTGTTAAATATATGGATGTCGCATCTAGCTTTCCCTATTCCATTACATTTTTCTTTGTACTTATTCTTACTAAGAATTCTTATGCAAATAATGAAACACTAATGGCTCGTAGGTAGATGTTTGTTCTATCATCTGCCTCCTGCATATTGCAAACATGTGTTTTAGTGCAGTGCCATATATTCTTATAATATAAATGGTGTGGAAGTTGCCAAAATATTCTATCACTCACACTCGTCATAGATGTCTTTTACACATATTTAATATTTTTAGGTAGTTGACATGATTTTTTTTCTAATATTTTATCTAAACATTCTCCACCATTCAATTGTGTGCTATGTTAATGTAATGGTTCACTTTACTTTGCCACCATATTGGCACAAATGTCATATAAATTAGAAAATAAGACAATTGACAAATTCTTGAGGAAACACATCAATCTTTGGTGAAAAGTTTGCATTGTAGTGTTTTGATGGTTGCAAAGACATCAGTGAGTGTCAATGGGTGGCTGGTCAGCATTGTGAAACTAAAACCACATAATTCCATAGTGATGGTCACAATTTTCTATCATGCTCATGTTCATTAGTCGTTACTTTCCTCCAAGGTAATATGCTATTCCTAAAAAACTGTGTTTAATATTTTTCATCTTGATACTTCTTAAGTAACTAAGAAGTAATTATTGTCTCTCAGTCAATACTAAGAACCATCCGATGTGATCATCGAGATTCCTCTAAGTACAAAGTATAAAGGGATAAGAAAACCATGATCGATGTCAACGAACATAGATTGAAAAATAATTATTTCTATGTCGTTAGCCACTCGCTAAAGTTTCTTTTTGCATGTGTGTCTTTGTGTTTTTCATAATTTAAAATTCATCAAATGATAATCATATTAGTGTTAAGATAAAAATGTAATCTGACTTTCATCTTTAAGGTTTAGATTTTAGACTTATTCCCATTGATGGATTTTATATAATGAAAATGCATTTGCTATATTATCTTGGACTTCACATAGATATCGAGTTGTATTCTTTATTAGGCTAATACAGAATGTACTCGCTCAGTACGTTATTTTTCCTCACATATCTCTAAATCATTAATAACAACACGATATACATTTTATAACACAAAAGACATATGATTAGATAATATTACATTGTAATATATTTACCTTGATCAAATTGAGAATTTAGAGATACACATAGAACCTATAAATCGGACAAGAGGGATTAACTTTATTAGTTATGTGAAATTTGCAACCGATAATCTTGATTAGCCCATGATCGAATTAATCCGTAGATCCATATTGGCTTAAATTGGCAATATGCCTGGCTGGTACAGTTAACGTGTATGAGATGTTCGGATACACTGCGGTCATTTCCTTTTTATTTTAGACCCTTCTAGAGGTAGTTTCATATCACTAGTGGAAAACGGGCCTCCAGTCCCGACCCGTAAGGGGCTTTAGTCCCGGTCCTGGTAACCGGGACTGGAGGCGCGGGACTAAAGGCCCACCCATTAGTCCCGGCCCTCTTACCAGCCGGGACCAATGGGCATCCACGTGGCTGTCTCTCCGGGCGCTGGGTGCTTTGATTAGTCGGTTCGACGAACCGGGACAAATGGTTCTCTGCCGCGGCAGAATTTTAGGCACTTTCTCTGCCGCGGCAGAGAATTTAATTTGTATTCTTTTTTTTCATTTCAAAATAGTTTTCTACGCTACCACATACCGTACATGTTCGTGCATACATAAGATAACTTCTCTTAAGATCGAGCGTACAAATATATATATGATAGTTACACATGGAGATCACAATTATCGGGACTAGAGCCCGTCTATTCAATTACACGGTCGGAGATCATCGGCGCCTATTCACACTAAATTCTATGGCGTCATCTATCATCTCGTTCATCAAGAATCCTGCCAGTTCTTCAGCAATTGCTACTACGCGTTGCTGTGGTAGGAGCTGATCCCGCATTTTCTCGAACTATATAAGAAAAGGAGATCAATATGAATATCAATCATGATAACAAAAAGTGACGGTAATAAAAATAATGTTATGAATGTATTGCTTACATCGACTCTATAATCATTCAGCTCACTGGTAAACGTGCGAATGAACTCGCAAACGTAGAATCCACATAGATTCGTCCCTTGTGGCTGCCTCGCGCACTTTACGAGAATAGAATTCAATCAAAATAATTATCATGCATCATAATTGTATTGAAACTAGAAGTAAAGAGATGCGCCTACTACTTACCGAGACCGGCTTAAACGTCAGCTTCTCAGTAAAGTCACCAGTAACCGCACTCTTGAACTGGTTCCAAACCCTACCCGGTAAAGAAAATGAATGAGTTATTTATTACGTGATATCTCAGGAAATCAATGAAAGAGACCGCTGTAGCGCAAAAATTACCTCTGGAGCATGTCCTGCATGTCACTAAACTGTTCCAGGGGTCTCTTTAATGGGTCCATGACTTCAACTCTTCCCTTATCAAGTTGAATGTCCATGAGAATCCAGTGGAAACTGTACACGTTTATATATACATCAGTAACTCATCAATTACACTTAACATCGAGTAAGCAAAAGAGAATGTGTACAATAGAGTAAGACACTCACGCGAAATTGTAAGGAAACAGTATGTGGTCACAGAAATTTTGCTCCATTAGAAACCTTAGAAGGTTTTCCTGTGTTTCCTCGGGTTTATCCTTCAGCGTCTGACAATGTATTTTATCTGGGTCAATGAACCCAACACTGAAGATTGACCTTCTTTTACATTCCATGATCTTCATTCTGCATAATAATAGAGTACAAAAGGATATAATTAGGATAACTACATGCAATGAACTGAACAACTGAAAAAAATGAACAACTTATATATAGACAATGAATTCAACAACTTACAGACAATAGCAACTCATGAGACTTTTGTCGATGGCGTCTAAAGTGTATAACTGGAAGAGTTCTGGAAACTCAACATGGACCTCATCTTCTCGGAAGTAGTAGTCATGTGGGACTTTCGCTATGATCATTATTCTCTCCTCCTTTACAGCATTCAAGTACCATTTATGTAAACTCCGCATTTGTGTTGGCAGTTGTTGGAACTGCTCAAAGCTGACCAGAGGCTTCCCTGGGACATATGTAGAGACTACCTGCGCCTTGGGTAACTTGTCGTCCTGGGAACCTAGCAATTCATCAATAGTCACATTCATAGCGGCCGCAAGCTTCTTAACTTGTTCTATATCCTGCTGGAGAGTGTCATAGGATACCACCTTGAGGGGTGGGGTCGATTTTTTGGCCTGTTCCCCGAGCTGGGGGACGTCCTTTCTTTTCCCGGTTGCACTTTGACTTGATGATTTGCTCCCGCTTGCACTTCTACTTGATTTGCTCTTCTTCACTTCCTTCTGAAGTGTGCATCGATAGTCATCTGGCTTATGGTGCAAGTCATATTGCGATTTTGTGTTCAGAAAAGAAAGTGCATACGCTTTTTGCTTCTCGGTGTATACCGGGGTGGGCTCGGGTTTCTTCTTTTGAAGCTGCGTAACACATTTGGCCTTTACGATCATGTCGGTTTCCTCATTAGTACGATCGTAAGGTCTGATAGAAAGATTCTTATGAGTACTCTTGGGAGGGTCGACATTTGTCGTTTTGGGCTCCTGCGTCGTTTAGTACTAATCGGAGGCTGCGGCGGAGATCGAGATGGACTCGGGCTATGGTTGTCGTAGTCATGGGGTGGGCTTCTTGGAGGTGATGGAGGTGAAGGTGACATGCGACCACTCGGAGGCGGTGTTGGCTTTGGCGTCCAGCCTGGAAGCTTGATGTTGTTCTTGTCCCATAGAATGATACCACCCAGTACTTCTCCGAGTGTCCCTCCACCTTCAGGTCCAGGGATGTCAAGCTCCATTGAGTCCCACCCCATTGCGATTTCATCCACACCAACTTTAGCATAGCCAGCTGGAATCTCACGGCCATGCCAGCGTGCGCCAGGTGGACAAGGTAAAGCACATCCGACCGCCACCTTGATGGATTGGTTATTCTGCTTCTGATGGAGCTCTATTGATGAATGCTCCTTGATTCCATCCACGGGGTAGCCAGGACCGCCATCTACCATACGTGCATCGTCAGAAGGGACCTCTGATTCAGCCACGCTACTTTTCCGCTGAGATGGGACGGCGGTAATATTGAGTACAAGATCTTGCAGGCGCGCTGCTTCTCGAAGTTCGTCAATCTGTTGCTGATGCATTCGAAGTGTTCCTATCAACTCGGTGAACTTGTCTCCCTCCTCCTCCTGCCGTCGCCTCTTTGCTCTCTCCCGGCTCCTATAAGTATCTCTGTCTTTCGGAAACCCCATCTCCCACGTATAACTAGGGCCAAGGCCTCGTACACGTCCTCCGCGTTCGTCATTCCCGAGGACCTTTGTCAGCAAGTCTTTCTCTCTATCGGGACGGAACTTTGTTGTCCCCGCTTTAATCTCCTTCACCACTTTCTGCCATGTATCCCGGGGTATCCTAATCCCGTCACTGCAAATAAGGTCCCCAGTACTTTCATCATACTCACTCCCATGCCCAAGGAACCAATTCCTTGCCCTCAGATCCCATTCTTCGCGTATTGGTTACAGGTGATCCCTTTAGCAAGCAGCTCATTCTCTTTAGCATCCCACTTTGGCATGGCAGCCGCGTAGCCCCTGGCCCCAGGTGATGGTGATATTTCTTCATCGCGGCATTTTTCTTGTTTTTTTTTCGACATTTCCATAGCAGGTTGTGACTCCTTGTACTTCACAAATGCATCCCAGTTAGCCTGCTGCTTCGTTAGATAGCATTCAAATTTAGGAGTCTTCTTCGTCTTTTGATACTTTTGCCATAATGCTTTCTTCCAGTTCTTGAATAGTCCGGCCATCTTCGTAAGAGTCCACTGCTTGACTTTCTTCCTCAATGCAGCTGTGTCGGCATCATCCTCACATTCTGTCAGGGTGAAATGTGTCATGAGGTCATTCCAAAGACCCTCTTTGCACCTGTCGGAGACATACTCACCCTCTTTCGCCCCTTTGGTCTTATTCCACTCTCGAACGGTGATCGGAATGCGATCCCTAACCATAACTCCGCATTGTTGTTTAAATACAGTTTTAGCCTTTTCGGGTTCCACCGGTTCACCCCGTGGTGATACCCGCGTAATTGTATAACGCGTAGATGCGTCCAACTTTTTGACCGGGCCTCGTTTGGAATATTTTTTGCTCGATGTGGAGGCCTAAGAGAAGAATTATTCGTCAATTTATATATATACAACTTAGTTAATGCATCTCCTGATCACCAGACTTCATATATATACCTCGCTGTCGGCTTCTCCACCACCGGAGCCGTCGACTTCTCCTTGATCATTTCGGTCGACCTCCTCTCCCTCACCGGAGGGATTCAGATAAATCGACGGAGATTCGGGTGGATCAACATGGGGGGTGTCGTTGATCATATCCTCGAGAATTTCTTCCTGTGCTAGGTCTCTCTGGATTGGATCCATAGTTTTCTACAAAATGCACAGAATAACATTTTTCATTCAATATTGCTGCATAAAATAACACTAAACAATAATATGAACACGCAATTTGCTACCACCCTAAGTCCGGGGGCCCGCGAGCACCACCACCCTAACCCTAAGTCCGGCTGCCCGCGAGCACTACCACCCTAACCCTAAGTGCGGGGCCCCGCGAGAACTACCACCCTAACCCTAAGTGCGGGGACCCACGAGCACTACCACCCTAACCCTAAGTGCGGGACCCGCGAGCACTACCACCCTAACCCTAAGTGCGGGGCCCGCGAGCACTACCACCCTAACCCTAAGTGCGGGGGCCCGCGAGCACCACCACCCTAACCCTAAGTCCAGTGCCATGAGCACTACCACCCTAACCCTAAGTGCGGGGCCCCGCGAGCACTACCACCCTAACCCTAAGTGCGGGGCCCGCGAGCACTACCACCCTAACCCTAAGTGCGGGGGCCCGCGAGCACCACCACCCTAACCCTAAGTCCGGCTGCCCGCGAGCACTACCACCCTAACCCTAAGTGCGGGGCCCCGCGAGCACTACCACCCTAACCCTAAGTGCGGGGCCCGCGAGCACTACCACCCTAACCCTAAGTGCGGGGCACGCGAACACTTTATATTACACTACTATATACTACTAAAAAATAAAAAAAATATACTACACTAATATATACTACTAAAAAAATAAAAAATACACTTTATATTACACTACTATATACTACTAAAGAAATAAAAAATATACTAGACTAATTATTAACATACTCCCTCTGTTTCAAATTACTCCGCGCGCACGCTTACCTATGTGGCCTAGTATTCTCTCATTTTTCATCAAAAAATTCTTAGAATTTTTGGTATACGTAGTACAAATTTCATACTATCTATTTCAAAAATTCGAGGATTTTTTTGATTGAAAAATGAGGGAGTACTAGTTCACCTACATAAGCGCGCCGGCGGAGTAATTTGAAACAGAGGGAGTACTACACTAATATATACTACTAAAAAAATAAAAAATACACTTTATATTACACTACTATATATTACTAAAAAATAAAAAAATATACTACACTAATTATTAACATACTACACTAATATATACTACTAAAAAAATAAAAAATACACTTTATATTACACTACTATATATTACTAAAAAATAAAAAAATATACTACACTAATTAACATACTACACTAATATATACTATATATATTCTATGACTATACACAAACATATATATATACTAAATTAAAAAATTGGCTGGGGTTGGTGGGGATAGAGCCGCTGGAGAGGCAGCCATGGTCGGGGCGCCGCCTGCTCGGGCCGGGATGGAGGAGTGGCGGAGGAGGAGTTACCTCGGGGGGCTCGCCGGGGAGGATGATGGAGGCGTTGAGGAGGCGCGGCGCGCAGCGGGCGGACGTCCGTGGTGTCTGGAGAGGCGGCGGCGTGGCGGGGCGGCTGTGCAGACGGCTGGAGAGGCGGCGAGAGGCAGTCCAAATTTTGGCAGCCTGCCGGCATCGTCGTCGTCCTCGCGCGCGTCTACGGAATGTGGAGATGGATATTAGGGGAGCGAAGCGGCGCGTATTTAAATGAATGAACCTTTAGTCCCGGTTTGTGGCTCGCCCCGGGACTAAAGGCTGAAAGCGGCCTTTAGTCCCGGGGCGAGCCACGAACCGGCTTTAGTCCCGGCCCGTGGCTTGCCCCGGGACTAAAGGCTTTTCGGCACTGCCCACGGGGTGCGCGCCAACAGCACCCTTTAGTCCCGAGCCATGCCACAACCCGGGACTAAAGGCCCCTTTTTAAAAAAATTGACTACAACCTTTGTTTCCCGCCTTATTGCATACTATGTTATTAAATAAACTACTATATATCAATATTATTAAATATGATAAAAGTTTACAATATTTTAGGGTTTAGGGTCCCTTTTTCAAAAAGATTCATCCTGGGGCGCGCATGTTTAAAAAAAATTCAATTAGCATATTATTTAAACATTTGAATTTTACAGTTTTTGCATACTTATGAATTTGAGAAAAATTTCAACATGAAAAGTTCTTGAATTTGAATAACTAATCCAAATCTATTTTCTGTTTTATAAAATAATTATTCTAACTAGTGAAACTAATAACCATTTTGCCATTTCCAATTTAAAAATGCATTAACTATTATATTTTGCATATTTTTAACATAAAAAGTGCTTGAATTTGAATCAGAGATTCAAATCCATTTTTTGTTTTATAAAATAATTATTCTAACTAGTCATACTATTAACCATTTGCCATTTTCATGTGATTCTGACGCTCCGGTGATCTTCCTCCAGCGAAATCCTAGACCGGGGGCCTCGGATCGTCTACCCCTATAGCTTTCTCCGTACGAGGGTAGCGCCTTTAGGGTTTAGGGTTTAGGCTTGGTCGTTGCCATAGCACATCTAGACTTATATCTGCCGCCTCTCTCCACTCTATCCCATGGCTTTCACCATACCTCTAACCCCAGGGAGGCGGAGATGGAGTCTTTCACGGGCTAGCAGGAATATATTTTCCGAGGCGGAACTTCCGAAGATGCCATAGGGCGTGTGCTCCAAGGGCATCTTCGAGAAGTTCCACCATGGGAGATTTCCCAACCCTTTCCTCCATCCACGGGGATGAAACTCTCCATTCATGTTGGCTTGTTGAGTTGCTTGCCATGGCGTATTGATGCTCCTTTCATAGGCACGACGCCGCTTCTACTTTGTCTTCTTCCTCCGACAGGGCGTCGTTCGTTACATGCTTTATCTCATCGAGCAGTGCGTCCACCCACGCGTCCTTATCCTACCGACAGCTTTAGTCCCGGTTTGAGCCCCCACCCGGTACTAAAGGTTACCCACGCGTCCTTATCCCACCGACAGTCTTGTTAGATGACACAAAAACCACCTTTAGTCCCGGTTGCACCCACCAGCCGGTACTAAAGGTTGCCACCCCCAGATAAGGCCCTCCCAGATAAGCGTCCCCCAGATAAGGCCCCCCATCTTTTGTCCCGGTTTGAGCCCCCACCTAGGATGAAAGTTTCCCGCGCCACTGCGTTCCCGCGCTTTCCACCGGTTCCCACCTCTGTCTTCCCGCCATTTTTTTAGTATATATATGTACGCTTGGCCTCCATTTACATATCACATCTGGACTCATCATTATCTTCCCATGGCTTCCATCGTATCTCTAAGCACCCGGGAGGCGGAGGCGCTTTGCGCCTCGAACTACCCCTGCCCACCGAGCTACCGCGTCCCCACCGGCTGAATCTTTGAGCACGGGCGTGCCGATCCCTCCCTCCCTCTAGGTGTGGGCGCGGATGGCCATCACGAACCACTACTACCTCGAGCTCACGCCCGAGCAGCGGAGAATCCCAACAGCATCCCGACTATTTCCCGACTTGGAAGCCTTCTTCATCAATCAGCGTGAGAGGCGCTTGCGAGCACGAGGAGGACGGACCACCTCCTTGAACTTCAAGCAGGCCGGCCGTCTGTGATGGCGCGGCCGGACTCTCCAGAGTGTCATGGCCTACAACACGACCGGCAATAACCCTCGCCTGCGGTACACTCAAATCCAGACCACGCGTGACCAACCTTCAAGGTTCGACTGGCGACCCGGCGGCGACAATGACGACGGCGCCGGCGACTACGACGACTAAAGTGGCGCGTATTACAGGGCTAAGCAGGAGCATGACTGAATCACTCTAACCATTAGGCATGTTTCTTAATTTTCAGTTGTGTTATGTATCCTTAGTGTTTGTGGGTTCCTTCTCTTGTGATGGTTCCTTCTCTTTGTGTGATCACCTACCGCGGCTTAGAACGTCTAGTTTGATTGAGCAAGATGTATTACATGAAAGGGGACCTTTATGTCTCAAATAAAAGGTTTAATACATTACATAGATTTATGTCTCAAATAAAAGGTTTAATTACATAGATTTATGTCTCAAATAAAAGGTTTAATACATTAGTACACATCACCAACATCTAGTGTTGTGGTTTTCTTCTGCACCGTAGCCATG
The DNA here is from genome assembly GCA_023614405.1 of Avena insularis. NCBI lineage: Eukaryota > Viridiplantae > Streptophyta > Magnoliopsida > Poales > Poaceae > Avena > Avena insularis. Next base: position 453,932,906 of record CM042693.1, on the reverse strand, counting down.
GAGAATCTTCATCATTTAACAGGATGCTTGGGTCAGTTTTCACTTTGAAGGGAGGAATTTCATAAAACTTATTGTAATCTTCTGACATGTCTGTCTTGTCATCCACTCCCACGATGTTTCTTTTCCCTGAAAGAACTATGTGGCGCTTTGGCTCATCGTATTCTGTATTCTTTTGCTTATCTTTCCTTTTTCTCGGTTTGGTAGACATGTCCTTCACATAGAAAACCCGAGCCACATCGTTGGCTAGGACGAATGGTTCATCCATGTACGCAAGATTGTTGAGATCCACTGTTGTCATGCCGTACTTTTCGTCTAGATGTACCCGCCTCTGTCGGCTTGACCCATTTGCACGAAACAAAGGGACCTTAAAAGTAGGTCCATAGTCAAGTTCCCATATCTCCTCTATGTACCCATAATATGTGTCAATCTGCCCATTGTCATGTGTTGCATCAAAGCGGACACCACTGTTTTGGTTGGTGCTCCTTTTATCTTGGGCGATCATGTAAAATGTATTCCCATTTATCTCGTACCCTTGAAAAGTACATATAGTCGAAGATGGTAACCTGGCCAACGAGTACAAATCATCTCCAACAGTGGTGTTATTCATGAGATGTGTCTGCAACCAATTGCCAAAATTCTTCTCGTGTTCCCCTTTAATCAAGGTTTCAGGCTTCCCGGGTTTTGAGCGTAGAATATTCTGTGTTTCTCGATATCACAGCCACGGTGGAATTGTGTAGAACTGTGTAGTGTGCTTGAGTGAAAGAATGCTCGTCCCTACATACCATTGATTTACTTCCTAGTGTGCCTTTTCCAGTCATCCTCCCCTCATACCGAGATTCAGGAACACCAATCGGCTTAAGGTCAGGAAGAAAGTCAACACAAAACTCAATGACCTCCTCTGTTCCATAGCCCTTGGAGATGCCTCCTTTTGGCCTAGCACGGTTATGAACATATTTCTTTAAGACTCCCATGAACCTCTCGAAGGGGAACATATTGTGTAGAAACACAGGACCGAGAATTCTAATCTCTTCGACTAGGTGAATTGGGAGATGCGTCATAATATTGAAGAAGGATGGCGGGAACAACAACTCGAAGCTGGCCAGACATTGGACCACATCAATATGTAACCCTGATAGACTTTCTCGATCGATTACCTTCTGAGAAATTGCATTGAGGAATGCACATACCTTCATAATGGCTAGTCGAACATTTTCTGGTAGAATTCCCCTCAATGCAACCGGAAGCAATTGCGTCATAAGCACATGGCAGTCATGAGACTTTAGGTTTTGAAATTTTTTCTCTTTCATATTTACTATTCCCTTTATATTCGACGAGAAGCCAGACGGGACCTTGCTACTGAAAAGGAATTCAAAAAAGATTTCCTTCTCTTCTTTGGTAAGAGCGTAGCTGGCAAGCCCTTGAAACTGTCCTGGATGCTTGCCGTCTCGTCCTTTATGATGTTGCTGGTCCTCCCGTGCTGCCGGGGTATCTTTTGACTTCCCATACAAGCCCAGGAAGCCTAGAATATTCACCCAAAGATTCTTCGTCAGATGCATCACGTCGATTGTAGAGCGGACCTCATGCACTTTCCAATAGGGTAGCTCCCAAAATATAGATTTCTTCTTCCACATGGGTGCGTGTCCGGTAATGGGGTCTTTCGGAACAGGTTGTTCTCCAGGACCCTTTCCAAAGATTACATCCAAATGCTTGACCATACCAAATACATCAGCACCACTACGGGGGACAGGCTTCGTCCGGGTTTCTGCCTTGCCATTGAAATGCTTGCCTTTCTTCTTTAAGGGATGAGGCGTAAGAAAAGCAGCGATTGTCTGGTACACATTCTTTCAACATTTATCCAATATATACTTCAGTCTTATCTAAACAGTGCGTGCATGCATTGTATCCTTTGTTAAATGCGTCCTGAAATGTTACTAAGAGCAGGCCAATCATTGATGGTTACGAACAGCAACGCTTGTAGGTCAAATTCCTGCTGTCTGTGCTCATCCCACACACGTACACCTAGTTTGGCCCACAACTGTAGAAGTTCATAAACTAATGGCCTTAGGTACACATCAATGTCGTTGCCGGGTTGCTTCGGGCCTTGGATGAGCACTGGCATCATAATAAACTTCCGCTTCATGCACAACCAAGGAGAAGGTTGTAGATACATAGAGTCACGGGCCAGGTGCTGTGACTGCAGTTCTGCTCCCCAAAAGGATTCATGCCATCGGTACTTAGACCAAACCATAAGTTCCTTGCGTCACCAGCAAAGTCCGGGAAGTCTCTCTCGATTTTTCTCCACTGCCGACCATCAGCAGGGTGCCTCAACATCCCGTCTTTCTTACGGTCTTCCATGTGCCATCGCAACAACTTGGCATGCTCTTTATTTCTGAACAAACGTTTCAACTGTGGTATTATAGGAGCATACCACCTCACCTTGGCAGGAACCCTCTTCCTGGTTTGCTCGCCATCAACATCACCAGGGTCATCTTTTCTGATCTTATACCACGATGTAGTGCATATCGGGCATTTATCCATATTCTCGTACTTCTCACCGCAGTAGAGGATGCAGTCATTAGGGCATGCATGTATCTTCTGCACGTCTAATCCTAGAGGGAAAACAAGTTTCTTTGCTTCGTACGTACTGGAGGGCAATTGGTTATTTCTTGGAAGCAGCTTCTTCATTATTACCAACAACTTTTCAAATCCCGAGTCAGTCATACCGGTCTCTGCCTTCCACTTCAACAATTCCAGTGTGCTACCCAGCTTCTTCTGGCCATCTTCACAAGTTGGATACAGCAATGTGTTGTGGTCCTGTAACATCTGCTCGAACTGCAACCTCTCCTTTTACGTATGCATGTCTCGCCTTGCATCACTAATGACCCGACCAAAATCATCAACGGGCTCATCTGGTTCCCGTTCTTCACCCCCTTCTTTTTCATTATCTTCAACTGTGGTATCATCGTATTCAGGGAACATAGATCGGTAGTTGTCATCATCGTTCTCTTCTTCATCGCCGTCTTCCATCATAACCCCTCTTTCTCCGTGCTTGGTCCAAACATTATAGACGGACATGAAACCGGACCGAAGCAGGTGGCTCTGAATGACTCTTGAGGAAGTGTGAGCCTGCTCATTCCGACATTCAACACATGAACAACACATAAAACCATCCCGCCGCTTGTTCGCCTCGGCCACAAGGCAAAAAGAACGCACGCCTTCTCTGTAAGCGTCAGAGCGTCGGTCACCGTACATCTATGGGTGGCTCATCCGCATCATACAACCATGCATATATATCAAACGCAATCACGATGCTTAAATTAGTACCGCGCAGTCAAAACGAGAAAATAGTTGCTAACCTTTTAGGACACTTCAAAACAAAGAGGAGAAACCTTAAGTGTCGCTCTGGCAGCTCATATCATATTTTGTCTTGTGTGAACTCAAGTGGCATCGCTCTAATAGGCATTTCACCGAACACCTCTAGTGCATATGAAGAAAAAAAGTTAGTACAAAGTTATACCCACCTCTCATATAGGAAAAAAACAGGAGAGAGTGGAGGGCTAGGTGCATATATATGGGGCCAGGCCATTAGTCCCGGTTTGAGATACAAACCGGGATTAAAGGTTCTGCGCGCCGGCCCAGACCCATTTGTCCCGGTTTGTATCTCAAACCGGAACTAATGGCTCTTTACGGACTGGGACATAGTGCCTCGGCCTCGGGCCGTCTGGTTCGGACCATTAGTCCCGGCCCCAGCCACGACAGGGACTAATGGCCCGAACCAAAGGCCCATTTTCTACTAGTGTATGTTTGATACCCCTCTCACCGTATGGGTCAATATCCGGCTTGCATGTATACGTGATATTTATCCAGGAGGCTAGCGTAGCCAGTGTTGCTTCTAATAAGGCAGCTGCTTATCTGAGTTTTTGGGTCGTCTTGCTGACAGAGTAACTTGAACCACGCGAGCATGCAGAAAAGGCATAGAGGAACAGTTCGGCTGGCTTGATTGCTTGAGAGGAGATATTCATACTACATGTAACTGCGAGCAATCGTCGTTAATTTCCTAATTTCCTAATTCCACCAACAAATTTGCATAGCTTTAGTTTTTTGGGAATATTAAAGGTTTTTAATGTGTAAAAAAGACATTGCAGATTTTCTTTTTGGACCCGCAAACAATGCAAATTGGCTACCATCAAAAGGAAAAGGATGCAGCTAGAATCCTATGGAGACACGTCCTGATCATAGACAGCGTGGAAAAAAATACACATTTTATCTGCTACAAAAGAAAAGGAGTCCGTGTCAAATCAAACTACACAGTTATTTTTTCACTATTATTTTTGGTACGACTGTATTAAAGTCGAAGTGCTTTTTTAAGCAGCCCATGTCTGGAACAGTTTTTGGGCCTTGGACTTGTCAGCCGTGTTTTTTTTTTCTTAACATGCTCCACTTTCCTAATTGCCTTGTACGTGTCAGCCGTGGCCTTTTGCTACGCGGCTGAGTTATGTAACATCTCCTTATCTTTTAATCTTAGCCATAAATTTTAGATCAAACCATCTAAAATAATTGAAATGATGTGGTTCAACGTGGTTTCTTCATTAGAACCTCTTATTGCTTTTAGTATATAATAGATAGATAATTTATAATACACGTGTGTATTTTAACCTTAGAATAAAGAGAGAAAAGTGCAGATTTGAGTGTGAACAATGTAATTTTGAAATGGTATCCCTATTTACCTAATTTGTCATATTTGTTTTTTGGCTCGTAATAAATACATGATATTTTCCATTTAAAATTTGCATACTTGTATTTCTTATTATCGGCTACACATATGTATTTTTTAGGAATTATTTAATGCACTTAAAAAAATAAAAAATGGCCACCAAAACCATTTTCCCACTACTTTTGAGGCTATACATCGATGGGATAATTTTAGAAAATGTAGATCTTCCATGTTGTGGCCTATCATGCCTCTATTGACTCATATTCAAAACTATTTCAATATTTCTGAATTTGTTTTTGATGTTACAATTTCTCTGACCTCTCTGAATGTGCCTTTACAAAGTTATGAGTATTCATTCTGGAGACTAACAATGCAATGACGTACCTATAACATTCCGCAAGCAATCTCCTCTAATTCTCAATGATTTTACTTGTCCCCATAATACATGTTTTAGAGACTATTTCGTCCACTTATTAATTCAATGCCTAATATATCTAATCTTCTACTAATTTCGGCGGGGCTGGCGTCGGCGGCTGGTCCGGAGCTACTGTAGGGGGTGGCGGCGGTGTCCGGGCCACGGCCATGGCGCACCTTCTGCGGTCGTGCGGGAAGCCGAGCCGGTGGGCTTGGGCGTGGGTTTGGTCGGGGCGGTGACCCTTGACCTTGGGGGGCCGGCAGGGGTGGCCGGTTTGCTTTCTCCAGCAACGGCGGTGTTTGCTCGCCGGAGATGAGGAAGCCGGGGCGGCTGCCCCGGGAACGCGGCGGTTTTCGGGTAGACGGCGGCCAAAGGCGTTACCTTGACGCAGCGGTGGCGTGGAGGACAGCGAGGCGGGGGTGTCTCGGCGAGGTGGTCTCGTCGAGGCTGCGCCCAACTCCGACGGTGCTTTGGCAGCTTGGGGGCTTTGGAGGGTCGTCGCGGGGTGGTCTGTTGGCAGGGGCGGTGGCGGATCGGCATGGGGTGCTGCGATGCTGCGCGCGAAGGCCGGAGCGGCAGCTCCGGATCGAGTTGTTGGTGATGCTCTGCTTTGGCCGCACACGACATTGACAACGCTGACGAGGGCATTGACCTCATACAGCGGCTAAGACTACATCGACGCACCGACATCATGACCGCGCATACAGTTCTGGCAAAACTGCCGTGTGCTTGGTGGGCTTAATATAGTCTTGGCAAGATTAGTGGTCTCATTTATGACCCCTTCAGCAAGACACCCCCGACGATACCTCTTCATCAAGGTATCAAACGTCCACAATTGCAGTTCCATCCAGAAAAAACTGGGCAACCTTTTTGCGCCTTTGGCCATTGCGGCTTAACCAAACTACGACGTCGACCACATCTACCTCAACTACGGCTATATCATGACCGGCTATCTCAACATCGACATCAATAATAACGCGTACATCAACTAGACTCCACTCAACAACATCCATTCCGTCACTTGCGTTCATGACACTCATGTTGTGACTGCGGTAGCGAAGAGTGGCACTGAAAGGGGACGTAGTCACCGTCCCTAGGTGCCAGCCATGATCATCTCCATAAGAGATGCAATTTATGGAGTCAAGATGGACAAGATGACGGAAGCGCATGCTCCAAATCCAGTCGCAATCGTCTGCTTCTCTGCCACTATGACTGACGAAGAATATTAGAATACAAGTACGGTTGAGATTAGGAGTTGAGATTATAAGATAGAATTAGTTCAAACTAATGACCTTCTTGTACTCAAATTATCTTCCCTTCTATCTATGTATATCCCGTGGGGATCAAATCAATACACAACAGAATATAGGGGATTCAATAATTTTCACACACTTATGTCGTAGCCCCTCCATTAGCATGAGTATAACTTTATTAGAATCCAGCTCCACCTTCAACGTGATTCTTTGGTAGATGACTATAGTACACCCCGCGCCTTGCCGATTTCAAGTTCACATGCGTGCACTGTGTTTATTCAACTCTGTGGCATCGCCATGTCGAAGCAGGCAACCCTCAGGCACACGCCACACATTGCTGCACCAACAAAATTAGGACACCCATTCAAAAAAAAAAAATGGACACCATCATATATTCCACATGACACCCCTATCGATCTGTATGAATGTTCGTCCAACCCAGCCGAAAGGATCCGAATGCCTAGGCTCCACCTTGCGCCTAATTCACCTGCCGCATTACTGATGCACTACATAGCGTGTGTATGCACGATGTACTCCGAACCTATGCGTACACCACCCGTCCTGGCTTGCGCATACACTAAAAGCCTGTTGAGGAAACTTGATCCATCAGAGAACTCTCCGTGCAAACCTGATCCTAGTGTCTGTGTGCAGTTCGTTTTCATTGTACTATCTAGTTGATAGCCGATCCTCCATGTGTACGTGTGTACCCTTGTTTTCAAACAAATGTGCATGGCTGATGACCGATCAATCATGCTTCGGTGTCTCAACCCCTCCCCCACACCCCAACTCCAAACTTATGAAAATGAAAACATAAGGACGGGCAGGATTGGTTAATACTCTTTCATGCATTTTGAACAGAAAGAGTAACGGTCAATCCTAGCGTCATCATTGTGTCTTCAGTTTCGTAATTTTGAAAAAAGAGGGGAGACACCAAAGGCAAAAGCAAAAGTTCGTCTTTAATTTGTAATAACAAAGCAGCTGTGAGCCCACGACAGGCCATGGCAGCCACAGCCAACGCAGATGTAGACCACGGCCAAAGAGCTTAATTTCAACGATCGTGAGTGCTTTGGGGCGGCAGACCATGTTTCAGTTAACGGTTGAGTGAGCCAACGTCTTGGCATGATGCGGCTTTGAATAATACTAGATTACGATGGCACGTGTTGCCGCGCCCATTTATTAGTGCTATATATTGTTAGGTATTGATAGAAATATTTGGATTTAAGCTAAAAAATTGGTTACCATTTTTTTACAGTCCAAAGTTTATGGTAATAAATAAGTATCCATGGACGTACCAAAGAATCACTCCTGCGGAAACACTACCAAAACCTCATTTTAGACATTTCTAATCAACAGCTCTTCAAAAGTACATACAGTAGACACCTTACTATATGTAAACTTTTCCCTAGCATGCATGTTTGACAAAGAATCAAATAAGAAGCACCAATAACTAAACAAAACAAAGTTATGTTGCCATTGCATAAATTTAATACAAGGCTAGTATAGTCAACCACACATAAACATGTAAAGTGAAGCTATATAGAAATCGAAACAAGATAACGCAGGAAATTATATATTGCCTTGCTATTGTAGTTCCATGAAAATCAAGGAACCAATATAATTCTATAGTCGACATAGACGGACAGTTCGAAACCGACTCTTCACGTGAGGTAATTACCAAAAAGAATGATCTAATGACAGTGAATTTGCTAAGTAAACTTGGAAGGCCCTAGAAGATAACAATAAAAAAATACAATATCTTGGGCTAGCTGCAATGGTTAGCTTCTCAGTGTAATATTCAGATAAACATGGAAGTAGTGTGTAGTGCTGAATTTTACTAATATACTCTTTAACTATTTACCCTGTATATATTTGTTTACAAACTAAATTAGCAAGATATTTTCTCAACAGAAAATTGTATACAGGATTAAAAAAGTCGAAATTCAAGGGCTCCATCAAATTGTTCTCTACAGTTTATTTTGAAATCAGTACAATGCTACATGCAGATTCAGAGTTGAAATAGGGCACAACAGAATTGCTATGAAACAATTACCTAGATGATAAATCAGGGCAGGAAATGTCGCTAGCATTGTGCAATTCTCAATATAAAATATGTGCTCACGTCAATCTCATATGTGGGTACGGTCATCAAAGGATTTCTAAACTGTTGAGATATTCAAAACTGTTGAGATATTCAGCCGTTAGTGCATGAACTGTCTCACATTGTATAATGTTTATCGTCAGTTCTATAATGTCTGAACCTGAGAAACAAAAAGACATGTTCATGTAGCTAAAATGAACAGCCGAGTTAGTCTTACCATGTGGGTAGTCGGCGATGTGGAGGGGCACCGTCAAACTTGTTGTTGTGCCAGAAACTGTATCGCGGGGGCATCAAGGAGGATCCCGGAGCGGGCAGTAGACCTCACGGTAGCAGCAGCGATCTGCAGCTGGTCGACATCGTGGCGGTGCAGGCAGTCGAGAGCGGAGGGACGAGTATGAGCAACAGGAGCCTCGTGCAGGTGGGGGCGACATCGGCTATGAGAGTCCATCGGTCGCGACTCGCGAGAGAGGAGAGGTCGGAAGGGGAGCGACTCGAAGATACGTCGCCCCGTTCTCTCTGTTTCTTTTCGCCCTCGGACTGATGCGGTAGCCTATATATGTATTCTTTGATGGGCCTTAGGAGAGTCATTCCGTGACCAATTAACCATAGAAGCGTCCATAAGGGATGTTCGGCCCAAGCGGGATTTGAAGAGGATCTGACAGCCAGAAATAGGCAGATGAGGCGATCTGACAACCAGGGACGCATAAATCGTGAGATGTTTCCTCTTTGTCTCGGTTTTAATATCCCTATAATAGTTTTTACTTCCCCTCTCACATTTCGCTCTTCTGAATAACATTAGAAATGTGAAATACATGTGTCAGTTCTCGAGAAGAAGAAAAATGATTGTATGCATCTGGCCTTGTCCCTGATCCATATTTAGGCATGCCGAAATTCGGTCATGCACGGACACACGGGCATGCCACACTACTAGGAAAAAGCCTACTGGAGGCGCATATGAAAGTCCATTAGAATCGCATTGTGGATGTGACTCGAGTGCCGCGACTCAAGTATTTGTTACCTGAGCATACGAGATGCACCTCCTATAACCTATACACTAGTGGAAAACGGGCCTCCAGTCCCGGCCCGTAAGGAGCTTTAGTCCCGGTCCTGGTAACCGGGACTGGAGGGGCGGGACTAAAGGCCCACCCATTAGTCCCGGTCCTCTTACCAGCCGGGACCAATGGGCATCCACATGGCTGTCTCTGCGGGCGCTGGGTGCCCCCCTATTAGTCCCGGTTCGTATGACGAACCGGGACAAATGGTTCTCTGCCGCGGCAGAGAATTTAATTTGTATTCTTTTTTTTCGTTTCAAAATAGTTTTCTACGCTACCACATACCGTACATGTTCGTGCATACATAAGATAACTTCTCTTAAGATCGAGCATACAAATATATACATGATAGTTACACATGGAGATCACAATTATCGGGACTAGAGCCCGTCTATTCAATTACACGGTCGGAGATCATTGGCGCCTATTCACACTAAATTCTATGGCGTCATCTATCATCTCGTTCATCAAGAATCCTGCCAGTTCTTCAGCAATTGCTACTACGCATTGCTGTGGTAGGAGCTGATCCCGCATTTTCTCGAACTATATAAGAAAAGGAGATCAATATGAATATCAATCATGATAAGAAAAAGTGACGGTAATAAAAATAATGTTATGAATGTATTGCTTACATCGACTCTATAATCATTCAGCTCACTGGTAAACGTGCGAATGAACTTACAAACGTAGAATCCACATAGATTCGTCCCCCGTGGCTGCCTCGCGCACCTTACGAGAATAGAATTCAATCAAAATAATAATCCAGCATCATAATTGTATTGAAACTAGAAGTAAAGAGATGCCCCTACTACTTACCGAGACCGGCTTAAACGTCAGCTTCTCAGTAAAGTCACCCGTAACCGCACTCTTGAACTGGTTCCAAACCCTACCCGGTAAAGAAAATGAATGAGTTATTTATTACGTGATATCTCAAGAAATCAATGAAAGAGACCACTGTAGCACGAAAATTACCTCCGGAGCATGTCCTGCATGTCACTAAACTGTTCCAGGGGTCTCTTTAATAGGTCCATGACTTCAACTCTTCCCTTATCAAGTTGAATGTCCATGAGAATCTAGTGGAAACTGTACACGTTTATATATACATCAGTAACCCATCAATTACACTTAACATCGAGTAAGCAAAAGAGAATGTGTACAATAGAGTAAGACACTCACGCGAAATTGTAAGGAAACACTATCTGGTCACAGAAATTTTGCTCCGTTAGAAACCTTAGAAGGTTTTCCTGTGTGTCCTCGGGTTTATCCTTTAGCGTCCGACAATGTATTTTCTCTGGGTCAATGAACCCAACACTGAAGATTGACCTTCTTTTACATTCCATGATCTACATTTTGCATAGTAATAGAGTACAAAAGGATATAATTAGGATAATTACATGCAATGAACTGAACAACTAAAAAAAATGAACAACTTATATATAGACAATGAATTCAACAACTTACAGACAACAGTAACTCATGAGACTTTTGTCGAGGGCGTCAAAAGTGTATACCTGGAAGAGTTCTGGAAATCAACATGGACCTCTTCTTCTCGGAAGTAGTAGTCATGTGGGACTTTCGCCACGATCATTATCCTCTCCTCCTTTACGGCTTTCAAGTACCACTTATGTAAACTCCGCATTTGTGTTGGCAGTTGTTGGAACTTCTCAAAGCTGACCAGAGGCTTCCTTGGGACATATGTAGGGACTACCTGAGCCTTGGGTAACTTGTCGTCCTGGGAACCTAGCAATTCCTCAACAGTCACATTCATAGCGGCTGCAAGCTTCTTAGCTTGTTCCATATCCTGCTGGGGAGTGTCATAGGATACCACCTTGAGGGGTGGGGTCAATTTTTTGGCCTGTTCCTCGAGCTGGGGGACGTCCTTTCTTTTCCCGGTTGCACTTTGACTTGATGATTTGCTCCCGCTTGCACTTCTACTTGATTTATCTTCTTCACTTCCTTCCGAAGTGTGCGTCGATAGTCATCTGGCTTATGGTGCAAGTCATAATGCGATTTTGTGTTCATAAAAGAAAGTGCATACGCTTTTTGCTTCTCGGTGTATACCGGGGCGGGCTCGGGTTTCTTCTTTTGAAGCTGCGCAACACATTCGGCCTTTACGATCATGTCGGTTTCCTCGTCAGTATGATCGTAAGGTCTGATAGGAAGATTCTTATGAGGTACTCATGGGAGGGGCGACATTTGTCGTTTTGGGCTCCTGCGTCGTTTAGTACTAAACGGAGGCTACGGCGGAGATCGAGATGGACTCGGGCTGTGGTGGTCGTAGTCATGGGGTAGGCTTCTTGGAGGTGATGGAGGTGAAGGTGACATGCGACCACTCGGAGGAGGTGTTGGCTTTGGCGTCCAGCCTGGAAGCTTGATGTTGTTCTTGTCCCATAGAATGATACCACCCAGTACTTCTCCGAGTGTCCTCTCACCTTCAGGTCCAGGGATGTCAAGCTCCATTGAGTCCCACCCCATTGCGATTTCATCCACACCAACTTTAGCATAGCCAGCTGGAATCTCACGGCCATGCCAAGGCGCCAGTGGACAAGGTAAAGCACATCGACCGCCACCTTGATGGATAGGTTCTTCACCTTGATGGAGCTCACAAGATGCCTGCTCCTTGATTCCATCCACAGGGTAGCCGGGACCGCCATCTACCATACATCGTCGGAAGGGACCTCCGATTCAGCCACGCTGCTTTTCCGCTGAGATGGTGGCGGTAATATGTCAATCTGAGGACCTTGCGCGCTGCTCCTCGAGTTCGTTAATCTATTGCTGATGCATTGAAGTGTTCCTAACTCGGTGAACTTGTCTCCCTCCTCCTCCTGCGTCGCCTCTTTGCTCTCTCTCGGCTCCTATAAGTATCTCTGTCTTTGGAAACCCCATCTCCCACGTATAACTAGGGCCAAGGCCTCGTAGTCCTCGCGTTCGTCATTCCGAGGACCTTTGTCAACAAGTCTTTCTCTCTATCGGGACGAAACTTTGTTGTCCCCGCTTTAATCTCCTTCACCACTTTCTGCCATGTATCCCGGGGTATCCTAATCCCGTCACTGCAAATAAGGTCCCCTGTACTTTCATGATACTCACTCCCATGCCCAAGGAGCCAATTCCTTGCCCTCAGATCCCATTCTTCGCGTATTGGTTCTGGAGTGATCCCTTTAGCAAGCAGCTCATTCTCTTTAGCATCCCACTTTGGCATGGCAGCGTGGCCCCAGCCCCGGTGATGGTGATATTTCTTCATCGCGGCATTTTCTTGTTTTTCCGACATTTCCATAGCAGGTTGTGACTCCTTGTACTTGAAATGCATCCCGATTAACTCTTTGCCGTTAGATAGCATTCAAATTTAGGAGTCTTCTTCGTCTTTTGATACTTTTGCCATAATGCTTTCTTCCAGTTCTTGAATAGTTCGGCCATCTTCGTAAGAGTCCACTGCTTGACTTTCTTCCTCAATGCAGCTGTGTCGGCATCATCCTCACATTCTGGCAGGGTGAAATGTGTCATGAGGTCATTCCAAAGACCCTCTTTGCACCTGTCGGAGACATACTCACCCTCTTTCGCCCCTTTGGTCTTATTCCACTCTCGAACAGTGATCGGGATGCGATCCCTAACCATAACTCCGCATTGTTGTTGAAATACAGTTTTAGCCTTTTCGGGTCCCACCGGTTCACCCCGTGGTGATACCCAAGTAATTGTATAACGCGTAGATGCGTCCAACTTTTTGGCCGGGCCTTGTTTGGAATATTTTTTGCTCGATTTGGAGGCCTAAGAGAAGAAACATTCGTCAATTTATATATATATACAACTCAGTTAATGCATCTACTGATCACCAGACTTCATATATATACCTCGCTGTCGGCCTCTCCACCACCGGAGCCGTCGGCTTCTCCTTGATCATTTCGGTCGACCTCCTCTCCCTCACCGGAGGGGTTCAGATAAATCGACGGAGATTCGTGTGTGTCAACATGGGGGGTGTTGTTGATCATATCCTCGATAATTTCTTCCTGTGCTAGTTCTCTCTGGATTGGATCCATAGTTTTCTACAAAATGTACACAATAACATTTTTCATTTAATATTGCTGCATAAAATAATACTAAACAATAATATGAACACGCAATTTGCTACCAGCCTAAGTCCGGGGGCCCGCGAGCACTACCACATTAACCCTAAGTTTGGGGGCCCGCGAGCACCATCACCCTAACCCTAAGTCCGGCTGCTCGCGAGCACTACCACCCTAACCCTAAGACCGGCTGCTCGCGAGCACTACCACCCTAACCTACCACATTAACCCTAAAATACACTTTATATTACACTACTATATACTACTAAAAAATAAAAAAATATACTACACTAATATGTAGTACTAAAAAAATAAAAAATACACTTTATATTACACTACTATATACTACTAAAAAATAAAAAAATATACTACACTATATAACATACTACTCTAATATATACTACTAAAAAAATAAAAAATACACTTTATATTACACTACTATATACTACTAAAAAATAAAAAAATATACTACACTAATATGTAGTACTAAAAAATAAAAAATACACTTTATATTACACTACTATATACTACTAAAAAATAAAAAAATATACTACACTATATAACATACTACACTAATATATACTACTAAAAAAATAAAAAATACACTTTATATTACACTACTATATACTACTAAAAAATAAAAAAATATACTACACTAATTAACATACTACACTAATATATACTACTAAAAAAATAAAAAATACACTTTATATTACACTACTATATACACTGATTAACATACTACACTAATATATACTACTATATATTAAAAAATACACTTTATATTACACTACTATATACTACTAAAAAATAAAAAAATATACTACACTAATTAACATACTACACTAATATATACTACTATATATTAAACTACTAATAGATTACACTACAAAAATAATATTACAATTCTAAAAAAAAAGGCCACTTGCCCTGCCTTCTTGTGGCGACCTTGGCTTCCACCAGTCGCCCACGTAGCCCAGTGCCGCCGACCTCCCTTGCTGCTCTGTCACGCCAATCTACTGCGCTCGTCGGTATTACCTGGCCGACGGGGATGACGGCTGGAGAGGCGGTGGTGGCGGCGGCGTTGGTGAGAGACGGTAATGGCAGCAGGCGACTACTGCAGTGTCGTTCGTCTAGCTTCATGATTTTCCCCTGCAGTGAGTAGTGGAGATGGTGGTGTTGGAGATATGCCCAAGAGGCAATAATAAAAGTGGTTATTATTATATCTTTGTGTTTATGATGAATGTTTACATCCCATGCTATAATTGTATTATAAGGAAACACTAATACATGTGTGTTTTGTAAACATAAAAGAGTCCCTAGTAAGCCTCTTGTTGAACTAGCTTGTTGATTAATTGATGATCATGGTTTCCTGATCATGGACATTGGATTTGATTAATAACAAGGTTATATCATTAGGAGAATGATGTGATGGACACACACCCATAGTAAGCGTAGCATAAGATCAAGTCATTAAGTTCGTATTGCTATAAGCTTTAAAATGCATAGTAACCTAATCCTTCGACCATGAGGTTATGTTAATCACCATCACCGGATGGGTACTTTGATGACATCAAACACCGTTTCGTAACTGGGTGGTTATAAAGGTGTCATTGGGTATTCTGAAAGTATGTGTTGAAGCGCATGGACCAAGATTGGGATTTGTCCATCCATATGACGGATAGATATACTCTGGGCCCTCTCGGAGGAATGTCGTCTAGTTAGCTTGCAAGCATGTGACTAGGTCACAAGGGATGACATATCATGGAACGAGTAAAGAGTACTTATCAGTAACAAGGTAGAACTAGGTATGGAGATACCGACGATCAAACCTCGGACAAGTAGAATATCGCGTGACAAAGGGAATTGGTTTCGTATGTTAATGGTTCTATCGATCACAAAGTCATCGTTGAGTATGTGGGAGCTATTATGGATCTCCAGATCCCGCTGATGGTTATTGATCGGAGAGGTGTCTCCATCATATCTGCATATTCACGAACCGTAGGGTGACACACTTAAGGTTCGAAGTTGTTTTAAGTAGATATGGAATGTGTGTTGGAAACCGAATGTTGTTCGGAGTCTCGGATTGGATCCGGGACATCACGAGGAGATCCGGAATTGTCCGGAGAATAAGATTCATATATAGGGAATCATTTTCTAAGTTAGGAAATGTTCCGAAGTATTTGTATGGGGATTCTAGAAGGTTTCGGAATGTTCTGGAAGGTTCTGGAAGATTTCTGGGAGTTTGCTTGAAAACCAAGAAAGGATCAAGGAGTCCTTGTGGGGCAAGACAAGGAGTCATGGGGGAGGAGGACTCCTCCCCCCTCCCAATCTGCCGGCCAAGGAGGGAGGGGAGTCCTACTAGGACTTACCCTCCCCATGGCGCCTCCCTCCTTTAAATAGAGGGGGTGGAGGCGCCAACCCCTGGCCCCCTCCACTCCAAACCCTGGCCGCCGCCTCTCTCCTCTTCCTTCCCTATGCTTAGGCTTAGGCGAAGCCCTGCAGAATTCTCTCCACCACCACCACCACGCCGTCGTGCTGCTGCTGGGATTCCGTGGAGAAGATCTACTACCTCCGCTGCTCGCTGGAACGGGGAGAGGAAGGTCTGCTTCGACTCCGCACGTGTGACCGACTGCGGAAGCGCTGTCGGAACGCGGCGCCGGAAGGATCGTCCACACGATCTTGAGATCGGCAAGTGATCGACTACATCAACCACGAGATCCAATCTCGTAACGCTTTCGGATCTACGAGGGTTAGTATAGATCTATCTCGTTGCACATGTCTAATACATTAGATCTTGGCTTTTATCTAGATTAGATCTGGGTTTTGTTTGTTCTTGCGGTAGAAATTTTTTGTTTTCCATGCTACGAACCCATCAGTGGTATCAGAGCCGTGTCTATGCGTAGATCTATTGCACGAGTAGAACACAATGGTGTTGTGGGCGTTGGTGCTCGTGCCGTCTTTTGCTGTGTGTACTTTGCATCTTGCGGTATGGTGGGATGAAGCGGCTCAGGCTAACCTTACATGTCATCGCACATGAGACTTGCTCCACGCTTGACGTGTAACTTGCTTTGCACAAGTGGCTTTGCGGGTGTCTGTCTCTCCCACCATAGTATAGATCCAATCTACACTTTGCACTTGATAGCACTTGTATCAACGTTGTGGTTCAGTTTCGTAGGTAAAGATCCGTTCTTGTTCGAAAGCCCCAAACCACGTAAAACATGCAAAGAAAATTAGAGGCGTCTAACTTGTTTTTGCAGGGGTTTTGTGATGTGATATGGCCATCATGTGATTATGATTATATTTGATGTATGCAATGATCCTTGTTGTAATATGGCAACCGGCAGGAGCCTAATGGTTGTCTTTAATTCTGTTAAGACCTTTGTGTCTATTCATATTGTAATAGCTTTATTCCAAGTAGTTGTAATAGTTGCTAGTGATGGAGGACAACCATGAAGCGGCGCCACTGACCTTGACGCAATGCTGGTGATGATGGAGATCATGTCCGTGCTTTGGAGATGGAGATCAAAGGCATAAGAAGAAAGGGCTATATCATATCACACTAATTATGAATTGCCTGTGATGTTAATCCTTTATGCATCTTGTATTGCTTAGATTGCGAAGGTAGCATTATAAGATGATCCCTCTCACTAAATATCTAGTAATAGAGTGTTCGTCCTTAGTTGGCACCGTTGCTAAGACTCGTCGTTTCGAAGAATCTCGTGATGATCGGATGTGATAGATTCTACGTGTGCATACAACGGGTGCAAGCCAGATTTGCACATGCGGAAACTAAGGTTAATCTTGACGAGCCTAGCATGTATAGACATGGTCTCGGAACACGGAATACCAAAAGGTAGAGCATGAATCATATAAGTGATATGATGAACATCAAGATTGTTCACCGATGAAACTACATCTTCTCTCGTGAAGATCGGACTTGGTGTAGTGGACTTGGTTCGTGTAATCACTAAGACAATGTGAGGGATGTTGTTTTGAGTAGGAGTTCACCTAGTTAATTTAAGAATTAAAATTGAACTCAATTTATCATAAACTTAGTCTAAACTACTTGCAAATTTGTTGTAGATTATGGCGAACCTCTCCATCAATTTCAATGCGTTCCTAGAGAAAGAAAAGCTTAAGAACAATGGAAGCAACTTCACGGACTGGCTCCGTGGTCTGAAGATTGTCCTCAGGGCTGGTCAGATGACCTATGTGCTCGAAGCACCGCTAGGTGACCCACCTGCAGAAGATGCCACCGATGACGTAAAGAATGTTTATGCCACTCGGAAAAATCATTACTCCACGTTCGTGCCATCCTGCGGTTTAGAAAGCGGAGCGCTTTGAGCACCACGACCCGTTCGAGATCATTAAGGAGCTCAAGCTCATTTTTGAGACTCACGCGGCCGTGGAGAGCTATGAGGCCTCCGAAAAGTTCTTTAACTGTAAGATGGAAGAGGGAAGCTTCGTTAGCGAGCACGGGCTCACCATGTCTGGGCACGCAAACAAGCTCCAAGAGTTGGGGATAACGATTCGTAATGAGGTAGGGATTCACCGTGTCCTCCAATCACTGCCACCAAGTTATAAGAACTTTGTGATGAACTACAATATGCACTGCATGAACAAGACATTGCCTGAACTGTCGTCCATGCTGAAAACTGCTAAAGTGGAGATCAAGAAGGAGCACCAAGTGCTGATGGTCAATAAGACCACCAATTTCAAGAAACAGGGCAAGCCTAAGAAAAAGGGCAACTTCAAGAAGGACGGCAAGAAAGCTGCCGCACCTGCTAAGAAGCCCAAGGCTGGTCCTAAGCCTGAAACTAAGTGCTTCTACTGCAAGGGTGCTGGTCACTGGAAGCGTAACTGCCCCAAGTACCTGGCGAATCTGAAGAACGGCAACATCAAGAAGAAAGGTATATTTGATATACATGTTATTGATGTGTATCTTACTAGTAATCGTATAGTGCCTGGGTATTTGATACTGGTTCGGTTGCTCATATTTGTACCTCGAAACAGGAGCTGCGGAATAAACGAAGACTGGCGAGAGATGAGGTGACGATGCGCGTTGGAAATGGCTCCAAGGTTGATGTGATCGCCGTCGGCACGCTCCCTCTACATCTACCTTTGGGATTAGTTTTAAATTTGAATAATTGTTATTTGGTGCCTGCGTTAAGCATGAACATTATATCTGGATCTTGTTTATTGCGAGACGGTTACTCTTTTAAGTCTGAGAATAAAGGTTGTTCGATTTATATGAGTAATATCTTTTATGGCAATGCACCTGAGATGAATGGTTTATTCTTATTGAATCTCGATAGTAGTGATACACATGTTCACAACATAGATGCTAAACGAATAAAATTGAATGATAATTCTACATACATGTGGCACTGTCGTCTTGGTCACATTGGAGTGAAGCGTATGAAGAAACTCCATTCTGATGGACTTCTTGAATCACTTGATTTTGAATCACTTGAAAGATGCGAAGCATGTCTAATGGGAAAAAGACTAAGACTCCATTCTCTGGAATAATGGAGCGAGCCATGACTTATTGGAAATAATACATACAGATGTGTGCGGTCCAATGAGTGTAGCATCGCGTGGTGGATATCGTTATGTTCTCACTTTCACGGATGACTTAAGTAGATATGGGTATGTCTACTTTATGAAACATAAGTCCGAAACTTTCGAGAAGTTTAAGGAATTTCAAAGTGAAGTGGAAAATCATCGTAACAAGAAGATTAAGTTTCTGCGTTCTGACCACGGAGGTGAATATCTAAGTTATGAGTTTGGCATGCATTTAAAGAAATGTGCAATACTTTCGCAGTTGAGACCGCCGGGAACACCACAGCGTAATGGTGTGTCCGAACGTCGTAATCGAACTCTCTTAGATATGGTTCGGTCTATGATGTCTCTTACAGATTTACCGCTATCATTTTGGGGCTATGCATTAGAGACAGCTGCATTCACTTTAAATAGGGCACCATCTAAATCCGTTGAAACGACACCGTACGAATTGTGGTTTGGTAAGAAACCTAAGTTGTCGTTCCTTAAAGTTTGGGGTTGCGAAGCGTATGTAAAGAAGTTACAACCTGATAAGCTTGAACCCAAAGCGGAGAAATGCGTCTTCATAGGATACCCTAAAGAAACAATTGGGTATACCTTCTATCATAGATCCGAAGGCAAAGTTTTCGTTGCCAAGAATGGATCCTTTCTTGAGAAGGAGTTTCTCTCGAAGGAAGTGACTGGAAGGAAAGTAGAACTCGACGAGGTTATTGAACCTTCTCTCGGAGTTGAGAGTAGCGCAGCACCGGAAGATGTTTTTGTGCCGCCTGCACCAATTGGAGAGGAAGCTAATGATGGTGATCATGAAACTTCGAACCAAGTTACTGCCGAACCTCGCAGGTCAATGAGGGTTCATACCACTCCTGATTGGTATGACTCTGCCTTGAACGTCATGTTGGTGGACAACACTGATGACCCTGCGACGTATGAAGAAGCTATGGTGAGCCCAGATTCTGACAAATGGCTAGAAGCCATGAAATCCGAAATGGGATCCATGTACGAAAACCAAGTATGGACTTTGGTGGACTTACCGGATGGCCGTAAGGCTGTCGAGAACAAATGGATTTTCAAAAGAAAAACAGATGCTGATGGTAATGTTACCGTCTATAAAGCTCGACTTGTCGCGAAAGGGTTCCGACAAATTCAAGGAGTTGACTATGATGAGACTTTCTCACCAGTAGCAAAGCTAAAGTCTATGAGGATTTTGTTAGCAATTGCTGCATATTTTGATTATGAGATTTGGTAGATGGATGTCAAAACGGCGTTCCTTAATGGTGACATTGAGGGAGAGTTGCATATGGTACAACCCAAGGGTTTTGTCGATCCTAGTGATGCTGAGAAGGTATGCAAACTTCAGCGCTCCATTTATGGACTGAAGCAAGCATCCCGGAGTTGGAATCAACATTTTGATAAAGTAATCAAAAACTTTGGGTTTATACAAACTTATGGAGAAGCTTGTATTTACAAGAAAGTGAGTGGGAGCTCTGTAGCATTCCTAGTACTATATGTAGATGACATATTGTTGATTGGGAATGATATAGAACTTCTTAATAGCGTCAAAGCCTATTTGAATAATAGTTTGTCAATGAAGGATCTTGGCGAAGCGGCATATATTCTAGGCATCAAGATTTATAGAGATAGATCAAGACGCCTAATAGCGCTTTCACAAAGTACATACTTAGACAAAGTTCTAAAGAAGTTTAGAATGGAAGAGAGCAAGAAAGGGTTCGTGCCCATGTTGTCAGGTAAGACCTTGAGTAAGACTCAAAGTCTAGCTACGGCAGAAGATAGAGAAAAGATGAATAATATTCCCTATGCCTCGGCCATAGGTTCTATCATGTATGCCATGCTATGTACAAGACCGGATATAGCACATGCTGTTAGTTTGACTAGCAGATATCAAAGTGATCTGGAATGGAGCATGGACAGCGATCAAGAATATCCTAAAGTACCTAAATAGGACTAAGGATATGGTTCTTTCTTATGGAGGTGATGAACAACTTGTTGTGGCAGTTACTGTGATGCTAGTTGGAACACCGATCCGGATGACTCAAGTCATAGTGCGGATCGTATTTATTTTGAATGGTGCTGCGTGAGCTGGAGGAGTGCCAAGCAAAGTTGTGGCGAAATCTTCAATTGAATCGAATACATAGCTGCTTGAGGCTGCACAAGAAGCCATATGGATGAAGGAGTTCATTACTGAACTTGGCGTGGTTCCATCGTTGGACCCGATGGCCATCTACTGTGACAACACAGGTGCCATAGCTAATGCACAGGAGCCAAGGTCACATAGCAAGCTGAAGCATATCAAGCTACGTTTCCATGCTATTCACGAGTATGTCCAAGATGGTGACATAAAGATTTGCAAAGTACACACTGATCTGAATGTGGCAGATCCGTTGACTAAACCTCTCCCTAGAGCAAAGCATGACCAACACCAGAACGCCATGGGTGTTAGGTATATTACCATGTAATCTAGATTATTGACTCTAGTGCGAGTGGGAGACTGTTGGAGATATGCCCAAGAGGCAATAATAAAAGTGGTTATTATTATATCTTTGTGTTTATGATGAATGATTACATCCCATGCTATAATTGTATTATAAGGAAACACTAATACATGTGTGTTTTGTAAACATAAAAGAGTCCCTAGTAAGCCTCTTGTTGAACTAGCTGGTTGATTAATTGATGATCATGGTTTCCTGATCATGGACATTGGATGTGATTAATAACAAGGTTATATCATTAGGAGAATGATGTGATGGACACACACCCATAGTAAGCGTAGCATAAGATCAAGTCATTACGTTCGTATTGCTATAAGCTTTAAAATGCATAGTAACCTAATCCTTCGACCATGAGGTTATGTTAATCACCATCACCGGATGGGTACTTTGATGACATCAAACACCGCTTTGTAACTGGGTGGTTATAAAGGTGTCATTGGGTATTCTGAAAGTATGTGTTGAAGCGCATGGACCAAGATTGGGATTTTTCCATCCATATGACGGATAGATATGCTCTGGGCCCTCTCGGTGGAATGTCGTCTAGTTAGCTTGCAAGCATGTGACTAGGTCACAAGGGATGACATATCATGGAACGAGTAAAGAGTACTTATCGATAGGTAGAACTAGGTATGGAGATACCGACGATCAAACCTCTGATAAGTAGAATATCGCGTGACAAAGGGAATTGGTTTCGTATGTTAATGGTTCTATCGATCACGAAGTCATCGTTGAGTATGTGGGAGCTGTTATGGATCTCCAGATCCCGCTGATGGTCATTGATCGGAGAGGTGTCTCCATCATGTCGGCATATTCACGAACCGTAGGGTGACACACTTAAGGTTCGAAGTTGTTTTAAGTAGATATGGAATGTGCGTTGGAAACCAAATGTTGTTCGGAGTCTCGAATTGGATCCGGGACATCACGAGGAGATCCGGAATTGTCCGGAGAATAAGATTCATATATAGGGAATCATTTTCTAAGTTAGGAAATGTTCCGGAGTATTTGTATGGGGATTCTAGAAGGTTTCGGAATGTTCCGGAAGGTTCTGGAAGATTTCTTGGAGTTTGCTTGAAAACCAAGAAAGGATCAAGGAGTCCTTGTGGGGCAAGACAAGGAGTCGTGGGGGAGGAGGACTCCTCCCCCCTCCCAATCCGCCGGCCAAGGAGGGAGGGGAGTCCTACTAGGACTCACCCTCCCCATGGCGCCTCCCTCCTTTAAATGGAGGGGTGGAGGCGCCAACCCCTGGTCCCCTCCACTCCAAACCCTAGCCGCCGCCTCTGTCCTCCTCCTTCCCTCTGCTTAGGCTTAGGCGAAGCCCTGCAGAATTCTCTCCACCACCACCACCACGCCGTCATGCTGCTGCTGGGATTCCGTGGAGAAGATCTACTACCTTTGCTGCTCGCTGGAACAGGGAGAGGAAGGTCTGCTTCGACTCCGCACGTGTGACCGATTGCCAGGCTGCTACGGCAGCGCGGAAGGATCGTCCACACGATCTTGAGATCGGCAAGTGATCGACTACATCAACCACGAGATCCAATCTCGTAACGCTTTCGGATCTACGAGGGTTAGTACAGATCTATCTCGTTGCACATGTCTAATAGATTATATCTTGGCTTTTATCTAGATTAGATCTGGGTTTTGTTCGTTCTTGCGGTAGAATTTTTTTGTTTTCCATGCTACGAACCCATCAGGTGGGGGAGTTAAGGGGCGCGCGTAATAAGGAGAAGGCCTTTAGTCTCGGGCCGTATATACGGACCGGGACTAAAGGTCCCTCCTTTAGTCCCGGTGCGTGCCACCCACCGGGACTAAAGGGTTTTTGGCCCAGCCCAACAGGCGCGCGCCAACGCCAGACATTTAGTCCCGGTGTGTAGCACGCACCGGGACTAAAGGTCCCTTTTTCAAAACAATTCACCCTGGGCGCGCCTGTTTAAAAAAAATTCAATTAGCATATTATTTAAATATTTGAATTTTACAGTTTTTGCATACTTATGAATTTGAGAAAAATTTCAACATGAAAAGTTCTTGAATTTGAATAACTAATCCAAATCTATTTTCTGTTTTATAAAATAATTATTCTAACTAGTGAAACTAATAATCATTTTGCCATTTTCAATTTAAAAATGCATTAAATATTATATTTTGCATATTTTTAAATAAGTGATTCAAATCAATTTTCTGTTTTATAAAATAATTATTCTAACTAGTCAAACTATTAACCATTTTGCCATTTTCATGTAATTTTCGCCAAGTGGTCTTCTCTCATGAAACCCTGAAACCGGATCTTACCCGCCTTATTTTTTCCGCCCATTCTCTTCCGGATCGTAGCCCCTTTAGGGTTTAGGGTTTTTGGTTTAGGGTTTAGGGTTTTTGGTTTAGGGTTTAGGGTTTTTGGTTTAGGGTTTAGGATTTAGGGTTTAGGATTTAGGGTTTAGGGTTTTTGGTTTAGGGTTTAGGGTTTTTGGTTTAGGGTTTAGGGTTTAGGGTTTTTGGTTTAGGGTTTAGGGTTTTTAGTTTAGGGTTTAGGGTTTTTATTTTAGGGTTTAGGGTTTCCTCCTCTGACTTAGGGTTTAGGGTTCCCTCCTCGACTTAGGGTTTAGGGTTTAGGGTTTAGACTCATATCTGCCGCCTCTCTCCACTCTATCCCATGGCTTCCACCATACCTCTAACCTCAGGGAGGCGGAGATGGAGTCTTTCACGGGCTAGCACGAAAATATTTTCTGAGGCGGAACTTCCGAAGATGCAATAGGGCGTGTGCACCAAGGATATCTTCGAGAAGTTCTGCCACGGGAGATTTCCCAACCCTTTCCTCCATCCATGGGGATGAAACTCTCCATCCATGTTGGCTTGTTGAGTTGCTTGCCATGGCGTAATCAATGCTCCTTTTATAGGCACGACGCCGCTTCTACTTTGTCTTCTTCCTCCGACAGGGCGTCGTGCGCTAGATGCTTTATCTCATCGAGCAGTGCGTCCACCCACGCATCCTTATCCTACCGACAGCTTTAGTCCCGGTTTGAGCCCCCACTCGGTTCTAAAGGTTACCCACGCGTCCTTATCCCACCGACAGTTTTGTTAGATGACACAAAAACCACCTTTAGTCCCGGTTGCACCCACCAGCTGGTACTAAAGGTTAGCCACCCCCCAGATAAGGCCCTCCCAGATAAGCCTCCCCCAGATAAGGCCCCCCATCTTTTGTCCCGGTTTGAGCCCCCACCCGGGATGAAAGTTTCCCGCGCCACGGCGTTCCCGCGCTTTCCATCGGTTCCCACCTCTGTCTTCTCGCCATTTTTTCAGTATATATATGTACGCTTGGCCTCCATTTACATATCACATCTAGACTCATCATTCTCTTCCCATGGCTTCCATCGTATCTCTAACCACCTGGGAGGCGGAGGCGCTTTGCGCCTCGAACTACCCCTGCCCACCGGGCTACCGCATCCCCACCGGCTGGATGCTGAGCGCCGGAGGCATGCCGGTCCCTCCTGTCCCTCTAGGTGTGGAGCGTCGGATGGCCATCACGAACCACTACTACCTCGAGCTCATGCCAGAGCAGCGGAGGAATCCCAACTGTCATCCCGACTATTTCCCGAGTTGGGAAGCCTTCTTCATCAATCGGCGTGAGAGGGCGCTCGCCAGGCACGAGGAGGACGGACCACCTCCTTCGAACTTCAACAAGGCTGGCCATCGGCTGTGGTGGCGCGGCCGGACTCTCCAGAGTGCCATGGCCTACAACACGACCGGCAATAACCCCCGCCTGTGGTACCCTCAAATCCAGCCCACGCGTGCCCAACCTTCAAGGTTCGACTACGGCGACCCCGAGGACGATAGTGATGACAGCGCCGGTGACTACGACGACTACAGTGGCGCGTATTACAGGGCTAGGCAGGAGCATGACCGAATCACTCCAACCATTAGGCATGTTTCTTAATTTTCAGTTGTGCTATGTATCCTTAGTGTTTGTGAGTTTCTTCTCTTGTGATGGTTCCTTCTCTTTGTGTGATCATCTACCGCGGCTCAGAACGTCTATTTTGATTGAGCAAGATGTATTACATGAAAGGGGACCTTTATGTCTCGAATAAAAGGTTTAATACATTACATAGATTTATGTCTCAAATAAAAGGTTTAATTACATAGATTTATGTCTCAAATAAAAGGTTTAATACATTATTACACATCACCAACATCTAGTGTTGTGGTTTTCTTCTGCACCGTAGCCATGGAGAATCTTCATCATTTAACAGGATGCTTGGGTCAGTTTTCACTTTGAAGGGCGGAATTTCATGAAACTTATTGTAATCTTCTGACATGTCTGTCTTATCATCCACTCCCACGATGTTTCTTTTCCCTGAAAGAAGTATGTGGCGCTTTGGCTCATCGTATTCTGTACTCTTTTGCTTATCTTTCCTTTTTCTCGGTTTGGTAGACATGTCCTTCACATAGAAAACCTGAGCCACATCGTTGGCTAGGATAAATGGTTCATCCATGTACGCAAGATTGTTGAGATCCACTGTTGTCATGACATACTTTTCGTCTACATGTACCCCGCCTCCTATCAGCTTGACCCATTTGCACTGAAACAAAGGGACCTTAAAAGTAGGTCCATAGTCAAGTTCCCATATCTCCTCTATGTACCCATAATATGTGTCAATCTGCCCCTTTAATCAAGGTTTCAGGCTTCCCCGAGTTTTCGAAGCGTAGAATGTTCTTGTGTTTCTCGATATACGGAGCCACCACGGTGGAATTGTGTAGAACTGTGTAGTGTGATTGAGTGAAAGAATGCCCGTCCCTACATACCATTGATTTCCTTCCTAGTGTGCCTTTTCCAGTCATCCTCCCCTCATACCGAGATTCAGGAACAACAATCGGCTTAAGGTCAGGAAGAAAGTCAACACAAAACTCAATGACCTCCTCTGTTCCATAGCCCTTGGATATGCTTCCTTCTGGCCTAGCACGGTTATGAACATATTTCTTTAAGACTCCCATGAACCTCTCGAAGGGGAACATATTGTGTAGAAACACAGGACCGAGAATTCTAATCTCTTCGACTAGGTGAACTAGGAGGTGCGTCATAATATTGAAGAAGGATGGCGGGAACAACAACTCGAAGCTGACCAGACATTGGACCACATCAATCTGTAACCCTGATAGACTTTCTCGATCGATTACCTTCTAAGAAATTGCACTGAGGAATGCACATACCTTCACAATGGCTAGTCGAATATTTTCTAGTAGAATTCCCCTCAATGCAACCGGAAGAACATGGCAGTCATGAGACTTTAGGTTTTGAATTTTTTTCTCTTTCATATTTACTATTCCCTTTATATTCGACGAGAAGCCAGACGGGACCTTGATACTGAAAAGGACTTCAAAAAAGATTTCCTTCTCTTCTTTGGTAAGAGCGTAGCTGGAAAGCCCTTGAAACTGCCCTGGATGCTTGCCGTCTCGTCCTTTATGATGTTGCTGGTCCTCCCGTGCTGCCGGGGTATCTTTTGACTTCCCATACAAGCTCAGGAAGCCTAGAATATTCACTCAAAGATTCTTCGTCAGGTGCATCACGTCGATTGCAGAGCGGACCTCATGCACTTTCCAATAGGGTAGATCCCAAAATATAGATTTCTTCTTCCACATGGGTGCGTGTCCGGTAATGGGGTCTTTCGGAACAGCTTGTCCTCCAGGACCCTTTCCAAAGATTACATCCAAATCCTTGACCATACCAAATACATCAGCACCACTACGGGGGATAGGCTTCGTCCGGGTTTCTGCCTTGCCATTGAAATGCTTGCCTTTCTTCTTTAAGGGATGACTGGGCGGAAGAAAACGATGATTGTATGGGTACACATTCTTTCTACATTTATCCAGATATATACTTTCAGTCTCATCTAAACAGTGCGTGCATGCATTGTATCATTTGTTCGTCTGTCCAGAAATGTTACTAAGAGCAGACCAATCATTGATGGTTACGAACAGCAACGCTTGTAGGTCAAATTCCTGCTGTTTGTGCTCATCCCACACACGTACACCTGGTTTGGCCCACAACTGTAGAAGTTCATCAACTAATGGCCTTAGGTACACATCAATGTCATTGCCGGGTTGCTTCGGGCCTTGGATGAGCACTGGCATCATAATGACTTCCGCTTCATGCACAACCAAGGAGGAAGGTTGTAGATACATAGAGTCACGGGCCAGGTGCTGTGACTGCAGTTATGCTCCCCAAAAGGATTCATGCCATCGGTACTTAGACCAAACCATAAGTTCCTTGCGTCACCAGCAAAGTCCGAGAAGTCTCTCTCGATTTTTCTCCACTGCCGACCATCAGCAGGGTGCCTCAACATCCCGTCTTTCTTACGGTCTTCCATGTGCCATCGCAACATCTTGGGATGCTCTTTATTTCTGAACAAACGTTTCAACCGTGGTATTATAGGAGCATACCACATCACCTTGGCAGGAACCCTCTTCCTGGGTTGCTCGCCCTCAACATCACCAGGGTCATCTTTTCTGATCTTATACTGCAATGCAAAGGCATACCGCATTTATCCATATTCTCGTACTTCTCACCGCGAGGATGCAGTCATTAGGGCATGCATGTATCTTCCGCACGCCTAATCCTAGAGGCGACAAGTTTCTTTTCAGACGCATCTTTGGAGGGCAATTGGTTATTTCTTGGAAGTAGCTTCTTCATTATTACCAGCAACTTTTCAAATCCCGAGTCAGTCATACCGGTCTCTGCCTTCCACTTCAACAATTCCAGTGTGCTACCCAGCTTCTTCTGGCCATCTTCACAAGTTGGATACGGCAATGTGTTGTGGTCCTGTAACATCTGCTCGAACTGCAACCTCTCCTTTTATGTGTCGTAGTCTCGCCTTGCATCACTAATGACCCGACCAAAATCATCAACGGGCCCATCTGGTTCCCGTTCTTCACCCCCTTCTTTTTCATTATTTTCAACTTCGGTATCATCGTATTCAGGGAACATAGATCGGTAGTTCTCTTCTTCATCGCCGTCTTCCATCATAACCCCTCTTTCTCCATGCTTGGTCCAAACATTATAGCCGGACATGAAACCGGACCGAAGCAGGTGGCTCTGAATGACTCTTGAGGAAGTGTGAGCCCGCTCATTCCGACATTCAACACATGGACAACACATAAAACCATCCCGCCGCTTGTTCGCCTCGGCCACGCATCAACAGTGGCTCATCTGCATCATACAACCATGCATATATATCAAACGCAATCACAATGCTTAAATTAGTACCGCGCAGTCAAAACGAGAAAATAGTTGCTAACCTTTTAGGACACTTCAAAACAAAGAGGAGAAACCTTAAGTGTCGCTCTGGCACCTCATATCATATTTTGTCTTGTGTGAACTCAAGTGGCATCGCTCTAATAGGCATTTCACCGAACACCTCTAGTGCATATGAAGAAAAAAAGTTAGCACAAAGTTATACCCACCTCTCACATAGGAAAAAAACAGGAGAGAGTGGAGGGCTGGATGCATATATATAGGGCCAGGCCATTAGTCCCGGTTTGAGATACAAACCAGGACTAAAGGTTCTGCTAGGAGCACGCGCGCCGGCCCAGACCCATTTGTCCCGGTTTGTATCTCAAACCGGGACTAATGGTTCCTTACGGACCGGGACATAGTGCCTCGGCCTCCTCGGGCCGTCTGGTTCGGACCATTAGTCCCGGCCCCAGCCACGGCCGGGACTAATGGCCCGAACCAAAGGCCTATTTTCTGCATCACATATGCGACTCTAATATGTATTAGATATGCGCCTCCCATAAGATTACAAATGCGCCTCTAACATGGTCACATATGCGACTCAAATATCAATTTCGAATTTTAAATTTTATAGACCCACAATACAGTCTAGAATACATAGTATACAGGTATTATACAGTCAATAATAGAATAAACAACACATAATTTTCAGAAAGTTGCATCACACATCAACACTAATACAAGTACATCACTAATACAATTATATCACACATCAACTTGAATTAATCCGCGACATACGAGAGTTCACACATCAACTAACTAGAGCATACATCACACACACAACACCAAGTTCACATCTCCCGAGGGACCGATCGAGTACAAGTTCACTATCGCATTACAACTACATGCAGGGCAGAGCTCTCTAGCTAGCTAGGTGAAGTAGAGCACACAACCTACTACAATGAAGAGCAATGTGGTGATCACGACGAAGTTCCTCCACTTCTTCCTCCCGTGCGTCCTCCACTTCTCTTCCGCCACCTCTCTACTCTTGTAGCCTTTGTAGTTGTTGCCCAAGAATTCGTTCACTTGCTTCTGGCAGTCCTGCCACTCCTCGTACACACCTGGAACCTTGCCGGCGTACACGACATAGCACTTCTTAGCCATCTCCTATACACAAGATAGATAATATTATCTATGTCAGTGCAAAGAAATAACATTTCACAAGATAAGATCATGCATATATATGGGTGCAACAAGATGTAAGAAATCACGTTCTAATCATCGATATTTCGACCAAATTACTAGTCTACTTGGCACACGAGATCAAACAGCGGCATATCCATACACATGACGGCACAACACGTTCTAACACTACAAGAAATGTGTTATTCTATGACCTTTTAATAGTGACCGTGGACAAAATCGTCATAGAGTTATGATGATTTTACACCATATGACATTTGAGAGAGTTAAAACCCTAAATAATTAAGACGATTTGGCTAAAAAACATCATAGTTTAAATACGTGAAATCGTCATAACCAACAAGATATAAAGGAGGGCAATACTGGCCGTTGGATGTGAACTGATGAACGATTGAGATAGTGATGTGTGGGAAGTTGCCCTGGATCGATGAGCTGGCACTGAGTCATCGTGCACGGACCCAGGAATATTTCCCTTTGCCACCCACCTCGCGCCAAGTCACGCAAAGGAAACCGGGAAAACCAAATACCAGAGGCGCGACAAACCAATTTTTTCGCTAAGTCCAACTGAACCCTAGATTTTTGTTCTCTCCGTGTCGCCGCCCACTCTATTCTTCTCTCCGCCGCCGTCCACTCCATTCTTGTCTCTGCCACCGCAACCCTAGATTTCCTGCCGCAGCCACCCCATCACCCGCCGCAGCCCACCGTCTCCCCCACCTCCGGCAACCACCGCCCTCACCTCTCTGCCAGGAGGAACGAAGAGGGGCAGATAGGTACCTCCCCTTCCTCTCCTCACTCGATCTTGATCCCTAGGTAGCGTGGTGGCTCCGACTTCACTCCCCCGGCCCGACCTCGTAGTATCCATCAAGCAAGCCCACGTGTTTGCGCTCCTCCGCCACGGTTCGGATGCCACCGTCGCTAACCCCAGGTGAGGGAATTGGGGGTGGGTGGGGTGGTGAAGTCGGTCTGATCAATCGCCACTAGTGCCGTGCGGGGTTGGGGGCTTGGGCCTCGGAGGAGCTTCTTCCTCCTTGCTGCTCCAGGGTCGGCCGACCGATCTGAGCAGCCAAACCAATCCATGGCCGCCGCCGTGCCGGGGTGCACGAGACAGGGCTGGGTGGTCCGTGTCAGATCCTACTCTGTTTCTCTTGTCGAGAGTGTTCGTTCTTCCCGAAGCCTGGCTGATGTACCACCGCAACCGCACCGTGCGGCCGGTCGGCATCTCACGCGTACGATTCCTGCTGTCTCCGCCCAATCCTTGCTTCTTCTAGGGTGGCTGTCATCGATTCTCTTCATTGTTTCTATGATGATCAGGTAGATTGCGCGGTCAAAGGATGTTCTGTTTTGGAATAGCACGCTGGCCGATTTGGGCAGTGTGAGTTCGAGTTTAAAACCTTTTCCATCAGATTGACTAGTCCTAAGCTCTTAGATTTGGACCACGGCTTGTTTGAAAGCTAGCTGCAGTCACAAAGACACTTGGCGGAGCTCTGAATTTTTTTACTTTAACAAAAACTAGAATGCTGTGATTGGATGTAGGAAGCTGGACTTTGAATTGGCTATCTGGAATCTATTGGCCTAAGTTCAGCTGTTTGGGTGCATGTGGAACGGCTGCGGGAGCCTTCTAAGCCTTAATCGACCGGCGGCCGCTGCCATTAGTCTGCCCTAACTCTTAATCGCCGGCGGCTCCCTGGCCCTTCCCAATCCGGACTATCCATATCCCTCCTCTTCCCCTTCTATTCCTCTGATTGCAGCAGTTTTTCTCCATTATTTTGGTGCCCAATTACTTGAGCAAACTCGCTTGCAGGTTTCCAGGATTGACGAGTGAGTTTGATCGTGGGCCTGGGAGATGTTTTCTTTGAGTTCCCCGAGGGTGGACATGAGCAGGCACGTCGTGGACTTGGGCCAGCTTGCCTCCTGGCGGTGCTGCTGGGCGTCCTCACTGTCGCGCCGGCAGTGCCAAGGCGATGCACACCATGTGTTTGTTTCGTGGCTGTGCCCAACCAGACAAGTTTATGTGTCTCTCGTTTCTGCCAGTTTACTAACACGATGGTACACATCCTAGATTCAGCAAAGTTGGTTTGAGTTCAGCTAAAAATGGTTGTTTGAGTGAAACTGAATTCAATTTGTTTGTGCAGGTTTTCCTGCGACGACGACGATGAGGCTCCCAGAGCTGTTCTCTGTCTCATCAAAGCCATTATCGCTTGTTGAGTATAAATGTGCACTGGTTTTACCTGTTCATTTAAAAGTGGACTGCACAAAATACACATGACTATAGTCTATGGATACAACTCAAGACAGTGACAACGTCTTACTAGTCCACGCCTTTCAAACAGTCCTAATGGCGTATTATCCGCATATTTTACAACTTGGAGCTTAGTAGTACTGCTAATTAGTTGCTAACTTTTTCTTGATGTGTAAGCGACACAGACTATCTACTTGTTCTATGTGTATGCTATGTGTAAGAGAGATACACTACATACTTGTGCTATTTAATAGAGACCAAGTTATTTATGCGTGTTATAATTATTGCTGGTACTTCAAAAATATTTTAGAGCTGTGTAGCATCTAGTAGTTTATTACAGTCAAGCTGCGATTATGGACAACTAGATGTAACATAACAGGAAAACTTGTTTTATTTTAGGATGGTATTAATGGGTTAATCATTCGATTGGTTTGGAATTGAGAAGGAGTTGAGTTGTCTGGTTGAAGATTTTGGAGCTGTTTGAGGGAGACCGGGAAGAAAGCTCGTGATGTCGAGGATGAGAAAAGGGGGATCAAGATCAAGAAAGAGCACTGGGAGAAGTTGCATGTGCACATAGCATCGTACAATAACTTCCCAACCGCTGCTGGTTTGGCCTCTTCGGCTTCTGGATTTGCTTGTCTTGGTAAGTCTCCTAGCTGATATCATGGCTATAAGTCAGTAAAAACCAGATGCATTATTCTCCTAGCTCTTATATCATGGTTATAAGTCCATAAGAACAGATGTATAATTAGTGAATATTTTTCGTATTAAACTTGTATTTCCTTTTATTTTGTATGGAGTACACATCCAAGTTTACTTATGTTTAGGAGCAGAGGCTGTTTCCCACTTCTTGTAGCATTGTTCTCTAACCAATGCAATATGCAAGCATTCATTCTTGAGGGGGATATGTTTTAGAAGTGGTCTATTATCATGTAGAAGGTGTTGCGTCTACTTGTCGAATACACCTTTTGTCCGCTATTCATAATTATCGGGAAATACTGTGGTTATCCAACTATCATCTGGAAATAATTCCGAATCCTATCATTAAGGCCGTAGTAGGTTGAACTGGCCTAAATTTCACATGGTTATTAGCTGCAGGGGTCCTGGCTGGGCTTTGTATGGGGACATTTACTTGCTCTGCAATTTATGTCTCACCGATGCACTGTATTTAGAGTATATAGTACACTTCTGCACTGTATATGCATACTTCGTATGTATACCTTGTGCAAATTGTATTCATACTACATGTAATTCTAATGCAGGATTTGCTTTGAAAACACTTGTTCCGCAGAACCAAATTGTTGGCTTGGCCGAACCCTCGAGAACCCTGCAGGGAATGGTTTGGCTTCGAGGCATGCTGGCCCGCTACCGGGTGAACAAAGGCTCTTGGCATCGAGGACCGCTCCTGGCCGTGCCTCCTCCGCGGTGGAGCTATAGGTAAGGCTTCTAGGATCTAACCAACACGCTGATTTAATTCCACCCCGACCCCGTGAGCTAGGCACTCGACCTAGACGAGCTTGATCTGTATGAAGATATGCAGTGTGCTGAGCATAGTATTATCTGAACAAAAAAATGGAAGAAGTGCCGAGCTTAATGTAATGAAACTATTTTGCGGTAATATTATAGTTGTTTCAAGATCAACAACGTTTTGAATAAATGCTTGGTCATGTTGGTCATATTGCACTGTGTTTTGCAGTAATATTGATATATTTGTTGCTTCATTTACCATAATTTCATAGAATTAAGAGTTTATGAATTTGAACCATGACTAGTTTCTATTCATATGTCTATACAAAGGGCACTTAGGCATTCCCGAATCAAGTACAATAATGATTAGGTTACTATTGCACTATTTTTTCATCTTACATGGGTAATTACGACACCATATTGCTACACTGCCATGGTGCTTGCCAGATTGTTCATGCTTGCTTGCTCCTTAACATGGTCTATTTTGTACCCTGTTTTTACCTTATTATAATGAATAGTACCACTTTTAACTGCTTGCTTGTTCCCTGTTTTTGCCAGAAATATAGGATATGGTTTTATCAACTTCAGAGTGGCGATACTTTTTAGCATACTACTGATCACAGTCAATTAAATGCATCAGTGCTTTTTTTAGTTTGACACGTTTCTGTTTAGCTCTCATAAAAACTCTTGATATATCGCATGTTACCCCGCCTACGCCTCCAAGTATCTGTCTATCTTACCCTCTCCGCCTCTAGCTAATTTGTGTGTTGTACATTAGTTGTTCCTTTCTGGTATTTTTGATGTCCAAGCCATGCATTTCCTTAACTAGGACATCTGTATATTTGAGTGCCAGTTAAAAGTGATGTAGGTTTGTATCACGAGTATAATGTTTGCTAATAGCTTCAGAATTGATATGCACATTTGTTTATTTTCTTTCTACCTGATCTATGTTAATTTTAAAAGATATTGCTTTCTTTGACTAGTAGCCATAACCATCATTTCCTCTCTTTAACATGAGCTACAGGCTGAAGATGGATGAGCTGAAGGCTTCATACTTAGCAAAGAGTTGATATTCATATTTTTGTTGCCGTGGGTGATTTGGACAATGGAATGTTTGTAATATACTACATAGTACTTTTGTAGCTGTTTTCTATTCTTGGGTTATGTGAAATATGTCTGATTGTAATATATTTTACAATTTTGGTTACAATTATTGAATGTGATTTGAGATGCTCTTACCAAAATATTATTTGTGTAACGCCTCTATGTTTATCCAAATTCTACTTGGCATGTTAAAAGGCCATGGCCTAAAAAATATTGGACTGGAGCAATTTACGATTCTTGGAAAAAAGTTGAAAATAAAAAGAGCTAGATGGTAAAAAGGCCACGGCCCTAAAAATAAAAGTCCATTGCCTGAAAAACAAAAAGGCCAAAATGTTGGGCTTGGCCCAAGTAGCAATGAGAATTGACAGAAAAATATTAATGGACTGAATTGTTGGTATTGGCCCATATAATTTTTCTAATGGACCGGGCTGATTCTATGCCACGTCGGATTGGCCATGTAGGATCTGACCTGGCTAGGCCAGACTGCCCGTGACGATATTCGATCGTCATAACCCTTATGACGATTCAATATCGTCATAGACGGTTATGACGATTTCAATCAAAACGTCGTTATAGTTTATTTGCAACGCCCAGCTTTCGACGATCTCAAAATCGTCATAGAATCGTCACAAACGGACTACTATGACGATTTTGTGACGAAAATGGAGGGTCATATATAGCCAGATTCCTTGTAGTGTAATCATCGGCATTTCAAAGAAAGACCAAAAAAAAGAAAACCAAGAATGACCATTAGTGCCTCATACTTAGGATGGGCATGGAAATAACAATGCTCGATGTTTGATCTTGTGCGGCAAGTAGAGTATATGTCCAAATTACTAGTCTACTTGGCACACGATATCAAACAGCGGCTTAGTCATACATATGACGCCACAACACGTTCTAATCATCGGCATTTCGAAGAAAGACCAAAAAAGCAAACCAAGAATGACTTGGATTCGTGCCTCATACTATTCGTATCGTCAAAGACAAAAGAAGAGAAATACTTCCACGATTCATATAGCATGGGCATGTTATGTCTAATGGTAAAGCAAAGAAAGGATTCCGTCTCCACGACAATGACTCATTTTGAGTTTCGTGTGTCGAAAGGAGTCGTTGTTGTGGACCCAGAACCCTTTCCTTGGCCTACCATTGAACATATTATGTCTTATGTATAGGAATCTCGAAAATATTTGTCCTCTTTCAACTTTGGGGCTACGAGATGAAATAGTTTATCATTTCATTATATTGCCAAAGACGAATAGTGAAGTAATGTCTTTCTTCCTTTCGACTTTGGGGCTACAATGAGATATTTGAAACTACATTAAATTCACGCTATCTAATCTATTTGTATCACCAAAGACAAAAGAAGAGAAATACTTCCACGATTCATATAGCATGGGCATGACATGTCTAGCGGCAAACCAAGGAAAGGATTCGGTCTCCATGGCAACGACTCATTTCGAGTTTGGTGTGTCTAAAGGAGTCGTTGTCGTGGACCCAGAATCCTTTCCTTGGCTTGTTGCTAAACATATTATGTCTTATGTATATGAATCTCGAAAATATTTGTCCTCTTTCGACTTTGGGGCTACGAGATGAAATAGTTGCCTCATACTTAGGTTGGGCACGGAAAATGACAATGCCGCTGATGGATCTGGTGCAGTAAGTAGAGTATATGCACAAACCTCTAGTCTACTTGGCACACCAGATCTAGCAACGAAATGGTCACGCACATGACGCCATAACACGTTTTAATCATCGGCATTTCGAAGAAAGACAAAGACGGGTCTGTGATGTACCAGCATTGGTCGACCATGCTAGCTAGAACCCAAGGACCATTTCTCGCGGGTGTGTTCGCGCTGGTGGTCTTTGACGGTATAACCATGGTGGTGAAATATCGGCCTTCTTTCTCGATGCTCTTGGCCCACCTGACACGGAACATTGGCACCTTCTCCATAACGTAGTCGAGCTCCCAAATCTCCTGGATACTTCCATAGTATCTTTCCGGGACGTCGCCGGTGTAGAATATCCCCGTAACCCCTGAGTTCTGGTAATCGCAGTTATTGTCCTTTTCCTTTGTATAGAACGTGTATCCGTTGATATCGTATGCCTGATAGGTCATCAGGTTGTGCGAGGCGCCCCGTGACAAGGAGAATATGAGTATATATTCCTCCGAGTACTCGCCCTGCGGTGGATTAGCAATGACCTTCTCCCTGAACCACCGCGTGAAACCAGAGTTGTGCTCCTTGATAACATCTTCCTCCGAGTACTGGTGCCCCTAGTAAGCGTAATTCTTCTTCATAAAGTCTTTGTGCTCATATATGTATGGATC
Organism: Avena insularis; assembly: GCA_023614405.1. Classification (NCBI taxonomy): domain Eukaryota; kingdom Viridiplantae; phylum Streptophyta; class Magnoliopsida; order Poales; family Poaceae; genus Avena; species Avena insularis. The sequence goes on along the minus strand of CM042693.1, from coordinate 453,895,686 downwards.
GACCACCTGTAGGTGTTGTAGCACAACCAGGTTTGCTCTTTCAAAGTCCTTGGTTCGGCCCTCGATGTCGACATGCTTTGGGCGCCGACCCTCGTGGTGACCGCATCCAGCAAGCCTCCCGAGGTGCTTGTTGAATGACAGACCAAGAGGGGTCTTGGTTTGTAGAAAGTTCGAGCAGAAAGAGATGCACTCTTCGGCCAGGAAGCCGTTTGCTATGCTTCCATCTGGACGGGGCCTGTTCTTAACGTATCCTTTGTTGTGTCCATTGAGCCTTTCGAACGGCATCATGCTTCGTAGAAACAGAGGACCAAGCTGGACAATATCCTCCACGACATGGAGAAGCAGATGAAGCATGACGTCGAAGAATGCGGGAGGGGGGAAATAGATCTCGAGCTCGCATAGTATCACCATGATCTCGTCCTGTAGCCTCGTGAGCTGCTTAATGCCTATCGACTTCTGAGAGATCACATCAAAAAAGTTGCAGAGGCCAAACAACGTTTCATGGACGTGCTTGTCCATTATACCTCGGATCGCGACCGGGAGTACCTGTGTCATCAGCACGGCGACGTCGTGAGACTTCATCCCGCTGAAGCGTTGCTTCGCCTCGTCTAGCCATCTGCTTATCTTCCCGTAGCGCTCGAAATTTGACTCTGAGGAGGCACTTCATAAACTGTATGGCCTCCTTCTTACTCAGAGTGAAGCACGAGGCCTTGAGCTTGACCTCGCCCTTCTTGACCTGCTTTTTGCCCTTGCGACGATGGCTATTCTGTGTTTCCGTCTCCTCCTCCTCGTCATCGCTAGGTGGTGGTTAAAGTTCATCCCTGATGCCCATATGCTTCAAGTCGTTCCTTGCCTTCAGCCTATCTTTGGTGTTGTCGGTGTTAAGGAGCGTGGAAAGCAGACTCTCGCCCACGTTCTTTGTGATATGCATGAGATCGAGGCTATGAGGCACGCGGAGGATCTTCCAGTATGGCAAGTCCCAGAAAACAGACCTCGCCTTCCATACCTTCAGCAGCGGCTCTGGCTTCTTCTAGGTCTTTCTTGGTGCAGGGCATTCCTTCCAGTTATTCAACAGCTCGTAGATTTGCATGCCGCTCCTCTGGTCCGGGATTCCTCAGAGCTCGACCACCCCACTGAATAGATCTCCTAGCTTTCTCCAGGTGTGATTCTTGGGAAGCCACGTCCGAGCCCCAAGGAACACGGTTTTCCCGGACCCGGGATATTTCTGTAGCTGGCGGTACGTTGTATTATCATTGCACCTAACGCACCCATAGAATCCTTGGACCACCTGCCCCGAGAAGTATCCATAACCGGGATAGTCTTGCACCGTCCTGATCACCACCGCTCTCATGTCGAAGTATTCTTGTCTCGAGACGTCCCACGTACGGGCTCCTTCTTCCCTTAATGTGGCCAGCTCCTCTTTCAACAATGTGAGATACAGATTGATGTCCGTACCGGGTTGTTTTGGCCCTTGAACTAACATACTCATGGTTACGTACTTCTTCTTCATGCACAACCAGGGGGGAGGTTGTAGATCCATACAAACACGGGCCAGGTGTTGTGTGTGCTGCTCTGGCTTCCGAACAGATTGAGTCCGTCGATTCTCACGCACAGCCTGAGGTTCCTTGACTCTTTCCCTAAATGTTGGTAATATTGTAGGTCCAACGCCTTCCACTAGCAAGCATCCGAAGGGCGCCTCATCATTTCCTCCTTCTCTAGATCATCGTCTTTCGGCCTCTTTCTTTCCGCGTGCCAGCGCATGAGCTCTCCTTCCTTATGGTCCATGAAATACCGCTACAGACTAGGAGTTAGAGGAAAGTACCACACCACCTTTCTAGGAGCTTTCTTGGTCCCTCTCTTGTATCGAGAGGTCTTGCACACCGGACACGTGGTCTTCTCCGCGTCCTCGCCCTGGTAGATGATGCAATCATTTATGCAGACGTGGTATTTCACGTGCAGTAGATTGAGAGGGCGCGCGACTTTCTTGGCCTCAGCGATACTAGTCGGACATGTGTTCCCCTTCTTGAGAAGAATATCGTGCCAGAATGCAATGTTGTCGTCAAAGCATTCGTCGGTCATTTTGTGTTTCACCTTCATCTCCAGAGCCTTGAGCGTTACATTCAGACGGATATTACCGTTGTTGCATCCATCAAACAATGGAGTGACTGCGTCTTTCTTCATTTTCTCCAGCTTAGATTTCTCTCTAGCGGCGGCTCTGGTGTTACTAGTCTCCTTGAGAAGCAGATCTTGGACATGAGGGTCTCGCAGCCAGCTCGAATCATGGTCGACACCTTGATCTTTGTGTTGATGCCTGTCGCCACCTTGATCATCTTCGTGTTCATGCTCGGCGCCACCCTGATCTTCATGATCATCACCTGCCCCGTCGTCGGCGCCTTGATCTTCGTGATCATGACCGGCATCTTGATCTTCACCATTATTGACATCCTCATCATCATCTTCATCATCACGTATCCACCGAGTGTAGCCATCCATAAAACTACGTCGGAGCAGGTGCGACTCCAGCATTCCGGAATCGTGCCTTATCAGATACATCAGCTTGCAGTCGCGACACGGACATCTTCTCTCCGTCTTGTTTGCGCGTGCCATATCGGTCCTCGCGCATCTCATCCACCTATCCACGAGGGCTTTGAGAATCAGTGGTCGGACCATGGTCGCCTACGCGTGGTACAAAGAGCAAGAGAATAATTAGAGCATATATGGACATCTGGATCGCCCGAAAAAATCGGCATGACCTCCCCTAAAAAGAGGACATCCGCGAGTGCCAGAAATTCGCCGGAAAAGAAATTAATCGACATTCCGGTGAAACATTGGCATCTCAAATGAAATTCCTGCACAAAAAGAAGCATGCACCATAACACAATCATATAGTCGCGGTGTCACCGACAACGCGCATGAGCATACAAGCAACGCCTTCACGCTTCCTCCAACGACAACTTGCGCAAGAGAGACGGAGGAGAAGTAAAGGGACATGATGTAGATCTAGAGGAGCAAGAGACTTCACTTACATGTGAGTGTCAACCAATGGAGATTGAGCAAGCTTCTATGGTGAATCAATGTGGGAAATGAGGTGGGGAGAAGGAGGGGGTCGACCAAATCTCTCTTTGGGTGGAGAGGAAGAAGTGAGGAAAGTGAGTGGGGTGCATGTGCCAAAAAGGTGCAGAAAAAGTGAGCCAGGTTATGCGAGGCGCATATTGCAGTATATGCGTCTCTGATAGTCTGAACTAAGGTACACATGCCAACATGCGCCTCGCCGATGCGGCCACCTAGGCCCGCAGGGGTTGCTTGAGGCCCACGCTCCCTAATGTGCCTCGCCTATTAAAACTATCGGAGGCGCATCTTGCAATATGCGCCTCTCATATTGGACCACCGATCTTCACTCGGGCCCACCCAAGATATGCGAGGCGCATTTGCCACATATGCGCCTCGCCTATTTAAGTACTACAGGCGCATGTCTGGCTGGTGCGCCTCGTATAAGATGGGGTGCCAGGTTTCGTCCGTACAGATGATAGTGGAGGCGCATCCTGCAGATATGCGCCTCGCCTATGAAATTACTAGAGGCGCATGGCTCCATGGTGCGCCTCGCGTATATTATCAGAGATGTATATGGTATAAATGCGCCTCTAATGTGCATGTCTCCTATAGGCTTTTCTCTAGTAGTGCCAAGTGGTGAAGATTTCAGAGAATTTGAGAACACCTGCAGGTCAGCACACAAAAAGATTGAGTTTGTACGTACATTGATATTATACTTGTTCATTTATTTCGGTACGACACGACAGTACATACTACATACACCTAGCTAAGAGAGGCAGTCTTTCACGCGTAGGGGGATGTTGGTAACAGACTGCTGCTGCTGCTGTGTCTTCCGGTGCGGCGACAGTGTCGACATCTTAGCCACCGGCGCGGCGGCGGTGGAGAAATATGGACTGGTGTTGGAGAAATATGGACTACCCCCTCCTTCACGGTTTGCAGGGCGCTCTACAAAAATCTCATGGACCTAGACGTGAACGTATTGGCTGAAAATTAGCCTATTAGTGAGCGGTTAAGACGCATGTATTGGTGGAAGACCGTTGCATGCATAGAAAGTTGGGAGGAAAAGTGCCACATTAATCAACAATTAATTCTTATGCGCCTAAAAACGTTGCAGTTTTGGAAAAAACCAAATTTAATTAGACGCCCTACAAACCGTGAAGGAGACAGTACTTGGAACACGGCTACCGTCAAGAGCAACTGCATGCAGGCATCATCAATCATCATCCTTAACTTGAATACGGCATGCACCAGCACAACAGTAATGTAGCTAGTCCAAAGAAGAAAAAAGCACGAAGCCACCGAGCTCCGAGTAGTAATTACCTCAGGCCGTTGCCGATCACTCGGGAATAGAAACTGTCGGCACTTGAAGATGAACGAAGCGAAATTATCGGTCTCCGTCCATATAAAAGTGGGACGTTTGCGACAGCCTGCGGGTGATCTTCCGTGCAACGGCGTCAATAGGTACCATGACGCTACTTGTTTGTGGAGGGATGTACGCGATTGGAGACCGGCGAGAGATATTTCTCCCTGACATAGATGGCCACGTGATCTACGGATTGATCTACCATAGATCGAAGCCACTTGTGTTTGATAGATCTTTTTGTTATTTTCGTCTTTTGCTTTACTTCGTAGTCCTATGGTTTGATCGGCTGTGTGCATCTTAGCTATGCAGATGCTAGGTGTAAATATTACGTCAAGTAATAAAAGCGCCCATTTCAAAAAAAAAAAAAAGTACCATGGCACTGGAGGACTCTGTTCCGGTCGGACGATCGGTCGGCCTATTCAATATGCTCTTAATAAATTATTACCTTGTATGGCAACCGAGCATGATGGACAAGGAGAAAGGTCTTCACTGCAAATGTGTCATTTTATAGGCATGAGAGCAACCTTCGTGAGCCTTCCCCTATTATTGATTTCTCCTTTGTCCTTGTCCATCATGCACCTATTTTGTAGGTCTTCTAGGCTTTGTAGGTCTTATAGCATTTACACCCCTTCTTTATAGGTTCAAAAGCACACGTAGGAGTCTTTGTGCAGCCTCCACATTAGCTTGGCTGAAAGTGGCTACATCATATTATCTCTTGAATTCTTCTTGCACGCCATGATTATGTCTTGGATTTTCTTTCGTTCTTCAATTCCTTTGGTTACTTCATTTTTTACCAAGAGTCTCACGACTTCAAGCATTTGGGTTGCTTGCGTGCTGGTGAAGATTGTGTTTATTATTAGATTGCTATTTTTTTTTCCATATATAGGTCAATTTTAATCATTCGGGCAAGGAGAACCCAAGCATTAAAATTGAATTGATACTACTATCAATTATTTGGACGCGGAGGACCTATATTCGAATAGTAAAACAATTTAAATCAATAGCATTCTAATAATAATAATAAACACTATAGTCATCAGCATGCATGCAGCTCAAATGCTTGGGGTCCTGAGACTCTTGGTGCAAACATGTAGAAATCGAAGGAATCAAAGAAGGCAAAAATTTCCAAGACACAATCATGGCTCGCAAGAAGAATTCAAGATAAGAGATAAGAAGTTGTAGCCACTTTCAGCCAAGCCAATGTGGAGGCTGCACAAAGGCTCCTCCATCCCCTTAATCATGTACTTATGAACCTATAAAGTAAGGCAACAAATACTATAAGGCCTATAAAGCCTAGAAAACCTATAAAATAGTTGCATGATGGACAAGTTGTAAAGATAAATTAATCATCGAGATTGCTCTCTTGCCTATAAAACGTGACATTCACAGTGGAGGAAGGAGACACAAGTAGTAGTAGTAATAATAGTAGTACCTTCCCTGTAATAAAAATGCTCTATATTGAAGGTGCTTGTAAGATATGTTAAGGGAAATTTGTAAGGTAATTTTCTTCAACTGCGTGTAAATCTTTTGGGGTTTCCCGAGAGGGAAAACCATATGTAAACTATATTTGTGGAAATGAAGTAGTTATGTTTTTCCCTCGGTCTTTTTAGCATGTTTATATGGGGAGTGTTCTTATGTTGGGGATCCAATAGGAGAAAATTCTGCATGTAGTTCTCTGTTAAGCCTTGCGTATGGCGTTAGGATGAGAACCTTAGCCACAGAGAAGGGTTCCCTTTGAGTGGAAGTGTCTGGGAAGATGATAATAGAACAACCCATATAAATTTGACTAAAGACATCTACAGAAATAAACTTAGCTACTCTTGAAGCAATCTTGAAACAATAAAGTGAGAAATATGGTGAGTACTAAAATATACATAATAATAACACTAAACAATATGACATTATTAAATATTAATATTTATAATTTTATTAGCGTAAAATTTGATATTTTTACAATTAATATTACATTTTACGTAAATTTTGGCAGGATCTTTTATAGGTTGGCGAGGCCAATAGACAAGCGAGGGTGTGCACAGTTGTGTAAAGTTTTAATCGATACTCATCATATTTCTCACTTTATTGCTACGTGGATACGTAAATTTATTTCCCAAAATGTTTTTAGTCAAATTTATATAGGTTGTTCTTTTATCATCAGGCAGTTTCACCCGATGAAAACACTTCTCTACAGCTAAGGTTCTCGTCCTAACACCATACAGAAGGATTAACACAGAACTACACACAGAGATTTCTTGCATAGGATCCCTAGTATAAGAATCCACCCCATAGAAACATGATAAAAAGACTGAGAGAAAACATAATTAATTTATTTCTACAATATAGCTTATATATGGTTTTTCCTTTAACGAAACCCCCGAAGGGTTTACACACAAATGGAGGAAATTACCTTACAACTTCCCCAATCTTATCTTACAAGCGCCATCAATGTAGATGCTTTTTATTACACGGAAGGTACTACTACTACAGAGAAGGGAGTTTGTTGGCTGGTGGCTTTGGCTCTCTGCTTTGCAGGTTCTCTACTACTAGTGTCTCCCTTTCTTGGCTACCAATGTCTTGTTTTATAGGCACAAGAGCAGCCTTCATGAGCCTTCCTCTATTATTGATTTCTCCTTTCTCCTTGTCCATGATTCCCTTATCTTGTAGGTCTTTTAGACTTTATAGGTCTTATAGCCTTTGTAGCCCTTCTTTACAGGTTCATAGGCACATGATTAATGCTTTGTGCAGCCTCCACATTGCGTTGGCTGAAAGTGGCTACATCTTCTTATCTCTTGAATTCCTCTTGCGTCCCATGATTATGTGCTGGAAAATTTTTCCTTCTTTGATTCCTTAGGTTACTTCATGTTTGCACCAAGAGTCTCGTAGCGTTTGAGTAGCATGCATGATGGTGACAATCGTGTTTATATTATTACCTTGCAATGTTCTAGATATGCTTGTGAAGACATGAAGAAGAGAAATCTCCATCTTCCTATTTATCCTTGCAAAGTATATCACTAGTACGGAGCCAAAGACGTAACAAAAAAATAGATAGATATTCTGTTTTTATTTGTTCCTTTCTCATTCATATAGCTGCGAACTGAAAATACGTGACATTATATGGATTACATGTACGATGTATCAATGTTCAATCAAATATGGTTGAAATGCTACTGATTTTGTCTGAAATGGTCAATTGCTGCTGTATATAAGCATACGGAAAGCTAAAACGTTTCTGATGGTTGCAGTAAATATACAGTTGGCTTGCAGTAAATATACAGTTGGCCAAAATGACTGTGTGCCATCTGAGTTGAACACATACGTTGGGTTTAATAATCTTTCTGCGAAGGCTCTCGCTATCGTAGACGTGTTGACAAACACGTGTGCAAATCTTGGTCCCTTCGCACAAGGTTAGAAAACCGTATGCGATGTAGAGACACATCAGAGCATCTCCACTCGGGGGCCTCAAAGGCTCCCCATAGCGTTTTGGGGAGCGCCGGCGCGAAATTTCGAGCCCAGCCGCGCGCCCCAATTTTTTTTTGGCGCCGGCGCGGCCCAGTTATTTACCCGGTGGCCCTAGGTCAAACCCAGTGTACAGGGAGGCGAGCGGAGTGCCGGATGGACGCGTGGCAGGACGGGTGGCGGGAAGATAAGGCGGGGGAGCGCGCGCTAAACCCACCCGGTCAAAGCTGGCCCTCATGGCGGCCGCATAGAGCCGGTCTTCTTCCTCGCATGGTCCACGCAGGACTGGCGGCGGGAGCAGGCCGAGCGTGCTAGGCGCCACGGCCTCCTCGTCGACATCGACAACGATGAGGGGGTGGCTGGTCCTTCCACGAGGCCGGCGCGCAGGACCAGCGGCGAGGGGTGCAGCCGCCTACCGCCGGCGAAGGACGAGCTGCCCAATGACAACGACGACGAGGACGGCCTATTCGACTATGCCGCGGCGATGTACCGCCGGCTCGGAATCAGCCGTGGCCGTCATTAGATGACGTTTTTTTGTTTTGTAAATTTTTATTAAATTTAAACTGTTCGTCTATGTTTTATTGAAGTTTGAACTGTTTGTCCAAATTTCTGCTAAATTTAGAATATTTAAATTTTTTTAGGGGGGGCACGGCTGGAAGTCGGTACCCCTCCCCCCTCCCCTATTTGGCAACATCGCGCCGGCGCCCCCCATACGGGCAAGAAACGGGTCACGAGTGGAGATGCTGTCACTGACCCATGCATGGTAACAGTTCGAATAGTCATTTCAGCTGTGTGTGAAGACTTGTTTTGAACTAGTACCAACAATCTGATAATATGAATGTAGATCTCACAAAGCTGATATTTTTACATCATACTGTTGTAGTGGCCGTCGTGATACTTTTTATTTTTATTTTCAATAAATTGGAAATACTTACTTATTATTTTCTAGGAGATGAAAAAATTTAGTCGCCATTTATGTACCAGAAGAGGGATTCAAAATAATGAAGCTTTTGGCCAACACAAAAGAAATACATAGTTTACACCCGACCAATCTTATGTTTACTATTTTCTTAAGTGAATGTATGGGAGCATACATCATGGAATGTGCTTAAGCAAAAAAATGATTTATTTTTTAAGCATCTCTCTAAGTATCTTCCATTGTACATGCCCACTAAGGAACGCTCTTAATAGCGTGCTCGAGGGTCTTGCCGTGCGGCGCCTGTGGCAGGATGTCAGGCACGGGCGGCGGTGGTGGATGGACGGGGACTGGAGTTGGACTTGGCGGTGACGGGCTCACGCTGTTACCGGGGACCGGCGCCGGCGGAGCCCTTTGCCCACGGCGTCCGTCAAGAGAAACTGCACACATGCATCATCAACCATCATCCCTAACTCAAATACTGCATGCACAAACCTATCTATAGAAGACACATGCATGAAGCTGCCGTGGTGCTGATCGAACTGCGAGAAGTAACTCATTAGTTACCTACCTCTGGCCGCCGCCGCCGAGCACGACAAGGAACAGCATATGAGAGTAAGGATCGCAATGCTACGCACAAGTGTGAAGGGAGAAGAAGAACGCCCCATGATCCTTCCTGCTGCCATAGGCTCACCGCTCACAGCTTCTCATTTGTTCTCTTCATGCGTCCCTTGTTTTATAGGGAACGGTTGTAGTACCATTGAAAGGATATATTCATTGTTTTGGAGACTTCGTGTAGAATCGCTCAAATAATATGGTCAAAGTCTTCCCATGGAAAATCCTGCTTGACAGAGGCAAATTAAAGTTTGTCTTGTATAGACCAACAAATTCAACACTACCCCAATCATGAAGCTTGTCGGCACCAAAGTTAGGGGGCAAAAAAACAAAATTACTTTTTTTTTTGTTATCAGTTTTGCTCACTTTCTTTGTCTTGGGAGACTCCAACGTGTAGAGGTATCCATGTATTCTCTGATTAATGGTCAAAGTATGCGCTCCGTCGACGTACAGGAAAATCTGGCTTGAGACCAACGAAAGTGGCGAAGTTGTCGTGAATCTGGCAACATTTAAAATGAGCAGAAGTGGCTAGAAAGCGAGAAAATTCTTAACGTTTGGGAACTGATGACCACTAATAATATGGTCTAATTTGCGAAAAAACTATAGACCCGGGTCGACGGCAACAGTGATGTTTTGGGAAATTCACCACTGAAGCGACAACTCCTTTGGAAATGTTCGTGATTAGATCATTTGAGAAAATTAGACGCCGATGATGTTGTGTAAGAATTTTTCTACTTTTGGAATGTCCGTGATTAGACCATCAGAGAAAATTAGACGCCGATGATGTTGTGTAAGATTTTTTTAGGGTGTGTAAGAAAATTTACACTCACATATTTCATCCCATTATTTATTTCATGAACCAAAGGGGAGTATGATTTTTTTCAGTTTTTTAGAACCTTGTAAGCAGGATTTTTTTCCTTCTAGGAAACGACCAGGAGAGAAGTACTTTCCTAGTGTTCTAAGGGCATCTCCATCAGGCCGACCCAAACGCGCGATCGAAACGGTCCGTTTCTGTCCGTCTGGGTCGGCCCGCGGTCACTTTGGAGCCGTGCACTAGTAGAAAACACACCTTTGGTCCAGGGGTATTAGCCCCGGTTTTGCTACAAACCGGGACTAATGCCCCGGTCCAACGGCTAGACCTGACCCCAGGAGGGTGGCGGGCACTAGCCCCGGTTCGAACGGGACCTTTAGCTCCAAGTCGTGTAACAAACCGGGACTAAAGAGTTTTAGGTAGGCCGGGTCAGGCGTCAGATCCTTTAGTCCCGATTTGTTATACGACCAGGGGCTAAAGGTGGACCTTTAGCTCCGGTTCTAGACACGAACCGGGACTAAAGGTCTGGCTATATCTTCTTCCCCAGCCCGAGCCACCATTCAAGCTAGTGGCTCTCCTCTCTCTCTTTCTTGCTTCAAGCTCGAGTTCATGCCTTTTTTTCTCAAGATTTTTCTATATTTTGTGGTGCCCCATCTATCCAAAGGTTCCAAAAGGTGAGCAACTTCATCCTTTGAACTCTCATTGCTATATTAGCTCATTTCATGCTCTATCTTATAGATGGATTTGAGGATTTAGTTTGGTAGTAATTTTTGCAATGATAGCATGAGATCGATGTTTAGATTCTATATATCTTGTATTAATGTAAGGAACTCTAAGGTAAATATCACAATATGTGGATTCTATCTATATATATCTTGTTTTGGCACATAGTCTCGAAATTTGATTTTAGAAGCACACACATGCCTGAGTTCATCATTGTAACTAGCTGGGCAAAATATCCTTCTTCGTCTACCTGCGTTCAACAAACTGAAAAAATTATAACAAAGATAGGATTAATTCATAAAAGCTTGATAAGAAGACATCATAGTACATCTTCGAGAAGCTCCTCTATGGCGAGCTCCTCGAAGATTTCTGAGGATAGGATCCTAAGACATCTTCGAGAGAAGCTCCGCCGTAGTGGTGTCCCTCTGGCACCATCTTGGAGTTAATAACTTCTCTAGCTATAGATTAATACGCTGGGTAACTAAAACAATTCACATATTAGGGAGTGCCTCTATGGCGAGCTCCTCGAAGATGTCTGAGGACGGGATCCTAAGACATCTTCGAGAAGCTCTGCCGTAATGGTGTCCCTGCTCTCGCACACCATTTTTCAGTTTATATCTTCTCTAGCTAGATTTGTATGCTGGTGGAGCTAACTAATTTGATATATTAGAGAGTGCCTCTACGGCGAGCTCCTTGAAGATGTCTGAGGACGAGGTCCTAAGACATCTTCGAGAAGCTCCGCCGTAGTGGTGTCCCTGGTCTCGCACACCATCTTGCAGTTCTTCACAAGAATGCATACCTATTTATAAATTAAGCAGCACAACATAGTGCCGGGCACTGATGACATAATGTTGACACACTCACCCATGGCATAGTGCTGCCACCCACCCAAAATAGTGTCGTCATTTAATTTACTGGCTTAGTGTTGCCTACTGAGGACATAGTGTCGACATGTTGTCTCCACATCCACATTTATTCCCGGTTGGTGCCTTCAACCGGGACTAAAGGTTCATCATATCTTTAGTCCCGGTTGCTGGCTTTAATTTTGTTTTTTAGATTAGTACTAATTAATTATGATTATGCTGCCACCCACCCAAAGTAGTGTCGTCATTTAATTTACTGGCTTAGTGCTGCCCACTGAGGACATAGTGTCGACATGTTGTCTCCACATCCACATTTAGTCCCGGTTGGTGCCTCCAACCGGGACTAAAGGTTCACCATATCTTTAGTCCCGGTTGCTGGCTTTAATTTTGTTTTTTACATTAGTACTAATTAGTTATGATTATGTTTGATGTACTTAATTAATTATATAATGCAGATGAGCCGACAATGGATGCATGCTGACCGACTCTCTAACGAGTTTATTAAAGGCGTGCATTCTTTTCTTCTTGTGGCCGAGGCAAACAAGCGGAATGGTTTTATGTCTTGTCCATGTGGTGTCTGTCGGAATCATAAGGAATACTCTTCCTCAAGAGTCCTTCACAGCCACCTGTTTTGGTCCGGTTTCATGACCGGCTATAATTATTGGACCAATCACAGAGAAAGAGGGGTTATGATGGAAGACAACAAAGAAGAAGAGAATGATAACGACTATCCTACTATCACTACTAGGAAATTGGCCTTTAGTGGCGCACCTGGAATCATCATCCGTGGCGCACTAGCAGTGCGCCACGGGCCTTGCGCTACGGCTATCTCTCAGCCGTGGCGCACTGCCTAGTGCGCCACGGTTGTGTAGGACGTGGCGCACCTGCTAGTGCGCCACAGATGTTTGGGCAGGTGCGCTACCTCGATCTTCATGGCGCACTACCAAGTCGCCACTAAACTTCCATAGTGCGCTTTAGGTGTAGTCGCCACGAAGGTAGACCATGTGCCCACAGATGTATTTTTTTTTTTTAATTTCGAGCCAGATTATATGCAATACAGATTATATACAATATTACAGATATACACACACAGATACAAGATATACAATTATATATATAAATACTAATATGAAAACAAGATTGAAACAAATACATATAGATAAGTCTCATACATGAATACATAGTCTAAGTTAATTACATTGTTTGATCATGTTACAAAGTAGTAGTTGGTGACATGAATACATGTGTCGATCGAACAAGTTAGAGCTCGGAAGCTCGCCTAGACATCTAAACTAGCTAGCTAGACACAACGCGGGATAAATAACCAAAGAAGATAAGCATGATCACCGCCGCGACGAAGGTGTAGGTCTTCATCCGGTTCCTTGTCCTAACTCCCGCTAGATAGCGCGTGTATCTAGCTTCCGCCTCCGCCATAGTGTTGTACCCTTTGTAGCTATTGCCGCTGAAACGGTGCACCTGTCTCCGGCAGTCTTCGAAATCATTGTAGACTCCGGGAACCCGTCCCTTGTACACGACGTACCACGTCATCTATAAGTTGACAATAATAATTAACCGACTATTTAAAAAAACATATATAATTAAAGTCGCATATGAAGATACACTTATAGAAAGTACTCCTAAATCAAAAAGACCAAACTCAAAAAGCATGCCTCATATATAACTAGGTTGTTCGACACAGGAATATGCTACGATGGAACTGTCCGCCAAGTAGGATGCACAACACCTGGACCTATGCATAGCACAAGGCGGACAATCCCATCGCACATTCACATATAGTGTGCCACGACATTTCAATCATCGGCATTATTCTCGAAAAAGACCAAAGTAACTCAAAAAGCATGCCTCATATATATACATAGGTCGTTCGACACAGGAATATGCTACGACGGAACGGTACACCAAGTAGGATGCACAACACCTGGACTTGTGCATAGCACAAGGCGTACAATCCCATCGTAGCACATTCACATATATAGTGTGCCACGATATTTCAATCATCGACATTATTCTTGAAAAAGACCAAAGTAACTCAAAAAGCATGCCTCATATATATACATAGGTCGTTTGATTAGAATATGCTACGATGGAACCGTACGCCAAGTAGGATGCACAACACCTGGACTTGTGCATAGCACAAGGCGTACAATCCCATCGTAGCACATTCACATATATAGTGTGCCACGACATTTCAATCATCGGCATTATTCTCGAAAAAGACCAAAGTAGCTCGAAAAGAATGCCTCATATATAACTAGCTAGGTCGTTGGACACAGGAATATGCTATGACGGAACAGTTAGCCAAGTAGGATGCACAATTCCTGGACTTGTGCATATCACAAGGCTAACTATCCCGTCATAGCACATTCACATATATATTGTGCCACGACATTTCAATCATCGGCATATTCTCGAAAAAGACAAAAATAACTCGAAAAGAATGCCTCATATATATACATAGGTCGTTGGACACAGGAATATGCTACGATGGAACGGTGAGCCAAGTAGGATGCACAAGACCTGGACTTGTGCATATCACAAGGCTCACAGTCCCATCGTAGCACATTCACATATATAGTGTGCCACGACTTTCAATCATCGGCATTATTCTCGAAAAAAGAGTAAGGAAAAAAAGAAGGACCAAATTGAGCAAAGGACCAAAGAGTACGCAAATAAACCAAGCATTGATTGATATATAATAATAATAAGCAAAATAAGTTCACTTGTCGTCCACACACACACACAAAGGTCATCTATAGTTTGTAACTACAACTAGGCCAACATCAAGCCTTCTGGCTCGGCTTAGGGAACGGGAGGACGCCCTGTCTCGTCATGAACTTCCTATAGTCACCCTGCATCTCTAGGCGATCTTCTATGTCACGGTTATTCGGGATATTTCCTCCGTAGAAGATCCCCCCCGAAGTCATGACATCACGAAAGATGATTACCCCAAACTGCTGCTGGATGCGATACATCTCTTGTCTAATATCCGAATCATTGATCTTGGCCTTTGCTTCGGCCCACTGTTTGAGATGATCTGGCAGCGTAGAATTCTGCTGGTCAAGTAGGAACGCCCTCATGTGATGGAGTGCGTAGTAGGCTTCCTTCTTACTATTTTCCGGCTGCTTCATGGGAACTCCGTGCGTGGTTGAAGACGCGTGCCGAACTTGACCTTCTTACGCACGAAGCTGGTGCCTTCCGTCGAGGCAAAGCCGGTGAGAGCATCATCCGAACTTCCTTGATCTTGTCGTAGTTTTCTTCTTTCTAGACTCCCGAGTCGAAATACGTGGCGTGGGAATGCTTCGGCGATAAGGAGATGAGCGTGCAGTGTTCATCTCTGCGCAAAAAATTCAAATGGAATGTGTTGGAAAAGAATGATGATGATCTAATAAAGCCAATCGACGGTGGCGAGTGAATAACGACTTACTCGGGAAAGTAAGGCACGAGAATGTATTCCTTTGTCTTGTTCGCCACGAGGATTCTTTTTAGGTACGAGGCCACGATACGTCGTTCGACGGGGGAACCCAAGCATCCGTCACGCATGTAGTAGGGGTCCACTATAGCGATGCCCGATGTCTTCTCTCTAATGATCTGCGTGGCCAGGCTGAGAGAAAACAGACGGACCATGGTATAGTGCAGCGGGTATAGGTGGAACATATTGAAGATGTCCTCGAACCGCAGGAAGAACAGATCCACGGGGGCAGTGTCGATGAAGCCCAAGCCTGGTGGCACCTTAACCACGAATACCGGGTGCGAGGGATCTTTCTCCGATAGAAGGCATCTCTCTATCGTCAGCACGCTGTCATGCACACTCTGCAGTTCCGAACTGGCGAGCTTCTGCAAATTCTTAGGTAGCATGGGCTCACCCGCCACATGAATCCTCCACATAATACCCTCGGGTCTTGGTGGCCCGTCCCGAAACCTGATCGGATTCGCAGTTGTTGACGCCACCGGCTGGCTCGAGCTGCTAGATTTTCTTTTCCTGCCCTTTTTTCCTTTTGGAGAGCGGGCAGGCACCGCAATCTAAGCACTGGCCGCCCTATGTAGTGTGTCAAGGCTTAGAATAAAGGGCCGCTTGGTTGTATCGGTGGCTTTCAGAAGGCGCAAGCTGGGCGTCTCCTCGAGAACCAAAGCAGACTTGGTGATAGTGGCTTTCTCTGTGGGGCCACCGACTAGGTCTTCTTCGTTGCCAAACCGAGTGCTGAAGAAGTGATCATTCCAGTCTTAAATCGTCCTTGGCGGATCCTCGCCATGTGCATATCATCAACATGATCATCCGACCCACCGCGGAGGTGATGAGGTGAGGGCGGTAGCCTTGCCACCGCTTGTCGCCGCACGACAAAAGGTCGTTTCATGGCGTGATGGCCCCCGCCGTCCCCAAACGGATCATGCTCTTTGGCCATAGCAAGAATAAGCGAAGCAACTTCGAGGACGATTTACTCTTCTTCATCCGCTCCTCGGGGTTGAATGGGAGGTTCAGTCGTCGCAGCCCCTTAGCACCGACTAATTTTAACCTGCACGCTATCCGCATCGGCTTTGAGTGGAACGCGTCGCAAGGGTTGAACGATGGTACCCTTGGCAACATCCCTCAGCTCGTTGTTCACGTAGCATAAGAGAGTGCAAGGAACATCCATCTGCGGAAAACATGTATGGCGTCGTCAGAGCGAGATGCCATAAGAGTAATAGATGGCATGAAAGGCGGTAATTAAAGCAATTTGTTTACCGTGATGGCGTCGAGATCGGCTAATGTCGACGCACCGCATACGGCGACGGGCGTGCAAGAGACGGAAGGGATGCTTGATGGCGCGGTGCTGGCCGCCGGTGTATTCTCCCTACCGACGGGTGCTTGGAGCTCCGGTGCCGCCGCGACGATGGCAGGGGGGCACCAACATGTACTCCGGCGCCGCGGTGATGGCAGGGGGAGTCATCAACACTTGCGGCGCCGTGGTGCTAGCTGGCGGAGTCACGAACATGTAGTTCGCCTGATTCGTCGGCGCCGCGTTGTTCGAGTGGCTGCTGACCATGCTTGGAATCGGGCACGGCCCTACTCGACCACCCGCACTCCAGTTCGCTATTGACTCCACCAAGGTAGGCAGGAAGGACGTGAGGGTGATTGCCACATTGTCTTGGACGATCTGCGGGATCCGCGCCACTTGTGCCTTAAGTTCTTGAACCTCTCGGTTTTCCTCCTCGCTCCTTCCCGACGGTGCCACATGCGTCCTCGGCGGTGGACCAAAATGATCCACCCAATTCTTACCCCCGAGGCCGGCCAGACGGCCAGCCGACGACGGCTTCTTCAGAATCGCTCTATTTTCTTGGCGGTTCATCGCCTGCTAAAAGGGTTATCCCACGGGTGGCCGTCCACAGGATGAGGAACCACAGGATCCATGACTAGCAACAATTTCCTCCTCCTGCGGAAGAAATGTAATGAATCATTTAGATCATCGATTAGATTGCAATCGTGTTGATCTGCGGTAATTAGATTATACTTACCACAATTTCCTCGATTCCTTCACCGCAGGATCCGCGGTGAGTTGTTTGGTTTTTGGGTCCACATGGTAACGGGCCCTGATGAAGTTTCGAACCTGCCCGGGTTCGAATTTAGCAAAGGGGTTTTCTATCCCCTTGGATCTATACTCTTCGTCCTCCTTATTCCATCTGATCTCCGCGGTTCTGTATCCACCAGATCCGAGAAGGTGATGACCTATATTCATCGCCTGCAGCGCCTTTCCCCGATTACTATTGGCCAGGGCTCTTTCGGATTCACACCTCTCCTTGAACTCCGAACTGATCTTCGGTGATCTGCGGGTCAATCTTCTGGATCTCCTCGAGACTTTTGCCTTCTTTATAGATCTTCTTCTTTATCCGGGTTCTCCAGCTGGCGGTGCGGTGCTCATCTTTGTGAGGGCGGATTTGTTTACTTGTTCCCATGATAATTTGTGTTCGATACTTAGCGGGAACTTGTATCTTGCGTGCAGCTTCTCAAGAGGAGTGTGCGCAAGCCATTATCTTTATGCGGAGATTCTCGGTGTTGATCGAGATGGTTGTCCGGTGATCGCCGCCACTTGCCCACCGCATTCTTTGACGACAAGGCGGGCTCCAAAGGAACCTGATGGGCTCACTTGATAATTTCCTCCACGCGTGCGACCGTGTTGGGCGCCGGTCCTTCGCTTCTTCTTCTTCTTCTTAGGAGGGTTGCTACCACTCCTATGCCCTCTCCGCCATCGTGGTTTCATCGTCGCCGTTCCTTGACTTCTTCCTCGCGTCTTCCATCTCATCATCCTCGCTCTCCGGGATGGTATTCTTCATCGTCTTCTAGACGCCGGGCCGCCTCCGTAATGTCAATTGTTTATTCGGAGGTCTGAGTTCTCCTTCAGCTGATGCGCTTAGAACATCCAGCCTCGTCGTTGTCACACATCTTTGCACTAATAAAAACAAATAATTGGTTAAATGCACGGAAAAATCGGCATGACCTTTGCTAATTTTCTTAAACTAGAGTGCCCGATTTACCAAACGGAAGTTAATCAACATTCCGGCAAAAATCGGACTCATTTCATACAAGAACCTGCATACGACATAATAAAGTGCCTCATACAAGCACAATCACAATTTCAAGTGCTACAATTATATCACCACATTATATCACCGTCATTGATGATAGCAAGCAAATACATGCAGATTATAGCACTGTCATTATATGACAGCAAGCAAATACAAGTTTATATGAAAACAAGTAACTTATATGACAACAAATAACTTATATGACATCAAATATGACACAGCAAATATGGTCGATTATATATGACAAGTTTTTACCATGTATTTTCAAACCAGAGCATTTTAAACCAGAGCATTTTAGATCAGCACTAGCAAATATGGTGATTATCGAGAAGGAGTAGCTGGTCATATACAAGTATCGGAGAAGGAGGCATCATCAACAAGTATCGAGCTCATTGAGCTTGCAAAGCCTTAACAAAACCACAAGCCGCCTACCAAATTAACTGCCAGTTCACCACAAGATGGTGACATAAGGAGGGGGTGGTGCAGGAGGATAGCAAGGGCATGTTCCAGGGCACAGGAGACCAGGAGGTGCAGGCCAAGATCAAGCCAGCAAGAACCAGTCCACAAAATCAAGCCAGAAAGAACTAGTCCACAAGCTCAATCCACAAGCAACACCATCACAACAGCAGCAAACAACCTGTGTGGTGAGTTATACAAAACCATCACATGCTAATTCTCAGATGAGCATGTGTTGTTTTATACATGATCCTCTCGATTCACCGATTGGGGTGTATCCATCATAGAAGGATTTGAATTCAAGACAACCAGTTAACCTTTGCAAACAATACCAAGATCTCAGCCTATGCATCATTGATCTTGGAGAATAAAACATGCTTATACATTCACTTATTCATCAGCGTTAACTTGATGTTTCTGGTCACATCCAAAGGATGGCAGCACCTCAGAAATTAGTTCATATTAAAGCTCTATAATACACATCATGGTTTAGCAAATCATTTTCTTAAAGGCTATGAGAATCATTGTTCTAAACTGAGTACCAAACCACACTTGAGAGGGACACCTTAGATAAAACATTAGTTTCTATCTAGTATTGCCTCGACCAGCATCACATGCATAATGAAATTATTGAGTATCATAGGCCAATATAGCCAGCAGGAGTTTTCAACTCATTTTATTCAACATAGGTAGAATAAAGCCAATACTAGAATAAACCACATGTACTATTCCAAGGAAGGTGTCACAATGATTTGTCCTAACCAAGCAGATCATACCCATTGATTACATAATACATGTGAGTTAAAAAGAATATTCAATCATCTTCCTAATATATTAATTAGGAATCATTCTCTTACATAGAACAACTATCACCAGAGACATCAATGGTAATTCCCAGATAGCCAAATACATGTTCCAGTACTGAAATTAGTTAACCATCACCACTACTCAGATACTAGGCTAGATTAGAGTCACAACATCCCCATTTGTGCAATGAAAGTAACCAGGTTTAGATAAAATTTATCTTATAGAACTATTAGCAATTCCCAAGCCCGTCAGTAGGCAATGGATCAGCAAAGAATAACCACCAGAAATATTTCTAAATACCTCATTATCCTCAATTATCAACACGGAGTGAAACCTTAATGGAATAGGTAAACCCTAATTAGGAATTTCTCTCTAGGAGCGCAGTGGCTATCAAGAGAAGTAAAGGGAGAATCTGAAGGGAAGATCCGATTGCATTAGATATCACTAGAGCCAGACACTATACCCATTTCATTATGCAGCAGAGATCAATTAAATGAATCTAATCATCTTCCTAGCCACCAATCTAGAAATCATTTCATCTCTACAATCATTCTACCTAGCTTATGATCAGCTAAGGATAACCACCTTAGTATGTCTTTGACTCAAGATAAAACCTCAGCCTTTGCACCATTTGCTAGCCAAGTAAGTGAGCAAGATATGTTTTTGATCAATTTATGAGAGTAGGGTTGCTGTAGTAATACACATTTGATAGACAACAATTAAATGCATCCAGAATCTATTTGTAAGTCACACAAGTACATCACAGCCAATAGAAAATCCTTAATAAAACATATACACCATGCTGGACCATAGCCCATGTATTTGGGTGATCAAGTGATTTGCAAGAAACATCCCCTACACATAAATAGAAGTAAATCATAGAAAGTTGGCATGCCTATAATTATCTGGACTAGTACATGCCTATAATTATCTGGACTTGTTGATGATGCCTCCTTCTCCTGATACTTGCAAATACTATTTCTAATGGTAACAGAACCTGGGAGTTGTGAACCATGAACCCTAGTCTCTGGTAATGGTAACAGAGATGAACCATGAACCCTAACTTCCTTCTAGTTCATACTCCTAGTCTCTGGTAATGGTAACAGAGATGAACCAGAACCATGAACCATGAACCCTAACTGCTGGAGACAGGGGGAGAGAGAGGGACAGAGGGAGAGAGAGGGACAGAGGGAGAGAGAGGGACAGAGGGAGAGAGAGGGAGAGACAGGGGAGGGGCGACTCCGGCGTGTCCGAGGCCACCATACAGAGGGAGAGAGAGGGACAGAGGGAGAGAGAGGGAGAGACAGGGGAGGGGCGACTCCGGCGTGTCCGAGGCCACCATACAGAGGGAGAGAGGGATGGAGGGAGAGAGAGGGAGAGAGGGAGAGACAGGGGAGGGGCGACGCTCACCTCTGACGGGCGGACGACGGCGGGCGGACGACGGTGGCCTCCACCTCCTCGAGCAGCGCGAGATCCTCCTCCTCCTCCACAAGCGGCGCGAGATCCTCCTCCTCCTCGAGAGCACAGCGCGGCGGTGGCGGATCGACAACACAGGGCGGCGGTGGCGGATCGAGAGCGCAGTGTGGCGGTGGCGGTGTCTGTGAGATGCGGGGATGAGAGAGGCGGGTCGACGTGGCACGCGCGGTTGACTAGTCCAACCCACATAGGCGTAGCGCACCCTGGCCAAGTGCGCTACGGATAACCGTAGCGCACTTGGCCAGGGTGCGCTACGCCTATGTGGGTTGGACTACCAGATAAGAGGGCGGCCACCCCACTAGTTAACACTAGTACTCTCTTATCCCACTGGTTCTGCCCCTTAGCTCTATTCTAAACTATGAGCACCCAGGTTCGAATCCTGGTGCTCCACTTTTTTATTTTTATTTTAAAAATACTTTTAAATGTTCCAAAAAATGCCCATAAGTGGTGATATATGCCATACAAGTTTTGTTTTGTTTTTAAAATACTTTTAAATATTCCAAAAATGCCCAAAAGTGGTGATATATGTCATAAAAGTGGTGATTCAAAGTATATAACTAAATTTCATAATAATTTGTCCATTAATATTACAATCTTTTTCGACCACGTGTTTTACAATATTTTTTGAGCTAGCGTTTTACAATCTTTTTTCCCTTCTTTGTCGCGGTTAAATAATTTAACCCCGGCACTTTAATGTTTCTTCTTTCGAGCAGGCTACCTTTTTTGGGTAGGGTTGTCCTTTTTCTTCTTGTGATGTATGTTGCTGCATCGTAGTCGTCGTCATCTTCAATCTTTGGATCGCTGTACTGGTCGAAGTCTTGCTCGTTGGCGACTCCATCCATTCCGATGATGTTTCTTTTTCCTCTCCTCACGACAACACGGCTAGGCTTTGTCGGGTCGGTAATGAAAAAACATTGGTCCACTTTGGTAGCCAGTACCCACGGTTCATTTTTCGCGCCACGCTTGCACCGGCCTTGGATTTGGCTGCCGGGTATAACCATGGTTGTGAAATACCGGTCTTCTCTTCGACGCTCTTTGCCCATCGACACGGAACATCGCACCTTTTCTCCACATGAGTCGAGCTCCCAGATCTCCTCGATTCTTCCTTAGAATCTTTCCTTCACGTTGTCATCGGTGTAGAATTCGACGTTACGCTTTGAGTTCGATAATCACACTTGTTGTCCTTTTCCTCCGTGTAGAATGTGTAGCCGTTGATATCATCGCCGATAGGTCACCAGGTTTTGCATCGGTCCCTGCGACAAGGTGAATATGATCTTTTCCGTGTCGGAAGAATGCGGCGCGGGATTATCAAGGCGCGTCGCCTAAACCAACGTGAAATCTAAGTTGTGCTCTTTGATTATTTCTCCTGCGTCCTCTGTATGCCCGGTCCTTTGTACTTCTTCTCGATTAACCTTTTGTACATGCAAGGATCGACCAGTTCTAAATACTGTAGCGACGAGGTTTGCTCGATCAAAGTCTGGCGTCGAAAATCGAAATGCGCATGCGTTATCGGCGACCCTCTCGGTGACCAGATCCGTCGAGCTTGCCAAGGTGTCATTGGACGGGAAGACCGGCAGGTTCTCGATGTCTAGATAATTAAATGCGAAGAGATGCACTCTTGACGAAAGCCCTTGGCTATGCTTCCATCTGGGCCGGGACCTGTTGCGACGTATCCTTTGATGTGTCCGTTCATCCTTTCAACGCCATCATGCTGCGAAGGAACATCGGCCCGAGTTGTACGATTTCCTCCACGACATGGACCAGCAGATGCACCATAATGTCGAAGAATGCGAGTGGGAAGTAGACCTCAAGCTCACATAGTATCACCACGATCTCCTCCTGTAGCCTTCCGAGCTGATTCAAGCCAATCGACTTCCTAGAGATGACGTCGAAAAACTTGCATAGGCCAAATAACGTTTCACGGACGTGCTCGTCCATTATCCCTCTAAGTGCGACCAGAAGTACCTGCGTCATTAGCACGGCACAGTCGTGAGACTTCATGCCATCGAACCTCTTCGCCTCGTCTAGGTATCGCTTATCTTGCCAGCGTGGCCGTAAGGAAATTTGACTCCTAGAAGGCACTTGAAAAACTGTTTGATCTCATCCTGGCTTAGAGTGAAGCCAGAAGGAGGGCAGTAATATTCATTCTTCTTGAACTTTTTACCCTTCTGACGACCTCGTGTCGTCTTCGACTCATGATCATCGTCATCTTCCTGATCATCAGGAGTAGTGCGTCCTCCGTGAAGCTCCTTCTGGATACCCAAGCATATCAGGTCGTGCCTTGCTTTCGGACCATCTTTCGTCCTATCTGGCATGTTGATTATGGTGGTGACCAGACTCGCTGCGTTTTTCGTGATATGCATGATGTCGAGGCTATGAGGCGTCAAGGAGAAACTTCCAGTATGGCAACTCCCGTAAAACAGACCTTGTTTTCCATACCTTCATCACCGCTTGTCTTGTTGCCTCTTTCGCTTCTTTCGTGCTTAGGACAATCTTTCCAGTTTTCAGCAACTCTTCCACTTCTTCGCTGCTCCTCGCTCTGGGATTCCTCGGGTCTCGATTTGCCATCGAACAGGTCTCCACGTTTTCTCCATGGATCATTCTTGCCGAGCCACCTCCGGTGCGCCATGAACACGGTTTTCGATGACCTGGATCTTTCTCTAGTTGGAGATAGCTTGTGTTATCCATGCACCTAACGCATGCGCAATCCTTGGATAACCTGCCCGAGATATACCATAACCTGGATAGTCTTGCACCGTAGTGACCAACGCGGCTCTCATAGTGAAATAATCTTGTGCGACGGTGTCGTAAGTATTGGCTCAGATTCCCATAACGTGGCTAGCTCCTCTTTCAACAGCCGAGATACTGATTGATGTTGGTACCAGTTGTTTCGCCCTTGAATTAGCATACTCATTTGTATGTACTTCTTCTTCATGCACAACCATGGAGGAGGTTGTACATCCATACAAACACGGGCCAAGTGTTGTGCGTGTTGCTCGCTACCGAGCGGATTGAGTCCATCGGTGCTCACCAAGCCTGATGTTCCTCGAATCTCCACCAAATTCTAGGAATTCGAGGTCAATTCTTTCAGCAGCTAGCATCCGAAGGGTGCGTCGGCAACTCATCCTTTTGGTCATCATCATCTCCTGGCTTCTTCCTTTCGCATGCCATCGCATGAGCTTCCTTAGGGTCCGCGAAATAGCGCAGACGAGGAGTGATAGGAAAGTACCATACCACTTTTCGAGGTGCTTTCTTCCCTTTGTATCGACTCACGCGCACACGGACATGTGGTTTTCTCCGTGTCCTCGCCCGATAAATGATGCAATCGTTGATGCATACGTGATATCTAACGTCGGTAGATCGAGAGGACGATTTTCTTGGCATCCTCGATACTAGTTGGACATGTGTTCCCCTCGAGACGATCGTGCGAATGCCATCATATCGTCGAAGCTTGCGTCGCTCAATTTGTGCTTTGCCTTCATCTCCATAGCCTTGAGCGTTACATTCAACCGGGTATCATCGGGCCTGCATCCTTCATACAATGGAGTAATCGTGTCTTTCTCAAGTTGCGCAAGCTTGGCTTTCTCTCTAGCGGCAGCCCTGGCGTTACTCGTTTGCTTGAGAAGCAGCTCTTGCACATAAGGGTCCCGCACCCAGCCTGACGTTGTTCCATCGTAAATACGCTCCTCGGCATCTAGATCATCATCATCCCGGTGCCTTCGCACCTTCACCATCTCCAGAGACTCTTCATCATCTCGCCCGTTCGCCGTGATGATGATCGCCATCATGTTGGCCACCTTCTTCACCGTCTCCATCATCTACGCCATCGCTTATCCAACGAGTGTATCCATCCATGAAACCATGGCGGGCGGTGCGCTGCAGATTCCCGGAATCTGGGTCGATCACCCAGTTGAGTTTGCATCTTCTGCACGGACATCTTATATCTGTCTTGTTATTTCGTATCATGTCGGTCGTCGCACATTTCAAAAATCTAGCCACAATGCCTTCGCTCATTATGCGGACCATTTTTGCCTGCACGATGTACACGGTACAATTTTGAAGTCTATTAGAACCACATAATGAATGCATGCATGCATGCAATGGTCGATAGAAAATTTCGGCATAACCTATCCTAAAATTAGGACCTTTGCGAAATGCCAAAGTCTTGCCAAAATGGAAATGAATCAACATTTTGGCAAAACAAATGGCAACTTGTTCACATACAAACACAAGAGAGAGAGAGAGAGACCGATCCATACACACATGAACATATCATTATCCTCTCCATACACACATGCATGAGCATCATCGATACTCTCCATATACACACACATATGACCATCGATCCTTTCCACATACACACATCATGAGCATCGATCATCTACATACATATGAGCACAGCATCATCCATATACACATGAACACATCCTTACATGGACAACTTACTGATCGCGAGAAAGATGGAAAGGAGAGGTGCGCGCGTCGACCGGAGAAGGATAGATGAGAGACCGGAGACCTCCTCTATTACTTATGTAACATCCAAAGCAAGTTTTACATGCTAAAAATGGTGAATGTGTGGAGAAATTGAGGTGGGAAGGAGAAGATCCCGACTAGATCTAAGGAGGAAGAAGAAGGGGAAAGTGAAGTGTGGGGTGGTGGATGTGGTCACACATGTGCACATAAAGTGCTATCCTAAAGAATGACACATCCGTGGCGCACAGCCTAGTGCACCACAGGGGTACAAACATCTGGCGCACTATGCCATGTGCGCCACGGATGTTTTACTCCCCTGTGGCGCACTAGGCCGTGTGCGCCACAGAAGTTTGTGGCCGTTTCAGAGCAGAAGGGGCATGCGCTTAGGCGTAGCGCACCAGCCCCATGTGCGCCACAGATGACCCTAACAACCGTGGCGCACATGACTATAGTGCGCTACAGATGTTTGGCGTGCGGCTAACAGGGCCCTGGCCCACACACATCTGTGGCGCACTATAGTCATGTGCGCCACAGTTGTTCTAGTTATTAGTAGGGCGCTGCCCACAGGTGAGCCACGCCTGTTTTAGCCGTGGGGCACTTCAACCATGTGAGACACGGATGTGCTGATTACCTATAGCCGTTTTCCTAGTAGTGTATGTCCCCAGAATACGATGGTGCTACAATGGAAGATATTGATGAAGATAAAGATGAAGAACGGGCATCAGATCTGTCCGATGATGATTTTAGTCGGACCATTGCTGATGCCCAGGAAGAATGCGTAACTGAAAGGGAGAGGTTGAAGTTCAAGAAGATGTTAGAGGATCAGAAAAAAATGTTGTACTTGTGATGATGTATTGGATATGGTGAAGGATTTAAAAGTAATCTTTGGAAAGGGTCCTGGTAGACAATCTGTTCCGAAGGACGATGTCGGACACGCACCCATGTGGAAAAAGAAATCTATATATTGGGAGCTACCCTATTGGAAAGTCCTAGAGGTCCGCTCTGCAATTGACGTGATGCACCTGACAAAGAATCTTTGCGTGACGCTGCTAGGCTTCTTGGGCGTGTATGGGAAGAGCAAAGATACACCTGAAGCACGACAGTACCAACAACGTATAAAAGACCGAGAGGGCATGCATCCAGAGTTGTTTGAAGGTACTGCTAGCTACGCTCTTACCAAAGAAGAGAAGGAAATCTTTTTTAAAGTCCTTTACAGTATCAAGGTCCCATCTGGTTTCTCGTCGAATATAAAGGGAATAATAAATATGGTAGAGAAAAAATTTCAAAACCTAAAGTCTCATGACTGCCACGTGCTTATGTCCCAGCTGCTTCCGATTGTATTGAGGGGACTCCTGCCGGAGAATGTTCGAGTACCCATTGTGAAGCTATGTGCGTTCCTCAGTGCAATTTCTCAGAAGGTAATCAGTCTAGATAGTCTACCAAGGTTACAGAAAGATGTGGTCCAATGTCTTGTCAGCTTCGAGTTGGTGTTCCCACCATCCTTCTTCAATATTATGATGCACCTCCTAGTTCACCTAGTCGAAGAGATTAACATTCTTGGTCCTGTATTTCTACACAATATGTTCCCCTTTGAGAGGTTCATGGGAGTGTTAAAGAAATATGTTCATAACCGTGCTAGGCCAAAAGGAAGCATCTCAAAGGGATATGGAACAGAGGAGGTCATTGAGTTTTGTGTTGACTTTATTCCTAACCTTAAGCCCATCGGTGTTCCTAAATCACGGCATGAGGATAGACTTAGTGGAAAAGGCACGCTAGGAGAGAAAGTAAGGATATGTATGGACGGACATTCTCTCACTAAAGCACACTACACAGTTCTGCAAAGTTCCACCTTGGTGGCTCCGTATATCGAGGAACACAAGAATATTGTACACTCCAACAACCCAGGGAAGCCTGGCTCCTGGATTAGAGATGAACACATGAGGACTTTTGGCGGTTGGTTGCAGACACATCTCATGAATGACATAAATGTTGGAGAGCAGTTGTACTTGTTGGCCAGGTCACCATCTTGGACTATATTGACTTTCCAAGGGTACGAGATAAATGGGAATACATTTTACGCGATCGCGCAAGATAAAAAGAGCGCCAATCAAAACAGTGGTGTCTGATTTGATGCAATAGACGAGAATGGGCAAAAGGATACATATTATGGTTACATAGAGGAGATATTGGAACTTGACTATGGACCTTTTTTTTAAGGTTCCTTTGTTTCGGTGCAAATGGGTCAAGCTGACAGGAGGCGGGGTTGAGGTAGACAAGAAATACGGAATGACAACAGTGGATATCAACAACCTTGCGTATAGAGATGAACCATTTGTCCTAGCCAATGATGTGGCTCAGGTTTTTTATGTGAAGGACATGTCTACCAAACCAAGAAAAAGGAAAGATAAGCAAAAGGATATAGCATCCGATGAGCCAAAGTGCCACATAGTTCTTTCAGGAAAAAGAAACATCGTGGGGGTGGAGGATAAGACAGACATGTCAGAAGATTATGATAAGTTTCATGAAATTCATTGTGAAGGATGACCCAAGCATCCCGTTAAGTAAGGAAGATGCTCCATGGTTACGGATTAGAAGAAAACCCTAACAATAGAGATGTGTGGATGTTGGTGATGCACAATATTATTAAACCTTTATTTCTAATGATCTTCTTATATGTATATGGATATGAACTATCTCGATCTCAATAGGTAGTATTGCAACTTGCTATGGGCAGACATTTATTAATATTAAAACGTAAAAATTAGTCATAATCATATCTAGCCCTGTAGTACACAGCTTCAGGGTCATCTTCGGAATCGTCATCGTCATCCTCGTCGCTCGTAGCACGCGGATGGATCCTCCAGCCTCAGATTCACGACGCGCGGGGGAGGGGCTCCCGGATGACGACCCCAGTATGCCCTAGGCCTTCACCACCACCACCGTTCTTGTGGCTATGCGGCTGGTGAAAGTGCGGGTACCTCAGGCGAGGATGGTCTCCCATGGCAATGTAGCGCATCACGCCGGCGATAGTCCGGTTCGCCCACCATAGGCGGCGACCAGCCTCGTTGTGGTTTACTGGGGGCGGGTCGTCACCCTCGTACCTGGCGAGCTCCCTTTTCCGCTGGTTTGTGAAGAAGGCATTCCAGGTGTCGAGGTTGTCGAGATCCCAATGGGGATCCATCCGCTGCTCCGGCGTGAGCTCGAGGTAGAAGCGGTTCGTGATGGCCGCCTGGCGGGCCGAACCTTGAGGCACAGGAGGAACAAGAACCCTCCAATTTCAAGATCCAGCTAGCGGTACCCAGCGGGCATGGGTAGGAGGTGCACTCTGGTCTCCACGAGCCGAAAGGCCCGAAGGCGGTGTCCATTGTTGTGAGAGAGAAGGTGTGGATGGACATGTCGGTCGGCCTAGATATAGAGGGAAATGGCGGGAAGCGGGGGAAATGGCGGGAGAACATGGCAGGAAGCGGGGGAAATGGCGGGAAAACATGGCGGGAAGCGGGGGAAATGGCGGGAAACGGGGGAAATGGCGGGAAAACATATGTATGAAGCGTAAAATGGAAAAATGTTTGAGTCCTAGTTACTAGTTTTAGTAATAAATATTATATTTCCAATGAGTATATTATTTTTTGTGAATATTTTGGTATATTATATGTATTTTTTTGTTTTTAAATAATAAACTATATTTTTCCAACATTTGTACTAAATATAATACTTATTAAACAATAGATAATTTCATTTAAGTTGTATAATAAAGTATGATAATAGATTTAAATTATAGATCTTCTTTTTCTAAATTTTTTATATATAATACATAATTTTCTGAAACTATAAACAATTTTTGGTTTTGGCGCCAAAAATAACCTTTAGCCCCGGTTTGTAATACAATACAAACCGGGGCTAAATGTCACCATACAAACCGGGGCTAAAGGGTGCACGCGCGCGGGAAGAGCGGCGTGCGAAAATACCTTTAGCCCCAGGTTGTAATACAAACCGGGGCTAAAGGGGGACCTTTAGACCTAGTTTGTATTACAACCCGGGGCTAAAGGGGGGGGGGTGGTATAAATACCCCACCCCTACCACGGGTCGTGGCACGACCCGGAGAGCCTCCAGATCACACCCCAACGCCCACGCCGTCCGCCGCGCCGCCACCGCGCCCGTGAGAAGAGGAGCGCCTGCCTCCACCTCAAGGCCGCCACTGGCCTCCATGCCGCCCGAGCCATGCTGACACCATGCCGCCAAGACCTCCTCCGTCGGCCCTGCAGGTGAGGTCGATTTAAGTACGTATTAGCTAGGTTAATTAGTATATAGGTTAAGTATTAGGTTAGTATTATGTTAGTATATAGGTTTAGTATTAGGTTAGTATTATAGGTTAGTATATAGGTGGTACGTTGTCGTATCAGGAAGGAGGACGAGCACGTACGACGATACATGTATCATTTGGAGACTAGGTTCTCTAATATCTAGCAGGTTCATGGATCTCACCCGAGCTATTCTCTGGTGATGGTTCCTCTTCTCTGGCTGCAGAGCTCCCGTAGCACAGAACGCGGCAGCCGTGTTCGCTAGTTTGATATGAGCGAGATGTATTAATAATGTACTTTATATTATGAGCGAGATATGAGCGAGATGTATTAATAATGTACTTTATCTTATATTATTGTACTTTATCTTAATCACTAACTACTGTATCCGAGTTGTCGCAATTGTAATATTCTTTTACTTAATGCAATATTCTTTTTCTGTATTAGTTAAGCTATGAACGGTAGACAGAATGAAGAGGAGTTTCTCAACATGATAGATGAGGGTACTGGGGGTTCTTATTACGATGGCTCCGAATATCTTAATTTGTCTGGAGGAGACGATGGTGGAGACGATAGTGGAGACGATGGTGCTGACCATGGTGGAGACCATGGTGAATACATCATAATAATAACAAACTCCGTCGAGGTATATAAACCCTCTATCGATCGTTAACTAGTATAGATGCACTAATTGATTCGTATATATGTACTGACGAATGTTTCTTCTCTTAGACCTCCGCTTCCGGCCAATCTTCTACAAGGACAAGAGGCCCGACACACAAGTTGCCTGCTGATGTCCGTTTCAGCATTGACTTAGTCTCTCCGCTGGGTCAACCGTTGGAGCCCAAAGAATCTGCGAATGCATTTACAAGTCAATGTGGAGTGATTGTTAGAGACACCATCCCGATCACCACGCAAAATTGGAATAAGCCAGGAAAGAAAAAGGATCCAGCTAGGGCTAATTTTGTAGATGACAGAGCGAGAGATGCGATCTGGAATTCTCTCATGACACATTTCACCCTACCAGTCTTGGAGACTGATGATCTCACACAGCAAATGACGAGGAAAGTCAAGCACTTTGCTCTTAAGAAGATGGCCGAACTATTCAAGGAATGGAAAAAAAGATTGTACCACAAGTATGTCTTGAAGAAAAAAAACTCCTCCATTCACTGGCCCACTAGAGTTGCAGCAGGATAACTAGGCCGTATTTGTGGAATACAAGACCTCGACACCAGCTAAGGCAATGTCAGAAAAGAATAAGTTAAATGCATCCAAAAAGAAATATCACCATCATATGGGCACAGGTGGCTGCAGGAGTGCCATGCCTAAGTGGGATAAAGTTGAGGCTGACCTGGAGGCTAAAGGGGTCACTCCAGCTACGTCTCGTTGGCCCAGGAGGTCAAGAAATTGGGTACTCGGGCATGGGGCATCGTTAGATCTAGAAACAGGCGAGATTGTTGCAGCCGAAGAAGTTTCTTCACCCAAGAATGAACTTATTAAAGTGATAAAAGAGGTTGAAGAGAGAACGTTTGTTCCCGACAGAGGGAATGATGAGCTGACAAAGGCTCTCAGGAATCCTGAAAAGGCTAGATGAACAAGACGGTTCGGACCTTCTTATCCATGGCTTAGCGGGTTTCCCGAGCACCTTGACACGTATAGAAGTCGATCGAGAAAAACAAAGCGGCAAAAAGAATAGGATACAGAGCGGTTCACGAGGTTTGAAGGCATGCTGTAGGAGCATCGCCACGAGCTTAATGAACTTAATGGACTCCGACAGCAAGATCCTGCACCAGACAGTATGGTCGGCCCATCGCAACGGAAAAGCAGTGTGGCTTCCATGGAGGGCCACGGTAATGATGCAACGATGGATGTGTACCCCGTGGATGCAATTAAGGAGAAGACTAGTTGTGAGCTGCATGTTGAACTGAAGAAAATATCCATGAAGGTGGCAGTCGGCTTTGCTTTACCTTCTGCACCAGGAGCGACCTACCATTGCAATCCGATTCCAGCTGGCTATGCTCGTGTCTATGTGGATGAAATTCAACCTATGTGTCAGTCACTACAGCTTGACATCCCTGGAGGTGAAGGGGAGACGACACTGGGAGAAGTCACGAGTGGCTTCATTCTTTGGAAAAAAGAATACATCAAGTTTCCAGGCTCGACACCAAGGCCACCTTCTCCACCGAGAAACAATCCATCACCTCCAAGGCAACCGTCTTCTCCCAGTAAAAGTCCACCTCCAAGTGCACCGTCTCCTCCCAGTAAAAGTCCACCACCTCCAAGTGCAATCCATGACCCCAACACGAGTCCATCTCAATCTACGCAGCCGCCTCCACCCACTAAGGGACAAAAGTGGAAGAATATCACCGCTCCGTCGAGCGATAACCGACTCCCAAGGCGACAGTTGTCACCCCTCCCAAGAGTACCGCCAGTTCCTCCCAAGAGGGCTTACGACCTGACCGATGAGGAGACCGATGCGGTCGTACGGGCCGAAGTGGATGCTCATTTTAAAAAGAAACAACCTGAGCCAGAGGTCCAAATAAAACCAGAAACCAAGGAGCACTTTAGGAAATTACTGACGCAGCCATCCCAAGCTCAGTTAAATGCGCCAGATGACTATACACGATGTCTTCAGAAGACACTGAAACATAAGAGATCAAGCGGTAGAGGAAGCATCACAAAAGAGGTTCCCTAGCAGGGGGAACAAGCAAAACAATCGAGTGGTAGCGGAAGCATCAGAACGGGCGTCCCCCAGCTGGGGAAACAAGCAAAACAATCAAGTGGTAGCCGAAGAACGAAAAGAGACGTTCCCCAGCTGGGGACACAAGCAAATCAATCGCTCCCCCCGCTCCAGGTGCAGATACCCGAACCTCAACTATATGAGGTAGAACCTATAGATCCGGAAACGGCTAAGATATTGGCCGAGCAATGTAATATGTCTATTCATGAAATTCTTCACGGCGATATGCCCAAGGCTGAGGTAGCACCCAAATTTGTTCACGGGGAGCCTCTAGTCACTGCTGAGAGGCTTCGGGATATGCCAACAAAAATGCGTCAATTCCATGAATGGTACATGAAAGCATCAAAACAACAGCAATATTGGCTCATACTGAAAGTTCGAAAATCGCATTACTTCGTTGAAGACAAGGTCCCTGTTGAATTTACAGAGTTATTTTAGTTATTCAATATAAAGGAACTCGACAAAACTATCCTCAGTTCCTATTGTCTGTAAGTGATTACTTTATTTATGTAATTAAGTCTCTATCTCAGCTTATTCAATTCATTGCCTGTTAGTATACTCACTATATTCTTTTGTACGCTATATATAATGATGCAGAATGAAGATTCTCGATTGTAAAAGAAAGGCTATCAATAGATTTGGGTTCATTGACCCACATCGAGTTCATGGAGCTATACTAAAGGATAAGCCAGTGGAGACCGAGCACAACTTGTTCCGGTTTCTCACAAACCAGCATTTCTGTAATGAAATACTATTTCCTTACCACGACGGCAAGTGAGTTCTTATACACATTAAATTTTGCTTACTCGATGTTCAGTGTAAATGATGGGTTACTGACGTATGTAAACCTTGCGTAGGTACCACTGGATTCTTCTAAGCATTTCAGTTGATTTGGGAAGAGTTCACATCATAGACTCACTAAACAAAGACATTGAAGACTACCGCAACATTATCGATGTGCTCCTGAGGTAATTTCAACCATTATCGCACTATATCGGTTTCTTTCATTCATTTTCTAGGATATCAAGTGGTTATTAACTCATACATTCATTTTCTTTGTCGGGTAGGGTTTGAACATGGTTCAAGAACCATGTCCGCGGTCAATGGCGTGAGGAGCTATTTTTTAAATCGCTCTCGGTAAGTACTACGAGCTAAGTCCGCGCATCTATTTAATCCTTGTTTATGTGCATTTATCATGCTAGAGTTATTATTTGATTGAATTCTATTCTTGTAAAGTGTGCGAGGCAGCCACAGGGGACTAATCTATGTGGATTCTACGTGTGCGAGTTCATTCGCATTACTATTGAGAAGCCCTCGGAAAATGTTCGAGTAAGTAAACAATATATTCACCCTTTATTTTTATTACAAAAAGTTGTGTTGAGTCTAATTCATAGGATCTCTTTCTTTATATAGTTGGACACGATGCGGGACAAGCTCCTACCAGAGGGGCGCCTAATAGCAATCTAAGAGGAATTTGCTGGATTTTTTGTCGACGAGGTCATAGACCCACGTGGATAATTCTCTCTACGTAGACCCTAAAGCATCCATGTAATGATCTCCATGTAATCAAATAGACATGCTCTGGACCCGGTTGGGACTCCATGTATGCTTGTAATAGAAATTATATTATATATTGCATCAATGTGTACAAGTGCTGTGTAGTAGCATTCTGTATGTATACGAAAACTTGTTTCTAATGAAAACACAGAATGAAAAGTAATTGAATAGAAAACACAAAATGAAAAGAAAAACACAAAACCCTAAAACCCCATCTCCTGCAGCGGCAGCCAAATGGCCCAAAACGCTGCCGCGGAAGGGAACCTTTAGTCCCAGTTCGTGTTACGAACCGGGACCAAATGTCCTGCCGCCCAGCGCGGCTCACGGGCCACGTGGTTGGACCTCTAGTCCCGGTTCGTAACAGAACCGGGGCTAAAGCTTGGACCATTAGTCCCGCTTTTGCAGTCTCGGGTCGAATTCCGGGACTAAAGGTCCTTACGAACCGGGACTAAAGGGTTGGTTTCTACTAGTGGTGGTTCGGCCTGTCCGGGCGACCGTGTCCAGGAGCGCGACCCAAATGTCCGCGCCTGCAAAAGAGCCCGTCACCGACGTCGGTGCCGTTGTATATCCAGTTTGTTCCCGCTGGCCCGCCGCCTGCTGGCTTTCTTCTAGTCATTTCCCGCCTCTTCCCTGCCGATTCCCGCCTCTTCTAGGCGTTTCCCGCCGCATCCATAAAAAGGGGAGGCTGACCGATGTAGGTACGAACCAGAAACCTAACCTCCTGATGCCGACGTGCTTGGCCTTCCTCGTCGTCGATCTGGCGGCCGCAGCAATCGCCCAGAAATCCCACCGCCCTCAGAGCACCCGTTACCGTCGTGGTGGCCGGACCCGCTAGAGGAATCGGACGTGTTGCCGCCTCTGATCCCGGGGCACCCGCAGATATACACGCTACGCCCCCCATCGCATCGCCCTTTCTACAACCGCCTTGTGACCACCGGCGAGCCTTTCACGATGGACATGGCGGAACACGTCTTCCTGCCGGAGCACTGGCGATGGGACCAGCTCGCATTGGTGCGGCCCGACCTCCGGGAAGCAGTGCGGGCCAATCGCGATGATGCTTCCCTGCGTGCCCGCCTCGACCATGCTGAAGAGGAGGAGCAGACGCAACGGGCGATCATCCGGTCTCTTAATGACGAATGGTGTCTCTGATCCGTTTAGGTGTGTAGTTTAGATGTGCATGTGGTATGCTTGTAACAAAAGTTATAGGGCTTGAGTTAAGCTTTTCATTGAAAATGTGGCCTATGCCTACATCGATACATGGTACATGGCGGGCGCACAGCCTAAACCTACTTGTCGGTGTCGGAGTCGGAGTCGGAGATCGGGCGGTATCGTTTGGAGCACATGCTATCATCGAAGACGCTGACACCGAGCCTTCCTTCGCCGTCATACTTGAAGACGAGGATGTTGCCCTCTTTGATCTTGTGCGCGCGGGCGAAGCACTCCCAGCCATTGTCGAGGTACAACTGGCCAAGGTGGTCGAACCGCAGAGCGACCGCGTACCTGCTGGTCCTGAGACCGTTCGCCCGCAGGATGACAATCGGGGGCAGCAGGTCGCCGACCAGGGTCACGAATGTGCGGGGCAGGAGCAGCCTGTCACTCGGCATGCCGGCGTGGATGGCCATGGCGAAGCCTGGGTCGACCTCGTTGGGCGACGACGGCGTCGAGGGAGAGCGTGGTGGTGCAGTGACTTAGCACGCCCTCGGTGACCCCTCGACATCCATGGCCGACACGCCCTCTCGTCGATCCCTCACCGCCAGCCATGGCTAGCTGCAAGTAGTGGAGAACGGAAAGGAGGAGAGGGGAGAAAGGTGTGGTGTGGGAGAAACTTGCCGCGGGCGGCCAGCTAAAAAGGCCCAACATCGGATGCTGGCGCGGAGGCCGAAGAGACGGCATTGAAGCGTCTAGTCAGCCAGTGTGTTGTCTCATCGCCATTGATGGCGCAAGCTGTCAACACCCGGATTTTTAATCCCAGATGCATGTTATGCCATACATCGCAATCTCAGGATTACCATTTTTGCGAGACATAATAGATTGGATATCACAGTACATCATCCATTACAAACCATAATAAGGTCTTACACAAATAAAGGATCTCATGATCCAGTCTTAGTACAAACAAGTAGCGAAATAAATAGCATAGCGGTGGGCTCCATCTTCAGTGTCACAGGTAATGCTGACGATGGGGGATGATCCTAGTTGTCGTAGCCGTCCTGTTGTCCTTCCTCCTGGTAGTCCTCCTCATAGTCTGGCCATGGGAATAGCCAGGGACAAAGCCATGAGTACTCTTTAAGTACTCGCAAACAATCAATAACAAGTAAGGTGGTTCTAGTAGGAATGCTAAGTTCTAAGTTTATTTGTAAAGTTAAGTTTGAAACCTAAGCTGAATTTAGAAACAAAGAAAGATAAAATAAAGGTCTAAATCACCTAAGTGGGAACTTAGTTGTCATAGTCACAACCATGTTGTGGTCAAGTCATATCACAAATCATTTTGAAAACATTTGACAACGGAACAATATGGCCACTCCCACTGTCCATAATCGCGGACGCGGCTATTCGAATAGTTTGACACTCTGCAGAGGTGGTACACTTTCACCACAAAAGTTGATACATCTATCAGGGATAACCCTGAATCATCATACTTAGTATGCAGATAATCAAACATAACCTTTCCTTTACACACTCTAGTATAAGCACCTCTCCTATGAGCTTGGCCTCCCAGCCATGGCCATCTGCCATCCTGGGCACTGCATAGGTGGAAAACATTAAGAGGTAGCCTCAGCTCAAACCTCTCCCGCGAGGGAACTCATACTAATGCATATAAACTTCCGGCTAAGCCTTACCTAATTCAGGTATTGTGGTTGTATGGCAAAATTGGAATGGTATCGCATCCGAACCCAACCATCAGTTTTTATAGAAGGGCTAAGGCTCATGCCTCAACATTTTCATCATCATCATAAACCAATTGTGTTTCTCAACACATGTCAAAACATCTCAATAGATGACTCATCATTCCAAGGTTTTCACAAGTCATTTTCACCAAGTACTCCCATCTAAAGTGAACAAGTTTTTGGTTTAGCTCTAATCACTAAGTTAAGAGTGTTCACTAATGTGGGATGCTAATACCAATCTCATGCCATAGAATGACAGCTAATTCTAACTAGATAGGCCAAGTTTTATACTCTTTATGATATCTATAAACAAAGTAATGGACTTTGGTAAAGTAAAGGAAAGTAAAGCTTGTAAGTAAAACTTGGGGTAGGTATCAGTCGAAATGTATAACCAAGCATGCCTATTGCGTCTTGCTTAGGTTATCTAGCTTGCAAGGTTAGCTTGCATTGCTAACTTGTATAATGCTAGCTTGCCTTGGTTGGTGCAGTGGTTGAAATTCTCCTCGTCTTCTTCGGGGTAGAACTCCTCCTCCTCCTCCTCATAGACTTGGTCGGTAATATCGTCTATAAATACATACGGGAATACACAATCACCGAACAATACTTAACTAGTCTATTTAGCACACTAAGGAACATACTTGATGATCTAGTACCATCACAAACATCACAAGATTTTATGAACTAGTTTCATTTATTTTATTTCAGAAAAGTAATTTCTACTCATTGAAAATAACTAAAATTTAATATTCTCCAATTAAAATATGGGATCATGTGGACACATGTCATCACCACGTATTCTAATGCACGGGAATGTGATTTAACTATTGGATTACATTTTAATAAGTTTAAGTTTAATATTTAAATGATTTAAAGTGACTAGAAATGCCTATATAGCATTATTTTGGTAATAGTCCAAAGTCACTGCATGCAAACCTAAGTATTATTACATATTTAGATAGGTATTATCAGATGTGATTTTTGAGAGTTGGAATCAACTCAAAAGCTATTATGGTTGAATTTTGAAAAATGTTTGAATGTACAAAAGTCTATTTTTTGTTATTTTTGGTATAGGTGATCTATAACTCTAATTGATTTAAATCCAACGGTCTTGGATAGATATTTGAATTATCTTTCTAGCAAAATTTGAATCATGTCATTTGGTTAAGTAAATCTTTCTGAAATGATTTTCAAACTAGTGGACAGAAACTAGATTAAGTCTAAATAGAAAAATCTAAATTTGAATCTGTGGGCTAAGGCGGGAACACTAATGGGCGGGCCCAGTCACACTCTGCGGTGTAGAGAACAGCTGACAGGGGGGTCCCACATGTCAGCGACTCTTCAAACGCGATGTGGGCCGCATGATTAGAAATACGATCGACGGTTGTGGCTCGTCGTCGACGACGGACAGGTCACCGGGGAGACAGAACCCTAGAGGCTCGGTGGGGGTGTAGTGGAGGCATACCAGGGATCCAGCTAGTGTGGCGATGGGGGCGAGTGAACGAGGAGATGATGGCGGACTCAGGCAAGGTCGCGGCAGCTCCTGGGGTGGACGAAATCATCGGGCCCCTTTCTTCTCTGCTACAGTGAACTCCAGCGCAATTCCGGCGAACGGCTGCTCGAGCGGCTCCGGCAATGGGGTGAGGTGGTTCTGAGGGAGAGGGGAGTTGAGTGGTGTGAGGAATTGGTGCTGGGGAGTGCTCCTTATATAGGCTCGACGAGGGGGCCGTGAGGGCGACGGTGAGCTCGTCGGTGACGACGATACAGGGCGCTAGAGGCATGGGCAGGGTAGGCGGACGGTGGCTTGCCTCCTGGCGGTTAGCTACGACATGATGGTGATGCTAGGGGCGGTGGCATGCGGTCGGGAAAGGCTGGCGCTCTGCACGGCAGAGGCGGTGCTCGACGCTTTTCACGGCGGCTACTGGTCACGCGGCGGTAAGAGGGCGTGTCTGGGGAGGTGCTAGGGTTATGGCGGAGCGG
The DNA here is from genome assembly GCA_023614405.1 of Avena insularis. NCBI lineage: Eukaryota > Viridiplantae > Streptophyta > Magnoliopsida > Poales > Poaceae > Avena > Avena insularis. The sequence continues at coordinate 453,856,640 of CM042693.1, read as the reverse complement.
CGCACGTGAGCTGAAGGCAAGGCGCAGCTTGTGTGGGCTTGTCAGGGACGGTGCTCTGGCGTGAGCTGGGCGCGGTGCAGAGGCGGTGGCGCGAGCTGTCCTCGGTGGTCCAGGGGCTGGCAACGCTCGGGGAAGGGACCGTGCGTGGCGGTAGGGTTTGGCGGAGCTAGGGCATGCTGGATTGGCGCTGCGCGGTCACTAGCGTGTTGCCCATGTTTGGCCAGCGACGACCATATTTGGGCGGCGCAACACTGTTGCTAGCTGTGAAGGGGAGCTGGTCTGGGCTGGGGTAGATGCTAGGGGGACAGGGGATTAAGTGGGAGACCAAATTGGTCGCTGATCACTGTGGAAACAGTGAAGCTACTCTAGTTGTGGTTCAGTGCCAACCATGTGTTCGACAGAATGGCCGCAAGAAGAAAAGTTTTGAATTTTGGATTCAATTTTTTTGAGTGTTCTCTACTTAAGCTTGAGATTCTATGCCTTCCTGGAAAGGTCAAGGGGAATTCATTTGAATGTTTTTTGAAAAGGTCTGATCTATGCATATGACACTAGAACAGCCTATAGATAGACAAGATATTCAGTGGCGCATATGAGAAATCATGCACCACAGACAAAGTTCAGTGGCGCACTAGAAAACATGCGCCACAGAAGATTGGAAGTTATGTGGCGCATTTTCCACAGTATGCGCCACAGAAGATTGGTGGGACCCGCCAGCCAGGGTGGGTTGATCCAAGTTCTGTGGCGCATAGCAAGATATGCGCCACAGAAGTTGCCTCTTCTATGGCACATATTTTCTTATGTGCCACATAACATGGAGGGGGGCCCCACCACGGAATCTAATTCACCCAAGTTCTGTGGCGCATGTTGGGATATGCGCCACAGATGTCTTTGACTTCTGTGGCGCATATCCCAACATGTGCCACAGAACTTGGAGGTGGGCCCCATAGAGGGAATCTAATTCACCCACTTCTGTGGCGCATATGGACTTATGCGCCACAGAAGATTCAGCATGTGTGGCGCATTTCCTCCATATGCGCCACAGATGAGGGCGTCCAGATCCATGTTAAAAAGGTGACAAAATCTAGCTCTTATATATCCACCACCACCCATTTCACATCTCTACCTCCTCCCAACTCGTCTTCCTCCTCCCTCACACCCCATCTTGCCCATAGTTTCTCCATTTTCTTGTAACTAAACCTACTTTAATCCATAGATTGGTAAGTGGAAGCTTGGCTCCAACTTCTAGATCTAAAAGTTCCTTACTTTTCTCTCTCACATCTCTATTTATTTACTAATTTCCTCTCCACCAACTTGTAGATCTATTTGTCCACACTCTCTCATCGCACGGTCTCGTCTCGCTATTATTGTGTCTACTAGGTGAGTACTTGGCCATGAACATGTAGGTGAAGCTTGTCGCGCGGGCGGTGTGTGTGTGCGATCCATGGCGAGACGATGCTTGTGTGGTGCATGAATGTTTGCAATGGGAAGAAGTTTTTTTTTGCTTGCTTGTTGTTGTCCCAGCCGGTGTGGTTGCATGGATGTTTGCCGAAATGTTGATTCATTTCCATTTTGGCAAATTTTTGCACTACCCATATGTCCTAATTTTAGGAAAGGTCATGCCAAATTTTTTCTGGCTAGCATTCATCCATGTGTGTGTTCATATGGTGTGGTTCTCACCTATACTCTCTGTTTTGACCGCTCAGGCAACCATGGTCCTCACGATGAGTGAAGGTCAAATTGCTAGGTACAAGAAAGGCGCGAAGGAGGACATGATTCTGAACAACAAGACCATGATAAGATGTCCATGTCGAACATGCAAACTACAGCGCTGGATCAACCCTGAATCTGGACAATTGGAGGGTCACCTCCTCAGGCGCGGTTTCATGCGTGACCTCAATGAGGCGCCGGCAGGACATGGTGGTGGTCATGAAGACGTGGGCGGGCGAGAATACGAAGAGTCTACCGGGCATGATCATCATGACGAAGGAGATGCCGGTGGGCATGATCAGCATGGAGAAGGAGATGGCGACGGGCATGATCATGATCATGAAGAAGGAGAAGACGCGAACACACAGACGCTGCTAACTTCGGTCTTGCAGGACCCTCATGTTCAAGAACTGGTCCTCAAGGAGACGAGCAAAGACAAAGCTGCAGCCAGAAAGAAAGCCAAGCTGGCCCAAATGGAGGTAGACGGGATGACTCCATTGTATCCTGGGTGTCGCCCCGAGGATACACGTTTGAGTGTAACGCTCAAGGCTTTGGAGATGAAGGCCGGACACAAATGGACCGATGTGAGCTTCAACGCGAACATGGAATACTGGCATGATCGACTTCCTAAGGGGAACACATTGCCAACGAGTATAGAGGAGGCCAAGAAAATCGTGTGCCCTCTCGACCTACCACACATTAAATACCAGGCATGCATCAATGATTGCGCACTTTATCGGAACGAGTACGTGGATAGAACCACATGTCCGGTGTGTGGCCAAGGATGGTACAAGAGAGAGAACAAGAAAGTTCCTCGAAAAGTGGTATGGTAGTTTCCTATCACCCCCTGCCTGCAAAGATCTTTCGTAGATCCTAAGGAAGCAAAGCTCATGCAATGGCACGCGGAAAGACAGAAACCCGAAGATGATCCAGAGAAGGGCAAGATACTGTCACACCCTTCAAACGCTAGCCAGTGGAATGCATTAGACATCGAGTTCGAAGAGTTCAGGGGCGATGCAAGGAACATCAGGCTGGGTATGAGCACCGATGGACTCAATCCTTTTGGAAACCAGAGTAGCACGCATAGCACCTGGCCTGTGTTTGTATGGCCGTACAACCTCCCCACGTGGCTATGCATGAAGCAAAGGTATGTACACATGAGCATTCTTATTCAGGGGACAACCAACCAGGTATCGATATGCATCTGTATCTCGGGCTATTGAGAGAGGAGTTAGCCAGCTTGTGGGAGACGCCGGCCCGTACGTGGGATGCGTACACTAAAGAATATTTCTATCTGAGAGCCACGTTGCTCACGACCATGCAGGACTATCCTGGTTATGCATATGTACCGGCCCAGGTGAACCACGTACACAATGCATGCGTCAAGTGCATGGATGAGACACCACATCTCCAGCTACCAAGGGATCCCGGGTCTTTGAAAACCGTGTTCCAAGGTACTCGAAAGTGGCTCCGCATGGATCACCCGTGGAGAAAATGTGGTGACCTGTTCAATGGTAAGGACGAGCTCAAAAGAGCCCCGTGTCTGAGGAGCGGCGAAGAAATCTAGGAGCTTTTGAATAATTGGGTAGATTGCCCTGCGCCTAGAAAAAACGACCGAGGACAAAGCCGCTGCTGGGTGTATGGAAAGCAAGGTCTGTTTTCTGGGACCTGCCGTTTTGGAAGGTCCTTCACGCTCCCCATATCCTCGATGTAATGCACATCACGAAGAACATTACCGAGAGTCTGCTTGGCACTCTACTGAACATGCCGGAGAGGACCAAGGATGGGCCGAAAGTAAGAAAGGACCTTAAATTGCTTGGCATCAAGAAAGATCTTCAGTACCCTGATAGTGACGATGATGATGATGATGATCAGACGGAAGGGACTCAAGGTCGCCACAAAAGAGTTAAGAAGAATGAGGTGGTGCTTCGTGCTGCCTGCTTCACTCTGAGTCTGGAGGAGCTCGAGCAGTTTTTCAGGTGCCTCTTAGGAGTGAAAGTTCCTCACGGTTACTCAGGGAAGAGAAGCAGATATCTGGACGTGGCAAAGAAGAGGTTCAGCGGTATGAAGTCTCACGACTGTCACGTGCTGATGACGCAGATACTCCCCGTTGCGATCCGTGGGATAATGGACGAGCATGTCCGTGAGACGTTGTTTGGCCTCTGTAACTTTTTCAACGTCATATCTAGGAAGTCGATCGGTGTGAAGCAGCTCGACAGGCTACAAGAAGAGATCGTGATGATACTATGCGAGCTTGAGATTTACTTCCCGCCCGCATTCTACGACATCATGGTGCATCTGCTTGTACATGTCGTGGACGACATCATCCAGCTCGGGCCGACATTCCTGCACAACATGATGCCGTTTGAAAGGCTAAACAGTGTCATCAAAGGATTCGTTCGCAACAGGTCTCGTCCCGATGGAAGCATAGCCAAGGGCTTTCTGATCTACGAGTGCATCTCCTTCTGCCAGAATTATCTAACCACCAAGAACGAGGATGTTGGAATACCCACAAAGAAGCACCTCGGCAGGTTCGGTGGATATGGTCACCGTGAGGGCTGCCGCTCACTGCATGTCGGCATTGATGGTCGAAGCACTGATTTTGAAAGGGAACACTGAGTCGCGCTACAACACATTGAAGTGGTTGGCCCTTGGGTCGAAGAGCACAAAAGCTTAATCGAGCAGGAGTACGTCGACCAGGGCCGGCCGAGGAAGAAGGGAGACGTAACCAGAGAGCATAACTCTAGCTTCACGGGTTGGTTCAAGAAAAGGCAACTGGACAATCCCCCACAGACGCCTTCTACGGAAGATCAAAAACTCATATTCTCCTTGTCGCAGGGCCCAGGGCACAACCTAAGGACCTATCAGTCATACGACATAAACGGTTACAGATTCTACACTGAGGAAAAGGACAGGAATAGCGAATATCAAAACTCAGGAGTAACTATGTTATCCTTTGCTGATGACAAGACTACTGTGATGGAAAGATTCTACGAAAGGATCGAGGAGATATGGGAGCTCGACTACTATGGAGAGATTGTACCGATGTTCCGTGTTAGATGGGCCAAGAACGTGGAAAAAGAAGGCGGGTATTTCACCACAATGGTTATACCAGATTCCAAATCGACGAAGAACGCCTCCGCAAAAAATGAGCCTTGGGTAGTCGCTAGCCAAGTTGATCAATGCTTTTTTTATTACCGACCCGTCAAAGCCCAACCGTGTTGTAGTTAGGAGGGGCAAGAGGAGCATCATCGGAATGGAAGGAGCCGCCAACGAGCAAAACTTCGACAAAAACGGCGACCCAAAGATCGAAGAGGAATTCGACAAGTACTTCGACATGCCTACTACTACTAAAGTAAGAAGGAAAACCACACTTCCTACTAAAGGTTGTCCATACACAAGAAGAAATCTCAAAGTGCACGGGCTAAAATATTCAACCGCGACGAAAAAGGGCAAGAAGATTGTGAAGAGACACTAGCAATTGTGTGACTTTTTGGTGTATTAATTCGTGTGGGTATAATGTGATATTATGTGGGGGTATTAGTTAGAGACTAAAACATATAATGTGATATTCGACAAATTCACATTTATGTGTGACAAGCACACACATATATATAATATATATATATGATTCGTGAGGGTTTTTTGAATAAATATGCATGTGTATGTGCTTGGTTTTAAATATATTTGTAACATATCATTTTTAAATAAAGAAAAAAATTGACCCAACCAGGATTCGAACCTGGCTGCCACAAGTCTCTGAATATGCATCATAACCACTAGGCTATTGTGTGTTTGCTGTCCAAGTACGGCCTCGCGCCATTTATTTGGCTAAGTGCCTAGGTTCAGTGGCGCATTACTCCGAAATGTGCCACATAAGTTGTAGCTTCAGTGGCGCATTTCAGAGTAATGCGCCACAGAACCTTGGCTTAGCCAAAATGGCTCGCCCCTTCTCCTTTTCCCCTTCCACTTTCTTTACCCCAATCTATCTCGCCCACCTCCGTCGGAGCCCGCAAACCCTACCGCCGGCGCCCTAGCAGAGGAGGAGCCGTCAGAGGAGGAGTGGCGAGGTAACAGTGGCGACTAGGATACACTACTAGGAAACAGCCTATAGATAGACAAGATGTTCAGTGGCGCATATGCGAAACCATGCGCCACGGGAAAACATCAGTGGCGCACCAGAAAGCATGCGCCACAGAAGATTGGAAGTTCTGTGGCGCATTCTCCATAGTATGCGCCACAGAAGATTGGTGGGACCCGCCAGCCGGGGTGGGTTGATCCAAGTTCTATGGCGCATTCTAAGATATGCGCCACAGAAGTTGCCTCTTCTGTGGCGCATATTTCCTCATGCGCCACAGAACATGGAGGAGGGCCCCACCACGGAATCTAATTCACCCAAGTTCTGTGGCGCATGTTCTGATATGCGCCACAGAACTTGGAGGTGGGCCCCACACAGGGAATCTAATTCACCCACTTCTGTGGCGCATATGGACTTATGCGCCAAAGAAGTTTCAGCATCTGTGGCGCATTTCCTCCATATGCGCCACAGATGAGGGCATCCAGATCCATGTTAAAAAGGTGACAAAAGCTAGTTTCTTATCTATCTATCTATCCACCACCACCCATTTCACATCTCTACCTCCTCCCTCACACCCCATCTTTCCCATAGTTTCTCCATTTTCTTGTAACTAAACCTACTTTAATCCATAGATTGGTAAGTGGAAGCTTCGCTCCAACTTCTAGATCTAAAAGTTCCTTACTTTTCTCTCTCACATCTCTATTTATTTACTAATTTCCTCTCCACCAACTTGCATTGTAGATCTATTTGTCCACACTCTCTCATCGTGCGGTCTCGTCTCGCTATTAATGTGTCTACTAGGTGAGTACTTGGCCATGAACATGTAGGTGAAGCTTGTCGCGCGGGCGGTGTGTGTGTGCGATCCATGGCGAGACGATGCTTGTGTGGTGCATGAATGTTTGCAATGGGAGGAAGTTTTTTGTTGGTTGCTTGTTGTTGTGTCGGGACCGGCCGGTGTGGTTGCATGGATGTTTGCCGAAATGTTGATTCATTTCCATTTCGGCAAATTTTTGCACTACCCATATGTCCTAATTTTAGGAAAGGTCATGCCGAATTTTTTCCGGCTAGCATTCATGCATGTGTGTGTTCATATGGTGTGGTTCTCACCTATACTCTCTGTTTTGACCGCTCAGGAAACCATGGTTCTCACGATGAGTGAAGGTCGAATTGCTAGGTACAAGAAAGGCGCGAAGGAGGACATGATTCTGAACAACAAGACCATGATAAGATGTCCATGTCGAACATGCAAACTGCAGTGCTGGATCGACCCTGGATCTGGACAATTGGAGGGTCACCGGCTCAGGCGCAGTTTCATGCGCGACCTCAATGAGGCACCGGCAGGACATGGTGGTGGTCACGAAGACATGGGCGGGCGAAAGACGAAGAGTCTACCGGGCATGATCATCATGACGAAGGAGATGCCGGTGGGCATGATCAGCATGGAGAAGGAGATGGCGACGGGCATGATCATGATCATGAAGAAGGAGAAGACGCGAACACACAGACGCTGCTAACTTCGGTCTTGCAGGACCCTCATGTTCAAGAACTGCTCCTCAAGGAGACGAGCAACGACAAAGCTGCAGCCAGAGAGAAAGCCAAGCTGGCCCAAATGGAGGTAGACGGGATGACTCCATTGTATCCTGGGTGTCGCCCCGAGGATACATGTTTGAGTGTAATGCTCAAGGCTCTGGAGATTAAGGCCGAACACAAATGGACCGATGTGAGCTTCAACGCGAACATGGAATACTGGCACGATCGACTTCCTAAGGGGAACACATTGCCAACAAGTATAGAGGAGGCCAAGAAAATCGTGTGCCCTCTCGACCTACCACACATTAAATACCACGCATGCATCAATGATTGTGCACTTTATAGGAACGAGTACGTGGATAGAACCACATGTCCGGTGTGTGGCCAAGGACGGTACAAGAGAGGGAACAAGAAAGTTCCTCGAAAAGTGGTATGGTACTTTCCTATCACCCCTCGTCTGCAGCGATATTTCATAGATCCTAAGGAAGCAAAGCTCATGCAATGGCACGCGGAAAGAGAGAAACCCGAAGATGATCCAGAGAAGGGCAAGATCCTAACACACCCTTCAGACGCTAGCCAGTGGAATGCATTAGACATCGAGTTCGAAGAGTTCGGGGGCGACGCAAGGAACCTCAGGCTAGATATGAGCACCGATGGAATCAATCCTTTTGGAAACCAGAGTAGCACGCATAGCACCTGGCCCATGTTTGTATGGCAATACAACCTCCCCCCGTGGCTATGCACGAAGCAAAGGTATGTACACATGAGCATTCTTATTCAGGGGCCGAAACAACCAGGTATCGATATGCATCTGTATCTCGGGCTATTGAGAGAGGAGTTAGCCAGCTTGTGGGAGACGCCGGCCCGTACGTGGGACGCCTACACTAAAGAATATTTCTATCTGAGGGCCGCGTTGCTCACGACCGTGCAGGACTATCCTGGTTACGCATATGTATCGGCCAAGGTGAACCACGGACACAATGCATGCGTCAAGTGCATGGATGAGACACCGCATCTCCAGCTACCAAGGGATCCCGGGTCTTCGAAAACCGTGTTCCAAGGTACTCGAAAGTGGCTCCGCATGGATCACCCATGGAGAAAATGTGGTGACCTGTTCAATGGTAAGGACGATCTCGAAAGAGCCCCGCGTCCAAGGAGCGACGAAGAAATCGAGGAGCTTTTGAATAATTGGGTAGATTACCCTGCGCCTGGAAAAAAACGACCGTGGACAAAGCCGCTACTGGGTGTATGGAAAGCAAAGTCTGTTTTCTATAACCTGCCATATTGGAAGGTCCTTCACACTCCCCATAGCCTCGATGTAACGCACATCACGAAGAACTTTACCCAGAGTCTGCTTGGAACTCTACTGAACATGCCGGAGAGGACCAAGGATGGGCCGAAAGTAAGAAAGGACCTTAAATTGCTTGGCATAAAGAAAGATCTTCAGTACCCTAATAGTGATGATGATGATGATGATCAGACGGAAGGGACTCAAGGTCGTCGCAAAAGAGTTAAGAAGAATGAGGTGGTGCTTCATGCTGCCTGCTTCACTCTGAGTCTGGAGGAGCTCGAGCAGTTTTTCAGGTGCCTCTTAGGAGTGAAAGTTCCTCACGGTTACTCGGGGAAGATAGGCAGATATCTGGACGTGGCGAAGAAGAGGTTCAGCGGTATGAAGTCTCACAACTATCACGTGCTGATGACGCAGATACTCCCCCATTGCGATCTGTGGGATAATGGACGAGCATGTCCGTGAGACGTTGTTTGGCCTCTGTAACTTTTTCGACGTCATATCTAGGAAGTTGATCGGTGTGAAGCAGCTCGACAGGCTATAGGAAGAGATCGTGATGATACTATGCGAGCTTGAGATTTACTTCCCGCCCGCATTCTTTGACATCATGGTGCATCTGCTTGTACATGTCGTGGACGACATCATCCAGCTCGGGCCGACATTCCTGCACAACATGATGTCGTTTGAAAGGCTAAATGGTGTCATCAAAGGATTCGTTCGCAACAGGTTTCATCCAGATGGAAGCATAGCCAAGAGCTTTCTAATCTACGAGTGCATCTCCTTCTGCCAGAATTATCTAACCACCGAGAACGAGGATGTTGGAATACCCACAAAGAAGCACCTCGGTGGATATGGTCACCGTGAGGGCTGCCGCTCACTACATGTCGGCATTGATGGTCGACGCACTGATTTTGAAAGGTCACACCGAGTCGCGCTACAACACATTGAAGTGGTCGGCCCTTGGGTCGAAGAGCACAGAAGCTTAATCGAGCAGGAGTAACTATGTTATCCTTTGCTGATGACGGGTTGGTTCAAGAAAAGGCAACTGGACAATCCCCCACAGACGCCTTCTACGGAAGATCAAAAACACATATTATCTTTGTCGCAGGGCCCAGGGCACAACCTAAGGACCTATCAGTCATACGACATAAACGGTTACAGATTCTACACCAAGGAAAAGGACAAGAATAGTGAATATCAAAACTCAGGAGTAACTATGTTATCCTTTGCTGATGACGAGACTACTATGATGGAAATATTCTACGGAAGGATTGAGGAGATATGGGAGCTCGACTACTGTGGAGAGATCGTACCGATGTTCCGTGTTAGATGGGCCAAGAACGTGGATAAAGAAGGACGCTATTTCACCACAATGGTTATACCAGATGCCAAATCAACGAAGAACGCCTCCGCAAAAAATGATCCTTGGGTACTCGCTAGCCAAGTTGATCAATGCTTTTTTATTACCGACCCGTCAAAGCCCAACCATGTTGTAGTTAGGAGGGGCAAGAGGAGCATCATCGGAATGGAAGGAGCCGCCAATGAGCAAAACTTCGACAAAAACGACGACCCAAAGATCGAAGAGGAATTCGACAAGTACTTCGACATGCCTACTGCTACTAAAGTAAGAAGGAAGACTACACTGCCTACTAAAGGTTATCCATTCATAAGAAGAAATCTCAAAGTGCACGGGCTAAAGTATTCAACCGCGACGAAAAAGGGCAAGAAGATTGTGAAGAGACACTAGCAATTGTGTGACTTTTTGGTGTATTAATTCGTGTGGGTATAATGTGATATTAGTGTGGGTATAAGCTAGAGACTAAAACATATAATGTGATATTCATGTGGGTATACAAATTCACATTTATGTGTGACAAGTAAACACACACATATATATATATATGTTTGAATAAATATGCATATGTGTTCTTGCTTTTTTTTAATAAATATGCATATATATATGTTCTTGCTTTTTTAAATAAATATGCATATGTGAATAAATATGCGTATGTATGTAATTAAAAATATTTAAAAAAAAAGAAAAAAATGTGTGAGACAGCCAGGATCCGAACCTAGCTGCCCCAGGTGAGAGCAAGCGAGCAAGACCACTAGGACAAGTATCAGATCTTGTCATACAATGACGCCACGCTTTTTTGTACTATGTCTAAAAGTTCTGTGGCGCATTCCCACAGAATGCGCGATAGAAGAACTTCTATGGCGCATTCTGTGGGAATGCGCCACAGAACTTTCACACTTAGCCAAATAGACGGTTCGGCCTCTCCTCAATCCCCCTTTCTCCTCTCGATTCACAACACTTAGCCAAAATTCTCTGTCGCCCGCGCGCAAACCCTCGCCGGAGCCCTAGCCACCACCGCGCCGGAGGAGGATCCGCGCTAGCCCTCGCTGCAGGAGCCGCCACCGCCACGCTGAAGCCCGTGGAGGAGGAGGCCCGATGCCGCCGTGCTGAAGCCCGTGGAGGAGGAGGCCCGGCCGCCACCACCGCGCTAGAGCCCGTGGAGGAGGAGGCCCGCCGCCGCCCCGCCCGCAGCAGGAGCACCGTCTCCACCCTCGTCGTCGACGACCACCACAGTGCACACGTACAGTTCATCCCCCTCACTCCCCCACCCTCCCTCTGAACCTGTTAGTATTATCTGTTATGCTGGTACTTCTGCACTGATATTTTGGTGGGGATTAGAACCTGGATCATTGTGTCATTTCGATGGTGAATGAATGGATGATGGTGAATGAATGAACCTACACTGCTGTTTTCTAATCCTACTAGGGGTTCTCACAGTTAGTAGCATCATCATAGTACTCAGTGTATGAAGCTAAGTACTGCTAAATCAAACTCGAAACATCCATACTCAGAGAATGACAAATTTTATATGTCACAGTACAATAGAAGTCCAGAACTACAATAGAAGTCCAGACTTATATTGTGGAATAGAGGGAGTATGTATTGTGGATAAAGGGAGATTGTATTAGTACTAATTGGTCAGTTTTTTTTAGAATAGTAGCAGATTGTAAAGTGTTGCACTTTTTTTAGAATAGTGTAACATTATTCAACTTGAATTGATTGCATGGAAACACTACTAGGAAACAGCCTATCTGTGGCGCATCAAAAGGGGACTTCTGTGGCGCATATCTTTGTCGCCACTGTTACCTCGCCACTGATAACTACTTCCTGTGGCGCATATGGATATGCGCCACAGAAGTTCCAGACTTCTGTGGCTCATTCCTTCATATGCGCCACAGGAAGAACTTCATATGCGCCTAAGCAGGTGACCCTCCAATTGTCCAGATTCAGGGTCGATCCAGCGCTACAGTTTGCATGTTCGACATGGACATCTTATCATGGTCTTGTTGTCTAGAATCATGTCCTCCTTCGCGCCTTTCTTGTACCTAGCAATTCGACCTTCGCTCATCGTGAGGACCATGGTTGCCTGAGCGGTCAAAATAGAGAATATAGGTGAGAACCACACCATATGAACACACATGCATGAATGCTAGCCGGAAAAATTTCGGCATGACCTTTCCTAAAATTAGGACATATGAATAGTGCAAAAATTTGCCGAAATGGAAATGAATCAACATTTCGGCAAACATCGATGCAACCACACCGGCCGGGCCCGATAACAACAAGAAAACAACAAAAAACTTCCTCCCATTGCAAACATTCATGCACCACACACAAGCATATCGTCTCGCCATGGATCGCACACACACACCGCCCGCGCGACAAGCTTCACCTACATGTTCATGATGGCCAAGTACTCACCTAGCTATAGTAGACACAATAATAGCGAGACGAGACCGCGCGATGAGAGAGTATGGACAAATAGATCTACAATGCAAGTTGGTGGAGAGGAAATTAGTAAACAAATAGAGAGATGTGAGAGGGAAAAGTAAGGAACTTTTAGATCTAGAAGTTGGAGCAAAGCTTCTACTTACCAATTTATGGATTAAAGTAGGTTTAGATATAAGAAAATGGAGAAACTACAGGCAAGATGGGGTGTGAGGAAGGAGGAAGACGAGTTGGGAGGAGGTAGAGATGTGAAATGGGTGGTGGTGGATATATAAGAGCTAGATTTTGTCACCTTTTTAACATATGGATCTGGACGCCCTCATCTGTGGCGCATATGGAGGAAATGCGCCACAGATGATGGAACTTCTGTGGCGCATTTCTACCATGTGCGCCACAGAAGTGGGTGAATAAGATTCCCTCTGTGGGGCCCACCCCCAAGTTCTGTGGCGCATGCTAGGATATGCGCCACAGAAGTGAAACACATCTGTGGCGCATATTTCAACATGCGCCACAGAACTTGGGTGAATTAGATTCCGTGGTGGGGCCCCCCTCCATGTTCTGTGGCGCATGGGTAAATATGCGCCACGAAGTTTTCTTCGTGGCGCATATTAACGCGCCACAGAACTGAATCATCCCCACGGCGGGTCCCACCAATCTTTTGTGGCGCATGCTCTGGAAAATGCGCCACAGAACTACCAAATTTCTGTGGCGCATGCTTTCTAGTGCGCCACTGATGTATTCCTGTGGCGCATAGATTTGCTCATGCGCCACTGAACATGTTGTCTATCTATAGGTTGTTTCCTAGTAGTGAAAGGTATTACGTTATATTGTCACAAGTGAGTTATGGGTCTCTTTAGATTCCATTTGGCGGTGATTAGAATTTACTTTTTTTACATGATGGAAATTTGCTTAGCATCATAGAGTTGGATATCTTTTTTTTTGCTGTTGTGTGAAAAAACCTAGTTTTCTCAAGTTGTTGGCAAATGCTTTGTTCTCAAAGAGACCTAATTTTCTGGAACCTCTTTCTGTTGGAGATATGCCCAAGAGGCAATAATAAAGTGGTTATTATCATATCTTCACCCTTATGATAAATGTTTACATACCATGCTATAATTGTATTAACCGGAAACATTAATACTTGTGTGATTTGTAAACATAAAAGAGTCCCTAGTAAAGCCTCTTGTTAAACTAGCTTGTTGGTTAATATATGATCATTGTTTCCTGATCATGAACATAGAGATGTTATTAACAACAGGGTCATATCATTAGGAGAATGATGTGATGGACATACTCCTATAGACAAGCGTAGCATAAAGATCAAGTCATTTCAATAGTTCAATTGCTATATGCTTTCTGATACATAGTAACCTAATTCCTTCGACCATGAGATCATGCATATCACCTTTGCCGGATGGATGCTTTGATGTCATCAAACACCACACCGTAACAGGGTGGTTATAAAAGTGGCATTGGGTGTTCAGAAAGTATTGGTTGAAACACATGGATCAAGAGTGGGATTTGTCCATCCACATGACGGATAGATATACTCTGGGCCCTCTCGGTGAAATGTCATCCAATTAGCTTGCAAGCATGTGACTTGGTCACAAGGGATCACATATCACGGGAACGAGAAAAGAGTACTTATCAGTAACGAGGTTGAACTAGGTATGCAGAGATACCGACGATCATAACCTCGGATAAGTAACATATCGTGAGACAAAGGGAAATTGGTATCGTATGTAAATGGTTCATTCGATCGCAAAGTAATCGTAGAAATATGTGGGAGCCATATGAATTTCCAGATTCCTCTATTGGTTATTGTTCGGAGAAGTGTCTCGATCATGTCCGCATAATTCACGAACCGTAGGGAGACACACTTAAGGATTCGACGTTGTTTGAGTAGTTATGGTATTATGAGAAAGAGACCGAATGTTGTTCGGAGTCTCGGATGGGATCCGGGATATCACGAGGTGATCCGGAATGGTCCGGAGAATAAGATTCATATAAGGAAAGTTCCGTTTCGGAGTAGCGGAATGATTCCGGTGTTTTCATCGGGAACATTCTAGAAGGTCCCGGAATGTCCGGCACTCCGGAGGGGAAGGGGTACATGAATGTGTCATTACAAGTTGGAATGATTGCATCATGTACTAAGTGTTCTTGCTGTCCCAAATAAAGGATTAAATTGAATCCTAAATTGAAAAAGTCAAACGGCTAGTTTGAAAGTCAAACGGCAGTTTTTGGGAAGTGGGAGGAGAGGAGGAAACCGACTTGGGGGAGGAGTCCTCCTCCCCAAGCCGGCGGCCAGCCCTAGGCCGAGTTGGGGAGGGACTCCCTCCCTCCCCTGGCGCGCCAGCCCTCCACCTATAAAGGGAGGGGCAGGGCTCCCCTCCCAACACACACAAGTTCCTATCCTCTAATCTAAACCCTAGATCTAAACCCCGGTTTAGAGCTATTTCGGTTTAGAGCCTTCTAATTGGTTTAGAGCCTTCTAATTGGTGTGTCTAATTACTAGACCACTAATAGCCTCTCTCATAAGCTCCACCATACTCGCACCGGCTTAAGGCGAAGCCCTGCGGGATTTCCCCTCTACCTCCGGTACCACGCCGTTGTGCTGCCGGAATCGCGAGGAGAGTGCTACAACCTCCGCTGCCTGCTGGAACAAGGGAGAGGAAGGTCTTCGTCGAGTACCGAACGTGACCGATCAAGGGAGCGCTAGGAACGCGGCGCCGGAAGGATCGCTCACGCGATCTTGAGATCGGAAAGAGTACGACTACATCACCCACGAGAATCTGCTCGTTAACCGCTTTGGAATCTTCGAGGGTGAGTTCCTCTATCGACTGTTGCTACAATCTAGTAGATAGATCTTGGCTTGTTTGTTTGTATGCGATAGAAAATTTTGTTTTCCATGCTACGAACCTCACAAATGGTATCGAGCCGTGTCTATATGTAGATCTGTTGCACGAGTAGAACACAATGGTCATTGTGGGCATTGATGCTTTTATTATAGATTGCTTTTTGTGTACTTTGCATCTTGCGGTATGTTGGGATGAAGCGGCCCGGGCTAACCTTACATGACATCGTTCATGAGACTTGCTCCACGCTTGACATGCAACTTGTATTGCATAAGTGGCTTTGCGGGTGCCTGTTTCTCCTAGCATAGTAAAGATCCAATTTACAACGGGTGATCAACAATACTAGTATCAATGTTGTGGTTCTTGTTCGTAAGTTAGAACGACACTTATTGAAAGCCCCAAACCACGTAAAATATGCAAAGAAAGTAGAGGCGTCTAACTTTGTTTTGCAGGTGCAAATGATGTGATATGGCCATGATTGTGATTATATTTGATGTATGCAATGTTCCTTATTGTAAGTTGGCAACCGGCAGGAGCCATATGGTTGTCTTTAATTTCTGTTAAGACCTGCGTGTCTATTCAAAATAGTTGTAATAGTTGAAGCTGGTGGACGACAACCATGAAGGAGCGTCATTGACCTTGATGCTATGCCGGTGATGATGGAGATCATGTTCGTGCTTGAAGATGGAGATCGGAAGCACAAAGAAGAAAGGCCATATCATATCACATATTATGAATTGCATGTGATGTTAATCCTTTATGCATCTTGTATTGCTTAGTAGGCAGCGGTAGCATTATAAGATGATCCTCATGCACATAAATTTCAAGTTCTAAAGTGTTCACCCTTAGTATGCACTGCAAAGCTTGTCGCTCAAGCACCACGTGATGATCGGGTGTCTTTGATTCCGGGTGAATACAACGTAAGCAAGCCAGATTTGCTTATGCGGTAGCTAAGGTTTGATCTTGACGAGCCTAGCATGTATACATGGCCTCGTGAACACGGATCACCGAAAGGTAAAGCATGAGTCATATAGTAGATATGATGAACATGTTGATTGTTCGCCATTGAAGCTACATCAACTCTCGTGATGATCGGTTTTGATGTGGTGGATTTGGTTCGTGTGATCACTAAAACAATGTGAGGGATGTTGTTTTGAGTGGGAGTTCACCTAGATTAATTTAATTATTAATTAGAACTCAATTTATCATAAACTAAAATCAAAGTGAATTTGCATAGTTGTTGTAGTCATTGGCATCCGTTTACCACCTTGCGCTTAGTTATAATTGAGATGATAGAACTATAGAATTCTAGTTAGTTACTTTACGAACTGGTATCGTATTGTTTTGAAGTGTTAATCTAAAGTTTAAAAGTCCTATTGCAAACTTTCAGTAAGTTTTGATTACTCCATGAAGTTTAATAGTTGGTATTAAAATCAAGAGTAACAATTCCAATGTTAGTATATAAGTATCGTGTTTGTCTCCATGATTCTTGATATTCAAAGGATTGTCTTAATATCAAGGTTATCTAGGATCTGAAAGAGTTGTTTCAGAAACCATGATGTGTGGAAGATATTGTGATATCTGAAACGAAGTTTTGGTTACAACATGATAGAGTATAATATGGCAAAGTCATGTTCTCATGTTTGATGAGAATTTGCAAAAGGTTGGAGACACTAGTTGTCCTAATCTTCCAAAAGGTTTTGGAGAGCAACATTATACTCACGATTCACCGTTATAAGCTAAAGTAGCTTGATCATGGATAAGTCCATGATGAGGTGAATATTTGATGTAGGTAAAATATTTACTACACCAAGAGATTACTAAAGAAAGGAATTTGAAAGAACACCAAACATTTGATGATGGTGATCTACTTCAAAGTGCAAGTCCAAAGACAATGGTATTTGACTATACACGCTTTGGACTATGTGTCATATGTATGACTCCACTATTGATGTTGATAGATTCTTTCAAACAAAAAAAGGAAATACTGAAATAGAATCTCATAAGTATATGGCAGGAAAGAAAAAGACTAGAATTGTTCAGTTTAAGTATATAGATGATATATGTGTTATGGCTATATTCTTTGCTTATTAAAACAATGTGGTTCTTAAGTATTTGATACTGAATTTGTTGGTGTGAATCGTCATACGAAACAACACAATTCATGAACTACAATGGCCTAAGTAACTAGCAAAAGAATATGTGATGATGTTCATCGAAAACAAATAAAGGGTTATTGTGTTGCTCGTTAAACATCAAAGCTTGCCTTCAGGACTTGTTTTATCAGGTATTATGAGAACAAAAGGGTTGTTCAAATAATTTCCGTAATCCATAAAAGATGGATGATTCACAAATCTCGTTGGATAAATCACATCCATAAAACTAGTGCTAAAATTGTCGAAAGACAAATTGATTGAAAGATCACTTAGGAAGTGACATCGCCGTTTAAATTATATTGGAAAGAAAACATGAAGAAACTCCATGTGGATGGAATTTTGGAGTCTTTTGATTTTTGATCAAATGACGTTTGTGAAACTTTCCTAGAGATAATTAAAACTTCGTTCATAGGCCAAAAGGGAACGTAAGACTAGCTTATTGGAACTTGTGCATATTGTTGTACGAACTCCATTATGTGTAGTCAAGAGCGATGGATTTCAACTTCATATGCTTTCTCCGAAAATTTGAGTGAATATGTGAATATTTACTTAATAAGGATGAAGTGTGAAATATTTGAAAAGTTCGAAAGATTTTCAAGATGAAGTGCAAAATCATTGTAACAAGAATATGAATAGTTTATGATAAGATCATAAAGGAAGATATTTGAATTACAAGTTTAGCATAATACCTAAGATTTAAGGAATCGCTTACGTGGATTTGCATTTCAAAACACCATAAGAGTATGGAGCGTTCGAGATATGTAATTAAAACCTTGTTTGACATGGTAAGATCAAAGGTGTAATTCATAAAACTGCTATTATATTTTAAAGATTAAAAGCTTTAGAGACTACCGTTTTCCACTAAAAGAGCTCCATCATAATCCGCTGAAATGACACCATATAAAGTTATGGTTTGGGATAAAACCCAAGTAGTCCTTTCTTAAACATTGGTATGCTATGCATAAGAAAGATGTTTGCAACCAAAGTCGGATAAACCTGTCTTTGTATTACTGTTAAGTATTCCTCCATAAACACCGGAGACAAAAAGTGTTTGTCGCTTAGAACGTCAAGTTTCTTTGAGAAGGAATTTTTCGTGAAAAGTTAAGTGGGAGGACAATAGAACTTTGATAAGGTTAAAAGAACCTTAGCTATATGTGCAGAGTTGCGCAGCACCGAAAAGTGTTCCGGAGGCAGCAACAATGCTCATGGCTCACGTGCCTCAAAGGTTGTGGTCACGGAGGTCTAAGTTTCTATTGAACCAAGTAGGTCAAGTAAACAATCAAATACCAAGATTTGAGGGTTGAATCATTATTTGAGAATAGTGAACCTACTACATGCAAAGAAGCGATGATGGGCCCTGATTCCGTCAAATGGCTTGAAGCCATATAATCCGTGATAGTTCCATACACGAAAAATCAAGTTTTGAACTTGAAGGACCCTCGAAAAAGGTGTAAGACCTTGCAGTTGTGTTTGGATCTATAAAGAAGTAGACATGGATGTTTCACATCTATGAAATAGTCGACATGTTGGGAAAGAGTTCACAACAATGTTCAAAGGTTGTATATGACAAGATTTGATCTTTCATAGCGATTTTAGTCTAGACGGATTAATGTAGCAACCACTACATATAATTTGTTATGTGGTAGTAGAATAAACAAAACAAGTTCTTCTAATAGAATGGTTACCTAGGACGTGTGCATGACACGGTCCAAAGGGTTTTGTTAATTCAAAGGATGCTAAAAGCATATGCAAACTTCAATGGTTGAAGTAAGCATAGCGGAGTTGGAATCATCACTATGATGAAACTGTTAAAAGAGTTTAATTTCATCGGAGACAATGAAGATGCTTGCATTTGCAAGAAATTAAGTGGGAGCGCTAAGACATGTTTCTAATACATTATGTGGAAGACATATTGTTGATTGGAAATAATGTATCTTTTATTAACACATATTAAGAATTTCATCCCGATGAAAGACTTAGGCAAAACCCAAATATTTGGCATCAATAGACGCTAATATGGTTGTGCCAGAAGTACATAGACGAGATATTGAATGAATTCAATATAGAAACTACAAGAAAGGTTCTTGTTGCACGAAAAGGATTGAAAGAGTTCAATTTTTATGATATATTCAAGTTTATTGTCAATTTGTAAGTGAAACAAAGAATCAAGTATAGATTGATACTTGATGTATGAAATCACAAAGAGTATTTATATCAATCATAATGTGATATGTACAAATCCAGATATGTCCTATGCTATAAATATTATGAGCATATACCAGAATGATTCATAAGATGATCATTGGACGATAGTAAGGATATTCTTATGATCTTTTGGAAGAACTAAGAGTATATTATTTGTAGAAGTGACAAATAGATAATTAGTTCATTGTAAAAGTACTACATTGATACTAGTTTTGTCACAGAGTACAAATTAAGTTTATCTCAATCTAAATTAAGGGTGGCACAATATAATGGAAAGTGAGTTCCATGATGGATTTGGATGAGTTCCAAAGTTAAGAAATTGTGACAGATACTTCAACAAAAGGCTAAGTATATGACTGCTATTATAGCAGCAAAAGAGGGCATTTGTGTCAAGTAGTTTGTTATCAAACCAGGTGTAGTTCTGACAGGGATAATACTATGAAGATGTATGCGACAATATTGTCAACATGTTTTAACCCCAAAGAACTAAAGGTCACACCGAAAGACCAAATTTATACAAAGCCAT
Organism: Avena insularis; assembly: GCA_023614405.1. Classification (NCBI taxonomy): domain Eukaryota; kingdom Viridiplantae; phylum Streptophyta; class Magnoliopsida; order Poales; family Poaceae; genus Avena; species Avena insularis. Next base: position 453,836,493 of record CM042693.1, on the reverse strand, counting down.
CTCATTAGAGAATGAGTGATGCGTAGAGACGCAAAGACATGCAATTGCACACGGACCTGGAAGTGTCAGATCCGGAGATCAGTTGACCACTAGCAATCGTGTACATACAACACCGGAAAGCCATAGGTGTTGGATACACAAAGGTTTGAAACTAGATTATTGACTCTAGTGCAAGTGGGAGACTGTTGGAGATATGCCCAAGAGGCAATAATAAAGTGGTTATTATCATATCTTCACCCTTATGATAAATGTTTACATACCATGCTATAATTGTATTAACCGGAAACATTAATACTTGTGTGATTTGTAAACATAAAAGAGTCCCTAGTAAAGCCTCTTGTTAAACTAGCTTGTTGGTTAATATATGATCATTGTTTCCTGATCATGAACATAGAGATGTTATTAACAACAGGGTCATATCATTAGGAGAATGATGTGATGGACATACTCCTATAGACAAGCGTAGCATAAAGATCAAGTCATTTCAATAGTTCAATTGCTATATGCTTTCTGATACATAGTAACCTAATTCCTTCGACCATGAGATCATGCATATCACCTTTGCCGGATGGATGCTTTGATGTCATCAAACACCACACCGTAACAGGGTGGTTATAAAAGTGGCATTGGGTGTTCAGAAAGTATTGGTTGAAACACATGGATCAAGAGTGGGATTTGTCCATCCACATGACGGATAGATATACTCTGGGCCCTCTCGGTGAAATGTCATCCAATTAGCTTGCAAGCATGTGACTTGGTCACAAGGGATCACATATCACGGAGCGAAAAGAGTACTTATCGATGTGAGGTTGAACTAGGTATGCAGAGATACCGACGATCATAACCTCGGATAAGTAACATATCGTGAGACAAAGGGAAATTGGTATCGTATGTAAATGGTTCATTCGATCGCAAAGTAATCGTAGAAATATGTGGGAGCCATATGAATTTCCAGATTCCTCTATTGGTTATTGTTCGGAGAAGTGTCTCGATCATGTCCGCATAATTCACGAACCGTAGGGAGACACATAAGGATTCGACGTTGTTTGAGTAGTTATGGTATTATGAGAAAGAGACCGAATGTTGTTGAGTCTCGGATGGGATCCGGATATCACGAGGTGATCCGAATGGTCCGGAGAATAAGATTCATATAAGGAAAGTTCCGTTTGAATGGCGGAATGATTCCGTGTTTTCATCGGGAACATTCTAGAAGGTCCCGGAATGTCCGCACTCGGAGGAAGGGTACATGAATGTGTCATTACAAGTTGGAATGATTGCATCATGTACTAAGTGTTCTTGCTGTCCCAAATAAAGGATTAAATTGAATCCTAAATTGAAAAAGTCAAGCGGCTAGTTTGAAAGTCAAACGGCAGTTTTGGGAAGTGGGAGGAGAGGAGGAAACCGACTTGGGGAGGAGTCCTCCTCCCAAGCGGCCAGCCCTAGGCCGAGTTGGGGAGGGACTCCCTCCCTCCCCTGGCGCGCCAGCCCTCCACCTATAAAGGGAGGGGCAGGGCTCCCCTCCCAACACACACAAGTTCCTATCCTCTAATCTAAACCCTAGATCTAAACCCCGGTTTAGAGCTATTTCGGTTTAGAGCCTTCTAATTGGTTTAGAGCCTTCTAATTGGTGTGTCTAATTACTAGACCACTAATAGCCTCTCTCATAAGCTCCACCATACTACACCGGCTTAAGGCGAAGCCTGGATTTCCCTCTACCTCCGGTACCACGCCCGTTGTCTTTTGAATCGCGAGGAGAGTGCTACAACCTCCGCCTGCTGGAACAAGGAGAGGAAGGTCTTCGTACCGAACGTGTGACCGATCGGGAGCGCTATGAACGCTGGCGCCGGAAGGATCGTCTCGCGATCTTGAGATCGGAAAGAGTGCGACTACATCACCCACGAATCTCTCGTTAACCGCTTTGGAATCTTCGAGGGTGAGTTCCTCTATCGACTCGTTGCTACAATCTAGTAGATAGATCTTGGCTTGTTTGTTTGTATGCGATAGAAAAATTTTGTTTTCCATGCTACGAACCCCTACACTTTCCTGCTTTATCGTATTGACTATGAAGAAGTCATATATATATACAATGGATAATTGATCTAGAGTTACTCTTACATGTACTCTCTGGTCTTGCCCATCACCATAAGCATGTTTTCTTTTGCTTTCAATGGTCAAATAGAAGCATTCTTACTGAAATTTGCTTTACAGCTTTGTGTTTTGATATAATCAATATTTTTTTACTGAAACATTACAGTTATCGAATGAAAGTAAAATGCTACTTGTTAGTTCCTTCACCAGAGCATTACTAGCACAGCCCATTTTAGCACAAGGTAATTGGTCCAGGCCAGGGTGACCCTATCCATGCCCAGCGAACTACATGATGAATTGCATGTATCATTGACAAACTCCCTAAGAAAAACCTGTGGGTAGATTGTGCACACTCAACTTGTAGTGGACAGAATTTAATAGCTACTAACTGAGCAGTCATCACTAATTTAGTTCAAATATAATGATATGATAATAACTGAGAAAACATTGCTATTCCAAGTTCTGTCATAACAGCGGCATGTGACGCTAACTTCAAGCTGAGACAGACAGCATGTTTGTATTGCTGGGTCCATACACTAATGTGTGTTCATGAACCCATCAGTATGAGTTACCATGCTAGATAACATCCTCTGCTAGACAATGTTCACTTGCGTTCAGTTTAGTCCTATGTCAGTTGCTAATTGAATAATCCTTAAAAATCTGGTAATGTTCACTTGCATTTAGTTCACTTACATCCTCTGGTGTATGCCCTCAGATAGGTGGTTATATCAGGTTCACAACTTTGTGTTTTGTTTGAAGTGGTAATTTTCCATTAACATCGAGGGACAGAACCTTCTTAGTAATTGACCTGTATCTGTGTCATCTATTTAGTTGACCTGTACCTGGATTTATTAGGATGTTAAACTGTTATCTGCTATTTAAGCAAGTACACTGTTACACTTCAGCCTAGTACTACAGCAAGTACTACACTTCATTACATACATTGTTCAAATAAGTACATTACACTACTATATCTGGTATATATATACATGGGGCTGTGATGTGATGATGGACTAGTACTATATCTGTTATATATATACTGTGCATGTGGATGATGGATATGATGGATGCTGGGGTCAATGCATGGGGCTGTCAATGGGGTGTTTTATCTTGCAGGGATTTCATTTGAGTTGCCCATTTCTCCCGAAGTGTCGATTCACTTCCGTTTCGGTTGAGAAATGGGCACTCCTAGGTCAAAAAATTAGCAAAGGTCATGCCGAATTTTTCGGCCGAGATTTGTGCTAACTTTTTTCCTCTTTTAAATAGAGTAGTGTAAACATGTCAGGCAACAAGGAGTCTGGCCCTTCTAAGCACATGATCAGCGTCGAAGAACAAGCTAGACAGGCAAACCAGTCATTCTGGTAGGGGTCCCAATAGGAGGAGGAGGAGGCGATGAGGATGACACCACCACGAGAGGAGGAGGCGACCGTCGCCAGAGCTGCTGGGGCCAATGAGGGCAGAGATCCTGATTACGAGGGGGACGAAGACGACTACGATGGAACTAGTGAAGGCGGCGGCGAAGAGGATGACACCACCGATGGTGGCGAGCGCACGGATGGCGGTAGCGGCAACCCGGTCGCTTCTCAGAAGAAGAAGAAGAAGGAACAGAAGGAACAGAAGGTGCCAGTCCTTGCAACCGTCTACGATGAGTTCACTGAGGTCACAGAAAGTGGCCAACCCATTGCGCCAGAGGCGATTGCTAAAGGGTACGGCCTGCAACTCGGGTGCATCGTCCGAGAAAGCATGTCGATCAACACGAAGTACATCAGACATGCTGACCATGCAGCTTTGGATGATAACCTCCTTAAGAAGCTTCACAAGCGATACAGATTCCCAGAGCAGTTTAGAAACCTCAAGAGAAATAAGAACCCGGTGAACAAACTAGCCCTCACGAAGATGGGCAACGCCTTGAGCAGCTGGAAAACCGGGGTGAAGAATAGCATTGATAAAGGTGAAAGCTGGGAGGTTATTAGTAAGAAAAATCTGATGCTCGACGAAGAGGGGTTTAGGATATTCAAGGCGGATATAGCTACCGCTGACGCTATAAAATGGACTCAATGGGGAAGGAGTATGCGGGAACAGAACATAGGTAACCACCGCCTTGGAAGCGGCGATTACAGGGGAAATAGGCCATTTGGGACAAGGAGGACGCCGAGCTTGAACGCCTTGGTAAAGACAACCCTTGGCTTCAAATCACGGACTTGCAGCTTAGGCAATTTGTTCGGGCCTGCTACTACCTGGATAAGGAAACAGGGGAGTTCATCACCGACGATTCGGAGGTGAAGGAATTCGAGAAGAAGCTGGTAAGGAATTTATCGCTGATCTCAAGTCTATTGCGTTCTAATTAAGATAATGAAGTCAAGAATCTAAATGGGTTCACCTTTCCTTGTCTCTGCAGGTGGATGAACTGAACGCTACTGCCACAGAGTCGTCCCAAGATTTGACGGAGCCGTGGGACACGGTTTTCAACAGGGCGACCAATGCTTACAAGAAGAGGGACAAGGGGTTGCCGTCGTCCTCAGCTAGCCGTGTGTCCGGCTTCGGTACGAGCATGAAGTTCAAGGAGTACTACAAAGAGGACGCCAAGAAAAGAAGGGAGAGGAAGAACCAGGATAAAGAAGCTGTTGCAGAGCTGAAGATGAAGGTGCAGACACTGGAGGAGAAGGCGGTGGACGAGAAAACGGTGGACAAGTTAGTGGAAGAGAAGCTCCGCTCGATGCTCCCCCCTGAGTTTTTTCGAGGGGCTTACTGCTTGGAATGCGGGAGGTCGACAGGGGCCAATACATCTGCCCAGCTTAAGCGGCAGCAACTCGGGCATCAATGTTACCGTGTCGCCGGACCTGGTGACCCCGCCGACCGTCAACATCGGGATGCAGCCGCTCGTTTTGGTCACACCGACGCCCCCTCCCGCCAAAGATACCAATAAGGCGCAGCCGACGGCGGTCGTGCTTCGTGAGGCACCCGAGCGGGAGATTGCAGATGATGATAGGCCGGCCGCCGGCATCGGCCGTGTCTCTACATTAGCCGAGATCCATGCCATCACCAAGGTAACTAATTAGTTAGTGCACGTCATCTCCTTTATGCCTTTGATGCATGACTGATGCCATCTCATGAAGCCCAACAACATGTTTTTGCCTCAGGACACTTCTTGCGTACTCCTGCTTAAAGATGTCGGCGGTGAGTTGAAGGATGTTGCCAAGGGCACTCTTATACAACCGGCGAGCCGCACGATGGACAACAATCCAATGGATGATGACGTGATGAGGGTCAGGTTGGCTCGGGTGTTGCCAGGGTGCGATGACATGGACCCCCCTGTCAACCTCAGGGAGCCGACGAACACAAGACCCTTGAGGAATGCTACAACTGGCCCTTGACATGGCTGAAGACACAGATTCGTCTTGCGGGGGGGAGCACCGACGCCACCTATCGACTGATCGCCCGGCCACCACCTCGGAAGCCAGTAGCCGCCATCGTCGCCACCACCAGCCGTCACCATCAACTCTTGGCAGCGTGTGCACCGCCACATGGCAAAGATGTTGTGCCGCAACCGCCGTCGCCCCCGCTACCACCACCACCACATGATGGAACCCATGAAGATGATGATGAAGTGGTCAATGTTGACGACTTCATCAACACAGGTGCCGCCAAAGGATTGTATATGCCTTCTGTGGATGAAGAACCCTTCGCGGCTCGCGACAACCATCAAGCTGGTCAGCCCAATACATGCACGCAGCGCCTAGTCTTCCATGGTCTTTCTCAAGAGACGCCTCCGGCCACCAATCCACCACAAGAGAAACCGGGATTGGTTTTCAGCCCCAACACACTCCGAAAGGCGACTAATGAGCAGATGGCAGTGGCTGACACTGTTGTGAAGAAGAAGCACTATAGGAAGAGAGGTAATAATAATAAGAAGGGTGCGAGCCAGCCTCTTCCGAAGAGGATCTGGGGTCAGGACGCCGTCATCGTACCATCCACACAATTTGGCTTGCCCCGAGTGCATGTAGCTGGTGATCCGATATTGACTCCAGATATGATCCACATTGCGGTTGGAGCCATGTTAACTTTGCACGAGGGTGTCAAGACACTAGAGGCCCTCCTTCTTAAAGACGAAGATCCAAATTACCCGGTTTTCACGGCCAAGGTGCCATTGGACGTGGGCTTTGTCGATGAACCCCCCGTGGATATATTCTTTATAGCATTCGAGGACATATTCAAGCTGTTTCTCACGAAACGGCTGGATTATAACTTGGTCCGCCTATATGCGCTCAATCTGGCTCACGACCAAGAGAGAAAGTACCCTGGAAATTGCGATAGTGGATCCCTACTACATGCGGGACAACTAGTTGGTCGAAGGATCAGAGAAACGGACCAAGGCGACGACGTACCTCGAGAAGTTCATGGTGGACAACAAGAGGAAGGGCACACTTCTTTTGCCTTTCTTTCCCGAGTAAGTAAACACACTCGCTCATCGCCACCGTAACTTATGCATTTCTTATAGATTTCTTCCTTTGCTCTTTTTCCAACATTCCGTTCCAATTGTGCTGCGTAGAGACAAATACTGCACACTCATCGTCCTTGCCCCGAGGTATTCGCTAGCCACGTATTTCGACTCGGGGAGTTTGACGAAGAAGAAAGACTACACCAGAATATGGGGTGTTCTCTATGAGGCTCTCGAGGGCTACACCAAGAAGGGATGCACCTTCGTGGATAAGGGGGAATGTATCAAGGATGGCAAACACGTGTTCAAGCACATGCTCGACTTCCCCTGCGTCAAGCAGTCGACTACTGGTGCCAAGGAGGCCTTCTACGTCCTCCATCACCTTAAAGGCTATGTTCGGGATTGCCATAACCTAACGCTACCATCTAGTCTCCGAGGATGGGCCGAAACTTCGATGAAAATCGACGATGCTGATCTTAGAGAAGACTTCCATCGCATTCAGATGAAGTTGTCACAAATCATCATTGAAGATGTCAACACAAGGGGGGTGCCCTACAACAAGGCAGAGGGTTGAGTAAGAGGGAGATCGAAGAACGCCTCCGTAAGCAGGGTGACACAAGGACGTGGACGGCGAAAGAGGGTTATCTACCATTCCTGAAGCCGAGCGAGAAGAGGAAGTCTTCATCATGATCGATGTGTGCCTCTAGCATGATCTAGTGTGTGTATATTCTTGATGGACGCATGTTGTATTAGTGTGTGTGTGTCATAAACTTTACTATCTCGTGGTCGAAATGGTCATTGTTGTTAGACTTAAACTACCTTTTGGTCGTGTTGTCGTTGAACATATTGCTTCTATGATGATCTATCTTTTAGGTTTATGGATCCTTTGTTTTATATTCTGTGAACATATATATATATATGTGCATGTGAACCCTTTATTCATTCTTTTCGTTGTATTTTTACTAATATGCCTTGTCGTCTATAGAGATGGCGACGAGGTGGTATGTGGTGTACATGGGTAGGGTTCCAGGAGTCTACAAGGAGTGGGAGGATTGTCACAAACAAGTGAACAAGTTCAGCGGCAACATCTACAAAGGATACGCGACTAGAGAGGATGCGATAGCCAAGTGGAGGAACCACTTGTGGAAGAGAACCAGATGAAGATATTGGTCAGGATAATGCTCTTGCTCACCATTATCACAGCTGTATTCTATTTGATCCTAGTGTAGGCGGCGGTGGCCACTTCATATTTGTAATGTGAGCTGATATGAACTTTGTATTCGGCGCTTGTGTAAAAATTTGGCACTTGACACTATATATGTATCTCGATCGGGCTCTAAGTGTTTGTATTATATATATGTCAGTTTTCATGCATCTACTACTTGTGCAATGTATTTTATACTCATCTGGATAAATACTGTATAAATCCTGTATAAATACCCAATTATACACCAGGAAAGTATTTTACTTTGAATACGTGTTACGCAATCAGTGGCGCATATAATTATATAGTCAGTGGCGCATGGCTTTGCTGTGGCGCATATGTGTAAATCCTCCACAGAAGTTATTCCTGTGGCGCATATGAAAAAATGCGCCACAGAAGTCTGGGACTTCTGTGGCGCATATCTATATGCGCCACAAGAAGCAGATATCAGTGGTGAGATAACAGTGGCGACTAGGATATGCGCCACAGAAGATCTAATTACATGCGCCACAGAAGAGTTGTTTTCTAGTAGTGATATGCGCCATAGAAGTCCCATTTCCATGCGCCACAGATGGGTTGTTTCCTATGAGTGTGAAATGGATTCCATTTTCAAATGCCATTTAAAATTAGTGTTTAAATGTTTTTGTAAGATTTCAAAGTGGGCCTTGGTAGATCATTACTTGTACTAGCAAGGGGTGCAAAGATTCATAAATGTTTCTGTTGGACTTTGAGGTCTAGGAACACCTAAAGTGACCTAGTGGATTAAAATGGCAAAAATGACCATTTGCCTTCATTAATTCTAATTGATTTCTTTTCCTTTGGATTTTGCTTGGGAATGATCTAGATGATGTGGCATTCACCTTAGAATCATTTTACAACCATTAGAACAAACAAACATGGCAATTTCAAAACAATTCCATAATAATGCAACACACATATGCATGATTAATTGTTTTAATAATAAAAAGTTTTTTGTTAACCCTAAATTGGGTGATTTGAATCTTGATTAACCTTGATCAAAGTTTTGGGATGTTACAAACCTTCCTCCCTTAAACAAAATCTCGTCCTGAGATTTAAGAAAGAAAACTAGGAACTAAAGAGATCTGGGAACTCAGTCCTAATGTAATCTTCTTGCTCCCAAGTGGCTTCTTCTTCGGTATGGTTGCTCCATTGGATCTTGAGAAATTTGATATTCCGAGTCCTGGTGGTTCTGTAAGCTTCCTCCAAGATACGGATGGGCACTTCACGATACGTCAGATCCTTATTGATATCAACGGCTCGATGATCGATGTTCTTGAAAACTTCGGTCTTCTCCGCGGCTTCTAGGCATTTGCAAAGTAACGAGATATGGAACAGATTATGGATGGCAGACATCTCCTCTGGCATTTCCAGTTGATACGATACTTCTCCTCGACAATTCAGAATCTTGAAGGGTCCAATATATCTGGTGGCTAACTTTCCTTTTAGACTAAAACGTTGCGTTCCCTTCAATGGCGAAACTTTGAGATACACAAAATCTCCGACATTGAAAGTCAGGTCTCTACGTCTCTTGTCAGCATAACTCTTCTGTCTGGATTGGGCGGTCTTGAGGTGCTCACGGACTTTGTGAACCTTCTCTTCGGCTTCTCGTAGGATGTCAGGTCCGAAAATCTGACTCTCTCCTACTTGCGACCAATTCAAACGGGTACGGCACTTCCTTCTATATAGGAACTCAAATGGGGCCATTTGCAAACTGGCTTGGTAACTGTTGCTGTATGAGAATTCTGCGAAAGGCAGACAATCTTCCCATTTTGATCCATACTCGAGCACACAAGCTCTCAACATATCTTCTAAGATTTGTTTGACTCTTTCAGTATGTCCATTGGTTTGCGGGTGATAAGCTCTATTGAAATTCAACTTGGTTCCTAATCCTTCTTGGACTTTCTGCCAAAATCTCGAGGTGAATTGGGTTCCTCGATCCGACACTATGGTCTTGGGGGTTCCATGCAGACTCACAATTCTAGAAATGTACAACTCTACTAGCTTCAAACTCTGGTAGGTTGTCTTGACAGGTATAAAATGGGCTACCTTAGACAGTCTATCAATGATGACGCAGATAGAGTCATTTCCCCTGCTAGAAGTAGGCAAACCGGTGATAAAGTCCATTCCGATGGAATCCCATTTCCATTCCAGAATCTGCAATGGTTGCAACAGTCCTGCGGGTCTCTGATGTTTCGCTTTGACTCTTTGGCAGATATCACACTTGGCGATGTAGCTTCCAATTTCTCTCTTCATCTTGTGCCACCAAAATTGCTCCTTCAAATCTTGATACATCTGTGTTCCTCCGGGGTGGATAGAATAAAGAGTATCATGAGCTTCTTGCATGATAACTTGCTTCAGATCCGAATCTGCTGGCACACAGATACGTCATTTGTACCACAGAACTCCTTCTTCGTCTTCGGTGAATCCAGGTACCTTTCCTGTACTAATACGACGCTTGATTCCGTCGATACTTGCATTTCCTTTCTGGGCTTCCTTGATTTGGCTAAACAAAGTGGGTTGAAGTTCAATGCTAGCTAAGAATCCTTTGCTAACTAGATCAGTTCTAAACTTCTCCAACTCCTCATGCAAACTTGGTTGCTTCTCCTTGATCATGGTGTTTAACCTACACGGCAATCTGCTAAGAGCATCCGCTACCACATTGGCTTTACTGGGGTGATAGTGAATATCAAGGTCATAATCCTTGATTAACTCTATCCACCTCCTTTGCCTCATATTCAGCTCCTTCTAAGTGAAAATATACTGCAAGCTCTTGTGATCTGAGTAAATCTCATAGCGGTTACCCATAAGCTAATGACGCCATGTCTTCAAAGCTAAAACTACAGCTACTAACTCAAGGTCATGGGTCGGGTAGTTCTGCTCATGCTGCTTCATTTGTCTGGACAGATACGCGATAACTTTGCCTTCTTGCATCAACACACATCCGAGACCAATCTTGGATGCATCACAATACACATCAAACGGCTTCTAGATATCTGGCATGATCAATATTGGGGCTGAAATCAATCTCTTCTTGAGATCTTGGAAACTTGCTTCACATTTGTCGGTCCATTCAAATTTCTTGTCCTTCTTCAACAATTGGGTCATGGGTCTTGCGATGCTCGAAAATCCTTCTACGAACTTGCGGTAATATCCGCTAATCCGAGAAATGCACGGACTTGGGTTTGAGTGGTTGGGGCTGCCCATTCTTCGACATCTTTGATCTTGGCGGGATCAACAGCGACTCCTCCGGTAGACACAATATGTCCGAGGAATCCTACTTCTTTCAGCCAAACCTCACATTTGTTGAACTTGGCATACAATTGATATTCTCTAAAGATTTTAAGGATGATTCTCATATGTTCCTCATGGTCTTCTTCTGACTTGGAGTAGATAAGAATATCATCGATAAACACAACGACAAACTTATCCAAAAAATTCATAAAGATCTTATTCATGAGATTCATGAAATAAGCAGAGGCATTGGTTAATCCAAAAGACATGACCGTATACTCATATAATCCATATCTGGTGGTAAAGGCGGTCTTTGGAATATCCGTTGCATGAATCTTAAGTTGGTGTTAACCAGTCCTAAGATCAATCTTAGAGAACACTCTGGCACTAGTCAACTGATCAAATAGATCCTCTATCTTTGGCAAAGGGTACTTGTTCTTGATGGTGACATCATTCATCTTCCTATAATCTGTGCACAAACGGTTGCCTCCATCCTTCTTGTCGACGAACAACACGGGCGATCTCCATGGCGATGCGCTTGGTTGAATCAAGCCTTTCTCCAGCATAGCATCCAATTGTTTCTTCAGTTCCACTAACTCTGAGGGGTTCATGCTATAGGGTCTCTGAGCTATGGGTCCGGTTCCAGGAATTAGTTCAATAATGAACTCAATATCCCTATCCGGGGCATTGATACATTGCAAATGTATCTATAATTTTTGATGCTCCATGCTTGGTTTTATCCACTTTCTTGTGTTTTGTCCACACTTTGGAGTACTTTTCATATGATTTCTTGGACTAACCTATTAACAAGAGCCACGATTACATTTTGCTGTTTTTTGTTTTTGGTTCGAGCAAGTCGAAAATGAATATTCTCGAATTGGACGGGACAAAGCCAAAGTGCCTATTTTTCCGAAGACTCCGAGGAGCGAATACGAGGCGGAGAAGAGCTAGGGGCCACACCACCCCAGTGAGGCTGGGCTGGCCTGCTGAGGCATGGTGTGGGCCCCAGCACCCTCGGTCTCCCTCTTCGCCTATAAGAAGCCTTCTGACCTAAAAACTCCGGGGGGTTCGACGTTTTTCCAGGAGAAGTTCCGCAACGCCGCCACCACCGAAGGGGAGATTCGGGGGATAGAAAGTCTTTGTTCCGGCATCCTGCACTTGAATTGATGGGACAAGGTTTCAGATATATGCTCTACTTATACTCCAGAGCTACTGGTCATGGTGATGGCTTTCTTGGCATAGTCGATCAATCCTTTATGCTTTGACATCCAATCCATTCCTAGTACTACTTCCAAACCTTTGGTTCCAAGTACTATTAGATTGGCATAAAAATCTACCCCACATATTATGATAGGCACAACTTTGAAAATTTTTCTAGCTTTTGTGGTTGAACCAGGTATTTGAACTATCATGACATGCTTCAAGTTGATTGGGTGAATCCTACTAGTGCATGCAAATTCTTCGGTGACAAACGAGTGCGATGCTCCAGAATCAAACAACACTCTTGCTAAACCTGAGTTGACAGAAAACATACCCAGCACGACATCTGGCGCTTCTTGGGCTTCTTCAGCGTTCATGTGGAAGAGACGGCTGTTGCAGTTGTGAGGGTTCCCTGGGGCGAATCTTCTTCCGGGATGAACACGAGCTGCTGTTGAGCTGGGGAATTCACATTGGCAGTGGCGCAATCTTATTGGGACACGCATTGGAGTAGTGACCCTTCACTCCACACTCGAAACAAGTAATCTGGGACTTGTCTTTTGCTGCCACCGGCACGGCATTGCTTCCGGTTCTAGGTGCAGTATTGTTGTTGTTGTTGTTGGACTTGGGCGGTGCACGGTTGAAATTGCTGGAGTTGCCAGGGTGGTTGTTGTTGTTTCCTCCTGATTTCACATTTCCTCCGCTACGGTTGGGGTAGCTTGGATGAGACATTGGGGGTCGATTGTTCCTCGGGGCATATCCGGCAGACGGATTGGGGCGATACTTCTGGTGACTGTTGGATCCAGCTTGGTGCATCATCCGATGTTTGCGATTGTCGTTCGCTGGATTGATCTTCCCTTCCTTCTGAATGGCAGAGTCGACTAGCTCTTCAAGATCCTCGAAACGGATGTTGACTAGTACAGGGGGTGGGCGCGAGCTGTCCTCGGTGGTCCAGGGGCTGGCTCGGGGAAGGGACCATGGGCGGCGGTAGGGTTTGGCGGAGCTAGGGCATGCTGGATTGGCGTTGTGCGTTCGCTGGCGCGTTGCCCGCGTTTGGCCGGTGACGACCATATTTGGGCGGCGCGCCACTGTTGCTAGCGGTGAAGGGGGAGCTGGTCTGGGCTGGGGTAGATGCTAGGGGGACAGGGGATTAAGTGGGAGACCAAATTGGTCGATGATCACTGTGGAAACAGTGAAGCTACTCTAGTTCTGGTTCAGTGCCTGCCATGTGTTCGATAGAATGGCCGCAAGAAGAAAAGTTTTGAATTTTGGATTCAAAATTTTTCAGTGTTCTCCACTTAAGCTTGAGATTCTATGCCTGCTTGGAAAGGTCAAGGGGAATTCATTTGAGTGATTTTTGAAAAGGTGTGATCTATGCATATGAAATGGATTCCATTTTCAAATGCCATTTAAAATTAGTGTTTAAATGTTTTTGTAAGATTTCAAAGTGGGCCTTGGTAGATCTTACTTGTACTAGCAAGGGGTGCAAAGATTCATATATGATTATGTTGGACTTTGAGGTCTAGGAACACCTAAAATGACCTAGTGGATTAAAATGGCAAAAATGACCATTTGCCTTCATTAATTCTAATTGATTTCTTTTACTTTGGATTTTGCTGGGGAATGATCTAGATGATGTGGCATTCACCTTGGAATCATTTTACAACCATTTGAACAAACAAACATGGCAATTTCAAAACAATTTCATATTAATGCAACACACATATGCATGCTTAATTGTTTTAATAATAAAAAGTTTTTTGTTAACCCTAAATTGGGTGATTTGAATCTTGATGAACCTTGATCAAACTTTTGGGGTGTTAGACAGGCTGCCGCCGGTCAGCCTTCTGCCAGCGACTCTGAATCGCTGCCCCGGTTACGTCCGAGTCGATGCCGCTGCGCGCGTCTGAATCAACGTCGCGGTGACTGACGGGTGGGCCACAGGCACCAACGGGGAGGACACGCACGCGATCCGCCCGTGTCCAGGCCGACCCAGTGATCACGCAAATTAGATGTACGGATGGATCGAGCCGGACGCATTGGATGGATGGGTCGTGCCGCTGCGACGCGGCGCAAGCTGCACGTGTCCGCACGGACGGGTTCAGACGCGCCAGGAAGGGTTGGGTCGGCCCGGTGGAGATGCCCCGAAGGTCGGTTATCATCTTGTCCTTTGGTGGAATCTATGTAAGTTCCCTTGTTAAAACAACATTGTTTCCTGCAGCACGTACGTACAGCATTTCTTCCTTTCTTCGTGTCTCGCACGTACTGATTTACTTCTTCGATGATCAAGCACTAGTAAACAAGACTGTTCTGTCTCGAAAGCTCCATGTATGCACCATACATATTATGTGTGATGAAGCGTCTCCAATTAAAGGTGTGCTTGGGGTCGTTCTGTGTCCTTTTGCACGTTTTAACCGCCACCTTGGTGCACTAGGAAGAGATTAACGGCCACAATTGCATATCATGCAAAACGAAATTTTTAGTGTAGACAAAGGGGTCTCTCGGTAGAAACATTCATGCTATTTAAGAGACAGTATAACTTAACCATCTAGGAGCCACCGCAGCGTTTTGGGCTACTTCAGTGTGCCAGTCCGGTCGGCCGAACGTCTCTAGGGCTGCTGCTCCGTAGATTTACTTGGGCACTTTGTACTTCATTGGGCCGTGAAACAGCTCAACCTTCCTCTGCGCGTGAGGCCAGGCCTGTGCCAATCTCATCCGCCAAACTAACGCTCGTTGCTCTGGTCGGGCCTGTTCGCGCTGGTAAACCCGTATGTGTAATCGTGTACACATTTGTAGTGCCGTTTAGGGTTTGGTTCATTCGGCAGGCGGAGCGGCGGCAGTGGAAGGTCACGGTGGCAGCAATGCTAATTATCGGTGCGATTAATGGCGTAGCAGGTGCATCTCCTTCCGTTCAATTTAATCCCCGTCCTGGTGGAAGACCGCCCACCTCCTCTCTCTGGTTCCTTATATATGTTGTGCCTAATCTCTTCATTGGGTAATTGGGTCTCTCAATTCGTCTTCAACCGATCTGCCGTGCGCAGCATGTGCTTAGAGTTTCTATATCGGCCAAGAAAGGAGGAGAGATGTGGGCAAAGTTTTGGCTAGAGGACGCCTCGTGCAATGCTGCTGCGGTGTCCCTATATGGCTGTTGGAACAACATCCGCGTGCCGGTATAACAAGGGAGTGGCAGCAGCAGCACCTTCCAGCGGCGGTATGGGATGGAAATTTCGATATTCCTCAACATACATTTATCGCTTTCTTCTGATTGAGTTTTATTTTTCCTACTACGCATGTGCCTGTCCCAAATGCATGGCAGGTGAGATGTGTGACTCGACCCAAAACTGAGTTCATATATTCTTGTTCATGGGGTAATTTTAACATATGTATTTTTGTACTGTTGTGTACCACGATGGAACAATACATATTGTATATCACCATATCTGGTGTCCTTCGTTTATTTGCTTTCTTTCTGAATAAGTGGTTGCCTTCCTGTTTACATCTATTGTGCATTGCCCTCTTTTCTGTAGAGTAATTTGTAAAGTCTATGTCTGTTCGAGGTGAGCTTCCAATATGAATGCTGGAAGAATACATTATATTATGGAGTAGTGGATATTGTTAGCTTGAATATAGGTCTGCATAGTATTAAAATTAGCACATTCCATGGTCTTGGAGCTTTCTTCAGTTCTGTCAATAAATAATGATTTTGACTTGGAGTAAACATTTTGTGTCTGCCGATTCAGTTTCCGAGCCTTTTCAAGATTGCGTTTTTTTAGTCATTGTTCACACGTATTTTGCAGGTAATGTTCCTCTTTAAAAGGAAAAGATATAGAAATTGGGCATGGTGCAACTTTGTTGAAGAACTGAAGGTTGAAATAAGCGTGCTTAGAAGTTGTTGTTCCGATTTAGTGAATTAATTTTATTTTGACAAGGGTATGTATGTATTACTAAACAATGTTAGTTTGTTCTGTAAAAACTTCCTTTAGATTCAGTAGCTTATGAAACTGGTATGTCAAATCTGCCGGTGTATGTTAGTTATGCATTGTTCAGATTTTCTATGTATCTGTACGATCTGATGTGTTCTTGAATATCCATTTTGTTTCTTATTAAGATGCCCGATATTTGTCCACTATGCCAACAAATTGATAGCTATTAATTAAAGAACATAACTGATGTTAACAAATGTGTAACATGCCATTATTTTCCACTAACCTGTTAGCCAACGAGATGAAAAAACTAATGGAATCCAACCATTAAAAAACACACCCATACGTTTAAGGATCGGTCTACAAGACAGTTGTTATACCTGAATAAAAATATATTCTTTTTTCATGAATGGTGAACCTGTCGATATATTTGTACACCATATCAAGCGTTTCCGTACAGGCGGGCGCGGCAACGCGTGCTTTTATGGTCTAGTATAGTAGTAGTACATAACGAGCTGGCCGGGTGATCCTACGAAGCTCGTTTTTCATTCCAAACCAGTAAAATACATTTACGCACGCTGATGCGTTATTCAAAAATATGATTGGCATTACATGCACGTATATCGGGGGTACTTCATAGGAAGCGGTCGACGTTCGCAGCAAGCTGCAGGGTCTTCCGGTGCGGCGCAGGTGCCGATGTCTTCTTCAGCGACGAACCGTGGAAGTCGCCGCTGTTGCCACCGCATCCTGGGCAGCTAAGTCGTTTACCGCCGGAAATCGGCGACGGGGGACGTTGTCCCTCATGGTCTCCTCCAAGCACAGCTGCGTGTCCGCATACCAGTTACTGACCTCTAGCTATTTCATGGCAAAGAAGAGAGTAGGAAAGAACAACTGATTTATTTGGAAGTTACCTTGTTCCGCCGCAGCCGAGCATGCCAACCGTGAGCATAGAAGAAGAGCCAGAAGCAGTGCCATGGCGCGTGCGGGGGACGACGAACGCTCCATATGGTATCTCTGCCCAGCTTCTATCAGCTCCTCTGTTTCTACCAGCTTCTAGCAAGATTTCGGTACCTAGAATCTCTTCTTGGCCCATATATAGTATTACGCTTAGGTGGTCAAATTTAATCATCCTTTGTCAAGAGTCAATATATGTAGGCAATCTGGAAATATCTAGCTAACGAGGTTGGCTGGTTTCCATCCACCGTTTCCTAGTACATATGCATGAATGCTTTCCTGAGTGGTGGCCTGAGTGCGATTTGCCCACATATTGCACCTTTTCCAAGGAAAGCCTTCACGAAATGGGTATGATACCGTTCCCCGGAGGATAGTATAGAACCACCGCACACCTCTCAATCCTGGGCTCCACCAAAACCACCGTCCCACAAATGGCTCTGCCTTATCTTTTTGCTCTATCTCTTCCATCTCGTTTTCCACCGAGAGCATGACTCCATCAACATCCGAAAGTGCGCCACACCCAGCCATGCCGCCGCCGCGCCCAACCACGCGCCACCGCATGTCGTCGTGCTCCTCCGCCGCATAAATCCCCTCTTCATCTCCCCCTGCTGCTAGCTTTTCTCCTCTTCCTGGTCGGTGGTGCTTCAGGGCCAGGCCGGCGGGGCGACAAGGCAAATCCCGTTGTCTTCTCCTTGACATGCCACAAGCGGTGGACGACCATTGCTACATACGGCATCGCCGGCTGCTACAAGCAGCGGTGGCCGTTGCTACAAGGGGCATATGTGCCTGCTACAAGGGCCGGCGGCGCCAGCCGTGGCTACAAAGGGTGTGGGCGGCTGCTACAAGCCGCGGAGCCATTACTACAAGCGCCAGCAGAGGCTGCTACATGCGGCTTCAACAACTGCTACAAGCGGCGGTGGTGGCCTTATCTACAAACGGCAGCGGCGACTGCTACAAGTGGCATCGGTGGATGCTACAAGCGGCATCAACCGGCGCCGTGCTATAGACTGGATGGCGATATTACAAGCGGCAGCCGGCAGTGCTACCGAAGACAACCAGAGATGCTACATATTGCCACCGGCGATGCTACATACCGCCGGCGGCGGCGCTACTAGTATGGTTGACGCCGGCGAAGTCTCTCGCCGGAGTTGACCAACGGTGTTGTTGGTACGGGTGGGAATGCGCTGGTCTTGGACTCAACTCCATCCGAGCACTACTTTTTTTATGGTAGGCTATCGGTGCAGGCTGTCTTTTACGGGAACTATAGGACACGTGTCAAATGGAAGACCCGGGGATCGGGAGTTCGGATCCCCGGGGGACGCGTAGTACGATCCTCACGAAATTCACTGTTTTCCTGATATCTATACTGCACGTATGCTCTTTTACCAAACGGTAATGCACTATGTCCTGGAATCCCTTTGTTAATGATTCAACGTCGGTGAATTTTGGGTGTTCACTTGCATTGCCTCATTTCTAATATAGTAAATGTGCACGTGCAACGCACGTAATCCATGGTAATTTACTCTGTTAAAAGTCTTGTTCTCATATATCAAGAACCCAAACCATGTGCTAATCTACAACACCAAGAACCCAAACCAGACATTTCATCTCCAAGAGGAAAAAATTCACTTGAAAATGAGTACTCCTTAATTTTCTCCGTCTCTTGACAGAATTCTACCTTGTGCTTTCTTTCTGGATGGCACGCACATGCTAGAAGTGCGGTGACAGTGGAACGAACCCTCTTTGGCATAAAAATAGATTTGGGGCTTGAGGCAAGAGACCTTCCCCTTCAAGTGCAAAAGCTCTTTTCTAAGCATCTCTGAAAGGAATGCATCCAAATTTGGTATTATTCGTTGAATATTCACATTCAAGCCTACTTAAACTTCTAGAGACCAAGTTACAGGCCTACTTAGTAGAACAATTGTCATTCAAATACATTTGATTAATTGGATAGTAAACAAGGAAGAGAAATTAAAAAACGCATGTTCATTATAAGAAAGAAATTTCCTATACTGAAGAATAATAAGTATATAATCTGATTTGCGACCATGAAGTTTCTAAACACCATGGCAGGAATTAGCACAACATATACCTAAAACAGATCATAGTTTTGGTGTGTACTCTAGTCCAATGTATCAGACTTAAACTCACATATGGACACTGCCCGCGCACTCAACCCTAAAAATGCGTACAAGAAACACTCTTCTTTTTCTGAATTCAAAGTTCAAATCTAGTCAAGGTTTCCATCTACAAGATTTAGTATCTCAGACTTAAGACTGTAGGGTAACTGCATTCCCTACAACTTGAGTGCTAAACAAAGCATATAATAGCATCTATGATGGCCATACAAGGACTTGAATAATAAAATGGATGATAAACGAAATTGCGGGAAACAATATACTGCTATAGGATCAAGGAGAAAACGAAACACATATAGGATCTTCAATCTTGCAGGCACATAACATTGGCCCATGATGCCTTGTTTCCAAGGAGCTTTGCAAGTCATAGTCACATAGTACTTGCTCTATCAAGGACTGTAAGATTCAGAAGTCAAATAATGTACTTGCATATGTGCCTGGGAAAGAAGCTTGAAGAGGATTCACCGGTTAAATCATGCACGGGAGCACCTCCTTATAGTCTGACCACTCACCCATATGAATTCACCAGTATGGAGATATCAAAGTTGCATGTACGACAGGGGGAGTAGCTGGTCCTGCGATAGGTCAGGGGAGACGGTGATGACAGTTTTGTGCT
Organism: Avena insularis; assembly: GCA_023614405.1. Taxonomy (NCBI): domain Eukaryota; kingdom Viridiplantae; phylum Streptophyta; class Magnoliopsida; order Poales; family Poaceae; genus Avena; species Avena insularis. Next base: position 453,816,683 of record CM042693.1, on the reverse strand, counting down.
GCTTGCTAGTCTTCATGTAGATCAGAGAGGACAGAGACAGTGGTAGGAGTCGACGCGGACAACGAAGAACTCGCCGTGGGATGGCTATCTTGGGATGACATAATTAAGATTCTAATATAACAAATTACTCAATTTCTCATAAAACACTTTGATATTCTGACATACACAAACTAAAAAGGATATAGTTTCTTAATTAGTTTCAAGCATCAATATCATAGGTGAATCTCCGATGCCAGTGTATAAATAAGAGAGCGATCACGCATAAAGAATACTATGAACAAACCTTTCCTTTTTAGGTCAATGTCATATCCTTTTCTGTAAATCATATGCTTATTACTGTAAATCATATGCTTTGCAAAAGTATTACTCCACTGTCATTTAAATAGAAACCTTGGATCACTGTGAACCCTGAACGCAAGGAGGTGGCGTAGCGTGGAGGCAGGGAGCAGAGCGTCATGGTCGTCTTCCACGCAGTGGACGGAAGCCGGTGTTGGTCGAGCGGCGGTGGCACGGAGGTCGCTAGCTGAACCAAGACTCTTATGTATTTCCCTGCCACATTGACGTTGCATCAGTCTTTGCATCAATAAAATAACATGATTGTTTTCTGAATAAAATCTTCTAAATACCAAAATTACAAACCAACTAAGAATATATGCATACTGACAGTAATGTTCCATTGAATAGAACATTGCACCGGAATAAATTTGGATCACAACTTCCATCACAAAGATAAGCTCACACCTGCTTCCCTCGTTTGTACCGGAAAATTGCATCAATGTTCATGCATCACATTCGTGACCTCATTAAGACATTTCCATAAGCACACATGAAACACCAAAATTAGAATCCACTATCTCAGAATACTTCTTTGTTGAAATACCGACAACTCAAACATCAAATAGCTTCATTGCATATCTCACTATCTCAGATGTAATATATTCTGGAAGTCTGTATCTTGTGTTCGATTTTTGTGCTCGTTTTGCAGGAGATTCACAACAAACAATTCAAGATCAGGATCCAGTATGGTACTGCAGCAGCTGACTTAAAATCTGCAACCTCCTCTTCATTGTTCCCACGGTCAGGGCCAGTAAAAGAATTGAATCGGGAATCTCACCGTCATCTCAATTATCATCCTTGGAGTTGAACAACCTCGTCACCAAGGATTGGCACGAAATAATATATGCAGGCGGAGCGCAATCACGGAAGAATACAATCTCCACCGCCTACTATGTCATCTTCGATCTCCCTCTACAACATTGCTGCTGGCTCCCAATGTGAGATGTCCGATGGTTGTTTCGATGGTGCAGCGCCTCGCCGCGGAGCCACACCGAAGCGGGCGGCTGCTCTGAGGAGAACACCGTAGTGGTTGCTGCTCCGAGATAACGCCTCAGTCCCGTGCTCGATTCGGTGCAGAGGAGGGCAAGGCAGACTGCAAGCGACCAGAATCGGGGGAGATGAGAGGGGGTAAGGTAGCGGAGGGCGTTGGAGCGGAGAAGCCGGGGCTACTCATGGAGATCTTTGTCGGCGGCCAGAATCGGGGGAGATGAACCCCATCCATGGCGACCACGACCGGAGATGGCCGCCCCATCGTGCCTCCTCCTCGTCATGCCTCCTCCCTGCGTGGAGCGCGCCGCCATGCCTCCAACTCGTCACCGTCTTTGGCAGATTGAAGAGATCGAGGAGTACAGGAACTATGGAATCGATAGGAGAGAAGGGTGAGGAAAAGAGCCAACACAGGGAAAACGGTGTGCCTTATTGATAGGAGTCCTGTCACGAAATAAATTCTACGAGACCTGGTCTATATTTCTGAAGGATAGACCTACCTTCATGCATAATGGTTAGAAAAAAATGCTAATTAATAGATGAAAAAAACGCTAAAAAATAGAAAAGACAAACACGTGCCTGTCATAGAAGAGGGTCTTTGAGTACTGTCTAAGGATCTAAATTGCTAATTGCACACCACACAACGGAATAGATCAAGGCTAGCTCTTAGATTAAGTTTAAGGGCCTAATCATGCGGTGGTTAGGGGTGCACGACTGTTTATGGGGTGCGTTTAGCAAAAATTATGTTTGCTCCTTTATAAGTAGTATAGACTATTTGAACATTTTGGTCGCACATATCATTTTTTTTTGGAAAGTGGCACATATTAGTATCACGATGATATCAATTACACCCAGCATCTGAAACAACGCATTATCTTATTGGCATTACGGATGCACACAGCCGAAAAAATAAAAAGAGTTACAAAAAATAAAAGTGCCGCTACAATGATAAGATCCTTAGTACCAAGGACACTAACCCCACCGGAAGAACACCAGAATCCCAACATCTCCAATAGCGACGCGTTCAAGAAAAAAAACATAGCACAAGCACCGTCGTCGCCCGATCATAGCTCTTTGGTGAAAAAAATATCATAGCTCTCTGTTCATAAAAGCCGTCTTAACACCCATCTGGACAAGAAGACCATGTGAGGCTGCCAACGAGAGTAATAATCGCATGGTGGTCAATCTGGCAACAGGCGAATAAGTATCGAAGAAATCTTCCTCTTCTTTTCGGGAATAAACCTTGGCTACAAGTTTAGCCTTGTACTTTTCAATAGTACCATCGGGCCTAAGCTTCTTTTTAAACACCCAATTATATCCCAACGGTTTATAGCCATAGGAATGTTCAGTGATTTTCCATGTCCTGTTAGCCATGATGGAGTCCGTCTCGCTACGGACTGCTTCATTCTAGCAGTCAACATTTGAAGATGTATAAGCTTCTAAAATAGAAATGGGAGTATCATCCACAAGGTACGCGAGTAAATCATCATCAAAAGACTTTGCAGTCTTATGTCTCTTGCCCCTACTAAGGGTTTCCTTGTCATCATCCTCAGGATTTTCATCATGTGTTTGTTCATAATATTCTATAGAAATGGCAAGCTCACGAGTCTCCTCTGATTTCTGTCTAGAAGTGCTTGGCATATCTATCATAGGAAAAATATTCTTAAAGAATGTAGCATCTTTAGACTATAATTGTATCGATCTTTATGTCAGGTAATTCAGATTTCACTACTAGAAATCTATAGCCGACGCTATTTTTAGCGTAACCCAAATTAACACAATCCACTATCTTTGATCCAGGCTTACTTTTTTGGGATCGACAAATTGACTTTCGCCAAACAGCCCCATATACGTAAGTATGGGAGTGTCGTTCGTCTCTTCTCCCATTGCTCATAGGGAGTGATCTTATTGTCTTGTCTCAGAACTTTATTCACGACATGACATGATATCAATATAGTCTCCCCCATCATGCCTTGTATAAACCCGATGTATCTAATATGGTATTAACCAAATCCGTTAAAGTACGGTTTTTGTCGTTCGGCAACCTCATTTGACTAAGGTGAATAGGGAGGTGTCATTTCATGAATAAGACCATCTTATGCGCAAAAAAGAATCAAACTCATTAGAGAAATACTCTCCACCATGATCTGACCGGATTCGTTTAATTTTCTTTTCAAGTTGATTATCAATTTCCACTTTACAGATTTTAAAGTAGTATAGAGCCTCATTTTTAGTGTTTAACAGATGTACATAGCAGTATCTAGTAGAATCATCTATCAGAGTCATGAAGTATCTTTTTCTAGGTTTAGTCAATACACCATTCATCTCACAGATATCAGAATGTATGAGTTATTAAGGCGCCAAGTGTCTCCCCTCCATAGTTTTATGGGGCTTGCGAGGTTTCTTTGCTTGCACACACAAATGGCACTTAGAATCTTTGGCTAAAGTGAAATTCGGGATTAAGTTCAATTTTTCTAGCCGCGTCATAGAACCGAAACTAATGTGACAGAGACGTGAATTGGAAACTTATGTTTCATTAATATTTGAATGAATATTGTTCACAACTTTATTACAACCAGTTAGTATTGCACGTGGCATAGTTTTTTTGAAAATTCTAACTCAACATGAACAATAGAAATTTCTAAATTTGCCAAAGCATAGTTTCACCCAAATTCTAAAGTTTCACCAAACTACCCAATGTGTACCACATCAAAATTATAAAAATGATTTCTCACATAAATATGTTCTCAAACAGATAGACAAATACTACACCAATTGCAGATATTACGGCAATTGAAGTGAAAATCGCACCAAGTTTCAAATTGTTCCACACTTTTAAGATAGTGAGGTGAATGCAGGAAACTTGCAGTCGATGTGTAGCAATAAGGTGGACCGCCAGTCCTCAACAAACATCAATATCTTCATGTGTAGAACCAAATGAACAAATTATAAATCCTTCACTCTACGATAGTGCGGTCATATGTCAACAATTAATTATAAATGTCTTAATATGCCAACACAAAGTAAAACATCAAAATTAACTTAGCACAATTTAGACAAAGAATTACATAAATAACACTATTACCATTTTGTATCAACACATGTTTATCGGTTAAAACAATTAAGATTTGTAAATAAACCCGCATCGAGTATTTCTTTAGGTACATTAACCTTGCATGTCCGCATGATCATTTCTAAATAAACAGTATGTTTGATTGATCAATTCACTAATCTTGAATTCTCTAACATATCACTGCGCATGTTTATTAGTAAAAATTATTGTATCTTCGTATTAGGCGGGATGTAGTGTTGAGCCTTGCAGATTCGTTATGTACACACTCCAATGTCAGATTGATTTGTACGGAGTACAAACCTGCGGGTGAATACTCACTAACCTAGCAAACTTAACTCCAGTCATATCTTATGATATTGTAGTACAGTCTAAGACTTAACGTACCAATGATCTTAAGAATGGTAAAATCAGTGGCAATCCATGCTAAATAGCTAAAAAATAATTTACTTTGCATTTTCTTATTATAAGCACCGAGCATGAAAAGAGCAAAGAGACATTCAGCCAATGTACACACATCAGTTAGACCAGCAAAAACATAAAGTAAATTCATAGTTTTAGGTGGAGAAAGACATTACACATTATATTAATTTAGAGAGAGCAATTCATCACACTTAAGAAGATAGAAATAACAAAATTAAACCTCCCCAAGATATACTGAATCACCATAATAAAATTGCGCAAACCAAAAATCCGTGAGAGAAGAAATAACTAATTTAATAGGCACTTGACACAATTGTCCATGAAGGAAATATGACTTAACAGTGTAGAGACATCTGATTGCAATGATCCCAAGGTCAAAGACTCAGGAGAATATAGGTTAGGGTTGGGTAAATTACCAATAAGTTCTCACAAACTCTCATAATAGTTGATCTATAAAAAATCAGCTCATGTTTAAAAATCGTATTAACATAAACAAATAGTCATTTAGAAATGAAACCTCGGTGAAAGTATTGGTCTTTGGCTTGAGATACCAGTCAGTCGTTGCGAACTAAATATAAAGGCCGTTGTGGTATAAGGAGCTGCCGCCACTCGCCTCGCCTGCACGTCGTGCTAGCCTCCGTCGTGCTCGCAGCCATGCTCCCCGTCCGCGTGCTCGCCGCCGTGTCGATGCCCATGGCGTGGCCGGGCGACGCAAGGCCCCCAAGACCGGAGGCTCTGCGCTCCGCCGCTCCCTCGCCTCGCCTCGTTCAAATGGTAAAATCAGTGGAAATCCATGCTAAATAGCCAAAAAAAAGAATTTACTTTGCATTTTCTTATACATTATAGGCACCGAGCATGAAAAGAACAAGGAGACATTCGGCCAATGTAACACAGATCGGTTAGACCAGCAAAAACATAAAGTAAATTCATAGTTTTAGGTGGAGAAAGACATTGCGCATTATATTAATTTAGAGAGAGCAATTCGTCCGACTTCAGAAGATACAAACAACAAAATTAAACCTCCCCAAGCTATACTGAATCGCCGTGATAAAATTGCGCAAATAAATAATTTAATAGGCACTTGACACAATTGTCCATGAAGGAAATATGACTTAACAGTGTAGAGACATCTGATTCCAATGATCCCAAGTTCAAAGACTTGGCAGAATATAGGTTAGGGTTGGGTGAATTACCATTAAGTTCTCATAAACTCTCATAACAGTTGATCCATAAAAAAATCAGCTCATGTTTAAAAATCGTATTAACATGAATAAATGGTCATTTAGAAATGCAACCTAGGTGAAAGTATTGTTCTTTGGCTTGAGATACCAGTCAGTCGCTAAGAACTAAATATAAAGGCCGATGTGGTATAAGGAGCCGCCTCGCCTCGCCTGCACGCCGTGCTCGCCTCCGTCGTGCTCGCCTCCGTCGTGCTCATCGTCCGAGTGCTCACCGCCGTGTCGATGCCCAAGGCGTGGCCGGGTGACGCAAGGCCCCCAAGACCGGAGGCGCTGCTCTCCGCTGATCCTCACCTTGTCTCGTTCCTCCCGTCGCTGACCGCCGCCTCGGCCTCACCCACAGAGCTGCCAGCCACTGTTCTATGCGCTTCAGGACACACGCGCCGAGGAGGCCGCGCGGGTCGACCGTGCTAAGGAGGCCGCGCAGGTAGGATCCAACACTGCCGCTTCCCAGCACGCGATGCCGCCTCTCGCTGCTGATCCTCTGGCCGAGTGCTGGCTCGTGATTGATGCGGGTGGTTGTTCCTTCAATCCATGGCGCCAGAAAGATGCTTGTAGGCTCAAGATACGATGAGCTCGTTGGGAACCCCAAGAGGAAGGTATGATGAGCACAGCAGCGAATTTTTCCTTAGTTGTGAAATCAAGGTTATCGAACCAGTAGGAGCAAGGAAATACCTCCAAGGTGTTGTTTCCAACTTGGAATCCTGCACAACACAACCACATAACTTTGTCCCCAACTTACAGTGATGTTGTCAATCTCACCGGTTTTGCTGAAAGCAAAGGATTAAACGTATTGTGTGGAAGAAAGTAAACAGAAAAAAGTAAACAGTTGTAGATTGATGGTAAAAGAAAGTACCGGGGTCCATAGTTCACTAGTGGTGATTCTCCTTAAGATAGATGACATGTTGGGTGAAGCAATTACAGCGGGGCAATTGACAAACATCGAGAAAGCATACATGCATATACTAATCATGCCTTGGGCATCCCCAAGATTTGTCGCTTGTACTTCTTGGATATTTCTTGGGGTGACACGCGTGGCATCCCAAAGCTTAAGCTTTAGTCCATTCTTCATCTCATTACATCATTCTCTCCATACACCTGAAAGTTTTCCTTCATACAAAACTTCATACAATCTTTATAGCAACATTAGTGCACTCAAGATAATAAGTCTTTGGGTTCAGTTTCAACACCAATAAAAACTTCCATTTCAAGCTACTGTAGCACTTCCCTCAAAAATCTCAATTCCCCAAATAGAACTCAAAAAAGGAATCAACAAGAAGCAAATGCCAATAATGGCTAAAATCTGTCAAAACAGACCAGCAGGTAAAAACCAATTGTTTCGAAGACCTTCTGTTGCTCAAATCGAAAAGTGTTGAACTAACGAAAGTTAGATAACAACCTGGGGCAGAAGCACAAAGATTCACAGCTCAAACCGACGTACAGAAATTTTACACGAATTTTTACAGCGAAGAACAAAAATCTGTTTCGGGACAGCAACTTTCCCATGTATTACCTCTCTCTCATTAGAGGTTACTCTTGGCACAAAAAGCAAATAAAAAGGATAAGGAACGGTTATTACAGAGGTAATAACTTTCAAGACTTATCTAAAACTTTTGCGTTATCTCCCAATAAGTACTTTTCGTTAACGCCTTTAAGTTAGGCATAAGGAGCAAGAAAAGAATCAAGTATTCTCAAATGAATAAGCATTAAGATTGATACCAGAAATATCTTCAACAAGGCAAGGTATCTCATCCAAATAAGTTCTAGAGGATCCTCTCTCAACGCTCTTAGGTTCACTATTTTTAACAAACGGGTTTGCGGAAACAATCCAATCAAGATTCTTTTCTATGGCTTCATGCATTGCTACAAGTTTAAAAGGTATTGGTATCTTAATTTCCTACTCATTAGGTTCGGTTTTATTCATATTTTCTCGTGTACCAATAACATCTGCACATGAGCCTAGCATATTAAAACGTTCAAAGACTTTTCTAGCTTCGTTGACAACATCATAGAATTCCTTAAGTAAAGTTTCCAAAATAAAATCTCTCTTTTCAGGGTCCTCAATTTCTTTAAGTTTAAGAAATATTACTTGCATTAAGGGGTCACGACTAGGAAAACAGCTATATGTAATCCGCCAGGCCGTGGCGTACATGCAGGATAGTGCGCCACGGGCAAATAGCCGTAGCGCACCTTCCTGGAGTGGGCCACAAGTAGGCAACATAGCCGTGGCATACTGTCCTGGAGTGCCCCACCACTATGTGTGGGCCAGGGTGCGTGCGACCGCACTCCACTTGCCCGTGGCGCATGCTGCACATATGCGCTACACCAATCTTCGTAGCCGTGGCGCACATGCTGTTCATGCGCCACGGGCAAGTGGAGTGTGGTCAACCCGCAAGTCTCGGCCAACTTGCCCATGGCGCATGGAGAGGGTGTGCGCCACGGCTACGCAGATCATCTGTGGCGCATGGGGTCATGTGCGCCACAGATGTGTCGCACTGTAGATCAGCACATGGCCAACCCCCCAACCACCTCACTTTCCCCTCTCTTCTTCTTCTTCTTCTTCACTTTCCCCGCTTCCTTCTTAGATCTGCTCGAGCTCATCCTCCTTGCCACCTTATTTCTTCATCTGTTTCACCGGTTAATAGTTTGTTAAACTTCACTTGGATGCTACATAAGAGAAATTAAGCTCTACTCACCTCTCCTTCGATCTTCGGCCTCTCATATCGATCGGTAAGTTATCCATGTGTATGGAGGATGCTCTCATGTGTTTGTATGATGCTTTCTTGTGTGTAGTGTAAGAGGATTATTATATGTGTATGGATCCAGATGTGCATGTGTGTGTATATGGAGATGATGAATGCTCATTTATGTGTGTATGATGCTCTCATATGTGTGTAACAGGATTAATTATGTGCATGTGTATATGGAGGATGTGCATGTGTGTATATATGGAGGATTCTCATGTGTTTGTATATCTCATGGGTATGTGTGTGTGAACGAGTTGCCAATGTTTTGCCGAAATGTTGATTCATTTCCATTTCGGTACATTTCTGGCATTTCTTGCAATAAAGGCGCTACTTTGAGGATAGGTCATGCCGAAATATTCGGGCGACCTTTTTGCATTGCATGCATATGCATATCAATTGCATGCGTGGTTCTAAACTTCTATTGTGTTGATCACTGCTGTGTGTAATAGCGTGTATAGGGCAACCATGGCCCGCATAATGTGCGAAGGCATTGTGGCTAGATATTTGCAATGCGTGATGGCCGACATGATATAGAATAACATGATGGAGATAAGATGTCCGTGTAGAAGATGCAAACTCAAGTGGTTGATCGATCCTGATTCCGGACAACTGTGGGCGCACCTGCTCCGTCATGGTTTCATGGATGGCTACACTCGGTGGATAAGTGATGAAGACAATGATGATGACGTAATTGATGGGGCGGAAGGAAACGAGGAAGTACAACAGGATAATAACGGACATGATGAAGCATATCCAGGCCAAGATCAAGATGCCGAAGCAGATCAGGATGACCATGAAGATCTAGACGTCGTCGGAGCAGATGGACCAATATCGCTAGGCTGGGTACATGACCCTTATGTTCAAGAACTTCTACTCAAGCAGACGAGTAATGCAAGAGCTGTCGCTAGAGAGAAAGCTAAGCTTACGCAACTTGAGAAAGACGCGGTTACTCCATTGTATGAAGGATGCAAGCCCGATAATACCCGCTTGAATGTAACGCTCAAGGCTATGGAGATGAAGGCAAAACACAAATGGACCGACGCAAGCTTCAACGATATGATGGCATTCTGGCACGATTGTCTTCTAGAGGGGAACACGTGTCCAACTAGTATCAAGGAGGCCAAAAAATCATGTGTCCTCTCGATCAACCGCATGTTAGATACCACGTATGCATCAATGATTGCGTCATTTATCAGGGCGAGGATGCGGAGAGAACCACATGTAAGGTGTGCGGCGTCGGTCGATACAAGAAAGGGAAGAAAGCTCCTTGAAAAGTGGTATGGTACTTTCCCATCACTCCTCGTATGCAGCGGTATTTCGCAGACCCTAAGGAAGCAAAGCTCATGCGCTGGCACACGGAAAGAAAGAAGACAGATGATGATACGGAAAAGGACGAGATGCTGACACACCCTTCAGATGCTAGCCAGTGGAAAGCACTGGACCTCAAATTTCCAGAATTCGGGGGGGGGGGCTTCAAGGAACGTTAGGCTAGGTGCGAGCACCGATGGACTCAATCCATTCGGGAGTCAAAGCAACACGCATAGCACGTGGCCCGTGTTTGTATGAATGTACAACCTCCCCCCATGGTTGTGCATAAAGAAGAAGTACATTTAAATGAGTATGCTAATTCAAGGGCCGAAACAACCTAGTACCGACATCAATCTGTATCTCGGACTGTTGAAAGAGAAGCTAGCCACGTTACGGGAAGCCGGATCCAATACGTACGACGCTGTCACACAAGATTATTACACTATGAGAGCCGCGTTGCTCACTACGGTGCAAGACTATCCCGGTTGCGGATATATCTCGGGGCAATTGATCCAAGGATTCTTCACATGCGTTAGGTGCATGGATAACACAACCTATATCCAACTAGAGAGAGATCCCGGGTCTTCAAAAACCGTGTTCATGGGGCATCTGAGGTGGCTTTGCAAGAACGATCCATGGAGAAAACATGGAGATCTGTTTGATGGGAAATCAGAGATCCGGGGAATTCCAGATCGGAGGAGTGGCGAAGAAATCGATGATTTATTGAGAAACTGGAATGAGTGTCCTAAGCCAGGAAAGAAGCGAAAGAGGCAACAATCAGATAAGCCATTGCTGAAGGTATGGAAAACAAGGTCTATTTTCTGAGAGTTGCCATACTAGAAGATCCTCCGCATGCCTCATAGCCTTGACATCATGCATATCACGAAGAACATGTCCGAGAGTCTGGTCGCCACCGTGATCAATATGTCGGATAGGACAAAAGATGGTCCGAAAGCAAGACACGACTTGATACTCATGGACATCAGGCATGATCTTCACGGAGGACGCACTACTCCTAATGATCAGGATGATGAGAATGATCAGTCGGAGGCGACACAAGGTCGCCAAAAGGGTAAAAAGGTCAAGAAGAACGAATATTACTGTCCCCCTTCGTGGTTCACTCTAAGCCAGGATGAGATCAAACAGTTTTTCAAGTGCCTCCTAGGAGTCAAATTTCCTGACAGGTACGCAGGCAAGATAAGCAGATACCTAGACAAGGCGAAGCAGAGGTTCAGTGGAATGAAGTCTCATGACTGTGCCATGCTAATGACGCAGATACTTCCGGTTGCACTAAGAGGGTAATGGACGAGCACGTCCATGAAACGTTGTTTGGGCTCTGTAAATTCTTCGACGTCATCTCTCGAAAGTCGATTGGCGTGAATCATCTCAAAAGGCTACAGGAAGAGATCGTGGTGATACTATGCGAGCTTGAGATCTACTTCCCGCCTGCATTCTTCGACATTATGGTGCATCTGCTGGTCCATATCGTGGAGGATATCATCCAACTCGGGCCGATGTTTCTCCGCAGCATGATGCCGTTCGAAAGGATGAATGGACACATCAAAGGATACGTCCGCAACAGGTCCCGTCCACATGGAAGCATAGCCAAGGGATTTCTAACCGAAGAGTGCATCTCTTTCTGCACGAATTATCTAGACATCGAGAACCCTGTCGGTCTTACCGTCAACAGGCACATTGGCAGACTCGATGGATCGGGTCACCGAGAGGGTCGCCGCATAATGCATGTGGACTTCGATGGTCAACTCGCAGACTTTAATAGAGAAAACCTAGTCACGCTACAACATATAGAAGTGGTCAATCCTTGGGTACAAAAGCACAAACAGTTTATTGAGAAGAAGTACAGTGACCGGGGCCAGCAAAGGACGCAGGGAGAAATAATCAAAGAGCACAACTCCGATTTCACGCGTTGGTTCAGCGAGACACTCCTAGATAGTCCCCCGCAAACGGATTCTGCTTCTGCAGAGGAAAACATCATATTCGCCTTGTCGCAGGGACCATTGCGCAGCCTGATGACCTACCAGGCATATGACATCAACGGCTACACATTCTACACGGAGGAAAAGGATAGCAAGTGTGACTATCAGAACTCTAGGGTAATGGCGGAATTCTATACCGATGACGACATGAAGGAAAGATTATATGGAAGGATCGAGGAGATATGGGAGCTCGACTACTGTGGAGAAAAGGTGTCGATGTTTCGTGTTAGATGGGCCAAGAGTGTCGAAAGAGAAGATCGGTATTTCACAACCATGGTTATACCATAAGCCGACAAATCCAAGGCTGCCAGTGCGAAAGTAGCCACGAAAAATGAGCCATGGGTATTGGCTAGCAAAGTGGACCAATGTTTTTTTATTACTGACCCGGCAAAGCCTAGTCGGGTTGTCGTGAGGAGAGGAAAAAGAAACATCATCGGAATGGATGGAGTCGCCAACGAGCAAGACTTTGACCAGTACGGTGATCCAAAGATTGAAGATGACGACGACTACGATGAAGCAACATATACCCCAAGAAGACAAAGGACAACCCTACCCAAAAAGGTAGCCCGTTCGAGAGAAGAAACATGAAAGTTCCAGGGCTAAACTATTCAACCGCGACAAAGAAGGGAAAGAAGATTGTAAAACGCTAGCTCTTATTATAATCCACGCGGGTGTCGTCATTTTATGTACCACTTTTGACATTTAAATATATAACATATATAGAATCAATTTTGTACCACCCTTGAATCAATTTTGTACCACTATTGTGCCACATTTAAATATATTATAACTGAAAAGTAATTTATAATTTCATTCTACATTAAATCAATTTTTTAACATTTAAAATTATGTTTAAAATAAAAAATAGAAAAAAATTGGCACCCACTGCACCAGGGTTCGAACCTGGGTGCTTCCAGGAGTGGCTAGAAACTTCAACCACTAGGGTAAGACGAGACAGCTGTTAGAAACTAGGCCTCGTCTTTATTTGACTATAGTACCAGGTTAGGCATGGCGCACTTGGCCCTAGTGCGCCACGTCTGGCCTCGTCTTTATTTGACTATAGTACCAGGTTAGGCATGGCGCACTTGGCCCTAGTGCGCCACGCCTAACGCAGTTGGCCCACTTGTCTGTCCCTTTACTCTGGTTCCCTTTCTCTCCCCAATCATCGTCAACACGCCCCGGCCTGCCCGCGACGATCCTCAATCCCCAACCGCTTCTCCCCAATCCGCCGATCCCTAGCGCCGTCGCCGTGTTGTCGCCTTCGCGCCACCGAGGAGGAGGAGGAGGGCAGCCGTCGAGGAGGAGGAGGAGGGCAGCCGTCGAGGAGGAGGGGGAGGAGGAGGGCCACCGCCTGCGCCTACCGCCGCCTGCACCACCACCTGCTCCCACTGGTCCGTCCCTGACCTCCACCACCGCCTGCTCCCAGGTCCGTCCCCGTCCCCGTCCTTCTCCTTTTACCACCACCGCCCCACCTGCCCTCACCTCCAGCCGCGACCGCCCACAGGTCCGTCCCCGACCTCCACCACCGCCTGCTCCTAGGTCAATTAGGAAATTGATCACCACCAAGGACTACCATAGTCCACAGTCCACTGCCCGCGAGCCATGCCCGGGCAGACCAACCCACATGACATGCACAAAAATTCATGCTAGCTTCTACCTCAACATGGTGGAGATGGTAATTCTTATAGCTTGAGATAGCATACTGATTGGAACTCGATTTAATGGTCTGAACCAATGCAAATAGGAATGGCAGTACGATTTCCCTTTTATCTCATTTTTGTTACTGTATTGCAAGCAGTTTGGACGTGTATTCTTCCTCAATTACATATGCAGGTCGTTTTACACACATTGCACTAATTTACATGTATAGCTTGCTCAACATTCACAGCTGATGCAACAGAACAAACTCATGGGTCATGGATTTCTTGTTTGGATTTCAATAAATTAGTCTAGCTTCGGTATCTCAAATGGTTTTTGTATAGTTTAATTAATTAATGCCCCGATTTACCTTGGGCATAAAAATGGCATTGTTGTAGTTTAGCTTAAAGAAAGTCATGTTGTACTGCTGATGATGGTTCACCGGCTAGTGCCGCTGTTGTGCTGGCCACGACCTCATGTGCCTTGTGTGCTGTTGTGGGCCTAGTCTGCCCGGGCATGGCTCAAATCAGGCGCATAAACTGATTTAGCTCTATACTCCAAATGCCATGATATCATGTTTTCCTAGGACTACATTAAGAGCTGGAATGAGCATTGAAAGGCCCTGTCATTTGCATCATGTTTGCTGATAAAGAACTTTGGAATGTTAGAGCTGATTCATTAATTTTGCAGCATGTAACACCGGTTTATGATGCCGAGTTGTGTTATTTAGAATTTATTTATCTATAAAGAACTTTGGAATGTTATTTTGCGAAGAAGGAAAACATCATGTCCTCCTAATCGATGCTTTTCCAGCTTGGTCTTTGTGTGTTCTTGGATGTTGTTGCTGGTGCTGGATGATTATTATTGTGTAGTAGTACTAGGTAGGTAGCTTAAAGAAAGTCATGTTGTAATGCTGATGGTGGTTCACCGGCTAGTGTTGTGCTGCTAATAAGGCAGCATTTGAGTTATATTAATTACTCATTAGGGCTTGACTTTTTCTCAAACCGAGACACCTTGTGGGGTACATCGGCTACTTTTGACCCTTAACTTTATTATTCTTGTTGTTGACATTTGAAATGAGTTCCGATATTTGCTGAAATGTTGATTAACTTCCGTTTCGGCAAAAATCGGAAACTCCTAGGTTAAGAAAAATAGGGGAGGTCATGCCGGACTTTCCGGTGAATTTCTAATATTTATTTGACTTTTTTGTTACTTAGTGCAAACATGGTTGACAATGACCAGGCCGGCGGCTCTTCTCGGCGCATAAACGTTTAAGGAGAAGTCAGAGCTCCAACAAAATTGTCATTCTGGGAGGCTGCCTAGCAGATGGAAAGAAATGAACAGGGTGATGATGAATATCTGCCTGAAGAGAGCGATGATGATGAGATGGAGGACGAGGAGGAAGAGACCAATGCCAGCGAGGAGGCAGAAGACACCAGGGATGAAACCACTGATGGCGCTGGCAGTAGCAATCCGAAGAAGAGGAAGGAATGATACCCGAACATGGTCGGCACCGTGATACATTGCAAATGTATCTATAATTTTTGATGTTCCATGCTTGGTTTTATCTACTTTCTTGTCTTTTTTCCACACTTTGGAGTACTTTTCATATGATTTCTTGGACTAACCTATTAACAAGAGCCACAGTGCCAGCTGCCTGTTTTCTGCTATTTTTGGTTCCAGGAAAGTCATCAAATAAATATTCTCGGAATTGGACGGGACAAAAGCCAAAGTCGCTATTTTACCGGAAGTCATCTGGAGCCAGAATACGAGACGGAGAGGAGCCAGGGGGCCACCACACCACCTGGCTGCGCCAGGGGGTGGTGTGGCCAGCCCAAGCACCACCTCGGCCTCTCCTTCCGCTTATATATTGCCCTCGATACCAAAACCCTAAGTACCCGATCAAAAATCCACGAAAGAGTCTGTAGCCACCGTCGTCTCCATCCCTAGATCGGGAGGGATCTGAAGCTCTTCCCGGCACCCTGCCAGACAGGGGAATTCACCATGGGAGCCTTCTTCATCATCATGCAAGCCTCCGGTGTGATGCGTGAGTAGTTCATCTCTGGACTACGGGTCCATGTAGTAGCTAGATGGCTGGTTCTCCTTCTCTGTGCTTTCATGTCTCGATCTTGTGAGCTCCGTTCATGATCATGATCATCTATTTGTAATTCTGCATGTTGTGTTTGCGGAGATCTGATGGATATTGAGATGCTATTTCAGATTGATTATTGATTCTATCATGTCTTTGTTCTTTGTGATCTTGCATGCTTTCCGTTGTTAGTAGCTATCTTGGCCAAAGAGATGCTAGCAACTCCAAGAGTTAGTATTTATGCTCGATAGTGGGTTCATGCCTCTGGTAATCTGGGGAAGTGACAGAAATCTCTAAGGTACTAGATGTGCTGTTTCTACTAGGGAGAAAACAACAATCCTTTGTTCATAGAATAATCATATTGTTACTTTACACGCAATTCGTAAAGCAATAATCTGTTGCTTGCAACTTAATACTGGAGGGGGTTCGGATGATAACCTGAAGGTGGATTATTAGTCATAGATGCAGTTGGATGGCGGTCTATGTATAATGTTGTAATGCCCAATCAAGTCTCAAAGGATTCAAGATGATTAGTATATGCTCGTATGCTTTCTCGATGTTTGTCAATGCCCCGCTGTAATTTGTTCACCCAGCATGTTATCTATCTTAAGGAGAGCCACCTCTAGTGAATTATGGATCCCGGTCCTTTCTTTTACATACAGTCTACAAACTGTTTACTGCTTTGTGTTTACTTTCTTCAAACTATTACTTCCTTCCATTTGATACGTTTAATCCTTTGTTTTCAGCAAAACAGGTGAGATTGACAACCTCATCGCAAGTTGGGGACAGAGTTCTGGGGTTGTGTTGTGCAGATCTCCATGTTGCTGCTGGCACCAGTAGTGCGCCATGCCAACGTTCAGCTAGCTACACCTTTGGGGTGTTTCCTTGCTCCTACTGGATTGATAACCTTGGTTTCATAACTGAGGGAAACTTACTGTTGTGCTCATCATACCTTCCTCTTGGGGTTCCCCAACGAGCTCGACATCAACCACGAGCCAGCACACCGTCAGAGAGGAAATTACAAAAGTAACCCTTAAAGGGGTTCCTATGGCACCCGAACACGTCATCAAATGGTACGGTGGGCAAGTGGCGGCTATCACCCGGGCCACTGTCTCGATCAACATAGAGAATCTTTGGCATAAAGCAAATGGCCATTTGCGTACACTCCTCTTCGAGATACTGCACGCACGATACAAGTTCCCACTTGAATACCAGAACACAAATTACCACGGGAATGAAGTAAACAAATCCGCCCTCACAAAGATGAGCACCGCCCTGGCCAGCTGGAGAACCCGGGTGAAGACGATGATTTTTAAAAAAGGTCAAAGTCTCGCGAAGATCCAGGAGAACTATCCTCAGATCATCGAAGCTCAGTACCTGGTGTTCAAGGCTAGGTGCGAATCCGAAGCAGCCAAGGCCTCGAGTAAGCGTGGAAGGAGATGCGGGAGATAAATATAGGTAACCACCATCTCGGATCTGGTGGTTACAGAGCTGCAGAGTCCAAATGGCAGAAGGAGGACGATGATTCTATAGCTAAGGGGTAACCTAGCCCCTTCGCAAAATTCAAAAACAAGAAGCTTCAAAACTTTGTCAGGGCCCGGTACCATGTGGACCCAAAAACCAAACAACTCACATGAAAAGATCACAAGGATTTGAGGTCTTATGATGTAAGGAATTTAATTACCGTGGATCAAGTATATGATGGCTCAGTGTTGATGTAGAGCTCGTTGGGAACCCCAAGAGGAAGGTATGATGAGCACAGCAGCAAGTTTCCCTTAGTTATGAAACCAAGGTTTAATCGAACCAGTAGGAGCAAGGAAACACCCCAAAGGTGTTGCTAGCAGAGCCTTGGCAGAGCGCACTACCGGTGCTAGTAGCAACGTGGAGACCTGCACAACACAACCACACAACTCGGTCCCCAACTTGCGATGAGGTTGTCAATCTCACCGGTTTTGCTGAAAACAAAGGATTAAACGTATCAAATGGAAGGAAGTAATAGTTTGCAGAAAGTAAACACAAAGCAGTAAACAGTTTGTAGATTGTATGTAAAAGAAAAGGACCGGGATCCATAGTTCACTAGAGGTGGCTCTCCTTAAGATAGATAACATGCTGGGTGAACAAATTACAGCGGGGCAATTGACAAACATCGAGAAAGCAATACATGCATATATTAATCATCTTGACTCCTTTGTAACTTGTTTGGGCATTACAACATTATACATAGACCGCCATCCAACTGCATCTATGACTAATAATCCACCTTCAGGTTATCATCCGAACCCCCTTCAGTATTAAGTTGCAAGCAACAGATTATTGCTTTATGAATTGCGTGTAATGTAAACAATATGATTGTTCTATGAACAAAGGATTGTTGTTTTCTCCCTAGTAGCAATAGCCCATCTAGTACCTTAGAGATTTCTGTCACTTCCCTAGATTACCAGAGGCATGAACCCACTATCGAGCATAAATACTAACTCTTGGAGTTGCTAGCAACTACTTGGCCAAGATAGCTACTAACAACAGAAAGCATGCAAGATCACAAATAACAAAGAAATGATAGAATCAATAATCAATCTAAAATAGCATCTCAATATCCATCGGATCCCCGCAAACACAACATAAAGAATTACAAATAGGTGATCTTGATCATGAACGGAGCTCACAAGATCTAAACATGAAAGCACAAAGGAGGAGAACCAGCCATCTAGCTACTACATGGATCCGTAGTCCAAGGATGAAGTACTCACGCATCACACCGGAGGCTTGCATGGTGATGAAGAAGGCCTCCAGGGTGAATTCCCCTCTCCGGCAGGGTGCCGGGAAGAGCTTTAGATCCCTCCCGATATAGGGATGGAGACGATGGCGGCTACAGGCTCTTTCGTGGATTTTTGATCGGGTACTTAGGGTTTTCATCCCGAGGGCATCTTATAGGCGGAAGGAGAGGCCGAGGTGGTGCTGGGGTCGGCCAGACCACCCCCGGGCGCGGGTCAGGCCTAGCCGTGCGTTCAGGTGGTGTGGCCAGCCCCCAGCCCTTCTTCGTCTCGTATTCTAGCATCTGATGACTTCCGGAAAAATAGGCACTTTGGCTTTTGTCCCGTCCAATTCCAGGAATATTCATTTTCTGACTTTCCTGGAACCAAAAACAGCAGAAAACAGGCAGCTAGCACTATGGCTCTTGTTAATAGGTTAGTCCAAGAAATCATATGAAAAGTACTCCAAAGTGTGGATAAAACACAAGAAAGTGGATAAAACCAAGCATGGAACATCAAAAATTATAGATACATTTGCAATGTATCAGTATATTGCATTCTAATCGATGAAGTCGAATTTCTAAACGGTTCACGTTCCTTCTTCTGCAGGATGAGGAAATCGCTAGTGAGGCTACCCGAACCTCCTCATCCCAGGGGTCGACGACGGCCACCCGGTGGGACACCCCTTTTAACAGGGTGATGAACCGGGCTAAGAAAGTCACACCGGTTAAGAAGAAGCCGTCGGCTAGCCGTGTCGTCGGCTTCGGGGCTAAGACATGGATGGATCATTATGGTCCACCAGAGCCGAAGAGGCACATGTCTAGGAGGAGCGAGGAGGAAAGATGCGAGATTGAAGAACTCAAGTCACAAGTGGCACGGATTCCGCAGATTGTCAAAGACAACCTGACAATTAGCCTCACCGAAATCATACCTACCTTGGTGGAGTCGAAAGCGAAATGGAATGCGGAGGGTTGTCAAGGGCCATGCCCGATTCCTATCATGGTCGGCAGCAACTCGAACAACGGTGATCGCGTGTTCGTGACTCCGCCCGCCAGCACCGTGGCACCAGACGCGTTGGTGACTCCACCCGCAAGCACCGCGGAGCCGACGTGTTGGTGACTTCGCCTGTCGTCACCATGTCGCCGGACGTGTTGGTGACTCCACCCGCCATCACCGCGGCGCCGAAGCTTAATGCTGCCGGCGTCAGGGAGAATACACCGGCGGCTGGCACCGTGCCATCAAGCAGCCCCTCCGTCAGTTGCACACCCTCCGTCGTCGGTGCCTCAACATTAGACGAGCTCGACGCCATCAAGGTAACTACTAAGCATCCTTTCCTATAATTACTTTGAAGCTGATGACTTCACTTCCTTGCCTTTAATTACTCTGAAGGCATCTCTGATGTCGTACATGTTTTTCCGCGGGCTGATGTTCAATGCACTCTCCTAGGCTACGTGAACAGCGAGTTGAGGGATGTTTCCAAGGGCACTATCATTCAATTGTTAAACCACGTTTTCCACTCAAAGTCGATGCCAGATACCGTGCATAGGGTTCAAATTGTTCGGGTGCTACAGGGTTGCGATAGCGTGGAACCTCCCATTCAATCCCCGGGAGCCGATGAAGATGAGTCGTCTGTCCTCAAAGATTGCTTCGGCATTCTCATGCTCTGGCCGAAGATCATGATTCGTTTGGGGACGGGGTCCACCACCCCACAAACAACACCGCCACTTGTGCCGCCGCCCAAGCTGTCACCTCCACACGATGTGTTGCCTTATGTGGATGACATGCCTATGGCACAGGATCCGTACAACGACAACATCGATGAAGATATCGATCTATACATCAACACTTTGCAAGGCGTTGACGGCATGTACATGCATGGTCCTAGTAATAATGAAGAACCCTGCCATGATTTATCCGCAGAGAAACCCGCTTGCAACAAGCGTCTGTTCGGTTCTCAGGAGACGCCTCCAGTTGATGGCACCTTCTTCACCGAGCCTCAAACATCCAAAAGGCCAATTGTTATAAGACCCAACACTCTACACAGGGTGGTCAGTGAGGAGAATGCAGTCCTTGATGCTCCCACTGTAAAGAAGCAACGGAAGAGAAAACCTAACAAGTCTGCGAGCCAACCGATGGTGTTGTCGGCTCCGAATCCGATCCGGGCACAGGACGGGCCAGCAAGACCCTAGGCTATTATGTGGAGGATGCATGTGGCGGGTAAGCCGATGCTAACTAAGAAAATGTACAAGCTCGCAAGTTCGGATATGAAGAGTGTGCATGATGGTATGCTGTCAATCGAGGAACGCCTTCTTCAAGGTAAATATCCGTCGTACCCAGTTTTCGTGGCTAAGGTGCCACATGGTTTGGGATTCGTTGATAATAACCCCGGGGATATGTTCTTCATGAGGTTTTCTGACATCTTCGGTATGTTGCACATGCAACCTCTGCAGTATACCATGGTCTGTCTATTTTCGCTCAGTATGGCGATGCAAATCATTAGAGAGAAAACTGAAGGGAATATGCCCGAGAGGCAATAATAAAATGGTTATTATCTTATTCCATGTTTATGATAAATGTTTATTTTGCATGCTATAATTGTATTAATTGGAAACATTAATACATGTGTGTTTAATAAACACAATACAAAGTTCCTAGTAATGCCTCTCATATAAACTAGCTCATTGATTAACAAGATGATCAAGGTTTCCTGATCATGGACATTGGATGTTGTTGATAACAAGGTCACAACATTGGTGGAATGATGTGATGAACATTCATCTGAAGTATAGCATTACGATTAGAGTCATTATGTTTATATTGCTATAACATCATACGAAGTAATCTTAGTCCTTAGACCATGAGATCATGTTAATTTCTAACACCGGAAGAGTATCTTGATAACATCAAACGTCACACCGTAACAGGGTGACTATAAAGGTGGGTTCAGTGCTACGAAGGTGTTATGTTGAGGCTCATGGATCAATAGTGTGATTTGTCCATCCCGATGACGGATAGATATACTTTGGGCCCTCTCGGTGATATCACATTGAAATAGCTTGCAAGCAAGTGATGTGATCACTAGAATGTTATATCACGGGAACAAGAAAAGAGTACATGTCGGTAACAAGATCAAACTAGGTATGGAGATACAGATGATCGAATCTCAGACATGTAATATATCGCGAGACAAAGGGATTTAGTTACTAGCGTTAAAGGTTCTCACGATCATAGAAGTCATCGTGGAATGTGTAGGAGTCAGTATGGATCTCCAAGTCCCGCTTCTGATTATTGATCCAAGAGGGGTCTCGATCATGTCTGCATTATTTGCGAACCGTAGGGTGACACACTTAAGGGATACCGACACCATTTGGAGTAAATATGTTTCAGATAAAGATTTAAGAAAGTGCTAGAATTATTTCAATAGACACCAAAACTGTTTCGAGTGAAATTGCTGAAATTGGTTCTGCATGTAATATTGAAATGTTGCAGGGGTTTTATGTGAATGTTTGTTAATTAAAGTAATTAACAAAATTCTGAATAAAATTAATAAAAGAGTTTTGTTAAATGAGAGAGCATTAAATTTGGAGAAATTTAATGCATTTAAAGTGGAGACTTTAAAAGAGAATGTGAAGGGGCATTTTAATGTGGAGGGGTTACCACCACATGAATGGGGGAGGTGAGGAGTCACCCTCCCATGGGGCGTCGGCCATGGGGGAGGGGTACCCCTCCTCCTATAAAAGGCCCTCCTCACACCCCTTCTTCCTCACACCTCCTCGTGAAGGATCTCTCTCCCCCTCTAGTATTATTCCCCATGGTCTCGGATTAGCGAGATACATGTTCCCGGTGGCTTTATCTAGAAAGGAGTTGTTGCTTCCGCTGCTTTGCTGGAGCAAGGGACGGAGGTTGTCGGGGTACCAGACGTGTGTGCGATCATGGATGCACTGCTACTTTGCGGTGTTGGACTTGGTGGTGCTGGACTTGCTGGAGGTGGATCTGAAGGACGTGCTGGAGCCGAACCTGCTGGACTTCATCACGATCTTGAGATCGGCAAGTGTACGACTACATCATCCACGAGTTCCATC
Organism: Avena insularis; assembly: GCA_023614405.1. Lineage (NCBI taxonomy): Eukaryota > Viridiplantae > Streptophyta > Magnoliopsida > Poales > Poaceae > Avena > Avena insularis. The sequence continues at coordinate 453,794,018 of CM042693.1, read as the reverse complement.
TCGTTAACAAAGCTTTGTTGTCTTCGAGGGTAAGTTCTCCATGGATGTATATCCACCCGTTGCTTGTATCTAGTAGATAGATCTTGGCGTATAGTTCCCATCATAGGAAATTTTTTGTTTTCTATGCTGCGAACCCTTCAAACACACCGGGCATCGTGGTAGTGGACCCCTTCTACATGCGTGACGGCTGCTTGGGAAGCTCCATCGAACGGATATTTGTGGCGAATTACCTTCGAGACGTGTTGGTGGCGAACAAGACGAAGGAATACATTCTCATGCCTTACTTCCCTGAGTAAGTCAAAGCCTCGCCGCCAGAACATGATTTTTTAGATTTCCATCATTCCTTTTCCAACATAACAGTCCGTTTGAATTATTTTGCATAGAGATGAAGAATGCACACTCATCGTCCTTTCTCCGAAATATTCGCACGCCACATATTTCGACTCGGGGAGTGCGAGAAAGAAGTAAAGCTATGACAAAATCAACGATGTTCTAGATCATGCTCTGAGTGGCTATGCCACGGTGGAAGGCACCATATTCGTGACCAAAAAGGTCAAGTTCGGCAAGCATATGTTCAACCACGTAATGAACTTCCCTTGCGTGAAGCAGAGTGATGACAGTCGGAAGGAAGCCTACTACACGCTCCATCACATGCGGGTTGTCCTACAGGACGAACAACACTCTATGCTACCAGCTCAACTCCGACAGTGGGCCCAAGCCAAGGCAAAGATCCAAGATTCAGATCTTAGACAAGAGTTTTATCGCATCCAATAGCAGTTTGCCACAATCATCTATCATGATGTCATGACCTCGGGGGGACCTTCCACTATGGAGGCTACACACCGCCTAACCGTGACATAGAACATCGCCTACAGATGCAGGGTGACCTCAGGCCGTTCAAGACGAAAGAAGGCATCCTCCCGTTCCCTAAGCCGAGTCAGGAGTCTTGATGTTTACCTCAATAGTTGTAGTTGTAAACTTGTGTATAGCTCTATATAGTTTTGATGGATGTGTTGAACTTAATAATTGTGGTCGATGCTACTTATTATGGTTATGAATTAATGCTTAGTTCTTTTTCTTACATTTTGGTTCTTTTCTTTGCTTACTTTGGTCCTTTTTCAACAATGCCGATGATTAAAATGTTGTGGCACACTATGTATGTGAACTCTAACTTTCCCTTGTCTAATATTATTTGTCTTGTCTATAGAGATGGCGAAGAAGTGGTAAGTGGTGTACAGAGGCCATGTTCCAGGCGTCTACGATGAGTGGAAACACTATCAAAAACAAGTGAACAAGTTCCCGGCCAATAGCTACAAAGGCTACAAGACTAAGGAGGTGGCGGATGCTATGTGGATGGACCACCTCCGTGACGAAGAGATGGAGGAGGGGCACCAGATCTGCAAGACCGTGAGAAAGAGAGAGAGGGAACCTTCGAGAGGGGAACCTTTGTCATAGTAATCTCTATCTTGATCACCGTGTTTGTGGTTCTATTGTATTTGATAGTACTTTAGGTGACTAGCTACTTAGAGAGATTGTGAAGTTAGCCGCCTCGCCGATCACGACACCGGCGATAACTTGTGTAATGATTGCACTTGTAATATACTATGTATATTTGTACTTTTTTGCAAACTTTGTATGCGTGTATGTATTTGTATTGTTTTCCAAACTGTGAATATATGTTGCATGTAAGTATAGACTAGCAATTAAAAAAATGAGAGCAAATATAGCAGTGGCGCACATGGTTAGTGTTTGTGGCGCCCCACCAAGTGCGCCACGAACAAACTTAGCCGTGGCGCACTACCTCGTGCGCCACGAACAAACTTAGTTGTGGCGCATTGGCTCAAAGAACAGTGGCGCACTATACGGTCCGCCACGGATTTGTCGATATAGGCGTGGCACACTAGGTAGTGTGCCATGGCTAACTTTTAGCCTTGGCGCGAGTTTAGTGGCGCACTCCATGTGTGCTACGGATGACGAAAAACAGTGCGCCACGAACATGCTGTTTCGTAGTGGGTTAAGGTTAACAAACCTAGCTTCCAACATGTGAAAGCAGCTGCAGCAATTTCATAATTTGGAGAAAGTTCTGCAAGGAATCTATCCTCAATGTCCTCATGCTTACTAACATGATTAAACATTTTTCTTCAATATTATCTTTTCCAATTATATAGCCACTACCTATTGAAAGGTCTTTCAGGGTGAACTTAGGGATCAACATGGTGAGCTAAGAAAGAGGTAGCAACTATAGAAAGACTTAATTTTTTTTGTGTTTTTAATATAAAGAAGCAAACTAGTACAACTAATTCTTTTTGTGTTTTTGATAAAGAAACAAGCAAACAAAGCAAAAATAAACTAAGCAAAACAAAAATAACAAAGTAAAGAGATTGGTTATGAGGGACTCCCCTTGTGAAGATGTCCTTAACACCCCGACAACGGCGCCAGAAAAATACTTGCTGGCTCGTGGTTGATGTAGGTGCTTGTTCCTTCAATCCACGTTGCCAGAAAGATGCTTGTTGGCTCAAGATACGATGAGCTCGTTGGGAACCCCAAGAGGAAGGTATGATGAGCACAATAGCAAATTTTCCCTCGGTTGTGAAACCAAGGTTATCGAACCAGTAGGAGCAAGGAAACACCTCTAAGGCGTTGTTTCCAACTTGGAATCCTGCACAGCACAACCATAGAACTTTGTCCCCAACTTAAAGTGAGGTTGTCAATCTCACCGGTTTTGCTGAAAGCAAAGGATTAAACGTATTGTATGGAAGAAAGTAATAACTTGCAGAAAGTAAACAGAAAACAGTAAATAGTTGTAGATTGATGGTAAAATAAAGGACCGGGGTCCATAGTTCACTAGTGGTGATTCTCCTTAAGATAGATAACATGTTGGGTGAACAAATTACAGCGGGGCAATTGACAAACATCGAGAAAGCATACATGCATATACTAATCATCTTGACTCCTATGAGATTTGATTGGGCATTACAACATTATACATAGACCGTAATCGAACTGCATATATGACTAATAATCCACCTTCAGGTTATGATCCGAACCCCCTCCAGTATTAAGTTGCAAGCAACAGATAATGCATTAAGCATTGCTTGTAAAGTAAACAATACGATTGTTCTATGAACAAAGGATTGCTATTTTCTCCCTAGTAGCAACATCACATCTAGTACCTTAGAGATTTCTGTCACTTCCCCAGATTACTAGAGGCATGAACCCACTATCGAGCATACATACTCCCTCTTGGAGTTGCTAGCATCTACTCGGCGAAGATATCTACTAACAACGGAGAGCATGCAACATCACAAATAACAAAGACATGATAGAATCAATAATCAATTTGAAATAGCATCTCAATATCCATCGGATCCCCACAAACACAACATGTATGACTACAAATAGATGATCTTGATCATGAACGGAGCTCACATTAGCTAAACATGATAGCACAAAGGAGGAGAACCAACCATCTAGCTATGACATGGACCCGTAGTCCAAGGATGAACTACTCACGCATCACACCGGAGGCTTGCATGGTGATGAAGAAGGCTGCTGACTCGTGTAATAACGAGCTTGTTGGGGAACCCCAAGAGGAAGGTATGATGAACACAGCAGTAAGTTTCCCTCAGTTATGAAACCAAGGTTATCAATCCAGTAGGATCAAGGAAACACCCGAAAGGTGTAGCAAGCTGAACGTTGGCAGGGCGCACTACCAGTGCCAGCAGCAACGTGGAGACCTGCACAACACAACCACAGAACTTTGTCCCCAACTTGCGATGAGGTTGTCAATCTCACCGGTTTTGCTGAAAACAAAGGATTAAATGTATCGAATGGAAGGAAGTAATAGTTTGCAGAAAGTAAACACAAAGCAGTAAACAGTTGATTGTAGATTGTAAGTAAAAGAAAGGACCGGGTGATACATTGCAAATGTATCTATAAGTTTTGATGTTCCATGCTTGGTTCTATCCACTTTCTTGTGTTTTGTCCACACTTTGGAGTACTTTTCATATGATTTCTTGGACTAACCTATTAACAAGAGCCACAGTATTGCCTGCTTTTCTGCTGTTTTGGTTCCAGGAAAGTCAGAAAATGAATATTCTTGGAATTGGACGGGACAAAAGCCAAAGTGCCTATTTTTCTAGAAGTCATCAGATGCCAGAATACGAGACGGAGAAGGGCTGGGGGCCGGCCACACCACCTGGCCACGCGGCCATGCCTGGCCCACGCCAGGGGGTGGTCTGGCCGACCCCAGCACCACCTCGGCCTCTCCTTCCGCCTATATATTGCCCTCGGGACGAAAACCCTAAGTACCCCATCAAAAATCCACGAAAGAGTATGTAGCCGCTGTCATCTCCATCCCTAGATCGAAAGGGATCTGAAGCTCTTCCCGTTACCCTGCCGGAGAGGGGAGTTCACCCTGGAGGCCTTCTTCATCACCATGCAAGCCTCCGGAGTGATGCGTGAGTAGTTCATCTTTGGACTACGGGTCCATGTAGTAGCTAGATGGCTGGTTCTCCTCCTTTGTGCTTTCATGTCTAGATCTTGTGAGCTCCGTTCATGATCAAGATCATCTATTTGTAATATTACATGTTGTGTTTGTGGGGATCCGATGGATATTGAGATGCTATTTCAGATCGATTATTGATTCTATCATGTCTTTGTTATTTGTGATCTTGCATGCTTTCCGTTGTTAGTAGCTATCTTGGCCAAGTAGATGCTAGCAACTGCAAGAGTTAGTATTTATGCTCGATAGTGGCTTCATGCCTCTGGTAATCTAGGGAAGTGACAGAAATCTCTAAGGTACTAGATGTGCTGTTGCTACTAGGGAGAAAACAATAATCCTTTGTTCATAGAACCATCGTATTGTTTACATTACACGCAATTCGTAAAGCAATAATCTGTTGCTTGCAACTTAATACTGGAGGGGGTTCGGATGATAACCTGAAGGTCGATTATTAGTCATAGATGTAGTTGGATGGCGGTCTATGTATAATGTTGTAATGCTCAATCAAGTTCCAAAGGAGTCAAGATGATTAGTATATGCATGTATTGCTTTCTCGATGTTTGTCAATTGCCCCACTGTAATTTGTTCACCCAGCATGTTATCTATCTTAAGGAGAGCCACCTCTAGTGAACTATGGATCCCGGTCCTTTCTTTTACATACAATCTACAAACTGTTTACTGCTTTGTGTTTACTTTCTGCAAACTATTACTTCCTTCCATTCGATACGTTTAATCCTTTGTTTTCAGCAAAACCGGTGAGATTGACAACCTCACCGCAAGTTGGGGACAAAGTTATGTGGTTGTGTTGTGTAGGTCTCCACATTGCTACTAGCACCGGTAGTGCGCCCTGCCAATGCTCAGCTAGCAACACCTTTGGGGTGTTTCCTTGCTCCTACTAGTTCGATTAAACCTTGGTTTCATAACTAAGGGAAACTTGCTGCTATGTTCATCACACCTTCCTCTTGGGGTTCCCCAATGAGCTCTACATCAACACCGAGCCATCAAGCATTTTTCTGGCGCCATTGTCGGGGAGTCAAGGACATCTTAACAAGGGGAGTCCCTCATAACTTATCTCTTTACTTTGTTATTTTTGTTTTTCTTAGTTTCTTTTGCTTTGTTTGCTTGTTTCTTTATCAAAAACACACAAAAAATTAGTTTTACAAGTTTTCTTTCTTTATCAAAAACACAAAAAAATGACTACTCTTGAAAACACTAAGTTGTGTGACTTCACTAGCACCAACAACAATGATTTTATGAGCACACCTATTGCTCCACCTATGCCTGAAGATACTTTGTTTGAGATAAAACCTGCTTTACTCAATCTTGTTATGAGAGAACAATTTTCTAGTATTGGTAATGAAGATGTTGATGCCCATCTAAATAACTTTGTTGAACTTTCTGAGATGCAAAAGCATAGGGATGTAGATGGTGATATTATTAAGCTGAAATTGTATCCTTTCTCTTTGAGAGGAAAAGTTAAAGAATGGTTGAATCCCTTAACTAGGAATAGTATTGATTCTTGGACTAAATGGAAAGATGCTTTTATTGAAAAATACTATCCTCCTGCTAAGATTATATCTATGAGAAGTGAAATAATGAAGTTTAAACAATCTGATAATGAGCATGTTGCTCAAGCTTGGGAAAGAATGAAATCTTTGGTTAAGAATTGCCCCACTCATGGACTGACTGCTTGGATGATCATCCAAACTTTTTATGCAGGATTGAACTATTCTTCAAGGAACCTATTGGATTCTGCTGCTGGAGGTACCTTTATTACCAGCACTTTGGGTGCTGCAACAAAGCTTCTGGATAATATGATGGTTAACTATTCTGAATGGCATACTGAGAGAGCTCCACAAGGTAAGAAGGTAAATTCTGTTGAGGAAACTTCCTCCTTGAGTGATAAAATTGATATCATTATGTCTATGCTTGTTAATGGGAAATCCCATATTGATCCAAATAATGTTCCTTTAGCTTCTTTGGTTGCTCAAGAAGATCAAGTTGATGTGAACTTCATAAGAAATAACAATTTTGGCAACAATGCTTATGGTAATAACAATTATAGGCCCTACCCTCCTAATAATACTTATGGCTATAATGGTAAACCTGGATTACCTAGTGAAGGGAGAATTTTAGAAGTTGAAAGATCCACTAAAAACTTCATGCAAATGCAATATGAGCAAAATAAACTATTTACTAAAACTATGGAGGAACAGTCTACCATTTTGAAGGACATTAGCCATCAACTTGAGAGTCTAAATAGGGAGATTCCTAGCTTACAACTAAAACTTTCTAATGCTGAAAGGAATATATCATCTTTGTCTAAATCTCAATCTTCATTGATTAATAAAATGGCTGCTAAACCTGAAACTAATGATAATCCCTTTGCAGCTACTAATGCCATACAAGTAAGGATTGATGAAAATGTTAGACTATTAGCTGAATTACATGCTAAGTGGGAAAGAGAAGATGAAATTGCTAGAAACATTAGTGTTGCTACTATCACTACCACTAGTGTTAAGCCTAGTAATAGTTGTACCACTCTAGATGATAATTTTGATTTTGATCTTGATGGTTGTAATATCTCTGAAGTTATTAAGTTCCTACAAAAGCTTGCAAAAAGTCCTAATGCTAGTGCTATGAACATGGCCTTTACAAAACACATTACTGATGCTCTCACAAAGATTAAAGAAGAAAAGATGAAACATAAAGCTTCTATTCCTATAAAACAAGAAGATGGTTGGGAACCCATCATTAATATGAAAGTGAATGACTTTGATTTTAAAGCTTTATATGATCTTGATAGTAGTGTTTCTATTATGCCTAGAAGGATTTATGATATGCTTGATTTGCCTCCACTTGAAGATTGTTATTTGAATGTCCCACTTGATGATAATGCTAAAAAGAAACTCATGGGGAGTCTTAATGATGTTCTTATTATGGTTAACAATGCCTATGTCCTCATTGATTTCTATGTTTTGGATGTTGAATGCAATGCTTCTTGTCCTATTACTTTGGGAAGACCTTTTCTTAGAACTGTTGGTGCCATTATTGATATGAAAGAAGGCACCATTAAATATCAACTCCCACTCAAGAAAGGTATAGAACACTTACCCAAGAAGAGATAGAAGATTTCTTATGCCTCTCCTATGAAAACAAAATTTGGTCTTAATGCTTCTTCATTTGAGAACACTTGATTCTTTTTCTTGCTTCTTATGCCTAACTTAAAGGCGTTAAAGAAAAGTACTTATTGGGAGATAACCCAAAAGTTTTAGATGAGTCTTGGAAGACGCTCCTTATCCTTTTTATTCGCTTTTTGTGCCAAGAGTAACCTCTAATGAGAGAGAAGTAATGATTGGGAAAGTTGCTGTCCCGAAACAGATTTATGTGCTTAACCGTAAAAATTCGTGTAAAATCTCTGAACGTCTTATTTGGGCGTGAATTTTTGTGCTTCTGCCCCGGGTTGTTATCTAACTTTCGTTAGTTCAACACTTTTTGATTTGAGCAACAGAAGGTCTTCGAAAAATTCGTCTTTATCTGCTGGTCTGTTTTGACAGATTTCTGACATTTTCTGCATTTGCTTCTTGTTGGTTCCTTTTTGAGTTCTTTTGGGGAACTGAGATTTTTGAGGAAAGTGTTTAAGTAGCTAGTGTTCTAATGGAAGTTTATTGGTGTTGGATCTGAACCTTAAGACTTATTATCTTGAGTGCACTAATGTTGCTAATAAAGATTGTGTGAAGTTTTGTATGAAGGAAAAATTTCAGGTGTATGGAAGGAATGAGTAATGAGATGAAGGCTGGACTAAAGCTCAAGCTTGGGGATGCCACGCATGTCACCCCAAGAAATATCCAAGAAGTACAAGCGTCAAAGCTTGGGGATGCCCAAGACATCCCCTTCTTCATCAATAAAAATTCCAGGTTTCTTCGAAACGCTTCATTTTTATTGCTTCATGCACAGTTGTGTTGTTCTTGGAGCGTCTTCTTTTCCGTTTTCGTTTTGGTTTTTAGTTTGCTTGATTTTCTTAGTTTTATGAATAAATTGGTTGGACCCCCTCTTTCATACATTGGTTTGCAAATAGTTTTGTTTGGTTTGGAAAAGAGTAGGAAAGTTTATGCTTATGTGGTAAAAAGAGCTCGTTTTTGACTGTGGCCTATGCTCTATCATGCCCTGCTTGATATTGTTTTGGCTTTATGCTTAGTATTCTTTGTTGTAGCATGAGTTGTTATAAACAATTGAGATTGCTTAATGTGCCTTGGATGAATCATGCGTTGTTTTAGCATATTAAAGCATAGTATTGTGGTATTCTCCTTTGATGCTTTATTTGGGTTGACTTGGCGCATGCTCACACCATGTTATGACTATCTCAAGTCACCATAGCTTTTATGATCCTTTAGTTTTCAACTTTTAGTATCACTTTATGCTTTGTTCAACGATGTTTTGTCGCTCTGCATGATTATGGCCATTATTGCTCTCTTACTTTGTCGCTCCCAGTCTCTTGCTAGCCTCCACAACTAAGTATGAGTTCCACTCATGCATCCAACTCCCTAAACCAAGTTATTACAAAGAGTCCACCATACCTACCTACTATCTTATGCTATTCCAAGTATATTCATGCTTTTGTATACCTTCCGAATTAAACTTGTTATGAGAAAACTAGTGATTAAAGCTCTCACGAACTTGATGGCACACTTTACTTTTCTTGCCCTTAATAAACTTGAACCATTGTGTTGTCTATGTTGTATATGTTTGCACTTATTTGTTGGGAATTACCAGAACCATGTTGTCACGGGGAACGCTTTCAACATTGCACTTGGTACTTGTACCTAGTTGATATCATGCTCTCTTGTATATGGATGTCGTCAGTGTGAAATGAAAGGGGAGCTTGTAAGTCCATGGAGTTATGTATATGTGTTAGAGAAACGCCTGGGCTGCTGGTCTAATCCATGCTGACATGGTGGAAACCTACAGCGTAACCATAATGAGCTGTATATGAAGCATTCTTCTTATAAAAAAAGAGTCCTATCTTGAGAAAAAAGAGAAAAAGAAAAAAATGAGATTATGAAAAGAGGAAAGAGAGAAAAAAGCACCATATTCCCATGGTAAATAAGAAGATTGCTGAGATGCTCATTGTCTGCTTGCCTTGTCATTTTGATATGGGGATTCTCCGTATCATCGGGCAAGGGGTACCCCGTTGGCGGTTCTCTATGATACACATGTACTTAGGACGACAAGAACTTACCAGTGACTAAACTTGAGTAGCATGAGGAGCGGCCATCGTATTCAAATGACATGAGATTTCTAACTTATACTTCGTCAAGCATGTACACCATAGTTTGTTCACTTTAACCTTAATCACTTCAAGATGCTTATGATAGAGGCAATGAGAGATGAAAGCTATAAGTACCATAATTTTTGGAAGCTCTTTATGAGACTTGAATCCCTGCTTCCTTCTATGAAGGCCTTTCTTCCACCATTATATTGAGTCTCCACCTTCTACCTTTATGCACCTACTTTGAGAGCATAGTGGCCATTCTTAGTTCTATGTGCATTGTCCCAAGACTAGTTGATTGATGCATAACTTGATATTGCTTGTTTTAAACTATTTGTATCTAGTCACTCTTATGAACTTTGAAGGTGTCCTATGCATTTATATTTGCTACTCTATGAGGGACAAGCTGAATACTATTATGCTATGTTTTCTTTATGTGAAACAAACAAACGTCTTGCAAAGCATTGTTATTCATGAATCTTTTGTTTGTGCCTTTTCATGTTGCATCATCATTTCTTTGTCTTATTGCTAGAACTTTGTCTTTCATGCTATGATTGAAGTACTATGATCCCATCTTTGAATGTTTTACAAATACTTTGATCAAGTCTTTGATGGTGCATGTCATCTCAAAAATTATTCTTTCTTTTTATCACTTACCTACTCGAGGACGAGAAGGAGTTAAGCTTGGGTATGTTGATACATTGCAAATGTATTTATAATTTTTGATTTTCCATGCTTGGTTTTATCAACTTTCTTGTGTTTTTTCCACACTTTGGAGTACTTTTCATATGATCTCTTGGCCTAACCTATTAACAAGAGCCATAGTGCCAGCTGCCTGTTTTCTGCTGTTTTTGGTTCCAGGAAAGTCAGAAAATGAATATTCTTGGAATTGGACGGGACAAAAGCCAAAGTGCCTATTTTCTGGAAGTCATCGGATGCTAGAATACGAGACGGAGAAGGGCTGGGGGCCGGCCACACCACCTGGCCGCGCGGCCAGGCCTAGCCCACGCTAGGGGGTGGCCTAGCCGACCCTAGCACCCCCTCGGCCTCTCCTTCCGCCTATATATTTCCCTCGGTACGAAAACCCTAAGTACCTGATCAAAAATCCACGAAAGAGTCTGTAGCCGCCGTCATCTCCATCCCTAGATCAGGAGGGATCTGAAGCTCTTCCCGGCACCCTGCCGGATAGGGGAATTCACCCTGGAGGTCTTCTTCATCACCATGCAAGCCTCCGGTGTGATACGCGAGTAGTTCATCTTTGGACTACGGGTCCATGTAGTAGCAAGATGGCTGGTTCTCCTCCTTTGTGTTTTGATGTCTAGATCTTATGAGCTCCGTTCATGATCAAGATCATCTATTTGTAATTCTGCATGTTGTGTTTACGGGGATCCGATGGATATTGAGATGCTATTTCAGATTGATTATTGATTCTATCATGTCTTTGTTATTTGTGATCTTGCATGCTTTCCGTTGTTAGTACCTATCTTGGCCAAGTAGATGCTAGCAACTCCAAGAGTTAGTATTTATGCTCGATAGTGGGTTCATGCCTCTCGTAATCTGGGAAAGTGACAGAAATCTCTAAGGTACTAGAAGTGTTGTTGCTACTAGGGAGAAAACAACAATCCTTTGTTCATAGAACAATCGTATTGTTTATATTACACGCAATTTGTAAAGCAATAATGTGTTGCTTGTAACTTAATACTAGAGGGGGTTCGGATGATAACCTGAAGGTGGATTATTAGTCATAGATGCAGTTGGATGGCGGTCTTTGTATAATGTTGTAATGCCCAATCAAGTTCCAAAGGAGTCAAGATGATTAGTATATGCATGTATTGCTTTCTTGATGTTTGTCAATTGCCCCACTGTAATTTGTTCACCCAGCATGTTATCTATCTTAAGGAGAGCCACCTCTAGTGAACTCTTTGGAATAACTTGGTTTAAGGAGTTGGATGCATGAGTGGAACTCCTTGGTTGCGGAGGCTAGCAAAAGATTGGGAGCGACAAACTAAGAGAGCAATAATGACCATAATCATGGAGAGCGACAAAACATCATTGATCAATGCATAAAGTGATACTATAGGTTGAAAACTAAAGGATCATAAAGGATTATGGTGACTTGGGATAGTCATAACATGGTGTGAGCATGCGCCAAGTAAACCCAAATATAGCATCAAAGGAGAATACCACAATACTATGCTTTAATATGCTAAAATAACGCATGATTCTTCAAAGGAACATTAAGCAATCTAAATTGTTTATAACAAGTCATGCTACAGCAAAGAATACTAAGCATAAAGCCAAAATAATATCAAGCATGGCATGACAAAGCATAGGCCACAGTCAAAAACAACTCTCTTTACCACTTAAGCATGAACTTTCCTACTCTTTTTCCAAACCAAACCAAACCATTTGAAAACCAATGTATGAAAGAGGGGGTCCAACCAATTTATTCAGCAAACTAAGAAAACCAAGCAAACGAAAAACCAAAACCAAAACGAAAAAGAAGACGCTCCAAGAACAACACAACTATGCATGAAACAATAAAAATGAAGTGTTTGTAAGAAACCTGGGATTTTTATTGATGAAGAGAGGATGCCCAAGCTTTGACGCTTGTACTTCTTGGATATTTCTTGGGGTGACACGCGTGGCATCCCCAAGCTTGAGCTTTAGTCCATCCTTCATCTCATTACTCATTCCTTCCATACACCTGAAATTTTTCCTTTATACAAAACTTCACACAATCTTTATTAGCAACATTAGTGCACTCAAGATAATAGATCTTTAGGTTCAGTTCCAACACAAATAAAACTTCCATTAAAACACTATCTACTGTAACACTTCCCTCAAAAAGCTCAATTCCCCAAAAGAACTCAAAAAGGAACCAACAAGAAGCAAATGCAGAAAATGGCAGAAATCTATCAAAACAGACCAGCAGGTAAAGACGAATTTTTTTGAACTCCTTATGTTGCTCAAATCAAAAAGTATTGAACTAACGAAAGTTAGAGAACAACCTGGGTCAGAAGCACAAAAATTCACGCCTCAAAAGGACGTACAGGGATTTTACACGAATTTTTGCGGTGAAGCATAGAAATCTGTTTCGGGACAGCAACTTTCCCAATCATTACTTCTCTCTCATTAGAGGTTTAGTCTTGGCACAAAAAGAAAATAAAAATGATAAGGAGCGGTTATTACTGAAGTAATAACTTCCAAGACTCATCTAAAACTTTTGAGTTATCTCCCAATAAGTACTTTTCTTTAACGCCTTTAAGTTAGGCATAAGAAGCAAGAAAAAAGATCAAGTGTTCTCAAATGAAGAAGCATTAAAACCAAATTTCTTGCCCTTACCTCTCTTACTTTTATTCTTAACCTTGGGGAACTTGTGAATTCTTGGTGGAGAAACAAAGCGCATGGTGCCCTTTTCCACATCTATTATTGCTCCAAGGAGCTTCAATAGGGATCTTCCAAGTGTGATTTGTCCTTTTCCTACACATTCAATGACAAGATAATCAGTAAAAACCATTTTCCCTAGGATCTTTGTAAACACTCCCTCAGCTATTCCAATGGGTAATATTGTGGCATTAATTAGCAAGAAAATTTCTTCTCCTCCTTCAGAAAGCCCCCAAAGATTCAAAGATTCATAAATATCTTTGGGCATAAGACAAAATTCCGACATGATATCACAGCGAGCATGAAAAGTTTCATTGTTTATAGCAATCTTTACTGTGGGAAGCCATTCGGAGGGTTTATAGTTTATTGGAACATAGTTGTGATGCTCTCTAAGCGTATTATAACAATCTTTCAAACTAGCAGTGCTGGTCTCAAGAGTATTCAATCTAGCAAATATGTTTATGAAAGAAGAATCAGTTTTGCTAGGCAAGTTGTAAGTAAAGACCAACTTATTTATGGCACTAACATCATCATCCTCATTGCATTGGAGGAAATCTCCTCCCACAACAGCATCTAAAGCATATCTATAGCAAAGAGCAATTCCAAGGTAAAAACTGCTAAGGAACAAGCTTTGAGTCATTTTAGGCTCAATTTTTTTCATGTAGATCAGAGATTCTAGACCAAGTTTCTTTGAAACTCTCTTCAATTCCTTGTTTAAAAGTGAAAATCATTTCCTCGGGTGACATAGTGATTGGAGCAATGCTAGACATAATGGCAACTTAAGATAGGAACTAATTTTTTTTGTGTTTTCAATAAAGAAAGCAAACTTGTAAAACTAATTTTTTTGTGGTTTTGAATAAGAAACAAGCAAACAAAGCAAAACAAAAATAACAAAGTAAAGAGATTGGTTATGAGGGACTCCCCTTGTGAAGACGTCCTTGACTCCCCGGCAACGACGCCAGAAAAATACTTTTGATGGCGCGTGGTTGACGTGGGAGCTTCTTCTTCTTCGTTCCCCGGCAACAGTGCCAGAAAAATACTTGCTGACTCGTGTAATAACAAGCTCGTTGGGGAACCCCAAGAGGAAGGTATGATGAGCACAACAGTAAGTTTCTCTCAGTTATGAAACCAAGGTTATCAATCCAGTAGGAGCAAGGAAACACCCCAAAGGTGTAGCTAGCTGAACATTGGCAGGCGCTGCACAGTTAACGTGGAGACCTGCACAACACAACCATAGAACTTTGTCCCCAACTTGCGATGAGGTTGTCAATCTCACCGGTTTTGCTGAAAACAAAGGATTAAACGTATCGAATGTAAGGAAGTAATAGTTTGTACAAAGTAAACACAAAGCAGTAAACAGTTGATTGTAGATTGAAAGTAAAAGAAAGGACCGAGGTCCATAGTTCACTAGAGGTGGCTCTCCTTAAGATAGATAACATGCTGGGTGAAAAAATTACAGCGGGGCAATTGACAAACATCGAGAAAGCATACAAGCATATACTAATCATCTTGACTCCTTTGAGATTCGATTGGGAATTACAACATTATACATAGACCGCCATCCAACTACATCTATGACTAATAATCCACCTTCAGGTTATCATCCGAACCCCCTCCAGTATTAAGTTGCAAGCAATGGATAATTGCATTACGAATTGTGTGTAAAGTAAACAATATGATTGTTCTATGAACAAAGGATTGTTGTTTTCTCCCTAGGAGCAAAAGCACATCTAGTACCTTAGAGATTTTTGTCACTTCCCCAGATTACCAGAGGCACGAACCCACTATCGAGCATAAATACTAACTCTTGGAGTTGCTAGCATCTACTTGACCAAGATAGCTACTAACAACGGAAAGCATGCAAGATCACAAATAACAAAGACATGATAGAATCAATAATCAATCTGAAATAGCATCTCAATATCTATCGGATCCCCGCAAACACAACATGCAGAATTACAAATAGATGATCTTGATCATGAACGGAGCTCACAAGATCTAGACATGAAAGCACAAAGGAGGAGAACCAGCCATCTAGCTACCACATGGGCCCGTAGTCCAAAGATGAACTACTCACGCATCACATCGGAGGCTTGCATGATGATGAAGAAGGCCTCCAGGGTGAATTCCCCTCTCCGGTAGGGTGCTGGGAAGAGCTTCAGATCCCTCCCGATCTAGGGATGGAGATGACGGCGGCTACATGAAAGAACATTTCATGTTTTCCTTTGTTTTGCGTGTTAGATAACAATACTATGGAGACTTTTAATGTGTGCTAAGTGTGCAGGAAGTTTTGAGGGGGCCCAGATAATCCGCCCCTCCAAGGGCCGGATAATCCGGCCTACCTCATCTCTCAAGGAAGCCAAGGCGCGTCGCTCTGTGTTCAGTCAGATTTTGTCCCGGAAAATCCGAACTCGGGCAGTTTTTCCTCCATAGGCCGGATAATCTGGGTCTCGCAAGGGCCGGATAATCTGGCCCCCAGTTTTCGAGCAAATGGAGCCAAGGCGCGTCGCTCGGTATCTGGTCGGATTTTCTCCTGGAAAATCCGAACTGGGGTGGTTTTTCTTCCCCAGGCCGGATAATCCGGGCTTCGCATAGGACCAGATAATCCGGCCCCCAGAAGTTGATCAAGGACAAGCTCGGCGTGTCTCACTGTGAGGGGGCGGATTATCTGCCGGATATTCCGAGTCTGGGGCGGTGTTTTTCCAGACCGGATAATCCTGCCCTCACTTGGGCCGGATAATCTGGCCCCCAAAGTGTGCAACGGCTGGTTTTTGGAAGGGGGTATAAGTACCCCTTCTTCCCCAACGTTCAAAACTCTTGATTCACTCAAATTTGACCAGACCTTGTGCAAGAGCTCTAAAATCTTGATCTCCCACTTCAACCATCCGAAGGTCTAGATCTTTGGTGGAATTGAAGGAGAAGTTCATCATCAACATCAAGAATCAAGCGCTTCAACTCCTCTCCATTCACTTGGAGAAATCCCCGATCCAGTATTCTTGTTAATACCTAGATCTTGTTATTGTATTTGACAACTTTGTTCTTGTGGCAGCTTGTTGTCATTTCGGGAGCCTCCAAGTTGTTGTGGAGTTGTTGCCCCGCTAGTTGTGTAAAGGCATCGGTGCCCGCCTCGAAGGGTACCTATAGTGGAAGGTGGATCAGGCCTGTTGTGGCGAGATCCATCGGAAACAGGGTGAGGCCTTTTGTGGCATGGTGGTCTTAGTACCGCCCACCCCTCCAACGCAGACGTACTTCCCTTAACAAGGAAGGAACTGCAGTCAAACAAATCATGTGTCTCCGCGTGCTTCACTTCGGTTCACTCGTTCCTCTTCCACTACCTCTTTACTCGCTAGTAGATAGGTTGCATATAGGGAAATCCCACAGATTAGGTTATCTAGAGAATTTACCTTTGTGCTAAGCCTAAAATTGAAAAAGAATTAAAAAATGGTGTAGCACCTATTCACCCCCCCCTCTAGGTGCCCATACGATCCATTTCAATTGGTATCAGAGCCCTGGCTCTTAATTCGGGCTTAACCGCCCAAGAGTAGTATGGGTACCAGGGATGATGGAAATGAGGCTGTGGATAAGGTCACAATGGATGATCTCAAGTTGTTGGAAACAACCTTGTTGAAATCCTTTGAGGCCAAGATGGAGGAGATGAATCAAATGATTGCCCGCCTTACATCATCCATAGCCCCATCTCCATCCTCCTCTGAGGCTCCCACACCATCATCTAAGGAAAAGGGTAACACCGGATCCAAGGATGACGATGTGGAAGGTGAAAAACTAAATGGCTCCACCTCCAAAAAGGGAAGTGGTAAGGAGGAATATAGTGAGGTTCGCCATGTATATTCCCCCGACCCACCTATCCCTCGTCCTCATATAAACAATAGGGGTGATCCACACAAGCTCACTGCATCCTCTTTTAACCAATGGCAATTTCTAATGAAATCTCATGTTTGCAGCTCCTCTATTGAATTGTGGAGGATTATTGAAGAAGGTCTTCATATTGGAGATCAAACCAATCTAACAAGAAGGGAAGTTGTGGATAGTCAGTTGAATGTCACTGCTCTCCACATGATATAGCTGGGTGTGGGTCCCAAGGACATGCCACACATTGAACATCTCAACACAGCTAAAGACGCATGGGATGCTCTTACGGACCTTTTTGTTGGAAATGAAAGCATGAGAAGAAACCGGTATGATGCCCTTAGTAACGAAGCTGAGGGATTCTACATGTTGGATGGTGAAAACCATGAGGACGTGTATAGAAGACTCAAGGGCATCGCAACAACATTTCGGAAGCATGGGGCCACTCACATTGATGATGCATGGATAAAAAGAAAGTATGTGAGTGCCTTAATGCCTTTCGAACCGACGGATTTGAAGAGCTTGCAAGGTAGACACAACTATCATCAAATGACATCCAATGAAGTCATGCAAGAAATGGCGTCATTCAAAGTGGCGGCAAAGAATGCTGAAGATGCCCATGCTCGGGCCATTGGAATGCAAAAAGGTGTCAATGTGGCTCTCAAAGCCAATGTTGTTGAGCAAGAGGACGATGAAGGAGTTTTTGAGAGGGTATCCATGGACTGCCCCGATGAGGTCAAACGTGCTCATGGCGAGTACATGGCATTCTATGCAAGGAACTTTTGGAAGGACCCTGCCAAAGCCAAGTCTGAACTTGAGCGCAAGAATGGGTCAAATGGAAGAAGAGAAAGTGGCCCAAGATTGAGAACTTGCTTCAACTGTGGAGATAGACTGCACTTTGTAGCCGAGTGTCCTTATCAAAATAGAGAAGACAATGGTGGCATGCTCATTCTCAAAGAGAAATCCAAAGCTCCGAAGAAGAAGCCGTTTGCTAAGAATAATGGCCCTTTCAAAAATCAACCCAAGATGGTCCTTGTAGCTCAAGAGGAATATTCCTCCGCAAGTGAAGATGAAGAGGATGATGATAGTTCCCGCAAAGTGGCTGCTATAGCCACCACATCGACTCCCTCCTCTCTCTTCGACTCGCCGAACGAGAACGCCATCAACAACAACGCCACTTGTCTAATGGAAAGAGGATCCGAGGTATCAACTTCTAACTCCTCATTTCCTAAGACTAACATAATTTTGGATATGGATGATCATGACAGTCTTGAAATGAAAGAAGAAGTTATTGCCTTGGATACTTTTTTCACTAACCTACAAGGTGAGCACAAACTCCATTTTGATGCTCTTATGAGTCAACTTGCTCAAGCCGAAGATCTCCTTGAAGAAAAGGGCAGAATTGAAAGAGAGGATGCCTTGGAGATAGCCTCTTTGAAGAATGCCTTGGAAGAGGAAGAGGAAACTCGAGTTTCTTTGGAAGAAAGACTCGAATCCCTAGAGGAGTCACAAGAAGAAGCTGTAGCTCAGCTCATTAAATAACGTGACCATGCTCTTGCCAAGGTAAAGAAACTAAAGAAAGAAAAGATTGATTTTGGGGCTGTTCATGCTAGACTTTTGGAGCAGTTTGATGATCTTGAAAGTGCTCACAAGGCATTGAAGAGTGATCATTCCACTCTAAATGAGTCTCATGACCAGCTCCAAACTCAATTGAAACGGTATGATGTGCCAAGTACCTCCTCTTCATCCTTTGGAAAAGAAGATCTTGCAAGGAGTTCTCAACACAAAGGTAAAGGAGTTATTGATGATACTGAGTAGGCAAAGGACAAACAACAGTAAAGAAGGTCTTGGTTACATAATCAAGATAAAGAGCAAGAAAAACAAGAAGAAGAAGAACAACAAGACTGCTCAATCAAAGACTAGCAACATTACCAATGACAAGATTAACTATGATGGTTTTGCAGGGATCAACAATCCTAACTTCGAACTATATTGTGATTCTTATGGTGATGTTTATGCTAGTTATGTAGGGCCTTATGATTTTTACAGTCCTTGGTCTATTTGGGTTCCCAAGACCCTTGTTACTAACATGAGAGGACCCATTGAAAAATGGGTACCTAAAACCAAGAAGTAATTTTCTTGCAGGGCTATGCTTCCGGTGGTTCTAAATGGGTACTCGATAGCGGTTGTACGAGTCATATGACCGGAAGCAAGGAGATCATCACAGAGATGCGGCCAAACCTTGACCACATTACCGTCTCCTATGGTGACAAGTCAAAATCTGAGGTATTGGGTCTCGGCAAAGTTGTGGTGGCTCACGATATCTCTCTCGTGGACGTCATGCTTGTTGAGACCCTCAGGTATAACTTACTTTCAGTTCATGCCCTTGGTAAGATGGGATTTGCAGTTTACATTGATGCTGATTTGGTGGTACTCTTGTGGAGCAAGTCTCTAAAAGTCGCTTCCGTGGGATATGTCGAAAACGACCTGTACGTGGTGGACTTTTCGGGGAAAACCACTACAGGTCCGATGTGTCTTTTCGGAAAGGCTGACGCGGGTTGGCTATGGCATCGCGGACTAGCCCACGTCAATATGAGAACTTTGCAAAGTCTCCACAAGGGTGGCCACATTCTTGGACTAAAAGAAAATGTCTCTTTTGCCAAAGATCGTGTTTGCAGGGCGTGTGTTGAAGGGAAAATGCATGATTCTCCTCATCGGAGGAAAACTATTATCTCTTCAAAAAGGATTTTGGAGCTCCTTCATGTGGACCTCTTCGGACCTCCATCTCATGCAAGCCTCGGTGGGAAGAAGTATTGTCTAGTGATTGTTGATGATTACTCAAGATACACTTGGGTTTATTTCTTCAAGTTGAAGAGTGAAACTCAACAAACTGTCATCGACTTCGCCAACGAGGTTCAACGTCAACACAATGTCCCCATTCTGGCTATAAGGAGTGATAACGGCTCGGAGTTCAAGAACTACACCTTCAATGAATTCCTAAGTGAAGAGGGGATAAGACATTAATATTCCGCTACGTACACCCCTCAACAAAATGGTGTAGCCGAGAGGAAGAATCGAACTCTAATGGACATGGCAAGATCAATGTTGGCCGAATTCAAATCTCCATATAATTTCTGGGCTGAAGCAATCTCTACTGCTTGTCACTCATCCAACCGCTTATACCTCCGCAAGATTTTGGACAAGACTCCGTATGAAATACTTACCGGTAACAAGCCAAGCATCTCATACTTTCGGGTATTTGGGTGTAAGTGTTTCTTTCTTATTAAAGGAGTTCGTTTATCTAAGTTTGAATCTAAGGCTCTAGAAGGTATTTTTGTTGGTTATGGTGCCGAATCCCACACTTATAGAGTCTACAATAAGCTCTCCGGAACTGTTGTAGAATCTTGTAGTGTGGTGTTCGAGGAAAATGATGGTTCCCGTGCGGAGCAAGTTGGTGTTTATGATGCAGATGTTGAAATACCCCAAGATGCCATAAGAAGAATGGGCGTGGGATTCTTCCGCCCCATTGAGGAACCCCTTGTGGCGGACCGGGAAGAACAATGTTCTACTCATATAGAGCCCTCATCTACACATACGCAACATGCCCCAACCACGGGGGCAACTTCTACACCATCTCTATCATCTGCTGAAGGTTATGTTGCTCCAGAAAGCTCCAGGCCGGATTTTTCGGTGGATACCAGATTATCCGGCCACCCCGCTCCAGCTGACCATGCAGCTCCTGGGGGTGAAGATATCAATACAAGCTCCAGGCCGGATTTTCTGGCTGACACCGGATTATCCGGCCCCTCACCAGTTCAAGCTTGTCCCAGGCCTCGAGAAGAAGCTGCGACAAGTACTCCTAGGCCGGATTATCTGGCCTCTCCATCGGCCGGATTATCCGGCCCTAACTCTCCAGTTCTGCAGCCTCCTGTTATGGCTACGGATTCACCTCAAGGGCATGCGTCTCCACCACCTGCTACTGATGTTCCAGCTACGGATCAAGGGGGAGAAAATACTTCCAATGAAGACTCAAGTGATGAATCTCCTCCACCAAGAGACAACAAACTTATTGAACTTCGTCGCAAGGCTCGGGCTGATCGTAACCTTGAGTTGAGGGGTCACAGTCTCGACAAGGTTGTTGGTGATCTTCGACGAAGGGTGTCTACAAGAAGAGAATTGGCCAGTTTTGAATTGAATAATTTCGAGCGCAACAAAGTCTAGAAACTAGTGGAGAAACCCAAAGAGTGCCGCAATGTTATCGGCACCAAGTGGATTTTCAAGAACAAGCAAGATGAGAATGGCATTGTTGTGAGGAACAAGGCAAGACTTGTGGCACAAGGTTACTCCCAAGTTGAGGGCATCGACTTTGGCGAGACCTATGCTCCTGTGGCTCGCCTTGAGTCCATCCGTATCCATCTTGCTTATGCTGCTCATCACAATTTTAAGTTGCAGCAAATGGACGTCAAGAGTGCCTTCCTTAACGGTCATCTACATGAGTTGGTATACGTAAAGCAACCCCCGGGGTTTGAGGATCCTAACTTCCCGAACCATGTCTACAAACTCGATAAGGCACTCTATGGCCTTAAACAAGCCCCACGTGTGTGGTATGAGCACCTTAAAGAGCTTTTGTTAGATCGTGGCTTCGAAGTTGGGCAAATCGACCCCACTCTTTTTACTAAGAAGGTTAAGGGGGAGCTCTTTGTATGCCAACTATATGTAGACGATATCATTTTTGGTTCTACTAACAAAGCTTTTAACGATGAATTTTCAAAGCTTATGACTGACAGGTTTGAGATGTCTATGATGGGGGAATTACGGTTCTTTCTTGGATTCGAGATCAAGCAACTTAGAGAAGGAACCTTTATTAATCAAGCAAATTACATCCAAGACATGCTCAAGAGATTCAAGATGACGGATCTAAATGGTGACGCTACTCCGATGCAAACAAAGTGTCATCTCGAACTCAATCCTCACGGTAAAGATGTGGACCAAAAGGTATGCCGGTCCATGATCGGCTCTCTTCTTTACCTCTGCGCATCTAGACCCGATATTGTGTTGAGTGTGGGAGTGTGTGCAAGGTATCAAGTAGCTCCTAAAGAAAGCCACTTAGTGGCGGTCAAGTCTTTCGATATTTAGTTCATTCCCCCAACTTTGGTCTCTGGTATCCCAAGGGCTCCAATTTCTCTTTATGTGGTTATACTGACTCAGATTGGGCCGGTGATAAGGATGATCAGAAATCCACTTCTGGATCTTGTCAATTCTTGGGAAGATCTCTTGTATGTTGGTCCTCCAAGAAGCAGAATTGTATATCTCTCTCCACCGCCGAAGCTGAATATGTTGCTGCTGCCAGCGCTTGTACTCAATTATTGTGGATGAGGCAAACTTTAAAGGAATACGGTGTCAATTGTGACAAAGTGCCTCTTTTATGTGATAATGAAAGTGCTATCAAAATTGCGTACAATCCAGTTCAGCACACAAGGACGAAGCATATTGAGATTCGGAATCATTTTATTCGTGACCATGTTGCTCGAGGCGATATTGATCTATCTTTTGTGAGCACGAAGAACCAACTGGCGGATATTTTTACAAAGCCACTTGATGAAGCAAGATTCTGCTATTTGAGGAATGAGCTAAAGATCATTGATTCCGGGAGTTTGTCTTGATTGCCCATGCACTCACTCGTACATCTCAATCCTTGTTTGGTCTAGGTGTGGGCATGGATATAGGGGGAGTGTGGTCCTAACTCATTGGGCTAACCCTCCCCCCATAATGCCAATAGCAAGTTATATCATTTCTCTTAATATCATGTTGTGATATGTGAGCTTATTGATGAGTATTGGTCGTGAACCCAAGATATATCTTCGCGGTGTCACACCATACACTCCAACAAGGTGGCTTTGGCCACCGCCCTCTCCCTTGTGGAGAATTGGATCTTTTTGGATGTTATTTGATCTCTCATGTTCTTATGGGAATCACACTCAATCTTGGCTTTTATTTGATTTGGATTTTGCAATTTTGAGTGTCTAGTACCATCTCAGTTTGGCTTTCTTAAACCTAAGCCTTCCCTACCCCGAAGCCATCTATTCTTGCACACAAGTCCCTTGTACACCTTGTGGGGGTGTTGTTTGGGGACGCCTTGGTACAACATGTATCCTGCAAATTAGGCCGGATAATCTGGCCCAAGTGTTGGCCGGATAATCCGGCCCTGGCGGATTCGATCTTAAAGGGCAGGACTCAGGGGGAAGGGCTCATATCGAGTAGCACTTCTCCCCCAGCCCTCTCCTTCTCCCCAACCGCCGCCTGCCGCCCCTCACCCTCCCTGGAGCCTCTCCGGCCACCAGATTTTCTGGGCCTCCTCGGATCTTCTTCTCCGCGCCTCCGAGTATCTTCTCCTCCGCGTTCCTCCTCTAATGAGTGAGGGTAACTCCCTCTCTCCCCATCTTTGGCTAGATGTGTACCTTGTTGGGAGGAACGTTGTCTAGAAGGATGTGTTTTCGCATAGAACTCGTAGTCTTACAGTTTCTAGGCCCGATCTACTTTTTTCGCATGCATTCTTGGTGAAATCGAAAATTTCTGCCAGGGCCGGATTATCCGCCCCTGGCCAGGCCGGATAATCCGGCCTGACAGATTCGAGTCTGCTTCAGTTTCACTATGGTGTATGTATTAAGTAGTTTTGTCCTATGAACTGTTTGACTACTTTTTCATGCTCTCTCCTGGACTTGTGTGTATGCTTATCCCCTTTGCTATCGCCCTTATTCTCCTCACAGGTGGTTCCGGTGTTTCCAACACCTACAAGCACCGTCCTCGCGCCAAGTACTTTCGGGAAGACGGTCAAGGTAAACTAGTGGACAAAGTAGAATTGAGGAGAAGGAAGAACGAAGAGAGGCGCATGGCTGAACAATCCAAGAGGACTAGGAAGGGCGTGTCCAAGAGGAAGGGCAAGGAGCCCAAGATCAACTACAGGGCTTTGGATGCAGTATCCTTTTCTGCCATCTATCACCGTGACTTGTTTGCTGAGCTGCCTCGTGATGTTGAGCTGGGGGATACCCGCTTTTGGTGTGCCGAACAGAAGGGGATTTATGAAGACATCTATGCCAGGCTGAACATTAGGCCTATGCACCCTCTGGTACTTGCTGATGCCTTGGAGAAGGCGCATCTTGTGGATGCGATGTATGTGGCTAATAGGATGGGGCTTCACCATCTCATGTCTCTCCAGTGCTCCTTTGAATCTGAGGTGGTGAAGCAGTTCTTCTCCACTTTGGTGATTTGTGGGGATGAGTGTCGCACTATGAAGTGGATGACTCATGATAGGACAATGACTGCTGATTTTCATGTGTTTGCTGAGGTTCTAGGGTACTCCTTTCGCAGCAGGGATAGAGCCAGTGGTCACTACATCATCACTCAGTTGAACCCCAACAAGGATGCAGCTCTCTCTCTCCGTGCACTGTGGACAATGGCATTGTCGGTACTGTGGCTGGTCTTGCTCCCATCTATGCTGCCTTGGTGGGTCTCTTCCGTGACTCTATTACACCGAGTGGGGGCAACAATGACAGCATCCGTGGTCACCTTGTTCAGCTACTTCAATTTTCTCATGAGGTTGCCTCCTGCGAGGACGAGTCAGTGCAGTACAGGCTAGATGTCATGGACTTCATCTACCATGAGTTGTGTGATGCTATGTTCAACCGTCTGTCCATTCCCTATGCACCCTACATTATGCTGCTCATCCGTCACCTGCTCCCTGCCGAGGAGTTCCACATTGACTCGGTGCATAAGGCCAAGAAGATATACAACAAGGTTCGGAAGACTGCTCACCCCTCCTCTGCTCCTGAGGGCCTCATGAGGGATGCTCGCATGCCCCCAGTGCCTCCCGTGGCCCGTGAGATCAAGCAGCTGAACTGGTTCCAGCGTCATATTCTCTGCATGGGCGTGGACACGCGCAAGGGTCATTACGAGGCATATAGGCAGTGCCATGAGTTGGCTCACTCCCAGCAGCTCATTCTCCACCACGTGTCTGGCGCTTTGGGTGCTCCTCTGGCTCCTACTCCTCCCACTCCGTATGCTCGGTGGAACTCTTCCTTCGGGCTGAACTATGATGAGCTGGAGCGTCACTTGTTCCCCTCTACGCCTGCTGCTGATGCTGATGATGAGGAAGGTGACACTGAGGAGCTTGAAGATGAGGATGAGGAAGAGCATGCAGACGAGGACGAGGATTATGATGAGTGATCCCATGGGGCGCTAGCATCGCTCTTCTCCCTTTTTGGTGTCTCGATGCCAAAGGGGGAGAAGTAGTTCTATTAGGTTGTCCGTGGATTTGCATGGGTCGGGCATAAGCACTTGCACACTTTTATTCGTTATTTCTTGCTTATGCCCATTTAGCGTTGAACTTTTAAATTCGTGGTTTGTGTTTTGTGGTTGAGACTTTATGTGGTTGTCTGGATGTTACCTATGGACTTCATATCATGGATTATGCTCATGGCTATATCTATTCATATCCTATTGCTGGAGGTTTATCACGGAAGGTGCGCACTCATAATGGTTATCCAATAATAATTGTGATTTTTGTCAAGGATGCCTATTCTCTACTTCGGTGGTATGTGCTTTTGCCCTTATGTCTATGGAATAGATTCACCGATTTGTGTGCATTTGTACTCCAATGCAAAACTCTATTATGCACACATTGAGGGGGAGTCCTTTTCATAGTTATCTCTGTTTGTCTTGTGTCTTTCTCCTGCAAATCCTGGTATTGTCATCTAACACCAAAAAGGGGGAGATTGAAAGAACATTTCATGTTTTCCTTTGTTTTGCGTGTTAGATAACAATACTATGGAGACTTTTCATGTGTGCTAAGTGTGCAGGAAGTTTTGAGGGGGGCCGGATAATCCGGCCTACCTCATCTCTCAAGGAAGCCAAGGCGCGTCGCTCTGTGTTCAGTCGGATTTTCTCCCGGAAAATCCGAACTGGGGCGGTTTTTCCTCCACAGGCCGGATAATCCGGGTCTCGCAAGGGCCGGATAATCCGGCCCCTAGTTTTCGAGCAAAAGGAGCCAAGGCGCGTCGCTCGGTATCCAGTCGGATTTTCTCTTGGAAAATCTGAACTAGGGCGGTTTTTCTTCCCCAGGCCGGATAATCTGGCCTTCGCATAGGACCGGATAATCCGGCCCCCAGAAGTTGATCAAGGACAAGCTCGGCGCGTCTCACTGTGAGGGGGCGGATTATCTGCCGGATATTCCGAGTCTGGGGCGGTGTTTTCCCAGACCGGATAATCCGGGCCCCAAAGTGTGCAACGGCTGGTTTTTGGAAGAGGGTATAAGTACCCCTTCTTCCCCAACATCCAGAACTCTTGATTCACTCGAATTTGACCAGACCTTGTGCAAGAGCTCTAAAATCTCGATCTCCCACTTCAACCATCTGAAGGTCTAGATCTTTGGTGGAATTGAAGGAGGAGAAGTTCATCATCAACATCAAGAATCAAGCGCTTCAACTCCTCTCCATTCACTTGGAGAAATCCCCGATCGAGTATTCTTGTTAATACCTAGATCTTGTTATTGTATTTGACAACTTTGTTCTTGTGGCAACTTGTTGTCATTTCGGGAGCCTCCAAGTTGTTGTGGAGTTGTTGCCCCGCTAGTTGTGTAAAGACGCCGGTGCCCACCTCGAAGGATACCTATAGTGGAAGGTGGATCAGGCCTGTTGTGGCGAGATCCATCGGAGAACAGGGTGAGGCCTTTTTTGGTGTGGTGGTCTTAGTACCGCCCACCCCTCCAACGCAGACGTACTTCCCTTAACAAGGAAGGAACTGCGGTCAAACAAATCCTGTCGTGGTGGTGTCACGGCAGATGCCATGGATAGGCTAAAGGTAGGGACTAATACACGCTAGGGGAATCCAGGGAGGGATAATGGAGTGATTCTCCACACAGAAGTTTGTATTGCTATGTCTCCAAGATTACAAGTGCTCCTTGAGCTGTATTGACGAGAGGAGGAAGAAGAAGCTCTCTTACTCTTGTCTGGATCTACCAGCCCTAAGGAATCACCAAACCAACTAGTCCTCAACCAAACCCCCTCTACCAGAACCCTAACCCCCCTTATATAGAGATGGTTCGGTCCTGGCCTAGGGCATACGTGGAGGCATATTCCTAAGAATATGCCCCCTCCCAAAGTAGTAACCCGACAGTGCTTTCCCCCCGTCATACTTCCTTTACGTAGTAACCGACGTCGTCACCCTTGTCGGCCACGACCCGGTGGTCCTGCCCCAGTCTTTATTCGCTCATCCAGTACGTACCGGACCTTCTTTTTTGACCAGAGAGATTCCTTCCTTCTCCCAGAAGCTAGGTGAGGACCCGGATCATAGTAGATCCGGCCACACCTGTTCCTGCATGCAAGTTAGACAAGTACTTCCGACTTACTTCTTAAGTCGGACGGGACAACGTTAGGCGACCCCCCTGGTCTGGGTTACTCTATGATTCGGACTGCCTTGAGGTGACCCGGTCAGCATCCGCTTTGACCTTGCCGGACCTCGGCTAACTCGGCCGTTATACCCCGGAGTGACCCTACCCGGGGGTATCCCCCCAACATTAGTCCCCGAAGCTGGTCCGGTCTTAGCTGCCTTGGCTGCTAAGGCCACATCAGGTTCATTTATGCTCGAATCTCGGATAACTAACTCCGAGTTAACTCCTTATCTCGGACCACATGGGTTTACGTTCCCTTTGCACGTTCCAAGTTTTCACTTGTCGGCCGGGTCACCACTTTGGCTCTGATCCCATGGTTATCATGGTTTGATCCGGACCCCGTTTCCTTCTCTCATACGCCAATCCATGTGGAGGCCAATCATTGCCTTGTCTTATTTTAAGGGCCCGTGCAGTAACCGCCGCAGTAATTGTCAGTTTTACTGTGCGCGGGTTACGTCATGCCTGTCTCCTCGTTTACCGCAACAGCACGTCGCGTCATGGGATCTCATCTACTCTATGGCCCCCTGTGTGGCTTTTCTCTGATTGGTTGATGTCGGTGATACACGGCCACAGCATGTGGCTCGTCGGCGCAGCGTGATCCCACTCATCGGTCTCTGGGGAAGATTAAATAGGGGAGGGACGCGTCCCTTAGCACTTTTCCATCTCCGCGCCCCTTTGCCTGCTGCGTTTTCTCCTTCTTCTTCCCTACGACCACACCGTCGCCGGAGCTTTCTAGCAGCAGCGCCGCCGCCGCACCTCCCCGTGCCTCCGCACCGCAGCCACCACTACGCAGCTTCTTAGCCACGGGTCCATGCCAATCTAGGCCTCAGATTCCCGCCGCCGCTAGCCCTAGCAAAGACAGTGGATACGAGATGACGGAGGAGGAACTCGTCGTCGCCGAGCAGGAGATGGAGGAGGACGCCGGCACGGCGGACCGCGGCGCGTGGGCCGGTTCGTGGGTCTGTCAAGACGACATTGACTGGCTCTACTGGACCAGGCATATTCCCGCCGGCGTCGCTGCTCGTCTCCCCTCCTCGGAACTGGCCCCCTCACCCAATCCGGGTGAGTTCGTCGTATTCCTATCCCATTTCCAACGGGGATTTGGTCTCCCAGTGAGCGACTTCTTCCGAGACTGGGTCAGGATGTATCATCTACAGCCACACCATCTCCCAGCAAACGCCATCACATCCCTTTCCGCTTTCGTCTCTTCGATCGAAGGCTACATCGGACTATGGCCCTCGAAGGAGCTGTGGATCCGGTTCTTCGGCCTCTATTGCAACGTTGTCCCGAATATCCACGTTGAGTCGGAGGACAAGCAGCTCACTCAGTTTGGAGCTGCCTCCATCTTGCCCCGGAGATTTTCAATTTTTCCCCGGGTCACCGGGCTTGACTCCTGCAAAGGATGGGCCCGGACCTTCTTCTATGTCCGGAACGAGGGTACCAAAGACTTGATTCGGTTACTTCCCTACGCTCCGGGCCCACCTGACACGGATTTCTGGGAGGAGGTCCCCAAGAAGCCTACCTCTCTGGCCAATCAAGTCAACAAGAGGTTCGCGGAGCTGAAAAAGCTCGGATTGCGCAATGAGGATGCTATGATCACGTTCGTGTGCAACCGAATCTCTCCCCTCCAGAAGCGCACCCACAAGTTGTGCCACATGAGCTTCGGTCGCGACCCCAACCGAACCTCCTCCTTTGAATTGAGCAACACAGAGATCTTCCGTCGGGTCAAGGCTCTGTTCACCACTCATAAGGATTTCTCCGCCGACTGGACGTGGGGAATCGAGCATTACTGTCGTGACAGGCTCCCTCCCGTGGTAAGCTTCGCGGGGTAAACTTATTTCGGACCAAGTATATGTCGGTTTTTGTCATATTTTTGACTCTGCTCTTTGTGCTTTTTCTCAGCTGTTTCTCCAGCAAACTCTCGAGGATGGCACGGATCCGACCCTTAAGTGGGCGCCGGACCGAGAGGTCCCGGATGAGGAGGAGCCGGACCAGGAGATGTTCCTCCCTATGACCGACGCCACCAAACGACCTAGCGGTAAATTCTCTTCTCTTAGAGATTGGCCGGATGATGAGGATGACTCGGATATCGACGTGATTGAACCCGTTGAGGCTGTCCCTCTTTCTTTTGCCTTTTCGGAATCAGCTAACCCCGGTGGGCATATCCACGAGGATCCTCCACTTGCTACGGGTGAGCCGGTTCCGGTGGCGCCGAAGAAGAAGCGCGGAGCCGCATCAAGTTCTTCCTCTGAACCTTCTCAGCCTACAAAAAGGCAAAAGAAGGAGAGACAAGACTGCTTCCAAGCGAGTAGGCAAAGCCCCGGCACGGAGAGCCCGGAAACCCAAGGAGGCTGAAACCTCGGATGTGTAAGTCGTTTTTCATTGCGCAACTCATTTTTCCTTGCATCGCGGTAATTTCACTCCTGACATTATTCTCTTTTTCAGGCCCCCCGTGGAGGTCCGTCAGAGCGGATCGAGCATCTCTTCTCCCCTTCGGTCCGGCCCTTCTCCTCCCCGTGACGACGAGTCACGCCCGCTGAGCCCTATTCCGGAGGGTTCTGTGGCTGCTCCGGGTTCCGCAGTACCTCGTCAAGAGGAACGCGACCTCGGAGCAGGAGGGGTTGGTTCGGCCGAGGCGACGGCGTCCACCACTTCGGCATCACTGCAACCAGCAACCACCGTGTCTACCACAACACTAGCACCAACAGCAGCTCCAGTACCAGCAACCGAGCCAGCACCTGCCCCGTCACCAAGGAAACCCACAACAGCTCCAGTGCCAAGTTCCTCTGCCTCGTCCGAGTCATCTCAGCCTCGGTGAGGAGCCATTCCAGCAGCCTCCAAAGGGAAATCCCCCGTGGTTACTTCTTCCCAGCAAACTAAGGGCAAGAAGGCTCCGGATACTGCCAAGTCTATATCCATCGAGGCCGGGCAGCGAAACCTGTCGTCGATGCTTCCGAAGAAATCACCAGTAGCGACGGATGTTCCTACCGAGCCAACAGATGCGCAGCAGATGATTCTGCACACTAGCCCAGCTCTTGCCCTAGTTGAGAGGAAGGAAGCTCATGCGAAGGGCTTGGTGGCATCCCACATGCCCACTGGCGAACGGTACCCTCCGATCCTTATCCAGTTCGTCATGAACTGGAATAAGGCGGAGTTCGTCGACAACGACGATCTCCCGGACAAGTTCGGCCCCGCAGAATTTTCTACCCAGATGAATACTGCCGCCAAGGCAATTAACTTCACTGGGCGAATGATGGAGGTATGTACACTTCAAAACTTATCGTAGATAGTAGCCGGGTTTGGGAAAAGTCCTTTACATGCTGTAGATAATAACCATTAGTCCCCGAGCCTCCGGGGGAGTAGCTTGTTGCTCGGCCGGATGCTCATTAGAAAACCAACGTAGATGCATGTAAACTTCGAATATGCACACACCTAGAGTCGGGTTAAGTTCCACTTGGCCCGGATCTTGCACACTTCGAAAATGCACACACCTAGAGCCGGGTTAAGTTCCACTTGGCCCGGATCTCGTACACCTCGAATATGCACACACCTAGAGCCGGGTTAAGTTCCACTTGGCCCGGATCTTGCACACTTCGAAAATGCACACACCTAGAGCCGGGTTAAGTTCCACTTGGCCCGGATCTTGTACACTTCAAATATGCACACACCTAGAGCCGGGTTAAGTTCCACTTGGCCCGGATCTTGCACACTTCGAATATGCACCGAACTAATTTTACATTTCTGTACTTCTTTTAGGTAACCACCAATCGCCGGAGCGCCGAATTTCAACGCCTGCTTGATACCCACAAGATCCTACGCGCAAAATATGTTGCACTTGGTGAAGAACATGAAAAGAGAGGTAACTTTCTCCCTCGGCACCTCTCCGTTTTTCTTTACTTTCTTCCGTAGACCTAATCTCTTCATCCGGTTTCTGCAGCTGGGGTGGAGGCTGAGAACAAAATCATGCGCAAGAACTTGGAGGACATCCGGGGTATGTCCTCTTTTGTTCGACCTTGTTGTGTTTTCCATTTCTTCTTCTCCTTGGCCCGGCAAACATTCACTCCTCGGCTCTGCCGGGTCGACATACTACTTCAGCTTCGCTTGAGGATAGTGTGCCCGTGCCTGACATGATGCTGCATTTTCTCGAACAAGAAGGGCAGCATCAAGTTGAGCTGAAGAAGAAGAATGATGAGCTTGCCCTCCTCCGGACTAAGGACGACGAGATAGCTAAGCTCAAGGCTGAGATGGAAAAGATGAAGGCCCAACACAAAACCGAGCTTCAAAAAGTTGGCCAGAACTTCACCGAAGAACGTGAGCGCCTTACTCTCCAGATCTCCAAGGA
This sequence comes from Avena insularis, assembly GCA_023614405.1. Taxonomy (NCBI): domain Eukaryota; kingdom Viridiplantae; phylum Streptophyta; class Magnoliopsida; order Poales; family Poaceae; genus Avena; species Avena insularis. The sequence goes on along the minus strand of CM042693.1, from coordinate 453,762,205 downwards.
TCAGGACCTACTCAAAGAGTCTGACCTCCAGCTTGGGTCGGCAAATGCTGAGCTGGAGCAATTTCGGAAAAGACACAATGCCTGCATCAGGGAGTTGACCCGGATCCATAGCCACATTTCTCGTAAGTTCCTTTCCCCTGACCGACATAACTCTCCGGGTTACCTCATATGTCGTTTCTTTACCTTTTTCCTTTGCCTTGTTTCCAGAGAACTTTCCAGAGGGTACTGCGATTGCCAGCGCTGCCGTTGCCAAATTTTGCCAAGAGAGGGGTGCTCCCATCGCTCTTGATGGTGAGAACATTCCCTTGGACATGGAGGACCTATTGGTCAGCTTGTCCTCTCGCGTGGGGACCATCAAGAACTACGGCAAGGATATCCTCGACGTTGCAGTTCGGATTTTCAATACGTTCTGGCCCGGAGAGAGTAGCTCGGAGACCATTGCAACTCTCGTCGAGAAATTGATGGAAATTGAGACCCAGCTTGACCTCTGGAGAGAATCTGCTGGTCACGCTGCAGCTGACACTATCCTTCATCATATTCTCACGTGGTACGAGAAAATCGACCTCAGCCTCCTTACACGCCGGTGCACCGGATCCAAATGGACCGATGATCTGGAGTGGGTAGCTCGGCGCCAGGCTTGCGCCTACAGCCTGGTCGAATATTCACCTATTCACGACTGGATTGAACGGCCGAGCTTCCTTGAGTCCGCTGGGGACGAGCAGAATGAGAATGTTGACGATGGGTCGGAGGAGGGCGAAGAAGATGATGCTTCAGATATCGAAGACATCGACGACGACGCCGAACATGCTCCTCCTGCTGCTCCTTAATTGCAAAAAACTTAAAAACTTATCAGATCCTCGGTATGCCGGGTTCAATTGTATGTCGGATATGTAATATTTTTGCTACAATATTTTTATGCCGGGTTAACTTGGGCGTAGTCCCCGAGTTTCATTTTCTTGTTCGTCCAATTCTCTGGCTCGGTCTGTGTCTACCTTGATTCGGTTTTACAACTTACGAATCCGAGCTTCAAAAATCGTTTTAACAATACTTAGGAACTTTGAAGCTTGGCTCAAAATAACTCAGCATAATAACTTGAAAATAAATACAGGGTTAGTCCGAAAAACAAACGCTAGCTCAAATAAACTCGCTTCCTTAGTCGTTTTTCATGTGCTACGCAATTCCGAACTTGTTCCCTTGCTTGCCATGAAGCCAGTTCTTGTTGGACAGCAGCAAGTCGAAGGGTTGGGTTTTTGGTGCTCACACATTACTAATCCGGGTTAAGTAGAACGATTTATTCCAGCTACCGCATAAAAATAACAACAAACATTATTAAGGCAGTTCCCGAGTTACTGCTCGAGGCGCTGCCATTTCATTGATAGGCTCATTGCCGACATACATACCGACATATGAGACGATTCGGATACATGCACTTCTTAGCTAAGTGTAGAAGGGACGAAGTAGTGCTACATTCCACGGCCGCTTGGATTCCTCTCCGGACCTGTCCGCCTTGTTCTTTTCCTGTGGTTTCGCATCTATGAGATAGTAAGAATCATTGTGCAATGCTTTGCTCACAATGAATGGCCCTTCCCATGGGGGGGATAATTTATGCATGCTAGTAGTACGTTGTACCAACCGGAGCACCAGATCGCCTTCCCGAAAGACTCGGGGGCACACTATCCGGCTATGATAGCGTCGGAGATTTTGCTGATATATGGCGGATCTAGACAGTGCCAGTTCTCTTGCTTCTTCCAGCAGATCAACATCATTTTGCCGGGCTTCTTGCATTGGGTGACCCTGGGCGAATCATGCTCTACGTCGGCTGGTAATACAGCTTCTGCCCCATATACCAAAAAAAATGGTGTATAGCCTGTTGATCGATTCGGAGTTGTTCTTAAGCTCCACAGTACCGCTGGTAGTTCTTCTATCCAGCACCCCGCTGATCTTTGCAGCGGCTCAATGAGCCGGGGTTTTATCCCGGATAACACTAATCCGTTGGATCTTTCCACTTGTCCGTTCGATGCGGGGTGGGCTACCGAGGCGACATCGAGTCGGATTTTCTTATCTCGGCAGAAACGCGCAAATGCTCCTTCCGCAAAATTTGTTCCATTGTCAGTTATAATACTGTGTGGATAACCGTACCTCAAGATGATGTCCTTGAGAAATGTCACGGCCATAGCTCCATCACATTTTCTTATAGGTTTTACTTCAATCCATTTTGTAAACTTGTCCACCATAACCAGAATGTGTGTCATGTTTCCTTTTGCTGGTTTGAACGGGCCAACCATATCCAAGCACCATACCGCAAACGGCCACGTTATTGGTATGGTCTTGAGTTCTGACATAGGCATGTGAGTCTTGGTGGCGTACCTCTGACAACCATTGCATTTTCTCACCAGATCTTCTGCTTGTTCCAAGGCACTTGGCCAGTAGAACCCATGCCGGAACGCCTTGGCCACCAAGGCTCGGGATGAGGCATGATGTCCACATTCTCCTTGGCGTATATCTCGAAGGATTTCGAGCCCTTCTTCTGGGTCAACGCATCGTTGGAGGACATTGGTTACACTCCGCTTGTATAACTCAGAATTGATGATTGTGTATGCTTTTGCTCTCCTCTGAGTTTGCCTGGCTAACACCTCCTCAGCGGGTAATGTTCCATCATTCAGGAATTGGAATATAGGCAGTGCCCAAGCCGGTATGGCCCGTGGAGGGAATATCTCCTCATCAATTTCCATCTGATCTACCAGCATAACTTCAGCCGGACCATGCTGAGCAGTCCCCGGGTCTGGCAAGGTAGTCCCCGGGTTTGCCGAGGCAGTCCCCGGGTTTGCTGACAGAGCCCCCGGGTCTCGTGTACTACCTCCCATGTCGATGTCCATGGGCTCAGCTCCTGATTCCGTATTTTCCGGGACATAGATCGAGTCGGATCCTGGTGACGGCCTGATAGATGGTTTTCTGAGGTGCTCCAATGCTACCCCCGGTGGAATTGCCTGCCGGGTTGATCCGAGCTTTGACAGCATGTCGGCTGCCTCGTTTTCCCCTCGAGGTATATGGTGAAATTCACAGCCCTCAAAGTAGCCAGATACCTTCTACACATGGAACATATACAATGCCATGTTCGGATCCAGGGCATCCCATACTCCGGATACTTGGTGCACCACAAGATCCGAGTCGCCAAAGCATATTATCCGATGTATGCCAATCTCCTTCGCCACTTTGAGCCCGTGCACAAGAGCCTCATACTCAGCGACATTATTCGATGTCGCGAAATGGATCTGCAATACGTACTTTAGCTGGTCTTTCTTCGGCGAGGTAAGTACAACTCCGGCGCCTAACCCGGTCTTGGTTTTCGATCAATCAAAGTGCATCCTCCAGTAGTTCGGATCTGGTGGCGGTGGTTCGTATTGTACCTCGGCCCAATCCACAAAAAAGTCCGCCACAGCTTGAGACTTGATTGCTTCCCTTCTGTCGTATTGTGGTGCATACGGGGCTAACTCAATTGCCCATTTTGCAATCCTGCCACTCGCATCCTTGTTACCCATTATCTCGGATATGGGGGCTTCACATATTACTTTGATGGGGTGCTCCTCAAAGTAATGCTTTAACTTCTTATCCGCCATATAGACACCGTATGCCACCTTTTGAAAGTGCGGGTAGTTCTGTTTCGAGGAAGACAATACCTCGCTCAGGTAGTATACGAGCCTCTGCACCGACTTACCCTCTTCATTGCGCTCCACTATGATCACTGCACTTACAACTCGGTTGGTTGAGGCTACGTAGAGCAACATTGGCTCCTTTGATAGTGGAGAAGCTAACACTGGCGCGGTGGCCAACATCTTCTTTAAGTGGGCAAAGGCTTCATCGGCATGTGGCGTCCAAACGAATTTATCTGACTTTTTCATGAGTTGGTAGAGAGGCAGTGCCTTTTCCCCCAACCGACATACAAACCGACTCAATGATGCCAGGCATCCAGTGAACTTCTGGACATCGTTAAGACACTTCGGCAGCTCCATTCGTTCAATGGCTCGGATCTTTGTCGGATTAACTTCGATACCTCGGCTGGAGACGAGAAATCCGAGTAATTTTCCGGCCGGGACACCGAAGGTACACTTTTCCGGGTTAAGTTTCATTCGGAACCTTCTCAAGTTCGCGGATGTTTGCCTTATGTCGTCAAGGAGCGTTGCGCTTTCCTTGGTCTTGATAACCACATCATCCACGTATACTTGTATGTTTTGACCTATTTGGTCGTGCAAACATTTTTGCATACATCTTTGGTACGTTGCACCTGCATTACGTAAACCAAACGGCATAGTGCGATAGCAATAAGCCCGTCTGACGGGTAATAAACGCGATCTTTATTTGATCATCCGGGTTCGAGGTATCCGTGGAAGCCAGAATATGCATCAATGAATGACAACAGTTCGCATCCCGCGGTCGAGTCTATGACCTGATCTATCCTTGGCAGTGGAAATGGATCTTTTGGACACGCCTTGTTCAGGTTCGTGTAATCGATACACATACGCCAAACCACTGCCATGTTCGGATCATCCTTCTTCTTTTCTACCAGCACCGGATTAGAGAGCCAATCCGGATATAGTACCTCCATGATAAATCTTGCTGCCAGCAACCGAGCTATCTCATCTCCAATGACTTTTCTCCTATCCTCGGCGAAGCGGCGGAGAGGTTGCTTCACCGGCCGTGCTCCGGGTCTTACGTTCAAGGAGTGCTCGGCCAACTCCCTCGGAACACCTTGCAGGTCCTGTGTAGACCAAGCAAAAATATCCCGATTCTCACGGAGGAAGTGGACGAGCTCGCTTTCCTATTTGTCGGTTAACCCGGCACCAATTGTTACGATACGCTCCGGGAACATGTCATCAACTGGGACCTTCTTGGTGTCCTTTGCGGCTTGAAATGAAACGCTGCCATGCGGGTTACTTGATGCCGGCATATATTGCTGCACGGACTGAGCTAGTGCCGCCACCTCTTGGATTTTTCTTTTCTCTTGCGCAATCACGAGTGACTCGGCTAGGTTAGACCCGGCTGAGGCACACTCCATGGAACGTCGAAAATCTCCAGCAATGGTGATCACTCCATTTGGCCCGGGCAACTTCATCTTCAGATAGCTGATGTGGCACCTTGCCATGAACTTGCTCAATGCTGGTCTTCCGAGTAATGCATGATACGCACTTTCCAAGTTCACCACTTCAAACTCCAGATTTTCAGTTCTGCAGTTATCCCTTGTTCCGAATAGCACGTCGACCCGGACTCTGCCTATGGGCTCACAAGAAATGCCTGGTTCAATGCCATGGAAAGTTGTTCTCGTAGCCTGGAGCATGTTCTCCGAGATGCCCAACTTGCACATCGTATCCACATACATGATGTTAATGCTACTGCCATTATCAACCAAAACCTTGGAGAACCTCACGTTGATGTCTGGTCCAATGAATGTCGGATCTAACACTAGCGCATATGAACCTGGGCTCGGCATAAGTTTAGGATGATCTTTGATGTTCCAGGTGATTTCCTGGTCCGACCAAGGCATGTACCTCATCACCGCTGGCATGACCGCATTGACCTCCGTATGTCGGTGCTGCAAGCTTTTTCTATCTGTTTCCTCAGTCGTGAACACACAATAACTCTGGTGATGCTCCCTGTACTCATTCCTTCCCTCGTTTCCGGGGTACCTCTGATCCGGTTGCTGCTAATTTTCCACCTGATGCACTGCATCTCTTCTCTCATTGTTGTCATACCTAGGTGGAGGAGGAGGCAACATTAGTTGCTGCGTGTTTGCCCCGGAGAGCACTTGCTGCCGAGGTAATTCCTGCCGAGTTTGATCATTCCGGGGTGCCTGAGCATTCCCCGAACCACCTTGCTCTATTTTACGCATCCACTCGCATTGCCTCGTCGTGTGACCCGCCGGGCTATTCGGATTTGGCGTGTGAAACTTACACGGCTGGTCCAACATTGACTCGTAGGTATACCTTGGACGGTCTTTCTTTTCTTGCCACTGTTTCTTTTGTTCTGGAGTCCACGTCTTCTTGCCATCATTTTTCGGAGTCCATTGCCCTCCAGTTCTCTGGCGTTGGTTGCTCCCTGTTCCGGGTTGGTCTTGATTCACAGCTGCAACATGTTGCGAACCATAGCGACGGTCCGGTCTGTCATCTCTCCTTTTTCCTCTGTAATTGTTCCTTCGGGATGACCCAGCTCCATCCCTCTGATAGTATTCTTTGCTTGACTCGTTTGAGGCGAGCCTAGGTTGAGTCGGATCACCCAAAGCATACGAATCAGCGATCCGAATCATTTCAGCCAGCATGACTGGCATTTTCCTTTGCAGCTTCATCCACAGCTCGCTTATGTATCTGCAACCTTGCGCGAACCACGCTATGGCCTGCGACTCTATGACACCTTCACACGAGTTTCTCACGGTACACCACCGGGTCAAGAACTCACGATCCGTCTCGTTAGGTCTTTGCTTGCACATTGCCAGGATCTGCGGTCTATTCGGCCTCTTGTATGTACTTGAGAAGTTGCTGATAAACATTTCTTCAAAATCTATCCAGCAGTTGATGCTTCCGGGTGGCAAGTTATTCAGCCATACTCTGGCCGGGCCTTCCAACATCTGGGGCACGTAACGCACAGCCCATCTCAAGTTGCCAGTTGCAATTTTCACCGCCGTAGCATAGTTTATCAGCCAATCTTCTGGCTTGGTACTGCCGTCATACGTCTTCGTGCCCCTAGGTAACTGGAAGTTTGGTACCGGCAGTTCCTTCATGATCCGGGGTCCAAAGCACGCTGGACACGGAGGACCTTGACATTCAATCTGTTCCGACCTGTACAGGCGATCCAGTTTTAATCTGGCATCATCCGGCATCAAATCCCTGCTTCCCAATCTTGACCCTATCACATGATAGTCCGGTTTGGGGTACCCTGCGTTCACCATCTCCGAATCACCGTCGTTGTATCGGTTTTGCTCTTGTCGCGCACCTTTTTGTTGCATACCTCGGCCGGCGCTTTGCTCTTGCCTTGGTATATTCCGCTGTTGCGGTTGTCCTGCTCCTGCGGAGTTGCGCTGTCCGGCATTGCCGTTGGCGGCGTTCCCTTGACCGGCATTGCCTTGGTCGTGATTACCTCGGCCAGCTTCACCTTGGCTCATACTCCGTCGATCATCATTCTTCTGCATCTCTTTTTCTTTTCCCGCATGCGCTGGGTCGTATGGGACTAACTGTTTATTCCGTCTGGCCGAGGTTACCACCTCTTCTCTTCTCGAACCACCATGAGGCGATGATGCGGCTCCCGCGGAATTTTCCGGGTTACCGATCACCGAATGGACGATCTTGGAAGCTCCAGCTCTCTCTGGGTTAGCTCTAAGTAGCTCTTCGTTCTGCCTGTTCACGATCCGAACCAGCTCGTTAATCCTATCTTGCTGTCTTTGACGTGCCTCACCCGTCAGACCCTCTTAACTCTGACGCATCCGCATCTGCTGCTCTGAGGTTCTTCGCCGGGGTACTATACTTCAGCAATCCCACAGACAGATAGTTTTCCGACCCTTCTGCTCCATCATCACCTTCTCTGTTCATCTCGCTTATGAGATTTCTCCCTTTCACTTTTACTGCATCAACTTTGTTTGCCCTTGCGTACTCACGCAGCGTCATGTTCAATGACTGCTGAGCCGCGGCTATTTTCTTTGCGCCTTCTAGTATCTTTTGCCGAGTTTCCTCTAGCTCGGCCTGCGCCTGAGCCGGATCTACCACTGCTGCTACCAGATTATCCAGGCTATCCATAGCTTCCCTCAGAACGTTCTCAGGCCTCTCCAGTGGAGGTCCTCTACCTTTCCTTGGTGCCTTAGGTGTTACCTCCGGGTCTGGTGCTGGGTCCTTGCTTGTGCCTGCACCTGGCGCGGTCATCATCACCTCCGCATGGTCCGGGAGCGAAGCGTCTGGCGCCCATGGCCACGAGGGTGGTTCTCCCGCATCAACGACGCGACATGGATGAACGCACGATACGTCCACAGCAACATAGACCTTGTGCGCACCGAGCTTGACGAAGAGGCCGTTGCGCGGAAGTGGGCGCGTGCCGAAGCAACCAGCGTTGTCGCTGACGAAATCCAGCGCTCCAAAGCGCTGAACGAGCCTAGAGACGATGCGTTCGCCGGTGCCGATGAGGTTTCTCGTCCGGATCTTCACCCCTGCTAGCGCCGCGTGCCCCACGGTGGGCGCCAACTGTCGTGGTGGTGTCACGGCAGATGCCATGGATAGGCTAAAGGTGGGGACTAATACACGCTAGGGGAATCCAGGGAGGGATAATGGAGTGATTCTCCACACAGAAGTTTGTATTGCTATGTCTCCAAGATTACAAGTGCTCCTTGAGCTGTATTGACGAGAGGAGGAAGAAGAAGCTCTCTTACTCTTGCCTGGATCTACCAGCCCTAAGGAATCACCAAACCAACTAGTCCTCAACCAAACCCCCTCTACCAGAACCCTAACCCCCCTTATATAGAGGTGGTTCGGTCCTGGCCTAGGGCATACGTGGAGGCATATTCCTAAGAATATGCCCCCTCCCAAAGTAGTAACCCGACAGGGGTGCTTTTCCCCCGCGTCATACTTCCTTTAGCGACGTAAGCCGACGTGAGCGTCGTCACCCTTGTCGGCCACGACCCGGTGGTTCTGCCCCAGTCTTTATTCGCTCATCCAGTACGTACCGGACCTTCTTTTTTGACCAGAGAGATTCCTTCCTTCTCCCAGAAGCTAGGCGAGGACCCGGATCATAGTAGATCCGGCCACACCTGTTCCTGCATGCAAGTTAGACAAGTACTTCCGACTTACTTCTTAAGCCGGACGGGACAACGTTAGGTGACCCCCCTGGTCCGGGTTACTCCGTGATTCGGACTACCTTGAGATGACCCGGTCAGCATCCGCTTTGACCTTGCCAGACCTCGGCTAACTCGGCCGTTATACCCCGGAGTGACCCTACCCGGGGGTATCCCCCCAACAAATCCTGTGTCTCCGCGTGCTTCACTTCGGTTCACTCGTTCCTCTTCCACTCGCTCTTTACTCGCTAGTAGATAGGTTGCATATAGAGAAATCCCACACATTAGTTTATCTAGAGAATTTACCTTTGTGCTAAGCCTAAAATTGAAAAAGAATTAAAAATTGGTGTAGCACCTATTCACCACCCCCCCCCCCTCTAGGTGCCCATACGATCCATTTCACTACAGACTCTTTCGTGGATTTTTGATCGGGTACTTAGGGTTTCCGTATCAGAGGCAATATATAGGCGGAAGGAGATGCCGAGGGGGTGCCTGGGGCGGCCAGACCACCCCTTGGCGCGGGCCAGGCCTGGCCCTAGCCCCTCTTCGTCTCGTATTCTGGCTCCAGGTGTTCCTCGGTAAATTAATGACTTTGGCTTTTGTCCCGTCCAATTCTAAGAATATTCATTTTCTGACTTTTCTGGAACCAAAAACAGCAGAAAACAGGCAGCTGGCACTGTGGCTCTTGTTAATAGGTTAGTCCAAGAAATCATATGAAAAGTACTCCAAATTGTGGACAAAACATAAGAAAGTAGATAAAACCAAGCATGGAACAACAAAAATTATGGATACATTTGCAATGTATCAAAGGCCTCCAGGGTGAATTCTCCCCTCCGGCAGGGTGCCGGGAAGAGATTCAGATCCCTCCCGATCTAGGAATAGAGATGACTGCGGCTACAGACTCTTTTGTGTATTTTTGATCGGGTCCTTAGGGTTTCTGTATCGGAGGCAATATATAGGCGAAAGGGGAGGCCGAGGGGGTGCCCTAGGCGGCCGTACCACCCCCTAGCACGGGCCAGGCCAGGTCGTGCAGCCAGGTGGTGTGGCCGGCCCCTGGCCCCTCTCCGTCTCGTATTCTGGCTCTGTGTACCCCTCGGTGAAATATTGATTTTGGCTTTTGTCCCGTCCAATTTCGAGAATATTCATTTTCTGACTTTCCTGGAACCAAAAGCAGCAGAAAACAGTCAGTTGGCACTGCGGCATCTTGTTAATAGGTTAGTCCAAGAAAGTGTATAAAAATACGCCAAAATATGGACAAAACATAATAAAGTAGATATAAAACAAGCATGGAGCATCAAAAATTATAGATACGTTTGCAACGTATCACCAAGCCACACCACTGCTCCACCGACCGCTCCGAGTCGTCAGTTTCAGCACAAGGCTATCGTCGTGGAAGCGCGGGACGGGCGGACGGCTGCGGCCACGTCCTCCATCTCTAGGCGGCTGCCTTGGACGGACTCAGGCCCCAGAGCAACGGGGAGTCGAGGACGACGGCGTCCGCATCCTCCATCTTCAGGCCGGTCCAGCGGCCATCACGGCGTCGGCGTTAACGCGGCCCCAAGTCCACTGCTCTCCAGGCACGACATGACGAGGGTGCTATCGTGGAAGCTTGGGGAGACACACGGCTAGCAATCTCCTCCTCCCCTGATGTTTTAAGCTACGTGATTTCTGTAATGGCTGCAACTTTAATTTGTTTCCTTGCATGCAGCGGTGCCAGTTACTCCAATAAAATATGCGCCATCAATTGTTTCCTTCACATGCAGCAGTTAAACCCACCCAACAACACAATTTGCGCCACTAATTTAGTGCAAATGCAGACGTAGGAATGGCATATTCCTCTGCCGGTGGAGCACGGTCAGTCAACCTAAACTGCTAAGTGCACACCATGCAACAATTAGATTAATATTGGTGGTTAGATCAGATCAGTTGGTCTAAGCATGCGGCGTTGATTGGTCTGTGTAGAATGAGCGGGGTGTCCCTCAGAAAACTAATGTTTGCTTGTTTAATAGTAGTGGTGAAAATCCGCAAGAAAAAAGCGGAACAGACCTCCGCATTGATAACCTTTTTCAATAAATAGTCCATATTTCGTAACAACTACTTTATAAGACTCAAAGACCAACTAAATTCCTTCTCTGCAGAGAAGGGAACCACTAACAAGGTTCCTCTTAATGGCGGGGACATCTGCACATTCTTGAGTTGCATGATTCTTTCCGAAGTAAACTTCAGATCGACCGTACCAACACCGTGAACAGAAGCACTTGCGCCATTTCCCATTAGTATGGAGCCTTTCCCCGTGACCTGATAAGAAGAAAACAATGAGATGTTAGCACACACATGAATATTTGCACCTTGTCAATCCACCAGTCAGTAGACTGACTAACTGAAAATACAGTAAATAAATTACCGTACCCAGATGCCCCACTTTCATTATTCATTATTGCTCACGACCATGTTGGTAGTCTTAGAGTCCCGCCCTGGCTTCTTAAACTTGTTTGGGCACTTGTTAGCCCAATGTTCCTCCGAAACACAAGTGAAACAACCACTTTTCTTCTTATCTTTCTTGAAAGTCTTATTACCCTTCTTCTTGAAGTCGGTATTATGTTGGACACCCATATTCTCTTTGGAATTGTACCACATTGGCAACTAAAGTCCCTTTCCCTTTTTCGTGCGAGTCCTTTGCTCTAGAGTTTTGCTCGACAAATCAGATGGCCCATGACATCCTCTATTGAGAATTCACGCCTCTGATGTTTCAGAGTAGTAGCAAAGTTCCTCTAGGAATTTGGCAGTTTAGCGATTATGCACCCCGCAACAAATTTGCTCGGTAATTCACACTTAAGAAGCTCAAGATACTTAGCGATGCACTGTATTTCATGAGCCTGTTCCAATATAGAATGGTTTTCAACCATTTTGTAATCGTGGAACTGCTCAATAATATACATCTCGCTCCCAGCATCAATTGGGCCGAATTTAGATTCGAGCGCCTCCCACAAGTTATTGGAAATCCGCACATGTAAATATGCATCAACTAGCTTATCTCCGATCATGCTCAGAACGGCTCCAACAAAGACGAAAGTGGCCTCCCTGAACGCCTTCTCCTGTTCAGGAGCAATCGTTCCGGTGGGAGTGACACGGCGACCCAAAACACGTTCATCGCCATGAGTCATAAGATGCTTTTGACGCTTAAAGTACGTCCCCATAAATAGGGCAGTTTTGAGTGCAGCAGCAAAACCTTGAATCGAAAATTACCTACAATATTTAGGTTTTTGGATTGTTAAGAATCTAGGCAATTTTTCGATTATATTGATCCAGGAATAAATCATGAGTATGACGTAAACATACTGATATTTGATAGTGCAATCATACAATACTAGACAGATCGTAGAATCATCTACACAAAACACTAGTAATATGCACATATAAATAGGTATGAGAGGGATAAACATATTGTACCCTCTGGCAGGTAATGATGATGACGAAGGCGTGGAAGTAGTGGATGCAGTCGATTGAGAGTGAGCAGTCGCGTAGAACATGCTCCCAAAAAACCTAATCACCCCTCTCCCGTACATGATCTCGAGGGGCGGGGTTTCGGAGGCATGCTCTCCTGTCAGCCGTGTACGCGGTGGACGGGATGGGATCACCCGCGGCAGCAGCAATGGAAGGAACAACAGGGGAACTCGTGCGTGGAGGCAGTGGTTCTATTTTCTATCTCGGAGAGAAGCGATCGCTCCAATATATAGGCATAGGTAGATACGCCCGAGCGGTTCAACAGAAAGAAACGTCCGTAATGAAGGAATGCAAACGTACGTACTTAAGAGCACTTCAGACAAAAAGTTTCAGCTCGTATTCATTTTTATCAACGTTTCAGTTGCAACCGTTCGTATCCCATTTCTGTGCGACAAAAAGAACACATCGGCTCGGCGGGATGCCTGCAACCCGCAGCCCGTGCACGCCTTGACGAGGCGGACAGCGACAGAGGAGGAGGAGGAGGAGCGCGCATGTGGAGCATCTCTTATTCCTTCACACCACCACATACTAGTGGGAGAAGAGCTTATCTTATAAGGCGGTGTACATCTCTCTCAACTAGTCATGTGGGACTAAACTCCCACCACTTCTCTTGCCATGAATGGCCCTTAGGGATTTTGCTGAAATTGTTAGATAGGCCTAAAGCCCACCCTATATTTCAACACCAGTTGGTGTCAACTCCATACACACATTTCTCCTTGGTTTGAGTGTCATCACCATCCTCGTCGTCACGATCCGCAAAGCGCCACGACAAATCGCTCGCGGAATGCCCATATTTCTTGCATATCTGACACATCACGTCTTGGAAGGGTGTAGGAGTGCACCAACGCTCGACTACGAGCACTCCCGCATGCAGCTTGACATCCGCGACCCTGATCATGATCGCGACGTGGCTCCTGGCCACGGCCTTTGCTCCTATCCATGCCTCTAATCCTGGCCACGGCCTTGCTACTGGCCATGGTTAGGGCGATCTCCATGACTACCGTAAGTACCGGTATTGGGACAGTGAGGTGTGCGACGGCAGCCTTCCACGTTTGCCAAGGAGGAGGAGTTCTGGCATGTTTCTCTCAACATGCGCTGGCGGTAATCAAAGGCAGTAATCTGCGAACACATGTGAGTCAAGGTGGTAGAAGGAACAACACTTTGGCACTCTCTACTCCTCGCAGTCTAAAGCCCGTGTCAACATGTTGCAAGGTGCTCTCACCAACACGAACAAGAATGAGATATCCACAGCCCAATTCTTTGCAAATATGAAGTGTTTTGCGTCGGAGCTTGCAGCGGCAGGCAAGAAGATCGATGATGATGAACTGAAGAAATATATCCTCAATGGGCTTGATGGCGACTATAACCCTCTTGTTTCTTCAATCAAAAGACACCCCAAATTTCAGCAGCTTGTTCTAGTCCAAATACTTCGGCTCGGACTTCAGGAGTCATGGATTTCAGCATGAACCCAAGCACTTGTTGATCACGAGACATACATGCACCGAGTAGGCCAGGTTGGGGATGATCTTCTTCTTGTCTCCATCAGGAACTTCCAGAACTTGAGCAAGCGCCACGTCAGACCCATCGAGGAGGCACACGACTTCAGCGTCGTGAAGAGAGGGAAGGATCTGAGGCTTCGAAATTGTTTCTTGTAAACTTGTCCGTCGGTGGAGAACCAAGGTTGGCCACCACCCGCCGGGCAAGAAGTCGACGAGGGGGAGCAGGGCGAATCTTGGCTCATGGCGCGAGGCGTAGCAATTTTTTTTTGGCCTACACTATATAAAAAGAAGAATTCGGCTGGTGGCGCAGCCCAGGTATGGCCCAACTTGCCGCTGGCCTCCCCTCGCTCGACTGTGAGCGACCTCTGCTAAAAAAAAAAAGACTGTGAGCGACCCCTCTCTCTCGCGCGTTTGCTAGATGCGACGGGAGTGCGCCGCCACGCCCACGTCGGCAGGCTGCTTGCCGCATCCATCCCCGGCCTCTCCCGTTCCCCCGCACCCGTCCCCCCGCTGCGCCCCTGCCTGTCTTCATTGCGGGGTCGGCCGCCTGTCGCTGGCCCGCCCTGCCTGGCCGCCGCCTCCATTTCGTGTGACCGTCAGCCGGCGCCGCCCGATTTTATGGCTCTGCCTCTGCTACAGGGCTACTCACAAGCAGCCAATTGAAATCGGACATGGCTACCGCCAGCTAGGTAATTTCATCGTAGTTTGATTTGATACGCTATTAGATAATTAGGTTTATTTGTAAGAGAACTGGTTCTTGATTTAACAATTGTTGGTAATCATTTTTATGTTTTAGGAACACAAGATGAAGATATTTTATCCATTGATCCCAAAACCGAACCAATCAAAAAGTCCAAAAATCCTGAAACCGTAGAATCTCCTCAAATCTTTAGTATCACCATACTACTATTTATAGGTTTTAGTCATCTATGTACTTCTATTTCTAGTTTTAGTCATCTCTTTTGTACAGGAGTTAACAATTGATTTGAAAATATATGTTCACCTTTGCAAGCATACCAAATTCTTTTGTGCTATTACAAAATGTTTTTATTAGAAATTTTTTATGCTTAGTTTTTGGCCCAGGGCTGCTTCAATCATAGATCCGCCACTAAGGAGGAGGCCATGCCTAGGTTTTTATTTTTGTGTTGGTGAATGCTACGATCAGGAGGAAGAACCGATCGGCTTGAGGTGTTTGTTTCAGATGCTACGATCAAGATGAGATCGGTGAGGGTTATGAGGATGCTACGATCGAGAGAACCTCAATCAGTTTGGGGTTTTTGTGGGTGCTACGACTGGATCTCGATCGACTAGGTTTTGGGGATGCTTCGATCGGGAAGACACGATCGACGAAGAAATCTAGGGCTAGAGTGCGGAAGAGGCCAGCTCTAGTACCATGTTGATCGATGTGGTGGAAACGATTACCCTGTTGGGGGTATCGGGTGCATGTTATAGAGACGGGAAAACCCACTAAGTGGATGTACAAGAGGAGTTGGTATTGGGGTAGAGTACTACTCTATACCCAATACATATATGTATCTATTACATGTTTAGCAGAAATCATTCTGTCATCATGAGCATCCCCTGAGACCCTCTAGTAGTTCTTCAATTGTCACTGTGCATCAGAGCCAGAGGTTTCTGCATCAGCTTGGCAGACCCATCCTTAAGTGAATATTTGTAATTCACCTTCACCCAATCATCAGATCTATTAAGAAATCTGATGTTTTAGTTTATTCTCTGCTTCCCGCTTTTGGAACTAGCGTCGGCAACATATATGAGAGAAAGGGTATTCTGATCTGAGGGCAGCTGGGACGGCCATGCCTGGTCGTCCTGTGTGACTGTTCGTCTTCTCCTGGTTCCCATAATGACCTAGTTGGTGAAGTTGCTCTGAATCGCATCGTTTATGCTTGCTATGCCCTGATTTGTGTATTCCTTTTCCTGTATGCCACTCATTGGACATGGTTTTCTTGCACATTCTAACAATATTTTAATCAATGAAAAACCATCATCCATCCCATTTTTAGCGTTTAAAGTGTCAACTACTCTCTCATCCCTCT
The DNA here is from genome assembly GCA_023614405.1 of Avena insularis. NCBI lineage: Eukaryota > Viridiplantae > Streptophyta > Magnoliopsida > Poales > Poaceae > Avena > Avena insularis. The sequence continues at coordinate 453,746,345 of CM042693.1, read as the reverse complement.
AATATTATAACAAGCAACACAAGTGAGAATGGCTTAGTAGCTATATATAACCGTGCACTGCCAAATAAAAGAATTGGCATGGTTGATTATCAAATAATGAGAGGTACGATGCCAAACACTTTACAAGTCTCGAGGTTTTGAATAATGTCACCAAGGCACTTAGCTTACTTTCATGAATAAGCAATGGAGATCACCAACCAGTTTTTGTCTCCTAGAGTGAAGTGCAAGCACTTACAAAAATTCTCCCAAGCCAAAGTCTTTAGCTAGGTACCTTTTGTGTTCTAAAATTACAGTCATCACTCTTGGTGTCTTAACCTGAAGACTACTCCTCACACCCTACCCCTAAGCAAAGGCCTTTTATATGGACAAGCAAGAATTTAGAATCCAGATGTCGCAGTACTAATTTATCGTCCAAAATAGTTCTCAAAGTCTTGTCATGCTGGTCATTTAGAAGAATAATGAGAAGAGAAACACACTCACAAAGGAGGAGAAATGCTTATGCAACATAACCTATTTTCGGTGCCCTAGTGATGTCCCTATATTGCACAAGGAAGTAGTGATTTTACCACTGAAGATCTGCCAATATACTATGCAAAGGGTGGGACTAATAGTCCTAAGAAAAAGCAAAGCACTGTACATAAAGCATGCATCTAAGCAAATAGATCATCTCACTATGGAGCAATCCAAAAAAGCATAGCACCTCCCTTATTCTACTTCTACTTGTACATTTTTCTTTTTTCCCTTTTCCTTTTTTCCTTTTCCTTTTCTTTTTCTTTCTTTCTCTTCTCTTATCTCCTTTCATTTTCTGTTTTTCTAGCTGAGAAGTTTCTCTTCTCTTATCTCCTTTCATTTTCTGTTTTTATAGCTGAGAAGTGCCTTATAATAATGATAGTAACTCCGAGCATGAAGAACAACAACAAGTGCATAACATAGCGGTATTGTACAATGAGTTCTATAAGAACAGTAATTAAGTTCCTGCTAATATGAAAGATGAAGCATCAATAGCAGATGCACCTGGCCAGATCAACTACCGGTGAATAGCAATATTTGCTATGGTAGGAAGGTATGGTGGATACACATGGAAGAAATGGATGCACATGTGGAGATAGCTACATCGTTGATGTGAGATATGTGATGCCACAGCTGAGGTTGGCAAAACAAGAAACACACGCAAAAGAAATGACCAGCTTCGAAAGACTTCCTGACTAGAATGGAGCCAAAATTAATAACGCTTGTCCTTCTCCCAAATAACAAACTCATCTTTGTGGAGTTTCAAGAATAGAGAAAGGATGGCAATAGGATTTAATGAATATCTAGATCATACGAAGTACCTCAACTCTATTACACTATGAACATGGGGTTTTAGATAGGAGATGGGATTTTTTCCCCTAAACCATTTATCCACTATATTCACTAAGTGCCGGGCAACAATTGTTCCCTACCCCTAGTAATTGCAAGTGTTAATGATCACACAGATATTGTCATATAGGATCCCTAAAAGTAAAAATTGGCGTTAGCTAGCAAAGAAGCGACTAGTAGGAACCAAGTTCATCATTATAGAGAGATAAATTAATTATACAAGGGTTAAACAAATTTCTATCTACTTAAAATAAATAATCCATTAAAAAGAGTACATATTTTTGATAATTTTACATTTAACTGCTAACTACTAATAAGATTTAGAAAACAAAAGAGAAACAACATGTAACAGAGTAAGCCGCAAATTAAATACCAACCTCAAACACTCCAAAAGATATTTCTTGAATGTTTCCATTAAAGTTGTCTTCTCCAAGGTCAAACACAACGATGAGACTTCCGCAACCCAAAGCAACGGTTGGTTCACCAATATTCCATACATCAAGTGCAGCAAGACTGCAAATACCTTTTGGTAGCCTGACGTTGAGCATCACTGAAACAAGATTTTGTTTTCTATCATTTCTTCATGCAACTTCAAACAATTTATACTTTTGCAAATGTTACTCAAAACTTCTCATACTAACCCATGTCATGTCAGGTCGAAGCCGTCATGATTGTGACATCAAAATATGGCATAGACGCAGACAGAAATTACAGAGGTTTATATTATGTAAGAAACATTAACATAAGCTTGAATTAAAAACCTGCACAATGGGTTAAAACGTTTAGGAGGAGCAAAAGATAATACTTCACAATAAGGATGTTAGGACGGAGGGGAGTTGAGAGAAGGAAGTGCTTTGCTACCTGGATTTTATTAATCGAACACTTTGTCTCTGAATATTGGAATTGTTCCTTTTAGCTTGCCGCACCGCTTTGCGAGCTCCTTGTCTACTTCATAGACGACTAATTCCCGTAGTGAACATTTTCGGAGGGCCCCCATGGGTAGGGACCGGAGTTTTGGACAGTAGGTGATAGTTAGTTCTTCGAGAGAAGTCGGAATGCTGTCGTTGGGCAGCCATTTGAGGACTTTACATTTGACGAAATTTAGTCGCTTGAGGCTGACAAGCCCACTGAGTCCTGCAGGGCCAGACTGGAGCTTGTCATAGCAATAAAATTCAAGTACCTGCAGAGAGGTGAGCATTTGAAGGGCCTTCTCTTGGGTCTTTGTGAAACGCTTCCGGCCAGAGTTGTTTTGAAGGAACAAGTTCGTTAGGGAGGAGGACAGAAGGCTGCAGATAGGCATAACAAAAAAACCTGCTACGTCTTCTGTACGGACCGTCCGAATCCCATACAACCTTGCGGGCTCCAAACCGACAAAGAATTTTCGCGAACCTCTGGTGGTTAGTTCGGTGATTTGGCCTCGTGAGAGAAGAGGCAAAAAGTCCTCACCTCTTAAATCGCGCTCGTTTGCTATACTCAAACTGGTGAGGTTGGGGAGAGGCGGCAAAGTGGAACTAGTGAGTGTGCCATTTAGAGAGAGCTTTTGCAAGGAGGTCGGGAGAAGGTAGTAGAAAGACAAATTTGAGGAAAGGAGCATGGGACAACGGGTAATTTTAAATGATTGGAGGGAGTGCAGATCTTGGAGACCACGTCCTGCTGATGTACCCTTGCCGATTGAAGTCAAGACGTGCCTAAGCTGTGGGCAGTCGTAGATATGAAGCGTCTGTATGTGGGGAGGCAAAAGCACCATGCCTTCATCAGTTGCTGCGTCCATTTCCTCATCTCCTCCCGTGTGCTGCTGCTGCAGACTGGTTTCTGCTTCATCCAATTTATTAGCTAAAGTTGATGCAGGTGTTGTCATCTCAGGCTGCTCCTTCACGGCCACACCCAGTCCTGATAATCGAAGACAATTATTGAAAGAAAGCTCTGACAGGTACGGGAAATGAGAGAGCATCTGTGTCAGTTCCTTCCCGCTGGCACTACAAGGTCCAATCTCAAGCTTTTTAGTTGGAAATTTGTACTGCACATTGCCCCCTCTTTCAGTTGGCAACTGGACATTAGTCGAGTCTTTTATGTCAAGACATTTCAGAGATTTTAGTACTTGCAGGCAATGCAATGGCAATGGATTGCAGTTTTTTATCACAAGATTTTCTAATTTAGTTAGATTATCGAAAGCCAGCACGTTCCAGAATGTGCTCTCTCGAGCACCCTTTCCCTCAATGTGCAATCTTACATCTTTTAAGTACACCAACACATTAAAATCTGGACCCGCATGTATTATCTTAGCGCGGCGCAGGGACCTAGTCCAAGGAATTGGAGGCAAAGGCAATAGGTTAGGACAAGATGCAATCACAATCTTCTGCAGTTTGGGAAACCAGGTCATGTTCTCCGCTTCTACAGGTTCATGGCAAGTAGAACGGGAAAACGGCAATTCTATCAATTTACGGCAATCACGAACAACCAGTTTTTCTAGATTAGAGAGAAAATGGCAAGTGCCATTTCCACACCATTTTTCAAGTCTTGGTAGATGACGAAGTTTTAGGATTTTCAGATTCTGAAAGCCTAGACTCGTTCCAAAAAGAGGAAGTTTGTTCCAAGAAACATTATGCAGCTCAAGTTCTTCCAAATTGAGGTCCGCATCTAGCCAAGATGGGCATGTGGCACCTCCATTCCCTCTAATGCACAACGCTCTTAGATTGCTAGGTGGTTTTAGATTTTCAAGAACAACCTGTTGTCTAGGGCCATTATCAGATATCTTTTTATGCCAGTCCAGTGTTAACCTATGTAAGTGCCTTTTTTGTGCCAATTTTGCTTCGTCTACTTCCTCTATTGACTTTATCTTTTCAAGGTTATAAATGCCCAGTGATCCACTGAGCTCTTGCAACAGCCCTAACTGCTCTAACTCGAAACCGTTGGTTTTTCTTCTAATATTAAATCTTCTTAATTCTTGTAAATACGATATTTTACCAACCATGGAAATGTGAGCATGATATGTTTCATCTTGTACAAGATAGTGACGCAGTTTCACTAGGTTGCTCATATCCGGTGGAAAACTGAAGCCATTCCAGCAGCTTTTAACATCTAGGACCATCAAGTGATACAATCTCGAGATACTTTTGGGTATACTTGTTCTACTAAGCTGAACATCCCTAAATCTTAAGTACCGTAGGTGGACAAGATTTGAAAAGTTCTGCAATAGATCCTCCACATTATAGGATGCTTCGAACAGAGAAATAACACGAAGGGATTTTGCTCCCTTAAACATATCACATAAGGTATTGACAAAGCTTCCATGATACCTCCCAAATAACATCAAGGTATGTAGGTTTTCAGCTTTCAATGTCTTACCGAGTGTAGCTAGTTCACTCCTAAAATTTTTGAAGGTTGTATTATCTGTGATGACCGTGCTATCTACACTGATAGACAAGTGGCGTACGGATGCAGGAATTTTTATAGCCCTCAAATTAGAACTACATATACTAAGACATTCATATGATGAAACTTTAACAGCTAATTCATGTAGTAGATCATGCATAACATAGCGGAGAGGCACTGTTCCTCTTTCGGAATATGTATAATTAACACTATCAACCTTTTCAAAAAATCCATGATCAACCAAGATATCTATATAGCTCTGTCCTATGTATTCCATTTTTTTGTTTTGATCACTACTACATAGTAACCCTAGTCCTATCCACAAGTGAATCAACTGTTCACTACCGAATTCATAATCCTCAGGAAATAGACCACAGTAGGAGAAACATTGTTGTACCGGAAAAGGAAGGTAGTTATAGCTAAGGTTTAATGCAGGCATAATATCTTCATCGCTTGTCTGAAGTTCCCATTCTTTACTATCCAATATTCTATTCCAGTGGTCAATGTTAAGTTGTGTTCTTAGTAATCTGCCTACAGTTTTTACAGCAAGAGGGGAACCCTTCAACATTTTTACTATTTCTTCCCCAGTTGTACGTAAGCCATCATGATCTTTCCATGGTTGCTGCTCACCAAAAACACATGCTTCAAACAATGCCATACATTCTTTGGGTTCTAAATGATCCAATTTGATTGAGCAATCTGTACTCTCTAACGCTTTTGCTACCCCTAGAAATCGAGTTGTGACTATTACCATATTACCTTTTGTTCTCGCTTTTTTAAATGGAGATAATAGGTTCTTCCACTCATCCTCGGGACATCTCCATATGTCATCCAAGACAAGCAAGAACTTTCCAAATTGTACAGCTTTCTCAATTATCTCATCAGCAGGACCGTTTCCATGAGGACCTCCTGGGATTTGTTCTATAATCTCTTTTGCCAACCCAGTTGCACTGAAATTGTGTGAGACACATACCCAAATTCGGACATGGAAGAGGGTTTTCACCTTGTTATAGATGTGTTGTGTAAAAGTCGTCTTTCCAATCCCCCCCAGACCAAAAATTGGCAGCACAGTAAGGTCTTTGGTAGAGTATTTACCATGTGATATGTCATATATAATTTTGTTTATGTGGGTTTCCCTCCCGTATATTTTAGGTTCTATGATTACAGACGTGGTCTTGGGTCGAAGGAAAGGAGTTTCTGGCGTCGTGGTGCGGTTAAAACCAAATAGCTCTAGGCTTAGAATTGTGGAGACCTTAGCACATATCGGCTTGAGCTGCTCTACGATATGAGACATTTTTTTAGACATGCCTACCCTATCAAACTTTGGCATAGGGGATTGCACGATGTGCTTCTTTTCTTGTGCTATGCGGCCCAATCCCATGTAGGGAAACGTGCCGGCAGGGGGGCCAGCATCATCGCCACAATCGCTTGCATCATCCTGCACAGACGGAAGAGAGTAGAAAGGAAGGCGTTTACCTACAGCACGAACGCTTGAAGCGATGACATTAGGCATGCACCCGCCGTCAGCATCCTGACCTTTTCTCCCCCAAGGCCAGGAAGCACCAGAGAGGCACCCTTGTTGACCATCTTGATCAAGATCATTGTCACCATGGCACGCAGCGGGCCACGAGCACGACGGGGGCTTGAGCTTACGTGCATGGGTTTTGACCGTGTGCTGAGCGTGTATGAGGAGGCCTTTGAGACCTTCCGGGTCCATGGTTTGGTTCGTGCCGTTGAGCTCGTCCATAATGCGGAAGTAGTCTAGCTCGTCGAGCACGTCGTCGGCGAGGTAGGCCAGCTGCCGGAGCTCAAGAAGCAGCTGAGCCAGCGCGGGGCTCCGGACATCCCTGCCACGGGCGTTGTCCAGCATAGCCTGCGCGTACAGCAGCTCCATCTTGAGCTCATGGATTTTTGCGCCGAGCGCCGAGCTAGCAGCCCACGGCTCCAGCAGGCCGCTGGTGATGGGTCCCAGCGCCCTGCCAACCACCCAGCGCGCCGCGCTGATGCCAATGGCGGCCTCCATCCTCACGTCCAAACTCCCAAGGTAACTGTGGACGCTCTAACTGCAGGATGAGGCAAATCGGTTTCAAATGCAATCTCTTTTTCACATGTCATTGTTTTTCTTCAAAAAAATAAAAGGTCTCTTCTAGCTTGCTGCATGATGATTAAGAACCGAAAAGTTTAATTACATGAAGAAGCCAGCAACAGCCAAATAACGCCACGGTCAACACCGAGCGTGCAGCGGTGGATTGGAGCTGGGCAATACCTTCAGTGTGATGCGTTGAATACTGAAGGTTTTCAAAGGATTGGCTCGCCAAGCTGTGGCTCCACCAATGGCGTCGTAAGGATGTGTCTTTGTTGCAGAGGGAGGAGCGGGTAGTTGCGCAAGAATTGGTGCACACGAGAGGAGGGTAGAGATAGAGTTGTGAGCACTGGACAGTTATGGGAGTCCACCATTCAACGGGTGAGAGGAGACACTTTCTACGGATCTCGTGCCGAGTATTTTGTTTTCTCGCCACTATGGTCAGGCTTCAATACTATATGCCTTGGCCTACTTGTCTCAAAAGTTCCCTTTAATTGTCTCAACGGTCGGTAGACGCAAGTGGTCAGTTTAATTGAATAAACCTATTGTCAGTGTCTCTTGCTCGCGTGCATTAGAGCAAAGGCAATAGTATAGCCAGTTGTTGGCTATAAGCCATGTCCATGTCATCTAGAGTCAATCTAATAGCTAACATGTACAATAGTTAGAGATCAAAATATACTTTATTAATGTATGGCCCACTTTTTACTCTCACATAGTGTCTAGGAGCACGTGCTGCAGCTGGCTTTTAACTAAGCACCCACTTCTCTTCTCTCTCCTCTTCTCTCTCATCCAACTAAGCACAAATATACTATTTTAAGTCCTATAATCTGATGACTGGACTTTATTGTACTTGCTCTTAGCACATCAAGGAATCTTTGTATGGGTATACTTAAACTAGCTCGGTCGGAGGCGTATGAAGATCAGGGATGTAGATTGAAATTGCCACTCGCAGAGAAATCATTGATTGGAGAATGACACTAATTAAGAGTATTTAATTATTTATTTGAACTTTAAGTTTTCTTTTAATTGATATGGCGATTGCTCTTATCGATGAACCATTATACTTTGTGTAGCAATGATCATGAATTGTATATTGTGTATCTATTGATAATAAACTTCAAAGCTTATTGATTTGTTAGGCTTTATGCTCGATAATGAGCATAGGTTAAGCTTGGGATGCTAATGCATGTGAAATGCATTTTTCATCTTTGTAGTTTATTATGTCATATTCCATCATAATTGATTCATATACGTGGTTATAATCATGTTTTTAAAATGATTTTAGGGATTTTCCTAAAATACCTTCATTATTTGTATTACAACACTAGAGAAAGAAAAAAAACCTATTTTCTGTATTTTTTTTACTTGAAGGGCCTTTACAACGTCAAATGGATCTAAGATTTTTTCACACAACTTTTTATGGTAAAAGAAGGCTTTGAGCATGGATACCACACCTGGAGCCAGAGCAGGACCCACGATGCGGCCTGATACCCTTGCATCTTTGTTCCCGTAGCTTCATATTGACCTAAAAAGCCCTATATATCTTGCCCCGATGGAGATCTTGAAGCACAGCATACCATAGAGACAAAAACATGAAACCGAGGAGATCCAACGATAATTAGAGGGAGAAACGTCATTGCAACGCTGCCAGCTCGCGTCTCCAACCTCTCCAACAACATATCCTTCCTCACAATGATGAAGAGGGAGTAGTCCACCCTTAGCTATGTGTTTATGGAAAAGGATTGTTCTATCTCCCTCTCTTGCTATCATCGATCTAGTGCCATATGAGTTGCCTAAAATGGTCATGGTCATCTATTTGTAATACCTTTGTGGTGGATCTTGGTTTTTAGGAGATGAGTATTTGAGATTTCAACGTTCAGATTATGGATCTTGGTTTTTAGGAGTATTAGTGGGATGTGTTGTATAATCATCTCAAACATAGCACACGATGCTCATATTAATACTTATCAAACACATTTTGAAGTTATATCAATATTATTCCTTTTTTGAAAAAATTTATCCTATTATGTTTATGAAAGAGTAGACAAGTGAAATTATGAAACCCGGTCCATTTTTAATCATAAGAAACACATTTAACTTGCATCCACACATTGCTTTATTTTTAGAACTCATTTAATCCGAACATACAAAAATATTTATCATACTTGCATTTAGTTCTTTTGTATAGTTACATCACTACCAACAGTATACTTTACTTTTGCACTTCATTTAGTTTATATCTTGCATATTATTTAGTTTAGTTTTCTCGCTGCATATATACTTTAATATTTATATTTTATCATTTTTTATAATTCTATATGAAACCTTGTGCTTGACAACCACTTGGTGGAGTTGAGGACACAAGGCAACACTTACTTGTTTTGTAGGTTTTTTGCTTGAAAGGAAGGAGAAGAGTATTTTTATGTTTTCCCGAGAGTTCAATACAAACACTCGAGTCACCTTGTGAGAAAAACACCCATGCTACATCATTCTATGCTTGGAGTCCCAACGGATTGGTGTTCATGTAGTTTGGTTTCAAGAGTATTTTCTGGCACCGTGCTGGGGAATCATAAAGTACATCTTAGAGTTGTCTCATCATCAAGCTTGGAGCACACTTGATCTCCCACAATAACTGCAAGAGCATTTGTTGACACAAGTTTGGGAAAGTGCAAAGCTATGAGGTTTTCTTTTCCTTTAGATCTTTAAACAATTTTGGTTTATCTAGTTTTGTCCTTTTTTTACTTTTATTTTCTTGCATAAGTATTTTTAGTTTTCTTATTTACTTCTAGTTTTGCACTTGTCTTTACTTTTCATAAATCAAAAAGCTAAAACTAGTGTAGCTTTAATATGTATGGTAAACTATGGAGGGGCTTCCTAGAACCTCTATGGCCGAAAAATATGATATGGTTCAAGTTCTTCAGTTACTTACAGGGTATCATTTATTTCAAGAGGGTTGTTCTTTCACAAAACCCATTGGAAATTTGTTTTGGACGGCCTTTAACTAGCAATAAATGGAATAATTGGTTAAATCTAACTCAAAGCCTAATATATCTTTCAGCACAACTTGACCAATTTGCGTGGATGCTCACACCCAGAAGTGTTTTCTCAGTAAAATCTATGTTTTTGGATATAATGAATGGACGTACTGTTTTTCTAAGAAAATACATGTGGTTCAAGCTAAAGATTCCAAGCAAGATTAAGATTTGGATGTGGTTTCTAAATAATAATTTTTTGTTAACAAAAGATAATCTTGCTAAAAGAATTGGAATGGGAATAAAAAATGTTCTTTTTGTAAATCTTTGGAGACAATTGACCACTTGTTTTTATCATGTCCTTTTGCATGTATCAAGTGAAGAATAGTTTATTTTGAATGCAATATTCCAACTCCAACCAAAAATATGTTTGGAAAAGCCACACATAAGGCAAACAAGGCTAGATTATGCATTGTTGTTTCAGCTTTATGTTGGTCTATTTGGTTATGTAGAAACAATCTAGTCTTAAACAGGACTAGGGGGATAAATGTTTTGCAGGTTCTTCACATGGCTGCCAGCTGGATTACAATATGGCCATATCTCTTTTGTATGGAATAATGGGAACTTATGGTTACTGGATGCAACCGGCTATTAATGGTTGCTCCTAACTTCAATTCCCTAGCATGTTGATGGTAGCGCACTAGTAAAATAGAGAATGGCTAGTTTTTTGATGGGTAGTTCTCATCTCTTTTAAATGGTTGATACATGCTTCATCCTTTTATGACACTTTTTTTTTGCGAAATTCCACTGATCTATTAATAATCATTAATAGCAGTACAAAGAGCATCAAAAGTAATAAAAATTACAAATAGGTCACTGGACCACCTAGCGACGACTACACTAGCACAAGCCGAAGGCGCGCCGCCGTCCTCGCCCCTTCATCATTGGAGCCGGGCAAAGCTTGTCGTAGTAGAGCTTGTTGTAGTAGACAGACAGAAAGTTATCATGCTAAGGCCCCATAGGACCAGCACACCAAAGCAGCAACCATCACCGAAGATGACACCGATAGATCAGAAGAGAGCTCAAACCACACCAACGAATACGGAGAACGACCGGATCCCAAAAGCCCCGCCGGATACAAGACTCCATACGCTCTCCACCAACGCTAGACGCACCACCGGAGCAAGGATGGAGCGGGGAGGACCTTATTCTGACTTCAGGATATAGCCGCTGTCTCAGCATCCTAAAGAAGACACTAAAAAAGGTTAAATAAAAACGAAAACCCTCCTGTCGGTGAGAGGCCGTGGTTAGTCACACCTCTAAAACCCTAAGACCACCGGAGGAGGAGCAGACCGGCGGTGTCGTCGGTGAGGGGATGGATCCCTAAATGGGTTTAGCTCGGCTTTTCCCGATCGCCTGGGGCTGCCTCACGCGCAGGTACCAGTCGGTGACGTGATCTTGGTGACCCTTGAATATGATAATGATGACTCCCCGTGATGCAGAGGTCGGGGCTATGCTCCTCGTTTAAAAAACATCGAATACATGTGTAGTCGCAACCAGACGTCGGCCCCTCTAAGATATGAAACACAACGAATATGTCGGGAGCGCTTTCCATATTTTAATCATCCATTTTTGGAGCGACAAAATGCCAGCCACATGCAGTTGCCTGCTGGCCTGAGATTGACATGCAACGAATATGTCGGGATAGAATATAGAGTGCTTTCCATATTTTAATCGGCCTTTTTTGGAGTGACAAAATGCCCGCCACATGCAGTTTGTGTGTCCTGCTGGCCCGAGACTGGCCGTTTCACGTGGCGCCTCTCAACGGTCGGTAGATGCATCTGGTAAGTTTTAATTGAATAAACCTAGTACTGTGAGTGTGTCAGTCCGTCTTACTCGCGTGCATTAGCACATCAAGGAATCTTTGTCTGGGTATACCTAACCTAAACTAGCACGATCGAAGGAGGCGTATGAAGATCGGGGTTGTAGATTTGAAATTACAGCTCGCATAGAAATTGTTGATTAGAGAATGACACTAATTAAGAGTATTTAATTCGTTAGTGGAGGTCTCCGGTGTCTTCATTGACTCAAAATAAGTTTTGTGCCATCGCCAAGCTAGGAAATGATTACCAGTCCAGTCCATGAGATTGACTCATCACCCCATCCAGTATCACAAACCTCTGATCTTCTCCCTACTATCACTGTCAGAGCAATATCGGCCATCAGCCAGCTGATCAGGTTGTCGTCCAGCTACCTCCCCAGGCTCTCACACCAGTCGTCACTTTGAGAGCTTGGTGGTGGAAATGGACGCTTATGGCTCCGCCCAGGGAACCGTGGAGTCGGTCCTCAGCTCCCTGGCCTTGCTCCTCAGCGACAAGGCCAGGCTTCTGGGCAACGTTCGCGCCGATGCGCAATGCATCAGCGACGAGATGGAGAGCATGAACGGCTTCCTCCTAGACCTCAACGAGGCCTCCGAAGAGGACGACCACCAGGTGCACGCCTGGAAGAAGCAAGTCAGGGACGTGGCCATGGAGTCCGAGCGGTGGGTCCAGCAGCACCACCGGTGGGCCGGTGCTGCCCCACGCGGCGGCGGCCTCCTGGGTTACCTTCGGCGGATACAGCACTTGATGCTGACGGTATCCGAGCGGCGCGACATGGCGAGCAAGATTCAGGAGCTCAAGGCTCGCACACACGAGGTGGGCGAGAGGGGTCAGAGGTATGGCATCGACGTTCCTTCAAGAGGCGAACGCCGGATTCAGGGTCACCCCATGGCTGATCTTGGTCCAGGAATCGGAACGGAGGAAGAGCAGTTTGTCCGGAGGCGCTGGCTGGTCGATCCCGTAGAACCTTACATCACAGAGGAGGACAACAAAAACCTCATCATCTGGCTGACAGAGGAAGGCGTAGACATCCCCCAGGTCAGGGTCATCCAGGTTGTTGGGACTGGTAAATTGGGTAAAAACAGCCTGATGAAAGTGTACAATCAGGATTCCGTCAGGACTCGCTTCAATCTCAGCTTATGGATCACCCTTCCTGCAGGCAAACAGTCGCTTACATGCATGCTAGAGAAACTTGTCCTTAATCTGCAAAGACAAGCTGGGGTGCGGCCAGATGTGTTGCATGTGATGGACAAGGTTACTCGGTTTCTTAAGGATAACAAGTTCCTGATTACCTTCGATGGTATTGACAATATCAGTACATGGGAAATGCTCTGCGGTACACTTAGCAAGATTAGTGGCACCGATGGAAGTGCACTGGTGGGGATCACGCAAGATTTTGGATTTCTTAGCTATTCCTCTGGCAGAACCTTAAACAAAGTTGTAAACCCTACAAACATGTACCATGGCAGAGCAACTAGGTTGCTCAATACTGCAGACAGAGAGGATGAGAAGAACAGAGTCTTGTTTGACATTATTGTGAAACTTTTTCCAGATTTGTTTTGTTGCAAGATGCTGCTCCATCTTCTATATGTGAATCATAATAGGACCTTGGAACAACTTCAGTGCTGGTCCGGAAGGCTGTATAATCATGGTGGGTGGAATAATACTCGCCATATGCTGCTCTTCTGCTACAAAGACTTACCAACCGACCATAGGAGCTGCCTGTTGTACCTGTCTATCTTCCCTCCAGATTGCAGGATCAGGCGGACTTGCTTGGTAAGACGATGGGTTGCCGAGGGCCTGATTGCTAGGCGATCTGGGATAAGCGCGCTGGAGGCAGCCGAGATCTGCTTCATTTCTCTCCTAGATCGAGGATTACTCGTATGTGTCCAGTCTTCTGCTTGTGGCAAGGCCAAGTTTATTCAGATACCTCATCCAGTCATTCGTTTCATTGTTGAGAGAGGCATAGCAGAAAACTCTGCACATCTTAATCTTCCTCCCAGCTTTGCTCCCTACCTCTCCCCTGGAAATGGAATCCAGCTGCGACAGGTCCCAATAAAACGGCGGCCACATGGGACTTGCCCTCGCCTCTGGCACAGCATCGGCTGCTGCAACTGCAAACACGGAGTTCCAGCAGCTGTCCAATCCGACGTTCGGCGAGACATTGTATGGCTGTTGGGATTGCTGCCCACGTTTGAGAGGCACGGATTCATCAAAGTGCTCGCTCTGGAATCCTGCAAAGGCTTTGAAAAGCACCATTTGAAGAATATAAGCCTGATCTCTGAGCTAAGGTATCTAAACCTGAGGGGAACAAACGTCACCAAGCTGCCGGAAGATATCCACAAGCTTTACAATCTGGAGACACTTGACATCCGCCAAACAAAGGTGCCTACTCCAATCCTAATGTACTATTATGGCAAATGCCAACCTTCATTAGTTACACTTCTTAGAAATCTATTATTCATATAGTAATAGTTAATTCCATTTTTATCCTCTACTATTTGCGTCTTTGTTACAAAATCACCTTAGTGTTTTTGTTTTTTCCATACTTTATGCCATAGTTGTATCTTTACGACGAAAATTCACACCCACCTTTAACGCCCTACCTTGCATGTCATAACGAAGGGCACTTCCACTTATTTTTACAAATAACGTATCATGCCATTTTACTTATTTTACAATGGGGTCATGTCATCACAATTTTCCTACAATTTGGAGACATATCCATGTAACCCTACTAATGTAAGAAAATTTGAGATATTTCAATGCCAAAGAAAACTAACGCGTCCAAAATTGGCACCTAGTTGCCTAGTTACGTCCATTTGGAAGACCTGTTAGGCTGAGGAGAAATCTTAGCAGATTGGTTAGATTGTGTTGCTTAGTCACAATTGTAGGGGACAAGGATAAAATAAAGCCATACATTAAACATTATACAGATTGGTTAGATTGTGTTGCAGATTTTTAATTAACATATATGCATGGAAATAACATTCAGAAAACATGTAAAAATCCGTGAAATTATATACTCCGTCCGTCCTAAAATAAGTGACGTGGCTTTGTCTAGATTCGGATGTATTTAGAAGTGTTTTAGTGTCTAGATAGATGTGTATATAGAAAAAGTCAGGTCAGTTATTTTGGGACGGAGAGAGTAAAACATTATGTATCCTAACATGGAGGAAGTACAGCTTAGTTATGCTATATTTATATGGCAACATTACCTCGCCTGATGTCCAAATCCCATGTCAGTTTTCTATAGATTCCGGTACACCATGCAATTCCTATGTCGACATTGAGTAAAGTGTGGGGAGATATGTTATTCCTATGTCGACATTGGGTAAAGTGTGGGGAGATATGTTCGATGTATATGAGCTGAACACAACTAAAACCGAAAATGTAAAAGTAACTTCTCATTTACTTAGTTTCAAAAGATTTTGAACAGAGTTAAAAAAAGCTTCTGAACAATCTAAGAATCATTGTACTAGTAGGGATGTGACTTTAGTTATGCGTGTAGTACACAAGTTCATACACAAACTCAAACACCTTAGTGTACCTTCGTAAACTTTTTGAGAGAAATTAGAGATACATATGCATGTAAATTCAACATCCACCGGGGAGTTTCGATATTTGTTTCCTTTACCCTTTTACTTTTAATGCTAGCGGAGATAGGAACCAAAAGCCCCACCAGTCATCTTGTTAAGTTACATCTTTATTCAAATTCTGTGACCAATTTTAAAGTTCATTTATGTTATTGTTTGCTCACAGGAAATGACACATTTGTATATTTTATACTATCAACTAGGTAAGAGTGCTCCCTGCAAATATTGTCTATCTCCAGATGGTTAAGCATATCTTGTCGGGTAAAATTCATGTACGACGACGGCGACAGCAACAACAACCACCACCACCAAAACCAACAACAACAGTAGTACCACCAAGACAACAAGACAATCAACAAGAGAAAGATGAAGAGGAAGAAGAGAAAGGTGAAGACATAGAGCTAGTGGAAGATGAACCTGAACCTGAACCTGAACCTGAACATGAACCTGAAGAATATAGCAATTCCTTTGGATCTTATGAATCATTCTCGACTATAAGCATGCCTGCTGGAATTGGTCACATGACGGAAATGCAGGTACTGTCCCATGTAGAAATCTCGGCAGATAACTTTGACAAGTTGATCCCCGAGCTTGAGCAGTTACAGAAACTGAGTAAGCTTGGTGTTGTCCTACATGGGAAAATGGAACCACATCTTCATAAGTTACTGCGTGCCATTGAAAATTTGGGAAGATGCCTTCAATCTCTATCGATATGGTTCAAACCGGAAGCTAAAGATGAAAATGCCAACAATAGCATCAGCGCGATCACACTTCCGATGTTTCTTCAGGCCATAAAACTTAGTGGCTTTAGAGACGGATTGCCTTATTGTGTACTAAGGCTTTCTGAGCTTGTGAAGGTGACTCTCCGAGAAAGTTCCTTGAAAAACAGTGACCTGAGGAGGCTCGGCCAGCTTGCTAACCTGTCCTCCCTTAGTCTTATGTTTATCGGTTCGAGCGAGGAAGTTGACCAGCTTGTACTCCAGAGATACGAGTACCAAAATCTCAAGTTTCTTGTGCTGAAGCAAACCTTCGTACAACACTTGAGCTTTCAGGAAGGAGCGGCTCCTAGGCTCGAGAGTCTTCTCTGGACAAATAGCACGGTGAGCACTCTTTCTGGAATCAATCATCCGAGGAGACTAAGGGATATCAGCTTCAGCGGCAGTGTAGTCAGCGACAGTGTTAGACAGGCCATTGCAGTGGATCCTAGATCCATCCATGTCGTTTACTCGAACTGAAATCAACAAAGGTCCGCAAGCATTTCTATCCTTTTTAGTACTCCCTCCATTCTGAAAAGGATGTCTCAGATTTTTCAAAATTTAAATAAATCTATATACTAAAATATGTTTAGATTTATTCAAATTTATACAAAGCTGTGATATCCTTTTCAGGACGGAGGGAGTACTTATGTGTGGAATTAAACTGCAGCTGAAGCCTGATTGGGGGAGCCTCCTCCTCACGGTCATTTTCATCCTACCTGCATGAATTTGCGACATCTATTTTGAGAAGGAAGAAGTGATTCATTTATGATTGTTGGAACTTTATTTAATATCAGATCAACTGGACTCACGCGCGCGTGTCTCTGCGTTTCAGTTTGGATGTACTACTCTTTTTCAGACTTTCAGTGCTGGCTGGTGAGTTTAGCTTTGATAACAGTGTCCTCAATGTTGGTACTTATTTGCTGACAGTAATAAGTGGCCTGCCTCTGTTTCTCACATATTCCAGTGTGAGTGCATCGGTTCCGGAAATTATACCGAGTAATTGTGTTCTGCGTGTGATCTATACACTGATCGATGAACGAAGACATGATAGGCATTTGATTTGACCCCAGGATATGTCACCCCTGACTTCAGCCTACTGTTCATCTGATTGCTATTTGCACTTGGGTAGTTGCGCTGGGCAAATATTGCCGACGTGACTCCTGGCCCAGCACATACCAATGGAAATACTGTTAGCGCGAGGCCTCTTTTGCATGTCATTTTAGCTTCAGTTGCTTCCGGCTGCTCTCTTGATTTATCTGTGGATGTATTATCCGTTTAGTTTCACAAGCTGCTTTAATTCTGGGGTGTGCTTCGAGCACTTACAGAGAAGTTTTTTTTTTTTGGCAAATGGGCACTTTATTACTTATGAGTAACCATTACACCCGGCGTCCTATAATTAGGATGCACACAGCCGAACAACCATAAAAGTAACTAACAAAGAAGCTAGGCCAACATTACAACAAGCATTGTTATACTAAGAAAAGACCTAGAGCTATGGGGGATCAATCCTGAGATCACGCGGTCATCCATGTCGGGAGACAATATCTCTCTCCTTATCCTCCAATCGCATACACCTCTCCGCAAACAAGTCCTAGGACTCCACACGCTGTAGAGTAGTCCATAGGCAAAGAGTAGCCGTGACACGATAAATAACCTACAACTTAGAAGATAATTTGTTATTAAATATCTTGTCATTTCTACATAGCCATAGCGATCAAATAATAGCAAGCGCTCTCACCCTAAATAAAGTCATGTATATATCATCAATCCCGTGTAACCAGTTACCAAATACATTGGCCACCAAATGAGGAGGAGATAAACCAGAGGCTATTTGGATGATTGACCATATAGATCGAGCCAATTTACACTAGAAGAACAAATGCCAAATTGTCTCCTCATGGTGACAAAAAATACATTGTGTACTTTCATGCCAATTGCACTTTACAAGATTATCTTTTATAAGAATAACACCTTCATGAAAATACCATGCGAATATTTTTGTCTATAGAGAAATCTTCATTTTCCAAATGTTACTATTATTATCGACCAGAATATCAGGTTGTATCAAAGCTCTATACATTGAGTTAACAGAAAATTTACCACTCTCTAGTAGTTTTTATTGAACTTATCTACACCATCCAACAACTGGATCGATAATAATCATAATAAAAGATTATTCCAAGATACCAATCGAGGGCCGATGAGGTATCTTTTGAAAGACACGCCGGGGGGATTAGTTTCCATTACTTTGGAGAGTGTATCTCCTTTATGCCTCATAATTTAATATAAAGTTGGATATTGTTCCGAAGAGTAGTATGGCCAAGCCACCAATCTTCCTAGAAATTAATTTGTGATCTATCTTTGATATTAAAATCACCAAATCAGAAGAAATGCTTTTTGGACGCTATAAGTCCGGCCCAAAAGTGTGAATCACCGGGTCTCCAAACCACTTGAGATAGAGCCATCGAGCCAATATATTTCCTCTACAAAATGGTTTGCCAAACACCATCTTCCATAAGTAGCTTAAAAGCCATTTACCCAGAAGAGCAGTATTTTTAACTTGCAAACCATGTATGCCAAGTCCACTGTATTCTTTTGGACGGAAAATCACATTCCATCTGGCTAGTCGATACTTCTTTTTTTTTCACTATCTTCCCGCTAAAAGAATCTTGAGTGGAAATAATCCACTTTGTTTAAGACACCTTTCGGTAAGTGGAAAAACGAGATCATATACAGTACCATATTAGTGAGTACTGAGTTTATGAGGACAAGTTTTCCCTCAAGAGATGTTAGTTTTCCTTTCCAACTATTAAGACGTTTCCGTAGTCTTTTATCAACGAGTTTCCATTCAGCAAGTGTGAGATGCCAGTAGTGTATCGGAATTTTCAGATAGTTGATTGGAAAAAGTCCCTGCCCACAGCCAAATAGCTCAACATATAGGTGGGCCTCATTTTTTACCTTGCTAAAACAGTACAAATTAATCTTATGAAAAATTATTTTTAATCCGGACAATTGCTCGAATAATGATAGTATTAACTTTAGATTCTTCGTTTTCTCTAAATCATGTTACATGAATAGGATTGCATAGTATGCATATTGAAAAATAGATAATCCACCATCAACAAGATGTGAAACTAATCGTTAAATAGGATTGCATCGTCTGCATATTTTTTAAAACCGGAGCGGTGAGCGAAACAGTGAGATGACTGGTTAACTGGTGGGACCATTGGTTCATCCGGTTTGATGGCGACAAAAACTGATATTTTTAATTAAAATTTAATCAAATTTAGGAATGAAATGACCATAAAAGATATACGTAGGGTATACTTCAATGTGTAATTACAAAATATGGTGAGCCCAAGTGATATTGGGCTTTAGTTAGTATATATTTCTTTCTAGCAGAAGGTTGTAAGTTCGATTCATGTGGCAACATAGTTTTTCACTGGTTTTTTTCTGTTTGAACCGTTACCTCTTAAAAAACAGTTGAGGCCGCCGGTTCAGGTTTTCTATGGTCGAACCACCGAACCGTTCCGGTTTTTAAAACTATGCCGGATGTTGGTGTGTCGGTCGTGGTCTGCGAGAGGTTTACCCTGTGCAACTTGGGCTGCGGGTAGCTGATTCGTGCAGCGCCGTGGCTCAAGTGCGAACTGTGATCTGTTGGGATGGCTATCGCGGAAGGTGGTGTTGGGTGTCCGCTCGGCATGGCGGAATAGCTAGATGTCAGGGCGGCGACTCCTAGTGTCAAGGGCTCCTTGTTAGAGGGTTGGCTTC
This sequence comes from Avena insularis, assembly GCA_023614405.1. Taxonomy (NCBI): domain Eukaryota; kingdom Viridiplantae; phylum Streptophyta; class Magnoliopsida; order Poales; family Poaceae; genus Avena; species Avena insularis. The sequence continues at coordinate 453,726,554 of CM042693.1, read as the reverse complement.
TTCATCTTCGTTTGAACGCCTCGTGTTTGCTCCTCCCATAGCAGCCACGTCGTCTTCTCTGCCATGCTGGTGATTGGCCGCCTGGTCTTGGTGGAGTCGTGTTTTCGAGTTTGAGCTTCCTTGTTCGTGGCGAGTATGGTCGCGGCCCCATGGTTTGAAGCAAATTTCAGCAAAAGTTGACAAAAAAGTTGACTCTATAACGAATGAGTGGTGCGGGCAACAAATTGTAGCAAGTTAAATTGTGACAAACACTAGTGGAAAAAGGGCCTCCAGTCCCGGCCCGTAAGGGGCTTTAGTCCCGGTCCTGGTAACTGGGACTGGAGGGGCGGGACTAAAGGCCCCCCCACTAGTCCCGGACCGCTTACCATCCGGGACTAATGGGTATCCACGTGGTCGTCTCTGCGGGCGCTGGGTGCCCCCCATTAGGCCCGGTTCAGACATTTAACCGGGACAATGGTTCTTCGCCGTGCGAAGTTTAGGCACTTTCTCGCCATGGCAAAGAATTCAATTTGTATCTTTTTCTTTTTCATTTCAAAATAGTTTTCACGCTACCACATACCGTACCGCATAACGCTCAGGCATACATAAGATAACTTCTCTTAAGATCGAGCATACAAATATATGCATGATCATGATAGTTACATGGAGATCACAATTCGACGATTTAATTACACGGTCGGGGATCATCGGTAGCGCCTATTCACGCTAAATTTCCTGGCGTCATCTATCATCTCGTTCATCAAGAATCCTGCCAGTTCTTCAGCAATTCCTAGTACGCGTTGCTCTGGTAGGAGCTGATCTCGCATTCTCTTGAACTATATAAGAAAAGGAGATCAATATGAATATCAATCATGATAACAAAAAGTGACGGTAATAAAATAATGTTGTAAATGTATTGCTTACATCGACTCTATAATCTTTGTGCTCAGTGGAAAACGTGCGAATGAACTCGCAAACGTAGAATCCACATAGATTCGTCCCCTGTGGCTGCCTCGCGCACTTTACGAGAATAGAATTCAATCAAAATTATAATCTAGCATCATAATTGTCTTGAAACTAGGATTAAAGAGATGCGCGAACATATCACGTATTACTTACCGAGACCGGAGTAAACGTCAGCTCCTTACTAAAGGAACCCTTAACCGTACTCTTGAACATGCTCCAAACCCTGCCCGGCAAAGAAAATGAATGAATGAGTTATTTATTACGTGATATCTCAGGAAATCAAATAAAGAGACCGATGTAGCACGGAAATTACCTCTGGAGCATGTCCTCCATATCCCTAAACTGTTCCAGGGGTCTCTTCGATGGATCCATGACTTCAACTCTTCCCTTATCAAGTTGAATGTCCATGAGAATCCAGTGGAAACTGCATACGTTTATATATACATCAGTAACTCATCAATTATATTTAACATCGAGTAAGAAAAAGTGAATGTGTATAACATAGTAAGACCCTCACCGGAAATTGTAAGGAAACAGTATGTGGTCACAGAAATGTTGCTCAGTTAGAAACCTTAGAAGGTTTTCCTGCGTCTCCTCGGGTTTATCCTTTAGCGTCTTACAATATATTTTATCTGGATCAATGAACCCAGCACTAAAGAGTGGCCTTCTTTTACATTCCATGATCTTCATTCTGCATAATAACAGAGTACAAAAGGATATAATAAGGATAATTATATGCAGTAAACCGAACAACTGAAAAAATGAACAACTTATATATAGAAATTGAATTCAACAACTTATAGACAATAGCAACTCATGAGACTTTTGTCGAGGGCGTCGAAACTGTATAACTGGAAGAGTTCTGGAAACTCAACATGGACCTCTTCTTCTCGGAAGTAGTAGTCATGTGGGACTTTCGCCACGATCATTATTCTCTCCTGCTTTACGACTTTCAAATACCAGTTATAATAAACTCCGCATTTGTGTTGGCAGTTGTTGGAACTGCTCAAAGCTGACCAGAGGCTTCCCTGGGACATATGTAGGGACTACCTGAGCCTTGGATAACTTGTCGTCCTGGGCACCTAGCAATTCCTCAACAGTCACATTCATAGCGACCGCAAGCTTCTTAGCTTCTTCCATATCCTGCTGGGGAGTGTCATAGGATAACACCTGGAGGGGTGGGATCGATTTTTTGTCCTGTTTCCCGAGCTGGGGGACGTCCATTCTTTTCTCGGTTGCACTTTGACCTGATGATTTGCTCCCGCTTGCACTTCTACTTTATTTGCTCTTTTTCACTTCCTTCTGAAGTGTGCGTTGATAGTCATCTGGCTTATGGTGCAATTCATATTGCGATTTTGTGTTTAGAAAAGAAAGTGCATACGCTTTTTGCTTCTCGGTGTATACCGGGGCGGGCTCAGGTTTCTTCTTTTGAAGCTGCGCAACACATTCGGCCTTTACGATCATGTCGTTTTCCTCGTCAGTACGATCGTAAGGTCTAATGGGAAGATTCTTATGAGGTACTCTTGGGAGGGGCGACATTTGTCGTTTTGGGCTGTTGCGTCGTTTAGTACTAATCGGAGGCTGCGGCGGAGATCGAGATGGACTCGGGCTGTGGTGGTCGTAGTCATGGGGTGGGCTTCTTGGAGGTGATGGAGGTGAAGGTGACATGCGGCGACTCGGAGGCGGTGTTGGCTTTGGCGTCCAGCCTGGAAGCTTGATGTTGTTCTTGTCCCATAGAATGATACCACCCAGTACTTCTCCGAGTGTCCTCTCATCTTCAGGTCCAGGGATGTCAAGCTCCATTGAGTCCCACCATATTGCGATTTCATCCACAGCAACTTTAGCATAGCCAGCTGGAATCTCACGGCCATGCCAGCGTGCGCCAGGTGGACAAGGTAAAGCACATCCGACCGCCACCTTGATGGATAGGTTCTTCACCTTCTGATGGAGCTCACAAGATGCCTGCTCCTTGATTCCATCCACGGGGTAGTCGGGACCGCCATCTACCATACGTGCATCATCAGAAGGGACCTCCGATTCAGCCACGCTGCTTCTCCGCTGAGATGGGACGGCGGTAATATCGAGTACAGGATCTTGCAGGCGCGCTGCTGCTCAAAGTTCGTCAATCTGTTGCTGATGCATTCGAAGTGTTCCTAGCAACTCGGTGAACCTGTCTCCCTCCTCCTCCTGCCGCCTCTTTGCTCTCTCTCTCTCAGCTCCTATAAGTATCTCTGTCTTTTGGGAAACCCCATCTCCCACGATAACTAGGGCCAGGCCTCGTACACGTCCTCCGCGTTCGTCATTCCCGAGGACCTTTGTCAGCAAGTCTTTCTCTCTATCGGGACGGAACTTTGTTGTACCCGCTTTAATCTCCTTCACCACTTTCTGCAATGTATCCCGGGGTATCCTAATCCCGTCACTACAAATAAGGTCCCATGTACTTTCGTCATACTCACTCCCATGCCCAAGGAACCAATTCCTTGCCCTCAGATCCCATTCTTCGCGTATTGGTTCTGGAGTGATCCCTTTAGCAAGCAGCTCATTCTCTTTAGCATCCCACTTTGGCATGGCAGCCGTGTAGCCCCCTGGCCCTAGGTGATGGTGATACTTCTTCATCACGGCATTTTTCTTGTTTTTTTACGACTTTTCCATAGCAGGTTCTGACTCCTTGTACTTCACAAATGCATCCCAGTTAGCCCGCTGCTTCGTTAGATAGCATTCAAATTTAGGAGGAGTCTTCGTCTTCTGATACTTTTGCCATAATGCTTTCTTCTAGTTCTTGAATAGTTCGGCCATCTTCATAAGAGTCCACTGCTTGACTTTCTTCCTCAATGCAGCTGTGTTGGCATCATCCTCACATTCTGGCAGGGTGAAATGTGTCATGAGGTCATTCCAAAGACCCTCTTTGTACCTGTCGGCCACATACTCACCCTCTTTCGCCCCTTTGGTCTTATTCCACTCTCGAACGGTGATCGGGATGCGATCCCTAACCATAACTCCGCATTGTTGTTTAAATACAGTTTTAGCCTTTTCGGGTTCCAACGGTTCACCCGTGGTGATACCACCGTAATTGTATAACGCGTAGATGCGTCCAACTTTTTGGCCGGGCCTCGTTTGGAATTTTTTTACTCGATGTGGAGGCCTAAGAGAAGAAACATTCGTCAATTTATATATATACAACTCATTTAATGCATCTACTGATCACCAGACTCCATATATATACCTCGCCGGACTTCGTTAAGGGTCCATCGAAGCCGTCGGCTTCTCCACCACCGGAGCCGTCGGCTTCTCCTTGATCATTTCGGTCAACCTCCTCTCCCTCACCGGAGGGGTTCAGATAAATCGACGGAGATTTGGGTGGATCAACATGGGGGGTGTCGTTGATCATATCCTCGAGAATTTCTTCCTGTGCTAGGTCTCTCTGGATTGGATCCATAGTTTTCTACAAAATGCACACAATAATATTTTTCATTCAATATTGCTGCATAAAATAATACTAAACAATAATATGAACACGCAATTTGCTACAATAATACTAAACAATAGCAAAATTCTAGTGATGCCCTAACCCTAACCCTATGTCCGGGCGGCCCGCAAGCACCACCACCCTAACCCTATCTCCGGGGGCCCACGAGCACCACCACTCTAACCCTAAGTCCGGGGGCCCGCGAGCACCACCACCCTAACCCTATCTTCGGGGGCCCGCGAGCACCACCACTCTAACCCTAAGTCCGGGGGCCCGAGAGCACCACCACCCTAACCCTATCTCCGGGCGGCTCGCGAGCACCACCACCCAAACCCTAAGTCTGGGGGCCCACGAGCACCACCACCCTAACCCTATCTCCGGGCGGCCCGCGAGCACCATCGAGTCATCGACGCATCGTCGACAACCGATAGTGCCGTTGGCCTCTCACCATCATACTATATATACTCCATATATACTCCATATATACTATACACATATATACTATAGTCCATATATACTCCATATATACTATACTCCATATATATACAATATACTATATCTATTATATTACAATATTCTATATCTAAAAGATACAAGAAATAAAAAACATATATATATATATTCTATTACTATACACAAACATATATATATATACTATATCTATATACTAGTAATAATTATTAACATATAAAAAAAAGATACACGAAATAAAAAAACATATATACAAAATACTATATCTATAATATACTATATACAATATACTATATCTATAATACACTATAAAAAAACATATATACAATATACTATATCTATAATATACTATAAAAAACATATAATATATATACAATATACAATATACTATATATACAATATACTATAAAAAAAGATACACAAAATAAAAAAAAGTGGCCGAGGCCGGTAGGGACAGAGAGAGGCAACGCGGTCGGGCGCCTTTCGGGCCGGGATGGAGGAGGCGCGGCGCGGGAGGAGTTACCTCCGGGGCTGGGCTGGGCCGGGGACGATGGAGGAGGCGCGGGGCGCGACGGGAGGAAGGGAGGAGGCGTGACGCGTGGCGGGGCGGACGTCCGCGATGTTTGGAGAGGCGGAGGCACGGCGGGGCAGCTGGAGAGGCGGCAAGGCAGTCCAAATTTTGGCAGCCTGCCGGCGTCAACGTCGTCCTCGCGCGCGTCTGCAGAGTGTGGAAATGGAGATTGGGGGAGCGAAGGGGCGCGTATTTAAGTGGATGATCCTTTAGTCCCGGTCCGTGGCTCGCACCGGGACTAAAGGGCCTTTAGTCCCGGGGCGAGCCACGGACCGGGACTAAAGGTATCCCGGGGCGAGCCACGGACCGGAACTAAAGGTATGACCTTTAGTCCCGGCCCGTGGCTCGCGCCGGGACTAAAGGCTTTTCGGCACCGCCCACGGGGTGCGCGCCAACAGCACCCTTTAGTCCCGGGCCATGCCACAACCCGGGACTAAAGGCCCCTTTTTAAAAAAATTGACTGCAACCTCTGTTTCCCGCCTTATTGCATACTATGTTATTAAATAAACTACTATATATCAATATTATTAAATCTAATAAAAGTTTACAATATTTTAGGGTTTAGGGTTTAGGGTTTCGGGTTTCGGGTTTAGGGTTTAGGGTTTCGGGTTTAGGGTTTAGGGTTAGGGTTTAGGGTTTCGGGTTTAGGGTGTAGAGTTTTGGGTTTAAGGTTTAGGGTATAGGGTTAGGGTTTCGGGTTTAGGGTTTAGATTTTGGGTTTAGGGGTTAGGGTTAGGGTTTAGGGTTTCAGGTTTAACTATTATATTTAGGGTTTAGGGTTTAGGGTTTAGCACCTTAGTCCCGGTGTGTAGCATTTTCTGTTTTATAAAATAATTATTCTAACTAGTCAAACTATTAACCATTTTGCCATTTTGTTGTGATTATTTAAATAGGATTAATACCCTTTTTGGAGTAATAAATTCATAAGAAAATAATTACTAATCAGAAAATTCAAATAATATGACTACGGAATCACAAGAAAGATTAGAACCTGTTTATGAATTAAAATTGCAAGTTTACTGTAAGAATATCCTACGGCGACCGTTAGGGTTTCGGGTTTCGGCGCACATATGTATCTCAACATGGAAATCAATGTCATATTAGTTCCCCTTTAGTCCCGGTTTCGGGTTTCGACCGCATTTTTTTATTATTTTATTACAAAAAATAAGCCCCTTTAGTCCCGGTTGATAAAAAATTCGCGCGAAACCGGTACTAAAGGTCTGTTTCTTCCCGCCTTATTTCTTCCCGCCTTATTTTTTCCTGCCCGTTTTCTTCCTGCCTTTTCCACCGCTTCCCTCCTCTGACTTCCCGCCATTTCTTACTATATATATAGGCTTGGTCGTTGCCATAACACATCTAGACTCATATCGGCCGCCTCTCTCCACTCTCTCCCATGGCTTCCACCATACCTCTAACCCCCAGGGAGGCGGAGGCGCTTTGCGCCTCGAACTACCCCTGCCCACTGGGCTACCACGTCCCCACCGGCTGGATGCTGAGTTCTGGAGGCGTGTCGGTCCCTCCTGTCCCTCTAGGTGTGGAGCGCCGGATGGCCATCACGAACCACTACTACCTCGAGCTCACACCAGAGCAGCAGAGGAATCCCAACTGGCATCCCGACTATTTCCCGACTTGGGAAGCCTTCTTCATCAATCGACGTGAGAGGGCGCTCGCCAGGCACGAGGAGGACGGCCCACCTCCTTCGAACTTCAATGAGGTCGGTCGTCGGCTGTGGTGGCGCGGCCGAACTCTCCAGAGTGTCATGGCCTACAACACAACCGGCAATAACCCTCGCCTGCGGTACCCTCAAATCCAGCCCAGGCGTGCCCAACCTTCAAGGTTCGACTATGGCGACCCCGACGACGACAGCGATGATGGCACCGGTGACTACGATGACTACAGTGGCGCGTATTACAGGGCTAGGCAGGAGCATGACTGAATCACTCCAACATTAGGCATGTTTCTTAATTTTCAGTTGTGCTATGTATCTTAATTTTCAGTTGTGCTATGTATCCTTAGTGTTTGTGGGTTCCTTATCTTGTGATGGTTCCTTCTCTTTGGGTGATCACCTCCCGCAGCTCAGAACCCGGTCGTCAACATCTAGTTTGATTGAGCAAGATGTATTACATGAAAGGGGACCTTTCTGTCTCAAATAAAAGGTTTAATACATTACATAGATTTATGTCTCAAATAAAAGGTTTAATACATTATTACAGATCACCAACATCTAGTGTTGTGGTTTTCTTCTGCACCGTAGCCATGGAGAATCTTCATCATTTAACAGGATGCTTGGGTCAGTTTTCACTTTGAAGGGCGGAATTTCATGAAACTTATTGTAATCTTCTGACATGTCTGTCTTGTCATCCACTCCCACGATGTTTCTTTTCCCTGAAAGAACTATGTGGCGCTTTGGCTCAGCGTATTCTGTATTCTTTTGCTTATCTTTCCTTTTTCTCGGTTTGGTAGACATGTACTTCACATAGAAAACCTAAGCCACATCGTTAGCTAGGACGAATGGTTCATCCATGTACGCAAGATTGTTGAGATCCACTGTTGTCATGCCGTACTTTTGGTCTACATGTACCCCGCCTCCTGTCAGCTTGACCCATTTGCATCGAAACAAAGGGACCTTAAAAGTAGGTCCATAGTCAAGTTCCCATATATCCTCTATGTACCCATAATATGTGTCCTTCTGCCCATTATCATCTGTTGCATCAAAGCGGACACCACTGTTTTGGTTGGTGCTCTTTTTATCTTGGGCGATCATGTAAAATGTATTCCCATTTATTTCGTACCCTTGGAAAGTACATATAGTCGAAGATGGTAACCTGGCCAACGAGTACAACTCATCTCCAACAGTGGTGTTATTCATGAGATGTGTCTACAACCAACTGCCAAAATTCTTCTCGTGTTCCCCTTTAATCAAGGTTTCAGGCTTCCCCGAGTTTTCGGAGCGTAGAATATTCTTGTGTTTCTCGATATATGGAGCCACCATGGTGGAATTGTGTAGAACTGTGTAGTGTGCTTGAGTGAAAGAATTCTAATCTCTTCCCCTACATACCATTGATTTCCTTCCTAGTGTGCCTTTTCCAGTCATCCTCCCCTCATACCGAGATTCAGGAACACCAATTGGCTTAAGGTCAGGAAGAAAGTCAACACAAAACTCAATGACCTCCTCTATTCCATAGCCCTTGGAGATGCTTCCTTCTGGCCTAGCACGGTTATGAACATATTGCTTTAAGACTCCCATGAACCTCTCGAAGGGGAACATATTGTGTAGAAACACAGGACCGAGAATTCTAATCTCTTCGACTAGGTGAACTAGGAGGTGCGTCATAATATTGAAGAAGGATGGCGGGAACAACAACTCGAAGCTGACCAGACATTGGACCACATCAATCTATAACCCTGATAGACTTTCTCGATCGATTACCTTCTGAGAAATTGCATTGAGGAATGCACATACCTTCACAAAGGCTAGTGGAACATTTTCTGGTAGAATTCCCCTCAATGCAACCGGAAGCAATTGCGTCATAAGCACGTGGCAGTCATGAGACTTTAGGTTTTGAAATTTTTTCTCTTTCATATTTACTATTCCCTTTATATTCGACGAGAAGCCAGACGGGACCTTGATACTGAAAAGGACTTCAAAAAAGATTTCCTTCTCTTCTTTGGTAAGAGCGTAGCTGGCAAGCCCTTGAAACTGCCCTGGATGCTTGCCGTCTCGTCCTTTATGATGTTGCTGGTCCTCCCGTGTTGCCGGGGTATCTTTTGACTTCCCATACAAGTCCAGGAAGCCTAGAATATTCACGCAATGATTCTTCGTCAGGTGCATCACGTCGATTGTAGAGCGGACCTCATGCACTTTCCAATAGGGTAGCTCCCAAAATATAGATTTCTTCTTCCACATGGGTGCGTGTCCGTCGGCGTCTTTCGGAACAGGTTGTCCTCCAGGACCCTTTCCAAAGATTACATCCAAATCCTTGACCATACCAAATACATCAGCACCACTACGGGGGACAGGCTTCGTCCGGGTTTCTGCCTTGCCATTGAAATGCTTGCCTTTCTTCTTTAAGGGATGACTGGGCGGAAGAAAACGACGATTGTACGGGTACACATTCTTTCTACATTTATCCAGATATATACTTTTAGTCTCATCTAAATAGTGCGTGCATGCATTGTATCCTTTGTTCGTCTGTCCTGAAATGTTACTAAGAGCAGGCCAATCATTGATGGTTACGAACAGCAACGCTTGTAGGTCAAATTCCTGCTGTTTGTGCTCATCCCACACACGTACACCTGGTTTGGCCCACAACTGTAGAAGTTCATCAACTAATGGCCTTAGGTACACATAAATATCGTTCCCGGGTTGCTTTGGGCCTTGGATGAGCACTGGCATCATAATAAACTTCCGCTTCATGCACAACCAAGGAGGAAGGTGTAGATACATAGTCATGGGCCAGGTGCTGTGACTGCAGTTCTGCTCCCCAAAAGGATTCATGCCATCGGTACTTAGACCAAACCATAAGTTTCTTGCGTCACCAGCAAAGTCTGAGAAGTCTCTCTCGATTTTTCTCCACTTCCGACCATGAGCAGGGTGCCTCAACATCCCGTCTTTCTTACGGTCTTCCATGTGCCATCGCAATAACTTGGCATGCTCTTTATTTCTGAACAAACGTTTCAACCGTGGTATTATAGGAGCATACCACAACACCTTGGTAGGAACCCTCTTCCTGGGTGGCTCGCCCTCAACATCACCAGGGTCATCTTTTCTGATCTTATACCGCAATGCAGTGCATACCGGGCATTTATCCATATTCTCGTACTTCTCACCGCGGTAGATGATGCAGTCATTAAGGTATACATGTATCTTCTGCACGTCTAATCCTAGAGGGCAGACAAGTTTCTTTGCTTCGTACGTACTGGAGGGCAATTGGTTATTTCTTGGAAGCAGCTTCTTCATTATTACCAGCAACTTTTCAAATCCTGAGTCAGTCATACCGGTCTCTGTCTTCCACTTCAACAATTCCAGTGTGCTACCCAGCTTCTTCTGGCCATCTTCACAAGTTGGGTACAGCAATTTGTTGTGGTCCTGTAACATCTGCTCGAACTACAACCTCTCCTTTTCTGTGTCGCAGTCTCGCCTTGCATCACTAATGACCCGACCAAAAGCATCAACGGGCTCATCTGGTTCCCGTTCTTCACCCCCTTCTTCTTCATTATCTTCAACTGCGGTATCATCGTATTCAGGGAACATAGATCGGTAGTTGTCATCATCGTTCTCTTCTTCATCGCCTTCCATCATAACCTCTTTCTCCGTGCTTGGTCCAAACATTATAGCCGGACATGGAACCGGACCAAGGTGGCTCAATGACTCTTGAGGAAGTGTGAGCCTGCTCATTCCGACATTCAACACATGGACAACACATAAAACCATCCTGCCGCTTGTCGCTTGCCTCGCCATAAGGCTTAAAAGAACGCACGCCTTCTCCGTAAGCGTCAGAGCGTCGGTCACCGTACATCCATGGGTGGCTCGTCTGCATCATACAACCATGCATATATATCAAACGCAATCATGATGCTTAAATTAGTACCGCGTGGTCAAAACGAGAAAATAGTTGCTAACCTTTTAGGACACTTCAAAACAAAGAGGAGAAACCTTAAGTGTCGCTCTGGTACCTCATATCATGTTTTGTCTTGTGTGAACTCAAGTAGCATCGCTCTAACAGGCATTTCACCGAACACCTCTAGTGCATATGAAGAAAAAAGTTAGCACAAAATTATACCCACGTCACATAGGAAAAAAAACAGGAGAGAGTGAAGGGCTGGGTGCATATATATAAGGCCAGACCATTAGTCCCGGTTTAAGACACAAACCGGGACTAATGGTTCTGCCAGGACCACGCGAGCGTGTCCAGACCCACTAGTCCGGTTTGTCAAACTGGGACTAGTGGCCTTTTACAGACCGGGACACAGAATTCGACGACCTCGGGCTGTCCGGTTCGGACCATTAGTCCCGGCCCCAGCCACGGCGGGACTAGTGGCCCGAACCAAAGGCCCTTTTTCTACTAGACTAAACACATGGCATCTAAATTTTAGCTTGGCAAAGTCATCGATGTGTAAACCAAACAGCCTGAGTAGTAATACAGTTGACGCTGACCATTTTCCCTCGGTAAATCGAAACCAGCCACAGAAACAGGCAAACAGCGATCGTACATCAAGAACAGGAGAGCGAGGTCACTGCCTCGGCTCAGCGAATCTATAGTTCAAATTTCAACTGGGACGGCGGTCAGTTCCTGCTTCCCATGGCACCAGCCGCCGGCGAGGGAGGGCGTCAGAGCGTCTCAATGGCCGTCGTCCGGAGAGCTCGAGCGGACCCCCGGCCCAGGCCGCGGCGACGGAGGCTTCCTCCGTCCTTGACGGCCTCCTTGCGCCGAATGACTCTCCTGACAGACATGCATGCACTTGGGGTGCGGCTCGTCTGGTGTCATGGAACCAGACGGCGACGGCGGCTCTCCATGGCCGTATTCCGGGCGGAACGCCTGCCCAAACCCCGGCGACGGAGGCTTCCGTCCTAGACGGCCTCCTTGCGCCTCATGACTCTCCTCACCGGCTGCATGCCACCGAAAATGGTCAAACAGGCGCTAGCTAGCATGGATGGATAGAACACCAACTTCAATAAAATGTACTATAGACACTAGAACGCGCTGGTCACCTTTAAGGGCTGTGCATGGCAGGGAACAGCATAGAATAGCGAGGATGGCCATGGCGAGTAGGAGCGAGTTCGACGGAGAAGAGGACGGCTTCATGATGCCCAGCTACTGAAGAAATAATTTGACTTCTGTATGGGATACCCCTACAGCTGCGCGGAGGCAGTAGCTACCAATGGGTTCTCTCTGACTTAATGGGAGTGGGACTGGTTACGCTGTTCTACCGTGCACACTCCCGAGTTATAGACTTGTATAGACTTCAAGTCAACTGCGCAAAGTCGTCTCCTCTGTACGTTGCCTCCTGGACTCTGGACACGGACACAGAGCCAAATGATCTTCTAAGTCGATCCTGGTCGTATGCTTGAACAGGTCAACCAAAGCTCTCTCCTCCTCCTCGAAACAGGCTTTACGCACCGCTTTATAAATAAAGTCAAATCCATACACAGTACAACAAGTCATCGACCAGGCGTCCAAAACGAAAAGAAAAGGAAAGTTCACTGGGGCAACAGCACATCATGCCCAAGGGATAAAAAAAAAAGAGAGAAAAGCGGAGCTGGTGAGGAGCTCGCACTAGGGAGCCACAGAGGCACTAGCAGAAGTCATGAGTCGTGAAGCGTTGCGCCGACGCCCTGAGAGCCTGCATAATGCTGCCCACGCTCTCCCGATCCCCCTACCTAGACAGTAGGTATCACTGCTGAAGGTAGGCAAGTAAAGAAAACACAGAGTCAGAAGCACGACGAGGCAAAATCCGCTCGATCACCATCTTATTACGAATATTCCAGACCATGTAATGGCTGCAAACACCAACCAGAAGGCGTGGTTCCTCCTCCCGATACGGTTTGCCTCCATCTCTAGGAACTCGCCGAGGTCTTAGGCCTGGCAGGAAGGCCCCAGTGCTTCTCGGACAAAGTTCCACAGAAAGTGCGCGGCAAGGCATGTGAACACAATGTGGGCACACGTCTCCGGTGTCCCACATAGCAGACACAACCCATTGCCCGGGTCATTATGTTTCGAGACCTCTATCCCCGAAGGGGAGACGATCCTGTAGCAGTTGCCACAAAAAAATACGCAAGCTCAATGGAAGGGGTGCCTTCCACAGGTGTGTCGTCCAGGGTAACTCAGGGCCTCCTCTAGGCCGAACTAAATGAGAAAGCTCCCGAGGGAGACTAGCCCCATGTCACCTTATCCCTCTCCTCTGAGAGGGATAGGGGCAAGGAGCCCCGCAGCCTCAGGAAGTCTGCGGCCTCAGCGTCATTGAAGGTTCTACAGAACGGGATGTTCCAGAGACCTCCTTGCACCGCCTCAGCCACTAACATCATGGGAGTTGCGCAGATGGCGAATAGGGCCGGGAATTCCTGATAAAGGGGGGACCCTGTCTCCAGGGGTCGAGCCAAAATAGGACTTCCCGACCATTACCCACCACAAAGAGAGCGCCTTGACGAATGAAGTGCTTAATGTCCTAGATGGCCCGCCAGAACTGGGACCCCTCCTGCCGTTCGCATGCCAGCAGGGGGCGGCCCCGATGGCACATGGCTTCAATGAGATGCAGCCAGAGGCCTCCATCATCTTGGAGGATCCTGAAAGAACATTTCATGATTCCCTATGTTTTGTGTGTTAGATAACAATACCGTGGAGTTTCTCATGTGCGCTAAGTGTTGCAGGAAAGAGTTTTTGGTGTTTGGGGGCCGGATTATCCGCCCCCGTCAAGGTTTGGATAATCCGGCCTTACCATCTTGGCCAAGGCTGGTCGCGTGTGAGCTTCTGTCTGGGGACGGATTTTCCCCTGGACAATGATACATTACAAATGTATCTATAATTTTTGATGTTCCATGCTTGGTTTTATCCACTTTCTTGTGTTTTGTTCCAACTTTGGAGTACTTTTCATATGATTTCTTGAACTAACCTATTAACAAGAGCCACAATGCCAGCTGCCTGTTTTCTATTGTTTTTGGTTCTAGGGAAGTCAGAAAATGAATATTCTCGGAATTGGACGGGACAAATGCCAACGTGCCTATTTTTCCGGATGTCATCAAGTGCTAGAATACGAGACAGAGAGGGTCCAGGGGTCCACCACACCACCTGGCCGCGCGGCCAGGCCTGACCCGCGCCAGGGGGTGGTGTGGCCGCTCTCGGCACCCCCTCGGCCTCTCCTTCCACCTATATATTGCCCTCGGGACGAAAACCCTAAGTACCCGATCAAAAATCCACGAAAGAGTCTGTAGCCGCCGTCATCTTCATCCCTAGATCGGGAGGGATCTGAAGCTCTTCCCGGCACCCTGTCGGAGAGGGGAATTCATCCCGAAGGCCTTCTTCATCACCATGCAAGCCTCCGGTGTGATGCGTGAGTAGTTCATCCTTGGACTACGGATCCATGTAGTAGCTAGATGGCTGGTTCTCCTCCTTTGTGCTCTCATGTTTAGATCTTGTGAGCTCCGTTCATGATCAAGATCATCTATTTGTAATTCTGCATGTTGTGTTTGCGGGGATCCGATGGATATTGAGATGCTATTTCAGATTGATTATTGATTCTATCATGTCTTTGTTATTTGTGATCTTGCATGCTTTCCGTTGTTAGTAGCTATCTTGGCCAAGTAGATGCTAGCAACTCCAAGAGTTAGTATTTATGCTCGATAGTGGGTTCATACCTCTAGTAATCTGGGGAAGTGACAGAAATCTCTAAGGTACTAGATGTGTTGTTGCTACTAGGGAGAAAACAACAATCCTTTGTTCATAGAACAATCGTATTGTTTACTTTACACGCAGTTCGTAAAGCAATAATCTGTTGCTTGCAACTTAATACTGGAGGGGGTTTGGATGATAACCTGAAGGTGGATTATTAGTCATAGGTGCAGTTGGATGGCGGTCTATGTATAATGTTGTAATGCCCAATCAAGTCTCAAAGGAGTCAATATGATTAGTATATGCATGTATTGCTTTCTCGATGTTTGTCAATTGCCCCGCTGTAATTTGTTCACCCAACATATTATCTATCTAAGGAGAGCCACCTCTAGTGAACTATGGATCCCGGTCCTTGTCTTTTACATTCAATCTACAATCTTTTACTGCTTTGTGTTTACTTTCTGCAAACTATTACTTCTTTCCATTCGGTAAGTTTAATCCTTTGTTTTCCGCAAAACACGGTGAGATTGACAACCTCATCGCAAGTTGGGGACAAAGTTCTGTGGTTGTGTTGTGTAGGTCTCCATGTTGCTACTAGCACCGGTAGTGCGCCCTGCCAAGGCATAGCTAGCAACACCTTTGGGGTGTTTCCTTACTCCTACTGGTTCGATTAAACCTTGGTTTCATAACTGAGGGAAACTTGCTGTTGTGCTCATCATACCTTCCTCTTGGGGTTCCCAACAAGCTCTACATCAACACCGCACCAGCACTTTTCTGGCGCCGTACACTGAGCCATCAGACAATCCGGAGCTGGGGGGCAGATTTTGCCCCAGCTGGATAATCTGGCCATCCTCTAGGGCCGGATAATCCGCCCCTAGAGAATTGGCCAAGGGAGCATCGGCGCGGGTCTCTGTCTGGGGGCGGATTTTCCCCTGGACAATCCGTTGCTGGGGCGGATTTGTTCCCCCATCCGGATAATCCGGCCCTCCGCTTGGGCCGGATAATCCGGTCCCCAGGAGAAGGTCCCAAGGCCAGGCCGGCGTGAGCTTCTATTCGGGGACAGTTTTTTCCATGAATAATCCGAGTCTGCAGCGGAGTATTCCCCAGGATAGATAATCCAGCCCTCACTTGGGCCGGATAATCCGGCCCCAAATGGCTCCAACGGCTTCATCTAGACAGGGGTATAAAAGCCTCATCCACCCCTCCTATCAGATTACTTGGTTCATTCGAAAAAGAACAGACTTGTTGCAAAAGCTCCCCTTCGAGATCTCCCACTTCAACTACCCGAAGACTTTGATCTTTGGGGGAATTGAAGAAGGAGACATCATTCATCATCATCACGAATCAAGCGCTTCAACTCCTCTCCGTTCACTTGGAGAATCCCCGATCTAGTATTCTCGTTGATATCTAGATCCTTGTGTTTCGTTATTGATAACTATTGTTCTTGTGGTAGCTTGTTGTCAATACGGGACCCTCCAATTCGGTTGTGGAGTTGTGCCCTGCTAGTTGTGTAAAGGCGCCGGTTCCCGCCTCGAAGGGTTCCTATAGTGGAAAGGTGGATCAGGCCTTTGGTGGCGAGATCCATCGGAGAATAGGGTGAGGCCTATTGTGGCGTGGTGGTCTTAGTATCGCCCATCCCTCCAACGCAGTTGTAGTTACCTTAACAAGTAAGGAACTGCGGTAAAACAAATCCTATGTCTCCGCGTGCTCCACTATGGTTTCCTCGTTCCTCTATCTTAATCGCCTTTATTCGCTAGTAGGTAGGTTTGCATATAGGGAAATTCTACATAGTAGCATATCTAGAGAATTTACCTTTTGTGTTAAGCCTAAAATTTAAAAAGCATTAAAATTTGAAATAGCACCTATTCACCCCCCTCTAGCTGCCCATACGATCCATTTCAATTGGTATCAGAGCCCCGGCTCTTTATTCGGGCTTAACCGCCTAAGAGAAGTATGGGTACTAAGGAGAATGGGAGTGAGGCTGTGGATAAGGTCACAATGGATGACCTCAAGACGTTGGAAACAACCTTGTTGAAATCCTTTGAGACCAAGATGGAAGAGATGCAGCAAATGATTGCTCGTCTCACTGCATCTACATCCCCACCTCCGTCCTCTTCTGAGGCCACCACTCCTCTTTCTAAGGATAAGGCTCATGCCAAATCTAAGGAAGATGAGACGGTGGATGAGAAAAACAATGGTTCCGCTTCCAAGAAGGGAAGTGGTAAGGAGGATTATAGTGAGGTCTCTCACTTATATTCCCCCGACCCACCTATCCCTCATCCTCATATAAACAATAGGGGTGATCCACCCAAGCTTACTGCATCCTCATTTAATCAATGGCAATTCTTAATGAAATCTCATGTTTGCAGTTCGTCAATTGAGCTTTGGAGGATCATTGAAGACGGACTTCATGTTGGAGATCCCACTAACTTGACTAGAAGAGAAGTTGTAGATAGTCAACTAAATGCAACGACTCTTGACATGATTCAGCTCGGAGTGGGTCCCAAGGACATGCCACACATTGAGCACTTCAATACCGCCAAAGAAGCTTGGGATGCTCTCACCGATCTATTCATTGGAAATGTAAGCATGAGAAGAAATAGGTATGATGCTCTTAGGAATGAAGTTGAAGGATTTTACATGTTGGATGGTGAAGACCATGAAGACATGTATAGAAGACTCAAGGGCATTGCAACAACATTTAGAAAAGCATGGAGCCACTCACATTGACGATGCTTGGATAAAAAGGAAATATGTGAGTGCTCTAATGCCATTTGAGCCAACGGACTTGAAGAGTTTGCAAGGTAGACACAACTACCATCAAATGACTTCTAATGAAGTCATGCAAGAAATGACATCATTCAAAGTTGCAGCTAAGAACGCAGAATATGCCCGTGCCCGGGCTATTGGTATGCAAAAAGGATTCAATGTTGCTCTAAAGGCAAATGTTGTTGAACAAGATGAGGATGAAAGAGGATACGAGGGTGTCTCCACGGGCTGTCCCGAGGAGGTCAAGCGTGCTCATGGAGAGTACATGGCCTTCTATGCAAGGAACTTTTGGAAGGACCCAGTTAAGGCCAAGTCTGAACTCGAGCGCAAGAATGGGTCAAGTGGAAGAAGAGAGAATGGCCCAAAACTGAGGAAATGTTACAATTGTAGAGATAGGTTACACTTTGTGGCTGAATGTCCTTATCAAAGTAGAGAAGACAATGGAGACAGGCTCATCCTCAAAGAAAAATCCAAGTCGCCTCGAAAGAAACCATTTGTCAAGAAAAATGGTCCTTACAAGAAGCAACCTAAGATTGTCTTGGTGGCTCAAGAGGAATATTCTTCGGCAAGAGAAGATGAAGAGGATGAAGATATCTCTCGGGAGGTGGCTACTATAGTCACCACATCGAGCCCTACATCTCTCTTCGACTCTCCAAACGAAAACGTCATCAACAACAATGTCACTTGCCTTATGGCAAGAGGGTCCGAGGTATCACCTTCCATTTCCTCTTTCCCTAAGACTACTATGGATGTTAATATGGATGATGATACAAGTCTTACGATAAAAGAAGAGGTTATTTCTTTGGACAATTTCTTTACTAATTTTCAAGGTGAGCACAAACTTCATTTTGATTCTCTTATGAGTCAACTTTCTCACTCCAAAGAACTTCTCGAAGAGAAGGGGAGAATTGAAAGAGAAGATGCTTTGGAGATAGCCTCATTGAAGAACGCTCTAGAGGAAGAAGAGGAAACTCGGGTCTCTTTGGAAGAGAAACTCGAGTCAATTGAGGAGTCCTATGAAGAAATGGTTGCCTAGCTCATAAAAGAACATGATAATGCTCTTGCTAAGGTAAAGAAACTAAAGAAGGAGAAGGTTGATTTTGGCGCTGCTCATGCTAGACTCTCAGAGAAGTTTGAGAAACTTGACATTGCCTACAAGGAATTAGAGAGTGAACATTCTACTCTAAATGAGTCTCGTGATCAGCTCCAAACTCAATTGGAAAAGTATGACATGCCTAGCACATCCAAATCAACATGTGGACATGAAGGTATTATTGAAGAGAATGCAAGATTAAAGGAAGAACTTGTAAAGGGATCTCAATCTAAAGGTAAAGAAGTCTTAGATGAGATCCTTAGCAAGCAAAGGACAAACAATGGAAAGGAAGGCCTTGGTTATGTTCCCAAAACAAAGAAAAAGAAGAAGAAGAAGAAGAAGAGCAAAACTGCTCAACCAAAGACAAGCACCACAACCAATGATAAGACTAACTATGTTGGTTTTGTAGGGGCTAATAATCCAAATTATAAATTGTTTTGTGATTATTATGGTGATGTCTATGCTAGATATGTAGGTCCTTTTGATAGTTACATATCTTGGTCTATTTGGGTTCCCAAGACCCTTGTCACTAACATGAGAGGACCCATTGAAAAATGGGTACCTAAAACCAAGAAGTAACTTTCTTGCAGGGCTATACTTCCGGTGGGTCCAAATGGGTGCTCAATAGTGGGTGCACTAGTCATATGACCGGAAGAAAGGAGATCATCTCGGAGATGCGGCCAAACCATGATCACATAACCGTCTCCTATCGTGACAAGTCAAAAGCTGAGGTATTGGGTCTTGGCAAAGTTGTGGTTGCTCACGATATCTCTCTCGTGGACGTCATGCTTGTTGAGACCCTCGGTTACAATTTAATTTCAGTTCATGCCCTTGGTAAGATGGGCTTTGCAGTTTTCATTGATGCTGATTTGGTGGTACTCTTGTGGAGCAAGTCTCTAAAGGTCGCTTTCGTGGGATATGTCGAAAATGACCTGTATGTGGTTGACTTCTCGGGGAAAATCACTATAGGTCCGATGTGTCTTTTCAGAAAGACTGACGCGGGTTGGCTCTGGCATCGCCGACTAGCCCACGTCAATATGAGAACTTTGCAAAGTTCACAAGGGTGGACACATCCTTGGACTAAAAGAAAATGTTTCGTTTGCCAAAGATCGTGTTTGAAGGGCTGTGTTGAAGGAAAAATGCATGACTCTCCCCATCGAAGGAAGACCATTATTTCATCTAAGAGGATTTTAGAGGTCTTTCATGTGGATCTCTTTGGTCCTCCATCTCATGCAAGGCTCGGTGGGAAAAAGTATTGCCTCGTGATTGTTGATGATTACTCTAGATACACATGGGTCTATTTATTCAAGTTGAAGAGCGAGACTCAACAAACGGTCATTGATTTTGCCAATGAGGTTCAACGTCAACATAATGTCCCTATATTGGCAATTAGAAGTGATTACGGCTCCGAGTTCAAGAACTAGACTTTAAATGAATTTCTAAGTGAAGAGGGGAAAAGACATCAATATTCCGCTGCGTACACCCCTCAACAAAACGGAGTAGCCAAGAGGAAGAACCCGACTTTAATGGATATGGCAAGATCAATGCTGGCTGAATTTAAGTCACCATACAATTTCTGGGCTGAAGCAATTTCTACCACATGCCACTCATCCAATCGTATCTACCTCCGCAAAATCTTGGAGAAGACTCCTTATGAAATACTTACCGGTAATAAGCCAAACATCTCCTACTTCCGAGTATTTGGTTGTAAGTGTTTCTTTCTCATCAAAGGAGTTCGTTTATCTAAATTTGAGTCTAAGGCTTTAGAAGGCATTTTTGTTGGTTATGGTGCCGAATCCCACACTTATAGAGTCTACAATAAGCTCTCTAGAACTGTTGTAGAATCTTGTAGTGTGGTGTTCGAGGAAAATGATGGCTCCTGTGCGGGGCAAGTTGATGTTTGTGATGCAGATGTTGAAATACCCCAAGATGCCATAAGAAGAATGGGCGTGGGATTTTTCCGCCCCATTGAGGAACCCCTTGTGGCAGATCGGGAAGGACAATGCTCTACTCAAGTAGAGCCCTCATTGACACAAACTCAACATGCTTCAACTATTGGAGAAACTTTTACACCAATCCCACGAAATGCTGAAGATCATCTAGCTACTGCTCCAGAAAGCTCTAGGCTGGATTATCCGGTGGACACCGGATTATCCAACCAATCGTCCCCAACTAGCAAAAGTGATCGTAGTGCTGAATAACAGGCTGCAAGTCCCATGCCGAATTATCCGGCTAACCCCAAATTATTCGGCCCATCTCCAGTTCAAGCCAGAACCACTCAAGACAGTGAAGACGCATCAAGTTCTCCCAGGCCGGATTATCCGACCACCCCCTTGGCCGGATTATCCGGCCCTGAAGATTCTGAACAGTAGCAGCCTCCTGTTACGGCTTTTGATCAACATCAAGGGCAAGATTCATCATCTCCTATTCCTGCTAATCAAGCTGAAGATCGAGGCCAAGCCGATGATTCCAAGAAAGACTCAAATGATGAAGTTGTTCCTCCAAGAGACAACAAGCTTATTGAACTTCTTCTTAAAGCTCGTGCAGATAGGAATCTTGAATTAAGGGGTCACACTCTCGACAAAGTTGTAGGTGATCTCCGACGAAGGGTGTCCATAAGAAGGGGAATGTTCGTTTGTGGTACCAAACTTGGTGGGTGAGCGCACCATGGTACCCGAGTTGTCATCAATCACGCGGAGGGTCCATAGTAGAATCGCCAATTGTCCAGAAGGGCCAAATGGGGGTGAATACAAATCTAACGGCCAAACGGTCATTTGAACCAGACGAAAAACGGTTGAACTCAAATACCGTAGTTAGGTCAACTCTTCTTGGCCCGCCATGTTAGTATTCCCCGTTATCTTTTGTGGTCGTGGACTAGCTTACCCTGCGTGGACCAGATCCCTGAGTGGACCAGATCTATTTCTTTGCTCTGCTCTGGTCTTTTCCCCTGCTCCCCTCCCCATAACATTTGCTCAGCTCCGACTGCTCGTCACAGATCAGAGCTCGCACTTGCTCTAATTTGCGTCCCCGCCATGTCCGGTCAACCTCCCACGCCTCTGATCGAAGCTCGCAGCCGTCTCTGTTGCATCGTCCACCATATCGGAGCTTTGCATCCCCGGACTAATATCTCGCCTCTGGCTAGTCCTTCTCGCACGGCGGAGCGCGTCCCGTCGGGCGATCTAGGCCGGCGACCGGCCTCGGAAGCGTGGCGTCGCGGCACCCTGTGCATGGTAGCCCTAGCACAGCAGTTCGACGACCACGCCTCATGGCCACCGTCTTTGGTCCCGCCGTGTCGCCGGCAGAGTCGCTGTCGGGTTTCAGGTCTCGTTTTGGGATCAGACGAAATGAGGTCAACATTGAGGTATGCACGCCGCCATTCGATTTTTTCGTCCGGTTCGAGCACAGCTCAGACACCGAGCGTGTTCTGCATTCTTCCAATTCTTTCGAGTGCTACGGGGAGAAAATGAGCTTCATGTGTTGGCATCACGCCTGTGGGTGGGACGATCGCTTGGGGCAACTTTGTTTCTTCTCCAAACTCGGCTTTGACATCCTCCCATTGGATGCTTGGGAGCCGGAGGCCCTCAAGCAGGTCGTCAGTAGCCTTGGCGGTGAGCTGGTGGAAATCGTGCCACCGAGCGACAGATGGGTCATCGAGGTAAAGGCGTGGCTGAAAGATCCTGACGCCATTCCTAAGATGTACGAGGAGCAGATTCCAAGCAGGGCAGGGCGACAGCTTTGCTGGAAGCACCCAGTCATCATACACCTAGAGGAGGTTCTGGAATCGGTACATGGAATTCAGGGCCCCGAAGAGGCTGTCAGAAAGCATCCTCGTCGCCTGTAGTGTTGGCATAGAAGGATCGATGGCACAGGACCACCACCGTTTCGTGACGGCGCACATAGTTTCGGTGGGGGAACCAGGCTTGGACGAGCTGGTGGTTCTGATTTCCCTCGAGTGAAGACAGAGCTCTAGTGAATTGCCGTGGTATGTGTGGCTAATGAATTTGTAGTATGGAGAGCGTAGCAGGAAGTTTGCATCAACTAAAAATGTGTAATAGTTTGAACGATGTAGTACGTGTGTGTAATAGTTTGAAGTAGTATGTGTGTGTAATAGTTTGAATCGATGTAGTATGTGTGGGTAATGAATTTGATGTAGTGTGTGTGTGTAATAGTTTGAATCGATGTAGTTGATCACCGTGCTTTATAGTTTCTGTGAATAACCAAGGACAACCTCATGAAAAGAGGGTGGTCTGGCAATGAGCAATGTCAATTCTGTGGATGCTAGGAAAATGTAGTCCATCTCCTCTTCAAGTACAAGGTAGCTACATTTTTAACACGTTGAACTACAGGACCATTTTGCAGGCAACACAAGACAAAGAAAAAATGGTTTATAGCACAGACAGCAGACGCAAAATCTGTAGTCTGGGATAAAAAGATGCCAGTTAACTGGATTGAACCACGACTAGTAATTGAAGGAAATAGATACTTGATAGTATTTTCTTACAACAGTAGTACTTCCATACAAAAGGGTCTTATAACTGCACAAAAGTGGGCTAAACTTCCTACTAGTTTGTAGAACAATTCGTCAACATTTCATCTACAAAAGCCATTCTTCAGTCTGAACTTAAATATTCTACACTGGAGAAACTACAGATCTCCACCAGAAAAGTTGGCTGATCATTTAACCCAAACTGATCTATTGCCTTCCCGCCAAACTACAAGAAATCTGCATCGCTCATGCATGAGCGATTTGCGTGCGCCAGTCCCGGTTCAGTTGGATCATCCGCGCCACCGCAACGATTTCTTCGAAACTGAAATTTGGCATGTCCTTCTCGGGATCATAGGTCCGTGTGAACTCGAACCTGAATTCCGGGGCTGAGCTGATGCCCGCCGCTGGCTCCGGCTGTCGAACAATCCAGCATGCTGAGTGTAGACGCTTGGTCGCCACCACGGTACGGCCTCCGATGGTGCGTAGGATAGAGCGTCTTTGCCGCAGACGGCGTGCTCCCAGCCTCCCCCACTGAGGTAAGGTAGTCCGTGCCGAAGCATGGATGCGAAAGTTCCTAGACCTTGGCGCTGCCCTGTTCGAGGGTGTGTACCCTCGGCGGCATGCTCTCGTGAATGATTTGATACGTACCATGTTCCCACTGCCTAGAGCATGCCGTAATGACACCGCGCGATTTCTCCACATCGCTCTCTTGGCCCTGCTTGCCGCATCTAGCGCCGACGACGCCGCAGTCGCCGCCACGGCCGATTTGGCACATTCAGGGAAATCATCCACCTGGTAGGGCAATGGGAGACCGGCCTTGAAGTAGAGATTCATGGCCTGCCTTAGAGGGGCTAAATACCCAGTTTTGGGGTCGTCGCAAGGCGACGGGCTGCTTAGCGGGCCATGTTACCCTAGTTGGTGCGGCGGGAGGAGCTGCGCACAAGGTGAACTGTGGTTAGTCGGAGAAGGGAGTGAAAGACGATGAGGGTTTGGACTATGGGCACGCGTGAAAATAACCATTTCCCATTTCCTTAGAGGGTAATAATTCGACACTCGTTGCATTAATAGCACAATCTTTATTTCCCTTCTCAGCATAAGAGTGCGAACGTATTAAAAAGATCGGTCTTGGCTATCCACCTCATCGGGCAATGTACCAGGACAGGTAGGAGAAGGGTCCGGGTTTCATTTTAGAAATGTTGACGACTGTGCCCTTATGTTTATACGATATTATTTATATGCCACCATGTACCGTCGAGTGTAGCAACACCATCAGAAACAGGGGATAACGACGTAGCGTGTTTTCTTTTTTTAAAGGGCATCAGAAACAGGGGATGCCGACGTGGCATGTTTTCTGACTGGCAGGCCCGCCCCCTCCACCTTCGACGGCGCGCATCCCAGGTTCGAGGGGTGGTGCCGCCCACCAACACATTATTGTGCAATTTTCCATGTGGAACCTGAATTCCGGCGCTGAGCTGATGCCCATGTCGAACACAGAGAATTCTGAAAGAAGCTACTAAAAATAAATACTTTGAATTCTGAAAGTACTAAAATTAAATACATTACAATTTTGTCTGAAAGGTAATACGCATACTGCTGATCGAAATAATATAAATACAGTACAAATTTCTACTTCGAATAATAGACCTGAAAAATGCTAGAAAATAACCTAGGATGAATATAGGATTCATTCTCCCTATATATTTCGTCATCGTCGGCTAACGCGTGCTGCAACACATGTTTAGAGAACTCTCTCTGTCTGTAGTGTGTTGCCAGTATCTCGTCCAGAGGGTAAGGCCTCGGTGTATGTTCCAGACTTAAGCCATACATTACCATTGTTGGTTCCTCTTCCCAGGCTTGAACCTCATGATCGTACAATCTGATATAATTCCTGTAGTATATGCAACCGGGTTAAACTGTGGGGTGTAACCTAGTGCCAATGGAGATAGACCGATTGTAACCAACAAAGAGGGCACGACTTCTAATGTCGCCAACGACCTCGAGAGAGCGGTTCTCCGTGTCCACCTGGTATAACACCGGTTGCCCTTTGGCGAAATCCCTGTTCAACACAAGAAGCAGATCACCATCTGACTCCACAAGGTAAAAATTGTAGGTTCCGCGTACCTGTTCAAAGACTAGGGACGAAATTATTTTGGCCATCGTGACAGTGCTCGCGCGCTGCTCTAACTGGATGTTGGTCGACAAGATGTCTCCATTCTCAAGTAATGCATATACTTCCCCTCGGAATGCCGTCATGCAGACCAGAAGCGTATCAGGAGGTGGCGAATACAAGCCTTCTCCAAATGATCCATTGATTTGCCCCGTTGGGGTGCTCTCGTTGGCCCATGCAATATGATCTGGATAATCAGTGCAAACGAACACCATCGTCGGGGACTTCGTCACGATGACAGATTGCAGAAGATCAGATCGTATGTGTGCTTGAAACTTAGTGTTAGACTTATGAGTGATTGGGTTCAGAAGCCGAATCTGGTACCGCTCCACCCTCTGAGCAAGCACGATGACGCCACGAGAAACACCGACGAAGTAGAATCTTTTGGAAGAAGAGGGCATCAGTTAGCACTAAGATGTTTACAATGAAAAATACCAATAAATATCGGATGTGAATGTGAACCTGTGATGGACGTCCATTAGATTTGTCCTGAAGGAATGACCAATGGCGAGGTTGAGGAAGGTGAAGTCGCCAACGTTTGGAAGTGTGTGATCTATCATGATCCAGTTGTTGAGATGGAATTCGGGCACCTTTAAAGTGTGGTGCCAATCGGTGCAGACTTCCCGACAAGCAGCATAGGTGTCGACGTACTCCTCTTTCTCTAGCAAATAGTCAGCGATATTGCGAAGTGGGTCGGCCAGGAGATCGGACCAGTTCCTCTTCATCCGGCTACTGGCCATGGCTTACGTGCGGGAATGTTTTGATCGAGGAAGAAAGAAGAACTACCACTGCGAGGAGAAGAAGAAGAGGATAACAGACGGAGGAGAATAAGCGGAACTGCCAATTCAAGTTTGGATCAATGGGCTTTTTTTCGGAACTAGCGCGTGAACCAGCCATGCACTGCATGCAAGTTTTGATCAAACAGACTAACATGTGGGATCTGCTAAAAAATTCCATGAAGTGCTCTCTGTGCATGGTGCGCTGACAGGTGGCATGTTTTCTGACTGGCGCGCCTGCCTCCTCCACCTTCGACGACGCGCGTCCCAGGTTCGAGCGCTGGTGCCGCCACCAACACATTATTGTACAATTTTCCATGCTTTGTCGCAACCAGCTCCGCTCCGCTCCTCTGCTCCTGCCGCCACCACTCCGCTTAATCGTGCACCGCTCTTGTCATCCCCTTGGGCTATTGTCCTCCAGCCCTCCCCACCCTGCCATCCCCTCACGTCCCCTCCCCCTGCCCTGTCTCCTTGCCGCCGCCCACTGCCCAGGCGCGTCTGGAAACAAAAACCGAGAGTCGGCCGTTGGGTTAGGGGCCCAACGACGCTGGTGATCCGGATCCCGCTCGGAGATGTATCCTGCGAGGCTTGAGAGCACGGATATGGGTCCTGCGCGGCTAGAGAGCACGGAATCTCCTTCAATTCTGGAGAGTACAGAGGACAACAAAACAGGGGGAGAGGAAGCGGGGTGCAGAGCTTTGGAGGTATGGAGCCCGGAGAAGGTGCCGTGCATCCACATTGAAGGGTAAGAACTGTGATTCCTTTTCTGCATACCCCAATTAGCGTTTCTAGTCCCGTGGTGATTGCAAGGATATGTGTTGGTAACCGCAGGACGTCTGTACAGCTTGTCCTTGAGCATGATGCTTTGTCAAGCGAGCATGAAGGCACTGAAACGTGTGGCGGTGCGTATGATGATGAGAAAGCATATCCAGACATGGTTGCTAACCCTGATAGGATGGAGAGTAGGGAATATTTGATTGATTCGAACTTTGAGCCTAACTATGGGACTGATGAGGAAGAGGAATGTGAAGATGTGGAAATGGGATGTAGATACGACGACGAAGACGTGGACAAGCCAGTGATACACTTTGACAGGGACAATCCTACAATTGATGAGGGGACTGTCTTTGATAATGTGGAGGACTGCAGATATCCAGTTGCAACCTATGCAATCAGAGTTGGGTTCGAATTTATCATTGAAAAGAGTGACCAAAAGAGAATTAGGGTGCACTGTAGGGAAAGTAATGTGTGTAAATGGAGATTACATGCATATCCAATGGGGGTGGACACCCATTTCAGGTTGCAATAGCTACATTTAGTTTCAGTCTTTCTCATATTTATTTTGCTGATAACTAGCTCTGAATTATTTGGATTCTTATCGAATGCAGATCAAAGTAAACACGAAGAAACACAACTACCCTAATACTTCTTTAAGTGGTAAAATTAGACCGGCGACTACCAAGTGGATTGCTGCTACTGTACTTGACTGGGTGAGGCAGGATCATAACATTGGACCTGCTGAACTCAGAGCAAAGATTAGCAAAAAGTTTAACGTTCTGATTCCTTACCACAGAGTCTTTGATGGGAAGGAGATGGCTCTAGACTTCATTCAAGGCAAGTGGAATGACAGTTTTCATATGTTGTATAGTTTCAAAGCTCAGGTAGAGAAAACATCACCTGGTAGTGTTGTTGACATCGATTACGAGGTTGTGAAAGGGAGAGAAAAGGTCTCGAGGGGGGTCAGGTATAAGCAGGCAGATAAGATATGCTTCAGGAGATGTTTTGTCTGCCTGAAGGCATGCTGGAAGGGGTTCCTAGACGGCTGCAGGCCATACTTGGCAATAGGCGCAACTTCTTTAACAGGAAAGTTCAGGGGACATGTTGCTTCTTCTTGTGCTTTGGACGCGCATAATTGGCTTCTACCCATAGCTTATGCTGTTCTTGAGGGTGAATAAAATGAAAGCTGGACATGGTTCATGCAGAGACTACGTGAAGTAATTGGTCACCCTGAAGGCTTGGTCATACACAACGGTGCATGCGAGGGTCTTGAGAATGCTGTTGATGCTGTGTTTCCTAGGGTTGAGCATAGGGAATGCATGCGGCACCTCGCTACTAACTTCACGAAGAAGTTCAAAGGAAAGATCTTTGAAGAGGACTTGTGGCGATCAGCATACACATACACCCCAAGCACGCATGCTACTTACTTGCAGAACATGTATGTAGTGCCAAAGGTGAAAAAATACCTTGAAGAACATCACACCAAGCTATGGGCCAGAAGCAAGTTTAGTGAGTTACGTAAGGTGGATATTGTTTGCAATAATTTGGCAGAGAGTTTCAATGATAAGATTTCGGGCATGAAGACACTTGGAATTGTTATTTTGTTGGATGCATTAAGACAGTGCATAATGGTGAAGATAGATTTAAGGCAAAGAATTTGTGCAAGAAAATTTTTAGGCCATAAAATAGTTCCAAAGGTGGTTATGTTACTGAATGCAAGAACCAAGGCAATGAGAACGATAAAGATGAGGATGGTCAGAAGTTCCAGAACATTGGCTGTGGTTTATGCAGAATACAAGCGTGGAAGTGAACGGAGGTACACTATAGACATTGGAAACAAGACTTGTTCATGCAGCAAAGTGGCAGACATCGGGTCTGCCATGTCACCATGCAATTTACTTCATCTTAAAGCTTAGAGGTAACGGAGCTGAAATAGAGAACTATGTCGACAACTATTTCTCTGTGGACAAGTTTGCTGCAACTTATGCAGAAAACATACCACCTATGGCCGATGAAAATGATTGGGAGATTGTCGATCCAGGGTTCAAACTTCAACCACCAGTTCTTAGGAGGCCACCTGGGAGGCCTAGAAAGCTAAGGATCAAAGCCTCCACCGATAAAGGTCCAAGGCTGGGAGCTAGGAAAAGGAAATGCAAACGTTGTGGCGGATTCAGACATATCAAGAGGTTGTGCAACACCCAGTTACACATGATATTGTCCCTGTTCACACCCTGGTGGCAGAAAATGAGGCTTCTCAGCCAGAACTGGCGGAAGAGCAGCACGAAGACGGTGATGAGCACTCGGAGGAAAACATACGTAAGCAGCCAATTTATGAAGAAGTGGAGGTGCCGGCGAGAAAAGGGTGTGAAAAGAAACAAAAGGGTAAGCAGAACAGGGAGGAAATGGCAAATAATGGAGGTGTATTAGAATATGAAGAAGTTGCAGGGGTGATTGAGGATGTTCTTGAAGATCTTTCGGCTAACTGCAGGAGAAATAATAAATCCCTGCCAATTTCATCTTTGTACGATTCTCCGGATGAAAGGTAAGCTTAAAAATTGTCTTATTTGCCATTTTATCATTTTTTTATCCTCATCAACTGATGCTTAATGCAGCGTGGGCTAGCAGACTAATAAGAGGAGCAGAAAGATGCGGGAACAGTAACGTCGTATGTTGAATTATATCATTGAAACTAAACTAGCCATGTCGTCTTTATTTATATCTGGCGCGTGCAACGTGTCTATGATGCGGTCATGTGGACCAGATTACAATTTTTTTAAATAATATTACATTAATTTTTTACCTACGTTTGGACGCGGCTACTAGTTCCCATCTCCCTTGCATTCCCATCTCCTCCGGCGTACTGTAGAATTATTGTTGTGCCATCAAGTAGCAGAGTCAGTGTATTGTCCCATCAGGTGTGAACGCAATGACTTTATTTGTTTAGAATTTGACGAATTTTGATTAGTTTGAAAGACAGAGAAACCTAAAACATGTATCTAGACATGTTTTGGGTATGGACACATTTATTAAATATCTAAAAAAACTAAGTCAGTTATATCTGCACAGGAGTAGTACACTATTACAACACGCTCGATCCCTTCTCCTCTGGCGCACTCCAAATTATGGCTGTGCCATCAAGTGCTGGGAGCAGAGTTAGCGTATTGTCCCATCAGATATGCCAGGAACGCGCGAACTTTATTTTCAGGATCAGATGAGTTTCGATCGACTAGTTTCAAAGACAAAAACAACTAAAACATGGCCAACATATATAGATTATGACGATAATCGACCATGACTCAAGTGACCCAGATCCAAAGAGCGCATTACATAGATTTAATTTATGCTTAAGTGGCCCTAATCGACTATGACGCTCCCACAGTCTCCATCATTAACGACATTGTCCGCGTCGCTGCCAGCCTCCTCCGCGTCGAAATCGATGTCGACCTTCCCGGCAGCGTTCCTCCTCCTCATGGATTCTTCACGGCACGCTGCATTGATAATGGTGGAGGTCGTACGCCTGCACGCCGTAAGCGCCTCCTTCGTGGTTGCGCAGATCCGGGTGATCTCCTGCCGGTGGGTTCTGCACAGCTCAATCAACGCAGCCCGCTCCTTCTTGAACAACTTTCGCCAGTACACGCTCATTCGCGAGTACCGCGCCATTGCCCTCTTCCGCTCCAACAGCTGGCGGTGGCGCTCCTCGATCTGCCTCGCCAACGCGTGGTCACGCAAGAGCGGTGCGACTGGAACCCCGGCGTAGCTGAGCTCGAAGCCGGCCGAAAGCCTCGCGAACGGCGGCGCGAGTATGTCGTAGTGGCCGAACATCTGAGCCTCGTGCAAGCTGAGTTTGCGC
Organism: Avena insularis; assembly: GCA_023614405.1. Classification (NCBI taxonomy): domain Eukaryota; kingdom Viridiplantae; phylum Streptophyta; class Magnoliopsida; order Poales; family Poaceae; genus Avena; species Avena insularis. The sequence goes on along the minus strand of CM042693.1, from coordinate 453,695,857 downwards.
CTCTCCCTCTCCATGGCGATGAAGGAACACGATCTAATCTTCGGCCCCGAGGTTAAGGGGATAAGGGCAAGGACGTAGGCCCAGCGCCGTTGCCACTGCCAATCAGTTCGCAGAAGAGACTTCTCGCGGATCTCCCTCGTGAAGGACATCACTATCGTCCACGCACCCCGATCCAAATGCGCCTAACAATCGGGGATCGGGTCTTCTAGAAGCCCAGAGCAGTTGCTGGTTAGCTCTGCGTCCCGATTGTTTGTGGCCAACGGCTGTAGTTGAAAATAATACACATTTCAATGACACTCGTGGATAAATATGTGGTCTCTGAAGAGAACACACGTCCAATGACTCTAGCTGTGGTTAATGAGAAGCACATACATTTCAATGACACCGGTGGATCCATATGTGGTATGTGAAAAGAATAGTCATGAAATGACTTCAGTTGTTGTTAGTAAAAAGAACACACATGTAATGACACTAGTGGATCCATAGGTGGATTGTGAAAAGAACACACATGCAATGACACTGGTGGATCCATATGTGGTATGTGAAAAGAACACACATGCAATGACTCTACTTGTTGTTAGTAACAAGAACACACATGCAATAACACTGGTGGATCCATGTGTGGTCTCTAAAGAGAACACACATGAAATGACTGGTTGTGTGGATTGTGAAGAGAACACACATGCAATGACACTGGTGGATCCACATGTGGTATGTGAAAAGAAGACACATGCAATGACTCTGGTTGTTGTTAGTAAAAAGAACACACATGCAATGACACTGGTGGATCCATGTGTGGTCTCTGAAGAGAACACACATTTCAATGACACTGGTGGATCCATATGTGTTATGTGAAAAGAACACACATGAAATTACACTGGTTGTTGTTAGTAAAAAGAACACACATGCAATGACACTGGTGGATCCATGTGTGGATTGTGAAAAGAACACACATGCAATGACACTGGTGGATCCATATGTGGTATGTGAAAAGAACACACATGCAATGACACTGGTGGATCCATATGTGGTATGTGAAAAGAACACACATGCAATGACTCTGGTTGTTGTTAGTAAAAAGAACACACATGCAATAACACTGGTGGATCCATGTGTGGTCTCTGAAGAGAACACACATTTCAATGACGTTGGTTGTTCCATATGTGGTATGTGAAAAGAACACACATGCAATGAATCGAGTTGTTGTTAGTAAAACGAACACACATGCAATGACACTGGTGGATCCATGTGTGGTATCTGAAGAGAACACACATTTCAATGACTCTAGTTGTTCCATATGTGGTATGTGAAATGAACACACATTCAATGACTCCAGTTGTTGTTAGTAAAAAAGAACACACATGCAATGACACTGGTGTATCCACAGGTGGATTAGGAAAAGAGCACACATGCAATGACTCTTGTTGTTCCATATGTGGTATGTGAAAAGAACACACAAGAAATGACTCTAGTTGTTGTTAGTAAAAAGAACACACATGCAATGACACTGGTGGATCCATACGTGGATTGTGAAAAGAACACACATGCAATGTCACCTATGGATCCCTATGTGGTATGTGAAAAGAACACACATTTCAATGACTCCAGTTGTTGTTAGTAAAAAGAACACACATTCAATAACACTAGTGGATCCATGTGTGGTCTCTGAAGAGAACACACATTTCAATGACTTTGGTTGTTCCATATGTGCTATGTGAAAAGAACACACATGCAATGACTCCAGTTGTTGTTACTAAAAAGAACACACATGCAATGACACTGGTGGATCCATGTGTGGTCTCTGAAGAGAACACACATTTCAATGACACCGGTGGATCCATATGTGGTATGTGAAAAGAATAGTCATGAAATGGCTCCAGCTGTTGTTAGTAAAAAGAACACACATGCAATGACACTGGTGGATCCATAGGTGGATTGTGAAAAGAACACACATGCAATAACACTGGTGGATCCATATGTGGTATGTGAAGAGAACACACATGCAATGACTCTGGTTGTTGTTAGTAAAAAGAGCACACATGCAATGACACTAGTGGATCCATATGTGGTATGTGAAAAGAACACACATGCAATGACTCTAGTTGTTGTTAGTAAAAAGAACACACATGCAATGACACTGGTGGATCCATGTGTGGTCTCTAAAGAGAACACACATGCAATGACACTGGTGGATCCATATGTAGGATGTGAAAAGAACACACATACAATGACACTGGTGGATCCATAGGTGGATTGTGAAGAGAACACACATGCAATGACTCTTGTGTATCCATATGTGGTATGTGAAAAGAACAGTCATGAAATGACTCCAGTTGTTGTTAGTAAAAAGAACACACATGCAATGACACTGGTGGATCCATAGGTGGATTGTGTAAAGATCACACATGCAATGACTCTGGTTGTTCCATATGTGGTATGTGAAAAGAACACACATGCAATGACTCCAGTTGTTGTTAATAAAAGGAACACACATGCAATGACAGTGGTGGATCCCATGCGTAGTCTCTGAAGAGAACACACATTTCAATGACACTGGTGGATCCATATGTGTTATGTGACAAGAACACACATGAAATGACACTGGTTGTTGTTAGTAAAAATAACAAACATGCAATGACACTGGTGGATCCATAGGTGCATTGTGAAAAGAACACACATGCAATGACATTGGTGGGTCTATAGGTGGATTGTGAAAATAACACACATTTCAATGACTCTGGTTGTTGTTGGTAAAAAGAACACACGTGCAATGACACTGGTGTATCTATGTGTGGTCTCTGAAGAGAACACACATTTCAATGACTCCTGTTGTTGTTAGTAAAAAGAGCACACATGCAATGACACTAGTGGATCCATGTGTGGTCTCTAAAAAGAACACACATGCAATGAATCTTGTTGTTGTTAGTAAAAAGAACACACATGCAATGACACTAGTGGATCCATATGTGGTATGTGAAAAGAACACACATTTCAATGACACACGTTGTTGTTAGTAAAAAGAACACACATGCAATTGCACTGGTGGATCCATAGCTGGATTGTGAAAAGAACACACATGCAATGACACTGGTGGATCCATATGTGGTATGTGAAAAGAACACACATGCAATGACACTGGTGGATCCATAGGTGGATTGCGAAGAGAACACACATGCAATGACTCTGGTGGATCCATATGCGGTATGTGAATAGAACAGTCATGAAATGACTCTAGTTGTTGTTAGTAAAAATAACACACCTGCAATGACACTGGTGGATCCATAGGTGGATTGTGAAAAGAGCACACATGCAATGACTCTGGTTGTTCCATATGTGGTATGTGAAAAGAACACACATGCAATGACTCCAGTTGTTGTTAGTAAAAAGAACACACATGCAATGACACTGGTGGATCCATGTGTGGTTTCTGAAAAGAACACACATGAAATGACTCTGGTTGTTGTTAGTAAAAAAAGCACACATGCAATGACACTGGTGGATCCATATGTGGTATGTGAAAAGAAGACACATGCAATGACTCTGGTTGTACTTAGTAACAAGAAAACACATGCAATGACACTTGTGGATCCATGTGTGGTCTCTGAAGAGAACGCACATTTCAATGCCTCTGGTTGTTGTTAGTAAAAAGAACACACATGCAATGACACTGGTGGATTCATGTGTGGTCTCGAAAGAGAACACACATGCAATGACTCTGGTTGTTGTTAATAAAAATACCACACATGCAATGACACTGGTGGATCCATATGTGGTATGTGAAAAGAACACACATGCAATGACTCCAGTTGTACCTTGTAACAAGAACACACATGCAATAACACTGGTGGATCCATGTGTGGTCTCTGAAGAGAACACACATTTCAATGACTTTGGTTGTTGTTAGTAAAAAGAACACACATGCAATGACACTAGTGGATCCATGTGTGGTCTCTGAAGAGAACACACATTTCAATGACTCTAGTTGTTGTTAGTAAAAAAAGCACACATGCAATCACATTGGTGGATCTATAGGTGGATTGTGAAAATAACACACATTTCAATGACTCTGGTTGTTGTTAGTAAAAAGAACACACGTGCAATGACACTGGTGGATCCATGTGTGGTCTCTAAAGAGAACACACATTTCAATGACCCTGGTTGTTGTTAGTAAAAAGAGCACACATGCAATGACACTGGTGGATCCATATGTGGTATGTGAAAAGATCACACATGCAATGACTCTAGTTGTACTTAGTAACAAGAACACACATGCAATGCCACTGGTGGATCCATCTGTGGTCTCTGAAGAGAACACACATTTCAATGACTCTGGTTGTTGTTAGTTAAAAGAACACACATGCAATGACATCAGGATCCATGTGTGGTCTCTGAAGAGAACACACATGCAATGACTCTGGTTGTTGTTAGTAAAAAGAGCACACATGCAATGACACTAGTGGATCCATATGTGGTATGTGAAAAGAACACACATGCAATGACTCTAGTTGTTGTTAGTAAAAAGAACACACATGCAATAACACTGGTGGATCCATGTGTGGTCTCTGAAGAGAACACACATTTCAATGACTCTAGTTGTTGTTAGTAAATAGAACACACACGCAATGACATCAGGATCCATGTGTGGTCTCTGAAGAGAACACACATTTCAATGACTCTGGTTGTTAGTAAAAAGAACACACATGCAATGACACTGGTGGATCCATGTGTGGTCTCTGAAGAGAACACACATTTCAATGACTCTGGTTGTTCCATATGTGGTATGTGAAAATAACACACATGCAATGACTCTAGTTGTTGCTAGTAAAAAGAAGACACATGCAATGACAATGGTGGATCCATAGGTGGATTGTGAAAAGAGCACACATGCAATGACTCTGGTTGTTCCATATGTGGTATTTGAAAAGAACACACATGAAATGACTCCAGTTGTTGTTAGTAAAAAGAGCACACATGCAATGACACTGGTGGATCCATATGTGGATTGTGAAAAGAACACACAGGGAATGACACTTATGGATCGATATGTGGTATGTGAAAAGAACGCACATTTCAATGACTCTAGTTGTTGTTAGTAAAAAGAACACACATGCAATGACACTAGTGGATCCATAGGTAGATTGTGAAAAGAACACACATGCAATGACATTGGTGGATCCATATGTGGTATGTGAAAAGAACACACATGCAATGACACTGGTGGATCCATATGTGGATTGTGAAGAGAACACACATGCAATAACTATGGTGGATCCATATGTGGTTTGTGAAAAGAACAGTCATGAAATGACTCCAGTTGTTGTTAGTAAAAAGAACACACATGCAATGACACTGGTTGATCCATAGGTGGATTGTGAAAAGAGCACACATGCAATGACTCTGGTTGTTCCATATGTGGTATGTGAAAAGAACACACATGCAATGACTCCAGTTGTTGTTAGTAAAAAGAACACACATGCAATGACACTGGTGGATCCATGTGTGGTGTATGAACAGAACACACATGCAATGACTCTGGTTGTTGTTAGTAAAAAGAACACATATGCAATGACACTGGTGGATCCATGTGTGGTATCTAAAGAGAGCACACATTTCAATGGCACTAGTGGATCCATATGTGTTATGTGAAAAGAGAAGTCATGAAATGACTCCAGTTGTTGCTAGTAAAAAGAACACACATGCAATGAGACTGGTGGATCCATAGGTGGATTGTGAAAAGAACACACATGCAATGACACTGGTTGATCCATACGTGGCATGTGAAAAGAACACACATGCAATGACTCTGGTTGTTGTTAGTAACAAGAACACCCATGCAATAACACTGGTCGATCCATGTGTGGTCTCTGAAGAGAACATACATTTCAATGACTCTTGTGGATCCATATGTGGTATGTGAAAAGAACACACATGAAATGACTCTAGTTGTTGTTAGTAAAAAAAGAACACATGCAATAACACTAGTGGATCCATAGGTGGATTGTGAAAAGAACACAGATGCAATGACACTAGCTGTTGTTAGTAAAAAGAACACACATGCAATGACACTGGTGGATCAATATGTGGTATGTGAAGAGAACACACATTTCAATGACTCTGGTTATTGTTAGTAAAAGAGCACACATGCAATGACACTGGTGGATCCATAGGTGGATTGTGAAAAGAACACACATTTCAATGACTCTAGTTGTTGTCAGTAAAAAGAAAACACATGCAATGACACTGGTTAATCCATGTGTGGTCTCTGAAGAGAACACACATTTCAATGACTCTAGTTGTTGTTAGTAAAAAGAGCACACATGCAATGACTCCAGTTGTACTTAGTAACAATAACACACATGCAATGCACTGGTGGATCCATGTGTGGTCTCTGAAGCGAACACACATTTCAATGACTCTGGTTGTTGTTAGTAAAAAGAACACACATGCAATGACACTGGTGGATCCATGTGTGGTATCTGAAGAGAACACACATGCAATGACTCTGGTTGTTGTTAGTAAAAAGAGCACACATGCAATGACACTGGTGGATCCATATGTGGTATGTGAAAACAACACACATGCAATGACTCCAGTTGTACTTAGTAACAAGAACACACATGCAATAACACTAGTGGATCCATGTGTTGTCTCTGAAGAGAACATACATTTCAATGACTCTGGTTGTTGTTAGTAAAAAGAACACACATGCAATGACAGTGGTGGATCCATGTGTGGTCTCTGAAGAGAACACACATTTCATTGACTCTAGTGGTTGTTAGTAAAAATAACACACATGCAATGACACTAGTGGATCCATAGGTGGATTGTGAAAAGAACACACATGCAATGACACTGGTGGATCCATATGTGGTATGTGAAAAGAACACACATGCAATGACACTGGTGGATCCATAGGTGGATTGCGAAGAGAACACACATGCAATGACTCTGGTGGATCCATATGCGGTATGTGAATAGAACAGTCATGAAATGACTCTAGTTGTTGTTAGTAAAAATAACACACCTGCAATGACACTGGTGGATCCATAGGTGGATTGTGAAAAGAGCACACATGCAATGACTCTGGTTGTTCCATATGTGGTATGTGAAAAGAACACACATGCAATGACTCCAGTTGTTGTTAGTAAAAAGAACACACATGCAATGACACTGGTGGATCCATGTGTGGTTTCTGAAAAGAACACACATGAAATGACTCTGGTTGTTGTTAGTAAAAAAAGCACACATGCAATGACACTGGTGGATCCATATGTGGTATGTGAAAAGAAGACACATGCAATGACTCTGGTTGTACTTAGTAACAAGAAAACACATGCAATGACACTTGTGGATCCATGTGTGGTCTCTGAAGAGAACGCACATTTCAATGACTCTGGTTGTTGTTAGTAAAAAGAACACACATGCAATGACACTGGTGGATTCATGTGTGGTCTCTAAAGAGAACACACATGCAATGACTCTGGTTGTTGTTAATAAAAATACCACACATGCAATGACACTGGTGGATCCATATGTGGTATGTGAAAAGAACACACATGCAATGACTCCAGTTGTACCTTGTAACAAGAACACACATGCAATAACACTGGTGGATCCATGTGTGGTCTCTGAAGAGAACACACATTTCAATGACTTTGGTTGTTGTTAGTAAAAAGAACACACATGCAATGACACTAGTGGATCCATGTGTGGTCTCTGAAGAGAACACACATTTCAATGACTCTAGTTGTTGTTAGTAAAAAAAGCACACATGCAATCACATTGGTGGATCTATAGGTGGATTGTGAAAATAACACACATTTCAATGACTCTGGTTGTTGTTAGTAAAAAGAACACACGTGCAATGACATTGGTGGATTGATGTGTGGTCTCTAAAGAGAACACACATTTCAATGACCCTGGTTGTTGTTAGTAGAAAGAGCACACATGCAATGACACTGGTGGATCCATATGTGGTATGTGAAAAGATCACACATGCAATGACTCTAGTTGTACTTAGTAACAAGAACACACATGCAATGCCACTGGTGGATCCATCTGTGGTCTCTGAAGAGAACACACATTTCAATGACTCTGGTTGTTGTTAGTTAAAAGAACACACATGCAATGACACTGGTGGATCCATGTGTGGTCTCTGAAGAGAACACACATGCAATGACTCTGGTTGTTGTTAGTAAAAAGAGCACACATGCAATGACACTAGTGGATCCATATGTGGTATGTGAAAAGAACACACATGCAATGACTCTAGTTGTTGTTAGTAAAAAGAACACACATGCAATAACACTGGTGGATCCATGTGTGGTCTCTGAAGAGAACACACATTTCAATGACTCTCGTTGTTGTTAGTAAAAATAACACACACGCAATGACACTGGTGGATCCATGTGTGGTCTCTGAAGAGAACACACATTTCAATGACTCTGGTTGTTATTAAAAAGAACACACATGCAATGACACTGGTGGATCCATGTGTGGTCTCTGAAGAGAACACACATTTCAATGACTCTAGTTGTTCCATATGTGGTATGTGAAAAGAACACACATGCAATGACTCTAGTTGTTGCTAGTAAAAAGAAGACACATGCAATGACAATGGTGGATCCATAGGTGGATTGTGAAAAGAGCACACATGCAATGACTCTGGTTGTTCCATATGTGGTATTTGAAAAGAACACACATGAAATGACTCCAGTTGTTGTTAGTAAAAAGAGCACACATGCAATGACACTGGTGGATCCATATGTGGATTGTGAAAAGAACACACATGGAATGACACTTATGGATCGATATGTGGTATGTGAAAAGAACGCACATTTCAATGACTCCAGTTGTTGTTAGTAAAAAGAACACACATGCAATGACACTAGTGGATCCATAGGTAGATTGTGAAAAGAACACACATGCAATGACATTGGTGGATCCATATGTGGTATGTGAAAAGAACACACATGCAATGACACTGGTGGATCCATATGTGGATTGTGAAGATAACACACATGCAATAACTATGGTGGATCCATATGTGGTTTGTGAAAAGAACAGTCATGAAATGACTCCAGTTGTTGTTAGTAAAAAGAACACACATGCAATGACACTGGTTGATCCATAGGTGGATTGTGAAAAGAGCACACATGCAATGACTCTTGTTGTTCCATATGTGGTATGTGAAAAGAACACACATGCAATGACTCCAGTTGTTGTTAGTAAAAAGAACGCACATGCAATGACACTGGTGGATCCATGTGTGGTGTATGAACAGAACAAACATGCAATGACTCTGGTTGTTGTTAGTAAAAAGAACACACATGCAATAACACTGGTGGATCCATGTGTTGTCTCTGAAGAGAACATACATTTCAATGACTCTGGTTGTTGTTAGTAAAAAGAACAGACATGCAATGATAGTGGTGGATCCATGTGTGGTCTCTGAAGAGAACACACATTTCATTGACTCTAGTTGTTGTTAGTAAAAAGAACACACATGCAATGACACTAGTGGATCCATAGGTGGATTGTGAAAGGAACACACATGCAATGACACTGGTGGATCCATATGTGGTATGTGAAAAGAACACACATGCAATGACTCTAGTTGTTGTTAGTAAAAAGAACACACATGCAATGACACTGGTGGATCCATAGGTGGATTGTGAAAAGAACACACATGCAATGACACTGGTGGATCCATATGTGGTATGTGAAAAGAACACACATGCAATGACACTTGTAGATCCATATGTGGTATGTGAAAAGAACACACATGCAATGACTCCAGTTGTTGTTAGTAAGAAGAACACACACATGCAATGACACTGGTGGATCCATAGGTGGATTGTGAAAAGAGCACACATGCAATGACTCTGGTTGTTCCATATGTGGTATTTGAAAAGAACACACATGAAATGACTCCAGTTATTGTTAGTAAAAAGAGCACACATGCAATGACACTGGTGGATCCATATGTGGATTGTGAAAAGAACACACATGCAATGACACCTATGGATCCATATGTGGTATGTGAAAAGAACGCATATTTCAATGACTCCAGTTGTTGTTAGTAAAAAGAACACACATGCAATGACACTAGTGGATCCATAGGTGGATTGTGAAAGGAACACACATGCAATGACACTGGTGGATCCATATGTGGTATGTGAAGACAACACACATGCAATGACTTTGGTTGTTGTTAGTAACAAGAACACACATGCAATGACACTAGTGGATCCATAGGTGGATTGTGAAAAGAACACACATGCAATGACACTGGTGGATCCATATGTGGTATCTGAAAAGAACACACATGAAATGACTCCAGTTGGATCCATATGTGGTATGTGAAAAGAACCTACATGCAATGACTCCAGTTGTTGTTAGTAAGAAGAACACATATGCAATGACACTGGTCGATCCATAGGTGGATTGTGAAAAGAGCACACATGCAATGACTCTGGTTGTTCCATATGTGGTATTTGAAAAGAACACACATGAATTGACTCCAGTTGTTGTTAGTAAAAAGAGCACACATGCAATGACACTGGTGTGTCCATATGTGGATTGTGAAAAGAACACACATGGAATGACACCTATGGATCCATATGTGGTATGTGAAAAGAACGCATATTTCAATGACTCCAGTTGTTGTTAGTAAAAAGAACACACATGCAATGACACTGGTGGATCCATAGGTGGATTGTGAAAAGAACACACATGCAATGTCACTGGTGGATCCATATGTGGTATGTGAAAAGAACACACAAGCAATGACACTGGTAGATCCATATGTGGATTGTGAAGAGAACACACATGCAATGACTCTGGTGGATCCATATGTGGTATGTGAAAAGAACAGTCACGAAATGACTCCAGTTGTTGTTAGTAAAAAGAACACACATGCAATGACACTGGTGGATCCATAGGTGGATTGTGAAAAGAGCACACATGCAATGACACTGGTGGATCCATGTGTGGTCTCTGAAGAGAACACACATTTCAATGACTCTGGTTGTTAGTAAAAAGAACACACATGCAATGATACTGGTGGATCCATGTGTGGTCTCTGAAGAGAACACACATTTCAATGACTCTGGTTGTTGTTAGTAAAAAGAACACACATGCAATGACACTGGTGGATCCATGTGTGGTATCTGAAGAGAACACACATGCAATGAAACTGGTGGATCCATATGTGGTATGTGAAAATAGAAGTCATGAAATGACTCCGGTTGTTGCTAGTAAAAAGAACACACATGCAATGCGACTGGTGGATCCATAGGTGGATTGTGAAAAGAACACACATGCAATCACACTGGTGGATCCATATGTGGCATGTGAAAAGAACACACATGCAATGACTCTGGTTGTTGTTAGTAACAAGGACACACATGCAATAATACTGGTGGATCCATATGTGGTCTCTAAAGAGAACATACATTTCAATGGCTCTGGTGGATCCACATGTGGTATGTGAAAAGAACACACATGAAATGACTCTGGTTGTTGCTAGTAAAAAAGCACACATGCAATGACACTAGTGGATCCATAGGTGGATGGTGAAAAGAACACACATGCAATGACATTGGTTGTTGTTAGTAAAAAGAACACACATGCAATGACACTGGTGGATCCATATGTGGTATGTGAAGAGAACACACATGCAATGACTTTGGTTGTTGTTAGTAACAAGAACACACATGCAATGACACTAGTGGATCCATAGGTGGATTGTGAAAAGAACACACATGCAATGACACTGGTGGATCCATATGTGGTATCTGAAAAGAACACACATGAAATGACTCCAGTTGGATCCATATGTGGTATGTGAAAAGAACCTACATGCAATGACTCCAGTTGTTGTTAGTAAGAAGAACACATATGCAATGACACTGGTCGATCCATAGGTGGATTGTGAAAAGAGCACACATGCAATGACTCTGGTTGTTCCATATGTGGTATTTGAAAAGAACACACATGAAATGACTCCAGTTGTTGTTAGTAAAAAGAGCACACATGCAATGACACTGGTGTGTCCATATGTGGATTGTGAAAAGAACACACATGGAATGACACCTATGGATCCATATGTGGTATGTGAAAAGAACGCATATTTCAATGACTCCAGTTGTTGTTAGTAAAAAGAACACACATGCAATGACACTGGTGGATCCATAGGTGGATTGTGAAAAGAACACACATGCAATGTCACTGGTGGATCCATATGTGGTATGTGAAAAGAACACACAAGCAATGACACTGGTAGATCCATATGTGGATTGTGAAGAGAACACACATGCAATGACTCTGGTGGATCCATATGTGGTATGTGAAAAGAACAGTCACGAAATGACTCCAGTTGTTGTTAGTAAAAGGAACACACATGCAATGACACTGGTGGATCCATAGGTGGATTGTGAAAAGAGCACACATGCAATGACACTGGTGGATCCATGTGTGGTCTCTGAAGAGAACACACATTTCAATGACTCTGGTTGTTGTTAGTAAAAAGAACACACATGCAATGATACTTGTAGATCCATGTGTGGTCTCTGAAGAGAACACACATTTCAATGACTCTGGTTGTTGTTAGTAAAAAGAACACACATGCAATGACACTGGTGGATCCATGTGTGGTATCTGAAGAGAACACACATGCAATGACACTGGTGGATCCATATGTGGTATGTGAAAAGAGAAGTCATGAAATGACTCCAGCTATTGCTAGTAAAAAGAACACACATGCAATGAGACTGGTGGATCCATAGGTGGATTGTGAAAAGAACACACATGCAATCACACTGGTGGATCCATATGTGGCATGTGAAAAGAACACACATGCAATGACTCTGGTTGTTGTTAGTAACAAGGACACACATGCAATAATACTGGTGGATCCATATGTGGTCTCTGAAGAGAACATACATTTCAATGGCTCTGGTGGATCCGCATGTGGTATGTGAAAAGAACACACATGAAATGACTCTGGTTGTTGCTAGTAAAAAAGCACACATGCAATGACACTAGTGGATCCATAGGTGGATTGTGAAAAGAACACACATGCAATGACATTGGTTGTTGTTAGTAAAAAGAACACACATGCAATGACATTGGTGGATCCATATGTGGTATGTGAAGAGAACACACATGCAATGGCTTTGGTTGTTGTTAGTAACAAGAACACACATGCAATGACCCTAGTGGATCCATAGGTGGATTGTGAAAAGAACACACATGCAATGACACTGGTGGATCCATATGTGGTATGTGAAAAGAACACACATGCAATGACTCCAGTTGGATCCATATGTGGTATGTGAAAAGAACCTACATGCAATGACTCCAGTTGTTGTTAGTAAGAAGAACACACATGCAATAACACTGGTCGATCCATAGGTGGATTGTGAAAAGAGCACACATGCAATGACTCTGGTTGTTCCATATGTGGTATTTGAAAAGAACACACATGAAATGACTCCAGTTGTTGTTAGTAAAAAGAGCACACATGCAATGACACTGGTGTGTCCATATGTGGATTGTGAAAAGAACACACATGGAATGACACCTATGGATCCATATGTGGTATGTGAAAAGAGCGCATATTTCAATGACTCCAGTTGTTGTTAGTAAAAAGAACACACATGCAATGACACTGGTGGATCCATAGGTGGATTGTGAAAAGAACACACATGCAATGTCACTGATGGATCCATATGTGGTATGTGAAAAGAACACACAAGCAATGACACTGGTAGATCCATATGTGGATTGTGAAGAGAACACACATGCAATGACTCTGGTCGATCCATATGTGGTATGTGAAAAGAACAGTCACGAAATGACTCCAGTTGTTGTTAGTAAAAAGAACACACATGCAATGACACTGGTGGATCCATAGGTGGATTGTGAAAAGAGCACACATGCAATGACACTGGTGGATCCATGTGTGGTCTCTAAAGAGAACACACATTTCAATGACTCTGGTTGTTGTTAGTAAAAAGAACACACATACAATGACACTGGTGGATCCATGTGTGGTCTCTGAAGAGAACACACAGTTAGATGACTCCGGTTGTCGTTAGTAAAAAGAACACACATGCAATGACACTGGTGGATCCATGTGTGGTATCTGAAGAGAACACACATGCAATGAAACTGGTGGATCCATATGTGGTATGTGAAAATAGAAGTCATGAAATGACTCCGGTTGTTGCTAGTAAAAAGAACACACATGCAATGCGACTGGTGGATCCATAGGTGGATTGTGAAAAGAACACACATGCAATCACACTGGTGGATCCATATGTGGCATGTGAAAAGAACACACATGCAATGACTCTGGTTGTTGTTAGTAACAAGGACACACATGCAATAATACTGGTGGATCCATATGTGGTCTCTGAAGAGAACATACATTTCAATGGCTCTGGTGGATCCACATGTGGTATGTGAAAAGAACACACATGAAATGACTCTAGTTGTTGCTAGTAAAAAAGCACACATGCAATGACACTAGTGGATCCATAGGTGGATTGTGAAAAGAACACACATGCAATGACATTGGTTGTTGTTAGTAAAAAGAACACACATGCAATGACACTGGTGGATCCATATGTGGTATGTGAAGAGAACACACATGCAATGACTTTGGTTGTTGTTAGTAACAAGAACACACATGCAATGACACTAGTGGATCCATAGGTGGATTGTGAAAAGAACACACATGCAATGACACTGGTGGATCCATATGTGGTATGTGAAAATAACACACATGAAATGACTCCAGTTGGATCCATATGTGGTATGTGAAAAGAACCTACATGCAATGACTCCAATTGTTGTTAGTAAGAAGAACACACATGCAATGACACTAGTCGATCCATAGGTGGATTGTGAAAAGAGCACACATGCAATGACTCTGGTTGTTCCATATGTGGTATTTGAAAAGAACACACATGAAATGACTCCAGTTGTTGTTAGTAAAAAGAGCACATATGCAATGACACTGGTGTGTCCATATGTGGATTGTGAAAAGAACACACATGCAATGACACCTATGGATCCATATGTGGTATGTGAAAAAACGCATATTTCAATGACTCCAGTTGTTGTTAGTAAAAAGAACACACATGCAATGACACTAGTGGATCCATAGGTGGATTGTGAAAAGAACACACATGCAATGTCACTGGTGGATCCATATGTGGTATGTGAAAAGAACACACAAGCAATGACACTGGTAGATCCATATGTGGATTGTGAAGAGAACACACATGCAATGACTCTGGTGGATCCATATGTGGTATGTGAAAAGAACAGTCACGAAATGACTCCAGTTGTTGTTAGTAAAAAGAACACACATGCAATGACACTAGTGGATCCATAGGTGGATTGTGAAAAGAACACACATGCAATGACACTGGTTGTTGTTAGTAAAATGAACACACGTGCAATGACACTGGTGGATCCATATGTGGTATGTGAAGAGAACACACATTTCAATGAGTCTGGTTGTTGTTAGTAAAAAAAGCACACATGCAATGACACTGGTGGATCCGTAGGTGGATTTTTAAAAGAACACACATTTCAATGACTCTGGTTGTTGTTAGTAAAAAGAACACACATGCAATGACACTGGTGGATCCATGTGTGGTCTCTGATGAGAACACACATTTCAATGACTCTGGTTTTTATTAGTAAAAAGAACACACATGCAATGTGTAACTACCTCGGACCCTACGCTCTAATTTCAAGCCTAGATGAACCGAAAGTGGTTAAAATAGTACAGCTGGAGCCCAGGGGCCACCCACGTGTAGACCCGTCGGTCGTCCTAACCACTTCCCAGAACATCGGGACAAGAGCGAGCGGCGTAGGCAACAGGCGAAGAGATCAAATACGTACACAAGTGAGTATGTATGCAAGCTACCTTACAACAGTCCTCAGAGCGATACCATCTAAAAGAAATAGAAATATTGCAACGCCATACGGCAAGATCCAAATATCCTAGATAGAGATAATAGTGTAGGATAGCTCCTCATACATCAAACATCAGAGTATCAAGCGGAAGCGGGAAACAAGATCCGAGTACGGATAAGAAGCAAATCGGCATGAGATGCCACATAAGTAAGCACATCCCGCCCACAGATCTCACGGATCCCCATCTCCGGAATCTCTACACCGAGTGATCGTTGCCAACATCATTTGTCTCCTCCACCCAGTATCCATCTTGCGAATACACCTGTTCATCTGAATCCAACAATTTATCGTGTGAGACCCTAGGGGTACTCAGCAAGTCTTTATGTCTCTAAAGGGGACATAACCTGGGGTGACACAATTGCAGCAAATGATAATAACTAACAAGTCTATAGATACTCGCTAACCATCCGCCTAACCAATGATAGACGGATGTCCGTTAATTAGAAACAACAGTTATAACGATAAATGAGATCCATCCTCCTTCTCGCTTACCAACAAGAAAGCGGACGAACAACCCATCCGTTGGCAGTTTTATTACTCATTCCATGAATATTGCACTATTTACTAGTCCGGTATTTAGTCAACTTTAAAAGCGGTACTTTAGTTATACTTTTCTATGATCGAGAAACTATGCTCCAAGTCGTCCATAACCACGGACACGGCTTTCAGAAAGATTTGCCCTGCAGGAGTGCACAAATAGCAACACACACTCGATCAACCTCGGAAAAACCAACTCAAAACCCAACAAGGAATTCACGACAAAGCGATCACAGGATTCATAAAATATTTCAGGGGGCCACCCTACTAAGCTACCCACAACGAAGTTCGCCGGCTCCGGAACGGACCTAGGGTTTGTGTGGATGGCGGTAAACGACTGGGAACTCGAAAGTGTGACTGGGCTTGTCGATACAGTGAAAACGTGTCACGATCCAAAACAGTACAGGTGCTCCACGCACAATCGTAAATAAAGCAGTAAAGCATGACATAAGTACAGGATAGTAATAAAACCCCAAACTAGTTTGTGGCCCCAAGAAATAGAAATGAATCAAGCTCTGGCTTAGGAGGGTCCATAAGGCCTCCCGGATGTGGATAGTGCGAATAGTCAAGGAACAGGAATCAAGTACTCGGGGTCCTACGGGACACAAGTGAGCATGAAAACCAAATAACAGATATTGCTCACCGGTGCCTCTTTCATTAGTTATCCCATTACTACTCAGGTTAAGTTGTTTAGGTACCTCGTTATCCATCAGACACTCACATACCCTACACATGCTGTTCTATGACTCGCATGGCTCAAACAACTCCTGTAGTAATGGCTCATAGGATGGAGGAACAAGCTTCGTTGGGGTTTAAAAGTAAAGGCTATGCAGTACTTTGGATTGAATTTAATGCAATCGCAACTCAATGATGCAAGAATAAGATAGAAGCAATAGGTACTATATGTATGCAAGCATGTGGTAGTGCTTGCCTGGCAGCTCAGTTGAAGCGAGAGGTGGATCTGGGTAGTACTCCTGGGATTCCTGATATTTCCCCTGCTCGGCGTCTATTCGAAAGAAGAACCAAACAAACAAGGGCCAACATAAAAAAGTGCACAAGCATATAAATAAAATGCAACAAGCAAACAAGCATGCCATGATGAATGATGCACAATTTACATGGCAATAATGTAGCATGGAAAGGGTGAGGTGTGGGGGCAAGAGTAAATCATTTTATTAAGTTTTTAGTCATGTTTTGCTCCCATATAACTTGCTGTCCACTTAATATTTATATGATGCATGCTGCAATTCATATCATGGAATGCATAAACAGAACGGTCTCGTCGCGCTGATTGATTTAGACATATTATTTGTCAAATTTGGTGTTATAGAATTAAAGTTATTAATTAATTAGGAAAAGGCATTTTTATTGCAATTAAACAATTTCGAAAATTTAAAATAATCAAACATTATTTTGGATGGCAGATTTGAATTGCTCACATTTTTCTGATTCAAAAACATATATCATTTGTCAAATTTGAAATTCCCAATTAAAAGATATTATTTTCTGGATTTAAAATCTTATTAAACATTTTTGGAAAACATTTTATTAAACAGAAAAGATCTCAGACTTTTTGCACACAGAGGCAGCTAGCCGCTGACGCTGACAGGTGGGCCAGCCGCTGACTCAGCACAGGTGGGGCGACGCGGTACACGCGGGACTTTTCTCACCGAGGGGATATCCAGCCTGTGCGGATTGGTGGGGTCAGCGTTGGCGACGACGCAAGCGCGAACGGGGCGCAACCACGTGGCACAGACGGGGACGGCGGGTTGAGGAAACAAAAGCCAGGGTACCTTTTTGTAAAAAGGACACAGAGGCAGACAGGTGGGACCAGGTGGAGCACGGGTTGAACGAAACAAAAAGCCAGGGAGGTAAAGCGAAAAAGACCACCACGCTACTGTTTCTCTTCTCGCTCACATCGATTTAAACCGAAAACCACACGTCGGGGAATCAATCCCGCAACCTAGCGCGCGCGGAGGTTGCTACCACTGGGGCTAGCGGGTTTGGTGCTGGGTAAACACTGCGCGACAAGATGACCCTACTGTTGTGCAATGACGGGGTGGCGAACTCGAGCGCGGTGCACAGAGAGCGCTCGACGGAGTGCGCTGCGTGTCCAGGAAGCAGATCGGCCAGAGGGGGTGTCTGGGAGGTTCGAAGGCTCACCGGGAGAGGATTGGAGGCGGTGGTTCGAGCCGGGAAGCAGGGGATCGCCGGGGGAGCTGGCGGCCGGTGGGTTAGGGTTTCCATCAGTGTCGAAGACGTGTAGCAGGTCTGGGCCTTCTCCTCCTCGACAGCATGGACAGGGGCGACGCAGGGGTCTTCTCGGTCTTTCCCAACACCTAACGCCTCGCCTGCCTCCTCCTAGCTACTGCGGCGAGCCGATGCCGACGGTGGCCGACAGAGATGGAAGAGAGGGGGTAGCGGTAGGTGGGGAAGGAGGGGTGGAAGGGCAAGGCCCTAGGTGGATCTGGGGAGGCAACGCAAGGCAGAAGGGAGTAGATAAGGGCAGGAAGAGGGAGAGCACATGGGCTCGGTGGCTAGGGTGAAAAGGTGGAGGTGGCCACCTTTCTCCCTCCGCTCCCGTGCTGGCACGGCTTGGGAGGGGCTAGGGTGCCTGCAGCTGGGCCAGAGGGGCGATGCAAGGTGGCTCGGTGGGGCTCATTTGGCAGCAGGAGAGAAACAGAGAGGGGA
The DNA here is from genome assembly GCA_023614405.1 of Avena insularis. Taxonomy (NCBI): domain Eukaryota; kingdom Viridiplantae; phylum Streptophyta; class Magnoliopsida; order Poales; family Poaceae; genus Avena; species Avena insularis. Next base: position 453,676,633 of record CM042693.1, on the reverse strand, counting down.
GGGACTCGGCTAGGGTTTAGGTGAGGGGTGGCTCGGCCTAGAGAGGGTGTTGAGCAAGGGGGGGTAGCTCGGATGGGGCCGAACCAGGTGGTGGTGACTAGGGTATAAGGAGAGCGGATTTGGTTGCTAGCCGAAGCTAGGAAGGTAGGGGTGGTGAGGTGAGTGTGTAGTAGCTAGGTAGGTATTTAGGATGGGATGTTGAATAGATAGAGATTTAAAATTTGAACCGATCCAAAGAACATGATTCAACAATTAAAACTCCATCTATTCAAAGACAAGAGATAGAAAAGGTGGTGACATGCATGGGATGTGGAGGTTTTGGAGGTGAGGGTAGGAGGAGGGTTAGAGGATGGTTCCAAATAAAAGAAGAGAGGGAGAGAAACTAAGTTGGATCATGGGTAAAATACCCATACCCCACTCAAAACCAAAATAAAAACCAAAGAAAAAGAAAGAAGATGATCTTGCATGGCCCATGCATAATTAGTAAATGCCATATTTATTATTGTGAAAACAATTGTAAATAACCATGGCATTGGTTAACACATGCACTCCCAAAATATGGAATTAAGGCCAAGCCAAAAGAAAAGAGTTGGTGTTCCATGTGGATTAGATGGAATATGCTCATATGGGAATATAACTTGGGAATTCTAGTGTGGGTGTCCCACTAGATGCATAACTAGCCTCAATACATTCCAACATGAGCATATATTCAAAAACAATCCATATGGAAGCTTGACAAGGAATTCCACTCACATAGCATGCAAAGGTGGCCATATGGCTCTCCACATATCAATAATGTGAAAACAACATGAGGCATATATGGGAGCATGTGGAATTGGAAGTAGATCCATCCCAACCCACATGAGCTAGAGGTAAACCCTGTAAAATGCAAAGCTCACATAGTAGGGTGGTGGAATAATGGGGTGGTGACAAGAAGGTGGTGGAGTTAATAAAAGATATGCCCCCAACTCAACTTGGGCACCAAGCATTTATCAAGAACCAAATACAATTTATTAAGTACAATTGATAAATGCATATGAGATAAGAACCAAAAGAAAAGGGTTTTATATGATGCTCAAATGCAATGTGGCATGATGACATGAGCATGATATAATTATGATGCAACAATTATATGTAGGAAGTAGCATTTTATTATTAGACCATGTAGTATTACAAATGTTAGACAGATGGGATGCTACAACTCTCCCCCACTAAACAGGAATCTCGCCCCGAGATTCTAGGAAGAAGAAGAAGACACGAAGAGGGTAGGATACTTGGCATGGCGCTCATCCTCGCGTTCCCAAGTGGCTTCATCAACGGAATGGTGCGACCACTGCACCTTGCAGAACTTGATGGACTTGTTGCGAGTCCTTCTTTCTGCGACTTCTAGGATTTTTGTGGGGTGTTCTTGATAAGACAGGTCTTCTTGGAGATTGATGAGCTCATGGTCCACGGTCCTGCCGGGATCGTTGAAGCACTTCTTGAGTTGAGAGATATGGAAAACATCATGGACTTTGAGTTTTTCAGGGAGCTCAAGAGCATAGGCAACTTCTCCTCTTCTTCCACGAACTTTGAAAGGACCGATGTATCTAGGAGCCAGCTTTCCTTTGATACCAAACCGGTGCGTGCCTCTCATGGGAGTGACACGAAGGTAAACGAGATCACCAGGGACATACTCCATGTCCGTGTGCTTTCTGTCATAGTTGCTCTTCTGGCGACTTTGAGCAACCTTCGGGTTTTCGAGAATGATGTGAACCTTCTCCTCTGCTTGAGTTACAATGTCGGGGCCAAACAATGTTCTTTCACCTGCGCCCGACCAACCAATCGGAGTTCTGCATTTGCGGCCATAGAGAACCTCAAATGGTGCCATCTTTAGACTCTTCTGGAAGCTATTGTTGTAAGAGAATTCAGCATAAGGAAGTCATTCTTCCCATTTCACGCCGAAAGAGATGACGCAAGCACGGAGCATATCTTCCAGAATCTGATTGATCCTTTCAACTTGTCCTTGCGACTGAGGGTGGTAAGCTGTGCTGATGTTCAACTTTGTTCCCAAAGCATTTTGGAAACTTCCCCAGAACTTGGAAGTGAAGATGCTTCCATGATCTGAGCTGATCTCAAGAGGAACCCCATATAGAGAGACAATTCTGTTGATATAGAGCTCAGCCAACTAAATTGCAGAAATTGTTTCCTTGACTGGAAAGAAGTGCGCCACTTTAGAAAGCCTGTCAATGACAACAAAGATTGCATTGTTGCCCTTTTGCGACCTTGGAAACCTAGTTATGAAGTCCATCCCTACTTTCTCCCATTTCCATTCCAGAGGCTTCAATGGCTGTAGAAGAGCGGAAGGTTTCTGATGGACAACTTTAACTCTGCGGCAGACATCACACTCCGAGACATACTTGGCACAATATCGTTTCAATCCAGGCCACCAATATTGTGTTTTCAAGTCCATGTACATCTTAGTGCTGCCAGGGTGGATAGAAAGAACATAATCATGTGCCTCCTTAAGAACTTGCTCTCTCAAACCCGGGTAGTTCGGAACAAACATCCGGTGTTCAAAGAAAAGAGCGCCTTGGTCATCGACGTGGAAGGACTCATACTTCGGAAGCTGAATGTTGGAGATGATCTTTTTGGTGTAAGGGTCACCAAGTTGAATGGAGCGAACTTTTTCTTCCAAGAGAGGGGTTGCTAGAAGATTCAAAAGATACCCTTGATCCACAATTTCAAGGTTGAGCTGGCGGAATTCCTCGCACAAGAGAGGCTGTTGCTCTTCCACCATGAGGTTGTTGACATAAGCTTTTCGGCTGAGAGCATCGGCCATGAAATTAGCTTTGCCCGGAGTGCAGTTGATGGTCCGATCGAAATCATTAATTGCTTCAATCCACCTCCTCTGAAGAAGGTTGAGATCAGGTTGTGTGAAGATATACTTCAGACTCTTGTGATCAGAAAAGATCTCACAACGGTTGCCAAGAAAGTAGTGCCTCCATACTTTCAAAGCAAAGACAACTGCTGCGAGTTCGAGGTCATGTGTAGGATAGTTGATCTCATGCGTCTTCAACTGTCGAGAGGCATAAGCAACAACTTGTTTTTCTTGCATAAGGACCGCACCCAATCCTTGGAAAGAGGCGTCACAGAATATCTAGAAAGGCTTTGATGTATCTGGAGGAATCAAGATTGGTGTGGAAGTGAGCTTCTCTTTGAGGGTTTCAAAGCTTGCTTGACATGCAGGAGACCAAAGGTATTTCTTGCCTTTCTTGAGGAGATCGGTAAGAGGCTTTGCAATCTTCAAGAAGTTCTAAACGAAGCGACGACAGTAACTAGCCAAACCAAGGAAACTCCGGACTTCTTTGACATTTTTGGGTGGAAGCCACTCAACAATTGTCCGAACAGTTTCTGGGTTAACGGCAATGCCCTTGGCAGAGATGACGTGACCAAGGTAGGTGACTTTAGGAAGCCAAAATTCACACTTGGAGAACTTTGCATACAGGCGGTTCTCACGAAGCTTGTTTAGGACACACCGAAGGTGTTCTTCATGTTCTTCCTTTGAATTAGAATAGACTAGAATGTCATCCAGATAGACCATGACAAACTTATCAAGATACTCCATGAAAACCGAGTTCATAAGCCTCGAGAAGGTGGCAGGTGCGTTGGTGAGACCGAAGGACATGACCGTGTACTCGTACAGGCCATAGCGGGTGGTGAAAGCTGTTTTGGGAACATCTTCCTTGCGAATCTTGATTTGATGATACCCACTTCTCAAGTCAAGCTTAGAGAATACCACAGCTCCAGCTAGCTGATCGAAGAGATCATTAATCCGCGGAAGGGGATATTTATTCTTGATGGTTTTAGCATTGAGAGCCCCATAGTCAACACAAAGTCTATCAGTCTCTTCACAAAGATGGTTGGGCTACCCCAAGAAGAAGTACTGTGCTGAATGAAACCCAACTTCTCTTGTTCATCAAGCTGACGTTTGAGTTCAGCCAACTCAGCCGGACCCATTTTATAAGGCCGCTTGGAGATAGGAGCGGTTCCAGGTTCAAGCTCAATCACAAACTCGACCTCTCGGTCAGGAGGCATACCTGGTAACTCTTCAGGAAAAACATCTGGAAACTCACGGACCACCGGAACACTCTGAATAGCATCCATAGCCTCATCATTCAGAGCCGCCAAAGAGAAAAGCTGAATTGCAGGAGTGAGACTTGGAGAATAGACTATATGGCCTTCAGGAATTTTCAGAGAAACCGAGCGTTCAACACAATCAATCACAGCTACATTTGCTGTTAACCAATCCATGCCCAAGATAACATCAATGTCAGAATTGCCCAGAATAATTAAGGAAGTCAGGAACGAAGAGCCTCCAATCTCAATTTGATTGCCATGGCTGATATGAGCAGCCCTCATGTTTGACCCAGGAGATTGTACCACGAGACGATGCAATAGAGGACCCATAGCTAGATCATGCTCATGTGCAAACTTGTGAGAAACAAAAGAATGCGAAGCACTAGAATCAAACAAAACTCGTGCAGGGACTAAGTTAACGGGAAGTGTACCCATCACAACTCCAGGTGCATGCTCAGCTTGAGCGACGTTGACACAATTGGCACGAGCAACAGTGGACCCGGGCTTGGTGTTGATGTTAAGAGCCCGCGGTGGAGGTGCACGAACCATAGAAGAACTTGCTGCAGGTCTTGGAGGTGGTGGAGGAAGAGCTTTGTTGTTCATGGGACAAATCCAGTGTTGATGCCGAGTGTTCCCACAAGTGTAGCAAGCACCAGGTGGACGTGGAGCAGCGTAGCCAGGGACTCCGCTAGGTGCTCCAGGGTAGTTGTGGTTGTAGCCCCTAGGAGCCGCGGTGAAGGAGTTTGGTGGCCTTGCCGCGTAGCTTGAAGGTCTTGGTGGAGCCGGGAGCGGTGGTGCGGTATTAGGAACCCACACGCGGCGCTTAGAAGGACCTGTCAAAGTTGAAGAGCTTACTGCGTCACGGCTATGTTTCTTGGACTCCTCAAACACTTTCCTACTGGCTTCTTCCTGCAGAGCTGTATGTTGGAGTTCCAGAAAAGACCCTGGCCTTCAATGAGTGATTGCATATTTGATAGATGCATTGAGCCCTTGCCTGAACCTCTTTTGCTTCTTCTTGTCATCAGAGATCTCATCGCCACCATACCAAGAAAGATTCATGAAGTTTCTGATATAGGTATTGACATTGTCATTGCCCTGCTTGAGGTTGAGAAACACTTCCTTCATCCTTTCCATGACAATTTCTGACAGATATTGCTCTTTGAAAGCCCTAGTGAACTGCTCCCAAGTAGGCTGAAAACCAGAGTGGTTTGCCTTCAGGTAATTCTCCCACCATAGAGCTACGTCTCCCTTCAGAAGGTGAGTGGCACATTTTACCCATTCTTGCTCAGGAACATCAGCAGTCATCAGCAACCTTGACATCTCACGCAGCCAATCATCAGCGTCCAGTGGCTGATCAGACACCTCAAAGTGGCGCGGGTTGAACTTCAGAAAACTTTTGATGTCTCCTCGCCTGGGAGGTGGCGGTAGCGGAACAAACTCATTCCTCATGACACTTTCTTCAAATCGCTGCTGGTTCTGCTGCATTGCTCCCAAGGCATTAGCAATACTTGCCTACGCAGCCCCTAGTTTAGGTGGTATGTCCTCCTCAGAACGGCGTGGTGGTGCCATCCTGTGATTGATATAAAACTCAAGTCAGTACCATAATGGAGAATAATAATAATCCAAAATAGTACCAAAATGGAATTAACCAAGATTAAAGGATACAAATTACTAAGATGATATTAAAATATCAACAAAGTTCAAAGCACCTAGAAGATAGTAAGCATATCACACACGACTGAACAAGGAGTGTGGTACATAACGCTATCAAAGAAAAATTTTCCGCAAATTTCGGCATTAAAATACCACTATATGCGCAAAACCACTTAACGAATCAAGATTAGTAACTCTACCAATTCAATATACAAAAGCGAATGATAAAAGTAGTTGTATGGTCGCGACTAAATCCCGCTCTCAAATCATTACTCCGCACATGAATAAGTAATACACATATCCCAACTTCCTTATTTCTTAAGATGAACCTAAAGATTAGCAACTACGGAAACAAACACCCCAAACAAGATAGCGTCGGATAACAAAGAGTAATACAGATCGCGTCGGTTTACAACGAATCAGATAGATCGCGTCGGTTTACAAAAGCCTGTCGGTATGGAATGTACCAACAGTTGATAATCAAAAGGCAGATAGCGACAACAAGTTGGATGCAACAGATAGACAAGGAATTACACACACACACAACCTATGGTACTACGAAACCCAGAACACGTGAATCCTAGTTTGAATTTTAGAAGAGGATTGAAAACGTTACACTTCCTTACCAGAAAAGGGTGGGTGGGTGGGTAAGAAGAAAAATGGAAGCAGTCCTACTCTCACGTTTTGTTTTCCCTAGTATACATAGCTACCAAAATATTTGCTAGACTGACAACGACCATTTGGCTGAGACCCTAAAGGGCGGGATGGCTCTAATACCAATTGTAACTACCTCAGACCCTACGCTCTAAGTTCAAGCCTGGATCAACCAAAAGTGGTTAAAATAGTACAGCTGGAGCCCAGGGGCCACCCACGTGTAGACCCGTCGGTCGTCCTAACCATTTCCCAGAACATCGGGACAAGAGCGAGCGGCGTAGGCAACAGGCGAAGAGATCAAATACATACACAAGTGAGTATGTATGCAAGCTACCTTACAACAGTCCTCAGAGCCATACCATCTAAAAGAAATAGAAATATTGCAACACCATACGGCAAGATCCAAATATCCTAGATAGAGATAATAGTGTAGGATAGCTCCTCATACATCAAACATCAGAGTATCAAGCGGAAGCGGGAAACAAGATCCGAGTATGGATAAGAAGCAAATCGGCATGGGATGCCACATAAGTAAGCACATCCCGCCCACAGATCTCACGGATCCCCATCCCCGGAATCTCTACACCGAGTGATCGTTGCCAACATCATTTGTCTCCTCCACCCAGTATCCATCTTGCGAATACACCTGTTCATCTGAATCAAACAATTTATTGTGTGAGACCCTAGGGGTACTCAGCAAGTCTTTATGTCTCTAAAGGGGACATAACCTGGGGTGACACAATTGTAGAAAAGATAATAACTAACAAGTCTATAGATACTCGCTAACCATCCGCCTAACCAATGATAGACGGATGTCCGTTAATTAGAAACAACAGTTATAACAGTATAAGTAACAGATCCATCCTCCTTCTCGCTTACCAACGAGAAAGCGGACGAACAACCCATCCGTTGGCAGTTTTATTACTCATTCCATTAATATTGCACTATTTACTAGTCTGGTATTTAGTCAACTTTAAAAGCAGTACTTTAGTTATACTTTTCTATGATCGAGAAACTGTGCTCCAAGTCGTCCATAACCGCGGACACGGCTTTCAGAAAGATTTACCCTACAGGGGTGCACAAATAGCAACACACACTCGATCAACCTCGGAAAAACCAACTCACAACCCAACGAGGCATTCACGACAAAGTGATCACAGGATTCATAAAATATTTCAGGGGGCCACCCTACTAAGCTACCCGCAACAAAGTTGGCCGGCTCCGGAACGGACCTAGGGTTTGTGTGGACGGCGAAAAACGACTGGGAACTCGAAAGTGTGACTGGGCTTGTCGATACAGCGAAAACGTGTCACGATCCAAAACAGTACAGGTGCTCCACGCACAATCGTAAATAAAGCAGTAAAGCATGACATAAGTACAACATAGTAATAAAACCCCAAACTACAAGAAATAGAAATGAATCAAGCTCTGGCTTAGGAGGGTCCATAAGGCCTCCCGGATGTGGATAGTGCGAATAGTCAAGGAACAGGAATCAAGTACTCGGGATCCTACGGGACACAAGTGAGCATGAAAACCAAATAACAGATATTTCTCACCGGTGCCTCTTTCATTAGTTATCCCATTACTACTCAGGTTAAGTTGTTTAGGTACCTCGTTATCCATCAGACACTCACATACCCTACACATGTTGTTCTATGACTTGCATGGCTCAAACAACTCCTGTAGTAATGGCTCATAGGATGGAGGAACAAGCTTTGGTGGGGTTTAAAAGTAAAGGCTATGCAGTACTTGGGATTCAATTTAATGCAATCGCGACTCAATGATGCAATAATAAGATAGAAGCAATAGGTACTATATGTATGCAAGCATGTGGTAGTGCTTGCCTGGCAACTCAGTTGAAGCGAGAGGTGGATCTGGGTAGTACTCCTGGGATTCCTAATATTTCCCCTGCTCGGCGTCTATTCGAAAGAAGAACCAAACAAACAAGGGCCAACATAAATAAAGTGCAGAAGCATATAAATAAAATGAAACAAGCAAACAAGCATGCCATGATGAATGATGCACAATTTACATGGAAATAATGTAGCATGGCAAGGGTGAGGTGTGGGGGCAAGAGTAAATCATTTTATTAAGTTTTTAGTCATGTTTTGCTCCCATATAACTTTCTGTCCACTTAATATTTATATGATGCATGTTGCAATTCATATCATAGAATGCATAAACAGAACGGGCTCGTCGCGCTGATCGATTTAGACATATTATTTGTCAAATTTGGAGTTATAGAATTAAAGTTATTAATTAATTAGGAAAAGGCATTTTTATTGTAATTAAACAATTTCGAAAATTTAAAATATTCAAACATTATTTTGGATGGCAGATTTGAATTCCTCACATTTTTCTGATTCAAAAACTTATATCATTTGTCAAATTTGAAATTCCCAATTAAAAGATATTATTTTCTGGATTTAAAATCTTATTAAACATTTTTGGAAAACATTTTATTAAACAGAAAAGATCTCAGACTTTTTGCACACAGGTGGGCCAGCCGCTGCCTCAACACAGGTGGGGCGACGCGGTAGACGCGGGACTTTTCTCACCGAGGGGATATCCAGCCTGTGCGGTTGTGAGTGGGGCGGCTGTGCCGAGGCCCACGCTGAGCCTGTGAGCAGGCGACCACACGCAGAGCAGGGGACGGTTGGTTGAGGAAACAAAAGCCGGGGTACCTTTTTGTAAAAAGGACACAGAAGCAGACAGGTGGGACCAGGTGGAGCGCGGGTTGAACGAAACAAAAAGCCAGGGAGGTAAAGGGAAAAAGACCACCGCGCTACTGTTTCTCTTCTCGTCTGTTACTGATGAAACTGACGAAACCACACCGGCACGTCGGGGGGATCGATCCTGCGACCTAGCGCGCGCGGCGGCTTCTACCGCTGGGGCTAGCGGGTTTGGTGCTGGGTAAACACTGCATGGCAAGATGAGCCTACTACAGTTACCTTGCAGCAGGTGGCGAACTCGGCCTTGATGCCTGAAGGCGCTTCGGAGTGTGCTGCGTGTCGAGAAGCGTCGGCGGAGGGGGTGTCTGGGAGGTTCGGAGGCTCACCAGGAGAGGGTTGGAGGCGGTGGTTCTAGCCGGGAAGCAGGGGATCGCCAGGGGAGCTGGCGGCCAGCAGGTTAGGGTTTCCGTCGGTGTCGAAGACGTGCAGCAGGTCTGGGCCTTCTCCTCCTCGACAGCATGGACAGGGGCAACGCAGGGGTCTTCTCGGTCTTTCCCAACGCCCAACGCCTTGCCCGCCTCCTCCTAGCTACTACGGTGAGCCGATGCCGACGGTGGCCGACGGAGATGGAAGAGAGGGGGGTAGCGGTAGGTGGGGAAGGAGGGGTGGAAGGGCAAGGCCCTGGGTGGATCTGGCGAGGCAACGCAAGGCAGAGGGGAGTAGATAAGGGCAGGGAGAGGGAGAGCACATGGGCTCGGTGGCTAGGGTGAAAAAGGTAGAGGTGGCCACCTTTCTCCCTCCGCTCACGTGCTAGCACGGCTTGGGAGAGGCCGGGGTGCCTGCAAGGTGGGGCTCATTTGGCAGCGAGAGAGAAACAGAGAGGGGAGGGACTCGGCTAGGGTTTAGGTGAGGGGTGGCTCGGCCTAGAGAGGGTGTTGAGCAAGGGGGGGTAGCTCGGATGGGGCCGAACCAGGTGGTGGTGGCGACTAGGGTATAAGGAGAGGGGATGTTGGCGTTAGCCGAAGCTAGGAAGGTAGGGGTGGTGAGGTGAGTGTGTAGTAGCTAGGTGGTATTTAGGATGGGTATGTTGAATAGATAGAGATTTAAAATTTGAACCGATCCAAAGAACATGATTCAACAATTAAAACTCCATCTATTCAATGACAAGAGATAGAAAAGGTGGTGACATGCATGGGATGTGGAGGTTTTGGAGGTGAGGGTAGGAGGAGGGTTAGAGGATGGTTCCAAATAAAAGAAGAGAGGGAGAGAAACTAAGTTGGATCATGGGTAAAATACCCATACCCCACTCAAAATCAAAATAAAAACCAAAGAAAAAGAAAGAAGGTGATCTTGCATGGCCCATCCATAATTAGTAAATGCCATATTTATTATTGTGAAAACAATTGTAAATAACCATGGCATTGGTTAACACATGCACTCCCAATATATGGAATTAAGGCCAAGCCAAAAGAAAAGAGTTGGTGTTCCATGTGGATTAGATGGAATATGCTCATATGGGAATATAACTTGGGAATTCTAGTGTGGGTGTCCCACTAGATGCATAACTAGCCTCAATACATTTCAACATGAGCATATATTCAAAAACAATCCATATGGAAGTTGACAAGGAATTCCACTCACATAGCATGCAAAGGTGGCCATATGGCTCTTCACATATCAATAATGTGAAAACAACATGAGGCATATATGGGAGCATGTGGAATTAGAAGTAGATCCATCCCAACCCACATGAGCTAGAGGTAAACCCTGTAAAATGCAAAGCTCACATAGTAGGGTGGTGGAATAATGGGGTGGTGACAAGAAGGTGGTGGAGTTAATAAAAGATATGCCCCCAACTCAACTTGGGCACCAAGCATTTATCAAGAACCAAATACAATTTATTAAGAACCAAATACAATTGATAAATTCATATGAGATAAGAACCAAAAGAAAAGGGTTTTATATGATGCTCAAATGCAATGTGGCATGATGACATGAGCATGATATAATTATGATGCAACAATTATATGTAGGAAGTAGCATTTTATTATTAGACCATGTAGCATTACAGATGTTAGACATATGGGATGGTACACAATGACACTGGTGGATCCATATGTGGTATGTGAAAAGAACACACATGCAATGACTCCAGTTGTACTTAGTAACAAGAACACACATGCAATGACACTAGTGGATCCATGTGTGGTCTCTGAAGAGAACACACATTTCAATGACTCTGGTTGTTGTTAGTAAAAAGAACACACATGCAATGACACTGGTGGATACATGTGTAGTCTCTAAAGAGAACACACATGCAATGACTCTGGTTGTTGTTAGTAAAAAGAGCACACATGCCATGACACTGGTGGATCCATATGTGGTATGTGAAAAGAACACACATGCAATGACTCTAGTTGTACTTAGTAACAAGAACACACATGCAATAACACTGGTGGATCCATGTGTGGTCCCTGAAGAGAACACACATTTCAATGACTCTGGTTGTTGTTAGTAAAAAGAACACACATGCAATGACACTGGTGGATCCATGTGTGGTCTCTGAAGAGAACACACATTTCAATGACTTTGGTTGTTGCTAGTAAAAAGAACACACATGCAATGACACTGGTGGATCCATATGTGGTATGTGAAAAGAACACACATGCAATGACTCCAGTTGTACTTAGTAACAAGAACACACATGCAATGACACTGGTGGATCCATGTGTGGTCTCTAAAGCGAACACACATTTCAATGACTCTGGTTGTTGTTAGTAAAAAGAACACACATGCAATGACACTAGTGGATTCATGCGTGGTCTCTGAAGAGAACACACATTCAATGACTCTGGTTGTTGTTAGTAAAAAGATCACACATGCAATGACACTGGTGGATCCATATGTGGTATGTGAAAACAACACACATGCAATGACTCTAGTTGTACTTAGTAACAAGAACACACATGCAATAACACTGGTGGATCCATGTGTGGTCTCTGAAGAGAACACACATTTCAATGGCTCTGGTTGTTAGTAAAAAGAACACACATGCAATGACACTAGTGGATCCATGTGTGGTCTCTGAAGAGAACACACATTTCAATGACTCTGGTTGTTGTTAGTAAAAAGAACACACATGCAATGACACTGGTGGATCCATAGGTGGATTGTGAAAACAACACACATGCAATGACACTGGTGGATCCATATGTGGTATGCGAAAAGAACACACATGCAATGACTCTGGTTGTTGTTAGTAACAAGAACACACATGCAATGACGCTGGTGGATCCATAGGTGGATTGTGAAAAGAACACACATGCAATGACACTGGTGGATCCATATGTGTTATGTGAAAAGAACACACATGCAATGACTCTGGTTGTTGTTAGTAACAAGAACACACATGCAATAACACTGGTGGATCCATGTGTGGTCTCTGAAGAGAACACACATTTCAATGACACTGGTGGATCCATATGTGGTATGTGAAAAGAACACACATGAGATGACTCTGGTTGTTGTTAGTAAAAAATGCACACATGCAATGACACTGGTGGATCCATATGTGTTATGTGAAAAGAACACACATGCAATGACTCTGGTTGTACTTAGTAACAAGAACCCAGATGCAATGACACTGGTGGATCCATGTGTGGTCTCTGAAGAGAACACACATTTCAATGACTCTGGTTGTTGTTAGTAAAAATAACACACATGCAATGACACTGGTGGATCCATGTGTGGTCTCTGAAGAGAACACATATTTCAATGACTCTGGTTGTTGTTAGTAAAAAGAACACACATGCAATGACACTGGTGGATCCATGTGTGGTCTCTGAAGAGAACACACATGCAATGACTCTGGTTGTTGTTAGTAAAAAGAACACACATGCAATCCACTGGTGGATCCATGTGTGGTCTCTAAAGACAACACAAATGCAATGACTCTGGTTTGTTGTTAGTAAAAATAGCACACATTTCAATGATACTGGTGGATCCATAGGCGGATTGTGAAAAGAGATTTTCCCTCTCTCTCGGTCACAAGTCTCACAAAAGCCCAAACGTGTGGAGATCCCAAACATGTGCTCACTCTGGGTGCTATGCCCTGATTGGCTGACACAGATGTCACACGGATTGTCTCCACCAACCGTTGATCCCATGTGATCCAACGGGCAGGATAACCCCTCCCTTCTCCACTTTTTTTATGCATGGTCAATCTGTGCCACCTCTCTATCCGTGCCACCGATACTGTACCTCCATAAACAAGTGAAAATCCATCTATCTAACTAAAATAAATGATCATATTTCGAAGAAGCCATCGTCTTCGTCTTTCGGTTTGTCGTCGTCTTCATCAATGCCATGGTCCCTGCCATCGCCGCTGTCGGTGTCCTCCTCTAATGACTCGCCCCTTCCTCAAATAAGTGCGCTATCTCCTCGTCGGAGTCCTCCTCCTCCTCTTCGTAGTCCCACGGGTCCACGTCACTCTCCTCCGCTTCTGTCTCCAACTGGTCGATGAACGCCTCCTCGTTGGCCGAGTCAGACTCGTCCAAATAGCTATATCCTCTCTTCTTCCTCGTCTTCTTCTTGTTCCTCTTCTTGTCCGTACTCACCGGTGCAACACGCGCCCCCGTCCTGGCTGCTGCTTTGCGCTTGTCCGACGCTGCAGGTACCCCATGCTCCTCATGCGTGGCCAGTACGAGCTTCGACGTTGTGGTGTCCTCGAGTGCCGATGTCGATGGATCCTAGCATGGTCGGACACGACGTGCGGCCTCAGCAGGCGACTCGCGAGCGTGGACGATGCCGCGAAGAGCCAAGGACGCAGGACGGTCAGTGGACGGCTTGGACCTGCCATTGCCACGGTGAGGGGGCATCGTGCTCGAGGTAGTTGCTCTGAATGGTCGATGGCGGGTACAAAGAGTGGGGTGCCGATCTGATCAAGGACGAGCAGCGGTTTCATGCGTCGTGTCCACGCATGCATTTGTCGATTATCAAAAAAAGTAATATCTCGCGTACTGAACATAATTTGATCACAACAAAAGTGGCAACGTATTCTAGACTCGTAAATATCTCGTGCATGCCTGTCACGTGGAGTTCGACGGAGTTCGACGTGCCGACGTGATCGTGCAGCAGTTGCGCGCGTCATTGCCCCATCAACACGTGACGCACGCACGCGGGATGTGCGCGTCGATTCCCATGATGACCACTCGGCTCGCACTCCCCTTATTATATACTGGATTTTGGGCGGCGCCGAAGACCCTTGAAGTGTCCATCGCAATAAAGACAAGTCCCATCGATTCCCTACCCCTGCCTCCCTAGCTTCTTTGAGAAGGTAGACCGTACACGGTGGTCTTGTATAATAGTACTAGTACTACTGGACCACGACATGTACTCTTTGACTCTTCTCCCACACTAATCACTATCTCCTTCCTCTTGCCGCCGCCACACTCACCCTGCAAGCCATGGCTCCACTGAGGAGGGGGAGAGGCCGGTCAACGATCCTCGCAGAGAAAAGGGAGAGAAATCTCCGCGAGGAACTTCTTGCTCTACCAGCCACTCAAGCCCACCCTCTCATCGAGGCCCAATCTCCACCGACAATGGCGTCGAATGTTCTAGCAGGCGAGGGCTCCTCCTGGTACAGTCTTCTTGTTATACTTCTTCTCCATCTCCCTCTCCATCATGATCTTAATCAGCTTCTTCTTGTTTTTCTTCTTCTTCTGGCTCTTCCTCTTCTACGTATTACAGGCCGGCCGTGGAGCCCAAATCCACCACGATGGAGGCGTTGCAGGACCCGTTCGGCCCCGTTCCATGTCTCAGCGAGGTAGCAAATCTCCACGCTGTTATTTCTCCGAGTTATGATGTGGATTTCTTAGATGTTGTCCGCCTCGCATTGGTTTTTCTTCTTCTTTTGCGAGTTGTATTAGTTTTCATGAATATGACTGGATCTCTTGGTCTTTCCTTAATACCGCTGTTCATAGATTCACTATGGATTTTTTGTGATTAGGATTAGTTTATCGTGGTCATGAATAGATCTCTAGGTCCATTTTTTAACACTGCGGCCAATAGATTGAACGGGGATTTTTTTGATCTGTATTAGTATTCACCTGGGACCTAGAGTGTAATTGTAGAATTCCTATTTCAATTACCATGAACGATGCAGCGATCGAAGGCCGAGTACCATGACAAGGTGGCCGCGATCAGTTCCAAGATTGCCAACCAACATGAGCTTGCACACTCCCTCACCCAAGCTAATGAGAGCCTACGCAAGCAATTACCTGTGCAGAAGGAGATCTCAATAGATTTTGCACGTGACATCGTTAAGCTGCAGAAAGTGCTGGACCATAACTTGAACAGGCAAGAACAGGCCATCAAGATAATCAACGAGCTCATGGAGGAGAAGAAGAATCTCGTGGAAAGGTGCATTCTCCTGTAGGATGAAGTCAGCGAGGCACTCAGAGGACGCGTCGAGGACACCAAGGCTACCATCCGAGCCTACCATGACAGGAACCGTTGCCTGGATGCAGTCAAGGAGATGAAGGCGGACATGAGAAGAGGGATCAGCGTACTCGAGGGTGTTCGGAAAGAGAACGAGGAGCTAAGGGCATGTCTGGAGGTGTATCGGAGCAATGCCCAAGTCTGATTCCCGTTAGCGGGGACACGAATATCAGTTCGTCCTCCTCTCCTTTTGCAATGTTTAGGGTTCAGGGAGCAATGCCCATGTCTGCTTCCCATTATAGGGTGCAATAAGAATCCTAGGGCAACTCCTTATGTATCTAGACATGTGTTGGTGTTCATGTTCATGAATGGACACCCATGTTCTCTTTCCATTATGTATCTGGACATGGGTTTCTGCATTATGAGTTTGCCACTCTCCCACTACTATTTGGTGATATTGGGAAAAACCCACAGCACACTAAACTGCAGATAAATCTTATTTGTCTTTGAAATTGAAATTATGACAGTGCCACTAGTCGATTCATAAAATGTTGATTAGTCCTAGATTGCTTCTTCCTTGAAATTATGGCAGTGCCACTAGTCGATTCAGTTAATTATGGAAACTAACCAGCTTGTCCTGGTGAACTGAACAAACCATACTATGTATTTTTGTTGCTGGGAAAGAGATAAAAGATCGACCAGGACCTGGCGACCTGGCGAAATGACAAGATAGCAATCCAAAGGGAGAAGCGGAATTCCCAGAAACTGGCCTTTGACCAACTTCGCACTGAACTCGCGGTCCTTTCTGACAAGTGCTAGAAACTGAAGGAGTTAAACGCCGACTGGGCAAAGCTACACAGTGAAGGTCGCGCCTCGGCTAGGAAGCAGACGGAGATCATGAAAGGGATCTTGAAGGAAAATCGTATGGCTACGGACAAAATTCTCCAATCCGTGACGGATTTGGAACCTCTGACTGAAGCACGACATAGTACTGAAGGAGCTGGCCAATGTTAGGGAGGAAAACATGCAGCTCTGGGCCAGGCTCGCTTGAACACAACATATGTCTATTTAGTACTGAACTGCTTGGTTTATCCTCTTCAGTGGTGATTTTGTAAGCGTGAACTTAACTCTATGCACGATATGTGTGTTCGTCTGAAATTAGTTTGCTCGAGGATTGAGTTTGGCTTAGTTCGGAAAGCGCAACTGCAAGTCTTACAATTAACTAGTTTCAGGCATTGGCACAACATAAATTATTCATCTCGAATTTCCTTTATCCTCTATAGTCTGTCCTTGTTCACCCTCGCGCGCCTTCTTCAGTTCCTTCAACAGATCTGCAATGCAGTACTCTAGCTTCTACTTGTCTTCCCTGAGCTGATCCCTCTCCTTTTCTGCATTATGAATTAGCAACCTGTGACTATCCTGAAGCTTCTTTGCAGTTCCAACAACCAAGCTCCCATTGATTCCGTTAGTTAGCTCTGACTGCAAATTCTCGATTTCTTGTTCTAGCTCCTTATTTCGTACCGACAGCTTGTAATTTTTTTCAGCTGCATCACTTACACCAGTAAATCTCCCTGACCTTTCCAACTCATACATCTCCCATAACTGTGCCAAACATTTCTTAAGTGCATCTGGCCACTCAAGATACACCCACTCTACTGCTTTACACACCGGGCCAACCTAAAAACACACACACTATAGTGTTATAAACATGCACGATACATCTTACTTCATGTCACAGTTGCACATAATGTAAACAAACCTGATTTGTATAGCCCAAAAACCTTCTCCTAGTGTTACTGCCTTCGAATGCAACATATCTCCTCAGTTTTAGCCCATGGTCACATGGCACTTCTCCATCGAGATCTAGGCCCTCCCATTCGGAGTCGTAGATCGTCCGTGGTACCTATAGGTAAATGCAAAGATGAAATTGAATACGATTGCATGCACATATGGAGCTCAGATCGAGATATTTACGATTGCCTAACCCTAGCCCAAGAAAATAGAGGAACTCACATCGTGGAAGGAATACTCGATGTCGGAGAGAAGGTTGTCGTTGCTCGACTGGTCATCCTCGCCGTTCAAGGATAGCATGGCAAATCAAATGTCATGCGACAGACGGCGTCAAGGTCGGAGAGAGAGAGAGAGAGAGAGAGAGATAGAGAGAGAGAGCAGCCCTTCTACGCTGCAACAATGACTAAATTGGCATGTTACAATAGTTTAATGGATACCATGCCCTTTCACGGATTCTTGTCTCCTACCTGATATGGATTCTCTTCACACATTCTCATTTCAAATATTAAACCTGCACTCCCTCCATCCCAATTTCATTTCCTAACGAAAACATACCAGTATATTACATCATCTAAAGAAACAAAATCATGTCAACTACAAGGTACTTATGCATCACCTCTTCAGTCATGGTTTCACAAAACATTACATTACAATCTCTCAACAAACATAACCACAACATGGTTTCACAAAACATCACATTACAATCTCTCAACAAACATAATCACAGAAACAAGTATATTACATCAACTCAAGAAACAAAATCATGTCGACTACAAGGTACTTACACATCACTTGTCTGTCTGGTTTATAAAACATTACATTACAGTCTCTCAACAAACAAAATAACAGAAACAAGTACAGTACATCATCTCAAGAAACATAATCATGTCAACTACAATGTATTTATGCATCACTAGTCCAGTCATGGTTTCACAAAACATTACATTACAATGTCCCAACAAACATAATAACAGAAACAAGTATGGTATGTCATCTTAAGAAACATAATCATGTCAACTACAATGTACTTATGTCTTATTACAACAATGATGGTTTCAGTGAGTGACATGTCCGAAAATCTCAACAGCTCGCACAACATTATATCGCAATCTCTCAACAAACATAATCACAGAACCACGCTCTAAATGCAATAGCAGTCAATATTAGAAATACAGGTAGGGGAACCCCGCGGTCCATATGACAAGCCCAGGGTATCAGCTCTCATCAGATCTCATCAATGTCGACCACCTCATTCTGTTCAGCCACTACAGAGGCATCTACATCCACTATAACCTATTCAACAACGTCAGAAATGGTAACAAGGAAGAACACCTTCCTGGTTCGCTTCTTTTCGCCGCATAATCTTCATAAGATCTTCAGTATCCAAAACATCTATGAATTGCTGCTTCTTATGAGGCCACCACCGGATTTTTGCCATCTGCTTAGGGCCAATACTGATTTCCTTACCGATCATCTCTCTCATTCCATCAAGAGTTATGTTTTTGGAATCAACAATGATCTCCATAGTACATGACAAAACTGGCTTATTAACTCCCTCATCAAGTTTTGCCATGTATGAATCCACCTCTATCATTATCGAACTTATCTAGATCAGCATCTATTGGTCTGTATTCTCTAGGAGCAGAAGCTCTGGCAGCAAGATCTCCAGCATCTACATACATATCATCAATCATCGCTTCAGCTTTCACCTTACGATCAGTTGCACAATTCTCCCAAACCATCTGAAGCTCATGGGAGTGCTCAATTTCCTGATAGGTATCATTCATGTTGCGCCACACCAATTTTGTCCTCTGTCTAGAACCCCAGGGAATTCTAGTGGCAAGCATATCTACCAGCTGTGAAACAGACACAACCTCTTTGCAATTCACAAGCAGATGCACATCTTGCCCGAACACAACCCTCTCGCAACCAAAATCAAGTTTTGCAGTGTACTGCCGAACATGAACTGTGAACTCATATAGGTCCCTTGTATCAAAGTTGTGCCTAATTTGATTAAAAAGGGGAACATTTCAGTTCATTTGATTCAATTATGCCATAGCTAATATACTTGCAAGATAAGGCACAGATAAGAAAAATTCACCTCTCGCTCTTCTCCCGGGTTTTTTTCTTTGAGATCTGAGTGCTGCATCTGCCCACCGGAGCCGAACAATCCACCGTCGGCCTTGCTTTTCTCTTCAACCCGCTGCTCGTAGGTACCTTGGGAGCAGAATCCTTGCTGGCCTCCTCGCTAACCGGGGCTGAAGACCTCGCCGCTGCTACGCGTTGAGCCCCAGACTTGGGCCCTGACGGACCCTTTTCAGTCGGCGACGTAGCTTCAACCTTCGCCTTGCAAGACATGCTAGGCCTCCGCCGTCGGATTCAGTGTCGGGGGAGGGAGAAAAAAGGTCCTCCACCGCTGGCAGATTTAGGGTTGGGAAAGGGAAGAAAAGGGACCACCGCCACCGCCGCAGCAAGATTCAGTGTCGAGAGTTAGCAAAGTACAGTAATGGATTTGCCCTTACGACACGTGCAGGGTGGCAAAGAAGAGTGACCGGCGAAGGAGGGGCACAACAGGAACTAGTGTAACGGAATATCCTGACTTAACGGGCGCGATTTGAAAATATTTGGTTTGGCCATCGTTCACTCGAAAGACCCCTCTCAGCAATTGGCGCCCCAACTTTTCGAATCGCGGTGATAAAAATCAACTTGGGTACCACGTTGCCTGGGCGACCCAACTTTCGAGCCGCAAAATGATATTCTCCACAAGAAGGGAGCTAGCAAGTTTTGGTGAGCACCAAGCTCACATATCCATGGTGGAACCCAAGAAAGTGTTTGAAGCTCTTGAAGATCCGGACTGGGTTGTTGCTATGCATGAAGAGTTGAATAACTTTGAGCGTAACAAGGTCTGGAAATTAGTAGAGAAGCCCAAGGATTGCCGCAATGTTATCGGCACAAAGTGGATCTTTAAGAATAAGCAAGATGAAAATGGCATTGTTGTAAGGAACAAGGCAAGACTCGTGGAACAAGGCTATTCCCAAGTTGAGGGCATCGACTTCGGCGAGACTTATGGTCCAGTGGCTCGTCTTGAGTCCATCCGTATCCTTCTTGCTTATGCTGCTCATAACAACTTTAAATTACATCAAATGGTCGTTAAGAGTGATTTTCTTAATGGTCCTCTACATGAGTTGGTATATGTAAAGCAACCCCCGGGATTTGAGGATCCTAACTTTCCGAACCATGTCTACAAACTCGATAAGGCACTCTATGGCCTTAAACAAGCCCTACGTGCGTGGTATGAGCACCTTAAAGAGCTTTTGCTAGACCGTGGCTTCGAAGTTGGGCAAATCGATCCCACTCTTTTTACTAAGAAAGTTAAGGGGGAGCTCTTCGTATGCCAACTATATGTAGACGACATTATCTTTAGCTCTACTAATAAAGCTTTTAATGATGAATTTTCAAAGCTTATGACTGACAGGTTTGAGATGTCTATGATGGGGGAGTTACGGTTCTTTCTTGGATTTGAGATCAAACAACTTAGAGAATGGACCTTCCTAAATCAATAAAAATACATCCAAGACATTCTCAAGAGATTCAAGATGACGGATCATAATGGAGTTGCCACACCGATGCAAACAAAATGTCACCTTGAACTTAATCCCCATGGTAAAGATGTGGACCAAAAGGTATACTGGTCCATGATCGTCTCTCTCCTTTACCTCTGCGCATCTAGACCCGATATTGTGTCGAGTGTAGGTGTGTGTGCAAGGTATCAAGCAGCTCCTAAAGAAAGCCACTTAGTGGTGGTCAAACGGATCTTTCGATATTTGGTTCATTCCCCTAAATTTGGTCTATGGTATCCCAAGGGCTCCAATTTATCTCTATGTGGCTATACTGATTCAGATTGGGCTGGTGATAAGGATAATCATAAGTCAACTTCTGGAGCTTGTCAATTCTTGGGAAGGTCTTTAGTGTGTTGGTCGTCTGATGGCTCAAAATATATCGAGCTCGTTGGGAATCCCAAGAGGAAGGTATGATGAGCACAGCAACAAGTTTTCCCTCATTTATGAAACCAAGGTTATCGAACCAGTAGGACCAAGGAAACAACTCCAAGGTGTTGTTTCCAACTTGGAATCCCACACAACACAACCACAGAACTTTTCTCCAACTTATAGTGAGGTTGTCAATCTCACTGGTTTTGCTGAAAACAAAGGATTAAACGTATTGTGTGGAAGATAGTAATTTCTTGCAGAAAGTAAATAGTAAACAATAAATAGTAGATGGTTTATCAATGGTAAAATAATGGACCGGGGTCCATAGTTCACTAGAGGTGATTCTCCTTAAGATAGATGACATGTTGGGTGAACAAATTATAGCGGGGCAATTGACAGACTCGAGAAAGCATACATGCATATACTAATCATCTTGACTCCTATGAGATTTGATTGGGCATTACAACATTATACATAGACCGTAATCCAACTACATCTATGACTAATAATCCACCTTCAGGTTATCATCCGAACCCCCTCCAGTATTAAGTTGCAAGCAACAGATAATTGCATTAAGCAAAGTGTGTAAAGTAAACAATACAATTGTCCCATGGACAAAGGATTGCTGCTTTCTCCTTAGTAGCAACAGCACATCTAGTACCTTAGAGATTCTTGGCACCTCCCCAGTTTACTAGAGGCATGAAACTACTATCGAGCATAAATACTCCCTCTTGGAGTTGCTAGCATCTACTTGGCCAAGATAGCTACTAACAACAGAAAGCATGCAAGATCACAAATAATATAGAAATGATACAATCAATCTGAAATAGCATCTCAATATCCATCGGATCCCCACAAACACATGTAAGATTACAAATAGATGATCTTGATCATGAACGGAGATCACAAGATCTAAACATGATAGCACAAAGGAGGAGAACCAACCATCTAGCTACTACATGGACCCATAGTCCAGGGATGAACTACTCACGCATCACACCGGAGGCAGGCATGGTGATGAAGAAGGCCTCCAGGGTGATCTCTCCCCTCTAGCAGGGTGCCGGGAAGAGCTTCAGATCCCTCCTGATCTAGGGATGGAGATGGCGGTGGCTACAGACTCTTTCGTGGAATTTTGATCGGGTCTTTAGGGTTTTCGTCCCAGGAGGCTTTTATAGGTAGAAGGGCAAGGTCGGTGGACCACCAGGGGGCCCACACCCCCTGGTGGCGCGCCCCACAGGCCGCGCCGCCACCAGGTGTGGTCGCCCTAGTGTGCCACTTCGTCTCCCCTCCAGACTCCGTGTTGCTTCGGGTAAAATATTGACTTTGGCTTTTGTCCGTTCCAATTCCGAGAATATTTCCTTACTAGCTTTTCTAAAACCAAAAATAGCAGAAACAGGCAACTGACACTATGGCATCTTGTTAATAGGTTAGTTCTAGAAAATGTATAAAAATACCTCAAAGTATGAACAAAACATAAGAAAGTAGATACTAAACAAGCATGGAAGATCAAAAATTATAGATACGTTTACGACGTATCAACATCCCCAAGCTTAACTCCTGCTCGTCCTCGAGTAGGTAAGTGATAAAAAAGAATAATTTTTTAGGTGACATGCACCATTATAATCTTGATCAAGGTATTTGTAAAACATTGATAGCTGGGATCATAGTACTCTAACATAGACATGAAAGATATAGTTTTAACAATAAGACATAGCAACTATGTTGTAACATGAAAAGGTACAAACAAAAGATTCATGAATAACAATGCTTTGAAAGATGTTTGTTTTTTTCACATATAGAAAACATAATGAGAATGGTATTCAGCTTGTCCCTCATGGTTAGCAAAACATAAATGCATAGGACACCTTCAAAGTTCATAAGGGTGACTAGATACAAATAGTTTAAGAACAAGCAATATCAAAGTTATGAATCAATCAACAAGTTTTGGGACAATGCACATTAAACTAAGAATGACCACTATGCTCTCTCAATAGGTGCATAAAGATAGAAGATGGAGACTCAGTATAAAAGTAAAAGAAAGGCCCTTCATAGAAGGAAGTAGGGATTCAAGTTTCATAAAGAGCTTCCAAAAATTATGGTACTTATTAGCTTTCAGCTCTCATTACCCCTATCATAAGCATATTTAGGTGATTAAGGTTAAAGTGAACAAATATGAGTATATGCCTAACAAGTTATAAGCTGGAAATCGCATGCCCCTTGCTTACGAGTACCGAACCTCATGCTACTCAACTTTAGTCACAAGTAAGTTCTTGTCATTGTAAGTACATGTGTATCATAGAGAACCGCCAACAGGGTACCCCTTGCCCCATGATACAGGAGTTTTCCCATATCAACAAGACAAGGCAACAGACAATGAGCATCTCAGCGATCCTTTTATTTCCTATTTGCATAGGTTTTTATTTCCTATTTGCATAGGGTTTTTTCTTTCTTTTTTTATTGAGGATGCTTCACAGATTGCTCACTATGGTTATGCTGCAAGTTTCCACCATGATTTGGCATGGCTTAGGCTAGCTGCCCAGGTGTTTCTCTAACACATATACAAAGTCCATGAGCTTTACAAGCTCCCCTTTTATTTCACACCGCCGGGATCCATAAGCAAAAGAACATGATATCAACTAAATACAGTGCAATGTTGAAAGCGTTCCCCATGGTAACATGGTTCTGATAATTCACACGTACAAAGCGCAAGCATATACGCAACATAGATGGGCACAATGGTTCAAGTTTATTAAGTGCAAGAAAGTAAAGTGTGCCATCAAGTTCGTGAGAGCTTTAATCACTAATTTTCACATAACAAGTTTAATTCGGAAGGTAGATAAAAACATGAATATACTTGGAATAGCAATAATGCTAATAGGTAGGTATGGTGGAATCTTTGGAATAACTTGGTTTTATTTGGAGTTGGATGCATGAGTGGAACTCATACTTGGTACATGCATAGGCTAGCAAAAGACTGGGAGCGACCAACTAAGAGAGCAATAATGGCCATAATCATGCAAAGCGACAAAACATTATTAATTAAAGCATAAAGTGATATTACAAGTCGAAAACTAAATGATCATAGAGGCTATGGTGACTTGGTATAGCCTTAACATGGTGTGAGCATGCGCCAAGTCAACCCAAATAAAGCATCAAAGGAGAATACCACAATATTATGCTTTTATATGCTAAAACAACGCATGATTCTTTCAAGGCACATTAAGCAATCTCAATTGTTTGTAACAAGTCATGCTATAGCAATAATCAATAAACATAGATTCAAAGCAATATCAAACATGACAAGATAAAGTCTAGGCCACAGTCAAAACAAGCTCCTTTTTGTACCACTCATAAGCATGAAGTTTCCTACTCTTTTCCAATCCAAATCAACTTATTTGAAACTATGTATGAATGTGGGGGTCCGGCCAATTTATTTAAGCAAACTAAGCAAAATAAAACTAAAAACAAAAACGAAGACGCTCCAAGAACAACACAATTGTGCATGAAACAATAAAAATGAAGTGTTTAGAAGAAAACCTGAGATTTTTATTAATGAAGAAGGGGATGCCTTGGGCATCCCCAAGCTTTGACGCTTGTACTTCTTGAATATTTCTTGGGGTGACACGGGTGGCATCCCCAAGCTTGCGCTTTTGTCCATACTTCATCTTATTACATTATTCTTCCCTACACTTTAAAATTTCCTTCATTCAAAACTTCACACAATCTTCATTAGCAACATTACTGTACTTAAGATAATAAGTCTTTAGGTTCAGTTTCAACACAAGTAAAACTTTCATTAAAACGCAAGATACTATACCAATTCCTTTTAAAAAGTTCAAGTGATCAAAGAGAACTCAAAGAGAAAGAGATTAAGAGGCAAATGCAAATAATGGCAGAAATCTGTCAAAACAGACCAGTAGGTAAAAACCGATTTTTTCGAAGACATTCTGTTGCTCAAATCAAAAAGTGTTAAACTAACAAAAGTTAGATAACAACATGGGGAACAAGCACAAAAAATTAAAGCTCAATCCTATGTATAGAGGTTTTTCAAGAATTTTTACAGCGAAGCTCAAAAATCTGTTTTGGGACAGCAACTTTCCCAAGCATTATTTCTCTCTTATTAGAGGTTATTCTTGGCACAAAAACCACACAAAAATGATAAGGAGAGGTTATTACTGAGGTAATAACTTCCAAGACTCAACAAAAGAAAAAATTATTGACTAAAAATTGGGTTATCTCCCAATAAGTGCTTTTCTTTAACGCCTTTGAGCTAGGCATAAGAAGCAAGAATCAAGTATTCTCAAATGAAGAAGCATTAAGATCAAGACCAGAAATATATTCCACAATGCAAGGTATCTCATCCAAATAAGTTCTATAGGATCCTCGCTCAATGCTCTTGGGTTCAGAATTTTCATCAAACGGGTTTTCGGGAACAATTCAATCAAAATTCTTTTCTAGGGCTTCATGCATTCCTACAAAGTTTGAAAGGTATCGGTATTTTAATTTCCTCTCCATTTTTAGGTTTGGTTTTGTCCATATTTTCTCATGTACCAATAACATCTACACATGAGCCTAGTAAAACGATCAAAGACTTTTCTAGTTTCCTTAACAACATCATAGAATTCTTTAAGCAAAGTTTCTAGAATGAAATCTCTCTTTTCAATATCCTCAATATCTTTGAGTTTAAGAAACATTACTTGCATTATGGGGTTAAGGTTAAAAAACCTAGCTTCCAACATATGAACTAAAGAAGCTGCAGCAATTTCATAATTTGGAGCAAGTTCTGCTAGGGATCTGTCCTCAATATCCTCATGCTTGCTAACATGATTAAAGAATTCTTCAATATTATCTTCCCCAATTATAGAGCCACTACCTATTGAAAGGTCTTTTAGGGTGAACTTAGGGGTCAGCATGGTGAGCTAAGAACGAGGTAACAACTATAGAAATAACTAATTTTTTTGTGTATTTGATAAAGGAAGCAAACCAGTACAACTAATTTTTTTGTGTGTTTTTATAAACAAAACAAGCAAACATAGCAAAAATAGACTAAGAAAAACAAAAAAACAAAGTAAAGAGATTGGTTGTGAGGGACTCCCCTTGTGAAGATGTCCTTGACTCCCTGGCAACGGCGCCAGAAAACAGCCTTGATGGCTCAACATATATCGAGCTCGTTGGGAACCCCAAGAGGAAGGTATGATGAGCACAGCAGCAAGTTTTCCCTCATTTATGAAACCAAGGTTATAGAACCAGTAGGAGCAAGGAAACAACTCCAAGGTGTTGTTTCCAACTTGGAATCCTACACAACACAACCAAAGAACTTTGCCCCAACTTATAGTGAGGTTGTCAATCTCACTGTTTTTGCTAAAAACAAAGGATTAAACGTATTGTGCGGAAGATAGTAATTGCTTGCAGAAAGTAAATAGTAAACGGTAAATAGTAGATGGTTTATCAATGGTAAAAGAATGGACCGGGGGTCCATAGTTCACTAGAGGTGATTCTCCTTAAGATAGATGACATGTTGGGTGAACAAATTACAGCGGGGCAATTTACAGACTCGAGAAAGCATACATGCATATACTAATCATCTTGACTCCTATGAGATTTGATTGGGCATTACAACATTATACATAGACCGTAATCCAACTACATCTATGAATAATAATACACCTTCAGGTTATCATCCGAACCCCCTCCATTATTAAGTTGCAAGCAACAGATAATTGCATTAAGCAAAGTGTGTAAAGTAAACAATACGATTGTCCCATGGAAAAAGGATTGTTGTTTTCTCCCTAGTAGCAACAGCACATCTAGTACCTTAGAGATTCCTATCACTTCCCCAGATTACTAGAGGCCGAACCCACTATCGAACATAAATACTCCCTCTTGGAGTTGCTAGCATCTACTTGGCCAAGATAGCTACTAACAACGGAAAGCATGCAAGATCACAAATAACATAGACATGATAGAATCAATAATCAATTTGAAATAGCATCTCAATATCCATCGGATCCCCGCAAACACAACATGTAAGATTACAAATAGATGATCTTGATCATGAACGGAGCTCACAAGATCTAAACATGATAGCACAAAGGAGGACAACCAACCATCTAGCTACTACATGGACCCGTAGTCTAGGGATGAACTACTCACGCATCACACCGGAGGCGGGCATGGTGATGAAGAAGGCCTCCAGGGTGATCTCTCCCCTCTGGCAGGGTGCCGGGAAGAGCTTCAGATCCCTCCCGATCTAGGGATAGAGATGGCGGTGGCTACAGACTCTTTCATGGAATTTTGATCGGGTCTTTAGGGTTTTCGTCCCAAGAGGCTTTTATAGGCGAAAGGGCAAGGTTAGTGGAGCACCAGGGCCCCACACCCCTTGGTGGCGTGCCCCCTAGGCCGCGCCGCCACCAGGTGTGGCTGCCCTGGTGCGCCACTTCGTCTCCCCTCCAGACTCCGTGTTGCTTCGGCTAAAATATTGACTTTGGCTTTTGTCCGGTCCAATTCCAAGAATATTTCCTTACTGGCTTTTCTGAAACCAAAAACAGCAGAAAACAGGCAATTAGCACTGTGGCATCTTGTTAATAGGTTAGTTCTAGAAAATGCATAAAAATACCTCAAAGTATGAACAAAACATAAGAAAGTAGATACTAAACAAGCATGGAACATCAAAAATTATATATACGTTCACGATGTATCATCGTCTAAAAAGCAGAATTGTATATCTCTCTCAACCGCTAAAGCAGAATTGTATATCTCTCTCAACCGCTAAAGCAGAATTATTCTGGATGAGGCAAACCTTAAAGGAATACGGTGTCAATTGTGACAAAGTGCCTCTTTTATGCGATAATGGAAGTGCAATCAAAATTGCGTACAATCCGGTGCAGCACACAAGGACGAAGCATATTGAGATTCAGAATCATTTTATTTGGGACCATGTTGCTCGAGGCGATATTGATCTATCTTTTGTGAGCACAAAGAACCAACTTGCTGATATTTTCACGAAGCCACTTGATGAAGCAAAGTTCTGCTACTTGAGGAATGAGCTAAATATCGTTGATTCAAGGAGTTTGTCTTGATTACCCATGCACTCACTCTTATATCTCATCCTTATTTGATCTAGGTGTGGGCATGGATATAGGGGGAGTGTGGTCCTAATTAATTGGGCTAACCCTCCCCCCATGATGCCGAAAGCAAGTCAAATAATTTCTCTTAATATCATTTTGTGATATGTGAGCTTATTGATGAGTATTGGTCATGAACCCAAGATATATCTTCGCGGTGTCATACCATGCACTCCAACAAGGTGGCCTCGGCCACCGCCCTCTTCCATGAGAAGAGTTGGATTTGTGTGGATCTTTTTGGTTGTTTTTGCGCATCTCGTGTTCTTATGGAAATCACACTCAATTTTAGCCTTTAGTTGATTTGATTCTTGCAATCTTGAGTGTGTAGTACCATCTCAGTTTGATTCTCTAATCCTAAGCCTCTCTCTATCCCTAAACCATCTTTTCTAGCACACAAGTCCTTTGTTCACACCTGCGAGGGTTTTGTTTGGGGACGCGCGGGCCTGAACCTGTGTTTAACAGGAATTCAGATTTCAGGCCGGATAATCCGGCCAAAGTGTAGGCCGGATAATCCGGCCTTGGCAGTTGTAGTCTTTTAAGGACTAGGTGTCGGGGGGAAGGGCTCATATCGAGAAGCACTTCTCCCCCAACCCCCTCCTCCTCCCCAGCCACCGCCTGCTACCCCCACCCTCCCTAGAGCCTCCCCAGCCGCCGGATTCTCCGGGCCTCCTCAGATCTTCTTCTCCAAGCCTCCGGTACCTTCTTCTCCGTGTTCTTCCTCCAATGAGTGAGGACTAGAAGGTTGTTACTTCGTGTAGAGATAGTAGTCTTGCAGTTCCTAGGTCCGATCTATGGTTTTGCACTCATACGAGGTGGGTCTGAAAATTTCTGCCAGGGTCGGATTATCCACCCCTGGCCAGGCCGGATAATCTGGCCTGCCAGAGTCAAAGCTGCTTCAGATTATTATGGATTTTGTGCATTATTTATGTTTGGACTATGGACTGTTTGCCTACTATTTCTCCATTCTATCTCGGGCTTGTGTGTGTTCTTATCCCCATGATATCCATCTTACTCGTTTCACAGGTGGTTCCAGTGCTCCCAACACCTACAAGCGCCATCCTTGTGGCCTCTATTTTCGGGACGATGGTGAGTGATGGGGATATGCCAAAGGGGGTATGCTCAGCAGAACATTCCGATTGGGACGAAGGGCCTGCGAGTGTGTCTAAAAGACAGTGACTGGACCATGAAGAAAGGAAAGGCCAGTTGGCGGTGGAAGCCGAAGCGTGTGAAGCCCAGTCGAGTTAGGTCAAAGGTCTCCGGATCCATATCTTGTTCGGAGGCAGCTTGTAAACCCTAGCGAGGTTCTTCATATATAAACCTCCCTAGGGTATCTTAGAGACTTACGTTCCATCATACACCCCCTCAAGCGACTTGCTGCCTAGCCGCCGAGCTCGCCACCCTTGTAACTCGCTCTCTCATAATCTAATCTACCAGGAGTAGGTCTTTACCCTCCAGGGGGCCGAACCTGGGTAAACCCATGTGCATCCGCCCCCATCTCGCACCGCAGATGGCCGCCAACTCTTCCTCACGAAACACTCAAACGCTGCCTATGGCAGCGACTGCCGTGGCCATTTCCATGGTAGTGGCGCCCACCGTGGGGCATAGCGGGACTGGCCTGAGTTCTACAGCGAGACCCTATTCACCGATCGAGCGGCCGCTCGCCACCGGCCGCATGATCGCCATCGGTGGGATCTTGCAGATCCTGCCCAGCAGCTACATCCCGACGTCGCGCTCGGTCACGCACGCTGCGGTGATGCCGATCGGCTCCATCAACCTCTTCGTCGGCTTTATCGGCACGGTCGATCCAGCCACGACGATGATTGTCGGTGGATCGCCTCCACACTGCGATCTGCTTTCGGAGGAGTAGGTCCGCTCCATCAGGGGCCTCGTCACCGAGTACGACTCGGCCACTAGCGATGCGGCCGAGACTAACGTCGCCACCAACGATGATGCCCTGAACGACGACGCCGATTCCGCGACCCCTGCATTGGTCAACGGATCCATCACCGCCGGGTCACGGGAGGACTCCATCACGCGAGTCTCCAACCCTGAGGATTTCGAGGATCACTCTATCCTGGGGATCTTTGACTCCGAATCCGGCTCGGAATCCCTCAAGGATTTTCGTGCCAGATCCAATTGCTTCAACGCGATTTACATGGCGGGTAGCACAGCCGCCCCGCCAGATCCGTTCTCCATGCTGATCCCGCCGACCGCGACAGCCATGGAGGTGGAACAAGCCCGCCTGCGGCTCCAGGAGGCGCAACGCAATGAACTCGCCGAGCGCGAGAAATACCGCCTCGAACGAGAGACGGCGAAGGAGCTGTCACTCTATCACCAACGCCGCATCAGGACCCGCCTGAACCCTGATGTTCAGGGCTGAGTCCTGAACTTCAACGACGAGGGCGACACCATACGCACCGTCGAGCGCGAACACGGCGAGAACGCGCCGCCAGGAGGAGGCAACCCCGCGAGACCACCACCCGGGGCACCGGCGACTGGGGCCCCCCAGCACCCATGGGCCGTGTGCCCCCACCAGACCAACCTCGGATCATCATCTCACCTCAAGCCCAAGACGCCAACGGGTTACCACTATACTCCACCTCGATGGACAACGTCGTCGTGGCCGATGCCGCGATCGCCAACCTAGATGTCCAAGGCGACGACGCGCTATAGATCCAGTACGCCAAGGCACTACTCGTCAGGGCCGTCGAGCAATAGGCCGCGGGAGTCGACCCGCGGGGGCGGATGTATTCCCGCTCGTCATCAAGCAGGGCGGCATCAAGCGGCCACCCCACCGTGGCTAACGCAATAGTTTGCCCACCACCCCAAACCCTGGCGAACCAACCACGGGCCGCCAACCCCGCGTTGTCGACCAAAGAGCCGCGACCTGCAAACAACACCGTCGCCGCAAACGGGCAACCCCTCGACTCCCGAACGCACATCATCAACAATCAAGCGTGGCGGTCGCGCCAACCCTACGACCTGCGACACACCCTCGCTAACCGCGGCGACCTGGAGCCAAGAGGCTCGCTCAGCTGAGTCGGGCCAGAATGCTTTGGACCCATGATCCGTGGGGAAAAATACCCCGCCAACTTCAAGGCCCCCAAGGAGATCGAGAAGTACGACCCGACGTACGACCCCGCTGTTTGGCTGGACACATATCTAATGACAATAGGGATCGCAGGCCACACCGACCTGATCGCCGCTCGCTACCTCCCCCTGATGATGGAGGGTGCGACCCGGCAATGGATCAACACGCTACCCGCCGACAGCATCAATTCCTAGGAAGAAATGCGGGACGCCTTCGTCAGGCACTTCGAGGGCTCCTACACCCGTGCCACCACCATCGAGGACCTGGAGCAATGCATCCAGGGACAACGCGAGTCAACCCGCCGGTGGATCCAAAGGTGGCAAGAACTGTGGATAAACGCCTTCGGCATCCACCCAGACATGGCGATACACTGCTTCAAGAACACGTGCCGGTACGAACCTCTAGTCGCCAAGATCAAGAGGGTCTACCGGACGCTTGATAACATCCCCGACCTCCTCGAGATCGCCAAGCGCTACGCGGAGGAGGACCCCAACCAAGACTCCGAAGACGAGTTGGGAGGAAGATGGCGCACTAGCATCCATGATAGTGGGCACCTACGCGACATGCGCTACAGCAACACCCGCATCACAGGCAAGCGCCGGACCGACGGGCGAGTCGACTTCGTCGCCAACGCCGGCTACGGCAAACGCGACTCCAAGAACTACCGCCGCGACGGAGGAAACTACCACAAAAGCGGGAACTACCGCGCCAACAACGCGACGAGGCTGAAATTTGACCCCGCCGCCCTGCTCAATCAGCCCTGCATCTACCACAGCAGGGAGGGCAAACCCGCCACCCACACCACTGCCGACTGCCACTCTCTCAAAGAGATCGAGAAGGCGAGACGCGCATGGGAGGACCCCAACAATAACCAGCCGCGGGACAACGGGAACGGCGGCGGCTTCGGAACCGCCGTCGGGTCGCTACATACCTTCACTAGGCTCGGCACCAAGCGTGAGAAAAACGTACTCGCCCGCGCGGTCGCCGTCAATGCGGTGACGCAAGTCAACACCCCCCGCTTCCTACACTGGTCCGAGTAGAGCATCACCTGGAGTCGCCAAGACCACGCGCCAAGAATCGAATATCCAGGGCCAGTCGCCCTGGTGGTCAGGCCAAAGGTGGCCGACTACTGGCTGCCCAAGACGCTGATGGACGGTGGGAGCTCCATCAACATCCTATACCTCGACACCTTCAAAAGGCTCCAGCTCCTAGAAACAGCCATCGAGCCAACACTGACGACCTTCCACGGCATCGTCCCCGGTCAGAAGGCGTACCCGATCGGAAAGGTGACGCTGCCAGTCACCTTCGGCACCCCGGCAAACTACCGCATGGAGAGAATCGTCTTCAAGTTGGTGAACTTCCGCAGCCCCTGCCACTGCGTCCTGGGCCGCCAGGCGACCACACACTACGCCTACAACATGATGAAGCTCCCTGGGCCGAGCGGCATCATCACCGTCCACGGCGACCCCGATATGGTCGTGGAATGCGAAGAAAAAGGCGCTGAGCTCGCCGACGCCGTCATCGCCGTGGAGACTGACCACGCGGAGGAGCTCACGAAATACGCGGGCAACATCAACAAGGATGATCCCACCATCCTCAAGAAACCAATCGCTGCGAACTCCACGTTCGAGGCGACCACGCACACCCGCACCGTCGAGCTCGTCCCAGGCGACTCCAGCCAGACGGTCACCATCGGGGCGCACATGAGCCCCGCATAGGAAAGCGCGCTCATCGGGTTCCTCCGTGAGAACCGCGACATATTTGCATGGAAGCCATCTGACATGCCAGGTGTCCCGAGGGAACTTGCTGAGCACAAACTTAATGCAGACCCCAAAGTGCGACCCAGGCGATTCTGACCCTTCAATGTAGAGCGCCGTCGAGCAATCGCCGAGGAAGTCCAGCGCCTGATAGCCGCAGGCTTCATCCGGCCAATCAAGTACTCCAAGTGGCTAGCAAACCCAGTCCTGGTCCTCAAAAATAACAACACCTAGAGAATGTGTATCGACTACACCAATCTCAACAGCGCCTTCCCGAAGGAGGAGTTCGTCCTACCGCGCATCGATCAGATCATTGACTCGACTGCAGGATCGGAGTCGCTGTGTCTTCTCGACGCCTACTCTGGTTACAACCAGATCAATATGGCGGTCGAAGACGAGGAGAAGACGGCGTTCGTCACACCATTTGGCGCATTCTGCTACACGGCCATGACGTTTGGCCTCAAGAATGCAGACGCCACATACCAGAGGTGCATGCAGGAGTGTCTAGCGAGCCAAATTGGCCGCAACATCCATGTCTACATCGATGACATGGTGGTAAAATCCACCCGCCATGACGATCTGCTCGCCGACCTAGTAGAAACCTTCACAAATCTGCGGAGGTACAACATCAAGCTGAACCCCAGAAAATGCACCTTTGGCGTACCCACCGGACAACTTCTGGGGTATGTAGTCTCCAAGCGAGGCATTGAGGCCAACCCCACCAAGATCGACACCATTGCGTGACTCGGGAAACCCGAGTGCCTGCGCGACGTCCAAAAGTTGGCAGGGCGAGTCGCGGCTCTCAGTCGCTTCATCCCCCGTCTAGGCGAGAAGGCAATGCCCATATACCGCCTAATGCGCAAGAACCCAATGTTCCAATGGGACGCAGAGGCCGACAACACACTGAAAGCACTCAAAGAAGTGCTACTCGTGGCACCACTACTCGCCGTGCCACTCGACAAAGAGCCAATGCTCGTTTACGTCGCGGCCTCCAATCGGGTCATCAGCGCCGTGATGGTCGTCAAACGACCGGAAGAGGGCAAGGAGCACCCCATACAGCGCCCAGTATACTACATCAGCGAAGTCTTAACAGACTCACGACAGCGCTACCCACAATACCAAAAACTGGTGTACGCGGTATTCCGAGCACAGCGGCGACTCCCGCACTACTTCCAGGAGCACCCAATCATGGTGGTATCCTCCGCGCCCCTGCAAGACATCATACGCAATCACGATGCGACTGGGCGAGTCGCCAAGTGGGCCGTCGAGATCGGCGTCCACAACATCAAGTATGAGCCCCGAAAAGCGATCAAGTCGCAAGCCCTGGCTGATTTCCTCGCCGACAGGGAAGAAGCACAGCAGCCAAAGAAGCTCCCATACCTCCACTACTGGTCGCTCCACTTCGACGGCTCCAAGAACGCCGATGGCGCGGGGGCTGGGGTCATACTGACCTCCCCCAAAGGAGACAAGCTCTCCTACGTGCTCCACCTCAACTTCAAACCCTGCACCAATAACATGGCGGAATACGAGGCCCTCCTTCATGGCATGAGAGCCGCCAAGGAGATGAACATCAATCGCCTACAATGCTATGGCGACTCCGACCTAGTCGCCGGCCAAGTGGCCGGGACATGCGACGCTGTTTCCCCAACAATGATAGCGTACCGCCAAGCCGTCGACCAGTTGGGAGGACACTTCAACGGCTATTCTGTCGAGTGGATCGACAGACGTAAAAACGAGGAGGCAGACGCCCTTTCCCACATCGGATCGGCTCGACAGGCGCCACCAGTAGGCGTCTTCCTCGACATCATCCACAAACCCTCTGTCAGCTCACCAAAGGAGATCGACATTGGGATCCCACTACAACCAGAACCGGCCTTAGTCGCCATGGTTGTGGAACCTAGCGACTGGACAACGCCATACGTCGCCTTCCTGGAACACAAACTCCTACCGAGCAACGAGACAGAGGCGTGAATGATCGTGCGCCGCTGCAAATCCTTCGTCATCATCAACGGCGAGCTCCACAAGCGCAGCGTGACCGGCGTGTTCCAGCGCTGCGTACAGCCAGAGGAAGGCCGCAAGATCCTCCAGGACATTCACGCCGGCGACTGCGGCCATCATGCCGGCGCCAAGTCGCTAGTCTCCAAGGCCATGCAGCATGCTTTCTACTGGCTCACCGCACACGCCGATGCCACCGACATCGTCCAAAGATGCGTCGGATGCCAGAAGTACGCCAACCAAACGCACCTTCCTGGTTCGGCACTCAAGACAATCCCCATCACGTGGCCATTCGCCGTATGGGGCATGGACATGGTCGGCCCGTTCAAGAAGGCCCCATCTAGCTTCACTCACCTCCTAGCCGCAGTCGACAAGTTCACCAAATGGGTGGAGGCCAAGCCGATCAAGAAGTGCGACGGCAAGACGGCTACTAAGTTCCTCCGCGAACTCATCTACCGGTACGGCTACCCACACAACATCATCACAGACAACGGCACCAACTTCGCCAAGGGGGCCATGGCGGAATTCTATGAGGAGCACGACATACGACTCGACCTCGCATCAGTCGCTCACCTAGAGTCAAATGGCCAAGCAGAGCGCGCCAACCAGAGCTTCCTCCACGGTCTCAAGCCACGACTGCAGGTGCCCCTCGAGCGCACCCCAGGATGTTGGGTCGACGAGCTCCCCTCTGTGATATGGGGGATCCGCACCTCCGTCAACCGATCAACCGGGTTCATGCCTTTCTTCATGGTGTATGGCACCGAAGCCGTAATGCCAACAGACCTGGAGCACGACTCCCCTCGAGTCGCCAACTACGTCGAGGCGGCCAACGAGACCGCCCGCCAAGACAGCGTCGATCAACTTGACGAAGCACGCGACTTGGCTCGCTCTCGCACCGCCATATACCAGCAAGGACTTCGCCGTTATCACAGCCACCGAGTGCGAACTCGCACCTTCCAGGAAGGCGGCCTGGTCCTACGATTGGCCCAGTACAAGAAGCGCATGCACAAGCTCTCCCCTCCATGGGAAGGGTCATTCGCCATAGGCCGAGTCCTTGGTAACAACGCTTACTACCTCATCGACATACGGGGTGATGGCCAGTTGGAGGTCAGGAGGCCATGGAATGTAAACCTCCTCAGAAAGTTCTACACTTAGAACCACACAATGTACTCTGTCGGAATATATAAATGAAATTCATTCGGATCGCACAAATTGTGCCCACTCGCCATATTATTATGCCACTCGCACTCGTACATGCAAGCAATACGCCATTCACGGAAGTCAACCTCTGGTCGAGCGACCGGCACGGCAAAGTAGTGTGGCACAAGGGCACCAGAAGTATTCGGGCCTTGTGTCGTCCACGAAAAAATGCCAACCCGGAGCCGCCATTGGAGTCGCCTAGCCTGACTGGCCCACCGGGCCAAGACATCCGATACACGCTTCACACAGCGACCTGTCCCTCCCACCCTCGAGCAAAGAGACTCGAACGGTTAAGTACCACGCACGGGGACTCCGCAAAACGGGAACCCCACGCGGCTCGGGAACACACCTAGTAAGAGAGTTGCCTAGGGCTCGCCAAGCGACTGGCTCTGCGGGCCAGGGGAGGAGACGCGTTACAAACAACGCATTCACAACCTGCAACAGGATCACGGCCAATACGGTCGAGCACAATGCTCGGGGACTCGCTCACAAGCGAACCCTACTCGCACTCGGGGACTCGCCGCTCAAGAGATGCGAGGGATAAAAACAAACGCGAAAACAAATCAAACACATAGAAATACACAATCGAGTTATACCCCATTAAAGGGCGGACGTGCTCGGGGACTCGCTCAAATTGTTGAACAAAACATTTCCTTAATCATAACACGAGTCGACCAAGTCCCCACGACATGAATTACAAAAACATCATACAACGTTCGCCACTTGGCATCTATTACAACTATTACATTTGCTTACTCCACAGGCCCTGACGAAGAAGAAGCGCCACCACCCTTGACGCGCACAAAGGGCCGCCACGGGTTCGCCGGGTACGCGATCAGCGACTTCGCCAATGACGACCGGAAGGGCTGCTCCGACTTCATGTCGCGGTGCTCCGGCTCGGGGTCACCAGGCGCCAACACCGTCTCCTGGTACGGCAGAAGATCCCACATCGCCAAGACACAACCGGCATAAGAAGTGGCCTTCGCTTTTAGCTTCAGCACCTCCGACATGGCCACCGTGTCGGTCGCCGAAGGATAGCCACTCGTGACGTCGTCCAGATCGAAGTCGTCCGGGAAATGCGCGAGACCCAAGCTCAACGCTGTAGCGTCTGCTCAACGCGAGCGCGTCATCCACTCCACAACCGCGGGCACCTCCTCCAGATAGCGCCACACCTCCGTGAGCCCCCCAGGGATGACTTCGGTGGGAGACATGCCCTGCAGAGCCGCCTGGACACACAACACCGAGGCCGTGGCTGCATTCACCACGACAGTCACGCACTGCGAGGCGGTATAAGTCTGCACCACCGGGTCGCTTTGGCCTACCACAGCTGGAAAGTCAGATGTCAGTGAAACAATGAAACCCTCAAAGCGGAGACCCAACAAAAGGATAAGGCAAATAACAGAAACTCACCAAGAAGCTTGCGGCAATTCTCCTTGACATGCTTCTACAAAGCGGCTTGCTCGTTATGCAGCCCCACGATGATGGAGTCCGTGGCCTTGCGTTCCTCTTCAGCGGCAGCGACAGCATCCTTCGCCCGTTCCTCCGAAGAAATTGAGGCTGCCTTAGCACCCTCCAACTCCTTAACCAGGGAGGCCACTCGCCCATTCGCCGCGTCCAGTTCGGCAAGTGGGACATACCCCTCATGGGCCTTGGAGACCTCAGCCGGGAAACCATCTGCAAGTGGAGATGTCAGAGTATTGCACAAAACCAGCTCATAACAAGCAAAGAAGAACAACGCCAAACACTCACCGATCCTCTCCTGAAGGCACTGGTTCACCTCTTGCGCCTCGCGCAAGTCACGCTCTAGGCGCTCTCGTGCAGCCTGCCGATCAGTCGACTCCCGCCGTAACCCCTGAAAAACAACGAGCCCAGCTAAGCATTGGGAGGAAAAGAAAAACCAGTTCCCAGCCGCTGAAATTCAGCGACTAGGAACTCGGGGACTGGAGAAGATAGGAAAATAAAAACAATTCCCAACCGCTGAAATTCAGCGACTAGGAATTCAGGGACTGGACATACCTGAATAGCAGCGTCGAGCATCTTGTGAAGTTCAGCAGCGTCAGTCGACGGGACCGTGAAGGAGGTGCGCCCACAGCGGGCCCCAATCTCCGCGTCCACGATTTCCGGGAACTGCGGAGACTGCGCATCCGCAACGCCTGGAAACCCCCTCGCCATAAAGCGAGGGAATGTCGCCGACGCCCTGGTAGGGGCGCTGGCCGCCGGGACCGGCACCTCCGGCACGGACGCAGCTGGTGCTGGCTCTGATCGCGTCGCCGCCCCCTCTTCGACAAGCAGCGCAGCAGCTGGCTCCGCGGCACTTCCCCCGGTCGCGGCGTCGTCAGCGCCCCCTTCTGCTTCTTCGCAACTTCAGCAGACGCGACATCCTCAGAGGCCTTCCTCTTCTTGGGCAGATCGCCCTCTCCCGCGCCAGTGGCCGGTGGAATCTTGGCAACCGAAGGGCGACCAATCTTCTTAGCCCCCGACCTGCACGAGCCCTTCCAATCAGCACAACCACGACCCGGAAGGAGCAAAGCAAATTGGGACAAGGAAGCACAACTTACTTGGCGACTGGAAGAACATGAAGCCCGGTACTCATATGGGCAGGCTTGTCCAACTCGGGGCCCAGCTTGCGGCTGAGCCCCCGCTCAAAGACATCCGAAGCCCACGAAACCGAGGGATTCCTTGACGACGAAGCCACAGTCGCCGGGATCTCAGGCTCCGACGCCGATGCCTTCGACGGCTGTGGCGACTTGGGCGGTACCGCTTCGGTCGCTTCTTGGCTTGGGACCCCCAAGGTCGACGGCGCGATCGTCGCCAGGGGCACCTCTTCCACCACCTCCGTGTCCTCGCCCTCCAACCCCTTCGTCGGGATTGCGGCCCTTGGGGCCTTGTGCGAGAATTCGGGAGATCCTTCGTCGTCGGAGTCGTCGTCCGACCCGAACACCACTGACGACCTGACCGGTGATGCAGGCCTTTTTGCCGGTGACTTGGGCCAGCGTTGGGGCTTCGAAGGCGTAGCGATGCGCCGGGACATCTGCTCCTGTGTGACCTCGTCGCCTTCTTCGAACTCGTCTAGGCTGCAGCTCGCTTCGACCTCTCGCTGTTTCTGCATTCGGGTCTTGCAGGCCACAGGCGCTGGGGGAGGGACCTCTTCTTCTTCCCTGTCGCTTTCGGAAGGATCCCCCTCGGAATCTTCCTCCAGTTCCTGGGGAACTAATTCATCAAGCGGAGGGAGCCAACCCTCCAATACCTGAAAAAGCTGAGAACCATTGCGAGTCAAAACACGCCAAGCGAAAAGACTGAAATTGAGATACGGACGCAGAGATTGGAAAGAAAACTTACTGTGGGGCCTTCGTTCTTCACGGGAGTATACGGGGCGACCCCGACCACCGCGCCCGTGAACTCCGTGTCGGTGATCTTCTTCAGGGAGGCCTTGTAATCTTCCGCCTCCCACGACTCCTTGCTGGTTCGAGATGGATCATGCTTCCCGCTGTACTCGTACATCCAGTGTGGATGAGCCGCCAGCGGAACCAGGCGCCGCCCGAGCCAGCAATTGTAGAGGTTGATCGGAATCAACCCCTGGTCCTTCAGCTCCTGGATCTGATCCATCATTTCCGTGACGGCCATCCGCTGATCTTCAGGGAGCTTCTTCGGTGCCAGTCGGTGGGGCTCGCTCCTCTCGGCGACGAATTTAGGAAGGGAGACCTCGCCGGAGGGAGTAGCTTCCTTGACGTAGAACTAGCTTTTCTTCCACTCGCTGGCGACCTTCTTCGGCAGGAGGAGCTTGACGAAGTTGGCCTTCGGCTTCAATTGGAAGGTGACCCCGCCTGCAGCCAGCATCAAGCCGCTGGACGCCTCGCGCCCGATGCAGCCGTGGAAGAGCTCCAGCCACAGCGGGAAATATGGCCTGCAGCCGAGGTAGCACTCGCAGAAGGCGATGAAGATCGCCAGCTGCTCGATGCTGTGTGGACCAAGATCTGAGGGCTTGATCGCGTAGTACGCGCATAAGCGATGGAAGAAGAGCGAAGTAGGGAACCCTAAGCCCCTCTCGAGATGGCTGGTGAAGCAGATGAACTCGCCGGGTCGTGGTTTCGGCTCGGTCTCGGAGGAGGGGGAACCCGCCAATTTCCCTTACGAAGCACCCCGGCGTCCTCAAAGGACCTCAGCTGGGCCGTGGTGCACTTGGATTTCCCCCATGAGCCTTTGGGAGGCGCCATCGAGTGAGAAGTGGGATCGCGTGACGCGGGGAGAGTAAGTCGGGAGGAAGTAGAAAGAAAGAGCAAATGAGGAAGGATGAAGAATGCGAAGCAGGATCGTGAAGCTGATCCATCACTCCCCTTATATGGGAAACGTCACCCGCCAAAATTGGGATACCGTTACCCACGGTAATTGCATCGTAGTTACCGTTGGAAATTCCAACGGATAGTTTGACTAAAGTTGACGATCCAACTCCTGTGGTCTACTCGCCACCCGACAGTCTCTCTTCTCGCCGAAATGACGACTGGGCAGCAATGATATTCGTTGAAGTGACGAATGGGGCTATGGAGAAATTCTCCTCGGTTTTAATAAAGTCCATCGCCGACTCGACTGGACGCCCAAACTGGGCTCGCCTCCTTCGAACACCAAAAGGACGCCCACGCCTACGTCAACGATGGCCTCGGGGACTACTGATGGGGATATGCCAAAGGGGGTATGCTCAGCAAACGTCTGACAATAAGGGCTCATGAAAAGGCGTCTAAAAGACAGCGACTGGACCATGAAGAAAGGAAAGGCCCAGCGACTATCGACTGGAAGCCCAGAAGCGTAGCAGAAGCCCAGTCGAGTTAGGTCAAAGGTCTCCGGATCCATATCTTGTTCGGAGGTAGCTTGTAAACCCTAGCGAGGTGCTTCATATATAAACCTCCCTAGGGTATCTTAGAGACTTACGTTCCATCATACACCCCCTCAAGCGACTTGCTGCCTAGCCGCCGAGCTCGCCACCCTTGTAACTCGCTCTCTCATAATCTAATCTAGCAGGAGTAGGTCTTTACCCTCCGGGGGGCCGAACCTGGGTAAACCCATGTGCATCCGCCCCCATCTCGCACCGCAGATGGCCGCCAACTCTTCCTCACGAAACACTCAATCGCTGCCTATGGCAGCGACTGCCGTGGCCATTTCCACGACAGTGAGGGTGGTATCGTGGATGAGGATGAGCTGAGGAGAAGGAAGAAAGAGGCTTACCGCATGGCTGAACAGGCAAAGAGGGACAAGTCCAGGAAGGGTGTGTCCAAGAGAAAGGGCAAGGAACCAAAGATCAACTATAAGAAGATGGATATTCTCACCTACTCCTCTATTCTTCATCGTGATCTATTTGCGGACACTGAGTGGGATACTGAGCTTGGTGACCCACGCTTTTGGTGTGCTAACCAAAAGTCTATGTATGAGGATGTTTATGCATAGCTGAAGATTCGCCCTATGCATCCTATGGTCATCACTGAGGCTATGGAGAAGCCCCAACTTTCTGATGCCATGGAGGTGACTGAGCGGACGGGCCTACACCATCTCATCGCCCTATGATGTCTCCGCACTTCTATTCTTGTAGACAGTTGTTGGGCCTCCAAGTGCATAGGTTTGTAGAGCAGCAGCATGTTTTCCCTTAAGTGGATCACCCAAGGTTTATCGAACTCAGGGAGGAAGTGGTCAAAGGTATACCCTCTCAAGCAACCCTGCAATCAAGATACAAGAAGTCTCGTGTGTCCCCAACACACCGAATACACTTGTCAGGTCTATAGGTGCACTAGTTCGGCGAAGAGATAGTGAAATACAAGTGGTATAGATAATTATAAGTGGTAACGGTGATAGAAAATAGCTTGATGGCATGGAAAGACTAAAGTAAAACTGAAATAAAGATAGAAGCAAGCAAACATGTAATAGATCTAATAGCAAACAGTGTTTCAGTGCTTAGAAACACGGCCTAGGGATCATACTTTCACTAGTGAACACTCTCATATAAATATATTCTTCTTTATGATACTACGTTGAACTACTCTCCGGTTGTACACTCTAATCGTTGGTAGGGCTATAACAGCACACCTCAAAGTAAGCCTTTCCCATCTAGATAACCCCACACTATCACCTTGAGTACTAGATGGTTCCTACAAACACCACAATTTCATAGAAACATCCAACTCCAAATATAACTCATAAAAAGTATTTGTAACCTCTAGCCTAAGTGCCACCATGGTGTGCACACTATCAACTTCACACACATGGGGAGAGAAGAGATCTATTAAAGCACTTGAGTAGCAAGGTAGATCTACTTGATTACAAAGCTCATCACCACAAGAAGATCATGCATAGATAGAGAGATGAACACATAGCTACCGGTAGAACCCTTAGCCTCGAGGAAGAACTAATCCCTCTTCATCATGGGAATCAGCAATGGTGATGGAGATGGCGGTGGAGATCGATGGAGATGGCTCCGGGAGCACTTCCCCGTCCCGGCAGGGTGCCGGAACAGAGACTTTCTGTCCCCTGAATCTCCCCTTCGGTGGTGGCGGCGCTGCAGAACTTTTCGTGGATTTATGATTGACCCCCTAGGGTTTTGGTATCGGGAGGCTCTTATAGGCGAAGGAGGCAAGGTCGATGGCCGGCCAGGGGGCCCACACCATGCCCTGGCGTGGCCTCGGCTGGCCCGCGCCAAGGGGGGTGTGGCCACCCTGTGGCCCCTCTCCGACTCTCCTGCTGGCTCCGTAAATCTTCCGAGAAAATAGTAACTTTGGCTTTTGTCCCGTCCAATTCTGAGAATATTCATTTCCTGACTTCCTGGAACCAAAAACAGCAAAAAACAGGCAATTGGCACTATGGCTCTCTTTAATAGGTTAGTCCAAAAATCATATGAAAGTACTCGAAAGTGTGGACAAGACACAAGAAAGTAGATAAAACCAAGCATGGAACATCAAAAATTATAGATACATTTGCAATGTATCAACATCCCCAAGCTTAACTCCTGCTCGTCCTCGAGTAGGTAAGTGATAAAAAGAAAGAATAATTTTTGAGGTGACATGCACCATCAAAGACTTGATCAAAGTGTTTGCAAAACATTCAAAGCTAGGATCATAGTACTTCAATCATAACATGAAAGACAAAGCTCTAGCAATAATACAAAGAAACTATGATGCAACATGAAAAGGCACAAACAAAAGATTCATGAATAACAATGCTTTCCAAGACGTTTGTTTGTTTCACATAAAGAAAACATAGCATAGTGGCATTCAGCTTGTCCCTCATAGAGTAGCAAACATAAATGCATAGGACACCTTCAAAGTTTATAAGAGTGACTAGATACAAATAGTTTAAAACAAGCAATATCAAAGCTATGCAACAATCAACAAGTCTTGGGACAATGCACACAGAACTAAGAATGGCCACTATGCTCTCAAAGTAGGTGCATAAAGGTAGAAGGTGGAGACTCAATATATAAGTGGAAGAAAGGCCTTCATAGAAGGAAGTAGGAATTCAAGTCTCATAAAGAGCTTCCAAAAATTATGGTACTTATTAGCTTTCAGCTCTCATTGCCCCTATCATAAGCATCTTGAAGTGATTAAGGTTAAAGTGAACAAACTATGGTGTATATGCTTGACAAAGTATAAGTTGGAAATCTCATGTCCCTTGAATACAAGGGCCGCTCCTCATGCTACTCAAGTTTAGT
The DNA here is from genome assembly GCA_023614405.1 of Avena insularis. Lineage (NCBI taxonomy): Eukaryota > Viridiplantae > Streptophyta > Magnoliopsida > Poales > Poaceae > Avena > Avena insularis. The sequence continues at coordinate 453,632,463 of CM042693.1, read as the reverse complement.
TACTGGTAAGTTCTTGTCATCGTAAGTACATGTGTATCATAGAGAACCGCCAACGGGGTACCCCTTGCCTGATGATACGGAAGAATCCCCATATCAAAATGACAAGGCAAGCAGACAACGAGCATCTCAGCAATCTTCTTATTTACCATGGGAATATGGTGTTTTTTTCTCTCTTTCCTCTTTTCATAATCTTTTTTTTCTTTTTATCTTTTTTCTCAATATCTGAATCTTTTTTTTATAAGAAGAATGCTTCATAGACAGCTCATTATGGTTACGCTGCAGGTTTCCACCATGTCAGCATGGATTAGACCAGCGGCCCAGGAGTTTCTCTAACACATATACATAACTCCATGGACTTACAAGCTCCCCTTTCATTTCACACCGACGACATCCATAGACAAAAGAGCATGATATCAACTAGGTACAAAGTACCCAGGCAATGTTGAAAGCGTTCCCCATGACAGCATGGTTTTGCTAATCCCCAACAAATAAGTGCAAGCATATACAACATAGACGACACAATGGTTCAAGTTTATTAAGGGCAATAAAAGTAAAGTGTGCCATCAAGTTCGTGAGAGCATTAATCACTAGTTTTCTCATAACAAGTTTAATTTGGAAGGTAAACAAAAGCATGAATATACTTGGAATAGCATAATCTAGTAGGTAGGTATGGTGGACTCTTTGGAATAACTTGGAATAGGGAGTTGGATGCATGAGTGGAACTCATACTTGGTGTGGAGGCTAGCAAAATACTGGGAGCGACAAACTAAGAGAGCAATAATGACCATAATCATGCAGAGCGACAAAACATCATTGATCAAAGCATAAAGTAATTCTACAAGTTGAAAACTAAAGGATCATAAAGGCTATGGTGACTTGAGATAGTCATAACATGGTGTGAGCATGCGCCAAGTCAACCCAAATAAAGCATCAAAGGAGAATACCACTATACTATGCTTTAATATGCTAAAACAACGCATGATTCATCCAAGGCACATTAAGCAATCTCAATTGTTTATAACAAGTCATGCTACAGCAAAGAATACTAAGCATAAAGCCAAAACAATATCAAGCATGGCATGACAAAGCATAGGCCACAGTCAAAAACGAGCTCTTTTTACCACATAAGCATGAACTTTCCTACTCTTTTCCAAACCAAACCAAACTATTTGCAAACCAATCTATGAAAGAGGGGGTCCAACCAATTTATTCATAAAACTAAGAAAACCAAAGCAAACAAAAAACCAAAACGAAAACGAAAAAGAAGACGCTCCAAGAAAAACTATGCATGAAACAATAAAAATGAAGCGTTTGGAAGAAACCTGGGATTTTTATTGAGGAAGAAGGGGATGCCTTGGGCATCCCCAAGATTTGACGCTTGTACTTCTTGGATATTTCTTGGGGTGACACGCGTGGCATCCCCAAGCTTGAGCTTTAGTCCATCCTTTATCTCATTACTCATTCCTTCCATACACCTGAAATTTTTCCTTCATACAAAACTTCACACAATCTTTATTAGCAACATTAGTGCACTCAAGATAAATAAGTCTTAAGGTTCAGTTCTAACACCAAATAAACTTCCATTTGAACACTAGCTACTGTAGCACTTTCCTCAAAAATCTCAATTCCCCAAAAGAACTCAAAAAGGAACCAACAAGAAGCAAATGCAGAAAATGACAGAAATCTGTCAAAACGGACCAGCAGGTAAAAACCAATTTTTTCGAAGACCTTATGTTGCTCAAATTGAAAAGTGTTGAACTAACGAAAATTAGATTACAACCTGGGTCAGAAGAACAAAAATTCACGCCTCAAAAGGACGTTCAGAGATTTTATACGAATTTTTACGGTGAAGCACAGAAATCTGTTTCGGGACAGCAACTTTCCCAATCATTACTTCTCTCTCATTAGAGGTTACTCTTGGCACAAAAAGCAAATAAAAAGGATAAGGAGCGGTTATTACTGAAGTATTAACTTTCAAGACTCAAGAAAACTATTGGGTTATCTCCTAAGAAGTACTTTTATTTAACGCCTTTAAGTTAGGCATGATAGTTTGAGAAAATGCTCACATAAGAAATATGAATTGAAGTAAAAGAGAGCATCAAGAAGCAAATTCAAAACACATTTAAGTCTAACCCACTTCCTATGCCAAATAATCTTGGAAATAAACAATTCATGAAAGCACAAAGCAACAAGCATAGGAAAGCAAAACAAGTGCAACTTCAAAATTTTCAACATAAAGAGGGAAAACTTAATATTGTTGAGATACATAAAACCATGTTTCCCTCTCTCATAATAACTTTCAGTAGCATCATGAATAAAATTAACAATATAACTATCACATAAAAAATTCTTATGATGAGCCACATGCATATAATAATTATTACTCTCCACATAAGCATAGTCATTCTTATTAATTGTGGTGGGAGCAAATTCAAGAAAATAGCTATCATTATTATTCTCATCACCATAATCATCAAATATAGGAGGCATATTGTAATCATAATTAATTTTCTCCTCAATAGTAGGTGGACTGAAAATATCATATTCATCATTGTAATCATCATATATTGGAGGCATAGTATCATCAAAGTAAATTTGCTCCTCCATGCTTGGGGGACTAAAAATATCATGCTCATCAAAACTAGCTTCCCCAAGCTTAGACTTTTTCCTAGCATTAGCAATAATGGTGTTCAAAGAATTCATACTAATAACATTGCTATTAGCATGCAAATAAAGTTCCATAGGTTTTTTAATTTTCTCTTCAAACACTTCATGTCCTAACTCAAGATAAATATTATAAAGCTCTCTAATTTTGTTGTTGTTTTCCATTAAGCCTAACTAGTGAAAACAAGAAACAAAAAGACAAAATTGCAGAATCTAAAGGAAATAACTTCGAGCACTCACACTAGAGGATGTGAGTACCTTTTACCTTACCTCCCCGGCAACAGCGCTACAAAATAGCTTGATGTCTACGCACTTCTATTCTTGTAGACAGTTGTTGGGCCTCCAAGTGCAGAGGTTTGTAGAACTGCAGCAAGTTTTCCCTTAAGTGGATCACCCAAGGTTTATCGAACTCAGGGAGGAAGTGGTCAAAGGTATCCCCTCTCAAGCAACCCTGCAATCAAGATACAAGAAGTCTCTTGTGTCCCCAACACACCCAATACACTTGTCAGGTGTATAGGTGCACTAGTTCGGCGAAGAGATAGTGAAATACAAGTAGTATAGGTAATTATAAGTGGTAACGGTGATAGAAAATAGCTTGATGGCGTGGAAAAGACTAAAGTAAAACTGAAATAAAGATAGAAGCAAGCAAACATGTAATAGATCTAATAGCAAACAGTGTTTCAGTGCTTAGAAACAAGGCCTAGGATCATACTTTCACTAGGGAACACTCTCATATAAATATATTCTTCTTTATGATACTACGCTGAACTACTCTCCGGTTGGACACTCTAATCGTTGGTAGGGCTATAAAAGCACACCTCAAAGTAAGCCTTTCCCATCTAGATAACCCCACACTGTCACCTTGAGTACTAGATGGTTCCAACAAACACAACAATTTTATAGAAACATCCAACTCCAAATATAACTCATAACAAGTATTTGTAATCTCTAGCCTAAGTGCCACCATGGTGTGCACACTGTCAACTTCACACACATGGGGAGAGCAGAGATCTATTAAAGCACTTGAGTAGCAAGGTAGATCTACTTGATTACAAAGCTCATGACCACAACAAGATCATGCATAGATAGAGAGATGAACACATAGCTACTGGTAGAACCCTTAGCCTCGAGGAAGAACTACTCCCTCCTCATCATGGGAATCAACAATGGTGATGGAGATGGCGGTGGAGATCGATGGAGATGGCTCCAGGGGCACTTCCCCGTCCCGGCAGGGTGCCGGAACAGAGACTTTCTGTCCCTCGAATCTCCCCTTCGGTGGCGGCGGCGCTGTGGAACTTTTCGTGGATTTCTGATTGACCCCTAGGGTTTTGGTATCGGGAGGCTCTTATAGGTGAAGGAGGCAAGGTCGGTGGCCGGACAGGGGGCCCACACCATGCCCTGGTGCGGCCTCGGCTGGCCCGCGCCAAGGGGGGTGTGGCCACCCTGTGGCCCCTCTCCGACTCTCCTTCTAGCTCCGTGAATCTTCCGGGAAAATAGTAACTTTGGCTTTTGTCCCGTCCAATTCCGAGAATATTCATTTTCTGACTTCCTGGAACCAAAAACAGCAGAAAACAAGCAACTGGCACTATGGCTCTTGTTAATAGGTTAGTCCAAAAATCATATGAAAAGTACTCCAAAGTGTGGACAAAACACAAGAAAGTAGATAAAACCAAGCATGGAAGATCAAAAATTATAGATACATTTGCAATGTATCACCCTACAGTGTTCCTATGACTCCGAGGTTGTCAAGCAGTTCTTCTCCACCTTGGTCATTTTTGGTGATGAGTACGGCATTATGAAGTGGATGGCTCATGGCATGCCAATGCAAACTTATTTTCGGACTTTTGCTGAGGTACTTGGTTATCGCTTCCGTAGTAGGGACCATGCTAGTGGACATCGCATCATTACTCAGCTAAAGCCCAACAAGGATGTTCTCCTCTCTCCTTGCACACTTGACAATGGTATTGTGGGCTCCTTTGCTGGTCTCTCTCCTATATATGCTAGCTTGGTTGGCATTTTTCGTGACTCTATCACACCAAGTGGAGGCAACAATGATAGTATTCGTGGTCACTTGGTCCAGCTTCTTGCTTTTTCTCATGAGGTGGCCTCTTGTGAAGATGATTCTGTTGATTACAAGTTGGATGTGATGGACTTCATATTTCATGAGCTGACCGATGCAATGTCAATAGGCTCTCCATCCCGTATGCGTCGTATATTATGATGTCGATCCAACACTTGCTACCCGATGGAGAGTTCAACATTGATTTTTTGCATAAGGCAAAGAAGATTTACAACAAGGCACGGAAGATCTCTCATCCATCTTCTGCCTCTGACAGCTTCATGAGGGATGCTCTTGCTAGTGCTCGTAGGGCTCCAGTACCTCCTATTGCTCGTGAGGTGAAGCAGCTGAACTGGTTCCAGCGGAACATTCTGTGCATGGGGGTGGACACTCGCAAGGGGCAGTATGCGGCGTATAAGCAGCGCCACGAGATGTCCCATACTCAGTAGCTTATTCTCCACCACGTGTCTGGGGCTTCTGGTGCTCCTCCTGCCCCTACAGCTCCCACACTATATGCTCAATGGAATTCTTCGTCCGGTCTCAACTATGGGGAGCTTGAGCGCCACCTGTTCCCGACTCCGACCACTGCTGATGAGGAAGGTGAAGACACCGAGGAGGTTGAGGATGAAGACGATGAAGAGGACGGAGAAGATGATGATGACTATGAGTGATCCTCTAGGGCGCTAGCATCACTCTTCTCTCTTTTTGGTGTTTTGATGCCAAAGGGGGAGAAGTAGTTCTATTAGGACTTCGCATGGATTTGCATGGGTCAGGCACAAGCTTTTGCACTCTTTTCGTTTTGGTCTTTATCTCGCTTGTGCCCTTTTAGCGTTGAACTTTCTCTTGTGATTTGCTTTGTATAAGACTATGTGTTTGTGTGGCTCCGGATTTATCTCATGGATTACTCCTATGGATTCATCTATCATAATCTATCATATTGGCCATATTGGATATCTATCTCGAGGAAGGCGTTTATAATGGTTATCGCATTGGGTATTCTTAATATCTTGAGGACGCCTCTCTCTCGGTGGTATGATTATTTTCTTTATATTCCATTGAAATATACGTGTACCTATTTATGTGCATTTGTATTCAAATGCAAATTTTTAGTATGCACACATTGAGGGGAGTCTCTTTCATGTGTTTAATGTTGCTAGTCATTTGAGCTATCTTGCAAATCCTAGTATTCTCATCTAACACCAAGTAGAAATAAAGCATGTTTTCTTTGTTATTGGTCTTCTATGTCTTCAGCTTAGTTGGTGCCTGAATTCTGCTTTTGTTTTCTAGGACTGGCAACTTTTGGTGATACTTGTTGTTAGTGGATGTTTGTTCCTTGCTAGTTGCAAATCTGGGCTCAGACGTTCTTCCATTTTGTAGTTGATGTGCAAATATAAACTAAGCCTGTTTCAACGATGCTCGTGTGCACCTTGTCTTGGATGTTGTTTCTACCATTCTTCAGTGTTCATTTATAATATAGTGAAGATATCTACTGATGCAGAAAATAGTTGGCAATGCTGAGCCGTCTGTTACTTCTACCCTTGGGATGTTGAGTGCAAGGAAGAGTGTACAGGAAATTTTGTGCTGGTTCCAATAATTATGTTTACCATGTTCTCTTTGTTTTCTCCTAGGTTCCTTCAAATTGTCTTGCAAAACTTTCATCAATGTGAAAGTGTGGCATCCACTGACATTGCAAGCATGGTGTTAGCATGCATTATTTTCCAAAAAATTTAGCGTTATACAATATAGATACTGATGCGAGAGCGACAAGGTTGTGCGTCAAGGCGTACCCTTAAATCTAGTTGGCATACACGGTGGTGGCCGCCCTAGCTAACACTTTGATTGATGCAGAAAGCTTAGCCGGTTGTAAAAAAAAAAAAAACTTGCGAGCCCCTGTCTCCCTGATGATCAGCAGCCGGTCGTCGGTGGCAACGATACGACTGCATGAGGTCCCGCTCCAGCGCGCGACTCCCACACCACACCCCTCCTCCAATCTCCTGTCTAACCATGTGTCTTTACCTTTTCTCCCACCACCGGACACAGCAGACCGGCGCCTCACTCCTCGCCACGTCCGCCGGCCGCCGCCTTTCGCGGCCGCTGATTCAGCCCGCGACCCTCTCTAATTCATCCACGGGAGCTTCTCTGCTCCTGTCGCTGATTTATCATCGGATTCCTCCTCCTCTGCTCACTGCTCAGGCTCAGAGAGAGAGAGAGAGAGAGCTTGCCCATCACCTGTTCCTCCGCTGTCCGACCTGGAACGGCTGCTGTCCCTTGGTCGCACGACCCCGGTTGCGGCCATGGAGCCCGTCCCTCTTGACCTCGGCGATCTTATTCGGAATGGAAAGGCGCTGCTTGTCAGAGATTGGGAGCAGCTGGCGTCCGGCGTTGCAGCTAGCTCCAGAGATGCATCTTCTGCTGCCAGTGGAGTGGAGGATCGTGGGAGGGATCAGCCAGCAGTCACTGAGGCTAGGTCGCTTGCTTCGCCTGCTCGTCTTCGACGCAAGAGGAGGCGATGGCCACCGGATCGGCTTCGTTGGCTGCTGCGCCGTTCAGCTTCCAACACCTCTGCTTCCACCCTGCTGCAGCTTAAAACATCAACAGCCAGACGGAATTGCAGCTTCTAGCGAGGATGTCTTGCTTCAGTTTGCTATTGAGCACCTCTTCTCGCCATCTCCTCGGTATGTGCCCCTATCACCTCCACACCATAGCAGGCCTCTGTGACCTGACGTTGGTGTGCATCCAGGTTATCCACCGAGCTCTCTCTTCTTTTGGCTTATTTCATTTATTACCTGATTATAAGTTCTGGTTAGTGGCTTCCGTCAAGTTACTGGTTACAGGTTTGTTTGGCACACGTTTGTTTTCTCGTTCCTCGTTCCGTTGCATGTTTTTCACGTTAGCAGGAGAGCTGCTCCATTTCATTGACTGAAAGAAGATTGATAGTTTATAGTACTCCCTCCGTCTCAAAATAGATCTCGAAAAAAAATTATAGTTTGGAGGTATCTAGACACTCATCCAAATTTCTGACATCTATTTTGAGACCGAGGGAGTATGAGAAACCGGACAAAACAAAAACCATGCAGACACACACGCTTACAGCACACTCCCACAAAAGCACACAACAAGGACTCACCTTGCCGAACCTTGGCCAAGAATAGCGAGATGCCAGAATAAAAGCCCATATACCATGTCACGACCCAAGTATGACATCTCAAAAGCATGAACCTGAATCCAAGTCTGTACACGTCGTAAAAGAAATGTATGCACCACAGCACCAGTGTACATTACGACCTAGAAGCACACGCTCCGAGTAGCAGCCAACTCCGACTTGAACCGTTGTCACCGGACTCAACGAGCAACCCAGATTGCGGCTCCAAGAAGGGGACAACACCGTAGTGAAGCCCTAGCGGCACCACTTTCCGAACCAGCAAGCTGCACCTTGGGTTTCCCATGTTGCTCAGGAGGAGGCATGACGAAACGGGCCTAGACAACGCCTTCAACATGGTGACGGTGTCATCGTGCGCAACTCCACGGGGATTTATCCTAGCCCCATGGTCCACTAGAACAGAGGCTAGCACTTTTCACCGGCGAGGCAGATGATGCACATCTCTAGCATCACCACGGCCAACTTAACACGCTTGTAGCACCCGCCCACTCAGTCTCAAGCGCAACCACACGCCCGTATGCCACAATGGCGACATGCTTCTCCTTTCAACCACCATCAACTCGCACAACCTGAGAACCGGTGCCTCGCACCAGCACCGAGCGGCATCCGCACGCCCAGACCACGGCTCTCACAGCCCAGATCAGCCCCTCATGGCCAAGATCGAGTTCCCACTACCAAGATAGATCCTAGATCAAGCATACATCAGCCTGCTGAAAGTGCATTAATGCGCTTAACCATGTTTGGGTTTTGATGGCGACATATTAGAGGAACTACTGAGGCCGCTAAGTGTATGAGCAGATTTTAGTTTTATTTGTGTGAGTGTTGTGGATCATCGCCCCCTAAAAAGTCAAAAGGCTTAGGAAGACGTGTTGAAGGCCTAAAGTTGAAATTTCTTTTATGTTTTCTTGAGTATAGGGATCAAAGGTGGTAAGTCACATGCTCAATCATTGTTTTAATCTTTGTTTTTCCTCCCATCCATTGTCACATCCTTTTTTCGAAGCGATGCCAAAGTGGACAAGACAGCAAGCTGAACTTCTGCATAATTAGTCCGAGGGACTGTTCGGCAAGTGGTTTCGTGAACTGTGAGGACCTCAGATATTTGTTCAACATACATTTTAGATCTCTCTATTGAGATATTTAATGATATTAACACACACACACACACACATAGTATGGCATGCATGTAGTTTGGTTGAAGTACGACGAGTACAATAGGCTAGTTCAATTTTGTCTATAGTATTATCTAGGAAACATCATATTTATCGCATGCATGTATTATTATAGATGTATAGGCAGACATATGTGTTATACTATATGCATTGAAGCTTAACTTAAACGTCGCAAGGTTTCGTAAGAAGAATCAGTGGCTTTCTATTAAGAAAGTTGTTGCTTACTGAAACCACAAGGCATGATTCCAGTAAATATTTTGGCAGTTCGATGCCTTGATAAAAAAAAACACAATCCTGCTCATCCCGGCGGCCGAGCATGCATCGTACACCAGCAACTACCTACACGTAGGGGTGAAGGCATAAAGAAACAGTGCGGAACGATCTTCCGGTAAGTTAACCTTGCCATCACGCACTCAGCTGGATCCAAAAAAAAAAAAAAACTTGCGAGTCCCTGTTTCCCTAATGATCAAGGAAAAAAAGAAAAAAACCATGCCAGTCGTCGGCGGCAACGATCTTCCGGTAAGTTAACCTTGCCATCACTCACTCAGCTGGATCAAAAAGAACTACTTCTTTCTACAGCGCTCATATGAATCTTCTCATATTAGAAAATTGCACAGGAACATGGTCTAGAAATGATTTTGAAAGCAATCCTCCCCAATAATGCATGCTTAAGACACGACAAACAATTCTATCTAGTTAAAATGATCTGTGACTTCAACATTGCAGTAGTATTACCCTTAAACCATGATTTTGCTTACTGAAACCACAAATAATGTGGGCATACATTTATTATCAATACTGAAATGATGCAGAAGACAACCCCTAAGGACCGGTCCTTACAGAGTGTGTAATTATAAAGATCAAAGTCACAGGAGGCATAAACACGATACATCAACTTTAGCAAGATTACAAGATACACTAGAGCTCAGATTACTGAAAAACCGTTCATCTAGTTTGATATGTGTGTTGTATGGAATCACCAACACAAATTCTTTTCAGGTACTTGATGGAGTGGTATGACTCTTCCTGAACCAGATTGCCCAATTAACAACGACAAAAACGTACGCCTTATCATACCTACTGTCAATGAATCGGAAATAAGCAATTCTCCATCTCTTCTTAAATAGGAAAGCACAGAATACGAGCCAGAGACCAACCACAAACCCAACAATCACACCCAGGTGTAGACCGTGTATAGTTGAGTTGTTGTCTTGCCTGATAGGATTTGTATGAGGTTTCTCACTATCAGAGCAATTCTTTGGAAGCGGGTATCCACACAAGCCAGTGTTTCCAATATACATTGTAGCAGGATCATCCGTGTTGAGCGTGTCTAATTGATGCCCTGATGGTATTTTTCCCGACAGATTGTTGTAAGACAAGTTTAAATAGCCCAGGGAAGTTAAATTTGACAATGACTGAGGGATTAGACCAGAAATTTTATTTCCTGAGATGTGCAGAGACTCCAAAAGTTGTAACATGCCAATTTGGTATGGTATGTTTCCAGTCAAGCGATTGGAAGATAAATTCAAGTTTATTAAACCAATCAGTGAGCCTATTTCTTCCGGGATTTTTCCAGCCAAGTTATTGCTGGATAAATCAATACTCACCAGATATTGTAATTGTGTGCTATAAGGAAGTTCTCTCCCCTTTATCTCCACATACAAGCTGTCACCATACCATTCAAAATCCATGACTTCTCCAAACCTTTTGGCTGACTGCACAAAAGGGCCATTTAATCCTTTTATTCCAGGGTCTAGATTCATTGAAGTCATTGCAGTCAAGTTTGCAAGTGAATACGGAATCATGCTTGAAATATTATTAAATGCCAGATCCAAATACTGTAGTTCTTCAAGTTTTGTGATCTCACTTGGAATGTGACCGGAGAACATGTTAGACCTTAGCCGAAAAATCACCAAAGATGACAAGTCTCCTATCCAAGCTGGCAGGTTCCCATGCATGTTATTGTTAGCCAGATCAAGGAAGGTGATAGCCGTGCAAGTTCTCAGTAATGAAGGGAATTCACCAGAAAGACTGTTATTGGCCAAAAGAAGAGTATGAATTGCCAATACCGAGTAATATGGCTGTGGAAGCTCTCCAGATAGAAGATTGTCTGATAGGTCGAGGATGGCCAAATTCATCAAGCGACATATCGATGTTGGAACAACTCCTGAAATATAATTGTTGAACAGAACGATTGCTACCAGTTCTGCGGCTTGAAAATTGGAAGGTAGTGGTCCAGATAACAAGTTTCTAGAAATGTCTAACTTAGTGACATTCGTTAACAATTCTGGAATCGAACCGTTGAGCTGGTTCGAGTTGAAGTGCAGTTCTTGCCATGTCAATGCTTCAATCTTTGTCGGCAAATTCCCGTATATTTGATTATGAGAAATGTCAACCGATGATGCATGAGAGATTGAATCCCAAAACCAATCAGGGATTGTATCGGCTATCCCTGTATTTGATATATCAATCTGGTAAATACCCTTTTGCTGCTTAAGCAACACGGGAAATTGTGGACCCACTTGACATGATGTCAGCTTTACGGTCGATAATCTGAATGGAGGAGTCCACGCTGAATCCAGAACCATTTCCAATGAAGAGAAGCTGAGGTCCATTATCTTGAGACTTACAAGATTCGCAAGATGGTCTTGCGTTATCACACCACTCAAGTTACTGCTGCCAAGGTACAAGACAGAGAGATTGCTGAGTGCTCCAAGTCCCAAAGGAACATGTCCACTAATTTGGTTGTCTGAAACACCGAGGCCCTCTAAGCTGGTCAGGTTTCCCAACCAAACTGGCAGATTACCTGTCATATTGGTTCCGACGAAACCTAGCTGCTTCAGTTTCTCCCATGAACATCGTGGAAGCCTGTCCATCTGTTCTGTTATGTCCCCGCCAAGGTTAACCGAAGTAAATATAAGTTGTTCTAGGTGGCAGAGATTTTTGAGGGTTGGCGGAATCATTCCTGCGATATTTTCATTGTCTTGCAGATCAAGGACTTGAAGTGCTGTCATGTTTCCTAGCTCATCGGGAATAGGGCCATACAGTTGAGAGAATTCAAGGCTGAGGGTTTTGAGGCTTGTTACATCCCAGAACCAGTTGGGGGCTAACGGTGCATAGAAAACGTTGTCGGAAAGATCGAGATCCTCGAGAAGTGTAAGGTTGGAATGCACAAGTGCTGGAGTTGACCTTGTCAGTTGACAACCTTGAAGACGGAGAGCTCTCAGATTGGGAAGCCTATTCACCTCATGAGCCCAATCAGCAACAGATGTGAGATTGATGCCGCTCATGTCAAGATGCATGAGTGAAGAAAGGCGTCCCAGCCACGATATATCCGTGGAAAATACTTGACCGGAATACGGATATATGTTGCTTATGTCCAAGTATAACAGCTGGGACAGATTACCAAACTGAGGAGGAACTCTGCCATCAAAGTTGCTGCAGGAGATGTTGAGGTAGACCAAGTGGCTGAGCGATCCCAAGAATGATGGCATGGGCACGCCCGCACCCCCAAGATTGTTTCCGCTAAGGTCAAGGTATTTGAGATGTCCTAGGGCCAACAGGGAGGTGCTCACCTGTCCTTGCATGCCATGAGGATTGTCCATGTAAAGCTCGAACTGATCTTGCCAGTATAAGGTATTGCGCAGGTCGAGACGAGTGACATGGCCAGTCCGGTTGCTGCAACTGACGCCGCTCCACCGGCAGCAGCCTCCACCCCGCCATGATCCCAGGAGGTTAAGTGGATCCACCATGATGCCCTGCTTGAAGGAGAGCAACGCTGCTCGCTCAGCCGGGATGCAGCTGCTACCACCATGGCCTTGTTGTGGATGGGCAGAGGAGGCAGTAGTTGCAGTGAGGATGATTAGTTGGAGGAGCAAGGTTGCAGCTTCCATCGATTCTACCTTCGGGTTCTGATGTGCTTTGTGGGGCAGAGAGTTCAAGTTGTGCCAATCTTGCTGAACGCTTTTTAAAGCGCTTACACTAATTTCTCATTACTTTCTCAACACTTAGCCCGCCAAGTCTGAAGTTACTAGGTTCCGGTCGCTATCCATATTCCCATCAAACGTCTTGTATGTATGACTTTCATGCATTATCAATGAATGGAACCGGCACCACCTCCCTGTTTTTTTTCCTAATAAATATTAAATACATTCTCATGGATAAAATGAGCACTCCTTGATTTTGGAGATCAAACCAGCAGTCGTAACTCAGCTAACTAATATTGGCAGCCGATAGTTGCGAAAAAAATGTAAATGGATTCTAACATTTTACAACTTTGCATGAAAAAACAAACGGTCTGATTCCTATTTTTTTATAAGGAAATTTAAATGGTCATAATGTCAATTACACCTAGCCTCTGCAACATCATAATGTCAAGAAAGACATTAAAAATACACACAACCAAAAGAAAAGAAAATAAAAAACCAGCCGAACCGATCAACGAATCATCTAGAACACCATTGGCCACATCCGTCTGCAAGAAAAGGTTCTCCATTAAACAGTGTTTTCGTGAAGAAAATAGTTCAACAAACATCGTCGTCGTCGGTTCAACTGATCATGGGCATCGGACAGCTTTCTTGATTGCTCAAATAGATACGAACTATGCTAATTCTTTCTGAATAACATTGCCCAAGCCATCCCTGTGTATGGCATGTCGGTATTCAAGCTCCCCAAACAAGTAATAAAAGGGATCATCGATGCAATGGCCCGTTACTAGTGGGAAGATGAGGATGACCAAAAACATATGCATAGCTAGGTTTGCTTGGTGGAAAATGTGTGTATCAAAAAAAAAGGAGGTACGGGATTTAGAGATCTACATTGTTTCAATTTGATAATGTTGGCCCGACAGTGTTGGCGTTTATTGTGTGAGACGGAATATATATGTGCCCAAGTTCTAAGGGCACAATATTATCCTCGGGAGACCTTTTAAATGAAGAGTTAAAAATGACTCTTCTTATACTTGGAAGAGTATATGGGCGGGAATCCAGACTTTAGAAAATTAATATATTTGGCGAGTGGCAATGGTATGGATATAAATATTTGGGATGATTCCTGGGTGCCGAGTAGCCCATGAAGGAAAAAACTATTACTGCTAGAGGCAATATTGTATACACAAAAATTATCTGAGCATATTGACCTTGTGGGGACAAGGAGCTGATCCTGTGCCTTTTCAATTCGGTGGATGTGACCAAAATTAAAATTTAAAAATACCAATGTCAGTTGGGATGATGGAAATTTTTGTGTCATGGAATAACACAAAAAGAATGGAATTTTTTAGTTCGATCAGCAGCTTACTATACTGAATGGGATCATCAGCATGGCAGGAAGATGATCAGAACAGGAGGTCCGGGTACCTCATATATAAATCCCGTTTGGTCACAACTATGGAAACTCAAGGTTTCAGCTAAGGTAAAAAAAAACCATGGGCACGGGGCAAACATAGTTGTCGCCGGGTCAACTGATCATGGGCACCGGGCAGCTTTCTTGATCGCTCAAATAGATACGAAGTATGCTAGTAATTCTTTCTGAATAACATTGCCCTAAACAATCTCTATCGCCAATCAATCAAGAAAATAAAATAAAAAGGGTAAAGTAAAGAAAGTTAGAGAGTGGCCTTGTGTCAATTGAGTTCCGTCCCACATACCAAAGTCATCGCCGAAAGGTGTAGGACGTCGTCGCCGTCGTCCATCGCTGGTCAGACTCATTCAAACGTCTCTGACGAGCAGCTTGTCCCATCACTGGTCCAAGTCTTTCCAAGCAGCTGACTCCGAGAACTACACAACACGGGCGTGTACGTCCCGCAAGCACCTTGGATATCTAAAGTTATAATTGGTGCACCCTCAAGGCGTCACCACAAGCGATTAGCACTCTTGACTGTCGGATGGAACTCTCACAGTAAATCCTAGACGCGTGTTCGTGGTAAAGTCATTTTTACCTTTTGAACAGTATTTTTCGCCCACGCTGCGTGCACACCATCCGTGTCGGATGGGGTGAGTACAGGCTGTGACAAGGAGTGCAAAAGAGTCCCGATCAAAATAGCACCCCGGGTAGAAACCCTACCGCCTCTCCCGATTCTCCTCCTGCCTCTCCTTCGCGCTGACTCCTCCGCCACTCCCCGCCACCTCGTCCTTGCCTTGCGTCCTTCGGCATCTTCTCTTCCTCTCGCGCTCCTCACGCCGCAGGCCCTCTCGAGGTATCCATCACGTCATCTTCTCGTTCCTTGCCGTCGCGAGCTGAGCGGTCGATTTCCCGCGGTCGAGTAGTCGTCGTTACCGCCTTAAAAGAGGCTCCAAAAATAGCGTGTCCAGCTGCCGGATGTTGTGTGGTCCCCGGAGGAGCGGCCGGTGGCTGGCAGGAGCAGCGCAGCCTATCGCTCCCACTCCATAGACCTGCTCGCCGGGAGGACAAAAATCATACATCTAGGTCGTCTGCTTGATCGTGGATTGCAAAATAAGTGTTAGGAAGTCTTCTATGGCTGGCCAGTTGAGATCCGAGCCAATGGGTCCCATGTATCTTCCACCTAAAAAAAGAATCTGTACCACCATTTACTACGGGGCTGTACATATAAGGTGTTGGTACTTTGTAGATTTAACACAGAACTACATCCGTACCGGGTTGGAACTTTACAGATCCAGGACATAACTTTATAGATTTAGGTAATGAAAATGTTTAAAATAAATTTATATATGTTGAATATTAGACTATATTTGAAGAGTTCATCGCGAGAAAGTCAAATATGCAAACAAAATTAAATTTGCATTTTTTGTGTGAAAGTTATACTAGATTTCACTTTACTAGTACATTTGAAGAAATGAATCTAATAAAGTAGGTGGCAGGTTGGTGGGGTATCCGGGTACAGATCCCAATGACATGCAAGGGCCAGGATAAGTGTTCAGCGCTGAATAGCTTCGTCCAGTGCATTTTCGGCACCGGAAGCTTACTGTGATTACATCATGATGAGAGTTCTTTTGTTTATTAGTTCTCTCGACGTGCTCGATGTGCATGATTGATTGAGTATTGATTATTGGATTCGTTGGTTCTATTTTCTCTCTTGAATAATTTGTATCCACAACTGGTTATTCCTAACGGGTCTTCATCTGGAAATATGTTGTCCGACATTAGGGTCAACAGAATCAAGGAGAACCACTGATTTGCTATTCTTTTGTGCAGTTTCTCCGTGGATTAAGGACCTCTAGCCGATTCCCTGGTTCTATTGCTTCATAGTCAGTGATTGCTTACCTTGGTCGTCGTCATGCTGTTGTATGTTCTTCTCTTCGACCTTTGTTGTTTGCATTTGGTTTCTTTGTTTCTTACGGAAGATTACCCAAGTATCGACGTGTTGGTGGCCGCAGGTAAGCTCCGGGGTGCACTCTTGAGTACGTTGACGATTTCACCTATCCTGCCCATTGGCGGCATGGTACGGTGGTGAGCTCTGCCCCCTGGGAGTCTTGGGATCTATTAACCTTTTATTCTTCCTCCGCTCTTCCTTTCATTTGGAACCACTGGTCAAATCATGCGATTGCCGTCACTCTATCCCAGTTAGTACCTCACCAAACAGACCACGTGAATAGATCTTCGCGGTCGTCTCCATTTTTGCCTCACTTATGCATCTTAACCTCTGTATTAAAGATAGGTGCTTGAATGCAGGTTAGAAGAACATTGTAGATCACCCTTCTGAAAGAAGTATAATGCATCGAAGTCATTATTGGAGAATCATCTGCATGCGTCTGGGAATACAGAGATCAATAAACATGGAAGAATTTGGATGAACTGATTTTTATAGTTGTTGAACACGAGGTATCTCATTTGGCACACAACTCTACACTTTATTTACTTATCCTTACACCAGTGCATGGAAGTGAACGTGGAGCTAGTCCAATTCAAGTTTGAAGTATTTATAAATGAAAAAATCCATATGCCATTACAGTTGTAATTTCCATCATTAAAGCTCATAGACATTTTCCTCTTGCTGTGCAATTCTCTGAAAACAAACTTAATTGTTTTCTGTGTACAACTCATAAAAGTTTGACCGCCATTTTCAGGCAAACATGATGGAGAGCTCAAAAGAGATCAATTCACAATTTTTTTGAAGGAAGGCTTGATCTATACATTTGTTGTGTTGGTTTTTCTTCTTATGACTTCTTAATCATTATGCGTCGTTTTCTTCTCCTTACATTCAGTTCCCATGATCTATTGCTCTCCTATATTCATAGCAAAAATACTCAAACTGCTAATTAATTTGTTGGCAAGATCCTTAATGATTATGCTCCATATTATTTTTCTTTTATTTAGTTTCTACAGTATGACTAATTGTTCTGTCATCAGTGACAGATAAAAATCTAACATGCAATTGTTATTGCATTTATGCTTGAGGAGAGATACTGTTTCAATGAGGGAACTCCCTTATTTTTTTAGCCCACTGTTGAGACCAGTATATTTTGTCAACTGTTATCCAACCATTTAGTGACATATAGTTTAACACATCTCATACCATTGCGATTTCGATCAAAGAGTGTCTTAGAATAAGCTTGAACAAGGTGTTTCCATAATAGATAGTTTTTTTGTTCGTTAGTTCAATGTCTCCGCCACGGGGGTAGTCCATAGATGAAGGTTCAGAATTGTGTAAACTTAGTTCTCGTGTAACTAAACATTATTACAACCCTTAAGAAATTATCTAGGAGGCTTTGTTTCGAGGGAGTATGATAGCCATCCTAAACTAAAAAGGGAATTAAAACTACTTCAGTTGTCCTTAAAATAAAAAGTTTGCTTTTAAGTTGAGAAGCATGCAATCTTAGCCTTGAGATGTTGTATGTATCTTCTTTTCTCTTTATCTTCCACACTGTATTATATGTGACCTGAAATATCTATGCATAATATGGTTTTTGGTATTTTTATTTGAGGGTTTCCTACGGCAAATTGGCGGATTCCTGTAGCGTTTGATGTATCACTGATTTTTTAAAATTCTTCCGTGACACACAACTTATATAAGTTACTTTCATGTGTTTTCTAGATAGCATGATCTGAGAATAGTTCATATATGTATTGCATCCATCTCCTTTGTTGGGAAAACATTCAAGTAGGTACATACTTGGGTGACTTAACTTAAGCCCTGAAGACAGTGGTTTTTCCTCTGTGTTCAGTATGCTTCTTCCGTACTCAGTTTCTTGCCATAACCAATAAAGTGTGCGTGATTCTCTAATTTTTTTAGTTGCATAATACCTTTTATTTTATACAAGAAAATTTTGATTTTCTCAAGAAAAGGAGATGAACGCAGCATATTGAATTCCTTCCGTTATCATGTTCCTTTGTGTGAGTTTTTTGGGTTTGTTATTATATGGACTGGTGCGATGATTCAGTTTCTGTTATCTTCTTTCGAATCATATGAAAAAACAAGGTAGAGATTAGGGTTTAGGGTTTTCAGTTGCTTCACGAACTTCCTATGTTTGGTAGGAATGAACATTCTTTGGCCACCAGTATTGGTACTCGGTCCATTCCTACTGAAAGGTTTCTCCCTCTTCGTCATCAGTTGAACGAGGATCAGTTTCACATCTATGACTGAATAATCGCAGCAGCAATGAATGAAAGGTTTCTCCCTCTTCATCATCAGTTCATCGAGGACCGGTTTCACAACGACATCTGAATAATGGCAGCCGTTGTGAATTAAGCTAGAGGATCATTAGGCTATGATGGTACAAGGAAGACCTTTTTATGCAAGGCCATCATTGCAGCCCTTTCTAAGCAGACAACATCCTTAGTCACTGATATCTCAGAAAGCAGGAAATAGTTGGGATGGCGGCTTTACCATCTTATTTCGTTTCCCCCTCTAAACTTAGACTGCCAGTAGTATGTCATGTGTTAGATTTAGTTAAGTCTGGCATGTTATTATGTTCTCTTTATGCCCAACAACTTAGTGTTCTGTGCGGTCGAATCTATAATGGTTGTTTTCCTTTGTACAAATTGACCATCCCAACGGTATAACATGTATAACATTGTCATAGTCATGTATAACATGTTTGATGCGCCTGAAGAATATCCAAACTGTACGTAGAAAATATCTGAGCAAAAATGTATAAATTTTATTGATTTGTTGGTAGGATATTATCTACACTGCTGTCAAGCTTTGTCTAATCTCCCAGAACCTTTTTTAGGCTGATAAAGACAATGCCATAACAATCAATCATGAAGAATTTATTGCTGCAACTATGCCTCTTAACAAGATTGAACGAGAAGGACACTTGATGGCAGCCTTTACATATTTTGACAAATATGATAGTGGTTATATCACAGTTGACAAACTTCAACTAGCTTGTGGAGAATATAACATGGAGATCACTTTCCTTGAAGAGACTATTTTAGAGGTCGATCAAAACAATGTAAGTCCATCATCCCACTTTAAATAACATGATATTTGTGTCATGTAACTGTGTTTTGGACTCCTGGAGAACCTTAGTCTACAATTTTTGGAAAAGCTAATATGCTAGACTTAGAGTTATAGAGATTTTGGGGTTGCGTCTTCCATAGATAATTGTGGTCGGTTTGACAATAATATCAGTTGTTTGAATTTATTTACTGAAGGTATAATATGAATGCTTAGTTGGCCTGTTAGATTGGATAAAATAGTCAGGAGATAAGAAAGGTATTTCAGATTTGGAGACAGTAGCAATGTTTGGTCTCCAATGTATTGTTTTGTGTTTCCCAGTAACATTGGCAATCAAAATTACACGCATTTTGGTGCATGTGAGCTGACCAATGGTTTCCAATCCAGATTCATATTTGAAAACTATTAGACATTTATAAACCCTTGCTGGTGTATTATGTTTTGTGACTTATTTGTAATTTCGTAATCATCTGTGATTGTCATGACCGGTAACATTTTTCCGGTGTATTTGTAGCAATGGGTTGCGATGGTGCTTTGGTTGATCATTTTTATCGGAGGAGATTTATTGTTCAAGTTCAGGCTTATCTTTGTCAAGAAGAATGAGAAAGGAGAACATCTGGTGGTCTTCTTGCATCGCTGGACCTGAACCTCATGCTCGATTATCTGATGAGTATGAGTCTCAAGTCTAATATGAATAGATCAACTAAAGGCAGCGCCCATACAACTTTAGGTAAATGAGTTTACTTGCATTGTCATGTTACACTAATAGAAGTTCTTAAGATATAATTGGTTTTGGTTCTTCTCCTTCTACAGTTCATGTATCTTGGACTTTCTGTTGCTCCTAGTATTCTTGCCTCTATTAATATTACTACTGACTATAAAGTTGTTGCGGGAAACATTCTTGGCAGATTCAGAAGCTTGCTTTTTGATAGCTTTCCCTTCTGTGGAGATAGATATTTTTCATGCTATGTATAGTCCCATGCAAGTAATTATGTAATCAAACAGCCATTTTTGCCGCTTTCAATTACTGATAATTTTGCAGGTAGCTGTGTTTATGTACATAACCAACATCATGCCGTCTGTTTTCTTTCCAGGTAATTCTATGAAGGGACAACCGTTGTTCAGTCGTTACTGGTACCACAAAGGTACATTTTTGCCTAAGCTTTTGGATCTATTCACACGTTCTTACTATTCTTGGTTCTGAATCAGCTATTATTCGCGCCGAACACCTTTTGCTGCCAACCAAGATTGTTTGGCTAATTTAGATTGGTATTTTATTTTTAGATTGATTGGCTAATTTAGTCTTGGTTCTTTCGCGCTGATGGTTATTGATTAAACTAGGTAGGCAAAAATATCTACAGATGTAGAGTGGCTATGCCAGGACTCCATGTTAGTCTATTACTTTTATCTAAAGATTTCATTAATTACCGATAGAAAAGAGACTAATTGATTTGTACTGTTCTTCAAGCTTGTCGATGTTTTCTGTTCTCTTTCTCTCTGGAAGAATATACTTGTATTGAGCCAGTATCATGGTAGTACTCAACTCTATGGTGCTTTATTCCTTCTTGGCATTAGTATATTTATATAGTAGCAACTATATGCATTGTTGCCTGCACTGCGTGTTGTTGCTCTCGGTGATGATTAGTTAATAAAATAGAGAAGAAACTAATGTTATTTTATTAATACAAATGCCTCGCATTTACTTTGCGGCTATTATTAGGACCCACTCTTGCAGTTGTTTCTATATGGTGCGTGGGAGGTGCTGCAGTCTATCCGGTATCCTCTAAAAACAAACATGTGGCTGTCCTAGTGTCTTTTTGCTATGGCTTTTATACTTTATTCTAAAAAATGGTTCTGTATTTCTCCCTCATGCTGACATGAGTATGTCTATTAAAGAAACCACATTATGAGTTGACCAATTTCTTTTGATGTAAATAGTTTGACAAAATTCTAATGGAAACAGCTGCTCACTAGGAGAAGCAGCTCGGTGAGTTCGTTGTCAGCCTGGAGAGCTCCGGCCACCAGTTCCAATGGGTCTTGTCATCACCATATTAGCCGGTGAAATAGTTTTCCTGGAGCTCGACTGCCGTATCCATCTTGCATCTTTACAGGTGCTTGAACCCCATGTAATCCCCTTCCCTCATTCATCTCTCTTCAATCTTCTTTAATTGCGACCCCGTAGTCATACTTTCACAATCTACAAGTTTTCAAGAATTTCTTTGTTTGTGTTTCTATGTTATTTCTTGCAATTAAGTTGACACCAGGACAATACTTTGTAATTCCTTTAGTTTCTTATGTGTGGCAAAGCCTATTTTTCATGGTGTGCATTTCAGAAATCATCTCTTGCCTTTGCTTTTTATGTCTATTATTGCTCATTTGAATTATTCTCGAGATGGTTCGAGGTCTCCTCAGGTTGCAGCGTTGCTGGTCCTATTTTAGCTGGCATCCCCTTCAACTATTTTTTAGTAGAGGTATATGTTACACTTTGGTTTGTACTACGTATTACCATCTTAGAATCTATCATACAATAAGTAATTTCCCTTATACACTCTCATTTTGATTGTATTGCGACTCGAGCATCACATTGAGAAGCCATTTTTTATGGATATTATTATCTTAGCTTCCCGGTGGATTTGGATCACAAGGAATGCAAAGATTTTCAGAGGGAGGCGACTTAATATCTTCAGATGCAGGGCCATTTTTAAGCAGGAGCTCAAGTGGTTAAAATTCAGAGCAAAGAGAAAGGACTACAGTTTTGATAGACAGTTTCATTTAAATGCTCTCTGTTGTAAGAAAATCTTCTTTTTGCATGTACATATTCTTGGCTGTGCTTACATCTAGCTATCTGCGCTCGATGTTATTTTAGCTCTAGTATCATTTTTTCCGGATACCCCTCGTTAGTGCCACTGAGACCTGAGTGTCTTCGCCTTTTGGTACCACCTTATTGGCCATGAATCTCCTTGATCAATCGTAGAGATCACATCTCTTCTGCCCACAGCTTAATAAGTGGACTAAGCAGAACTTATGTATTTATGCATACTATTTTCATGTATATATGTCATGTAAAACCTTGATGTAACATCCATCCAATAATTATATGTTGTGCTGCTATTATCTAGATTTGAATCATTGCTCTTATGCCAAATAGATTGTTTGCTTCAACCAAAGTTTTGGTTATTTTTATGTTCTTGTGTTCTCTTGAAGTTTTGAGTATTTGTTGTCTCAGACTTTCGTACAAAGAATTACTAAGAAAGAGACCACACATTCCCCATCCCACTGTATTTCTGTAACCCTATATGTGTTTTTCATTAACTACTATTCTTATTATAGCATTTTTCAAAATCTTTATCAGTCCGAATGTTGGGGGGTCGTGCGCCAAGGCGCACCCCTAAATCTAGTAACAATAATCAGACTGGCACAACAGAAGCGTAGTGGGCTCATAACCCACATGTCCGGCAAAGATGCAGCTGAAGGGAATTCTAGTCATCTTTGTTTCAATTTCATTTGCAGCTCAATATGCTATGAAGTGTGAAGTCCGAACAGTGCACCTTCATATGTTCGGCAAAGATGCAGCTCAAAGCATGGATAATCATTGTGTGATGCCCTTACCCTAAATTTCCCATGCTCCTGGGACGAGGATGGGGCCATGTGGAAGGTTGACGCCAAGTTTTGTGATGTATTGAGCAATGGCGCTTCATTGTTGGTGAGCATGCCCTTGTCGTGCGGGACCTCAACCTATTGCGGGGCAAACTCCTTGTTGTTCTTGAGGATGCTTCGGTTGAAACAGTTTGCCAAAATTCTCCATCTGTTCTGAAATCTGCGCACCTCATTGAAGATGGCCTTGTCAACTTGGTGAAGCATTTCATTAGCTCCTCTAAGTTTTCTATATGGCTTCCATCTTCTCCAAAAGAAAATTAGCATTTGCCCTCGGCTTCATAGGCATGGATGGCTCTATCATTGATGTTCTCTAAATCGATCTCAATTGAGCTATGGATTTTGTACTGCTTCAATGAAGTGATGTTGCATGTTTCATGATCGAATTCTATGTACGAACTCTAGGTTTCAAGCGTGAGTGGAGCGATTTTAGTCTTTGATACGAGATTTAGATGTCCCAATGAAGATAATTCCCTAGGCACCAAAAATTCACGACAAAGAATCAAGACGAGTGATGTAATTTGGGATGATATTGAGAGATATAGGAGAAGGGGGATGAGAGGTTTAGAATTCAGTTTTACGATAATATGAATCTCATGTAGGGCCCAACAATACTTTTTAACACCGAATCCGCACTTAACAGTGGGTCCTTAGTTTCAGAGCATCCATCTTAATGTATTTTGTTCTTGCAACTTAAGATAAAATTGAGCCTGAGAAAAATTCTATATCTATTTCACTTGCAGGTCCACGACCTAAATCTTACTTTATCGACAACTATTAGTCCATCAACAAGAGTGCCTAAGGTCCAGCAGTGACGGTGTCACAAACCTCGATCGCTACAACAAAATTTAAACTATTTTTATACTAAAACTTTATATTTATTTTTTATCATGCAGAAGTCGCAACGAGTATAATTCTCTACTACCTATTTTGCAGATTAACCCCATAACTAGCAAAGCAAAATACTGGCTTCACATTTCCCTGTTCTACAATTATAATGTATAACATTTATAACAGATATAATAGAATTTAGTTTTGATAAATTTAAACTTTATTTTGTAAGAGAAGTTCATTGTCAATGATTTGTTCGCAGTTGCATAATCGGTAAAGTTTATGTATTTATGGTTAAGATCCCTAAACTGAAAGATCTAACAAATATATATCTAATATCAGTTATAGTGTATGCTTAGGCAAGCATATCTATGGAAACTTGTAGATTTGAAGGTATACAGTTGACATCCATGGTCAAATGTGTCTTCCAAGTTACCGTGCATTCAGTAATAAGTAAACAATATATGTGTATTTGCTTTGTATCTAGTATTGAAATATAATCGCTTAAATAATCACCGATGAACATAACCCTCATGGAGGAGCCTTCTCGACTACAAATTCTACCCATAGTATTGAGCGTGTGTGAGAGGGATTTTATTTGTGACCTGGGAGAGGAAGTCTAAAGTGAAATACATGGATGAACCATTTGCGTCGAATCAGATTTATTACATGAGAATGAAACGGTACAACCCGCAAGGATTGCACCTCTATGTATCACGCCAATCCCTGGATCGGTTCATTGGCATACATAGTATCGATAGACATCAAGAATTAACAGTGCATCATTATTACAGCGGTATGATCCAGAATATTACATTTATTACAAAGTTTGCAAAGCATAACGCTCGCACAAATAAGCAAGTAGCAAATAGATATCATAAATAAAGTAGCTCCAGTCTCCATTAGACGCCACAGGCGAACAAAATGTTGAGTGGAGGGTCGCAACCAACACTACTACTCAGAGTAACCGGGAAAGTAACCTGCAACATGAAACGTAACAGCCCCGAAGGGTCAGCACTTGGAATGCACTGGCAAGTGGAACAATGAGAGAAACAACAAGACTAATAGCTATATGCATATCTGCCTTGTGGGGTTCAGGCTTAGTTGCAGCAGCAAAATACTTTATTCTAACCTTTGTAAATCATTTGTAAAAACATTTAATCTTCAGCAACCAACCCAATTAAGTTTCAACCACAAGTTTTAGCAATTACAAGTTAGAATGAATGAGAACATGTCATAGCACCCACAATTCAGCAACTCAATCGTCCATTACCGGGGACACGGCTAAGCACTTAGTTTTACACCCTGCAGGGGTTGCACACTTTACCCATATGACTTGGTCGACCCACTCGTACCACGGCACGCATATTGAGTCGTGATAGGGAGAAGTCCAAGAAGAGACAATTCGGGAAGTAGCTCCCCAAGCCCATCCACGCACCGTACCAACCTATCACATTCACTACATCTCTGGATACGAAGAGCTCGGGTCGCCACAACCTACTAAGTCCATCCAGCCACCCATAACTCACTAGCATATGGTTGCACACGGAAGCTACCAAATCAAGACACTAATCATTTCTCAGAAACCTGGGTGGCCATCCACAAGTGAGCTACTCGGGTAAACCATAGACATGGGCCCGGCATTCACGAACCAAGCAATTACCAATCCACCCAGATAGTTCATTAATTAAGTTGTTTTCACTTTCCAAACACGTTCTTTCAAAACAGGCTTTGCCATGGTGTATCCCACCCTCGTCTACATAAGCACAGCTAAGCACAACTACTTACGATGGCTCGCCTAACAAGATAGACTACGGTATAATAGGATATAGCATAGCAATAGATAATACTTGTAAAACAAAACAAGCTACAATGCATATAGAAAGTAAATAGGACATTTATGAAGCTTCACTTGCCTTGGTAGTTGCCGGAGTCAAAGGCACAGTCCGGACAGTCACACGGGTTACAATCCTCACAATCTACACGAAAGCAATTCAAAAAATAAACAAACCACACACATAGAGGTCAACAGATGCAACACAATGCATGCATGGTACTTTAACAAAGCTTCAGTAGCTTGGTCAAGTTCTCTGATCAATTCTACTACTGGATGATGCATGAGAAAACATTTAATGCAAAGGAAACAATTTAAGCATAAAAGAGGTCTAGTTAATAGGTCTTTAGTCAAAACATTGCACCAAAGCTGTAAATAGCACATTACAAGTTTGACAAAAATACTACTGGATAGATAGCTCCAAATAGAGCCTAGACCAAAAGGAATTACGTCAAAAAGATTTACAGATCTTTTTCTGCGAATTAAATACTACTTTAAGCCTTTCTATAATCTCAGGAAAATACATACAGTAAACCTGGGATATTACTGCAGAATAAAATTCTACACGATTTTGCGAATCCAACGATACCTTATTTGCAAAATTTGGCCTAGTAGATCATTTTCTATGAATTTTAGAAGTTAAAATAAGTTTCTGCCTTTTTAATAAAATCTGAAAAATCCGGGGAATATTCCCCGCTGACGGGCGGGTCCCAGTCGACCGGCGGTTGACCGGTCAGCGGTCAGCCCGCGGTCAAAGGGGAAATCTGGGCCGTTCGCGGCCAGATCGACGGCCGGGAGAGATCTGGGCGGCGGCTTACCTGGCGGCGGCGGTGGCTGTCGGCGGCGACGGCGGCGGCGGGTCAGCGAGGGGGCGGCAGGTGCGGCCGGGGGTGGCGGTTGCGGGGGCAGGGTCGGCGCGGCCGGCGGTGGCGGCGGACGGAACGGCGGCGGCGCTCCAACTCCAGCGAGCAATTGTCGGGGCTTGGCGGCGGCTTTGGTAGGGTTTTCGGGGGGGTTTCGACGAGGGAGTCGTGGGCTAAAAGGGGGTGGCAGAGAGAGGTCATGGGGTGGAGTGAATCCCGCGGAAAACGGGAGTCCGGCGGCGGCGGTTGGAGTCCGTGTCGGACCCGGCCGGTGGCGGGCGGCGCGCTGACAGGTGGGGCCCACCTGTCGGCGGCACTGCGCGGGGCGGCGGCGGACGGTTACGCGCTGCGCGTGCGGTGGCGTACGGCGGCGGTAGTTGGGCCCCGGGCGGGCCTTCTCGGCTGGGCCGGTTCGGCTGCCGCGGCCGAAAACATTTTTTTTGTCTGTCAGCTAACTGAACCTGAACTGACTGTACTGTTTTAACCGAAACTGAAAATTCAGCAAGGACTGAAATCGACCTAACTTTTGATCTACAACTCCGAATTGAGTGAAACAAATTTCTACGGGTTCGTAGAGACGAGCTCTACGCAACCATGCATCTGGAATGCCTAAAAGGGGTCTCTCTTGCAGATGCAAGGCAAAAGTCCTAGTAGGCTTGCAAATGGGATGAACTAGCAAAGAGGAGGTGTTTTGGCAAAAACTTTAAAACTGAATTTTTTTGCAAAGATGCTCATGATGCAATGACATGTATGTATGCAGTGCCAAATCTAAAATTTGGGATGTGACAAGACTAACCCCCTTAAGATGAATCTCGTCCTCGAGATTTGCTGTGGCTAGCAGATAGGTGTGGGTGGTCCTCTCGGAGGTCATCCTCTCGCTCCCAGGTGGCTTTCTCTTCGGTGTGATGACCCCATTGCACCGTGAAAAACATGACCATCTTGCTGCGTGTAAACCTCTCCGCTGTTTCCAAGATCTTGACCGGTTTCTCCTCATAGGTCAGGTCGCTCTCTAGCTGAACCTCATCTAATGGCACGGTATCCCTCAACGGTGTATCTACCATCTCCGGTGGCACTTCTTCAGCAGAGACACATGGAACACGTCGTGAACAGCGGATAGAACCTCTGGCATCTCCAGCTGGTATGCAACCTCTCCTTTGTGTGCTAGGATCTTGTAGGGCCCTATAAACCGAGGTGCCAGCTTGCCCTTAATTCCAAATCGCTTAATTCGACGTAGTGGCGAAACTCTGAGATATGCTCGATCTCCAATCTAATACGCCACTTCCTTGCGCTTAGAATCAACATAGCTCTTCTGTCTCAATTGTGCTACCTTCAACCTGTCCCGAACCAAACTCACCTTCTCTTCAGCATCCTTGATCAAATCCGGTCCAAACAGTTGACGTTCACCTACACCATCCCATAACAATGGTGTTCTGCACCTCTTACCATATAGTACATCAAATGGTGACGTCTTGATGCTGGATTGGTAGCTGTTGTTATAGGAGAACTCAGCATAAGGTAAATTTTCATCCCAACTAGCGCCATGAGCCAAAGCACAGGCTCTCAACATATCCTCCAAAATCTGATTCACCCTCTCGGTCTGACCATCCGTCTGGGGGTGGAAAGCTGTACTAAACTCCAACCTCGTTCCCAACGACTCATGTAGCTGGCGCCAAAAGTGAGAAGTAAATTGGGTGCCTCTATCTGACACAATGCTCTTAGGAACTCCATGCAGGCACACAACTCTGTTCATGTAGATCTTGGCTAACTTAACACTGGTGTAAGTGGTCTTCACAGGTATAAAGTGGGCTACCTTGGTTAAATGATCTACCACTACCCAAATAGAATCATATCCTGACTTGGTCCTGGGTAATCCTATGATGAAGTCCATTCCAACTCTATCCCACTTCCATTTAGGTATCGGCAATGGATGTAGTAACCCTGCTGGCTTTTGGTGCTCGGCCTTCACTCTACTACAGACATCACATAGAGCAATATATTCTGCAATCTCCTGCTTCATGTTAACCCACCAAAACCTTTCCTTCAAATCCATGTACATCTTCGTGTTACCTGGATGTATAGAGTTTGGCAAATTATGAGCTTCCTGAAATATCAGCTTCCTAATCTCCGGATCGTTGGGCACACACAAGCGGTCCTTGTACCATAGCGTCCCTTGATCATCCTCGCGAAAACCTTCAGCCTTGCCTTTGGGTATGTTTCCTCTTATCTCCTCCAGGTCACTATCCTTCTTTTGAGCTTCTCCAATCTCATCCAGAAGCGTTCGCTTAACTTCCATTGTTGCCAAATATCCCTCGGATACCACTTCCAACCTGAGGTCCTTGAGTTGTTCACACAAATCCTTGGGTAACTCCCCCACTGTCAGGCCATTAGCATAAACCTTGCGACTCAGTGCATCCGCTACAACATTGGCCTTTCCTGGGTGATATTGCAAACTCATGTCGTAATCCTTTATGAGCTCCAGCCATCTCCTCTGCCTCATATTCAGCTCCTTTTGAGTGAATATGTATTTCAGACTCTTGTGATCCGTAAACACATCACAATGCTTACCCATCAGGTAGTGCCTCCATACCTTGAGCGCGTGCACAACTGACGCTAATTCCAAGTCATGCGTGGGGTAATTCCTCTCGTGGTGTTTGAGTTGGCGTGAGGCATAGGATACCACTCTCCCATCCTGCATCAGTACACTACCCAGTCCTTGATGAGAGGCATCACAATACACTTGGAAATCCTTCTGAATATCTGGCAAACACAGGATAGGTGCGGTCACTAGGCGTTGCTTCAGTTCCTAGAAACTAGCTTCGCACTCCTTGGTCCATTCAAACTTCTTCTCCTTCAGTAGTTCAGTCATTGGCTTTGCAATCTTGGAGAAGTTCTCTATAAACCTCCTGTAATATCCAGCATGTCCCAAGAAGCTCCTAATATCTCCCACATTCTTGGGTGACTTATTCTCAGAATCGACACCACCTTGCTTGGATCGACTGCGACTCCTTCACCGGACACCACGTGTCCAAGAAACCCAACAGTGTTCAACCAGAATTCACACTTGCTAAACTTGGCATATAATTTATGCTCCCTCAGCTTTTCCATAATTAGTCGCAGGTGTTTCTCCTGTTTAGCATCATCCTTGGAGTATATCAATATGTCATCAATGAATACCACCACGAATTTATCCAAGTACTCCATGAATACCTTGTTCATCATGGTCATAAAATATGCCGGGGAATTTGTTAGTCCAAAAGACATAACTGTATACTCGTATAACCCATACCTAGTGGTGAAAGCGGTCTTGGGTACGTCTTCCTCACGGATCTTCAATTGGAAATACCCCGACCTTAAGTCAATCTTGGAAAACACCTTTGCTCCTTCCAACTGATCAAACAAATCATTTATATTGGGCAATGGGTATTTATTTTTTATGGTTACTTCATTAAGTGAGCGGTAGTCAACCACCAATCTCTTACTGCTGTCCTTCTTTTCCACGAATAGAACAGGCGCGCCCCAAGATGATGAACTGGGCTGAATAAATCCCTTGTCCAATTGCTCCCTAAGCTGCTTCTTTAACTCCTTCAGTTCCTCCACATCCATCTTATACGACCTCTTGGCTATCGGTCCTGTTCCCTGCATCAAGTCAATAAGAAACTCCACGTCCCTGTCAGGTGGCATCCCTGGCAGTTCATCCGGAAACACATTGAGGTACTCCTTTACTATGGACACATCCTCTAGGCTAACCCCCTTAAGAGAATTCAACTCAGCCACTCCAATACTGACAGGCGACTTGTATCTGATCCTTACTCCCTTTGGTGTGGTGAGTGAAATTGCTCGCTGAGCACAATCTATCTGACTCTGATGTTCCGACATCCAATCCATGCCCAGTATGACATCTAGACCCTGGGATTCTAGTATAACCGGGTGTGCAGGAAATGCATAAGCACCAATTTCTAGTGTCAATCCTCGACATGCAGCACTAGCTATCATCTCTCCCCCAGGGGAACTTACTCTAATAAATCCTCTAAGAGCCTCGGTAGGTAGCTTATACTTATCCACAAATTCCCTTGATATGAATGTATGCGATGCACCAGTATCGAAAAGAACAAATGCGATATGGGTATTAATTGGAAACTTACCAACCACCAGCTCTGGTTCATTCTGAATCTCCTCGACGTTCACATGGTTGACCGTCGCCTTCTGGTTTGCATTAGGCTTGCTTCCTGCTTCAATCCTCTTCTCTGGGCAATTATCAGCATAGTGCCGCATCTTCTTGCACTTGAAGCATTCCACTTCACTGAGATCCCTCCTGCCAGAGCGGTTGTGTCCATTGTTCCTTCCAGACTTGCTGCTGTAGTTCTTGTGGCCATTGTGGTGGTGGCCATTACGGTGGTGACCATTTCCTCCATGGTGGCGGTTGTCACTCCTGTGACCCTCGTGGCGATGTCCACTACTACCACGGTGGTTACGGTCATCTCTGCCATGCTTAGAGTATCCAGAGTGTCCATCATAAGAGGTGCGAGCACGGTGGTGTGATCCTGATGAGTGATGGCTGCTCTTCCTCTTACGTCTTTCCACCTGCTGCTGTTTCTCCTCCAGAATTCTAGCCTTGTCCATCAGTTCCTGAAATGTCGGACAGTAAACCACAGATAGCTGAAGTGAGAGCTCATCACTGAGACCATCCAGGAACCTCTCCCTCCTCTTGGCATCAGTGTCCACATCCTCAGGGTCATAGCGAGAGAGATTGTTGAATTCCTCTATGTAATCCGCCACAGTGCGGTTGGTCTGGCGCAGGTTGCGGAACTCCTTCCTCTTCAGGTTCATGGTCCCGGCAGATACGTGGTTTGTCCTGAATCCTTCCTCAAACATAGCCCAGGTAACTGTCTCCAGCGGGTGGGTAATCTGGAAAGCATCCCACCATGAGGCAGCTGATCCCTCCAGCAAGTGAGCAGCAAACCTCACCTTCTCAGCATCAGTGCATCCAACGGTCACCAGGTCCTTATTCACAGAACGAAGCCAGTCGAGAGCAATCATGGGCTCAGGTGTAGAGGAGAACTTAGCTGGCCTCAGCCTCAAGAACCTAGTGAGAGCATCCCCCTGCGGCTGATTGTTCCCGTTGTTGTTGTTGTTGTTATTGTTGTTGTTGTTGTTGTTCTGAGTTGCCATGAACTGCGTCATCACTTGGGTCAGCTGTGCTTGAGCGGCCATGAGCTGAGCCATCTCATCTGGTCGGTGGCGTGACATCTGCGGTTCAGCACAGGTAAGATTAGAAAGAAACAACTACAGATAAGTAATAGCCCTCTACCCATGCAACAAGCTCAAGCCACAACAATCATAAGCAATCACCACATGATCAAACACACACACAAACATTGTTCTAGGTTTCCAATAATAGTGTATAGCTACAAAATAGTTTAGAAACGCTGGTAACTGCGTTTGGCAAAGCAAAACATCAAAATAAGCAATACCAGAAATTCTGGCAGAACAGTTCTGTCCTGTTCACAAATTTTTATGGGCACCTTAAACTCATCAGGAATTTTAGCCAATTTTTATGCAGATGCTACAGGTAATTAAGCTCCAGATCCTAAAATATGAGCGCAATCCGAGTTACCAGTAAGGAAATAAAAATCGCGCGGTAAAACTGGTCAGGCAGAAAACTGTAGCAGTAAAAACACGAGAATTACCCAAACTTGTTCAAAAATCATTTAATAAATCCCACGAAAAATCCTGCAACTTCAAGGTACTTAACTGAGAAATCTAAATACAATAAGCTAATAGTACAGAAGTTTACATTGATCGATGTATAAGACTAACGAATATCCCTAACGAAGACTAGTTTTGGAGGACCATCTCTAGCTATTTGATGAATAGGTTGCAGTAGGTTCTGGAGTCCATGCGCTGACGCTTCGCTCCTGGTGCATGCCACGGTGGTGGTGTGTACACCTCTCCCGAGTCCTCTTCACTTGAGTCCTCGAATTCCATCTCTTTGGGGTCCTCCTCATCACTTCCTTCAACAAAAGCGCCCGCTGCATCTCCTCCATCATCGTCATCGCTTCCTCCACCATTGCTGCCTCCACCATCATCATTGTTACCTCCTCCACCATTATTACCTCCATCACCATTATCCGCATCATCATCACTATCATCATTATCATCGTTCCCATAATCACCGTTACCATTGTTTGGTGGAGGATTCTGCTGTGCTTGAAGGGCAGCAATCTGGGCAGCCATGTCCACAATGGTTTGATCACGTTCAGCCACAACTTGATCCCTTTGCACAATGGTTTGGTTCAGCGCTGCAATCGTGGCATCTCTCCCAATGAGGGCTTGCTCCATTGTATTCACGGCAGTGTGCAAGGTTTCCATCTTATACCCTTGCAGGTGCACCGTGCCCTGAAAATAATCTGGCTGCTCCTTTTGCTGCATCAACTTCTCTTCCCTCTCCCAAGCTTTGATCTCCATGTCTTCTGACTGCTTCACTTGGAGTGGCATGTTGTTCCGATCACCTGTGGTAACCATCACAAGCCCTTGCTCATTCCGACCTCCAAATGCAAGGAAGGGTGAACCTGCTGGTAGTCGGTGTCGGTGGAGATAGCACAGGTGTGACAGGGTCTCGTGCATGGCCGACTCCACTCCTTGCTCCTAGGTAAGGTACTTCTTGGTGAGGTTCCGGTTCTCAATACCAGGCACGGTGGGATCTGCAAGAACAATCGCGGTGATCTCCCACACGCGATCTCCAGGCACATAGGTATTCATCCTTCTCCCTTTGAACATCGGCATCGGCATGCCCAGTGTCTGGCAAAGCTCCGCCAACTGTCTTGCGAAGGGTCTTGGTGATTGGATCCCAACATACTCAACTCTGGTGGCATCTCCCATCTATCAATTGTAAAGAGGAAAGAGTGAGAATAGCAAAGGAAAAGAATTTACTAGAATGAAAGGCATAAGAGTAAAGACAGAATTTAAAATAGGCTTAAGTAAACATAAGGCTTCCTATTCCAATCCTAGGTCACGATCCTACAGTCAACACACTGCTCTGATACCATCTGAAACGGTACAACCCGCCAGGATTGCACCTCTATGTATGACGCCAATCCCTGGATCGGTTCATTGGCATACATAGTATCAATACACATCAAGAATTAACAGTGCATCATTATTACAGCGGTATGATCCAGAATATTGCATTTATTACAAAGTTTGCAAAGCATAATGCTCACACAAATAAGCAAGTAGAAAATAGATAGCATAAATAAAGTAGCTCCAGTCTCCATTAGACGCCACAGGCGAACAAAATGTTGAGTGGAGGTTCGCAACCAACACTACTACTCAGAGTAACCGAAAGAGTAACCTGCAACATGAAACGTAACAGCCCCGAAGGGTCAGCACTTGGAATGCACTGGCAAGTGGAACAATGACAGAAACAACAAGACTAATAGCTATATGCATATCTGGCTTGTGGGGTTCAGGCTGAGTTGCAGCAGCAAAATACTTTATTCTAACCTTTGTAAATCATTTGTAAAACATTTAATCTTTAGCAACCAACCCAATTAAGTTTCAACCACAAGTTTTAGCAAATACAAGTTAGAATGAATGAGAACATGTCATAGCACCCACAATTCAGCAACTCAATCGTCCATTACCGGGGACACGACTAAGCACTTAGTTTTACACCCTGCAGGGGTTGCACACTTTACCCATATGACTTGGTCGACCCACTCGTACCACGACACGCATATTGAGTCGTGATAGGGAGAAGTCCAAGAAGAGACAATTCGGGAAGTAGCTCCCCAAGCCCATCCACGCATCGTACGAACCTATCACATTCACTACATCTCTGGATACGAAGAGCTCGGGTCGCCACAACCTACTAAGTCCATCCAGCCACCCATAACTCACTGTCATATGGTTGCACACGGAAGCTACCAAATCAAGACACTAATCATTTCTCAAAAACCTGGGTGGCCATCCACAAGTGAGCTACTCGGGTAAACCATAGACATGGGCCTGGCATTCACGAACCAAGCAATTACCAATCCACCCAGATAGTTCATTAATTAAGTTGTTTTCACTTTCCAAACACATTCTTTCAAAACAGGCTTTGCCATGGTGTATCCCTCAGCACATAAGCACAATGCTACATTTACTTACTTGCTCGCCTAACAAGAAAGACTATGGCATAATAGGATATAGCATAGCAATAGATAATACTTGTAAAACAAAACAAGCTACAATGAATATAGAAAGTAAATAGGACATTTATGAAGCTCCACTTGCCTTGGTAGTTGCCGGAGTCAAAGGCACAGTACGGACAGTCACACGGGTTACAATCCTCACAATCTACACGAAAGCAATTCAAACAATAAACAAACCACACACATAGAGGTCAACAGATGCAACACAATGCATGCATGGTACTTTAACAAAGCTTCAGTAGCTTGGTCAAGTTCTCTAATCAATTCTACTACTGGATAATGCATGAGAAAACATTTAATGCAAAAGAAACAATTTAAGCATAAAAGAGGTCTAGTTAATAGGTCTTTAGTCAAAATATTGCACCAAAGCTGTAAACAGCACATTACAAGTTTGACAAAAATACTACTGGATAGATAGCTCCAAATAGAGCCTAGACCAAAAGGAATTACGTCAAAAAGATTTATAGATCTTTTTCTGTGAATTAAATACTACTTTAAGCCTTTCTATAATCTCAGGAAAATACATATAGTAAACCTGGGATATTACTGCAGAATAAAATTCTACACGATTTTGTGAATCGAACGATACCTTATTTGCAAAATTTGGCCTAGTAGATCTTTTTCTATGAATTTTAGAAGTTAAAATAAGTTTCCGCCTTTTTAATAAAATCTGAAAAATCCGGGGGAATATTCCGGGGAATATTCCCCGCTGACGGGCAGGTCCCAGTCGACCGGCGGTTGACCGGTCAGCGGTCAGCACGCGGTCAAAGGGGAAATCTGCTCGCGCCGACGACGGTCACGAGAGATTCAGGCGGCGGCTTACCTAGCGGCGGCGGTGGCTATCGGCGGCGACGGCGGCGGCGGGTCAGCGAGGGGGCGGCGGGGGTGTGGCCGGGGGTGGAGGTTGTGGGGGTGGGGTCGGCGCGGCCAGCGGCGAGCTTCGGCGGCGGCGGACGGAACGGCGGCGGCGCTCCATCTCCGGCGAGCAATTGTCGGGGCTTGGCGGCGGCTTTGGTAGGGTTTTCTGGGGGGTTTCGACGAGGGAGTCGTGGGCTAAAAGGGGGTAGCCGAGAGAGGTCGTGGGGCAGAGTGAATCCTGCGGAAAACGGGAGTCCGGCGGCGGCGGTTGGAGTTCGTGGTTTAACCCACGGTGGCGAGCCAGGTCGACAGTGGGGCCCACCTGTCGGCATCAAGGCTGGGTGGCAGCAGACGGTTACGCGCTGCGCATGCGGTGGCGTACAGCGGCGGTAGTTGGGCCCCGGGCGGGCCTTCTCGGCTAGGCCGGTTCGGCTGCCGCGGCCGAAAACATTTTTTTTGTCTGCCGTCATCAACCTGAACTAGACTGCATCGCTTTTTAACCGAAACTGAAAATTCAGCAAGGACTGAAATCGACCTAACTTTTGATCTACAGCTCCGAATTGAGTGAAACAAATTTCTACGGGTTCGTAGAGACGAGCTCTACGCAACCATGCATCTGGAATGCCTAAAAGGGGTCTCTCTTGCAGATGAAAGGCAAAAGTCCTAGTAGGCTTGCAAATGGGATGAACTAGCAAAGAGGAGGTGTTTTGGCAAAAACTTTAAAACTGAAACTTTTTGCAAAGATGCTCATGATGCAATGACATGTATGTATGCAGTGCCAAATCTAAAATTTGGGATGTGACAAGACTAACCCCCCTAAGATGAATCTCGTCCTCGAGATTCGCGTGGCTAGTAAATAGGTGTGGGTGGTCCTCACGGAGGTCATCCTCTCGCTCCCAGGTGGCTTTCTCTTTGGTGTGATGACTCCATTGCACCTTGCAAAACCTGATCATCTTGCTGCGTGTAAACCTCTCCGTTGTTTTCAAGATCTTGACCGGTTTCTCCTCATAGGCCAGGTCGCTCTCTAGCTGAACCTCATCTAATGGCACGGTATCCCTCAACGGTGTATCTACCATCTCCGGGTGGCACTGCTTCAGCTGAGACACATGGAACACGTCGTGAACAGCGGATAGAACCTCTCGCATCTCCAGCTGGTACGCAACCTCTCCTTTGCGTGCTAGGATCTTGTAGGGCCCTATAAACCGAGGTGCCAGCTTGCCCTTAATTCCAAATCGCTTAATTCGACGTAGTGGCGAAACTCTGAGATATGCTTGATCTCCAATCTAATATGCCACTTCCTTGCGCTTAGAATCAGCATAGCTCTTCTGTCCCAATTGTGCTACCTTCAACCTGCCCCGAACCAAATTAACCTTCTCTTCAGCATCCTTGGTCAAATCCGTTCCAAACAGTTGACGTTCACCTACACCATCCCATAACAATGGTGTTCTGCACCTCTTACCATATAGTACATCAAATGGTGATGTCTTGATGCTGGATTGGTAGCTGTTGTTGTAGGAGAACTCAGCATAAGGTAAATTTTCATCCCAACTAGCGCCATGAGCCAAAGCACAGGCTCTCAACATATCCTCCAAAATCTGATTCACCCTCTCAGTCTGACCATCCGTCTGGGGGTGGAAAGCTGTGCTAAACTCCAACCTCGTTCCCAACGACTTATGTAGCTGGCCCCAAAAGTGAGAAGTAAATTGGGTGCCTCTATCTGACACAATGCTCTTAGGAACTCCATGCAGGCACACAACTCTGTTCTTGTAGATCTTGGCTAACTTAACACTGTTGTAAGTGGTCTTCATGGGTATAAAGTGGGCTACCTTGGTTAAATGATCTACCACTACCCAAATAGAATCATATCCTGACTTGGTCCTGGGTAATCCTATGATGAAGTCCGTTCCAACTCTATCCCACTTCCATTTAGGTATCGGCAATGGCTGTAGTAACCCTGCTGGCTTTTGGTGCTTGGCCTTCACTCTACTAAAGACATCACATAGAGCAATATATTCTGCAATCTCCCGCTTCATGTTAACCCACCAAAACCTTTCCTTCAAATCCATGTACATCTTCATGTTACCTGGATGTATAGAGTTTGGCGAATTATGAGCTTCCTGAAATATCAGCTTCCTAATCTCCGGATCGTTGGGCACACACAAGCGGTCCTTGTACCATAGCGTCCCTTGATCATCCTCGCGAAAACCTTCAGCCTTGCCTTTGGGTATGTTTCCTCTTATCTCCTCCAGGTCACTATCCTTCTTTTGAGCTTCTCCAATCTCATCCAGAAGCGTTTGCTTAACTTCCATTGTTGCCAAATATCCCTCGGATACTACTTCCAACCTGAGGTCCTTGAGTTGTTCACACAAATCCTTGGGTAACTCCCTCACTGTCAGGCCATTAGCATAAACCTTATACTCAACATCCGCTACAACATTGGCCTTTCCTGGGTGATATTGCAAACTCATGTCGTAATCCTTTATGAGCTCCAGCCATCTCCTCTGCCTCATATTCAGCTTCTTTTGAGTGAATATGTATTTCAGACTCTTGTGATCCGTAAACACATCACAATGCTTACCCATCAGGTAGTGCCTCCATACCTTGAGCGCGTGCACAACTGACGCTAATTCCCAGTCATGCGTGGGGTAATTCCTCTCGTGGTGTTTGAGTTGGCGTGAGGCATAGGATACCACTCTCCCATCCTGCATCAGCACACTACCCAGTCCTTGATGAGAGGCATCACAATACACTTGGAAATCCTTCTGAATATCTGGCAAACACAGGATAGGTGCGGTCACTAGGCGTTGCTTCAGTTCCTAGAAACTAGCTTCGCACTCCTTGGTCCATTCAAACTTCTTCTCCTTCTTCAGTAGTTTAGTCATTGGCTTTGCAATCTTGGAGAAGTTCTCTATAAACCTCTTGTAATATCCAGCAAGTCCCAAGAAGCTCCTAATATCTCCCACATTCTTGGGTGACTCCCATTCTGTAACTTACACCACCTTGCTTGGATCGACTGCGACTCCTTCACACGACACCACGTGTCCAAGAAACCCAATAGTGTTCAACCAGAATTCACACTTGCTAAACTTGGCATATAATTTATGCTCCCTCAGCTTTTCCATAATTAGTCGCAGGTGTTTCTCATGTTTAGCATCATCCTTGGAGTATATCAATATGTCATCAATGAATACCACCACGAATTTATCCAAGTACTCCATGAATACCTTGTACATCATGGTCATAAAATATGCCGGGGAATTTGTTAGTCCAAAAGACATAACTGTATACTCGTATAACCCATACCTAGTGGTGAAAGCGGTCTTGGGTACGTCTTCCTCATGGATCTTCAATTGGAAATACCCCGACCTTAAGTCAATCTTGGAAAACACCTTTGCTCCTTCCAACTGATCAAACAAATCATTTATATTGGGCAATGGGTATTTATTTTTGATGGTTACTTCATTAAGTGAGCGGTAGTCAACCACCAATCTCTTACTGCTGTCATTCTTTTCCACGAATAGAACAGGCGCGCCCCAAGATGATGAACTGGGCTGAATAAATCCCTTGTCCAATTGCTCCCTAAGCTGCTTCTTTAACTCCTTCAGTTCCTCCACATCCATCTTATACGGCCTCTTGGCTATCGGTCCTGTTCCCGGCATCAAGTCAATAAGAAACTCCATGTCCCTGTCAGGTGGCATCCCTGGCAGTTCATCCGGAAACACATCGAGGTACTCCTTTACTATGGCCACATCCTCTAGGCTAACCCCCTTAAGAGAATTCAACTCGGCCACTCCAATACTGACAGGCGACTTGTATCTGATCCTTACTTCCTTTGGTGTGGTGAGTGAAATTGCTCGCTGAGCACAATCTATCTGACCCTGATGTTCCGACATCCAATCCATGCCCAGTATGACATCTAGACCCTGGGATTCTAGTATAACCGGGTGTGCAGGAAATGCATAAGCACCAATTTCTAGTGTCAATCCTCGACATGTAGCACTAGCTATCATCTCTCCCCAGGGGAACTTACTCTAATAGATCCTCTAAGAGCCTAGGTAGGTAGCTTATACTTATCCACAAATGCCCTTGATATGAATGTATGCGATGCACCAGTATCAAAAAGAACAAATGCGATGTGGGTATTGATTGGAAACTTACCAACCACCAGCTCTGGTTCATTCTGAATCTCCTCGACGTTCACATGGTCGATCGCCTTTCCGTTTGCATTAGGCTTGCTTCCTGCTTCAATCCTCTTCTCTGGGCAATTATCAGCATAGTGCCCCATCTTCTTGCACTTGAAGCATTCCACTTCACTGAGATCCCTCCTGCCAGAGCGGTTGTGTCCATTGTTCGTTCCAGAGTTGCTGCTGTAGTTCTTGTGGCCATTGTGGTGGTGGCCATTACGGTGGTGACCATTTCCTCCATGGTGACGGTTGTCACTCCTGTGACCCTCGTGGCGATGTCCACTACTACCACGGTGGTTACGGTCATCTCCGCCATGCTTAGAGTATCCAGAGTGTCCATCATAAGAGGTGCGAGCACGGTGGTGTGATCCTGATGAGTGATGGATGCTCTTCCTCTTACGTCTTTCCACCTGCTGCTTCCTCCGCATTCTAGCCTTGTCCATCAGTTCCTGAAATGTCGGACAGTAAACCACAGATAGCTGAAGTGAGAGCTCATCACTGAGACCATCCAGGAACCTCTCCCTCCTCTTGGCATCTGTGTCCACATCCTCAGGGGCATAGCGAGAGAGATTGTTGAATTCCTCTATGTAATCCGCCACAGTGCGGTTG
The DNA here is from genome assembly GCA_023614405.1 of Avena insularis. Taxonomy (NCBI): domain Eukaryota; kingdom Viridiplantae; phylum Streptophyta; class Magnoliopsida; order Poales; family Poaceae; genus Avena; species Avena insularis. The sequence goes on along the minus strand of CM042693.1, from coordinate 453,592,005 downwards.
GTCTGGCGCAGGTTGCGGAACTCCTTCCTCTTCAGGCTCATGGTCCCGGCAGACACGTGGTTTGTCCTGAATCCTTCCTCAAACATAGCCCAGGTAACTGTCTCCAGCGGGTGGGTAATCTGGAAAGCATCCCACCATGAGGCAGCTGATCCCTCCAGCAAGTGAGCAGCAAACCTCACCTCAGCATCAGTGCATCCAACGGTCACCAGGTCCTTATTCACAGAACGAAGCCAGTCGAGAGCAATCATGGGCTCAGGTGCAGAGGAGAACTTAGCTGGCCTCAGCCTCAAGAACCTAGTGAGAGCATCCCCCTGCGGCTGATTGTTCCCGTTGTTGTTGTTATTGTTGTTGTTGTTGTTCTGAGTTGCCATGAACTGCGTCATCACTTGGGTCAGCTGTTCTTGAGCGGCCATGAGCTGAGCCATCTCATCTGGTCGGCGGCGTGACATCTGCGGTTCATCACAGGTAAGATTAGAAAGAAACAACTACAGATAAGTAATAGCCCTCTACCCATGCAACAAGCTCAAGCCACAACAATCATAAGCAATCACCACATGATCAAACACACACACAAACATTGTTCCAGGTTTCCAATAATAGTGTATAGCTACAAAATAGTTTAGAAACGCTGGTAACTGCGTTTGGCAAAGCAAAACATCAAAATAAGCAAAACCAGAAATTCTGGCAGAACAGCTCTGTCCTGTTCACAAATTTTTCTGGGCACCTTAAACTCGTCAGGAATTTTAGCCAATTTTTATGCAGATGCTACAGGTAATTACTCTCCAGATCCTAAAATATGAGCGCAATCTGAGTTACCAGTAAGGAACTAAAAATCACGCGGTAAAACTGGTCAGGCAGAAAACTATAGCAGTAAAAACACGAGAATTACCCAAACTTGTTCAAAAATCATTTAATAAATCTCACGAAAAATCCTGGAACTTCAAGGTACTTAACTGAGCAATCTAAAAACAATAAGATAATAGTACAGAAGTTTACATTGATCGATGTCTAAGACTAACGAATATCCCTAACGAAGACTAGTTTTGGAGGACCATCTCTAGCTATTTGATGAATAGGTTAAAGTAGGTTCTGGAGTCCATGCGCTGACGCTTCGCTCCTGGTGCATGCCACGGTGGTGGTGTGTACACCTCTCCCGAGTCCTCTTCACTTGAGTCCTCGAACTCCACCTCTTTGGGGTCCTCCTCATCACTTCCTTCAACAAAAGCGCCCGCTGCATCTCCTCCATCATCGTCATCGCTTCCTCCACCATCGCTGCCTCCACCATCATCATTGTTACCTCCTCCACCATTATTACCTCCATCACCATTATCCGCATCATCATCATCACTATCATCATCATCATCGTTCCCATAATCACCGTTACCATTGTTTGGTGGAGGATTCTGCTGTGCTTGAAGGGCAACAATCTGGGCAGCCATGTCCACAATGGTTTGATCACATTCAGCCACAACTTGATCCCTTTGCACAATGGTTTGGTTCAGCGCTGCAATCGTGGCATCTCTCCCAATGAGGGCTTGCTCCATTGTATTCACGGCAGTGCGCAAGGTTTCCATCTCATACCCTTGCAGGTGCACCGTGCCCTGAAAATAATCTAGCTGCTCCTTTTGCTGCATCAACTTCTCTTCCCTCTCCCAAGCTTTGATCTCCATGTCTTCTGACTGCTTCACTTGGAGTGGCATGTTGTTCCGATCACCTGTGGTAACCATCACAAGCCCTTGCTCATTCCGACCTCCAAATGCAAGGAAGGGTGAACCTGCTGGTAGTCGGTGTCGGTGGAGATAGCAAAGGCGTGACAGGGTCTCGTGCATGGCTGACTCCACTCCTTGCTCCCAGGTAAGGTACTTCTTGGTGAGGTTCAGGTTCTCAATACCAGGCACGGTGGGATCTGCAAGAACAATCGCGGTGATCTCCCACACGCGATCTCCAGGCACATAGGTATTCATCCTTCTCCCTTTGAACATCGGCATCGGCATGCCCAGTGTCTGGCAAAGCTCCGCCAACTGTCTTGCAAAGGGTCTTGGTGATTGGAGCCCAACATACTCAACTCTGGTGGCATCTCCCATCTATCAATTGTAAAGAGGAAAGAGTGAGAACAGCAAAGGAAAAGAATTTACTAGAATGAAAGGCATAAGAGTAAAGACAGAATTTAAAATAGGCTTAAGTAAACATAAGGCTTCCTATTCCAATCGTAGGTCACGATCCTACAGTCAACACACTGCTCTGATACCATCTGAAACGGTACAACCCGCCAGGATTGCACCTCTATGTATCACGCCAATCCCTGGATCAGTTCATTGGCATACATAGTATCGATAGACATCAAGAATTAACAGTGCATCATTATTACAACGGTATGATCCAGAATATTGCATTTATTACAAAGTTTGCAAAGCATAACGCTCGCACAAATAAGCAAGTAGCAAATAGATGGCATAAATAAAGTAGCTCCAGTCTCCATTAGACGCCATAGGCGAACAAAATGTTGAGTGGAGGGTCGCAACCAACACTACTACTCAGAGTAACCGGGAAAGTAACCTGCAACATGAAACGTAACAGCCCTTAAGGGTCAGCAGTTGGAATGCACTGGCAAGTGGAACAATGAGAGAAACAACAAGACTAATAGCTATATTAGGCTTAGTTGCAGCAGCAAAATACTTTATTCTAACCTTTGTAAATCATTTGTAAAAACATTTAATCTTTAGCAACCAACCCAATTAAGTTTCAACCACAAGTTTTAGCAATTACAAGTTAGAATGAATGAGAACATGTCATAGCACCCACAATTCAGCAACTCAATCGTCCATTACCGGGGACATGGCTAAGCACTTAGTTTTACACCCTGCAGGGGTTGCACACTTTACCCATATGACTTGGTCGACGCACTCGTACCACGACACGCATATTGAGTCGTGATAGGGAGAAGTCCAAGAAGAGACAATTCGGGAAGTAGCTCCCTAAGCCCATCCACGCACCGTACCAACCTATCACATTCACTACATCTCTGGATACGAAGAGCTCGGGTCGCCACAACCTACTAAGTCCATCCAGCCACCCATAACTCATTGGCATATGGTTACACACGGAAGCTACCAAATCAAGACACTAATCATTTCTCAGAAACCTGGGTGGCCATCCACAAGTGAGCTACTCGGGTAAACCATAGACATGGGCCCGGCATTCACGAACCAAGCAATTACCAATCCACCTAGATAGTTCATTAATTAAGTTGTTTTCACTTTCCAAACAAGTTCTTTCAAAACAGGCTTTGCCATGGTGTATCCCACCCTCGTCTACATAAGCACAGCTAAGCACAGCTACTTACGACGGCTCGCCTAACAAGATAGACTACGGCATAATAGGATATAGCATAGCAATAGATAATACTTGTAAAACAAAACAAGCTACAATGCATATAGAAAGTAAATAGGACTTTTATGAAGCTCCACTTGCCTTGGTAGTTGCCAGTGTCAAAGGCACAGTCCGGACAGTCACACGGGTTACAAATCCTCACAATCTACACGAAAGCAATTCAAACAATAAACAAACCACACACATAGAGGTCAACAGATGCAACACAAAGCATGCATGGTACTTTAACAAAGCTTGAGTAGCTTGGTCAAGTTCTCTGATCAATTCTACTACTGGATGATGCATGAGAAAACATTTAATGCAAAGGAAACAATTTAAGCATAAAAGAGGTCTAGTTAATAGGTCTTTAGTCAAAACATTGCACCAAAGCTGTAAATAGCACATTACAAGTTTGACAAAAATACTACTGGATAGATAGCTCCAAATAGAGCCTAGACCAAAAGGAATTACGTCAAAAAGATTTACAGATCTTTTTCTGCGAATTAAATACTACTTTAAGCCTTTCTATAATCTCAGGAATATACATATAGTAAACCTGGGATATTATTGCAGAATAAAATTCTACACGATTTTGCGAATCCAACGATACCTTAATTGCAATATTTGGCCCAGTAGATCTTTTTCTATGAATTTTAGAAGTTAAAATAAGTTTCTGCCTTTTTAATAAAATCTGAAAAATGCGGGGGAATATTCCCCGCTGACGGGCAGGTCCCAGTCGACCGGTGGTTGACCAGTCAGCGGTCAAAGGGGAAATCTGGGCCGTTTGCGGCCAGATCGACGGCCGGGAGAGATCTGGGCGGCGGCTTACCTGGCGGCGGCGGTGGTATGCTGGCGCGGGCGGATCAGCGAGGGCGGCGAAGTGCGCTGGGTGGCGGTTATGGGCAGGGTCGGCGCGGCCGGCGGTGAGCTCCGGGGGCGGCGGCGGCGGACGGAATGGCGGCGGCGCTCCAACTCCGACGAGCAATTGCCGGGGCTTGGCGGCGGCTTTGGTAGGGTTTTCGGGGGGGTTTCGACGAGGGAGTCGTGGGCTAAAAGGGGTTGGCAGAGAGAGGTCGTGGGACGATGTGAATCCCGCGGAAAACGGAAGTCCGGCGGCGGCGGTTGGAGTCCGTGTCGGACCCGGCCGGTGGCGGGCGGCACGCTGACAGGTGGGGCCCACCTGCCGGGCGGCATCGCAAGCGGCGGCGGACGATTCTGGCGCTGCGCGTTGGTGTACGGCGGCGGTAGTTGGGCCCCGGGCAGGCCTTCTCGGCTAGGCCGGTTCGGCTGCCGCGGCCGAAAACTTTTTTTTCTTTTTTGTCTGTCAGCTAACTGAACCCGAACTGACTGTACTGTTTTAACCGAAACTGAGAATTCAGCAAGGACTAAAATCGATCTAACTTTTGATCTACAGCTCCGAATTGAGTGAAACAAATTTCTACGGGTTCGTAGAGACGAGGTCTACGCAACCATGCATCTGGAATGCCCAAAAAGGGTCTCTCTTGCAGATGAAAGGCAAAAGTCCTAGTAGGCTTGCAAATGGGATGAACTAGCAAAGAGGAGGTGTTTTGGCAAAAACTTTAAAACTGAAACTTTTTGCAAAGATGCTCATGATACAATGACATGTATGTATGCAGTGCCAAATCTAAAATTTGGGATGTGACAGAGAATTTTTTAATGATTATGTTCTCAGTGAAAGAATCTTATTTATATTGCTAGAAATGAATCGGTGTCTATTATATGGATAGTATTTAACTGAGGAGAAACAATAGATGATTTACTCATTGCAAATATATTGAAGAAACAAATATGCAGAGATAGTTGCCAGTAATGTTCTGAACATGAAGTTGGATGTCAAATTCGGCACAAAACTTGTTCTTTTGGTACGATAGCCAGGATGACCATGGCGAGTACGAGCGAGTTCGACGAAGAAGATCGCTTCATGATGCCCAGCTTCTTTTGGTTTCTGTGTGGGATGCCCCTACAACTGTGTCGAGGCACCAGCTTCCAATGGGTTCTCTGACCTGATTTTTTTTTTGAACGGGGAGTTCTCTGACTTGATGGGAGTAGCATTCACTAGGCTGTTCTACGGTGCGCCCTTCCCGAGTTGGAGACTTGTTGACTTCAAGTCAACTGCGCGAAGTCAAGAGCAAAAAAAGGAAAACTGCACAAAGTCGTCTATGTTCGTTGCCTGACACGGATACATAGCCAAATGATCTTTCTAAGTGGATCCTAGTCCTATGCTTGAACAGGACAAGCCAAGCTGCCGGGCAGTGTAGAATAAAAGGTTTGGGACATGTGCGTTTTGAGCCTGAATTGCTCTTATATATGGTAGCTTATTATTTCCTTCCACCTTCAATATACGTATCCATCTTCAACTAATTACCGCCAACTGAAAGTATGCGTGAAGATCTTGAGAAAGTGAGTAGGTTTTTCTGAATGCGGTTGTCTTTGATCATTACACTGCCAACCAACAAAGCTGAAGGAAGCCCGTTTACAGTAAGAACTAAAACATACCATATAGAAGTTGTTACAACTTTGACAACAACAATCAGAGTGGCGCAGCGGAAGCGTGATGGGCCCATAACCCACAGGTCCCAGGATCGAAGCTTCATGGGGCAGAGTAGTTTCTCGCATGGCTTGGGTGTCAATCTTGTGTCCCCCATTGGGGCGAAGTTGTTGGCTAGAGCAACGCATCCGAGAGGATGTGGGGTTACTATTAGGCTACGGTAGCGGCCCCGAATGTTGGTGCGGCGGTCATGGTCTACGAGAGGTTTACCCTGTGCATCTTGGGTTGCGGGTAGCCGAGTCGTGCAGCGTCGTGGCTCAAGTGCGAACGGTGGTATGTCGTGATGGCTATCGCGGAAGGTGGTGTTGGGCGTCCGCTCGGCGTGGTTTGAGCTTCCTTGTCTATGGCGAGTGTGGTCGCAGCCCCATGGTGTTATTGTTCTTGTATGATTTTTGCCTACTTTTTACAAATAAACTGGACATCTTTTCTTAATAAAAGGATAAGGCAAAGATTTTGTCATCGTTTCAAAAAAAATCAGCTAGGCTTTTTTTGTTTTGGTTTTTTAGCACCACGTTATTTTTTGCTCAATTCAATCAGCTAGGGCAGGCGACACAATGAAATTGCCAATACTCAGCCTGGCACGCGCGCAACAGCAACAATATAGTATTATGTTTGGTTCGCAGCCACATTTTGCCAACCCAAAGTACAGATCAAAAAATCAAAAGTTGACTCTATAAGAATGAGTAATACGGGTAATACAGTTGACGCTGATCACTTTCCCTCGGTAAATCGGAACCAGCACTGGTAGAAAAAGGGCCTCTAGTCCTGGTTCATAAGCGCCATTGGTCCCGGTTTCCGAACCGGGACCAATCACTCGGGACTAATGCTGGTCCCGGTTCGGGCACGAACCGGCACCAATGGGTCTCCACGTGGACACACGCGCGATGAGGGAGGGTGGATCATTGGTCCCGGTTCGTGGAACAAACCGGGACCAATAGGTCTCCACGTGGGCGCGTGTGAGACGAGGGGGGTGGATCATTGGTCCCGGTTCGTGGCACGAACCTGGATCGTTGGTCTCTGTGCCGCGGCAGGGTTTTGTGCCGTGGCAGGATTTTCGGGCTATTTTTATGCCGTGACAGGGTTTTTTATTTATTTATTTGGTGTTTTGTATTCAATTTAATGGTACTACATATATATAGTAATAATGAAACCACGATATATATATTACACATCATGATCATAAATATATTATACACCGTCTCATCCGTCTTCTTGGTCGAAACATATTAATTACAAACGGTACTCACACGAATTTGATCTAATTTACATATTCTTTGTTACACTTCACCCTTCCAAATGAACCGAGTAATAGTATTCTCCTTTCGGATCTATGACTTGTTCTAATAAGAATTCGGCAATTTCCTCTTGAATTGCTTGCACGCGTTCTTGTGATAGAACACCGTCCCGCATCCGTTCGATCTAATTTAAAGAAGGGGATCAATATATATGAATGAAACTAAATACAATTGGTGGTAATAAAATAAAGCTGTGATTATTCTTTATCGTACTTCAATTTGTTTGATGTTCCGGTCTGCACCCTTCTCTTTGGTCGTCTGGCGAATGAACTCGCAGACATAGTATCCACATAAGTTATTCTCGGCTTCCTGGCTCAAGCACTTTACGAGAACGGAGTTCAATCAAAATAATAATCAAGCATGATAATGGTGGTATTAAAACTAGAATCAAAGAGATGCGTGGATCTAGCAAGTAGTACTTATAGCCAATGGTTGAAATGTAAGTTCTGGCTTCCAAACACCCCTAGTTTTGGCGATGAACCGTTTCCAAGCCTTCTGGAGGCATTCCTGCATGTTTGCCCACTTTTTTAATGGTGTGCATTTCGAGTCCAGGACTTTTACTACTCTGGTGTCAACAGCAATAATTAAAAGAATATAGTGGGAGCTGGACACACTAACAAAATATAACACGAGTCAGTTATACGCTTAACATCGAGTAAGCGAAAATAGAATGTGTACAAGACAATAACAATCACCCAGCGTTGTAAGGAAATAGTATTTCCCTTCTGTTGCTGAAATGCGTCAACGCTTGTAGCAAGTTATCCTCTGTCTCTTTCGGTTTCGTTTTTAGAGTAACTTCATGAACGAAATTGCAGTCATCAAATCCAAGGTCATAGATTTGTCCTTTGTTGCATTCGAGAATCTTCATTCCGCATATATAATTAGTATAGTGATGAGTAAGATTATACAAGCAACGAATGAGCGCTAGAAAGACTTAATTACAGAAATTAATAATACTTACAAACAATAGGCACTGACGATAGTTTTATCGAGGGTGTCTTGTTGGTAAAACTGAATAATTCTGGAAATTCAATCAGTAGAAAGCCATCTCCATGACCGTAATGGTGGTGTTTATATGCAGCATAGATCCAGTTTTTGGATTCAACACAGGCTTGCATGTACCAGTTATGCAATCTTCGCATTTTTGTTTGTAGATCTTTGACTAACTCGGATTTGACGAGAGGAGGCCCGTACTGGTATACGTATGCTATTTTTTGGTACCCCTCGAACTCATCCATACGTCTCATGTACTCAGTAATAGACAGCCCATATAATTCGGCCTTTTCTCCATACAGTCGAACAAACTCCGGATCAATGTTCGGATCATGCCGCTCCTGGGCTCTCCACTAATTGGTATCGTACACTTTGAGCGGTTCGATTGATCGATTTTTCTGTTGTCCGAGTTGGGCAACTTCTTTCCCGACTCTTCGCTCTTTTGCCTCAGCCGACTTGGTAATAGAGCTATTATAGTCTGATATGAGCACTATGAGTTGGTGAAGCTGAATATTAAGCGCGGCTGCTTTGGCTTTATCTTCTATGGTGACCGGGAAGAATGGCTCTATCAGCTTTTTCTTGTTAGCCATGTCAATCTTCCACTTTTCATAATGGGCATCTGCGGCCGCAGCAATCTCCTCATCTGTCTTCTCGCAAGGTAGCTTCTTCATATTCTTATGAGGTACTCTTGGGAGGGGCGATACCTTGCGTTTTGGTGATCGGATCATGGTCTTGCTGCTGCTGGTGGTGCTGCCGCTCTTAGTATACTTTCGCTTTTGTCTCTGAGGCTCAGGGGACGGAGACGGTTGACGCGGTGGCGGTGACGGTTGACGCGGGGATGGAGACGGTTGCGCTGAGTGGTGAGGCGGTGAAGGCGACGGTTGCCCTGGAGAATGGTGAGGTGGCGGCGAAGGTGGATTGCTGCTTTGAGGAGTGGTTGGCCTTAGCGGCACATAATTGGCAAGCATGATGCGCTCCTTTGGCCATACAATAGTCCCCCCTTTGGCTTCTCCTAGTTGAGTTAGCTCCATATCTTCCCCCGCGGGATGGTCTAGCTTCAGCTCCTCAAAATCTTCCTTCACATCATCCACCGTGACGACAACGTGCCCTTTTGGAACCGATCTGCAATGCCAAGTTGGGTTAGGCGCAATTGGTATGGCCATGCCGACCGCCGCCGTCACCCTTAAGTTCATAACCTGCACCTTTAGCTCACAAGCTGTGCTCTCCGTGATATCATCCACTGGGTAGCGTTTAGGAGGAGCCGTCGTCGGTGCATCATCATCAACATCATGGAGCTGCGTGGAAGCGACGCTATTTTTCTTATTCGATAGGGCGCCGGTACCATCGAATGCAGCTTCTACCACGTGCCGCTGAGATTGGCCGCTAGTACCTTGCTGGCTAAGTCTGTCGAGTTAATCATGGTGTCGCTTTAATGCTTCCTCTACATTACGCAGCCGGTCTGCAACGGCCGCTTTCTCAGCTTCCTCCATTTCCTTTCTCCTCTGATGGCTTTTATCGGGATATCTCTTCATTTTCACGGGGAAGGCAACCTTCCACGACTTGGAGCCTGGTGTGCCTCGTGCTCGTCCTTCGTATTCAGGATTTTTAAGGGCGCGTGTGAGCTCGTCGTTCTCTCTATTGGGAACGAACCATCCCGCTGCAACATCATCTACTGCATTTCTAATATCGTCGATGGGCAATAGGAGATCATCTTTGTATTTCTGATTATATATTGCCCTCCCTTCTTTGTCCAAGGTGCCCCCATGGCCGTAAAACCAGTTTCTCTCCCGTGGTGTCCATGTTGTGGGCTCTGGTCTGATCCCGGCAGCAATGTAATTGACCTTAAGTGCATCCCACTTAGTCATGCAACCGGCGTAGCCAGCAGGCCCCATATTATGATGGTACACTTTCTTATCAGCGTTCTTTGTATTTACCTTTCCTTAGCTTTCTCCGATGTCTTGTACTTCACAAAATCCTCCCACTGGTGTCTTAACTTAGCATAGCCGCCTTGATTGAAATCCAGAGTCTTCTCTACCTTGACAAAGTTATTGTACAGTTTCTTCTTCTAGTTCTTGAATGCATCGGCCATCTTGATGAGAGCAAACTTCTTGACTCTTTGCACAAGCTCCATTCTTGCTCTCTCCTCCTCATCTGGATTCACATCTGGCATCAGCAGGAGTAAATTAATCATGAGCTTGTCAAAAAGCTTATCTTTGGCGGTGTCGCCGACATACGGGACTCCACCGCCGCTTGGCCGATTCCATTCTTGAACGGTGATCGGGATGTAGTCCCTCGCAAGAACGTCGATTCCACCTTAACAAATATTTATTGCATAATTTGGAATTTGAAAAAACTTTCAACAGGAAAGTGCTTCAGTTTAAATAACTAATCAAAAACCATTTTCTGCTTTCAAATATTTTTATTTGAACTATACAACTTTACTATTTTCAACTAAAATTGAATTAACAAATATTTATTGCATAATTTGGAATATGGTTTCACTCGGGCATAAGAAATTCAAAAATGATCCAAACAATGTGAAACCTTCGCGTGGTGTCATATTATGTGTCATAGTTGCAAGGAAAAATATTGAACTTGAAAAATTGCAAACATCATAAAAAATCCTTCACAAAATGACCTATCATGTTCGAGGTTTCATGGCATTTAGGTCAAACCACCAATGTTATGGCTAGAATTAGGGCATAGTTTTTGATAATGTGCCCATATTATGCACACACGTGCATCTTGGGATGGCTTACGATGTTGCAGGAGGAATTTTTCTTTTTTGACACACGAAAAAGCCAATTTCCATTTTTGAGTTGCCGAAATCAGGGTCTTCTGTGAAGCAACCACCAAATTAAAGTTTGGCATTGGTACCAACGTATTTTAAAAAAATACTAGACCACCTTAGATGTACAATTTCCCAACCGGTGTATCTGGAACCTTTCCGTCCATCCCTCATGACAAAGACAAATTCCTGCCGAATCGGTAGGAGGTTGCCCAGATTTGAACTATAGGTACATGATATAATGCTTGTGAATTTTTAAAAAATTATTTATAGGTTCACAACATGCTATTTCATCAGAGATCCACTTCAAGTTCAATGAGCTTCATGTCTGCAGTTTTGAATATGGTTTTAATCGGGCATAAGAAATTAAAAATGATCCAAACAACGTGAAACCTTCACGTGGTATCATATTATGTGTCATAGTTGCAAGGAAAAATATTGACCTTAAAAAATTGCAAACATCATAAAAAATCCTTCACAAAATGACCTATCATGTTCGAGGTTTCATGACATTTAGGTCAAACCACCAATGTTATGGCTAGAATCAGGGCATAGTTTGTGATAATGTGCCCATATTGTGCACAGATGTGCATCTTGGGATGGCTTACGATGTTGCATGAGGAAGTTTTCCTTTTCGACGCACGGAAAAGCCAATTTCCATTTTTTGAGGTGCCGAAATCGGGGTGTTCTGTGAAGCAACCACCAAATTAAAGTTTGGCATTGTTACCAACCTATTTTTCAAAAATACTAGACCATCTTAGATGGACAATTTCCAAACCGGTGTATCTAGAACCTTTCCGTCCATCTCTCATAAAAAGACAAATTCCTGCTGAATCGGCAGGAGGTTGCCCATATTTGAACTACAAGTACATGATATAATGCTTGTGATTTTTTAAAAAAATCATTTGTAGGTTCACAATATGGTATTTCATCAGAGATCCACTTCAAGTTCAGCGAGGCTCAGCCCCGGGCTAGGAATCTTCATGCCCGTAGTTTTGAATATGGTTTCAATCGGGCATAAGAAATTCAAAATGATCCAAACAACGTGAAACCTTCGCGTGGTGTCATATTATGTGTTATAGTTGCAAGGAAAAATATTGAACTTGAAAGATTACAAACATCATAAAAAATCCTTCACAAAATGACCTATCATGTTCGAGGTTTCATGGCATTCAGGTCCAACCACCAATGTTATGGCTAGAATCAGGGCATAGTTTGTGATAATGTTCCCATATTGTGCACACATGTGCATCTTGGGATGGCTTACGATGTTGCAGGAGGAAGTTTTACTTTTCGACGCACGAAAAAGCCAATTTCCATATTTGAGGTGCCGAAATCGGGGTGTTCTGTGAAGCAACCACCAAATTAAAGTTTGGCATTGTTACCAACCCATTTTTCCAAAATACTAGACCACCTTAGATGGACAATTTCCCAACCCGTGTATCTGGAACCTTTCCGTCCATCCCTCATGAAAAAGACAAATTCCTGCCGAATCGGTAGGAGGTTGCCTAGATTTGAACTACAAGTACATGATATAATTCTTGTGAATTTTTTAAAAATCATTTATAGGTTCACAACATGCTATTTAATCATAGATCCACTTCAACTTCAGCGAGGCTCAGCCCCAGGCTAGGAATCTTCATTCCCGCCGTTTTGAAAATGGTTTCAATCGGGTAGAAGAAATTCAAAAATGATCCAAAGAATGTGAAACCTTCGCGTGGTGTCATATTATGTGTCATAGTTGCAAGGAAAAATATTGAACTTGAAAGATTACAAACATCATAAAAAATCCTTCACAAAATGACCTATCATGTTTGAGGTTTCATGGCATTCAGGTCCAACCACCAATGTTATGGCTAGAATCAGGGCATAGTTTGTGATAATGTTCCCATATTGTGCACACATGTGCATCTTGGGATGGCTTACGATGTTGCAGGAGAAAGTTTTCCTTTTCGACGCACGAAAAAGCCAATTTCCATTTTTGAGGTGCCGAAATCGGGGTGTTCTGTGAAGCAACCACCAAATTAAAGTTTGGCATTGGTACCAACCAATTTTTCAAAAATATTAGAACACCTTAGATGGACAATTTCCCAACCGATGTATCCGGAAACTTTCCGTCCACCCCTCATGAAAAAGATAAATTCCTACCGAATCGGTAGGAGGTTGCCCAGATTTGAACTACAAGTACATGATATAATGCTTGTGTATTTTTAAAAAAATCATTTATAGGTTCACAACATGCTATTTAATCATAGATACACTTCAAGTTCAGCGAGGCTCAGCCCCAGGCTAGGAATCTTCATCCCCGCTGTTTTGAATATAGTTTGAAACGGGCATAAGAAATTCAAAAACGATCCAAACCATTTTCTGTCTCCAACCGGGACTGAAGATAAACCTGTAGTCTAGGTTGGAGACACCATCTAGGACTAAATGTGGGTGGCGACACTATGCCAGTGAGTGGCGACACTATTTTGTGAGTGTCGACACTATTTCGTGAGTGGTGACACTATTTCAGTGGTTTGCGGCATTATGACAGTGGTGGGTGTCGACATTATGTCGTGACTGTTGACACTATGTCATGCTGCTTAATCTATAAATAAGCATCCCTGTGAAGTTATCAACTACAAACATGATGGTGTGTGAGAGAAGGGACAACACTACGGCCAGCTTCAGGGAGATTCCGGAGGATCCAGTCCTCAGGAATCTCTCTGAAGCTGGCCATAGAGGCACTCCCTAATATGTGAAATTAGTTAGCTCCCCGACATATTGATCTAGCTAGAGAAGTTATGAACTACAAGAGCAGGGACAACACTATGGCCAACTTCAGGGAGATTCTGGAGGATCTAGTCCTCAGGAATCTCTTTGAAGCTGGCCATAGAGGCACTCCCTAATATGTGAAATTAGTTAGCTCCCCGACATATTGATCTAGCTAGAGAAGTTATGAACTACAAGAGCAGGGACAACACTATGGCCAACTTGAGGGAGATGCCGCCGAAGCCCAGTCCTGTGGCATCTCCAACAAGTTTGCCATAGATGTACTCCCTTATATGTGAAATTAGTTAGCTCCTCGACAACACTACAGCCAGCTTCAGGGAGATGCCAAAGGATCCAGTCCTCAGGCATCTCTCTGAAGCTAGCCATAGAGGCACTCCCTAATATGTGAAATTAATTAGAATAGAACAACATATTCATATATAGTTCGAGAAAGTTGTAGAGAGACCAACACTAGTAGGAAACGATATATTAGTCTCGGTTTCCTAACTGGGACTACGGAATCGGGACTAAAGGCCCCCTTTATTCCCGCCGGTCCAGCCACAAACTGGGACTAACACTCAAGACATTTATTATTATAAAAAACTGGGACTAAAGGCCCCCCTTTATCCCTGCCGGTCCAGCCACAAACCGGGACTAATGGAATCGGGACTAATGGAATCAGGATGGGTTATGATGTTGCAGGAGGAAGTTTTCCTTTTCGACGCACGAAAAAGCCAATTTCCATTTTTGAGGTGCCGAAATCGGGGTGTTCTGTGAAGCAACCACAAAACTAAAGTTTGGCATTGGTACCAAAAAATCCTTCACAAAATGACCTATCATGTTCGAGGTTCTCATATAAAGTTTTCATACATCACATAAAGTTTCCATACATTACATAGATTTACATAGGGTTTAGGGTTTATGGTATGAATCCTTCGTCGCGTATGTCGATCCCTTGCCTATGATCGCTTCTTAGGCATAACCATGGAGCATCTTCTTTGCTTAACGGGATGCTTGGGTCAGTTTTCATGGTGAAGGGCGGAATTTCATCAAACTTATCATAATCTGCTGACATGTCTATCTTGTCCTCGACTCCCGCGATGTTTCTTTTCCCTGAAAGAACTATGTGACGCCTGGGCTCATCATCTGATGTATTCGTTTCCTTATTTTTTTCCTTTTTTTCGGTCTAGAGGACATGTCCTTCACATAAAAAACCTGAGCCACATCATTGGCTAGGACGAATGGTTCGTCTCTGTAACCAATATTCTTGAGATCCACTGTTGTCATTCCGTATAGTTGGTCTACCTTTACCTCTTCTCCATTCATGTTGACCCAACTGCACCGAAACAAAGGGACCTTAAAAGTAGGTACATAGTCAAGTTCCCATATCTCCTCTATGTAACCATAATATGTGTCCTTTTTCCCATTCTCGCATGTTGCATCAAAGTGGACACCACTGTTTTGGTTGGTGCTCTTTTTATCTTGGGCAATCGTGTAAAATGTATTCCCATTTATCTCGTACCCTTGGAAAGTTAATACAGTGGTAGATGGTGTCGCGACCAACAAGTAGAGCTGATCTCCAATAGTGGTGTCATTCATGAGATATAATTGCAACCAAGTGCCGAAAGTCTCCATGTGATTTTCTTCGATCCAGTATTCATCCTTCCCCGAGAACTTGGAGCGTACAACATTCATGTGTTCCTCGATATACGGAGCCACGAAGGTAGAACTTTGTAGAACTGTGTAGTGTGCTTGATTCAAAGAATGCCCGTCCCTAAATATCATTGCTTTCTTTCCTAGCGTGCCTTTTCCACTCAGTCTCCCATCATACCGTGATTCAGGAACACCAATCGGCTTAAGGTCAGGAAGAAAGTCTACACAGAACCCAATGACCTCCTCTGTTCCATAGTCCTTGGAGATGCTTCCTTCTGGCCTAGCACGGTTACGAACATATTTCTTTAAGACTCCCATGAACCTCTCGAAGGGGAACATATTGTGTAGAAATACATGACCGAGAATGTAAATCTCTTCGACTAGGTGAACTAAGAGATGCGTCATAATATTGAAGAAGGACGGGGGAACACCAACTCAAAACTGACAAGACATTGGACCACATCCTTCTGCCTTTTCAGACTTTCTCGATCGATTACCTTCTAAGATATTGCATTGAGGAATGCACATAGCTTCACAATGGCTAATCGAACATTTTCCGGTAGAAGCCCCCTCAATGCAACCGGAAGCAATTGCGTCATAATCACGTGGCAATCATGAGACTTCAGGTTCTAAAAATTTTTCTCTGCCATATTCATTATTCCCTTTATATTTGACGAGAAGCCAGCCAGGACCTTGATACTGTAAAGGACTTCAAAAAAGATTTCCTTCTCTGCTTTGGTAAGAGCGTAGCTGCTTAAGTATTCACGGTCTTTATCAGTATGCTTGTTGTATGGGTCTTTGATGCGTTGCTAGTCCTCCCGTGCTTCTGGTGTATCGTTTGTCTTCCCATACACACCTAGGAAGCCTAGCAGGTTCACGCAAAGATTCTTGGTCACGTGCATCACGTCGATTGAAGAACGGACCTCTAGGTCTTTCCAATACTCAAGATCACAAAATATAGATTTCTTTTTCCACATGGCCGTGTGTCCGGTAATAGGGTCTTTCAGAATAGATTGACCGCCAGGACCCTTTCCAAAGATTACTTCTAGGTCCTTCACCATACCGAATACATCAGCACCTTTAGGGAGCTTAGGCTTCTTCCGATAATCAGCTTCACCGTTGAAATGCTTTCCTTTCTTTCTTACTTGATGATTGGTCGGAAGAAATTTATGACACTCTAGGTACATAACCTTCTTACATTTTTCCAAATATGTACCTTTAGTCTTATCTAAATAGTGCGTGCATGCATTGTATCCCTTGTTTGACTATCCTGAAATGTTACTAAGAGCAGGCCAATCATTGATGGTTACGAACAACAACGCTCGTAGGTCAAATGGCTCCTGTTTGTGCTCATCCCACACCTTTACACCTAGTTCTACCCACAACTACAAAAGTTCATCGACTAATGGCCTGAGGTACACATCAATGTTGTTACCGGGTTGCTTTGGTCCTTGGATGAGCACTTGCATCATAATGAACTTCCGCTTCATGCACAACCAAAGAGGAAGGTTGTAGACACATAGAGTCACTGGCCAGGTGATGTGACTACAACTCTGCTCCCCAAGAGGATTCATGTCGTCTGTACTTAGACCAAACCATAAGTTCCTCGCGTCACCTGCAAAGTTCGAGTACTTTCTCTCTATGTTTCTCCACTGCGACCCATCAACGGGGTGTCTCAGTTTCCCGTCTTTCTTACGCTCTTGTTTGTGCATCGCAACAACCTGGCATGCTCTTTGTTTCTCAACAGACGTTTCAACCGTGGTATTATAGGAGCATAGCACATAACCTTAGGAGGAACCCTCTTCCTGGGGGGCTCGTCATCGCCCTCAACATCACCAGGATCATCTTGTCTGATCTTCTATCGACATGCAGTGCATACCGGGCATTTATCCATATTCTCGTACTTCTCACCGCATTTATCCATATTCTCATTAATGCATGCATGTATCTTCTCCACATCTAATCCTAGAGGGCAGATAGTCTTCTTTGCTTCGTACGTTGTCTCGGGCAGCTCATTATCCTTTGGAAGCTTCGGCTTCATTATTTTCAGTAACTTCTCAAATCCCTTGTCAGATAAGCCAGTCTCTGCCTTCCATTTCAGCAGTTCAAGTGTGGTACCGAGCTTTGTGCTGCCATGTTCGCAATTTGAGTACAACAACTTTTTGTGATCCCTTTGCATGGCCTCCAACTTAAGCTTCTCCCTTTCTGTATCGTATTGTTGCTTTGCATCAGAAATGACCCAACCAAGACCATCAGTGGGCTCATCCGATGCTTGTTGTTCTTCTTCATTGCCGCCTCCCTCTTCTTCATTGTCTTCTATTGCAGTATCGCCGTATTCTTCAGGCGACATAGGATAGCTGTCATCATCCTCCTCTTCTTCATTTTCTTCCAGCCTAACCCCTCTTTCTCTGTGTATGGCCCAACAATAATATCCGGGCATGAAACCTCTCTGAAGCAGATGGTTTTGAAGGATTCTCGCGGCAGAGTGCTCCGCCACGTTCCAACAGTCGACGCAGGGACAAGGCATAAAATTATCCACTTTGTTTGCCTTAGCCAAATCGATAAATTTATGCAGGCCTGCAATAAAATCGGAATCGCGTCGGTCGCCGTACATCTATCGTGATCCAAGATCGATCTGCGTCATAATAATTAACCATGACAATGACATCGTGAATAGTGAAATGACCACCCTACATGGACACATGCAATATTTTTGTATCAATTACAGATAAAGAAGATAAGGTTGCTAACCTTGGCCGATGATACCGTGTTGTGCGAACTTAAGCGTGGCTCGGACATTTTGTCGAACACCTTGTGTGCAGTGTGAAGAAAAAAAACCTAGCATCCACCTCCCACACAAAATTCTAGAAAAAATAAGTGGATGGGTTGGGCTTATTTATAGCCACGGGAGAGTTTTTGGTCCCGGTTAATGCCACAAACCGAGACCAAAGCCCCACCCCCGTGACACGTGGCGGCCCAGCAACGCCCCCCCACCCAAGTCATTGGTCTCGATTGATGGCACGAACTGGGACCAATGACCTGGGTGGGGGCGTTGCTGGGCCGCCATGTGTCGCGGGGAGGGGCTTTGGTCTCGGATCGTGGCATGAACCGGGACCAATGCCCACCGTCGCTTCGTCGTCCTCGTGTACAAATAGGAGGCCACACCGCGTCGCTTTCACCATCGTCTCGGCCTCTCTGCAGTTTCTCCACCGCGCCATCTCCTCACCCTCTGCACTCTCCACCGCGCCGTCGTCTTGCCTCCCCTCCTCTCCAATATCCATCGCGCCGCCATGGAGATGCCCGCGCTGAACTTCTACGAGGCGCTGATGTTTGCGCACTTCGACATCCTCGCGCCGCTGGGCGCGACGGTGCCCCACGGATGGCGCATCAGCTATGCGGGTGTGTCGGTGGCTCCGCTCCACGTCCCCGACGGAGCCGATATGGAGAGTGAAATCGCGGCGCGTCGCCGCCAGATGCCCGCGTGGAAGAGGGCGCTGCCCTGGTACGCGACGGCCAGCCCGTACTGGCCCCGACTGTTCAAGAAGGAGCAGAAGGTCAAGATTGGCAACCGCATCGTTTACGGGCGCGTGGTGCACCCGGATCTCCGCAACCGAGAAGGGCAGGAGAGGTTCTGGTCCGTCCAGGGACGGACCAAGTACACCATCATCGACGCCGCTCGCCGCGAAAAGGAGCTCCGTCTCGCGAACAATGCGGAAATCGTGGAGGTTTCGTCCAACGACGACGAGGAAGCCGACGTCTCAGAGGACAGCGGCAGCAGAAGTAAAATTGTCGACTAGGAAGAATTTGTAAAATCGCACCTTTATTTAGAAAGAATTTGTGATCGAATTAATGAAATGACTCGATTTAGATCTCTGTCCTGGATTGAGACAGTCGGGAGGGTTTTGTTCCCGGTTCGTCGCATGAACCGGGACCAATGCTCCGCAGAGCGCCACGTGGTCGTCACGGGGTATTGGTCCCGGTTCGTGCCACCAACCGGGACCAATGCTTACAGATGAACCAGGACCAATGCCTAGGCGGCATGAACCAGGACCGGTGCTTGGCATTGGTCCCGATTGCGGAACCGAACCGGGACCAATAAAATTTGGGTGCTGGACCAAAGACCCTTTTTCTACCAGTGCAGCCACATAAACAGGCAAAGAAACAGCCCACTGTACATCAAGAGCAGGAGAGGTCACTGGCTCGGCTCAGCGAATCTATAGTTCAAATTTCATGCATCTGCTTAGCTTAACTGGGACGGCGGTCAGTTCCTGCTTCCCATGGCAGCAGCCGCCGGCGAGGGCGTCAGAGCGTCTCAATGGCCGTCGTCCGGAGAGCTCGAGCGGACCCCCGGCCCAGCCACGGCGACGGAGGCTTCCGTCCTCGACCACCTCCTTGCGCCGAATGACTCTCCTGACGGACATGCATGCACTTGGGGTGCGGCTTGTCTGGTGTCATGGAACCAGACGCCGACGGTGGCTCTCCATGGCCGTATTCCGGATAGCTCGGGCGGAACCCCTGCCCAAGCCCCGGCGACGGAGGCTTCCGTCCTAGACGGCCTCCTTGCGCCTCATGACTCTCCTCACTGGCTGCATGCCACCGAAAATGATCAAACAGGCGCTAGCTAGCTAGCATGGATGAATAGAGCTCTAACTTCAATAAAATGTACGTAGACACTAGCACGCGCTGGTTACCTTTAAGGGCTATGCATGGCAGGGAGCAGCATAGAATAGCCAGGATGGCCATGGAGAGTACGAGCGAGTTCGACGGAGAAGAGGACGGCTTCATGATGCCCAGCTACTGAAGAAATAATTTGACTTCTGTATGGGATACCCCTACAGCTGTGTGGAGGCAATGGGTTCTCTCTGACTTAATGGGAGTGGGACTGGTTACGCTGTTCTACCGTGCACACTCCCGAGTTGTAGACTTGTATAGACTTCAAGTCAACTGCGCAAAGTTGTCTCTGTACGTTGCCTCCTGAACTCTTGACACGAAGATAGAGCCAAATGATCTTCTAAGTCGTATGCTTGAACAGGTCAACCAAAGCTGCCACGGGTGTAAAAGAATAGGGATCGATGCTAGCACCCAATGGTCTACCGCAAATCCCAGTTTGTTCTTTTTTGCTCGGACAACCGCATTTTCTTTCCAGTTGTAGACCCATTTGCGGCAGAACCGACAGCCCGAACACATCCTGCCTGTCCACCCCTCCGCTGAAGGCCCACATGTCAGCCACATTGCTCCCCACAAACTCCACTACACTAGTAGGAAAATGCTTATCCACATGGTCCTTATCAGTAGCGCACATGTAAAGGGTGCCCCACGGGTCCTTATCCGTGGCGCACTGGGTGAACCATGCGCCACTGAACTTCGTATACCCGCGGCGCACGCCCGATACAGTGCGCCACTATTCTGTGGGCCTCAGAGCTGGCGGCGGGCCCTGACCTTGGGCAGCATATCCGTGGCTATACATGTGTTTTTTCTTTTATATTTGTAAATGTTGAATTATTCATATTTTAAAAATACTAGGCAGTTATTTTCTAATAAGTAAATATTAATTTCAAACTTTGTTAAATATATTTTAAAACTAAAGGAAAAAAGTGGTGCCAAGATTTGAACCCAGCACCTAGGGGTTCAAACAAACCAACCACACTTAGTAACCAGTAAGAACCATTAGTGTTGTTGTCAAACAGTGGGCACGCGTCCTTTTGAGCTAAGTGCACAAAATCAGCGACGCATCTCTATTTGGTGCGCCACGGATATTATCTCGGGCAAAACCTCTCCACCTCCTCGTCATCGTCCTCCATGGACGGGCTGCTAGAGCGGTCCCTGGAAGGAGGAATGAGCCCCATGGATTTCCCACAGCCTGGGGAGGGATAGCGCATTGCTAGATTGGTTTATGTAGATTGCGATTAGAGGGAGAGATAATGGCAGTATATAAGAGGGGTCAGAGGTCGGTAAAACTCGCGAGAAACACCAATTTTTCATCCAAGAAAATAATCCAAACGAAACAGGGAAAGAAATCACGGATTTGGAAGTGTCCTGCCGCGTAACGACCAACTATACGGCGCGACCCGTATAGGTCCGGCTGTATAGTTGGTTCTGGCAAGATATTTCCAAATATCTCAAGCCCAAGTCGATTAAATCATGACTCGAAACCGACAACAAGATTTTTTTTCATGAATATAAAAGAAAGATCAAACAAAAAGTGTCTAAGAGTTTAACGACCAACTATACGAGCGGAATTTTTGCTCCGGTCGTATAGTTGCGACCGTATAGATACAAACACAAAAATCAAAAGTGTCTGAGAGTTTAACGACCAACTATACGGCCGGAATTTTTGCTCTGGTCATATAGTTGTGACCATATAGATACAGACACCAAAAATCAAAACTATCTGAGAGTTCAACGACCAACTATACGGCCGGAATTTTTGCTCCGGTCGTATAGTTGCGACCGTCTAGGCTTAGATATCGAAAACAATTTCACAAAGATGATACAGAGAGTTTAACAACCAACTATATGGATGGAGCTCCCTCTCCGGTCGTATAGCTCCGCCCGTATAGTTGGTAAAACCCCTCTAAACCTTCAGAAAAACACAAGGATTTCAAAGGCATAATTTTTAGGAGTAAAATTTGTGAAATAAATCACTTATTTGGGTAAGAACACTTACCTTGCACTTACCATTTGCTTAATTGGGGATGAAAAGCTCCTCCCACAACAAGGACTCCTTCCCTTTTGGAGGAATTGACTTTAGTTCATTAGATAATTCCCATAAATGAAAATCACCAGGACTAAAGTTCCTCTCAAAAAGATTGGTGTCTTCCTGGGCAAACATGGACACTACATCTAACATCTTTATTTCCCGTCTTTGCATAATCTACAACTCCAATTCTTGTAGAGAAAGAATCCAACGGACCAGCCTTGGCTTATGGTCTTTCCTTTCAAGGAGTTCTTTTAAGCCATCACGATCCGTGTGAACTCTTTTGCATCAACTATATAAGAACGAAATTTATCACAAGAGAAAAATATAGCAAACCGTTCCTTTTCTTCCTTAGGGTAATTATTTTGAGCACCATTGAGAGTTCTACTAGCATGATGTATAATATTAAATCTATGACCAATATGTTATCCTAGAGTTACATACAACATCATCACTAGCTTCACATATTAAATCAAAGGTCGTATCCCAGATAGGTGGTTTAATAATTGGAGCACGAGATAAAGCATTTTTGAGTTTATCAAAGGCTTCAAGATATTTATCATCAAAATTAAATCTTATTCCCTTTTGCAAGAGGTTTGTCAAAGGTTTAGATATTCCGGAGAAATTTTTAATGAACCTTCTATAAAAACGGACATGACCAAGAAAACTCCTTATACCTTTAATATCCCTAGGTGTGACATTCTCTCTATTGCTTCAACCTTAGCTCTATCAACTTCAATTCTCTTACCTGATACCTTGTGCCCGAGGACTATACCTTCTTTGACCATAAAGTGGCACTTCTCTCAGTTTAGAACAAGATTAGTTTCTTCACAATGCTGCAAACTCTATTGAGATTATCCAAGCAACTAGTAAATGAAGTTCCATAGACAGAAAAGTCATCCATAAATACTTCCATTATAAGTTCCATAAAATCCCAAAAAATAGCAGTCATACATCATTGAAAAGTAGCTAGAGCATTACATAGACTAAAAGGCATTCGTCGGTAAGCATGTAAACTGTAAGGACTTACGAAAATTGTTTTAAGTTGGTCATCCGGATGAACAACTATTTGAGAGAAACTAGAGTATCCATCCAAGTAACAAAAATGAGTATGGTTTGCTAACCTTTATAAAGTTTGATCTATGAACGGTAATGAATAGTTATCTTTCCTAGTTTCTTTATTTAATTTCCTGAAGTCTATGCACATCCTGTGCCCAACAATAGTTTTAGTAGGTAATAATTCATTGTTTTCATTAGGAACAACAATAAAACCACCCTTCTTAGGGACACAATGAACAAGACTTACCCAATCACTCTCTTTAACAGGGTAAATTATACCTGTATCCAATAGGCGAATAATTTCTTTTCTTACCACTTCTTTCATTTCAGGCTTTAATCTTCTATTAAATTCCGCAACTGGTTTAGCACCTTATTCCATGAATATACGGTGGACGGCTATCATGGGACTAATGCCCTTCAAGTCATACATTGAGTACCCAAAGGCTTGGCGATGCTCCTTAAGTATCCTCATAAGTTATTCTTCTTATCCTGAAAGTTTAGCACTAATAATAACAGGGAATTTATTGGTATCATCTAAAAACCTGTATTTAAGATTATCTGGTAGAGTCTTCAACTCCGGGGGTGGTAATTCCTCGTCCCCTCTCTTTTCTGGCTCTTCAAAAGCCTCATTAGTTGGAGGTCCCAAAATGGGAAGTGAATCGAATTCAGCTTCTAGTTCTTCTAGGGACTTGTCCTCCATAACTATTTCTTCATAATTTGGATCTTCATTTATTTCTTCTTCTTGATTACCAAAGAAAAGAGCCGCCATTTTCTCAATAGTTCTCTCTTCCTCTTCTTCTTGTATTTGTGGAGGTCGGTCTTCAAATTTGGAAAAATGGAATTTATTTTCCGTTCCCCAAGCTTAAGTGACACACTCTCCTTCTTGAAATTAACATAGGCACCTATATCACCCAAAAAGTTTCTTCCAAATATAATAGGGCAAAGAGTGTCAGCTAGCATATCAACAACTACAAAATCGATAGGAAAGCCTTTGTTGCCAATTATGACAGTTGCATTGTCAACTACTCCCATTGGAATTCTAAGGTTTTTATTGGCTAACATAATTGTTATATCAGTATTTTCAATTGTAGCCAGTTCTATTTCTTCTTTTATTTCTCAGTAGAAATCATAAGATATAACATTAACTTTGGTGCCAAGATCACATAAACTATAATGAGAGGTTTCTTTAAATATGCAGGGAAGAATAGGCTTACCCACATCTTTTACCTTTGTTTTACCTTCAACCAATATGGAAGTCTCTACATCAAGTTCAACTATGTAGCCATAATTGCTTTATTGGTTACCCCTTCATCTTTGGTTTCCTTCAGATGTTCCGCGACGTCTGGCATGCTTTCCTCTTCCCTCTTTTCCTGTACTGCTTTGACCTGTTCATATTCAAAAATATGCTTTTGTGCAGTGTTAGGAAAAGGTACTTCATATATTGGTTCTATGTAGGCCAGTGTTGCTTTATCTTCTATTTTCTTTTCTGGTTCGGGTGGTGGATCATACTTGACTGGACCCTCCTTTGGAGCTTTAATATGTTTTGTAAAAGTTTTAACAACTTGCAACACAAGATCCGAATCCAAATAAAGTTCTTTAGATAATTCTTTAACATGGACTTTTTTATTATAGTCATGAATACAATCATGCTCTATTTCTACGCCTCCTTCACTTCCTAGACCAGAATTCCATGAAACTCTATGATCACAAATTCTATTAAGTAAAGCCCAAGCTTTAGGTATAGGAAGATTCATAAAGGCTCCTTCCGCGAAAGAGTCTAGTTCAATTTTATTAGGTTCAATTAAACCGCCATAAAAGATATAGTAAATACCATTCAGGCAAATCATGATGAGGACATAGTCATAGTAAATCTTTAAATCTAATATAAGCTCTTACTAGTCCTTCATTAGAACGATTCTTTCAGTTCATTATAAGACGTCTGATTCCAACAGATTTTGATAATGAATAATAGTTTGATAGAAATTCACAGGCTAGATTATCCCAAGTAGTAGTGGCTTCAGGGGGTAGAGATCTATACCATGAGAGAGTTGTACTTGTCAAAGTTTGACTAAAAAGTTTAACCCTTACCTCATCAGTGGTATATCCTGTCAATAGAAAAGTACCACATATATCTTTAAAACATGCAATATGCTCATATGGATTAGGATCTTCTTCATGTCCAGTAAATTGCTTCTAATGTAGAATACTAAGTAGTAGAGGATATATTTCAAACCCCCTTGTCTTCTCATTGGAGTTGTCTCTTTTATAAATATCATAGGGCTTCCTAAAGTGGTTGAGTGGGTTAGCACTAGTCATATGCTCAAACTCCATCATGTTGGCGAAAAACTGTAACTCAAAACAAAATTTAGCAAGACAAAAATAAATAAGTAAAAACTAAAAGACCTACATCGCTTAGCTCCCCGGCAACAGCGCCAGAAAATAGCTTGATGACTACAAGTGCATAGATCGTTTGTAGCTAGTTTCGAAATAAAGATATCGATCCCACATGGAGCCGGAGTCTAAAGTCCAATAATTTTGAAATAAATTTTGCGATAGAAATGCTAGATAAAGTTCTAAGTGACAAGATGAAATCTGAGTATTGTGTAAAAAGGTGTTTTGGGGTTTTGGGTATAAGAGAAATAATAAAGTAAAGCAAAATAACTAAGTATAGAAAGTAAGTATCGTGTATGTAAGAAAGATTAAAACTACAGTTGGTAAAAGCGTTCTCAGGGAGTAGCGGATACACCACTAGTATTGTAAAGATTTAAGATAAAGATTATCATCATGAATATTCTCAACTATGATGTGTGGGAGGAACTCCGTATTTGGACGAATAGGTAGCAACCGCTGCTCACATCATCCTCATAACCGCAGCAGTTAGCAATCGGCATCAATCGAATTACTGCGCTATTAAGGGACGTAATCCCGTAGGACGTATCCCATGGTATGGATAGTGTTCCGTGAGTTTCCTCGATTTCCCAAGTTGATACATAAGGGGTGCCAACAGCTTTATAGTCACTGTAAGTGCTAGCACGCCTCCGTCTACCAACAAGTAGTTCCCTCCATCAAGTCCCCATAAGAGGCAAATATTGAGAGGTTGACTTCTCTCAACATCAAGATGTAGAGAATCTAACACATGGTCACAGCGATGAATATCATAATAGATTTTATCTTATTTCAATCTCATACTAGGGTTTCTCCATCTCCCCAAAAACTAATGATCTACTCAGACATGGAGGCAATCAACATCATAGCAATGGTAATGGAAACAATCATAGATGAATAGTACTTGTATAAATCCACAATGAGTATAGGAATTACAACAAGATCTAGACAAGATGTAGATGAGATGGATGGATATGGTGGTGATACAGCGGTGGATGATGAAGATCGATGCCTTAGCCTCCCGGATCTGCGCAGGGCGAAGATGGATCCCTTGTGGATGAGTTCCCCCTCTAGATGCCTTCTAGAGGTGAGGTTTGATGCCTACGCACTTCTATTCTTGTAGATAGTTGTTGGGCCTCCAAGTGTAGAGGTTTGTAGAATAGCAGCAAGTTTTCCCTTAAGTGGATCACCCAAGGTTTATCGAACTCAGGGAGGAAGTGGTCAAAGGTATCCCTCTCAAGCAACCCTACAATCAAGATACAAGAAGTCTCTTGTGTCCCCAATAGACCCAATACACTTGTCAGGTTTATAGGTGCACTAGTTCGGCGAAGAGATAGTAAAATACAAGTGGTATGGATATAAGACAACGGTGCCAAAAAATAGCTTGATGGCGTGGAAGAGACTAAAGGCAAACTGAAATAAAGATGGCAACAAGAAACATGTAACAGATCTAGTTGCAAACGGTGTTTCAATGTTTAGAAACAAGGCCTAGGGATCATACTTTCGCTAGTGAACACTCTCATATAAATATCTTCTGTTCATGATACTACTCTGAACTACTCTCCGGTTGGACACTCTAATCCATGGCAGGGCTATAAAAGCACACCTCAAAGTTCGCTTTTCCCATCTAGATAACCCCACACTGTCACCTAGATCTCTAGATGGTTCCAACAAACACCACAATTTCATAGAAACATCCAACACCAAATATAACTCATAACAAGTATTTGTAATATCTAGCCTAAGTGCCACCATGAAGTGCACGATATCACTTTCACACACATGGGGAGAGCAGAGATCTATTAAAGCACTTGAGTAGCAAGGTAGATCTACTTGATTACAAAGCTTATGATCACAATATGATCATGCATAGAGAGAGAGATGAGCACATAGCTACCGGTAGAACCCTTAGCCTCGAGAGAGAACTACTCCCTCCTCGTCATGGGAATCAGCAACGGTAATGGAGATGGTGGTGGAGATCGATGGAGATGGCTCTGGGGGCACTTCCCGTCCCGGCAGGGTGCCGGAACAGAGACTTTCTGTCCCTCGAATCTCCCCTTTGATGGCGGCGGCGCTGCGTAACTTTCCGTGGCTGGAGGCTGTTCAATTTAGGGTTTTCGTCCCAGGGGCTTCTTATAGGCGAAGGGGTCAGGTCGGTGGCTATCCAGGGGCCCACACCATGCCTTGGCGTGGCCTAGGGCTGCCCGCGCCAAGGGGTGGTGTGGACGCCCTGTGGCCCCCCTTCATCTCTCCTTCGGACTCCATGTGTCTTCCGGTAAAATATTGACTTTGGTTTTTGTCCGGTCCAATTTCGAGAATATTTATTTTCTGGCTTTTCTGGAACCAAAAACAGAAGAAAACAGGCAACTGGCACCGTGGCATCATGTTAATAGGTTAGGTCCAGAAAATGTGTAAAAGTACTCCAAAGTATGCACAAAACATAACAAAGTAGATATAAAACAAGCATGAAACATCAAAAAATATAGATACGTTAGCAACATATCAAGGTTTCTGCGATTTCTGGGTGTTCTGTATGTCGTCTCCTCGAACCAATTGCACGGGGTGAAACTATTTGATGAGGCGGAGGTGGCGCCAACTATACGGCCGGAGCTATATGGGCGGAAGAGTTGCTCCGGTCGTATAGTTGGTCATTGGGCTCTCTGCCTCCCTTGTTCGCTTCTGGTTTTCTTCTGGTATTATTAATATTTCCCAAATAAGCTTTTTACGTTGTTTTTTACTCCTTTTCTCCATGGTACAACTGCTCCAATAATTGTATCCATTGGATCCATCATCTGTCCTGATCCTGGTGAAAACAGACATAAAAGGTGCACGGGAGCGCCGTAAAATACCAAGATCCTACATCTACAATGCAAAATAATACTGTAAAACATGATGCAAATATGCACTCATCGGGAGGGTCTAGCCCAGTGGAATGTTGTTGGTGGAGTTGGGCCGATACCCGTGCCCAGCGTGTCCGGCAGCAACTTGGCCCAACACGTGTCGCCGAACTTGGTGACCCCGCCCTCCAACACCTTGGCGCAGCCGGTCGCATTGTTGAGCTCGCCGGCGCCCAACACCAACGCGCAGCCGGCGGCGCCCAACACCAACACGCAGTCGGCGTTGCTTCGTGATGCACCCGAGAAGGATGTGATGCAGCCCCGCGTGTCCACATTAGCCGAGCTCGACGCCCTCACCAAGGTAATTAATTATGCTTCATCGTAGGCCCGACTTCATACACCATTGTTAGTTTTTGATCGACTTCCATCTGATCATGATCCCCAACATGTTTTCCCATAGGGCGCTAATTGCACATTACTTCAGTATGTGGACAGCGTGTTGAAGGATGTAGC
Organism: Avena insularis; assembly: GCA_023614405.1. Classification (NCBI taxonomy): domain Eukaryota; kingdom Viridiplantae; phylum Streptophyta; class Magnoliopsida; order Poales; family Poaceae; genus Avena; species Avena insularis. The sequence continues at coordinate 453,563,093 of CM042693.1, read as the reverse complement.
CAAGGGTAGTATCATTCAACCGAAGATGGTCATGATGCACAATAAACCGATCCCTGCTGGCATGTTTAGGGTCACCTTGGTAAGGATGTTGAAGGATTTCGACGGCATTGACCCCCCAACCAACAGGAAGGAGCCGATGAGCATAAGATCCTTGGAGGTTGCTACGGCTGGCCCTTGCTATGGCCCAAGTCGCATATTCGCCTTGCTATAGCCAAGGAAGGGCGGTGCCCCACCGCCCCAACTAATAAGACACGGCCACCGGTGTTCGTCCCCACCACCAAGAGGCATCAGCAGTTAATCGCACACACGCCATCGCCACAGCCCGAGGACGTGCATCAGGATGCACTTCACGTCGCCAACGGTGAGGATGACGTCGACGGCTACCTCAACACCATGGGCACCAACGGATTCTACATGCCTCCAATTGGAGAGCCAATATCAATTTGGGAGAGTAGTAGTACCTTACATTTATGAACCAAGACACATTCTTCGCAAAAAAGAATGTGTAGCTATCACTCTATCGGCAATATCCTAAGAAAAACTATAGGGCAATCGACGAGAATCACTAATTCATGGACTACTACACAGTGTATATATAATTTAAAATACAATTTGTAAAAGTTAACTTAACCTCGTAGATTCTAGAAAATAGTATGAAAAGTTTATTTCAAGAGTAGTACCCTCTGTTTTCGAAACTAGAGACACTTCTCCCAGGACGAAATATCGCTCTATCAGCAATATTCCGAGCAAAATGAAAGGACCATAGATGAAAACCATTGGTTGCATGAATTAATAGACAATATATGGAAACACCAAGAATTAGACGAAGTCAAAAGTCATTTATTAGGACATCATCCCAACACCCAAGACAACATTGTGAGGTAACAAACCTAAACAACATGCCGGAGATTGTTTAGTGTCTCCCTTAACAGCCAAAGCCTTCTAACAGTTGTTGAAAGTCATTTATTAGTCACACGATAAATCATAATATAATACAAAGAGTGAGATATACTAGAGGGAATCATAAAAGAAAAAGTATATATTCGACCATCAAACAAATCAAATGTTTTATATAGATGGACCACAACTCATAAATATTCACAAGTGCAACCAAAGATATCAATGTTAAGGCATCATTACAATTTCATATATCACAAAAAGGGTCTCCTTCAGAATCAAACAAAAGTGGTAGAAAATCACTATATGCATGGTAGGTAAAGGAGACATGTGGGAAGTTCTCAAAGAATTAAAACATTTTTTTGTTAATGTGGTGGATCCCTTTTCTATTCGCATATCAGAAATAATCGACATTCGTAACTATGCGTAACAATATCAAAACCATCATATTATCATAATTTTTTTTGATAAATCATAGTTAATAGATTTTTATATTTGTACTTAAGATCACCATAACTATAAATGAGGTCTTGAACATATCACCACTGATAGGTATTCTCAATGTGTATAAAGTTTCATGTTAATAACAGATCTGACAAAAGTGTCTTGGGTTTACAATTGATTAAAATATTCTCAACTCTTCAGAATCTAATAATTAATGAGCTTACTTAAATGACATATATAAACACCATCCTATGATTGTACAATTTGAACAATTAAAGTTGAAAATGAAATCGATAACTTCATTTTTTTGTATAGAATCCCTTATATTTTATATACATGCAACACTTGTGGTTGTGTGACCCTACCTTATAAATATGATATACAAAGGTGCAGATGAATTTCTCCCGTCACCTTACAATTTGTCCTAGCAAGCAAATAGATTGGAAATTTGCAATTGGGTTTGAGCTTGAGGATACGATCAATCATAGCCAGACAAAACCATAGAAGAATAAAATAGTGATATCGAGCGAAAGTTGTGCATGGCGGTGGAGAATCGGTAGTAAGTTACTAAGCATGTACATAAATACTTAAGGAAGACGTTGATACCACTAGATAGCTCTCAACACCAAAGAATAGGGCTATTATGAAGACATGTAACTGATAGTATATACTTTCTTCATAATCGAACAAGATATGTGGCCATTTTTATTAAATTTTTTAATTTCATGGTAACATTGAATTCTTTGAAATTTAATATCAAGCAAACATGATTACTTATAAAATATTTTTATAAATGATAGTCAAATGGAAGTAAAAAAGTTTCTTTGAATAAACATTTGGGGAAAAATTATATCCATAGTTTGTATATGATGTGATTAAACAACCTTTATGTAAAGTTTCATGTTATTTGGGACGGAGTTTCTATGGTTTAGTATTCTTACAATTAGATAGGGTATGTCATTGCAATTGCAATCTTGTAGAAAGAATGATGACCGATTAAGATGTCAAAACTATAATCTATGACAACCTACAAGTGAGCAAGATTATAGAATGTCATGATCTAAAAGTGAGCTTAGCATGGAAATATTTTAATAATATTTAAATGTAATATTGTATGTGTTGGAAAATAAATGATATTCAATATCAACTTTAACCAAACTTTCCTAACCTTTGTTATTGATATGTAAATATATTACTAAATGTAAAGTATGAAATAAAGTCAGTAGGTTTGAGATAAGAAGAAAAAATATTATAGTTTACTTATATCTTAACAAGGGCAAATTATTATTTTAATTAATTAGGAAAAATACTTACTGGATCATTATTGTCTAAGGATTGTAGGGTCATTGCTCAATTAAATCATAACTATTTGCCAATCTGATTGTTAGTCTTACATATTTATCTAACAACTTGTAATAAACTTAAATTTCATATACGACACCATGGTCATCAATGTAGAGTTTTTGGAAATAGCTTAATAATCATCCACCTTGGAATTAAAGATGATTAAAGGTGCTTTATACACATGTGATATCTGTTTCTTCATTTATGTAATGAAGTATACTATCAATTATGGATGGACACAAAAAGATAGTGATCCTATATAAAAAACAACCTCTAAAGGTGATGCCCTCGCATTTGCTAGGGCCACCATGCTAGTTTCTAATTAAAGAGAACATCTTTTATGCTAATCGCCCATGACATGGAGGAACACAAATATAAGTTTGTTAGCAATAATTTTCGGAATGGTAGACTAGCAAACATGATCCGTCACCGTCAGAGCTTACTCCGAAGATACCGACTTATGGGGACTGTGGACTAAGGACATAGAGTTAGACTTTGACCGTAGAGACTTGTTTCCGAAGGCACATCACGTAATTTTAAGGCCTGTGTACCATCTAGGCGAAGATCACTCAAGGTTGGCGATGCAAAACCAGCTTGCACAGACCATGCAGGGCATGCCAGCAAGGATTATCGATCTCACGCAAGATCGACCGAGAATGTGGGCAGGGGCACGATGCGCTCCTCCACCGTGGCTCTCCTCCTGGACATCAACATTGCCGTGGTCCAGGGTATGTGCCTGCTACCAATCCTACTCCCATGTCGTCCCGTGTGTACATGTTTAACTTTCGGCGATATGGTCGACAGGTGCTCCGGGTGCTCCGGATCCGGATGGAGGCGTTGAAGGGTGGACTTAGCTGTTGCCGCAGGGTGGGCCATGTTGGAATAATCCACGCACCATGGTGGCGACCGGCGTCAGCGCGCCCAAGTCGAGTCTGTGGCAGGTGCGTGCGCGCTGATCGTGCAGTTGTAGAGACGAGTCGTCGCGCAAAGCAGGCAACCAACAGAAGCTGCATGCAAGGAGATCACGCCGAGTCCGTTGCTCGGGCGTGCGGACGAGATGTTTGTGCGGCTTTATGTGCGTTCATGCTAGGTAGTTGGGTAGTGTGTGTGTGTATTAGCTTTGTTTAGTCTGGCTATTTAAGTCATGGTGCCTCCAGGTTGCAGGGAGAGTTGCTAGGAGAAAAAATGTAGTCTCCAGTGGTCTCTCGTGTGAGCCATGGATGAGGGTAGTGATGGCTGTGAAATGCCACTTCTTTTAGTCATATAAAATGTGTCATTTATCTCTCATATCATGTTTCTTCCAGTTATAGCTATGTCTGATATGCATGACTTATAGTTCTCATATACTTTTATATGAGCTTTACACATTTAGTAGTTTAGGTAGAATTTTATCATTTTCCTTGTCTGTGACATGTGTGTAGGTGTTGATGATGATTATGGATAAAATAAAGGTAAAAGGAACAAAGAGAGCATAATATGGAGGAGCTACAAGGACCAGACTTAGCCATTTGAGAGGTTGGAAAAATGAATTTTTCCAACTTCTCAAAATAAATATCCAAGACTATGGGGTTGTATCCCTCGATGATATGAACTCAATGATCCCAAGAACACCCAAAACAGAGTTCGTATGAAGAAATGGCGACAAAAATACTAAAATGATCCGAAAGTTTAACGAGCAACTATACGACTAGAGCAATAATTCCGGTCGTATAGTTGCACCCGTATAGTTGTAAAAAGGGTCCGAAACGACAGGATTTTTCCCCAGAGAATCTCCAGAACCTTCCCTAAGTCATATGACGGTATTGGGGGAACTCTAGGACACACCCAAGGCCTATATAAAGGAGGGAGGACTCAAGAAACAAGACACAACACCATAGTCCTTCAGGGGCGGATCCCTGCCGCTGCCGCCACCGATCCGATCTCCACAGCGGTGGAGCTCTGCCTCAACCACACCTCCGAGATCTAGATCTCCCTCAACACCATCACCATCAAGGCATCCAAGCAAGAACAAGGGAAGGAGAAGGAAGACATCACCACCACCACGCATCTTTTCCATCTCCATCATCATCTCCATCTCCCTCTCTCTCTTGTGTTTAGTAATTGTAAGGTTGAACACGGTTGTGACATCTAGTGCGCTAAGTTAGAATTTTTTGTCATCTAAGATGATTTTATATGATCCTTTGGTCCGGAAGTGCCTTTTGCCTTGCGGTGACGCGCGAGCATCATGCATATTGCACACGGTGTGACAACCCGGTAATCAAATGGGGAACGTTTATTTGTTTGAGGAATATCTTATAGATCACACATATATTTGGCCATCTAGTACTAGTGAGACCGAAGCCTAGAAGCCCTCTGTCATTTCATTCAATCCAACAACTACAATATCTTTAATTCAGTTCATATTCCTGTTTACTTTCCGCCTTAGTTTATTTTGTTCTTGTTAAAAGTTCTTTGTTATTAGATATTTTAAACCTCTCTCAATTATCGATGTTCTAGTAACTTATAGAATAGGCTATTTCCAAACTACGGTTTGGGTGCGAAACGTGGCCGCATTGACAATGTGGCTGCGGGGTCATGTTGTTTCCGTTCGTCGATCTCCTATCGTGACAAACTCTTAAATATTTACTGCTACAAGTACTGCAATAACCCTGTTGTTGGTGCAGGAATCCAGTCATCAGGTAGTAACCGAAGTCCGTCTCCAGGTAGTCTCCCAAGTATGTTGTGAGGGGTATGTGCCCAGTTTGAGTGAGTTTTCAGCAATAAAGCCAAGATACAGGCGTTTGTGCGCCGTGGTGTTCGTCACCAGAAAAACCAGTGTGTCATTTGTCCGAGCAAGAGCAAGAGTGAAGAGGGGTTGTGGAGACGCAGATCCAACAGGCCGCTGAGGCCGACGATGCCAACGCCGCACCGGAAGACCCTGCTTGTTGGGATCAACGTCCCATAAAACCTGACACCTCTCGGTCATGTTAGCTATGGAAACTGTAAGAGGGAGTGCATACCCTCTAGTGGCATAGAGTTCATCTACATCCTAGATCCAGTTTGCAGCACTATACCCTTCAAGCACCGTTGGATGCCCCGAATAGTGTATCCCATACCTCATTGTACCACATAGATAGCGCATGACCCTTTCAAGTGCACACCAATGTTCAGTACCCGGGTTAGACATGAACCTACACAACTTGCTAACAGCAAAAGAGATGTCGGGTCTTATCGCGCTAGCTAAGTACATGAGTGATCCAACGATTTGAGAGTATCTCAATTGTTCTTTTGGCTCTTTCTTGTTTTTCTCTAATGTCACACTGGGATCATAAGGTGTCGGGGAAGACTTGCCATCAACGAAGCTAAAACGGCTCAAGATCTTCTCGTAATCCCACTCGTGCTTAATCAGCTTGATGTTCAGAATCACACCAGCTTCTCCCGGATCTTTCATATCAAAGTTTTTTGATAGAAAATACTTGACTTCATTGATCACATTCATGTTTGTACCAAAGGCAAGGATATCGTCCACGTACAACCATAAAATAACAACTTCTCCCCCACCATGGAGATAGTAGACGCACTTGTCAACCTCATTAACGACAAAGCCAACAGAAGTTAATGTTCTGTCAAACTTCTCATGTCATTGCTTAGGTGCTTCCTTCAGGCCATATAAAGATTTTAACAACTTGCACATCTTTCTCTCTTCACCTTTTACCATAAACCCATCAGGATGATCCATATAGATCTCCTCTTCCAACTCTCCGTTAAGAAAAGTTGTCTTAATATCCATTTGATGAACGATAAGACCATAAGAGGCAGCTAGGGACAATAGTACTTGAATGATGGTCAGACTAGCGACAGATGAATAGGTGTCGAAATAATCTTCGCCTTCTCTCTGGGTGTAGCCTTTTGCTACAAATCATGCCTTGTACTTCTCAATAGTACCATCAGGCCTTAACTTCTTTTTGAACACCCACTTGTAACCCACAGGATTATAGACATGGGGTCGTTCTGATAGTTCCCAAGTTCCATTAGCAAGAATCGAGTCCATCTCATTATGAATAACTTATTTCCAATCATCTGCATCAGGAGATGCATATGCCTCTGCAATGGAAGTGGGAGTATCATCCACAAGGTACACAATGAAATCATCTCCAAAGGATTTTGCAACCCTCTATCTCTTACTCTGTGTAGGAGCTTCATTGGCATCCTTCTCTGGGACTTCTTCCTCATGTGGTTGCTCAAAATTCTCACTAGATGCACTAGTTTCAGGAAGTATTTCAGGAGAAATTCTAGCACTTATATGCATATATTTCATAGGAAACATATTCTTACAGAATGTTGCATCACGAGATTCCATTATAGTATCAACATGCATATCAGGAACCTCAGATTTAACCACTAAAAATCTATAGCCTACCCTCTATGGAGCATATCCTAGAAAGATGCAATCCGCTATCTTTGATCCAAGTTTGCGTTTCTTAGGAATTGGTATGTTGACCTTAGTCAAACACCCCCAAGTGAGCAAATAATAAAGTGACGGTTTTCTCCCAGCCCACTCCTTGTAAGGTGTTTTATCTTTATTCTTGTTAGGAACTATATTCAGGACATGACACACTGTCAACAAGGCCCCCCACTATGCCTTAGATAAACCAGCAGTGGCTAACATGGAATTCACCAAGTCTGTCAGCTTGCGGTTTTTCCTCTCGGCAACCCCAACATTAGTCCCCGAAGCTGGTGCGGTCTTAGTAGCCTTAGGCGCTAAGGCCACAGCAGGTTCAAATTCAGCGGACCTTTTGCTCTGAGTTACATCATATCCCGGATTTCATTGACTATCTTTTCCCTTGGCACATTCCGAGTTTTTACTCGCTGGCCGGGTCATCCCATAGTTATCTGGGTTACTCTTCCTTCTCTCGTACGCTTCCCCACGTCCTACGTGGAGGGTAATCATTATTTTGCCTCATTTTAAGGGCCTGCGCCAGTAACCGCCGCAGTTATTGTTAGATATTACTGTTGCCCACGTCACATCGTGTCTGTCTCCTTGTTAACTGTATCACCACGTCACGTCGTGGGATCCCCTACGCCCTGTGGCCCTTCCTGTGGCTCGTTTCTGATTGGTTGATCCGGATTATACACGGCCACATCGTGTGGCCCATCCGCACAACACGATCCCACTACCCCTCTAGGGCGTGGTTAAATAGGGGAGGGGCGCGCCCCTTGGGTCTTTTCCCCATTCTCGCGCCCCTTTGCCTCTTCTTCTTCTTCTTCCCAAAGAATCAAGCGCCGCCCGCTGCCCTGTCGCTCGCAGACCGGCCATCGCCACTCCCGCGCATCCCCACCGCCACGGGTCCGCGCCAGTCCAGGCGACTGCCCCCACCGCCGATAGGGCCAGTGAGGACAGTGACCTAGAAATGACGGAGGAGGAACTCACTGTTGCTGAACAGGAGATGCATGAGGACGCAGAGAACACTGAGCGCGCCGCCTGGGCGGGGTCCTCGGTATGCCAGGATGATCTCGACTGGCTGTATCGCACGCGCCGTATCCCGGAGGGTGTGGTGGCTCGTCTCGCCGCCGAGGAACTCGCTCCCTCACCTAACCCGGGTGAGTTTGTAGTATTCCTCTCCCACTTCTAGCGTGGGTTCGGCCTCCCTATCAGCGACTTCTTCCACGACTGGCTCAACACCTACGAGCTTCAGCCGCATCATCTTCTGGCGAACGCCATCACTTCTCTCTCTGCCTTTGCTTCCACCATCGAGGGCTACACCAGATTGTGGCCCACCCAGGAGCTCTGGATCCGGGTTTTTTGGCCTTCGCCGGAACGTGATTCCGAATAGAGAGCTTGACCCGGAGGACAAGCAGCTCACACAGTTCGGCGTAGCTTCTATCTCTCCTTGGAAATAGTCCGTTTTTCCCCAAGTCACGGGGCTTGACTCTTGCAACGGCTGGGCCCAAACCTTCTTTTATGTCAGAAATGGCACAACTGAAGATCTGATCCGGTTGCGCCCCTACGTTCCGGGTCCTCCTAATCCGGATCTATGGGACCAGATCCCCAAGAAGCCCACCGTCCTGGCGAACCAAGTCAACAAAAGGTTCCAGGAGCTGAAGGATCTGGGACTGTGCAACGAGGACGCAATGATCACATTCGTCCGCAACCTGATCTCCCCTCTCCAGAAACGCACTCATAAGCTCTACCACATGAGCTAGCGCCTTGACCCCGACCGGACCTCCTCATTTGAGTTGAGCAACACCGAGATTTTCCGCCGGGTCAAGGCCCTCTTCACCACCAACAAAAAGTTCACTTCTGAATGGGTGTGGGGGATCGAGCACTTCTGCCGAGATAGGCTTCCTCCTACGGTAAATCTTGTGCTCCAACCTTTTTCCGAATTAAGTCTTAAGTCGGAATTTATTGTATGTTTAATCCCTTCGCATTTTTTCTCTTAGATGTTTCTTCAGCAAACTCTTGAGGATGGCACCGAGCCTTCTCTCAAGTGGGCGCCGGATCGAGATGTCCCGGACGAGGAGGAGCCGGATCAGGAGATGTTCTTTCCGTTCCCTGATGCGACCAAGCGACATACCGGTAAACTCTCTTCCATTAGAGATTGGCCTGAGGATGAAGATGTTTCCGACGTTGAGGTGATGGAAGCATTTGACGCTGTCCCCCTTTCTTACGCCTTTCCGACATCAGCTAACCTCGGTGGGTAGATCCATGAAGATCCTCCCCTCGCTACGGGCGAGCCTGTCCCGGTCGCGCCAAAGAAAAGGGGAGTTGCATCTGCTTCTTCTTCCGAACTTTCCAAACCAGCGAAGAGACGACAGAAGTCTGCAGACAAAGCTGCCACCAAGCCTACGACCAAGGCGATAACCCGGAGAGCTCGCAAGCCCAAGGAGCCTTTGACCTCTGATGAGTAAGTCATTTCTTCCTTATCCAATTTTCTGCTTCATGATTTGCTATTCATTTGTTCTTCCTTTGTTATAGTTCTTTATCACTCATCGTTTGATTCGGCAGGGACACGGTGGAGGTTCCTCAGAGCGGATCTGGCATCGCCTCACCGCTCTGACATAGCCCTTCTCCCCCTCATGGCGATGATTCTTGCCTGCTGAGCCCCATTCAGGAGGGTTCAGCAGCTGCTCCGGGTTCTAGCCCACCTCGTCTAGAGGAGGACAACCTCGGAGTGGGGGGAACTAGCTTTGCCGAGGCAGCGACAACCACTACTTCGGCTCCACCGCAACCAGCTTCATCCGAGATAACAACAGCACCTCCGCCAAGACAAAAAGTCACAAGATCGGCGCAAGACACCAACAGAAGAAGCTCAAGCATCGACAAAGACCAAGTCCTTCCGCTTCGTCTGAGTCTTCCAAGGCTCGGCGAGAAGACACAACTAGTACCAAATCTAGCACCAAGGCCGTGCCCAAGGGCAAATCCGTCATAGCAACTTCAAGCTCTTAGCAGCAGCCCAAGGGCAAAAAGGCTCCTGACGCCGCCAAGGCAGCGTCTATCGAGGCTGGACAGCGCACACTTGTGTCTATGCTTTCGAAGAAGACCCCACCGACGGCGACACGTCTGGGGTCACCGATGCGCAACCTGCTTTTGCACACGAGCCCCGCTGTTGCCCAGGTTGAAAGGAGGGCAGCCCATGCTAAGGGTTTGGTTACGCCCCACATGCTTAGCAGAGAACGCTATCCTCCGACCTTGATCGAGTTTGTTAACAACTGGAACAAGGCGGAGTTCGTCCATAATGACGATCTCCCAGAGAAGTTTGGGCCTGCCGAGTTTGCTGCACAGATGAACACCGCTGCTAAGGCAATCAACCTTGCAGGTCGGATGATGGAGGTACGTGATACATTGCAAATGTATCTATAATTTTTGATGTTCCATGCTTGGTTTTATCCACTTTCTTGTGTTTTGTTCCAACTTTGGAGTACATTTCATATGATTTCTTGGACTAACCTATTAATAAGAGCCACAAGCCACCTGCTTTTCTCATTGTTTTTGGTTCCGGAAAGTCGAAATGAATATTCTCGGAATTGGACGGGACAAAAGCCAAAGTGCCTATTTTTCCGGAAGGGATCAAGTGCCAGAATACGAGATGGAGAAAGGCCAGGGAGCCACCACACCACCTGGCCGTGCGGCCAGGCCTGGCCCGTGCAAGGGGGTGGTATGGCCGCTCCCGGCACCCCCTCGGCCTCTCCTTCCGCCTATAAGTTGCCCTCGGGATGAAAACCCTAAGTACCCGATCAAAAATCCACGAAAGAGTCTATAGCCGCCGTCATCTCCATCCCTAGATCAGGAGGGATCTGAAGCTCTTCCCGGCACCCTGCCAGAGAGGGGAATTCACCCTGGAGGCCTTCTTCATCACCATGCAAGCCTCCAGTGTGATGCGTGAGTAGTTCATCCTTGGACTATGGATCCATGTAGTAGCTAGATGGTTGGTTTCTCCTCCTTTGTGCTTTCATGTTTAGATCTTGTGAGCTCCGTTTATGATCAAGATCATCTATTTGTAATCCATACATGTTGTGTTTGCGGGGAACCGATGGATATTGAGATGCTATTTCAGATTGATTATTGATTCTATCATGTCTTTGTTATTTGAGATCTTGCATGCTTTCCGTTGTTAGTAGCTATCTTGGCCAAGTAGATGCTAGCAACTCCAAGAGTTAGTATTTATGCTCGATAGTGGGTTCATGCCTCCGTAATCTGGGAAGTGATAGAAATCTCTAAGGTACTAGATGTGTTGTTGCTACTAGGAGAAAACAACAATCCTTTGTTCATAGAACAATCGTATTGTTTACATTACACGCAGTTCAGAAGCAATAACTGCTGTTTGCAACTTAATACTTGAGGGGGTTCGGATGATAACCTGAAGGTGGATTATTAGTCATAGATGCAGTTGGATGGCGGTCTATGTATTATGTTGTAATGCCCAATCAAGTCTCAAAGGAGTCAAGATGATTAGTATATGCATGTATTGCTTTCTCGGTGTTTGTCAATTGCCCCGCTGTAATTTGTTCACCCATCATGTTTTCTATCTAAGGAGAGCCACCTCTAGTGAACTATGGATCCCGGTCCTTGTCTTTTACATACAATCTACAATCCTTTACTGCTTTGTGTTTACTTTCTGCAAACTTTTACTTCTTTCCATTCGATACGTTTAATCCTTTGTTTTCCGCAAAACACGGTGAGATTGACAACCTCATCGCAAGTTGGGGACAAAGTTCTATGGTTGTGTTGTGCAGGTCTCCACGTTGCTACTAGCACCGGTAGTGCGCCCTGCCAAAGCTCAGCTAGTAACACCTTTGGGTTGTTTCCTTGCTCCTACTGGTTCGATTAAACCTTGGTTTCATAACTGAGGGAAAACTTGCTGCTGTGCTTATCATACCTTCCTCTTGGGGTTCCCAACGAGCTCTACGTCGATCGTCGAGTGCATCAAGACGTTTTCTGGCACCGTTGTCGGGGAGTCAAGGACATCTTCACAAGGGGATTCCCTCATAACCAATCTCTTTACTTTGTTATTTCTGTTTTGCTTAGTTTCTTTTTGCTTTGTTTGCTTGTTTTGTTATTCAAAAAAACACAAAAGAAAAAAATAGTTTTTCAAGTTTGCTTTCTTTATCAAAAACCCAAAAAAATGACTACTCTTGAAAACACTAAGTTGTGTGACTTCACTAACACCAACAACAATGATTTTATGTGCACACCTATTGCTCCACCTGTGGCTGAAAATACTTTCTTTGAGATAAAACCTGCTTTGCTCAATCTTGTTATGAGAGAGCAATTTTCTGGTATTGGTAATGAAGATGTTGCTTCCCATCTAAATAACTTTGTTGAACTTTCTGAGATGCAAAAGCATAGGGATATAGATGGTGTATTATTAAGCTGAAATTGTTTCCTTTCTCTTGGAGAGGAAAAGCTAAAGAGTGGTTGAATTCCTTAACTAGGAATAGTATTGATTCTTGGACTAAGTGCAAAGATGCTTTTATTGGAAAATACTATCCTCCTGCTAAGATTATATCCATGAGAAGTGAAATAATGAAGTTTAAACAACTTGATAATGAGCATGTTGCTCAAGCTTGGGAAAGAATGAAATCTTTGGTAAAGAATTGTCCCACTCATGGACTGACTGCTTGGATGATCATCCAAACTTTTTATGCAGGATTGAACTATTCTTCAAGGAACCTATTGGATTCAGCTGTTGGAGGTACCTTTATGACCATCACATTGGGTGCTGCAACAAAACTTCTGGACAATATGATCGTTAATTATTCTGAATGGCATACTGGGAGAGCTCCACAAGGTAAGAAGGTAAATTCTGTTGAGGAAACCTCCTCCTTGAGTGATAAGATTGATATTATTACGTCTATGCTTGTTAATGGGAAAGCCCATATTGATCCAAATAATGTTCCTTTAGCCTCTTTGGTTGCTCAAGAAGAGCAAGTTGATGTGAACTTCATAAGAAATAACAACTTTGGCAACAATGCTTATGGTAACAATGCTTATAGGAACAATTTTGGTAACAAGAATTATAAACCATACCCTCCCAACAATGGTAATGCTTATGGAAATTCTTACAACAATAGCAAGAGTGCTCCCTCTGAACTTGAGGTTATGCTTAACAGTTCATTAGTAAACAAACTGCTTTCAATAAAACTATTGAGGAAAAACTCTCTAATGATGAAAGAAATATGGCATCTTTGGCTGAAGCTCAATCTTCTTAGAATAAAATGGCTACTAAACCTGAAACTAATGAGAATCCCTTTGCAGCTACTAATGCCATACAAGTAAGAATTGATGAAAATGTTAGACTATTAGTTGAATTACATGCTAAGTGGGAAAGAGAAGATGAAATTTCTAGAAACATTAGTGTTTCTATTATTACCACCACAAGTGTTGAGGCTACTAATAGTTCTACTACTTTAGATGATAAAGTTGATTTTGATCTTGATGGTTGCAACATCTCTGAAGTTATTAAGTTCCTACAAAATCTTGCAAAAAGTCCTAATGCTAGTGCTATGAACATGGCGTTTACAAAACACATTACCGATGCTCTCATAAAGATCAAAGAAAAAAGATGAAACATAAAGCTTCTATTACTATAAAGCAAGAAGATGGTTGGGAACCCATCATTAATATGAAAGTGAATGACTTTGATTTCAAAGCTTTGTGTGATCTTGATAGTAGTGTTTCTATTATGCCTAGAAGGATTTATGATATGGTTGATTTGCCTCCTCTTGAAGATTGCTATTTGAATGTCCCACTTGATGATAATGTTAAAAAGAAACTCATGGGGAGTCTTAATGATGTTCTTATTATGGTTAACGATTCTTATGTCCCCGTTGATTTCTATGTTTTGGATGTTGAATACAATGCTTCTTGTCTTATTACTTTGGGAAGACCTTTTCTTAGAACTGTTGGTGCCATCATTGATATGAAAGAAGGCACCATTAAATATCAACTCCCACTCAAGAAAGGTATAGAACAGTTCCCTAAAAAGAGAGAAAATATTTCTTTTGCTTCTCCTATGAAAACAAAATTTGGTCTTAATGCTTCTTCATTTGAGGACACTTGATTCTTTCTTTGCTTCTTATGCCTAACTTAAAGGCGTTAAAGAAAAGTACTTGTTGGGAGATAACCCAAGAGTTTTATTTGAGTCTTGGAAGTTATTACTTTAGTAATAACTGCTCCTTATCCTTTTTATTTTCTTTTTGTGCCAAGAGAAACCTCTAATGAGAGTGAAGTAATGATTGGGAAAGTTGTTGTCCCGAAACAGATTTCTGTGCTTCACCGTAAAAATTCCTGAGAGATCTCTGTACGTCGGATTGAGCTGTAATGTTTTGTGCTTATGTCCCAGTTTGTTATCTAACTTTCTTTAGTTCAACACTTTTTGATTTGAGCAACAGAAGGTCTTCCAAAAAAATCGTCTTTACCTGCTGGTCTGTTTTGACAGATTTCTGCCATTTTCTGCATTTGCTTCTTGTTGGTTCCTTCTTGAGTTCTTTTGGGGAATTGAGCTTTTCGAGGGAATTGCTTCAGTAGCTAGTGTTCTAATGGAAGTTTATTTGGTGTTAGAACTGAACCTTAAGACTTATTTATCTTGAGTGAACTAATGTTGCTAATAAAGATTGTGTGAAGTTTTGTATGAAGGAAAATTTTCAGGTGGAAGGAATGAGTAATGAGATGAAGGATGGACTAAAGCTCAAGATTGGGGATGCCACGCGTGTCACCCCAAGAAATATCCAAGAAGTACAAGCGTCAAATCTTGGGGATGCCCAAGGCATCCCCTACTTCATCAATAAAAATCCTAGGTTTCTTCCAAACGCTTCATTTTTATTATTTCATGCACAGTTGTGTTTTTCTTGGAGCGTCTTCTTTTTCGTTTTCGTTTTGGTTTTTAGTTTGCTTGGTTTGCTTAGTTTTCTGAATAAGTTGGTTGGACCCCCTCTTTCATACATTGGTTTGCAATTAGTTTGGTTTGGTTTGGAAAAGAGTAGGAAAGTTCATGCTTATGTGGTAAAAAGAGCTTGTTTTTGACTGTGGCTATGCTTTGTCATGCCATGCTTGATATTTTTTTGGCTTTATGCTTAGTATTCTTTGCTGTAGCATTGCTTGTTATAAACAATTGAGATTGCATAATGTGCCTTGGATGAATCATGCGTTTTTTTAGCATATTAAAGCATAGTATAGTGGTATTCTCCTTTGATGCTTTATTTGGGTTGACTTGGCACATGCTCACACCATGTTATGACTGTCACAAGTCACCATAGCCTTTATGATCCTTTAGTTTTCAACTTGTAGTATCACTTTATGCTTTGATCAATGATGTTTTGTCGCTCTGCATGATTATGGCCATTATTGCTCTCTTAGTTTGTCGCTCCCAGTCTTTTGCTAGCCTCCACCACCAAGTATGAGTTCCACTCATGCATCCAACTCCCTAAACCAGGTTTTTCCAAAGAGTCCACCATACCTACCCACTACCTTATGCTATTCCAAGTATATTCATGCTTTTGTCTACCTTTCACTTGTTATGAGAAAACTAGTGATTAAAGCTCTCACGAACTTGATGGCACACTTTACTTTTTTGCCTCTAATAAACTTGAACCATTGGGTTCTTCTTTGTTGTGTATATGCTTGCGCTTTATAAGTTGAAGTTAGCAGAACCATGTTTCATGGGGAATGCTTTCAACATTGCACTTGTACTTTGTACCCTGTTGATATCATGTTATTTTTATTACGGATCCCGGTGGTGTGAAATAAAAGTGGAACTTGTAAGATCATGGAGTTTGTATGTGTGTTAGAGAAACTCCTGGGCCACTAGCCTAAGCCATGCCTAATCATGGTGGAAACTTGCAGCATCACCATAATGAGCACTCTATGAAGCATCCTCAATAAAAACCTATGCAAATAACAAATAAAAAGATCGCTGAGATGCTCATTGTCTGCTTGCCTTGTCATTTTGATTATGGGAAAGCTCCCGTATCATGTGCAAGGGGTACCCCGTTGGCGGTTCTTAATGATACACATATACTTACAATGACAAGAGCTTACTCGTGACTGAAGTTGAGTAGCATGAGGATCAGTCTTCGTAAGTAAGGGGCATGAGATTTCGGTTTATAACTTGTTAAGCATATCCTCTTAGTTGTGTCACTTTAACCTTAATCACCTTCAAGATGCTTATGATAGGGGCAATGAGAGCTGAAAGCTATAAGTACCATAATTTTTGGAAGCTCTTTATGAGACTTGAATCCCTACTTCCTTTTACAAAAGGCCTTTCTTCCACCATTATATTGAGTCTCCACCTTCTATCTTTATGCACTACTTTGAGAGCATAGTGGTCATTCTTAGTTCTATGTGCATTGTCCCAAGACTAGTTGATTGATGCATAACTTGTTATTGCTTGTTTGAAACTATTGTATCTAGTCACTCTTATGAACTTTGAAGGTGTCCTTTGTATTTATATTTTCTACTCTATTGAGGGACAAGCTGAATACTATTATACTATGTTTTCTTTATGTGAAACAAACAAACGTCTTGCAAAGCATGTTATTCATGAATCTTTTGTTTGTGCCTTTTCATATTGCATCATAGTCTCTTTGCCTATTGCTAGAACTTTGTCTTTCATGCTATGATTGAAGTACTATGATCCCAGCTTTGAATGTTTTGCAAATACTTTGATCAAGTCTTTGATGGTGCATGTCACCTCAAAAATTCTTTCTTTTTAACACTTACCTACTCGAGTACGAGCATGAGTTAAGCTTGGGGATGTTGATACATTGCAAATGTATCTATAATTTTTGATGTTTCATGCTTGGTTTTATCCAGTTTCTTGTGTTTTGTTCCAAATTTGGAGTACTTTTCATATGATTTCTTGGACTAACCTATTAACAAGAGCCACAGTGCCAAATTGCTTTTTCGCTATTTTTGGTTCCGTGAAAGTCGAAAATGAATATTCTCGAATTGGACGGACAAAAGCCAAAGTGCCTATTTTTCCTGAAGGGATCAAGTGCCGTACGACGAGATTTTAGGGCCAGGAGCCACCACACCACCTGGGCGGCAGCTGTGGCCCACGCCAGGGGTGGTGTGGCTGCCCCGCATCCCTCGGCCTCCTTCCGCCTATAAGTTGCCCTCGGGACGAAAACCCTAAGTACCGATCAAAATCCACGAAGAGTTCAGAGTCATTGCCATCTCCATCCCTAGATCGGAGGGATCTGAAGCTCTTCCCGGCACCCTGCCGGAGAGGGGAATTCACCCTGGAGGCCTTCTTCATCACCATGCAAGCCTCCAGTGTGATGCGTGAGTAGTTCATCCTTGGACTATGGATCCATGTAGATGGCTGGTTTCTCCTCCTTTGTGCTTTCATGTTTAGATCTTGTGAGCTCCGTTCATGATCAAGATCATCTATTTGTAATCCATACATGTTGTGTTTGCAGGGATCCGATGGATATTGAGATGCTATTTCAGATTGATTATTGATTCTATCATGTCTTTGTTATTTGAGATCTTGCATGCTTTCCGTTGTTAGTAGCTATCTTGGCCAAGTAGGTGCTAGCAACTCCAAGAGTTAGTATTTATGCTCGATAGTGGGTTCATGCCTCGTAACTGGGAAGTGACAGAAATCTCTAAGGTACTAGATGTGATGTTGCTACTAGGAGAAAACAATCCTTTGTTCATAGAACAATCGTATTGTTTACTTTACACGCAGTTCGTAAAGCAATAATCTGTTGCTTGCAACTTAATACTAGAGGGGGTTCGGATGATAACCTGAAGGTGGATTATTAGTCATAGATGTGGTTGGATGGCGGTCTATGTATTATGTTGAAATGCCCAATCAAGTCTCAAAGGAGTCAAGATGATTAGTATATGCATGTATTGCTTTCTCGGTGTTTGTCAATTGCCCCGCTGTAATTTGTTCACCCAGCATGTTTTCTATCTAAGGAGAGCCACCTCTAGTGAACTATGGATCCCGGTCCTTGTCTTTTACATACAATCTACAATCCTTTACTGATTTGTGTTTACTTTCTGTAACTTTTACTTCTTTCTATTCGATACGTTTAATCCTTTGTTTTCCGCAAAACACGGTGAGATTGACAACCTCATCGCACGTTGGGGACAAAGTTCTATGGTTGTGTTGTGCAGGTCTCCACGTTTCTACTAGCACCGGTAGTGCGCCCTGCCAAAGCTCAGCTAGTAACACCTTTGGGGTGTTTCCTTGCTCCTACTGGTTCGATTAAACCTTGGTTTCATAACTGAGGGAAAACTTGCTGCTGTGCTCATCATACCTTCCTCTTGGGGTTCCCAACGAGCTCTACGTCGATCTTCGAGCGCATCAGTAAGCTACTTCGCCTTTTCCTTAACATGTACTAGATATTAGTGATATAACCATTAGTCCCCGAGCGTCCGGGGGAGTAACTTGTTACTCGGCCATATGTTCCTTAGAGAACTAGCGTAGCTCCTTAGTGACTTCGAATATGCACACACCTAGAGCCGGGTTAAGTTCCATTTGGCCCGGATTTTGTACACTTTGAATATGCGCACACCTAGAGCCGGGTTAAGTTCCGCTTGGCCTGGATCTTGTACACTTCGAATATGCACACACCTAGAGCCAGGTTAAGTTCCGCTTGGCCCGGATCTTGTACACTTCGAATATGCACACACCTAGAGCCAGGTTAAGTTCCGCTTGGCCCGGATCTTGTACACTTCGAATATGCACACACCTAGAGCCGGGTTAAGTTCCACTTGGCCTGGATCTTGTACACTTTGAATATGCACACACCTAGAGCCGGGTTAAGTTCCACTTGGCCCGGATTTTGTACACTTCGAATATGCACACACCTAGAGCCGGGTTTAGTTCCACTTGGCCCGGATTTTGTACACTTCGAATATGCACATGACTAAGCTATCCTTTTGTAATCTTTTCAGGTCACCATCGATCGCCGGAGCGCTGAGTTTCAGCGTCTCTTCGAATATGCTGCGCGCGAAACATACTATGCTTCTTGCTGAATACGAGAAAAGGGGTAAGTTTTCTCCTTGGCATTTTCCCATTTCTCTTTGTCTTTTTCAGCCGAACTAATCTGATATTCGGATTGTGCAGCCGGAGTGGAGGCTGAGAACATCCTTACGAGAAAATTTTTGGATCAGATAAAGGGTAAGTCATTTTTCTCAATCTCCCTCTACGCCCTATCTTATTTTCTTCTTGGCTCGGCAAATATTCATACCTCGGCTTTGTCGGGTCAACAAACTATATCAGCATCTCTTGAAGATAGTGTGCCCGTGCCTGATATGATGCTGCATTTTCTCGAACAAGCAGGGCAGCACCAGGCCGAACTCAAGAAGAAGGATGATGAGCTTGCCCTCCTCCGGACGAAGGATGAAGAAATTGCCAAGCTTAAGGCAGAGATGAAGAAACTCAAGGCGCTCCACAAATCCGAGATGGATAAAGCTGGCCAAGATTTCTCCGAAGAGCAAGAGCGTCTGAAGCTTCAAATTTCCAAGGACCAAGAACTGCTGAAAGAGGCCGACACTAAGCTTGAGTCGGCGAATGCTAAACTTGTGCAACTCCGGGAGAGGCGCGACAACTGCACCAAGGAGCTGGCCCAGATCCACAGCCATATTTCTCGTAAGTTCTTTTCCTTCAACCGACATTGATTTTCCCGGGTCTACTTCCTTTACTTAATTCACTTGTCTCGTTTTTCAGACAAATTTCCGGAGGGCGATGTCATTGCATCCAATGTCGTTACCAAGTTCCGCCAGCAGAGAGGTACTCCATTTGGTCCTGGCACTATTCCTCTTGATCTGGAGGATTTGATAGTTAGCTTGTCCTCCCGAGTCGAGATCGTGAAGAACTATGGCAAGGATATCTTGGATGTAGCAATCCAGATCTTCAATGCCTTTTGGCCTGAAGAAGATACTCCGGAGGGGGCTAATGCTCTTATTGGCAAGCTCATGGAGTGCGAGACCCAGCTCGATCTTTGGAGGGAATCCGCTTGACGCACCGGAGCTGAAATCGTCCTCCACTATGTGCTCACACGATATGAAAAGATAAATCTGAAGCTTCTCGAGCGCATGCGCACCGGATCAAGGTGGTCCACTGACCCAGATTGGATTGCTCGGCGCAAGGCTTGCGCCCATAGCCTCATTCAATATGCCCCTGATACATTGCAAATGTATCTATAAATTTTGATGTTCCATGCTTGGTTTTATCTACTTTCTTGTGTTTTGTCCATACTTTGGAGTACTTTTCATATGATTTGTTGGACTAACCTATTAACAAGATGCCACAGTGCCAGTTGCCCATTTTCTGCTGTTTTTGGTTCCAGGAAGTCAGAAAATGAATATTCACGGAATTGGACGGGACAAAAGCCAAAGTTCCTATTTTACCGGAAGACTCACGAACCCAGAAGGAGAGTCGGAGAGGGGCCACAGGGTGGCCACACCACCCCATGGCGCGGGTCCACCTAGGCCATGCTAGGGCATGGTGTGGGCCCCCTGGCCGGCCACCGACCTTGCCTCTTTCGCCTATAAGAGCCTCCCGATACCAAAACCCTAAATCATCAATCAGAAATCAACGAAAAGTTCCGCTGCACTGCCGCCACCGAAGGGGAGATTCGGGGGACAGAAAGTCTCTGTTCCGGCACCCTGTCGGGACGGGAAAGTGCCCCAGATCCATCTCCATCAATCTCCACCGCCATCTCCATCACCATTGCTAATTCCCATGATGAGGAGGGAGTAGTTCTCTCTCGAGGCTAAGGGTTCTACCGGTAGCTATGTGTTCATCTCTCTCTCTATGCATGATCTTATTGAGATCATGAGCTTGTAATCTATAGATCTACCTTGCTACTCAAGTGCTTTAATAGATCTCTGCTCTCCCCATGTGTGTGAAGTTGATAGTGTGCACACCATGGTGGCACTTAGGCTAGAGATTACAAATACTTGTTATGAGTTATATTTGGAGTTGGATGTCTTTATGAAATTGTGGTGTTTGTTGGACTCATCTAGTACTCAAGGTGACAATGTGGGGTTATCTAGTTGGGAAAGGTTTACTTTGAGGTGTGTTGTTATAGCCCTACCATGGATTAGAGTGTCCAACCGGAGAGTAGTTCAGCGTAGTATCATGAAGATGATATATTTATATGAGAGTGTTCACTAGTGAAAGTATGATCCCTAGGCCTTGTTTCTAAGCACTGAAACACCGTTTGCTACTAGATCTGTTACATGTTTGCTTGTTTCCATCTTTATTTCAGTTTTCTTTTAGTCTCTTCCACGCCATCAAGTTATCTTCTATCACCGTTACCACTTATAATTATCCATACCACTTGTATTTCACTATCTCTTCGCCGAACTAGTGCACCTATACACCTGACAAGTGTATTGGGTGTGTTGGGGACACAAGAGACTTCTTGTATCTTGATTGCAGGGTTGCTTGAGAGGGGATACCTTTGACCACTTCCTCCCTGAGTTTGATAAACCTTGGGTGATCCACTTAAGGGAAAACTTGCTGCTGTTCTACAAACCTCTGCACTTGGAGGCCCAACAACTGTCTACAAGAATAGAAGTGCGTAGACATCAGCCCCCATCCATCAATGGAATGAGGGACCAAGTTTCCTTAGCGCTGTTGACGACGAATATGTCGAAGAAGGTTCGGGTGAGGAAGAAGAGGACGAAGCCTCAGATGTCAAAGAGGATGAAGACGAAGCTGAAGCCGAGGTCGGAGCTGTACCTGCTGGCGCCGAGTTACCTCCTCCTGCTGCTCCTTGATTAGAAACACTTTGCAGTTTATCAGACCCCCGGTATGCCGGGTGCAAATGTATTAAGCACATCAGTTATATTTTGCTACTAAGTTGTTTATGCCGGATTAACTTGGGCGTAGTCCCCGAGTTTCATTTTCTTGTTTCTCCAATTCCTTGGCTCGGCTCGTGTCAACCTTGGTTCGGTTTTATGACTTACGAGTCCGAGTTTCAAAAATTGACTTAACAATACTTGGAAACTTTAGGATTAGCTCAAAATAATTTAGCATAGTAAAAACAATGTGAACATAAAGTAAGCATAAGGTTAGTCCGAATAACCAATGTCGGCTCAATTAAGTTCTTTTCCTTAGTCGTTTTTCATGTGCTACGCAATTCCAAACTTGTTCTCTTGCTTGCCATGAAGCCAAATCTTGTTGGACAGCAGCAAATCAAAGAGTTGAGTTTTTGGTGCTCACACACTACTAATCCGGCTTAAGCAGAAGCAACTTACGCTAGCCGACATAAAAATAAATAACGAATATAGGAAACAACAAATACCACTAAGGCAGTCCCCGAGTTACTGCTCGAGGTGCCAAGATTTCATTGATAAGCTCATTGCCGGCATACACACCGACATGTGAGAGACTCGGATACATACACTTCTTTGCTAAGTGTAGAATGGTCGAAGTAGAGCTACATTCCATGGACGCTTAGATTCCTTGCCGGACCTGTCCGCCTTGTTCTTCTCCTGTGGTTTTGCATCGATGAGATAATATGAGTCATTGTGCAATGCTTTGCTCACAATGAATGGCCCTTCCCATGGGGGGGATAGCTTATGCATGCCAGCAGTACGTTGTACCAACCGGAGTACCAGATCACCTTCCCGGAAGACTTGGGGGTTAACTTTCCGGCTGTGATAGCGTCGGAGATTTTGCTGATATATGGTGGATCTGGACAATGCCAATTCTCTCGCTTCTTCCAGCAGATCAACATCATTTTGCCGGGCTTCTCGCACTTCGGCTTCTGTGTATTGGGTGACTCTGGGCGAATCATGCTCTATGTCGGCTGGTAATATAGCTTCTGCCCATATACCAGAAAGAATGGCGTATAGCCTGTTGATCGATTCGGAGTTGTTCTTAAACTCCACAGTACCGCTGGTAGTTCTTCTTTCCAAGACTTCACCGATCTTTGCAGCGGCTCAATGAGCCGGGGTTTTATCTCGGATAATACTAATCAGTTGGATCTTTCCACTTGTCTATTCAATGCGGGGTGGGCTACCGCGGCAACATCCAGCCGAATCTTTTTATCTTGGCAGAATCATGCAAATGCTCCTTCAGCAAAATTTGTGCCATTATCTGTTATGATACTGTGAGGATAGCCGTATCTCAAGATGATATCTTTGAGGAATGTTACGGCCGTAGCTCCATCACATTTTATTATTGGCTTCACCTCAATCCACTTTGTAAACTTGTCCACCATAACCAAGATATGGGTCATATTTCCCCTTGCTGGTTTGGACGGGATAACCATATCCAAACACCATACGGCAAATGGCCAGGTGATTGGTATGGTCTTGAGCTCCGACAATGGCATATGTGTCTTGGTTGCATACCTTGATAGCCATTGCATTTTCTCACCAAATCTTCTTCTTGTTCTAAGGCACTTTGGCCAGTAAAATCCATGCCGGAAAGCTTTTGCCACCAACGCTCTGGATGAGGCATGATGCCCACATTCCCCTTGATGTATATCCCGGAGGATATCCAGCCCTTCTTCCGGGTCAACACATCGCTGGAGGACATTAGTGACACTTCTCTTGTATAGTTCGGCGTTGATGATTCTGTACGCCTTTACGCGCCTCTGAATTTGCTTGGAAAGCACCTCTTCACTGGGCAAAGTTCCATCCTTCAGGAATTGAAATATGGGTAGCGCCCAAGCTGGTATAGCTCGCACTGGAAACAACTCCTCGTCTACTTCCATTTGCTCCACCGACAAAACCTCGGCCGGATCATGCTGTGCAGTCCCCGGGTTCTGCAAAGCAGTCCCCGGGTTTCCTGAACCACTTCCCACGTCAATGTCCATGGGTACAGCTCCGGACTCCGGATCTGCCGGGATATAGATTGAGTCAGTTTCTGGGGACGGTGTAATAGATGGTTCTCTGAGGTGCTCCAGTGCTACACCCAGTAGAATTGCTTGTCGGGTTGATCCGAGCTTCGACAATACGTCGGCAGCCTCGTTTTCTAGCCGGGGTACATGGTGAAACTCGCATCCCTCAAAGTACCCAGATATCTTTTGCACATGGAATCTGTACAATGCCATGTTTGGATCAAGAGCGTCCCACTGCCCCGAGACTTGCTGAACTACCAAATCCGAGTCGCCAAAGCATTGGATCCGACGTATTCCAATTTCCTTTGCCACTTTGAGCCCATGCACAAGTGCTTCATATTCAGCGACATTGTTTGACGTGGCAAAATGGATTTGCGGCACATACTTCAGCTGGTCGTTCTTTGGCGAGGTAAGCACCACTCCAGCGCCTAACCCGATTTTCGTTTTTGATCCGTCAAAGTGCATTCTCCAGTAGTTCGGATCTGGTAATGGTGGTTCGTATTGCATCTCGGCCAAATCTACGAAAAAGTTGGCCACAACCTGAGACTTGATCGCATCTCTCCTATCGTATTGTGGAGCATAAGGGGCTAGCTCAGTTGCCCATTTTGCGATTCATCCGCTTGCATCCTTGTTACTCATTATCTCAGATATGGGGGATTCACATATCACTTTGATGGGGTGTTCTTCAAAGTAGTGCTTTAGCTTCTTTGCTGACATGTATACACCATATGCCATTTTCTCATAGTGAGGATAGATTTGTTTTGATGCGGATAACACCTCGCTAAGGTAATAGATTGGCCTCTGCACCGACTTACCTTCTTCGTCACGCTCTACCACTACCACTGCACTTACAACTCGGTTGGTTGCGGCTATATAGAGCAACATTGGCTCTTTTGATAGTGGAGAGGCTAACACTGGTGCAGTGGCTAACATTTTCTTTAATTGGGTAATGGCTTCGTTGGCCTATGATACATTGCAAATGTATCTATAATTTTTTATGCTCCATGCTTGGTTTTATCCACTTTCTTGTGTTTTGTCCACATTTTGGAGTACTTTTCATATGATTTCTTGGACTAACCTATTAACAAGAGCCATAGTGCCAGCTGCCTGTTTTCTGCTGTTTTTGATTCCAGGAAAGTCAGAAAATGAATATTCTCGGAATTGGACGGGACAAAAGCCAAAGTGCCTATTTTTCAAGAAGACTCCAGGAGCCAGAATACGATACAGAGGAGAGCTAGGGGCTGGCCACACCACCCCTAGGCGCGGGCTGGGCCTAGCCGTGCCAGGGCATGGTGTCGTGGCCCTAGGAACCCCCTCGGTCTCCCTCTTCGCCTATAAGAAGCCTTCTGACCTACAAACTTCGGGGGGTTCGACGTTTTTCTAGAAAAAGTTCTGCAGCGCCGCCACCACCGAAGGGAGATTCGGGGGACAGAAAGTCTCTGTTCTGGCACCCTGCCGGGACGGGGAAGTGCCCCCGGAGCCATCTCCATCGATCTCCACCATCATCTCCATCGACCATCCATGTTTCCCCATCTATGAGTGAGTAATCCCCCGCTGTAGGCTATGGGGATGGTAGGGATTGGATGAGATCATTCATGTAATGGCATCAGATTGTTAGGGCATGGTGCCTAGTATATTTTATTAGTGCTTTATGACTTTGTTGTGACTTGTTGTGCTTAATGCTTGTCACTAGGGCCCGAGTGCCATGATTTCAGATCTGAACATGTTATTGATTCATTATGATAGTATTGTTTTTGGTCTTATCTGCAAGTAGTATACACACGCTGTCCGGAACCTATGGCCCCGAAGTGACAGAAATCGGGATAACCAGAAGGGAAAGGATTTGATGTGAGGATCACATGTGTTCATGGAGTGTTAATGCTTTGCTCCGGTTCTCTATTAAAAGGAGAACCTTAATTGCCAGTAGTTCCCTAGAGGCCCCGCTGCAAACGGGCTGGCAAGACAAAAGATGTTGTGCCAGTTCTCATTGCGAGCACGTATGACTATATATGGAACACATGCCTAGGATTGTCTAGTACTTGGATGCTTTATCTTATTTATCTGCAATTTCCCTATGCTCTGATTGCTATGTGAATTGTCTTGTCCATGCTACGCCCATCCATCCATCCCTATGCCTACCGTACTCAAATCCCATTGTTACTGCTTTTGTTACTACTGCTATTACTTTACTATTCCTACTACAAAACTTTTGCTACTGATAAACTGCTGTGAGCAAGATTGTTTCCAGGTGCAGCTAAATTGACAACTCAGTTGTTAAGGCTTATAAATATTCTTTGGCTCCCCTTGTGTCGAATCAATAAATTGGATTTCACTTCCCTCGAAAATACTGCGATACACCCCCTATACTTGTGGGTCATCAAGACTTTTCTGGCACCGATGCCGGGGAGCATAGCTTTATTTATCAAGTCCACTTGGATTCACTATTGTTCAAGCTAAGTTTATTTTCTCCTTGTTTGCTTGTTTCTTTATCAAAAATACAAAAAAATTAGTTCCTACTCTAGTTGTTATTTTCGTTGGTCTGTTATTGTCTTGCTTTGTCATGCTTGTTGTCAATGGTTGGTTTCTTTGAAACTGAAGCTTATTGGCAAGGTGGGTTCAAGGAAGATGAAAAATATTATTATAAGGAACACCGCTTGTCACAAAAAGGGAAACACTTATGGGGACAAATAGATAGATTGTATACCATTGCTAGAAACGTGTGCTCTACTTATAATGTTACTTATTGCTTTGATAAATCTTGTTGCTGTAGGAGGTACAAATACCTCCCTTTTCAATGTGAGTATAATGATAATGTTACCATATCTTCCTATGTTAAGGGAAATTATGATCTTTATGATGTGGAACAAATTGAGGAATTTATTGCTTGGAAGGGTGCATTTGAACTTGCTAGTTTGCTTGAAAATATTGATGATTCACCTAAGTATGAGGTTTATGGTATACTTAAATTTTGCTTTGAGAATTACAAGGAAGAAAACGGCTATATTCTTGAATATACCAATAGATGCTTTCCACAAATGGAAGAGACTAATGCCTTGCAGGATCCTATGGAAGAAGAAATTGATGAACCTGAAATCTCATTAGATGAAAAAGAGGAGGAGAGTGATGAACAAAAGGAGGAAGAATGGATTAGCTACCCATGCCTACCTTCTAATGAGAGTAACTCTTTATCCCTTACATTATTTTATTGTCCTCCATGCTTACTAAAGGAGGATGAATGTTATGTTCCTGAGGATTCTTTTGAAAATGATTATAATAAAGCTCTAGTGCTTGTAGATCATGAAAAGCATGCTTTATGTGATAGCTATATTGTTGAGTTTATTCATGAGGCTACTGAAAATTATTATGAGAGAGGAAAATATGGTTGTAGAAGTTTTCATGGTATTGAAACACCTCTCTATGTGCTGAAAGTTTTGAAGTTACTCTTGTTTTATCTTCCTATGCCTGCCACTTTGTTCCTTGCGAATTTATTTGCGTACATGATTCCTATGCATAGGAAGTGGGTTAGACTTAAATGTGTTTTGAATTTGCTTCTTGATGCTCTCTTTTACTAAAACTCTTATTTCTTATGAGAGCATCCTCTAAAACTATTATGTCTGAAGATGATAATATGTCTATTATTCTTGGGAGACCTTTTCTTAAACACTGCAGGAGTTGTTATTAATTGTAATCAAGGAAAGGTAACCTTCAATGTGAATGACAAGGAACATACTGTCTATTTCCCCAAGAAGATTGAAAGGACTTATGGGTTGAATTCAATTGAACATGTTGAGGGCATTCAAGTCAGAGAAATATATTGTCCCATACCAAGAGAAAAAATTGAAACTATTATGATTGGGACCATTGCTATCAAAGTTGAGGTAACATAATCATTAGTGGAATACAAAGTTTTGTCTCATATGAAATTGTTTTGGTAACAAGACCTGATCAACCTTGTTAACAAAAGGATTTCATTGAACAAAACAATGTTTTCACCATGATTATCTTCGCTTACTTCTATTCTATCCACTTTAGTTTTTTTGCTTATGCCTAACTTAAAGGCGTTAAAGAAAAGTACTTATTGGGAGATAACCCAAAAGTTTTAGATGAGTACTTCAGTAATAACCGCTCCTTATCCTTTTTATTTGCTTTTTGTGCTAAGAGTAACCTCTAATGAGAGAGAAGTAATGATTGGGAAAGTTGCTGTCCCGAAACAGATTTATGTGCTTCACCGTAAAAATTCGTGAGAGAGCTCTGTATGTCGGATTGAGCTATAATTTGTTATGCTTCTGCCCCAGGTTGTTATATAACTTTCGTTAGTTCAACACTTTTTGATTTGAGCAACAGAAGGTCTTCGAAAAAATTCGTCTTTACCTGCTGGTCTGTTTTGACAGATTTCTGCCATTTTCTGCATTTGCTTCTTGTTGGTTCCTTTTTTAGTTCTTTTGGGGAATTGAGATATTTTAGGGAAGTGCTACAGTATATAGTGTTCTAATAGAAGTTTATTTGGTGTTATAACTGAACCTTAAGACCTATTATCTTGAGTGCACTAATGTTGCTAATAAAGATTGTGTGAAGTTTTGTATGAAGGAAAAATTTCAGGTGTATGGAAGGAATGAGTAATGAGATGAAGGATGGACTAAAGCTCAAGTTTGGGGATGCCACGCGTGTCACCCCAAGAAATATCCAAGAAGTACAAGCGTCAAAGCTTGGGGATGCCCAAGGCATCCCCTTCTTCATCAATAAAAATCCCAGGTTTCTTCCAAACACTTCATTTTTATTGTTTCATGTACAGTTGATTTGTTCTTGGAGCGTCCTCTTTTTCGTTTTCGTTTTGGTTTTCATTTGCTTTTGTTTTCTTAGTTTTATGAATAAATTGGTTGGACCTCCCCTTTCATACATTGGTGTTCAAATAGTCTGGTTTGGATTGGAAAAGAGTAGGAAAGCTAATGCTTAAGTGGTAAAGAGACCTTGTTTTTGACTGTGGCCTATGCTTTGTCATGTCATGCTTGATATTGTTTTGGCTTTATGCTTAGTATTCTTTGTTGTAGCATGACTTGTTATACACAATTGAGATTGCTTAATGTTCCTTGGATGAATCATGCGTTGTTTTAGCATATTAAAGCATAAGTATAGTGGTATTCTCCTTTGATGCTTTATTTGGATTGACTTGGCACATGCTCACACCATGTTATGACTATCCCAAGTCACCATAAGCCTTTATGATCCTTTAGTTTTCAACTTGTAGTATCACTTTATGCTTTGATCAATGATGTTTTGTCGCTCTGCATGATTATGGCCATTATTGCTCTCTTGTTTGTCGCTCCCTTACTATTGCTAGACTTCACTTACACTGAGTGTTTTACTCATGTTTCCAACTCCCTTAAACCAAATATTGCCAAAGTGTCCACCATACCTACCTATTATCATCATTTGCTACTTCCGTGCATATTCAATATGCCTTGTTTTCTTTCGAATAAAATGTTTGCTTGTTATGAGAAAGTTAGTTAGTAAAGCTCTCACGAACTTGATGGCACACTTTATTTTCTTGCACTTAATAAACCTGAACCATTGCGTCCTTCTTTGTTGCGTATATGCTTGCGCTTTATGAATTGAAGTTAGCAGAACCATGTATCATGGGGACCGCTTTCAACACTTCATTGGTACTTTGTACCTAGTTGATATCATGTTCTTTTGCTTATGGATCCCGGCGGTGTGAAATAAAAGTGGAACTTGTAAGATCATGGAGTTTGTATGTATGTTAGAGAAATTCCTGGGCCGCTAGCCTAAGCCATGCCTAATCATGGTGGAAACTTGCAGCATAACCATAATGACCATTCTATGAAGCATCCTCAATAAAAATCTATGCACATAGTAAATAAAAAGATCGCTGAGATGCTCATTGTCTGCTTGCCTTGTCATTTTGATTATGGGATAGCTCCTGTGTCATGTGCAAGGGGTACCTCGTTGGCGGTTCTCTATGATACGTATATACTTACAATGACAAGAGCTTTTTTGTGACTGAAGTTGATTAGCATGAGGATCGGTCTTCGTAAGTAAGGGGCATGAGACTTCGATTTATAACTTGTCAAGCATATCCTCTTAGTTGTGTCACTTTAACCTTAACCATTTAAAGATGATTATGATAGGGGCAATGGGAGCTCAAAGCTAATGAGTACCATACTTTCAGCATTTGGAAGCCTTTCAAACTTTTCAAAACCTGTTCATTTCCTTGTTGAGTCTCCACACATTCTATGAGCACTTTCTTGAGAGCATAGTGGCCATTCTTAGTTCTATGTGCATTGTCCCAAGACTTGTTGATTTATTCATACCTTGATATTGCTTATTTTAAACTATTGTATCTAGTCACTCTTATGAACTTTGAAGGTGTCCTTTGCATTTATGTTTGCTACTCTATGAGGGACAAGCTGAATGCCACTATGCTATGTTTTCTTTATGTGAAACAAACAAACGTCTTGCAAGGCATTGTTATTCATGAATCTTTTGTTTGTGCCTTTTCATGTTGCATCGTAGTCTCTTTGTCTTATTGCTAGAACTTTGTCTTTCATGTTATGATTGAAGTACTATGATCCCAGCTTTGAATGTTTTACAAATATTTTGATAAAGTCTTTGATGGTGCATGTCACCTCAAAAATTATTCTTTCTTTTTATCACTTACCTACTCGAGGACGAGCAGGAGTTAAGCTTGGGGATGTTGATACATTGCAAATGTATCTATAATTTTTGATGCTCCATGCTTGGTTTTATCCACTTTCTTGTGTTCTGTCCACATTTTGGAGTACTTTTCATATGATTTCTTGGACTAATCTATTAACAAGAGCCACAGTGCCAGCTGCCTATTTTCTACTATTTTTGGTTCCAGAAAAGTCAGAAAATGAATATTCTCGGAATTGGACGAGACAAAAGCCAAAGTGCCTAATTTTCCAGAAGACTCCAGGAGCCAGAATACGAGACAGAGGAGAGCTGGGGGCTGGCCACACCACCCCTAGGCGCGGGCTGGGCCTGGACGCGCCAGGCCATGGTGTGGTGGCCCCAGGCACCCCCTCGGTCTCCCTCTTCGCCTATAAGAAGCCTTCTGACCTAAAAACTTTGGGGGGTTCGACGTTTTTCCAGAAAAAGTTCCGCAGCGCCGCCACCACCAAAGGGGAGATTCGGGGGACAGAAAGTCTCTGTTCCGGCACCCTGCCGGGACGGGGAAGTGCCCTCGGATCCATCTCCATCGATCTCCACCATCATCTCCATCGACCATCCATGTTTCCCCCATCTATGAGTGAGTAATCCCCCGCTGTAGGCTATGGGGATGGTAGGGATTGGATGAGATCGTTCATGTAATGGCATCAGATTGTTAGGGCATGGTGCCTAGTATCTTTTATTAGTGCTTTATGACTTTGTTGTGACTTGTTGTGCTTAATGCTTGTCACTAGGGATCGAGTGCCATGATTTCAGATCTAAACATCTTATTGATTCATTATTATAGTATTGTTTTTGGTCTTATCTGCAAGTTGTATACACACGTTGTTGTCCGGAACCTATGGCCCCGAAGTGACAAAAATTGGGATAACCGGAAGGGAAAGGCTTTGATGTGAGGATCACATGTGTTCATGGAGTGTTAATGCTTTGCTCCGGTGCTCTATTAAAAGGAGCACCTTAATTGCCAGTAGTTCCCTAGAGGCCCCGTTGCAAACGGGCTGGCAGGACAAAAGATGTTGTGCAAGTTCTCATTGCGAGCACGTATGACTATATATGGAACATATGCCTAGGATTGTCTAGTACTTGGATGCTTTATCTTATTTATCTGCAATTGCCCTATGCTCTGATTGCTATGTGAATTGTCTTGTCCATGCAACGCCTGTCCATCCATCCCTATGCCTACCGCACTCGAATCCCACTGTTACTGCTTTTGTTACTACTATCTTTGCTTTACTACTGCTGTTACTTTACTATTCCTACTACAAAACTGTTGTTACTGATAAACTACTGTGAGCAAGATTGTTTCCAGGTGCAGCTGAATTGACAACTCAGTTGTTAAGGCTTATAAATATTCTTTGGCTCCCCTTGTGTCGAATCAATAAATTGGGTTTCACTTCCCTTGAAAATACAGCGATACACCCCCTATACTTGTGGGTCATCAGCCTGCGGCGTCCATATGAACTTATCCGCTTTTTTCATTAGTTGATAGAGAGGCAATGCCTTTTCTCCCATTCGACATACAAACCGACTTAAAGATGCCAGGCATCCAGTGAACTTCTGGACATCATTAAGACACTTCGTCAACTCCATTTGCTCTATGGCTCGGATTTTAGGTGGGTTAACTTCGATACCTCGGCTGGATACAAGAAATCCGAGTAATTTTCCAGCCGGGACACCGAAGGTACTTTTTTCTGGGTTAGGCTTCATCCGGGATCGTCTCAGGTTCGCGAACATTTGCCTGATATCATCAAGGAGCATTTTGCTTTCCTTGGTCTTTATAACCACATCATCCACATATACTTGCACATTTCCACCAATCTGATCGTGCAAAGATTTTTGCATACATCTTTGGTACGTTGCCCCTGCATTACGTAAACCAAAAGGCATGGTGCGATAGCAATAAGCCCCATACAGGGTGATAAATGCAGTCTTTATTTGATCATTCGGATTCAGGGGTATCTGGTGGAAACCAGAATATGCATCTATGAATGACAACAGCTCACACCCAGCAGTTGAATCTATGACCTGATCTATCCTTGGCAGTGGAAATGGATCTTTGGACACGCCTTATTCAGGTTCGTGTAATCGATACACATATGCCGAACCACTACCACATTCGGATCAT
This sequence comes from Avena insularis, assembly GCA_023614405.1. Taxonomy (NCBI): domain Eukaryota; kingdom Viridiplantae; phylum Streptophyta; class Magnoliopsida; order Poales; family Poaceae; genus Avena; species Avena insularis. The sequence goes on along the minus strand of CM042693.1, from coordinate 453,530,281 downwards.
CTTTCTTCTTTTCCACAAGCACCGGATTAGATAGCCAATCTGGGTAAAGCACTTCCATGATAAACCCGGCTGCGAGGAGCCGAGCTATCTCATCCCCAATGACTTTTCTCCTATCTTCGGCAAAGCGGCGGAGAGGTTGCTTCACCGGCTTTGCTCCGGGTCTCACATTCAAAGAGTGCTCGGCCAACTCCCTTGGAACAACTTGCAAGTCTTGTGTGGACCAAGCAAAGATATCCCGATTCTCGCGGAGGAAGTTGACGAGCTCGCTTTCCTATTTGTCATTTAACCCGGCACCAATTGTTACAGTGCGCTCTGGGAACAGATCATCAACAGGCACTTTCTTCGTATCCTTCGTTGCTTGAAACGAAACACTTCCATGCGGGTTACTCAGCGCCGGCATATACTGCTGCACGGACTGAGCCAGTGTCGCCACTTCCTGTATCTTTCTTTTCTCTTGTGCAATCACGAGTGACTCGGCTAGGTTAGACCCGGCTGACGCACACTCAATGGAACGTCGGAAATCTCCAGCTATGGTAATTACCCCATTTGGCCCGGGCAACTTCATCTTCAAGTAACTGATGTGACAACTTGCCATGAACTTGTTCAGTTCTGGCCTGCCGAGTAACGCGTGATACGCACTTTCTAAGTTCACCACTTCAAACTCCAAATTCTCAGTTTGGCAGTTATCTTGCGTGCTGAATAACACATCGACTCGGACTTTGCCAATGGGCTCACAGGATATGCCTGGCACAATACCATGAAACGTTGTTCTGGTAGCCTGGAGCATTTTCTTCGAGATACCCAACTTGCGCATTGTATCCGCATACATGATATTGATGTTGCTGCCATTGTCGATCAGCACCTTGGAGAATCTCACATTTATATTTGGCCCGATGAACGTTGGGTCCAGCACTAACGCATACAAACCGGGGCTAGGCATAAGCTTGGGGTGATCCTTGATACTCCAGGTGATTTCCTGATCCGACCAAGGCATATACCTTGTTACTGCGGGCATTACCGCATTCACCTCCATATGTCGGCGCTACAAACTCTTTCTATCTGTTTCCTCTGTGGTAAACACACAGTAACTCTGGTGATGCTCTCTGTATTCATTTCTCGCCTCATTTCCGGGATACCTCTGATCTGGCTGATGTTGGTTTTCTACCTGATGTACTTCATCTCTTCTTTCATGATTTTCATACCTCGGCGGAGGGGGAGGCAACATTAACTATTGCGTGTTTGCTCCGGAGAGCAATTGCTGCCGGGGTAACTCCTGCCGAGGTTGATCGTTCCGAGGTTCCTGAGCATTCCCCAAACCACTTTGTTCTATCTTCCTCATCCACTCACATTGTCGAGTCGTGTGACCCGCCGGGTTACTCGGATTTGGCGTGTGAAATTTACATGGCTGATCCAGCATTGCCTCATAGGTATACCTCGGACGGTCCTTCTTTTCTTGCCACTGTTTCTTCTGCTCTGGCGTCCAAATTTTCTTGCCATCATTTCTTGGAGTCCATTGTTGCCCTCCAGTTTTCTGACGCTGATTACTCCCTGCTCCGGGTTGATCTTGATTCACAGCAGCAACTTGTTGCGAACTGTATCTATAATCTGGTCTATCATCTCTTCTCTTACCCCGATAATCATTTCGCCGGGATGATCCGGCTCCATCTCTCTGGTAGTACTCCTCATTTGACTCGTTTGACACACGCCTGGGTTGAGTCGGATCACCCAATGCATATGAATCAGCAATCCGGATTGTCTCTGCCAGCGTAGTTGGCATATCCCTTTGTAGCTTTTGCCACAACATGCTCGCATATCTACACCCCTGTGCAAACCAAACTATTGCATGTGACTCGATCACACCCTCACATGAGTTTCTCACTGTGCACCACTGGGTTAAGAACTCCTGGTCTGTCTCATTCGGTCTCTGCTTGCACATTGCTAGGGTCTGTGGCCTATTTGGTCTCTGATACGTACTCAAGAAGTTGCTTACAAACATTTCCTCGAAATCAATCCAACAGTTGATACTTCCGGGTGGCAAATTGTTTAGCCATACCCTTGCTGACCCCTCCAGCATTTGAGGTACGTATCTCACAGCCCATCTCAAGTTGCCTGTAGCAATTTTCACCGCCGTAGCGTAGTTGATCAACCAATCCTCCAGCTTTGTGCTACCGTCATATGTTTTCGTGCCTCTGGGTAACTGGAAGTTCGGTACTGGAGGCTCCTTCATGATCCGGCGCCCGAAACACGCTGGACCCGGAGGACCTTGACACTCAATTTCCTCTAACCTATAAAGCCGATCCAGCTTCAACCTGGCATCGTCAGGCATCAAGTCCCTGCTTCCCAATCTTGACCCTATCACATGATTGTCCGGCCTTGGGTATCCTGCGTTCACCATTTCCGAATCACCATCATTATATCTATCTTGCTCTCATGGAACGCCTCTCTGTTGCATACCTCGGCCGGCACTTTGCTCTTGCCGTGGTATATTCCGCTGCTGCGGTTGCCCTGCTCCCGCCGAGTTGCGCTGTCTGGCATTGCCGTTTACAGCATTTCCCTGACCGACATTGCCTTGGCCGCGGTTACCTCGGCTAGCCTCACCTCGGCTGACACTTCATCGATCATCATTTCCCTGTACTGCTTTTCCTTTCCCTGCCCTTGCCGGGTCATATGGGACTATCTGTTTGTTTATCCTCGCCGAGGTTACCACCTCCTCTCTTCTTGGGTCTCCATGAGGGGATGATGCTGCTCCGGCTGATTTCTCCGGGTTACCTACAGCTGAATGAACAACTTTGGATGCCCCAGCCCTTACCGGGTTTGCCCTGAGCAACTCTTCATTGTGTCTGTTCGCGATCCGAACTAGCTCATGGACTCTTTCCTGCTGTCTTTGCCGGGCTTCACCCGTCAAACCCTCTAACTCGGATGCAGCTGCATCCGCTACTCTGAGGTTCTTTGCCGGGGTACTGTACTTCGGCAGCACCGCGGATAGAAAGTTCTCTGACTCCTCAACTCTAGTATCACCCTCTTTGTTCATTTCACTGATGAGGTTTTTCCCTTTTACTTTTACAGCATCTACCTTATTTGCTCTTGCGTACTCATGCAATGTCATGTTCAACGACTGCTGAGCCGCAGCTATCTTTTTTGCACCCTCTAGTATTTTCTGCCTAGTTTCCTCTAACTCATCTTGTGCCTGAGCCGGATCTACTGCAGGTGCTATGCGGCTCTCTAGGCTATCTATCGCCTGCTGCAGCACATTCTCAGGCCTCTCTAGCGGAGGACCTCTACTTTTCCTCGGTGCCTTGGGCGTTACCTCCAGATCTAGTGCCGAATCCATGCTCGTGCCAGCGCCAGGAGCTGTCATCATCACCTCGGCACCTCGGCGCGGTCAGGGGAGCGAGTGATACGCGCCCCGTGAACCATGCTAAGGGGTGGCTCGCCTCCCTCGATGACGTCCCGTGGGTGAACGCACGACACATCGACAGCGAAGTAGATCTTGTGCGCGCCGAGCTTGACGAAGAGGCTGTTGCACGGGAGAGGTCGCTTGCCGAAGCAGCCAGCGTTGTCGCTGACAAAGTCCAGCGCTCCAAAGCGCTGAACAAGCCCGGAGACGATGCGTTTACCGGTGCCGATGAGGTTTCCCGTCCGGATCTTCACTCCTTCTAGCGCCGCAAGCCCCACGGTGGGCACCAACTGTCATGGTGGTGTCACGGCAGATGCCATGGATAGGCTAAAAGTGGGGACAAGATGCACTAGAGGAATCCAGGGAGGGATAGTGTGGTGATTCCACACACAGATGTTTGTAATCGATTCACTTCCAAGGTTTACAAGTGCTCCTTGAGCTGTATTGGGAGAGGAGGAAGAAGGAACTCTCTTACTCTCACCACTAGCTAGCCCTCAAGAACATAGAACTCAACCAACTAGAGATCTACCAGTCAAAGACCAACCACCCCTTCTACAGATGCCCTAGCCCTCCTTATATAGGAGTTGCTAGGTCTCCAATTAGGACATACGTGGAGGCATATTCCAGGGAATATGCCTCTTCCCAAAATAGTAAGCCGACCGGGTCACTTTCGCCCAGCGTCATCCCCGCAGAGGCTACATGAGCCTCTGCGGCGCCCGCGTCATCCTACACAGGCATCGTCATCCCTATCGGCCACGTCTCGGTGGTCCTGGCCTCTGTCCGCTTCGCTCACGCTCTGCGTACAGTGGTCACCTTTTGTCCAGCGAGATACCTTCCTTCTCTTGCAAGCTTGATATAACCCGGATCGTGCCTGGTTGATCCGGCCACACCGGTACCTGCATACAAGTTACATAAATCCTGCCGACATATCACATAAGTCGGTCGGGACTCAGTTAGGCGGACATCCTCAGGTCCGGGTTACTCCGTGATTCGGCATGTCTTGAGGTGACTCGGCCAGCATTCGCTTTGACCTTGCCGTACCTCGGCTAACTCGGCCATTATACCCCGGCGTGACCCTACCCGGGGGTATCCCCCAACACTCCATGAGGAAGGCAACTTTGCAAGAATGCACCCAGCCACAAACTTGTCGGGTAAGACACGCTTAAGGAGTTCGAGCAACTTGTTGTAGCACTATATCTCATGAGCTTGTTCGACTACAGAATGGTTGTTAACCATCCTGTAACCATGAAAGTTCTCCATGACGTACAACTCACTACCAGCATCTGCTACATCGAACTTAGCATTCAGTGCCTCCCAGAGCTCTTTTCCATCTTTGATGTGCATGGACACATCAAATAGCTTATTATCAAGAACACTCGGAACACATCCCACAAATGCAAGATTGGTTTCCTTGAACTTGTTCTGAACATCGTCAGATATAGTTCCTTCAGGTAAAACCTCACTAGTCTCGAATACTTTCAGAGCTTGGAGCCACATAGTGGTTTTATACTTTCACCTCTTAAAATGAATACCGGTAAAAAAATTCGGTGTCATTACATTGGCCAAGTATCCCATGTTTAACTCAGGAAATTGCCTATAATAAGGTTTTTGGATTGTTGGATTATTAGGCATAATTTCCACAATTAATTTCAGAATATAAATCATAACTACAACAACTACAATCACGTGAAAATCTATCATACTAGATGTACCAATCACATGAGCAGTAGTAGTGCATACGCAATAATAGCCATAGTATAGCAACAGATCGGATCACAGTATACGTACTGATCGGTTGCCGATGAAGCCGCTGTGGACCAGGAGATCGTCTAGGAAGACATGCCGTGATGACGAACTTGAGAAGTCACACAGAGCACTTCCCAAACACTTTATTCGCCCTCTCCCATATATGATCGCAAAGGCGAGTGGTTCCGGAGACCTGCTCTCCCGTCCGCCGGTGCACGGCAGCAAACGGAATGGAGTAGACTATAGTGGCGGCGCAAGCAGAGAGGTTGGTAAAACCCTAGATTGGTTTCGATGTGTTTTGGAGGTAGCCGCGCAGGACTTTATATAGAGCGGCTCAGGAAACCCTAACGGAGAAAAACGTGGTTACAATAGCCCATGATCCGGGAGCAACCCGAATAGTCTAACTGTTAACATGTCCGTCAAAACCTCAGAAGTTTTCCTGAGCAGCAAAAATAAAGCTCGGCTCGGCGAGATTTCCGCAGCCCGCGCGCGCGTCGTGATGAGACGGGCGAGCGGTGCGTGCTTGCGTGCGAGCGGCAGCGTCGTAGGAGCGCACGTGTAGCTCTACTCTTCTCACTCACTTTATTAAGTGGTGAAACTCTCCACCTTATAAGGTGGTGTAACTCTTCTCCAACTTTTCATGTGGGACTAAACTTTAGGTCTCACTCCACTCTTATGTGAGCTGTCCCAAATATGGATTCAAACATATGTAAGCTGCCATAAACATGAGCTTTGAGATTTAGGGGAAATCTGAAATCTATACAGGCTCATTTAGTTTACCTCATTATTTCTAACACTCGCAAGCAGCCTAGTGTCTCTGGGTCAAGTACTGAATCGGTTCATAAGGCTCTTGTCTGAGTATAATCTTTGTTGCAAGAGCTTGGTGTGGTTTAAGTCCAACCTCCAGTGTTGTGGTCTGACAACATTGGTGCAACATATCTGTTATCTAACCCAGTTTTTCACGCAAGGACAAAGCATATTGAAGTGAATTTTCACTTTGTTCATAAACGTGTTACTCAAAAGCAATTCCAGATCCAATTCATCTTTTTCAAGGATCAAGTTATTGATAATTTTACTTACTAAGCCACTCCCTTTACGTTATTTGAGCATTGTAATGACAATCTCAATCTTTTACCAGTTGAGACTGAGAAACGGTGTTAGGATATACGTATTTGTGTATGTATAGTATTTGTATCTTGTACTCTTTATATACATACATGATGAAAAGATCCCTATCCGACAAGGTACGACGGGACAGCCAAAATCATTGTACTCTACTGTTTCTTTATTGTATACATCAGGTTAACTACGACGGCACTAATTCGTGGTAAGTAAGAAAATCTTGCAAAGAGGCAAGATTGGCACACGAGACACAAGAACGGTAAGTGGTACTGTTGATGCTGACGATGTTTCGTCAGCAAGTAAGAACCAGCTGGCGGAAGTAGCACAAATGCATAAACAAACAGCGATCACTAGATCTGCCCATCGAATCGATAGTTTCATTGCATACATCAGCCCTAATTGGGACGGCGTTCACTTTCTGGTGACCCGCAGGCACTAGCGGTGCGGCGTGAGTGCCGCCGTTGAAGCAGCCGGCGGCGACAGATCGGCGGCACTATAGGCGCAGTTCGGGCAGCTCATGATGATCGGCGGCCTAGGCTGCGGCGGCGGAGGCCTCCATCCTCCATGACCTCCTTGCCCATCACCAGTGTCCTGACCAGCTGCACTCATTGAAGCAACCGCGAATAATCAAATTAACTGCACAGTGCGCTAGTCGCTAGTACACAACCAGAGCTACCTAGCATGCAAGAACATCAACTTCAAAACAATCAAGATACTAGCTCGCGCTGGTTACCTTTGAGGGCATAGCATGGCAGGGAGCAGCATAGAATAGCCAGGATGGCCATGGCGAGCATGAACGAGTTCGACGGAGAAGAGAACCGCTTCATGATGTCCAGCTTCTGAAGAAATAGATTGATTTCTGTGTGGGATACCCCTACAGCAGTGTCGAGGCACTAGCTACCCATTGGTTCTCTGACTTAATGAGAGTGGTATTGATTAGACTGTTCTACCGTGCACACTCCCGAGTTGAAGACTTGTAGACTTCAAGTCAACTGCGCAAAGTCGTCTGATCTGTACGTTGCCTCCTGGACTCTTGACACGAACACAGAGCCAAATGATTTTTTATGTTTATCCTAGTCGTATGCTTGAAAAGGTCAACCAAAGCTCCCGCGCAGTGTATAATAAAAGGATCGGCACCTGTGCGTTGTGATCCTGAATTGGTCCTCTATGTCCTTCACCGAACCGGTACCGCCAGCGATCGTGAAGGCACCAGCAAAACTCATCTAGGGCTCCGTCCCCTCACCGGCGACGCCGGTGGTCTGCTCCGTCTCCGATGGTCTTAGTGCTTTGGAGGTGTGACGGACCACGGCCTCTCATCAGCGGGTGGGTTTTCATTTTTTGTTTAGTCTTTTTTAGTATCTTCTTCAGGATGTTGAGGCAATGGCTATGTCTTGAAGTTAGACTAAGGTCCTCCCCGCCCTATCCTCGCCGGTGGTGTGTCTAGCACTGATGGAGGGCACGTGGAGTCGTGTGTACGACGAATCTCTTGGGGTCCTATCGTTTTCCGTATTCGTCAGTGTGTTTTGATGTCAGTCTCTTCCGATCTAGGGTTGTCATCTTCGGTGATGGTTGCTGCTCTAGTGCGCTGGTCCTATAGGACCTTAGCACGACGACTTCTCGTCTGTCTACTACAACAAGCTCAACTACAACAAGCTTTGCCCAGATCCCGTGATGGGGGGGCGACGACACGCCTTCGGCTCGTGCCAGTGTATGTAGTCGTCGCTAGTGGTCCAATGACCTATTTGTAATTTCTATTACTTTTATGACTCTTTGTACTGCTGTTGATGATTATTAATAGATCGGTAGAATTTCGAAAAAAAAACACATGCATATCCATCTTCAATTACCGCATGAAGATCCTAAGAAAGTTGGTAGGTTTTTCTAGGGGCTAAGAATGTTGTCGCCTTTGATCATTAAACTGTCAAGCAACAAAGTGAATGTTTTTATGGGTTAATCTCACAGTATGTTAGTACTGCATTGCATGGGTGAATGTAACACTACAGTACTGAAAAGACTGTAGCTTCTATGCAACATGCCAATCCCTGGATCGGTTCATTGGCTTACATAGAACATAGATGAAATAACAATGTAATAATCCGTGTATCATAAATAACGAAGATTCAGAAGATTCATTTATTACAAAAGTCGCTTAGCTCAAAGGCTAGCTCACACATAAATCAAGTAGCAACACAAATAAAGATACTACTCCATCTTCAAATTGCCCACGAGGGAACAAGTGTCGAGTGGAGTACCGTGACCTATATCGAATCACTCGGAAACGGTATAACCTGTAACATGAAACGTAGGAGCCCCGAAGGGCCAATACATGGAATGTATGGCAAGTAGCGCTAAGGTAAAGGAGACAATGCACCTAGCATCTACATGCTTATTTGGCTAGTGGAGCTTTGGCTAGCTTGCACTTTTCAAACACATTGATCCTACTTTCGTAAACCATTTAATTCACAGCAACCCATTAAGTTCACCCATCAAGTTTTAGTAATTAGGAAATAAGGATGAGTGAGAATATTTCCTAGTCTCAAGATCAAGCAACTCAATCGTCCGTAACCGGGGACACGGCTAAGTACTTAGTTTTTACACCCTGCAGGGGTTTGTACACTTTACCCATGTGACCTGGCCAACCCAGCTCGTACCACCACACGCATATTGTGTGATGATAGGGAGAAGTCCAAGATGGGACCTTTCGGGAAGTAGATCACCAAACCCCACCGCGCACCGGTCCCAACCTATCATTCACTACATCTCTGGCTACGCTGGGTTCGGATCACCACGACCTACTAAGTCCAACCAGCCACCCATTCTTACTGGCACATGGTTGCACACGTATGCTACCATAACAAAGAGAACCAATCCTTCTCAGTACCCTGGGCGGCATTCCCCACCATTAACCACACTCCGATGACCATCCAACCATTCCGCCCAGGTAGTTCATTAACATTAAGTTGTTTTAGTTTGAAGCAAACACAACTCCACCATAGTGTGATCCCCTTTCCCCGTCTTCACAGCAAGTCTAAGCACATCTACTGAGCGGGGCTCAACTACAAGGAAAATCCTACCACAATATTGAAGGAAATATGCCCTGAGAGGCAATAATAAAGTTGTTATTATATATTCCTTATACATGATAGATGTTTATTTTACATGCTAGAAATGTATTGATTCGGAAACATCAATACATGTGTGTTTAATAAACAAAAAGGGTTCTTAGTCATGCCTCTCTTATAGACTAGCTTGTTGATTAACAGGATGATCAAGGTTTCCTGATCATGGACATTGGATGTTGTTAATAACAAGGTCACACCATTGGTGGAATGATGTGATGAACATTCATCCGAAGTATAGCATTACGATCAAGTCATTATGTTTATATTGCTATAACATCATACGAAGTAATCTTTATCCTTAGACCATGAGATCATGTTAATTGCTGACACCAGAAGAGTATCTTGATAACATCAAACGTCACACCGTAATAGGGTGACTATAAAGATGGGTTCAGTACTACGAAGGTGTTATGTTGAGGCTCATGGATCAAGAGTGGAATTTGTTAATCCAGATGACGGATAGATATACTCTGGGCCCTCTCGGTGATATCACATTAGGATAGCTTGCAAGCAAGTGATGTGATCACTAGAATGTTATATCACGGGAACAAGAAAAGAGTACATGTCGGTTACGAGATCAAACTAGGTATGGAGATACCGATGATCGAATCTCGGACATGTAATATATCGAGAGACAAAGGGATTTAGTTACAAGCGTTAAAGGTTCTCACGATCACAGGAGTCATCGTTGAATGTGTAGGAGTCAGTACGGATCTCCAGGTCCCGCTGCTGATTATTGATCAGAGAAGGGTCTCGATCATGTCTGCATTATTCGCGAACCGTAGGGTGGCACACTTAAGAGTTACCGGACACCATTTTGGATCACATATGTTTCAGACGAAAGAATTGCAAAGCGCAGGAATTGTTTCAATAGAAACCGGAAATTGTTTCGGGTGAAATTGCAGAAGGTGGTTCTGCATGTGATATTGAAATATTGCAAGGGGCTATATGTGAATGTTTGTTAATTAAAGTAATTAACAAAATTCTGAATAAATTTAATAAAAAGAGTTTTATTAAATGAGAGAGCATTAAATTTGGAGAAATTTAATGCATTTAAAGTGGAGACTTTAAAAGGGAATGTAAAGAGGCATTTTAATGTGGGGGGGTTACCACCACATGAATGGGGGAGGTGAGGGGTAACCCCCCCATGCGCCGGCCATGGAGAGAGGGGGCACCCCCCTCCTCCTATAAAAGGCCACCCATTCCCTCCTTCATCCTTATACCTCCTTGTGAAGGATCTCTCTCCCCCTCTAGAATTATTCCCCCATGGTCTCGGATTAGCGAGATACATGTTTCCGGTGGCATTTCATCTGGAAGGAGTTGCTGCTTCCGCTAGATCGCTGGAGCGAGGAGGTGGAGGTTGTCCGGTGGCTTGAACGTGTGTGCGAGTGCGGATGCACTACTGGGTTGCGGCGCTCGGACTTCCTCACGATCTTGAGATCGGCAAGTGTACGACTACATCAACCACGAGTTCCTACTCGTTAACAAAGCTCGTTGTCTACGAGGGTAAGTTCTCGTTGGATGTATGTCCACCCGTTGCTTTGTACCTAGTAGATAGATCTTGGCGTGTAGTTCACACCGTAGGAATTTTTTTGTTTTCTATGTTGCGGACCCAACAGTGGTATCAGAGCCTGATCTATGCATAGGTTCTTAGCACGGGTAGTACACATATGGTTGATATGTGGGCGATGATGATCATGTTATTGCATCTTCTATGTATTTTGGATATTGGTGGCATAGTGGAATGAAGCGGCCCGGACCAACCTTACATGTCATCGTACATGAGACCGGTTCCACGACTGACATGCAACTTGTTTTGCATAAGTGGCTGGCGGGTGTCTGTCTCTCCTACTATAGTCAATATCTGATTTACAACGAGTTGCTAATAACTTAGTTATCCTCGTTGTGGTTCATGTTCGTAGGTGAGAACGGTTCTATCTCCGAAAGCCCTAAGCCACGTAAAACTTGCAATTGATAAATTAGAGGCGTCTAGTTTAGATCGTTGCTGGGCTAGTGTATTGATATGGTATTGTTGTAAGTAGATGTATGGTAGATACTCTTACAACACAGTCAACGTGTAAGTTCCATAGACCTTGGCCTTACACACAAAGGAATGATAGAGATCATACCATGATGCAAGTGATAGAGATCAAATGCATGGACCATATCATCTCACTTTACACATTAGATGTTAGCATCTTATACTGCTAGTTTGGCGCGTTTGGTAGCATTATAAGATGATCCCTCATTTAGATATCAAGATAAAAATGTGTTCTTCCTTGAGTATGTACCGTTCTATGGATCGTGTTTCGAGACATCACATGATGATGGGTGTACTCGAATCTGCGCTTTCATAGGAACGGGTGTAAGACAGTTTTACACACGCGAATACTAAGGTTCTTACTTGCCGAGCCTAGCATGTACAGACATGGCCTCGGAACACGGACCGAAAGGTTAAGCATGAGTCATATGGTTGATATGATGCCCATATAGATGCTCACCTTTGAAGCTATATCAACTCATGTGATGATCGGACTTGATATAGTGGATTTGGTTCATGTAATCACTAAAAGGACACGAGGGATGTCGTTTTTGAGTGGGAGTTCATTAGTAATTTGGATTAGTTGAACTCAATCTATCATAAACTTAGTCTAAATAAACTTTACAAATTCTGTTGTAGATGGCACCACCTGCTTTTAATTTCAATGTGTTCATGGAGAAAGAGAAACTTGCTTTAATAGTAGCAACTTCACCAACTGGCTATGAATTTGAGGATTCTCCTCACGCTGCACAAAAGCAATATGTGCTAGATGCGCCCGCTAGGCCCCCACCAGCTCTCGATGCCCTAACGAGGAAAAGAATGTCTATGTGACTCGTCAGGAGGACCACAACTTAGTTCATTGCGGCATACTGTATGGGCTAGAGCCAGAACTTCGAAAGCGTTTCGAAAATGGTAATGCTTTTGATACCATGGGAGAATTGAAAATGATTTTCGATACCCATGCTGCCGTAGATAGTTATAATGCTACAGAAAAGTTCTTTAGCTGCATGATGGAGGAAAACAGCTCCGTTAGTGAGCACGTACTCAAAATGTCTGGGTACGCCGATAAGCTTGTGTCCTTGGGGATAACGATTCCCATTGACTTAGGCATACATCGTGTTCTCCAATCTCTGCCACCTAGCTACAAGAGCTTCGTGATGAACTATAATATGCAGGGCATGAAGAAGTCTCTTCCCGAGCTTATGTCAATGCTTAAGACTGCAGAAGTGGAGATTAGGAAAGAACATCAAGTGTTGATGATCAATAGGACCACCGGTTTCAAGAAGGATAAGAAAGGCAAGCACAAGGGAAAGAAGGGTGGCAAGTCTGTTGCCACGCCTGAAAAGAAACCCTGGCTGGCCCTAAGTCCGACAATCGAGTGCTACTATTGCAAGAGGATCGCCATTGAAGAATCGCCCCAAGTATTTGGCAGACAAGAAGTCCAGAAAGGCAAACAAAGGTATATGTGATATACATGTTATTGATGTGTACTTGACTAGTACTCGCAGTAGCACCTGGGTATTTGATACCGGATCGGTTGCTAATATATGTAACTCGGTTCAGGGGCTACGGAACAAGCGACAACTAGCAAGGGATGAGGTCAGGATGCGGGTCGACAATGGATCAAGAGTTGATGTGATCGCCGTCAGGACGCTACCTCTCCATTTGCCATCGGGATTAGTTATAAACCTAAATAATTGTTATTTGGTGCCTGCACTGAGCATGAACATTGTATCTGGATCGTGTTTGATGCAAAGTGGTCATTCCTTTAAATCTGAAAACAATGTTTGTTTGATTTATAAGAATGATATCTTTTATGGTCATGCACCTATATTGAATGGTTTATTTCTATTGGATGTCGATAGTAATATTACGCACATTCATAATGTTAATGCTAAAAAGATTAAACTTGATGATGATATGTCTACATATATGTGGCACTGCCGTCTAGGTCATATTGGCGTTAAACGCATGAAGAAACTCCATTCTGATGGATTTTTGGAATCACTTGATTTTGAATCATTTGATACATGTGAGCCATGCCTTATGGGCAAGATGACTAGAACGCCGTTTTCCGGTTCAATGGAACGGGCGACAGATCTATTGGAAATCATACATACTGATGTGTGTGGACCAATGAGTGTGTCGGCGCGAGGTGGATATCGTTATTTTGTTACTTTCATGGATGATTTGAGTAGATATGGGTATATCTATTTGATGAAACACAAGTCTGAAACTTTTGAAAAGTTCAAGGAATTTCAGAATGAAGTGGAAAATCATCGTAATAGAAAGATCAAATTTCTACGTCTGACCGTGGAGGAGAGTATCTAAGTTACGAGTTTAGCACACACATGAAAGAGTGTGGAATAGTTTCACAACTCACGCCTGCTGGAACACCACAACGTAATGGTGTGTCGGAGCATCGTAATCGTACCTTATTGGATATGGTTCGATCTATGATGTCTCTGACTGACTTACCTCTGTCATTTTGGGGTTATGCACTGGAAACAGCTGCATTCACTTTAAATCGGGCACCATCTAAATCCGTTGAAACGACACCGTATGAATTATGGTTTGGAAACAAACCTAAGCTATCATTTCTTAAGGTTTGGGGATGCGATGTTTATGTGAAGAAACTTCAACCGGATAAACTCGAACCCAAAGCGGAAAAATGCGTCTTCATAGGATACCCTAAGGAAACAATTGGGTATACCTTCTATCACAGATCCGAGGGCAAGGTTTTTGTTGCCAAGAATTGATCCTTTCTTGAGAAGGAGTTTCTCGCGAAAGGTGTGAGTAGTCGGAAGGTAGAACTCGAAGAGGTTATTGAACCTTCTCTTCATGGAATGGCGAGTGGCGCAGCACCGGAAGTTGTTTCGGAGTTGACTTCACCTGATGAAGAGAGAGCTAATGATAATGATCATGAAACTCCGAAAGAGGACACTACCGAACCTCGCAGGTCAAGCAGGACACGTGCAGCTCCTGAACTGTACGGCAATCCTGTTGTGAATTTCATGGTTGATGAAATGGATGACCCTGCGACGTATGAAGAAGCGATGATGAGCCCGGATTCCAACAAATGGCTAGAAGCCATGAAATCCGAGATGGAATCCATGTACGAGAACCAAGTTTGGAACTTGGTGGACTTACCTCACGACCGAAAGGCCGTGGAGAATAAATGGATTTTCAAAAGGAAAACTGATGCTGATGGTAATGTGACCATCTATAAGGCTCGACTTGTCACAAAGGGGTTTCGACAAATTCAAGGAGTTGACTACGATGAGACATTCTCTCCCGTAGCAATGCTTAAGTCAGTTAGGATTATGTTAGCAATTGCTGCATATTTCGATTATGAAATATGGCAGATTGGATGTCAAAACTACGTTCCTCAATGGTAAGATTGAAGAAGAGTTGTATATGATACAACCTAAAGGTTTTGTCGATCCTAAGGATGCTAATAAGGTGTGCAAACTTCAGCGATCCATCTATGGACTGAAGCAAGCATCACGAAGTTGGAATCTCCACTTTGATGACGTGATCAAAGAGTTTGGATTTGTCCAAACTTATGGAGAGGCTTGTATTTACAAGAAAGTGAGTGGGAGCAATGTGTCATTTCTGATATTATATGTGGATGACATATTATTGATTGGAAATGATATAGATCTTTTAAACAGTGTTAAAAGTTACCTAAACAGCAACTTTTTGATGAAAGACCTTGGTGAAGCATCATATATATTAGGCATTAAAATCTATCGAGATAGATCAAGGTGCCTAATTGGGCTATCGCAGAGTACATACCTTGATAAGATATTAAAGAAGTTTAATATGGACGAAAGTAAGAAGGGGTTCTTACCTATGTTGCAAGGCAAGACATTGAGTAAGACTCAAAGTCCGGCTACGACGGAAGAAAGAGAGATGATGGATAAGATCCCCTATGCCTCGGCCATAGGCTCTATTATATATGCCATGCTATGTACAAGACCGGATGTGGCACATGCTATTAGTTTGACTAGTAGGTACCAATCTGATCCAGGTTCGGAACACTGGATAGCGGTAAAGAACATCCTCAAGTACTTAAGAAGAACTAAGGATATGTTTCTTATATACGGAGGTGAAGAAGAGCTAGTCGCTAAGTGTTATGTCGATGCTAGCTTTGACACCGATCCGGATGACTCTAAGTCTCAATCCGGATACGTATTTCTCTTGAACGGAGCAGCAGTTAGTTGGAGGAGTTCCAAACAACCTGTGGTGGCTGGATCAACAACGGAGGTGGAATATGTTGCTGCTTCAGAAGCGGTGCAGGAAGCAGTTTGGATGAAAGAGTTCATTACGGAACTGGGTGTGGTTCCCAGTGCATTGGACCCGATGGTGATCTATTGTCCCAACAATGGAGCCATAGCCAACGCAAAGGAACTAAGGTCTCACAAGAATTCCAAGCATATTAAGCGCCGGTTTCACTCCACCGCGAGCATGTCAAGGATGGAGATATAAAGATTTGTAAAGTACACACGGACCTAAATGTAGCAGATCCGTTGACTAAAGTTCTCCCTAGGGCAAAACATGATCAACACCAGAACTCCATGGGTGTTAGATTTATCACTATGTGAACTAGATTATTGTCTCTAGTGCAAGTGGGAGACTGAAGGAAATATGCCCTGAGAGGCAATAATAAAGTTGTTATTATATATTCCTTATACATGATAGATGTTTATTTTACATGCTAGAAATGTATTGATTCGGAAACATCAATACATGTGTGTTTAATAAACAAAAAGGGTTCCTAGTCATGCCTCTCTTATAGACTAGCTTGTTGATTAACAGGATGATCAAGGTTTCCTGATCATGGACATTGGATGTTGTTAATAACAAGGTCACACCATTGGTGGAATGATGTGATGAACATTCATCCGAAGTATAGCATTACGATCAAGTCATTATGTTTATATTGCTATAACATCATACGAAGTAATCTTTATCCTTAGACCATGAGATCATGTTAATTGCGACACCTAAGAGTATCTTGATAACATCAAACGTCACACCGTAATGTGGTGACTATAAAGATGGGTTCAGTACTACGAAGGTGTTATGTTGAGGCTCATGGATCAAGAGTGGAATTTGTCAATCCAGATGACGGATAGATATACTCTGGGCCCTCTCGGTGATATCGCATTAGGATAGCTTGCAAGCAAGTGATGTGATCACCAGAATGTTATATCACGGGAACGAGAAAAGAGTGCATGCTCAGAACGAGATCAAACTAGGTATGGAGATACCGATGATCGAATCTCGGACATGTAATATATCGAGAGACAAAGGGATTTAGTTACAAGCGT
The DNA here is from genome assembly GCA_023614405.1 of Avena insularis. NCBI lineage: Eukaryota > Viridiplantae > Streptophyta > Magnoliopsida > Poales > Poaceae > Avena > Avena insularis. The sequence goes on along the minus strand of CM042693.1, from coordinate 453,513,517 downwards.
TAAAGGTTCTCACGATCACAGGAGTCATCGTTGAATGTGTAGGAGTCAGTACGGATCTCCAGGTCCCGCTGTTGATTATTGATCGGAGAAGGGTCTCGATCATGTCTGCATTATTCGCGAACCGTAGGGTGGCACACTTAAGAGTTACCGGACACCATTTTGGAGCACATATGTTTCAGACGAAAGAATTGCAAAGCGCAGGAATTGTTTCAATAGAAACTGGAAATTGTTTTGGGTGAAATTGCAGAAGGTGGTTCTGCATGTGATATTGAAATATTGCAAGGGGCTATATGTGAATGTTTGTTAATTAAAGTAATTAACAAAATTCTGAATAAATTTAATAAAAAGAGTTTTATTAAATGAGAGAGCATTAAATTTGGAGAAATTTAATGCATTTAAAGTGGAGACTTTAAAAGGGAATGTGAAGAGGCATTTTAATATGGGGGGTTACCACCACATGAATGGGGGCGGTGAGGGGTCACCCCCCCCCCCCATGCGCCGGCCATGGAGAGAGGAGGCACCCCCCCCTCCTCCTATAAAAGGCCACCCATTCCCTCCTTCATCCTTACACCTCCTTGTGAAGGATCTCTCTTCCCCCTCTAGAATTATTCCCCCATGGTCTCGGATTAGCGAGATACATGTTCCCGGTGGCATTCCGTCTGGAAGGAGTTGCTGCTTCTGCTGGATCGCTGGAGCGAGGAGGTAGAGGTTGTCCGGTGGCTTGAACGTGTGTGCGAGTGCGGATGCACTGCTGGGTTGCGGCGCTCGGACTTCCTCACGATCTTGAGATCGGAAAGTGTACGACTACATCAACCACGAGTTCCTACTCGTTAACAAAGCTCGTTGTCTACGAGGGTAAGTTCTCGTTGGATGTATGTCCACCCGTCGCTTTGTACCTAGTAGATAGATCTTGGCGTGTAGTTCACACCGTAGGAAAATTTTTGTTTTCGATGATGCGGACCCAACAAATATATATAGGATATAGCATAGCATAGTAGTTTCCTACACATTAACTACAGAAATACACTACACCTACATAAGATAAAAATAGTAGGACAATGGTATGAACAAAATAGCATCTACTTGCCTTGGCGGTAGGAGTCGAGAGTACAATCCTCGCAGAAACAAGCGTTGCACTCGTCACAATCTACATGATACAAAACAACACATAAACAACATACCAACATAAGCAGGTGCACAAATGCATGCATGACAGCTCAACAAGGTTTTCGGTAACCTCTCAGTGTTCTCTGATGTTTACTACTACTGCATGATGCATGGAAAATCTTTAATGCAATGAAAATAAGGCTATGCAATTTGTGAACCCAAATAATAGGCTTTTAGGCAAAACACTAAGACTTTCCAGTAAACAGAGTTGTAAGACCTGGGAAAAAATACTACTGTATAGGTAACGTGATTTATAACCAGGGGCAATTGGAATCACGCAAAAAGGCGTTACAGAACTTTTCCTATAATTTTTATAGTTTTTTAAGCCTTTTTAAAGTCTCAGGGAAAAGCATACAGTAAACCTGCAATATTGATTTATAAACATATTCTACACAATTTTGTGAATCCAACGATATATTATTTGCGATTTTTGGCCTGGTAGATCTTTTTCTATATTGTTTTGAAGTTACAGCAACTTTCTGCAAAAAAAAATTCCTATTTTCAGAAAAGCTGCGGGGAATATTCTGAAGGGAATATGCCCGAGAGGCAATAATAAAGTGGTTATTATCTTATTCCATGTTTATGATAAATGTTTATTTTACATGCTAGAATTGTATTGATCGGAAACATCAATACATGTGTGTTTAATAAACAAAAAGGGTTCCTAGTTATGCCTCTCTTATAGACTAGCTTGTTGATTAATAAGATGATCAAGGTTTCCTGATCATGGACATTGGATGTTGTTAATAACAAGGTCACACCATTGGTGGAATGATGTGATGAACATTCATCCGAAGTATAGCATTACGATCAAAGTCATTATGTTTATATTGCTATAACATCATACGAAGTAATCTTTATCCTTAGACCATGAGATCATGTTAATTTCTAACACCGAAAGAGTATCTTGATAACATCAAACATCACACCGTAACAGGGTGACTATAAAGGTCGGTTTAGTGCTACGAAGGTGTTATGTTGAGGCTCATGGATCAATAGTGGGATTTGTCCATCCCGGTGACGGATAGATATACTCTGGGCCCTCTCGGTGATATCACATTGAAATAGCTTGCAAGCAAGTGATGTGATCACTAGAATGTTATATCACGGGAACGAGAAAAGAGTGCATGTCGGTAACGAGATCAAACTAGGTATGGAGATACCGATGATCGAATCTCGTACATGTAATATATCGCGGGACAAAGGGATTTAGTTACTAGCGTTAAAGGTTCTCATGATCACAGAAGTCATCGTTGAATGTGTAGGAGTCAGTATGGATCTCCAGGTCCCGCTGCTGATTATTAATCGGAGAGGGGTCTCGATCATGTCTGTATTATTCACGAACCGTAGGGTTACACACTTAAGGGATACTGACACCATTTGGAGCAAATATGTTTCACATAAAGATTTAAGAAAGCGCTGGAATTATTTCAATAGACACCGAAATTGTTTCGGGTGAAATTGCTGAAATTGGTTCTGCATGTAATATTGAAATGTTGCAGGGGGGTTTGTGTGAATGTTTGTTAATTAAAGTAATTAGCAAAATTCTGAATAAAAATAATAAAAGAGTTTTATTAAATGAGAGAGCATTAAATTTGGAGAAATTTAATGCATTTAAAGTGGAGACTTTAAAAGAGAATGTGAAGGGGCATTTTAATGTGGAGGGGTTACCACCACATGAATGGAGGAGGTGAAGGTCACCTCCATGCTGCTTGACCATGAAGGAGGGCACCCCTCCTCCTATAAAAGGCCACCCCCTCCTCACTTCTCACACACACCTCCTTGTGAAGGATCTCTCTCCCCCTCTAGTATTATTCCCCATGGTCTCGGATTAGCGAGATACATGTTCCCGTGGCTTTATCTGAAAGGAGTTCTGCTTCGCTGCTTTCTTGGAGCGAGGATGGAGGTTGTGGTACCAAGGTGTGTGCGATGAAGGATGCATGCTTGCTTTCTTGCTGGACTTGGTGGTGCTGAAGCTGGATCTGATGGACGTGCTGGAGCCGGACCTGCTGGACTTCATCACGATCTTGAGATCCGCAAGTGTATGACTACATCAACCACGAGTTCCTACTCGTTAATAAAGCTCGTTGTCTACGAGGGTAAGTTCTCATTGGATGTATGTCCACCCGTTGCTTTGTACCTAGTAGATAGATCTTGGCGTGTAGTTCACACCGTAGGAAAAAATTTGTTTTCTATGCTGCGGACCCAAAATATTCCTGGGGAATATTCCCACTGACGTGTGGGCCAAGCCGACGTGAAGGGTTTGACCGGTCAGCGGTCCTATGCAGGTCAACGGCACGATCTGTGCCATCCGCCCTCGATCCGACGGCTAGGCGGAGCTCACCTTGGCTCGGCGTGGTGAAGCGGCGGCGGCGGGTCGACATTGATGGCGGGTGACGCTCCAGCGTTCCCTGGCGGCGGCGAGGTGGTGCACGGGGTGCGGCAGGAGGCGGTGGTCTTGGGGGAGGGGTCGGCTCGAGCTGGGACGGTCTCGGGTGGCGGCACGACGCGGATGGAGCGGCGGCGGGTCGGAGGTACTCTGGTGAGGTCGTGGGGGCGGCTCCGGCGGCTGTAGAAGGAAAAGAGAGGTCAGAAAAGGTGGGGTGGCGCGCTGCGGTGCTCCCACGACAGGAAGGAGGCACGGGGGTCGGCGTGAGCTTCTTACCGGTGTCAATGGCGACGGCGGCTCCGGGAACTCTAGCGAGCAATCGCTTCGTCGCGGCGGCGGAATAAGGGGTTTGGGAGGGGCTTTCGAAGAGGAGATCGAGGGCTTTAAGGGGGGTTGGAGAGAAACACGAGGCGGAACGGACTCCCGCAGAAATTGGCGTTCCAGCAAGGTCGATGGCTGGCTTCGGCGTTTTCTACTATGCGCCGCTCGCTGCGGTGGCAAACCCCGGGTGGGCCGCTGTGGATTGGCGGTCCGGCTGGCCAACGCGGTTTCCCCTTTTTTTTGAATCTGACTGAACTGTCTGAAAGTCTGGAAATTTCGGCACTTCCGAAATTTGGCCATAACTTTTGATCCCGTGCTCCGATTTGGACGAAACAAAGTCCTACGGGTTCGTAGAGATGAGCTCTACGCAACCATACATCTAGAATGTCCAAAAGGGACCATTTTTAAAGATGCAAGGCAAAAACCCTAGGAATCTCATATAAGAGATGGAAAGACAAAATAGGTAGCGCTTTGGCCAAAAGACTTTAAAACTGAATTTTTGCAAATATGATCATGAATGCAATGGCATGTATGAATGCAGTGCCAAATTTAGAATTTTGGATGTGACAAGACTAACCCCCTTAAGATGAATCTCGTCCTCGAGATTCGACGTGGCTAGCAAATAGGTGCGGGTGGTCCTCTCGGAGGTCATCCTCTCGCTCCCAGGTAGCTTCCTCTTCGGTGTGATGGCTCCATTGTACCTTGCAGAACCTGATCGTCTTGCTGCGTGTAAATCTCTCTTCTGTTTCCAAGATCTTGACCGGTTTCTCCTCATAGGTCAAGTCGTTTTCCAGCTGAACCTCCTCAAGCGACACAGTGTCTCTAAATGGTGTATCCATCATCTCCGGATGGCACTTCTTTAGCTGGGACACATGGAACACGTCGTGAACAGCGGATAGAACCTTTGGCATCTCCAGCTGGTATGCAACCTCTCCTTTGCATGCTAGGATCTTGTAGGGCCCTATAAACCGAGGAGCCAGCTTGCCCTTGATCCCAAATCGCTTAATTCCACGCAGAAGCGAAACTCTGAGGTAGGCTCGATCTCCAATCTCATACACCACCTCCTTGCGCTTTGCATCAGCATAGCTCTTCTGCCTTGAATGTGCTACCTTCATCCTATCTCGAATCAAACTGACCTTCTCCTCAGCATCCTTGATCAAATCAGGTCCAAACAACTGATGCTCACCTACACCATCCCACAACAATGGTGTCCGGCACCTCTTACCATATAGCACATCAAACGGCAACGTCTTGATGCTAGTCTGGTAGTTGTTGTTGTATGAAAACTCAGCATAAGGCAAATTCTCATCCCAGCTAGAGCCATGAGCTAGAGCGCAAGCTCTCAACATATCCTCCAATATCTGATTCACCCTCTCGGTTTGTCCATCTGTCTGGGGGTGGAAAGTTGTGCTAAACTCCAACCTCGTTCCCAACGACTCATGTAGCTGGCGCCAAAAGTGAGAAGTAAATTGGGTGCCTCTATCTGACACAATGCTCTTAGGGACTCCATATAGGCACACAATTCTATTCATGTAGATCTTGGCTAACTTAGCACTGGTATAAGTGGTCTTCACGGGTATAAAGTGGGCTACCTTGGTTAAGTGATCCACCACTACCCAAATAGAGTCGTATCCTGACCTCGTCCTGGGCAGTCCTGTGATGAAGTCCATTCCAACTCTATCCCACTTCCAATCAGGTATCGGTAATGGCTGTAGCAACCCCGCTGGCTTCTGGTGCTCAGCCTTTACTCTACTACACACATCACATAGGGCAATATACTCTGCGATATCTCCCTTCATATTAACCCACCAATACCTTTCCTTCAAATCCATGTACATCTTTGTGTTACCAGGGTGTATGGAGTATGGCGAGTCATGGGCCTCCTAGAGAATCAACTTCCTAATCTCTTGATCGTTGGGCACGCACAAACGATCTCCATACCATAGCGCTCCTTGTTCATCTTCGTGAAATCCTTCCGCCTTTCCCTTGGTTATGTTTTCCTTCACTCTCCTTAGTTCAGTATCCTCCTTCTGAGCTTAACTAATTTTATCCTGAAGTATTGGCTTGATTTCCATTGTTGCTAAATATCCCTCGGATACTATCTCCAATCTAAGATCCTTGAATTGCTCACACAAATTCTTGGGTAACTCTCCCACGGTCAAACCATTAGCATACACCTTGCGGCTTAGCGCATCTGCTACAACATTAGCCTTTCCGGGATGATATTGCAGACTCATGCCATAGTCCTTTATGAGCTCCAACCATCTTCTTCGCCTCATATTCAGCTCCTTCTGTGTGAATATGTATTTCAAGCTCTTGTGATCTGTAAACACATCACAATGCTTACCCATCAGGTAGTGCCTCCATACCTTGAGCGCATGCACAACTGACGCTAATTCCAAGTCATGCGTGGGATAGTTCCTCTCGTGGTGTTTGAGTTGGCGCGAGGCATAGGATACCACTCTCCCATCCTGCATCAGTACACTACCTAGTCCTTGACGAGAGGCATCACAATACACTTGGAAATCCTTCTGTATATCTGGCAAACACAGGATAGGTGCGGTCACTAGGCGTTGCTTCAGTTCCTGGAAACTAGTTTCGCACGCTTCCGTCCACTCAAACCTTTTCTCTTTCTTCAATAACTCAGTCATTGGCTTCGCAATCTTGGAGAAGTTCTCTATAAACCTCCTGTAATATCCAGCAAGTCCCAAGAAGCTCCTAATATCTCCCACATTCTTGGGTGACTCATTCAGAATCGACACCACCTTGCTTGGATCGACTGCGACTCCTTCACCTGACACCACGTGTCCAAGAAATCCAACAGTGTTTAACCAGAATTCACACTTGCTAAACTTGGCATACAATTTATGCTCCCTTGGCTTTTCCATAATTAGTCGCAGGTGTTTCTCATGTTCAACATCATCCTTGGAGTATATCAATATGTCATCAATGAATACCACCACGAACTTATCCAAGTACTCCATGAATACCTTGTTCATCATGGTCATAAAATATGTCGGGGCATTTGTTAGTCCAAAAGACATAACTGTATACTCATATAACCCATACCTAGTGGTGAAGGCGGTCTTGGGTACGTCTTCCTCACGGATCTTCAATTGGAAATACCCCGACCTCAAGTCAATCTTGGAGAACACCTTCGCTCCTTCCAACTGATCGAACAGGTCATTTATATTGGGCAATGGGTATTTATTCTTGATAGTCACTTCATTAAGTGAGCGGTAGTCAACCACCAATCTCTTACTACTGTCCTTCTTCTCCACGAATAGAACAGGAGCGCCCCAAGATGATGAACTGGGCTGAATAAATCCCTTGTCCAATTGCTCCCTAAGCTGCTTCTTTAACTCCTTCAGTTCCTCCACATCCATCTTATATGGCCTCTTGGCTATCGGTCCTGTTCCCGGCATCAAATCAATAAGAAACTCCATGTCCCTGTCAGGTGGCATCCCCGGCAGCTCATCCGAAAACACATCGGGGTACTCCTTTATTACGGGTACGGTGTCCATGCTAACCCCCTTAAGAGAGTTCACCTTAGTACCCTCAAGACGTGTTGCTGACTTGAACTTAATCTTTATGCCTCGTGGTGTCCTAAGAGAGATGGAAAGTTGTCCACAATCTATCTGACCATCATGCTCGGACAACCAATCCATGCCAAGTATTACATCTAGTCCTTGCGACTCCAAAACTACCAAATGTGCTGGGAAGCTGTGTGCTCCAATTCCTATGGTAAGATCACGGCATCCCTTACTAGCTAGCATCTCTCCTCCTGGTGAGCTCACTCTAATAGTCCCTTTTGGTGACTCAGTGTCTAACTTATGTGTATCCACAAATGCCCGTGATATGAATGAATGTGATGCGCCAGTATCAAATAGAACAAGTGCAATATGGGAATCGATTGGAAACTTACCAATCACGAGATCCGGCTCATCACGGATTTCCTCCACATTCACATGGTTCACATTCGCCTTCTGGTTGGGTCAAAGCTTGGGTCCCACTCCCGTGTTCTTCTCTGGGTAGGTACTAGCATAGTGACCCAGCTTCTTGCATTTGTAGCACTCCACATTGCTGAGATCCTTCTTGCTCACATAGTCATGTCCATTGTTCCTCCTAGAGTTGCTGTGGTGGCTCCTGTGACCATTATGGTGGCGGTCGTTTCCTCCACGGTGGTGATTATCACTCCTGTGACCATCGTGGCGATGTCCATTGCTTCCACGGTGGCTGCGGTCATCTCTGCCATGCCTAGAATGTCCAGAGTGTCCATCATAAGAGATGCGTGCGCGGTGGTGTGATCCTGAGGAGTGATGGTTGTTCTTCCTCTTGCGTCGCTCCACCTGCTGTTGTTTCCCTTCCAGAATCCTGGCCTTATCCATCAACTCCTGAAACGTCGGGCAATAAACCATGGATAGCTGAAGTGAGAGCTCATCACTGAGACCATCCAGGAACCTCTCCCTCCTCTTGGCATCAGTGTCCACATCCTCAGGGGCATAGCAAGAGAGATTGTTGAATTCCTCTATGTAATCCGCCACAGTGCGGTTGGTCTGGCGCAGGTTGCGGAACTCCTTCCTCTTCAGGCTCATGGTCCCGGCAGATACGTGGTTCATCCTGAACCCTTCCTCAAACATAGCCCAGGTAACTGTCTCCAGCGGGTGAGTAAACTGGAAGGCATCCCACCATGAGGCAGCTGATCCCTCCAGCAAATGAGCAACAAACCTCACCTTCTCAGCATCAGTGCAGCCAGCGGTCACCAGGTCCTTGTTCACAGAACGAAGCCAATCGAGAGCAATCATGGGCTCAGGTGCAGAGGAGAACTTAGCTGGCCTCAGCCTCAGGAACCTAGCGAGAGCATCCCCCTGCGGCTGATTGTTCCCGTTGTTGTTGTTATTGTTGTTGTTGTTGTTCTGAGTTGCCATGAACTGCATCATCACTTGGGTCAGCTGTGCTTGAGCGGCCATGAGCTGAGCCATCTCATCTGGTCGGCGGCGAGACATCTGCGGTTCAGCACAGGTAAGATTAGAAAGAAACACTACAGATAAGCAATAGCCCTCTACCCATGCAACAAGCTCAAGCCACAACAATCATAAGCAATCACCACATGATGAAATACACACACAAACATCGTTCCAGGTTTTCATTAACAGTATATAGCTACAAAATAGTTTAGGAACGCTGGTAACAGCGTTTGGCAAAGCAAAACGGCAAAATACGCAAAACCAGAAAATCTGGCAGAACAGTTCTGTCCTGTTCACGAATTTTTCTGGGCACCTTAAACTCATCAGGAATTTTAGCCAATTTTTTTGAAGATGCTACAGGTAATTACGCTCCAGATCCTAAAATATGAGCGCAATCCGAGCTACCAGTAAGGAATTAAAAATCGCGCGGTAAAACTGGTCAGGCAGAAAACTGCAGCAGTAAAAACACGAAAATTACCCAAGCTTGTTCAAAAATCATTTAATAAATCTCACGAAAAATTCCTGAAACTTCAAGGTACTTAACTGAGAAATCTAAACACAATAAGCTAACAGCGCAGAAGTTTACATTGATCGATGTCTAAGACTAACGAATATCCCTAACAAAGACTAGTTTTGGAGGATCATCTCTAGCTATTTGATGAATAGGTTGCGGTAGGTTCTGGAGTCCATGCGCCGATGCTTCGCTCCTGGTGCATGCCACGGTGGTGGTGTGTACACCTCTCCCGAGTCCTCTTCACTTGAGTCCTCGAATTCCACCTCTTCGGGGTCCTCCTCATCACTTCCTTCAACAAAAGCGCCTGCTGCTTCTCCTCCATCATCGTCATTGCTTCCTCCATCATCACTGCCTCCATCTTCATCATTGTTACCTCCTCCACCATTGTTACCTCCATCTCCATTATCCGCGCCATCATCATCACTATCATCATCATCATCGTTCCCATCATCACCGTTACCATTGTTTGGTGGAGGATTCTGCCGTGCTTGAAGGGCAGCAATCTGGGCAGCCATGTCCACAATGGTTTGACCACGTTCAGCCACAACTTGATCCCTTTGCACAATGGTTTGGTTCAGCGCTGCAATCGTGGCATCTCTTCCAACGAGGGCTTGCTCCATTGTATTCATGGCAGTGTGCAAGGTTTCCATCTCATACCCTTGCAGATGCACAGTGCCCTGAAAATAATCCAGCTGCTCCTTTTGCTGCATCAGCTTCTCTTCCCTCTCCCAAGCTTTGATCTCCATGTCTTCTAACTGCTTCACTTGGAGTGGCATGTTGTTCCGATCACCCGTGGTAACCATCACAAGCCCTTGCCCATTCCGACCTCCAAATGTAAGGAAAGGTGAACCTGCTGGTAGTCGGTGTCGGTGGAGATAGCACAGGCGTGACAGGGTCTCATGCATGGCCGACTCCACTCCTTGCTCCCAGGTAAGGTACTTCTTGGTGAGGTTCAGGTTCTCAATACCAGGCACAGTGGGATCTGCAAGAACAATCGCGGTGATCTCCCACACGCGGTCTCCAGGCACATAGGTGTTCATCCTTCTCCCTTTGAACATCGGCATTAGCATGCCCAGTGTCTTGCAAAGCTCCGCCAACTGTCTTGCGAAGGGTCTTGGCGACTGGAGCTCAGCATACTCAACTCTGGTGGCATCTCCCATCTATCAGTTGTAAGGAAGAAAATAGTGAGAACAACAAAAGAAAAGGATTTACTAGAGTGAACGGCATAAGAATAAGGACAGAAATTAAAATAGGCTTAAGTAAACATAAGGCTTCCTATTCCAATCCTAGGTCACGATCCTACAGTCAACACACGGCTCTGATACCATATGTAACACTACAGTACTAAAAAGACTGTAGCTTCTATGCAACATGCCAATCCCTGGATCGGTTCATTGGCTTACATAGAACATAGATGAAATAACAATGTAATAATCCGTGTATCATAAATAACGAAGATCCGGAAGATTCATTTATTACAAAAGTCGCTTAGCTCGAAGGCTAGCTCACACATAAATCAAGTAGCAACACAAATAAAGATACTACTCCATCTTCAAATTGCCCACGAGGGAACAAGTGTCGAGTTGAGTACCGTGACCTATATCGAATCACTCGGAAACGGTATAACCTGCAACATGAAACGTAGCAGCCCCGAAGGGTCAATACATGGAATGTATGGCAAGTAGCGCTAAGGTAAAGGAGACAATACACCTAGCATCTACATACTTATTTGGCTAGTGGAGCTTTGGCTAGCTTGCACTTTTCAAACACATTGATCCTACTTTCGTAAACCATTTAATTCACAGCAACCCATTAAGTTCACCCATCAAGTTTTAGTAATTAGGAAATAAGGATGAGTGAGAATATGTCCTAGTCTCAAGATCAAGCAACTCAATCGTCCGTAACCGGGGACACGGCTAAGTACTTAGTTTTTACACCCTGCAGGGGTTTGTACACTTTACCCATGTGACCTGGCCAACCCAGCTCGTACCACCACACGCATATTGTGTGATGATAGGGAGAAGTCCAAGATGGGACCTTTCGGGAAGTAGATCACCAAACCCCACTGCGCACCGGTCCCAACCTATCATTCACTACATCTCTGGCTACGCTGGGTTTGAATCACCACGACCTACTAAGTCCAACCAGCCACCCATTCTTACTGGCACATGGTTGCACACGTAAGCTACCATAACAAAGAGAACCAATCCTTCTCAGTACCCTGGGCGGCATTCCCCACCATTAACCACACTCCGATGACCATCCAACCATTCCGCCCAGGTAGTTCATTAACATTAAGTTGTTTTAGTTTGAAGCAAACACAACTCCACCATAGTGTGATCCCCTTTCCCGGTCTTCAAAGCAAGTCTAAGCACATCCACTGAGCGGGGCTCAACTACAAGGAAAATCCTACCACAATATATATAGGATATAGCATAGCATAGTAGTTTCCTACACATTAACTACAGAAATACACTACACGTGCATAAGAGAAAAATAGTAGGACAATGGTATGCACAAAATAGCATCTACTTGCCTTGGCGGTAGGAGTCGAGGGTACAATCCTCGCAGAAACAAGCGTTGCACTCGTCACAATCTACACGATACAAAACAACACATAAACAACATACCAACATAAGCAGGTGCACAAATGCATGCATGATAGCTCAACAAGGTTTTCAGTAACCTCTCGGTGTTCTCTGATGTTTACTACTACTGCATGATGCATGAAAAATCTTTAATGCAATGAAAACAAGGCTATGCGATTTGTGAACCCAAATAATAGGCTTTTAGGCAAAACACTAAGACTTTCTAGTAAACAGAGTTGTAAGACCTGGGAAAAAATACTACTGTGCAAGTAACGTGATTTATAACCAGGGGCAATTGGAATCACGCAAAAAGGCGTTACAGAACTTTTCCTATAATTTTTATAGTGTTTTAAGCCTTTTTCAAGTCTCAGGGAAAAGCATACCGTAAACCTGCAATATTATTTTATAAACAATTTCTACACAATTTTGTGAATCCAACGATATATTATTTGCGATTTTTGGCCTGGTAGATCTTTTTCTATATTTTTTTGAAGTTACAGCAACTTTCTGCAAAAAAAATTCCCTATTTTTAGAAAAGCTGCGGGGAATATTCAGGAATATTCCCACTGACGTGTGGGCCAAGCCGACATGGAGGGTTTGACCGGTCAGCGGTCCTATGCGGGTCAACGGCATGATCTGGGCCGTCCGCCTCGATCCGACAGCTGGGCGGAGCTCACCTTGGCTCGGCGTGGTGAAGCGGCGGCGGCGGGTCGACGTTGATGGCGGGTGGCGCTCCGGCGTTTCCTGGCGGCGGCGAGGTGGTGCACGGGATGCGGCAGGAGGCGGTGGTCTCGGGGGAGGGGTCGGCTCGAGCTGGGACGGTCTCGGGTGGCGGCACGACGCGGATGGAGCGGCGGCGGGTCGGAGGTACTCCGGCGAGGTCGTGGGGGCGGCTCTGGCGGCTGTAGAAGGAAAAGAGAGGTCAGAAAAGGTGGGGTGGTGCGCTGCGGTGCTCCCACGACAGGAAGGAGGCGCGGGGGTCGGCATGAGCTTCTTACCAGTGTCAATGGCGACGGCGGCTCCGGGAACTCTGGCGAGCAATCACTTCGTCGCGGCGGCGGAATAAAGGGGGTTTGGGAGGGGCTTTCGAAGAGGAGATCGAGGGCTTTAAGGGGGGTTGGAGAGAAACACGAGGCGGAATGGACTCCCGCAGAAATCGGCGTTCAGCGGTGGGCGCGGCTGCGGGCTGGCCATGGTCGTTTTCTGCTATGCACCGCTCGCTGCGGTGGCGAACCCCGGGTGGGCCGCTGTGGGTTGGCGGTCTGGCTGGCCAACGCGGTTTTCCCTTTTTTTTTGAATCTGACTGAACTGTCTAAAAGTCTGGAAATTTCTGCACTTCCAAAATTTGACCATAACTTTTGATCCCGGGTTCCGATTTGGACGAAACAAAGTCCTACGGGTTCGTAGAGACGAGCTCTACGCAACCATACATCTGGAATGTTCAAAAGGGACCATTTTTAAAGATGCAAGGCAAAAATCCTAGTAATCTCATATAAGAGATGGAAAGACAAAATAGGTAGCACTTTGGCCAAAAGACTTTAAAACTGAATTTTTGCAAATATGATCATGAATGCAATGGCATGTATGAATGCAGTGCCAAATCTAGAATTTGGGATGTGACAGTGAAGCAGGCGAGATATACCACTGAGACTACATTTCTATGTCACAGCTTTGCAAGGCCGAAGGAAGCCCGTATTCAGTAAAAACGTCTTTTGGTGAAGATACATGTAAGTAATACCAGCTATTACAAGTTAGATAACAATAATCAGAGTGGCACAGCGGAAGCGTGGTGGGCCTATAACCCACAGGTCCCAGGATTGAAACCTGGTTCTGGTCCCATTGTCCATTCTTCCATCAGTCACATTCTGAATTGGGCTACGATCTGGTTTCGGCAACGATGCAGCTGAAGGGAATTCTAGTCATCTTTGTTTCAATTTCATTTGCAGCTCAATATGCTATGAAGTGTGAAGTCCGAATAGTGCACCTTCATATGTTCGGCGAACATGCAGCTCAAAGCATGGATAATCATCGCGTGATACACATACCCTAAATTTCCCGTGCTCCTAGGATGAGGATGGAGCCATGTGGAAGGTCGACGCCAACTTTTGTGATGTATCGAGCAATGGTGCTCCGTTGTTGGTGAGCATGCCCTTGTCATGCAGCGGGACCTCAACCTATTGTGGGGCAAACTCCTTATCGTTATTGAGATGCTTCTCTTGACACAGTTTGCCAAAATCCTCCATCTGTTCTGGAATCGGCGCACCTCATTGAAGATGGCCTTGTCAACTTGGTGAAGCATTTCATTAGGTCCTCAAAGTTTTCTGCACAGCTTCCATCTTCTCCAAAAAAATTAGCATTTGCCCTCGGCTTCATAGGCATGGATGGCACTATAATTAATGTTCTCTAAATCGATCCCAACTGAGCTATGGATTTTGCACTCCTTCAATGAAGTGATGTTGCACATTTTATGATGGAATTCTATGGGTATGATCTCTAGGTTCCAAGCGTAAGTGGAGCGATCTTAGTCTCTGATACAAGATTTAGATGTCTCAACGATGATAATTCCTTAGGCACCGCAAATTCACGACAAGAAACAAGAAAAGTGATGTAATTTGGGATGATATTGAGAAATATATGAGAAGGGGGTGAGAGATTTAGAATTCAGTTTTGCGATAATATGAATCTCATGTAGGGCCCAACAATACTTTTTAACATTGAATCCGCACTTAATAGTGGGTCCTTAGTTCCACAGCATCCATCTTAATGTATTTTGTTTTTGCAACTTAAAATGATGTTGAGCCTGAGAAAATTATGTATCTATTTCACTTGCAGGTAGACGAGCTAAATCTTACTTTGCGACAACTATTAGTCCGTCCAGAGTGCCTAAGGTCCAGAAGTGACGGTGTCACTAATCTACATTTTTTCTCTTGTCCTCATGGCCACTTTTGTCATTATCCAAGGCAATGTAGATATACACATACAAGATGGGCACTTCTGGACAAACTCACACCACTAAGTTTGACACATTACTCCAATAATCTCTCCATGCACTAAGCATGCCACTAACCACCTACTACCACGTCTGCCTAAAACCACTCCAAAGTCACATGAGACTGGGCTAACAATAGTTTATCCATGCGACCACTTCTTAACTAACAATGCATGCAATCGGACTACTAGATAGGCATGCAACTAAATATCCAGAAACTAGCTTGCATGTACGCACATGTACATGTCTATACATGTGAATCCTGCGGCAGCTACTACTACAATTAGCATGACTCATATCTAATCAACTAAACCTAGCACTAATAACAAGATTAGTTCCAATAAACCTCGATCGTTATAATAAAATTTAAACTGTTTTTATACTAAAATTTTATACTTATTTTTTATCATGCAACAATCACAACAAGCAGATTAACCCCATAACTAGCAAAGAAAAATATTGTCTTCACATTTCCTTGTTCTAAAATTATAATGCAGATCATTTATAATGGAAAGAATATAATTTGGTTTTGATAAATTGAAACTCTATTTTGTAAGAGAAGTTCACTGCCAATGATTTGTTCGCAGTTGCATATAATCGATAAATTTTATGTATTTATGGTTAAGATCCCTAAATTGAAAGATCTAACAAATATCTAATATCAGTTATAGTGTATGCTTAGGCAAGCATATCTATGGAAACTTGTAGATTAGAAGGTATACCGTTGACATCCATGGTCAAATGTGTCTTCCAAGTTACCGTGCATTTAGTAATAAGTAAACAATACATGTGTATTTTCTTTGTATCTGGTACTGAAATATAATCGCTTAAATAATCATCGATAAACATAACCCTCATGGAGGAGCCTTCTCGACTACAAATTCTACCCATAGTATTTGAGCGTGTGTGAGAGAGATTTTATTTGTGACCTGGGAGAGGAAGTCTAAAGTGAAATACATGGATGAACCATTTGCGTTGAATGAGATCTATTCCATGAAATTTTTTAATGATTATGTTCTCAGTGAAAGAATCTTATTTATATTGCTAGAAATGAATCAATGTCTGTTATATGGATAGTATTTCACCAAGGAGAAACAATAAATGATTTACGCATTGCAAGCAGGGCCGGCCCTGAGGGGGGTCAGGAGGGGCGGCCGCCCCGGGCCCCCGAAACCAAGGGGCCCCAAGTGGCAGATGCATCGGTGGAGGAGCTCCTGTGTCGGCGCCATTGGAGCGGCTGACGGTTTTACCGTGGTGATTGAAGACGAAGCGTTATGCTCCTTTCCAACTTGGGCCTACTTTGTTTTTGTTTGGGCTTGTTGGTTAGCTCAAATGGGGGTGGGTCCTAACTGTGAAAAAGAAAAAAAGCGCGTGGCCAGTCCGCTGATATATGGTCATTAATTGGGACGTCATGTAGCACTAGCATTACACGTGAGATCACATCAGTTTGAGAACGGAAGAGTCTGAATGAATCTCATTCAGGCATGAGAAGCGAGTCAAATGAAAAACCACATGCGCTTGAGCTTGATGTATTCTGTGTAGGTCGCCATTGGCAAGTTAATCGTTGAGATCCTTGTAATATTGTTTTCACAAGTAATATAAGCAGTGGTGACTTAGTTTTAGGCTGGTTTGCCGCTAATTAACCAATCAATTCTCTTCTAATTCTTTTAAATAAAACTTGACACTATTGTCCGGTTCGCTAGTCACCTCTGTTTAATACAAAACGAGAAATATTGTCTTGCTTTATTTAAAAATAATATTTTAGGGTTTCTCACAAAAAAATAATGGGGCGGAGCCGTTGGTATCGTTGATATTGACTTACTATCATCTGTCAATGCTCATCTACAAATGTTAGAACAAATTTATAAGAAAATATGAATGCATTGTTCACAGTAAGTGTTTTATTACTAAAATCACACATAAATAAATTAGTAATTTGATATTGTTAGGGCCCGAATTCTAGTTTTGCCCCGGGCCCCTGAAATCTCAGGACCTGACCGGCCCTGTTGCAAGTATATTGAAGAAACAAATATGCAGAGATAGTTGCCAGTAATGTTCTGAACATGAAGTTGGATGTCAAATTCGGAACAAAACTTGTTCTTTTGGTATGATAGCCAGGATGACCATGGCGAGTACGAGCGAGTTCGACGAAGAAGATCGCTTCATGATGCCCAACTTATTTTGGTTTCTGTGTGGGATGCCCCTACAACTGTGCCGAGGCACCAGCTTCCAATGGGTTCTCTGACTTGATGGGAGTAGCATTCACTAGGCTGTTCTACCGTGCGCCCTTCCCAAGTTGGAGACTTGTAGACTTCAAGTCAACTGCGCAAAGTCAAGAGCAAAAAAAAAAACTGCACAAAGTCGTCTATGTTCGTTGCCTGACACGGACACTGAGCCAAATGATCTTCTAAGTGGATCCTAGTCCTATGCTTGAACAGGACAAGCAAAGCTGCCGCGCAGTGTAAAATAAAAGGGTTGGGACATGTGCGTTTTGAGCCTGAATTGCTATTTTATATGCTAGCTTATTCTTTCCTTCCACCTTCAATATACGTATCCATCTTCAACTAATTACCGCCAATTGAAAGTATGCGTGAAGATCTTGAGAAAGTGAGTAGGTTTTTCTGAATGCGGTTGTCTTTGATCATTACACTGCCAACCAACAAAGCTGAAGGAAGCCCGTTTACAGTAAGAACTAAAACATACCATATAGAAGTTGTTACAACTTTGACAACAACAATCAGAGTGGCGCAGCGGAAGCGTGGTGGGCCCATAACCCACAGGTCCCAGGATCGAAGCTTCATGGGGCAGAGTAGTTTCTCGCATGGCTTGGGTGTCAATCTTGTGTCCCCCATTGGGGCGAAGTTGTTGGCTAGAGCAACGCATCTGAGAGGATGTGGGGTTACTATTAGGCTACGGTAGCGGCCGGCGGCCGTGGTCTGCGAGAGGTGTAAGGGGTAGCCGAGTCGTGCAGCGTCGTGGCTCAAGTGCGAACGGTGGTATGCCGGGATGGCTATCGCGGAAGGTTTTGTTGGGCGTCCGCTCGGCATGGCGGAATAGCTAGATGTCAGGGCGGCGACTCCTAGTGTCGAGGGCTCCTTGTTAGAGGGTTGGCTTCTTCATATTCGTTTGAACGCCCCGTGTTTGCTCCTCCCATAGCAGCCACGTCGTCTTCTCTGCCATGTTGGTGATTGGCCGCGTTGGTGATTGGCCGCCTGGTCTTGGTGGAGTCGTGTTTTCAGAGTTTGAGCTTTCTTGTTTTGTGGCGAGTGTGGTCGCGGCCCCATGGTGTTATTGTTCTTGTATGATTTTTGCCTGGTTTTTACAATTAAACTGGACACATTTTTCTTAATTAAAGGATAAGGCAAAGATTTTGTCATCGTTTCAAAAAAAAATCAGCTAGGCTTTTTTGTTTTTGTTTTTTTTAGCACCACGTTATTTTTTGCTCAATTCAATCAGCTAGGGCAGGCGAAACAATGAAATTGCCAATACTCATTGCCTGGCACGCGCCCAAGAACGACAACAGTAATAGTATGTTTGGTTCACAGCCACATTTTGCCAACCCAAAGTACAGATCAAAAATTTGAAGCAAACTTCAGCAAAAGTTGACGAAAAAGTTGACTCTATAACGAACCTCGAGTGATACGGGCAATAAATTGTAGCAAGTTAAATCGTGACAAAAACTAAACACATGGCAACTAAATTTCAGCTTGGCAAAGTCGTCGATGTGTAAACCAAACAACATGAGTAATAATACAGTTGACGCTGACCATTTTCCCTGGGTAAATCGGAACCAGCAATCGTACATCAAGAACAGGAGAGCGAGGTCACTGCCTCGGCTCAGCGAATCTATAGTTCAAATTTCATACATGGCCGTTGTCCGGACCGCCCGAGTGGATCCCCGGCCCAGGCCGCGGGGACGGAGGCTTCCGTCCTCGACGGCCTCCTTGCCCCTCATTAGCCTTGTGAACGGCTTCATGCCACCGGAAATGATCAAACCTACTTGTACCTGTACAGAAACCAGCGCTCGCTAGCATGGATAAATAGAACACCGAATTCAGTAAAATGTAATGTAGTAGACACTAGCACGCGCTGGTCACCTTTACGGGCAGAGCATGGCAGGGAGCAGCAGACGATAGCCAGGATGACCATGGCGAGTACGAGCGAGTTCGACGGAGAAGAGGACCGCTTCATGTTGCCCAGCTTCTGAAGAAATAATTTGATTTCTATGTGGAGGCACTAGCTACCAATGGGTTCTCTGACTTAACGAGAGTGGTATTTATTAGACTGTTCTACCGTGCACACTCCTGAGTTGGAGACTTGTAGACTTCAAGTCAACTACGCAAAGTCGTCTCTGTACGTTGCCTCCTGGATGCTTGACACGAACTCAGAGCCAAATGATTTTCTATGTTTATCCTAGTCGTATGCTTGAACAGGTCAACCAAAGCCCCCGCGATGTGTACTCCCTCCGTCCCAAACCTTAAGGCCTATAATTTTTTTGAAAAGTCAAGCTACGGAAAGTTTGATCAAACTTTTTAAAAAGACTATCAAAAACTATGATATTATATAGATACCACGTGAAAATATGTTTAATGATGTATCCAAGGGTATATTTCATATTGTAAATATTAATGATATTTTCTAAAAACTTGGTTAAACTTCACATAGTTTGACTTTTAAAAAAAATTATAGGCCTTAAGCCTTGGAACGGAGGTAGTATAATAAAAGGATTGGGACATGTGCGTTGTGATCCTCAATTGCTCTTCAGCTCTTGTCGTTCTTGAGGATGCTTCCTTTGACACAGTTTACCAAAATCCTCCATGTTTACGCACCTCATTCAAAATGGCCTTGTCAACTTGGTGAAGCATTTCATTAGCTCCTCAAAGTTCTCGCACGGCTTCCATCTTCTCCAAAAGAAAATTAGCATTTTCCCTCGGCTTCATAGGCATGGATGGCGCTATCATTGATGTTCTCTAAATCGATCTCAACTGAGCTATGGATTTTGCACTGTTTTAATAAAGTGATGTTGCATGTTTCATGATGGAATTTTGTGGGTACGATCTCTAGGTTTCAAGCATGAGTGGAGCGATCCTAGTCTCTGATACATGATTTAGATGTCCCAATGATGATAATTTCCTAGGCACCGCAAATTCACGACAAGAAACAAGACGAGTGATGTAATTTGGGGTGATATTGAGAGATATAGGAGAAGGCGGATGAGAGGTTTAGAATTCAGTTTTACGATAATATGAATCTCATGTATGGACTAACAATACTTTTTAACACCAAATCCACACTTAACACTGGGACCTTAGTTCCACATCATCCATCTTAATGCATTTTGTTCTTGCAACTTAAGATGATGTTGATCCTGAAAAAATATATCGAGCTCGTTGGGGAACCCCAAGAGGAAGGTATGATGAGCACAGCAGCAAGTTTTCCCTCAGTTATGAAACCAAGGTTATGAATCCAGTAGGAGAAAGGAAACACCTCCAAGGTGTTGCTAGCTGGACTTTGGCAGGACGCACTACCGGTACCAGCAGCAACGTGGAAACATGCACAACACAACCACAGAACTCTGCCCCCAACTTAGAGTGAGGTGTCAATCTCACCGGGTTTGCTGAAAATAAAGGATTAAACGTATTGTGTGGAAGAAAGTAATAGTTTGCAGAAAATAAACAGAAAACAGTTGTAGATTGATGATAAAAGAAAGGACCGGGGTCCATAGTTCACGAGACTCGGCTAACAATAGTTCATCTATGCGATCGACTTCTTAACTAACAATGCATGCAATCGGACTACTAGATAGACATGCAACTAAATATCCAGAAACTAGATTGCATGAACGCACATATACATGTCTAATTCTGCCTCAGCTATTATTACAACTAGCATGACTCATATCTAATCAACTTAACTTAGCACTAATAACATGATTAGTTCCAACAAAACTCTGATCGCTATAACAAAAGTTAAATTATTTTTATACTAAAATTTTATACTTATTTTTTATCATGCAACATTTGCAACTAGTATAATTTTCTACTACCTATTTTGCAGATTAACC
This sequence comes from Avena insularis, assembly GCA_023614405.1. Taxonomy (NCBI): domain Eukaryota; kingdom Viridiplantae; phylum Streptophyta; class Magnoliopsida; order Poales; family Poaceae; genus Avena; species Avena insularis. The sequence goes on along the minus strand of CM042693.1, from coordinate 453,492,518 downwards.
CCATAACTAGCAAAACAAAATATTGTCTTCACATTTCCTTGTTCTACAATTATAATGCATAACATTTATAATGTAAGAATATAATTTGGTTTTGATAAATTTAAACTCTATTTTGTAAGAGAAGTTCATTATTAATGATTTGTTCGCAGTTACATAATCGATAAAGTTCATGTATTTATGATTAAGATCCCTAAATTGAAAGATCTAACAAATATCTAATATTAGTTATAGTGTATGCTTAGGCAAGCATATCTATGGAAACTTGTAGATTAGTGTAGGGGTTTCGCGTATGAAAATAATAAATTTTACTCTACGCCCCTGAACCGCTGATGCTGCCAGGACGGCAGGACCTATCTATTAGTAATAAAGTAATGGGAGGGGCTTTTCGCGAACTTACCCTTGAAGACCGAAAAGCGTTGTCAACGCTCAGGAGAGCGTGGTTGATGTAGACGAGCCGAAGCCGGCCTCAAGGTCGTGATGAAGTCCTTGCACTCCCTTGGCTCCAACGACTTGAGTGCCTCAAGTGCGACACATCGCGGGGAGTTACACACGTCTGGTACCTGACGATGACTCCCGCTTCCCCGATCCAGCAGCAGTTGCGGAAGTAGAGCTCCTGGATCCGAATCCCTTGACGACAGCGCTCAGGTGAAGATGTCTCTCGTTCGCGCAGTCCAAACTTGGGACCACGGTCAAGAGAGAGAGAGAGAGAGAGAGAGAGAGAGAGAGAGAGAGAGAGAGTATCAATTGTAGGTCCTCCCAAAAGTAAGAAGACCTTTATTGATTATTGGGTGTATTTATCTGGCCAAATACCCCCACTATATATAGGGGAGGGGAGGTACTACCTCCCTCAAAGTCCCGGGGTGGGACTAAAGGAGAGGAGGGGGAGGGGAGGCCACTGGCCAGCCCTAGTGGGCCCCGCGCGGGGGGGGGGGGGGCTTGGCCCAGCCGGCCAACCCTCTTGCCCCTTCTCCCTCTCTCTTTTCCCTAATGGGACCTCTCCCCATCGGGAATTGGCCCATTAAGCCTTTTGACCTTTTAAATTAATTTTCTCTTTATTAATTAATTATGAATAAACGATTAAATCAATATTTAACATTCATTCACATATTATTCAACCTCCGTGGCTATGGAACACTTTCCACCTCCACTCCGGACATCCTCCGGACTTACCGAAACCCTTCCGGTTTTCTCTCTACAATTCTTCGGCGATTCTGTCAATCCTATAAACACTCTCTAAGCATCATCAAGCCCTTCAGCGTGATACCCCACGGTTCGGGAACACTCCAGACATGGTCGGGACACTCCCGCACCAATGATCGACAGAGGGACCTGGATGGCCATGTGACCCCTGTGCGTTCCACGAAGATCTTTCGTCGTTTGAACCGGGACAGTCATGTCTTATTCCCTTTGTCTCTCGATATTTGCATTGCCCGAGATCTGATCAATGACATCACCATGTCGTGTTCAATCTCGTTACGGAACAATGCTACTTGACTCGTTCCGACAAGTGATATCCCTGTGATCAAATCACACGTTGCCCAGCTATTGGATACAACTTCTCCGAGTGGCCCCTTGAGTATCTTCCCATCACATGGACGGACAAATTCCGCTCTTGACATATATTGCCTCTACGGTTTCCTCCGAGTACCTGAACACACCTTTATAACCACTATATTACCAAGTAGCGTTTGATGCTATCTAAGCACTCTCGGGAGACAGTGATTGATATAGCCTCATGGTCTAAGGAATAGTCTACGAGGATCCATTTCTAATCATCATAACTTGAAGTTCGTGACATGATCGGGTCACGATGTTTAGTTTGGGTATTGGTTTATCATCTCATTCTCGGAATGAGTTGACTCTATTTCTAACTGGCATAAATGCCATATGATCAGGAAACTTGATCATATGTTGACCAATGAACCAGTGACTAGAGTTTCACTGGGAACCCCTGGTTGTTTGTATATCACACGTGTATTGATGTTTCCACTCAATACAGTTATAGCATGATATGAAACTTAATCATAAACTATATGAAATATTATAATAGTCCTTACTCCTATTTGTCTCTAGGGTATATTTCCAACAATTAGAAGGTATACCGTTGACATCCATGGTCAAATGTGTCTTCCAAGTTACCGTGCATTCAGTAATAAGTAAACAATATATGTGTATTTGCTTTGTATCAGGTATTGAAATATAATCACTTAAATAATCACCGACGAACATAACCCTCCTCATGGAGGGGCCTTCTCGACTATAAATTCTACCCATAGTATTGAGCGTGTGTGAGAGTGATTTTATTTGTGACCTGGGAGAGGAAGTCTAAAGTGAAATACATGGATGAACCATTTGCATTGAATAAGATCTATTACATGATTTTTTTAATATTATATTCTGGGTGAAAGAATCTTATTTATATTGCTAGAAATGAATCAGTGTCTATTATATGGATAACGACAGTAGTATTTCACTGAGGAGAAACAATAGATGATTTACTCACTGCAAGTACATTGAAGAAACAAATATGCAGAAATGGTTGCCAGTAATGTTTTGAACATGAAGTTGGATGTCAAATTCAGAACAAAACTTTTTCTTTTGGTACGATAGCCAGGATGACCATGGCGAGTACGAGCGAGTTCGACGAAGAAGAGGACCTCTTCGTGATGCCCAGCTTGTGAAGAAATGATTTGATTTCTGTGTGGGATACCCCTACAGCTGTGTCGAGGCACTAGCTTCCAATGGGTTCTCTGACTTGATCTGAGTGGCATTCACTAGGCGCACTCCAGAGCTGGAAACTTGTAGACTTCAAGTCAACTGCGCAAAGTCAAGAGCAGAAAAAAATAACTGCACAAAGTCATCTCTGTTTGTTGCCTCACACGGACACAGAGCCAAATGATCTTGTAAGTCGATCCTAGTCCTATGCTTGAAAAGGTCAAGCAAAGCTGCCGCGCAGTGTAAAATAAAAGGGTCGGGACATGTGCGTCGTGAGCCTGCTCCTTTATATGCTAGCTTATTATTTCCTTCCACCTTCAACATACGTATCCATCTTCAATTAATTACCGCCAATTGAAAGTTTGCGTGAAGATCTTGAGAAAGTGAGTAGGTTTTTCTAGGGGCTAAGAATGCGGTTGTCTTTGATCATTACACCGCCAACCAACAAAGCTGAAGAAAGCCCATTTTTAGTAAGAACTAAAACATAGTACCATATAGAAGTTATTACAACTTTGACAACCACAATCAGAGTGGCGCAGCGGAAGCGTGGTGGGCCCATAACCCACAGGTCCTAGGATCGAAACCTGGCTCTGATATTAGTTTTTCAGTTATTTCTTTTGTTTTTTAAATTAGACCAATTTTCTGTTCTTTCATCAGTCACATTCTCAATTGGGCTACAATCTGATGTTCAGCCAATCTCTTTAACTCGATCAGTTTTACTGCTTCGCTTGTTTTAGATCGTCCCGATGGGTCTGTAGCAGTTTTGTGCATTGGTACAATCGGAGTTTACTTCCCGAATTTTCACTGTAAAAGAAGTCACTACCATATAATATTTGGAGATTTAGATAATCGAGCATACTTGCCTGTTTGTTTCACATGTTTCAAATCATATAAAATTTAGATACCATGTAATTTTGATGTGCGGATTCAGATGTGCGGATGATGATAATTCCATAGGCATCACAAAAATCATAGCAAAAAACAAGACGAGTGATGTAATTTTGGATGATATTGAGAGATATAGGAGACGGGGATCGAGAGCTTTAGTACATCAATATAAATCCCATGTAGGGCACAATGGTACTTTTTAACGCCGAACCCGCACTTAGAAGTGTGTCCTTAGTTACACAATATCCATCTCAACGCCTTTTATTTTTGCAACTTAAGCTGATGTTGATCCTGAGATGGTTGGGTAGCTATTTCACTTGTCGGTCCACGAGCTAAATCTTTCTGGACCGACAACTTATCCATCAATACAAGTGTCTATTCGGGCAGGGGCGGAGCCAAGGGAGGCTAGCAGGGGTCATACCCCCCTAACCGTTCGCTCCCCTCAGGAATATACAGGGCCGACTATTAGTATTAGGTTATGATGATCGTATGTACTAATCCCGATAGCTAACCATGCTTAAACCCAATTTCAAATATATGTTTACGAACTGAAGCCCAATAGGTAAAAAAGTAGCCCACTCGTACTTCTCAGCGTTGAAGCTCCTTTTCTACTTCCGCTCGCATCTAATCAGATGGATCAATTGTGCGAGAGATCTCATCGTGCGAGGAAGCCCACATGTACTTCTTCGGGAAGTCGAGTAGTCTGGCGGCCGCTGTTGATCTTCCGCCTGGTACCGTCAGCCACTGTCCCATGAATTAATCACCAGATTAGTCAAGGTACACTGTATTGTACATAGTACTGCTAAATATGATCTTATTCTTTTAATTTGTTCCTCTAAAATTTAGGCTTGAGCTATACTTTGTTAGTTAAAAATGACGAGAAACAATATACTAGATCGATTTTCCCTTCCAATTGATTCGATCTTTAACCTGGCCAAGTGCTCCTCAAATTTGGGATTCAGTCAGTGGTAAAATTCTAGGTATATTTAAACTAGTGAAAACATAGCAAGCTTGTTGGTCTTGCTTGCCAATTTCAACGTTTCTTGTAATATATTCTTGTTTTCTTATGCTCAACATATGTTGATATTCAGTTTTGTTATAAACTTGATACTTAGTATACTTTACCTAGCAGTGCCACTGTGATCGGCAGATGTAAACCATTTTGTGAAAGAGAGGAATAGGCGTAAGTGGTCTCTCAACCATGTTGAGGTGGTCAGACTTTCTTTCGATGATATTGATCTCTCTTTTTGGGCCGCCCTTCCGCCTGACGGCATTGGCTACCTCCTAGGCTTCATGGCTCGCCCCCTAAGTCAAAATCCTGGCTCCGCCCCTGTATTCGGGTGTCACGAAACTCAATCCCAACGACACAATTTAAACTATTTATATAATAAAATTTTATACTTAATTTTTTATCATTCACTAGTTGTGATGAGTATAATTTTTCTACTACTCCCTCCGATCCATAATAAGAGTTGCCGATTTAGTATAAAATTGCACTAAATCAACGACACTTATTATGGATCAGAGGGAGTACCTGTTTTCATATTAACCCCATAACTAGCAAAGTAAAATACTAGCTTCACATTTCAATTGTTCTACAGTTATAATGTATTATCATTTATAATGGAAAGAATATATTTTAGTTTTGATAAATTTAAACTTTATTTTGTAAGACAAGTTTATTGTCAATGTGCATAACTGATAAAGTTTATGTATTTATGGTACATATCTCTTAAGTGAACCATGTAACAAATATATAATATCAGTTATAGTGTATGAGTCACGCATATCTATGGAAACTTGTAGAGTATAAGTTATACCGTTCAAATGATTCTTTACTGTTTTTTCATGATCAAATGGGTCTTGCAAGTTACCGTGTGGTAATACGTAAACAATATACGTATGTGGGCTTTGTATTTGGTACTAAAATATACTCTCTCTGTTCAGAAATATAAGACATTTTAGCTTTGTGCAATGAATGTATCTAGATGCTTAGTATCTAGACGTTTTTAGTGTATAGGTTCACTAGGCGTCTAGATACATTCGATTCACAAAGCTAAGATCTTATATTTCTGAGTGGAGAAGTAATCGCTTAAAGTATTCACCGATGAACACAAACGTCCTCTTGGACGAGCCTTCTAGACTACAACTTCTATCCATAGTATTGAGCGTGTGTGAGAAAGATCTTATTAGTGAACTGGGAGAGGAAGTCTAAAGTGGAATGCATGGATGAACCATTTGCATCAAATGAGATCTATTACACGAGAATATTTTAATGGTCATGTTTTCACTGAAAGAATCTTATTTGTATTGTTAGAAATGAATCAATGTCTATTAAATCGATATCAAACTGTAGTATTTAACTTAAGCAAAACAATAGATGATTTACACACTGCAAGTATATATTGAAGAAGCAAATAAGCACAGATAGTTGTTATAAGATTTTGAACATGAAGTTGGATGTAAAATTCAGAACAAGGTTTTATTTATTTATTTATTTATTTGGGAGGGGAGGGGGTTATGGTTGTGGATTATACTTAAAAATCGATTGGGATCTTTTTGTATTAGAAATATTGTAAATCTTTCGACAAACTGGTTGTTAGATGGAGCAAACTAAGTCATTTGAGTAGATGTTGTTACACGATGATACAAACCAAAGTCAAAGCCAAAAACACATAAGTAGGTATTTTTTGGCTTATAAGAAAAAGACGAAAGTATGCTTGGTTTGGCTTTTTTTTTATATAAACGGAGACAAAAGATTTAGGCTCGTCCCATCAATTTTAAAAAACACCTCTAAAAAGTTTGGTGTCCCAAAAGTAAAATACCTGGGTGAAAAAAAAATCATACTATCCAGCATAATACAACTGAAGTGTTTCGCTCCCCGCTAGCGTCTAAAGGAGAGCCTCATGTTTTATTTTTTTGGTACTTACAGTACGAAAATGCTGTGCGTACGAACTTCAATGTCCGATTTTTGTACGAGATTGAATCCTATGGCTGCGCTGCTGGCTGCGCGTTTGCGGCAACGGCTGTGCGCCCGCGTCGTACATGAATCGTATGATTTTTGTCGTACGTGTAGCAGTGTTCCTTACAGTATGCATGTCACATTCGTGGTAGAAAATTCTCACATGTGAGAATAATTTTCACCGTGTCAACATGGCCACCTTTCAACATGGAGCTTGGCCAGCGGAAGTCACATTTTAATTGTGCTTCCAATCAATAGCTAATAGCGACACCTGCAAAAAAAAATACTCCCTCCGTCTCAAAATAAGTGACTTAGGTTTATCTAGATTCGAATGTATCTATATACTAAAACATGTCTAGATGCATACGAATTTAGACAAACCCATGTCACTTATTTTGGGACGGAGGGAGTAGCTAATAGCGACATTTGGAAGGCAACGGCTGGTCTCCGGCTCCGTCTAGCAAAGTTGACATAACAAAGTGTGGTAAAGATCTCTAAAGTGAACGATCTAATAAATAACTAATATCAATTATAGTTTATGATTAGAGTATAAGTTATATATATGGAAACTTCTAGAGTATAAGTTCTACCCATGAAAAAAAATAGCAGAAAACCAGGTGCACTGAGCGAGAGTGCACTGGGCGGAAAAGGAGGCCCCGCGTCTGTCGCTCCCCCGAGGGAGACGGGCGCCATCTCCACCTCCGGCCGCCCCCACCCCTCCAGCTCCCCTCCTCCTTATCCGCTGGCCTGGGTCGCACGGCAAAGCCCTGGCGGCGGCGGCGACGGAGTGTCCTTCCCCGCTCCATGGAGTGGGGGTCGGGGCCCCTCCTCTTCTCGGTGGCGGTGCACTCTGGGAGACTCGAGTCCGGCATGTCCAGGTGGCCTTGGCGGTGGTGCTGCCCGCGGGCGGCCGACGCCATGGCTGGGAGCGCCGTTGAATGCCGTCTCTGGCCGGATCTGGCCGCCTCGGGCCTAGATGGGCTTGGGCGAGCTCAAATGGGCTTGGGCGGGACAGGTGCTACCTCCATGGGGCTCTCTGAAGGCGGCGGTGACAACTAGCTAGGGTTGGAGACGCGCAGCTGCGGCCTGCCCATTGCAGTAGTGGCGGCTAGGGCTTTACAGGCCCGTCTGGGCCTGGTGTGCCCCGGCTGCTCTATCCGGTCGATGAATGCCTCTCAGCGTTGGAGGTGTGTTCCTCCCGCGGGCTGCGGGGCTGATGTCCCTCGTTCCGGCGATGTTGTGTGCCTTCGCCGTTCAGGGCGCGTGTTATTGTCCATGAAGAGACGGTGATTAGTACTAGAATCCTACTATTTCCGTAGAGTTACAAAACCGTCAGCTATTTATTTTAACCGTAGGCTATTATTATGGCCGAGAGTCACCCGTCGGCTATCTACCGTAGTCCATGCTTGGTCGGTCATTTACATGATACCCGACAGTACTGTCAGCCATTTATTTTGCCTACGGTATGAGGCTGACGATACACGGTCGGATATTAATTGGTCAACATGCTTCATCCAAATGGCTGACAATGTTTATAGCGTACTGTGCCCCGTCAGGCATTATATTTAGCGATGGTTAGTTGTGACTCTCATTGTTCTTGTTGCCTACAGTTATTCCATCCGTCGGAATAGGTTATAACCGTGCAGGTTTTCCCACTCTCGGCATAGAATATTCCCAAGCAGGATTTATCACCGTCGTGATACTTAAAACCAAGAGGTACCCTGGTACCCTCAATTATTGCAGTTTCCGTTAGTGCATCTACAAGTAGGTATCGTACACATACGAGAGCTCTGTACCATCGTTATCCATTAGCAACCCCGAGGAATGATATGATATTGACCAATCTTATATATGCATTATTAGGCCATTAATTGCAATCTGATTGGCTTTCCAGTACATGTTGAATACTTTCAACCACACGTAAATAGAAGAGGTATATACTTCTAATCCCACAACTTGCACCACAGGAGCATTTTAGTCCCACATCTTGCAAAGTGAGCGAAACTAGTCTCACAACTTGCAACACGGGAGCAATTTAGTCCAATTCGCTCGAATTTCAGTGAATTTGACCGATTTTGATAGAGTTTTGTCCATGCATGCGCTTTCTCGGCCGTGCTTTTGCATTTTAGTCCAGTAAAGAGTGTCAGCTCGTTTCTAGATCCTCCCACATGCAACCGTTCGCGTACAGGCTGATGTTGAGCAGGTGCTCGCACACCAGCAGGCTCGTCGCACCATCCTCACTCGTCACAATGCACAACAGGTTCACCATGTCCACGTGACAGATCAAGCTCAACGTACCCACCCCCTCGTCGAACGCCCAACACCGCGCATACGACGCTGACCGACCTAGCATGGTCGTTGTAGTGCTCGAGGCGGCAGCGCGAGCATGGGTGATGTGCTACACGGCACGACGACGCCACTGCCCAGTTTCACGGAACTAATTCATGCATCACTGATTTCTGCAAGTAAAATCTACAAGGAAAATTCTTGCATTACCAATTCTTGAAAATTCTTTTCATAGCAAAGAATCAGATTTTGCAGATGTTGTTTTTGATAATAATTTTCATAGCAAAGTACCAGGTTTTGAAGATGTTTTTCTGAAAATTCTTCCATAGTAGCTAGATTTTTTTTCAAAATGGGGAGCGAAGCCCCGACCTCTGCATCAAGCGATGCACATGGCCTTTATTCATTATTTGAACCACAGTGTCTGGCAAAAGCCATTACAAAGATCATATAAACCGGATCTGCCAAAACAAAACACCGAGCATAAACGATAGCCGTATCGCCAGCTCCTCGGCGAAATCTAGCAAACACCTAACTGTCTCTTTCGATCCCGCCCCACGGTCACTCGTAGCGACTCACCAAGAGAAACTGAAGTGCCTGAGTGTGGCGGCTCGAACTCATGCAAAAGGAGCCCCAGATCCGCCGAGTCTACCCACCGAGTGGCGCCGCAGGGGCTTTGCCCAGCGACGGAGCCGTCGGTGGCAGAGGCGGATATGCGTGAGGGAGGACGGGGAGGGAGCGCGGTGGTCCGACCGGTGCGGCCCAGCGGCGCCGCACGGGGTCGGAAGGGGTCGGGGAGTAGTAGGTAGGAGCTACCTAGTGAATGCGCAGGATATCTTCCATAGTAGCTAGGTAACAGCTAAAAGAAAATTCTTGCATCACTGGGCCGGTTCGGGAGCATGTACCACGTGAAGCTAGGCAGCAACGCCGTTGTGGCCGTGAAGCACATCACGTGCACCCACGATGCCGCCTCGAGCACCACCACAGCCATGCTACGTTGGTCGGCATCGTCCGTGCGGTGCCAGAAGCTCGACGCCGAGGTGGGCACGCTGAGCTCGATCGGTGCGGAGAGTACGACCACCTGCCCAACGATAGCTTGTACATGAGCGGTAGCGCGTAGGAGAGCCCAGAAATGAGCCGACATTCTTTTGTGGACTAAACGCAAAAGCAGAGTCGAGACAGCATATACATGGACGAATCTGTCAAAATCGGTGAATTGGACTAAACTGTTCCCGGGTTGTAAGTTGTGGGACTGGTTTTGCTCATTTTGCAAGATGTGGGACTAAAGTGTTCCCGTGATGCAAGTTGTGGGACTAAAAATGTATATACCTCTAAATAGAAATAAGTTACATATATCATGCTCTCAAGTGTTGATTTCCATAATGAAAACTACATGAATCTTCAATCATCCATCTAGATAATATGGAAGTGCTAAAAAAAGTTTAACTAGAAGCATAAGATAACTTGTCATGAATCTCCTCTAAGCCGAGGCACAGCAACGGTGGCTTTGCCGAAGACTTCCAAAGAGACAAAGTCTTTATCATCTAGTTTCACTCATTGCCACTACTATCTTCATCCTCCAAAGTCCAAATGACTTTAGTACCTCCAGTATTGCCCTAAGAGATGACAATATTAGTTGTAAGAGAGATGAAATATCCATGCATGGTAATCTACTGTGGTGGATTTTTTTAAATATTGCATCTACTGTCCGTTATGAGCTCCTATATCAAATAAAAAAATACAGACCACGTGATTCTATATCGTCAAAATTACTTCAGAATTAAGTTATGCAACTCTAGACTTGGAATTAGAAGTCATAAATATGGTTTGCTCCATCAATCAGTTTGGTGCTAAACATAGCAATGCATGGTGTGGACCTTATTGCATTAAAGAATCAAAGGCCAGACCTGCTTTATAAGGCGAACCTATAAACATTATACAGAAGCAAGATAATTCCATGTTCCATAATCCTCTTTACAAGAGTAGTAAAATTTACCCACACAACATATTCCTGATATTTTAATCATTCAACATGGGACAACCAGGGCTCTGCTACATCTTTACTATTAAATGGGAGTTGGTGATCATAGGTCATCCCTCAAACATCAAACATTGGAACCATCATGTCCATCCAATCTACATCCAATGGTGTGCGTTGTGTCATGGTACATCGTCTCAATGCATTGTTTAGCTAATTACAATCCTCTGCCACCGATAAGTGAAATACTAATACCGATCACAGAAAAGAAAAGGGTCAACAACGCTGGTGCTGTGGTGCATCGTTCCTGACCTCTCTAAAAAAACACAGCCCCGGTGCTCCTTTCGAAAAAAATAAAAACAGCCCCCGGTGCATCGTTCCGACCTCCTCCCATGGAGCCCTAGCACAGGTTCCGCCGCCGCCACCCCTCCCGTCTCACCACCGCCCTTTGATATAGTCGTCGTCCCGCCGCCATTGGTGCGTTCGGGAATAGGGGTCTGCGTTGATGTCGCTGTTGTCCTCTAGCACCCTGACCGCCATTCTCAACCTCGAGCACCCTGGCACCATCCGTCGTCGTCCTCCAGCACCCCGACCTCCGTCCTCGACCTCGAGCACCACGTAGTCATCCGCCGGTAGGGCATCCGTCCTTTCACGCATCCCTCGGTCCGCCGACGAGCAGCTGTCTAGCCTCGGTCACTAAAGATTGATTAGGTATGTCCCTTCTCCCTTGACATTTCACTACCTCTCCTCTTCCAGTAGTCAATCATCCCATGACCCTTTGCTATCTCTCCTCTTCCAGTAGTCAATCAGGGATCTATTTGTGTTTGCATGGTAATTTTGCTTGATGCACATCCCTGCAATTAGCAATCGGTTTGTGTTTGGATATATACGGTTGTTGTGCAAATCTGCAGTGCACATTGTGATTTATTTATACTGCACAACGTATGGCTTGTTCAGAGAATTTGTTACTTGGATATGTTCAATTGATCTCGTGGTGTTGTTGGTAAATAATATGTAATTGTTTGTTTATTTGTTTATGATAAACATCAAGTAACCTGTGAACTTTTTGTGCTAGGCATGGCAAGTTCATGGAGCCCCGAGGAGATTATAGAAGATGAAGTATATGATCGCGCTGGTGGTAAAGACTGTGCTCTCTTGGTTCAGTCTAGAGCTATCTTGTTGCTGCTCGGGCTCGGCTCCTGTTTAGACTGCTGCCGTTACTCGTGTTGTTGCTCGTGTTGCTGCTGGGAAGCGCAAGTGGGTAAAGGGCAAGGAAGTGGGAGACGGTGACTGACTCAACGAGGAGCAAGATCTAATAGCCGATGGAGCAAATGAAGTTGCACTCGAATGCGTTACGTGTTCGGAGTCGGTGGAGCTGGAGAGGCTTGACATTGAGCTGGATCCTTTTGTTGTCAACTTGGTGGCCCGGGGGTTGTCAGACTCGGAAACAGCAGTTCGGTTTTACAGGTGGGCAGAGTCACGCCCAGGATTCGATCATAGCCAGTTTGCAATAGCGTACATTGTGAGCTTGCTGTTTATAGATGGCAATTTTGCTCTGTTGTCAGAGTTCTTGGGAACAGTGAGGAGCCAGGGGGTGGCATTGCATCGATATCTGTATCGGATCCTTTGGTCTGGCTATGTTCGAGCTGGCAAGTTCGATTTGGTCATAGAGACATTTGATGAGATGGTCATGTCTGATTGTCGTGAGTTTGGTGTCGATTATAATAGGTACATAGGTGTTCTAATTAAGAAATGTTGCTTCGATTTGGTGGAGAAATACTATGGCATGGTGCTCGAGAAAGGGTTTTTGCCTGACTCCATTCACTTACTCAAGGTGGATCTCTGCATTGTGTCAATCAAACAGGATTGAGCTTGTACAGCGGCTTCTAGCTAACATAGACAAGTTTGGGTGTTCTCCAGATATTTGAGCTTGTCACATATATCGATAATTTATGTAAACACAATAGATTACATGATGCATTGCAGATGGTAGAGAAGATGCGGGCGAAAGGAACCAGCCCAGATGTTTTGACTTACACAACAGTGGTTGGTTGCTTATGTAACAGTAAGCGGTTCGTAGAAGCAGTTGGCCTTTGGGAAGAAATGGTAAATAGGGGCCTTAAACCTGATGTTGTGGCCTGCGGTTCGCTGAACTTTGGGTTGTGCAGGAATAGCAAGGTTGATGAGGCTTTTGAACTAGCATCCATGATGTTAATAGTTGATTCTGAGCTTCAATAGTTGATTCTGAGCTCGCTACTTAGCAGCTGCACACAACTTTGCAGCCCTCATTCCTTTATGCATGTACAGTAGCTGGACCAGATGTTCATAACCATGGCACACATGCTAAAGTAGCAATGGACAAGGTAATCCTCTATTTGACCTTCTTATTTGTGGCCATTGTGCTAGATTTTTATGCAAACAACTGCATTTTTTTGTGGCAATTTTTTTATGCAAACAGCTGCAATTTAATTGTGAATCAAAGTCAATGTCATTGAACAAGTTGTGCAATGATTTTTCAGAGCTGGAGAAACAAGATAATTCATCTTATAGTCGATAAGAATCTTCCGATGCTAGCTGGAGACATACATCTGAATATCTGATAAACATTGCCAAAAGCATTGTAAGGTAGCGAGGATTTTCTAAATTCTAATATGATGTAAGCTGGTTCATGCCTAAATTTTTTAGATCTCATTACATGCAAATTTGTCCAATACAATATAACACTTATCTAAAATCACAGGTGTAGTCCCGAATGCTTCTACAGCAAGTGTAATGTTGCCCTAAGTTCTCAACTTGTTTATGAGAAAGTCTGCAAGGTGGCCGATGTCAGCATACAATATAATCATGAGGTGCATTTTGACTTCTGATATTATGTTTTGTTCACATTTAATTGTCTTCTACATTTAAATAGAACCTTCCGGTCATAATTCTATCAAGTTGTAAATTTGGCCTCAATACCTCACCACTGTATCACAAAACAAATAAAATTATTAGCAGCTAAAATTACTGTTATGGAAGTTGTAGCATAAGGTGCTTCACGATCACATATGTTATTAGCAACTAGATTTCTCATGCTTATAAGTTTTGAAGCTTTAAAACATGGATCAGGGGTATTACAATGGGCTATATACTACCTCTTACGTTATAGTATAAATCAAGATCCCAGCGGTTCATGATCGTCATAGTTAGTTGCTTGAAGCTGCACTTCACGTATCACAATGCCAAGTGCATATACAGCACTTCTGCACTTCATTTAATTACCTGTCGATTTGTCTCTGTTTTTACACATGTATTAAATGAACTGGCACACTCTTGCATTTTCCATTTCATAGTAACCTTGCTTCTTGCTTCTTTCGTATTTTTGTTTCGAGTGCAAAATACAATTAGAGACACCGCAGAAGCAATAGCTTGTTTCCGTAACATGAACTCTGCACGTGGACAGGATATATTCAATAAACAACTGCAAAATGACAGGTTGGTACCTATAGGGCAGCCAATAGAGTTGCTGACGGCTGTACATATAGTGCAGTGACAGTACTAGACGAAGGGCCTGGGAAGATGATATTTGGAAACTAGAATGCCAGGGGACGCCAACCAGCTGCCTGGGTTACGCCCAATGCAACCTGCAGGCTACCTCATGATCAACCTGGTTGGCGCTTTCGTTGAGGCAGTCGGGGTTCTGTCGGCAGGGATGAAACTGGAGACCTAAATTTTGCAGTAGCTAGATCTGCTCAGAATGCCAGAGAACGGGTAAGTATTTCATGTCCTCGTGTCCTTGCTTGCAACTTTTAAAACACTGTAGTGTTGAACCAGATGATGCCAGATGTTTGAACACTGCCCAATCCAGTGCCTGTCTTCGTCCCTGGCATTGAAGCGATGTAGAATCTGGTACTAAATTTTGACCCCCTATAAGGTTGAGGGTTTTATCTCTTTATAGTAGTATTTTTTTTCTCCGTTTTGATACATGAATGTACCTGCAGTAGCCGCTGATAGGCACTAGAGTTTTGTGGTGCTGCTTCTTACTATAGTTAGGCTGCTGATGTTGGATCGGCTGTACAGGTATCATCCCATAGACAAGCATACAGATGAACAAAATCAAGCGGTGTTTTGACTGGCAAACTTAACTTTTCCTACGTTGTATCGGGTCCCTTGGATTTTTGTTAGATTTTAGAAAGTCGAGTAATCATAAATGTGAGCATTCTTGGACCGTCAGATGCATAGCATAGAGAATGTGATGTGAGCAATAGGCCTGGCATGTCTACACGGGCCGGCAGGCCTCTCAGCCAGGGAGGGAAGATAGGCTAGCTGGGCTTAGACTGCACTGCATGCTGCTGCCCTTGGCTTGCTGCTGCACTCGTTGCCATATGGCTGGCGTACGACGTGGCAGATATCCATCCTCCATGGGCGGGAAGGAGGTGCACGCGCCCGCCGACCACGACCTGAAGACGATGAGAGAGTTGAAAATTACGGTCTCCCTTCTGTTCCCCTCCCCTCCCTGACTTTGATCTGCTTGGGGGACACGAGCCGCCCAGGCAAATAACCTACATTGAGAAATAAACTTGGTGGAACTCATCTTTATTTGGTTGATATATGTACCACGTTGACTTTCTTAGGTAAGTAAAGTTTTTGTGTAAACGTCACACTATGTTTGGTAAAGTCAATATAGAGAACCATCATATACCATTATTAATTATTCTGTCCCAACAGAAACATCTCAGGATATTGACATAAAGCAACCAGATGGTCAAAGGAAGGAAAATTGAGTTATTAAAGGCACCCTGCAAGAGAAGGAAAAAAGTTCATTCATTAACTTTCAAATTGTCATTTGAGTGAAAAAGAAGTATTGTTTACTTAGTTTTTTTCTACTCCAAGAACATACGTTTTCTTTCAGCTACATTGATGCGACTTGGTGATTTATGGCTTGCTTGCTCTTTATATTGTTCCACTATAGACACCCGAGAAATTTTGGATGAAAGGCG
This sequence comes from Avena insularis, assembly GCA_023614405.1. NCBI lineage: Eukaryota > Viridiplantae > Streptophyta > Magnoliopsida > Poales > Poaceae > Avena > Avena insularis. The sequence goes on along the minus strand of CM042693.1, from coordinate 453,476,713 downwards.
TCCCTACTCTGATCTGGAGTTGACTCAAGAAATATAGCAGATGGTGATGGAAGCCATCGGAGAAGAGGATCTTAACCAACAGCAGGTTAACTTCAGAGAGTCATCAAGGTCAGGGGCAGAGCCATCTTATTCTAGCACCAGTAAGCACACTTCTCTTGCAGTCTAAGTAAATTGGTAATGTTAGGTCGATAAGTTGTTTGCCCAGGATGCAGTTGCTCCTAGCAATGGGCTTTAATTACATCCAGGTAATGGTAGCCTACACCATATTTGGTGAGGACTTGGACTCGATGATCTGCTACATGGTGGAGATGGGAGGCGCCGGAGCAAATGCAGGCTGCAGCAATCGTAGTAAAGTAAAGGCTGAGTGATGTGTGCACTTTTCTAGACATATTACGAATTCATCAAGAATGAGTTTATCAGGCATGAATAATAGATGTACTACAGTAACCAAAGCATGTGCAAAATCAGGAGTATGGCGGCTGAGAAGTGAGGACTACTGATGCTCGCTAAAAAAATATGTTCAAACTAATGCTTCAGCTTGGTTATCTACTTATTTTTTCTTTTGTTTTGTCTTTGCAAACTTTGTAGCAGTTATTTGAGAAAATAAAGTTATCTTCTGTAAAAAAAACTAATTTAGATTGGTGTTTGGATATTTATAGGGTTACGACAGACAAAAAATATAGGACAGTAAATTTTGTTTAGTTACTTGACTATATAGTGAAAGAAAAACGGTATGTCAGACAGTTCTGAGAAATAATCAATGCCTTCTACTCCCTCCGTTTCAAAATATAAGACGTTTTAGCTTTAGAAAAAGAGTGTATCTAGATTCCTTTTAGTATGTAGGTTCATTCTAAACTTAGATGAACCTATACACTAAAATGGGTCTAGATACACTTTATTCACAAAGCTAAAACGTCTTATATTTTGAAACGGAGGGAGTATAAAACATGTCTTTTTTTGGAAAACTGGTATGCGCCTAGGATAAAGTGTGATGTTGAGTTTCTTGTCTATAGTTAGGAAAAACAATCAGTAGTGTCTTTGCTCTATCGACACTTTGAACAGGGATACTGTCACATCACTAGCATGTATCTAGAAAACTAGGAAGGGATCCAAGAATAATAGAAAATAATTGGGTAATAAGTATTGAAGAATCGCCAAAAATGTCGATACAAAATCTTTCAAAAGTAAATTATCTCATTTCACCAAAAATTTAAAAAGTAATATTGAAATTTGTGGAAAATGAAAAAGTGATCCTTTTTTATTTGAAACTTTTGGTTGTCTAGAGTTTGTTTTTTCAAGTATATTATGATTATATGGGAGGAGTTTGTTTTTCAAGTATATTATGATTATATGGGAGGTAAAAAAAATTACCATGAGAAAACAAATTTGATAACCCGTAGCAACGCACGGGCATTCAACTAGTAAACAATAGTGGAAAACAACGTGGATCAGATTTCTTTAACACAACATTATGTCGACCAAACAAGTTTTTAACCTTCTCAACTAGCACTAATTAATCAGCAACAAATATGGTTGAAAAAATGGAACATAAGTGATAAGTCGCCAATCTTGAATTGTTGTATTCATGTCAGACAATTATCAACCAAAATAAATACAGTAGGATCTACATCATTATTCTAGGAATGAGATCATAAACTATTTTCTAAGCATTATGTAATGTCATAGTTAATAAGAATACAGCCAAAAAAACATGGGGGTTAGAATTCAGATTATAGATAGCTGACAAAAAAGGCACATCATTAAAATGCTTGATGATATGCACTTGAAATTATAATTAATCGATGCATGTCAGATCAGTGGTACTTACAGGGACAAGGACCATGCCATCCAATTCCAATCTCTTCTAGGAAATGAACAAGCCGTTGAGAGCAGATCAGTAGAGAAAGATCTACTGAGCATCCTTGGCTATCACCTTAAAGGCTTGAAGACGAACTGAACGGTTACCAACACCACGGACAACGATACCTCGGTAGGAGCAGAAGCTGGGGCTGCGCTAGGAGGCGTACTCGGTGTTGGCGTCCAGATCTTGGTCCCGCACAACCATGGCCGCCCCGGAGCCAACTCCTGCCAGCCAATAAATCAACGATAAAGGGAGCTGCAACGCCAATAGGAACTTGATGCACCGAAAGAAAAGATCAAGGATTAATACACCCAGTCTATCAATAATCAAATTATCCATGAGTAAGTCCCTACGGGACGCGTGGATGCTGAAGCGGTGGTGCGCGTTGGAGAGCGAGGCCGCTGCCGTTAGCCGCCCTACACCCAAGCTGGGAACGTCACGGTCGCCGGCGCCGATTGTTACTGTGAAGGAGACTGAAGATAGAGGTGGGGACTGGGGAGTGAGGGGCACCGGCGGTTGGAGTCTGAATATGGAGCGGCAGGGATTGGACCGAGTGGATTCTCCTTTTCAGTGGCGGAGTAGACAGATACATATGGGGTACATATGGGGGTACACTTTAGATGTTTTGGTGGGGGTTACATGTAAGCTCGTCCCGGAAAAAAATTCTTCACAGATTGCTTGAAAGCTGCCCCCGATATGCACATAGCTCCGCCTACGCTCCTTTTCTTTCATTTTCTTTTCTTTTATTTTCTCATCGAAGTTAATTCTACGAAACCGCGCGCAAAAACTTAGAGCCAGAAACAATCGCGCGGCAAACTATTTTGCTTTCGGGAAATAACAGCATGCCCCAATTTCGAAAGTTGATATCGCGAGTAAACTTTTGGTATCCCCTGAAAACCTATTTATTTATTATTATAAGAAATTTATTCTTTCCGGCTGTATATATTGATTTTTAGTAGTCTAAGTGTAAAATCACTTCCATTTTTTTAAACACTACATGTCAAAATATTTTCACCTTTTAAAAACCCCATGCACTCATGCTTTAATTTTCAAAACCCTTGTTATCTTCGTCATTGTAATAAGAATGTCGACAAAAATTAGCGTATATTGCTGGCAATACAAGGATGTTTTGATCCCAACCATTCTCTATGTAGACTACGAGATTACAACGTCACAAAGTTGTTAGTTTTATTGTAATAGTGTTGTTATGACGGTCGGGTATTTCACACCATAGGCGGACCCAACTGTCTCTAAGCCTGGGAAGTACCCATGCTTCTGACCGGCCGACAAGCCTAATTTGATAGCAATTTGATAAAAAGTAATCTCACTGGCCTTAAAATATACTCTTTGCCCAGGCTTTGAATATTTTTTTTGATCCGCCACTGTTTCAGACTAATAACTATGTGTTATGTGCTCACCGTCGGGTATTGCACACGATAACCTAGGGTTTGGTAGCCCCACTCAGTTATGTATTGATACCTTCGTGTATTATGGAGGATAAATGTGTGCCCAATGTGGACTCTCGGCAATCGGTAACCCCTGTTGGCTATTTTAGCACATCAATGTGGGGTTTTTCACACCCCTCGGTTATTACATGACACGGTCGGCTATTTGTGCTCATAGATGTGTGGTTGACTTTAACTGTAGGATATTTTACAAATCATCGGCTATTCAAGTAATCACCGACATTCATGACAACCCGCCGGCTATCATTCAACACCGTCGGTAAAATAGTAGATTTCTAGTAGTGGATGGTGATTTCAAGGTCATGGTGAAGGGAATATGCCCGAGAGGCAATAATAAAGTGGTTATTATCTTATTCCATATTTATGATAAATGTTTATTTTACATGCTAGAATTGTATTGATCGGAAACATCAATACATGTGTGTTTAATAAACAAAAAAGTGTTCCTAGTTATGCCTCTCTTATAGACTAGCTTATTGATTAACAAGATGATCAAGGTTTCCTGATCATGGATATTGGATGTTATTAATAACAAGGTCACACCATTAGTGGAATGATGTGATGAACATTCATCCGAAGTATAGCATTACGATCAAGTCATTATGTTTATATTGCTATAACATCATACGAAGTAATCTTTATCCTTAGACCATGAGATCATGTTAATTGCTAACACCGGAAGAGTATCTTGATAACATCAAACGTCACACCGTAACAGGGTGACTATAAAGGTGGGTTCAGTGCTACGAAGGTTTTATGTTAAGGCTCATGGATCAAGAGTGAGATTTGTCCATCCCGATGACAGATAGATATACTCTGGGCCCTCTCGGTGATATCACATTGAAATAGCTTGCAAGCAAGTGATGTGATCAATAGAATGTTATATCACGGGAACGAGAAAAGAGTGCATGTCAGAAACGAGATCAAACTAGGTATTTGGATACCAATGATCGAATCTCGAATATATAATATATCACGAGACAGGGATTTAGTTACGATGTTAAAGGTTCACACGATCACAAGAGTCATCGTTGAATATGTGGGAGTCAGTACGGATCTCCAGGTCCCGCTGCTGATTATTGATCGGAGAGGGGTCTCGATCATGTCTACATTATTCACGAACCGTAGGGTGACACACTTAAGGGATACCGACACCATTTGGAGCAAATATGTTTCAGATAAGGATTTAAGAAAGCGCTGGAATCATTTCGATGGAAACCGGAATTGTTTCGGGTGAAATTGCAGAAACTGGTTCTGCATGTGATATTGAAATGTTGCAGGGGTTTTTATGTGCATGTTTGTTAATTAATGTAATTGACAAAATTCTGAATAAAATAAATAAAAGTGTTTTATTTAATGAGGACTTGCATTAAATTTGGTGAAATTTAATGGAGGTGAGTGGAATTTTGAGTGGGTGGCTAATTATGTGAGTGGGAGCTCCACCCACATGAATGTGGAAGAGGTGGGGGCACCTCCCTTGGCCGCCGGCCATGGTGAGGGGCTACCCCCCTCTCCCTATAAAAGGCCCCCCACTCCCTCCTCTCATCTTGCACCACCTCCTCGTGAAGGTTTTCTTCTCCCTCTAGTTATTCCCCATGGTCTCGGATTAGCGAGATACATGTTTTTGGTGGCTTTATCTGGAAAGGAGTTGTTGCTTCCGCTGCATCGCTGGAGCAAGGAGGCGGAGGTTGTTCGGTGGACCGAACGTGTGTGTGATCACGGATGCACCGCTACTTTGCGGTGCTGGACTTGATGGTGCTGGACCTGATGGTGCTGGAGCTGCTGGACCTGAAGGACTTCATCATGATCTTAAGATTGGCAAGTGTACGACTACATCATCCACGAGTTCCAACTCGTTAACAAAGCTTTGTTGTCTTCGAGGGTAAGTTCTCCATGGATGTATATCCACCCGTTGCTTTGTACCTAGTAGATAGATCTTGGCGTGTAGTTCACATCGTAGGAAATTTTTTGTTTTCTATGCTGCGAACCCAACACATGGTGGCGCATGCTAGTTGGTGGTGAAGTTGGGCGGTGGTGTTTCGTTGCGCCACAGTTGTGTGGGGGTGGAGGTCGGGAAAAATCCCTGTCGTTTTATCCGACCCTGATGCGGGGCTGTCTCTGGGGGGCACCATTCCTTCTTGGAGGGCGTTGAGGGAAGCCTCTGTCTCCACTTTACTCGAAGTGCCGGGGAAACCCTAGGACAATGGTCCAGGTAGCAATACCGTGTCGACGGTGCTTCTCTCGGGAAGGGGTTGCTAGGTACTGGCCTTCGGTTTTCTTGGAGCGTGGTGGGCCAATCAAAGTCGGAGGATGCAGCGATTGTGGGTCATCATCACTAGTCGATTCGTCTTTGTTTCCATTCCTTTTATTTTTTGGCATGTATGTGCTGTTGCCCCAGCATTCCCTTAGGTTCGAACTCATGTATCAGCGTGATTACTAAATTGATATAGCGGGCCAAAAGCCTATTTTGAGGATAAGTTATACCCATGACATGATTATTTACTATTTTTCCATGGTCAAATGTGTTTTGCAAGTTACGGTGTATTCAATAATATAAGTGGGCAATGTGTTTTTTTTTTATTTGGTACTAAAATAAATCGTTAACTAATCACTAATGAACACAATCGTGCTTGTGGAGGAGCCTTATAGACCACAACTTCTACCCATAATATCGACCCTGCTGGTGGAAGCGGACGGCCATCTCGCACGGCTCTCAGGCGAGCGGCGGCGGTCAACCATGGCCCATCCATAGTGAGGCGATGGAGAGTTGTCCACGAGGGCGATGGAGATGTAGCAAATGGGATGGATATGACATGTGGGCCTGAATGGTCAGTGAGAGAAGCATATTACCCCGCTCGGAATTGTGATGTTCCCGGTGCGCCAAACAGTACAAGGGTCCGAATTATCTGAATTAGACTGAGATTGATAAGTTTAGAGTACCAATTTTAGAAACTAGGAGTTTATGTTTTCATTTATCTTTGATCCACGAGTTCAAATTATATTTTCGACTTTTTCTTTCCAAACGTGGGTTGTTACAATTCGTGTGCAAAGTTATGATACTGTCGCGTTAAACTTGCTGTAACGTGAACGCACTCTTGGACGACAAGTTTACAATTTACTCCGATTTGTTTCTTCTTGCTCCTAGGTGAAATTCTGTTCCCGCACGTGCCTGTTCACTTCTTCCCTGTCGACAGAAACGAGTCAACGCCAAGAAGCTCGGGACCCCAGCGGCGGCGGCGGCAGGCGGCGCAGGTAAGGACCCGGCCCTCCTTCCCTAGCTCAGTCCTCCATCTAGCCTTCTTTCGCTCCTTCGATTACCCCTCCAATACCCGCGGTCAATCGCCCTTGTCCCCTCCCCTCTAGCCCTAACCCTAGCAGGTGTGTGCTGGTGGCACCTGGCAGATGGCGGCGGGGTGGCGGTCCGGCGGCGGGATGGGGGAGGCAGTCCAGCCACCGAGCTCCAGGCCCGAATACTCCTTCTCCCCGACCCTCCTCCTCCTCCCGAGCCGGCCACCTCTCTTTGCTCTTGCCCTTCCTAATTTCCTGAAATTGTTCTAACTTTGTAGTTCTAATTCGATGCTTGTTTTGATGAGAATCTTGCTACAGTTTTCCTTCAATGAGATATTTTTCTTCCCGTGCTTTCTAGCCTAGTATGTCTCATACACTCATACCCAAGTTCAATACTCTAGTTAGTTAGTATAATGGTCTAGTTTGCCCCATCCAAGAAAAAACACTGTTTAACGAAATCTGAGCATCCATCTATATATCAATATTTTGAATCCTAACATCCAGATCAGAGCCATGGCTTGTTAATCCTATCTAATTCTTAGGAGTCATGTTTCATGACTTGACAACGTTCTCTCTTTTGACTCTCTGCAGGACTCCTCACACGTAGTCACGCCTCAGGCGGCGGGCGGCGGTGGTAGCTGGCGGGTGAAGAGGTGAATCAGCGCTGCGCCGACGAGGAGTAGCTCAGCTTGCTGCGTGCGGACACCGCTTCCGTTGAAATCCACCGGCCTCTGGCGGCACCAACTAGAGCCATCGGCCTCGAGAGATCACAAGGTATCTCGCTCACATTTATGGCCTGATAGTAATCGACAAGGTCACCACGCCCGACCATGGGGACGGATTTCCCCTTCCGATTCGCCGCCCTCCCTCGCCACTTATTTTGCTGAATTCCCTGTGGTTTCGAATCCCCTTGACCTCTGATCAGATTTAGTAACTCGTAGTATCTTTTGGAGATCCCCAATGTACAGTTAGAGCAGATGGGCTGACCTCGACGCATTCTAAATCGATTTTGTTGTGCAAACGAAATTTCAGATGAGATTGGTCGGCTTGACGGGTGGGATCGCTTCAGGGAAGAGCACAGTGTCCAGCCTCTTCAAATCAGCCGGCGTCCCTGTCGTCGATGCCGACATCGTAGCTCGGGTAAGCACCAAGCACCATCCACAATCCCAGTCCCAAAATATATAATCTTGTTGGATTATATTGTGCAAAGCTTGGTTTTGGTCTGTCAATTGTTTTCTGTCTACAGGGGTTTTTCAACCCAATGGGAGTTTAGATTGGCATCAGTTGTGGTAAAAAAAATTCATTGCTGTGTAACTAGAACTCTGAATTTGCTATGAAAAAATTCCTTATTTGACACTAACTTCAAATCAGATTCCCAATTTGGCTCTAGAAATCTTTGTCTTCCCAAGCTTAATTTTCTTCCAATTGCTGCGATATTTCTGGAACAAAAATAAACGGAACCACATTAGCACAATGGTTGGTAGTATGATGCCAGATTAAAAGTAGTGCCATGCTTTTGGGCTTCGGGGGCAGATTTCATGTTGAAGTTGATTGAAACGTTTATTTTTTCTGGCTGGCGGTGTGGTGTTATTTATGATTAATATTTTCAAGGAGAACCCAGATCTTGTATTAATTCTATTCCTGCAAACTTATGGATAGGTGGTCTTGTAAAGCCTGCGACGACTACATGTAAATAGTTAGTTCATTTGCTCGGTTGCAAAAAAAGAGAGATCATTTTCTTTTGTTGTTTTCTTAACTTGAAATGCAACAATGGTTTTACAATGAGATCTCGTTACTGCTACTTGTGCACGATCAGTCTCAGTTGTTATCAGGTTGATGTAAGCCCGTGTCATGTCTTGTTAGGAATAATATATGACATAAGTAGGCAACTAATTATGAAATTTTTGTTATTGAAACTAAAGTAGTGTATTTTTGAGTTTAGAGTCCTTTACTCCTTTACATCCCTTCTGGTGAATGGTTATGCACAGCCTTAAGAGGAAGATAATTGCTCCCATGGTCTTGTACTTTATAATTTGGATTAGATCGGAGCATTTTGGAGCACTGTATGCCTTTTTGTTGCATATATTTAACTTTTGTGTAGTTTTATCAGATTTCACTTTATCTGATTTCAAAACTGCTAATGAAAATTGCGCCAAAACATCAGTGTTGAGGTTGGACCTGATCATGTAATCTGTTCCTGTTAGTGTATGATGACTGTATACACTGACAGGTTAGAAAAATACAGATGTTTTTTAGGTATTACATGCACTTGAAACCATCGTTAATTGAGCAAACATGATCTTAGGTAATTATATGTATGCATATTTTTATGGTTACCATGACTGGGATGCCAGAGATCAATGACACCACGTAAGCACAATGCATGGTATGATGCGGGCATTGGACACGTACTTTATTTGCTTTGATGACTGCAAAGCATGCTTATTACTCTTTAGATTTATTATTTGATTTTACAGATGCTGTGACAAATGACTCCCTTGTTTTCGTTATGAGCCTTATACTGATTATGGAGACATGCATTTACAGAATGTAGTAAAGAAAGGTACTGGAGGTTGGAAGAAGATTGTAAAAGCTTTCGGCAATGACATTTTGTTGGAAAATGGAGAAATTGACCGTTCTCGCTTAGGTCAGATTGTTTTCAGTGACCCAGTGAAACGCAAACTTCTAAACAGGTATAAGTTGTATAACCTCTATTAACATAAATGTTTCATCATATTTTCCTTACTTTTCTATGTTTACTCGATAGATTTGTGATTCAGTTTATTTACATCATGAAAACAATTAGACCAACTTCCGGTCTCACATCTACTCTTGTTCTGGTTTCTAGAAAAATGTCATAATTTAGTTGGATGTTGAGTTCACATTAAATGGTTGCACAGATTTTAAGCTATGTTTCATACACTGATGATGAAACGTGATAATGTTTACCGTTAAAATATCAATAATGCTATTTTAAAAAGGAAAACAGTAGAGCAAAGATAGTGGATATTAAGGTTTCTATTTTGTCAATGTTATGAAACGTGCTGAGGTTTACCGTAAAAATATCAATTGTGTCACTGTATTTTATTTTATAAAGCAAAATACTACAACAAAGATGGTGGATATTAAGGTTTCTATTTTGTCAACGTAATCCCTTTGTCCTGACTACATTTTTGTTTCTTAATTATGGTTACTTTCAGTCTTCTGGCCCCAAATGTATCATTTGGTATATTCTGGGAGGTACTAAAACTGTGGGTGAACGGATGCACGGTCATCGTCGTCGACATCCCGCTCTTGTTCGAGACAAAGATGGACCGATGGACAGACCCGGTGATTGTTGTATGGGTGGATCCCAAAACACAGATCGAGAGGCTCATGTCAAGAGACGGGTGCAGCGAGGAACAAGCTCGGAACAGGATCGATGCGCAGCTTGCGCTCGACTGGAAGAAGTCCGAAGCGGACATAGTAGTCGACAATTCTGGCTCACTGGATGACACAAAAGAACAGTTCCAGGAAGTGCTGAAGCAGGTTTCTGGTCCCTTGACATGGAAGGAGCGGATGATGTCGCGGGATGGCCTTCTCTCTATCGTCATGTGCACAACAGCGGGGGTTTTACTTGCTCAAAAGAATCTGCTATGATCTGGACTAGGTTAATGGGCTGGAAATTGTAAAATATCGCCGGAAAGCATTAAAACAACAAAGATTATACTACTAGTTATGTTAAGGTTTTAGAGTCATATTGCAAGTGCTGAAATTTTGAGCAGTTAAATAAATTTAGGAATTGTTTACTTGTGATGCCTGCGTGTTCTGAACCTTGATTCGCAACGGATAACGTTATTGCTTATTGTTTAGAAATTTGTTGAAACGAGAGAACGGCATAACGTCGCATATTTTGATTGGTTAAGAAAAAAAGTTGATCAACAGTTCCTCTATTAATAATTAATATTTGTGTATGTTTGTATCTACGGTGGCTTACAGCATCTTCACTATTTTCCAGGAGACTATTCCCGGGCCATGTTTTTCATCATCCAAAAAAAGACAGATTTTGCTGGTGTTCCCAGAACGATCCTAGGTAGCCGAAAACCTGCTGGAAGTCGGATGAAACCGTCCACCACTCCCTCTCCCCCACGTGTCCCCTCTGTCTCCCCACCTGGCCACCGACGTCGTTCCTTGGGGCGGTCTCCGCTGCCATGAGCCCACCTCCCCTTGGCGGCCGAGCTGGAGCCCGACGGTGAGCGGCAGCGCGATGACCGTGACCACATCCCACATGTCATCCCCGACCACGCCTTCTCCATCCATCGTGGTCGCGCGGGCAGCGAGGTCCGGCGATGCCCAGCGCCTCCTCCATCCTCTCTGGCCCTAGGCGAAGAGGCACGATGCACATGCAGCGCCTGGATAGCGGCGTCCTAGCATTGGCACCCGCGTCGTGGACAACGAGCTGCAGCGCGACGACAATGGCGACGCAGAGGGCGGAGGCGTCCCAGCAGTGGTGCCCGCGTCGTGAACAGCGAGCTGCAACGCGATGGCAATGGCGAGGCAGAAGGCGGCGGCATCCCAACAGTGGCGCGTGTCCTTCGTCGAGAGAGTGCGCGGGCCTTCGTCGAGCGCGTGCGCAGGCGCATGCTCCCTCTGGCATTTGGTCGGTGGGAGGAGACGGGGCGTGCCCCTACAGCGACCGATGCCAGTTCGTGCACGGCGTCTCCGAGCTCCGCTCGTCATCCGCCACCACTTGTACAAGACCGAGGTATGCCACATGGTGCTCAACGGCCAAGTCTGTCCCTACGGCCACTTCTGCCACTTGCGCACGGCCGCAGAATGCCTCATCCAACGCCCATAATGGTAGTGCACGACACCTGCTCTATACATGGCGAGCGTCAGGGGCGATGACGCGACAGGGACGGGGACGGGGAGTGGCCGGCGTCGGGGAGCATCAGCACGAGCGGCACCGCCTTGAGCGACGGGGACGGGGAATGGTCGGCGTCAGGCGGCACGGGCACGACGGGTGGACGACGGGCTGGGCTCGAGGCATGGTCGGCGCGAGCTGTGAACCCGGCTAGAAAAAGTCCATTCCTAGGCCAAAAAAAATCATCCATCCTGATCAATTTAGCTTCATCCGGAGTAGAATTTGAGCTTGGGAACGCCGCAACGAGTCGAGATGCTCATAGGAGTGTTAGGCCAGGAGATGCGCCAGAAAACACACGGGGAGCTTGTTTCGCCGGTGAAAATCTGCATTGGATCCATTCTTTGAGTGCAAATTTTATGAGATCTCATAGGAGTGTTAGGCCAGGACCTGCGAAATGGACTCGCCCCCTCCAAGTATGTGAAGTTGAATGGACACCTAGACCACAGCTCGATGACGAGATCAACATCGAAGGCAACAAAGTCTTGAGGGAGGCAGCTGGGAACATGCCTTCGTTGCTCGAGCCAGATAGAACTAGACCCAAATTTCACCATCATTGTCTCCGGAAGGGACCCCTTGTCCCGCGCCTTGGATCGAAGGGCGCCCTACCGTCAGGAGGCAAATGTTCACCCTAGAGCACGGCAGTGCTAGAGAGTTAGGCGGCCAAAGAAGAAGCCACCAGAAACACCAAGGGAAGCTAACGGACAAAGATGCACCAAAGAAGAAATGATGGAAGAGGGCAAAACCACACCGTGGATGAACATGATCACTGTAGCATGCAAGCTCAACAACCAAGCGTCGTTGCTTCCTAGAGGGAAAACCCTTCCCCCTCTCGCCTAGGATCGAGGGCGTTGATCCACCGGCAAGTAGGACCTTGGTCAGCAGGGAGCACCAACTTAGGCACCGACCAGTCGACGTGGGGAGAAGACGTCGCCGAAGAGAAAGTCACCACAACCACCTCCATAAACCATTGTTCGACCTCCCCAGTTACCAAGACATCGCCTCCTAGAAGGGGAACGATGTCGCGGCGCCGCCGCCATCCGCAAGGAGAACCAGGGCTTTCGCCCACACAGAAGAGAGGTAGTACGGGTTATACCTCAATGATGCCTTCAGGAAGGAGCACGACGTCGGCGGCCACGCCTTCCTTCGTCGCTAGCAGTGGTGACCAAGTGTTTCCTCGCTTCGGGTTTGGTGCCAAGGTCGGCGGAGCAGCCCCGCACCACGACCTTCGACTCCTCGCAACCTGCGCAGTCGAGAGAGAGGGACAACACGCACAACAACCGCCACCTGCCGCCGGGTCAACGCTGTCCAAACCGCCCTAGGACGCCGCACCGGCATTCTGTAGCCCTCCACGTGAGGCGGCAGCGAGATCCCCACCGCCACCATCACTAATGAACATAAGAAGAGGAGATAGATCAGTCGCTTTAGGCTATCTCTAAGCGGTAAGGCAGTTGAACGGACTAGAAGTTTCTAGTCCGTACGTCTCGGCCTTTTGCACCTAACTTTTTAATCGACGCAATACAAAACAGTAGCTCCTAAGAGGAGGATTCAGTGATCATGGGCCTCCTCTTGGCATGGGCCCTAGACCGTTTCACATGGTGGCCATGGGTCAGAGCCAGCCATGCCTTCCCTCACCACGCAGGCCCACGTGCTCGAAGCCCGTTCCACGACAGGCACCATCACGCTGGTGAGCTCCTACACGCGCCCAGAGTCTCTCCAAACAGAATATAAAGCATGATAAACACAAGTACTACCACATATAACTTGAATATACTAGATTGTGTTTGACAACATGATGGAAAAAACACATGTGACTTGGTACCAACATGGTCCGCCAGACATATGAGGTTCCATGCGCATGATCTTTGAAATTTAGGAAAAATTCTAAAATCTAATATGGTTAACGGATTTTCCCCATATTTGTATCATAAAACTAGTATATGAAAAATAAAATGATAAAACAAAATTAAGCAATGGATATAAAATAGTTGGCCATGTGGATTCTGGGAGGACAAAACAATTGCCATAAAACATTATGGGCGCGTTTGGTAGTCTGCATACCCTCCGGGCAGGCCAGTGGGAGACCAAAGTGGGCCGTTTAGTTACCTGCACGAGGCGTTCGGCTGCGCCAGCGCGAACCGTGAAGCAGCCCGAAGCCAGGCCACGGTGCTACGCTCGAATCGGCCGTTTTTAGCGAGCCATCCTCGTCGTGCGCCTGCTGGATGCAAAACCGGCGCTCCCCTGCACGAGCTCGGCCGATGATGGCGCAGGCGAGAGATTCCCGCTGGCCTGGAAAAGGGACGGGATCTTTTCCCTCATCTCCCGCAGAGAGACACCCTACCCGCTCACCACCAAAACTAGATCGACCTTTTCCTCCTTCTCCTTTCCCCGTCAATTCCGGACACCAGTAGCGACAGGGACGACGCCCCCGGCAAGACAAAACCGGCATGGCGGCGGCCATGCCGATATGGAATGACGGCGACAACTCCTCCCAATCGTATCAAGGGGTAAGTCCCAACTACTCCGGCAGTCCTATACTCCGGGACATGTAATTTTCTTATTTTAGAAATAGGCAGGGGACTCCGGGACTAGGAATAGAAGATGAATTGGGAGATGAATTGGGAGAAATAGTCCCAACTTCACTCTATTAGTGATGATGATATTTTGTATCGTTTTCGACATATAGAACACGGAGAATTTTTTTGCCTCTTCTACTGTTGATGAGGTTATGATAGGCTCGGATGAATTTTACGTTTTGGAGTATTTAGTCATCTCTTATGTATGTTTTGGAGCGTCAAAATGGATTTGAAAATATATGTTTCCTCTTTGCTGTACAAAAAATTCTCTGTTATTAAAAGAGCTTTTTTGTAGTTTTTTTACTCTTAGTTTTTGGCCCGGGGCTTGCTTCAATCCGGGCTCCGGCCACTCACAAGATCACCACGCCCGATAGTAATTTGGACGGATTTCTGTAGCACCCCGGGTAAATCCACTACTAGAAAATCGCTTGATTGTTTACTATGTTGTACACCATCATGACCACATGCTCATGTCATCATGCCACATTGCATTTGAGCATCGTTATGTCATCATGTATCTTTTGCCAAAACTATTTTTCTAAAAACCTAGCTTTATTTTCTAAATATCCCCCTCATCTTTATTTCAAAACAAAACCTCAGTCCTCTTGGACCTTTATTTTTCTATAACACATATTACAACTATTTTGTTTTATAAACAAAATAAAATAGACATATACTGACAAAAACCTATTTTATAAACCCACCGGGGAGGAAGCCCAGCCCGTAGGCCAGGCTACCTACCACCCCGGCAGGCCCGGCCCAACTAGAAGAACAAAACCATGGCCCCGCCTAACCCTAACCCTAGACCTACCTGTCGCCAGCCCGACAACCACCAGACGCCACCACCTGACCGAGTCGTACCCAACGCGCAGACGCACACAGTAGCGAGCGCACCCGACCCTTCCTCGTGATCCACCTACCCCGCAGTCAACCCTGGTCCCACCCTAGCGACACGCTACCGTGCACCGTACGTTGCCCTCACATCCCGCTCCTCGACCTAGGGATGTAAACGGATTGGATCGGATATTGCTATTACCATATCCTTTATCATATTTTTTGGCGGATTCGGACCGGAGCGGATAATAGCCGGATATGGATTCGAATACGGATTATATCGGATTATGGATATGGAGTGGATTCGGAGCGGATTCGGATCGGAAGAGAATAATCAAACAAATACACCTAGAAAAATAAAAATTTATTTAGTTTATGCAAAAGAAATGAGAAGAAAGTGTGCAACACTAGATAATAGTAGTATAAAAGTGCAAGATTATTAATAACATAGTATAGCATGCAAAGCTAGCCAATACACTAACTAGATTGTCTAGATATTAGGGTTGCGTTAAATTTACCAGATTATCCTATTTGAGTACCTTAGATATTCCGCATAAAATGTCGGATTATCCTTATCCGTCGGATATCATCAATACCATATCTATTACCATATCTGTCGGATATCTGCCCGACAGATATCCGCATCCGCATCTATATCCGTCCGGATATCTAAAAATGTATACCATATCCTAAAAAACGGACGCGGATGCTGATTCAGAGTGAAAATTATCCGTACATTTACATCCCTACCTCGACCGACACGCGACGCGCCCGACCCAAACCTGGCCAACGGGTCGGGCTTTGGTAACCGACCAGCAAGACGAGAAAATGGCACAGCTCGCCCGGAAGGAGCGGTGTTGCCGTCGGGCGCTGAGCACGCGGCCGCCAAAGACGACGATTCGCTTAGCCTCCTACCGGCGGAAAAAGGAGCGATATGCTCTTATTATGTGCAAAAATATCCTAGCCGTGAGTCGAACTGAGGGACCAACTAGGTTCCCATCTCCGCTCTACCAACAGAGCACCGAAACTTTGGTGTTGTAATACGAAATCGGCCCTAGCTAAAGGTTTTTCTCGACGGGCCTGTGGAAAAAAAGTGATAGGTCGCAAGTTCGACATGCCGCTGGGTCGCTTGACGCCGGTGTCGTGCTCGGGCTCGAGGCAGGCCTCGTGACGGTATCGTCACGCAGACGCGAAGCCACACGGGCCGCCTTTACCGTTCCGTGCCGCATCGCGACAAGATCGCCGGGTACCATACGGCTGCTGCACTCGACCCACCCCACGTCGCGCGCAAGTCCCCACCATACCTGACCAACGGCCGTTCACGGCACGGCGCGACGTCCCGAACTCTTACCGCGTTCGGCATGGTCCACCACCAAGACGCTGTTAATGGGATGTCGCGCTACCAAGACGCTGGGCTCGAGACCGTGCACGCCCCTTAAGTAAACGGGCCGGCCCACGACACGTTAAATGAACCCCAATTTGTCCATTTTTAGACTATTTTTTAATAAAAATATTTCTAAAAATAGATAAATATATATAAAATAAAAATAAAAATAACTAAATAAGCTTAACGGACCGTGCCGTGCCAGCACGTGAGCTTGGCCTCGATACCCAGGCACAGCCCGAGCCGGGTCGCGTGCCGTTCCGGACCGCGTTCGGCACGGCCCGTTGGCCAGATATGGTCCCCACCAACCGCCCACCAACCCTCGTCTCCCGCACGCGGTCGCCCCTTCCTCGCGTGCGCCCGCCGCCGCCTGGCCTCAACCCCTCCTCTCCGCCAACGCCTCGCCCCAAGCAGAGTCCCGAAGCCCGCCTCCCCGCTCGTGACCTCGTCGGCACCCCTCCGCCAGGATCCCGCCGGTCTTCCTCGGCCGTGCCACCTAGCCGTCGAGCGCCGCTGCGACCTTCCTCTTCCCCGTGACCCGGATCCGCGCCGCCTCCTCTGGTCTCGCCCGGAGCCAGAAGCCGCCACGCCAAGCCGCTCTCTGCAGCAGCGGTTGCGCCGCCGCACGCCCCTGTCGACCTTGCCGCCGACCCCGCAAGCTCCTTCCCGCCGCCGGCCGCTCGCCCTGCCGCCCGCGAGCACCTCTGGTCACCGTTGCTGCGACCCCGAGCCCGTCCTCGTCCCCGTCGCTCTTGCGCCGCTGCTGGCCTCCGGCCCGCCCGAGCTCGCCCCTGCCTCGCGCCCGCGTCGCCGGACCCTGTCGCCTCGAGCCGGCCGTCGTCCTCGCCGCTCCGCATCCCCGCCTCCGGCTGCCCTCCCTCGAGCCCCGCTTGCGCCGCCAAGCCCCGCCTCGTGCCTCATCTCTGCCTCCACTGCGCAGCCAGAGACGCCCCTGCAGCTCAAGTATGATCGGTGGGTGCTCGCCAAATTGACTGAACGGGAACAAGGCGTCACTACTCACTACTCAGTGATGTTTTGGTATTGGACTTCGGCCTCCTGAAATTGTTCTAACTTTGTAGTTCTAATTCGATGCTTGTTTTGATGAGAAACTTGCTACAGTTTTCCTTCAATGACATGTTTCTTCTTCCTGTGCTTTTTAGCCTAGTAAGTCTCATAGACTCGTACCCAAGTTCAATACTCTAGTTAGTTAGCATAGTGGTCTAGTTTGCCCCATCGAAGAAAAAACACCTGACGAATGCTCTTGCTGTTTAACAAAATCTGAGCATCCATCTATATATCAATATTTTGAATCCTAACATCCGGATCAGAGCCATGGCTTGTTAATCCTATCTAATTCTTAGGAGTCATGTTTCATGACTTGACAACATTCTCTCTTTTGACTTCTCTGCAGGACTCCTCACACGTAGTCATGCCTCAGGAATCCTAACATCCAGATCAGCCCTCAGCTTGCTGCGTGTGGACAACTAGAGCCATCGGCCTCGAGATCACAAGGTATCTCGCCCACTCTTATCGCCTGATAGTAATCGACAAGGTCTCACCACGCCCAATCATGGGGACGGATTTCCCCTTCCGATTCGCCGCCCTCCCTCACCACTTATTTTGCTGAATTCCCTGTGGATTCGAATCCCCTTGACCTCCGATCAGATTTAGTTACTCGTAGTATCTTTTGGAGATCCCCAATGTAGAGTTAGAGCAGATGGGCTGACCTCCACGCATTCTAAATCGATTTTGTTGTGCAAACGAAATTTCAGATGAGATTGATCGGCTTGACGGGCGGGATCGCTTCCGGGAAGAGCACAATGTCCAGCCTCTTCAAATCAGCCGACGTCCCTGTCGTCGATGCGGACATCGTAGCTCGGGTAAGCACCAAGCACCATCCACAATCGCAGTCCCAAAACATATAATCTTGTTGGATCATATTGTGCAAAGCTTGGTTTTGGTCTCTCAATTGTTTTCTGTCTATGGGGGTTTTTGATCCCGTGCTCAGTCGAATCAACCCAATGGAAGTTTAGATTGACATCAGTTCTGGTAAAAAAAAATTATTGCTGTGTAACTAGAACTCTGAATCTGCTATGAGAAAATTCCTTATTTGACACTACCTTCAAATCAGATTCCCAATTTGGCTCTAGAATTTTTTGTCTTCCCAAGCTTAATTTTCTTCCAATTGCTGCGATATTTCTGGAAAAAACATAAACGGAACCACATTAATTGATTTAAACATTTATTTTTTCTGGCTGGCCATGTGGTGTTATTTACGATTAAGATTTTCAAGGCGAACCTAGATCTTGTATTAATTATATTCCTGCAAACTTATGGATAGGTTGTCTCGTAAAGCCTGCGATGACTGCATGTGATTAGTTAACTCATTTGCTCAGTTGCAAATCATTTTCTTTTGTTGTTTTCTTAACTTGAAATGCAACAATGGTTTTACAATGAGATCTCGTTACTGCTACTTGTGCACGATCAGTCTTAGTTGTTATCAGGTTGATGTAAGCCCGCGTCATGTCTTGTTAGGAATAATATATGACATAAGTAGGCAACTAATTATGAAATTTTTGTTATTGAAACTAAAGTAGTGTATTGTTGAGTTTAGAGTCCTTTACTCCTTTACATCCCTGCTGGTGAATGGTTATGCACAGCCTTAAGAGGAAGATAATTGCTCCCATGGTCTTGTACTTTATAATTTGGATTAGATCAGAGCATTTTGGATCACTGTATGCCTTTTTGTTTGCATATATTTAACTTTTGTGTAGTTTTATCAGATTTCACTTTATCTGATTTCAAAACTGCTAATGAAAATTGCGCCAAAACATCAGTGTTGAGGTTGGACCTGATCACGTAATCTGTTCCTGTTAGTGTATAACTGTATACACTGACAGGTTAGAAAAATACAGATGTTTTCAAGGTATTACATGCACTTGAAACCATCGTTAATTGAGCAAACATGGTCTTCGTTAAGAAAACCATTGTTGACATTTTGTACTGGAGGTTGAGAAAACCATCGTCATGTCTTAGTTAAGAAAACCATCGTCATGTCTTATTCGGTCAATACAGGTTATATGTATGCATATTTTTATGGTTACCATGACTGGGATGCCAGAGATCAATGGCACCACGTAAGCACAATGCATGGTATGATGCGGGCATTGGACACGTACTTTATTTGCTTTGATGACTGCAAAGCATGCTTATTACTCTTTAGATTTATTATTTGATTTTACAGATGCTGTGACAAATGACTCCCTTGTTTTCGTTATGAGCCTTATACTGATTATGGAGACATGCATTTACAGAATGTAGTAAAGAAAGGTACTGGAGGTTGGAAGAAGATTGTAAAAGCTTTTGGCAATGACATTTTGTTGGAAAATGGAGAAATTGACCGTTCTCGCTTAGGTCAGATTGTTTTCAGTGACCCAGTGAAACGCAAACTTCTAAACAGGTATAAGTTGTATAACCTCTATTAACATAAATGTTTCATCATATTTTCCTTACTTTTCTATGTTTACTCGATAGATTTGTGATTCAGTTTATTTACATCATGAAAACAATTAGACCAACTTCCGGTCTCACATCTACTCTTGTTCTGGTTTCTAGAAAAATGTCATAATTTAGTTGGATGTTGAGTTCACATTAAATGGTTGCACAGATTTTAAGCTATGTTTCATACACTGATGATGAAACGTGATAATGTTTACCGTTAAAATATCAATAATGCTATTTTAAAAAGGAAAACAGTAGAGCAAAGATAGTGGATATTAAGGTTTCTATTTTGTCAATGTTATGAAACGTGCTAAGGTTTACCGTAAAAAATATCAATTGTGTCACCGTATTTTATTTTATAAAGCAAAATACTACAACAAAGATGGTGGAAATTAAGGTTTCTACTTTGCCAACATTATGCCTTGGTCTGGCTACATTTTTGTTTCTTAATTATGGTTACTTTCAGTCTTCTGGCCCCAAATATATCATTTGGTATATTCTGGGAGGTACTAAAACTGTGGGTGAACGGATGCACGGTCATCATCGTCGACATCCCGCTCTTGTTCGAGACAAAGATGAACCAATGGACAGACCCGGTGATTGTTGTATGGGTGGATCCCAAAACACAGGTCGAGAGGCTCATGTCAAGAGATGGGTGCAGCGAGGAACAAGCTCAGAACAGGATCAATGCGCAGCTTGCGCTCGACTGGAAGAAGTCCGAAGCGGACATAGTAATCGACAACTCCGGCTCACTGGATGACACAAAAGAGCAGTTCCAGGAAGTGTTGAAGCAGGTGTCTGGTCCCTTGACATGGAAGGAGCGGATGATGTCGAGGGATGGCCTTCTCTCTATCGTCCTATGCACAACAGCGGGGGTTTTACTTGCTCAGAAGAATCTGCTATGATCTGGACTAGTTTAATGGGCTGGAAATTGTAAAATATCGCTGGAGAGCATTAAAACAGCAAAGATTATACTAGTGATGTTAAGGTTTTAGAGTCGTGCTGGTTTTAGAGTCGTACTGCAAGTGCTGAAATTTTGAGCAGTTAAATAAATTTAGGAATTGTTTACTTGTGATGTCTGTGTTCTGAACCTTGATTCGCAACGGATATCGCTATTGCTTATTGTTTAGAAATTTGTTAAAATGAGAGATCGACATTGAGAGAATACAACCCGTACGTCTGGAAATGTCCCATATTTTGATTGGTTGAGAAAAAAATTGATCAGCAGTTCCTCTTTTAATATTTGTGTATGTTGGTATGTACGGTGGCTTAGCGCCACAAAACACACGGGGAGCCTGTTCCTACGGTGAAAAATCTGCATTGAATCAATCCTTTGAGTGCAAACTTTATGAAATCTCACAGGAGCACGCCCAGGAGCCAGGATCTGCGAAGTGGACTCGTCCCATCCAAATATTTGAAGTTGAATGCGGATGTGGACTTTCAGGCTGATGTCCAGGCTGGTGCGACTGCAGCGGTGATCCGTGATTCACAAGGTAATTTCGTTGCAGGCTCATGTGTTTATATACAACATGTTGATTTTTTAAACTTAAGGCAATGCCGAAACGGTAGATACAACGTTGCTTACAAACAATTTACAGGCCCTAGGCAACACAAGCAAACAAAAGATAAGACAAAAACGCACAACTTGAGACACCTAGACCATAGCTCGACGACGAGATCAACATCAAAGGCAGCAAAGTCTTGAGGGAGGTAGCCGGGAACATGTCTTCGTTGCTCCAGCCAGACAGAATAGCCCCAAACTTCACCGTCATTGCCTTCGGAAGGGACCCCTTGTCCCTCGCCCTGGATCGAAGAACTAGACCCAAACTTCACCGTTATTGCCTCCGAAAGGGACCCCTTGTCCCTCGCCCTGGATCGAAGGGCACCATACCATCGGGAGGCAAATGTTCCCCCGGGAACACGACATAGCTAGGAGAGCTAGGATGCCAAAGAAGAAGCCACCAGAAACGCTCGAGGAGTCTCATCGAGACCACCACCACCATAGGTTGAACCGCAACACCGGACTGAATCTGCCTGACAAAGACGCACCAAAGAAGAAACGACGGAAGAGGGCGTAACCACCCCTGTCGATGAACAAGACCACTGTAGCATGCAAGCTCAATAACCAAGCGCCGTTGTTGCAGTATGATGGGTTTGTTGCATGAAAACAAAAATTTCCTATGGAATAAAAAGAGAGAACCCCGCAAGATCTAATCTACTAGATTCAAGTAACAAGTAGAATAGATCTAATCTACTTACCCTCGAAGAACACGAGCGTTAACGATCTAGAGATCGTGAATGATGTAGTCGATCACTTGCGTCGGTTCAAATCGATGTAGATCTTGACCTTAGAGATCCATGTACCGAACGGACGACACCTCCGCGGTATCGACACGCCCGCCGCAACGACGTCTCCTCCTTCTTGATCCCACAAGAGAGGTATACGAACTCCGCAAGAATCCGGCAGTACAATGGTAGCGCAACTATGGTGTAGGTGGATTCCTGCAGGGCTTCGCCTGATCCAATCCGAGATGGAGGAAAGCACTTCGCGTGCACGCGAGAGAGAGAGGGCAAGGGTGCACTGACCCCTTCCCCTTCCCCTCTTTATATAGGCGGAAAGAGAGGGGGCATGCCCCTCCTCCAAGCCTCCAAGGCCTACGACACCAAGGGGAGAGGGGGAGTCCCTCCTCCACGCGCCCCTTTCCAAGTTAGGGTTCGGCCCTAGGCCGGCTGGCCACTTGGGCCTTGTGGCTGTGGCGCCCGAGCCCACTAGGTCCAGGGTGCCCCCACATGGGCCCATGTGGCTCCACCTCGTAGGTGGGCCCACCATGGACCCTCCGGGAACCTTCTAGACTATTCTATCGCATAGAAACATTTCGAACTTTCCTGAAACCCTAAAATAGGAAGTGCCATATATCTTTCTCTACCTTCGGACCATTCCAAAGCTCCTCATGATATCAAGGATCTCATACGAGTATCTGAACAACAATTGATTTACACCATATATATTCTCAATGAAGACTAGCGACACCACAGGTTATGTGTGTGACCCGACAAGTTCGAGAATATGTAGACATGAGCGAGACACATCTCCGATCAATAATTATTAGTGGGACCGCGATTCCCATAGTGGTTCCTACACATTCAACGAAGTTTTTTATCGGTTGAACTGCAATGTCAAAGATCGTATACAATTAATTTTGTATAATGATGTATTACTTGCCCGCGAATCGATCGTCGGTATCACTATACCTAGCTCAATCTCGTTACCAGCAAGTTCTCTTTACTTGCACCATGGTATAGTATCCATGTGACTAACCACATTAGTCCATAAGCTCATGGATGCTATACTACCGAGGAACCGTTCACCTTTCATGAGTTCATGGTGTAGTTGAGAACTGTCAAGGTAGAAACTATCGTAGGGGAAATCATCGATGGAGCAGGTATATATGATATATAGTTTATAAATGTTTTTCTCACAATACACTTATTACAGTTTTACTAAGTATTTGATACTTGTTCTGTTTTGTGAAAACATGATAGTGTGCTTGAGAGTTGCATGGAGAAGATGAGGAGTGATACGTCCATTTTGCATCACTATTCTATATCATAATTTACTGTTATTCATTGATATATTTCATATTAAGAGATGATACTTATGTAATTTCACCTGTTTTTGCATGGTTGATGACTTTTGGAGCATGGACCGCTGTAGTCAGGATTCTGATGAAAAATGTGCTGTTTGGAGGCAAAATCCGCGAAGATCAGAAAATCCGGGAAAATATACGGAAAATCCTATTTTTCCAGAAGACGAAGGAAGCCAGAAGGAGGAGTGGAGATGGGCCACAGGGGGCCCACACCACCCCCTGGCGCAGGCCAGCCTAGGCCGCACCACCAGGTGGTGTGGCCGCCCTGGCCCACCTCTAGCTCTCCCCTCTGGCGTATATAATCCTCCCAAAATCCTAATACTCGGGGAGCGACCATAGAAAGATTCCGCCACATCTGCGGGGCGGAAAACACCGAGAGAGAAAGATCTCTGACATGTAATTCACGGGAATTCCTTCCCGGAGAGGGGAGATCGTCGCCATCAACACCACCATCAAGCTGGACTTCATCGGTATCATCATCATCATCACCACCATCATCACCAGCACCATCATCACCACCATCATCTCTATGTAACAATTGGGTTGAATCTTGCATAGTTCATAGGGGAAACTTTTCCGGTGTTGATTACTCTTTGTAGTTGATTTTATTGAGTGAACCGTTGAATTATTCACTACTAGGAAAACGATTATAGGTAGATTTTAATTCTGTGGCGCATATGCAAAAAATGCTCCACTAAAATTAATTCTGTGGCGCATGTAGCAAATGCGCCACAGAATTCCTGCAATTCTATGGCGCATATGGATATATGTGCCACAGAAAGTGAGAATTCTGTGGCGCATATAGCCACATGCGCCACATAATTCTTGTGGGCCCATGTGGGCCTGACCCTAGCACATGGACAGGCCAGAATTCTGTGGCGCATATGGATATATGCGCCACAGAATGTCAAAATTCTGTGGCGCATGTAGCATATGCGCCACAGAATTCTCACTTTCTGTGGCGCCTGTAGCTATATGCGCCACAAAATTTTGACATTCTGTGGAGCATTTTCCATATGCGCCACAAAATGTGCGAAACAGATCTACAAAAGGTGGCAGCCTCCCTTTCCCTTGTTCCCACCACCTCCAACTAGCTAGCTCGTCCCCCTCCTCCCTCCCACTCCATTTTGCTCATACTCACCTCCATTGTTGATAGCTAGACCTACTTTGGTTCATATACTTGTGAGGGGAAGCTACTCCTACTTGTAAAGGTAGTAAACCACTCATACTTTCCTCCTCCACACATCCCACACCCCTCTTGCTACACTATGCATATGGGGTTTGTAGATTTGTGAGGCGTGTGTGCATGGGTACTTGTGTGATGCATGTTTTGTGTGGCCGGCGGGCCTCGGCGCGGTGTGTATGGATGTTTTGTAGGCGAAGATGGTCTCGCGGGCGGTGTGCGATGGCAAGAGATGATGTTCCTTCGCTTTGTGTTGTGCTTGAATACATGTTGCTTGTGGAGGGAGGTTGTGTTGTGCTTGAATGCATGTTGCCGACGCCGGGTGCATGGAGGTTTGCCAAAATATTGATTCACGTCCATTTCGGCAAATTTTTGCACTAGCCATACGTCCTATTTTTAGGATAGATCATGCCGGAATTTCCCGGCGATCATGCATGCATGTATGTGTGCGCGTCGTGTGTGTGCATGGTTCTAACATACTCTCTTTAATTTGGTCTATGTTCGCGCGCAGGCGACCATGGTCATCCATATGAGTGAATGCTGGGTGGTTAGATACAAGGCTGACGCGGTAGCCGACATGGTTTGGAACAACATGACCAAGATAAGATGTCCGTGCCGAACGTGCAAACACCGGAAGTGGATCAACCCTGATTCCGGACAACTGGAGTCTCACCTATTCACGTGCGGTTTCATGCCTGGCTTCTTAGTGAATGAGGAGCCGCCGGTAGATGGCGGTGGCCATGATGAAGAAGAGGCCGAGGCGGGGGAGAAGACGAAGGGTCTCCTGGACATGGTCATCATGACGAAGGAGATGCCGACGAACATGATCATCATGAAGAAGGAGATGCCGGCAGACACGATCATCATGCCGACAGACACGATCATCATGAAGGAGACGATGCCGGAGCAGATGGTGGTGGTGGCGGCGGAGAAGATGGGAGCACGGACACACCGCTAACTTCGGCCTTGCGGGACCCTCATCTTCAAGAATTACTCCTCAAGCAGACGGCCAACACGAGAGAGCTGCTAGAGAAAGCCAAGTCGACAGATGGAGGTAGACGGGAGGACTCCATTGTATCCTGGGTGCCGGCCCGAGGATACACGCTTGAGTGTAACGCTGAAGGCTCTGGAGATGAAGGCGGAGCACAAATGGACCGACACTAGCTTTAACGCTCACATGAAATTCTGGCACGCTCGTCTTCCCAAGGACAACACATTGTCAACAAATATCGAGGAGGCGAGGAAAGTAGTTTTCCCACTAGACCTACCGTACGTGAAGTACCACGCATGCATCAACGACTGTGCACTTTACCAGAACGAGTATAAGGATAGAACCACATGCCCGGTGTGCGGCCAGGGACGGTACAAGAGAGGGAACAAGAAAGTTCCTCGAAAAGTGGTGTGGTACTTTCCTATCACTTCCCGTCTGCAGCGGTATTTCGTAGACCCTAAGGAAGCAGAGCTGATGCAATGGCACGCGAAGAGGGAGAAGCCGGAAGATGATCCGGAGAAGGGCAAGATCCTGACACACCTCATGACGCTGGAATGCGCTGGACATCGAATTCCAAGATGAGTTCGGGCTCGATCCAAGGAACGTTAGGCTGGGCATGAGCACCGACGGACTCAATCTCTTTGGCAACCAGAGTAGCACGCACAGCACCTGGCCCGTGTTTGTATGGCCGTACAACCTCCCCCTGGTTGTGCACGAAGCAGCGGTACATACACATGAGTATCCTTATCCAGGGGCCAAAACAACCGGGTGTCCACATGCATCTGTATCTCGGGCTCCTGAAAGAGGAGTTAGCGACGCTATGGGAGACGCCGGCACGTACGTGGGATGCCTACACTGGAGATTATTTCGACCTGAGAGCTATATTGCTCACGATGGTGCAGGACTATCCTGGTTATGGATATGTAGCATGTCAGGTGAACCACGAATTCTGTGCATGTGTCAGGTGCATGGATAAGACCCCACATCTGCAGCTGCCGAGGGATCCTGGGTCTTTGAAAACCGTGTTCCAAAGGACTCGAATGTGGCTCCGCAAGGATCACCCGTGGAGAAAACGCGGAGACCTGTTCAATGGCAAAGACGAGCTCGATAATGCCCCATGTCGACCGTTGAGCGGCGAAGAAATCAAGGAGCTTCTGGACAATTGGGAAGAGTGCCCTGCGCTAGGAAAGAAGCGGCGGAGGGAACAGCCATCACCGCTGCATGGAGTATGGAAGGCGAGGTCCGTTTTCTGGGACCTTCCTTACTGGAAGGTCCTCCACACGCCCCATAGCCTCGATATGATGCACATCACGAAGAACGTTACCGAGAGCCTGCTTGGCACTCTATGAACATGCCGGATAGGACCAAGGATGGGCCGAAAGCAAGAAGCGACCTAAAATTGCTTGGCATTAAGAAGGAACTTCAGTACCCCGATAGTGATGATACCGACGATGACGATGAACAGACGGAAGGGACCCAGGGTCGCCGCAAAAGGGCTAAGAAGAATGAGGTGGTGCTTAAAGCTGCATCCTTCACGCTAAGCGAGGAGGAGCTCGAGAGGTTTTTCCATTGCCTCCTAGGAGTCAAGGTTCCACACGGCTACTCTGGGAAGGTAAGCAGATATCTGGACATAGCGAAGAAGAGGTTCAGTGGGATGAAGTCTCACGACTGTCACGTGCTGATGACGCAGATACTCCCCGTTGTGATCCGAGGGATAATGGACAAGCACGTCCGTGAGACGCTATTTGGCCTCTGCAACTTCTTCGATGTCATATCTAGGAAGTCTATCGGCGTGAAGCAGCTCGACAAGCTATAGGAAGAGATCGTCGAGATACTATGCGAGCTCGAGATTTACTTCCCTCCCGTGTTCTTCGACATCATGGTGCATCTGCTTGTCCATGTCGTGGATGACATCATCCATCTCAGGCCGGCGTTCCTGCACAACATGATGCTGTTCAAAAGGCTAAACGGTGTCATCAAAGGATTCGTTCGCAACAGGTCCCGTCCAGATGGAAGCATAGCCAAGGGCTTTCTGACCTACGAGGTGCATCTCCTTCTGCCAGAACTACCTAAGCACCGAGAACCAGGATGTCGGTCTGCCCACCAGGAAGCACCTCGGGAGGCTCGCTGGATTTGGTCACCATGAGGCTACCCAAGACTCCACGTCAACATCGAACTCGAACACGCCGACTTTGATAGGGCAAACCGAGTCGCTCTACAACACATACAGTTGGTCGGCCCCTGGGTGGATGAGCACAAAACCTTAATCGAGCAAAAGCTCGCCAACATGGGCAAGCCGAGGAAGAAGGGAGACGTAACCAGAGAGCACAACGCCAGCTTCACGGGGTGGTTCAAGAAAAGGCTACTGGAAAGTCCCATGCCGACGCCTTATACTGAAGATCAGTAGCTCATATTCTCACTCTCACAGGGCCTCGGGTGCAACGTTACGACCTATCAGACGTATGACATCAATGGCTACAGATTCTACACCAAGGAGAAGGACAAGAATAGCGAATACCAAAACTCAGGAGTAACTATGCTATCATACGCTGATGACAAGACTGATGTCAAGGAAAGATTCTACAAAAGGATCGAGGAGATATGGGAACTCGACTACTGCGGAGCACACTGCCGATGTTTCGTGTCAGATGGGCCAAGAGCGTCGAAAAAGATGGCCGGTTTTTCACCACCATGGTTATACCCGATGCCAAATCAAAGAACGCCTCCACGAAAAATGAGCCATGGGTGCTCGCTAGCTAAGTTGACCAAGGCTTCTTCAGTTGGGTCCGCAACATAGAAATTTTTTTTTCCTACGATGAGAACTATACGCCAAGATCTATCTACTAGATACAGAGCAACGGGTGGACATACATCTATGGAGAACTTACCCTCGAAGACAACGAGCTTTGTTAACGAGTAGGAACTCGTGGTTGATGTAGTCGTACACTTGCCAATCTCAAGATCATGAGGAAGTCCGAGCGCCGCAACTCAGCAGCGCATCCGCACTCGCACACACGTTCAAGCCACCGGACAACCTCCACCTCCTCGCTCCAGCGATCCAGCGGAAGCAGCAACTCCTTCCGCGAAATGCCACCGGGAACATGTATCTCGCTAATCCGAGACCATGGGGGAATAATTCTAGAGGAGGAGAGAGATCCTTCACAAGGAGGTGTGTGGATGAAGGAGGGAATGGGTGGCCTTTTATAGGAGGAGGGGGGTGCCCCCTCTCTCCATGGCCGGCGCATGGGGGGTGACCCTCACCTCCCCCATTCATGTGGTGGTAACCCCTCCACATTAAAATGCCTCTTCACATTCCCTTTTAAAGTCTCCACTTTAAATGCATTAAATTTCTCCAAATTTAATGCTCTCTCATTTAATAAAACTCTTTTTATTAAATTTATTCAGAATTTTGTTAATTACTTTAATTAACAAACATTCACATATAGCCCCTTGCAATATTTCAATATCACATGCGAAACACCTTCGCAATTTCACCAAACAATTTCCGGTTTCTATTGAAACAATTCCTGCGCTTTGCAATTCTTTAAATTCAAACATATGTGCTCCAAAATGGTGTCCGTAACTCTTAAGTGTGCCACCCTACGGTTCGCGAATAATGCATACGATCGAGACCCTTCTCCGATCAATAATCAAGCGGGACACGGAGATCCATACTGACTCCTACACATTCAACAATGACTTCTGTGATCGTGAGAACCTTTAACGCTTGTAACTAAATCCCTTTGTCTCTCGATATATTACATGTCCGAGATTCGATCATCGGTATCTCCATACCTAGTTTGATCTCGACCGACATGCACTCTTTCTCGTTCCCGTGATATAACATTCTAGTGATCACATCACTTGCTTGCAAGCTATCCTAATGTGATATCACCGAGAGGGACCAGAGTATATCTATCCATCATCGGATTGACAAATTCCTCTTGATCCATGAGCCTCAACATAACACCTTCGTAGTAATTGAACCCATCTTTATAGTCACCTGCATTACGGTGTGACGTTTGATGTTATCAAGATACTCTTCCGGTGTTAGCAATTAACATGATCTCATGGTCTAAGGATAAAGATTACTTCGTATGATGTTATAGCAATATAAACATAATGACTTGATCGTAATGCTATACTTCGGATGAATGTTCATCACATCATTTCACAAATGCTATGACCTTGTTATTAACAACATCCAATGTCCATGATCAGGAAACCTTGATCATCTTGTTAATCAACAAGCTAGTCTATAAGAGAGGCATAACTAGGAACCCTTTTTGTTTATTAAACACACATGTATTGATGTTTCCTATCAATACAATTATAGCATGCAAAATAAACATCTATCATATACAAGGAATACATAATAACAACTTTATTATTGCCTCTCAGGGCATATTTCCTTCAGTCTCCCACTTGCACTAGAGACAATAATCTAGTTTATATAGTGATAAATCTAACACCCATGGAGTTCTGGTGTTGATCATGTTTTGCCCTAGGGAGTACTTTAGTCAACGTATCTGCTACATTCAGGTCCGTGTGTACTTTACAAATATTTATATCTCCATCCTTGACATGCTCGCGGATGGAGTGAAACCGGTGCTTAATATGCTTGGAATTCTTGTGAGACCTTGGTTCCTTGGCATTGGCTATGGCTCCACTGTTGTCACAATAGATCACCATCGGGCCCAACACACTGGGAACCACACCCAGTTCCGTTATGAACTCCTTCATCCAAACCGCTTCTGTCTTCTCGGCGAGAACATATTCCGCCTCCGTTGTTGATCCGACCACCACGGGTTGTTTGGAGCTCCTCCAACTAACTTGCTTTTCAAGAGAAATACGTATCCGGATTGAGACTTAGAGTCATCCGGATCAGTGTCAAAGCTAGCATCAACATAACACTTAGCGACTAGCTCTTCTTCACCTCCGTATACAAGAAACATATCCTTAGTTCTTCTCAAGTACTTAAGGATATTCTTGACCGCTATCCAGTGTTCCGAACCTGGATCAGATTGGTACCTACTAGTCAAACTAATAG
Organism: Avena insularis; assembly: GCA_023614405.1. Lineage (NCBI taxonomy): Eukaryota > Viridiplantae > Streptophyta > Magnoliopsida > Poales > Poaceae > Avena > Avena insularis. The sequence goes on along the minus strand of CM042693.1, from coordinate 453,446,032 downwards.
CATGTGCCACATCCGGTCTTGTACATATCATGGCATACATTATAGAGCCTATGGCGGAGGCATAGGGGATCTTATCCATTATCTCTCTTTCTTCCGTAGGGGACTTTGAGTCTTACTCAATGTCTTGCCTTGCAACATAGGTAAGAACCCTTCTTACTTCCGTCCATATTAAACTTTTTAATATCTTATCAAGGTATGTACTCTGCGATAGCCCAATTAGGCGTCTTGATCTATCTCTATAGATTTTAATGCCTAATATATAAACTTCACCAAGGTCCTTCATCGAAAATTTGTTTAGATAACTTTTAACACTGTTTAAAAGATCTAAATCATTTCAATCAATAATATGTCATCCACATATAATATCGAAATGCCACATTGCTCCCACTCACTTTCTTGTAAATACAAGCCTCTCCATAAGTTTGGACAAATCCAAACTCTTTGATCACCTCATCAAGCGGAGATTCCAACTCGGGATGCTTGCTTCATCCATAGATGGATCTGAAGTTTGCACACCTTATCAGCATCCTTAGGATCGACAAAACCCCTAGGTTGTATCATATACAACTCTTCTTCAATATTACCATTGAGGAACGCAGTTTTGACATCCATCTGCCATATTTCATAATCGAAATATGTAGCAATTGCTAACATAATCCTAACCGACTTAAGCATCGCTACGGGAGAGAATGTCTCATCGTAGTCAACTCCTTGAATTTGTCGAAACCCCTTTGCGACAAGTCGAGCCTTATAGATGGTCACATTACCATCAGCATCAGTTTTTCTTTTGAAAATCCATTTATTCTCAACGACCTTTCGATCGTGAGGTAAGTCCACCAAGGTCCAAACCTGGTTTTCGTACATGGATTCCATCTCGGATTTCATGGCTTCTAGCCATTTGTTGGAATCAGGGCTCATCATCACTTCTTCATACGTCGCAGGGTCATCTATTTCATCAATCATGAAATTCATAACAGGATTGCCATACAGTTCAGAGTTGCACGTGTCACCTTGACCTGCGAGGTTCGGTAGTGTCCTCTTTCGGAGTTTCATGATCAATATCATTAGCTCTCTCTTCATTAGGTGAAGTCAACTCCGAAACAACTTCTGGAGCTGCGCTACTCGCCATTTCATGAAGAAAAGGTTCAATAACCTCTTCGAGTTCTACCTTCCGACTACTCACACCTTTCGCGAGAAACTCCTTCTCAAGAAAGGATCCATTCTTGGCAACAAAGACCTTGCCCTCGGATCTGTGATAGAAGGTATACCCAATTGTTTCCTTAGGGTATCCTATGAAGATGGATTTTTCCGCTTTGGGTTCGAGTTTATCCGGTTGAAGTTTCTTCACATAAACATCGCATCCCCAAACTTTAAGAAATGACGGCTTAGGTTTGTTTCCAAACCATAATTCATACGGTGTCTTTTCAACGGATTTAGATGGTGCCCTATTTAAAGTGAATGCAGCGGTTTCCAGTGCATAACCCCAAAATGACAATGGCAAGTCAGTCAGAGACATCATAGATCGAACCATATCCAATAAAGTACGATTACGATGTTCTGACACACCATTACGTTGTGGTGTTCCGGCAGGCATGAGTTGTGAAACTATTCCACAGTCTTTCATATGTGTGCTAAACTCGTAACTAAGATACTCTCCTCCACGGTCGGACCATAGAAATTTGATCTTTATATTACGATGATTTTCCACTTCATTCTGAAATTCTTTGAACTTTTCAAAAGTTTCAGACTTGTTTCATCAAATAGATATACCCATATCTACTCAAATCATCCGTGAAAATAACAAAATAACGATATCCACCTCGTGGCCGACACACTCATTGGTCCACACACATCAGTATGTATGATTTCCAATAAATGCCGCCTGCTCCATTGAACCGGAAAACGGCGTTCTAGTCATCTTGCCCATAAGGCATGGCTCACATGTGTCAAATGATTCAAAATCAAGTGATTCCAAAAGTCCATCAGAATGGAGTTTCTTCATGCGTTTAACGCCAATATGACCTAGACGGCAGTGCCACATATATGTAGATATATCATTATCAAGTTTAATCCTTTTAGCATCAACATTATGAATATGCGTAATACTACTATCGAGATCCAATAGAAATAAACCATTCAACACAGGTGCATGACCATAAAAGATATTATTCATATAAATCGAACAACCATTGTTTTCAGACTTAAACGAATAACCACTTTGCATCAAACACGATCCGGATACAATGTTCATGCTCAGTGCAAGCACCAAATAACAATTATTCAGGTTTATAACTAATCCCGACGGCATATGGAGAGGCAGCGTTCCGACGGCGATCACATCAACTCTTGATCCATTGCCGACCCGCATCGTGACCTCATCCCTTTCTAGTTGTCGCTTGTTCCACAGCCCCTGAACCGAGTTACATATATTAGCAACCGATCCCGTATCAAATACCCAGGTGCTACTGCGAGTACTAGTCAAGTACACATCAATAACATGTATATCACATATACCTTTGTTTGCCTTGCGGGCCTTCTTGTCCGCCAAATACTTGGGGCGATTCGCTTTCAATGGCCATCCTTGCAATAGTAGCACTCGATTAAGGACTTAGGGCTAGCTCGAGGTTTCTTTTCAGGCACGGCAATAGATTTGCCGCCCTTCTTTCCCTTCTGCTTGCCTTTCTTGTCCTTCTTGAAACCGGTGGTCTTATTGATCATCAACACTTGATGTTCTTTCCTAATCTCCACTTCTGCAGTCTTAAGCATTGACAGAAGCTCGGGAAGAGACTTCTTCATGCCCTGCATATTATAGTTCATCACGAAGCTCTTGTAGCTAGGTGGCAGAGATTGGAGAACACGATGTATGCCTAAGTCAATGGGAATCGTTATTCCCAAGGACACAAGCTTGCACTAGAGACAATAATCTAGTTTATATAGTGATAAATCTAACACCCATGGAGTTCTGGTGTTGATCATGTTTTGCCCTAGGGAGTACTTTAGTCAACGTATCTGCTACATTCAGGTCCGTGTGTACTTTACAAATCTTTATATCTCCATCCTTGACATGCTCGCGGATGGAGTGAAACCGGTGCTTAATATGCTTGGAATTCTTGTGAGACCTTGGTTCCTTTGCGTTGGCTATGGCTCCATTGTTGTCACAATAGATCACCATCGGGTCCAACGCAGTGGGAACCACACCCAGTTCCGTAATGAACTTTTTCATCCAAACTGCCTCCGGCGCCACTTTTGAAGTAGCAACATATTGCGCCTCCATTGTTGATCCAGCCACCACAGGTTGTTTGGAACTCCTCCAACTAACTGCTGCTCCGTTCAAGAGAAATACGTATCCGGATTGAGACTTAGAGTCATCTGGATCGATGTCAAAACTAGCATCGACATAACACTTAGCGACTAACTCTTCTTCACCTCCGTATATGAGAAACATATCCTTAGTTCTTCTCAAGTACTTGAGGATGTTCTTTACCGCTATCCAGTGTTCAACACGGATCGATTGGTACCTACTAGTCAAACTAATAGCATGTGCCACATCCGGTCTTGTACATAGCATGGCATACATAATAGAGCCTATGGCCGAGGCATAGGGGATCTTATCCATCATCTCTCTTTCTTCCGCCATAGCCGGACTTTGAGTCTTACTCAATGTCTTGCCTTGCAACATAGGTAAGAACCCCTTCTTACTTCTGTCCATATTAAACTTCTTTAATATCTTATCAAGGTATGTACTCTGCGATAACCCAATTAGGCGTCTTGATCTATCTCTATAGATTTTAATGCCTAATATATATGAAGCTTCACCAAGGTCCTTCATCGAAAATTTGCTGTTTAGATAACTTTTAACAACTTTAATAGATCTATATCATTTCCAATCAATAATATGTCATCCACATATAATATCAGAAATGCCACATTGCTCCCACCCACTTTCTTGTAAATACAAGCCTCTCCATAAGTTTGGACAAATCCAAACTCTTTGATCACCTCATCAAAGCGGAGATTCCAACTCCGAGATGCATGCTTCAGTCCATAGATGGATCGCTGAAGTTTGCACACCTTATCAGCATCCTTAGGATCGACAAAACCCTTAGGTTGTATCATATACAACTCTTCTTCAATATTACCATTGAGGAACGCAGTTTTGACATCCATCTGCCATATTTCATAATCGAAATATGCAGCAATTGCTAACATAATCCTAACCGACTTAAGCATCGCTACGGGAGAGAATGTCTCATCGTAGTCAACTTCTTGAATTTGTCGAAACCCCTTTGCGACAAGTCGAGCCTTATGGATGGTTACATTACCATCAGCATCAGTTTTTCGGTTGAAAATCCATTTATTCTCAACGGCCTTTCGATCGTGAGGTAAGTCCACCAAGGTCCAAACCTGGTTTTCGTACATGGATTCCATCTCAGATTTCATGGCTTCTAGCCATTTGTTGGAATCAGGGCTCATCATCGCTTCTTCATCGTCGCGGTCATCTATTTCATCAATCATGAAATTCATAACAGGATTGCCGATTCAGAGCTGCACGTGTCCTGCTTGACCTGCGAGGTTCGGTAGTGTCCTCTTTCGGAGTTTCATGATCAATATCATTAGCTCTCTCTTCATTAGGTGAAGTCAACTCCGAAACAACTTCCGGAGCTGCGCTACTCGCCGTTTCATGAAGAGAGGGTTTAATAACCTCTTCGAGTTCTACCTTCCGACTACTCACACCTTTCACGAGAAACTCCTTCTCAAGAAAGGATCCATTCTTGGCAACAAAGACCTTGCCCTCGGATTTGTGATAGAAGGTATACCCAATCGTTTCCTTAGGGTATCCTATGAAGACGCATTTTTCCGCTTTGGGTTCGAGTTTATCCGGTTGAAGTTTCTTCACATAAACATCGCATCCCCAAACTTTAAGAAATGACAGCTTAGGTTTGTTTCCAAACCATAATTCATACGGTGTCTTTTCAACGGATTTAGATGGTGCCCTATTTAAAGTGAATGCAGCGGTTTCCAGTGCATAACCCCAAAATAGCGATGGCAAGTCGATCGGAGACATCATAGATCAAACCATATCCAATAAAGAAATGCGATTCTGACGTTACACACCATTACATTGTGGTGTTCGGCGTGAGTTGTGAAACTATTCCAGTCTTTCATATGTGTGCTAAACTCGTAACTAAGATACTCTCCTCCACGGTCGGACCGCAGAAATTTGATCTTTCTGTTATGATGATTTTCCACTTCATTCTAAAATTCTTTGAACCTTTCAAAGGATTCAGACTTATGTTTCATCAAATAGATATACCCGTATCTACTCAAATCATCCGTGAAAGTAACAAAATAACGATATCCACCTCGCGCCGACACACTCATTGGTCCACACACATCAGTATGTATGATTTCCAATAAATCTGTCGCCCGTTCCATTGAACCGAAAAACGGCGTTCTAGTCATCTTGCCCATAAGGCAAGGTTCACATGTATCAAATGATTCAAAATCAAGTGATTCCAAAAGTCCATCGAATGGAGTTTCTTCATGCGTTTAACGCCAATATGACCTGAGCGGCGATTGCCATATATGTAGATATATCATTATCAAGTTTAATCCTTTTAGCATCAACATTATGAATATGCGTAATACTACTATCGAGATCCAATAGAAATAAACCATTCAACACAGGTGCATGACCATAAAAGATATTATTCATATAAATCGAACAACCATTGTTTTCAGACTTAAACGAATAACCACTTTGCATCAAACACGATCCGGATACAATGTTCATGCTCAGTGCAAGCACCAAATAACAATTATTCAGGTTTATAACTAATCCCGACGGCATATGGAGGCAGCGTTAGGCGGCGATCACATCAACTCTTGATCCATTGCCGACCCGCCGTGACCTCATCCCTTTCTAGTTGTCGCTTGTTCCACCCACTGAACGAGTTACATATATTAGCAACCGATCCGTATCAAATACCCGGTGCTCTGCAGTACTAGTCAAGTACACATCAATAACATGTATATCACATATACCTTTGTTTGCCTTGCCGGCCTTCTTGTCCGCCAAATACTTGGGGCAGTTGCGCTTTCAATGGCCAGTCCCCTTGCAATAGTAGCACTCGGTGTCAGACTTAGGGCTAGCTCGAGGTTTCTTTTCAGGCACGGCAATAGATTTGCCGCCCTTCTTTCCCTTCTGCTTGCCTTTCTTGTCCTTCTTGAAACCGGTGGTCTTATTGATCATCAACACTTGATGTTCTTTCCTAATCTCCACTTCTGCAGTCTTAAGCATTGACAGAAGCTCGGGATCAGAGACTTCTTCATGCTCTGCATATTATAGTTCATCATGAAGCTCTTGTAGCTAGGTGGCAGAGATTGGATAACACGATGTATGCCCAAGTCAATGGGAATCGTTATTCCCAAGGACACAAGCTTATCGGCGTACCCAGACATTTTGAGTACATGCTCACTAATAGAGCTGTTCTCTTCCATCATGCAGCTAAAGAATTTTTCAGAAGCATTATAACTCTCTACGGCAGCATGCATATCGAAAATCATTTTCAATTCTCCCATGGTATCAAAGGCATTGCCATTTTCGAAACGTTTTCGAAGTTCTGGCTCTAGCCCATACGGTATCCAATGAACTAAGTTGTGGTCCTCTGACGAGTTATATAGACGTTCTTTTCCTCGTCGGGGCATCGAGAGCTGGTGGGGGCCTAGCGGCCTCTAGCACATATTGCTTTTGTGCAAAGTGAGGAGAATCGTCAAATTCATAGCCCGATTGGTGAAGTTGCTACCATTACAGCAAGCTTCTCTTTCTCCATGAACACATTGAAATTAAAAGCAGGTGGTGCCATCTATAACAGAATTTGTAAAATATATTTAGACTAAGTTTATGATAGATTGAGTTCAACTAATCCAAATTACTAATGAACTCCCACTCAAAAATGACATCCCTCGTGTCCTTTTGGTGATTACATGAACAAAATCCACTACACCAAGTCCGATCATCACGTGAGTCAGTGTAGCTTCAAAGGCAAGCATCTATATGGGCATCATATCAACTATATGACTCATGCTTAACCTTTCGGTCCGTGTTCCGAGGCCATGTCTATACATGCTAGGCTCGTCAAGTAAGAACCTTAGTATTTGCGTGTGTAAAACTGTCTTACACCCGTTGTATGAAAGCGTAGAGTCGAGAACACCCGATCATCACGTGATGCCTCAAAACACGATCCACAAAACGGTGCATACTTAAGGAAGAACACATTTTATCTTGATATCTAAATGAGGGATCATCTTGTAATGCTACCAAAAGCGCCAAACTAGCAATATAAGATGCTAATGTGTGAAGTGAGGTGATATGGTCCATGCATTTGATCTCTATCATTTGCATCGTGGTATGATCTCTATCATTCCTTTGTGTGTAAGGCCAAGGTCTATGGAACTTACACGTTAAGTGAGTTGTAAGAGTATCTATCATACATCTACTTATAACAATACCATATCAATACACTAGCCAGCAACGATCTAAACTAGACGCCTCTAATTTATCAATTGCAAGTTTTACGTGGCTTAGGGATTTCGGAGATAGAACCGATCTTACCTACGAACATGAACCACAGCGAGGATAACCAAGTTATTAGCAACTCGTTGTAAATCAGATATTGACTATAGTAGGAGAGACAGACACCCGCTAGCCACTTATGCAAAACTAGTTGCATGTCAGTCGTGGAACCGGTCTCATGTATGATGACATGTAAGGTTGGTCCGGGCCGCTTCATCCCACTAAGCCACCAATATCCAAAGTACATAGAAGATGCAATAACATGATCATCATCGCGCACATATAAACATATGTGTACTACCCGTGCAAAGCACCTACGCATAGATCAGGCTCTGATACCACTGTTGGGTCCGCAGCATAGAAAACAAAAATTTTCCTACGATGAGAACTATACGCCAAGATCTATCTACTAGATACAGAGCAATAGGTGGACATACATCCATGGAGAACTTACCCTCGAAGACAACGAGCTTTGTTAACGAGTAGGAACTCATGGTTGATGTAGTCGTACACTTGCCGATCTCAAGATCGTGAGGAAGTCCGAGCGCCGCAACTCAGCAGCGCATCCGCACTCGCACACACGTTCAAGCAACCTGACAACCTCCACCTCCTTGCTCCAGCGATCCAGCGGAAGCAACAACTCCTTCCGATTTAAATGCCACTGGAACATGTATCTCGCTAATCCGAGACCATGGGGGAATAATTCTAGAGGGGGAGAGAGATCCTTCACAAGGAGGTGTGTGGATGAAGGAGGGAATGGGTGGCCTTTTATAGGAGGAGGGGTGCCCCATCTCTCCATGGCCGGCGCATGTGGGGGTGACCCCTCACCTCCCCCATTCATGTGGTGGTAACCCCTCCACATTAAAATGCCTCTTCACATTCCCTTTTAAAGTCTCCACTTTAAATGCATTAAATTTCTCCAAATTTAATGCTCTCTCATTTAATAAAACTCTTTTTATTAAATTTATTCAGAATTTTGTTAATTACTTTAATTAACAAACATTCACATATATCCCCTTGCAATATTTCAATATCACATGCGTAAACACCTTCGCAATTTCACCCAAACAATTTCCGATTTCTATTGAAACAATTCCTGCGCTTTGCAATTCTTTAAATCTGAAACATATGTGCTCCAAAATGGTGTCCGTAACTCTTAAGTGTGCCACCCTACGGTTCATGAATAATGCGTACATGATCGAGACCCTTCTCTGATCAATAGTCAGCAGCGGGACCTGGAGATCCATACTGACTCCTACACATTCAACGATGACTTATGTGATCGTGAGAACCTTTAACGCTTGTAACTAAATCCCTTTGTCTCTCGATATATGACATGTCCGAGATTCGATCATCGGTATCTCCATACCTAGTTTGATCTCGTTCGACATGCATGCACTCTTTCTCGTTCCGTGATATAACATTCTAGTGATCACATCACTTGCTTGCAAGCTATCCTAATGTGATATCACCGAGAGGGCCCAGAGTATATCTATCCGTCATCTGGATTGAAAAATTCCACTCTTGATCCATGAGCCTCAACATAACACCTTCGTAGTACTGAACCCATCTTTATAGTCACCCTGTTACGGTGTGACGTTTGATGTTATCAAGATACTCTTCCGGTGTTAGCAATTAACATGATCTCATGGTCTAAGGATAAAGATTACTTCGTATGATGTTATAGCAATATAAACATAATGACTTGATCGTAATGCTATACTTCGGATGAATGTTCATCACATCATTTCACAAATGCTGTGACCTTGTTATTAACAACATTCAATGTCCATGATCAGGAAACCTTGATCATCTTGTTAATCAACAAGCTAGTCTATAAGAGAGGCATAACTAGGAACCCTTTTTGTTTATTAAACACACATGTATTGATGTTTCCTATCAATACAATTATAGCATGCAAAATAAACATCTATCATATACAAGGAATACATAATAACAACTTTATTATTGCCTCTCAGGGCATATTTCCTTCATCTCATTACTGACCCGGCAAAGCCAAGCCGTGTTGTCGTGAGGAGGTGCAAGAGGAGCATCATCGGAATGGAAGGACCCGCCAACAAGCAAGACATCGACAAGAACGACGATCCCAAGATCGAAGAGGAATTCGACAAGTACTTCGACAAGCCAACTACTTATGCTAAAGTAAGAAGGAAGACTACCCTACCGGCTAAAGGTTGCCCGTACACGAGAAGAAATCTCAAGGTGGCCGGCCTAAAGTATTCTACCGCGAAGAAGAAGGGCAAGAAAGTTGTTTTGAAAAGACAATAGCTACCTCGGAGCCGACTTAGCGGTTTTTGACGCCTTTTTTGTACTAATTAATGCACATGTGTGCTTGCGTGCCTGCATACATGTATTACTTTGACAAACTAATGTATGCGGATATTGATGTGGGTGTGACACAAGCATATATATAATATAATATCGAGGCAAATATATTAATTCTTGTTTTTAATAGGCAAATATATTAGTTCTTGCTTTTAATATATTATTACCATCCTAAAAATATTTTTTAAAAAGTCAAAAAAAAAGATGTGGCAGCCAGCAATCGAACCTGGCCACCCCAGGTTCATAACAAAGGAGCAAGCGCTGAACCAGTGTGGTAAGCAAGTGTTTCTGTCAAACCACAGCGCAACGTGCTATTTGTACCATCTCCAATAATTCTGTGGCGCATATCTGTACAGATGCACCACAGAATTCTTTGACTTAGTGTTTTCAATCTCACTGCCCCTTTTTCCCCAAATCGAGTCAATCCCACAGAACCCTAGCTAGCACGCCTCCGCTCTCGCCGCTGCGCCCGCCCCACTGCGCCCACCCCTTTTTCCCTCGCTCTCGCCCGCCCCGCCGCGCCGCACCAGCCTTGCCTCGCCGTGGCCTCGCAGAGCACCAGCAGGAGGAGGCCCGCTCCAGCGTCCAGGACCACCGCCACCACCACCCCGCAGAGCACCAGGAGGAGGAGGCCCGGTCCGGCGTCCAGGACCACCGCCACCACCACCGCCACCACCACCCCGCAGAGCACCAGGAGGAGGAGGCCCGCTCCGGCGTCCAGGACCACCGCCACCACCACCCCGCAGAGCACCAGGAGGAGGAGGCCCGCTCCAGCCTCTAGGACCACCGCCACCACCACCCCGCAGAGCACCAAGAGGAGGAGGCCCGCTCCGGCATCCAGGACCACCGCCACCACCACCCCGCAGGTGACCCCCTCTGATTGCGTGCATAGATGATGAAAATGTGAATATGGAACTATCCCAGTTCGATAGCTATTTTTTGCATGAGAATTCATATTGTGCCAAGATATATTAAATCTCCTTTTCTTCTCAAACTTACTGTGATCTAGCTTTATACGGATAATTTCTTCACCAATATTACAGGCAAACACAATGGAAGACTATGTGCCCAGTAACTGTGTATTTCGTAAATCTTATAAGAACTTGCAGAATCTAAGTATGCCTACTAGAATTGAGGTCGTCCCCTAGCTACCAAGGTAAATATAATTGCAGAAAAAGACAGCTGAAGTAGCGGTGTGGATTATTCGTATTACCACACTAATTTTCAAACTAGCCAGTCCTATCCAATAGGTAAAGCCACGGGTGCGGCGTGTCGCCGCGCCTAATTTTCTAGTACTGTGTTTATGTGACATGAAACTGATGACACTAGGTTAGTTCTCAGAAGTATTTTCTTGTGATTGTGATTTTGTATCACATGAACCTATAAACGCAAAGAGTAGTTGAACTAGCATTACACATGGGCTTTGTTTTTGTGGGTCTTGTGAACGTAAAGAAAATCTCTAGCAGGCAGGGTCTGAATTTTAATTTTCCAAGTTGTTGCTTTGCTGGCACTCTACCAAAACCAAGATTCCATTAGTTCTTGGCTGATCCCATTTGGTTGAATTCTTGAGTCCTTGTCTTTGGTTCTGACATCATAGTATATCATCATCCAGTACCACCATATATGCTCTGGCCAATCAGGTGTAGTAGTACTACTTAGCTGCACCAAAAAGGAAAAAAATCTGTGGTTAACTTTGTAGTGAATTTGTAGTGAATAATCCATGTGTTCCTTGCAGTGAATTTCCTTGCAGTGAGGGTTCCTTGCAGTGAATTTCCTTGCATTGTGTATATATACGATGATAGCAATCTCTGTACCCTGTTGGATTATATGGTGTTGGACCACCATATGTGGCTGTGGAGCACAATTTGTGCATTTTTGTATGTGAAATGTTTGCAGGGAAATCACCCGAGCTGCCCATTTCTCCTGAAATGTTGATTTCGATCCATTTCGGTCGAGAAATGGGGCTCATATGTCAAAAAATTAGCGAAGGTCATGCCGAATTTTTCGGTCGACACTTAGTAATTTTTTGACATATGAGCCCCATTTCTCAACCGAAGTGGAAGTGAATGGACACTTCGGGGGAAATGGACAGCTCATTTTAAATATTGTCAACAATAATTAATACTAACTTCCTTATTTTAATTTGTTTAGAAGTGTGCAAACATGTCGGCCGCCGATGGGGCCGACACTTCTAAGGCTGCCATGGCGTCAAGACCAAGCGGGCGGTGAACCTCACTTTACGGGCACAGAAGGCATGAGGCGTAGTCTCAGCATGAGGACGTGGTAGCTACTGCGGGCCACAATGGGGATGATGAGCAAGAGGGGGACGAGGACTACCAGATAGATGAAGCCGAGGAGGAGGATGCGACCACCTCCGACGGTGGAGGCTGCACGACCGATGGTGGGGACCGCACGGATGGCGGTAGCAGCAACCCGTCCGTTAAGAAGAATAAGAAGCCGAGGAAGGATCGAAAGCCGCAAAAGCTCGCCGACACCACCGACGAGATCACTCTGGTCTCAGAAAGTGGCCTTCCGTTGGAGCCTCCGGATGTTGCTGCCGGGTACGGCATGCAACTCGGGTGCATCATCCAGGAAAGCATGTCGATCAACACGAAGCACCTGAGAAGTGAAGCGAATGAGCGGTTGGTGGCAAACTGCCTTAAGAAGCTTCACCGACGGTACAAGTTCCCAGCACCGTACACCGACAAACTGGAAAAATCCAATAAGGTGAACAGGTTAGCCATCACGAAGATGGCCAATGCCTTGAGCAGCTGGAGAACCTGGGTGAAGAACAAGATCGCGAAAAAGGAAAGCTGGGAGAAGATTAATAGGGGTGAGCCCATGATCGACGAAGATGAGTTCAAGATATTCAAGGCGGAGATGGATATTGACGAAGCGAAGGCATGGACAGAGTGGGGTCGGGAAATGCGGGAACAGAACATAGGTAACCACCGATGTGGAAGCGGCGGTTACAGGGGAAAGAAGGCCATATGGGCAAGGGAGGACGCCGAGGTTGAGCGTCTCGGGAAAGAAAACCCGTTTTTAAAAATCACGTACGAGCAGACCCAGAACTTTGTCCGGGCCCGCTACTATCTGGACAAGGATTCCAAGGAATTCGTCACCGATGATGACGATGTGAGGAAGTTTGAGAGTAAGCTAGTAAGGAATTTACCTGCGGTCCATTTGCTTTCATTTTGAATAATGAAGGCAATTTACTAAATGGGTTCACCTTTCCTTATCTGCAGGACGCTGAAATCAAGGCTACACGCGAGGCGCCGGACTCGTCGTCCTAGGGATCGATGAAGCCGTGGGACACGATTTTCAACAGGGCGACCAACGCCTTCAAGGGAAGGCCACAGTCCGAGCCACCCACGTCATTTGGTCGTATCTCTGGCTTTGGTACGAGCACAAAGTTCCGCGAGTACTATAGCGAGGAAGCCAAGAAGAGAAAGGAGTGGCGGACCCAGTCGGTGGCTCAGGATCAAGCCGAGAAGGAAGAGCTGAAGCGGAAGATCGTGCATCTGGAGGCCAGTAAGGTGGACCAGGACGAGGTGAACGCGATAGTGCAGCAGAAGATCCTCGAGATGCTACCCCCTCGGCTGATGGAGGGGATAGCAAAATGGAATGCGGATGGTCAGGTGGGGCCGATACAAGTGCCTAGCACCGGCGGCAGCACCTCGAGCCACCAAGTATCGCCAGACATGGTTTCCCCGCTTCCCTCCATCCCCGCGGTGCAGCCGATGGAGTTGGATGCGCCGGAGCTGCCCCCTCCTGCCGAGACTACCAAGGCGCAGCAGCCGGCGGCGGCGGTGCTTCCTAATGCACCCGAGACGGAGAAGAAGAAGGATCAGCCACCGGCCGCCCGTGTCTCGACATAAGCCGAGCTTGGCGCCCTCACCAAGGTAAAATAAGTAGTTAGTCAGCGTGCTCTACTTAATGCCTTTGATTGGCTGCCATCTCATGATGCATATCTGTATGCCTCAGGACACTCCGTGTGTGCTCATGCACAAGGTGCCCGACGGCGAGTTGAAGGATGTTGCCACGGGCAAGCTAATACAACCGGTGAACCACACAATACACTGCAAGCCCATGGACGATGCCGTGATGCGCGTCGAGTTGGGTCGAGTGTTGGGGGGGTGCGAAGACATGGACCCTCCCCTGCAACCTTCAGGAGCCGACGAGCACCTGACCCTGGAAGGTTTCCATGGCTATCCCATGATTTGGCCAAAGACCCAGATTCGTATTGGGTCTCGCTCCACCGGTGCCACCTCGGTCGTCCGGCCGCCAAGGACGAAGCCTCCTGCTGCACCAGTCGTCATCGCCGCCACCACAAGCCATCACTAGAGACTCTTGGGAGCGTCTGCACCGACGCCACAAGCAGCCAAGGGCATGGTTGCTCCTCGACCTCCATCGCCCCCGCCTAAAGGCAAGGCCGTGGCACCGCAACAGCCATCACCACCACCCCAGGATGACATGGACATGGTAGCCTTCGATGCCAACATCGAGGTGGATGATGATGATGATGATGCACCGGTCGACGTCAATGCCTTCGTCAACACCGGCGCCAGCAAAGGACCGTTCATGCCTCCTCTCGTTGAAGAACCATCATTCCGCGATCAAGCTAGCCATCCCAAGAAGCGCCTGGTCTTCTGTGGGTTTTCTCAGGAGACGCCTCTGGCCGTCGAGACACAACCTCCATCGGTCGGAATCATTTTCAGCCCTGACACACTCCGCAGGACGGCCGGTGACAGGTTAGCATCGCCAGTGGAGGCTGCTGATGCAAAGAGGAAGAGGGTGAGGAAGAGGCCGAACAGGAACAAGGACAAGGCTGCGAGCCAGCCCGCTCCGATCCGTTACTGGGACGATGTTGTACCACCCGCGAGATGGCTTGACCAGTGCACGGCTGGTCACCATATCGCCTCGTAAGCTGCCGCTGGCAGGAGCTATGATGAGTTTGCATGAAGGTGTCCTGACACTGGAGGGCCTCCTTCTCAAGGACAAGGACCCGAGTTACCCGGTGTTCACCGCCAAGGTGCCATAGGATGTGGGCTTCATCACCGATGCCCCCACGGATGTGTTCTTCATAGCCTACGAGGACATCTTCAAGCTGTTCCACTCGAGACGGCTGGACTATAACTTGGTCCGCCTATTAGCGCTCAATCTGGCGATGAAGGTTAAGAGAGAGGACACCCCGTTCGTCGCGATAGCGAATCCCTACTACATGCGGGATAGCCAGCTAGAAGAAGGAACAAGGACCCGGGCCCGGGCAAAGTCCTACCTTCAGAAGCTATTGATGGACAACAAGAGGAAGGACAACATCCTTGTGCCTTTCTTTCCCGAGTAAGTGTACACATCCTCCTACCGCTGTCGTAACACATAAGTATTTCTTTCCATTGCTCTTTTCCAACATCCTATTCCACATTGTGTGTTGCGCAGAGACAAGTACTGCACGCTCATCGTCCTCTCCACGAGGTATTCGCTTGCCACGTACTTCGACTCGGGGAGTGCGAGGAGGAAGAACTACGCTAGAGTAAGGAGCGTTCTGGATGATGCTATCGAGGGCTATGCCAATCAGGGAGGCCCCTTCAACTATAAGGGGGAGGCTTATAGGGACGATGGCCAACACAAGCTCAAGCATGTGTTCGAGTTCCCCTGCGTCAAGCAGCCGTCTGACAGTGTGAAGGAGGCCTTCTACGTTTGCCATCACCTCAAAGGGTTTGTCCGGGATTGTGAGATGCTAAAGCTGCCATCTTCTCTCCAAGGATGGGCCCAAAAGTTGCATGGGATCAGTGACCCCGATCTCAGGGAAGACTTCCATGATATGCAGGTGAAGCTGTCGCATATCATCATGGAACAGGTCAACACACATGGTGGGCTCTTACACCAGCCCAGGTCGTTCACCAAGAGGGAGATCGAAGCCCGCCTCAAGGCGCAGGGTGACTTCAGGTCATGGACGATGAAAGACATGTACAAGCCGTTCCCGGCGCCCTGCAAGGAGAAGGCTACTTGACCGAGAGAGCGTGTGTATCGGTGGACATGTAGTGTGTGTGTCGAAAAACTTAACTTGCCTAGCTTGAAACCGTCGTTGTTATTATGTCGGACATGTTGTCGTGTTTCTTTCATTGTCATCGACGCATTGTTTTAAGTTGATGAATGCCTTGCTCTAATATTTGTCAACATATATATTTGCATGATGTACTAATATGCCTTGTCAATAGAGATGCCGACGTACGTTGTGTACAAGGGTCGGGTTCCAGGTGTCTACGAGGAGTGGGTGGACTGCCACCAACAAGTGGACAAGTTCAGCGGCAACAGCTACAAGGGATACGCGACTAGAGAGGATGTGGTGGCCAAGTGGAGGAGACACGTGTGGAATAAGAACCGGTCGAAGATCTTGGTGCCGCTCCTCCTCACCGGCATCACGGTTACGGTGTACTACATTTTGTCCTAAGGTATAGGCGGTGACAACATTGCGTAGTTGTAAGTTATGTGAGTGAGATGAACACTTGTGAAATATACTTGTACACTTATTCGGTTCTAAGTGATATGATTGATGAACACTTGTGAACATTCGTGCTTGTTGATGTATTATATGTGAACTGGAACATTTGTACTGCTGTGTGCAGCTTTTCTATGAATTTCTGTTAATCTTTGTGTATTTCCTGTAATATACCTGTTATATACCTGTATTTGTACCAGATTCTGAAAATTTCAAAATTCTGAAAAAAGGATTCTGTGGCGCATATAGCTATATGCGCCACAAAATCTGGGACAGAATTTGGAGAATTCTGTGGTGCATATGCATATGCGCCACAGAAATATAATTTTAGTGGCGACAATTTAGTGGCGACCGCTAGATGCGCCACAGAAAGTGGTTTTGGTGCGCCACTGATAACGTTTTTCCTAGTAGTGATTGTTTATGTTCAGATTGTTATACATCATTATTCCATCTCTGATCATGATCCATATGATGTCTTGTGAGTAGTTCGTTTTGTTCTTGAGGACATGGGAGAAGTCATGTTGTTAGTAGTGGAATTGTGTTGAGAAAGATTCAATAGTTTGATATTTAAGTTGTGGTGTACTTCTTCTAGTGGTGTCATGTGAACGTCGACTACATGACACTTCACCTATATGGGCCTAAGGGAATGCATTGTGTATTTGGCTACTAATCGTAGGGGTTGCCGGAGTGACAGAAACCTGAACCCCCGTTAGGAAACCATTGCACAAGGGACATCAGGGTCTTAGAGTTTAAAGCTGTGGTTAGGTTTCTACCTTAATTACTTTCTTGTACTTACGGATGTTTGCAAGGGGTATAATCACAAGTATGTATTAGTCTTAGGAAGGTCGGTACATTAGCACAGGTTCACCCACACAACACTTAGCAAGCTAAAGAAGATTAATCAACTATATGAAGCGAAAGCACTTGAAAGAATTCCCGTGTGTCCTCGAGAACGTTTGGTCATCTTAAGTAATACAACCGGCTTTTCCTTTGCTGAATAAAGGATTGGTCCACTTGCTGCATTTATTCCTACTGTCTTTTATTTACTCGTACTTTATTTACTTGCTTTATCAAAAACCCTTAAAAATCCGTTTGCTAAGTATTTGCAGAGAATTCCTGATCCATACCACTAGCCAAAGACCTTCGCTCTCGTTGGGTTCGACACTCTTACTTATCGAAAATACTTGGATACACCCCCTATACTTATGGGTCATCAAGACTATTTTCTGGCGCCGTTGCCAGGGAGTGAAGCGCTATTGGAGAGTGGAACTGGTAAAGGAAACCTCTACTGTGAGTATTGTTTATTTCTGTTAGTTGCTTTATTTTTGTTATGGATAATTCGCTGAGTTTCTTATTTGGTAATGCTACTACCACTGCTAAGGTAGTAGATGAACCACCACCTGCTGAGAATGATGCTTTCAAAATACCTACAAGAATTATTGATCGTGTTATGGATAAGTACTATGTTGGGGATGGAACTGTCCATCCCAGTGATCATTTGCTCTTTATACACAAATTATGTGGGTTGTTCAAGTGTGCAGGTATTACTACAGATCAAGTTAAGAAGAAGTTATTCTTATTGTCACTGAAAGGAAGAGCTGAGGAATGGTATAAGCTGCTAAAGAATGGCCAAGCTCTTGAATGGGAGGAAATAGTGCCTCTCTTTTATTCAAAATTTTATCCTCCTAGTGAGATTCGTAAAGATCGGAATCAAATATACAACTTTTGGCCTCTTGATGGAGAGAGTACAGCTCAAGATTGGGGGAGATTGAAGTTAGTAATGCTCAAATGTCCCATTCACGAGCTCCCCAACAATATTATTATCAATAACTTTTATGCAAGGCTCCCTCTATATGATAAGGATTTATTGGATGCTTCTTGTGATGGATCATTCACTCGCATGGGAGAAGAAGCTAAATGGGATCTTCAGGACCGTATTCAAGATAATTCTGAAGCTTGGGAGAATGACAAAGGTAGAAAGTCAGGTATAAATTATGATTATGAATGCATCGAATCTTTTATGGCTACTAATGACTTTCAAAATATTAAAAATGCTTATGGTCTGGACTCTCAAGCTAGTGCTTCTTATTTTAAGGCTTTTGCTTCTTACATTGAAGTGCCTAAAAAGAAGTGGAATACGTATCATGAACCTTATAAAGATATTGCTAAGAGTGTTTCTGCAAGAAATACTGAAGTTTATACTGCTAATCATGTTTTACCTGAACCTTATATTGAGAAAATGCCTTTCCCAGTTAAGATAAAGGAACATTCTATGATAGCTAGTATGGTTGATGAAAGTATAAGTAAAGCTGTTGAACCTAATAAACAAATGGTTGATGAACCTATAATAGCAAATGTGAAAGACTTTGTTACTAAATATGTAGAAGAGGGACACACTATCCTTTGTAAGGATACCTCTAATATTGTCTCACAAAGTAGCATTCCTGTGTTTTATGTTAGGATAAGTGATCATTGTTACAATGGCCCTTGTGATAGTTATATTGTTAAGTTTATGCATGATACTGAAAGTTACTATGAGAGAGGGAAAAGTGTTCTTATGCATCTCAATAATATCAAGTTTCCCCGTTTTATGCTGAAAGTTTTTATGTTGCACTTCTTTTGCCTTCCTATGCTAGTAGCCTCTAGTTTCAACAACTTGTTTGTTTACAAAATTGCCTTGCATAGGAAGTGGGTTAGACTTAAAACGTGTGTATTTTTGCTTCTTAATGCTCTCTTTCACTTCAATTCATACTCCTAAGTGAGCATCATCAAAATTATCATGCCCATCTTAATGGCGATAAAGAAAGAGCTTTTTGGGAGACAACCCAGTTTATTTTTGCTTTCAGTTTGTTTTTGTTTCTTTGAGTCTTGGAAGTTATTACTTCGGTAATGACCTCTCCTTATCCTTTTTGTTTGGTTTTTGTGTCAAGATCAACCTCTAATGAGAGAGAAGTAAGATTTGGGGAAGTTGCTGTCCCGAAACAGATTTTTGTGCTTCACCGTAAAAATTCGTGAGAGATCTCTGTATGTCGGATTGAGCTGTAATTGTTTGTGCTTCTGCCCCAGGTTGTTATTTAACTTTAGTTAGTTTTGCACTTTTTTATTTGAGCAACAAAATATTTTCGAAAAAATTGATCTTTACCTGCTGGTCTGTTTTGACAGATTTGGCCACTCTTGCATTTGCTTCTTAATTTGATTTCTTTTTTGAATTCTTTTTGGGTTTTGGAAGGAGTTGCTACAGTAGCTTATGTTTTGATGGTTCTCAGTTGAAGTTGAACTCAAAGGGTTTTATCACTTCACTTATACTAATGTTGCTAATGAGAACTGTGTGAAGTTTTGTGTGAAAGAAATTTCCAGGTTAGTGGAGAAAATGGTGTAATAAGAAAGTGAAAGGTTTCATGACTCACAATAAGTGTATGAAGATGAAGATATTGATATTATTCAAGTGGTGACTCCGGAAGAATCTACTAGATACCAAATTCAGAGACATGCAGAGTCTGTTTTCAAATAGGTAACAGTCCTGGTAAGAAAAGTTCCACAAAAATTCACCACCATCATCACCATCAGCACCCTCATCACCATCTCCATATTGCTGTAACAATTGGATTGAATCTTGCATAGTTCATAGGGCAAACTTTCCCGGTGCTGATTACTCTTGGTAGTTGATGCTATTGAGTGAACCGTTGAATTATTGTTTATGTTTAGATTGTTATACATCATTATTCCATCTCTGATCATGATCCATATGATGTCTTGTGAGTAGTTCGTTTTGTTCTTGAGGACATGGGAGAATTCATGTTGTTAGTAGTGGAATTGTGTTGAGAAAGAATCAATAGTTTGATATTTAAGTTGTGGTGTACTTCTTCTAGTGGTGTCATGTGAATGTCGACTACATGACACTTCACCTATATGGGCCTAGGGGAATGCATTGTGTATTTGGATACTAATCGTAGGGGTTGCCGGAGTGACAGAAACCTGAAACCCTGTTAGGAAACCATTGTACAAGGGATGTCAGGGTCTTAGAGTTTAAAGCTGTGGTTAGGTTTCTACCTTAATTACTTTCTTATACTTACAGATGTTTGCAAGGGGTATAATCACAAGTATGTAGTAGTCCTAGGAAGGTCGGTACATTAGCACAGGTTCACCCACACAACACTTAGCAAGCTAAAGAAGATTAATCAACTATATGAAGCGAAAGCACTTGACAGAATTCCCGTGTGTCCTCGAGAACGTTTGGTCATTTTAAGTAATACAATCGGCTTGTCCTTTGCTGAATAAAGGATTGGGCCACTTGCTGCATTTATTCCTACTGTCTTTTATTTACTCGTACTTTATTTACTTGCTTTATCAAAAAACCCTAAAAATCCGTTTGCTAAGTATTTGCAGAGAATTCCTGATCCATACCACTAGCCAACACCTTCTGCTCCTTGTTGGGTTCGACACTCTTACTTATCAAAAATATTGCGATACACCCCTATACTTGTGGGTCATCAAGGAGACACGGCGTGTTGATGGCAAGCAAGATGTTGATGGCCAACAACACTTCTTCCGACACATTTATCGTCAGTTTAGAATTTGAATAAATTTTGTAATCAAGTTAAGTTTGTGAACTTACTAGTGTGTCTTGCATCTTGTGAGACAATTATTCATATAAGTCATTGATAAATCAATTGTTCTATTATTATGAATAATTTCTATTATGGTCACAATTTCGATTATGAATGCATTATTCTTATTGTGATCTTTATGATAATGGTTTAAGCATTTATAAAACATTGAAAGACAAAATATATCCAAACTGAATAATGAAATCATCAATGGATGACACTATTGTTTAAGTCATGTTGGTGTGTGCATATAATATTTACGAAAACATGAAGTCTTTAGATATTCGATCTTTTGGCACATGCAAAACCATGCTTCATGAAGGGAATATGCCCGAGAGGCAATAATAAAGTGGTTATTATATTATATTCCATGTTTATGATAAATGTTTATTTCTCATGCTTTAATTGTGTTAACCGTAAATGTTAATACATGTGTGTTTAATAAACAAAGAAAAGGTTCCTAGTAATGCCTCTCATTACACTAGCTTGTTGATTAACAGATGATCAAGGTTTCCTGATCATGACATTAGATGTTGTTAATAACGAGATCACAACATTGATAGAATAATGTGATGAACATTCTCCCAATGTATGGTAACACGATCATGCTATTATGTTTACATTGCTATAACGTCATTCAAAGTAACTCAAATACTTAGACCATGAGATCATGTCAATCACTAACTCTGAAAGAGTACTTTGATTCCATCAAACGTTACATCATAACAGGGTGATTATAAAGATATCATCGGGTACTTGGAAAGTCTTAGTTTAGGCTCGTGGATCAAGAGTGGGATTTTTCCATCCCGATGACGGAGAGATATACTAAAGGCCCTCTCGGTGATATCACATTAACATAGCTTGCAAGCAAGTGATAAGATTAGTAAGAATGTTATATCATGGGAACGAGAAAAGATTACTTGTCGGTAACAAGGTCGAACTAGGTATGGAAGATACCAAATGATCAGATCTCGAACAAGTAAAATATCGCAAGACAAAAGAAATTGGTTACTGGGAATAAGGTTCACGTGATCACTAGTTTATCGTTGAGCTGGTGGGAGTCATTATGGATCTCCAGGCCCCGCTAATGATTATTGATCCGAGAGAGTCTCGAACATGTGCACATAGTTCATGAACCCGTATGGAGACACACTTAAGGGTAGTCAACGCATTTGACTGGATAGGGAACACTGGAGAAAATACTAGATAACGCAGGAATTATTCTGATAAATCTGCTAGAATAGTTTTGGTGTATCGGAATATTACTAGGGATTGAATTATCAATGTGTTCATTAAATGAAGTGTTCATTAAATGAAGTACTTATTAAATGAAGTGTTCATTGAATGAGTGATATTAAATCAAGGGAATGAAAAAGGAGTTTTTAATTACATGAATCTTAATTTTGAGTGGAGATTAAACATGAGAAAGTGGAGATCAATTTTGTTAGTGGAGTGTCCACCCACATGAATGAGGGAAGAGGTGGGGAACCCTTCTTAGTTGTCGGCCATGGAAAGGGGCATCCCCTCCCCCTATAAAAGGTGGGGTGGAGCTCTCTCCTCTCACACACTCATCCTCCTCTCATATGCCCTTTGGTTGGTATCTTTCTCCCCTTTCCAGCCTTGTCCATTGCCACGAGCACGGTGCTTAGGTGACCATACTCAAGATCTTCTCCACCACCATAACCACCATGTCGTAGTATTGGGGGACTTCGCGAGGATCCCCTACTTCCGCTACCAAGTGATGACCCACAAGTATAGGGGTGTATCGCAGTATTTTCGATAAGTAAGAGTGTCGAACCCAACGAGGAGCAAAAGGTGCTGGCTAGTGGTATGGATCAGGAATTCTCTACAAATACTTAGCAAACAGATTTTTAGGGGTTTTTGATATAGCAAGTAAACAAAGTACGAGTAAATAAAAGACAGTAAGAATAAATGTAGCAAGTGGCCCAATCCTTTATGCAGCAAAGTACAAGTCGGTTGTATTACTTAAGATGACCAAACATTCTCGAGGACACATGGGAAGACTGTCAAGTGCTTTCGCTTCATATAGTTGATTAATATTCTTTAGCTTGCTAAGTGTTGTGTGGGTGAACCTGTGCTAATGTACCGCCCCATCCAAGACTAATACATACTTGTGATTATACCCCTTGCAAACATCCGTAAGTACAAGAAAGTAATTAAGGTAGAAACTTAACCACAACTTTAAACTTTAAGACCCTTACGTCCCTTGTGCAATGGTTTCCTAACGGGGGTTCAGGTTTCTGTCACTCCGGCAACCCCTACGATTAGTAGCCAAATACACAATGCATTCCCCTAGGCCCCGTTCACATGACACCACTAGAAGAAGTATACCACAACTTAAATAACAATCTATTGAATCTCTCTCAACACAACTCCACTACTAACAACAAGACTTCTCCCATGTCCTCAAGAACAAAACGAACTACTCACAAGACATCATATGGATCATGATCAGAGATGGAATAATGATGTATAAGAATCTGAACATAAACAATAATTCAATGGTTCACTCAATAGCATCAACTACAAAGAGTAATCAACACCGGGAAAGTTTCCCCTATGAACTATGCAAGATTCAACGCAATTGTTACAGCAATATGGAGATGGTGATAAGGGTGCTGATGGTGCTGATGGTGGTGATGATGATGATGATCCCGATGAAGTCCAGCTTGATGGTGGTGTTGATGGCGACGATCTCCCCTCCCCGGGAAGGAATTCCCCCGGCAGAAATCTGTCTGCCGGAGAGATCTTTCTCTCTCGGTGTTTTCCGCCCCGCAGAGGCGGCAGAATCTTTCTGTGGTTGCTCCCCGAGTCTTAGGGTTTCGTGGGGATGATATACGCCAGAGGAGAGAGTCTGGAGTGGGCCATAGCAGCCACACCACCTCCAGGCGCGACCTAGGCCTACCCGTGCCATGGGGTGGTGTGGGCCCCCTGTGGTCCACCTCCACTCCATCTTTTGGCATCCTTAGTCTTCTGGAAAAATAGGATTTTCCGTATATTTTCCCGAATTTTCTGATCTTCACGAATTTTGCCTTCAAACAGCACATTTTCCATCAGAATCCTTACTGCAGCGGTCCATGCTCCAAAAGTCATCAACCATGCAAAAATAGATGAAATAACATAAGTATCACCTCTCAATACGAAATATATCAATGAATAATAGTGAATTAAGACATAGAATAGTGATGCAAAATGGACGTATCAACTCCCCCCAAGCTTAGACTTCGCTTGTCCCTGCAAACTGAGCTCAATAAACATGACCTCAAGTTTATGAAGTGAAGAGTCGATAAAAGAATACGGACAAGAAGCATCACATTCATCAAATACATAGATCATAATAGAAGACAACTCACTATTATACAACTCAACTTGCAATGAGTAAAGGAAACACAATAAAGATACATAAAGTGAATCAGAATTGGTAATGGCAAACTTAGCTCTTGGTCGAAGAATACTTGATAATTTGCTGGAGTTCACAAATAGCTGGTTTTTCAATGAAAGCTTTCAAAGTAGTAAACTCCAAGATAAGAGCAATATGCAAAACAAGGAACATAAGAAACATGATTGAATAAATCATCATATGAATGAATGAAACACATCAACTCAAAATACTTGCTGAGATAGAAGGGAATAGGTTTATTGACTCAACTACAAAGTAAAAGAAAGGCCCTTCAAAGAGGGAAGCAGGGATTTCAAGTCTCATAAAGAGCTCCCAAAAATTATGATACTTACTAGCTTTCAGCTCTCATTGCCCCTATCATAGGCATCTTTTAGGTGGTTAAGGTTAAAGTGACACAACTAAGAGGATATGCTTGACAAGTTATAAGTTGAAATCTCATGCCCCTTACTTATGAGTACCGATCCTCATGCTACTCAACTTCAGTCACGAGCAAGCTCTTGTCATTGTAAATACATGCGTATCATTGAGAACCGCCAACGGGGTACCCCTTGCACATGACACAGGAGCTATACCATAATCAAAATGACAAGGCAAGCAGACAGTGAGCATCTCAGCGATCTTTTTATTTGCTATTTGCATAGGTTTTTATTGAGGATGCTTCATAGAATGCTCACTATAGTTATGCTACAAGTTTCCACCATGATTAGGCATGGCTTAGGCTAGCGGCCCAGGTGTTTCTCTAACACACATATAAACTCCATGATCTTACAAGTTCCACTTTTATTTCACACCGCCGGGATCCATAAGCAAAAGAACATGATATCAACTAGGTACAAGTACCAATGAAGTGTTGAAAGCGGTCCCCATGATACATGGTTCTGCTAACTTCAACTCATAAAGCGCAAGCATATACGCAACAAAGAAGGACCCAATGGTTCAAGTTTATTAAATGCAAGAAAGTAAAGTGTGCCATCAAGTTTGTGAGAGCTTTAATCACTAATTTTCACATAACAAGTTTAATTTGGGAGGTAGATAAAACAAGAATTTACTTGGAATAGTAATAATGCTACTAGGTAGGTATGGTGGACACAAATGGCAAAGGTTTTGGTTTAAAGGAGGTGGATGCACGAGAAGAATACCCTCTCAGTACAGGTTTTTGGGCTAGCAAGGCTGGGTAGCAAGTATAAGAGTTGAAGGAAACAAAACAAACATACAAGTGATAAAGACAAACATGCAATCTTCCTTGGAAGCACAAAGGATCTTAACTAGAGAATACTAGACTTATGAGCAAATCAAGAAAGAAAGATGATGAAATTATTTTCCTCTAGAGTACTTCTATCTTTTTCTTTCAACTCTCAAAAAGGTGTTGCTACTAACCGAGCCAGGTTTGCCAAAACCAACTAAATTAACTCAATGATCCTAGAGTGCTACCAATACTAACAACAAGATCAATCATATAACCACGAACTGAAAACTAATATAAGCTATGCAAAAGAGTGAATGATAGAACTTCTCATTAATATTTCATAACGGAAACTCACACCAAGGGATACATATCTAATGAGATAGGGGACACTTCCATAATGCAAACCATACTACAAAATAACTCCTCTATTCATGATATGACTCTACTAATAAGGTAAAAAGATAGAAGATAGTGATATGATACCGCGGCACTCCCCCAAGCTTGGAACAAACCAAGGGGATGCCAAACCTGATGACGAGTTACTCCTTTGGTGGTGGTGGTATCCTCTCATCTTCGTCCGTCTTCCAGGGTAAAGGCTTCCCATCAACAAAGGACATCGTGGTTTCCAACATCCTGAAACTTGCAACAGCACTTATGCGTTTAAATCTAGCCTCATACTCACAGTTTTGATTTTGAACGTCATAGAACTGTGCTTGCAGTTTGTTGGTTGTTTGGCGGAGTGAGAAGACTTCGTCTTTGAGTTCAGCAGTCTCCTTTTGGTGCTTGGTGATGAGTTTGGAACAAATCTTATGGATGATATCCACTTCGCGCTCCGCCATGTTCCTATAACTAAAGACTTCTTGCTCCAGTGCTTCCATCCTGTCCTCCAGACTTCCTTCACCTTTAGGGCCTTGAACCTCTTTAATCTGGACCTCCCCACCTTCGAGCAACAACTCCTTGGGATGAATCTTCAATTCTCTCATGTATGGGTTGATGATATTTTCTAAGGAATCTCCCTTGGATGATCCAGAGGAAGACATTGTGGCTCCAAATCTGGGATTTTTACCTGGCAGAAACAGATCGAAACAAAAACACGACGAAAACACGATATACGAACCTCGGGGGATCAGGGGGGTTATATATTACGAAGTTTCATATCAAAAGGAAGGTACTGGGAGAAAACGAGTCGGAGGCGGAGTCCTGGGTGGCCTCACCACCTGGTGGCGCGGCCAGGGGTGGGCCCGCGCCATGGGGTGGTGTGGGCCACTCTGGCTCCGTTTCTGTCCCTTTTTCGCTTCGTAGCTTTCCTTATTGACCAAAAACTGCAAAAATATAGTTGGATTGTATTTTCGTGGAACTTTTCTTACCATAACTGTTACCTAGTTGGAAACAGACTCTGCAGGTCTCTGAATTTGGTCCTTAATGAATTTCTCTGGAGTTATAACTTGAAAGGCATCAACATCTTCATTATAAGAATCTCAAGCAATATAGTGTTTGAGTCGCTGTCCATTCACTACTTGTGTAGTATTATCTTTTAGAGAAGAAATTTGTATTGCTCCTGAACGGTATACTTCTTCAATGATGAATGGTCCTTCCCATTTTGATAGTAGCTTACTTGCAAAAAATCTGAGACAAGACCTATACAATAGAACTTTCTCACCAACATGAAATTCTCTCTTAAGTATTCGCTTGTCATGCCATCTTTTAACTTTTTCCTTAAAGAGCCTAGAATTCTCATAGGCTTCACTCCTCCATTCATCTAAAGAACTTCAGTCAAATAATATTTTCTCACCAGCGAGCTTACAATCTCTATTTAGTTCTTTCACTGCCCAGTAAGCTTTGTGTTCTAACTCTAAGGGTAAGTGACAAGCTTTCCCATAAACCATTTTATAAGGAGACATTCCCATAGGATTTTTATAAGCAGTTCTATAAGCCCATAAAGCATCATTCAACTTCTTAGCCCAGTTTTTTCTAGACCTATTAACAGTCTTTTGCAAGATAGATTTAATTTCTCTATTTGATAACTCTAATTGCCCGCTAGTTTGGGGGTGATAAGCTGAAGCAATTCTATGATTAACATCATATTTAGTGAGGGTCTTCCTAAAACCGCCATGAATGAAATGAGAACCCCCGTCAGTCATGAGATACCTAGGCACTCCAAACCTAGGAAAGATAACGTCCTTAAGCATTTTTAGAGAGGTTTCCCCGTCAGCACTTTTCGTAGGAATGGCTTCTACCCACTTAGTAACATAATCAACGGCAACAAGAATATGAGTGTAACCCTTCGAAGAAGGGAAAGGACCCATAAAGTCGAATCCCCAACAATCAAAAGGTTCAATAACTAGAGAGTAGTTCATAGGCATTTCATTGCGTCTAGAAATATTACCAACACGCTGACATTCATCACAAGATAGAACAAATTTTCTTGCATCCTTAAAAAGGGTAGGCCAGTAACCTGATTGTAGTACCTTTTGTGCAGTTCTATCTCCTGCATGGTGTCCTCCATAGGCGCTACCATGGCATTTACGGAATATCTCTTTTTGCTCATATTCTGGAACACATCTTCGCATAATACCATCAACTCCTTCTTTGTATAAGTGTGGGTCATCCCAAAAATAATGCCTCAAATCATAAAAGAACTTTCTTATTTGCCGAGCTGTAAAAGTTGGAGGCAAATACTTGGAGACAATAAAGTTAGCATAATCAGCATACCAAGGGCTTCCTCGAGAGCTCACCCCTACCGCGGCTAACTGTTCATTTGGGAAACAATCATTAATAGGCATAGGATCAAAAGAGATGTTTTCCAAACAAGGTAAATTATCAGCTACAGGATTTTCAGCACCCTTCCTATCTACTATGTGTAGATCAAACTCTTGTAAAAGCAATACCCATCTAATAAGCCTAGTCTTAGCATGCTTCTTTGTCATAAGATATTTTATAGCAGCATGATCAGTATGAATGGTTACTTTTGAGTCCACAATATAGGGCCTAAACTTATCACAGGCAAAAACAACAGCTAGAAATTCCTTTTCAGTAGTGGCATAATTCCTTTGAGCAGCGTCTAGAGTCTTACTAGCATAATGGATAACGTTTTAACTTTTTATCAATACGTTGCCCAAGGACAGCCCCTACAGCAAAATCACTAGCATCACACATTATTTCAAAGGGTAAACTCCAATCAGGTGGTTGAACAATAGGGGCTGTAGTTAAAGCCTTCTTAAGAGTTTCAAAAGCTTCCCTACAATCATCATCAAAAATAAAAGGTACATATTTTTGAAGAAGATTAGTGAGAGGCTTTGATATCCTAGAGAAATCTTTAATAAACCTCCTATAGAAACCAGCATGACCAAGGATACTACGAATACCTTTGATGTCTTTTGGACATGGCATCTTCTCAATTGCCTCAACTTTAGCTCTATCAACTTCTATGCCTCTTTCAGAAACTTTATGCCCAAGAACAATCCCTTCATTAACCATGAAGTGACATTTCTCCCAATTAAGAACAAGATTAGTTTCTTCACATCTCTGCAAAACTTTATCAAGGCTGTGCAGACAATTATCAAAAGAGGTTCCATAGACAGAAAAGTCATCCATGAACACTTCTACAATTTCCTCACAAAACCATGAAAGATAGCAGACATGCATCTTTGGAAAGTAGCAGGAGCATTACATAAACCAAAAGGCATACGTCTATAAGCATAAGTTCCATAAGGGCAAGTAAAAGTAGCTTTTTCTTGATCTTGTTGTTTAACAGCAATTTGAGAGAACCCAGAATAACCATCAAGAAAACAAAAATGGGTCTTTTTAGACAACCTTTCCAACATTTGATCAATAAAAGGAAGCGGGTAGTGATCTTTCTTAGTAACTTTATTGACTTTCCTAAAATTGATGCACATCATATAGCCTACCACTATTCTTTGAGGAATAAGCTCATCATTATCATTAGGGACAACGGTAATACCTCCCTTTTTAGGAACACAATGAACAGGACTAACCCATTCACTATCAGCAATAGGGTAAATAATACCAGCATCAAGGAGTTTCAATACCTCATTCCTTACCACTTCCTTCATTCTAGGATTTAAACGTCGTTGGTGCTCCACTACTGGCTTCGCATCTGGTTCTATGTTGATAGAATGCTGACATATAGTAGGTGAAATCCCTTTTAAATCATCCAGAGTATACCCCATAGCTCCTCGATGTTTCCTCCAAACTTCCAATAGCCTTTCTTCCTCCTTCCCTGAAATTTTAGCGCTAACAATAACATGATAAATCTTTTTATCATCAATATAAGCATATTTAAGATCATCATGGAGAGGTTTTAGATCAAAAACCGGATCCTTTTTAGGTGGCATCGTGGTATCAATCTCATTCCTTTCTTCCATGAAGATTTCCCTTTCATGTTCTTCCATAAATTGCTGCAAAGCATTGTTAGGAGCAAGAGAAATAGAAGCAAGTTGTTCAACCCTAAAATCCTCATTATGGGTTTCCTCTTCGCAAGGTTCTTTAGCAAATTTCGAAAAATTAAACTCGTAAGATTCCCCATCAAACTTAGTCAAGATTTTCTCCCTCTTGCAATCAATAATAGCTCCACAAGTACTCAAGAAAGGTCTACCAAAAAAGATAGGATAAGTTTTACTAGCAGCTAAACCAAGTACTAGAAAATCAGCAGGGTACTTAATCTTACCGCAAAGAACTTCCACGTCTCGCACAATACCAATTGGAGAGATGGTCTCTCTATTAGCAAGGTGAATAACCACATCAATCTCTTCCAACTCGCAAGGACTGATCTCATGCATAATTTCTCTGTAAAGCTCATAAGGAATAGCACTGGAAGTTGCACCAATATCACATAAACCATAATAGCAATGATCACCAATTCTAACAAAAAGCACAGGAACACTAGCCTTTTTAGTTCTATTGGGATGTGAAACAATATTAGAAGCATCCTCACAAAAGACTATGTGCCCATCTTCTACGCTTTTAGTGACAAGGTCTTTCACAATTGCTACCACAGGTTCAATGTTTATTTGTTCATCAGGTTTTACAGTTCTTTTTTCACTTTTAGTGATTACATTAGTTATCATAGGATGGTCCTTTACCTTTTCGGGGAAGGGAATCTTCTCGATATAAGGTTCAGGTAAAATGGGGTTGATGATGCAATACTCAGCACTTCCAATAGGGGCATAATCAACAATATCTTTTTAAGGTGCATGGTATTTTCTCCATCCCCTTTTTGGAATTTCAATATAGGAAGCAAAAGTTCTAAAGCAATTTGTAATAACTTGCAAATCAATACCATAAAGATTACTAATATTTTGAAATTCATCAGTTCCCATAAAAGATTCAATGCATTCATAATCATAATTTATACCTGACTTTCTACCTTTGTCATTCTCCCAAGCTTCAGCATTGTCTTGAATACGATCCAGAAGGTCCCATTTAGCTTCTTCTTCCATACGAGTGAATGATCCAGCACAAGAAGCATCCAATAAATCTTTATCATGTAGAGGGAGCCTTGCATAGAAGTTATTGATAATAATATTGTTGGGGAGCTCATGAATGGGACATTTGAGCATTAGTAACTTCAATCTCCCCCAAGCTTGAGCTGTACTTTCTCCATCAAGAGGCCAAAAGTTGTATGTTTGATTCCGATCTTTATGAATCTCACTAGGAGGATAAAACTTTGAATAAAAGAGAGGCACTATTTCCTCCTATTCCAGAGCTTGACCATTCTTCAGCAGCTTATACCATTCCTCAGCTCTTCCTTTCAGTGATAATGAGAATAACTTCTTCTTAACTTGATCTGTAGTAATACCTGCACACTTGAACAACCCGCATAATTCGTGTATAAAGAGTAAATGATCATCGAGATGGACAGTTCCATCCCCAACATAGTAGTTATCCATAACACGATCAATAATTCTTGTAGGTATTTTGAAAACATCTTTCTCAGCAGGTGGTGGCTTATCTACTACCTTAGCAGTGGTAGTAGCATTACCAAATAAGAAACTCAGTGAATTATCCATAACAAAAATAAAGCAACTAGCAGAAGTAAACAATACTCAGAGTAGAAGTTTCCTTTACCAGTTCCACTCTCCAATAGCTCTTCACTCCCCGGCAACGGTGCCAGAAAATAGTCTTGATGGCCCACAAGTATAGGGGGTGTATCGCAGTATTTTCGATAAGTAAGAGTGTCGAACCCAACGAGGAGCAGAAGGTGCTGGCTAGTGGTATGGATCAGGAATTCTCTGCAAATACTTATCAAACGGATTTTTAGGGGTTTTTGATATAGCAAGTAAACAAAGTACGAGTAAATAAAAGACAGTAAGAATGAATGTAGCAAGTGGCCCAATCCTTTATGCAGCAAAGGACAAGCCGGTTGTATTACTTAAGATGACTAAACATTCTCGAGGACACATGGGAAGACTGTCAAGTGCTTTCGCTTCATATAGTTGACTAATCTTCTTTAGCTTGCTAAGTGTTGTGTGGGTGAACCTGTGCTAATGTACTGCCCCATCCAAGACTAATACATACTTGTGATTATACCCCTTGCAAACATCCGTAAGTACAAGAAAGTAATTAAGGTAGAAACCTAACCACAGCTTTAAACTCTAAGACCCTTACGTCCCTTGTGCAATGGTTTCCTAATGGGGGTTCAGGTTTACATCACTCACAACCCCTACGATTTGTAGCCAAATACACAATGCATTCCCCTAGGCCCATATAGGTGAAGTGTCATGTAGTTGACGTTCACATGACACCACTAGAAGAAGTACACCACAACTTAAATAACAATCTATTGAATCTCTCTCAACACAACTCCACTACTAATAACAAGACTTCTCCCATGTCCTCAAGAACAAAACGAACTACTCACAAGACATCATATGGATCATAATCAGAGATGGAATAATGATGTATACCAATCTGAACATAAACAATAATTCAATGGTTCACTCAATAGCATCAACTACAAAGAGTAATCAACACCGGGAAAGTTTCCCCTATGAACTATGCAAGATTCAACGCAATTGTTACAACAATATGGAGATGGTGATGATGGTGGTGATGATGATCCCGATGAAGTCCAGCTTGATGGTGGTGTTGATGGCGACGATCTCCCCTCTCCGGGAAGGAATTCCCTCGGCAGAAATCTGTCTGTCGAAGAGATTTTTCTCTCTTGGTGTTTTCCGCCCCACAGAGGCGGCGAAATTTTTCTCTGGTCGCTCGCCGAGTCTTAGGGTTTCGTGGGGATGATATACGCCAGAGGAGAGAGGCTGGAGTGGGCCAGAGCGGCCACACCACCTCCAGGCGCGGCCTAGGCCTACCCGCGCCATGGGGTGGTGTGGGCCCCCTGTGGCCCACCTCCACTCCATCTTATGGCATCCTTAGTCTTCTGGAAAAATAGGATTTTCCGTATATTTTCCCAAATTTTCTGATCTTCGCGAATTTTGCCTTCAAACAGCACATTTTCCATCAGAATCCTGACTGCAGCGGTCCATGCTCCAAAAGTCATCAACCATGCAAAAATAGATGAAATAACATAAGTATCACCTCTCAATACGAAATATATCAATGAATAATAGTGAATTAAGACATAGAATAGTGATGCAAAATGGACGTATCACCAGGCTGGAGCAAGGCACGGAAGTTGTCAACACACCGTACGTGTGACCGATTACAGAGGTGCTGCCCCCTTGTGGCGTTGGTCATCGCGTCCTTGAGGACGGTCGTGTACACTCTATAACATAAACGTTTGTTTGCGGGAACGTTATCTAGCTTTATGGTCTTCGAGGAATTTTTAGTTTTCCTTGCAGCGAACCCCATCAGTGGTATCGGAGCTATGTCTATGCATACATGCTTTGTACGGTTATAATACATATGAATATGTGGGCGCTGATGATCATATTATTACATCCTCGCACATAGTGGGATGAAACAGCCTGGATTAACTTTACATGTACTCACACATGAGACATGTTTCTCACTTGACATGCAACTAGTTTTGCATAAGTGGCTACCGGGTGTCTGTTGATGTCTACACACTTCTATTCTTGTAGACAGTTGTTGGGCCTCCAAGTGCAGAGGTTTGTAGAACAACAGCAAATTTTCCCTTAAGTGGATTATCCAAGGTTTATCGAACTCATGGAAGAAGTGGTCAAAGGTATCCCCTCTCAAGCAATCCTGGAATCAAGATACAAGAAGTCTCTTGTGTCCCCAACACACCCAATAGTGCACTAGTGCGGCGAAGAGATAGTGAAATAAAAGTGGTATGGATAATTATAAGTGGTAACAGTGCCAGAAAATAGCTTTGATGGCGTGGAGGAGACTAAAGGCAAACTGAAATAAAGATGGAAGCAAGCAAACATGTAACAGATCTAATTGCAAATGGTGTTTCAATGCTTAGAAACAAGGCCTAGGGATCATACTTTCACTAGTGAACACTCTCATATAAATATCTTCTCTTAATGATACTACTCTTAACTACTCTCCGGTTCGACACTCTAATGCATGGTAGGGCTATAACAGCACACCTCAAAGTTCGCTTTTCCCATCTAGATAACCCCACACTGTCACCTTGAGCTCTAGATGGTTCCAACAAACACCATAATTTCATAGAAACATCCAACTCTAAATATAACTCATAACAAGTATTTGTAATCTTTAGCCTAGGTGCCACCATGGTGTGCACGCTGTCACTTTCACACACATGGGGAGAGCCAAGATCTATTAAAGCACTTGAGTAGCAAGGTAGATCTACTTGATTACAAAGCTCATGATCACAATATGATCATGCATAGAGAGAGAGAGATGAACACATAGCTACCGGTAGAACCCTTAGCCTCGAGAGAGAACTACTCCCTCATCATCATGGGAATCAGCAACGGCGATGGAGATGGTGGTGGAGATCGATGGAGATGGCTCCGAGGGCACTTCCCTGTCCCGGCAGGTTGCCGGAATAGAGATTTTCTGTCCCCCGAATCCCCCCTTTGGTGGCGGCGGCGCTGCGGAACTTTTCGTGGATGGAGGCTGGACGATTTAGGGTTTTTGCATCGGGAGCATCTTATAGGCGAAGAGGCAAGGTCTATGGCCGGCCAGGAGGCCCACACCACCTGGTGGCGTGGCCAGGGCTAGCCCGCACCACCATATGATGTGCCCACCCTGGTGCCCTACTCCGTCTCTGCTTCGTGTTTCCGTGTTGCTCCGGGAAAATAGGCATATTGGCTTTTGTCCCGTCCAATTCCGAGAATATTGATTTTCTGCCTTTTCTGGAACCAAAAACAGAAGAAAACAGGCAACTGGCATTGTGGCATCTTGTTAATAGGTTAGTCCTAGAAAACATATAAAAATACCTCAAAGTGTTGACAAAGAAAAGCAAAGTAGATACTAAACAAGCATGGAACATCAAAAATTATAGATACGTTTGCAACGTATCAACATCCCCAAGCTTAACTCTTGATCGTCCTCGAGTAGGTAAGTGATAAAAAGAAAGAATAATTTTTGAGGTGACATGCACCATCATAAACTTGATCAAAGTATTTGTAAAACATTTGAAAGCTGGGATCATAGTACTTCAACATAGCATGAAAGATAAAGTTCTAACAATAAGACATAGCAACTATGTTGTAACATAAAAAGGCACAAACAAAAGATCCATGAATAATAATGCATTGCAAGACGTTTGTTTGTTTCACATAAAGAAAACATAGCATAATGACATTCAGTTGTCCCTCATAGAGTAGCAAACAAATGCATAGGACACCTTCAAAGTTCATAAGGATGACTAGATACAAATAGTTTAAGAACAAGCAATATCAAAGTTATGCATCAAGCAACAAGTCTTGGGACAATGCACATAGAACTAAGAATGGCCACTATGCTCTCTCAATAAGTGCATAAAGATAGAAGATGCAGACTCAATATGAAAGTAAAAGAAAGGCCTTCATAGAAGGAAGCAGGGATTCAAGTCTCATAAAGAGCTTCCAAAAATTATGGTACTTATTAGCTTTCAGATCTCATTTCCCCTATCATAAGCATCTTGAAGTGATTAAGGTTAAAGTGAAAAAACTATGGAGTATATGCTTGACAAAGTATAAGTTGGAAATATCATGTCCCTTGAATACGAGGGCCGCTCCTCATGCTACTCAAGTTTAGTCACCGGTAAGTTCTTGTCATCGTAAGTACATGTGTATCATAGAGAACCGCCAATGGGGTACCCCTTGCCCAATGATACAGAAGAATCCCCATATCAAAATGACAAGGCAAGCAGACAACGAGCATCCCAGTGATCTTCTTATTTACCATGGGAATATGGTGCTTTTTTCTCTCTTTCCTCTTTTCTCATATCTCTTTTTTTCTTTTTTTCTCTTTTTTCTCAATATCTGACTCTTTTTTTATAAGAAGAATGCTTCATAGATAGCTCATTATGGTTACGCTACAGGTTTCCACCATGACAGCATGGATTAGACCAGCGGCCCAGGCGTTTCTCTAACACATATACATAACTCCATGGACTTACAAGCTCCCCTTTCATTTCACACCAACGACATCCATAGACAAAAGAGCATGATATCAACTAGGTACAAAGTACAACTGTAATGTTAAAGCGTTCCCCATGACAGCATGATTCTGCTAATCCCCAACAAATAAGTGCAAGCATATACAACATAGACGACACAATGGTTCAAATTTATTAAGGGCAAGAAAAGTAAAGTGTGCCATTAAGTTCGTGAGAGCTTTAATCACTAGTTTTCTCATAACAAGTTTAACTCGGAAGGTAGATAAAAACATGAATATACTTGGAATAACATATGCTAGTAGGTAGGTATGGTGGACTCTTTGGAATAACTTGGTTTTAGGAGTTGGATGCATGAGTGGAACTCATACTTGGTTGTGGAGGCTAGCAAAAGACTGGGAGCGACCAACTAAGAGAGCAATAATGGCCATAATCATGCAGAGCGACAAAACATCATTGATCAAAGCATCAAGTGATACTACAAGTTGAAAACTAAAGGATCATAAAGGTTATGGTGACTTGGGATAGTCATAACATGGTGTGAGCATGTGCCAAGTCAACCTAAATAAAGTACCAAAGGAGAATACCACAATACTATGCTTTAATATGCTAAAACAACACATGATTCTTCCAAGGCACATTAAGCAATCTCAATTGTTTATAACAAGTCATGCTACAGCAAATAATACTAAGTATAAAACCAAAACAATATCAAGCATGGCATGACAAAGCATAGGCCATAGTCAAAAACAAGCTCTCTTTACCACTTAAGCATGAACTTTCCTACTCTTTTCCAATCCAAACCAAACTATTTGAAAACCAAAGCATGAAAGAGGGGGTCCAACCAATTTATTCAGCAAACTAAGAAAACCAAGCAAACGAAAACCAAAATGAAAAATGAAAAAGAAGACGCTCCAAGAACAACACAACTGTGCATGAAACAATAAAAATGAAGTGTTTGGAAGAAACCTGAGATTTTTATTGATGAAGAAGGGGATGCATTGGGCATCCCCAAGCTTTGACGCTTGTACTTCTTGGATATTTCTTGGGGTGACACGCGTGGCATCCCCAAGCTTGAGCTTTAGTCCATCTTTCATCTCTTTACTCATTCCTTCCATACACCTGAAAATTTTCCTTCATACAAAACTTCACACAATCTTTATTAGCAACATTAGTGCACTCAAGATAATAAGTCTTTAGGTTCAGTTCCAACACCAATAAAACTTTCAATTAAACACAAGCTACTGTAGCACTTCCCTCAAAAAGCTCAATTCCCCAAAAGAACTCAAAAAGGAACCAACAAGAAGCAAATGCAAATAATGGCAGAAAACTGTCAAAACATATCAGCAGGTAAAGATAAATTTTTTAGAAGACCTTCTATTGCTCAAATCGAAAAGTGTTGAACTAACAAAAGTTAGATAACAACCTAGGGCAGAAGCACAAAAATTCACGCCTCAAAACAACGTACAGAGATTTTACACGATGTTTTACAGTGAAGCACAAAAATCTGTTTCAGGACATCAACTTTTCCAAGCATTACTTCTCTCTCGTTAGAGGTTACTCTTGGCACAAAAAGCAAATAAAAAGGATAAGAAGCAGTTATTACAGAGTTAATAACTTCCAAGACTCATCTAAAACTTTTGGTTTATCTCCCAATAAGTACTTCTCTTTAACGCCTTTAAGTTAGGCATGATAGTTCGAGAAGATACTCACATAGAAATATGAATTGAAGTAAAAGAGAGCATCAAGAAGCAAATTCAAAAAACATTTAAGTCTAACCCACTTCCTATGCATAGGAATCTTGTAAAGAAACAAGTCATGAAAGCACAAAGCAACAAGCATAATAAAGCAAAACAAGTGCAACTTTAAGACTTTTAACATAAAGAGGGGAAACTTAATATTGTTGAGATACATAAAACCATGTTTCCCTCTCTCATAATAACTTTCGGTAGTGACATGAATACAATTAACAATATAACTATCACATAAAGCATTCTTATCATGAGCCACATGCATAAAATAATTAATACTCTCCACATAAACATAGTCATTCTTATTAATTGTAGTGGGAGTAAATTCAACAAAATAGCTATCATTATTATTCTCATCACCATAATCATCAAATATAGGAGGCATATTGTAATCATAATTAATTTTCTCCTCAATAGTAGGTGGACTGAAAATATCATATTCATCATTGTAATCATCATATATTGGAGGTATAGTATCATCAAAGTAAATTTTCTCCTCCGTGCTTGGGGGACTAAAAAGATCATTTTCATCAAAACTAGCTTCACCAAGCTTAGACTTTTCCATAGCATTAGCAATAATGGTGTTCAAATAATTCATACTAATAACATTGCTATTAGCATGCAAATAAAGTTTCATAGGTTTTTAAATTTTCTCTTCAAACACTTCATGTCCTAACTCAAGATAAATACTATAAAGGTCTCTAATTTTGTTGTTGTTTTCCATTAAGCCTAACTAGTGAAAATAAAAACAAGAAACAAAAAGATATAATTGCAGAATCTAAAGGAAATAACTCTGAGCACTCACACCGGAGGATGTGAGTACCTTTTACCTTACCTCCCCGGCAACAGCGCTAGAAAATAGCTTGATGTTTATGCACTTCTATTCTTGTAGACAGTTGTTGGGCCTCCAATTGCAGAGGTTTGTAGAACAGCAGCAAGTTTTCCCTTAAGTGGATTACCCAAGGTTTATCGAACTCAGGAAGTGGTCAAAGGTATCCCCTCTCAAGCAACCCTGCAATCAAGATACAAAAAGTCTCTTGTGTCCCCAACACACCCAATACACTTGTCAGGTGTATAGGTGCACTAGTTCGGTGAAGAGATAGTGAAATCCAAGTGGTATGGATAATTATAAGTGGTAACGGTGCCAGAAAATAGCTTTGATGGCGTGGAGGAGACTAAAGGAAAACTGAAATAAAGATGGAAGCAAGTAAACATGTAACAGATCTAATTGCAAACGGTGTTTCAATGCTTAGAAACAAGGCCTAGGGATCATACTTTCACTAGTGAACACTCTCATATAAATATCTTCTCTTAATGATACTACTCTTAACTACTCTCCGGTTGGACACTCTAATCCATGGTAGGGCTATAACAGCACACATCAAAGTTCGCTTTTCCCATCTAGATAACCCCACACTGCCACCTTGAGCTCTAGATGGTTCCAACAAACACCATAATTTTATAGAAACACCCAACTCCAAATATAACTCATAACAAGTATTTGTAATCTTTAGTCTAAGTGCCACCATGGTGTGCACGCTGTCACTTTCACACACATGGGGAGAGCCAAGATCTATTAAAGCACTTGAGTAGCAAGGTAGATCTACTTGATTACAAAGCTCATGATCACAATATGATCATGCATAGAGAGAGAGATGAACACATAGCTACCGGTAGAACCCTTAGCCTCGAGAGAGAACTACTCCCTCGTCATCATGGGAATCAGCAACGACGATGGAGATGGTGGTGGAGATCGATGAAGATGGCTCCGGGGGCACTTCTCTGTCCCGGCAGGTTGCCGGAACAG
Organism: Avena insularis; assembly: GCA_023614405.1. Taxonomy (NCBI): domain Eukaryota; kingdom Viridiplantae; phylum Streptophyta; class Magnoliopsida; order Poales; family Poaceae; genus Avena; species Avena insularis. Next base: position 453,406,320 of record CM042693.1, on the reverse strand, counting down.
AGACTTTCTGTCCCCCGAATATCCCCTTTGGTGGCGGCAGCGCTGCGGAACTTTTCGTGGATGGAGGCTGGACGATTTAGGGTTTTCGCATCGGGAGGCATCTTATAGGCAAAGAGGCAAGGTCGGTGGCCGGCCAGGGGGCCCACACCACCTGGTGGTGCGGCTAGGGCTAGCCCACACCACCATATGGTGTGCCCATCCTGGTGCCCTACTCCATCTCTACTTCATGTTTCCGTGTTGCTCCAGGAAAAATAGGCATATTGGCTTTTGTCCCGTTCAATTCTGAGAATATTGATTTTCTGCCTTTTCTGGAACCAAAAACAGAAGAAAACAGACAACTGGCACTGTGGCATCTTGTTAATAGGTTAGTCCCAGAAAATATATAAAAATACATCAAAGTGTTGACAAAGCAAAGCAAAGTAGATACTAAACAAGCATGGAACATAAAAAATTATAGATACGTTTGCAACGTATCATCTGTCTCTCCCACTATAGTTGATATTTGATTTACAATATGTTGATATTAATTTGATTATCATCATTGTGGTTCCATGTTAGTAGGTAAGATCGATTCTATCTTTGAAAGCCCAAAGCCACGTAAAATATACAAAAGATAAATTAGAAGTATTTAGTTTTATTTTTGTTGGGCATGTGTTATGATATGGTAAATGTTATAATTTTAGTATGGTAGGATACTCTGTTTGCATCTTATTTTGCTTATGTCTAGCTTAGAACTTGGCGGTTGCATTATAAGACGATCCCTCCCACTAAATATCAAGATAATAATATGGTTTTCCTTAGTATGCACCGTTAAGAAAGTTTGTCGTTTTGAAGCACCACGTCTGGTGTGCTAGACTCTATGTTCGCATACAATGGGTATAAGACAATTCTACACACGTGAGTACTAAGTTTCTTACTTGGCGAGCCTAGCATGTACAGACATGGCCTCGAAACATGAACCGAAAGGTAAAGCACGAGTCATATGAATGATATGATGTACATATGATTTTCGCTATTGGAGTTGCACCACCTCACGTGATGATCAGATATGGTGTAGCGACTAAAAGTAACACTGATGTTGTCCTTTAGAACAACAAACACTTAAGGTGGATCTGCAAGATAATAATCAGATGATGCTTATATACAAAAATATTATAAACATTCCTCCCATATCTTCATATCTTATCCTCATGGGCGAAAAAAATGTTGATTTTTCACATTAATTCAATGCAATAATTATAATCTCTACAAATCCCAATATTATTATAATGTAATTATAAATGCTTAAATTTTTAAAATTAAACACCTGGTCCTTATGGAAAAGAAATATATGTTCACAAACATGTTATTCCATGAAGGGAAAAAGCTTATATTATTTTATCAATGTGATAATCTTTTCTCCCATGAAAATAAGACTGGCACACATCATAGGATGAATTTGTTTCCATGCAGAAAAACTTCATGGCTACACCAGTATAGTGACAAAGTTGATGGAAATTCACTCTAGAGGACATGGAACCCTTTTTGAAATTTTCAAAAATCATCAAATATTTTTGAAACAAATACCTACCTGTAGCCAACAACATCAAATACATGTCTGTAAATTTGCAACGAAAAATACCTTGTATTTTGGGTGCATAAAGAAAGATAAATATGATAAAATTTGGAAAAAAGGAGGCTCATTCAAAATTACACTGTTCACACCCAGATCTGAACATTTCTCTTTTTTCTGAGGCCAGTATACAACATAGTTTTACATTATTTTTTGCACGCGCGTATTATAAATCATTAGCTACATTCCAGTATTTTTTTCGGAATTTTTGAAATTATTAATTTTGAACTTTTCAGAAAAAACAAAAAAGTCCTCCATGTAGGATGGGACCCAAATTGACACTCCAAAGTTGGCCTTATTTACAAAACTTTGCCTCAAAAGGCATAACTCTTTGACTTGGAACATGGTCCTAATAAAGAAGATACCTAATCTGCACACGGGATGTTGATTCATGGTAATCTAACCTCTTGACACCTAAGCACGAAGTTGTGAGGAGACGGGGAAGAAACGGTGGACTATTAACCCGTTGTATCACTAACTTTTATGAGCTAAAGAATTCAAAAGTTCAACACAGAAGTGAGAAAGATAGAAACTTTACAATTTAATCTTCGTAAAATAAAACATTGTATTATATATTCAAATCAGAATAAGAGTATGGTCCAAATTGATACAAACTTTACAAATTTGTGAATTGTTAGACAAAATAACAATAGATTACAACGCAAATTATCAAAAATAATTAAGTTCTCACAAGCGGATCATGGAACTATTGTATTCCCTTAAATAGGTGCCAGAGTGATTATCGACACACTAAAGACGATGCTTTAGGAGGACCATCTTGCTAGTTTTAATTAAAAATTGTACGGTTGTGGTAAATGAGCCTTTAAAAATTTCTACCTCGCGCAGCTAGGCCTCTCGTAGGCGTCACCACTGCCTAAGCTGCGATGCAAAGCATAGCCGAGTGCGCACGCCTGCTACTGTCAAGCCAGTGGCTCAGGGGCATCAAACCTTACCGTGTTCCGCCAGTGCGAATTCGATGCCGGTCACTTGAATGAGCCACCACCACCGTACTCGGTGTCTGTCTTTTTTTATTTGCAGCCCATGGACAAAAACAGTCGATCTTTCACAAAACTTTGCTGATTACAATGTATTTTACTCCCGTTTATGCAAAAAGAGTATCATCTATGCATACCTGGTGTGGTGTTTACGAATCCCGTTTTTGAAACTTGTAAATTTGTCACAGAATGAACTTTCAAGAAAGTCAATACTACTAAAGCACTGTGGCACCTCGTGAGCCAAAAAATTAAATAATACATATTACTCTGCGCGTTACTGTTCATCACGCAAAACAAGGCAGCCCATTTTCCTCTCATTTTTCATCAAAAAAATTCTATAATTTTTAAAATGGGTAGAGTAAACACGGAGCTACACATCCCAAACAATCGAGGAGCAAAAAAGTGAAAAATGAGAGAGATATCGGCCACCTTGTTTTGCGTGCACTGTAGCACCACGGAAGGTAAACTGGAACAGAGGAAGTACTCGTAGTCTTCTCCACCTGGCCATTGTAGCTAGCTAGCCTCTGTAGAGGCCTGACGAGTGAGGAGCGAGTGTAAGATAAAACGGGTATTAGGTCTACCCTCTCTTCCTCTACACTATTCCGTGGTGCCGCTCACAATTGCAATTTGAGGCTAGAGGGTAGGGACCTACTTATACTGTAATTTATAGAGTCCATTTCAACAGCAGATAAAATTACCAACCACGATATAATCTATCTGTTAATTGGATACTATTTGCACATGTCCCAGACGCACGTATGTGAGCTACGCGCCATAATTAAATCAAATTCTGACTTATTATTTAGGTCGAAATCAGGACTGTAATCTAACCAATAATCTAGTCCTTCCGATTAATATTATGCCCAGGTAATATTTCCTGCATACAAACATACATATACACTGTATTCCAATATTAATCAACCAGTTTCCTTAAGCTCATACTTAAGTACACTTCCACCAAGCATATATTCCATGCTAATTTAACCATAGCAATTCCATGTAAACACATGTGTCATATTTCCATAATGAGGTAGCAAATAAATGAAGTTTCAAATAATTTGAATATATATAGATGCAGGACATATTTCCTACATCTCCCACTTGTCCAAAACGATTATTCAAATATCCGTAAACCTATAGGCTTAACATACTTACCAAACACCTCCTGGCTAAGAGGCATAGTCAAGGGATCAACAATCATATCAACACTGGTAAAAAATCTAAACATACTAATTTAAGTCTATTAATAACGTCGTGTATATAATGGTATCTTCCCTCAATATGTTTACTCTTGCTGTGAAACCTTGGATCTCTGGAAACCTTGAGTGCCGCCTGATCATCACAATATACAATAACTGGCTTGTTTACACTGTCTACAATCTTCAGAGTTGAAAAAAATTTCTTCAGCCACACAACTTCTTTTACTACTTCAGATGCTGCTATATATTCTGCCTCCATAGAAGATAGTGCCACCAAGTATTGTTTCTTGCTCCTCCAAAAAATTGCACCACCAGCTAAAGTAAAAAAAGATAACCAGAAGTAGACTTTCGGTTGTCCGGATCTCCCTGCCAATTAGCATCAGTATAACCCTGCAGCTGAAGATTTCTTCCATTAAAACAGAGAGAATAATCCACTGTAGCCTTAACATATCTTAGAGCATGTTTAATTTGCTTCCAATGCTCATCATCCGGATTCTTTTGATATCTAGTCAACATTCCTACAACATGAAATAAATCTGGATGTGTAAACAACATGGCGTACGTCAAGGATCCCAAAGCGGAAGCATATGGAACACTTTCCATTTTCTTCCTTTCCTCATGAGTTTTAGGACACATTTCCTCGCTGAGTTTAATTCCTGCTACCAAAGGTACAAATGCAGGTCTGCAGTTTTCCATAGAGAATCATTTAAGTATTGTTTTCAAACAAGCCTTTTGTGATAAACCCAAAATTCTTTTATTCCGATCTCTAAGAATTTCCACTCCTAGAACATGGGAAGTATTTCCCATATCTTTCATGTCAAATGTAGAAGATAGCCACATTTTAACTTCCAGTGGCATTTCCTTATTGTTAGAAGAAATAAGTATATCATCTACATATAGTGAAAGGAGTGTAAAATTTCCTCCCACTATCTTAAAATAAATGCAATGGTCTCCTTCCATCATTGAAAACCCATATGATGTTATAGAATTGTCAAATAAAATATTCCACAGCCTAGAAGCTTGTTTAAGACCATCGATAGATTTATTTAGTTTACAAACCTTTCCCTGATTTCCCTTTTCAATAAAACCATCGGGCCGAGACATATACATATCTTCCTCCAAATGACCATTCAAAAATGCAGTTTTAACATCCATTTGATGGAGTTCCAAGTCAAAATAGGCAGTCAATGCACCAATGATACGAATAGAAGTAAACTTTGCTACAGGTGCAAAAGTTTCCACAAAGTCAATTACTTCCCTTTGTGTGTATCCTTTAGCAACAAGTCTTGCTTTATATTTTTCCACACAACCAGATGCATTTAACTTCCTTTTAAATATCCATTTAGATCCAATGGGCTTACGATTATTTGGTAAATCAACTAATTTCCAAACTTTATTTATTTCCATGGAGTCTAGTTCCTCATGCATAGCTTCCATCCATAATTTGGACACCGAACAAGACATAGCATGTTTAAAAGATTTTGGTTCTTCCTCTAAACTAGAAGTTTTAGAGTGTACTTCCCCTGAAAATACAAAGTAATCATCGAGGTATGATGGAGCAGCTACATTCCTCCCACTTCTCCTAGGTATGCTAGTTGACGGAGTTTCGGTGGTAGTTTGATTCCCATGATTACTAGAATCAGTTTCTGCATTTTCTAGATTAATATCTAATGGGCTTGCTAGCAATTCCACTCTCGCATGTTTAGCCCGACGAGGCGTATCCTGATCTAAAAACACAACATCTCTTCTTTCCATTAACTTTTTGTTTTCCGGGTCATAAAATCTATATCCTTTTGAACCATAAGCATACCCGATAAATATTCCTGAAAATGTCTTAGGTTCCAGTTACTTCTCAAATGACTAGGTACTCTAATTTGTGCATTACATCCCCATACTGCTAAATTCAATAATGAAGGTTTTCTCCTTTTCCATAATTCATAAGGAGTTTAGCTAACCGACTTTGAAGGCGAATTATTAAGCAAGTAAACAGCAGTATGTACAGCCTCTCCCCAAAAAGACAAAGGAAGATCAGAGTATGCCATCATAGACCTAACCATGTTCATTAAAGTTTTATTCCTCCTTTCACCCATGCCATTTTGCTGAGGAGTATAAGGTAATGTATAATGATGAACAATTCCATTTTCCTTGCAAAAATCATCTAAAATTCCTAATGTGTATTCACCACCACAATCAGTTCTAAGTACCTTAATCTTCTTATTAATTGATTCTCTACTTTAGCTTTGAATGTCTTGAACATGTCAAAACCTTCCGACTTATGCTTGATGAGATAAATATAACCATATCTTGAGTAATCATCTATAAATGAAATGAAGTAGAGTTTCTGTCCTAATGTAGGTGTTAACATTTCCCCACAAATATCCGAATGGATTATATCAAGTGGTTCACTCGACCTTGACGCCTTTGGAAAAAGGGCCCTAGTCATTTTTCCTACGACACAAGCCTCACAAATGCCATAGTCTTCCCATTTGAATTTTAAAATTCCTGAACTAATTAGCCTTTTTATTCTATTCTTTGAGATATGCCCCAATCGAAGATGCCAAAGGTATGACTCGGAACAATTATTATCACCATTTATTCTCCTCACTGCCGAGTTATGTTCAGTGACCATGCAATCCATGCTTTCAATATTGATAAAATCCTCAATATAATATAGACCATCAAATCTATTTCCTGATTGAACTAAATTTCCGTTCATTAGTATTTTAACTTTCCCATCTCCAAACAAAACCTTAAAACCAATTGATTCCAGCCTAGAAACAGAGATGAAATTCTTCCTCATATTTGATGAGTAAACCGTGTCTTTCAAAATTAGCTTTCCTCCACTAGGGAGTTTAAGAGTAAAGTCACCAACTCCTAATATATCAGCTTTAGCAGTAGTTCCTAGATAAATATATCTAGTTCCCTTTTCAATTGGTTTTAAAGACAAGAAGCCAGATCTATTCCTTGCAATATGCGAAGTGGAAGCAGAATCTACTACCCAATGATCTGATGCAGAAGTAGTAAATAAAGATTCAGAACAAACAAATAAATCACACATACCATTAGGAGAAGAATTATCCTTCTTGTTGTCCTGACGCTTTTCGTGATGCTTGTCATGATGCTTGTCCTTGTGCTTGTCTTGATGCTTGTCACGCTACTTGTCCTGATTTGGTCTCTTGTGCTTCTCATAATGCTTGGATGGTTTCCCCCTCTTCTTGCAATCAACATGAAAATGCCCATAATCACCACAGTTGTGACACTTGAAATATTTCTTGTCAAAATTTTGAATTGATCCCCTTCTATCATCACTATCCCAATTTCTCTTCCTATTTATTTTGTCCCTCAAGTCTCCTGCAGAATTCTTTTTATTCCAGTTTCTTCTATCTTCACCTAGGTATAACTCATTATGATGTGATGTGGCTCCTTCCCTTGTGAAGATTTCATGTCTTCTTCCATGAGCAAATGATGTCTCAATGAGCGCATGTTAAGAGTTCTCTCGGAATGGCAGAAAGAAATCTTGAATTGTTCCCATGAGTGTGGTAGAAAATTAAGTGCCACCATGACTAGTTCTTGCTCATGGAAGGGGTAGCCAGCGATACACAATTCCTCATTCAGCACAGATAATTTATTCAGATGATCATTTACAGAAGCACTATCCGTCATCTTTGCTGTCAAAAATTTGTTGAACAAGCTAAGAAATTTGATTAAAAAAACATCACCAAAATCATCCTCTAGTATCCTCATATTTCTGTAGGACGCCTTCTCAGATTCATACTCAGTAGCTAATGCATCTGACGTAGAACCAAGTAGGGATGAAAGTGGAGCGGAAAGTTTCCGACTTTTTCGCGAAAAAGTGGAAATGGAATGAAAATAGGGAAACAAATACGGAATTTTGCAAAATAGAAACGGAAACAGAACTTTTTTATGGAAACGGAAACGAAAACAAAAACGGAACTGTGTTTTTCGGCGGAACAGACGCAAAAATGGAATTTCCGAGTCAGTCTAATATGGAGTTTCTATTTTAGGATTGATGTGCATGGCCAAATCCAACCGACACAAAACATGACCTTGTCATACCAAACTTGCAAAGCTGCTCATCCCAGTACTGCAGACTATATAATCCCATGATGCATTCGCGGAGGCTTCCACGAAATGATCATTCTCTTATTCTCTTGTAAATCTAGCACCGTGCTATATATAATCAGGGAACAATTTTGTTGGTTTTCTAGAATGCTTAAGATTTGTTGCATGATTTTATTTGTTGCATGATTTTAGGGTTCTCTTTGTTCCGGGTAAAATCTACACCGTTTCGTATATGCACCGTATTTGGTATGTATCTGTTTTCGACAATATCTGCTTCTATTTTTTATTTCCGGAGTTTCTGAATTCGTTTCCGTTTCTGGAAAAAATATGAAAAGAAATGTGGCACCATCCGGTTTCGTCCATTTCCGCTCTGTTTTTATCCCTAGAACCAATATAACCTCCTAGACGTATCATAGCCCATTATTGGCATCTCCTAGATTTACTACAGCGAGCTCCGTCATTGGCATCTCTTAGACGTATCATAGCCCTGCGACATGGATGTGAGCATGATGCATGCGAGTGTCTGGCGGAGTGACCTTCGGGGCACGCATACTCTGCACCGCTGCACCAGCTACCGTCGCTCGCTGCTTGACTTGACACTACGATGCCAGCCATCCAGCTAGTCCTGCAGCTAGGAGAGCACCAGCCCTGTCACAACTCAGTGCACCATGCTGCCTCTGTTTACCCATCTTCCTCCTCGAGGGGTGCAGCTGTTTTTGCGCCGCATAGTGGTGCTGGCGCCGTGCCGGGGCACATGGCCCAGCCCTGCCTCTAATATGTCCCCAAACATTTTGATTAACTGTGTTTTTAACAAGTTTTGATTATAAATAAATTAAAATAAAACAAGTCCAAGAAGGCCAGCTCAATAAAATAATCCTAGAAATTTTGAACCATAATTTGAAACACGTGAAATTCGTCGCCTTTTTCTCGAAATTCCACCAATCTATTAAAAATTATCAACAACGGTATAGAGATGACCAAAAGTAATAAAAAAATGGGCGTTTTATTTGAGCATACACAAATGCTTTATCAGATCGTCTTGGGGTTGGCGACGAGTTATTTCTTCCCGGACTTTTTGAGGCATGTGGAGAAAATCATCAAACTTGGCGGACACATGTTGATCAACTACCACAAGAGGACTCTGCCAATGATATGGTTCACTGAGTAGCGCGCTCACTATCAAAGATCATGGTGTGCATCATCACATAGGCATTCATGACCTACAACATCTGATCTTTCAAACAGGTAAGAGTGAGGTGCCGAAAAATAGCAAATCGATTTAAATATAGAGCTGAGATGAGAACTAAAAACGCTCTCATGGCCCTGTCGTCCCACGCGGTCGACAGGGCCGCATCCCCGCCTCCCGCTTCCCAGCGCTCCCGCCTCCCTCTCTCCTCCGTTGTCACAGGCGTGCATGTCGCCAGGCAAGGCTCGGGCGGTGCCGACACCGGTGCCGTAGGCCTTCTGCATCTCTCTATCGGTGAAACTCATGTGAGGCGGGCTCGATCCAGGCGGTGCTTTCAGGAAGCGCAGGTCCGGCGTAGCGGGGCTTCTCGACATCGGCTGGATGTTGGAAGACTAGCGGCACGGCCAATTGGTGGCAGGATGTCGTGGTGGCGCATGAAGACAGTAGTGGTGCCCGGTCGTCCCTGATTTGGGCCTCCTTGGGGAAGTCACGAGCCGCGCAGGAAAAACTAACCCGGACGGAATGGGTCACGCCACTGGGTGCACAGATTCTGTCGGTGGCTCGCCCTATCCGGATCAAAACGTACGGTTTATATCGCCAACTTTGCTTCATGCATATTTTCAAAATTGAAAAGCCCAAATGCGTGAGCCGAAAAAGAGAAAACCCCTACTCTCTCTCCGTGCTCTGGCCGGTCGAGCCCTGATCAGTCACATCCGTTGCAACTTCACAAGCATAGCTCTAGGGCGTGGTGGTCACATCGGACCTTGCCGTGCCGGAGCGCACATGCTGCCCCTGCCAGCTAGACGTGCACACCGGCAAAGCGCCAGCCCAGTTAAGGGCCCGTTTGATTCATATGAATTGTGTAGTAGTATTTGAATTCTATGGAAATTTTTTCTATGTAATTGTTTGATTTTTATAGAATGTATGTACACATCTTTTAGTATAGATGTTTATAAAAGTTCGAAGTAAACCTATACACTAAAAAACATCTAGATACGTTTATTTCACAAAATTAAAATGTCTTATATTTCTAAACAGAGAGAGTAGTATTTATCATCAGATACATCCACTTCCACTCTCTTGTGGAAAATGGTGTGTTAGTGTTGGTAGACTTGAGCTCACGGAGGGAGAGCCAAGGAAGCACAGCCTCCGGGAGTCGTGACTCGTGAGAGTGGGTGCTTAGAGAAAGCCTGTCCCCGGCCGGCCGGCCGTGCATCTTGATTGATCTCGCCGCCGTCTACCGCTTTCCTATGCGATCCGCTCTAATAATGATTCCCAGACGCTCCTTCCTAGGCGTGCGTCCTTTCGGTTTTACATGTTGTGTGACTCGTTAAGAGCAAGTCCAGCAGGTCCCCAACATTTTCTCCCTTATAACACTATGTAGGGGACTCTTCTAAATATATTCCTCCCCTACAATTTTGTATTTCCAGCAGTTCCCCAATATTTTCTCCCCTATATCTATTTAAACAATATACTGTAACTAACAGGCCCACAGGAAGCAAAAGCCCACCTAGAATCAGCCCACCAGAGCTCATCTCTCTCCCATCGCTCGTCTCGAGCACGCGCTCCACCGTCGATTCTAGCCACCGGCCGTTGAATCCAGCCACCAGCCGTCGATTCCGACCACCCACCGTCGATTCTGCTGCGGCGATCGATTCCGCCGCCAAGATCAATTCCGCCGGCCATTGATTCGATCCCACGGCGAGATCCGGCACTTGTCGGGCAGCAAGCGAAAGTCGCTCGGGCGGTCTGCCTCCGAGCGGTCAACGCCTTGCAAGTGGGTCGAGATGATATAGGGGAGGCGGCCACCTCCGGGGAGCTGCTGGAGGGTGTTTTTCCACTCTCTCTCCCCTATATCTGCTATGGGTGGGGGGGGGGGGGGCTGCAGGGGCTCTCCTGGACTTGCTCTAAACCCTCTTCTTCTAGGCAAAGATGAGATAGTTGGTCACGGGGATGATTTTCTGGCCAAGTCGTGTAAATTTTTTTTATTTTTATTTTACAGGACTTGTTCAGAAAATCATCCCCGTGGACCAACTCATGTGAACAGAAAAATCAAAGTATTTGAGTATGAATAGTCATACTTTGTATTTGTGTATGAATAGTCATGTGTGTTGTTACATACACTAGGTCCGACTCCACTTCTCCACAGATCAATGATTCGGCGCTGGTAGTGCCTGGGTTTTAACGGCAATTGACAAATCTCATACTCTCCTCTGTCATAGTTCGGTCGGTTGATATTTGGTTCAGTGAGTTATTTTTTTGTTTTTTACATAGTTCGTTGAGTCTTAAGTTGAATGAGAACTCCTAGTTCTTTTTCACTGAATGACTAGTTTTCTGCCTCTTTTCCTCTGCTCCGGAAATTGTGTTTTTCCTTTTCTTGGATTTCCTTGTTGCGGCATTTAAAAGAAAATGCATGCATCTTATTTTCTTGGATTTTTTCTTCATATTCTCTGTGTTGATTAAAATGGCTGACATGATAAATATTTACCACGACGTCTCTGTTCACTTGGATGAGCAGAGGCTCATCTTCCTCCTTAGGACGCCGTGTCTGCCTATAAAACCGGTGGAGAAGCTACCACGAGGTGCATCCACTTCCACTCCTTCCCACCTCTCTCTCTTCTGAAAAATTAATGGTGTCTCACCGAGGGAGAGCCAAGGAAGCGCAGCCTCTGGTAGTCGTGAGAGCGGGTGCGTCGAGAAAGCCGGTCGGCCGTGGATCTCCATCGATCTTGGCACTGTCTATCGGCTTTCCTATGCGATCCGCTCTAATGATTCCCAGCCGCTCCTTCCTAGGCTTGCATCCTTCCGGTTTTATTTTACCCAAGTCCTCTTCTTGTAGGCAAAGCTTAGATAGTTGGACGATCAGGCAAGGCATGTGTGCGACTCCAGTTCTCCACAGATCGATGATTCGATGCTGGTAGTGCCTGGATTTACTCTCGGTCTACACTCACGCTCAAAGAGGCAACAAAGTTGAGCGGCACCCGAGGACACTGTCGTAGGGCAGGAACCAATGCACGGGAGGAATCTAAGAGGGGCGTGAGCTTCACGATATCACTGGTCAAGGGGTGAAGGGGCCAGAACATGTCAGTGTCTCGACTATTTGACATTATTTAGCTACTAGTTGATGCTTTTGTAGCCGAATGGCTGTAGACGTATTCCCCGGACACCATCAAACTATCTATTATATACTAAAAGCAATATAAGGGTGTTTGTCGAGGTACCGGATTAATCCACATCACCTAAATTATATTAACCTTTAGATCTGCTACTGGCAGCTATGATCTTCTAAGATGTAGTTGTACGCTGTTTTTTTAGTCTGGCACGTAAAAGTCTAAGCATGTACGTACGTACAAAGTTCAATGCCACGTCCCTAAAAAAAATCCAATGCCACGTCCCGTGTACTACAATGAAACAACCGATCTGAGTTTTTTTTTGGGGGGGGACCGATCTGAGTTTTTTTTTTTGAGGGACCGATATAAGTTTTCGAGTGCCACGTCCCTACAATGAAGCTACCGATCTGAGTTTCATTCCATATGTGTTGTTTTGATCGGACTGTGTATCAATAGATTCCATGTAAACTCCGATCTGCATTGGCAGCTTCCAATTAAACTTTTATTCAAATGATCGTCCAAATATACTTTATTATACTATCATGGTTTCTAGACGCTTAAAATTCATGTGCAATTAGTAGTACTCCCTTCCCTTCTACACATACTAATTGACTTAGATTTTTCTAGATACACTAGTAGAAAATGGGCCTTTGGTTCGGACCATTAGTCCCGGCCGTGGCTGGAGCTGGGACTAATGGTCCGAACCAGACGGCCCGAGAAGGCCGAGGCACTATGTCCCGGTCTGTAAGGAACCATTAGTCCCGGTTTGAGATACAAACCGGGACAATGAGTCTGGGCCGGCACGCGTGCTCCTGGCAGAACCTTTAGTCCCGGTTTGTATCTTAAACCGGGACTAATGGCCTGGCCCTATATATATGCACCCAGCCCTCCACTCTCTCCTGTTTTTTTCCTATGTGAGAGGTGGGTATAACTTTGTGCTAACTTTTTTCTTCATATGCACTAGAGGTGTTCGGTGAAATGCCTATTAGAGCGATGCCACTTGAGTTTACACAAGACACAATATGATATGAGGTGTCAGAGCGACACTTAAGGTTTCTCCTCTTTGTTTTGAAGTGTCCTAAAAGGTTAGCAACTATTTTCTCGTTTTGACTGCGCGGTACTAATTTAAGCATCGTGATTGCGTTTGATATATATGCATGGTTGTATGATGCAGATGAGCCACCCATGGATGTACGGTGACCGACGCTCTGACGCTTACAGAGAAGGCGTGCGTTCTTTTTGCCTTGTGGCCGAGGCGAACAAGCGGCGGAATGGTTTTATGTGTTGTCCATGTATTGAATGTCGGAATGAGCAGGCTCACACTTCCTCAAGAGTCATTCAGAGCCACCTGCTTCGGTCCGGTTTCATGTCCGGCTATAATGTTTGGACCAAGCACGGAGAAAGAGGGGTTATGATGGAAGACGGCGATGAAGAAGAGAACGATGATGACAACTACCGATCTATGTTCCCTGAATACGATGATACCGCAGTTGAAGATAATGAAAAGAAGGGGTGAAGAACGGAACCAGATGAGCCCGTTGATGATTTTGGTCGGGTCATTAGTGATGCAAGGCGAGACTGCGACACAGAAAAGGAGAGGTTGCAGTTCGAGCAGATGTTACAGGACCACAACACATTGTTGTATCCAACTTGTAAAGATGGCCAGAAGAAGCTGGGTAGCACACTGGAATTGTTGAAGTGGAAGGCAGAGACCGGTATGACTGACTCAGGATTTGAAAAGTTGCTGGTAATAATGAAGAAACTGCTTCCAAGAAATAACCAATTGCCCTCCAGTACGTATGGAGCAAAGAAACTTGTCTGCCCTCTGGGATTAGACGTGCAGAAGATACATGCATGCCCTAATGACTGCATCCTCTACCGCGGTGAGAAGTACGAGAATATGGATAAATGCCCGGTATGCACTGCATTGCGGTATAAGATCAGAAAATATGACCCTGGTGATGTTGAGGGCGAGCAACCTAGGAAGAGGGTTCCTGCCAAGATGATGTGGTATGCTCCTATAATACCACGGTTGAAACGTTTGTTCAGAAATAAAGAGCATGCCAAGTTGTTGCGATGACACATGGAAGACCGTAAGAAAGACGGGATGTTGAGGCACCCTGCTGATGGTCGGCAGTGGAGAAAAATCGAGAGAGACTTCCCGGACTTTGCTGGTGACGCAAGGAACTTATGGTTTGGTCTAAGTACCGATGGCATGAATCCTTTTGGGGAGCAGAAATGCAGCCACAACACCTGGCCCGTGACTCTATGTATCTACAACCTTCCTCCTTGGTTGTGCATGAAGCGGAAGTTCATTATGATGCCAGTGCTCATCCAAGGCCCGAAGCAACCCGGCAACGACATTGATGTGTACCTAAGGCTATTAGTTGATGAAATTCTACAGTTGTGGGCCAAACCAGGTGTACGTGTGTGGGATGAGCACAAACAGTAGGAATTTGACCTACAAGCGTTGCTGTTCATAACCATCAATGATTGGCCTGCTCTTAGTAACATTTCAGGACAGACGAACAAAGGATACAATGCATGCACGCACTGTTTAGATGAGACTGAAAGTATATATCTAGATAAATGTAGAAAGAATGTGTACCCGTACAATCGTCGTTTTCTTCCGCCCAGTCATCCCTTAAAGAAGAAAGGCAAGCATTTCAATGGCAAGGCAGAAACCCGGATGAAGCCTGTCCCTCGTAGTGGTGCTGATGTATTTGGTTTGGTCAAGGATTTGGATGTAATCTTTGAAAAGGGTTCTGGAGGACAACCTGTTCGGAAAGACCCCATTACCGGACACGCACCCATGTGGAAGAACAAATCTATATTTGGGAGCTACCCTATTGGAAAGTGCATGAGGTCCGCTCTGCAATCAACGTGATGCACCTGACGAAGAATCTTTGCGTGAATATTCTAGGCTTCCTAGGCTTGTATGGGAAGTCAAAAGATACTACGGCAGCACGGGAGGACCAGCAACATCATAAAGGACGAGACGGCAAGCATCCAGGGCAGTTTCAAGGGCTTACCAGCTACGCTCTTACCAAAGAAGAGAAGGAAATCTTTTTTGAAGTCCTTTTCAGTAGCAAGGTCCCGTCTGGCTTCTTGTCGAATATAAAGAGAATAGTAAATATGAAAGAGGAAAAATTTCAAAACCTAATGTCTCATGACTGCAATGTGCTTATGACGCAATTGCTCCCGGTTGCATTGAGGGGAATTCTACCAGAAAATGTTCGACTAGCCATTGTGAAGGTATGTGCATTCCTCAATGCAATTTCTCAGAAGGTAATCGATCGAGAAAGTCTATCAGGGTTACAGATTGATGTAGTTCAATGTCTGGTCAGCTTCGAGTTGTTGTTCCCGCCATCCTTCTTTAATATTATGACGCACCTCCTAGTTCACCTAGTCGAAGAGATTAGAATTCTCGGTCCTGTGTTTCTACACAATATGTTCCCCTTCGAGAGGTTCATGGGAGTCTTAAAGAAATATGTTCATAACCGTGCAAGGCCAGAAGGAAGCATCTCCAAGGGCTATGGAACAGAGGAGGTCATTGATTTTTGTGTTGACTTTCTTCCTGACCTTAAGCCGATTGGTGTTCCTGAATCTCGGTATGAGGGGAGGATGACTGGAAAAGGCACACTAGGAAGGAAATCAATGGTATGTAGGGACGGGCATTCTTTCACTCAAGCACACTACACAGTTCTACACAATTCCACCGTGGTGGCTCCGTATATCGAGAAACACAAGAATATTCTACGCTCCGAAAACCTGGGGAAGCCTGAAACCTTGATTAAAGGGGAACACGAGAAGAATTTTGGCAATTGGTTGCAGACACATCTCATGAATAACACCACCGTTGGAGATGAGTTGTACTCATTGGCTAGGTTACCATCTTCGACTATATGTACTTTCCAAGGGTACGAGATAAATGGGAATACATTTTACACGATCGCCCAAGATAAAAAGAGCACCAACCAAAACAGTGGTGTCCGATTTGATGCAACAGATGACAATGGGCATATTGACACATATTATGGGTACATAGAGGAGATATGGGAACTTGACTATGAACCTACTTTTAAGGTCCCTTTGTTTCGGTGCAAATGGGTCAAGCTGACAGGAGGCGAGGTACATGTAGACGA
Source organism: Avena insularis (assembly GCA_023614405.1). Taxonomy (NCBI): domain Eukaryota; kingdom Viridiplantae; phylum Streptophyta; class Magnoliopsida; order Poales; family Poaceae; genus Avena; species Avena insularis. Next base: position 453,389,990 of record CM042693.1, on the reverse strand, counting down.
AAAGTACGGCATGACAACAGTGGATCTCAACGATGTAATTAAACCTTTTATTTGAGACATAAAGGTCCCCTTTCATGTAATACATCTTTCTCAATCAAACTAGACGTTCTGAGCCGCGGTAGGTGATCACACAAAGAGAAGGAACCATCACAAGAGAAGGAACCCACAAACACTAAGGATACATAGCACAACTAAAAATTAAGAAACATGACTAATGGTTGGAGTGATTCAGTCATGCTCCTGCCTAGCCCTATAATACGCGCCACTATAGTCGTCGTAGTCGCCGGCGCCGTCGTTGTTGTCGCCGTTGGGGTCGTCGTAGTTGAACCTTGAAGGTTGGGCACGCGTGGGCTAGATTTGAGGGTACCGCAGGCGGGGGTTATTGCCGGTCGTGTTGTAGGCCATGACACTCTAGAGAGTCCGGCTGCGCCACCACAGCCGATGGCCGGCCTCGTTGAAGTTCGAAGGAGGTGGGTTGTCCTCCTCGTGCCTGGCGAGCGCCCTCTCATGCCGATTGATGAAGAAGGCTTCCCAAGTCGGGAAATAGTCGGGATGGCAGTTGGGATTCCTCTGCTGCTTTGGCGTGAGCTCGAGGTAGTAGTGGTTCGTGATGGCCATCCGGCGCTCCACACCTAGAGGGACATGAGGGACCGGCACACCTCCGGGCCAAAGCATCCAGGTGGGACGCGGTAGCCCGGTGGGCAGGGGTAGTTCGAGGCGCAAAGCGCCTCCGCCTCCCGGGTGGTTAGAGATACGATGGAAGCCATGGGAAGAGAACGATGAGTCTAGATGTGATATGTAAATGGAGGCCAAGCGTACATATATATACTGAAAAAATGGCGGGAAGACAGAGGTGGGAACCGGTGGAAAGCGCGGGAACGCAGTGGCGCGGGAAACTTTCATCCCGGGTGGGGGCTCAAACCGGGACAAAAGATGGGGGGGCCTTATCTGGGGGAGGCTTATCTGGGAGGGCCTTATCTGGGGGTGGCTAACCTTTAGTACCGGCTGGTGGGTGCAACCGAGACTAAAGGTGGTTTTTGTGTCATCTAACAAAACTGCCGGTGGGATAAGGACGCGTGGGTAACCTTTAGTACCGGGTAGGGGCTCAAACCGGGACTAAAGCTGTCGGTAGGATAAGGACACGTGGGTGGGACCTTGCTTCGATGAGATAAAGCATGTAGCGCCACGCCTATCAGAGGAAGAAGACAAAGTAGAAGCGGCGTCGTGCCTATAAAAGGAGCATCGATACGCCATGGCAAGCAACTCAACAAGCCAACATGGATGGAGAGTTTCATCCCCATGGATGGAGGAAAGGGTTGGGAAATCTCCCGTGGTGGAACTTCTCGAAGATGCCCTTGGTGCACACGCCCTATGGCATCTTCGAAAGTTCCGCCTCGGAAAATATTTTCCTGCTAGCCCGTGAAAGACTCCATCTCCGCCTCCCTAGGGTTAGAGGTATGGTGGAAGCCATGGGATAAAGTGGAGAGAGGCGGCAGATATGAGTGTAGATGTGCTATGGCAACGACCAAGCCAACATGGATGGAGAGTTTCATCCCCATGGATGGAGGAAAGGGTTGGGAAATCTCCCGTGGCGGAACTTCTCGAAGATGACCTTGGTGCACACGCCCTATGGCATCTTCGGAAGTTCCGCCTCAGAAAATATTTTCCTGCTAGCCTGTGAAAGACTCCATCTCCGCCTCCCTGGGGTTAGAGGTATGGTGAAAGCCATGGGATAGAATGGAGAGAGGCGGCAGATATGAGTCTAGATGTGCTATGGCAACGACCAAGCCTAAACCCTAAACCCTAAATTTGAAAAAGGGACCTTTTTTTAAACAGGCGCGCCCCAGGGTAATTTTTTTTGAAAAAGGGACCCTAACCCTAACCCCTAAACCCAAAACTCTAAACCCTAAACCCGAAACCCTAACCCTAAACCCTAAACCTTAAACCCAAAACTCTAAACCCTAAACCCGAAACCCTAAACCCTAACCCCTAACCCTAAACCCGAAACCCTAAAACCTAAACCCTAAACCCTAAAATATTGTAAACTTTTATCAGATTTAATAATATTGATATATAGTAGTTTATTTAATAACATAGTATGCAATAAGGCGGGAAACAAAGGTTGTAGTCAATTTTTTAAAAAAGGGGCCTTTAGTCCCGGGTTGTGGCATGGCCCGGGACTAAAGGGTGCTGTTGGCGCGCACCCCGTGGGCAGTGCCAAAAAGCCTTTAGTCCCGGGGCAAGCCATGGGCCGGGACTAAAGGTCATATCTGAACCCCTCCGGTGAGGGAGAGGAGGTCGACCGAAATGATCAAGGAGAAGCCGACGGCTCTGGTGGTGGAGAAGCCGACGGCTCCGATGGTGGAGAGGACGATATCGAGGTATGTATATGAAGTCTGGTGATCAGTAGATGCATTAACTGAGTTGTATATATATATAAATTGACGAATGTTTCTTTTCTTAGGCCTCCACATCGAGCAAAAAATATTCCAAACGAGGCCCGGCCAAAAAGTTGGACGCATCTACGCGTTATACAATTACGCGGGTATCACCACGGGGTGAACCGGTGGAACCCGAAAAGGCTAAAACTGTATTTAAACAACAATGCGGATTTATGGTTAGGGATCGCATCCCGATCACCGTTCGAGAGTGGAATAAGACCAAAGGGGCGAAAGAGGGTGAGTATGTCTCTGACAGGTGCAAAGAGGGTCTTTGGAAGGACCTCATGACACATTTCGCCCTGCCAGAATGTGAGGATGATGCCGACACAGCTGCATTGAGGAAGAAAGTCAAGCAGTGGACTCTTACGAAGATGGCCGAACTATTCAAGAACTGGAAGAAAGCATTATGGCAAAAGTATCAGAAGACGAAGAAGGCTCCTAAATTTGAATGCTATCTAACGAACAGCGAGTAAACCGGGATGCATTGTGAAGTACAAGGAGTCACAACCTGCTATGGAAATGTCGGAAAAAACAAGAAAAATGCCGCGATGAAGAAATATCACCATCACCGGGGCTGGGGGCTACTGCCATGCCAAAGTGGGATGCTAAAGAGAATGAGCTGCTTGCTAAAGGGATCACTCCAACCAATACGCCAAGAATGGGATCTGAGGCAAGGAATTGGTTCCTTGGGCATGGGAGTGAGTATGACTAAAATCTGAGGGACCTTTTTTGCAAAGACGGATTAGGATACCCCGGGATACATGGCAGAAAGTGGTGAAGGAGATTAAAGCGGGGACAACAAAGTTCCGTCCCGATAGAGAGAAAGACTTGCTGACAAAGGTCCTCGGGAATGACAAACGTGGAGGACGTGTACGAGGCCTTGGCCCTAGTTATACGTGGGAGATGGGGTTTCCCAAAGACAGAGATACTTATAGGAGCCGAGAGAGAGCAAAGAGGCGACGACAGGAGGAGGAGGGAGACAAGTTCACCGAGTTGATAGGAACACTTCGAATGCATCAGCAATAGATTGACGAACTTCGAGGAGCACGCCGCAAGATCTCAGATCAATATTACCGCCGTCCCATCTCAGCGGAAAAGCAGCGTGGCTGAATCAGAGGTCCCTTCTGACGATGCACGTATGGTAGATGGCAGTCCCGGCTACCCCGTGGATGGAATCAAGGAGCAGGCATCTTGTGAGCTCCATCAGAAGGTGAAGAACCTATCCATCAAGGTGGTGGTCGAAACCTTGTCCACCTGGCGCACGCTGGCATGGCCGTGAGATTCCAGCTGGCTATGCTAAAGTTGGTGTGGATGAAATCGCAATGGGGTGGGACTCAATGGAGCTTGACATCCCTGGACCTGAAGGTGAGAGGACACTCAGAGAAGTACTGGGTGGTATCATTCTATGGGACAAGAACAACATCAAGCTTCCATGCTGGACGCCAAAACCAACACCGCCTCCGAGTGGTCGCATGTCACCTTCACCTCCAAGAAGCCCACCCCATGACTACGACCACCACAGTCCGAGTCCATCTCGATCTCCGCCGCAGCCTCCGATTAGTACTAAACGACACAGGAGCCCAAAACGACAAATGTCGCCCCTCCCAAGAGTACCTCATAAGAATCTTTCTATCAGACCTTACGATCGTACTGACGAGGAAACCGACATGATCGTAAAGGCCGAATGTGTTGCGCAGCTTCAAAAGAAGAAACCCGAGCCCGCCCCGGTATACACCGAGAAGCAAAAAGCGTATGCACTTTCTTTTCTGAACACAAAATCGCAATATGACTTGCACCATAAGCCAGATGACTATCGACGCACAGTTCAGAAGGAAGTGAAGAAGAGCAAATCAAGTAGAAGTGCAAGCGGGAGCAAATCATCAAGTCAAAGTGCAACCGGGAAAAAAAGGACGTCCCCTAGCTCGGGGAACAGGCCAAAAAATCGACCCCACCCCTCAAGGTGGTATCCTATGACACTCCCCAGCAGGATATGGAAGAAGCTAAGAAGCTTGCGGCCGCTATGAATGTGACTGTTGAGGAATTGCTAGGTTCCCAGGACGACAAGTTACCCAAGGCTCAGGTAGTCCCTACATATGTCCTAGGGAAGCCTCTGGTCAGCTTTGAGCAGTTCCAACAACTGCCAACACAAATGCGGAGTTTACATAAATGGTACTTGAAAGCCGTAAAGGAGGAGAGAATAATGATCGTGGCGAAAGTCCCACATGACTACTACTTCCAAGAAGAAGAGGTCCATGTTGAGTTTCCAGAACTCTTCTAGTTATACACTTTCGACGCCATCGACAAAAGTCTCATGAGTTGCTATTGTCTGTAAGTTGTTGAATTCATTGTCTATATATAAGTTGTTCATTTTTTTCAATTGTTTAGTTTATTGCATGTAATTATTCTAATTATATCCTTTTGTACTCTATTATTATGCAGAATGAAGATCATGGAATGTAAAAGAAGGTCAATCTTCAGTGTTGGGTTCATTGACCCAGATAAAATACATTGTCAGACGCTAAAGAAAAAACCCAAGGAAACACAGGAAAACCTTCTAAGGTTTCTAACGGAGCAAAATTTCTGTGACCACATACTGTTTCCTTACAATTTCGCGTGAGTGTCTTACTCTATTGTACACATTCTCTTTTGCTTACTCGATGTTAAGTGTAATTGATGAGTTACTGATGTATATATAAACGTGTACAGTTTCCACTGGATTCTCATGGACATTCAACTTGATAAGGGAAGAGTTGAAGTCATGGACCCATTAAAGAGACTCCTGAAACAGTTTAGTGACATGCAGGACATGCTCCAGAGGTAATTTTTGCGCTACAACGGTCTCTTTCGTTGATTTCCTGAGATATCACATAATAAATAACTCATTCATTTTCTTTACCGGGTAGGATTTGGAACCAGTTCAAGAGTGCGGTTACGGGTGACTTTACTGAGAAGCTGACGTTTAAGCTGGTCTCGGTAAGTAGTAGGCGCATCTCTTTACTTCTAGTTTCAATACAATTATGATGCATGATTATTATTTTGATTGAATTCTATTCTCGTAAAGTGCGCGAGGCAGCCATCGAAGACGAATCTATGTGGATTCTATGTTTGCGAGTTCATTCGCATGTTTACCAGTGAGCTGAATGATTATAGAGTCGATGTAAGCAATACATTCATAACATTATTTTTATTACTGTCACTTTTTGTTATCATGATTGATATTCATATTGATCTCCTTTTCTTATATAGTTCGAGAAAATGCGGGATCAGCTCCTACCACAGCAACGCGTAGTAGCAATTGCTGAAGAACTGGCAGGATTCTTGATGAACGAGATGATAGATGACGCCGGAGAATTTAGTGTGAATAGGCGCCGATGATCCCCGACCGTGTAATTGAATAGACGGGCTCTAGTCCCGATAATTGTGATCTCCATGTGTAACTGTCATGTATATATTTGTATGCTCGATCTTAAGAGAAGTTATCTTATGTATGCACGAACATGTACGGTATGTGGCAGCATAGAAAACTATTTTAAAATGAAAAAAAAAGAATACAAATTAAATTCTCTGCCGCGGCAGAGAAAGTGCCTAAAATGCTGCCGCGGCAAAGAACCATTTGTCCCGGTTCGTAATACGAATCGGGATAATGGAGGGCACCCAGCGCCCGCAGAGACAACCACGTGGATGTCCATTAGTCCCGGCTGGTAAGAGGGCCGGGACTAATGGGGGGGCCTTTAGTCCCGTCCCTCCAGTCCCGGTTACCAGGGCCGGGACTAAAGCCCCTTACGGGCCGGGACTGGAGGCCCGTTTTCCACTAGTGATATGAATGTATCGAGACAAGTTTTAGTACTAGCCATGAAAACAATGAATTAATTATAGGCAGTTCGCGCATTAGAGAACATGAAGCTGTGGAGCATGAAATAGCTCCGCGTTGTGGTTTACGAAAACAAAAAAAATCAAGTTTGATAAAATATATACCCCCTCCATCCTCTAAAGGATGTCGGAAATTTATGTAAATTTGGATTAATCTATTTACTAAATAGTGTCTAGATACATTTGATATTGAAAAAAATCTGCGACATCCTTTTTAGGATGGAGGGAGTAGAAAAAATATCAATGCAATATACAATAAAATCAATTAATATCATTGCTATTCTCATGAAATATGTATACCGTATTATAGACGTCCATTTTTTATACATACTTGGTTAACCTATACAAAATTCTATTTTTATTTATCTGATAACATAACATAGGGCAATTAAAAACAGAGGCCACGTGTAGAGGCTGCTGCTGTCTAGATTTCCGGATGTTTGCAAAATTTCTTAGATGACCTCAGATATTAAATTGGAGAGATTATTACCTAATTGTTCCTCGGGTTATTCTTATTTTTTATATGGGTTATGTCTTAAAAATATAATAGATTAAAAAAATGGATAAAATATGAAGCTCAATAATGGCCTTTAAAACGAAGGTCTCTCTATACACCATATGTATCTTCATGGTCATTCAAGGTTTTGGTCACAATATTACAGAAAAGAGAGATTGGCTAACCTAATAGATTACAAACAGAGTATGGATCACCTGTCGGGAAAAAAAGCGAGACCCTAAGATCAGTGAACATCCCGCTAGATACACACAACTACCAAAATTAGTCCATTGCTCGACAATGGATGACAAAAAGTAAGCATGAAAAGATGAGCCATGCAAACCACGAAGGGCATGTACAGTGCTAGAGACAATGACTTCTCTTAGCTCTGCACGTCATCTAGAGAAGTTATTAGAGATAAGTTATACAATGCATTATCTCTTAGTGTCGTCTCTACCGATTAATGAGAATTGTCTATTTTTAGTAAGAAATTGATTTGCTAAGGGAAGACATATGGTACAACCAAGAAATTAACCTTCTCTTATTTCTAAGAGATCACCCCTTAGCTAAGGGAAGACAACCTTATCTTTTTTATTTCTCTCTCCTCCAACTAAGCAAGTATCCAATGTGGTAGTCATAAGGGAAGGCTGCTGTCACTGCATTGTACGTGCCCTAACTCTATAGTCTTGCAATGTCCATACGACAAGGTGAGCCACAAGCCTACTTATTTTTTACGACATCATCAGCACAATCGGGATACCATCACCAAGAACACATAAACCAAACAAAGGGGCATTGTAGATACAAAAAACAGAAGCAGACATGTTGCATGAAGTATTTTGGCGGCCATGCGAAGTAGATATAAAGTCATGAGACGTTATTAAGGTTCTATAACATAGAGCTACAACCTAATCACACCAGAGGTTGATTTGGGGATCCCTTGCCCTCATATGTTTGATTATCTATTGAAAGGTCAAAAGAGCTAGCGAAGATTGGAAAGACATGTCCATATGTCTTATTTTATTAAGGAAATGGACTTAAACTTACATACCTATGTACCTATAATATACTAAAAGTAAGACATCAAGCACAAAAATACGGAGAAGAACTAAAACTTCTGAAAAAATCAAAACACTTGTCGATGTGGTGGTCAACTATTTATTCGTATATCACAGTTGTTCCATCTAAGTAACTACACCTACAGAGATCATAACTATGAGATCTACATAGCCGTACTTGAACATATAACGTATATTACATCAAAAAAAATATAAATAAATAAATATCATCCAACAGAACTTCATAATTCAACCAAACCATGTCGTAGCCATTGTATCCACATAAATAAGCATATCTCATTTTGCAGATCTTTGAAACTTTATCTGAAACTTTCATAATCCGTTAGATCTATCCAAACATATTACTTTTGTTTCTAAAAATCTCATTTATTTGATTTTTATAACTTTACCTAAACAACTCATAATGATGGATTTTTAACTAGAGCTATCTAACCATATCATAGCCAGTAAGATCTACATAACCATTCGTCAACAAACCACATATGTTAAATATAAATAGCCCCCTTTTCCAAAAAAAAGTTTTGTAATAATTATTTTTATTTCTTAGAAATATAATCATGTTTTAAAATGTTAAAGTTACACATTTATGAATATGTTCATCGCCAAGACATTGTGTATTTCATAATAAGGAGCTAAACAAGATGAAAATGTTTATAACATGAAAGTAAGTCAGATGATGCCCTCGCAAATAGGATAAAAAAATAATTGAGGTGATGCCCTCGCATTTGCGAGGGCCACCATGCTAGTTACATATAAATTCTAATGGCTCTAGATGAGGACGGGCACAAAAAAACATAGCCAGGCCTTATATATACGGTCACAGCATACACATGCCACCTCTAAGGGGAAGCACGTACACGAAGCACCAGCACAAGCAGAGCACGTAGCCACCAAAACATTAGTTGATTCATCTGTCACGAGAGTTAAAAGGGGAAACGGCTTTGTACATTTGCATACACACCTCTCCTCACGGTTCAGCTAACACTCTATTATGGTACCGTCAAAAAATAATTCCATTCTACTTAATACGCTATTAATTCTTCATGGTCCATCTAGTATGAACCTCGCTAGGAACCCACATTTTATAATTTGGTAAGTAGACTAGGACCGACACCAGCAGGCTCATGGTGCATAAATAATACAAAGTAAAGCTCTAAATAAGGGACAACTAAATTTTGTATCTATACAATATTCCCTGCCGATCAATACAATGGCAGCACCTATAGATGTGGTAAATGAGGCCACAGTTGCAACCGCCTGCCATGTTGCGACCATTTTTGACACATTCAGTCATTATCGGTGACGATTTACCGGTACCGAGGTGGTACTGCCAAGGATAGTGGTGAAGAAGACGTACAACGGTATCGCTCGCAATGGTCGGCATGGCCATGCAACTGCTATTCATACTCCGCGAAATGAGTATACCATGATCGTCGATGCTTTTACTCATTCCGATATCAAGGAAGATAGTATTGCCTCTGATGCTTGTCACTGGTGCAACGCTGCCCATGGCAAGATCACCTACTTTGTAAACCACTAGCTTGTCCTTAAACAGCTTATTCTCGAATCCAATCACCAGGATCTCCGAGTCACATTCCGCTAAACTGAAGAGGCCGCGATATTTCCCAGTTGGGCACGCGGCAATCACCGTTGGCGGCAGCAAAGAAGAAGACATCACGGCATGCTCATGGTGGGGTGGATCCAGCCGTAGAATCGGTTGTCCGCTGCTAGATGTGGCGGCAGGTGCCAAGATGTATAATTTCCCTTGGAATGGTATTGGCGCGGAGAGGGGTGTGAGGTTCCAGTTTGAGACACTCCATTGCTTGTCATCGGTGGTAACGAAAAATACACGCGGTATATCTTGATGCACAATCATGACCGCCACGGTTGCATTTGAACTCACGCTCAAGGAGGCCACGAAGTTGAGTGGCACCAGAGGATACCGTCGCATGCCGGGTACCAGCGCACGGGAGGATTTCAGGAGAGGCATGAGCGGTGGGAGCTTCACGATGTCACCGGTGAAGGGGTGAAGGAGCAAGATCATGGCAGTGTCTTCACTGTCCGAATATAGGATAAGGATTCCATCGACCGACGCGAGGACACGGTGAGGAATTAAGAGCGGTAGCGAGAGGTGGACGAAGGTCCCGCTGGAGGTACTGAAGAAGCGTTTCCTGCCGTCGGCCGGATGAAGGCCGTGTTCCTCGGGCAATATCATCCACTGGCACGGATGAAATCGCGGGTCGACTATACCACGGCCGTGCGGACATATGGTGCTAGACCGCCAATGCGTGCACACGGCACGGAAGCGAATGTAGTCCAGTAAGTCTCCGGCCAGCACCTGCCATCCGACATGTCTGACCAACTCCATGGGGAGAGAAGCCCATGGCGGAGCCATGCCCGTCGAGCCACGTTTGCGCTTTTCAGACGGAGACATGTCCATTGATAAATCTGGCGGGCGATCACGACCGTGCCTGTCGGCCACAAGGAATATAAAACAGGTCACATCATGTCACCTGAGACACGGAAACTAATTAGGAGACACGGAAACTAATTAGTTTGTCATCCGATCGGTTAAGTGGTGGCAATTAGATTTGGTGTCGAATAGTAGTACTGTACTATTAAACGGGCCGCGAGAGGAGATAGTAGAGTTGGGCCTTCGCTTTCTCCACCTGTGACAACCCAGCAGAGCTGGCAAACTAACAGGCCCGTTACAGGTTGCTAGAGAGAGAGCAGCACGGAGTGTACTTTTTTTTTTTGGTTTGAAAGAAAAGAAGGGAAAGCAGCTCTGCACTTTGATTTCAAGCTTCCCTTTTTGTTTTATATAAGTCTCGATGGTAGACAGGTTTCATTATCTCTGACGAAATGATGCAGAGCTAGCTTATATTGGCACCTTGCACGTTTTTGTAGCAGATTCTCGCCTTGGGTGGTTTGATCTAATTTATTATAGTATTCCATTGTCAATTGCTTCATTTTTTAACTTTCATTTCAGATTGTGTGCTTGGTACTGTTTCTTCTATAGGTGGAAAAAACTGTGACGCCTCGCGTGTTCAAAGAAAACACGTGTCAAATGGGCAATCATATATCAAAGCTCGGTAAAGCACAATATAGTTAGGGCGTCAAGTGAGATCCGACATAAGTCTTAATTATAGCGTATTTTGGTTTTTGTAGTGCAAATTTTGACTAAATTTTATACTAGAAAAATCAAAATGCACTATAGGTGGGATCCCTCAGGGACAGTAAAAGCGGTGATAAATGAATCGGAGTAACATAGTATATAGCACAAAATACAAGTTTATAACATGTAGTTAGAGAGTGAAGTAATTTGTTTTGAACATGTGTTGGCCGGCATGCAAAAGCACAGATCAGAAAAGAAAAAGGCACTTGCACATGCCAGCATACACTGCCAATAATTTTTTTCCCAATATCTTTACTTTTACAATAAAATTCTCCAATATCTTATTAGCTAGTCACGCGTACATATATAGTCTAGCTTCTATCTCACATGGAATGATGGAAACTACACCAAAGTAAGGATATAATGATGTGACCGAGGAACGACCATATTGTTTTTTTGAATTTTGAATGAATATATTTTGAATGTTAACCGGCTCGCCATGTGGTCGGTACAGTGGCAACAACGGTAGATGTGGTTGCAATTGCAACCCCCGGTGGCGCTTTGACCATGATTGACGCATCCGCCTGATATTTGTGATCATATGCCGGTGCCGAGGTCATAATGCCAAGGATAACCATCGTGGTGACGTATAATAGTATCGCTCGCGATGGTTGGCATGACGCTGGAACTGCTAGTCATACTCCTCACAATGTGGATATCACCATATTCAATTTGCGCACTCATTTTGATATTGTTAAATCTAGATTCAAGGGAGTTACACCTTGTACTCTAGAAATTTTTATTTTCATATATGCACACACTCTGTTTACACTTCCTCCAAACTGACAATAAAACTGAGCACCTCAACTCCACAGTGACACTCTCTTCGCTACCCATGGCACCACTGTTCGCTTATCGTGTAGTTACACTTCCCGGCAAGAAAGCTAGCATGAGCATGCTTTCTGAACAATTAATGAAACAATTTTCACTCTCATGTTTTATGCCCATATCGCCGAGCGCTTCTGTGTTGAAGCCCTTTTCACAACTACGTATCTGCTAAATAGGTAGTTTCCACTAAATCGGGCACTTCTAGGTTGAAGATCTCGTCAAGCGCCATTAAAACCTCTTGGATCTCGGTGGCTTCTCTTGTGGTCCCGCAGCCTTGCTACCCTCTCGTCGACTTGAGCTCCCGCGACTCTGTCATCCTTCTTCTTATAAGTTCCCGTGACCCTGGCCGCCTGTAACCCTTGTGATCATCACGTCCTAGATGTTGTAGTCGTGAGCTCGCCGCCACCGCAATTGGTTCATCGATACGAATGAGCACAACAAGCCCCTCGGAACAACACCTCCTTGTTCGATACTTTTCTAGGGTTTGATTGATTGTGATTTTTTGTGAATTTTTTCGATTCGATTTGAACTTTCTATGAGTCGACATATGGATGCAATATTGCGGGTTCGAACGCAAAGTTTAAACATTATCTTGTAAGAAACATTCTTATGTTACATGATTTGGACCGCACAACCCACGAGAATGAATAAATTTGAGGAAGAAAGGAAGAAGGCCAAAGATAAGATAGAGGTTGCACATGAGGCAACTCAGAAGATGGAGGAAGCAATGAAGAACATTCAGGAAGAAAAGGAGAGTATTGTAAAAGAAAAGATGCAACTTGGGCTGCATTTGGTTGATATCGTCCACGAACACAAGGCATGTGAGGCTAGGTTGAAGATGAAGAAGATCAAGATGTGCTCTCAAGAAGGAGATTTTTCTACAATATGCATTCGGTGCTATTGTTAACTTATTGGCAGTTGTAATCACAATGTGGATTAGTTTGATGCATGAAGTAGTTTTATGTTCTATGTTCGTAATAAAAACGGTCAATAAAAAATAGGAAGTAACACTACTAAATCTGCTCATCTATGACTCATCATTTTCGAACTGAATCGTCACAGTTGCCCATCTATACGATCCTACGATGAAAATGAGATCGTCAAAAGATGGATGTAGCTAGTGAACTATAACAACGATTTTGGTAAAATCGTCATAGCCATCCATGACGATATTGGATTGTCATAATAGGCAGTCTGGCCCGACCGTATCAGATCCTATGTGGCGTATCTTACGTGGAAAAATTATGACGAAATAAATCGTCGCAGTGCGTAATCAGCCCGATCCATTTAGGTGGTACATATGGGCCGAGCCCAATAATTCCAGCCTTGTATTTACTATGTCTAGGCCTTTTATTGTCCATTTTTCTTTTGGGCCTTAGCCTGTTTATAGCCTTTTTCTATTCTAGGACTTGGCCTATCTAAGCTTCATTTCTTCTTGGGCTGGTCTTACTAGTCAGCTAGGACCCACTTGTCAGACTACTCAACTAATTAGATCATACATTTCAGTTCATTTCTCTACTGACCCCACTTGTCATGTTTATTTCACCATAATTAGACAATAATTAACAACAAATAATTAATCAAAAACACAGAAATACATAAAATCCTTTTGATAGCATCCATAAGTCTATTATAATATTTCTACAGTTCAAATCCCATATATACAGTAATAATCGAGCTATAAAAATATAACAAAAAATGGATCTTCAAGAATGAGGCTATAACTGAATCTAGCCAAAATGGAGACCCCCATGACCATATCCCTATCAAGATTCACTATCGGATGCTTACAAATGTTGAGTGGAAATTAGTCGAGGAAAGATTATAATTAATATTGAGTGGTTAGAAAGGAAAATTTCTCTCCCTAGGGGGGGGGGAGATCGGTGCTTATTCATTCAGTACTAAGTGATATGATACTGTATATAATATCTTCTTCCAGCTTTTAAAAGGAGTCTTTCAGAGATTGGGGTATTTTCGATCAAGATTCTTTTGGCAGGAAGAGGTTAGAAAAAGAAGTATTCACTGGCTAAATGGAGTGTGTTATGCCAACCCAAACAACAACGTGTGTTGGGTATTCATGATCTTAAGATCAAGAATACATCCCTACTTGGTAAATTAGGTTTGGCAAACCCTTCTTAAAATAATTTATATTAGGTCGAAAGCATTGTCCCAAGTAGTTTGGAAACCCGACGACTCTCACTTTTTGGCTGGTCTGATGGTGACAAAGAAAAACTTCTTCCTCTAGGGATCTTTTACTATTAGGGATGGGTCTGAGATCTGATTCTGGGAGGATAAATGTCTTGGTAATGCTACCTTCCGAGAATAATATCCCGCATTGTATTCATTGTTCGTAACAAGGATGAAACGATTGCCACTATGATCGAATCTTTTCCTCCAATTGTAGCATTCATGAGAGATTAGATTGGATCCAGACTTGAGTCTTGGATCGCACTGCTGCATCGTTTAGCTGATGTCCAACTATTGCCTGGTAGGCTGGTAATGATGAATTTCATTGGAACTTAAACGAGAATGGTACATTCTCAATTAGTTCCTTGTATAAAAGCTCTAGTCCAGCCAATCATACATGTTTTGGACAATAGGAAGATCTGGAAGATGGAGATATATACCTCTTAAAAACATTTGTTTGCTTGGTATCTTCATTAGGGGGATATTCTTACAAAAGATAATTTAATTAACCGAATTGGCATGGAAATCCTACATGTGTTTTTTGTCATCACAATGAAACAATTAAATATTTATTTTTCTAATGCAAAGTCGCTAGGTATATATGATCAGTTACTTGAAGCTTGTATCCACTACGTAATATTGCTAATATATTTGGGAATTAGTTACATGGTATAGATCACAAGTACATGATAATACTCACTGTATGAGCGATTGTTATTATATGGTCGGTATGGCTATGTAGAAATGATAAAGTATTTAATGATAAAAATATTCACTCTCGGAGGTTTTATACCGGTGTACCAACACCCTGCGTTCTTGGTCAGTCCCATATCGTGTGGAGTCTCGCGACCTTGTTATGGAGCTATGTACGTGACTGGAGATACATCGTGGGATTTATTTACCTGCCATGGATGGTAGCATAATCTTCGAATTGGTCCTTCGGTAGCACTTTAGGAGATTTTTATAAATTCGCACCGTGATATGTACTTCGTGTTTTTATTTTCTTTGAATATATGGACTCCTATCGGCTGTGTGCATCTCAGTTATGTAGAGACCGGGTGTAATACTTAAACCATTTTAGGTAATAAAACATTATTTATCGAAAAGATGTATGTGTTAAGAATATAAATATATATCCTAGCATTTTTCATCAATTCGGACTTTTGGTTCAGTTGGCTAGTGAATCAATCTAACATGGTATTAGAACCAAGAGATCTCAAATTCAACGTAGTTTAAAAAAAGGATTCTAGGGCTCCCACACTAAGGAATAAAATATCCTAGACAAAGTAGATCATGGATGCATATTATTGAATTGATGCACTAGCTAATTAAATTAAAGTCCGGACTGATGGAAATGACTAGACTATATATTTATATTCTTAACACTCCCTCATGTCTAGGCTATTTTATTCCTTAGTGTGAGAGCCCTAGAATCCTTTGTTTGGTAGCAACTGGTTTCTCTCGAGCCAGTATGTCCCAGCTCTGCATCGTCTTAGCTAGAACGAAATCTGAAGGAGAAAGGGGATTAGGATATACTAATAAGAGTCAGACGAAGCAGCATCAAGAACAACTGGGTAATTGATCAGTACCTGGATCACTAGCGTGGCAATCAGGCTAACAAATTTTATGACAACACCAGCATGCTATATCTTCTACTCCTTCGGTTCTAAAATATAACATGTTAGTAGTTTTTTTTTGAAATATATGTATTTAGACGTCTTTTACTGTCTAACTTCGGAGCAAAAATAATGAACCAACACAGTAAAAGAGTATAGACACTACGGCAGAGAACCCGCTTTGCCGTGTGCGAAAATACGCGACAAAGGCTCCCCGGAACACAACAAAGGCTTCGCTGTGTTTCAGCACACAACGAAACCCAGACGACAACGTAGGCGACGGCAAAGGCTCTTTGCCGTGTGTCTCGAGAAATAGACACGGCAAATGCTTTTGCCATGTGTTTTCTAGGGTGCTTGGCATAGTAAAGTAGATAACGACTTAGACATCGTGCGTTAGCCTCTGTCGTGGTGGTGTCTTTGTCGTGTGCCAAAGACATGTTGTATCCAAAAATAAGGTCCAAACTGGCCAGTTTGGGATTCGAACCTAGGAGCGGGTAGAGAAAGCGTGCAAATCTTGCCACTCGGCTGAGTGTGTCTTTGCCGTTGCTTTCTGGACTTTGTCGTGTGCCCTCCAACTCCAGACACGGCAAAGCTGGTTTAATTTTGTCGTGTGCCCTCTAACACCAGACACGACAAAGAAGCCCACGTAGGGCTGCTCCGTTAAGTGCGAGTGTGCGACGGGAGGGCCACAGTCCCACCTCTTTGTTATCGAAGTCTCTTTGCCGTGTGTTTTCTTACTGCTTTGCCTTGTAGTCTTTCTTTGCCGTGTTCCTTCTTTCCTTTTGCCGCCGTGTCTTCCTTTGCTATGCGTTTGTTCCAGGGCCACTTTTTTTTTGAAAGGAACCACACTTTATTAAGCAAAGCAAGCCCGCCTCATTAAAAACCTTCTGGTCCCCTTAGGTACTCTGGAAGGAAAAGAGTGCGTCTAAAAACTTGCCCGCAAATAGCACAGAGTATGGTTACAGATTACAGTCATGGGAAACATTATCCGATACACAGATCAGTGTTGCACCACATAGACTACCAGAGGCACATGACTTACCCAATTGAGCTAAACTATGTGCCGCGAGATTGTTGCTACGAGGAACCTTAACAACAGAGATTTGAGTGAGGATCTTTAGAAGTTCTCTCGCCTCCTCATACAGACACCAAAACCCCGATCTGTCGACCTTATGCCTGGAGAGGACCTGCACCACACGGTGACAGTCGGACTCGATGGTCGCCGGCCAACGGTGGAGGTGAATAAGTAGCTTCAGACCAGCAATGCCAGCGTCGATCTCCGCCTATTCCGCAGACATGCAATCATAAATAGTTTTCCATTCAGAGAGAGCAACCGAGCCAGTGTGATCGCGAATAATGATTCCGATTCCAGCCTTCTTCATGAGGGCATCCTAGCCTGCATCAACATTAGCCTTGACTTCGCCAAACTGTGGAGCCACCCATGGGCTAGAGCCCATTGGATCCGCATGCACTGAAGAACTGTCGGGGAGAAGTGGAGACTTCCCCTTTTCATCCACCTTTGGGTCAGCATAGTAATTAAAGGAGCTGAGGTAATTCACCGGGAAAGGGACAGAAGCAGCTACCGACGCTTTCCCATCACCGTGCACAATATTGTTCCTGTGGTGCCAAATGCACCAGAAGAGAAATATAACTTTTGCTCGCATATCAGCAGTAAGCTGCTGGAGGAGAACAAGAAGCCACTCCATGCCCGCGCCAGAGAAGGCCTCCTCCGAGGGGAGGGTCCAGGATTTCCTGAGCTCTGATCGGAGAGCTCTAGCCATGGTGCAGCGAACTAGAGCGTGGTGCCCATCCTCAGTTTCTCTTCCGCAGATAGAACAGATAGTATCCACACTCGGAATACGGTGGTGCAGATTTTGCTTCACAGCAAGAGTAGATGTCGCAGCCTTCCACGCAAAAAACTTTAACTTTTAGGGAACCTTAGCCTTCCAAATCACATTCCAGATGCCTCTATCCCCCATTGGCTTGGAGCTTGATTGACCTCCACTGAGCCTGGAATAAGATGGGGCCATGCCAAGTCGATAAGCAGACCGAACCGAGAAGAGGCCGTTACTTTCCGGCAGCCATGCCACGAAGTCATCGCATTGTCTAGCGGGGAGTTTTATAGAGAGGATCACATCAGCATCCATAGGGGGGCAGCAGGACCGGACCAGGTTCACGTCCCAAGTCCTCATAGTCTGGTCGATAAGATACAGGGCCACTTGGCACACGGCAAAGCACACAACAATGAGAAATTTTGCCGTAGTGAGATACATGTGTTTTAGAAAAAAGCTAAAACACAGCGGAGGCACAGTATCACCATTGAAGCTTTGTGGTCGATCGGTCTCGTTATCTGAAGTGTTGCCTGACGAGGTCAGCTGCCATTTTGCGTGATCCATACAGCTCCAGCGTAGCTAGGTGAGTGCATCTATCGCGACGTACGTGTCCTGTCTCTACACTCTGCAGTGTTACCTCGTTCGCTGTCCACCCACGCGGCGCAAGCTAGCTCGTGATGATCCCTCGACTGATGCTTATGCGCATCACTTGCTGCCAATCGGGTAACGAACGAGAATGATCCACGGAACTGGTAGGCGAGCGTATGTGCAGTACGTACAGCCGGAAGCTGTGAATGATGACCTCAATGGCTCCATGCCTCCATGCCCCATCACAAATGCTTTGATCGGAAGTTTGCCCGCTTATCTTGGTTAGCAGGCCGGACGTGTACTTGGTGGAGGAGTACCAGACGCGTAGCTTTGGCCAAGGCAAAGATGGCGATGTATCAGGTCGTGCATGAGTACCTGCGCGTCTCTGTTTCTGCATCCCGAAGTAAGTTGTCGTCGTACCAACATAGCTCTCGCGGACGACAGAAAGTATAAATACAATCGTCGGCTAAAAGAGCCAAATCTCAGTTATAACGAGAATCTACTTAATTAAGAGCTCTATTGTGTGAACGAAAGGTTATGAAAACACATAAACGTTAAATTATCTGCTCCCTGTGAGATACATAATAAGTGCTACTGATTTAGTACAACAGCGATACTTATTATGGATCATTGGAAGTACATAAATATGTACGGCTCCGAGAGGCTAATTGATAAAGTAAAATCCTTGTGTATTTTATCTATATGATGAAGTCTTTCTCGTTTCTCTTTATGCGTTTAAAGAATTTGTATTTAAGATCTTTCGCAGCTTGAACACAGCTTGGTCGATTCTGCTCGATCTTGGGTACACGGTCGACCTGCGTGATAGGCACTTCGACTCATCTCGATCTTGTTTCGTTTCCCGGGTGGCGGTGCTAGCTGACAGGGTAATTCTACCAACAATTCACTGGCATTACACGGAAGAATGTTGGCTAACCCAATGGAAGGGTTAGTTTGTTACCTTGGTTTTCAACGGTATTGGATTAAGGCTGGCAAGTTTTGTTCACCTAATGTTTGATGGATGTTGATTAGTTTTGATCAGGATTTAGACACGACTCTGAATGGCTTCGTTTCCAAGGAATTTCCAGCTAGTGATAGCTAGGTTGCCATCAAATTAAAATGGAGTTGAATTCATCTATGTTCTCTAGCGTGAGACGTTGAGCAAGCAAATGGTCGCACATAGTAGTGCTGCGGACGTCACAACAATGTTACATGCATGGCATTGTGCATTTCACTTACTCCCCCGTTTCAAAATATAAGATGTTTTAGCTTTGTGAAAAGAACATATCTAGGTCTCTTTTAGTCTGTAGATTCATCTTGATTTGGAGTGAACTTACACACTAAAAGGGGTCAAGATACTTTTTTTTCATAAAGCTAAACCATCTTATATTTTAAAAAAAAAGGAGTAGCTGTTAGCTAGTGATGTTCCGAATATAACCGGTGTGCATGCATGTCGGCTAAAGTTTCCACTCTGCATGTACTAGTAACTTGTTCTGTTCGGCGGGAAAAGGGTGAAAAAAAGGGGATACAAAGAAAACTTTGGTTACAGCCAATCAAGATTCCGATAATTTGAGCTGCCCAGTGGGGTCGATCGATCGGATTAATTTAACGCAACGGCGCTGTTGGAGTCTGATGAGGCAAGCATATCGGTGGATAACTTTCAAGCCAAGCCAAGCCAAGGGAGGGCAAATAATCCCTCTGTTTTCAAATTATTTCGCTGGCGCGCTTATGTAGGTGGGTTAATACTCCCTCATTTTTCATTCAAAATAATTTTGAGATTTTTAAAATAGATAGTATGAAATATGTACTACGTATACCAAAAATCTTAGAATTTTTTTGATGAAAAATGAGAGAATACTAGGCCACCTAGGTAAGCGTGCGCGCGGAGTAATTTGAAACAGAGGGAGTACCAACTTTTTGGGCTCCCTTTCGCTTAACGACCACGCCAGCCTGACATCATCATGGGACCTTTCCGTTGCGTTTGTTCCGTTTTGTTTATCGGCAGGGTTGTAACGGAGTCATACCGTTAACGGAGAGAAAATTGCAGACAACATCATGCTTTGTGGCATCTGTTGCACAGAACACAGAAACAAACTTTTTGTTGCAGCTAGCACAGCTTTGTGGCTAAACCATTGCAGTTTTGGCCCAAATGATTCAATTAACGCGTTAATAATTCCAGGCCCACCTAGCCCACCACCTCAAGGCTCGTATAAGGGAAGAATCAAGATAATAAGAAACCGATCCGTAACTTGTACGAGCTCAACCAGACAGAGCAGAGCATTGTGCTGCGCGTGGATGCGGCGGCAATGCGACCTGGCGATGGGGACGACATCGGAGGCAGTGCCGGCGCGCCGGCGTCGAGCGGGATTGGTGCGAACGACCTCCTGCCCCTGTACAATGGGTACGTCACCCTCCTCCTGTCTCAAGTAGACGAGGCGCGAACGATGTGGCCGGGCGACTACGGTGGCACGGTGGCATCGGTTCGGGCGGATTTCGACAACCTTATCAATCCTTCGAGCAGGTATATTTCCCACCGACTTGCGCCTCTTTCCCCTATTCCCTACTGCAGTTTTCTCGGTTTTAGAGGGGGTCCGAAGAACCGTAGGTTTGCTTTCCTATGAAAATTAGGCTTCAGACCGACGTACAATTGTAATCTTCTTCTTAGATTCAGTGTGTGAAATTGTCAGATGCAGTAATATTTATTTGATTGGGAATTTTGATAACATAAATTGGAGAAATTGAAAAGATTGTTTTTTTTGTAACCGTACCGATTTTATTTGTCTCAATAATCCTTTGGTTCACAGTAGTCGTGGCTTTGCAACAAAGCCTAGGAGAAAAAAAGAAAAAGAGAAGGCCAAGTGCAGGTGAAGGGCAAGATGGTAGTCTCAAGATAAGCACCATCACATGCTCAAATTGTAAGTTAAAATGACATCGGTACACAACTTGTACGATGCCTCTCAAGCCTCACCTTGCCATTAGGAAGGCAGGCCATAAGGTAAATTCTATTTTGTCCAAGTTATATTGTTCTCTTGTGTTTTATGCTATATTGCTGCCTTGTCTTGAATTAATAACTCTCTTATTAATGCAGAGCAATCGCAAGCTGCCTGAGAATGTTGAAGCATCATCGTCCACAACTGCTTCACCATCATCTACAACAACTTCACCCCCGTCTCCAGCTCATGCTGCAGTGTCACGCATGCCTCCAGCTACTGCTGCGCCATCACGCATGCCTCCAGTTCATGCTGCGCAGCCTTCGCAACCTCCATTTCATGCTGCGCAGCCCCGCCAACCTCCAGCTCGTGCTACACCGCCACATGCTACACTGCCACACCAACAACTGTTCATGTTTCATGGACCGAAAGAGGGAGTAGCCATTATACAAATAGCAGGGCATATAATTACTTCATAGCTAGACTAGAACCGCAAGAGTGGGAAAAAGCCATGCAAAATGGCGAGCAATGAGGCATTTAAATCCTAAATTTTTATGAAATGACATGAGCCATGTAACAATTGCATAATCTCAAGACTCGACCCTTTTGTATGCCTGTGAAACACTTGACTTGTGCTGGTACCATTTGCTCTTGAAATCTGAGATAGTTTTTGCTTAATTTGTTGTCATTACTGTTATTGGTATATTGTGATATAATTGTGTTGCTCAAATTATTTGCCATTTCCAAATGTTATGCTGCCCAATTTTTGTGTGTTATATGTCCAACATTTTCAGCTGCAAATCTAGGGCCGTGAGTGTATAGCTATGAGAACCATGTGGGTTTGCAAATTAACTGGAGTAATTTGGGCTAGCTGCAATGATTTAGGCACAAAGCTGTGCTAGCTAGAACAAAAGAGTTGTTTTTGTGTTCTGTGCAACGGATGCCACAAAGCATGGTGTTGCCTGCAATTTTCTCGTTAACTGACGACCCCCAACGGTGTCTAGTCTAGTTTATTATTACCGCGCTTCCGGATGTCGATGAGGTTGACAACAAAGCCACCGAATTTATAGGTAAATCGCAATTGTAACACTCATATATCATGGCTAAATTAATACGTAATATAACTTCTAACATAAAGAAACCTCTGTGCTTCGTATTTATTTAGGGGAGGAATGTGACGTTTGCTGCGTCGTGATATGATACGCGGCGATCGGACGACACTCTGACACCTCAAATTTGTATTCATATTTACATGCCACCTCCAGCTAGGTGATCGTTCTCTATGCTGTTCTTCGAATACCGATTTTTTAGTACAGCACAGAGAACGAAGTCACTAGCCACTGTGTAAATAGAGAATTTCCTAGTAGATACAACCGAGGAAGGCAGGTCTTGAATGCCTCCTCAGATAACCTAAACACTTCGTTAGTGCCATCACGACCTTACCTTGTTAATTAGTTCGTGGAAGTTGTGGGCGATACATGTCACATGCACACACATGGTATGTAGTTAGCATTCCATCGACACAGATTGGCAATAATTTAAGCATGCTTAGTATTCTTATTTCTATTGATGGCGTATGTGCCACCAACCCACCTTGACAGGGCCTGTCCACAGATTTTGGGGTTCCTAGTACAAAATGACACCAAGGGCCTTTGTTTGAAATGGTAGAGCTTTCCTCGGGTCAGGGGGCAATGACCCTCCTACTCCAGAAAACTGCAAAGTATCTTTAATATTTGTGCTAAATTTTGAAAATTATTCAAAGCTTAAGCATTCTTAGTATTCTTGGGCCTCTCAAGAATGTATGTCAAACTTCGCCACTTGTTCACACATGAAAGATTTAAATATATTTGTATTCCGCGAGATAAATATTACTGTAGTGCAATAGCAAATTAAATAATCCACACATTTGATAGATCCATAGTTTTTGAAATCTCAGAAAGACATTCAAAACTAGTACTTATTTCTATTGATAGAGCAAACTATATACCATGATACTTATATCTATCAATTGCTCCTTGTGTTTGTGTACACGTCTATATATATGTACCTCTAGAATTAATCAGAGAACAAAATTTTGAGATTAATAGATTCATATGCCTACACAAAAATAAACAGAAGAGGTGACATATTAGTCACAAAATTAAGGAAAAATTAATAAGACGATGGTATGGTCTCTCGAACATGTATGATGGGGACAAATATAAGCACTAGGAATCAGATGAGAGATTATTGGGAAATGGTATAGTTGTCCCCATCATGACGATCTTTGTGATCGCTCGAGACAACTGAACTGTTTATGCTGTTTTGCGTGATCCATATAGCGCCAAGCAAAGCTAGGTAGTGTGACGTGTACTGTCTCCACACTCTGCAGTGCAATGACCCTCACTGTCACGAGAGCCATAACGGCGCGAGCAAGCTTATATCACCCATGTATAGCTCCATCATTGATGTAATGCTGTGATCAAGAACTTTGCCCGCTTATCTAGGGTGACAGGACATGTACTCCCTGGAGTGCCGGACACGTCGTCCGTAGCTTGCACGGCGCAAAGATGGAGATATATTGAGTTATCGGATCATGGATCGTGTGTACGGACATGTTAATTTGTTAATTTCATCAACGTTTGATTGGTATTTCAGGCTTCTCTGTTTCTCTTGCAAGTCTAGCGACTATACCAGCTGTTCCAGAACATTGGCGCTCATGTACATGTTTTATCCTTGCGGAGGGTTTCGTGTGATCCAATATGGTGACAATCAATGCACAGTTGATGGTGACGGCGTCCGAACGAATAACACCATCTGCAGCTTTATTACCTTTACTTCCTACTATGTGCCTTCTATATCCATTAAACTTTCCGTTGATCTGTATCTATAATAACTAAATAGTTCATCCCCACTAAGATATTTCTCTTAACATGCAGCTATACCACATCATCACCATGCCACCTCATCATACTTATTTTTTCCCAAGCTTTCCAATTTTTATTTTTGTTTTTTTAGGGGAGCATCATGTGCACCATGGGCCTTTCACCTCTTCCAATTCCACGGCACTCTTCCACTCTTCGTCTCCAAACTCCCTTCGTATTCAACCTCTTGACTTCCACCCACCCAACAGATCAAAATGCATTTGATGCATTCATGGATTCCCTCCATCTTTATCTTCTCCCCCGCAGCAGAAGCTGCAGCGCTATATATATGAGAGACCAGATATTCTCCGCACCCTCCTTCTCCTGCTCTCGATTACTTCATGGTCGTCCACCCATGGCCATCTTGGTCGTGCTCATCTCCAAGCAGCCACCCATCAATCATGAATTTGATTTGATAGTTCTGTGCGTACATCCTAGCCTAGACACAATACCAGAAACCGTGTTGCCGCATACACCTATGGGATTTTCTAAGACCTGATTCCGAGTAGCCGCCGCCGTAGCCATGCAGTTTCAGAGCGACCAAAAGAACTGAATCCGAGAGATAGCCGCTGTATCTGCAAAGTTTTCAGGACTACCAAGAATTGAATCTGAGTTCAACGTCAAGCAGCACCCATCAATTCAATGGTCCTCTTCACCCATCAATAGGTTTGAGAATATGTTTTGTTACTGTTGTAGATTTGTCTACTTCAGTTCAGGCTTGACCAGGAGCTTTGCCTGCAATACAACTTCGAACTGAATTAGGTGAGATATAAAGTAGAAGGTAATTAAGGTGGTCTCATTGTGTTTTTCATGGTACATACCAGATTTTTTCCGACGAGAAATAGCATTTCTATTTGATAGAAACTAGCAGGCAATTAAGGTGCTCTCATTGTGGGTTTTATGGTCTGTACTAGATTTGTTTGACGAGAAATATTTTTGCTATTGGTTTGAAATACTCCAACGATTATTCATCATAACATCCATGGATTTCTACTCAATTGCAGTACTGTACAGATAAAGCTTTTTGATATGTATGGCCATCTCAACGGGTTACAATCATGATTACAGAGTACAGACTGAAAGTTGTATGCCTCTTTACCGATTATACTTGTCACCGTCTCAGATATATCCTTTTCCTCCAAAGTTGCAAATGATTAGATTGATACATATTTTGTTTATGCTGAAAAATATCTTCCACCTTAACTCCAAGATAATAATAACCGTACCAGGTATATCGTTTGCCTCCAAACTTGCAAATGATCTGATTGATACATATTTTGTTTCTACTAAAAAATGTCTTACACCTAATTACCACACAATTCTAGCAAGTATATACACTATAAAGGTTGAATTTATGCTATTGTGGTGTACTGATTCTACCTTGCTCATTTTCGCATCTCTTCCTCGCTCTCTCGCACTAGGTGTGACATAATATTATCTAATCGGCTCGCTCTCTTAGTGGTTCAGGTTAGGGCTGATATGTAGGTTATCGCTGATGCTTTGATTTCTTTAACCTTATTCCCGCAGATACCAACTGATTGATCTAAAAGGCGCATTGGTTTTATACTTGACCTGGATCCTCAAATAGACAATTTCCTTTACATATACTACTGTTATCACTGTGCACCTCTGGCTGGCATTTGTTGTGGTTCATACTGTTGGATAGATCTCTCCCACGTTCGGGCCCAACGGTCCGAACGGAGTCCCTCATCGCGCCCTAATCGGGGGCGCCCAACCCTATCCATGGTTGCGGGCCCCTGTCGCCAGTGCGTATATAAATAGGTGGGGGGGCCGGACGCACACGGTACGAGGTTCACCGTGCGCCGCAGCTCCCCACAAACACACCCACCGATTAGGGTTCGCACTAGGCCGACGGGAAGCTCCGCCACCACCGATCTCAACCACTCACGCTCACGTCGTCGCCCCCTTTCCCATGGCCAACGACGGCGGGTCCAGCTCCGGCACTAGCTCGGGCATCCCCTCTGGCTCGTGCTTCTCGAGCCAGGGAGCAGGTGGTTCCTCTCCTCTCAGATCCCTTTCTCTCTCTCAGTTACATGTCTAGTTATGCAGAGATAAAGAGCTACCGAATAGATCTAGACTAGTTGATGCAAATAGTGTTCTAACATTGGTATCAGAGCCACTAGTGGCTAGTTTGTTCGGTACAAAAGAAATTCAAAGGAAAAGAACTAGATCTAAAGAGCGCCTGCCCTATGGCCGCGCCTTTCCTCTCGATCTAGATGGGCATCCCTTTGGGAGACATCTAGAAGAAGAAATACTCCTTCGGGGGCAAAGCAAAAGTGCAAGATCTAAACCTCAAAGAAATACCAAACCCAAAT
The DNA here is from genome assembly GCA_023614405.1 of Avena insularis. Lineage (NCBI taxonomy): Eukaryota > Viridiplantae > Streptophyta > Magnoliopsida > Poales > Poaceae > Avena > Avena insularis. The sequence continues at coordinate 453,363,712 of CM042693.1, read as the reverse complement.
CCCCAGATCTATCCCCAGATACCCTCCACGATCCCGAAAAGAAAACCCCGAAAAAGAAAACCGGCCGAGCGCTGGCAAAGGAGGCGTCGCCGCTACGCCTCTCGACGGTCGTGCGCCCACCCACGGGTGGACGCACCGCCGGCGAGGGGGGGCAGGGAGGCGCCATGGCTCCGGCCGCCATGAACGGAAAAGGGCAGAGGGGGTAAGGGGCCCTGCGGCGAACTCGCGCCGGCGGCACCACGCCACCAGCGAGCAAAGCTCGTGGGGGTGGGCTCGCGCGTGCGACCGAGCGCCGCCAGGGAGCCAGTCATGGGGGGGAGAGGGAGGGGCACGCCGCCGCCGGCGCACCCGACGCGGGGCCGCCGCGGTGAGCACGCGGCGCCGCCGCAGAGGGGTGGAGCGGGTCGCACGCGGGGCAGCCAGCCCGGCGACGCGGGCGCCGCCATGGCAGCGCTGGAGGAGGGGACCACGCGGGGAAAGTGGGCTAGGGTTTGGCTGGGGGGTTTTAACCCTCCGAAACGGGCGCCCCACCGCACGATCTAGGGTAACCCCGATCGACGGCCAGGATCGAACGGTGGGGGAGCGGGCGGCAGCAGGCCGAGGCGGCTGCGGGTCTGCTGGGCCGAGCCGGCAGGGCGAGCGGGCCGCGGGCGTGCGGCAGGCCGTGGGCCAGCTGCTCGGTTGCTGGGCAGAGAGCGCGCGAGCGGCATCTAACTAGGCAGCGCGCGCGGGCGCGCCAGGTAGGCCTCGGACTGCTGGGCTGCTGCTTGCCAGCCAGGGAATGTTGGCCCAGTGGGGCGTTTTTTCTTTTACAGTTTTCTGTTTTAATTTTACAGAGTTGTTTTTAATGGTTTTTTGCTTAGTTTTAAGCATTTTTTCAACATAGTTGTTTCTAGTCTTTTATTTCAGAGAATATTTGACTAGAGAATATGAAAGAGGCAGATTTTTTCTGTAAAGTTTAAAGTTATGAAAGTTATTTTTTTTTGTTTCCGCTGCAAATAGATGGTTTAAATTGCAATAATGCAATAAAAGTTGTTTAAATTTTGATATAAAGATGTGATAAAGTGATTAAAGTGATTATGTCTCATGCTATTAATTGACCAACGTTATTAATAAACATGACCATAATTTTTTCCATTGAGTATTAAAGGTGCATTTAAATTTATTTCTGCCCAACGGTGATGTAATTTTAAATACCACGAAACGATTGCATGCTTAATTTATACCAACGTTGAATTAACGCATACAGTTGTTTTACTTGGTGATCTCACATCTTTTGTGATTTTCAGGAGGTCTCAACCTCATGGCATGTTTGAAGGACATCCCGCTCCTAAGGGGGGACAACTACTCCGAATGGAGGAAGAAAGTTGACTTGGCGTTCGTATGCGCCGAAGTGGATTGGGTGGTTGACACCAAGCAACCAGTCAAGCCCGCTGACCCGGTCAAGGGGGCCGCTGAGGAAAGTGCTGACTTTGAGAAAAGGAAGAGGGACCATGCTCCATTGGAGCTGGCCTACTCTATTGATAACCAGAAATGGGTGAACGCCAACAAGAAGACTCTGGCCTTCGTAAAGAACACAATTGAGAATGCAATAGTGGGCTCAATTGGAGAGTGTGCTACCGTGGGTGAGTATCTCGCCAAGATAAAGAGCCAGTTTACTTGATCTTCAAAGATGTATGACCAATTTATTAAAGCAGGTGATTCTTGAAAAAGTACACGGGAGGACCCCACGGAATAAGAGAGCACATCTTGAGGATGTCAAACATGGCAGCGAAACTCAAGCCCATGGATGAGGACCTCGAGCTAAAGCCAGCACTCTTGGTGCACCTTGTGATGGCCTCACTTCCACAGCCTTTTGAAAACTTTGTAATAAACTATAATATGTCCCCTGAAAAGTGGGACATAGAAAAGACCATTGGGATGTGCTCCCAGGAAGAGGAAAGGCTGAAAGCCCTTCACGGCGGTTCTCTGAACTTCGTGAAGGACAACAGGAAGAGAGGCTTCACAGGTGGCAACCATGGTGGCTCACCATCCAAGCCCCATGGCAAGGGTCCAATGCAGCACCAGTACCAGCATCACCAGTCCACCCCTGGGGAAAAAGACCAGTGCCATCACTGTAAAAAGACTGGGCACTACAAGAAGGACTGTCCAGTTTGGCTAAAGTACATCATGGCCAAAAATGGTAAAGATATTGTTTCTTTTGTTAATGAATCTTTGTATGAAAAGTTTACTAGATCCACTTGGTGGATTGATTCTGGAGCAACTGTTCACGTTGCCAACTCTTTACAGGGGTTCCATTCGACAAGGACCACGCCAAGAAGAGAAAGACACATTGAAGTGGCGAATGGAATAGAAGCAGAAGTGGAGGCCATTGGTGACGTCCCTCTGGAGCTGGCTGATGGCTCTTTTCTTTTGCTCAAATATGTGCTTTTCGTTCCTTCATTACATAGGAATTTAATAAGTGTTTCCTGTTTGGACAAAGATTCTTACGAATGTTATTTTGGAAATGGCAAGTGTGCCATTTGGTTGAAAGTCAAATGTGTGGGTGTTGCTACATTATTTGATAAGTTATATTTGTTATCCCTACATGAGAAAGTTCTTTCTGTGTGTGATGTGAATGAAAAGGTTTCCTTGTCGAACAAAGAACAAAAGAAAAGAAAGCAAACTCTTGACTCATCAAAACTATGGCACTGCAGACTAGGCCATATTTCGAGGGGAAGAATAGAAAACCTCGTTAAAAATGACATTCTTCCTCCGTTAGAGTTCTCCGACATAGAACAATGCATAGATTGCATTAAAGGAAAGTATGTCAAACAAATTAAAAAGGGTGCAAACCGAAGCATATCTACACTAGAAATAATCCACACGGATATTTGTGGACCGTTTCCGGTGAAAAGTGTGGATGGCTATGATTCATTCATAACATTCACGGATGACCACACCCGGTATGGTTATATTTATCCAATTAAAGAAAGATCAGAAGCATTGGATAAATTTAAAATTTTCAAAGCTGAAGTAGAAAATCAGCACGATAAAAGAATCAAAATAGTCCGGTCCGATCGTGGGGGGAGTACTACGGTCGGCATACTCCATATGGACAAGTACCAGGACCCTTTGCAAGGTTCCTGCAAGAAAACGGAATAGTCGCCCAGTATTCTATGCCGGGCGAACCTCAGCAAAACGGAGTAGCTGAAAGGCGCAACCGTATCCTTATGGATATGGTGCGCAGCATGATGAGCTATTCCACCCTCCCATTGGGATTGTGGATGGAGGCGCTTAAAACCGCCATTCATATTCTCAACAGTACCGAAGTCGGTGCCCAAAACACCGTATGAATTGTGGACAGCAGAGTCCCTCTCTCGCACCACTTGAGGGTTTGGGGAGCCCAGCTGAGGCAAAAGTTTTCAATCCAAACATCGCAAAGTTAGACCCCAAAATAGTATCTTGCCATTTTATTGGCTACCCAGATAAGTCCAAAGGCTATCGTTTCTACTGTCCCGACAGATACACAAAGTTTGTAGAAACGAGACATGCAGTCTTCTTGGAGGATGAACTGATGAGGGGGAGCAGGGTAGCTAGGAAAATTGATCTTGAGGAGAAGAGGGTGCATGCACCTAATCCGATGACTCAGGAGCCATTTTTCTCGCTACCTGTTGTGCCACCATCTACAACCCCTGAGGTTATGGTGCCGACACCTGTTGTGACTCCACACGTGACAACAATGGGCGAAAGTTCGGAACCTGTCCATCAGGAGCCACCTGAACCCACTGTTGAGCACGAAAGGGAGCCAGAACAGCCACCTACTGTAAATGTGCCTGAACCCGAGGCAAGAAATGAGCAAGAGTCTGATGAACTCAGACGGTCTAAAAGAGAACGAAGACCAGCCATTTCCAAAGACATCTACAAAGTTTACAATGTAGTTCATATGGAGGGCGATCCTACCTCATATGAAGAAGCCATGAGTAGCCCTCACTCAGCCAAGTGGGTGGAGGCAATGGAAGATGAAATGAAATCGATGAGTTCCAACAATGTTTGGAACTTAGAGGAAATTCCCAAAGGAGCCAAAACAGTAGGATGCAAGTGGGTCTACAAAACAAAGTATGACTCCAATGGGAATGTAGAAAAGTACAAAGCTAGACTTGTGGCAAAAGGCTTTACGCAAAGAGAAGGCGTAGATTACAATGAGACTTTTTCTCCGGTCTCATGTAAGGACTCCTTCAGAATCATCATGGCACTAGTTGCACATTTTGATTTAGAGTTACATCAAATGGATGTCAAGACGGCATTTCTAAATGGAGATTTAGAAGAAAATGTTTACATGAAACAACCCAAGGGTTTTTTCATGGAGGGGAAGGAACATATGGGATGCCGCCTAAAGAAATCCATTTATGGGTTAAAGCAAGCCTCTAGGCAGTGGTATTTAAAGTTTAATGATACCATTAAAGGATTTGGATTCAAAGAAAATGTTGAGGACAATTGCATTTATGCAAAATTCAAAAGTGGGAAATATATTTTCCTAATTCTATATGTGGATGATATTTTGCTTGCTAGCAGTGATGTTAGTCTACTACTAGAAACAAAGAAGTTCTTGTCATCAAACTTTGACATGAAAGACCTTGGTGAAGCATCTTATGTTTTGGGCATAGAAATTCACCGAGACAGAAAGAATGGAGTGTTAGGACTGTCGCAGAAAGCGTATTGTGAAAAGATTTTAAAAAATACAATATGCATGCGAGTAATTCAACACCTGCTCCCATAGTCAAGGGCGACAGTTTTGGGAAATCCCAATGTCCAAAGAATCAATATGAGATCGATCAAATGAAGTCAGTACCATATGCTTCGGCTGTTGGAAGCTTACAGTATGCACAAGTGTGCACTCGCCCTGACTTAGCATTTATCACCGGGGTACTCGGTAGATATCAAGAGAATCCAGGCATAGAGCACTGGAAGATGGTAAAGAAAGCTTTGCGTTATGTGCAAGGCACAAAAGGCCTCATGCTAACATATAGACGATCTGATTCCCTAGAGATAAAAGGGTATTCAGATGCAGATTTTATGGAGATAAAGACCGAAAAAGTCCACGACAGGGTATGTCTTTACTCTCGCAGGAGGTGCTATTTCGTGGAGAAGCGCCAAACAGTCAATAGTTGCATCATCTACGATGTATGCAGAATTTATAGCATGTTATGAGGCCATGGGACAGGCGTTATGGTTAAAGAAATTCTTACCCGACTTGAAAGTGGTTGACTGCATCAGCAGGCCACTAAAGATGTACTGTGACAACGAGCCCGCAGTATTCTATGCTCACAACAACAAGTCGAGTAATGCTTCAAAGTCTATAGATATAAAGTATTATGTTGTGAAGGACAAAGTCCAGGATCAAACTATAAGTCTCGAGCATATAAGGACAAAGGATATGCTTGCGGATCCGCTAACGAAAGGCTTACCACCCAATGTGTTCAAGGAACACATAGCCGGCATGGGTTTAACGGCAAGCCTATGATTCCTGGACCATAGAGGCCCAAAAGTAACAGAATTTGTTTCAGAACATGAAGGTATATAGTGGCTGTTTGATTCTATCGGTAAGCCGCTGAGACGATGAAACATGCTCTATGTATCATTCTGTGATGAAATAAGTAAAGTACAAAGTAAAAAGTAAAGTCGAGATCTAGGGGGAGAATGTTGGATAGATCTCTCCCACGTTCGGGCCCAACGCCCAACGGAGTCCTCATCGCGCCTAATCGGGCGCCCAACCTATCCATGGTTGCGGGCCCACGCCGCCATGATATATAAATAGGTGTGGGGCGGCGGGCCTTTGCAGTCGAGGGTCACCGTGCGCCGTAGCTCCCCACAAACACACCCACCGATTAGGGTTCGCACTAGGCCGACGGGAAGCTCCGCCGCCACCGATCTCAACCACTCACGCTCACGCCGTCGCCCCCTTTCCCATGGCCAACGACGGCAGGTCCAGCTCCGGCACCAGCTCGGGCATCCCCTCTGGCTCGTGCTTCTCGAGCCAGGGAGCAGGTGGTTCCTCTCCTCTCAGATCCCTTTCTCTCTCTCTCTCAGTTACATGTCTAGTTATGCAGAGATAAAGAGCTACCGAATAGATCTAGACTAGTTGATGCAAATAGTGTTCTAACACATACTTAATTGCTACATTGGATTTCTGAAAGGTGTATTCCTTTTTAGTGCCCGACAAACATTCCACATATTTTGTTCAAATATCGAACCTGGTTGTCATATTTACAAGAACGTCTCTTTTTTCTTCAGCGGATGTCACTTATGTGCATACAGGAAAAACAGAATTGATGTTTTCCACGTATTCCACCGGAGAACCAACATGTTTCTGATCTTCGTTAGACTACTGTTTTAGGTGAACACACGATAACGCTGTTTCAGTATTGGTCCTTTCAGAACTTTTCATGTAGCATGAACCTCTTAATTTTATTATTGTTGTTATTTTATTTTCATTTCTTGCAAATAACTTGAATTTTCATGTAGTGGTATTTTATTCTAGCCCTATACTCATGAATACTTATGAAGTCCTGCTTTGTATAATAAATTCTCAATGAGTGGGTGGTTATTCTGAAGATCTTTTTTCCTTCGTAGGCTGAAGGGCATTTGTCCTTCCTTTTTTAAATTTAATATGAAGTTTATATTATATATATTACTTAGCTTTCAATAGAAATTCCCGTAGCACCACGCGGGGAGTTATCTAGTTTTCTTAAACAATCACGTAGTAATCAACTGCTAGTAAATGTTTGGTGTCTCAAAGTAGAGCTTGGTCGATTCTCGATCTTGTGTACACGGTCGATCAACGTGTTAAGTACCTGGAGTCATCTTGATCCTGTTTTGGTTCACACCTAAGTAGGAATGTTGGCCCGCCCGATGGAAGAGCTGTTTGTAATATTTATTTTGCCACATTCTAAAACTAGCTAGACTTCCTTATCGTACAAATGTCTATATATAATCATATCTTTTTTTATAGTGGCGCACTATGTAACCCTCATCAAGATATTTATAATAATACAAATGTAGCCATGGAAAGATACATATACAATAAAACATTCAAGAAGCACAAAGTATCCCGTTGCTAGAAGTGATTTCATCTATATTTACACAGAATTGACTTTATCAAAATATTCCAAATTAAATTAGAATAAAGAACACAAATTCTACAATAAAATGTTCTACTTTAGAATGCATCATAAATGCAATATCAATAAAATGAAATTAATATTTAAGGTAATAATGTTTAGTATAAATATGATGTTTGCTTTGAATTGCGACAAAAAAATTGGAACAAAACAAAGCGACGAATAATATTGAAGTTAGGGAATTCACTATTATGAGTAACCTCACATATTTTGTGGTCTAACCACAACTTGAGGTGCTGATTTAGATGACTAAGGGCCAAGATTTGTATCCACTATTGAAATAGAATTGCCGAATAAAATCAAATTATAATAAAATAGTTGAAGAATATTGAATGGGGATGCATTGTAGCTTAATAACAAAAATAATTATGTGTGGAAATGAGAAAGTGGTGACTTCACAACGAGAAAATGGAATAGGTGAAGTCTACCACTCTAATTGAGCTATACTTGGCTCGGACCAACATATTCATTTCTGCTGGATGTGCGAATTTTTAGAATTTCATGTTCATCTATGGGAAGGAGAAGCAATACCCCGGGTCATTTGTGCCTCCACCAAGTCACATCCTCCACCTGTATGCAAAGCTCGGGATCTGTTGCTACCTAGGTTTTTTTAGGAAAAGTTAAGTCAGATATACTAGTTTCAACATCATAGGATTAATAATGGTGGAACTTAATTGTGGAAGTAGTGATTCTAAGTAGAGACGATGTGCAATAAAGTTAATTTGTGTACTCATGTTCTGCTAGAGTTTTAGTTCAAATTAAAATTCATGTTTTCGTTACTCTTTGATGTTTGTACTTGTCGTTCGCGATTTGATATTGACCAACCTACACTTATTTTTGTGTGGGTCAAATATATAGTTGGTGAAGCCCTATATGAGCTATAAACGTCTTGGATCAAGGCTGACAAACAATCAACAACGAAAATAAATAAGAAGTGGCATACCATGTCACCTTGTCAAAGTCCTCGAGAAGCCGAACTTGTGGCCCCTTAATGTCCTCCGTAAATCTATGGATCCACTTCAACTATAGCTTTACTCTTAGATAATTACTAGTTCCTTGATTCAACGTAATGGTGAGGGCTTGCCAGTGTTGTTCACCTACTATTTGATGACTTCCTGTGAAGTTTGGACTTCATATCCAAGGAATTTCTATCTAGTGATACTAACTTCATCAAAATTTAAAAGGTTTTGGTTTATATTCTCTAGTGTAATTCATTATGCATGAAAATTATCATATCATACTACTAGGCACCCAATGGTCATACATGTCGCATGGGTTTTTTGGTTCTTCAGGAAAAATTGGCATGCATATGTCTACGATTTTGTCCTTGTTGTGTTCCATTGGATCAGGCAACAAAAATTGCTCTAACCATGGTGGCTTGATGATATAGTCTCTAAGGAGTGAACATGTTGTGTCACGACTCGATGAGGTGACCGACTATTCAGTTTCTGGGAATAGCACTTCTTGTTTCCTCTTCAATCTTCTCTATCTGCACCCACGGATGTAGGGAAGAGGAGGATGAGACCCCCCGTGATCCCTTTTTGTGAACAATGCTACCCATCAAAACTCTTAATTACTTCTTACTGATTTGTGTGTAGCCCATTCATGAATTTCAAAACAAGATCACACATTGTTTATATCCCGATAATGAAAAATCAGGCTGCTTTGGTAGCAAAGCATTAACCTAATATAAATTGTCAACATGCTTTGTAGCAGGTTATCTCGTTCAGTACCATACTGTGGCAATTCCACCTGTCCCTGCATGGCAATTTTGAAAACTAAAATGTTGTCTAAACACACCAGCATCAGGTAGTTTCAAATATCTCATCGAGAGCTAAAGTCAGCAGTGCAAACAGATCGTCGGACGTTACAAAGATAAGTTTGTAGAAATTACGAGTTTAGAATACAAAATTAATAACATTATATTCCACATATACATGCATGTTGCGTCACGTTATTCAGCAAGTGAAAAGAAGACGCGACTATCTACTTTCCACTATGCATGGAACTTGCTTCTCTTCGGCAGAAAAAGACACAAAGAAAGCAAGCAAGCTTTGCTTACAACCAATGAAGATTAGGATAATTTAAGCAGGACTGGGCTCGGTGGGACTAATGTAATGTAAGGGTGCTCTTGGAGTGTGATGAGGCAAACATCGTTGAGAGTACGATGACGCATGTGAATGTGATCCATGGATAACTCTCAAGCCAAGCCAAAGAAAGGCATATATATGCGTCAGCTTTTTTCTCCGTTTAGCTTGACGATCGACCACGCCAGTTAGCCTGACGCCATCGAAGCCCCGTTCCCGTTCCGTTTTGCCCCGTGCCATTCCTGCCCACAGCATTACGGCATGGCAGCAACGGATTCCGGCCAGATGGCCGATATCAAAGTCACTTGCATATAGCAAGTTGCTGAATTTTAATCACGGTCAGATTAGTACTATGTGCACTTTGATAATCTTATAACATAATAGAGGGGAATGGGACGCTTTTTAATTTCGTGTCGTGATGTGATATGCGGTGGTCGACACCTCCCAAATTGTTTGGTGTTTACATGTCAGCTCCAACTAGGCCGACAAAGGATTTCTGCCACTTTTAAAACCGAATCTACCTAATTATTAATTACTCTTCTATGCTTAATTAAACTCAGACAACACTGGTTTGGTTTTCACGGTAACTAGTAAAAACTCTATATATGAACCAGCTGGTCCACTAGTCAACTTTGTTGTGAACATTTAGCTGTTTCTGTCAAGCCACTCAAAGGCGACCTCGTTAATTATTCTGCAACTATGTACGAATATGCGTACAACTCATTACTTGCTCTACTGTGACGATCAGTTGGTAGCTAAAGCTTTTTGGCAGCTCAGACAGCGTCGGTACGCATACAGCTACGCACGACGATGGATCTAGCATCCAATACACGGCCACAAGCTCTGACGCTATTGGTATGCATACTTATACTTTTTTTTTTGAGATAATACTTAATTTCATAACCCGATCGGCATCAAGAACAGATCGCTTCTTAATAAACTTTCGTTATAGCTGGCCGATGCCATCTAATGATATCTAATTAATGATAGAGTACTCGTATCGAATTGTCAATTAGTATCTCGTGTACGGAATAACCTGAGGAATCATATACTAGTATATAAGGAAGCAGCATCACTTGACTAATAGTCCAATACCTTTGAACTAAACTAGTCTCCAGGCATGAGCAATACAAACAAGTTGGTACTAATTAGGATAAGTTAATCCTATCAAGACTAAATAAACCGTGGGAGTTCCGATCTTGCAAGTAGGGAGGCTGCTACGTACGTAACGTACATATTGTTTATTTAAAAAAGTCTCTACATTGGAAGATTCAATTTTAGTTTTGTTGGAAGGTTCGCATTGTTTCGTCTTTATTGTGAGCTTGTCGGCAACAGGTACTCCCTCTATTCAGAAATGTAAGACATTCTAGCTTTGTGAAATAAATGTATTTAGACACTTTTTAGTCTATAGATTCACTTCAAATCTCTATGAACCTATACACTACACGTCCAGATACATTCGATTCACAAAGCTAAAACGTCTTATATTTCCGAACGGAAAGAGTATGTGCAAACTGTCTTTACCACGTACTCCAATAAAAAGAGAATTTCGCAAATGCTAAGCACCTGCAGGCAGCGGCGGGGCTTGGTACAAAACGCTGGGAGACTAAAATGGACTATTAGTAGGCCGAATTTACAGGTATATAGAGAGAAAATCTCATGTGATGGGCGGGCCATAGCCCAGTTTTGCCCAAGCTAAGCTCCGCCACTGCCTGCAGGTAATCGTATTGGGTAGAACTATAACTATGTGCAGCTCTAAGGCCATATATTCCTTTGCGTGGTCAAAAAAAAAAAGACTAACGATTTTTTTAAGTTGTGTCTATTTCTTCAATCTATCTCTAAAATTTGGGGGTGGTTTGGGCCTTTGGGAGTGTCCGGAACATCCGACTATCCACAACAAGGGGCGGACCCAAGAAGAGTTCAGTGGGGGGCCTAGTAGGCCCCACTTAAATTTGGCAAATCCTTTTAAATTTTGACGAAAAATATAAAGAATTTTTGAATTAGCAATAGAAACGCCCCCAGTCAACACTTGTGCCCCCACTCATTATTTTCTCTGGGTCCGCCCGACCACAACTATTGGCAACCATACAAGTATGGTCCACTTGGCAGCAAAATAGCCCAATTTTCCTGGAGAATTACAGTGTGGCTCCCGGGTGCAACGCACCCCCATACTTGGAAAAATTAAAAAATAATTTAAAAAAGATTTAAAAAATCAAACTTTTTTGGAAATCAAAGATGACCGGGTATGCTACTTGTGTAAAAATATTTTCCTAGGAAATTATTTTCATTGTATCCTGGGCAAAAAAACAAATTCAAAACGCTACAAGACCAGGTACTATTCACCTTTATTTTGTCATATTTTTTGTTTTTTTCCTAGGATACAATGAAAATAATTTCCTAGGAATTTTTTTTATACAAGTGGCATACCCGGTCATCTTTGATTTCCAAAAAAGTTTGATTTTTTTAACCTTTTTTTAATTTTTTCAACTATGGGGGTGCGTTGCACCCGAGAGCCAAAAGTGCGCGTTAAATTTTCTTGCCTCTCATCTCCCTCTTCTTGTCCAAACTCCTTGTCATGGTACCGTTGACAAATACGGCAATAGGGTTGCTCACTGGAGAGAGGGAAATGGGGTTGTGCAAGGTGAGGAGTGTCCGGGACGAAGACATACAATTATGCAGTTCAGATCTTATATAAGTGGTGAGATCATGCATACTCCTGCTATAAATCATTATTATAAGAGCAACAAGTGCACAAGTTACAAAGCTTGTTGGTTGTGCCCTAAAGGCTTCCGTCGGTTGGCTTATATCACTAGTAGAAAAATGGGCATCAATACCGGTTCTAGAGGCCCTTTTGTACCGGAAATGCAACCGGTATAAAAGATTCGGGACAAAAGCCCCCCCCTTTGGTACCGGTTCCTTACAAACCGGTATTAAAGGGGCCTCCACGTGGGCATCTAGCTGACCGCAGGGTTAGGGACCTTTGGTACCGGTTTGTAACACGAACTGGTACCAAAGGTTGGCTACCGCGGCAGAGAAAGTGCATAAATCTCTGTCGCGGTAGAGAATCCAAGGTTTAGGGTTTTAGGAGGGGTTTAGGGGTATCAGACCATTTCATCGTACGAAGATCGCGTCGATGCGCCAGAAACGCGTTTCGGTTTAGGTAGTACATGCAGATCTAGGTGATGCATATCAACTTGGTGCATATAATATAACACATGTAACTGCATAAGATCGCAAAATTAAGTAGTACATGCATGAAGATCGATCTTCATGCATAGCAGTACTCTCCGAGGCATACTATCTATTACATGTAGCATAGTGGTACTCTCCGAGTCAAACTATATATTACATGTAGATCTTCATTCATAGTGGTACTCTGTGAAGTTAGGTATGACGTCCCGAAGGAAAAATCCCGCCAATTCCTCGCCAATTGCTTTGAAGCGTTGCTCGATTGAGATCCTATCCCGCTTTCTTGCCAACTGTAAAAGAATGAGATACAAATGATTACATGAGCTATGTGTATATATATATATAACAAAATCACAATCAAACAATTATGACTGAAACTCAGCACAAGTTATGGTAACAAAATAAATTTGTGAATATTGTTTTCATACCTCTCTATTTCTTTGATTATTCATTCTCTCGCTGACAATCTTGTGGATGTTTTCGCAAACGTAGTATCCAAATAGTCCCCTTTGGTTGTTTCGCGCATTTCTATACAAGAATATAATTCAATCAAACAATAATCAAGTATGATAAAGGTGTGTGGACTTAGGTAGTACTACTTACTTTGTTCGCACGCCATATCAGCTTCTGTTTCCATCCACCGGCCGGATCTTCCTCGATGAATTTTTTTCATACGCTGCCCGACAAAATAAAATACATAAAAGAGTTATCAATTTGTTGATATAAGGAAATTAACGAAAAAACCGATAAGAATTAAAATTACTTTTTGAGCATATCAAAAGCCGTCTTGTATAGTATAGGCTCTTTGGTTAGTGAGTCAAAGACTTCAACTTCTCCATCATATATTTTAATGACGATAAGAATAAAGTGGAACCTGCGCACGTTTAAATATGCAGTGTCATAGATATAAGTCATCAGTTAAAATATGGTGAGCAAAATAGAATGTGTTATAAGACAGTAACACTCACTTAAAGTTGTAAGGCCAAAGTATTATCTTTTTGTCATGTTGTCGCTTCAAAAACCTTAGCAAAGTCTCCGATGTATCCTTGTTATAGATGGGATCTTTTATGGTTTTTTATGCATTGTATCTAGGTCAACGAACCCAATGTCCGTGATTTCATCCCTTTTACATTCAAGCTTCTTCGATCTGCATAATATAGCGCACAAAAGATTAAATTGATGATAATTTGCAGACAATGAACGATCTGAGCTAAAGACTTCTCAAATTACATTAATAAATCACTTACAAACAATAGCAACTGATGATAGATTTGTCAAGGGTCCGAAGATTGTATAACTGAAAAAGTTCACAGAAGTCAACGCTCACAGAGTATTCTTGGAAGTAGTGCTCATCCGTAACTCGCACCATGATAGCCTCGATCCCGCTCTTTCTGGCATTAGTGTACCACACATGCAAATTACGCATACTTGTTGGTAGCGACCTGATATTCTCGACCAAATCTTTCCCTTAAACAAATTTATATGCTACTTCAGCGATGGGATAATCGGTTGTGTTTTGTCGAGAACTTTGAACGGCCTTCTCGTCAAACACCTTGAGAGGGGGGACCGATTGAACGGGTTGTTCTCCGAGCTGGTGCACTTGTTTCCTTTTTATACCCAAGACCACCGATTTATCGGGTTTTTTCGCCTCCACCATATCGTCATACGACCTTTCAATAGAACACCTATAATTAGATGGCGGCGATGGTACAGGGTCATATAGATTCTCAACGGTACGCACAACTTTCACCGGATCTAGACTCTTCTTAAAAGGTATCTCTGGCACTTTCTTAGCAAAATGTTTTTCCACCTCGGACTTAGAGGTTTCGATGCATTCCTCGATAGTTTTTTCCCAAGGTAACTTCTCAATAGGCGGCAGTGGTTTCTCCTTGCTAGGTCTCTTCCTAGGCGGCGTACCGTTTCGCTTAACGGGCGCAGTCTTACGTGGAGGATCTCGAGATGGTGGACTCGCGCTGGGGTCCCTCTCAGGTAGGTGTGGACTTTGCTGCTCATGTGGACTGCTACCAGGAGGAGTCGATGGCCATTGACGCTCATGCGGAATTTGCTGCTCATGTGGACTGCTACGAGGAGTCGGTGGCCTTGGCAAAAGGACGATGTATTTCTTGGACCATAGGGCGAAACCTCGCTTGACATCGGCCAATGTCTTCTCCTCGTCAGCTCCAGGAAAATCAAGCTCCACTGTTTCATAACCCGGAACAACATCATCCACCCCGACACGAGCACAACCAGCTGGAATGGGCATATGATGGTGCGTTGCTCCATCTTCAATTGGGTAAACAAAGCCAACCGCCACCTTAAAAGATACGTTCCTCATTGGCAAATGTAGCTCGCAATCTGTCTTCTCCGTGACATAATCCACGGGGTAGCTTCCTCCACATTCAAGATGCGAGGAACCCACACTGCTTCTTCGCTTAGATGGGGCGGCATCGGCTTGAGGATCTTGTAGAAACAGCGGCTGATCAGGTGCCCTCTGATTTTTCTCAAGCACCTCCACCCTATTTATCAATTCCGCTAACCTGTCTGACTCCTTCTTCTTCTTTCTCGAACGGCTTCTATAAGTGTTAGCGCACTCCGGCCACAATTCCTTAATGGTGACACCTAGGAGGGCTCGTATCCGTCCAACGTGTTCAGCATTCCCCCAGAGCGAGTGTCAGCTCGTCATTCTCTCTATCGGCAATGTACTCTCCCTTTCTAACTTTTTCAATTGCATCTATAAGCTCCGTCATGATTGCTTCAATTTTTTCTTCCATTTTCCCTTTGCAGTGATCTTCCCTGTCTTTGGGTGCAACTCTGCCCCATGCGCGAACAACCAGAACTTGGACCGGTCGGGCCAGTCCCATGTCTGTGAAGTGAGTCCTGCCTCCATTAGTTTAGCTTCAAATGTTATCCACTTCGGAATGGCAGTCTTGTAGCCACCTGACCCCAAATGATGGAAATGTTTCTTCTCTGAAGCATTTTTCGTATTTGTGATTGATCGGGACACAGCAGTAGACGATTTCTTATACCTCTTAAATGTGGGCCAGTGATCTTTTATCTTCACTAGACTTTCAGTGAATACTAGATCTTTATCTTCACTAGACTTTCAGTGAATACTAGATCTTCATCTTCATATCTGGCCAATAAATATTTCTTCCAGGTTTGGAACTGTGTGGCCATCTTCCTAAAAGTCCATTCCTTGACTTTCTTCTTCTGCCCTTCCATCATGTCTTCCGGTAGGCTGAAGTGTGTCAGTAGACTGTCCCAAAGAAATTGTTTTAGAGTATCGTTGACATAACTAGCTTCAGCCCCTGCGTTCTTCGGCTTATGCCACTGTACAATGATGATCGGTACATGGTCCCTAACAAGAACTCCAGCTTGATTTACAAATGTACGGCAGTGCTCCACCAGTTCACCACTATCCTTAAATGCGGTGAGGGCTAACCTACCCTCGCCCTTTAGACGTTGCGTCGGGCCTCGTTGGGTTTTAACAGATTTGCTCGATGATCTAGAAGGCTATAAGAAAAATAATTCGTTAATAAGTGCAATACAAATAAATCAATGCATCTAGCCTTGATATATAAATATACACCTCGCCAGAGTTTGTTAAGAACACTTCATTGTCTCTTCTTTCTTCAGACTCAAGTCCATCACCGACAGCGTTCAGAAATTGTGAGGCGAAATCATCGTCATCTCCATCGGGTTCCGTTCCATGGACACTCTAATATATTATTTTCTGCACCATTTCTTCTTGCTCCTCATCTCGGATGAAGGTGTTGTCCTCCATAGCTCAATGTCACTACAAAATTAAGTGGAATTATTTGATTCATCATGTCATGATCATAACAGATTGCTAGATGGATAACACCGCCGTCGGCGCCTGGCACGGGGACAGCCTCGCTAACACCGTCGTCGTCTAGGGGAGCAGCGTGCAAGGAGCGTCGTCGGCTAGGCGGCGTGGCGAGGCCATGTGGCGTGGCGAGGCCATGTGGCCTGTGGCGTGGCGGCGTCGACGACAAAGCAAGCATCGACCTAAGAGTCTAACATAGTACATGCCGTGACGACGACAAAGCAAGCATCCAAGCATGCACGAGGTATCGCACCCGAGTGACGCACACGGCTGCACGATAGACCTGCAGAGCAACCACTGCTTAACCACGGGCCACACGTCTTTCGCACGCATCTACACGCACCACTGCGTTTGCACACGTCCGACTCTAGCTGCTAGATGGCACAACACACATCTGGCACCGTACAACCCCGAACTTCCACCTCCCTGCAATGTGTGATCCCCAACAAGAAATTTCCCAAACTCCGTGCACACGCGACATGTAACACGCAACGACTGAAAGATCCGCACAACAAAACCATAACATCGATCGGAAAGCCGAACGTGGACCACACGTGATCACCTAGTGGAAACGTGCACCACCGCCTATACACTCATCTGTGCGCCAAACGCCACACTCCATAACTGCCAAGATAGACTTATCATTTTACCTGCAAGCCTGTTAGGACCAAACTGATGACATGGATTGGACCCAACTTGTCAGCAATATTAAAAAGCTTAAACATTTTAAAAAAGAAAGCTTAAAATTTCCAAAAAAGAAATAAAATAAAAATCGATCGCCGCCCTGCGCCGCAGCCAGCTCGCACCTCCCACCCCCTGCTACATGCCGCCCGCCCATGCTACGCTCGCCTTCTGCGCCGCCTCGCGTGCTTTCGGCCGAGCGCCGCCAACCCTCCCCTTTCGGTCGAGTTCGCGGCGCTGCCGCCTGCCCATGCTCGCTGCCGCCTGTTCATGCGCCTCGCGTGCTTGCGGCCGAGCGCCGCGGCCCCTCCTACTCGTGAGTCGAGCTCGCGGACGAGCGCCGCTGCCCCTCCTGCTCGAGACCGAGCTCGCGGACGAGCGCCGCCGTGGCGTGCCCTCCAATGAAGCCACGTAGCGCAGCACCGGCGTGGCGGCGCGGTGGCGTGGCTGCGGACGGCGGCGCAAGCGGGAGAGGGAAAGAAGGGGAGGAGCGGGGGAATTACCTGCAGACGGCGGCACGGTGGCGGACGGCGGCGTGGCTGTGCGGAGACGGCGCGGCGGCGTGGCTGTGCGCGCGGAGTTGTGTGGAGGCAAGGTCGCGCGTGTGGCTCTCTGGAAAAGGAGGCCCCTGGGGGACCTTTGCTACCGGTACCAGCCAGGCCATTGCTACCGGTTTGTGGCTGGAACCGGTAGCAAAGGTGTTTTTTTGTATTTTTCTATTTCTTTTTTTTCTATTTTTTTCTGTTTCTATTTTCTTTTTCTTTTCTATTTCTTTTTCTTTTCTATTTCTTTTTCTTTTCTATTTCTTTTTGTATTTCCTTTTCTTTTCTATTTCTTTTACTATTTCTTTTTCTATTTCTTTTCTTTTCTATTTTATTCTATTTCTTTTTCTTTTCTATTTTTTTTCTTTTCTATTTCTATTTCTTTTCTATTTTTTATGTTTCTATTTTCTATTTTCTATTTCTTTTTCTTTTCTATTTCTTTTATTTATTTATTTTTCTTTTCTATTTATTTTTGTATTTCTTTTTCTTTTCTATTTCTTTTACTATTTCTTTTTCTTTTTCTATTTCTATTTCCTTTTCTATTTCTTTTTCTTTTCTATTTGCTTTTCTGTTTCTATTTTCTTTTTTCTATTTATTTTTCTTTTCTTTTTCATTTTTCTATTTCTTTTTCTTTTCTATTCTATTTCTATTTCTATTTATTTTCTATCTCTATTTCAAACTGTCGGTGGGATAATGACGCGTGGGTAACCTTTAGTCCCGGATGGTGGGTGCAACCGAGACTAAAGTTGTCGGCAGGATAAGGGCGTGTGGGTGGACGCACTGCTCGATGAGATAAAGCATGTAGCACACGACGTCCTGTCGGAGGAACAAGATAAAGTAGAAGCGGCACCATGCCTATAAAAGGAGCATCGATACACCATGACAAGCAGCTCAACAAGCCAACATAGGTAGAGAGAGTTTCATCCCCATGGATGAAGGGTTGGGAAATCTCCCGTGGCGGAGCTTCTCGAAGATGTCGTTGGTGCACACGCCCTACGATATCTTGAGAAGCTCTGCCTCGGAAAAATTTCCCTGCAAGCCCGTGAAAGACTCCATCTCCTCTAACAGTGTTGGGGAAAGGGTTGAGAAATATCCCGTGGCGGATCTTCTCGAAGATGTCGTTGGTGCACACGCCCTACGATATCTTTAGAAGCTCTGCCTCGGAAAAATTTCCCTGCACGCCCGTGAAAGACTCCATCTCCTCTAACAGTGTTGGGGAAAGGGTTGAGAAATCTCCCGTGGCGGAGCTTCTCGAAGATGTCGTTGGTGCACACGCCCTACGGCATCTTCGGAAGCTCTGCCTCGGAAAAATTTCGCAAGCCCGTGAAAGACTCCATCTCCTCTAACAGTGTTAGGGAAAGGGTTGGGAAATCTCCCGTGGCGGAGCTTCTCGAAGATGTCGTTGGTGCACACGCCCTACGGCATCTTCGGAAGCTCCGCCTTGGAAAAATTTCCCTGCAAGTCCTTGAAAGACTCCATCTCCTCTAACAGTGTTGGCGAAAGGGTTGGGAAATCTCCCGTGGCGGAGCTTCTCGAAGATATCGTTGGTGCACACGCCCTACGGCATCTTCGGAAGCTCCGCCTCGGAAAAATTTCCCTGCAAGCCCGTGAAAGACTCCATCTCCTCTAATAGTGTTGGGGAAAGGGTTTGGAAATCTCCCGTGGCGGAGTTCTCGAAAAATTTCCTGCAAGCCCGTGAAAGCTACTTAACTAGTAAAACAAGCCAACCATCTCCATTGTTAATATCTTACATACAGTAAGATCATTACACAAAAATAAATGGGAAAGTGATTTCCATATTGAGATACACAAGTCATGATCCCTATCTAGTCTTCTAAGTTTTCTTTGTGTATTTCCCTTTCTTCTGATTGCGACGCAACCATGGACAATCTTCATTATTTAACATGATGCTTGGGTCAGTTCTCACCTTGAAGGGTGGTATATCATCAAACTTATTATAATCTTCTGACATGTCTATCTTTTCCTCTACTTCCACGATGTTTCTTTTTCCTGAAAGAACCATGTGGCGCTTTGGCTCATCGTATGATGTGTCCTCTTGCCTTTGTTTTCTTTTTTTTGGTTTGGTAGACATGTCCTTCACATAAAAAACCTGAGCCACTTCACTGGCTAGAACGAATGGTTCGGTGTCGTACCCTAGATTCTTGAGATCCACCGTAGTCATTCCGTACTGTGGGTCTACCTATACCCCGTCTTTCAAGTTGAACCATTTGCACCGGAACAAAGGGACCTTGAAATTAGGTCCATAGTTAAGTTCCCATATCTCCTCTATGTACCCATAATATGTGACCTTCTTCCCATTGTCCTCTGCTGCATCAAAGCGGACACCACTGTTTTGGTTGGGGTTTTTTTATCTTGGGCGAACGTGTAAAATGTATTCTCATTTATCTCGTACCCTTGAAAAGTCGATATAGTCGAAGATGGTTGCTTGGCCAACAAGTATAGCTGTTCTTCATCAGTGACATTCATGAGACGTGTTTGCAACCAACCGCCAAAAGTCTTCATGTGTTCTCCATCAATCCAATCTTCACGTTGCTCCGGGTATTCAGAGCGTAAAATATTCTTGTGTTCCACTATGTACAGAGCCACCAAGCTGGAATTATGTAGAACTGTGTAGTGTGATTGAGTGAAAGAATGTCCGTCCATACACATTGTTGCTTTCTTTCCTAGCGTGCCTTTTCCACGCAGTCTCCCCTCATAGCGCGATTTAGGAACACCGATCGGCTTAAGGTCAGGAATAAAGTCAACATAGAACTCAATGACCTCCTCTGTTCCATAGCCCTTGGAGATGCTTCCTTCTAGCCTAGCACGGTTATGAACGTATTTCTTTAAGACTCCCATGAATCTCTCAAAGGGGGACATGTTGTGTAGAAATACAGGACCGAGAACGCCAATCTCTTCAACCAGGTGAACGAGGTGATGCGTCATAATATTGAAGAAGGATGGTGGGAACACCAACTCGAAGCTGACTAGACATTGAACCACATACTTCTGTAAATTTTGTAGAGTTAGTGAATTGATCACCTTCTGAGAAATTGCATTGAGGAACGCACATAGCTTCATAATGGGTACTCAAACATTTTCTGGCAGAAGCCCCCTCAATGCAACCGGAAGTAATTGTGTCATAATCACGTGGCAGTCATGAGACTTTAGATTTTGAAACTTTTTCTCTGACATGTTTATTATTCCTTTTATATTCGACGAGAAGCCGGACGGGACCTTGATCCTACTCAGGACTTCAAAAAAGATCTCCTTCTCTTCTTTGGTAAGAGCGTAGCTGGAAGTACCTTGATACTTCTCTGGATTCAGGTTGTTTCCTTCGTGGATACATTGTTGGTCCTGCCGTGCATCTGGTGTATCTTTTGTCTTCCCATACACGTCCAAGAAGTTTAGCAGGTTCACACAAAGATTTTTCGTCACGTGCATCATGTCGATTGTAGAGTGAACCTCTAGGATTTTCCAGTAGGGTAGCTCCCAAAATATAGACATCTTCTTCCACATGGGTACGTGTCCGTCAACATCATACGGAACAAATTGTCCGCCAGGACCCTTTCCAAAGATCACTTTTAAATCCTTGACCATATCATACATAACATCCCCAGTAGGGCGGGTAGGCTTCGTTCGGTTATCTGCCTCACCTCTGAAATGTTTTCCTCTCTTTCTTACGTGATGCTGTTTTGGAAGAAATCGACGATGGCCTAGGTACACATTCTTGTTTCCCAAATATATACTGTCAGTCTCACCTAAACAGTGTGTGCATGCATTGTATCCCTTGTTTGACTGTCTTGAAATGTTACTAAGAGCAGGCCAATCATTGATGGTTACAAAGAACAACGCTCGTAGGTTAAATTCCTTTTGTTCGTGCTCATCCCACACAGGTACACCTTCTTCACACCACAACTGTAAAAGTTCTTCAACCAATGGTCTCAGGTACACATCAATGTCGTTGCCGGGTTACCTCGGGCCTTGGATGAGCACTGACATCATAATAAACTTCCGCTTCATGCACAACCAAAGAGGAAGGTTATAGATACATATAGTCACTGGCCAGGTGCTATGACTGGAGCTCTGCTCCCCGAAAGGATTAAAGCCATCTGTACTTAGACCAAATCTTAAGTTTCTTGCGTCATCTGAAAATGACTTGAACTCTCTGTTGATTTTTCTCCACTGCGACCCGTCAACGGGGTGTCTCAACATCACATCTTTCTTACGGTTCTCTTTGTGCCATCGCAACAACTTGGCATGATCTTTGTTTTGGAACAAACGTTTCAATCGTGGTATTATAGGAGCATACCACATCACCTTCGCTGGAACCCTCTTCCTAGGGGTGGACTCGCCCTCAACATCGCCAGGGTCATCAGGCCCCTGATCTTATACCTCAATGCACCACATACTGGGCATGCATTCAAATTCTCGTACTCCTCGCGGTAGAGGATGCAGTCATTGATGCATGCATGTATCTTCTTCACCTCTAATTCTAGAGGACAAACAACCTTCTTTGCTTCATACGTACTAGAGGGCAATACGTTCTCCCCTGGAAGCATCTTCTTTATTATTTTCAGCAACT
The DNA here is from genome assembly GCA_023614405.1 of Avena insularis. Taxonomy (NCBI): domain Eukaryota; kingdom Viridiplantae; phylum Streptophyta; class Magnoliopsida; order Poales; family Poaceae; genus Avena; species Avena insularis. The sequence goes on along the minus strand of CM042693.1, from coordinate 453,341,621 downwards.
TTTCAAATCCCTTATCAGAAGTACCTTTTTTGTCTTCCATTGCAGCAATTTCAGTGTGCTACCCAGCTTTTTCTAGCCATCCTCGCAATTTGGATAGAACAGTTTGTTGTGATCCTCTAACATTTTCTCCAACTTTAACCTCTCCTTTTCACTTCCGCAGTTTATCTTCGCATCAAGAATGGCCCAACCCAAATCGTCATCGGGGTCATCAAAAATGGGCTCATCAAAAATGGGCTCTTCTTCATCTTCGTCTTCCCCCATTCTACTATCACCGTCTTCAGTGAATATAGGATAGTTGTCACTATCCTCTTCTTCTTTGTTGTCTTTCATTATAACCCCTTTTTCTCCGTGTTTGGTCCAACAATTATAGTCGGGCATGAAACCATTCTCAAGCAGGTGGACGTGAAGGGTCTTTGAGGTAGAGTAATCCTTCGTATTGTTACAGGAACTACATGGACAAAAAATGAAACCATTCGACCGCCTGTTTGCCTCAGCCACGTTGAGAAAATAATGCATGCCATTAATGAAGTCGGGATGGCATCGGTCACCGTACATTCATTGTCGATTCATCTGCATTATATATATAAGTATATCAAAAATCATTAATTACATAACATCATGGATATATGAGTGACCAACTTAATTAATATTCAAGTTCATCACAAAAAACTAAGTTTTTTTATAAAAAAGAAGAGGCTCACCGAGGTGGTATGGTGCTGGCTAGGGGACGACGCTGGCGATCGACGGTGGTGAGGACGGGGACGATACTAAAACCTACAAATCATACTTTAATTTGAGCTCAAATTGCATATAAAAAATAATGAAATCCCTAACTTAGGCATTTCATCGAACACCTTGCTAGCACTACAAAAATAATACGAGTTAAACTAGCAAAGAAATGAGCTAAATTAGGAACGCCGGAAGAAAGGATGATATTGCTAACCCTTGGATTGATGGGTGCCGTCAATCTTGATAAAATGGTGTAAAAAAATGGAGATTTGTTGGAGTGTGAGAGGTGCAAAATATTTGGAAATGTGAGAGAGAGGAGAAGGAGAAGGGGAAATGAGATGCAAGCCGATCAGGCTTAAGAAATAGGGCAGGGACCCTATAGTACCGGTTCTTAAGATGAACCGGTACTAAAGGTTCAGCTCTGGGCCCACCTTGCTTTAAAATTGGACTGAAATCCTTTCGTACCGGTTCACGAACCGGTATAGAAGACCCCCAACGAACCGGTATTAATGTTCCTCAGCCGCCTGGGCAAGGGAGCCAGTACTAATGCACCCTTTAGTACCGGTTCGTAAGGGAACCGATACTAAAGGCTTAGATGGATGTCCATTTTTCTACTAGTGTATAGATGGCCACACCGTGGGTTACAAGACAAGTCACAAAGTTTGTAGACTAATATGTAAACTATTTTGTCATGTCCTCCAAAGCTTGGGCTTTCTCCTAAGGCGGCAATCCGTCACCTTTCATGTTCCAGGTAAGCTTCCTTCTCGATCGTTAGCAAATGGGACGTTTGGATAGCTATGAGCATCGTGCCCTTGCCACCTTCTATGGACCACCCAGACCCAGCCTTGCCAGGATATAGGTCTGCTAGCAGTATATCTATCTGGTATATCCCAACACTCCTCTCTACCACCGAAGCGATGTTGTCGCCAATCTCCTCGTGTCACTGCCTTACATGTCCTCGTGCTCTCGTTGGTCGACCAACTCACATTTCTGCCTCGTTTTCCACGGTTGTGAGCCAGGTCACACGGCAGAAAGAACAGGCCAAGATTGCCCCTCAAAGCTTGTCGCCACCTGCCACCCCAACATCAGATTAGTGACCTCAGTGCCTTGCCGTTGTTTTCCTGGACACGGCTTCAATTCTGCCACCATTGTTAATCTTTGATACTCGCTAGACTCAGCGAGGCGTCGTCGCCGTGCAACAACTGCAAGTGGTGTGGGACCAAGCTTCCCACCTATTGTCACCTGGGAAGACGCAGCGGGTCTACAGTAGCGGTTTCTGGATGCACTGACTTGGGGGAAGCTAGTTTGCAAGGGGTGGGGCATGTCCCGGTAACAAGCGACTCGAGAAGAGGAAGCAACCCAAGGCCCAACGCAACCACTCCTCTGATGCATGGGCAGGCACAGGATATTTGCAATGGGTATTCAACGTCTAAAAAAAACCAAGGCAACACTCAGATAGTTCTGGTGTCAAAATGGAACCAGTCTTTTTTTTTTGTCTTTGAAGCTCTCTCACACAATATATTCAGAAAAAAAAACATTTCTCCTCTTCGTCTCTGTGTCATTGTGTGCTCACCACAAATTCAATATTGCTGCAACCTAGATCATCATTGGATTGATGGAGTTGCAATCAATCAATAAATAATCTAATCAAAAGAGCAATTGCTTATTTATAAGTCCGAAAATTAGAAAAGAAATTGCCTCGCCTCGGCAGCTGAACCAATCTCTGTGTCCGCCTCGCGTACTCGTACGTCGCTGAAGAGGCACCGAGCGAGCCTCGAGCTGGACTACCGGAGGCTCGCGGTAGTAGTGGAGCCAAGCTACCACTGCTACTGTTGGCTACAAATTTCGTGGAGATGCTATGGGCTAAGAGGGTACTAGTAAAGTATATGATTCTTTTTGCCAAAAAGTAATGGGTATTCAGCTCCATGAATACATATGTGCCCACCAGTGCTCTGATGTTGTGACCAGAGGGACGAGATAAAGAGTGGTGACCATATTAAGAAAAGCTCGAACAATTTAGAACAAAGTTGCGAAGTCCTACCTTGCATCCTGCATAAATCCCATTCTAACCTCTAATACTTGAAGTTTTATCGTGGATTACAAGTAGGGGTGTAACATCAGGTTAAACTAAGTTTCTTTTGGGAGGTAGGTTAAACTAAGTTGATCAGTGTGAGTGTATGTGCATATGTGCGTATTTGTGAGCGTCTACGTTGTACTGGGTTTCGCAAAAAGAAAAAAAAACTAAGTTAATCAATCGATCACGGTTATGATGATAACAACACCACGAGCATACGGTCACGTTGTATTATCATTGCAAACCTTGCATCGACCGGTCGATATCAGAAATGTTCACTGACGAGGTCCGCTGCCGTTTTGTGTAATCCATACAGCTCCAAGCAAGCTAGGGTAGCGCGACGTGTCTGGTCTCTGCACTCTTCAGTGCAACGACCTCACTGTCATGAGACCCACGCAGTGTGAGCTAGGTGTCGGCACGCCTATGGGCTAGAATACAGGGAAGCTATACCCGTCGATCGAGTTGGAGCTCCATCATGCAACGCTCTGATCGTGAACTTTGCCCGCTTATCTAGGGCGACATGGCATGTACTCCGTGGAGTGCCGGACGCGTCATACGTACCTTGCCGGATGCAAAGATAGAGATGTATCAGGTCGTGGATGATCCCTGTATGTACGCCTCTGTTTCCTCGCCATTGGGTCGGGGTTCCAGTCGAGAGGATGCTCTGTTTCGCTTCCAATCCAGCGACTAAACCGGCTACCCAGACCATTGGCGAAGTCATGCCAGAGTTCTAAAGTTCTAGGAGTTTCGTGTGATCCGGTCCGGTCACACGCAAAACACAGTTGATGGTGACGGCCTCTGGGCGTTAACACCATCCTTCTCTCCTACCGCTTTATTGCCTTCTTTCCACGGTGTTGCCGTGGTTTTTCGCTTTTTTCTTTCCACATTACACTCTTGCTTCGGTACCCCAAGGAAATCGTTCAGGGAATAACCAGTTTTTCGGTGGTTACGGGTTTGTTCCGGATCCGGTTAGTTTGTTTTAATCCGTATGCGCGACCCGATATGCGTACTTTGCTGAGTAAAATACGGAGACCGAACGGTTGGTCCACATGAAGGAACCGTCGGCCCCGTCGTCTCCATCCCCATCCTCTTTCTCGCCCAAATCTTCTCCGATCTACTGTGGCTACACGAGAGGAGGCCACCCTCTTGTTCTCCTTTCGTCTGCGTCTTAGGGTTTGTCTAGGAGATGCGGTTCGATCAAGATCGGAGGCGCACGACGCAGGCGGTATCGGCGACGATCGAGATGCGACGTGGAACGGCATTTGCTTCCGAACCGCATGTGGGAGCGGCAAATCTTTTTTCACTACCCACGACAGGTACATAACGCCTTAGATACGCATACCGGTAAAAAAATAACGGCCTCAAAAGCCGGTTTTCCCATCCAAATTTTCCTCTAGGGGGGGGGGGGGTACCGAAGCAAGCCTCTCTACATTATTGAATTTGATCCAATACCAACCTTTCCTTTGCGCTTTGGTCTCTCTATTCGCCTATTCAGTAATTAATACATATCAGCTGGTAGATGTTTGACGGCTTAAAGTAGAGAATGGTCGATTCTGCTCGATCCTGCATACACGGTGGATCGACGTGTTAAGCACCTCGACTCATGTCTCGATCTTGTTTTATACGTACAGAAAGTCGCTCCTCCCTCGGGCGGCTCCGGAGGCTCCCTCCCTCCCTCCCTCCTGCCTCCCCCCCGATCCCTATCCTCCTGGCCGTCGCTGCTGCCGGCTCCGGCGGCGGTGGCGGCACCCATCTCGTCGGAACTGACGGTGGGAAGGGGAGGTGTCCCAGGTGGTGCCGCATGAGGGATGGTGGGGCGCCGGCGGTGGGCACTGGGCGGCGTGGATGGGAGGCTAGGGCCTGAGGCCCTCCAACGGAGAGGAGACATGGAGGCGGCGACGCATCGCCCTGTAGGCGTTCCGACAAGGAGGCGGCGGCGCGATCTGTGCCTGGATGACCAAGATCAGATCAGATCTGGTCAGATCTGGGTCGTTCGGTCCAGCGAGGGCTTCGGCCGTGGGTTCCGGCGGTTCACGCCGGTGATTCTGCAGCCAAGTACTTGTTGGCCCCTCCTATGTTGCCCACTCCTGCTGGATGGTGGCTGGCGGCGTGGGGGCTGCGAGTCTTGCGAATAATGGCAGGCGGTCCTAGGGTTCCTTCTGCGACAAGACGAAGATCTGCCTGTTACTTGCCCTCGTTCATCTGATCTGGACCGGCGTGTTTCGGAAGGCTCTGTCGGCGAACTCCCATGGACGAATACGTCTGGAGATTGCTGGATCGGAAGGTATTCGGTCGTGCGCACCCATGTTTTTCTGGCCGTTTGGTTTCAGCGGAAGCGTTGCGAAGCTCTGCTATCTGTTACCATCATGCGTCATGTCTTCGATGATTCATGGTGAAGTAAGAGGCGGAGAATGTCAGGAAAGGAGGAAGATGAGGGTTGTGATGGTGGTTTGAGTCTTTGTGGCGTCGAGGAACTGGCTGCGTGATCTGTGACTCGCAGCAGCGACTGTTTGTGGGGGCGACAACACAGGAGGAGTTCCCAGTCTTACCTTGCAGGGTGAAAATCCAAGATCTGGCCTTAATTGGTTGTGCCTGGCAATGGCCTTATTGAAGGCATTGTTTTGCGAGCAAGGACTTTCTCCAGGGTAAAAACCTATGATCTTTGATCGGGCGACGACGGCGCTTGTGCACTGTTTCCTTCTTGAAGGCGTTGCTATTGGAGTGATTGGACGACTGGTGTTGTTCTGGTGGTGTTAGTGTCGTTGCTTTGAGGAATAGTTCTCTGTAGCGGGACTTTTTTTTTGTATTTTTTCTTCCTTTTTTCTGGACTGTGTGCATCCGTAAGGCCGCTAGGGCATGCGTTGTTGCAGAGGCTGGGTGTAATTGGTATCTCCGCGATATTAATATATACTCCTTTCTAAAAAAAAAAACAGAGGAATGTTGGCCAGCCCGATGGAAGGGTTGGTTTGTTACCTTCATTCAGCAGTATTCGTCAGTGCTGACCTGTTTTCTTTACCCACTGTTTGACGACATCACGTGAGGTTCGTGGGATTATAAAGGACTAGCTCTCGATGGTCTCATATCCAGGGAATAGCTACACATAGCAACGCTTTGTCATCCAACTTCAAAATGGTTCAATTTGTCTCTGCTCTCTAGTGTGAAACATTGTGCAAGAAAAAGGGTTAGATCAATGTTCCGTGGGCATGTAAAGATGATGTTGCATGGGTTTTTAATTTGGATCTGATGCATGAAAAATCCATATGCATTCTCCGTCCAAAAATATTTGTAATTCTATCTTTGGCAGGAAGTCAAACTTTTAAAATTGACCAAATTTTAGACAAGTGTAGCAACATATATGACATCAAATCGCTATAAGAAGAAACTATATTTCAAAACAGATATAGGCATACCAATTTAGTATCATAAATGTTGCTAGATTTCCCTATGATGCTGGTTAAATTTTATTAAGTTTGACTTAAGACAAATGCGAGAAGTATACTTATTGGACGGAGGGAGTACATCCACTATCTTGTCCTAGATGCAAATCATGCTATTTTGATAGCAAAGAACAAACATAATATAAATTCTCAACATACCATGGAAATTCTGTTCATCGTCAATGTATGGTAATTCTGAACAATAAAATAGCATCGAAACATACCAGGTAGTTTCAAATATCTCGTCGGGACAAAGTCGATAGTATGAACAGATCGTCGTCGTTTCAGCAGTAATTTTTTACAACTTTTGTGTTTAAAAAGGAAATTAATAACATCATATTTCATATACATGCATGTTGGGCCGCGCTAATCAACATTACTTTCTAGTAATAAAAGAGCCCATTTCCAAAAAAAAAATCTACTTTTCACTCTGCCTAGAACTTGCTTTTCTTTGGCAGGAAAAGGCAGAAAAAAAGAAAGCAAACAAGCTTTGCTTACAACCAATCAAGATGAGGATAAATTAAGCGGATAGTGGGCTAGATCGGATTAATAGTGTCACGGTGCTCTTGGAGTGTGATGAGGCAAAACATCATTGAGAGCGGATGACGCATGTGGATCTGATCCGTGGATAACTCTCAAGCCAAGCCAAGGAAAGGCATACGCATCTGCTTTTTTCTCCATTTGGCTTGACGACCACACCAGTTAGCCTGCATCACAACCATGTTCCGTTCCATTCCGGTTGTTCCGTTCCATTCTTCTACTCCTGCCCAATGCATTACGTCAGGGCAGCAACGGATTCCGGCCAGATCAATATCAAAGTCACTTACATATAACAAATTGTAGAATTTTAATCACATTCAGATTAGTACTATGTGCAATTGATAATCTTAATCTCCATGTAATAGAGGGTCATGGGATTCTTTTTAATTTCGCGTCGTGATACGATGTGGTCGACACATCTCAGATTGTTTGGTATTTACGTGTCAGCTCCAACTAGGCCGACAAAGGAGTTCTGTCACTTTTAAAACAGAATCTACCTAATTATTTACTCTTCTCTGCTTAACTAAACTCAGACAAGTTTGGCTAGCGCGCACTGGTTTGGTTTCCACGTAACTAGTCAACTTTGATATTACATGGAGACTTTCTGGTGAACATCTATGAACCAGATGGTCCATTAGTCAACTTTGTTGTGAACATTTAGCAGTTTATGTCAAGCCACTCAAAGGCGACCTCGTTAATTATTCTGCAACTCACAGCTCACAAGTTGCTCCACTGTGACAGTTGGTAGCAACAACTTTTTGGCAGCTCTAACGACGTTGGTACGCATACTACTACGTATGAGATGGATCTAGCAGCCAATACATGGCCACAAGGTCAGTACTTCTAATTTCCAAGATTAGACCAATACATAATTTCAAATCCCCATCGGTCAAGGAAAGATCAATTCTTAATAAGCTTTCGTTAGCTGGCCGATGCCATCTAAATATAGAGTACTTATCGCTAGCGACCTTGCTCTCAGTGGCGGAATTGTCAATTAGTACCTCGTGTACGGAATAACCTGAGGAGTTATACTAATACTATATCACCTGGCTAGCTAACAGTTCATACCTTTGAAACTAAACTAGTCTGCAGTCTTGAGCAATACAAACAAGTTGGTACTAATTAGGATAAGTTAATCCTATCTACTAATTAAGTAAACTGCGGGAGTTTCGATCTTGCAAGTGGGGAGGCTGCTATGTACATAACGTACATGTTGTTTATTCCGAAACCATCATCATTGGAAGATTCAAAAAAAATTGTTGGAAGATCGGCATTATTTCTTCTTTATTGTGAGCTTGTCGGCAACATGTATGCGCAAACTGTCTTTACCAGGTACTCCCATAAAAACACCGCAAATGCCAACCACATGCAGGTCACGATACTTAGGTGGAAATATAACTATTAGATTTCTCTCTATGTCTCCTAGGGCACGGCGGTTGGGGAATTGGTCTAATGGTAATATCATGTAAGATTTTATCGTGCATTTAACATCACGACACTTACATAGAGGCACTATTTATAACTATCTAAGTAAGACGTTAGACAAAAGTCATAGGAATAATAGGGAAGCATAATGGATAAATCCTAGCATAGAAGAAGCACAAAAAACACAGATGCATGACAAAGACAGAGTGGGCATTCTTTAAAAAATGACAGAAAGCTCTTGGGACACGTCGGAAGGTTATTCTAACTGCATCTATGTTCTACTCAAGCCGTATGGTGGAGGATTGTTCTATTATTTTCTTACTAAGCCAAGCCAAGCTGGATAGTCATGGTGGAACACCGAAGGTAAAGGGTTGTTCTATCTTCCGCGAGTAGCTTTACCAGACCACCACAAGGGTAAATTCTGCATTTTGCTCATTCCTTCTGGTGGAAGACTTACGTATTGGGAGCGCATGTGTTGTGGTCGTGTAGCCGTGTGTTGGGAGTAGTTAGCTTGTTTCATGGTGTTTTGTCTTTTGTGTTCTCGTGTTCAATGGTTTTTGTATGATTTTCTGTAAAATAACCGGGACATTCTTTTCTTGATTATAATGGATGACGTAATTATTTTTGCTCCATTTCAAAAAAATAGACAGGGAGTTCTACAAATCTCAAGCCTTGGCAGGTGACTAAGAACAACTCCAAGGACACCACCACGACACACACATTTATCCCAAATTGTGGGGCGAGTGTATTGTCCGACTACCAACGATATCGGCAACCCGAGGCCTAAAAATACATGCACCTCCTCTCTCCTTGCCCCACCTCCTCTCTCTCCCACCAATGTGTTGTTGTCTTTGTGCCACTCTCACCCACTGGCTCGTCCCGTCGACATTTCCACACATTCCATGGCTGCAAGCTAGATCCCAAGGAGGAAATAACCGATGACATCGCCACCTCAAGCCCCATCGCTGCAGCACTAAGAGGCATAGTGAGCTTGGTGTCAGCTGGAGCTCACTTGCGAGCTACAACCCCTCCAAGCCTTACCTCAAGCTCCACCTCTCCCCTGCAAACAAGGTGTTGTGGTGTTTTAACCGAATAGGTTATTAGGTGAAAACAATTGGCTCCGCTCATGGAACTTATGGGACGTACATATGCATGCCGGTTTCACGTGCACACGCGTGACGTATTTGGCCATCAATGGACCGAATGGACCACAAAAGTGTGAAAATTGGCGATTCACCAATGGCGCATTTGCCACCAGCCTACCATGGCCATCACGCACATCATATCGATGCCTTTCCATTCCATCTCGACGAAACCCTAGTTGCGTTGCATGCGTGGCAAAATATCTTCCTGCAATTCCCGGCGAGTCGCGACCGACAAAAATCTCGAGAAACTGACAAAAATCTTATTTGGAAGCTGTAGGAAGGATCCAAGGATGAGATTGCAGCAGATGCAGCCCAATGTAGACTGCAGATACTCTGCGTGCGTGCTGATGTGACACATTACAATCACTAGTACATGTTCGGTGGTACAGTTTTTTTTTTTTGGACCTGGACAACGGTACAGTTGAGAGCACATGAACAGGCTTATACCGCACTGCGCGCGCCACCGCTCTGAATCCTGCGGCTGCCACGGATCTGGCTGGAGTAATTTGGACTACGGTATCATGTATCATGATCGACTCTGTGATTGTGTGGTCCCGTCTGCCTGGCTGCACAGGAGCTAGGAGTGGAACTGGAACCGAAATGGAATTTTAATACTCTCTCCGATCCATATTAATGTTCTCAATTTTGTTTAGATTCGGATTAATCTAGTCTAAATTATTAACTAGATACATCTGAATCTAGATAAAGTTAAGAAAAATAATATGGGTCAGAGGGAGTATCGAACTAGTAATAGTGCTCATATACGATGCCACAACAAAAACAGTTGGAGTAATCGATTAATCAGTACTAGTAGCACAGTATATTGATCTCGATCAGGTGAGGCTAGGAGTCGCTGCAATTCTGGATCGCAGTACAATTTGGAGACGTACTGGTTGTATAGCGACGTGTCCTGTGTTTCTACACTCTGCACCTACAGGTGCAACGACCTCGCTGTCACTGAGACCCACGCCGCGTGAGCGAGCTCATGATCTCCCTCAAGAAAAAAAAGAGCAAGCTCATGCTCTCTGGCCGATGAGCGGTCCATATGGACACGCGCAAGTTGTTGCCATTTGGGTAACGATAGTGACCTCTGCGAACCGATCGGCTTGCGTGTACCAATGGTTTATGATGCATTGAATATATGATACGACGAGTTCGATCAAGTGATGTAGCTCCATCAGGCAATGCTTCGATCGGGAATTTTACCCGCTATGCAGGGTATGGGTCGGCACGAACGGATCACGCGGCGAAGAAAGAACAACACGCTGACAATAGGCCCAAAACAACGCAAACGGTGGGAGCAGCCACAGCTCCTTGTTTCTAGGGAGCTTAGATCTCTTAGAAGATTATACTACGACGTGTTGGACAAGTGCTGTAGCTCCATCATGCAATGCTTCGATCGGGAATTTTACCCGCGCGCTATATGCAGGGTATAGGTCGGTGTTCATTACTATATCTCACGTCAGCATTAGCGAGCAAAGTATACTTGAAGGTGACGGCTGTTGGACGTTCTCTAGCTAGACAGTACCTTTATTCCGCTTCTTTATTTTTTTCCTTTTATCGTTTCTCTTTCCTTTGCACTTTGTGCGACTAATCAATTAGCACGCAATTTACTACTATCCTTTTAGTAACATAAGATATTCTAGTCATTTTTAAAATATGTAGACGTGTTTTGGTGTGTAGGTGCAATTTGTTTTTGAGTGTGTCTTGTCGTCTGTTCTAAATTATTAAAAGGTTTTACATTAGTGAAAGGAGGGAGTACCTAATTAGATTGGTACTAGATGCTTGTTTACGGCTCACAGCACAGGTCGGTCGATCCTGCTCGATCGTGTTAAGCACCTTGACTAATCTCAGACCTTGTTTCGATTATTCAGGGCTTTTGACCGACGCCCGTCCATTAGGGAGGAATGTTGGCCTACTGATCCATGCTGACTGATTAACTCTAAATCACCAATGGCATTCTACATGGATGAATGTTGGCCAACCCCATGGACGTACGGGTTAGTCTCACCCTTAATTCAACGGTATTGGTCAAGCCTAGCTCGGTTGGTTTACCCACTGTTTGACGTAAGGTTGACTGCGATTAGGCACGACTGATGATCTGGATGTGGTTTCTTCCGGGGAGTCCTATGATATGATAGCTACGTGCTTTGCCATCAATCAAAAATTCAAAAAGGTTGAATAATTGATCTCTCTTCTCTGTGTGAACACTTGCACAAACAAAATCGCACTTTCACCAACCGTGTGCATAGCCTCCATGCATGTCCTGTGTGTGTGCGTGTGTGCGCGCGCTAAAGTTCGTGTCTTGCTGCATGCATGCGTTCGGCAGAAAAATTAAAGCGAGAAATAATGAAAGCAAGCTTTGGATACAACCAGTCGAGATTCGGATAACTTAAGCGGCCAGTGCATGGGGTCGGTCGGATTAATGTAACGCAACGGTGCTTTTGGACTTGGGAGTCTGATGAGGCAGGAGCATCGGTGAGAGGATAACTCTCAAGCCAAGCCAAGGGATCAAAGGCATATATCAGCTTTTTCCTCCCTTTGGCTTTACGACCACGCGACATCAGCACAACCCCGTTCCGTTCCCTCAGTTCCTTTCCTCCTCACGGCAGCAAGTACCAACGAATTCCGGCCGTTTGCTGACGGCCGCCAACTGTTTTCAAATTATTTACCATGCCACGTCGACACCGTACTGGCCATCGATCGATCGGACCGATGACAAACGTGTGAATATATATCGGCGATTTGGCATTTCATTGATGGCGCATGTGCCACCAACCTGCACATCGTATCGGTCGCTTTCTTTTCATCTCGCTCAAACTAGGAGTGGTGATGTGCAGACGTACTGCTTGCGTGTGCTACGATATGTCGAGCGACCGACAAAACGAAAGCTCGCATGTCGTAACTTAATTATACATCGATCCTGCGCTCGTGCTCACATTGTTAATCGGTTGAAGATAGCTAGCTAGGACCAGGATTAACCATTTTTAATCTGTGATCAATAATCTCCTCTGTTTTGTAGTACTACCAACCTTTGGATATCGGTGTGTGCGTCTCTTTATCTCCTGAACATCTCTACTGGCGAATGCTATTGCAGTACTGTATATAAAGAAACAAACACTAGAACTAATATATGCTAGTGCATATGGGTACTCAACCTTTTCCATTTCATGAAAAAAGTATATAGTACTCCAGTGGCTGACAAGATAATTAAGCAGAACCAAAACAAGTTGGTGATAAATCTATAAGAATGGTTAGAGGTTTTTGGATAGAGATGCATGTACCACAAACGCGTCGTAGTTTTCTCTCCGGCTCTCCACTTGATCGGCGTTGGCACCTAAAGATACATAAAAAAGGACCCCAAAGAATACAAGACAAAATCTGGTCTATAAAAATTACAAGGAGGACATAAAAAGATAAAATTAGATTCCAATCTATTACTCCCGAGCTCGGTGGCATCAGTTAGAAAACTACTGTGCTTTCACCGGGACCAACGGGAGAGCCACAAGGTAGCTGCGTCGTCCAATCTGTCCCACGGCGGTGCGGACCAGGAGAGCCGCGGTTGCCTCGATGGATGTGGGAGATTCAACGAAAGAGGTGAGAGAAATAGAGAGATTAGAAAGAAACTGTAAACATGAGATGTATTTATGTTGGTCTCGCTGATGCCAGTTGCACCGCTGCACGCCCGCCGTCAGATCACAATTACGCGGCCAACAAAGGTGACCTAGCTGGACGTTTAACCGAGGTCCGCGGAAGAATAGAAATTGTTTTTACATAAACCTAGTTGTACTTTTGGACATGAAGGATCATATGGATAAATGGTGCGCCAATTAGGATAAATGGTGCGCCAATTAAACGAAGCGAGTAGGAAAGCATACTTGACAATAGGGATGTCAAACGGCGATCCGCCGGCGCCACATATATCCACATAAGTTTGTTATAGGCTTATCTTTTTTTAGGTTAGTTTAAACAATCACAAACCTATAACTAACAGAAAATAAGTGGCGTTAAACGGGATGCCATTTACATCCCTACTTGACAACACACGCACTCACGTATGCTCATCATCCACAGCATGTGCGTAGACACATCGCTCCTGAGCATGAGGCCCTCCTGGTGCCTCCCGTACGCAAGCCAACCATATTTGATGGTGACGTTGCCCGGAAGTTCTCCTAGCATGCCGCTTTGTTCCATTCTCCCGCTCTGTCATTTTTATTTGGCCTTTTTATCCGGTTGTTGCTCTTTAGTAGTCTTTATGCACTTAATTAATGAATTGGCAAATGTTTTATGGCCCATAGCATAGCTCGGTCGATTCTGCCCGATCTTGTGTACATGGTCGATCGACACGTGTTAAGCACCTCGACAAATGATCTTGACCTTGTTTCATTTCAGGTGCTAGCTGACTGGTTAGCTTTAAATTCACTGCATTTTACATGGAAGAACGTTGCCCAACCCAATCGAAAGGGTTTTGTTTACCCGGCCCACTGTTGGACGGAAGGGTAGGCACGACTCTGGATGGCTTCATATCCATGGCAATTTCTAGCTAGTCATAACTACTTATGTATTTCGCCATCAATCAACTTTACCGCAATTCAAAAGGTCTAAACTGATCTCTAATTTCTCAAGTGTGGAAAAGCGAGAAAGGAAAGAAAGCTTGCATTGGCTACAACCAATCAAAGGTAGCTTCGGATAACTTAAGCGGCCAATGGGGTCGATGGGATGATTAATATATATTTCATGTAACTAGGGGCAAGCGCATCGGTGAGAGGATGATGCATGTGATGGATAACTCTCAAGCCAAGCCAATGGATCAGCTTTTTCCTCGTTTTGGCTTGCTTGACGACCACACGAGCCTGACATCATCACAACCCCGTTCCGTTCAGTTCATACGTCATCACTGCAGGAGCAGCAGCAGCGGATTCCAGCCGCTAGCTGATGGTGTGCAGTTAATTACCTCGCGCGAGGTCGATCAGATCGATAACGAGGCCACTCATATGTATGGTCAGTTGAAATAAATTACCCACGGTAAAATTAGTACAGTACTAAATATATTATATACTAGCACTTGTAGTATTATAACAGCTCTACTCTTGATTATTTATGGGACGAACTGGACGTCTTTCCTTCGTGATATGATATGCGGTGATCGGTCTATCGACACTTCGAATCTTTTCGATATTTGTACGTCAGCTCCAACTAGACCGACAGCTGAATTCTCTGTCAGTTAAGACGGATTCTACCAACTTAATTAACGTTAGTAGTAAATCACTCCGAACTTGCCTCCCTACTTAGTCAACATACGAGTACGGCAAAATTAGCTGCATACCGCAAGAAAAGAGAAAAGATTGTAGTATCTGTCAAGCGACTCAAAGACGACTTCGTTAATTAATTACTCTGCAATTACCTCGGTGCCTAACGTACGTACAACTCTGACTCTCTCAGATTCTACGTACGGTGACAGTTGATTCACAAACATAATAACCTAACTTCTTTGATCAAACCCTGATGACGTCGTTGGTACGCACACAGCTACGTACGTTGATGGATCTAGCAGCCAATACACGGCCACAGCAAGGCCAGTGCTGCTAATTTCAAAGCTGTTAATAATTAACTAATTTCCTAGCCCGATCGGTTTTGATGTACGCTAGCTGGCCGATGCCATCTAATTCTAGTGGAATTGTCAGTAGTACGTACCTCGTGCGCGGAATATCCTGAGCTGAGCCTCGCACTAATATACAAGACAGCAGCATCACGTACAATAATAGTCAATACCACTGAAATTAATCTAGTAATATATGCAGCCTTGAGCCATAGGAATAAGTTAGTAGTAGTACTAATTAGAATGGTTTAATCCCATAGAGATGGAACAATCTGCGTGGTATTCGATTTCTTAATATAGTATGATGCTGATTAGTACTGATCTTGTGCAGAGATCGATCCCCAGATTCAGAGATCTTGTAGTGGATCCTGTGTGTGCATATGCATTTGAGAAGCATTGTGAGACTGTTCGGTGTTTCATTGATGGCTGCATGTGGTACCAGCCCGTACACATCTTATCCATCGCTTTCCATCTCGTTCTAGCTCGAGTGGTGATGTGCAGGCTTGCGTGCCAAAATATACTCTACAGATCGACCGACCGACAAAAGGAAAACCCGCATGTAACACGCTTCCACTCGATCGCATACCTTCTGAATCCTGCAGCTGCCAAGGATACATCTTGCTGGCTGCCTAGATTTAAACCACTATACCATGATCGACGAAAGTTTGTTCGAATTAGCAGCCAGCATTAACTGGACATGAAAAAAAAGACGATGATAATGTGTAGTCTAGAAGCATCTGGTTTGGTTTGACCCCATCTGATTGGTAAATATAAGATGTTTTAGTTTTGTTAAGCTAATGAATCTAGATCCTTTTTAGTGTGTAGGTTCGCTCCGAACCTACATACTAAAAGGGGTCGAGATATATTAGCTTCACAAAGATAAAACATCTTATATTTTGAAACGAGTAGGATATATAGTCGTTCTGGATCAGGCGAAGCTGAAACTCGGAAGGTTACGTTGTACTAATTCAGAAGCAGAAGGCAGACTGATTACGTGGTATTTTCAGCAGATTGTGTTGATTTATTTGTTGACCAAGCCTCCAACTATCCTCCAAGCTAACTGACGACGATGACAAGACGCGAAAACATTACGGCCGACGCGTCAATGTCTGAAGTGTTCCGTGACGAGGTCAGCTGCCATACTATCGCTTGATCCATACAGCTCCAACAAAGCTTCTACAGTACGTACGTGTCACTCCGCCAGGCGCGAGCTAGCTCATGATATCTCTCGCTCGATTGAAACATCATGGTCACTCGTTGCCAATTGGATTAACACGAGAATGATCCTGGAACCGGTCGGTGTGCGTATGGGCAAGGATACACGGAAGCTGTGAATGATATCAATATATCATCGACCTTGACGCGCGGTCGACTGCTATAGCTCCATCATATGCAGTGCTTTGATCGGGAATTTCGCCCGCTTATCTTCGTGGAGTAGTGCCAGACGCGTTTCAGCTTTGCCTCTGAGGCAAAGATAGGGATGTATCACATCACATGGATATGAATATGATCCCCCACACGTCTCTGTTTCCTCTCCGTTCGGTCGGTGTTTGCACTCAGATTACAGCCAAGAAGAAACTAAGGATCTTTGCCAAAGCCGCGCACAAATTCATTGCTCTTGCGCGGCCATAGTTATCGCTAGGATGATTTTTTTATAGATAATTGGAGTTTTATTACTTAAAAGACTTTTAAACATTACATCCGTCTCTCCATATATAAACCTTTTGGAATGAAGCTTTTGAAATTTACGCACGCTCGCAAGCCATCCTGTAGCGCCCGATCATGAGGCCTTCATATCGATCTGGTGTGTCTCACGTAAGCAAGCCAAGCATACTTGGTGGTGACGGCGTTCTCCTCCCTCTTTATACCCTTTTCTCACTCCATCATGCATGTTTTTATTTTGCCATTCTTTCCCGTTTCTCTTTAGGCTTTATGCACTTATTAATTAATGAAAACTCACAAATGTTTTACGGCTCACAACACAGCTTAATCTTGTGTACGCAATCGACCGACGTGTCGAGCACACCTAGACTAATGATGCCGATCTTCTTCAGCTCCGGTGCATGCTAGGTGACTGGTTAGATCCAATCCGATAGAAGGGTTAGTTACCTTGATTCAACGGTATTGGTCATGCGAGGACTAGCGCTAGTTTTGTGTTTACCGACTGTTTGAAGGAAGATTAGGATCGATTAGGCACGACTCCGGATGGCTTCATATCCGCACCTGGCTATTCATCCGAAATTCAAAAGTTCTGAGCTGATCTTACCCGTGTGGAACTTGAGTAAAGAAAATTGACTAGGCCAGAGTTTCGGGCAAGAAATTTCAAAAAGGTTCATTTCACCGAGCTAGACGATGTTCCGAACAAGCGTGCAGCATGTCGGCTAAAAGTCGTCGCAGTCGCATCGCACGTAACTTGCTGCGTCCGGCAGGAAAAGTGATAAAAGAAAAAGAGAGCAAGCTTTCGTTACAACCAATCAGATTCGGAGAATTTAAAGCGGCCAGTGGGGCGATCAATCGGACTAACGTAATTTTACTTTGTTCTTGGAGTCTGATGAGGCGAAAGCATCGGTGTGAGACGACGACGATGCATGTGATCCTCCTCCATGGATAACTCTCAAGCCTAGCCAAAGGAACAAAGGCATTATCGGCTTTTCAAGCTCCCTTTGGCTTAACGGCCACGCGAGCCTGACATCATCACAACCACGTTCCGTTCCTCCTGAGAGCAGCAACGGGTCTTGTTAGTGAGCTGACGGTTGCAGACTGTGTTCAAATTAGTTGCTACCTCGAGTGAGATTCACTCGGGGTATGTACAATGGTAGAGAGGACTTGTCTTCTCTTAATCTTTCATATCATCTAGAGGACTTGTCTCTAATTACTCTCTCTGTTTCAGTTTACCTTGCGCGGTGCTACGGTGCACGCAAAACGAGGTGGCCGATTTCTCTCTCGTTTTTCACTTTTTTGCTCCTCCTTTTTTTGGGATGTGTAGCTCCGTGTTTACTCTACCCATTCCAAAAATTATAGAATTTTTTTGATGAAAAATGAGAGAGAAATGAGCCGTCTTGTTTTACGTGATGAACCGTAACGCGCAGAGTAATATGGAACCGAGCGAGTATATATTATCCCTAGCAATTAATAAGAGTTAAATATTTTTTTGTATGGAATTGTGTTGCTAAGGGAAGACATGTGGTAGAAAAAACAGCCTTCTCTTATTTTATAAGAGATCATCTCTTAGCTAAGGGAAGGTAAACTCTTTTTTTAAATTCTCTATCCTCCAAGTAAGTAAAAATCCCATGTCACAGTTCTAAGGGAAGGCTGACATAACCACATTGTACATGCCCTCATATATATATATATATATATATATATATATATGGTAAGTTGAATTTAGCGGCAGACTAATTTTCGTACGCCCTATGGTTGTCGTTGATTTAATACAACTTAAAATCAGAAGGAGTAGTTTAAATATATATAACCTATAAAATTAATATTACTATAAGAGCATCTCTAGCACATCACATGCCGATTTTGAGGCTTGAATAGATCCTGCTGCCTGAATAAAATTATCTGCCCACTCCCTCTCTATATACCAGGAGAGAGGACATACTACTACCGTACCGTGAAATGGCTTAGCAGTGATACGCTGATAATCGGGATCACCGACAATGTCGCCGATCCTCACATATATATTCTCACTATTAACTCCTTAGTGCTGACATACGTCTAGATGTTGCTGGCAACCTGCTGCAGCAGTGACAACATTTCAAAATTCAAGCGTCGAGCGAGTAAAGTACCATTATCACCGGTATGTGTTCATCCGTTGATTCAGGACTAAGCGGTGAAATACCAATGGTATCCAACTAATCAGTGGAGGACCTTCACGATCATTACAGGAGGGGCCAAAAGACATTAGATGATAGTTGAGAGGGCTAACTTGTAGTATTTCGTGTTTTCTATGGTCAGAAATGATAAATACTAAATAGTATAGTGACAGTTGCAATTGAGTAGGGGGGCCATGGCCCTTTTAACCTCCAAGAAGGTTCCCCAGTGCAACCAACATAATTATCGTCAACCATAATTCACCTATGACTAGCCTAGTTTGTAGATGACTGTCATCAGTAATTAATCTGTGACATGTGCATCTTGTCATGTCTGTATTTGCAATGAAGAACATTTTCCATGTTCCCTGGTCATACTATATGCGATCCTCACAAAATCGTTTCCACATCCTGATACAAAAAAATGCAGGGGGGAGAGTTTCTCAAGTCTGCAAATAATTAAAACTATCTCTACCTTCAATCGTTCCAGGACTTTTACATGAAGAGTTCTGGCACACAACTTAAAAAAAACTCCCCAAATCAGCAATAGCCTCATACATTTCTTTTGGTACAACACATTTCAAGCCAGCTGCCAAAATACGCTAGAGAAGAATATGGCAGTCATGTGTATTCATACCATGTACTTTTCCAGCTTCAATATCCACACACCTTTTCCAGTTTGAACAAAAACCATCTAGGAACCTAGTTTTTGCCAAAAACCTGCAAACACATTTCTTCTTTTCCTTTTCAAGCGTCCAGGGGCATGTGGCTTCAAACAACTATCCCCTTCTTCTTCCATCCAAACTTTCCTCCTAATGTTCATTTTCTTCAAATCAACTCTAGCACTGACAGTGTCCTTGTTTTTCCCATCAATTTCGAGAAGTGTACCTACTATGTTGTCACATATGTTCTTCTCGATGTGCATCATATCAAGGTTGTGTGATAACAAAAGTGTGGACCAATAAGGTAAATCATGTAAGCTGAGCCTAAGGTGCTAGGTTGGTTCACCTTTAACAACACGCTTGCGCTTCTTGCAAGTTGGATTTTTACCATGTATATAATCCTTAACTGATTCTAGCTTCTTCTTTTTTTTTGTTCTGAACTGAACTGTCTTGGTGGATCCCTCTTCTCAACTTTACCATTGAACAGTTTACTTCTCCTATAGGGGTGATCCTTAGGAAGAAACCGACGATGTCCAATGTACCCAATTTAGTTTTTCAGTGGCTCGTAGCAAGGATTTTCATCACAGTACACACAAGCATAAAATCCTCTAGTGCAGATATGGTAGCATACCATGGATAGTCATGAATAGACCATAGGAAAGCAGTGTGCAATTTGAAGTCATCCTCTACAAGAACATCATATGTGTTAACACCTGCACATAGCTTCATCATATCTTTAATAAGAGGCTGCATAAATACATTGAAATCCTTCCCTGGTGAATATTTTCCTAGTATAAGCAATGGCAACATAAAGTTGGATTGATCCATAAACATCCATGGTGGGAAGTTATATGGAACCACAAATACTAGCCACATACTGTATGAACTGCTCATGTTACTATTATAGGGGTTGAATCCATCTGTGGCAATGCCTAGCCGTATGCTCCTAGGGTCATCAGAAAACTAACCAAACTTCTCATCAAAGTGTTCACATGCCTTTCCATCATCTAGGTGCCTCAAAACATCATCCTGAACAACCCTCTTCTCTTTGTGCCACCTCGTATGTGTTGACAATTATATTGAAACAAAAAATCTTTGTAGTCTTGGAATTATAGGAAAGTACCTCAAAACCTTGTGAGGCACCTTCTTGATTCAATTTGGGTCTCTCCATCTAGAAAATCCATAGACAGGACAATGTGTATTCTTCTCATGATCTCCCCAAAACAAAGCACAATCAAACTTGCACACATGTATAGTCTCATAACCAAGCCCAACTTTGAGCGGCCCAGCTCCTCCCTGAGTTCTAGGCGGCGGACACCGCCGTTGAATGCATCAATCGCGCGATCCTCCGAGATGTTCTCTGCGGAGTTCTTGATGATGGACCACCTTTAGATGTAGGAGCGTAGCGATTCGCCCGATCGTTGTTGGCAGCATCTTAGCTCTTCGATTGATGGAGGCCGCTTGTACGTGCCCTTGAAATTGTGCACGGAGCTGTAAACCAGCTCGTCCCAGCTGCGAATGGATCCGCGTGGGAGGTTGTTGAGCCATGCTCGGGCGGCGCCCTGCAGCTGTAGCTGCAAGCATTGCATGGCCGTGCTTCGACTGCCTCCGTGGAGCCTGACGGAGGAGATGTGGTCCTCCAGCCAGATTTTTTGGGTCCTGTAGGCCGTCGAACTTCGGGTTTTCCGACGGGAGTTTAAACCCCTTAGGCATTCGCTTCTTCCTAATGGATCTGCTGAAGTATCTGGTGCCATAGAGCTCCACATTCTTCTCTTCTGAGTCAGTCGACCGAGCGCGTCGCGCCCTTGATTTGTCAATCTTGCGCTGCATAAGTTCGTCGCGCGCATCATAGTCGCGGTCGTGTCGCCGTGGGCGGCGACATCGAGACAGATCATGACTGTCGTCGCTAGATGAGGGCGAGGAGTAGCGATTTGCTAGCGCTTTGCCCTTTTTCAGCTTCGGTGTTGGCTCCTTGTCGAGGGCGGCCTCGATTAATCCCAAGCCTGCGATCGTAGATCGGTGCATGGCGGCTCGGGGATCTCAAGTTGGCGGCTGGTTATTGAGGAGGTACATGGTGGCCGCTGTCACCGCAGCTTGTGGCGTCTTGGGGACCACGTTGCCCCATGTGTCGACTGTCATAGAGCTGAAGTCAAGGACTTTTGCAGCTTCTATGCGCTCTTGCTCGGTGAGATGGGCCATCCGAGATTGCCTCTTTTTGGCAACGTATTCGTTGCCTCTTAAGGAGGATCCTCCGTAGGAGAAGAGCCCTGCACGATGAAGGCTCGACTCATCTGCTGCCTTTTTGCGCGCCTCGAGTTACGCGATTGTTTGCACTTGGCGCTTGAATTCTTCCTTCAGGAGCTAATGGTAGCCCATTAGCAGCTCTTGCGGAGATCCGAAGGGTACAGGAGTGCCCCGTAAGGCCTCGCGGCAGCGAGCCCACTCTTGCTCGTTGAGCTTGATCACGACGCGTTCGCCGGTTTGCTCGTTTATTATGGTTGGAGGCTCGGCTGCTCCTCCATTGTTGGCGTTGGTGCGATCGCCACCGTTACCGCCGTTAGCTCCGTTGCCGCCATTGCCGCCGTTTGGCGAGTCGGTTCCATTGCCGCGATTGCCCGTGTTGTCGCGGTTGGCGGAGGTGTCGCCTGCGTTGATGACGGCGCACATGAAGTGATTGGGAAAGCTGCTGCTCCCACAACTCTCAGATCCGGAACCGTAGGTTCCGTCTTCAGTGGCCAGGTTGCCTAGATCGGAGTCGCGACTGCTGTCGCTGATCGTGTTTTCGACTGTTGTCGAGGCGTTGAGCTCACTGAGTGTGCCGATCGATGGGGGGAACCATGATGCTGGAGCAATCGACGGCGCCGTCGGCTGATCAGGCATGCGAAGCGTGCCCATCTGACCAACTTGGAAGCGAAAGCTCCCTATTGCCAGGTTGATCCCGTCGCCTACGGACTCGAAAGCCGGGCGAGTGGCTGGCGTGTGGACGGTGAAGTCGAACGCGCCGAAGAGCTGGCGAATCTCCGTTGTTGCGGAGTTGTAGATCACGGTTGATGGGGCCGAAGAAGCCGCAACATCAGCACTCCCAATTCTCACAGACGGCGCCAATTGACGCGGGTTTAACTCATCAATGCCTATTGTTATGGACTTGAGTTTTGGAGAAGGAGAGAGCGCTGGAGACATCTATCGGCTAGCAAACAAGCACACAGGAGACTCGGGTAGCAGGTCGAGTCGGTTACAAGTTAGGGTTTTCCCCTTCAAACTTTCTATCTTTAGCTTCTTCTTGTTCTTCAAGCAATCGAGAGCCCGTAGGTTACTCGAATCCTTCATTTGGACCTTGGCGACACCGTGGGCCTTTACGTATTTAGGCCGTATATACCAAGCTCGAGTACCTGTAGGGTATACCCATGTCAGTCATATAATATTGATAAACTATTTTCCCCTACTGACAACTTGGTCCCGCGTGATTTTCAGTGACAATTTAAATGCAACATGATAATATTTTGTCACCTACATCGGCAAACCACCCGGAAGAGTAATCCATGACGATATAACAATGACAAAGTACTAAATCGTCGTGCATTACGTTTAACCATTGACGCCCTAACCAAACCGTCAACGATTAAGATAATATATGACAGTTCACAACTTTATCAACAAGCCATTTTGTCAATAAATATCATATATGTCGTAGTGATGGCTAAGATCGGCCCCGCACTGGTTCGGCCATTACCGGCTGGTCCGGCCAGTCTCCAACTATCCTGGCACTCAGGCAAGTTAACTGACGACGATGACAACACCATAAATCATTACAGTTGATTGGTCGATGTCTGAATTGTTCCTTTTTTAAGTTAAGGGGATATATTAATATCACGAATATACCATTATATTCAGTCTCTGCAACAACGAAACATGCTAAACACAATACATAAATGCCAACATGACAATCTCCGTCACTCGTTATCATGAAAACCGAAACGCCAACATGTTCCATGGTGTCAACATACAGCGGAGCTCCTCCTAACCCCCCAAAATAGGTACAACGGAGCTTCGTGTCGCGCCGTTGTGAAGCCGCACGGGCTGATATTATGGACGCCCACGATCGAATTTTATCTGAACCAGATATTCAGGGGAGCCATGTGGCAATCTGAGAAGATTCTTAACGGAGAGTTCCGGAACACGTACGTCGACGGACATATCAAGGACCAATCAAGCAATCGGTTGCCTTGTCGCGGGAAATATATGTTCCCTGACGAGGTGAGCCTCCATTATTTCGCGTATGGGCTAGGACACACGGAAGCTGTTAATGATATCATCGACCTGGACGCATCAGAGTGCCATAGCTCCATCATGCAGTGCTAGTGCTATGATCGGGAATTTCACCCGCTTTTCTAGGGCGACGGGACATGTAAGTACTTGCTACTTGGTGGTGGAGTGCCGGCCAGACGCGTTCCAGCTTTGCCCGATCGAGGCAAAGATAGAAATCTATTGGGTCGGGTGTCTGCGTCAAGAGGTTGCTCGGTTTCTCCAAGATGATGAAGATCATCCTTTGACAACCCACGCACGCTCGCAAGCCACCCACAGCGTGTACGCCGACACGTGGCTCCCGATCATGTGCCCCACGTAAGCAAGCCAGGCATATGTATATATACTCGATGGTGACGGCATCCGGACGTTCTCTAGCTAGCCGCTTTTTACTTCGCTTCTCTCAGTCTCACTCTGTCATATTTATTTTGCATGCCTTTTTATCCTCTCTTTTTCCCGTTGCACTTTAGTCTTTATGCATTCATATAATAAGTAATCAACTCGCAAACGTTTGACGGCTCACGCTCACAGCACAGCTTGATTGATTCTGCTTCTGCCCGATCTTGTGTACGCGATCGACCGACGTACGTGTTAAGCACGTCGATCGACTAATGATCCCGATCTTGTTCACTTTCTCATCAGGTGCTAGCTGACTGGTTACTTCTAATTCAATGCCATTTTATACGGGGAACGTTGCGTGTTGGCCAACCCGATGGAAAGCCGGGTCCGTTACCTTGATTCAACGGTACTGGTCACGTTAAGGCTATCGTTTTGTTTACCAATTTGTTGGACGCAAGATTATTAGGCATGACTCTGGATGTGGCAATTTCTAGCCAGCGATATATAGCTACTCCCTCCATTTTAAAATACAAGATGTTTTTTTTTGTTAGTTAAACGAATGTATCTAGTCATTTCTTAATGTTTTGAAACGGAGGGAGGGAGTACCTACGTACTTTGCCATCGACCCATATATATACAAAATGTTGTCTGAACCGATCTCTGATATTGTTTTATTCTCGTTCAAACTTCAGCAAGGGAAAAAAAGAATACATCAGATTGTTTCATGTGTTCGTTTCGTCGAGTTGGCGACTTGTAAATCATGTGGATAGCAAGCTCGTCGACCCTGGCTGGATCGACTTAGGTCAATGCAATGGTTAATCTGGTTAATATATCACAGTGACGTCCTCGGATTTTCCTCGATGTTGAGGTCTATGGGCGGCCGTCTGGGTAGCCTGGGCTTCAGGACGGACGGGTTGTGTGGCGTTATGTCTCGTGCGCGGTGCAATGGTTAATCTGGTTAATATATCACAGTGACGTCCTCGGATTTTCCTCGATGTTGAGGTCTATGGGCGGCCGTCTGGGTAGCCTGGGCTTCAGGACGGACGGGTTGTGTGGCGTTATGTCTCGTGCGCGGTTTTGGTGTCGACTGGTGCAAGCCGTGGCAGCGGCCCTGGAGCCAGAGGTGTGTGTTTTTGGCGTTTGTGGCCTAGTGGCATGCGCACGATGGGTCTCCTTGTTTGAGCGGTTTTCTTGGTGGCGTTTTCCTTATGAACAAGGCAATGTATCACTACAGGACGAGCGCGCTACGCCGAGGGCAAAAAGCCGTCGGCGTAGGCTAAAATGCCCTCGGCGTATGCTACGCCGACGGCTGCCCTCGGCGTAGCCTCCTCGGCAAAGGGCTCCCTCGGCGTATCAAAATGCCGTCGGCGTATGCTACGCTGAGGGCAATGCATCGGCGTGTGCGTCGGCATAGCTTGTCGACATGTTGCAAAAATATATTTTTTTAAAAAAAATTAAATTTTTTTTTCTTTTTTTTTCTCAATTTTTGAATCTTTGAATTATTTGACTCGTTAATCTCTCACTTTGAATATTTTTAACACTAATTACACTTACTATTTAATTAAATTGCAGTCTTGGTTGAACTTCCCGTAAGGTCACCCATCCTAATACTACTCCAGCTCCAGCACGCTTAACTTCCTCGTTCCTTCAGAATCTGTTTCCGCAAAGTAATTCATACATTGTTGTCAATACTATGATATCAATCCTATTAACCCTTATATCAACATGTCACATGTTTGTATTTTTTGAAATTACAAACAATTATTTAAATAAACATTAATGAATAAGTAAAAATATTATTGAATTCAAATAAAATATAATAATTTTACTTTTTTGTATTTTTCTATTTAATATGGAATAATTAATATCTTTAAATCTATAAATCGGAATTTAACAAATAATATGTCTAAATTGATCAGAAAAATGAGAGGAATCCAAATATGATATCCATATCAACTAATCACAAACCCTACGTTTTTGAATTATCTATTTGGTGGTTGCTTTAGAAAATTCCCTTTTTGCGCTCGGATAATGAAAAATGGCTTTTTAGTGCGATGAAAAGGAAAACTTGCATTGAATCTTTGATAAATAGCATATTGTGAACCTAAAAATGATTTTTGTAAAAAAACATGAGCATCGTATCATGTACATGTAGTTCATATCTGACCCACTTCCTGCCGATTCGGCAGGAATTTGTCTTTTTCACCAAAGGTGGATGGAAAGGTTTTGGAACCCCCTGTTGGGACATTGTCCATATAAGGTGGTATAGTATTTTAGTAAAATGTGGTGGTAGCATTTTGAATTAGCCATTTGGTGGTTGCTTCACAAAATCGTCCGTTTTTTATGCTCGGAAAATGGAAAATGGCTTTTTGGTATTTAAAAGGAAAACTTCCTCCTGCAACATTGTTCGACATCCCATGATGCATGTGTATGCACAATATGGGCACATTATCACAAACTATGCCTTGATTCTAGCCATAACATTGGTCATTTGACCCGAAAGCCAAGAAACCTCGAATGAGATAGGTCATTTTGTGAAGGTTTCTTTGAGACATAATCAATATACCAAGTTTGATATTTTTCCTTCTAACCATGTCACATAATATGACACCACGCGAAGGTTTCGCATTGTTTCGATCATTTTTGAATTTTTATATGCGTTTTAAACTATCGTCAAACTTTGTCGAACGGCGGGCATGAAGATTCTTAGCTCGGGGCCGAGCCTCGCTAAACTTGCATTGGATCTTTGATAAAATAGCATATTGTGAACCACAAATGATTTTTGTAAAAAAACATGAGCATCGGATCATGTACCTGTAGTTCATATCTGACCCACTTCCTACCGATTTGGCAGGAATTTGTCTTTTTCATCAGAGGTGGACGGAAAGGTTTCGGATTCCCCTGTTGGGACATTGTCTATATAGGTTGGTATAGTATTTTTATAAAATGTGGTGGTACCATTTTGAATTAGCCATTTGGTGGTTGCTTCACAAAATCGTCTGTTTTTGTGATCGGAAAATGGGAAATGGCTTTTGGTGCGATTTAAAAGGAAAACTTCCTCCTGCAACATTGTTCGACATCCCATGATGCATGTGTATGCACAATATGGGCACATTATCACAAACTATGCCTTGATTCTAGCCATAACATTGGTCATTTGACCCGAAAGCCAAGAAACCTCGAATGAGATAGGTCATTTTGTGAAGGTTTCTTTGAGACATAATCAATATACCAAGTTTGATATTTTTCCTTCTAACTATGTCACATAATATAACACCACGCGAAGGTTTCGTATTGTTTCGATCATTTTTGAATTTTTTATGCCCGTTTTAAACTATCGTCAAACTTTGTCGAACGGCGGGCATGAAGATTCTTAGCTCGGGGCCGAGCCTCGCTAAACTTGCATTGGATCTTTGATAAAATAGCATATTGTGAACCTACAAATGAGTTTTGTAAAAAAACATGAGCATCGGATCATGTACCTGTAGTTCATATTCGACCACTTCCTGCCGATTCGCAGAATTTGTCTTTTCATCAGAGGTGGACGGAAAGGTTTCGGATTCCCCTGTTGGGACATTGTCTATATAGGTTGGTATAGTATTTTTGTAAAATGTGGTGGTACCATTTTGAATTAGCCATTTGGTGGTTGCTTCACAAAATCGTCCGTTTTTTGTGCTCGGAAAATGGGAAATGGCTTTTGGTGCGATTTAAAAGGAAAACTTCCTCCTGCAACATTGTTCGACATCCCATGATGCATGTGTATGCACAATATGGGCACATTATCACAAACTATGCCTTGATTCTAGCCATAACATTGGTCATTTGACCCGAAAGCCAAGAAACCTCGAATGAGATAGGTCATTTTGTGAAGGTTTCTTTGAGACATAATCAATATACCAAGTTTGATATTTTTCCTTCTAACTATGTCACATAATATAACACCACGCGAAGGTTTCGCATTGTTTCGATCATTTTTGAATTTTTTATGCCCGTTTTAAACTATATATAATGTCTTATGTTTTAATTAATTTTTATTTACAAATGTGTAATATTTGAGTGTAGATAGATAGGTCTTATTTTTCTGCAAATTTTAATATATTATTTGTATTTTTCCGAATTAGAATGATTTAGTTATGATTTTTCAAAGTTTAATGAGATAAAATAAAAAATAGCTACGCCGTCGGCGTATGCTACGCCGAGGGCAGCCGTCGGCGTAGCATAGGATATGCCGAGGGCAATTCTACGCCGACGGCTGCTTGGCGGAGCTGGCCTAGACGATGGCTACGCCGACGGCCCCGATATTTGGCCGTCGGCGTAGCCACCGGCCGTCGGCGTAGCTTCCCATTCCTGTAGTGTATGGTGACCTGCTTTTCCTATAGATGCGTCAACTCTATTCTATATTTACGGAATTGCAGGAACGTATGATCTCTTCTAGAGGTTTCTTGAAAGACAAAGTGTACGTTCATGTCGGCTAAAAGTTCGCATGCAGTCGATTTAGCATGCTACGTTCGGCAGGAAAAGAGAGAAAGAAAAAAAAAAAGGTAGCTTTGGATACAACCAATCAAGATTCTGATAATTTAAGCGCCTGTAGTGTGGCGGATCGGATTAATGTAATGCAATGGCGTTCTTGGAGTCTGATGAGGCAAAGCATCGGTGAGACGACGAGGATGCATGTGTGATTCCATGGATAACTCTCGAGCCAAGCCAAGGGATTAAAGGCATATCAGCTTTTGAGGCTCCCTTTGTCTTAACGACCACGCGAGCCTGACATCATCACAACCCCGTTCCGTTCGATTCCTCCCCACGACGGTAAGTAGCAACGTTCCATCCGTTAACTGGCGGCGGCAGGCGGTTTTCAAATTAATTACTACCTCGCGCGAGGTAACAAGGTCACTCATATATATATGGTAAGTTGTCAAATTTTAGTCACGGTCAAATTATAGCACTACTAAAATATAGAACTTGCAATATAGCAGCTTTAGGTCCAGTTTGAAACAACGAATTTTTTTTCATGTGCGACAACCAAACGACACATTAAAGTTTTACTGTGATATTAATTCCTATAGAAATTCAGGTTATAAATTCCTGCATTTTTTCTATTTTTATGTTTTGAGATCCTATGTCCCAAACAGGGCCTTAATCTTGAATATTTAGGGGACGAACAGGTGTCTTTCTGTTGTATATGATTTATACACGGTGATCGGTCGATTGACATGTCAAATTGTTTCGATATTCAAAACTTCTACGCAGTTGATGTTTCCGCACGATTGCTTGTCCAACATATATATTCATCCAACGGCCCATGTTCGTTCTCTCATGCCCAACAGAGGGCCATGAGTTGGCAATAATAGCATCTCTCTTTGATATTTACATGTCAGCTCCAAGTAGTCCGACCAGGAATTTCTCTGTCTACTAAAACGGAATCTACCTACTCAATTGAAGTTTTCCCGTCTTAGAAAACAACAGTACACAAGTTAGACAAGGGTTGACGATTCCGCGGTAAAATTAAAGTAACTCTCCCAACTTGCTCACGTGATTTGTCAACTTTGGGGTAGTAATTAATTGGCCAAATTAGCTGCATCCCGAAGTAATGCACCGATCTTGTGCAAAGATCGATCCCCACTTTCAGACATCTTGTCGTGTGTACACGTATGCACCGGAGAAGTCTGATTTCTTAGAACAGCTGTTATTGGTTGTTGTTCTAATTTGTCGTCAGATTGTTGTTGCAAAATCCTATATCAGGTACTTCTGTGTATGAGAGACTTTCCTGAATGCAAACCTTAGCACCAGAAAATAAAACCTGGCAAATTGAAAGAGAATTAATTTACAAGCTAAACGGCTATTATAAAATAACCTAAGAACTGTATGCTTCCCGTCAGGAAAAATTGGCGGATCCCGGTGGCTCACCTCACGACTATACTTATATAGCTTGTTGATCAGCTCGTGGAACTTGTGGGCAGTAATACGTGAATGTCACATGCACGCACATGACGACAGTTTGGCCATCGATATATAGGTCGAACAGATCACATTCTCACACACGTGTGAAGATATATCGGCGATTCGGTCGGTATTTCAATTTGATGGCGCATGTGCTACCAACCCCCACATCTTATCCATCGCTTTCCATCTCGCTCAGACTCTATAGTGGCCAAAATTTATCGCTTGACCGACAAAACAAAGACTCGCATGTAACTTAAATAGATACATCCATCTTATGCGCTTGTGCTCACATTGTTAGAGCAACTGGGCGTGCTGAATTCACTTTGCAGCGCACTAAATCCTGATATTGTGCGCGGCGCCGTCTTTTTCTCCACCGGGCGCGCTAAAATACATCGCATGGCAGCAGGGCAAAAAAGCCCCCTCCCCCCAACCAGGCGCGCTAAAATGCAGCACGCGGCCCCGACGCAAACAGATTTCACAATTAGATTGAACTAGATAAAATAATTCAACAATAAATTATCTACTTATTATTACAACACAGACAAATAATTCAACAAATACTATAAATTGTTCAACAACACAAACAAGTTCATCATCGTATGAATCGTAGGTCCTCTACAAACACGGAACGATTGAACTCACTTCATCTACCAACTAAACTATAGAAAAAAAATGGCGCGGCGGAGGCAGAAATAACCTTTCGGCCATTTTGGCGAACACCTTGCATGCACCATGTTGCTTCTCGGCTTGAGGAGAACATGGTCGCAGTCGAGGTTCGGTGCGGCAGCACGGAAGCGGCGAGAACCAGACCGACGCTTGCGGTTGGGAAAGAGGCACGGCGGAGGCAGCAACTCTATCCGTTTACGGTCGCGGCGCGCTCAGGATAGCTATGGGGAGGTGCGTTGGGGCGGATCTACTGCGGGGACGCGGTCGGAAGAGCCGGCGGTGACGAATCGCAGTGGCGGCAGCGCCAGAATGGGGGAGCTGAAATGGGGAAGGAGAGGGCGCGGGCGCAGGTCAAGTTTCTGAGTGGTGGTTGGGTGTTTCGGGTGCGGTCGAAACGATAGCGCGCGCTCAACCGAACACGCCAAAATTGACGTGCCGAAGGGGGAAATGTGGCGTGCAACTTTAGCGGGTCTGCTGAAGGACGCTGAACCGCTGCACGCATTGTATATCAGCGGTTATTTTTGCTCGGGCATGTTTTAGCGCGACCGCTGGAGTTGCTCTTAATCAGCTGAAGATACATACTCCCTTCGTTCCAATGAACGAATGACGTTTATAAATTTAATCAAATGTCAACAGCTTCAAAGTTAGATATTATTTTTGAGAAAAAATATGAAAATAATGTCAATAGATTCACCATAAAATATATATTTTATAATGTATTTATTTTATATCGTAGATGTTGATACTTTTTCTATATGTTTAGTCAAAATTAGTAAGGTTTGATTTTTGACTAAACTTAGTAATTAAGCCTTATTCATTAGAATGGAGGTAGTAGGACCAGGATTTATCATTTTAAATGTTGGGTCGATAATCAAGCTAAATGCCCTAGCTAGCAAACTCCCCTCTAGCTCTACTGGCTGCAGGAAATGTTGATGTGGCACATTACAATCGCTAATACTTCTACTAGTATTCTCTGCTTGATTCTTGACTACTCTATTTACCCGGCCGGCCTCCAACTATCCTGGCACTCAGGCAAGTTAATTAACCGACGACCACGACAACACCATAAATCATTTGATCGATCGGTCGATGTCTGAAATGTTTCCTGACGAGGTCAGCTGCCATTTCGCGTACGTGATCCATACAGCTCCAACGAAGCCTATTACGTACGTGCGTGTCGCTCGGGGCTCATGATCTGTCGACTGATTGATCCATCCATTGATTATGGGCACTCGTGGTTGCCAGTTTCGGTGCCGAGAATGATCCATGGATCGGGTCGGCGTTGCGTATGGGCTAGGACACACGGAAGCTGTTAGTGATATCGATCGTCGTCGACCTGGACGTACGCAGTCGACTGCCATAGCTTCACGATGAAACGCTTTGATCGGGAATTTCACCCGCTTATCTTCTAGGGCGACCGCACATGTACTTTACTTCGTGGAGGAGCGCCAGACGCGTTGCAGCTTGCACGAGGCAAAGATAGAGATGTATCAGGTCGTGGATGATCGCTGTGTGTACGCCTCTGATTTCCTCTCCGCTGGGTCCGTATTCGGATCGAGAGGTTGCTATGTTTCTCTTCAGGTCCGAGCGACTGTACGACTGTACCTCAGCGACCGAGACAGTTGGCCGTTGGCGTTTCATCTTGTTTGCTTGTTCGGCGCGTTTAATTTTCAGACTAAGAATTAACTCAACTCTTTATTTTTTCGAGAGTACGGGCCTTGCAGCAAACAAAATTTACAAGACAGGGGTCACTAGTGCGAACACTAGGACCACACACACTCCAAACAGAAACCAAAAAAGCTACTCTCTCCCTCTAATCTGATCTCCTACTCCTACCCGCTCCTCGTGCCTAAGGGCAACCCTAAGGAGGCGTAACTCCTCAACGATGGCGATCGTGAGACCGCTGGCAGTATGTTGTCCCCGCGGGTTGTTAAACACCCACGCATTTCTGTTCTTCCACAAGGCATAGCCAACCGTGCATACTAGCCCGTCAAACCACCTCACATCCTCCCTATCAAGGCGACTCCTTTGCGTCACCCACCAATCAGAGATGTTATCCTCAAGCGTGGGCACATCAAGGTTTACACCTCTCACACGTCCACAGCGGTGCCAAACCTCCCTCGCAAAGACATACTGCAGCAGGATGTGCTCCGCGGTGTCCTCCTCCTACAAACACACAAAGCAGCAAGTCGATTGGGCCTGCAGGCCATGTCAAAATCTCCGATCGGAAGTCCAGATCCTGTGTCGGACAGCTAGCCACATGAAGAGCCTGCCTTTGGGGGTGGCCTTCCTCTTACAGATGACCTCCCCTAGCTTGAATCGCTCGCGACCCAGCGAGAGCATGTCGTACGTGGATTTAGGCGAGTATAATCCAGTGCTTGCCCATAGCCAGCTGAAGATATCCGGGCTCTCGACGTCCCTGCTCACACCCCTAACCGCCAGCCAGAGAGCAGGACATTCAAGAACCCCTCTGCGGGCTATTGATCCCGGTATGTCCAGCAGCCAACGATTAGCTACTAGCCCCTGCTCCACGGTCCTTGAGTTGCGGACCCTAGTACTCATAGTGAGTGAGAGACCCAACGCAAAGTCAGACGGCTTTTTCCCATTTATCCATCGGTCTCGCCAAAAGAGCGTGCTCTTGCCATTTCCCACTTTGATGTGAACCAGGCTATCAAAGGCCTCCCTTGCTTCGGCATCCTTTGGCATCGGGAGCCCCTGCCAAGGTTTGATGGCACCCGTCCTCCGAAGCCACTCCCAATGAATCCTTAGAGCCAGCCCTTGCCGTCTTAAGTCCTTTATGTCCAAACCTCCAAACTCCGGCGGGTTGCAGATTTGATCCCACGCCACCAGGCACTGTCCACCATGGGATGTCTCCTTGCCAGCCCAAAAGAACCCTCTACAACTTTTCTGAATCTCCTCAATTAGCCAGACTGGTGCTTCACTAGCGATTATGTGGTGAATTGGTCTGGCTGCCATGACTGCCTTGACAAGCACTAGACGTCCTGGCCTCGCCATAAGGCCCTTTTGCCAGGCAGGAAGAATCCTCACCGCCGCATCGAGCATGAGCTGCCATTGGGCCTTCGTGAGTGGTCCTAGTGCCAACTGCAGTCCTAGGTACCGGATCGGGAACTTAGTAATCCTGCATCCTAGTCGGTTTGAGACAAGCTGCTCCACCTCCTCTCCTCCTCTGATTAGCGTCGACGTAGTTTTGTGATAGTTCACCTGAAGGCCAGAGGCCTCTCCAAAGACCGCTAGCAAGTGTCTGACTACCTCCAAGTCTTGGTCCATTGGCTTGATGAAAAGTACTACTTCATCTGCATAGACCGATATGCGTTGCAGCTGGGAGCAATTTCCAATTGGGGATAAGAGGCCTTCATCTGCCGCTCTGCAGAAGAGAAGCGTGATCACCTCCACAGCTAGAACAAACAGCTGTGGGGATAGCGGGTCGCCCTGACGTAGGCCTCTTGCATGCAGAATTTTCTCCCCTGGTACCCCATTGACCGAGACCCTAGTGCTCGCCGTGCGCAGTTGATCGTGAAGTACTTTGGATCCTCACCGACACGTTACAGATTCGAATAGTGCACTTGATAGCACGTTGACGTGGTGTTGTTGATCTCATACATGTGGATAACGTGGAGGTGTTGCGTGTGCAATACTTGATATTGGGATAGTAGATCTCCTCGCGACTTGATAAATCTCATGGCAGGGATCAACTTGATCTTCATCAACATTGTCATTTTCAACTTCCGCTAGCTCGATCTACGAGGGTATGTTCCGTTGCCTCTCCCCTTGCATATTATCTGGGTTATGTGCTAGAACTTTTTGTTTTGGATATCACGTTTCCCAACAACTCCCACATCCATTACCGAGGCATATGCATCTCCAGATGATTGAAAATAATTTGTTCATAATAAGATGGACTCGATTCTTTCTAATGTAACTTGAGAGTTATCAGAAAGATCCCATGGTTGTAAGTCTATTGGCTGCAAGCGGGTGTTCAAAATAGAGCTATGGAATGATGGTACTATTGAAAAGTATATGAGACAACTTTTAGCATAAGGCTACACCTAGAGAGAAGACGGAGATTACTTCGACATATATTCACTCGTCGCTAAACTGAACACCATTCGAGTACTACTTTGCATGACTGCCTCTTATGGTCTTACCATTCATCAAATGTATGTAAAGACAACTATCCTCAATGGAAAGTCGAAATATGAAATCTATATAGATTAGCCTGATGGTTGTGGTAAAAGGTTGTCATGGGAAGGCCATGGCAGTCGCTACCAGGGGTAGTGATTGAGTCGATGAGGGCGAGGGCAAGTGAGCCATATGCAGATCGAGATTGAGGAGACTAAAGGTTTTACCCAAGTTCATCCCTCCGTAGAGTAAAGAGCCTACTTCCTACTAGATGTATTGATCTGTATGAGATTACAAGGGATGACGATCTTGGAAATGAGGGCAGCGAATCGCCTCTATGGGGTGTATCAAAATCGTGTCCCTGTAGAGGATACCTGTAAGTGATACCTCAATAGGGTTTACATGGATAATACCGAATCGGTTAAGGTTTCAGTGATTTTAACCTAACCTGATTGGGCCTAGCTACGCTTCTGGGCCTTTTGCATCCAGTCGCCATGCTCTTGGATCGCAATGCTTCCAATCTCCGTAAGAGTGAGCCCACTCCTCGTGGGCTGGGTCAGTCGAATCCACCAACTGGTATACCCCGATTGGTATGTCCCCATCAGTAGTCCTGGAGTGCGTCAGGGGTTTGGTGGAGGCTTCAATTCGGTAGTCAGAGTAGGCGAGTCCGAGTGGATGCCTAGTCAAAATGGTGACAAACTCCTCCAATGAAGGGAGAAGCCGCAGGCTCGACGCAGTATTCTAGTCGAATTGGGTGAGTAGCGCAGTTCATAGGTTGCTGCTTTAGGCGAGTGGGAGCGGAGCGAGTGATCAATTTGATCAAAGTTGGACCGTCAGCTTGGTCAAACTAGCCTTTAGGTAACCTATAACGGTAACTTCGGTAGAATTACCACAAAGTAACGGCTAATCTGGGATGGTTCGTTGGTGTCCCCTATTTAAGAGAGAATGCGGGAGTGAAGTCCCGATCTTTCTCCGCAGTTCCCCATTTCTTTTCTTCTCTCTGAGCCGCCTCTGATGCAGATCTCCAGATCAGCCGAGTTTGTTTTCGATGGTAGCTTCCAAGGATCTCTAGGGAAAATCCAAGTGCACGGTAGCACAAATGCAATCCTTCCAGGACGCCGAAGTTCTTGTGAAGGGGAACTAGCGAGCTCCCACGGTGAGCGAGGTCGAGCCAAAGCCGCGGGCTGGGGAATTCATCTTGTTCCTCATCCACCTGGAGGGAGGGTTAGAGTTCCCCACCTCGATCTTCTTGCGGCGCGTCTGGACCTACTATCAGGTCAAGCCCTTCGATCTAGGGTCGCACAACATTGATCAGCTCGCGGTCTTTGGCGCATTCTACGAGAGCTACCTCATATGTAGCCCTACTTCTCGCTCTGGCCGGAGCTGTTCCACAGCCGTATCAACCGTGAGGGGAAGGATGGGCCCATGTTGGTTGTTGGCAGCATCACCTTCTCGGTCAAGACGAACACCAAATTGTTCAAGCTGCTGCTACCAAAGAAGGCGGCCAACGAGTGGAAGAAGTACTGCTTCTATGTCAAGGAATCCACCCCTATCGGCGAGGTGGTGATCCGCAACATACACCATGGATCAGAGCAATCCGTAGCAGTTGTCGGTGAAGAAGCTCCCCAAGGACCATAGTGTGGTTGTGGCGGAGATGTGCTCCCGTATGACAGAGCTGGAGGACGAGAGGTTGATGACGACCAACCTCTACAATTTTTGGCTCGGGCCACTCGCCACCTGAGCCCATTGGATGTATGTGTACACCGGACTTGAAGAAGTCGTCACAGGTAGTGTGTGCCACGGAAGATTACATCGCGGCCCTGAAGAAGATTATAGATGTGAAGTTCATCGACCTGATAGAAGGGCTTTGACCATATAGGCCAGGAGCACGACCGGCCCCACCATAAGTTTCCTTTACTCGTAGTCGCTTTCCTTGCTTATTTATCTGAGTCAAGTTATTACTCGTGCTTCTATTGCGTATCGCACACCTTCCAAATTTTGGAGCACTCACTGCCTCCACTCGACGAGGAGGTGCCAGAGGAGCTTCTAGAGGAGGGCATGTTGGAAATATGCCCTAGAGACAAATAGTAGTAAGGACTATTATCATATTTCATATAGTTTATGATTAAGTTTTATATCATGATATAACTGTATTGAGTGGAAACATCAATACACGTGTGATATACAAACAAACCAGGGGTTCCCAGTGAAACTCTAATCACTGGTTCATTGGTCAACAGATGATCATGTTTCCTGATCATGTGGCATTTATGCCAGTTGGAAATGGAGTCATCTCATTCCGAGAATGACATGATGAACCAATACCCAACCTAAACATCGTGACCCGATCATGTCACGAAGTTCAAGTTACGATGATTAGAAATGGATCCTCGTAGACTATTCCTTAGACTGTGAGGCTATATCAATCATTGTCTCCCGAGAGTGCTTAGATAGCATCAAGCGCCACTTGGTAATATAGTGGTTATAAAGGTGTGTTCAGGTACTCGGAGGAAACCGTAGAGGCAATATATGTCAAGAGCGGGATTTGTCCGTCCATGTGACGGGAAGATACTCGAAGGGCCCACTCGGAGAAGTTTTTATATCCAATAGCTGCGCAGCATGTGATTTGATCACGGGGATATCACTTGTCGGAATGAGTCAAGTAGCATTGTTCGGTAATGAGATTGAACACGACATGGTGATGTCATTGATCAGATATCGGGCAATGCAAGTATCGAGAGACAAAGGGAATAAGACACGACTGTCCCGGTTCAAACAACGAAAGCTCTTCATGGAACGCATAGGAGTGATACGTCCATTTTGCATTACTATTCTATATCATAATTTACTGTTATTCATTGATATATTTCATATTAAGAAGTGGTACTTATGTTATTTCATCTGTTTTTGCATGGTTGATGACTTTTGGAGCATGGACCGCTGCAGTCAGGATTCTGATGGAAAATGTGCTGTTTGGAGGCAAAATTAGAAGATCGTAAAATCCGGAAAATATACGGAAAATCCTATTTTCCCGAAGACAAAGGAAGCGAAGGAGGAGTGGAGATGGGCCAGGGCCCACACCACCTCAGCGCGAGCCACCCTAGGCGCCACCGGTGGTGTGGCCTGCCCACCTCCCCTCTGGCGTATATAATCCTCCCGAAACCCTAATACTCGGGGAGTGACCACAAAAAGATTCCGCCACCTCTGTGGGGCGGAAAACACCGAGAGAGAAAGATCTCTCCGGCAGACAGATTTTTGTCGGGGGAATTCCTTCCCGGATAGGGGAGATCGTCGCCATCAACACCACCATCAAGCTGGACTTCATCGGGATCATCATCATCATCACCACCATCATCACCATCAGCAGCCTCATCACCATCTCCATATTGCTGTAACAATTGGGTTGAACCTTGCATAGTTCTTAGGGGAAACTTTCCCGGTGTTGATTACTCTTTGTAGTTGATGCTATTGAGTGAACCGTTGAATTATTGTTTATGTTCAGATTGTTATACATCATTATTCCATCTCTGATCATGATCCATATGATGTCTTGTGAGTAGTTCATTTTGTTCTTGAGGACATGGGAGAAGTCATGTTGTTAGTAGTGGAGTAGTGTTGAGAAAGATTCAATAGTTTGATATTTAAGTTGTGGTGTACTTCTTCTAGTGGTGTCATATGAACGTCGACTACATGACACTTCACCTATATGGGCCTAGGGGAATGCATTGTGTATTTGGCTACTAATTGTAGGGGTTGCCGGAGCGACAGAAACCTGAACCCCCGTTAGGAAACCATTGCACAAGGGACGTCAGGGTCTTAGAATTTAAAGCTATGGTTAGGTTTCTACCTTAATTACTTTCTTGTACTTACGGATGTTTGCAAGGGATATAATCACAAGTATGTATTAGTCCTAGGAAGGTCGGTACATTAGCACAGGTTCACCCACGCAACACTTAGCAAACTAAAGAAGATTTATCAGCTATATGAAGCGAAATCACTTGACAATCTTCCCATGTATCCTCAAGAATGTTTGGTCATCTTCAGCAATGCAACCGGCTTGTCCTTTGCAGAATAAAGGATTGGGCCAGTTGCTGCATTTATTCTTATTGTCTTTTGTTTACTCGTACTTTATTTACTTGCTTTATCAAAAACCCCAAAAAATCCATTTGCTAAGTATTTGCAGAGAATTCCTGATCCATACCACTAGCCAACACCTTCTGCTCCTCGTTGGGTTCGACACTCTTACTTATCGAAAATACTGCGATACACCCCCTATACTTGTGGGTCATCAAGGGGTCACATGGCCATCCAGGTCCCTCTGTCGATCATTGGTATGGGAGTGTCCCGACCATGTGTGGAGTGTTCCCGAACCATGGGGTATCACGCTTAAGGGCTTGGTGATGCTTAGAGAGTGTTTATAGGATCAGTAGAATCGCCGAAGATTTGTAGAGAGAAAACCGGAAGGGTTTCGGTAAGTCCGGAGGATGTCCGGAGTGGAGGTGGAAGGTGTTCCATAACCATAGAGGTTGAATAATATGTGAATGAATGTTAAATATTGATTTAATCATTTATTCATAATTATTTAATAAAGAGAAAAAATCAATTTAAATGGTCAAAGGCTTAATGGGCCAATTCCCGGAGGGGAGAGGGCCCATTAGGGAAAGGAGAGAGGGAGAAGGGGCCAATGGGGTGGCCGGCGCCCTAGTGGGCCAGCCTCCCCCCTCCCGCATGGGGCCCGTGGGGGTGGCCGACGGTGCCACCCGTCCCCCCTCCTCTCCTTTAGTCCCACCCCGAGACTTTGAGGGAGGTAGTACCTCCCCTCCCCTATATATAGTGGGGGTATTTGGCCAAATAAAATACAACCAAAAGTCAATTAAGGTCTTCTCACTTTTGGGAGGACCTCTAATTGATATTTTCTCTCTCCCCCTCTCTCTCGTGACCGTGGTCCCAAGTCTGGACTGCGCGAACGAGAGACATCTTCACCATGAGCGCCATCAGCGGGATTCGGATCCGGGAGCTCTACTTCCGCAATTGCTGCTGGATCGGGTAAGCGGGAGTCATTGTCAGGCACCAGACGTGTGTAACTCCCCGCGAGGTGCCGCACTTGAGGCACTCAAGTCCTTGGAGCCACAGGAGCGCAAGGACTTCATCACGACCTTGAGGTCGGCTTCGGCTCGTCTACATCAACCACACTCTCCTGAGCGTTGACAACGCTTTTCGGTCTTCAAGGGTAAGTTCGCGAAAAACCCCTCCTGTTACTGTATTACTAATAGATAGGTCCTGGCAGCTTCAGGGGTTCACGGGCATAGGATAAAATTTATTGTTTTCGTACGTGGAACCCCAACAGTGGTATCAGAGCTAGATCTATGCATAGTAATGCTAGTACGGGTATAACACACGAGATGTAGCGTGTGGGCATTGATCTTTTAGTTGTTACCCTCCCACATGTACTTGTGTATACCACAGTAATGCTTGATGAAGCGGTCCCCAACCGACTTTACGCGTCCATTCGCGAGACTGGTCCACGCTTGACATACGGCTTGTACTGTATAAAGTGGCTTAGGGGGTGTCTGCCTCTCTCGCATTAGTTGGTGTACCATTTGCAACGGAGGGCCCCGAAAGGGGTGTAGTACAGACAACTACTTGATCAGCGTTGTGCTGAAAGTTCGTAGGTAAGAACGATTCTTGTGCGAAAGCCCATTCAGCCACGTAAAACATGCAAAGATAAAGTAGAGGCGTCTAACTTTGTTTTGCAGGGGGCGTTGCTTTGTGATATGGTTGTGGCAAAGGTACAGTGATTACCTTATGTCACGTAGTAGTAGATAGTCATGAAGGTGACGGACTACCACGCCGGAATGACACCGGTACCCTGGTGTCTACGGCGCCGGTACCCTGGCACCGGAACCCGGTGACGACGGATGGAGATCACGACATGAAGGACCATATCACATCGCATTTACATTTAATGTTATTGTTTGTATATCTTGTTGTGTGCTTAGATACTCGACGGTAGCCTAATAAGACGATCCCTGTTAAAATTACCAATGATTGTGTTCCCCCTTAGTGTGCACCACCAAGAAAGTTCTTCGGTATGAGGCAGACCTTGATGATCGGGTGTCAGACATATCTATGTTCGCATACAGTGGGTGTAAGCCATGTTGCACAGTGAATACACTAAGGTTGAGTTAGCGAGCCTAACATGTACAGACATGGCCTCGGAACACAGATGGTCGAAAGATCGAGCATGAGTCGCATGAATGATGTGACCGACGTTTAGCGTCCACCCTTGAACTCACATTGATGGCCGTGATGATCGGGGGAGATGTGGCTGATAGGGGTCGTGTTATCACTAGGAACCCTTTTGGAGATAGGTGTTTCTGAGTGGAGTTATTATTAACTCATTTAATTATAAACTTAGTCTAAATTCCTTTTGCAATTGTAAATATAGATGCCACCTTTCCTGTTGACGATTGATTTGTTACAAGGAGAGAAGCTCAGATTAGATGGATCAAACTTCTCCATATGGGTTACGCGTCTCCACGTTCTCCTTAGCGAGAATGACGTGGTCGACTATATACTTGACGGGATGGATTTGGATCGGCCCATTGACCTAGAGACCCCAGAGCAGCGGAAAGACCGATATCTCCGTCGAGAGATGGCCTCCTTCATTTTAGTTACTATGCGTTTCGGAATGGTGGATAAGCTGTGGCCTTTCGTGGGTGATGTCAACCCTCGTTCGATAATGCTATAGCTTAGGACACATTTCGTGGAACAAGCACGCATATGGGAGCATGAGCTGATGGGAGACTTCCTCTCCATTAAGATGGAGGAGAACTCATCACTGGACGACCACTTGGAGTGCATGCATGATGTGTACATGAGGCCTGCATACTTCCTGGATAGCTGGATGACAGGCTCTTTTGCAAACGGCATTGTGCTGCGGTCGCTACCACCAAGCTACCAAGCACAAGTCAGGACTTGCATTATGAGGGGCGACGCGGAATCAATGGAGTTCCACAGGTTCGTGACACATCTCAGGAATGTGTTGGTTGAACCAGATGCCGCTCAGGTCATCGATGACAAAGGTATATATTTGATATACAATTTTATAAATGTTATAATCTTGCAAACACATTTGCAGTGTTAAGTATATCTGATACTTGTTCTGTTTTGCTGAAAATAGGTCCTTCTGCATGAGAGGTGCTTGCTAGAGAGGAGGTGACATTGCGTGTTGATGGCGAGCATGATGATGATGGCCGACGACACTCTCCCTTGACATTTATCATTTAGTTTATGTTTAGGATGATCATTGTAATCAAAATATTATGAACTTCCTTAGTGTGTCTCACACTTTGTGAGACGGTTATTCATATGAGTTTGTAACAAACAGTTGTTCTACTTTTATGAATGATTTCTATTCGTGTTCATATCTTGTTTGATTATGTGTGAATTATCCTTGTTCATTTGAAACTAATTGATAATGCATGAACATTTGTAAAACATTAAAAATGCTTTAAAATACCCAACTTAATGATATTTTATTAATGAATGAAACCATTGTTTAAATTCAAAGTTATATGACAATATGTGAAAGTCATTCGATTTCTTATCACATATAAATCATGCCTAAGTTCGGCAAAATAACTTGAACACCGTGTATTACTTGAATACAAAGTGTTTTAATGAATAGTTAAAAGTAAATACATATTCGATGTATTGTGTTTTAACAAAATGGTAATTATCATTATATGATTGTTTAAATGTGTAAAGTAGTTTACCAAAGGAAACATGAATATGAAATTATTTGATTTGATCAAAGTGTTTCATCAACAAAGGGTATAAAGATAAAAGAGAATCTAATTACTATGATTTGATCAATAGCAATGAAATTCGACTTTATAAGAATGGCATAAAAGTAATTGTGAAATGCAAAGCGTTTTGGAATGTCAAAATGCAAAGCATCACAATGTGATATTAGATATCAAAGTTGGTAAATAGATGGCACCAAATAAATCGTTGTAGTGTAGATGTAGAGACCATTAGTTAGAAATAGTTAGCACTCAATTAGAATGTAGTGAACCATTTGAATTCGTGAAAGTTTGGGGGTTATTTGATATAACCAAAACAATAGCGAATAAGTCCTTGTAGAGTATTCATTGGAAACTTTGAATACGAAATCCATAGCTAAAACCAAAAGGAAAGCAAAATTCGTATTGCTTGGATTTTGGTGCATTCTTGAGAAAGCTCACTTTTAGTGATATTTCTCGATTATGGAGCAAATGGAAGATAGTGAAAAACAGGATGAGGATTCATATCCCTGTATCAGAGTGTTGAGAAGCACAATGGACAACGTTCCTGAACGATTCTCTTCACAGAAGGAAAGAATCAATGATATTGATCATTGTGTTTTCCCCACTAGTGTTTTCACTACATAAAGTAAGATTCAAAATGTAATCCATATCTTGTATGGAAACATTTGAGAATCATTTGTCATGATTATTGGAACATGACATACCTACGAACTACTAAGGAAATAATGGTAAACTAAATTATGAGAAATCCTAAAAGAAAAATTCCCTTGAGATAGAAAGCAATTCGTTGCTGAATCTCATAAGTAAAAGAGATTACTTGAATTTTCCCAAATGACTACAAAGCCATAGTGGAAAAGGGGGTGAATGACAAAAGCACAATTTGTCAAGTATTGGACAAATTCAAATGAATTTGATTCAAGTGTGCTAAATGTCTAGTGGATTTAAAACTAGTAAAAGTACTAATATCTCATAGTAAATCTCCAAGTTTGATATTTGATCAAAAGATTTTGAAGTTATTCAAAATAGTGAGTGGATATGCAATTTGCATAAAATTGAGTGGAAGTTATAAAAGTCTTCCTAAAAACAATATGTGAATGACATATTTTTGATGGGAGGTCATAGGAGTAATTCTTAATTGTGTTAAGAATGAAAGCACAAATACTTATAAATAATGATTTATAAGATGTAGAAGTTGATAATAGGTGTATTATGATCTTTTGTAGTATTCCTTAAGGGATTTTGAAAGGGGTTTCAGAATAGAAGTTAATTAAGGAACTGGTCCTTAATGACTCAAATTAGGAATAGTATTAAGTTAATATCAATGGTTGAAAGAAAGAAAAGAATGATCG
Organism: Avena insularis; assembly: GCA_023614405.1. NCBI lineage: Eukaryota > Viridiplantae > Streptophyta > Magnoliopsida > Poales > Poaceae > Avena > Avena insularis. The sequence continues at coordinate 453,297,645 of CM042693.1, read as the reverse complement.
TCATCCACTATGTTGAGACATAGGTTCTATCTTAGTAAATGATGATGATAACTTAGCATAATATGTGATCAAAATAAGGAACGTTTAAAAGTGATTAAGTTCGAATCACAGAACATTGAGCTGAGTTTGTCCACAGTGTCTAATTGAGAACTGTAGACATGTTTTCCAAATCCATAAAGGATGACATATCTTAAAACATCAAGGGTTATGTTATAAGGGAATATGTTGGAAACTCCTATGGATACTCATTAAAGTCAAGTATGAAGCGAGGTGAACAAAGACATCGAAAGTTGCACAGAGTGCACTAGTGTTTCGATGAATACATTTATAATAATAGATAAGGGTACCATCTAAAGTGTTGTATAATGTTATGACGGGGCTAGTTTGCTTTTAACGTAGAATGATGTGTCCCAGGCACAGTGCCCATGAGAAAGCCCTCGAGGTTGATATAAAGTCACTGTAGGCTCCTAGAATCAGGCCTCGTTTTGCTGCCATAGCGACGATGCATGCACACAGATGTTATCATGTGATGATAAAGTATTAATGTCAATCAAGGTGATATTAGTAAGTTGCAAAGGATTTGGGACTATAAAGTACAGACCCAAGACTCAACCTCTTCCATGAGCAAGCATGTTTAGGGTACCGGATATATGGTGCCAATGATTAAAGAACAAATGCAACTAGTGTATTTGTACTCTAGTGCAAGTGGGAGACTGTTGGAAATATGCCCTAGAGACAAATAGTAGTAAGGACTATTATCATATTTCATATAGTTTATGATTAAGTTTTATATCATGCTATAACTGTATTGAGTGGAAACATCAATACACGTGTGATATACAAACAAACCAGGGGTTCCTAGTGAAACTCGATCCTTTGGTTCATTGGTCAGATGATCATGTTTCCTGATCATGTGGCATTTATGCCAGTTGGAAATGGAGTCATCTCATTCCGAGAATGAGATGATGAACCAATACCCAACCTAAACATCGTGACCCGATCATGTCACGAAGTTCAAGTTACGATGATTAGAAATGGATCCTCGTAGACTATTCCTTAGACCGTGAGGCTATATCAACACTGTCTCCCGAGAGTGCTTAGATAGCATCAAGCGCCACTTGGTAATACAGTGGTTATAAAGGTGTGTTCAGGTACTCGGAGGAAACCGTAGAGGCAATATATATCAAGAGCGGGATTTGTCCGTCCATGTGACGGAAGATACTCGAAGGGCCCATTCGGAGAAGTTATATCCAATAGTTGCGTAGTGTGTGATTTGATCACGGGGATATCACTTGTCGGAACGAGTCAAGTAGCGTTGTTCGGTAATGAAATTGAACATGACATGGTGATGTCATTGATCAGATCTCGGGCAATGCAAGTATCGAGAGACAAAGGGAATAAGACATGACTGTCCCGGTTCAAACGACAAAAGATCTTCGTGGAACGCACAGGGGCACATGGCCATCCAGGTCCCTCTGTCGATCATTGGTACGGGAGTGTCCCGACCATGTCTGGAGTGTTCCTGAACCGTGGGGTATCACGCTTAAGGGTTTGATGATGCTTAGAGAGTGTTTATAGGATCAGTAGAATCGCTAAAGATTTATAGAGAGAAAACCGGAAGGGTTTCGGTAAGTCTGGAGTGGAGGTGGAAGGTGTTCCATAACCATAGAGGTTGAATAATATGTGAATGAATGTTAAATATTGATTTAATCATTTATTCATAATTATTTAATAAAGAGGAAAAATCAATTTAAATGGTCAAAGGCTTAATGGGCCAATTCCCGGAGGGGAGAGGGCCCATTAGGGAAAGGAGAGAGGGAGAAGGGGCCAAGGGGGTGGCCGGCGCCCTAGTGAGCCAGCCCCCCCTCGCGTGGGGCCCATGGGTATGGCTGGAGGTGCCACCCCTTCCTCCTCCTCTCCTTTAGTCCCACCCCGAGACTTTGAGGGAGGTAGTACCTCCCCTCCCCCTATATATAGTGGGGGTATTTGGCCAAATAAAATACAACCAAAAATCAATAAAGGTCTTATCACTTTTGGGAGGAGATATAATTGATATTTTCTCTCTCCCCATCTCTCTCTCTCTCGTGATCGTGGTCCCAAGTCTGGACTACGCGAACGAGAGACATCTTCACCGCGGAGCACCGTCACGCTGCGGGATTCGGATCTGGGAGCTCTACTTCCGCAACTGCTGCTGGATCGGGAAAGCGGGAGTCATCGTCAATCACCGGACGTGTGTAACTCCCCGCGAGGTGTTGCACTTGAGGCACTCAAGTCGTTGGAGCCACAGGTGCGCAAGTACTTCATCACGACCTTGAGGTCGGCTTCGGCTCGTCTACATCAACCACGCTCTCCTGAGCATTGACAACGCTTTTCGGTCTTCAAGGGTAAGTTCGCGAAAAGCCCCTCCTGTTACTATATTACTAATAGATAGGTCCTGGCAGCTTTAGGGGTTCAGGGGCGTAGGATAAAATTTATTGTTTTCATACGCGGAACCCCAACAGGGCAAAGGAGGTGCCTCCGAGAGCGAGGATGAGGAGATCGAGGATAAGAAGAATCCTTCCTCTGTGCCCGGAAAGACACGCGGCTAGAAGTGTCGTGAGGAGGAGGCCAGTCGCAGCCTCCAGGAACAATACGACAACGATCTGGATATTGTCGATGAGCAGAGCTCCAAGCGGGTGCTGACCCTAACCAAGGGACCGTGAAGCCGGAGATGGTGCCAAAGTTTGAGGTGGTTCCAAAGACGCGGTGACAAGCTAGCCTCCTCGAGATGGGCTTGACGCACCAGCTTGGCCCCGAGTTGGAGAAACTCGCGCACACCAGCACGGGTCTGCGAGTTCTTCCGGTTGCCAAGTAAGTACATATCTTCTTGTGTTTGTTTTTCTGGGTACATCTCAGAATTTCCGGATCGCTGAGTAACATCACTTCACACGAGTCAACCTAAGAAGATTAAGCATGCCACTATGGCGAAGATTCCTGCTAGACGCCCCGAGGAAGGATATGATGCCTCCAAGAAGAGGAAAGGCGACCTGATCGAGGCGCCCGACCTCTATGCCAAAAGATAAAGGTCGATTTAGACCAAGCGGATGAGGCAGCGATGAAGGGTGGTGTAGATGAGGTGCCCGCATAGGAGGGTGGCACCGTGCCACAGAAGGAACTCGCGTCGGTGGAGGGCGTGGCTCTGGCGAAGGGTGCGGGGGTAGCAGCGCGACAACCATGACCATGAATTTCCCACGGTTCCTTGCCAAGGAGTCCTCTGTGGCCACCCAGACACAATCCCTGGTAGTAGCAGAGGTCATCGATGTAAGCGTCGGGCTAATGTCACAAGGGGCCGAAGGAGTAGCGTATCCACTGCCGACCGTGGGAGCGATCGAGCTCCACTAGTTTCTTAGCAAATCACTCTAGGTATTTCCAATCCTCGAGGCTCTAGTTTCTAACTAGTAGCGGCTGCAGACTTTGTAATTTTGATTCCCCAATCCCCGAGGGTCGGGTCGCTGGGTAGTAGTGACTCGTTACTTGAACTTTTGATTCCCCCATTCCCCGAGGGTCGGGTCGCTTGGTAGTGGTGACTGATGCCTTGAAGTTTTGATTCCCCAGTCCCTAAGGGTCGTGTCGATGGGTAGCGGCGACTCGTGCCTTGAAGTTTTTGTTGATCATGTTGATTCTTCTATGATTGATTTGTAGCACAAGGCGAAGGACCGACATGAGGAGTTGCAGTAGCTCTGATACGAGCTCCAAGTCGTGACTCAGGCCAATTGCCAGCTATGGTTGACCATAGGTAGGTTGTTTGTTTGCTTCTTGTTTCTTTTGCATTTTTGGTTCACCATTGGGATGATTGCCCTTTGTGTTTGCAGATAACCATGCGTCCGTGTTGGCGAAAGCCCAAGAGGGTTATGTGCCAATCACGTAGATGGAGGCCTGATACATTGCAAATGTATCTATAATTTTTGATGTCCCATGCTTAGTTTTATCCACTTTCTTGTGTTTTGTTCCAACTTTGGAGTACTTTTATTATGATTTCTTGGAATAACCTATTAACAAGAGCCATAGTGCCAGCTGCCTGTTTTCTGCTGTTTTTGGTTCCAGGAAAGTCAGAAAATGAATATTCTCGGAATTGGACAGGACAAAAGCCAAAGTGCCTATTTTTCCGGAAGGGATCAAGTGCCAGAATACAAGACGGAGAGGGGCCAGGGGCCGGCCACACCACCTGGCCGCACGGCCAGGCTTGGCCCGCGCCAGGGGGTGGTCTGGCCGACCCCAGCACCCCCTCGGCCTCTCCTTCCGCCTATAAGTTGCCCTCGGGACGTAAACCCTAGGTACCCGATCAAAAATCCATGAAAGAGTCTGTAGCCGCCATCATCTCCATCCCTAGATCAGGAGGGATCTGAAGCTCTTCCCGGCACCCTGCCGGAGAGGGGAATTCACCCTGGAGGCCTTCTTCATCACCATGCAAGCCTCCGATGTGATGCGTGAGTAGTTCATCCTTGGACTACGGATCCATGTAGTAGCTAGATGGCTGGTTTCTCCTCCTTTGTGCTTTCATTTTAGATCTTGTGAGCTCCGTTCATGATCAAGATCATCTATTTGTAATCCATAAATGTTGTGTTTGCGGAGATCTGATGGATATTGAGATGCTATTTCAGATTGATTATTGATTTTATCATGTCTTTGTTATTTGAGATCTTGCATGCTTTCCGTTGTTAGTAGCTATCTTGGCCAAGTAGATGCTAGCAACTCCAAGAGTTAGTATAGTGGGTTCATGCCTCTGGTAATCTGGGGAAGTGACAGAAATCTCTAAGGTACTAGATGTGTTGTTGCTACTAGGGAGAAAACAACAATCCTTTATTCATAGAGCAATCGTATTGTTTACTTTACACGCAGTTCGTAAAGCAATAATCTATTGCTTGCAACTTAATACTGGAGGGGGTTCGGATGATAACCTGAAGGTGGATTATTAGTCATAGATGCAGTTGGATGGCGGTCTATGTATTATGTTGTAATGCCCAATCAAGTCTCAGAGGAGTCAAGATGATTAGTATATGCATGTATTGCTTTCTCGGTGTTTGTCAATTGCCCCACTGTAATTTATTCACCCAGCATGTTATCTATCTAAGGAGAGCCACCTCTAGTGAACTATGGATCCCGGTCCTTGTCTTTACATACAATCTACAATCTTTTACTGCTTTATGTTTACTTTCTGCAAACTTTTACTTCTTTCCATTCAATATGTTTAATCCTTTGTTTTCCGCAAAACACGGTGAGATTGACAACCTCATCGCAAGTTGGGGACAAAGTTATGTGGTTGTGTTGTGCAGGTCTCCACGTTGCTACTAGCACCGGTAGTGCGCCCTGCCAAAGCTCAGCTAGTAACACCTTTGAGGTGTTTCCTTGCTCCTACTGGTTCGATTAAACCTTGGTTTCATAACTGAGGGAAACTTGTTGTTGTGCTCATCATACCTTCCTCTTGGGGTTCCCAACGAGCTCTACATCAACACCGCCGCAATTTTCTGGGCGCCGTGCATTGAGCCATCAAGCATTTTTCTGGCGCCGTTGCCGAGGAGTCAAGGACATCTTCACAAGGGGAGTCCCTCATAACCAATCTCTTTACTTTGTTGTTTTTGTTTTGCTTAGTTTTCTTTTTTCTTTGTTTGCTTGTTTTGTTCTTCAAAAAACACAAAAAAATTAGTTCTACTTGTTTTCTTTCTTTATCCAAAACACAAAAAAATTAAGTCTCCTTTAGTTGTCACCTCTTCCTTAGCTCACCATGTTGATCCCCAAGTTCACCCTGAAAGACCTTCCAATTGGTAGTGGTTCTATAATTGGGAAAGATAACATTGAAGAATTCTTTAATCATGTTAGCAAACGTGAAGATACTGAGGATAGATCCCTTGTAGAACTTGATCCAAATTATGAGATTGTTGCATCTTCTTTAATTCACATGTTAGAAGCTAGGTTTGTTAACCTCAACCCCTTAATGCAAGCAATGTTTCTTAAGCTTAAAGAAATTGAGGATCCTGAAAAGAGGGATTTTATTCTAGAAGCTTTGTTTAAGGAGTTCTATGATGTTGCCAAGGAAGCTAGAAAAGTTTTTGAATGTTTCAATATGCTAGGCTCATGTGTAGGTGTTGTTGGTACGCGAGAAAAGATGAACAAAACCGAACCTAATGGGGAGGAACCTAAGATACCAATACCCTTTAAACTAGTAGCAATACATGATGCCATAGAAAAGAATCTTGATTGGATTGTTCCTGCAAACCCTTTTGATGAGAATAGTGAACCTAAGATCATTGAGAGAGGATCCTCTAGAACTTACTTGGATGATATACCTTGCCTTGTTGAAAATATTTCTGGTATTGGTCTTAATGCTTCTTCATTTGAGAACACTTGATTCTTTCTTTGCTTCTTATGCCTAACTTAAAGGCGTTAAAGAAAAGTACTTGTTGGGAGATAACCCAAGAGTTTTAGACAAGTCTTGGAAGTTATTACCTCTGTAATAACCACTCCTTATCGTTTTTATTTGCTTTTTGTGCCAAGAGTAACCTCTAATGATTGGGAAAGTTGCTGTCCCGAAACAGATTTCTGTGCTTCACCGTAAAAATTCCTGAGAGAGCTCTGTACGTAGGTTTAAGCTGTAATTTTTTGTGCTTCTGCCCCAGGTTGTTATCTAACTTTCGTTAGTTCAACACTTTTTCATTTGAGCAACAGAAGGTCTTCGAAAAAATTCATATTTACCTGCTGGTCTGTTTTGACAGATTTCTGCCATTTTCTGCATTTGCTTCTTGTTAGTTCCTTCTTAAGTTCCTTTGGGGAATTGAGCTTTTTGAGGGAAGTGCTACAGTAGTTAGTGTTCTAATGGAAGTTTATTTGGTGTTAGAACTGAACCTTGAGACTTTTTTATCTTAAGTGCACTAATGTTGCTAATAAGATTGTGTGAAGTTTTGTATGAAGGAAAAAATTTAGGTGTATGGAAGGAATGAGTAATGAGATGAAGGATGGACTAAAGCTCAAGCTTGGGGATGCCACGCGTGTCACCCCAAGAAATATCCAAGAAGTACAAGCGTCAAAGCTTGGGGATGCCCAAGGCATCCCCCTTCTTCATCAATAAAAATTCTAGGTTTCTTCCAAACGCTTCATTTTTATTGTTTCATGCACAGTTGTGTTGTTCTTGGAGCGTCTTCTTTTTTGTTTTTGTTTTGGTTTTTAGTTTGCTTGGTTTGCTTAGTTTTCTGAATAAATTGGTTGGACCCCCTCTTTCACACTTTGGTTTGCAAATAGTTTGTTTTGGTTTGGAAAAGAGTAGGAAAGTTCATACTTTTGTGGTAAAAGAGCTCGTTTTTGACTGTGGCCTATGATTTGTCATGCCATGCTTGATATTGTTTTGGCTTTATGCTTAGTATTCTTTGCTGTAGCATGACTTGTTATAAACAATTGAGATTGCTTAATGTGCCTTGGATGAATCATGCGTTGTTTTAGCATATTAAAGCATAGTATAGTGGTATTCTCCTTTGATGCTTTATTTGGGTTGACTTGGCACATGCTTACACCATGTTATGACTATCTCAAGTCACCATAGCCTTTATGATCCTTTAGTTTTCAACTTGTAGTATCACTTTATGCTTTGATCAATGATGTTTTGTCACTCTGCATGATTATGGCCATTATTGCTCTCTTAGTTTGTCGCTCCCAGTCTTTTGCTAGCCTCCATCACCAAGTATGAGTTCCACTCATGCATCCAACTCCCTAAACCAAGTTATTCCAAAGAATCCACCATACCTACCTACTAGCTTATGCTATTCCAAGTATATTCATGCTTTTGTTTACCTTCCACCTGTTATGAGAAAACTAGTGATTACAGCTCTCACGAACTTGATGGCACACTTTACTTTATTGCCTCTAATAAACTTGAACCATTGGGTCCTTCTTTGTTGCGTATATGCTTGCGCTTTTTAAGTTGAAATTAGCAGAACCATGTTTCATGGGGAACGCTTTCAACATTGCACTTGTACTTTGTACCCCGTTGATATTATGTTCTTTTGCTTACGGATCCCGGCGGTGTGAAATAAAAGTGGAACTTGTAAGATCATGGAGTTTGTATGTGTGTTAGAGAAACGCCTAGGCCGCTAGCCTAAGCCATGCCTAATCATGGTGGAAACTTGCAGCATCACCATAATGAGCACTCTATGAAGCATCCTTAATAAAAACCTATGCAAATAGCAAATAAAAAGATCGCTGAGATGCTCATTGTGCCTTGCCTTGTCATTTTGATTATGGGAAAGCTCCCGTATCATGTGCAAGGGGTACCTCGTTGGCGGTTCTTAATGATACACATATACTTACAATGATAAGAGCTTACTCGTGACTGAAGTTGAGTAGCATGAGGATCGGTCTTCGTAAGTAAGGGGCATGAGGTTTCAGTTTATAACTTGTCAAGCATATCCTCTTAGTTGTGTCACTTTAACCTTAATCACCTTAAAGATGCTTATGATAGGGGCAATGAGAGCTGAAAGCTACAAGTACCATAATTTTTGGAAGCTCTTTATGAGACTTGAATCCCTACTTCCTTTTACAAAAGGCTTTTCTTCCACCATTATATTGAGTCTCCACCTTCTATCTTTATGCACCTACTTTGAGAGCATAATGGCCATTCTTAGTTCTATGTGCATTGTCCCAAGACTAGTTGATTGATGCATAACTTGTTATTGCTTGTTTGAAACTATTGTATCTAGTCACTCTTATGAACTTTGAAGGTATCCTATGCATTTATATTTGCTACTCTATTGAGGGACAAGCTGAATACTTTGATGCTATGTTTTCTTTATGTGAAACAAACAAACGTCTTGCAAAGCATTGTTATTCATGAATCTTTTGTTTGTGCCTTTTCATGTTGCATCATAGTTTCTTTGCTTATTGCTAGAACCTTGTCTTTCATGTTATGATTGAAGTACTATGATCCCAGCTTTGAATGTTTTGCAAACACTTTGATCAAGTCTTTGATGGTGCATGTCACCTCAAAAATTATTTCTTTTTATCACTTACCTACTCGAGGACGAGCAGGAGTTAAGCTTGGGGATGTTGATACATTGCAAATGTATCTATAATTTTTGATGTTCCATGCTTAGTTTTATCCACTTTCTTGTGTTTTGTTCCAACTTTGGAGTACTTTTATTATGATTTCTTGGACTAACCTATTAACAAGAGCCACAGTGCCAGCTGCCTGTTTTCTGCTGTTTTTGGTTCCAGGAAAGTCAGAAAATGAATATTCTCGGAATTGTACGGGACAAAAGCCAAAGTGCCTATTTTTCGGAAAGGATCAAGTGCCAGAATACGAGACAAAGAGGGGCCAGGGGCCAGCCACACCACATGGCCACGCGGCCAGGCTTGGCCCGCGCCAGGGGGTGGTCTGGCCGACCCCAGCACCCCCTCGGCCTCTCCTTCCGCCTATAAGTTGCCCTCGGGACGTAAACCCTAGGTACCCGATAAAAAATCCACGAAAGAGTCTGTAGCCACCGTCATCTCCATCCCTAGATCGGGAGGGATCTGAAGCTCTTCCCGGCACCCTGCCGGAGAGGGGAATTCACCCTGGAGGCCTTCTTCATCACCATGCAAGCCTCCGGTGTGATGCGTGAGTAGTTCATCCTTGGACTACGGATCCATGTAGTAGCTAGATGGCTGGTTTCTCCTCCTTTGTGCTTTCATGTTTAGATCTTGTCAGCTCCGTTCATGATCAAGATCATCTATTTGTAATCCATACATGTTGTGTTTGCGGGGATCTGATGGATATTGAGATGCTATTTCAGATTGATTATTGATTCTATCATGTCTTTTGTTATTTGAGATCTTGCATGCTTTCCGTTGTTAGTAGCTATCTTGGCCAAGTAGATGCTAGCAACTCCAAGAGTTAGTATTTATGCTCGATAGTGGGTTCATGCCTCGTAACTGGGAAGTGATGAAATCTCTAAGGTACTAGATGTGATGTTGCTACTAGGGAGAAAACAACAATCCTTTGTTCATAGAGCAATCGTATTGTTTACTTTACATGCAGTTCAGAAGCAATAATCTGCTGTTGCAACTTATCTTGGAGGGGTTCGGATGATAACCTGAAAGGTGGATTATTAGTCATAGATGCAGTTGGATGGCGGTCTATGTATTATGTTGTGATGCCCAATCAAGTCTTAGAGGAGTCAAGATGATTAGTTTATACATGTATTGCTTTCTCGGTGTTTGTCAATTGCCCCGCTGTAATTTGTTCACCCAGCATGTTATCTATCTAAGGAGAGCCACCTCTAGTGAACTATGGATCCCGGTCCTTGTCTTTACATACAATCTACAATCTTTTACTGCTTTGTGTTTACTTTCTGCAAACTTTTACTTCTTTCCATTCGATACGTTTAATCCTTTGTTTTCCGCAAAACACGGTGAGATTGACAACCTCATCGCAAGTTGGGGACAAAGTTTTGTGGTTGTGTTGTGCAGGTCTCCATGTTGCTACTAGCACCGGTAGTGCGCCTGTTGGGGGATACCCCCGGGTAGGGTCACTCCGGGGTATAACGGCCGAGTTAGCCGAGGGTCGGCAAGGTCAAAGCGGATGCAGGCCGAGTCACCTCAAGGCAGGCCAGATCACGGAGTAACCCGGACCAGGGGGGTCGCCTAACGTTGTCTCGTCCGGCTTAAGGAGTAAGTCGAAAATGCTTGTCTAACTTATATGCAGGAACAGGTGTGGCCGGATCTGCTATGGTCCGGATCCTCGTTTAGCTTCTAGGAGAAGGAAGGAATCTCTCTGGTCAAAAAAGAAGGTCTGGTACGTACTGCATGAGCAAATAAAGCAAGGGCAGGACCACCGGATCGTGGCCGACAAGGGTGACGACGCTCACGTCGGCTGACGCGGGCGCCGCAGAGGCTACGTCGCTAAATCAAGTGTGACACGGGGGAAAAGCACCCATGTCGGGTTACTACTTTGGGAGGGGGCATATTCTTAGGAATATGCCTCCACGTATGCCCTAGACCAGGACCGAACCACCTCTATATAAGGGGGGTTGGGGTTCTGGTAGAGGGGGTGGGCAGAATTCTAGTTGGTTGAGCACTAGTAGATCTAGGGTTCTTGGGCTAGATAGAAGGCAAGTGTAGGAGAGCACCTTCTTCCTCCTCTGGCCAATACAGCTCAAGGAGCACTTGTAATCTTGGAGATAGAATATCAATACAAAGCTTCTGTGTAGAGAATCACTCTACTATCCCTCCCTGGATTCCCCTAGCGCATATTAGTCCCCACCTTTAGCCTATCCATGGCATCTGCCGTGACACCACCACGACCTAGCGGCGCTAGCAGGGGTGAAGATCCGGACGGGAAACCTCATCGGCACCGGCGAACGCATCGTCTTTGGGATCATTCAGCGCTTTGGAGCGCTGGACTTTGTCAGCGACAACGCTGGCTGCTTCGGCACACGCCCCCTTCCGCGCAACGGCCTCTTCGTCAAGCTCGGTGCACACAAGGTCTACGCTGCTGTGGACGTGTCTTGCGTTCATCCTCGTCGCGTCGTTGATGCGGGGGAACCACCCCTCACTGTGGCTCGTGGGGCGCGTATCGCTCGCTCTCCGAACCATGTAGAGGTGATGATGACTGCGCCAGGCGCGGACGTGAGCAAGGATCCGGCACCAGACCCGGAGGTAACACCTAAGGCACCGAGGAAAGCTAGGGGTCCTCCACTAGAGAGGCCTGAGAACGTGCTGAGGGAAGCTATGGATAGCTTGGCAAACCCGGTAGCAACAGTGATAGATCCGGCTCAGGCACAGGCCAAGCTAGAGGAAACTCGCCAAAAGATACTGGAGGGCACAAAGAAAATAGCCGCGACTCAACAGTCACTGAACATGACGCTGCGTGAGTACGCGAAGGCAAACAAGGTTGACACGGTAAAAGTAAAAGGGAGAAATATCATAAACGAGATGAACAGAGAAGGTGATGATGGACCAGAAGGGTCGGAAAATTATCTGTCTGTGGGGTTGCCGAAGTATAGTATCCCGGCGAAGAACCTCAGAGCAGCAGATGCGGCTGTGTCCGAGTTAGAGGGTCTGACAGGTGAGGCCCGACAAAGACAACAAGACCGGGTTAACGAGTTGGTTCGGATAGCGAACAGATAGAACGAAGAGCTGCTCAGAGGTAACCCGGAGAGAGTTGGAGCTTCTAAAATCGTCCATTCGGCGATGGGTAACACGGAGAAATCTGCTGGAGCCGCATCGTCGCCTCATGGTGGCCCAAGGAGAGAAGAGGTAGTGACCTCGGCCAGACGGAACAAGCAAATCGTCCCATACGACCCAACACGTGCGAGAAAAGAAAAAGAGATGCGGAAAAACGACGATCGACAGAGTGTGAGCCGAGGTGAAGCTGGCCGAGGTAATCACGACCAAGGCAATGCCGGTCAAGGGAATGCTGCCAATGGCAATGCTGGACAGCGAAACTCGGCAGGAGCAGGTCAACCGCAATAGCGGAATATACCAAGGCAAGAGCAAAGTGCCAGCCGAGGTATGCAACAGAGAGGAGCACAACGAGAGCAAAACCGATACAATGACGGAGACTCGGAGATGATGAATGCGGGATACGCAAGACCGGACTATCATGTGATAGGGTCGAGATTGGGAAGCAGGGATTTGATGCCGGATGATGCCAGGTTAAAACTGGATCGCCTATATAGGTCGGAACAGATCGAATGTCAAGGTCCTCCGGGTCCAGCGTGCTTCGGACCCCGGATCATGAAGGAACCGCCCGTACCAAACTTCCAGTTGCCCAGGGGCACAAAGACGTATGACGGTAGTACCAAGCTGGAGGATTGGTTGATAAACTATGCTACGGCGGTGAAAATTGCCACAGGCAACTTGAGATGGGCTGTACGATACGTACCCCAGATGTTGGAAGGTCCGGCCAGGGTATGGCTGAATAATTTACCACCCGGAAGCATCAATTGCTGGATAGATTTTGAAGAAATGTTTATCAGCAACTTCTCAAGTACGTATCAGAGACCAAATAGACCGCAGACCCTGGCGATGTGCAAGCAGAGATCTAACGAAACGGATCGTTAGTTCTTGACCCGGTGGTGTACCGTGAGAAACTCGTGTGAGGGAGTCATAGAGTCACAGGCCATAGCATGGTTCGCACAAGGGTGCAGATATGGCGGCGAGTTGTGGATGAAATTGCAAAGGAAAATGCCAGTCACGTTGGTAGAGATGATCCGGATTGCGGATTCATATGCTTTGGGTGATCCGACTCAACGCAGGATCGCGTCGAACGAGTCAAATGAGGAGTACTATCAGAGGGACGGAGCCGGGTCATCCCGGAGGAACGATTACAGGGGAAAAGGAGAGACGATAGACCGGATCATCGGTACAGTTCGCAACAAGTTGCAGCTGTGAATCAAGATCAACCTGGAGCAGGGAGCAACCAACGCCAGAAAACGGGAGGGCAATGGACTCCTCGAAACGATGGCAAGAAAACATGGACTCCGGAGCAGAAGAAGCAATGGCAAGAGAAGAAGGACCGTCCGAGGTATACCTATGAGTCAATGTTGGACCAGCCGTATAAGTTTCACACGCCAAATCCGAACAGCCCGGCGGGTCACATAACAAGGCAATGCGAGTGGATGCGTAAGATAGAACAAGGTGGTTCGGGGAATGCTCAGGCACCCCAGAATGATCAACCTCGGCAGAAGTTACCCCGGCAGCAATTGCTCTCCGGAGCAAACACGCAACAACTAATGTTGCCTCCCCCTCTGCCGAGGTATGACAACAATGAGAGAAGGGATGCAGTGCATCAGGTGGAAAACCAGCAACAACCGGATCAGAGATACTCCAGAAATGAGGGAAGGAATGAGTACAGGGAACATCACCAGAGCTATTGTGTGTTCACAACAGAGGAAACAGATAGGAAGAGCTTGCAGCGCCGACATATGGAGGTTAACGCGGTTATGCCTGCAGTGACGAGGTACATGCCTTGGTCGGACCAGGAAATCACCTGGAGCGTCAAAGATCATCCCAAGCTTATGCCAAGTCCAGGCTCGTATGCACTAGTGTTAGATCCGACATTCATTGGACCGAACATCAATTTGAGGTTCTCCAAGGTACTGATCGACAATGGCAGTAGCATTAACATCATGTATGCGGATACGATGCGCAAGTTGGGCATCTCAGAGAACATGCTCCAGGCTACAAGAACAACTTTCCATGGCATTGTACCAGGCATCTCCTGTGAGCCCATAGGCAAAGTCTGGGTCGACGTGCTATTCGGCACGAGGGATAACTGCCGAACTAAGAATCTGGAGTTCGAGGTGGTGAACTTGGAAAGCGCGTATCACGCATTACTCGGGAGACCAGCACTGAACAAGTTCATGGCAAGCTGTCACATTAGTTATCTGAAGATGAAGTTGCCCGGGCCAAATGGAGCAATTACTATTGCTGGAGATTTCTGACGTTCTATTGAGTGCGCCTCAGCCGGGTCTAACCTAGCCGAGTCACTCGTAATTGCGCAAGAGAAAAAAAATCCAAGAGGTGGCGGCATTAGCTCAGTCCGCGCAGCAGTATATGCCGGTGTTAAGTAACCCGCATGGAAGCGTTTCGTTTCAAGCCGCAAAGGACACCAAGAAGATTCCAGTGGATAACATGTTTCGAGCGCATCAACAATTGGTGCCGGGTTAACTGACAAATAGGAAAGCAAGCTCGTCAACTTCCTCCGTGAGAATCGGGATATTTTTGCTTGGTCTACACAGGACTTGCAAGGTGTTCCGAGGGAGTTGGTTGAGCACTCTTTAAACGTAAGACCCGGAGCAAAGCCGGTGAAGCAACCTCTCCGACGCTTCGCCGAGGATAGGAGAAAAGTCATTGGTGACGAGATAGCTCGGTTGCTAGCAGCTGGATTTATCATGGAACTGCTGTATCCGGATTGGCTCTCTAATCTGGTGTTGGTAGAAAAGAAGAAGGATGATCCGAACGTGGCAGTGGTTTGGCGTATGTGTATCGATTACACGAACCTGAACAAGGCGTGTCCAAAAGATCCATTTCCACTGCCGAGGATAGATCAGGTTATCGACTCAACCGCGGGATGTGAACTGTTGTCATTCATCGATGCATATTCTGGTTTCCACCAGATACCTCTGAACCCGGATGATCAAATAAAAACTGCATTTATTACCCCATACGGGGCTTATTGCTATCGCACTATGCCGTTTGGTTTACGAAATGCAGGTGCAACGTACCAAAGATGTATGCAAAAATGTTTGCACAACCAAATAGGTCAAAACGTACAAGTATACGTGGATGATGTGGTTATCAAGACCAAGGAAAGCGCAACGCTCCTTGACGACATAAGGCAAACATTCGCGAACTTGAGGAGATTCCGGATGAAGCTTAATCCGGAGAAATGTACCTTCGGTGTCCTAGCTGGGAAGTTACTCGGATTTCTCGTCTCCAGCCGAGGTATCGAAGTTAATCCAACTAAGATCCGAGCCATCGAACGAATGGAGCTGCCGAAGTGTCTCAACGATGTCCAGAATTTCACTGGGTGCCTAGCCTCGTTGAGTCGGTTTGTATGTCGGTTGGGAGAAAAGGCATTGCCTCTCTACCAACTCATGAAAAAGTCAGATAAATTCGTTTGGACGCCACAGGCCGATGAAGCTTTTGCCCACTTAAAAAATATGTTGGCCACTGCACCAGTGTTAGCTTCTCCACTATCAAAGGAGCCAATGTTGCTCTACATAGCCGTAACCAACCGAGTTGTAAGTTCAGTGATTGTAGTAGAGCGCGATGAAGAGGGTAAGTCGGTGCAGAGGCCAGTGTATTACTTGAGCGAGGTATTGTCTGCCTCAAAACAGAACTGCCCGCACTTTCAAAAGGTGGCATACGGTGTCTATATGGCGGCAAAGAAGTTAAAGCACTACTTTGAGGAGCATCCCATCAAAGTGATATGCGAAGCCCCCATATCCGAGATAATGGGTAACAAGGATGCGAACGGCAGAATTGCGAAATGGGCAATTGAGCTAGCACCTTATGCGCCCCAATATGATAGAAGAGAAGCAATCAAGTCTCAGGCTGTGGCGGATTTTTTCGTGGATTGGGCCGAGGTGCAATACGAACCACCACCACCAGATCCGAACTACTGGAGGATGCACTTTGACGGGTCGAAAACCAAAACCGGATTAGGTGCCGGAGTTGTGCTTACCTCGCCAAAGAAGGATCAGCTCAAGTACGTATTGCAGATCCATTTCGCGGCATCGAACAATGTCGCTGAGTACGAGGCTCTTGTGCATGGTCTCAAAGTGGCAAAGGAGATTGGAATACGTCGGATAATATGCTTTGGCGACTCGGATCTGGTGATACAGCAAGTGTCCGGAGTGTGGGACGCCCTGGATCCAAACATGGCACTATACAGATTTCATGTGCAGAAGATCTCAGGTTACTTTGAGGGATGCGAATTTCACCATGTACCCCGCGTGGAAAATTAAGCTGCCGACATGCTGTCAAAGCTCGGATCGACCCGACAGGCAATTCCACCGGGCGTAGCATTGGAGCACCTCAGAAAACCATCTATCAGGCCGTCCCCAGGAACCGACTCAATCTATGTCCCGGAAAACATGGAATCCGGAGCTGAGCCCATGGACATTGACATAGGAGGTAGCACGCCGAACCCGGGGACTACCTCGGCAAACCCGGGGACTACCTCACTAGACCCGGGGACTGTTCAGCGTGATCCGGCTGAAGTTATGTCGGTGGATCGGATGGAAATTGATGAGGAGATATTCCCTACACGAGCGATACCAGCTTGGGCACTGCCTATATACCAATTCTTGAAAGATGGAACATTACCCACTGAGGAAGTGCTAGCCAGGCAAACTCAGAGGAGAGCCAAAGCTTACACAATCATCAATTCCGAGCTGTACAAACGGAGTGTAACTAACGTCCTCCAGCGGTGTGTTGACCCGGAAGAAGGACTTAACATCCTCCGAGATATACACCAAGGAGAATGCGGGCATCATGCCTCATCCCGAGCCTTAGTGGCAAAGGCGTTCCGACATGGATTTTACTGGCCAAGTGCCTTGGAGCAAGCAGAAGATCTGGTAAGAAAATGCAATGGTTGTCAAAGGTACGCCACCAAGACACATATGCCTATGTCGGAACTCAAAACCATACCGATTACATGGCCATTTGCTGTATGGTGCTTGGATATGGTTGGCCCGTTCAAACCAGCGAGACGAAACATGACACACATCTTGGTCATGGTGGACAAGTTTACAAAATGGATCGAAGTGAAGCCTATAAGAAAATGTGATGGAGCTACGGCTGTGACATTTCTCAAAGACATCATCTTGAGATACGGTTATCCACACAGCATTATAACTGATAATGGAATGAATTTTGCGGAAGGAGCATTTGCGCGCTTTTGCCGAGACAAGAAGATCCGCCTCGACGTAGCCTCGGTAGCCCACCCCGCATCGAACGGACAAGTGGAAAGATCCAACGGATTAGTGTTATCCGGGATAAAACCCCGGCTCATTGAGCCGCTGCAAAGATCAGCGGGGTGCTGGATAGAAGAACTACCAGTGGTATTGTGGAGTTTAAGAATAACTCCGAATCGATCAACAGGCTATACGCCATTCTTTCTGGTATATGGGGCAGAAGCTGTATTACCAGCCGACATAGAGCATGATTCGCCTAGGGTCACCCAATACATAGAAGCCGAAGTGCAAGAAGCCCGGCAAAATGATGTTGATCTGCTGGAAGAAGCGAGAGAACTGGCACTGTCCAGATCCGCCATATATCAGCAAAATCTCCGACGCTATCATAGCCGGAAAGTGTGCCCCCGAGTCTTCCAGGAAGGCGATCTGGTGCTCCGGTTGGTACAACGTACTACTGGCATGCATAAATTATCCCCCCCATGGGAAGGACCATTTATTGTGAGCAAAGCATTGCACAATGATTCCTACTATCTTATAGATGCAAAGCCACAGGAAAAGAACAAGGCAGACAGGTCCGGAGAGGAATCAAAGCGATCGTGGAATGTAGCACTACTTCGTCCCTTCTACACTTAGCTAAGAGGTGTATGTATCCGAGTCATCTCATATGTCGGTATGTATGTCGGCGGTGAGCTTATCAATGAAATAGCGGAGCCTCGAGCAGTAACTCGGGGACTGCCTTAATAAATGGTTGTTGTTACTTTTTATGCGTTAGCTGGAATGACTCGTTTCACTTAACCCGGGTTAGTAATGTGTGAGCACCAAAAAACCCAACCCTTCGACTTGCTGCTGTCCAACAAGAATTGGCTTCATGGCAAGCAAGGGAACAAGTTTGGAATTGCGTAGCACATGAAAAACCACTAAGGAAACGAACTTATTCGAGCTAACATTTGTTTTTTCGGACTAACCCCGTATTTACTTTCAAGTTATTATGTTGAATTATTTTGAGCCAAGCCTCAAGGTTTCTAAGTATTGTTAAGACGATTCTTGAAGCTCGGATTCGTAAGTCGTAAAACCGAATCAAGGTAGACACGGATCGAGCCAGAGAATTGGACAAACAAGAAAAGGAAACTCGGGGACTACGCCCAAGTTAATCCGGCATACAAACGTAGTAGCAAAATATCATGTATTCAGCATACAATTGCACCCGGCATACCGGGGATCTGATAAATTTTCAAGTTTTTTCCACTAAGGAGCGGCAGGAGGAGGAAGTTCGGCGTCGTCATCACTGTCTTCAATATCTGAAGCAGCATCTTCTCCATCCTCACCCGACCCATCCTCCATGTTCTCCATATGCTCGTCCCCGCCGGACTCTAGAAAGCTCGGCCCCTCAACCCAGTCATGGATTGGAGAATATTCAACGAGGCTATAGGCGCAAGCTTGGTGCCGAGCTACCCACTCCGGATCATTGGTCCATTTGGATCCGGTGCACCGGCGTGTGAGGAAGCTCAGGTCGATCTTCTCGTACCATGTAAGGATATGATGGAGGAGGGTATCTGTTGCGGCACGCCCGGCAGATTCTCTCTAGAGGTCAAGCTATGTCTCGATTTCCAATAGCTTTTCAGCAAGGAGTGCGATCCTTTTCGAAGCGCTCTCGCTTGGCCAGAAGGTGTTGTAGATCCGGACCGCAACGTCGAGGAGATCTTTCCCATAGTTCTTGATGGTTTCCACCCGAGCTGACACGCTGACCAACAGGTCCTCCATGTCTAAGGGGATGCTCTCACCATCAGGACGGAGTACCCTCTCGGAATTTGGCAACAGCAGCACTGGCAATGGGAGTACCCTCGGGAAAGTGATCTGAAAACAAGGAAAGGGAAGATGCTGAAGCAAAGGCATATGAGCTAACCCGGAAAACTATGTCGGATAAGGGAAAGAAACTTACGTGAGATATGGCGGTGGATCCGGGTCAACTCCTTGATGCAATTGTCGCGTCTCTGGCGGAGCTATTCAAGCTCAGCGAGCACCGACCCAAGCCGGACCTCGGATTCCTTAAGCAGGTCCTAGTCCTTGGAGATCTGGAGAGTAAGGCGCTCACGCTCTTCGGTGAAGTTCTGGCCAACTTTTTGGAGCTCGGTTTTGTGTTGGGCCTTCATCTTCTCCATCTCGGCCTTCAGCTTGGCTATCTCGTCGTCCTTGGTCCGGAGGAGGGCAAGCTCATCGTTCTTCTTCTTCACCTCAGCTTGATGCCGTCCTGCCTGTTCGAGAAAATGCAGCATCATATCAGGCACGGGCACACTATCCTCAAGCGATGCTGAAATAGTATGTTGACCCGGCAAAGCCGAGGAGTGAATGTTTGCCGAGCCAAGGAGAAGAAGAAATGGAAAACACAACAAGGTCGAGCAAAAGAGGACATACCTCGGATTTCCTCCAAGTTCTTTCGCATAATTTTGTTCTCAGCCTCCACCCCAGCTGCAGAAACCGAATGAGGAGATTAGTTCGGCGATAGGAGGTGAAGAAAAACAGAGAGGTGCCAAGGGAGAAAATTACCCCTCTTTTCATGTTCTGCACCAAGTGCAGCATGCTTGGCGCGTAGCATCTTGTGGGTATCAAGCAAGCGTTGGAATTCAGTGCTCCGGCGGTTAGTGGTTACCTGAAAAAAGTACAGAAGTGTAAAATTAGCTTGGAGCATATTCGAAGTGTACAAGATCCGAGACAAGTGGAACTTAACCCGGCTCTAGGTGTGTGCATATTCGAAGTGTACAAGATCCGGGCCAAGGGGAACTTAACCCGGCTCTAGGTGTGTGCATATTCAAAGTGTACAAGATCCGGGCCAAGCGGAACTTAACCCGGCTCTAGGTGTGTGCATATTCGAAGTGTACAAGATCCGGGCCAAGTGGAACTTAACCCGGCTCTAGGTGTGTGCATATTCAAAGTGTACAAGATCCGGGCCAAGCGGAACTTAACCCGGCTCTAGGTGTGTGCATATTCGAAGTGTACAAGATCCAGGCCAAGTGGAACTTAACCCAGCTCTAGGTGTGTGCATATTCGAAGTGTACAAGATCCGGGCCAAGTGGAATTTAACCCGGCTCTAGGTGTGTGCATATTTGAAGTATACAAGATCCAGGCCAAGTGGAACTTAACCCGGCTCTAGGTGTGTGCATATTTGATGTTTACATGCATCTACTTTAGTTTTCTAATGAGCATCCGGCCGAGTAACTAGTTACTCTACCGGAGGCTCGGGGACTAATGGTTATTATCTACAACATGTAAAGGAGAAATGACATACCTCCATCATTCGCCCCGCGAGGTTAATTGCCTTGGTGGCAGTGTTCATCTGGGCAGAAAATTCTGCGGGGCCAAACTTCTCCAGGAGATCATCGTTGTGGACGAACTCCGCCTTATTCCAGTTCATGACGAACTCGATAAGGCTCGGAGGATAACGCTCGCCGGTAGGCATATGAGGTGCCACCAAACCCTTTGCGTGAGCTTCTTTCCTCTCAACTAGGACAAGAGCTAGGCTGGTGTGCAGAACCATCTGCTGCGCGTCAGCTGGCTCGGCAGGAACATCCTTCGCTGCTCGAAAGGGTTCGCTGCCCGGCCTCGATGGCCGCGGGCTTGGTGGCATCCGGAGCCTTCTTGCCCTTAACTTTCTGGGAAGATGTGACCATGGTGGATTTCCCCTTTGAAGCTGCTGGAGTGGTTCCTCGCTGAGCTTGGGATGACTCGGACAAGGCAGACGAACTTGGTACGGGAGCTTTGGTGGCAGGACCTGGAGCTGCTGTGGGTTTCCTGGCTGCCGGGACAGGTGCTGGTTCGGAAGCTGATACTGGAGCTGCTGTTGATGCTGGGGTTGCGGTAGACTTGGTGGTTGCTGGTTGCAGCAATGCCGAAGTGGCGGACACCGTTGCCTCGGCCGAACCGACCCCTCCTGATCCGAGGTCGCGTTCCTCTTGAGGAGGTACTGCGGAACCTGGAGCAGCCGCAGAGCCCTCAGGAATAGGGCTCAGTGGGCGTGACTGGTCGTCACGAGGAGGAGAAGGGTCGGGCCGAAGAGGTGACGAGATGCTGGATCCGCTCTGAGGGACCTCCACAGGAGCCCTGAAGAAGAGGATAATGTCAGAAGAAAAATTACCGCGATGCCAGGGAAAATGAGTCACGCAGTGAAAAGTGACTTACGCATCCGAGGTTTCGGCCTCCTTGGGTTTCTGAGCCCTCCGTGCCGGGGCTTTGCCTGCCCGCTTGGAGGCAGTCTTGTCTCCAGCCTTCTTTTGCCTTTTGGGGGGCTGAGAAGGTTCGGAGGAAGAACTCGACGCGGCTCCGCGCTTCTTCTTCGACGCCACCGGAACAGGCTCGCCCGTAGCAAGTGGGGGATCCTCGTGGATATGCCCACCAGGGTTAGCTGATGCCGGAAAGGCAAAAGAAAGAGGGACAGACTCAACGGGTTCAATCATGTCGATATCTGAGTCATCCTCATCATCGGGCCAATCTCTAAGAGAAGAGAATTTACCACTGGGTCATTTGGTGGCGTCGGCCATGGGAAGGAACATCTCCTGGTCCGGCTCCTCCTCATCCGGGATTTCTCGGTCCGGGGCCCACTTAAGGGTTGTATCCGTGCCATCCTCGAGAGTTTGCTGGAGAAACAGCTGAGAAAAAGCACAAAGAGCAGAGTTAAAAATATGATAAAAACCGACACGTAATTGATCCGAGATAAGTTTACCCCGCGAAGCTTACCGTGGGAGGGAGCCTATCACGGCAATAATGCTCGATTCCCCACGTCCATTCGGCGGAGAAATCCTTATGGGTGGTGAAAAGAGCCTTGACCCGGCAGAAGATCTCCGTGTTGCTCAACTCGAACGAGGAGGTTCTTGCTAGTCGCATTGAAGCTCATGTGGCACAACTTGTGAGTGCGCCTCTGGAGGGGAGAGATTCGGTTGCGCACGAATGTGATCATGGCATCCTCGTTGCACAATCCGAGCTTCTTCAGCTCCACGAACCTTTTGTTGACTTGATTGGCCAGAGCTGTAGGTTTCTTGGCGACCTCCTCCCAGAAATCCGTGTCAGGGGGACCCGGAGCGTAGGGCAGCAATCGAATCAAGTCTTCGGTACCCTCGTTCCGGACGTAGAAGAAGGTCCGGGCCCATCCTTTGCAGGAGTCAAGCCCAGTGACCCGGGGAAAGATTTAGAATCTCTGGGGCAAGATCGAGGCAGCTCCGAACTAGGTGAGCTGCTTGTCCTCCGACTCAACGTGGATGTTGGGGACGACGTTGTGACGGAGGCCGAAGAACCGGATCCACAGTTCCTTCGTGGGCCATAGTCCGATGTAGCCCTCGATCGTAGAGGCGAAAGCGGACAGAGAGGTGATGGCGTTCGCCGGGAGATGATGTGGTTGCAGATGATACGTCCGGACCCAGTCCCGGAAGAAGTCGCTCACCGGAAGACCAAATCCCCGTTGGAAATGTGATAGGAATACGACGAACTCACCCGGATTGGGTGAGGGGGCCAATTCCGAGGAGGGGAGACAAGCGGCGACACCGGCGGGAATACGCTGGTCCGGTAGAGCCAGTCGATGTCGTCTTGGTAGACCCACGAACCGGCCCACGCGCCGCGGTCCGCCGCGCCGGTGTCCTCCTCCATCTCCTGCTCGACGACGACGAGCTCCTCCTCTGTCATCTCGTATCTGCTGTCCTCGCTAGAGCTAGCGGCGGTGGGGGTCTGTGGTCTAGATTGACAAGGACCCGTGGCTAAGGTTATCTGTGCTATATGGCGGCGGCGCGGCGCGCTGCCGCAACGGGCATCGCGCGCGCGTGGTCGCGAGGAAGACGAAGGGGAAGAAGAGGAACGGGAAAAGGGGCACGGAGATGGAAAAATGCTGAGGGACGCGCCCCTCCCCTATTTAACCGCCCCCAGTGATCGATGAGTGGGATCGCGCTGCGCCGGCAAGCCATGCGGTGTGGCCGTGTATCACAGGCATCAGCCAATCAGAGAAAAGCCACACAGGGGGCCACAGAGTAGATGAGATCCCATGACACGACGTGCTATTGCGGTAAACGAGGAGACAGGCATGACGTAACCCGCAAAGAATAACGCAGAGCCATCGCGGCGGTTCTGTAAGCCCTTAAAATGAGGCAATGTAATGATTAGCCTCTACGTGGGTTGGCGTATGAGAGAAGGAAGCAAGGCCCGGATCCGAGCCACAATGGTAACCCGGCCGGCAAGTGAAAACTTGAAATGTGCAGAGGGAAAGTAAAACCATAGGATCCGAGCCGAAGTGGTGACCCGGCCAGCAAGTGAAAACTTGGAGCGTGCGAAGGGAACGTAAATCCATATAATCCGAGACAAGAAGTTAACCCGGAACTAAACGTCCGAGGCTCGAATATGAATGAACCTGATGTGGCCTTAGCGACCAACGCCTCTAAGACCGCACCAGCTTCGGGGACTAATGTTGGGGGGATACCCCCGGGTAGGGTCACTCCAGGGTATAAGGGCCGAGTTAGCCGAGGGTCGGCAAGGTCAAAGCGGATGCAGGCCGAGTCACCTCAAGGCAGGTCGGATCACGGAGTAACCCGGACCAGGGGGGTCGCCTAACGTTGTCTCGTTCGACTTAAGGAGTAAGTCGGAAATGCTTTTCTAACTTATATACAGGAACAGGTGTGGCCGGATCTGCTATGGTCCGGATCCTCGCTTAGCTTCTAGGAGAAGGAAGGAATCTCTCTGGTCAAAAAAGAAGGTCCGTGCATCGCATGAGCGAATAAAGCAAGGGCGGGACCACCGGATCATGGCCGACAAGGTGACGACGCTCACGTCGGTGACGCGGGCGCCAGAGGCTACGCCGCTAAAGCAAGTGTGACGGGGAAAAGCACTCTGCTGGTTACTACTTTGGGAGGGGGCATATTCTTAGGAATATGCCTCCATGTATGCCCTAGACCAGGACCGAACCACCTCTATATAAGGGGGTTAGGGTTCTGGTAGAGGGGATGGGCAGAATTCTAGTTGATTGAGCACTAGTAGATCTAGGGTTCTTGGGCTAGATAGAAGGCAAGTGTAGGAGAGCACCTTCTTCCTCCTCTGGCCAATACAGCTCAAGGAGCACTTGTAATCTTGGAGATAGAACATTAATACAAAGCTTCTGTGTAGAGAATCACTCTACTATCCCTCCCTGGATTCCCCTAGCGCATATCAGTCCCCACCTTTAGCCTATCCATGGCATCTGCCGTGACACCACCACGACAGCGCCCTGCCAAAGCTCAGCTAGTAACACCTTTGAGGTGTTTCCTTGCTCCTACTGGTTCGATTAAACCTTGGTTTCATAACTGAGGGAAACTTGCTATTGTGCTCATCATACCTTCCTATTGGGGTTCCCAATGAGCTCTACATCAACACCGCCGCAATTTTCTGGGCGCCGTGCATTGAGCCATCAAGGCCACAAAGGCCGTGGCGGTCTCGGTGGATGAGAAGGCCAAGGAAGCGTTGGCGAACACGGAGAAGGATCGCAAGGCCTCCGAGTCCATCATCACGGAGCTGCAGCAGAAGTTCTCTATGCTAGAGAAGCATGTCATCGACAATTGCTAGCGTATTCTTGGTGAGTGTCTTGTCTTATGGATTTTCATTTTGGGAAAGTCTAGTCCTAGAGTGGGCGAGTCCCTGAGCAGGTCGTGCCCCCTTTGTTGCCTTTGTTGACTGTTGGCACATGCCCTAGGTCTGAAGGACCTTGATGTATTGAATCTTGGTGCCACTGATTGCGTGAATGCGGTCTTGGCAGGTCTTAGGATACCACCAATTCGGTTATTGATTAGGGTTTCTTTTAACTTTATATCTAAAGCTTGCCGTATTTTTCAAGGAATCGCGTCTTTTATGGGCTTGGGGCCACCCGAAACATCATGGGCTTTATCACCTCTGGTGGCTCACCATGTGGCCTCCCGCTGGGCCGAACTAGTAGGCCCATCTTAGGAACCCGTAGGGCATACCTATGTCAGGCTTGATCTCCTTCAAGTCACCATGACTAGTCTGCTGACTAGGTGGTTTTTGCGTGATGCAAATATGGTGGTGTACTGGTTGTGTTCTTCTTTGAGCTATTGGTAGCTGTGGGGGGTGTTCTGGGGAAGAACATATGGATCAAGTGTTGTGTAGAAATGGAGATGGTGGAATAGTAGGTGGTAGCTTGGCTACGGCTGGTACTTCCTTCTTATCTACTTCCTAAGGTTGCTACTCTATTGACAACACACAACTGCATGTGTGTGTAAGCTTCTTGCTAGTGGCCCTCTGGTTCAAGTTTCGGTGCATGGAGATATTCCTCCATACATATGAGCTTTAGTAAAATATAATTTTATAAATCTTACTATCTCTTCTTTATTTACCATGGTGAAATTTCCCCCTCTTAGCCAATGATGCTAAGCCTGAGGCAGCAATCACTTGATAAGAACATATACTATACTTTTCCCCTTAATTAAATACTCGATGATGAATTTAATTAGCATAGCAATTCTATACCAAAACCTGAGAGTAACACTAACCACATAACCCTCCTTTTATCTTCATTTTGTTTATATTTTATTTTTTAGGAACAATAATAAGAATAAGAATTGGAGAAAAGAAGGATAGTGAAAATATACAAGATTTTAGTTTAGGTTTCTCCTTTTATTCCTTTGTAATTTTCTTTCCTGTTTGAGAATAATGTAAAGGCATTGTAATATATTGGTTTACCTTCTTATTATTATTCTTTTTCCTTATTCTTTTATTGTAAATAAATATTGTAATACTTGTTTTAAGTAATAAAATTATCCCTTTCTTGTATTTCATTTTGATAATACTTATATGTGAGTTGTTATAAATTATTACTCAAAATACTTTGTATTTGTGCTCATGTAAAAGATTACTTAATCCAATTTGTATATGCATTAAAGATTACTACTTTATCTCTTTGTATTCATTTTCTTGATCTCATTTACTTACTTATAATATAAAATAGTCTTTATTTATTTGATATTTATTTTTCATTTACTTAATTTCTTATATTGTTTATAAATAATTATAGTCCAAATCTCTCCCCTAATAAATCAATAAACAGTAGAGGTCATGTCAAAATTCATCACACTCACCTCAGATGACCTAAAGCTAACTCATCGAAGTGAGATAACTCTGATAACTCTAGTCTTTTAGTTTTGCGAAAAATTTACCCCAATTTTCATATGCATGCATGCATATGCACAAAATCCTAAATCTACCCTTCGTTTAGTCCTAAATGTTGGGATTTTACAGGTAGTAGCAATGGAGGAGAGAGAGGATGCTAGGATTGACCCAGGGAGGAAGAGGGGCCTTCTATAGCCCCTCCAACCGGATATGACCGTTGTTGACGTCCCAGGCCGGATAATCCACCCCCTACCCCGAATATTTGAGATTCACCCGGCCAAAATATGGCTAAGGAATTTGGTGTGCGCGCTCGGTATAGGGGCGGATATTTCGGTCAGATATTTTGATATAAGGGTCGTATAATCACCCCCGTTGAAAATTGATAGAAAAGCAAAGCTGAAACGTTTATAACTTTTGCATCCGGACTCTGATTTTGATGATCTTGGGCTCATTTCAAAGATAGTAACGAGCTAAAAGAGCATGCAGGGAACCATCATAGTCCAGCAAGGGAGGATAGAACCAATTGATTAAAGGTTTAACCTATCTATAAAAGATAAATCGGTAAACCCTCCAATATCGAAACACAATAGAGAATGCATATGAAATCTATTTTCGATGAACTTGAGCTTTTTGTGGAGATTAACACAAGCTCTAAATCCTCTCATGGATAAGAACCAAATAAGAACCAAGAAAGTTGATGCCTATATACAAAGTTTTGAGCTTTCTCCAAAGGATATGATCAAGTTACTAACTCGAGAGCCCCTCTTGATAGTATGGTCATCTATCCTATAAACTGATCTCCCAAAGTAACACCACGAGACCGATAAGAAAGAAATCATATTAAGAACATACCTTTTCCTTGTGCATATTCCACTTTAGCTTGATGATGATGATCTTGTCCACCTCAAGATGGAACACTTTCTTGATTGCACTAGCTTGCTGATGACTTGGAATTTGCTCTCCATACTCCACTATGAGAGAACCTCTCTTTTAGGCATATCTTCACATATCCATGATTAACATAAGGATGGAAAGCTTCAAGCATATGATCTCTTCGAGATGGCTTATCTTGAACTTGCACTTCATTTCTTCTTTCTTTATTATGTTGGTGTCTTGAAGGTACATGAGATCACTCCATCTTGTTCTTCAAGACACACATGCCATATGCTCAACTCTCTCATGACTAATCTTTGGATCACTCCTTGAACATAATGGTCACCACAATTTTATTTTTCTTTCAGCCTTGAGACCACCATATGGTTCAAGCATTGCCTATGGACATATCCTTAAGTAAAACTCAGTGCAAACAATAGTCCATAGTGATTGTCCTCAAAACCACACATGGGGCAGACATGCACTTTTAGCATCTCCTAGCAGACATGCACTTTTAGCATCTCCTGGCAGCACGTGCCAACTCCCAAGTGTCATAGAGTCATGACGACATGCCTTTTCAATGCGACTTAAGTCCAAGTCTTTTTTGCCTCACGATATACCTTGTCGAGCTATAGGCGAATTATTGTCATCCCTTTAATAGCCCGACTCTCTTCTCGATCCATGACATGTGATTCGTCTGAATAACTCTTAGTTGATAGCCCCGGTTAACACTTAACTGGGTCACAAGTGACCGTGCTTTCTGAATCATATCACCCTAGAGGGCCCACAGAATATCTCTCTAGTTGGTGGGGCAAGCTCACATCAAAGTTATCCACATCACGCAGTTTGATTCTCAATCGACCCAAACTCTACTTTTATAACTACCCTATGATGGAACATCGTTTGACATAACCTAAGTCGGTTGATCCATAACTCGGATTGTATGGCAACCTTAGGTATAAGGATTATATTGATTGAGACATACAAATAACGACTTACTCGTTATATCTCAATATGGGCCAATATGACTTCCTAAACTCTTTAGTTGAATCCATGTAAGTCGGAATAGCATCACCATGTCCATGACAAGTGGAATCGAGTCATCGGCCAACTTTCACATTAGTCAAAATTATGTGTCCAGCACAATATCGACGATTAAGGACATCAAGTATGAACAACATGAATATATAGTTTCACAACTGAATCACATATTCAGTGATACATATTAGATGCATACAAGGACAACTTAATAGCTTTAGGATACATTGGGAATTACATCATACGTGATTGCCTTAGGGTATATTCCCAATATATTTTAGTTTCATAGGAAAATTGTTGTTTTGACACACGCGTCACAATAGTCGGTTCGGGTTGCTCTTAGATCGTGCGCGACATGGACTCAACCCATGTTGTGCCCACTAGGGTTTTTCCGAACTGCTCTATATATATTCGCGAAGGGTTTCTACCACACACACAAAAGTAATATACGTTTTCGTCACCTCTCTATACTTGCACTGTCACCGTAGTCTATTCCATCTCGAGCATCGGCGTGCACTAGCAAACGTCAGAGCAGGTCTCCGGAACCACTCATATTTGTGATCTTGTATAAGAGAAGGCGAATAAGGTTTTTAGGAAGGACTCCACGCGGCCGTTTGCTTCTTCACAACAAGTCGTCTATCATCCAAGTCGGACGGTGCTGCATTCCGTGGTCTTTGTCGTCTTCGACCGGTCTTCACCCCCGCTACAACAACGGCTAATGCATCTCCAAATGATCAGTGTGTGCGCCATATTGCAATCTATATTTTTTGCTATGCTTGTTGTTGTGTATTTGCTTTTAATATATTGGAATTAATCGGAAAACTATTGCCTAATTTTCCAACAATCCGTACTAGTGCTTGTTACCTAGGATTGCGAGGAGATCCCGGGAAAGTCCCCCTCGCATGTTCCTCCTCTCCTACAAACAATGTGAGAGTAAACTCTTAATTTGCAACAAGTGAAAACCGGTGTCCTGGTTAGAGAACATGATTGTAAACCTCCCACGACGCATGCTCCTTTGGCTCTCGTGAGCGGGCGGCGGCGGAAAAGAAGTCCTCCCGGTCTCATCCGTCTAGGGCATTGGCCTTGGTCCCCTCTCCCTCCGCTTGCTGCTCCGACGGTGGTAGGAGGGAGGGGGGCCTCGTTCCTCCGTTCTGGCCTAGTAGTTAGGGTTAGGTTTTGTCTTCTTTGGTGCGCCGTTGGGGTGGTGGGAGCGGCGCCCAGGCGAATAAATAAGCCTCAACTCTACTCCCACACCGACGATGACCTTCAAGGCGGCGCCTCAGAGTTGATGGCAACGTGTGTTGATCGGGCCTTCAGATCGGCAGCTTGGTCTTCTCGCCGTTCTTCAGATCTGGCGAGAACAGTTTCTCGGTGTGTCGCCGATGTTCGTCGTTATCCGTGACCGCGCTGGCGGACGAGACGAGGTGGTTCTTCTAGAGCGATGATGTTGGTCCGGAGGTGGTGGATTTGCCGTTCTTCTCCGACTTTGTCGACGGCGAATCTTTGTCCACGATAGCACTAGAACATCCCCCGGTCGACGTGCCACAACGACATGTGCCTCGCTGCATGCAGCAGGCCTGTTCATCGACTCACAAAGCCTCGTTGGCGATGGTGTGGTTTTGGATCTTGCAATGGTGGAGGTTCGACGTCTCTCCCGGCATCCGCCTTGGTGGTGCTGGAATTATGCAGCGGCCGCTGGCTATGGTGGTTGCGGAAAATTCTAGAGATTGTTTTATACTCCCTCCGTCCCAAAATGTAAGGCGCCTAAGCTTTAGTCAAAAGTCAACATATTTTAAGTTTGACCAAATTTATACATAAAAATATAAACATTCACAATACCAAATCAATATCAATAAATTCACCAGAAAGTATAGTTTCTCAAAATGCCCATTTGATATTGTAGATATTCATATTTTTTCGTATAAACTTGGTCAAACTTAGAAGATGTTGACTTTTGGCTAAAGCTTAGGCGAATTTTGGGACGGAGGGAGTATTTCTTAATTTCTTAGGATTTTATCTGCATATTCAGGATAATTAGTTTATCACGGTCTGTCTTTTAGTTTTTATGTATGTTGCGTCATGTAACTTGATTTTCTAGTAATGAAATGCATGTGTTGCTCTATAAAAAAAGAGTTTTTGAGATTTCTAGCATCATACGGTTCGAGCCACTGGTAAAATAATTCTCCACCAGCTTCGGTCTTCAGCGTGTAATTTTTGAAAAGTCCATTGATAAGGAAAAAATACTGTTGAACCCATATTTTCTAGCTTGTGCTTTGGAGGGAGAGAAGCTAGTGCAGACCACGGAAGATATTATTACGACACGGGGGTTGACGTGGCGGCAGTATCAGCCTTGACGTGTCCCTAAATTCCCGGCCGCGTATGCGTATGTGGCCGCGCGCAGTTCCCCATGTCCTCGGCCGACACATGCCTCTGCGCGGAAACGGGAAGCGACGCCCAACGGAAACGGAACGGTGGAAGTAGCTAACGGCCCCTTCGCCGTCACCGTCACCGTCACCGTTACATCCCCCCGTCGCCGTCCCCATCAGGCCCCGTGCTCGCCTCTCCCCCTCTCCACCGAATAAGTAGAGCCCGACGGATTGACCCACCCCTCCTCGCCCAGCGAGCGAGCGAGCGAGCGCCCCCACACGAGAAGGCGAGAGACAGAGACGCGGCCAGCCAACCACCCCCGCGTGCGAGGAGATGGAGTCGCCGGAGGCAGCGGGCCCGTGCGGGGACCACCCGCTGGCCGCGGCGGCGGCGGAGCGGCCCTCGGAGTCGGCGGCGCTGCGGGCGCTCGTCGACCGCGTGCGCGCCGGGGAGGTGGAGGCGGCCCGCGAGGTGCGGCGCCTCACGCGGGCCTCCGCCAGGCACCGGCGGAAGCTCGCCGACGCGGTGGAGCCCCTCGTCGCCATGCTCCGCTCCGGGGCGCCCGACGCCGGGGAGGCTGCGCTCCTCGCGCTGCTCAACCTCGCCGTCAGGGACGAGAGGTTCGCAGCCTTATTCCCTCACCACGTTTCCCTCTGCTTCCCTCTCTGCTCACTGCTAGTCTTCACTGTTTGTTTCCTATTGCGAAATATGATTAGTTTCCATGTTCTTCTTACTTGAAAATTCCGATAGATTTGGTAGCACAGTTTTCTTCTACCACCCCCGATTGCGTCGGTGAGATACAGAATTCTCCCCCGAACTCGGTGATCTCATCCCCGATTTCTCGAGGTGTTCGGTGCAGAATCTTCGAGTTTCAATTCGTTATTATCCAAAAACAACTCGGTGCTATTTCCAGTACTACTTCGAGTCTCCGACAGATTTGGTGATATTCTCTTCCTACAGCCCAATTTGGCAATTTATATGGCGAATTTTCGAAAGTTTGATCCGTTCGTCGATGAACTCGATAGCCTACTCCTGGATTGCTCGGATGTTTCGGTGCAAAGCGTGCAGCAGAATCCTAGGAAACCTCTTGGCTTTTATTAGTATTGTTTAGCTATTGTATGGGCCTGTTTAATCCCCAATTATTGTACTACTAATTTCGTCGTACAATCCCTTCCAAATTATTTAATCGTGGCGGCTTATCAATCTGGTATCCCCCTCCGATCAGAAAATATCTGACAAACAAAATCGCCCCTTCCGTGGTCCTCCCTTGTGTGGTTGTTGGATAAAATTAATTCTTCGCCCGTCGGTAATAAATCTGTACTATTATTCTGAATCATAATCAAGATAAGCTCCATGAATTATTGCCTCTTAGCAGTCCCACGCATATGTTCTGAAGCATATTCAGTCTAGTGGGATATCTACGCACAGGAGATTTCAGTCTAGTGATCAACATCACCCAACAGGTAAAGCATCGTCGTGCTTTCTTTCTTAGACGCGCAGCGAATCGCATAGCATCCTGCTGTTAGCAAAGAGGTTTCATTCCGGTGACCCTTCAACCAATCGGTGATCGCAAGGATTTCTAGGAAACGACGGCAAGAGGAAAGAAAACGGTCGGTTTTGGATGTTGGGAAAGAAACAGTTGGTCTGATTTGGAAGCTGACCTAAGTCCGCCAACCACCGTATCCTGGTTGGCCGCTTCCGAGAAAAATCTAGCAGCAGGAGCAGCCTGTAAGCGGCGTTTTCGTTCAGAAAAGGTTTCTTGTCCTCCTGCCTAATATTTCCTCCCTTTCCAACTGCCGTGGCCAAGATACAGTTAGCCTCCCATGCTTCCATTGGAAATTCTGTGCCCATGCCGTGAGCTAGTTTGCTTTGAGGTATATCCAATCCAAACATGTTGACCTCATGGTTGTTGGTAGGCCTCGTGCCAACCTGCGGAGAGAAGCCAAGTCACACAAGTATGGTGCTATGTATGTACCAGAATTCAGAACCCATCATCCTTACTCTTTGCTTTCTGAAGTAGTAGTAGAAGCAAAACTAAGATAAACAAGTTGGTAATTCTCAGCCCTGCTCTCTTCGGATCCTGCCCAATTCTTTATTTCTCTATCGATTTGATGGACCGCCACTGGTTTTGGTGGGATCAGCTGTTCCAACAGTTAGAGAATCAAGTTCTTGTCTCGATTCTTGAGAGACCAGATCTAGTTCAACCCATGTAGACGTCATGAATAAGGATTTTGAAGTCATCATGGTTCCCACATGATTTTAAAGTCATCATGGTTCCCACTTGGTTTAAAATTCATACTTCCAACTTCCAGTCCTCTTGGATACTCGTGGTGGTTGCAGAACCTTCAATTTAGATCTCTGCAGTAGCTGGCCTAAACTGTGAACTGAGTACTGACTCACTGTTTCGTCATAGGCTAGTACAGTACTTAACTGGACACTATGTGTGGACCTTGTACTGCATGTAAGCTGTCACCGTAAATTCTTACCTATGGATGAAGATTCTTCTTCAAGCCATTGCACGTGTAGAATGTGAGTAATGTAATCTTCCTTGAGAAAATGTAGCTCTAGTATAACATATTGTGTCCTCTGTTTACATGATTATGATCTGAAATGTGCATGGTGGCTTAGTAATCTTTGTCATCAGTATGTAGCTTGCAGATGAGTAGAACTGGTATGATGTATGCACATTGTTCTGAACCTGTATTGTTCCATCTGTGCAGGAATAAGATCAAGATACTGGATGCTGGTGCGCTCGAGCCGCTGCTTGATTACTTGCAGTCGAGCGATCTAAACCTACAGGAGTATGCAACTGCTGCCATCCTTACGCTCTCAGCCTCGTCGACGAATAAACCTCTTATAAGCGCATCTGGAGCAATCCCTCTGCTTGTAAAGGTCCTCGGAGAAGGGAATCCGCAAGCCAAGAATGATGCTGTGATGGCTCTTTACAACCTCTCCACGATAGCAGATAACCTTCAAACCATCCTTTCTGTCCAACCTGTTCCCCCTTTGATAGAGTTGCTGAGGGGTGGCAAGAGGTCCTCCAAGATAGCTGACAAGTGCTGTGCGCTTCTGGAATCACTACTTGCCTTTGATCAAGGTCGAGTGGCCCTAACTTCTGAAGAAGGTGGTGTGCTCAGCATCGTGGAGGTGCTTGAGGAAGGCTCCCTTCAAGGTAGAGAGCATGCCGTGGGAGCACTCCTAACAATGTGTGAGAGCGACCGAAGTAAATACAGAGACCCGATCCTAAATGAAGGAGCTATCCCGGGCCTTCTTGAGCTCACGGCGCATGGCACTCCCAAGTCTAGAGTGAAGGCTCATGCTCTTCTCGACTTGCTGCGGGAGTCGCCATATTCAAGGTCGAAGATGCAGCCCAACACTCTGGAGAACATCGTCAGCAACATTGCTTCTCAAATAGATGGGGAGGACCGCGGCGGGAAGGCTAAGAAGATGCTCGCTGAGATGGTGAAGGTCAGCATGGAGCAGAGCTTGAGGCACTTGCAGCGCCGGGCTTCCTTCGCTTGATGTTGCCCCGCCCGCTTCAGGTGACCACCACCACCCTGTTTTGCAAATGGAAGTAGAGAGAGATAGCGGAAATAACGTACGAGATTGCTGGAGATGCCGGTCCAGGCCACGACAGGACCGAGTGACTGGTGCAAGCGCTCATATACTTGATGCTTCTTGACATAGTTCCATTTTTCCGTCTTGATCTTGCTGTGATGTTTCGAAAAGAGGAAGGACAGGTTTTCTTCCCGTTCTCTTTCTTCCCCTTCCCATGTTTTGTGCATGTACGTACCAAAAGCAGAACAGTGAAAAAAAAGGAAAAGAGAAAAAGGAAACTCATCTCCTTTGAGGAAATGATTGTACATACATGATATAAAGTAAAGATCCCTTTCTTCAAGCATGAAAATCTAGGTCCTTAGACTTAAGTCTATGCGTTAAGTGCTTCATTTCTGGCCACATTAGCAGTCTGACCTGTCTGGGTTTGTCCATGATGCCATCGTTTCTGACTCAAACATGCTAATAGTTTGGTTTATGTGGGCTCTGTTTTGGTTTACTTTGCTTCTGGTAGGTTGAACACTTTGATCATTCAGCCATCAGTCTCATCCCATTCTCAATTTATTACAGGTTAATCTATCATTTCTTGATCTGACTAGGCTGCAACAACCGCAACCAAGATCTCCTTGTTTCAACCAACTTTAGCTGAACATTCTGACTGTTTATCAGCTAATAAATCACTTTCGGTCTAAAAGTACCATCGATCTCTTTCGCCGTCTCTAGGAAATCTTTTTTGTCTCATTGGCTGCTATGGCTTAGAGTGTGATCATGGCTGGCTTGACCCTGTGAAAGGTTGCTGGTCTATTTGTGCTTTCTTTGCGTCTCAAAGGGACATGTCCCATCTTTGCGTCTCAAAGGGAGATGCTCCATGTTCATGTGTAGCTTTTCCTTTCCGTTATCCGTTGCGTTGATCGGACGATGGTGAATATCTTTTTTTTTGGGTTGGAGCTTCTTGCCACGCTCATCTTCGTATCTGATTTCCTGTATCTTTTATTCAGCTGTTGCATTGCTTTGGTAAGGGTTAAATAAGTGCAGCCGTTTTTGTCGAGCGGAGAATATTCCGGATTTCCGACAGCAAAGAGACACGATAGGCGGCTTCAGCAAGAAGAGTGCTGGACTTGTCAACGAACCAAACAAAATCAGTTTTGGACATGATGTGCGATAAGGAAAATATCATGACCTAATATTACTAGTATGAAATAAACAAATAAAAGATCTCCAAATGCTTTTATTTGTCACGAGAGAGTCTGGTGTCTACGGAGAAGTTATAGGGTAGATTGGTTTCGATACACAACACACTAAGGCGTGGTATCCTGGCTCTTTTTTTATATATATGAAAGATCGGGGCCGTCTCTAGAAATTTGGAGCCCTTGTGCAGATGTAAAAAGGGGTCCTAAACTTTGAAAAATAATCACATACCAATAATAACTAAAAGACACTGCACTTTGTTATATAAGTTCAATATATGTGGTATTTCGTTCAACATGTAGAAATATATTATCAAGCATTAATTCGAAATATAATACTAAGATGTATTCAAACATTACATGAATTAAACTTGTAGATGTGTCAATATAAGTTAAGTGGAGAAGATTGTGCAAATATTGCTTCTGAGTTTTTTCTTTGAAGCAAGGGGCAAGGGTCACGAAGGACCCAGAGCTGCAAATTACTTGGCGGTCGGTTTACAAATTACAAGGAGGCCCAAAACTAAAAGAAAATTACAACCAGAACCTCCGCTTTTACACAAAAGATCCTAGAAAGAAAATATAAAAAGCGATCCAATCTTCAGGGATCTTCTCCACCGCAGCACAGGAACAAGCTCGCCGGCAGAAGCAGCGACGCTGCCATCGGTGACGAACCACTTGATGTGCCGCCACCGAAGGTCCTTCCGCCGGATAGGGGAAGCCTCCCAGATGGAGGAAGAAAAGCCACGAAACTGTGGCCAAGGAGGGCCGTCATTTGGCCATAAGAAGCAGAGGCAGCATAGAAAGCGTCGGCATATGTCCTCTACTGATGAGCTCCAGAAGGTAGCAGCAAATCTCCACCGGAAAGGATCATGCCAAACAAAACTCGTGCTCTCACCCTGCCCACCTCCGTGGTGGTTGAAGAGAGAATAGAGACAAGCAGATCGAGCACTAACCTTCCCGGCACAGCGAGCATCCCACCACTGACCTGATAATTGCTGACCAACATCAACCTTCAGACTGCTGCCACAAGTTGGAGGAGGAGGCCTGAAGAAGCAGCAGCAGAGGGAGCCCAGGATCTTATTTAGAATGCGAGTTGCGGTCTTCCACCAAGCTGCAACCGGCTCTCTCCATGAGAGCTCTACAGCGGAGAGAAGAGGGGCAACATCAAGCAGGCCTCGATCCAGAAAGGCCGGCCTAAAGCACCACGGGCGATCCTTATTCGGAGGGATGCAGGTGCAGATCCACTCCACCACCACCACCTGCTACCGGCGGGGCGTAGCGAGGCAGATGGCGCACAAGGCGTGGAAGATCTGGCCGCCGGATATCTCCAACCTACCCTCAGTCGGCAATAAGGCAAGATCTAGATCTACTACTACTATAAATAGTAGAAGCCAACCACCTACTCCATCTCGACGCCGGTCGCCATGGCCACCGAAGGGGAGGGAGGAGAGGAGCGGCGGAGGAAGAAGACGGTCGACTCTCAAGGAAGGCTCGGGAAAGAGCTAGTCTGATTCCGCTTCTGAGTTTGGGGCTGAAAAGAGGTTGACTGTTCGAATGGGGGCACGGTGGACGGCCGAAGACGCACTTGGAGAAACAGACGACTGGCACTGGCAGCCTGGGCGGGCGAGCATGTGGCGTTCTCCGTTCAGCCGTTTCGTGGTTCTCGGCGGGAGCGAAACGACGTCCTGGCTAGTGCGCAAGCAGTAGGCAGATAGATGAACGCATTTTTTTACGAGCAGACCCATGGCGACAGGGATTGGGAATCCAGAGTTCATGACCGATCTATTACTCGACTATGACCAAAACCGTCTCACATCGGCTAATCTCACATCGGCTAATCGGGAACAATGGATGAAATTTTAGTCTGGAAGGAGGTTCTGGCTCTAGTTGATTTGGGCTTAGGAAATGTCGTTGGGACATACTCTCCCCTCCTTTTAGAAATATAAGATGTTTTAGATTTGTGAAGCAAATGTATCTAGACACACATTAGCTTCACAAACCTAAAACATCTTAGGTCCCGTTTGAAACGTAGGATAGGAAAAATATAGGAACATGAAAAACATAGGATTTGATATGGCACGCATCGCAAATCCTATGGAAAGTGAAAACACAGGAATTGAAAAGATTAAGCCGTTTGGATTGGAGGATAGGAAAAGTTAGGGAACTTTTTGAGATTCCAATAACTAGCCGCATGAGCTCTTTTACTCCATTGATCAAACTCCATGTCCACAAAGGGAAGCTAGGCTGCTCAACCGTACTGTGTTTATCGGTAATCTGACAGAAATTAAAACACATTGAAAATTCATATAGTAGTCTCTTGAGTTATTAATTATTGGACCATGCAAGATTTTTTCCAATCCCAGTATCCCATGCAAGGATACTCACCGATGAGGGTAGCCATGCACACACATCACAGAGATCCAATTCTCATCAAACCTGCTAGGAGCGGGCTGTGGAAATCTTGCTTGCCGATGATTGCCGCGCTCTAGCGTTTGCTGCCCGCCCGCGCTGCAAGAACTCATGCGATTTTGGTCATCGAGCCACGGCTCACCGCTCGCTCACCGTGTGTGTTTTCACCGGGATAAACTCCTTGGCGCGGGATTTTAGCGCGCGCTCAAGCAGGAAAAAAGGAGCCGGAACTGCCTCCAAGTTCACCGTTCACCACAGGAATTTTTTCATTAGATCGGACCTGATGTTATTTTTCCCGTGAAACGTGAAGGCCAGGAAGTCAATCCTGCATATTTCCTTTTCCTATTCCCGTGTTCGAAAGGGCTCACAGGAAAAGTTTCCTACACCTTTCCTATCCTTTGAAATTACTACCGAAAACCCGCGTTCCAAACGGCCCCTTATATTTTCAAACTGAGGGAGTAGCTTTTTTTTTTTTAGAACATTCTAGCCTTTTTATTCAAGCTGAAACAGTGTTTACAAAGACCTGTAAGCCAGCAGGTGGATCAACTAACCAAATATGCCGGCCTGCTGGGAGGGAGGAAGCAAAACGGGCTACCGTATGAGCTTCCACATTCATCTCTCGACCTTCATGGCAGAAGTAAACTCCTCCTCGGAGTTCTGATCTAACAACGATCTCCTTCAGTATGCTTCCAAAAACCCCATGGTTCTTGTTCTGTAGGCCCTTTACCACTTCCATGCAGTCAGAAGCGACATGGATCGACCCTAAATTGAGGTCATCAGCCAGATCAAGCGCCTCCCTACATGCAATTGCCTCTAGACACCCAGGGTGTGTGAGGCCTTCAATCACCAACGCCGAGGCCCCCATAAACTCTCCCAGCTCGGTACGACAGACCACTCCGACTGCCCCCTTCGAGGTAGATTTTGCAACCGCACCGTCGACATTAATTTTAGCTTTACCCGCCAGCGTTGCAATCCATCTTCTCTGCACTGGTTTTTGCCCTGACTTGGCACCCGCGGTCTTCCTTTCCGCAGCACCAGAGGTTGCAAGATCATCCAAGAATCTATCCACAAACGAGACCGTTGCCATCGGGCTTTGATAGATCTCCTCATGTATGGCTTTCCTGCGTGCATGCCAAATCGCCCACAGGGTGACTAGCATCCTTGTCAAGTCAGTTTTCGTCATCGACTCGATCATGGCAAACAACCACTGTTTTGCTGCTGGTTCACTGGACATGGTGATATGCTCCACTATATCTGCCTTAGTCAGCGCCCAAACACACCTCGACATGGTGCATTCAATCAATGAATGCCTCCAAGAGTCCTCCAGACCACACAACGAGCACGTACTCGTCGTTGCCATATTTCTGTGGTGTCTCACATCGCTCGTGGGCAAGGATTGCTTTGCGAGCCTCCATAGAAATATCCTGATTTTAGTTGGGACAGAGATCTTCCACAACTTCATCCAAAGCTTTCCCTCGTTCGTCGAGGTAGATGAGGCCGATCGGCCCTCTAGCCAGTCCTCTCTAGTCTTCTTTGTCATTACCAGAGCTCTATAGGCCGATCAGACCGAGAACACACCTGTTCTTTCAAAGTGCCATGCCCAAAAGTCTTCCTGGTCCCTTGTACATAACGGGATGTTCTTGATGATTTCTGCGTCCATAGGAAGAAAGAACTCATCAATCTTTACGTGATTCCATGATGCTGACATGCTGTCGATATAATCAGCCACTCGTGTCGGAGCATCCTCCTTCCTTGGCGCGACCGGTCGCAGGCGTTCATCGCGCGGTAACCAGTTTTGCAGCCAAGCATCAGTGTCTTGACCATTCCCAATTCTCCTTATTAAACCGATCTGTAGTACGTCCCTTCCTTCGACCAGAGAACGCCAGACCTGAGAGGGATGAGAGCCCACAGTCGCCGATAAAATATCTCCCTCTGGGAAGTAAGCGGCCTTTAGGATTCTAGCAGTGAGAGAAGTAGGTTCCCGAAGGATACGCCATACCTGGCGGGCTAACAATGCTAGATTAAACAACTCGATGTCTCGAAATCCGAGCCCACCTGCAAACTTTCGTTGAGTCATCTCCTCCCATGAGACCCAACAGGTTCGGCGCTTCCCCTCTTTACTTCCCCACCAGAAGTTGCGAAGAAGGGAATTGATATGCTCGCATAAACCCCTTGGAAGCTTGAAACATGACATAGAGTAAGTAGGAACCGCCTGAGCCACCGACTTTATCAAAATCTCTTTTCCTCCCACTGAGAGCAATTGTTCCAGCCAACCAAGTACTTTTTTCCAAACTTTGTCCTTCAAATACTTGAATGCTCCACTCTTCGATCTACCTACATCAGATGGCAGACCTAGATATTTCTCATTGAGGGTTTCCCTTTGAACATCAAGCTCATTCTTGATTTCCACTCTCAAATTTTCTGGGCATCCTTTACTAAAAAAGATAGAGGACTTGTCCATATTTATTCTCTGTCCGGACGCATTGCAATATTTTTCCAACACTTCCTTCATCTCCAAAGCTCCTTCTCCACTTGCCTTAAAGAACAACAGGCTATCATCTGCAAAAAGAAGGTGGTTGACTGCCGGGGCAGTGGGAGCCACCATGATCCCATTAAGCGCTGATGATTGACTTCTATTTTTCAGGAGGCACGAAAGGCCCTCTGCTGCCAATAAGAACAAGTAGGGAGAGATAGGATCGCCTTGACGAATACCCCTCGTGGGGTGGAACTCTTCCTGGGGGGCTCCATTAAAAAGCACCGAGAAAGATACCGACGTCACCAAGCGCATTACTCGCGCTACCCACGAACTACTGAAACCCAGCTTCAACATAATGGCCTCCAGATAGCACCACTCCACACGATCGTACGCTTTCCTCATATCAAGCTTTAGCGCACAGAAACGATGCTTCTTTGCTTTAGTCCTCTTCATAAAATGCAGACACTCATATGCAGTAATGATATTGTCTGTAATCAAACGCCCAGGCACAAAAGCTGACTGCTCCTCAGCTATGATCTCTGGTAAAATACCCTTGAGTCTATTCGCCACCACCTTCGATGCAATTTTATAGATGACATTGCAGAGATTGATGGGACGAAACTGGCCCAACTCTTTCGGATTTGCAATCTTTGGGATCATGACAATAAAAGTCTTATTGACAATGTCTGGATTATCCTCCCCAGCTAAAATCCGCAAGACCGCTCTCGTCACCTCCTCCCCACACGTTTCCCAGTTTCTCTGAAAGAAGTGAGCTAGGAAGCCGTCGGGCCCGGGGGCCTTTGTGGGATACATCTCAAACAGTGCTGCTTTAACTTCTTGATTGTTAAAAGGTGCATCAAGATTATTGTTCATAGCAGCACTCACACGCACTGGAACAGCCGAAATAACTCCCTCCATCCCGTTTACTCCCTCTGATGTATATAGTTGTTTATAGAAATCCGTTGCCATGCTTCCTAGATCATCAACCTCAGAAGCCATTGTTCCATCAGGTTTCAACAGTTCGGTGATCCGATTTTTCCTTTTACGTTGGCTCGCCCGCATGTGAAAGAAACGAGTATTCTTGTCGCCCTCAGCAAGCCACTGTACCCTCGACCTTTGACGCCACATCACCTCCTCCTGGTGTAGGGCTTCAACTAGATCATCCGCTACTCCCTTCTCCTCTGGAGAGGGACCAACACGACTGGGTGCACTACGTAGTTCACGTAGTCGCTGTTGCAGGCTATGGATTCTGAACTGTACACTGCCAAACGACTCCCTTCCCCATCTCATTAGATCACATGAGATAGTCTTTAATTTTTCCTGGAGGTCCTCAAGAGTATTGCATCCTCCAACCGAACTCCAGTTCTGTTTTAAAACAGATGCAAAGTCCTTGTGGGATTCCCACATTACCTCGTATCGGAACATATTCTCCCGCTGTTTTGTATGGCGCGTCGTGGCCACACACTTTAGCAACACCGGTAGATGGTCACTTGATGCAAACGCTGCCAGGTGATGCACCTCTGCTGCTGGGAATCTCGAACACCACGTAGGTGTAGCGAGTGCACGGTCAAGTCGTGCTCGACAGTAAGTACCCCCTGTAACCCTCTTCTCAAAAGTCCAACCCACTCCCTTGTAGCCTAGATCACATAGACCACAAACGTCGACAACATCTCGAAACCCAGCCATTTGGCTGTAACTCCGCTCGTTGACCCCCTCATGTTCAGAGCGATGCAACACTTCGTTGAAGTCCCCAATGCACAACCACGGGAGGTCATTTGACGAGCGTATATATTTGAGCATATCCCACGTCTTGTGGCGCTCGTTAACCTGCGCCTCACCATATACCACAGTAAGACGCCATGGTTCCTGTCCTTGCTCCCTTATGACAGTGTCCAAATGATACTGTGAGTAAGGTAAAACTTCAATATTTATTTCATTATTCCAAAAGATTCCCAGGCCACCACTACGACCAGAACTACTAACAGCAAAGCCCTTATCAAAACCTAAAGAACGAGATAAATTTTCCACACGTTTCCTGTGCAGCTGAGTCTCGACCAGACTAAGAACCGTCGGAGAGTAACGCCTCACGAGGTCGTGAAGCTCCCGAACTGTCGCGTCACTTCCTATTCCGCGACAGTTCACACTTAGCACACTCATTTATTTCGGCGATCCTCTGTCCCAGAGGTCGCCTGATCTTCAGCAAATCCCACCTTAGTTGGTGTACCACCCTTTTTCATCTTTTTCTCCTTGTGCTTGACATATTGTGGAGGCGGGGGAGGAATTCTTACCGGCTCCACGCCCTTCTCCTCCTCCTGAATAGTCATCTCCAAGCGCCTAGAAACCGGCGGCTGCTTCTCAAAGCCCGGCAGCGTAATTGCCTTAACAGGGCTAGGGTTCTTGCTTCCTCCGTCGAGAGCAGCATCTTTGGAAGTGCGCTTTCGGTTCTCCCGATCAACATTTTCTTCTGTCCTTCCTCTAGAACCAGGAGCTCGTCCTGCACCTCTGCCACCAGAGCGCCCACCAAAGCGACCACCAGAACGACCACTTGTATGACCCCTACCTCCCGACCGCCCTTCATGTTGGCTGCCAAAACTCTCGTGATGTTGATTCTGGCGAGGCCGGTTCCAAGGTACATCTGCCAGCATCCACTTTCCATATTGCATGGTTTCAACGGGATGAATTCCGTCCCCACACTCCTCATGCGTGTGCCCCATCAACCCGCAAACATTACAGAACTTGGGTATTTTCTCATACAGGACCTGAAAAAGCATATTCGAATGGCCCTCCACTTCTAATGTGACAAAACGTATCAGCGGCTTCCTGACATCAAGCTTGACACGCACACGCACATAGTCCTGAGCAACAGATGGCCTCAGCTCCACCGACTCAACCTTGCCAATCCTTGTGGCCAGATCTGTCACCACATCTTCCTTTCTAAATAAGTCTGGGATCTTGGGAATACGTACCCAAGCATGCAGTAGGTTCAGCCGCACTGAATTTACCGGCGTGAAGCCGTCATACTCCGCTAAAATCAGGCCCTGTTCCCTGAACAACCAGGGACCTTCCTCCATCATCCTCGTCCAGTCGCCCAGACATGATGCTTGAAAAAGGAAAAGGTTCTTCTCTAGAATCCTTGGTTTCATCTCCTGCGCCAGGCTCCACGCGTGATGCATCGTCTCAAACAAGGATCCAGCACTAAAAGTTTTACGTGTGTGTACCCGTCCTAGAGCCAGCCACTTGACCTCCTCCTTCAGGTTGTTCAATCTGTCACCACCAATCTTCACTCCAGCGAGCTCTTCTCCCTGCAGATTCAACCGCTTCAGCAGGGCATCAATGTCCACTGTCTCCTCCGTCCCTTGACGGGATCTCGCCTCCGCCCTCGCCGACGGTTCTGCCATCTTCCTTCACCTCGCCCAGCCCTAAGTTAGATCATGCCAAGGCAGTTGGGCAAGCCAACCCCTTGAAGCAGTCCCAGCGCAGCAGCCTCGTCGAGGGAGGGAGGAGAAGGTTAGTCACGGTCGAAAACTCGGTCGCCGATCAGATCGCCGCCGCAATCGCCTAAAACCCTAAACGCCAGAGCGAAAAGGTATTTCCCTTAATTATTTAACTGAGGGAGTAGCTATGTACGCAATGGCCGAAGCGGCTCTCTAGCTGGTCAGAAAGTGGGAACGAAGGAGTGTTGGGCTGGGCTGTGCACGGGAATAGGCCCTTAGCTTGCACGGGCCCTTGGACGGGCCTGGTATTAACATAGCTGACAAATCGACTCCATCAATCACATTGCATATTCTAAAGTGAACTTATAAAATATACAACGTCCAAGTTTGCTAAAGAGTCTACAAAATAACCTGCTAAAAAGCTAGAACCTTTCTCGCTTATAATTAATTGAACAGTTGTAATTTTCATTAGCTGAATAATTGGAAAATTTTATTCACTGAACAATTATTTCTCAAACTCATGATCATTGAGCTGCTTCGACGATTTTAACTTGTGCGGGAAGAATTTAGCCAATATGACGGAAGAAATTGTTATATCTCACATAACAACGCAATATAGTCCGTACCAATAGCACATGACGTGTACATAGATTATTCCCTCCAATCTCTTAAAATCATAGGTGAAGCAAC
The DNA here is from genome assembly GCA_023614405.1 of Avena insularis. Taxonomy (NCBI): domain Eukaryota; kingdom Viridiplantae; phylum Streptophyta; class Magnoliopsida; order Poales; family Poaceae; genus Avena; species Avena insularis. The sequence goes on along the minus strand of CM042693.1, from coordinate 453,253,067 downwards.
AGCGAACTGTCACATTGGATCTGAAGCAACAACAAATTATTACTACCATCTCTCCAGCAACAGGCCTGGCAGATGGAGAGGTTCGTTAGTGGATTGAAGCTGTGGCAGAAAACAAGGTGGCCGGCACATAAACCCCATATGATTAAATCGTACAAATCAAACCACACCATGGGAATATTTCAGCTACGGAGGGAGGCACACCACTCCTCCACGCATTGGAAGCACACGAGGAGAAGCTGGTCGCGGAGCTGAGCACCCCGGATGCAGCGATGGTCGTCAATGAAGAAGTAGTCATCGGCGTCAGCGGTGGTAGGGCGGAAGCGATATTGTGTAGCCTTTGATACCATATTTATTGATCTAATGAGCCAGCCCGAGGACGTGCACGAGGAGGACGACCACGAGCCCGCCGCCATGCTTTCTTTCTTTCTTCCTCACGTACGGCGGTGAGCGGAGATCTGTATTTGGGGTGCGTGTGTGTTCTGGAGCGGTGGCTCGAGCTATACCTCGCTGGCTTAGGCTGCCACCTAGGGCCTACGACCACCAAGACCCACGATCGAGATGCTTCACAACCAGTAGCCTCTCTGCCACCACACCTGTTTGCTTCTTTTTTAACGTGCTCGGGAGGTGCATGGTTTTGGATTAGCTGTGCAATCTAAGGCAACGTACACGTAGCTCCTTCCTCATGGCAAGACATCCTCTGATCCCAATCCTCGATCGCTTTGCTACAAGACAAGTTGTTGCATTCCTCCTTCTTTTCTCCCCTTTCTCATGTCCATCAGCTCTACCTTTGCCTTTCTTGTCTCCAATGCCTTGCTGAAAATGTCTCTCCCATCTAGGCTCTAGATCCCCAATGGACACTTCTGGACCCAACAAACTCCAACCACATGACACGAAATGACGGAACAATCCAGATTCCAGATGGAACAAAACTAGCCGGACAAGACATGATGAATGAAGTCACAAAGAGATGAGAACCTTATCCCGTCGGATTTATTCGGGTTTTCTGGTGCATATCCCCAATATTAGGAATGCTGGTGGTATGCTACATATATCTGCACCGCACGTATAACCCAGTTAACAGTATATTCATTTCTTCAACCAGGCTATCCTGTGCTCTTCGGGACACATCGGGGGCTCTAGACCCAGAGGTTTCTGCCGCTGAGCTCCTGCTCCCATAGGACCTCGCATCAAACTTCTATATCCATCTTCGTCCTGGTCCCTTACGTCTTGAAGCTAGGACCAGGCTACGCTGCTCCACCAGGACCCCAAACCATCTGAACGACACCTCTAGTACTTTTTTGCTGTTAAAGTCCACTTTGAAGTCCATGGCCCAGCAAAAGTACTCCGATCTTTCTTGAATAACTTACGTGTGTACTTGCAATCCAAGCAGTTTCACTAGTTAGCGGAGTATTGGTTTCTTCTACTGAGATCGTAAAGTCAATGTTAACAAGGTAGTATCGCGGTTCTAGTGTACTATGAAGCCATGCTTCTCCCACACTCCGCTCTTCCGGATGCCACAGTGACAGAGCAGAGAGCCCAGACTAGGTCACGAGCTCAGTAACTGATTGTTCTTCCCATGCGCTTTCGTCTTAGAACTTGGCGCAATTTGTGCAAGTATGTCAGCCCACACCTCAGCTAGGATCTCCCAGAGACTTTCTTCGTCCTCACTGTCCATCAGTTCCTTGCCCATCATGGCTCCTCTTATCAATATGTTCCAAGTCAGCTTGATATCATGGAGGCTGAACAGCAGCTTCACTGATAATGCAATGACCTTGTCGTACTTGCTCCGTGGTAAGTCGCAGCCTCTGAAAATGTCATAAGCATGCTGAACAATAGTGTGGAAGAGTATCTTCTTGGACACAAATTTGTTTTCGGGCAGCAGGTTGGGCTTCGAAATCAGCAGGCACATACAGTACCACGACAAGCAATTGGCTTGCTTGTCCACCGTGTTTGCCTAACTGAGCTTGCTGGCAAGATCATGTACAATTGATGTTGACTCAGTCTTGCTTCAGCTTCACCTGACAGAGTCTTATTGCAACGTGCCAGACCAGAATAACATGGGAACAACCTGGTAGTTCAAAGGCATGCTGACCCGTAACGTTCCGCTCTTGCACTGACACACGGCCACAGTAGTGAGTGCTTGAGTCGACGACGGTCCTCAGTACTGTCCATGTAGCGAGCTAGTGCCCGAACGACTGGGACCATCACATTGTCGATATGCACCTTTGGCCCGTACTGTCCCTGTATAAATTAGGTGGTCATTGCAACTGGCTTCAACTTTAACTCTCTGTATTTTGACGATCGCACGAGGTCGTACCGCCTTCATGCATTTGTTGTTGCAGTTCACAAAGTGGCAGACAAGCAGTAATAGAGTCCACTATGATGTGATGTATCTGCATGTTATAAACAAGTCTATCAGCATTATGAAGAGCATGGCTTGTGCAATCAAAGTAGTATCACCGTTCTGTTGGGGCAGCTCCAACTCGAAGAAAACCACACGACCAAGATGTATTTCACTAAAGACAATACCATGGGGAAGAATATCAAACAAGACCCATGCAAAACATCATAGGGTAACTGGTATGGAGGTGTAATTTAAGGAACAAAAAGATGTATCCCAAGTACAACGGTTAGTGCCTTCTTGGCATTGTCAGCGTGTATCTGCAAGCAGATTAGCTATTGGGTCATATAAACTGTGTCCGCCGTGCAGCTTTCCACCTTCAGGCCTTCGCCGGAGCAGCCGGTACAGCATAAGGTCCAGGTTGAGATCATTCAGGTTGTTATTCCGCATATAGATGGTAGCAGTGGGCCATTTTGTCGCCAAATCTTTAATAGTGTAGGCACCGACCTCAAGTCAATAATACTGATTGGACAATGCCCAGTCATTGCACCTTGCTTTTCCTTTGCCAAGAACTTTTTTTTTGCCGAGGATCAAGGACAAACAAAGTGAAATGGGCAGGATAACGAAATGTTCTATTTTTTGCCAAATGGACAACAAAAATCAGCTTTAGAGTGTAGCCTACCAAAATAGAGCCGAGGATTCTGATCTCTACCTTTTCATAGAGGAAAGACTTCCTTATACAACCAACCAGATGCCTGCTTCAGCGCTCCTCCGACCTGTTGCAGCTGCAAACATTAAGCAATAAGCACTGCTCCTGACCATGCAATTGTTATTTCCAAGTAAAAGTTTTAACTGATGACAAGCATGAATTCACTGGAAATTGATCCAAAAAGCACTTCATTGGCGGATGCAAACATGCAATTCAGATACTCTAGAAGATGTAATAATATGGTGAAAAACAACCAGTTCTTACCCAGATAATACAACATTCAGAGGCCACTCAGGGCAGAGTTCTTGCTCTAGGGAGCTTGAGGGAACAATAGCCAAGGAATGCTGGCAAGAAGACAGCACTTAGATCTGGAAACTGCTAAGCTAAGCTGTTCTTTAGCCTGGCCTTTTTCATTAGTGATAATTAAACTAGTAACAATCATACATTCCGGGGTATGCCTTTAATATTCAGTAGAGAAGAAACTCAGAAAAGCATAAGTAATGAGAGACAGAACTTACAGAAGTTCACCTGCAGACAATGCATATAGCATATACCACATCACACGGTTAAAACAATCTATTTGCCCTTTCTCATACTAGTCACAAAACATGTACCGCCTCTATCAGAACTTTCAAAACTATATAGAAAAGAACATAGTGGCCTGCATGCATCTATCATGATGCAAGTCGCCCAAACAAAATTCCACTGAATACCAGAGCTCCAAACCACTTGTTTGATACAAACCTGCAGAGTAGGGATTGTATAAAATGAGTTCAAGCACTTAACAAACCAATGAACATATAATTTTGTCTAAACCTCCATGATCTCAATATAAATAACATACTTTCTGTTGCAATCTGCGCGGTCAGACAAGTCAACAGTTGAGATCTGCCATGCCAACTGAGCAGCGGTGGCCGTCAGAAGAGGGTAGTAGGGTCATGCTGTCAAACATGGTTAAAGTAAGTACTCAATATACATTTATATAAAAACACTGTAATTTTCAGAGAACATGACATTGTGATAATGAGCACCAACCAATTTCAGCACTGTAGCCATTGAGCGCTAAGCTACCAACTGATGCAGCACCAAAGGCACTGATCCATTGCTTGGTCGAATCTCCAAACCTTAATGCTATGGACTTAACACCTACTTTGAGGTCGTCTTCTTTGTCCTGACATGTATTCAGATACAATCATAAGAAACCATGACAATCCTATAAGATGATTGCTCAGTTTAGATATAAAAGGAAACCACTAGTTAATATACCTGATGTGCATATATGGTATCATACACCAATGTACACCATATAGCAGCAGTATACAGTGGAAGGATGACTGCAGGATCTAGGCTCCCTTTGATAGTAGCCCATCCTAACAAAGCTCCCCAGTTGAAGGTCAAGCCAAGATATGCCTGAGGCTTTAAAAAAAGGAAAATGAAGTAGTTTTAGTGATCACTCTCTGTAAGCAAGATTATGGTACTACAAACCATGCATGTGTATATTACATACCCAGAATGTGAACCTCTTCATGAGGGGATAAGAAAACACCAAAAGAAGAGAAGATGCTCCAAGAACACGGCTACATAGAAAAATGAGACAAACTTACTGGTGAACATTAATATAATGATATAAGTAAAATGCATCTGGCAAGCTGTAATTCTATGGAGCTTGTGGAAATTATAAATTCAAAATGGATCGACAGACATGTATTAGTCATGTATTCCACAAATGTAAATTGATGTACAGTTTGGGTTGGTTGGACACTGGAGCATCCGAAACGGGCCAGCCACATAGACAAGGAAAATGCAAGTTACCTAAAATTGTTCAGTTGGAGAAGAATGCCCAATCCCAGCAGTAGCTGAAATCCGAGGAAGCACACTCCTTGAGAAGGGGCTAGATCGCCTGATGCAAAAGGCCTGCTTTTGGTGCGCTCAACCTACACATGGAACATACCATCATCACTTCACTGTATGATCCACTAGAGTGAAGTAATGCTGCTGTAGCAGAACGCACAAACCGAAGAGTGCAGAATACATCCAACAAGTCTGTTTCTACATGTCAGGATCAACAGGCAAGCATATAATACATCTAAACTGCAGTTGATCCTTTTGCTGTATTCATGTTCACAATAATCTGAAAGGCAGTTTTCACTAACACGTGAAGTCTCATAGTCTGCAACCAGCACAAACAAACTACAGGGGAAAAAACCACCTTGTTGTCAATGTCACGATCGAGAAGATCATTGACTGTGCAACCAGCCCCCCTGAGGAGGACAGCTCCACATCCGAAGAGTGCCAGCATTTTCAAGTCAGGGAGCTCCCCTGGCATTGCTGCTATTGTGATTGACCTACGAAGCCAAGGTTATAGAAGCTCTTCAAATCAGGACACAAAGTGTGATGTCAACTTAATATCAGACGACCATGCCAACATGTCTATATCAGTTGGGATGTAACAAAAAATTGCGATGGTGTTCAGAGATTGTAATGTCGGTAGAAGCAAGCATACCATATGCAGGGCCAAGCGAGGAGCCAGGTGCCGATGGGCTTGTCGAGGCGGGCGAGCATCGCGTACGGGCGCGCCGCCTCCGGGAGCCACCTCTCCACCCACGACACTGACCGCAGAGGTGGCTGGAGGCTATCATCCTTGTCCGCGTCCTTGTCCGCGGACCTGGAGGAGGTCGAGAGCGGGTGCGAGAAGCTGATCGGAAGCAGGATCCTGTCTACGTAGAAGTAGGACGCCGCCGCAGAGGCTGAGGTGGAGGAGGGCGGCTGCGGGCACGGGCGGCGGCTTAGCGTGATCAGGTGGGGCCGGATAGCGTTGTTGGGATAGGGAGAGGGAGAGGGAGGAGGTGTAGTGGTGTGGGTGAGCGGGGAGATGGCCGTGAGAGGGGCCGCAATGCGGGAGCGGCGGCGGAGGGTGGCGGCGGCAGCACGGAGCAGAGGGGAGGAGGCCATGGAAGGCTTCTGTCTCTTTGGAATTTGGGCTTTATGTTTGCTTCTCTCCATCTTCAGGCCACTTAGAGGCCCAGCCCAGGTCACAGCTTGACTGATTCTGGTTTGGGCCCAGCAGAGGCACTTTTGACAAAACTCTCGTTTGGCATCCAGCTATTCATTTCATTTAGTAGAAATAAAATGAATACATGGATTTATTTCATTTATATTACGATTCCAAAAATACCCAAATGTTTGGCTGCCACCGGAATTTGGAAATGATGGGTCTAAGATAGGAGTCGGGTTTACATACGAGGATATTTCGATGGATATACCAAATAAAATGACGGCCAAATTCCATACCAACCAAACAACATAGAATTGCAAAATGAATTCCAAAATTCTAAGCTCAAATGATGGATAACAAACGACCTCTTAGAGAATTGACCGACGTGGCTCACCATGGTTGAGGATGGATATTGAGATCGGATCTTGAGCCTTGGGCTCTGGTACCATGAAAAATAGCTAGAGTAGTTTTTGGTAGGATATGGATCGCATTGCTCCTCCTGGGTGGCGTCCTTGATATACATTGATCACGGTATCAACTTACAACACAAGTAATATCAGGCCATATCTACATTTATCAATTGGTTGATATGTACAGCTATTAATAGGAAAGATACTAACAGAAATAGCTATACAAGACGTTACAATGTGACATTACTATGTTGTTTATCAAGTCGCACTTTTCTCAAGAAATGTGCAAGGAGCAACTAACTGAGGTTAACACTTTTCTCAAGAAACATGCAAATAACGAGTTGCACTTTTGTTAACAACCATGCAATGTGAGTTTCACTTTTCTCAAGAAATGTGCAATTCCAACTGTTTTTGGAAATGAGATGCATTTTTATAAGAAACATGCAAGTAGAATCCATGTTTGGATGTGAGTTCCACTTTCCTGAAGAAGTGTGCAATTCAAGCAGAGTTGCACTTCTTTCAACAAACGTGCAAGTAGTAAATGTGTGTCGATACGAGTTACACTTTTCTCAAGGATCATGCAAATAGCAACAAAATTTCGATGCGGGTTGCACTTCTATTAAGAAACATGCAATCAAGAAGTGTTTTTGATACGAGTTACACTTTTTCTCAAGAAATTTGAAATGCCTACCAGTTTTCGAAACGAGATGCATTTTCTCAAGAAACACGCAATTGCAAATCGGGTTGCTATGTGAGTTGCACATTTCTGAAGGAGCAGTTCGAAACAAGTGGCACTTTTCTCAAAAAATGTGCAACTCCGGCCCATTTTCGCCGTACCATAGTTGCATTTTTAAAATAAAAAGTCACATTAGTTTAGAAATGTGCAACAACCTCATTGATAAAAGTGCAACAAAATGATCGTATTTGTAATTTCATGTTTATTCATTGGATTTTTTTATATATTTTCCTATTCGCCATAGTGTAGTTTCACTTTTGTAGAAACGTGTAACAATCAATCTAATGTGAAAAGTGCAGCTTGCCGTTCTGTATGACCGGTAGGACGGAGCTCACCATGGCCACGGGGACCTCCCCCAACTGCCCCTTGCTGCTGCTGCTGTTTACGTGTGGCCTCCCCGTGAGCACCTCCAGAGTCACCACGCCGAAGCTGTAGACGTCGATCGCCGGACTCACGCGCCTCGTGCTGTAGTACTCCGGGTCGAGGTACCCGAACGTGCCGATGGCCTCTGGGACGAGCTGGCCCTGGCCGCCGTGCTCCTCGCAAGCCGCTTGCAGGAGCGCTTGGCCGAAGTCGGACAGGTACGACCTCCACCTGGCGTCCAGGAGGATGTTGGACGAGCTGACGTTGCGGTGAATCACCGGCAGAGTCGCGCGGCGGTGCAGGTGCTCGAGGGCACGGGCCGCGCCCAGCAGCACCTCGACACGGCCACTCCAGGACGACGCCACTGGCGAGCCAGCGCCGCCGCCATGGCCATGCACGCCCAAGCCCAGCAGGTGGTCTCTGAGCGTACCGTTGCTCATGTGCTCGTAGACGAACACGCGCCGCTCCTCCTCCGCCTCCTCGCACCAGCCGACGAGGCGCGCGATGTGGTCGTGGCGGAGGGGGAAGAGGATCTCGAGCTCCGCCACGAACGAGACCTCCATGCCTTGCCGCCCGTGCTTTTTCAGCACCTTCACGGCCACCTCCCGCACCCGCCCGCCGTGGTGGAGGCTGCCCTTGTACACAGTCCCCGAGCGACCTCCGCCGAGCACGACGGCCAGGTTGCTGGTCGACGCTGCAATCTCCGGCCACGTGAGCCTCCTGGGGTTATCGTCGTCGGAGCCTGAGCTCACATGCGATACCAGGACCATCTGAGTCTGAGTCTCCACGGCCACGGTGCCAGAGCTCTTCCCCGCTGGCGCCATGGCTCCGCTGTCGTTTTGGGCAGGAAGGACCATTCTGTCGAGGCGGCGGGCGATGGCGGTGTAGATGACCAAGGGGAAGAGGCTGAGGTCGCAGGTGATCCTGGCGTTGACTTCCCTGAACCTGTCGGCGAGGGAGTTGGCCCGGAAGATCTTGCTGAAGGAGCCCCGCTTCTGGCAGGCGACAACCAGGTCGTGCGCCTCCTGCAGCGTGGAGCCCAGCCTGGCCAGCGGCCGCGCCACCTCCGGGTCCTCCGGCAGGGTAGGCAGCACCTCCTCGATCGTGGACAAGTAAACCACGAGGTTCTCGCATTCCCGTGTGTTCTGCTTCGCCGTGTCCGCCGCCCGCTTGATCTTGAAGATGAGACCGCCCACGTTCCCGACGAGTTGCGCCACGGCAGCCGCTTGCCCAACAACCTCCATGGCTCACTGTGTACTAGATACAAAGTATTCCTTTTCTCTTCTCTTGCCTCCCCTTATTAGTTTTCAGCGGCCAGGTTGCTGGTCGACATTACTTGGCTTCACGCGGAAGCGCGTTACCTTATTCTACTTGCCACTAGGTTTTTTCTGGGAAGTTTATTTAGAGCTACACTAGTGCCTGAACTGAGTCACCCTAAGCTTATACTAGTACATGCAATTAATTCAAATCATCTATATTTACAGATGAGATAGCTTAGGCATTGGGAGTGGATTTTCCGTGGTCCGTATGCGATCTACCATCCACGTCTCGCTGGGATTGATGCACATGTTCTCTAATTATTTGCATTACTTATCAGTTGGTATATGTTTTGGTGTGAATTCTAGTTTTTATACTCTACTTATAGTAATTACCCCATTTAGCAAACATGTCTCCCTAGTTCACCCGGAAAGTAGAACTGTGTCACTACGAATCGGACAATGGGAGATATGTCATCAGCCGACGCGGTTCCGTTACGTCCATACATGCTCCTAGTTCCGTTTGACGCCGGCTGCAGTTTCCTATGTCTAACTTGCCGCCTGGTTGACACTGTTTCTTACATGTGGGTCCCATCACACGCAGTCGTTGTTTTTGGCAATTATACTGACGAGCAGGCCCCACCACCTGAGCTGTCAACCACGCGCATCCTAGGTTCGAGGATCCGAGCCCTCATTATTCTGCAATTTGACATATTTCCCACTCCATTCCACTGTTCTCGTCCCTTCCCCCACCGTCGTGGTGCACCCCCCCCCCCCCCCCGAACCTCCACCGCCCTACATATAGCCTCTGTTCATCACCTCGCCAATGTCCCCTCCCTTCCCTCTCTCCTTCCTGCTATGATCTGTCATAGCGTGGTCAGGAGGCCGGAAGAGAGAAGATGAGGTGGCCGTTGGTCGCACAACCACGACGGTGGACGTGTAGCGGATCTGACACAAAGATGGATCCTGCACGGCAGGAGATCACGGAGATAAATCATGCGAGGCTGGAGAGCACGGGCCAGGGCGGCACATGGCAAGAGGATACAGGGAACAAAACTCCGCAGCTCTGGAGGCCGGTGAATGTGTCTTTCGGCCTCCCTGAAGGATAACAACTGTAATTCTGTCTCTTTCCTTTTTAATTAGCGAATCTAGTCCACTGGTAGTAGCGGATGTTCATAACCCGTAGGACATCTGCCACATCTGGATTCCTATTGAAGGTTCGGCACGGGTGTCGAAGTGAAACCTTGCCCGATAGTGGAATTGCAGTTAGCGTTAGTTTTGATTATAGACTAACAATAGAAGCGGCAGACCTAACTCTATGTGACTTATACATAGAATTTGGCAAGTTCTCGATTAGCCAAAACAAGGAATTCGTATCCAGGTACTATGACACAAATTCTCAGACTTTCTATGACATTAGGACCGCCGAGGCCCTAGCAATGATGTGGGGCAAACATCCGGGGACTAGGAATATGCTGATGTCTGTCCACATCTATTCTATTATATACTAAAAGCAATATAAAGGTGTTTTTCGAGACACCTGGTAGATCCACATCACCAAAATTACCTTGACCATTGGATCTTTAGTTTATGGTTACGATTTATAGATAAAATAGTTACGTAAAAAGTGGTTGGTACAAACAACAGTCAGTAAATGTCACGTTTGAGGTGTTAATATAACACAGATCGGCAACCATACGGACTCACACACCAACCGGGTCGGCCACATCCCAAAAAATGCTTGAGATCCACCTGGCACGAACCAACAAACTTAATTGATACGTGAACGATGGAGTCCAGTTTAAAAGTTAAAAAAAACACTCACGTGGTTCGCTAAGACACTGTCAAGGACATGTCAAAAAGAAAAACGCTCCTTCAAGAATTGATCAGTAGGAGCCCGGAGGCCGGCAGTACACGCATGCAGATAATGGGGAAATATTAAATAAAACAATAGCTACTAGAAAAATTAACTACTACTTGAGATGGATAAAGGAGAGTAACAACTCTGCCGAGTGGACGAGGCATCACAAAATTTATGACTGACTTAATACAAAATGGAGTGTGCGTAGATTCAATTGTTTATATATTATCTATTATATACTACAAGAAATATAAGAATGTCTAATAGAGCCACCATGTTAAGCCACAACCTTTAATTGTTTATTGATAGTTATATCTAAAATACATTGTTCTTATTTAACAAGAGGTGAACAGTTACGTAACTATGTAATTTGGTTTGATACGGTGGTTTGACAAGAGATGTATATATTAGAAAGAGATCAACCTAGAGAGAAATATAAACTATCTCACCCGATTAGACGTGCAAAACAAGGTTGATCGCCAAGCAACACCTAACTCCATAGGACTCCGTTGGGGAAAATGACTAGAGGGTAGAGCAGGGAGGCAAATCAAGTCCCTGCAACAAAAACTCGCCATAACCTTCTGATGGGACTCACTTCTTGGTTGATCCGCTATAAAAACTCAGAAGTTGATATGTGAACGAAGAGAAAAAACTAATCCCTCAAAAAAAGAATATCGATTGATACATATTACAAGTAAACTCCAAAACCATTCGGCCAAAAAATTTGATTTTTATGTATTCACAATGGTGTTAGATACACATTCCACGCAAGACAAACTTTCCAATTTGCACCCTATCGCCAAATCGCCAAACTTCCTACAAAAGTAAAACGATAGTCATGAGTATCTCCAATTCCATAGACTACTGAACGATGAACATTGGTCAATACAAAAAATAGAAAGAATTATACGCAACCAATAATCATTTATTCTGTATCGACACCATGTTAGCTATGGGAAAAACAATTCCAAAGCAAATCAATATGAAATATGATTTTATCTTACACCCATGAGTGTCATGACATAGGAGTGGACTACAATAGCACATGGTGGCCATGGCCGGGAAAATACATGACATGCTCTGAAATTAAACCGATATTTACATTTATAAAGCATAGATAGAAAGTTTTAGAACATAATGTATAAAATTCAGATTAACCTATAAGTAGTTAGGCAGATAGCAGCAAAGACTCATTGTCACAAGGCAGACTATCAAACCACTACTCTATTGCCGAGGAAAAACAAAAGAACAATCCATGAGATCCACATGTTACATGGACTATTGCGTGATAAACGTTGATCCATACAAAAACTACCTTGAATTTGATGGAGCTAATATGCATTTATCCTCTACAAGACCATCTCAAACACCAATACATTGTCTCATAGAACACAATAACAACACATGCCCAAAACACAATTACTTTGGTTTGAAGGTTAAACAAAGTGAGGGGATATTTAAACAAATTATTTTATTGAAAAGAAAATAGGGAGATAGGGGGTCGACACGCCTCTATTAAGTATGAAGCCATCTTAACCACCAAGACATTATCGTCAAATTCACAGTAATGTGAAAAATCTAAACTTCACTCTATAGACATATTACTGTCTTCCTCGACTACCAGAGTCAAGGTCAAGTGAAATGGGATGATACTTAAACAATCAATTTTCGTTGAAAATTAGATTGGTAGATTGTAGGATCGATGTGAAGAGACTTTTGGAGTCAAAGAAGTGCCGAGGCTCCTTCATGGATGATTCATGCAGCCATACATCATAAATATGTGTAAACAAAACCAGGCAAACAAATTCTCATGTATTTATTTTATAAAATCATAGTAATTAGATTTCCATAGTTGTACCTAATAAAATTACACAATTGTACATGAACATATCAGAACCAACAGAACTTTCTAAATTGTATTAATTTTAACATTCAATAATACATCTTCGTAATGTATGTCGTCATGTTTTAAGTTAATAATAATATGATCTAAAGTTATAGAAATTCCAAATATTCCATGAATTTAATGTACATTTTAAAGGATTAAAGATGACAATGAAATTGATTAGTTGTTCTGGAATCGCTTATGGCGTATATACATTTGCATGCAGAAGTGACATTCTCACCTTACCCTATGAAGATGATATAATCAAGGGTGGTGGAATTATATCTATAACCATACAATATAATTGTCACAAGGTGAAAAATTGTAGTTATGCAACTAGATTCGAGCTCTATTCATAAACCACTAGACGTGGAAACTCGGGGGGTCGCTCATTAAGCATGTTCTTGCTTAAGGATGTGAATGAGGATAAATTATTTTTTATTTACCTTATTAAGACAATGGAATTTTTACTCAATCATAATAGTATAAGCATTGTAGGATTGTTGCTCGAGTAAACGTTAATTATTTTGCAGAAAGTATCTTAGCCATGCATACTCTTATATGATCACGTAGTAACTACAAGTCAGGTCACGGTATGAACTTTAATTGTATATATGTACCAACTTAATCTCATGCATAAACTTCACATATGGGCATTAACGTAATGTTTCGATAAGTGGCCTAATAACCCTTGACACGTGAATTTAAGATAGTTAAAGATGTCCTCTATGCTTGTGATATAAATTTATCATAAAATATGGCTCTATAGTGTAATATGTTCTATTGCATAACATTATTGTCCATCAAGTTATGAAGGTCTTTTTCTTAAATTTTAGCACAACAAAAATGATGTCCCTCTCTAATAAAACAAACTAAAGGTGAGGCCCTCGCATTTGCGAGGGCCACCATGCTAGTTGTTAATAAAGATACGAGGTGAAGAGATTGTCGTCAATGATTTCATACCACATACACCGCATAGGACTCAACCAACCATAACAAAGTAGCCTCTCCTCTCGGTACCGAGTGCAACCACCCAACTTCTCCTTTAGCATGATGCCTTGTCAAGTGAGCACGGAGACATAGAAATAGGGGCACCGAGGACGATTTTGTGTTCGGAGATGATGATGACGAGAAAACATATATAGATGTTGCCGCTGATCTTGATCGGATGGAAAGTAGGGAATATTTGGTTGACCCGGACTTTGAGCCTGACTATTTGACTGATGAGGAAGAGGATGGTGAAGATGCTAAAACGAAATGCAGATATGATGAAGACGAGGACATGCCAGTGATACACTTTGATAGGGATAACCCTACAATTGACGAGGGAACTATCTTTGAGACTGTGGAGGACTCTCGATACGCAGTTGTCACCTTTGCAATAAAAGTTGGGTTTGATTATATCATTGAAAAGAGTGACCACCAAAGATTTAGGGTGCATGATAGCTCCAAATTATTACACTTTTTACCAAGGATGTTCCACTTGTTTTCACTTGGTTTCGTTGGTTTTTACCTTTCAACTAACGCTAATATTGGAAAACAATGAAATATTATTTTATAATGTGACTTTCAGGTACTACTAGACACATTTGGAATGATCTGAGGGCATTTATTAGCTGATTACACCAAATCAAGCAAATCACCAGTTGAAGGCATTCTGATTTGAGGCCTCTAGAAGGCTTAACGACCATCAATAAGGGTGCACCTAGCCATATCGTCCGACCATACCACATGTCGTCGCCTTCATTATATTAATACAAGAACTTTTCATGAAGGCAACAAAGACGAAATATGAACACAGGCTCCACAAACTGCACCAGAATAGAGGAAGATCAGATCTGAAGGTGACGAGGGTTTAACTCGTCAATGCCCATTGTTATGGACTTGGGTTTTGGAGAAGGAGGGAGCGCTGGAGACATCTATCGGCTAGCAAACAAGCACACAGGGGACAAAGGATTTACCTAGGTTCAGGCCTCGTAGAGGTCCCTACTCCTGCTTGTCTGCTCGTGGAATTATTGAAGGAGTCGAAAGTTACAATGGTGCGCAGATGTAATCTGGCGAAGGTTGTGGAAACTAGGGTTGCGTGTGTCCTTCTCGCCGCCCCCTCCTAGCCTTTATATAGATAGGCTAGGTCTCGGGTAGCAGGTCGAGTCGGTTACAAGTTAGGATTTTCCCTTTAATCTTTCTATCTTTAGCTTTTTTTTGTTCTTCAAGTAATCGAGAGTCCGTAGGTTACTCGAGTCCTTTCATCCGGGCCTTGGCGACACCGTGGTCCTGTATGTATTTGGACCGTATATACCAAGCTCGGGTACCTGTAGGGTATACCCATGTCAGTAGCCCCCGAGTGTCCAGTGGAATCGCAGATTCGACTGGGAACTTTTGAAGCCTTCGAGTGCCTACATGAGTATATTTCGATTGCTTTTATTTGTGGCATAGGGATTGTTGATATACGTGCCAGATATAACCGAAGTATCAGTATCAGTTAACCATCTTAGGGTGAAACAACGCAATCTACTCAAATTCGAGTCCCCGGACTCGAACCCGAAAAAGTGCCGGTGTAATTCGACTTAGGCCGTGGAGGTCTTACATGAGTCGAATTCTAGTTATATGGGTGTGAGCACTCGACGCGTCCGTCAAGGCATGTTCATCGTGCCTGTAGGCACGGATACATTTTTGGTAGTGCGCAGTTAAATGCGTTGCCAGGCCTTATTCAGGTCTTACCTTCACGCCGTAAGCGTGGCATCCGAATTTTATCATCGCCGAGACGATTCGGGTGTCCCAGGAGACGTAGTATCTTTGTAGGGAAAATTTGTGAGGCGGTGTCGCCAAAGGTTGCGAGTGCGGATGTTATCAACACACAATTTTTGTGCAAATAATCATAGGGTGAGCGACTAGCGCTCCCTACGGGAGTAGCCCCCGAGTGCCTGGTTGAGTCGAAGACTCAGGCAGGGACTAAAAAACTTTTGCGACTGCTGTCGTTTTTTTGCTTATTTGTTTCAGTCGATGACTCAGGCAGGGACTAAATATTTTCGCGACTGCTGTCGTCTTTTGCCTGCTTGTTTTAGTCGAATTTGTTTTCGGCGCTCCATATGGGAGTAACCCATATCCATAATCGAACTGTGTTTCGAGTGGTTGGGTTTGCTTTTGTGATTGTCTTCGTGCCTGCAACAAGAAAAAAAAAGTCGTAGGGTGCGCGGTCAGCGCTCCCTATGGGAGTAGCCCCCGAGTGCTTGGTGGAGTCGAAGACTCCAGCAAGGACTAAAAATAGTCGAAGTTTTCCACTGCGTAGCCTTGGTGACGCGTCGACGCCAGCATGACCTCGGTTGCCCGTGGCGATTTTGACGGGACGTGACGAGCGGTGGGTCCTACTTTCTGACTTTGATATGACAGGACGTGCGTAATCTTATTTTTAACTACGCCTCCTCGATTTCCACGCGTAATGGTAGAAGTGGGGGGGCGGTTCGCGCTTCCTCTTCTCCACGTGTCCAACGCGATGCGTGCCACCCGTCCAATAGGGTTTTTGTCAGCCGTTGGATTGCATCTTCCAGGGGTTAAGTAGCGGCGTTGCGGTGGTAATTTTTCATCTACACTTTTTCATCCTCGCTGCCATTGGCATTGCTGTTGTTCTTCTATGTTCCTGCGCTGGTCTCCTCCACAGCGCTGGACCACCTTCGTTCATTTCCAAGTTACTTTCTGCGCTCTCATCGCCTCCGTGCAATGGGAAAGAAGAAAGGAGGCGCTGCCGCTGATTCCGCGGCCACCGTTGCCGCGACGAAGAAGAAAGGTGGCTCCGCTGCTGCGGGCACCAGCGCCGCCGCCGCCGGGAAGAAGAAGGTCATGGGCACTCGCGTGACCAATGGTGCATGGCGTCCCTCCCTTATCAAGGCGTCGGATCTCGGTCTTCTTCGCCAGGATGGAGTTATCTCTGCGGCAGTCGCCGATGCGCGTCTCCCCAGCGGTGAGACCATTCCTACTCCTCCCGCTGGCTTTCGAGTGTTGTTTCTCGCATTCGTCATTCGTGGTCTCTCCTTGCCTCTCCACCCCTTTCTTAGGGGTCTTCTTTGCTTCTACGGGCTCCAGCTCCATCAGCTGTCCCCAAATTCGATTCTTCATATCACCTACTTCATCACCCTTTGCGAGTGCTGGCTCAGAATCGAGCCACACTTTGGTCTTTTCAAGCGCTTGTTTAAATTGAAGCGTCAGTCCGCATCTGGCTCTTTAGTTTATGACGTAGGTGGTTGCGGTATCCATGTCGACCCATCCGCCACCTACTTCGACATCAAGCTTACCAAGTCCTTCCAGGGATGGAGGGAAAAATGGTTCTATGTCCGCGATCAGAAGGCCAAAGATGAGCACTTTGGACTCGCGCCCTTCGATCCGGCGACTCCCTGCAAGAAGATGCGTTCTTGGAAGAACATAGTTATGCCTGACAAACTCGCGGAAGCGGATGTGCTGTATCAGCGCGTCTGCGACCTCGAAAGTCGCATAGGCGCAGAAGAGGGAGGTTGCGCTCTTATCAGGACTTGGCTGCGCCGTCGCGTCCAGCCTCTCCAAGCTAGAGTCCATCCCATGTTTCAATGGAGTGGCGCTGATGATGCCACTCGCGTGTCTGCCGATGGCATGTCCGCGAGTGAGGTGGATAAGAGGATTCAACTGGTCACGAAGTGCACCGTCAAGGATGTGCTTCCGAGTGAACCAGTTGTTCCTCCTTTTGATGCTTCGAATCCTCCTCCTGAGGTATAGTTGTGCTACGAAGTAGCTTATTTTCGCGATTGCTTTTCTGTTTGCTTACTTGTTCTGTTTGTATGCAGGATTGGGCGGTGTCGCCTTGTATGCCTCCTCTCCCTGAGGGGATTATTCCTCGTGAAGCTTTGGAAGAGGACGAGTCTGAATCGACTGTCCCTTCTGATGTGGAATAGGAAGCCCTCGAGTCTGAGAGCCCTGATACTCGCAAGCGTTCGCGTAGCGAGGACTCCGACGCGTCGACTCCTTCGACTCCAGGAGGCGCGGCTGCTGGCGCGGAGTCGCCAATTCTAGCCGTACCTGTGAGGGCTGTGGCACCTTCTTCTCGCAAAAAGATGCGATTGCCCAAGGAGTCTTCGTCGGAATCGGCGCGGCCACGTTCGATCTTGACAACTTTAACTGGTAAGTTTGCTAGGTCATTCATTCTTTTTTTGTTTTCTTCTTGTTGGTTTTGCCCTGGAGTTTGCCCTTTTCTCAATGTGGACTTTTTCTTGTAGTCAAGAGGCGTCGTCATCTTCTGGCGACGTCGAGTTTTTGAAAGAATCGGGAGTCGTGACTTCAAGGGCCAAGGTAGAGGACGAGCGCGCTCCTTCTCCTCCGGCGGTGGCCCACTCCGGGCACAATTCTTCAAGCTCTCCTCACGTAGGGGGGCATCAAATGGTTGCTCGGATGATGGTTCAGCAAACCTCTTCGGAGTCGCTAGAGGACCATGTGAGTATATCTTCCTTTCTTTTTAGTGTGGCAGTCGATGTTTTCTGTTGCCCTTTCTGATCCCTTGTTTTGTGCGACAGCTCCTTGTAAAGGAAGTCGCGCAAGTGGCGGAGCAAGTGATGGCAATGGGTTGCCAGCATGCAATGCTGGAGTCGCGTCACCGTGTCGTCGAAAGTGAGTGTTTTACACTTATTCTTTTTGTCTCTTCCTTCTTGGTATAGTCGACTGATAGTCAACTTTTGGTTGCCATGTAGCCGAGCATAATGCTTTACTGCGCAACATTGCCACCTTGGAAAAGACGTTAGCCGCAGCTGTGAAGGGATGCGACGAGGCAATCGTGGCTCGTAATGATGCACAGAAGCGCGAAGAGGATCTGCGTGCCTCCTTTGCGGCTAGGGAAAAGTTGTTCGAAGAGCAACTGTTCTCAGTCGCCAAGGCCCTCTCAGGTACCTTTGCCGGTAGATATTTTATTATTGTCCTTCTCTGCATCTGGAGTTTTGCCGGTGGCGCTAGAGATTTCATCCATGTGTGGGTTTTCTGTGCAGATGCTAGCGATTTGAGCTTTGACCCGCAGGCCCTTTGTCGCGATGACGCTCTGGCAGGCACGGTGTTTGCAGTCGAGGACCGTAGCACCACTGTCCAGAATACGTTGTCCAAGGCCAAGGTCACCCTTAGTCGCCTCCGGGAGGAGTTGATGCTGAAGGCGGAGCTGGTCGACAATGTGGACGAGCTGGTGGAGTCACTCACCGGGGGTGTGCCTGCCACATACAAGGACTCCTCCGGCTGGGTGGCGACCATGTCACTTGCCATGGTGCAAGCCCACGGAGTCGAGATAGATCCCTCTGCGGTGTCGAAGACGATGCCTGTTGGCGCGGATGGTCAGCAGGTAGTATCCGCTCCCTTTGCGACTGCCTGTGCCAAATATGGCCATTCCTTGATAAATACCGTTGCCAAGTATTCGAAGGAGCTCCAGCGTGCTAAGAAGGTTGCGAAGGCTTCGGCCTCAGGAGCTGGTGGAAAGTCTGTGGCGTCTGATACTGCCACGAACTTGATGAAGCCCCCGAAGCCGTCGAAGTCGAAGAAGCCAGCTGCTCCGTAGTTAGTTTTTGTAATAGTTGATGAATTGTCCTTTTGATTAGAGAACATGCCTGCTGGCGAGTGTGTTTGTGGATACTTTATGCTGATCTTGAATGCATCTGTTACTTTTGACTTTGTGTTAAGTTGGTCGCCTTATTTGCCTCTGGCTTGACTTTTTGGTAGGGTACATCAAGTGGTCCTGTGGGGGGAACCCAGGACTCGCCATCTCTTGAGGATACAGTGGCACCACCGCGCTCCAGGGTAGAGGAGTTGTCCTTGCTTTCGCGACTTTGTGATCGCGTTAAGCAACTGGAGTGTGAGTTGCCCGTGATCCGCGGTAGCACGGACGTGTGGAAGTCGAAGGCTGAAAAAGCCGCCGCCCATGAGCAATATCTGCTTGGCGAGGTGACGCAGCTGGGCGATCAGTTTAAGTGTTAGTTTGCTCATCCTCATCTTTTCCTTTGTAGTTAGTCGCAATGGTACGTTGTACTCATGCTGTTGATGCTGCTTCGTGTAGTTGTTAGCGCACTCCATTCGTAGGAGGAGAGGGATATGATTGCCATCCGCCTTCATGATCTCACCCAGGAGCAACTTCAGGAGAGTGAATATTTCTGGGTAGATCATGATCGTGCGACTGCGTTGGCGACCCTGCAGGATCGCGCCTCGCGAGTGCTGCTCTTCCTGAAGAAGTCACAGTCGTGTTTGAAGAACATCTATCGGGCGATGTTCCCGTTGGATGACACTCCATCAAGCCTGCTGGCTCTCCTGGCCAAATTTCAAGATATGTCCGCGGTTCGCGAGTGCGTGAGGCAGCAGTTGGTGGCTGGTGCCAAGGCTGCCCTCTCAATGGTGCGTTTGCACATGCCTGATGTGGATGTCGCCGCCATTGCCTCTGGGCCACCGGCGCCACCAGCAGGATCTTCCTGGAATATGGTGCCGCACTATCAGGCGGTGGACCGCCCAGTCGAGGAGATCATCGACTTCTTCGAGGAACAAACTAATGCTCTTCTGTTGCAAGGGTAGCCAAATATGTATCCTGCACATAAGTGTACTTGTGTTGTAAAGTTCATATATATTTGTAGATAATTTATTGTTGAATGTGTACAAATAGCTTTGTAAGCGTGTGGTGCGCTGCACTTATGCGAGTCCTTTTCGTTAGCCTGGCCATCCTTTTATCTCGTTCCCTTGTCAACCTGCCAGGTGCGTTGCAGCTGGGTTGAGTTTGTGTTAAGGGGTTCGATTGATGTGCCAGCTACTCAGGATGTTGCGTTTTTGTTCGAAGAACATATGTGTATAGGGTGGCGTAGCCCCCGGGTATGAAAATTTACAAAGTAAAGGAGAGCACAGAGTTTCAGGGCACTTAGCTTTTATTTATTCGAAGAATAGTACGAAGTACAATGTGCGGCTAAGTAGCCTTGGCTGAGTAGCCTTATTTGCGATGTCAAAGTAAAGAAAAAACGACTAAGGGTAGAAGCCTCGCAGTTGTGCGACGTTCCAAGGGTTGGAGCATGCGACTCATGTCTCTAAATCTTGAAGGCGATAGGCGCCACCTGGGATTACTTCTGTAATCATGTACGGTCCTTCCCAGGGGGACTCGAGCTTGAGATGCCCCTGTTGCTTTAGTCGCAGGACCAAGTCACCTTCGACGAAGGATGCAGGCGAAGCCTTCTCATGGTAGTTGCGAGTTCTGGCGGTAGATCGTTGATCTTTTTCGGCGATTTCCTTGTTTCGTCAAGGAGGTCGGCGGAATCCTCAGTCGAGGATGACTCTTGTTCGCTGTCTTGCGACTACATGGCGCTTTGTACCGTACCTCGGCGGGTAGTACTGCTTCTGCTCCGTGCACCATAAACAATGGCGTGTAGCCCGTGGTGCTATTTGGAGTTGTACGTAGACTCCAAAGTACGGATTGCAGCTCATCTGGCCAGCAACCCGCCGCTTGTTCGAGTGGTCGCAGGAGTCGCTTCTTGATGCCGCTGCAGACGAGCCCGTTTGCTTTTTCCACCTGACCGTTGGTCTGTGGATGCGCCTTCTTGGCGTGGCGATGTTGATCCCCAAGTTCTCGCAGAATTCTTGGAACTCCTTGGATGTGAAGTTCGTCCCGTGGTCGGTAATAATGATGTGTGGCACGCCGAAGCGGTAGACGATGGACTCGAAGAACTTGACTACGTTGTGCCCTGTTTGGTTGGTCATTGGCATGGCCTCGATCCACTTGGTGAATTTGTCGACTGCCACCAAGAGGTAGACGTAGCCTCCACGCGAAGATCTTGGCAGCTTGCCAACCATATCAAGCCCCCATTGTGCAAAGGGCCAAGCCAATGGAATGGGCCGTAGCTCTGCGCCTGGTGCGTGTGGCTTGTCCGCGAATCGCTGGCAAGCATTGCACTTTTGGACTATGTCCTTGGCGTCGTGCATGGCCGTGGGCCAGTAAAATCCAGCTCGTAGAGCTTTGGCGACGAGGGTGCGACTGCCTGCGTGGTGTCCGCAGGTCCCTTCATGGATGTCGAGGAGTATTGCTCTTCCGTCGGCCATGGAGACGCATCATTGTAGCACTCCTGTGATGCTGCGTTTATACAGTTCGCCATTGAGAACGGCGAATGCCTTGGAGCGTCGGGCGATGTGCCGTGCATCTGTCGGATCGTCCGATAGTCTCTTGCTGAGGAGGTACGTAATGTACGGCTGCGTCCAAGATTGTTTGATCATCATGACGCTCATTGGTCCCTCGAGTCCTGCGTCCAGCTCCAAGTCATCGAGTGCCATTGGCTCATTGGGTGGCGTAGCCTCCGAGTCTGTTGCTGCGCTTGGTTTTCTTTTCTGCGGCCTTTGGCTTGATGGAGCGTTCGCATATGCGCTCGAGAAATACCCCAGGTGGTATGGGGGCGCAGGTAGAGCCTATGTTGGCGAGTGTGTCCGCCTCCTCGTTGCTTTCGCGACCTATGTGTCGCAACTCGCAACCATTGAAGTCTCCTTCGAGTGTGTCGTAGAGGTTGCGGTACGCGATCATGTTGTCGTTCAGTGCGTCGCACTCGTGCATTGTTTGGTTGACAACCAACTTGGAGTCGCCATATATGATGAGCCTTTTGGCGCCACAGGCTTTTGCCATCCTCATCCCATGTAACAGGGCCTCGTATTCAGCCTCGTTGTTTGAGGCTGTGAACTGCATTCGCAGGATATATTTCAGCTTGTCCCCTTGAGGTGATGTCAATATGACACCTGCGCCTGCTCCATCTTTCCATTTGGACCCATCGAAGTGCATTGTCCAGAGGTAGGACATATCTGGCTTGTCCGGGAGTTGGTTCTCCATCCAGTGCACGAGGAAGTCAGGGAGCACTTGCGACTTGATGGCGTCGCGCTTTTCGTATGTGATGTCTCGTGGAGACAGCTCTATTCCCCAAAGCGCGACTCACCCCGTGGCGTCGGGGTTATTTAGGATATGCCCCAACGGGGCGTCGTTGACTACCACGATTGGGTGTTCCTAGAAGTAGTGGCGCGATGTCGGGCGGTCATAAAAGGCTGTCGCTTGACCACTTAGTGCGGGTATCGATGTTTTGTTGGCGTGAGGACCTCGCTGAGGTAGTATATCGGGCGTTGTACGCCGTGGACTTTGTTTTCCTCGGCTCGCTCGACGACGAGCACTGTGCTCACCACCTGGTTGGTGGCAGAGATGTATAGCAACAGTGGTTCCCTTTCTCGTGGAGGCACCAGTACCGGCGAGGTGGATAGCAAGCGCTTGAGATCTTTGAATGCTTCTTGTGCTTCATTGGTCCACTCGAATTTTTCGGTCTTGCGGAGGAGCTGGTAGAAGGGCAGTGCTTTTTCACCCATCCGACTGATAAATCGGCGAGGGCGCGATTAAATGCGGCGATTCTTTGGGCGCCTCTTATGTTCTTCGGCTTCTCCATGGCCGATGGCTTTTATCTTCTTGGGTTCGCCTCGATCCCCTCGCGGAGATGAGGTATCCGGTAGCTGCCAGATGGTGCGTCGAAGGCGCATTTGTCCGGATTGAGCTTGATCCGATGGCGATCGAGGTTGGCGAAGGTTTTCGCAAATCATCGATTAGAGGCTTCCTCCTTGGTCTTGATTACTATGTAAATCGACATAGACTTGGATGTTGCGACCTAGTTGTTCCTTGAGGCAAGCCTGCATGCATCGCTGGTAGGTGGCTCCCGCATTTTTTAGCCCGAAGGGCATTGTGTTGTAGCAGAACACACCAAAGAGCGTTGTAAATGCTGTTTTCTCCTGATCTTCCTCCTTCATTCAAATTTGGTTATAGCCTGAGTAGGCGTCAAGGAAGCAGAGGCGCTCGCATCCCGTGGTGGAGTCGATCCATGGCAGCGGAAAGTGATCTTTTGGGCAGTGCTTGTTTAAAGAAGTGAAGTCCACACACACCCGTAGGATGTCTGTGCCCTTTTTTGGTACCAGCACCGTATATGCGAGCCAAGTGCTTTCCTTGATCTCGCGTATGAACTTGGCCTCGAGGAGTCTGTTGATCTCCATTCCGACTGCCTGCGCTCGTGGCTCAGACAGTCGCCTGATTGTTTGCTTTACTGGCCTTGTGTCGGGGTTGTTGTTGAGTGCGTGCTCGGCGAATTCCCTGGGAACTCCTGGCATGTCCGCAGGACACCAGGCAAAAATTTCCCAGTGCTCACGGAGGAATTCGACGAGCGCGAGTTCCTATGCGGGACTCAAGTTGTTGGCGATGAGGGCCGTCTTGGCGGGATCTGATGGATGGACCTTCACCTTCTTCGTGTGCATGGATGAGTCTAAGGAGAGATCAGGTGAGCTTGGCCTACTCAAGGGAGGCAGACTGTTGTCTATCATCTCTTTCAGTCTTGCGAGTTCCTCCTGCATGCCGAAGGACTGGGAGATTCTGTTGAATTCCCTATCGCAAGCGTCAGATCGCTCGAAGTTCCCGTTGATCGTTATGACGCTGTTGGGACCTGACATTTTCATCTGCAGGTAGGCGTAGTGGGGTACTGCCATGAACCTGGCGAATGCGATGCGCCCAAGGATGCAATGGTATTGTGAGGGCTAGTCGACGACCTCAAAGTCGATGCGCTCACGCCGAAAGTTCTTCGGCGTGCCAAAGATGACGTCCAGGTTGATTTTGCCCAGGGGGTACACGCCTTTCCCTAGGACGATGCCGTGGAACGTTGTGTCCGATGCCTCCAAGCAGGTTAGAGGGATCCTCATTGCTCGCAAGGTACTCGCGAATATGAGTTTGATGCCGCTTCCGCCGTCCATGAAGACGCGACTCATGTCGAAGCCTCCAATTTGCGCCTCGATGCGAGGGCAATGACCAGGCGAGGTATTTGGGGCGGTGGTCGTGTTTGTCGAAGGTAATGCGACTCACCGCATGAGGTACTCGATGGTGGATGGTGGCGAGCATGGCCAAGTTGACTTGGCGGTGATGGCCTTCGCACCCTATTGGAGGGCGCCCTTTTGGATCATCATGGTACCCATGGCCCGAGTGCAGTTCGCCTCCGTGGTGCTGGTCGGTGCAGCTCCGTTCGGGGTGGCCTGTGGTGGTGGTGGTGCGCCATGTGCCACGGTGCTGGGCGGCTCCGTAGCCTCTTCGGCGCATTGCGGTTCATCCGAACCAATCCCTCGTGTAGCTTGAGGAACTCGCGGCAGTCCTTGAGGAGGTGGCTGGACTTTCTCTTGCCATCATGCTTGTCGATGTAGAAGTGTACCGTGCATGGCCTAGACAGTTTGTCCTCAATGGAGGTCGCAGGTTCTTCATCGCGAGTGCGGCGTTGCCACACTTGCATGGTTTTCCCGGAGTCGCGGTATCCGCCGCTGCGGTATCCGCTGTTGCGGTTATCATCGCAGCTATCGGCGTAGCCAGTTGTGACCATGTTGACATCATCGCGATCGTCGTAGACGCGCATGCGACGCTTGCACCGGCGGTCGCGTCTTCGTTCGAGTTCTGCCTCCTCGTCAGAGTGAACGCGATTCTTCACCGAATCTTCTCCATCGGCCCACCGATTCGCGATCTCCATCCGGTGGTCGATGGTCTGGGGCTTTGAGCGGCCTAGCTCCTCCCTGAGTTCCATGCGGCGGACACCACCATTGAATGCATCAATCGCGCGGTCTTCCGAGATGTTCTCCGCGGAGTTCTTGATGATGGACCACCTTTGGATGTAAGAGTGCAGCGATTCGCCAGATCTTTGCTGGCAGCATCTCAGTTCTTCGATTGAAGCGAGCCGTTTGTACGTGCCCTTAAAGTTGCGCACGAAGCTATAGACCAGCTCATTCCAACTGCGAATGGATCCGCATGGGAGGTTGTTGAGCCATGCCCGGGCGGCGCCCTGCAGCTATAGATGCAAGCATTGCATGGCAGTGCTTCGACTGCCTCCGTGTAGCCTGACGGAGGAGATGTGGTCCTCCAGCCAGATATTGGGGTCTTGTATACCGTCGAATTTCGGGTTCTCCGATGGGAGTTTAAACCCTTTAGGCATTCGCTTCTGCCTGATGGCTCTGCTGAAGCATCTGGCGCCGCAGAGCTCCCCATCTTCCTCTTC
This sequence comes from Avena insularis, assembly GCA_023614405.1. NCBI lineage: Eukaryota > Viridiplantae > Streptophyta > Magnoliopsida > Poales > Poaceae > Avena > Avena insularis. The sequence continues at coordinate 453,227,459 of CM042693.1, read as the reverse complement.
CGAGTCAGTTGACCGAGCACGTCGTGCCCTTGACTTGTCGATCTTGCCCTGCGTGAGTTCGTCGCGTACATCGTAGTCGCGATCGTGTCGCCGTGAGCGGTGGCGTCGAGACAGGTCGTGACTGTCATCGCTGGACGAGGGCGAGGAGTAGCGCTTTGCTAGCGCTTTGCCCTTTTTTGGGTCTGGTACCGGCTCCTTGTCGAGGGTGGCCTCGATTAGCCCTAGGCCCGCGATTGTAGATCGGTGCATGGCCGTTCCGGGATCTCCAGCTAGCGGCTGGTTATTGAGGAGGTACATGGTGGCTGCTGTCACTGCAGCCCGCGGTGTCCTGGGAACCATGTTGCCTCTCGTGTCGACTGTCATAGAGCCGAAGTCGAGGACTTTCGCGGCATATATGCGCTCTTGTTCGGTGAGGTGAGCCATCCGTGACTGCCTCTTCTCGGCGAGGTACTCGTTGCCTCTTGAGGAGGATCCTCCGTAGGAGGAGAGCCTAGCACGACGAAGGCTTGATTCGTCCGCTGCCTTTTTACGCGCCTCAAGTTGCGCGGTTGCTTGTTTCTGGCACTTGAATTCCTCTTTTAGGAGCCAGTGGTAGCCCATCAGCAGTTCCTGCGGGGACCCGAAGGGTAGAGGTGCTCCTCGTAGGGGTTCGCGGCAGCGATCCCACTCTTGCTCGTTGAGCCTGATCACGACGCGTTCGCCGGTTTGGTCGTTGATCATGCTAGGAGGTTCGACTGCTCCTCCGTTGCCACCATTACCGCCGTTGCCGGCATTGGGTGGGTCGGTGTCATTGCCGGTGTTACCACCATTGCCACGATTGGGTGGATCGGTGTCGTTGCCGGTGTTGCCACCGTTACCGCGATTGGCAGAGGTGTCGCCCGCGTTGATGACGGCGCACATGAAGTGATTGGGGAAGCTGTTGCTTCCACAACTTTCAGATCCGGAACCATAGGTTCCATCTTCAGTGGCTAGATCGCTTAGATCGGAGTCGCGACTGCTGTCGCTGACCGTGTTCTCGACTGCCACCGGAGCGTTGAGCTCGCTGAGGGTGCCAATCGATGGAGGGAACCATGATGTCGGGGCAACCGTCGGTGTTGTCGGCTGATCAGGCATGCGAAGCGTGCCCATCTGACCAACTTGGAAGCGGAAGCTCCCAATCGCTAGGCTGATTCCGTCGCCCACAGACTCGAAGGTTGGGCGAGTGGCCGGCGTGTGGACGGTGAAGTCGAAGGCGCCGAAGAGCTGGCGAGTCTCCGTTGTTGCAGAGTTGTAGATCATAGTTGATGGGGCCAAAGAAGCCGCAACATCAGCACTCCCAATTCCCACAGACGACGCCAATTGACGAGGGTTTAACTCGTCAATGCCCATTGTTATGGACTTGGGTTTTGGAGAAGGAGGGAGCGCTGGAGACATCTACGGCTAGCAAACAAGCACACAGGGGACAAAGGATTTACCCAGGTTCAGGCCTCGTAGAGGTCCCTACTCCTGCTTGTCTGCTCGTGGAATTATTGAAGGAGTCGAAAGTTACAATGGTGTGCAGATGTAATCTGGCGAAGGTTGTGGAAACTAGGGTTGCATGTGTCCTTCTCGCCGCCCCCTCCTAGCCTTTATATAGATAGGCTAGGTCTCGGGCAGCAGGTCGAGTCGGTTACAAGTTAGGGTTTTCCCTTTAACCTTTCTATCTTTAGCTTCTTCTTGTTCTTCAAGTAATCCAGAGTCCGTAGGTTACTCCAGTCCTTCCATCCGGGCCTTGGCGACATCGTGGGCCTGTATTTATTTGGACCATATATAGTGTAACTACCTCGGACCCTACACTCTAAGTTCAAGCCTGGATGAAACGGAAGTGGTTAAAATAGTACAGCGGGGGCCCAGAGAACCGCCCACGTGTAGACCCATCGGCCGTCCTAACCACTTCCAAGACATCGGGACAAGAGCGGCCGGCGTGAGCAACAGTGAAGAGATCAAATACATACACAAGTGAGTATGTATGCAAGCTACCATACAACAGTTCTTAGAGCCATTCCATCTAAAAGAAATAGAAATATTGCAACGCCATACGGCAAGATCCAAATATCCTAGATAGAGATAATAGCTTAGGATAGCTCCTCATGCATCAAACATCAGAGTATCAGGCGGAAGCGGAAAACAAGATCCGAGTATGGATAAGAAGCAAATCGGCATAAGATGTCACATAAATAAACACATCTCGCCCATAGATCTCGCGGATCCCCATCCCCGGAATCTCTACACCGAGTGATCGTTGTCAACATCATCTGTCTCCTCCACCCAATATCCATCTTGCGAATACACATGTTCATCTGAATCAAACAATTTATCGTGTGAGACCCTAGGGGTACTCAGCAAGTCTTTATGCCTCTAAAGGGGACATATACAGGGTGGACACTTGCAGCAAAAGATAATAACTAACAAGTCTATAGATACTCGCTAACCATCCGCCTAACCAATGATAGACGGATGTTCGTTAATTAGTAACAACAGTTATAACAGTATAATTAACAGATCCATCCTCCTTCTCGCTTACCAACGAGAAAGCGGACGAACAACCCATCCGTTGGCAGTTTTATTAACCATTCCCTGAGTATTGCACTATTTACTAGTCAGGTACTTAGTCAAATTAAAAGCGGTACTTTAGTTATACTTGTCTATGATCGAGAAACTGTGCTCCAAGTCGTCCATAACCGCGGACACGGCTTTCAGAAAGATTTACCCTGCAGGGGTGCACAAATAGCAACACACACTCGATCAACCTCGGAAAAACCAAATCAAAACCCAACAAGGCATTCACGACAAAGCGATCACAGGATTCGGAAATATTTCAGGGGGCCACTCCATTAAGCTACCCGCAACGAAGTTGCCCGGCTCTGAGACAGACCCAAGGTTTGCATCAATGGCTGTAAACGACTGGGAACACGAAAGTGTGACTGGGCTTGTCGATACCGCAAAAACACTCCGCATCCAAAACAGTACAGGTTCTCCACGCACAATCTTAAATAAAACAGTAAAGCATGGCATAAGTACAAGATAGTAACAAAGCCCCAAACTACTTTGTGGCCCCAAGAAATAGAAATGAATCAAGATCTAGCTCAGGGGGGGGGGGGTCCATAAGGCCTCCCGGATGTGGATAGTGCGAATAGTCAAGGAACAGGAATCAAGTACTCGGGGTCCTACGGGACACAAGTGAGCATGAAAAACCAAATAGCAGATATTGCCCACCGGTGCCGCTTTCATTAGTTATCCCATTACTACTCAGGTTAAGTTGTTTAGGTACCTCATTATCCATCAGACACTCACATACCCTACACATGCTGTTCTACGACTCGCATGGCTCAAACAACTCCAGTAGTAATGGCTCATGGGATGGAGGAACAAGCTTTGGTGGGGTTTAAAAGTAAAGGCTATGCAGTACTTGGGATTCAATTTAATGCAATCGCGACTCAATGATGCAAGAACAAGATAGATGCAATAGGTACTATATGTATGCAAGCATGTGGTAGTGCTTGCCTGGGAGCTCAGTTGAAGCGAGAGACGGATCTGGGTAGTACTCCTGGGATTCCTGGTATTTTCCCTGCTCGGCGTCTATTCGAAAGAATAACCAAACAAACAAGGGCCAACATAAATAAAGTGCGCAAGCATATATATAAAATGCGACAAGCAAACAAGCATGCCATGATGAATGATGCACAATTTACATGGCAATAATGTAGCATGGCATGGGTGAGGTGTGGGGTGCGAGAATAAAGCATTTTATTAGGTTTTAGTCATGTTTTGCTCCCATAACACTTGATGTTCACTTAATATTTATATGATGCATGGTGCAATTCAGAACATAGAATGCATAGTTATAACGGGCTCGTCGCGCTGATCGATTTAGACATATTATTTGTCGAATTTGGAGTTATAGAATTAAACTTATTAATTAATTAAGAAAAGGCATTTCTATTACAATTTTAATCATCTCGAAAAGTTAAAGTGGTCAAGCATTATTTTGAATAGCATAATTGAATTCCTCACATTTTTCTGATTCTAAAACATATATTATTTGTATTATTTGGAATTACAGATTAAAAGTTATGGAAAACAGAATTAAATCATATTTACACATTGTCTGAAAAATGGTTTATTAAAAATAGATAAACGCAGACACTTTTTATACCCAGGCAGATCTAGCCATAGTCACAGACAGGTGGGACTGATCTTGTTGGTAAAGCAGTCTTGGCGAAAACCTTTTGCACGTGGGAAAGCGACCATGTGGATCGACCGGTGGTCGGCGCTAAGCAGGGCCCACGCGACAGAGGCAGTGAGTGGGCTGGACACGCGGCGCAGAGGGGGACTGCGGGTTGAGGGTCTGGAACCACAGGTCCGTTTTTTCAAAACGCCCAGAGACGCTGACAGGTGGGTCGGAAAGAGTGCGGGTTGAGCTGGCAAAAAGGTGGGGGGGTTTCTGGAAAAGTACCACGCGGTACTATTTTTCTTCTCTGAACCTACTGACGACAGATCGGTCTTGGCAGCAGGATCGGCGCGGGGGATTAAACCCGACACAGGCAGCGCATGGCGGAAGCCACGGCGGCTAGGAGGGGTTGTCGGAGGGAAAGGGAGCGGCTAGGAGTAGGCTGTCATGGCGCAACAAGCGAGAAAACACCTGCGCGCCTGCAGGCGCCCTCGGCAACGCAGCCGCAAGTTCAAGCTTCTGACGCAGGGGATGTCTAGGAGGTTAGGGGGCTCACCGCGGGGCTGCTAGAGGGGTTGGATTGGGCCGGGGAGCGGTGGATCGGCGACGTAGCAGACGCCGACGAGCTAGGGTTTTGCTTCGGTGTCGAGGACGGGCATCAGCTACCGGGCCGTCTCCTCCTCGTGGCAGAGCACAGGGGCGACGCAGGGGATCTCCTCGTCTTCCTTGACACCTCAATAGCCTCGCCCGCCTCCCTGGCTACGGTGGAGAGGCTGATGCCGACGGTAGGTGGCCAGCGATGGAGGATATGGTGGCAGGGGAAGATGAGAAGGCCGGGGAGCGGCGCAGCGGCCTGGGGGTGGATCTGGAGCTGCACGGCAGAGAGAAGGGGATAGATAAGCAGAGGGGGAAAGGCACATGCCGTGGGGCTCGGTGGAGAAAAAGTGGCTTCGGCCACCTTTTCCCTCCTCCTCCTCACGTGCTCGGCCAGGCACAGCAGGGGCGAGGGGCTGCAGCTGGGGCCAGGGCGAGGACAGGAAGGTGGCTCGGGTGTGGGGTCGGTGTGCAGCGAGAGAGAGGGAGAAAACAAGGGGGAGGCTCGGGTGGCATGGAGCTAGGGTTGGCTCGGGTTAGGGTTTGGAGGAGGAGTGGCATGGGGACGGGGTGGCTGCAGGCTGGGCCAGGCAGAGATGCAGGTGGCTCGGGTAGGCCCTACCTGGCAGCGAGGGAGGGAGAGCAATCAAGAGGGGAAGGTGCTCGGCTAGGGTTAGGGCTAGAGGGGTCGGCATGGTAGAAAGAAAAGAGAGGGGTGAGGAAGGCTAGGGTTTTTGCTAGGTGTAAAAAGAGAGAGAGAGACCACTAAGCTAGAATAGAAAGAGAGAGACTCACATGTGGACACACATGCATGTGTAGGTGTGGCATGAGTAGATTAGGGTGTAGGGTTTTTTGTTCATGATCAAGTGCATGGGGGTATGGAGGAGATGGAGATGAGGGGTTAGGCATGATGCACAAAGCAAGGAACTAGGTCCAAGATGATGAGGGTTGAGAGAAAAGGGGAGCTCACAAAAGATAAATATTCAAACAAAACAAATGAAACCAAAAGAGCACAAGATGGTGGTGACTTGCATGGCCCATGCATAATTAATAAATACCATGATCATTTTGTTAAAACAATAATAAGGTCTCATGGCATCTATTCACATGCATTCCAAAATATGGAGCTAAGGCCAAGCTAAATGAATTGAAAAGGATGCTCCATGTGGAGTAGATGGAGAAGGTCATATTTGAATATAAATGGGACATGCTAGTGTGTATGTTCCACTAGGTGCTTAATATCCTCAACAATATTCCAACATGAGAAACTATTCCAAAACACTCCATATGGAAGCTAGAAAAGGGGTACCACTCATAATGCATGCAAAGGTGGCTCCACATATCAATAATGTGAAAACAACATGATGCTAATATGAGCGCATGTGGAAATAGAAGTGGATCCATCCCAACCCACATGAGCTAGATTAAATGCCAAAGGAAAAATGTAAAAGCTCATGGATAATTAGGATGGTGGAATTATAAGGTGGTGACAAGGAAAGGGTGGTGGAGTTGAATAAAAGATATGCCCCCAAATCAACTTGGGCATCAAGCATTTATCAAGAACCAAATACAATATTTCAAGAGGCAATACAATTAATAATGCATATGAGATAAGAACCAAATGAAAAAGGGTTTTATATGATGCTCAAATGCAAGGTGGCATGATGACATGAGCATGATATAATTATGATGCAACAATTATATGTAGGAAGTAGCAGTTATATTACTAAACCATATAGCATTACATATGTTAGACAGATGGGATGCTACATATACCAAGCTCGAGTACCTGTAGGGTATACCCATGTCAGAAGGAGAAGAAGATTTCCATCCATTCTCCCAGGATCTCCAACCTCTAGATCATCCACTCCTCCATAATTCCACCTTGTACTGAGAGAGAGAGAGAGATTCGCGCTTGTAAGAGTAGGGTTTGAACCTCTATTCATACTTTGGTTTGTATTTGATTTTATCTCTAACACTTATTATGGCTTCCTATGGTAATATCGAGATGAACTCTATTTACATCATGATTATAGCATTGATCTATTCTCCTCTCATGTGCGAGTAAATCCCCATAGTCATGGGAGATGTAGGGAATTGGTGAGATACGATGTGCCTATTATATTTTCCATCGATTTGTGATTATCATTGTGATTATTATTTGTGAGAATGATTATCTATGTGTGACTAATGCTCGTTCTCTAATTTTATGGCCTAGGCAACATGATCCCGAGATCTCTTAGATATGGACTTATTTCCTAGTGAATCGGCAACCCTTGAGTGACACAATCGATATCAAAGAGGGACAAGTATAACTCGAGGATAAATGAGGAACCATTAAGTTTAAAGCCATGATCTGGTCTCATGACCTATATTGATGTACTGACCATGGCTTTGATAGCAGATAGAAGGATCATTGGAATCAGGAGAATCTACCAAGAGGAGTCTTGATTATGACACATGTTTGCTCTCCTACTTTCATATGAAAAGAATTATTATAATCACTTATATCATTTATTCCATTCGGCACATTCACAATCACCATGAACTGTATTTCTCCACGCATAATGTTTCATCTGTAGGAAACTCCAAACAACCTTCGTACTATTTACTTGTATGTTCTTTACTTTAAAAAACGCCCAATACTCAAATATCATTCATTCACACTCACCCACTTCCATCTCAATTCTTGTAGTCAATTTACTCAAGACTAGTGATACCTTGAGTGTGACAGAAACACCACGGATAAACAATTTCACTAGAATTAATACTTTCGTGAAAACATGCTCTAGCAAGCATGTGCTCTTGCAGGCCATCAAGCTATTTTCCTGCGCCGTTTCTAGGGAGCTAAGGGCTAAGTGTTTGTTTCTTAACTATTGTAAGTTTTGAAACTATAGATGATCTCTGTCGAAGACAGAGGATCTACACGTTCAGGATGAAACTATTTGCCAAATTATATTGAGCGTGTACTAGAACCTAGACTTTTGGAATTACTTGAATTTTCTAATTCACATGTTGTAGACGTGAACTATCTGATCTCTTTGATGGTAGATTTATCCATTTTGCGAAAGGCAGAGAAGCCTAGAAAACACTGAAATAATATGGTTATCCTTCTAAACATGTTACAAGTAAACCCATACTTTATCCTAATCTAAAAGGCATGGAATACTGATATATTCCAAATGTATCCACTTTTCCAAGTACTTTGCTTGATGGATTTCTCTGGAATCTTGTTGGATTGGGATAAAACTGATGAATCTGAAGCTGTTTTTAGAATCACCTCTAGGGTACTCCTACGTGCCGCTTGTTGTCGCCGCCATGACTCTTCCGTCTTCCTCTACTCAGTCAGCATGATCTAGGCTCATCCTTTCTGAAGGTACGTACGTGCTAGTTCCTCCTCTCCCTCTCTCCATGATTCTAGGTTTCTAGGATTTCTAGGGTTTGTGTTCCATAGGGTTACAGTGATGGTGTTTCTACTCATTCTTGTAGGTTCTAGGGCTTTCTAGAATGTTCTAGATGTTACTTATGTTATAGGGTTCGATTTAGTGATCTAGGCTTAGGGTTTGGTTCAGGCTCTACTATATTTTTGTCTATTGTGATGACTGTCTGTTAACATGTGTTGTTTGGTCAACTGAATGTTTTAGTTCCTAGGGGTTACACTATGATAGTTAAGGTTTGATGTTGACTATCTAAATGTTGTGTTGTTAGTAGTCTGCTACTTGCATACTACTGTAGTTTTTATTTAGTGTTGTGTACTGATCCTTCCATTTGAGGGTTAATACAGTAATTTTAGTATAGTTGGTTACTATCATTTCACTCAAGTTAACTTGTTGTTAATTGCTTTACTAAACTATTTGAGTAACAATTGCTTAGTTTCTTTTTGTTATTGCTTGAGTTTTTAGTTCAAGCTTTAATCTGTAAGTGTGTTGTTAAGTGTTAATTACTACTTTTTATGTAGGTATTAGAGTGTTAAATCACTATCTCCCTTCTCATACTTAGGCTTGTCTTAGGACTTTGTCTAGGGATGAGGGGTGGGATATAGATTTTGGTGCTCTTGATTAATTATCGGTATACTATTCATCTTCTTCTAGTTAATGGCCATGTTCTGTGCTAGTTAAAGGTGTGACTTGTTTGTGGTGTTCTTCCTTGATGAAGATGCACGGATTATAGTCCCCTTTTTATATTGGGTGCAATTCATACTATGATCTCTCTCATTGGAGTCTATACTTTCCTACTCTAGGGTTAAATTAACAACCTTGGTAGCTTCCTAGTGGGCTTGATGAAGATCAGCAGCTGCTGATGTGGCTCTTCTCCTCCTATTCTTGAGTTCTTTCTCTTCTTCTCCCATCTCTCTTTTAGTGCTCTCTCTAAACTCTAAATGTATGTGTGTTGTGGTCCAAGCTCGAGTGGTGAGTTATGAGGTATGGGGTCTCAGGTAGTCCTCTATTTATGGTGTTCCTAAATGGATGTGCTGCTGACACCAATGCCATGTAGTTAGGTGAATCACCTGCTTGTGTATGTGAAACCGCCTCTGATGGTTAACCTATTCACAGGTGTCAAGAATTTTTTGGTGGTTAAGCCCATGTTGGGTTTAACTTATCTGTGTATGCCAAAATTGGCATATGACCCTGTTGTTTCTATGTGAAGGGGTTGTATTTAGGTATGAATAATCTGGCATGTGGGTTTGTCCTTTGTCTTGTTCTGTCTTTGGAAGTTGACAAGTGTTTATTAATTAGTTTTTGATGTATTTGATTTGGATGATTGTTCATGTCTTTCATTACTATGAAGTTTGATTGGTTTACAATTTTGTTCTATCAATTTTCAAATTCTAGGAGTTCTAGGATTCTTGGCAGAATTAAATGCCTTGCTAAGTTCTTGCCTAGTGGTTGCTAGAGTTTCTAATGGTCTAGAATTTTGATTTAGGATGTTTTAGTATTCTAGATTACTACCTGTTCCTAATAAAATCATGTGCGTGGGTTTTATTTTGGGTGATTTTCTTATACTGAGGTTACTAGTATTCCTACTGGTTTAGTTTTCATATATGATCAAGTTGAGATTCTTGGTAGATGACTACCAATTGCAAGTTACTTTATGTTCTCAACTGATGGTGGTGACAACTTTGAGGTGTTGTGGTGCTCTATTCTATAGGTTTTTGGGCTCTACTATTGGATTCAAATGTTCATAGTGAAGCACTGTTTGATTCTATCTTTCCTCATCTTGATTGGTTCATTTGCTTCTCAGGCTCAAAGTTTAGGATTTATTCCTAGACTCTTCTTAAAAGAGATTATTATATTAAATGGTTTTTATTTAGGGTAGAACCAACATTTTAACATTAACAAGTGTTTTTCTATGTTGATTTTGTTCATAGTTTGAAGATCAAGGTTTGGATCAAGGCTTGATAAGATAGATAGTTAGATGGTGTAGGGCTTTTTAGATTAGGTTTTTCCTTTTATTTGTAATACTGTTGTAATTCTAGATCATGTACACATATTCAAATATGAATAAAGATCATTTTCTATTGTTTGCTACTATTTGTATCTTTATATATTTGTTCTTTAAGATTTGATTTCTTATTTGAATGGAACATTACATTCATCATCTATGATTTGAGTTTAAATGTGTGGAATTTGAGTTTAAGTTTGACTTAGGTCAAATTCCATTCTAAACTCATCCAAATTATTTAAAGTTTAGTATTTGAATGTGGTCTCTATTCGTAGTGACCTTTTGGTTGCTAACAACCTCACTAGAACCATATTCAAATAAGTTATGAAATTTTTCAAATTGATCCTAAATTTCTAAATGCATGCTATGCACAATCTTAATTCACATATCTACCCTTTCCTATAATATATAACCCTGGGTGATTACAGTTTTGTTGTCGTTTCAGGATGAGCCAGAAACTCTTCATCGAGATCATGTATGCCATCCGGGAGTTCGACCCCTACTTCATTTGTAAGAAGGACTACACCGACATGGTAGGGTTTTGCTCACTACAGAAGTGCACAGTGGTGATGAGGTTGCTTGCATACGGAGCTCCAGGTGACACAGCCGATGACTATCTATGGATGGACGAGTCTACCGCCCTGGATTTTTTGTACATATTCTGTAGAGAAGTGGTGGCACTGTTTGGGCCACTATACTTGAGATCACCCACTGCTGAAGACACTTCTCGGATCCTCGCAGTCAATGAAAGAAGAGAATTTCCTAGGATGCTTGGAAGCATCGACTACATGCATTGTCAATGGAGGAACTTTCCATTTGCTTGGCAGGGAATATACAAATGCCACAAAGGAGGTTGTAGTGTGATGCTCGAGGCAGTTGCTACATAGGATCTCTGGATTTGGCACTCCTTTGGCATGGCAGGATCGAACAACGACATCAATGTCCTCCAGTCATGTACTGTCTTTGCCAAGCTTGTTCAAGGTCATGCTCCCCTGGTGGACTTTGAGATCAATGGCCACCACTACAACAAGTGATACTATATTGCAGATGGCATCTATCCTAGATGGTCAACATTTGTGAAGACTATCTCAAGCCCCATGATCCCTAAGCATTCACAGTTTATGAAGGAACAAGAAGCTTGTAGGAAGGACGTCGAGCGGGCATTTGTGTGCTTCAACAGAGATTTGCAGTTGTTTGGTTTCCTGCTATTACCTGGTCGAAAGATCAGATGTGGGATGTGATGAATTTTTGTGTTACCTTGTACAACATGATCATCGAGGATGAGCGGAATCATCCAGTGGATGAGGTTGAGCAGGCGCAATCATACTACAGACATGGGCCTCTTGCAGAGCCTGATCATTAGGTGTCGGCATCATGAACTACCTTCATCGCGATGCGTCAGGAGATCTGAGACCCGACAGTGCATCAACAACTACAGAATTATCTAGTGGAGCACATATGGATATGCTTAGGCTACACATAGTTGAAATTTGTGTCTCAAAGTTTGTTAAATTTATGCCGAACTATGCTATGTTTAATTTTATGCTGAACCATGTCGAACAATGCTTTGTATTCATTTTTATGCCGTACTATCTGATCAAAATTATGTTTGTGTGAATTTAAGCCAAATTGTGGTGAAAATCGCCAAATTTGCCCAAAATCGCCTGCCTGGAAACACCACCTGGGTGTGCAAGTGGGAATTCGTCCATTCTCAAGCGAAAAGTCCGATCCATATGACCCTATTTGGCGCCGGATTTCGGTCTGGGAACGCCTAACGAGTGGAGATGCTCTTAGGTATAGATATAGATATATATATATATATAGATTTTGTGCTTATATGCAACTCTAGTAGGAAAAATCTCATTGGTGGCGTTCGGAATATGAGATTAGTGGCGTTGAACCCACATGCCACTAACTTTACGTCACTAGTAGTTGGTAGTGATGGCGTGTGGCTTGAACGCCACCAGTAAAACCTGTATTGGTGGTGTTCTATCTGAACACCACTAGTAATATCCTAACTGGTGGCATGTAGTATAAAATCCACCACTAATAAAAACATCTTTGGCGTTTAGTACATATAAAACACCGCTAGTATGAATTTGAAAATTAAAAAAACTGGTTTTACATTATTGAATTTCACAGCAAATATATACCAGGAAATGACTATTCATATATACAATAGTAAAATAAAGTAACATCATCCAGAAGTTATTATTACTATATTATTTAACTAGCTAGATAGATAACAAGCATGTATTTTAGTAGTTAGCTAGCTACTCCTCGGAATAGTCATGGTCATAGTACCCATCCTTATCCTATGACCACTTAGGGTCAACGCAATCAAAGTAAATGGTGTGATGCACATAGTCAAGGGTGAAGATGATGATGTCCCCGATGTTCATGTGGTAGCGACTGAGAAACTCTATCTAGGTAGGTCCACTAGAATACGTGACGGTCGGCTCGTTGGTGACTTGAACCGTGAAGTTGGGTCCAGGCTGTTTGTGTGACTCAATGATGACTTCAAACGTTTCATAGTCTTGTTGTCTTTTGAAGACCTGCTCTAAGAAGCCAGGTCTTGACTTGCACGGGATGTTCTGAGTAAGATCATTAGAAAACAACTGTTTTTTTGGAACTATTATAACACATATAGTATAAATAATATAGATTGAATATACATATAGTTCAAAGAACATACGGTTCTAGTTTCGAAGTTTTGAGGGAGCAGTATGCAAAACTTCTTGTCCATACACGAGGTGTAACCACACATGACACATGGCGAATCCATATGCTACATATATCACCATCTTAACTTAGCATCACACTGCATAGATTAAGTAGCACATATAGAAAGATATATATAAACATATAGAACGATATATAAGTACCACCGATTGAGTACGATAAGCATTAAACATTAAACATATTAAGCATTCTAAAGCCTAGCAAGATAGAGTACGATAAGTAGTACGATGAGCTACATAAGATAAACATCCTAATGCTCTACTCCTAGTTGGTGAAATCGTCGAAGCTAGAGAAGTCTAAGTCCGACGAGTGCACAAGCGATGTCGGCGCAACGATAAAGACGCCTAGGCTGAACCCGTCGTATGGGGGCCGTAGCACTGGGTGGAGGAGCCTGCACCATTAGTCCTAGAGGGGCTGGCCTCCTAGCGCGGTGGAGGAGCATGCGCCGATGTCCTAGCTAGTGGTGGAGGTGTGAGGGGCGGCGTCTGTGAAGATGAAAATGACTGAAGTAAAGAAGGACAACTTATTACTAGACCGCCGTCCCGTTGTAAATTTTCTGGCGAGTATCTTCTCAAACAAACATACTACTGTAGCACTTTTGTTTCCCTGTGTCCGTTCTCTCAAACATCAGTTCTGATTTTCTTCTTCCCGTGTCAGTATTCTTTTTCTTTTCGCGGTTTCAAATTAAGACCTCGGTGCAGGAGGAGGATCTTTACCTGGCCAGAAGCAGCACACAAAGCGAGTGCAACAGGTAGGATGGTTAATTCAGTTGAGCCGCGCCGGTACGTGCACACTTCCGTAGCAGTAGCAGCAGAACCAGCGGCAAGCACATCGCCCGTTTCCCCTTCGGTTTTTGACACGCCAAGAGCGTGATGCGCGCCAGCCACCACGGCTGCTCCGCTCCAACCCTGCCGCCGTTACATATGCGTACTCCTACTCCGTGGTGGGTGGCCGATCGAGACGATTGCGTTGGCGGGAGCAATGGAACACACGCAGAGGGCACGCTGAAACCCACGCCGCCATGGATCTTGACAAGATGAACGGCGACGAGCGCGCGAACGGGCAGCAGGACCTAGAGCAGGCTCGCCGTGGCCCGGAGCCGTCGCCGTCCGCCGGCCACGCCACCACTGGCCTCGCCATTGGCCATCTCATACGGGAGGTACGCGCGCGCGCAGAAACGAGCCAACAACTGACGCACTACTGTCAACTACTACCTACCATTAACTGACTTGTGATCTCGGCCGTGTGCATGCATGAAGCTGGCGCTGGAGGGCGTGGCGACGTTCATAGTGGTGTTCTGGTCGTGCACGGCGGCGGTCATGCAGGAGACGCGCCACGCGCTCACGTTCCCGACGGTGTGCCTCGTCGTCGCCCTCACCGGCGCACCTCAACCCGGCCGTCACCGTCACCTTCGCCGCCTTCCGCTACTTCCCCTGGCGCAAGCTCCCGCTCTACGTGGCGACGCAGCTCGGCGCCTCCGTGCTCGCCTGCCTCTCCGTGAACGGCGTCATGCGGACGCGCGAGGAGCACTTCTACGGCACCGTGCCCTTGCCGCCCGGGAGCAGCGCCAGGCTGCCGTTCCTCCTGGAGCTCCTCGCCTCCGCCGTGCTCATGATCGTCATCGCCACCGTCGCCAGGAACTCCGCCGTAAGTACACATATGCCACAGACTCTCGCCGGCTCGCCGCTACAGCGCGAACTAACGGGATATATATGTACATGATCGATCTTCCATTGTTGTTGCATGCAGAGCAAGGCGGTGGGAGGGATGGCCATCGGAGGGGCGGTGGGGACGCTGGGGCTGGTAATCGGTCCGGTGACGGGAGGGTCGATGAACCCGGTCAGGAGCCTCGGCCCGGCGATCGTCTTCGGCAGGTACACCGACATCTGGATCTACGTCGTCGCCCCCGTCGCCGGGATGCTGCTCGGCGCGCTCTTCAACAAGGCCGTCCGCCAGTCCGATGCGATCGTGGGTTTCCTCTGCGGCGGCAGAGGAACCTCCAGCAGGGTGGTAGTCGTCACTCGTCCCGTCGGCGGAGCGGCTGGGTCGAACTAGCTAGCCGACGTAGGCACGTTTACACGTAGCTTGTACGTGCAGTGCGCACCACGCTTGGAAATTGGTTACTTGGGTAGGAACCACAGGATATACAAACCATGCAAGCAGCCAAGCACCCTACTTGTATCATTTCTATCACTAAATTTCAAATGATCAAATCTAAATTCATGTGTATGGTTTATTTTTTGGAAAAGAAAACACGATTTAGACATATGATAGATAATTTCTATAACAAAATCTCAAATCGCAATTCAAAAGACAGAGTAGAAACAAAAGTTGAAGAATATACTCAACTGAAGCCAGATTTATCATGGCATTTGAAAACTGCAGACGAATCATGGATATATATATGGATGTATCATTGTTGCGACTTCCTTATATGCATACACTATCACTGCTGTGATTTTCCTATCAAGAATTTGTTGGAACTTTAATACAGTAACAGAAATTTTAAAAATGGTATCGGGTCATGCTCGGCAGTACCGAATACATACATATTGGTCATTTCTAGTTTTCTCCCGGACTAATTGGATGCTGGTCCCGAAAAAGAAGAAATAGGACCAAAAGGTTAAGTCTGAATATAACTGCATTCCACTAATCCTAAAATTTTACTCTTCAAAGGTGTGAGACTTGTTTTTTGCAAAAGTTCTATTGATCTATTAATAATCATCAACAGTACAAAAGGCCTAAAAGTAATAAAAATTACATATAGGTCCATGAACCTTCTAGCGACGACTATGTACACTAACACGAGCCGAAGGCACGCCGCCTTCTTCGCCCCTCCATCACCAGAGTCGGGCAAAACTTATCATATTAGAGCTTATTGTAGTAGACAAACGGAAAGTCGTCGTGCTAAGGGCCAAAGGACCAATGTACCAGAGCAACAACCACACCAATAATGACACTCGTAGATCGGAAGAGACTGACCTAAAACCACACCACTGAATACGAAAACCGACCAGATCCCTGGAGATCCACCGGACAAACAACTCCACACGCCCTCTGTCAGCACTAGACGCCCTAACGGAGCGAGGATAGGGCGGATATGACTTTATTCTGACTCCAGGATGTAGCCGTCGCCTCAGCATCCCGAAGTAGACACGAGATGCGGTCTAAACAAAGAAAACGGAAAACTCTCCCGGCGACGAGAGGCTGCGGTCCGCCACACCTCCGAGGCCCCAATGTCACCAGAGACGGAGCGGACCGGCAGCATCACCGGCAAGAGGAACGGGAACCCTAGATTGGTTTTTAGGCAACCGTCCTGATCGCCGCCAAAGCTCCTAAAGGTGTGAGACTTCTCAATAGCTGTGCAATTTCTTTCTCGTAGATTACACTTGGACTGACTTGGAGACGTGGATACTTGGATGTTGATCCAAAGCCATAAAAATTAGAGTGAGAATTAGCAGAATCTTCAAGTAACTTATAAATACACGATGAAAATAATGCTATTTAGTTTTTTTACCATTGCACTTCCTATTTTCTGCATAGCATAAAAAAATTGAAACTTGCTAGTTGTAGAGTTATGTTACATAGCCTCAGCCAGGTTGATTCCGACTTTGCTTGCTGATATTCGATGCAGTACGCCCTCGCGACCCCTGCGTCGCCCGTCCCAGGCGGCACGAGGGGAGATCCTCGCCGCCGTCCCTAGCACCTCCTCCCTCGTTCCCCCGCCTCCTCGCCGCCGCCAGAGGTCCCGCCGGCAAAGCCCGGGCGACGGCGGGGCACTCTCCGAGAGCGCGGGCGGTTCATGATCTGGTGGCGGCGGCGCGTGTTCCGGCGCGGATGCGGCAGCGAGGTGCCGCGGGATCCCAATTGCGCACGCAGGTCCGGCAATGACGGAGCAGCGGCCTCCCCAGCGGTGGAGGCACCCCTGCTGCAGCAGGTGGGAGCCGCGGGCTCGTCTGGGCCTAGATGGGCTTGGGCGGGCTTGCAGTTTGGGCCCCTGCAGTAGGCAAGCGCGGTGGCGCCTAGTGGCGCTGGCTGCTGGGCACAACGGCAGTGCCGGTGACCGGCCAGGTGGCGGTGGGCTGGATCCCCTCCGTCCAGCCCCCGTTCTTCGGGTAATCGAGGTGGGACGGTGGTAAACACAACCTGCCCCATCGGCGGCATCTCCGGCTCTCCTCTCATCGGCTTTGGTTCCAAAAGGCGGCTCCTTGCTGAACGTACTTCGGGCGTTGGGATTGGTGGCAGGCGACGGCGGCGCCCCGCGGGCGCCTTCACCTTCTTGGAGGCGTCGTCATGGCGCTGCTTGAGCCTCCCCACGTCGATCACCAGGGGAAACCTTGATTCGGTCTACGGATCAGGCGGCGATGATGCATCTGTGTCGTTCCTTGTTGGAGGCGCCGCTCAGGTGGTTCGATGAGTCCTCGGTGCGCCAGTTGAGTCATTGATGGCCACCGCCAAAGCTTGGGCTTCCGGGGCGCTATGTACACCGTCGATGACGCTTCTTGGTCAACACCCCCTCTGATCTGGTGCGGCCCTGCCGTTCTACCTCGCCGACTCCTGGCATCTTTGGATAATCGGTGCATTGGCTTCTATCATCTTGGAGTCAGAGTTGGCCGCATGGAGTTCCGCTCTTCGGTCGTGACGCGACCTTGTAGCTTAGTGTGTCATCCCCTCGCCTTCTTGGCTGGAGAAGATGCAAGGCAAGCCCTTGTCGGTCGGCGGGTGTAGGTTGTGTTGTACACCGTGTGGTGTTGTGTTTGTATCTGCCTTCGGGCGTTGTGTCGGATGTCTTGGTTTAAGTCGTGTATCATGTGATGTCGAGTTGTAGCCATTCTTGGCGTTGTTTTGGCCGTCTAGGCCTTTCTTCTATGTGTTTGGTACACCTCCCACGGTGTATCCTAGAAAAAACATAGCCTCAGCCATGGGTTGCTCTTTTGTCTCCGGCGATCTCCGGCGACTCCTAGGCAATCTAGGGCTTCCATGCCATCACCCCTCCTCCATCGGTTGGTGCTAGACTTCTCCTTCTCTAGCTCCACCATTGGGACTTTCTGAGGAGGGCACTATCCAACGGTCATAGTAACTCCATATTGGGGTAAGATCTAGGTAGATATCAGTTATCCGTCGCTTTAGCCCTTCTGGTGGAGGAGTTCAATAATGGTTCCTCTAGCGTCTTCATTGGCCCGGATGATTCGTGGATATATATGAGTTGGTCTCCTCTGTCGTTGCTTCGAGGCCTTCCAATTGTAGTAGTGGTGGCGCACAATTATGTTCCCTCAAGCCTCTTATCATGTTTTCAGCGGTGTGTGAGTTGTCCAATCTTGCAATGAGATTGGCACTACTAGGAAAATCCCTACCCGTCGCGAACCACCTGTGCGCCATGCAGATCGCGCCACTGGTAGTAAAAGTTAGCCGTGGCGCACCACCCAGTGGGCAACCGTAGGGGTTTTTGATGCTCCACGGGTACATTTAAAAAAAAACATTTTTTTTATAGAAAACACCCTAACTTTGGAAAACAAAAGCAACAGAGTCCTCCCTCGCTGCCATCGCCTCGCAGAGCTCAGGCGTGGAGGGCGTGGCCGCGACCACAACCTACAACCGTAGGTAGATACCGAAGGCCGTGGCCGTGCCGGTCCTCATCGGCATCGAGCGGGTGCGGGTGAGAGGTGGCGGGCCGAGGCGGTCGAAAGTGGCGTCCGAGACTACCAGAGGAGGGCGTAGCCGCCGGAGGAGGCACGGTCGGAGGAGGGGCGTCCTGGTTGAGGCGGTGGGAATGAGATCAAGGTGGAGGAGAAGGGGAAGGTGGAGGAGAAAGGGAAGATGGAGGTGGAGGAGAAGAGGAAGGAGAAGGGGAAGGAGAGGTGAAGGAGAAGGGAGGGAGAAGAGGAGAAGGGGGAGAAGGGGAGAAAAAGAGAGGAGGAGGAGAGGGGAATGAAAGGGGATGGTGAATGAGAAGAGTAGGAGAAGGGAAAGGAGAAGAGGTAAGGTGGATGATGAGGATTCAAATTTGAATCCCACCGTGCCTTACCCATGGCGCACCACTAGTGAGCTCTATTTTTTATTTTACAGGAAAAAAAAATTGCCGTATTTTTTCCTCTTTGAAATTTGGAATTCTAAAAAATCGCTAAACGACCATAGGTGGTTGGCATCATATGTAGAATTTCGCAAAGATAAATTTTCATACAAAAAACTTTTTAATTTGAGGTCGTATGCAAAAGATATGGCCGTTTTACCGGGACATAAAGTTTTTTTTTAAATGTCGAAATTCCTATCTATTAATTTTCCTAAAAGCTAGATGATATAACCTAACTATATGTCAAAGGATTTTATTTTGAAGATTTTATCATTTTCTTTTTTTAACTCAAAAAGGGCGATCAAGGGGATTGCCACGGGTAAAGGGGGTCACCCGCCAGCCGGGGCAAAACTTATATGTGGCGGATCACTTTTCGCGGCGCGTCACGGATAAGTTGCTACCCGTGGCATACATACATGTGGTGCTCCACGACTATTTAGCCATAGCCCACGCCTATGTTGGTGCCCCATGAGTATGCAATCTACATATGGCTGGTTTTCTAGTAGTGTGGGTGAACATGTGTACACATTTCCCTTTGCGGAAGCAGTGGAGTTTGTTGTGTCTTTTCAGGATAGTGAGTCCGCGGTGGCAACATTGACACACCATCGACACGTGTGGGATACATAGGATTGAGCGACTCCCCGAGATGAAAAATAGGTTTTCTTGTAATGTTAGTGATCGATTGATATAGAGCTATGACTCCACACAACTATTTTTTCTAGTGCACTCCACTCCCTCTTCTCTTGCACCACTATTCTACTTTGTCTCTGCCGACAACATTTTCGCTTTGTCTCCCCTCTCTCCCCACCATACCACCATCATGTAATCCTATAGAGACAACAATAATCTCATTATTTGTGGAACTGATGGTTAATCTCCCAATAACCATCATGTCACCCAATATTGTTGCTTTGCCGTCCACTGACTTCAGTGTCGGCACCCCCTCCATCTTTCTCTTCATCCTTCTCTTTCTTCTTGCCCCTTATTTTCTCCAGTAGGTCGGAGCAAGAATGTTTGCGTTTTTTCATACCAAACTTTCCCATATACAAAATATGCGATTAGCTAGCAGTGGGGTGTGCATTTTGTATTGAGTAAACGATATAAATTTAATTAGTTAATATGGAGAAAACCATCGGATTGAGAATGCAAAGAAACAATTTGATAAAACAAGATACAGAAGACATTAATGGTAAATATTCCCAATAAACCGAAATTTCCACCAAGTTGTATTTCAAGCAAGTCCTGTTTGATCTACCTATAAAACTGCGAAAATTAAACTAACCTCAAAGATTTTAAACCTTTTCACTGTTTTTGAGAGAAATGGAACCTTTTGACTCAAACTCGGCAAGACTAAACCTTTTTTTTTTAGCATAAAGCTTATTTCTTTCTTGCACTAGTGTACCCGTGTAATACATGGAGGCCCACGCATGAGCAGTTTGAGCCCACTTCACAAATAGCGGCAGGCCGAACAGAACAGACGAGCGCAACACATAGACCTCAAACCCAGCCGTCCGTCACCATCCTCCCCATTTTCAACCCCAATCGGGTCTGCCTCCCGTTAAACCCTAACCTCTTCCTCTGCCCCTCGGCGGCGCCATGACGCTCCTCGCCGCCATTACCAACCCCACCCCGACCCCCGCCGCCGGCCATCTGGTCCTCACCCCCGGGGGAGCACCGCCTACTCCGACCGCCTCCGCGCTCCCCACCCCGATCCCGCCCACCGTCTGGTCCCTCACCCCCGCCGACCCGGCCCTCGCCACCGCCGCCTCCTCCCTCGCTACCTCCCTCTCCTCCGATGCCCTCACCGTCGCGCGGTTCCGCACCCTCCTCGCCTCCTTCCTCGGCGCCCTCTCTAAGTCCCTCTCCCTCCCGCCCCCCTCCGCCAATCTCCCCCTCGCAGTCCGCACCGCGGCGCCCTACCTCCCCGCCACCCTCGCCTCCCTCGTCGGCTCCAGCGCCGCCCGCCTCGCGGAGCACGACGTCGTCCTCGCCCTCGCCGAGTCCCGCGTCATCCCGCACCCGCAGTCCGACCTCATCTCGCCGCTCGCCGACGCCGCCCGCCCAGACCTCGTCTGCGCCGTCCTCCTGCAGGCCGCCGACCTCCGCTCCTCCGAGCTCCTCGCCGCGCTGCGCTGCTTCCTCTCCCCGGCCTCCGAAGACGCCTATGACGCCATGGTCCGCGTCAAGGGCCGGTGGAAGGATGCCGCCCTGCTCGCCGTCAACAAGTGCAAGGACAAGGCCGCGGGGAAGAAGGAGAACGCCGTCGCTCGGCGGGCAGCGACGCTGCTCATGATGGGGCACGACGGGTTCACATCCCCTGAGGTGTGCCTGCACTATCTGCTCGCCGACTGCGTTGACTCCGTGGTCCTCGCCGCCGCCGTGTCCGAGCTGGACGGCGGAGAGGTGGCTGGCCTGATGAGGTACCTCGCCAAGTGGATAGAGAAGTACTGGAGGTTCCCCGAGGCGCGGCCTTGCCCTGAAGCAATGGGAATGCCGGGGTTGGAGCAGTGTGAGAGCGTGCCTTCGCTCCGGGCCGTCACAAGGGCGATGGGGTTGGTGCTGGACCAGCATTTCTCCCACCTTGTGCTGAACGCGGAGCTGTGCAAGGAGCTGTGTGCCGCGGAGGTGATGGTGAAAGAGCTGGCTGTCGAGGCTGAATCTTCCGGTCCAATCCTCGACTTGCTGGGCCGTATGCAGCAAGTTGTATGAGAAATTCAGTCATTTGTTTACTTTGGTAGTTCAAGATGTGTCTGAAAATTTTGGTTGCAGTGAAAATTCAAGTGGAGTTATGTGCTCTATGAAATTGTTGCCATATTGCTGAACCGTAGTTGGCATTTTACATGATGTATTAGTATCAGTTAATTGAATGTGTAAAAGATGCGTGAGAGATTCAAGTGTGGGGATGTCAAAATATTTCTTCACATACCTGTGTTGTTATTATGCCTAGACAACTTTATTTCCCTTTGCTTGATGCACATAAGGTGTGAGAGATTCAAGTGTGGGGAGTAATAAACTTAGAATCTCCATTCATCTGTTTCTCAACATTCGGGTACTGGATGTGAGATTAACTGGTTCTCCTGCAGGCGATACTGTTATATCTTCCAGCAGGCCGTTTGCAGCAGGGATCCACCAGGCCGTTTGCAGGAGTATGTTTGACATATCTTATGATGATTGTTGGATCGATGGCTACATAAGCTGAGTATTCTGGACCAATCAGGGATCTGCCAGGCCGTTTGCAGCAGTATGTTTGACATATTGCAGTGTTACCAACTTTGTTTGTTATTGTGCAAATGTTTGTGTGGATTCATCTCAGCGATTGTTTGTTGATTCATCTCAGCGATCAGTTGATAAACTGCGATTTTATTTTGGTGGCTCTTTGCATCATTGAGCGCAATCAGTTAAGTAGCAGCTGTTGAGCTGAATTCTTTGTCAGCAATCAGTAGTGTGAACATAATGCTTGGTACTCTGCTAAATTCTTTGTCATTAAGATTGAAGCATGTGAGCAATCTAATATTTTCTTAACCAGCGCTGTGAATGCAACAGTCATCATACTTGTGGTTGTGGTTGACAATTTTGAAAGCAAACACAGAGTGCCAGTGCCAGGGATTGCAACAACCGGCACACATTGTTGCTGCCTTTTTTCTTGTATATAAATCATAATAAGCAAATCACAGTTCAGCTAGGTCGATGCGTCCAAGCACAAACACACACAGCCAGCTGAGCTGCTTCTTGGTTCAGACACATGGCAAACACTCCCGAAACAAATCATACTCACACGCAGCTAGCCATGTAGATGCACGCAGGCAAAACATTGGCAGCTGATAAAATCCGAAACACAGGGCAAACACACGAATGCATCCACAGCAAGCTGCTATACAACGCAAGCCACACACACCCAGGACCAGAGGTCCGTGTACGCAGGGACAGACCTATCCTCTTCTTATTTGAAATCCACAATGCAAGGTAAGACACTGGCAACAATCAATAACACACGACTGGGAGAGGCGATCAACCCATCGATGACAATCAACAACCGCACTCCCTTAGCAATCCAAGCAAGCACACAGGCAAACCAAACACATGATCCAGTAGCAGCAGCGTCCCCTCACTTCCACGCGGCGATGGAAGAAACACCGCGGTGCAGAGTTCGATCACCTAGGCGTCGCGAGAGATGGAGAAACAAAATGGTGAGTCACTATCTGAGTGCAAACAGGATCAGTGTAGAAATAAAAGAGCAACGGTGGTGGATTCAGTAGTATCGATCATCGTACCTGAGGAAGGAGACCCTGGGCAGTTTCTTCTTGTAGTAACGAGAGTGTACCGGCGCCTCGAAGTGGTCCGGGCGGTGATCTGTGTCCCACTCTAGAGCGTCCCACACCTCCTTCTCGATCTCGATGGTCGGCTTCCTCGCGCCTCGGGCACGGGCCGCCACGCATGGCAGCCTGCGTAGGCCCCAGCATCCACTGATCTTGATGTTCTCCAGCGCATGAGCCACCATCTTGACCTCGCATATCTCCTGTAGCTTCGGTAGGTCGTGCAGGTGGACGGTCTTCAGCTTCGGGAATTTAATGCCACTGGTGGTTATTTCCTCCGGGTACTCGTTGTCTAGAATGAAGACCTGGTTGAGGTCGCCGCAGTGGATGATGTGGAGCGTCTGTAAGCTTTTAAAGGAATCAGCGTAGGTGCAGGTGCTGTAAGTTTTTAAAGGAATCGATGCTGTCAACACCATGCCGTGAACCTTTGCTCCAAATCCAGCGGGCCATTAGGAGGTCTCAAAATTAGGAAATCCATAGGAACACGAAAGGAAGACGGTATCCAACTCCGGGCACCTCTCCACGCAGCACCACCTAAGGTAGTACCAGTAGTAGTCCCGATTAAAAAAAGTACTTGCATGTATCAAGACATCGTGCAAATACATGGATTCGGCATATGATTCCATCATGTCAAATGGAGTGCCAGCCAGTCCGTGCTCCACATAGCAACTCCCTTCACCAATTTCTATATGCCGGTCAGATCGTGTAGCCAGAGGTTGCGGGAAAGCCTGCATAGGGGGATCACCAACCATGCCAAGGACATCACTGTATTGGCCTGCTGGAATAAGTTGTTGCAAGCTCCTTTGATCACAGTAGTCAAACTTCTCGTTCCAATCATACGTGGGTGAGTTGGTAACATGGATACTAGAAGAAACATCATGTGGCTTTTCTATACAAAGAGAAGGTAGACCCAAAACATAGCACAAAAGCCTAGCATCCACAAGAATAGCATGCGCCGTCAACCGGAAGGACTTGGCCTTGTTGATGGCTGGCCGAGGACACACGATTCCAGCTCGCGTGTCTACGCACAACAACTCCAGGTCACCCCTCACAAAAAAAGAAGTTATTGCACGAAGGTGCTTGCATCCTATTAGAAATAGTCATTTCAGCCTAGGGACTTCCACCACCATTGTTTCGAAGTCAAGTATCTTGATTGCAGTTCCAGAGAGGTCCAGTTCCAAGAGGTTGGGTAGCCCACGCAAGAACAAATTCTCCAATTCTGTGCATCCTTCTAGGGATATCTTGGAGGCACTGATATCCTTCTCATAATCTCTAGTATACGGGCGGAAATGTTTCGGAGGTAGCTCAACTGTTGGTGTACACTGGGAAGCTGGCCCGTAGCCATCAAAGCTAAAAGACTTTAGGGTGGCGGGTAGCCGACTAGAGACACCAACATTTTCCAGCCCATCACAACCATCAAGTACAAGCATCTGAAGGCTGCTAGCTTTTGATAGGCTTGTTGGAAGATTTTCCATGTCACTGTTCCCCGACAAATCAAGTATCTTCATAATTGCCTTATCCGTAAAGGATTTATCAACATCCTCTGATGTCTCCCATAGAAATGTTGGTTTGATTATCCGGAGACTCTGGAAGTTTGGTAGTCGTCCTTTTAGGTCAGCGGTGTACTGCCATCCCCTAACTCCCTCTAGATATAGCTCCCTAACATTTATCATGAGGTCCATCTTTTTTTGAGATAATATTTCGTTCCAATCTGTATGACGCAAGTCTAGCACCCACAAGTTATACAAACATAGCCACATTGAATGATCATCTCCTTCAATTGTTTTGTCATTTGTACAATGGTCCAACCCAAGGAATCTTAGGCTATGACACTTCAGGAAAGGAGGTGATGCAAAATTGAAGGCACAACAACAGAGAACTAGCACACCGAGCTTGCTGGAGTGTTCAAACAATCCATCCGGTAAAGTTGGTACATGATCTGATGTTTTAAACGCCAAGAAGAAAGATGATGCCGTCGCAGGTATAGTTTGCATACCATGTAGTTTTGTGTTGCTCGATGTGATCGAAATCCAACGATATGGGCCTTCTTTATAGACATCGTCATCTTTGATTGCCAGAAAAGGAGTCTCCAAATGTTTCACGAACTTTTTCAGAAAAACACCAAGCAAAGAAGCATCACATGTCCAACTTATCTCTCGATGAAATGCATTGGTAATATCCCAAGGTTTGTCCCCTTGTATAATCCCATCACATATCCAGTAGTTGGATGCATGACCTGTCCAATATGATTCGTTTGTGATATGGAAATCATAATGCAGGAATAACTCATAAAGCCAACATTTTGCTACCATTGTGGGGTCAATGTCCAGCATACATGGATTTTGGTCCACTATGATATTAGCCTCTTCAATTAGTATTGCTTCAAACTGTGCATTTGTTAGTTCACTGATTCCGGGATGGCAATAAGTGACTGACTGGGTGTATCTTAGCTTGCTTTTTATCTCAGAAATGCGCCAATTTATGGTCAGAGACCTTCTTTTGAAGGTCCATATCATGATATTGTTTCGAAACGCTGTAAATTGAGGAATACCAAAGATTGTTACATCAATTTCATCATCAGTTCCATTAAGAAAAATCATCATAAATCATGTACTCGTTAGGGTGCTATCAATCGCTGCCGCAACACTTTGTATCACATCTCTAGATTCTTGTCCTTGTCCATTCAAGTCATCCTCCTCATCCTGCTTGTCTAAGATGGCCATTACTGATCTATCAAGTTTTAGTTCCTCTGCGATTGCCCTCTGCATAGCTCTTCTACTTTTCCACTCTGAACAATCAACATAAATTATTCTATCAAAGCATAGTTCTGGAGTTGTTCTCCTAGATGGAAGCACTGCTGCAATGGATCTAAGAACAGCGGATGCTCCCAATCCATCCCAACCATCAAAATATAAGACCTTTATGCGGGGGATCCTCTGAAAGTTCCTTAGTATACCTTCTCTGGCAATATCAATATCTACACAACGAAGACCCATCTGGCATAAAAGACATAATTAAGTCAGAAGACTTTTGACCTGAGGCACATAGACCAACAGTGCATCTCTGGACAAGTGAATTGTTGTTTGAACACTTATTCGAATTACAATTACTGTTTACAGCTAGGCTCACAGTAAACTAGTTCCGTAATTGATACTGCTAGTTTATGTAGAGTCTTCTGAGCTTCAGCTTTTATTTGTGAACAGTCTGCTTATTTCCATAGACGCCTATGAGTTTAGTTTTCTGTACCAACGAACGGCATGTATGTAACTGATCGTGCTAGCATTTAAGATAGTACATTAGGATCCAAAAGGCTCTAGCTAGGTTTATGAGGGCTACATCGATATGTTTTGTTTTCTCCTAGTTTTGTTTCCGTCGGCAAACTCGAGAAATTAACAGAGTTTACTGAGCTATTCCTGTCGGACGATTTATTTTTTCTCAGGTGACTGCAAAGTATTTATTTCTAAATCCACATTAAGAACCATCCAATCTTTTTTGAGAATAACGCGGCGATTATATTAATTCACGAAAGCATCAGAAGCAAGTCTGTTTACAATACAACCTGCTGGAACACCCATCCAAGTTTTGCACAGCTTATTATCACAGCCCTCTTTAGCTAGTCGATGTGCAGCATTATTTGCTGATCTCCGCACGGTTCACACCGAGAAATCGTCGAAGTCTCCAAGGAGGGATTTTATTTCACCAACCAGTTAACCGTGCAGAGACCGGTCCAACCCCTCGTTCATCAACTTAGCCACTACCCCCACACTGCCTGTCTCTATAATTACCTTCTGAACCCCCACTTCTTTCGAGAGGAGTAAAGCTCGACGGCAGGCAAGCAGCTCGGCCCCTTCAGCGACCAGGACATGTGGGAAGAAATGGCTAGCTCCCGCCACAAAGCTACCATCATGATTTCGAATTACCACACCTCCTCCGCTCAGACCTAAGACTGCGTGAAAGACTCCATCTGCATTTGCTTTGTGCCATTGGTTTTCGGGAGGAAGCCAGTGCTCCTGCGGTTTTATGGCTGTAGCTACCACCGGCCTATGTAGGTTCTGCCATTCTTCAACACCAGCGATGGTTCTCATTGCCACAGATTTTGGGTCACCAAGATTTTCAGTTTCTCGAGCATCATTCCTCACCTGCCACAGATTATACACCATGGAGATCATCCATGAACAGTTGGCCGCATTGGTTTTTCCAATCCAGTCCAACAGCCAACCTCTCAGTTCAGCATGGTTTCTGAAGTGCATTGGGGGCCTCTCAAGGTATGTTCTTGCTAGCTCCATCAGATGCTTCCACGCCAGAGCAGAATGAGGACAGTCCCAGAAACGGTGGATCACGCTTTCTTCCTTGCCGCACGCGAGACAGACTATGCCGTCTTTTATATTCCTTCGATGCAACTCTGCACCCACCGCGAGACCATTCTCAATCAACCTCTAGAAATGGACTTTGAATTTATTTGGTACTTGGGCTGCCCACAACTCCAGCCAGCCTTTGTGACCATCACAAGATTTTGACGGTTCAGCTCGCCCCTGCTTGCGTTCTTCCTCTGAATCGCCAGATGATAGGCCAACTTCACTAAAAAACCCGACTTTTCGTATAGTTCGATGCCTAAAAATCATCAGACCCAGCCTTCCCGATTGGGATCTTCAAGATATCGGCCACATCCGGATCATGGAAATGCAATCTGAGCTTATCTTCATTCCAAATTCCTCCTCCCTCCACAATCAGATCGTTGACTCTATCGGGGCATGTTGTGCGTGGTATCCAATTGCTTTCCATCACTGAGATCACCTCGCCATTGCCCACTCGCCATATCAGCCCATCCTTCAGGAGGTTCCTCCCATGGATTAAACCCCTCCATGTGTAAGAGGCACGCTTTGGGCATGTAGCTTGCAGGAAGTC
This sequence comes from Avena insularis, assembly GCA_023614405.1. Classification (NCBI taxonomy): domain Eukaryota; kingdom Viridiplantae; phylum Streptophyta; class Magnoliopsida; order Poales; family Poaceae; genus Avena; species Avena insularis. The sequence continues at coordinate 453,199,204 of CM042693.1, read as the reverse complement.
GCTGTTTTTTAAGTATCTCGCTTTTAGCACCGAGCGCACAGCGAGTCCGTCTCTGTCACCAGCCTCCATCCTTGTTTGGCAAGAAAATCTTGGTTAAAAGGTTCATAATATCTGAAACCCAATCCTCCCCTTTGTCAGCTCTTGCACATTCGCTCCCAGGCGATCCACTGTACTTTGTGTTCTCCATCATTGTCACCCCACCAAAAATCTGAAGATATGGAGCTTAGTTTCTTGCACGTTTTCTTGGAGAGTTGGAAACAACTCATTGCATATGCTGGCACTGCCTGAATCACCGATTTAATTAGGACCCCCTTTCCGACATTTCTTGTCCTTTAATTCCTTTTATTTTCCCCCATGATCTCTCTCTGAGGTGTTGGAAGCATCCATCTTTTGATCTACCTATCACCGTGGGCAGTCCCAGATAATGTTTAGAGAGAGCCTCGCATGAGACCCCAATGTCAACTTTGAGGCTGTCTTTCACCTCATCCGAACAGCCATCCCCAAAGAAGATTGATGATTTTTGCAGGTTGACTCGCTCTCCAGAGCTAACCTCGTAATCATGGAGCACCCTTTCCAAAGTATTCAAACTTCTTTGTGTGGCTTCTAAGAACACGATGTAGTCATCGGCAGAAAGAAGGTGCGTGATGTAAGGCCCGCCTATGCGAAACCTCACCCCGCTCAACAACTTCTCTTCTTGAGCTTCCTTCAGCAATGCCGAAAAAACCCTCCACACAAAAGAGAAAGAGATAAGGGGACAAAGGATCCCCTTGCCTCAGCCCTGTAGACGGTATAAACCTCTCCGAGACACCACCATTAAGCTTCACTGAGAATCTCACCGTTGAGAGGCGTCTCATGATCATGTCCACCCATTCTCTATAGAAACCCATCTGCAAAGGCATTTTTTCCAAACGCGCTTTGCTCTTCCGATATCAGGATGGGCAAAATTATCTTCAATCTATTCGTCAAGACTTTAGATGCAATTTTATAGAGCACATTACAAAGGCTAATAGGGAGAAATTGGGTAAGGTTCTCCGGTGAGTTAACCTTAGGAATCAACACTAGAATTGTGTCATTGAAATCATTTGGGCAATTTCTTCCTCTAAGAAATCCTTCACAGCCTAACATACTTCCTCTTTCACAACCACCCAGTGGCGTTGCAAAAAGGGAGCTGGGAGCCCATCTGGCTCTGGTGATTTAGTCGGCCCCATTTGGAAGAGAGCAAGTTCTATCTCCCTATCCGAGACTGCTTCAGTCAGTCCCTGATTCATTTCCTCAGCCGCAAAATGATTAATTTTGTCAAGAATTCTGTCTAGATTTTGGGCTCCTTATGAAGGAATAAAGACTGCTATAAAACTCCCTAGCCAGCTGACGCATATCGTCATTTGTATCACAGATCTTTCCATCAGCATCTTTCAGAAATCTCACTGCATTTTTGCGTCGCCTGTGCGAGGCACGGTTCTGAAAGAACCTAGTGTTCCTATCCCCAGCTTTAAGCCATTCTTGCCTAGACCTTTGTCCATACATTACTTCTTCTGGTTCAAAAACCTCATGTAATTTCCTTTCAATTTCCTTCACCTCAAACGATGAGTTTGACACCAACGATTGGATCTTGGCTTCTTCCAGAGCTGCCCTTAGTTTTTTCATCTCTTGCCAGACTGATCCAAAAGTGTCAAAACTCCACCGTTTCATTTTACTTGATACATCCTTTAACATGTGCCACAACCCACTAATACCAGATCCGTGTATATCTGAGTCGTTCCAAGCTGTCTGCACCATTTCATCATATCATTCGTGTCTTGTCCACATTTCTTTGAACATGAAAACCCCGAAGGCCTTCGTTGTGCATCCTCGGCTGCAATCTTAACCCACAGTGCCATGTGGTCCGATTCTTCGGTCACAATGTGCTCCACCCTAGTCAGTGGGAACATATTAAGGAAGTTGTCCGTCGCTGTAGCTTTATCAAGTCTAGCATGGACGTTTGCAGCTCCCTATCTTTTGTTATCCCAAGTATAGGCATACCCAGTGTATCCTATATCTGCAAGGCGGCAGTTCACCGAGCATTCCCTAAAAGCTGCGATTTGAGCCTCGCTTCTAGAATTCTGTCCCACTTGCTCAGACTAACTAAAAATCTCGTTGAAATCTCCAGTGCAAATCCACGGTAAATCATCATGCGCCTTTAGATACAGCAGCACCTCCCACGTTTTTCTACGTTGTGCTGATTTTGGCTCTCCGTAGACTCCAGTGAATCGCCAAGAGCCTTCTTCCGTGGTTATTTTTGTTATATGTTGATCCAAATTCTACAAAGTATAGGCCAACTTCTGACGAGTGGAGCGAGGCCCGCGGATCGTCGAAGACCTAGGTTTCCACCGATATATAAACCCCTTGTAAGCCGCCGGTTGGGGGAGTTGCATCTGTGAAATCCCCGGCGTTTGTAAACACTCCTCGATATAGTGAAGTTTATTTGGTGGCGCTCGTGGTTTTTTCCTCTTTGTTGGAGAGGTTTTCCACGTTAAATCTGTGTCTCCTTGCTGTGTTTTTCGTTTTCGTTCTTCGTTATCTTCTTGTCGCGATTGTAACAAGTGGTATCGAGCCCTGTGTTCTAATCTAGGGTTTGCGACATGTCGTCATTGAAGTTCGATCTACCATACGGACTACACCACAAGATTCTCCTTGTGGCGGTGAAGATGCGCGATTCTCGCCCAAACTTCCGATCTGGATGAAGCCGGATGGATTCGTGAAAAGGATGCTAAGACCTGGTCCGTGAAGAGAAGCGGAAGGACCGTAAGGCTTTGTCTTTGATTCAACTTCATCCATCCAATAATATTTTGTGAAGTAATCGAGAAGAAATCTGCTGCGCCCTATGGGAAAAAGCTGAAACGATCCGCATGTCAAAGGATCTAACCAAGAAGATGCATGTGAAGATGAAGTTGTTCTCGATAGATTGCAGGAAGGTGGATCGGTAATGAATCACTTATCTCTTTTAGAGAGATTATTTCTGATTTGCAATCTATGGAAGTAAAATATGATGATGAGGATCTAGCCCTATTACTCTTATGCTCACGCCTAGTTCTTATACACACTTTCGTGATACAATGTTGTTGAGCCGTGAGAAGATAACCCTTGATGAAGTGCAAGATGCCCTCAAACAGAGGGAAAAGATGAAATCTATGGTGCAGCGGATGGGGCCCTCCATATGAAGCTCTGCAGGTTCGTGGCGGGACCGAGCGGAGATTTAACAACCATGGCAACCGAGATAAGAGCAAAGACGGCAGAGGTCGTTCAAGTCTAAGGGAAAGGACAAGTTCTGCGGTATTGTAAGAAATCTAATCATGTTATTGATGATTCTTTGGAAGGCGCAGAATAAGGAGAAAAGGAACGTGCCTACCAACCGAAGATAAGGATCAAGGCAATGGTAAGGCTGCCGTTGTTTCGATAGTTCGATGGTGAATGCTTAGCTGTTTTTGCTGCTTGTGCTTCTCGTGATGATGAATGGATACTTGATCTTGCATGTTCGTTTCATATTTGCTGAATAAAGATTGGTTCATTCATATGAGTCTGCAGCATGGAGATTTTGTGCGTGGGGAATGACAACCCATGCCATATCGTTGGTGTTGGATCGTTAAGATTAGGACACATGATGGCGTGACACGACGTTGAGTGAGGTGAAACACATACCAAGCATGGCCAGAAATTTGATCTCCCCGAGTACCATGGACGTTGATGGATACAAGTATGCGGTGGGCATCGAGTTCGAAGGTATCAAAAGGTTCTCTTATTCACATGATAGGTGATATGAATTCGCTAAATTATATGTTCTTAGAGGTAGCACTTTGCCTGGTATTGCTGCTTTGTTACTTCTAATGATTCGATGATTGTGGTAAACACATCTATGGCATATCGTCTTGGGCATATGAGCGAACAAGGCATGGCGAGTTGGTCAAGAGAGAGCTGATTGATGGTTGCAACTTGAGTAAGTTTGAGTTCTGTGAGCACGCATCTTTGGTAAGCATAAAAGAGTTAAATTCAATGCTTCCGTTCATACCACCAAAGGCATATTAGATTATGTGCATGCTGATGTATGGGGTCCGATTCCAAGACTTCTATTGGTGGTGCTAATTATATGCTTACTATTATTGATGATTACTCAAGAAAGGTGTGGCCCTATTTTCAAGCATAAATCGATGTTTTGATGCTTTTAAGAAGTGGAAAGTTATGGTTGAAAAAGATCGAGAAGAAGGTAAAGGTACTACGTCGACAATGGTATGGAATTGTTCTAATGAGTTTGAGGAGTTTTGCGAACGATGGCATGATCAGCATCACACCATCCCATATACTCCTCGAGAATGGCGTGGCGTAACGCATGAATGTAACCATCATCTCGAGGGCTCGTTGTATGTTGTCTAATGCGGTATGCATAGGCGTTTCGGTCAAGCACCCAACACAACAGGTTACCTCATCAACAGATCACCTTCTATTCCACTTGAGAAGAAAACTCCTATTGAGGTATGGTCGTTCACTGCTGATTATTCACAGATTGAGAGTTTTTGGTTGCCTTTCTTATGCTCATGTTGATAATGGAAAGTTAGAGCCTAGAGCTGTCAAGTGCATATTCCTTGGTTATGGTTCAGAGTTAAGGCATATAAACTATGGAACCACTGAAACAAAAGGATTTTGTTGAGTAGGAACGTTGTTTTCAATGAATCCGTTATGTATCATGACGACTTGCCATCGATCCCTCTCCTGTTGCTATTGGAGAGGAGGAGTTCGATGTGCGGTGGAGCACTGCAGAAATCTGTTGATAATAATGTCGTTGTTGATGATACTTATGAGGAAAATATTGATGATGATGTTGTTCAGCACTCACCTCTTGTTTTGCAGCAGCCACAGGAATCTATTGCTCGATAGACGAGACGTAACATAGTTCCACCTCGTCGTTTAATTGAAGAGTGTAATCTTGTACATTATGCTTTGAGTTGTCTTTGAGCAGTGGAGAACGATTACGAACTCGCTACATATAATGAAGCCATTGCATCCGTTGACCCGAGAAGTGGGCATCTGCTATGCAAGAAGAGATGCAATCGCTTGAGAAAATGGCACATGGGATGTTGTGCGCTTGCCTAAACAAAAGAAAGGCGGTCCGCTGCAAGTGGATCTTCAAGAAAAAGGAAGGTCTATCTCCCAAAGAGCCTTCAAGGTACAAGGCAAGGTTAGTAGCAAAAGGGTTCAGCCAGATTCCGGTATTGATTACAATGATGTGTTCTCTCCGGTTGTGAAGCATAGTTCCATTCGTACTTTCTTTAGTATTGTGGCTGCGTGATCTTGAGCTTGAGCAGTTAGATGTCAAGACTGCTTTTACGCATGGAGAGCTTGATGAGGAAATATACATGGACCAACGGAAGGGTTCATAGTGCACAGTAAAGAGGATTTTGTGTGCAAATTAAAGAAGTCTCTTTATGGCTTAAAGCAATCTCCAAGACAGTGGTATAAAAGGTTTGATTCATTTATGATCTCACATGGTTTTGAGAGGTCTAAATATGATAGTTGTGTTTATATCAAGTTTGTTGATGGGTCACCTATATACTTGCTGCTATATGTTGATGATATGTTAATTGCTGCCAAGGGCATGAAAGAAATCACTACTTTGAAGGCACACCTAAGTAGTGAGTTTGAGATGAAGGATCTTGGTCTTTGCTAAGAAGATCTTAGGTATGGAGATTACCCGAGATAGAAAATCTGGTTTGTTATTTCTTAGTCGCAAAGTTACATTAAGAAAGTTCTTCATCGTTTTAATATGGATGGTGCCAACTCAGTTAGTACTCCTATTGCTCCTCACTTTAAATTGTCGGTTTCTCAATGTCCTACTACGATGAAGAGTTTGAGTACATGTCAAAGGTGCCATATTCTAGTGTGTTGGTTCTTTGATGTATGCCATGGTTTGTTCTCGTCTGATTTATCATATGCTATGAGTTTGATAAGTAGATACATGGCTAATCCTGGTAAAGAACATTGGAAGGCTGTTCGATGGGTTTTCGGTACCTTCTTGGCACTTCAATGCTTGTTTGAAGTTTTGGCGGGACCGTGAGGGACTCGTTGGCTATGTGGATTCAGATTTTCTTTGCCGATTTGGATAAGAGAAGATCCCTCACAGGTTATGTGTTTAATGTTGGAGGTTGTCTTTGTTAGCTGGAAGGCTACATTGCAGTGTTGTTGCACAATCTACTCTTGAAGCTGAATACATGGCTATTCTTTGAAGCTTGCAAAGAATCTGCTTGGTTGAAAGGTTTGTTCTTGAGCTTTGTGGAGATGATTCTTGCATTACTTTGTTTTGTGACAGTCAAAGTGCCATATACCTTACAAAAGATCAGATGTTCCATGAGAGAACTAAGCACATTGATGTCAAGTACCATTTTGTTAGAGACATTGTTGCTCAAGGTAAATTAAAGGTATGCAAGATCAGCACTCATGATAATCCTGGCGATATGATGACTAAACCTGTTCTGTTGCTAAGTTTGAGCTTTGCTCGAACTTAGTTGGTTCTTGATTAGCCCAAGTGGCTATTGGCGAAAGTATTTGCTTTGTTTGTTCAGGAGATGGTTCTTTGTTGATGCTACAAGGAGGAATTTGTCTCAAGGTGGAGTTTGTTATATGTTGATCCAAATTCTACAAAGTATAGGCCAACTTCTGACGAGTGGAGCGAGGCCCGCGGATCGTCGAAGACCTAGGTTTCCACCGATATATAAACCCCTTGTGGCCGGTTGGGGAGTTGCATCTGTGAAATCCCGGCGTTTGTAAACACTCCTCGATATAGTGAAGTTTCATTTTTGGCCGTGGTTTTTTCCTCTCTTTGTTGGAGAGGTTTTCCACGTTAAATCTGTGTCTCCTTGCTGTGTTTTTCGTTTTCGTTCTTCGTTATCTTCTTGTCGCGATTGTAACAATTTTTGCATCGATGTAAACATCCACCCCATCTCTCCACGATAGGACCATCCCAACCTTTTCCTTTCCCCTCAACATAGACTCCATGCCGAGACTCCATTACAACCTCTCCATTGCCTTTTGTTTTTGCTTAGTTTCACATAGAAAAACCATCGCCGGGTTGTATGACCTAACTAGGTCTCGAAGTTCGCACAGAGCCGCGTCCAACCCCAATCCAAGAGTTTGGAGGGCCAAACAATTCATTGGTCTCGGCGGCCCTGCGTCATAGGGTCTGCCGATGTAGTTGGGTTCTGCTCAAGTCGGTCAAAAACAGTGTTAGCCTAGCCCCTTGCCGCCGAGTACTTTCCGGCGAGCAGACGATCCGGCGAGACACGCATGTACACAAGTACTTCGTGCCGCAATATGTAAGTTCAGCAAACGGAGCTGATGCTAGCTGATCCATGCTTTTGATTAGCTAGTACTACTTCACGTACACGCACCCAAAAGATAGATTGATTGCCAAAGGCTCATATCGAGCCTTGGTTTTTCTCTCTATTGCTCAACTCACACGGTGTGGTTACAGAGTAGCTTACACGTATATATATATATATATATATATATATATATATATATGCCAAGACTAGACAACCGACTCAGATAGGTAAACCTAGTCTAATACATATACGTATACTACCTGGACACCTACACCTACTCAGACAAGAACTCTCACTAGCACACGACGTCCGGCCGACGTCTAGAGTGATTAGAATTCCTAACAATCACCCCCTAAGCACGATGTGCTCGTCTTGTCGTCCTGGGTCCCAAATGCGCCACCTGCTTCTCGCAGGCGTAATCCACGGCATTGCTTTCGTCGTTCCCTTCCTCAGCATCCATGTCACCGACTTTGCTTTTGTCGTCTTCTCCATGGCTTCACGCTGACAACCCTTTTTGTCCACGCCCTTCTTCACGCCTTCACGCCAACTATCTTTTTTGTCCCCGCCTTGAGACATTATACTTGGTTCGATGAAGTACTTTCTCATCGATGCTTCGCATATTTGATCTGCTGCTTGCCGGTACTCTTGGATACAATAGAACAAATATGTAGGAGCTAGCTCACGTTGGTTGACTAGCAAAGCTAGTTTCCTACCGTGACTAGCAATTCTGACTTCTACCTGCTCCTGACCAACACCATCTTCTGACTCGTCTGGAGTAACAAGGCACAACTTGCCTACTTGTAGCGATTCGTATTTTCCTTTTGAATCTCTTTCTGGCATGTTTCCTTCTAGCTTCTCTATACCACGTGAAAAGCCTCTTGATGGATCTGCACCCCCTATTGTTGGGTCTCCTTCATCTATCTGGCCACTAGTCCACACTCTTGGACCGTCGCCTTCTAGCCTTGTTGGCCTGTTTGCTGGGCTTGCTTCAGCACGCCCTCCTCTTATAATTGCTAGGCAAACAAGTGTAGGTATCGCTGCACATGCATTTGCGCGCCCTTCTAGTTCTGTATCTTCTGGCCACAGACTAGCCTTTTCTTCAAACTCTTTGTCTTCTAGGAGAATCCCTAGTGCTTCTGACCTGGTGTCCACACCTGGACCTCCCCCTAGGCCTTCAACGTCTTCTGGGCCGGAACTTGCTGACAAGGATAAGCTTGGTTGATCCATATTTTCTTCATACTCAAGATCCCACGTGACGTGAAAAGTTGGATATCCCGGTTCGTTGGATCCCCAATTCCATGACTCGCCTTCCTCAAAGATTACGTCGCCCCTAAAAACTATCTTATTGGTATAAGGATTGCACAGGCGGTATGTCTTTGATCCTTCATAGCCCGTAATGATCATTGGAGTCCTCTGATCCGCCAATTTACTTTTATGGCCAGACTCCGTCTTGACATGCGCCACGCAGCCAAAAGTGCGAAGATGATCAACCGAGGGTTTCCATTCGTACCATTCTTCTTACGGCATTATACAAACTCCACTCTCAGTTGGCTCCATGTTCAGCAAATACACAGCCATATTGACTGCATCACCCCAGAATTTTCCTGGCAAGCCTTTGCTCTTCATCATGCTCCGTGCCATGGTCAACACAATTTGATGCAGCTCACCCCCTGATCAATGCGTAGGGCTCTTATCTTCGCCTCCACCTTGAACTCTTCGGCTTCCTTGATCTTCTCGAATTCTTGTTGAGCTTGACCCTTACTTTTTAGCAACACAATCCACATGTATTTACTATGATCATCCACCACAAGCATGACTTATTGCCGGACGGAGTTGTAGGTGAAATTCCAACACATAGATCACCATGAACAAGTTCCGAGGCTTCACATGCCTCAAACGTGGCTTCACATGGAAACGGGGCACTCCGTTCCTCGTGATCCACAGACGATATATCGTGATCCAGTTCTTCCACAATCTCCGTAGCCGGTGATGGAGGATCCTCCTCATCCTTCAGCTCAGTTACTTCGAGCATCAGCATCATCGGTCCATCATCTTCTTCCTGGGCGATGAGAGCTCTCTCCTTTTCCTTTGGTGGTTTCTAGCAATCAGCCTTGAAGTGACCGAGCTCGCTGCAGTTATGACACCTTACTTTCTTTATGTCAAACTTCCTCCGCGGCGGGCCGTCATCTTCATCCTCCTGCCCCGCGATGTACTTTTTCGTTGGGCGTTGTTTCTCCTTGCTGCTCGTGGAGCCTCCTTGCTTTTCTTTCGAAAGAGTCATCCACTGCTGCTTCGCGAGCATCAGGTGCTCAACCTGTTCTGGATCACCGAAGCTGATCCGAATTCTCTCGTCGTGTGCCTTGAATCTTCCAACGAGATCCTCAACCGGCAATGTATTCAGGTCGAGACATTGTTCGATCGATGTGATGATCTGCATGTAGCGCGCCGGCGTCGCACGCAGGAACCTTCTGATGTTCTTGACCTCGTCCAATCTCTCGCCATATCCCCTGATTGCGTTGACAAGGGTAACGAAACGGACGGCCAACTGATCAACCGTCTCGCTCTCCTCCATCTTCAGATCTTCATAGCTTTTCGTCAAAGTTTGAAGATGCGCTTCCTTCACGCGGGCATGACCTTGGTGCAATATCTTGATCGTCTCCCAGGCATCCTTCGCCGATTTCTTTCAACCGAGGTGTTGCATCACGTCCTTCCGCACGACAGAATAGAGCGCCATTAACGCTTGGCGATCCTTCCGCAGATTACGCCTCGACGCATTTCGCCTCCCAAACCTCCTGAGCCTCCATGGCCATCTCCATGTTGAATGCCCATAGCTCGTAGTCCTTGCGATCGAGGTGCGGATACAAAGCCGCTCCCACCGTCTCCATCACCGGTGCCGCTGCCGAGCTCTCGCCAAACTTCACCATCGCCATGACCTTGTACTTTCAGCAGATCACGAACGACGACATTGGCTCTGAAACCAATTATTAGCACAGCCCCTTGCCGCCTAGTACTTTCCGGCGAGCAACGACGAAGACGATCCGGCGAGACACGCACGTACACAAGTACTTCGTGCCGCAATATGTACGTTCAGCAAACGGAGCTGATGCTAGCTGATCCATGCTTTTGATTAGCTAGTACTACTTCACGTACACGCACCCAAAAGATAGATTGATTGCCAAAGGCTCATATCGAGCCTTGGTTTTTCTCTCTATTGCTCAACTCACATGGTGTGGTTATATATATAGACTATACAACCGACTCAGATAGCTAAACCTAGTTTAATACATATACGTATACTACCTGGATACCTACACCTACTAAGACAAGAACTCTCACGAGTACACGACGTCCGGCCGACGTCTAGAGTGATTAGAATTTCTAACAAACTGAACTAATTCGCTGCCTCTTCCCATCAGCTCCCAGAGTATTAGAAGCTCCCTCATTTCCTCCCTCACCCCTAACTCGCCAAACCATGTTCGATTGGCCACTATAGTCTCTTCTTTTACACTATTGAGGACTCATAAAACCTCTGGGTTCAGCAGCAGTTTGCCTATTACCCTTGTCTCTGACCCTACGAACATAAGTGCGGTTATACCTTGAGTTTCTCCCACTCGGATGCCCGGGCTGCGATTCTCCCTCGCCATACTCTGATTGTTCCCGCCTGTGCCGGAACTCACAGAGTCCTCTTTGTCAGACAATAGACTCCTTCGAGGGGGAGATCTCTCACGGTCGCTTGCCCATGAGAGTAAGATTCTGAACCCGCTTGTCTACTCCCCATGTTGTCAGAGGAGAAAGATGGGTGTTGCGCCGGAATAGAGGTGCGCTCAGATCTTCGTGGTTTGCCCGGTGGGGCCCTGAGCCTAACGCCTCATTGTTTGACATCCACACTCTTATCTCCGTTGCAGATATTATCATCGTGCGAAACAATATGGTCGTTGTGGCTATGTAGAAACAATAAGGTTTTTGATGCTAAAATATCTTCACCCATGCAGGTAATTTATCATTGTTGTCACTTACTCCGGAAGTGGTCTACTCTACAAAAACCTGAACATCGCGCCCTTTATATGGAGGTGGGTTCGCGCTTGGAGCAAGTGGCGAAAGAAGTTTTTACCCAACATGGGTGGCAGCATAATCTGTGTATTGAACCTCCTCCTACACCATAGCCGTCTCCTATAGTTTCATGTATACTAGGATTTGTCTATGAGATTGTTCTCCTCTACCCCCTATTCTTTTCTTTCGGCTGTGTGCATCTTAGTTATGCAGAGGCCGGGTGTGGCTCTCTTTGATTGTATCATCTTGATGTAAACATTGGAGTCTAATAAAAAGCGCCATTTATCGAAAAAATTATCATCATGCGAAAACAAACCACAATCAAAGCAGAAGTCCGGAATCCGCTCATATTTGATGTCAAATCATTTTCCTTCCGCGCCATCTGCCGACGACCGGATTAGAATACCCCTTGTCAGCGGTTCATCAACAGGGATCGTCACCCTAATCTTCAAAAATTCCCCCTAGGCCATATCATCCTTGTCAACATCAACCTTAATCACCTTCATACCTAACCATTTACCGATCCTTTCTCCATACGTCTGGTTCATCATGCCTAGAGTTGGCTTCAGAACTCTCACCTATATATCCATGGTGGAGAAACTCACATCTTCTGGGCTCATCTTCCCACCGTATTCCTGGAGGAGTACAACATGGAAATTGAACTGCCATGGCCCGTTCTTCATGACATGGTTCCAGTCTCCTTCCGATCCGAATTTGACCACAAATCTGTTCCTTCCAACCTCACGGAATTTTGCTGTGTGATGCAGACCCCAGGCTCAATGCATAGTGCAATCCAGAGCTACAATGAACCCGTTTCTCGGAGCACATACCTTCCCGATCGCCACCCACTTGAGATTTGAGACCAAGGTAGGATCCTTGTCATCCACAATCAGCCCCGCCGCCTCCTTCTCCGTGAGAAGCAGACCACCCAACTTGGCCGAAAGGCCAGGCGATGCCTCCTCCAGACCTCCACCGGCTCTTGCCGGCATCTTTGGTGAGTCCCTGCTAGAGGACCCCTTCTCCTGCGTCGTTGTCTTCTGGGAGGCCATCTTCCACCCCTCCCGCACTGCCCAACAGTACACGAGATCGAAGAAACCTTGGTGCCCTGGCAAGGAACAATCGCAATCTCCCCGCCGGCATGAAGAGAACACCACCCATGCGAAGGAAAACCCTAGCCTCTTGCGATCGCCCTAGTGTAACTTCCTCCCGTGGTGGACCCGCACCCGTGTAGTGAAGAGCCATCCAATCTAAACATTAAGATTCGTGCAAGTATAAAGGGATGTGAAGATGTCCATTGGATGGCTATGGTTGTTGTAATTCCACTGAAAATTGTTATGAAAAAACATTTCATGGTTTATGAAAATAATCATGGAAAATCTATCAATAACATTGTTTTGATTTTTCCAATGTTTGTAGTTATCTCTTCAGCGGCAGTCAAACCTGAAAAATGTAGGACTAGCATAAATTATAAAATCTGCTGTATCATGGATAGAGGCATGATTTAGGATCAACTTAGACTACTCACAACGGAAGTATCATAGATGGTATCATGCATCACATGCATGCAAAACGTTGATTTGTCACTACAATAGTGATGAGAGAGAGCATGGTGGTATCATAGGTAGATACGGTATCATAACACATAAAAATAGAAAAAATAATGTCAAATAAATCTTAAACACAAATTTACATTAAGATTTTACAATTCAATAAATATGATGAGGTCATGGTACTAGTAGATGATACCATGCATCGTAGAGGTAGTATCATACACTAATATCATGTTTACGATACTACTATGTGTTACTAACCATTGTGACCAGTCTTAGAAAAAATGGCGAGCAATAACCAAAAAGTTAAGAAAAATGGCACACAATAACCATAAAAGTGCTCATCAAGACATTTACTACTAGCGACTAATTTGTGAAGTTAAAATGCACAAGATTTTTATGTACCTCCTGTATCAGACCACTCATGATGAACTTCTGTGTCCAAGACCAATAGAGAAAAATCAGCTGAACATTTGATCAATCTAACTCATCACTTCAAGATCTGCAAAACACAAGCACCACAACAAAGGACAATGTGTTATGTACTGTACATTTGTGGTTCACCAGTACGTGCTAGTTTCATAAGTAGACAGCAAACTTTTCTCGGCAGAACAGTTAAGAGGAGGTAGAATGCAATTTTCCGTTGGTACATACGTACCTCAACAGACAGCAGGCAGGAGCAGCTTGAGAGAGAACAGATCTGCTTTTTTTCCCCCACAACGCTCCTAAATTAGAGCAGAAACGAGAGACGATGTGGAGCCTTGGCGATATGGATCCCAGCATTCCGGCTCCTCTGTGATCTCCACATATGCTTGCCGAGGAGGGAGGGAGAGGGGCCTTTTCTCTTTGCCAAAGCATGAAGCAAGACATATATGCTGCTTTGGCTGGCTTTGCTTTTTTTCTTTTTCTCTTTGCCAAAGATTTATTCAGATGCTCTTGCACATTTGGGTTGCAAAGCGCAGCAATCCCTTCTCCTTTGACAAGGCGTGAAGGGCAAACTAGCTGGAGATCGAGATGGCGCAGCGCCCAGCTTGATGTGAGCAACCCATTACAATCGTCCGTCTCCGGTAGCTTCTTCCCCCTTATGTTCCGCGCCGCCGTGAACTCAGGGCCGCCTCTATCCCCGGCCACCTGTCGCCGCTTACGCCTGCCGGCTGCTCCCGCGTACAGCCAGATCTCCGCTTTTCCCCACGCCGAGCCAACCCTCTGCGGCATGGCGCCGCACCGCTGCGTCACGATTCGAAGGTTGAGGAACGGTGCGCAACTGATTCGTGGATAGGAGTAGACGGATGGATGAAACGAGCAGCTTGATTTTGGTGGTTTTTTCTAAGGGCCTGGGCCCTTGGTGAATGGTGATGGGCGAGACGGAAAGAAGAGAAAACTGCACACGGCACAGCTGATGTTTGTGTCGGAGTTTCGTTAGAGCCCAATACAGAAATTTTAAAATTCTATTTGGTCTATTTGTGCATACCAGCACATGACTGTATTAGTGGTCCTAAAATTTAATGTCACGGGTTGCTAGTTGAGTAAGAGTTAGACCTTCTTATATACTAGGCTGTTATACACCTCACTAAGGTGTGAGAAGAAGAGCAGCTCTCGCGCACTCCTCCTCTCTCCGACGCCGTCAGCCTCGTCACGACCCGCGCATCTTGCCGAGCCGACCTTTATTTTTGTTTTTCAGAAAAATTAATCATGAATTAATTATGAGTCATTAATGGACGCGTTAATGAGTCTGCAACGTGGGCTGGTACCGACTCGGGCGCCCACGATCTCCCCTGGCCTGCACTATATAAACGTGTGCGCTAAACCTAATTGGTACTACCTATCACGCGCGTCTCCTTCCAGTCTACTGCGCCACCGCCTTCGTCTTCTTCATCCCGGCTTGCGGCATGCACCGCAGATCGAGACAGTAGACCTCCGAAACCCCGCATCTTGTGAACATATACGGGTGAGGGGCGATTAGGTTTTTGGGAGCGCTCAAGCGCGACTACTGACATCTGCAACGTCTTCCGACGACGAGTTTCCGGACGGCGACTTCTTCCCGGACATCATCGACGTTTTCGACAACCTCAACATGAGCGACGATGTTGTTGCCATCGCTACAGCTACTGCTGCTGCTATCGCCGCGGCCATTGTTGCTGTCGTCGCTACACCGTATGTGATCTCAATCTATCTCTTTTAAATTATGCTAGAGTGTCTAGTTCTAGCGCTTGGTATAGATGTAATAGATTTGTCTTGTTTACAAGTAATATGTTCATCTACTCTGTTAGTTTGCGTGATCTATTTAATTGATATCTATATGATCATACTTTGTTAATTATTTATTCAGACTAAATTATATGGATTATTGCTTATATTTTCAACAGTTTGATAGTAACAGACTGGTATGGATACAGAATTAAAACAACTTGTATGGCTACAAAATTAAAACAACTTTTGCCGCGAGCATCTCTGCCTCGGCGAGAGAGGCATGCTCCGAGAAATTCATCATCTGACACAGACGGACAAAACGGCAGGTAACAACGTCATAGGCGCACGCCTCGAGCTCCGTCGTGTCGAAGGTGCCGAGCCAGAGCTTCTCGCGGCGGCAAGAAATCTCGGCCGAGAACCTGCCGGCCGCTCGTGGACACCCAGCAAGCCGGTGGCTCTACGTGCTCTACATTGTGGCGGCATCTCTATAGTGGCCGGCGGTGGCTAGGGTTTGCCCGGCGAGTGGCTGAAACCGGGCGGGGGACGGGCCGTCGGGGGTAGGCAGCGTATGTGAGTGGTCGGATCTGCTCACTATTGCGACAGAGCGGGGTGGCGGCACCTGGAATTGCCGGCAGCAGGGCAGGGTCGCGCAGAGGGAAAAGGATGGAAAAATTTTAGCAGCAATTGGCGGCTGCAGGAGTTTGGATTTTTTAGGCATGCCCACTCGTGTGCCGCATATATGTCATTCCGATACCTAAAAAACAGTTTATCGGACACCAATGCCCTTTTTTGGCACCTATTGAAGATACTCTTAAGAAAGGAATCACGTTTGGGTACCACATAATTATTTGAGTTCCTAATTAACATAACGGTTTATTGTGGACCTACCATGTAGGTAATCGATATGACAGGATTAAACATGGAGTCTCGAAAACACTTTTATATCACTTTTTTATACGTACTAGATTTTTTTTGCAAGAATAATAGATAGATTTTAAAATGAATGATATCGTTTTTAGTATATACTAATAAAAATGCATGTGCGTTGCACGGGGATAAAGGCGAACCGCTTCTCCTTTGTCCCACCATCATCGACTGTGGTAACATGTTTTTTATTTATGAGGACCATTATTATTCATAATAAGATTACTCTCAGAGCCTTTGGGCTGGTAACTTTGGTGGATGCCTCCCCTGATTTTATTTGAGATTGTTGCATTCTCCATTTTTACATTTTAATTTTTTTGGATTTATTATGAACCGTGGGCAACATCTATTTAAATTTACATTTGTTATCGCGTAACAAATGGTGTTGATTTGAAAATAATGTGTATGTATTGAAAACTTTGTTAATACTAAAATTAAAACTATTTTAAATTATGTATTTAATTATATTATATATTTTTATCTTAATGAGTACTTTTTTTAGAATATCTTAATGAGTACATAATGTATCTATTTTTCTCTTTTTCTCATTTTCCTCATGATCATGCCCCCGTCCTCCTCTTTCTATCTCCCATGGAACATTGAAGAAAATGGCTCTTGATTTTTTTTGTGAGTGGAGACTCCACTAGTAATCAAGAGGGGAGAGGTGGGGACACCATGTGTGGCGCCGGCCACCCCCTTGATGTGCCCCTTCTCCTAAAGGAGGGGTGGAGACCCTCTCCTCACACACCATTCCACTCCCTCTCATATGTCCTTTGGTTGGCAACTTCTTCCCCTTACTAGTTGATCGATTATCACGAGTATGGTGCTTAGGGCAAGCCTTGCTCAAGACCTTTTCCACCAACACCACCACCATGTCGTAGTGTTGCTGGAGTTCCCGAGGGTCCGCTGCTTCCGCTGTCTAATTGGAGCATGGGACAAAGATCGTCGGCATGCTGGACGTGCGACTGATTACGGAGGCGCTGCCCGTTTGTGGCGTTGATTGTCTTCACGTCCTTGAGGACGGACGAGTACACTCTACATCAACCATATTTGTTTGCGGAAACGTTATCCTGCATTCGGTATTCGAGGGTGAGCCTTTCTAAAACCGTTACAAGTATATCATAGGAACGAACCCATCAGATAGCAATCAATCGGCGGCTCCTGATGGGATCTAAAAAACACCTAGCCGCCAATGCAAGCCAGGATCTGGGCTCAGCATATCCGTGAAACGGCTCCAGATCATGCAAAGTTAGGTTGACGATTAAATTGGAATGGCGCACTGGCTGCTAAGTTTTGTTTGACTTGCACTTGCTTCTAGCTGAGTCCAATCCAACTTGACATAAATAAGATTTAGTTGCTACCAAATGCTAGCAATCCAACTTGTCATAAACAAGAAGCTATTGGTACAAACAATTCACCTTCTAGGAGTATGTCCAAGTAAAACAAGCTGCAAATGTGATCATGTTAATGACCTCGAAGTTGATTATACCACGGTTATGACATATTCCCAGTAATTAATGTTCTACATTTGTTCTAAGTCAAAACGAATTACATGAAAACCTATCAATATATACAACGTCAAACCAATATATCAATATATATATATATACATATGATGAATGTAATGAGAAGATATATATTGGTGTTTCAGAAGTTAATATGTTTTTCTGTAAACTTGGTTAAACTTAAATTACTTTGACTTAGTACAAACATACAACACTAGTTAGTTTTGGAACGGAGGGAAAATACAACAAGTACAAATTTAGCTTTTTCGTCAAAGTGAGCATATGCTTTGGTTTCACCGTCAACCAAGTCGACATCTGAACTACTCATACCTCTAAACTAAACCTTGGTTTTTGTTTCTGTTCCGCAGTGTGTGCCTATTTATATGGCATTTGGATAGAAGACGACCAACATACAAACGAGCATCAAGAAAGCTTTGCTACAGCAGCAAACCACTATGAGAAGACCTCACACAGCATTCCATGTCCTCTTCATCCTCCTGTGCCTCTGCACCACCGGCTACTCTAGCGGCAGCCAGAGCCGCTTCACCTCCATCGTCAGCTTCGGCGACTCCTACGCCGATACCGGTAACTTGGTGAGGTGGACTGACCCCGTCCTTCCACCACTGCCTATCAGCAACCCCCAATATGGCGAGACCTTCTTTGGCCACCCCACCGGACGGGCCAGCGATGGTCGTCTCGTGCTGGACTTCATCGGTAATAAACCTTCATTGAGGGTTCTTAGTTAGCTACTGTCTAGAAGTCAACCTTTACTTTTTCTTTTCTTTTGTTGCACATCGGGTGTAGCTGATGCTTTGGGTCTGCCGTTCGTGCCACCCTATCTGGGAAACGAGAAGGACAACTTCTCCGCCGGAGTAAACTTCGCGGTGGTGGGAGCCCCGGCTCTGAACCTGACATACCTGCAGAGCCAGAATTCGACGTTGGATCCCCCGATCAGACGCTCCCTCGACGACCAGCTCACGTGGTTCGAGGAGCTGAAGCCTTCGCTCTCCAGCGGTAGGGTACCTCAAAATCCTTTCACGAGTTCCATGAGCAACAGTAACTTACCTCGTTGTCCATGGCATGCAGGACAAGGTTCTAACTGTTTTGGGAGTACTCTGTTCGTGATGGGAGCGTTGGGAGGAAATGACTACTTGAGCTTCGTGTCCTCGAACAGGACCGTGGAAGAAGCTAGAGCTTATGTTCCAAAAGTTGTCGACAGCATTTCTAGGGGCGTGGAGGTATATTACTGTACACCAGATAGATTGTTTTGTTTTCCGAAAAGGGCGAAAACCCCGGTCTGTGCATCGGCTGATTGGTGCACACCGGATGGGTGAAATATCATTTTTTGCATTTGATCCCCACAAGTTAATATATTCTGAATCGTTTGTCTTCTTGAACTTTATTTATGTCTGCAATGATGCAGCACATGTTATATCTCGACTCTGAGGATATGATCCGTGAAGTTGACTAATTCACGGTAATAACTAGTGAGAAAATAGTCAAGTGGATTAATTTCATCAATCATTTTATGGGACGACCATAGAGCCTTTACTCTTCTTTCTTTCAAAAATGAGGTTGAACCCCCAGTCTCTACATTATATTATAAAGCCTTACTAAAATGCAAAATCAAAGTCAATTTCTAGCTACTCCGAATACCGAAAATCAATCTCCAATCTGCTGCAGGCACTGATCCAAAGTGGCGCCAAGTACATCGTTGTGGCGGACATCTTCCCACTTGGCTGCATCCCGGCGGTGCTCACTTTGCTCGCGAGCAGACATAAGGCAGACTACGACCGGCACGGATGCCTAGCCACGGTAAACAGACTTTGGCCGCGATACCACAACTCTCTCCTCCGCGAGCGGATCAAAGTGCTCCGGAGCAAGTACCCACACGCGACGATCATCTCCGCCGAGTACTACCGACCCTTCATTGCATTTCTACATGAACCAGCGCATTTCGGTGAGCCATGTCGATCCATCTTTTGTAAGAATAACAGCATATTCACCCAAAAAAATTTGTAACTGTGGCAGGACTGAACAGCAGAACGACCCTCTTCACATGCTGTGGAGCAGGAGGCCCTCCGTACAACTTCAACTTCAGCGCAGGGTGCGGCCACCCAGGCGTAATGGCATGCGCTCGTCCATCGGAGGCGCTTCAGTGGGACGGCTTCCACCTCACGGATGCCGCCCACAGGCTCATCGCCGACGGGTGGCTCCACGGACCATACGCGGATCCTCCTATACTGCAAGTCGCGCACTAGCTTCATGGGAACAAATAAGCGCCGTGTAGAGCTCACTTGTGCTGGGGCAGGTGTGATACATTTCTGTCTTATGCAGTCATGACTCATGTGTTTATTGTAAGGGTCTGTCTGCGTCTGTTGATTAACGCCCGCTACGTTCACTTGATTTTCACCAATGGGAAAACAAAGGAAGAGGCATCATGCCGGACAAATCGGCAAACAAAATATGAAAGGAAAGACCCGAGGCTAAGTCCACAAACTCTGTGACAACCGCGAACACCCGAAAAATACACAATTCATAGACAAAGTCATCAGAAGGATTCACCGCATGTACGCCGGTGATGACGAGTCCAAACCATAGGCCGAGCACATGACTTTTCATCCGACAACCCGAGTTTCCGTCCACCACTTCCAAAAGTTCTACAACACAAGCGAGTTTACATTGCATGTATTTTTCACCAAGTCCGGCGCATTGCTATATATAATAAAACAAATACAGTTGCTAACCGGCGGATATTGGTACCGATCTGAGTTGTAGCACACATTTCGATTTTGTTTAGGGATTGAGGGTTTGTAACTTGTTGTTTGTTCAATTGGACCATTGTTTTGAACATGATTTTAAGGAAGGGTATTCCTTTTGTCGTGTATGTGAAAAAGTGTGTAGTCGACTACTAGGGTATTTCCATATTAAGATGTCTGAACTATGAGTTCGTGTTTTACTCATCCAATGAATATTACATAATTTGGTTTGATTACAAATTTTATTGTAACCATGTATGGTAAATCTCAACATTTCTAAAAATAATGCAATATATACTTAAATACACATCAAATAAATCCAAACTTTGCACATATTATGTTTATTTAAATTATGAATTGGTGTTTTTTGAGAGCACGAGTTGGTGTTTTACTCATCCAATAAATACGAGGTAATGTGGTTAAATTTTAAACAATACTTTAAGACAATATACTATTTTTAATATCTTTTACAAAAAGTTTAATATCTAATTTAACTATAGGTCAATCTAGTACAACCATTTGTTTAGGTCGTAATTAAGACTAGCAAGGATGCACGTCCACGTCTGTGGATGATCGTCTAGCGAGAGACGACAAGAAGAAATACACGCTACAACACAATCGAAATCATGATTTCCATTTAAGTAAAGGCTCACTGTTCAGGGTTGGCCAACATAGGAGATATTGTGCGAAATGGGAATCTAGAGTGGCTAGATTAGGATCAGCAAGCCAGCGGTCACCCTTAAATTCTTGCATTTGGATGTCATGGACTCGAAATTGGCGTAGAAGCAAGGGGAGAAAAAGATTAAACTAAATAGTGGAGAACCGAACAGTATGCCTAGATCAAGTTAAAACTTTATACCAAGCCAACCATATCCTCATGAGGCTGCCAAGCTATCTCGATCAGTCATTAGGAAATCCTCATCATTTAGAAATTATTTGGCCGTTCACTCGACAACACTATCGACATAAAGTTCCATTCTTTTCTATTCAATGCTAGCATTACCATTTAGTAGACCATGTTGAGTCAAAACAAAGAATCATTTGTAACGTTATACTAAACAGTTTTACTATTTTAATGTATAGTTTATTGCTAGATCCTAACCATGTTTTCTAATTTATAGTCTTATCATACGATGAGAACTATTTTTTGTGTCTAAGGAAATAAACCATTTGTACTAGTGGTTATATTAATTGTAAGTTCATTGTTGCACATTCATAATGTCTATGTTTAGTAATAAACATATTCAAAAGTACATCTGTATATTTGGAATTTTATTTTTAGATTGGAACATTTTTATAGCAAATTCTATATAAATCCAATAAAACCATACAAAATTGGTAGCATCATATGTAATAATTTGTACATTTAAGATGCACTATATTGTCTTTATAAGTTTCTGTATTTATCTTAGTTTCTTTAAATATCTCTATAGTGGGTTCTACAATTTCCAGTAAGTATCCGAAGAATGTATGTATACCAGGTTTTTATAGCTTTGGTCTAACAAAATGGGACATAATTTACATGTGGGGTATTTTAAAATCTATCACAATATATTTGTGAACTATGTGATCATTTTATATATGTACATGGGTATCATGGATGGATGGTATAATAAATATTACACTTCATTACCGAATTCCAAGACTAACATATTAGTTTGCTATAATATGGGAGTTTCAGTTGAATATTTTTCTAGTAAACATGACTTATAATCAACATTTTGAATTTTTTGAATTTCTACAGCAGACATCACAAGTAACTGATGAGCTATAACTTCTCCTTACAAAATATAATGACATCATCGTCAGTTAATGTATGTTCACATTTGTTTGGTATTATGTTTATTTTTATTTTTGCATAAATTATTATTTTCTTACCTTTTGTATATATTATTTTTTTCTCCTAGTCACATTTTTTGTCCTATTTATTTTCAAGATGACCACTTTCTGGTTTTATCAAAAATGTTTTACCACCTATAAGATGTATTTTCGTAAATTTAACTTTGACTTTCTTTTGTTCCTTATAATATTCAGTTTTTCTTTTTTCTTTTCTTTTCCTTTTTATTTTTCTATTTTTCCTTTAATGTTATAAATGCTTATTCGAAAAATGTTCAGGTTTCGAAAAAGTTTTTATTTCGAAAATTTTAAGGTTTAAAAGTGTTTAATTTTTTAATTTAAAAATGTCAATTTGGGATAATGTTCCGAATTTTTTAACAGTTTTATAATATTTAGTTTTTAAAATAGTTGCGATTTAAATAATGTTTAGATTTTTGGAAGTGTCAGTTTAAATAATGTCCAGATTTTTGGAAGTGTCAGATTTTTAAAATAGTTGCGATTTAAATAACGCTCCCTCGATGACCAGCTCGTGTGGTTCGAGAACCTGAAGCCTTCGGTCTGCAGCGATAGGGTACCCCAAAATCCTTTCACAAGTTCCATGAACAACAGTAACTTTTTTTTACCAGAACTGTAGGAGCTCTACCTTTTTTCATTAAAGAAGAGGAAAAAGAACGTCATACATGCAATTAGAAGGCTAAACAAGTAGCCATCCTCACTCTGGTAATCCTAGAAGGAGATTAGGATACCACACACACAATCAGATCATGGCTACAGTGCTCCTGGGCTAAACGCCATCGCGAACATCTGCACATCATCTTTCATAACATGAGCAAGACCTTCAACTATTTTTCGCGAAAACGCCAAAGCTTGCGTCTCGATTCATTGATAGAAAAAGAAGTTATACAACTGTACAAGCCTAAGAATAGGCCGAAACACCCGTCACACAAGACAAGACATGGCCGAGGCCGCTAGTCAACATTACAACCGACGCCACCACACAAGCCCTAGACTAGATGCGCATAAGCAGCACCACCGTCCACCACCACTATGCTTCGTCGTTACAACTATCGTGCTCGTATTTTGAAAGATGTGCCGGCCTCGCTCTTTCCAAATGTGCCAAGCAACATAGATTGCGGTTGTAGCCTCTCGTCTTGCATGTTCATCTTTAGACCATCGACAAAGTTTACGCCACCAAGCTTTGATAGAGGAAGAGGAGTTTGCAGTTTGTACCGTTCTCGGGTGAGAGTTCTGAAACTGGAACCACACTTCTTTTGCAAATGGGCACTGCAACGCTAAGTGTTTCACAGTTTCAATAGTCTTGTCACATAGACAACATAAATCATCATGAGGCCATCCTCTAGCAAGCAAGCGGTCAGCTGTCCAGTTTCTGTTTTGCAATACTAGTTAGAGGTAAAATTTTACTTTGGCATGCACATGCAGGACAAGGTGCTAACTGTTTTGGGAGTACTCTGTCGTCTGTGATGGGAGCATTTGGAGGAAATGACTACTTGAGCCTCATGTCCTTGAGCAGGACCGTGAAACAAGCTAGAGCCTATGTTCCCAAAATTGTCGACACCATTTCTAGGGGCGTGGAGGTAATATACCGTACACCAGATGGATTTTGTTTTTTCTCGAAACAGACTTTACGTCCCGCTTTATAAATAAAGCCACAACCATACAGAGTACAACAAAGTCCACAACGCCATGCGTCAAACAAAAAAACAAAGCAAAGTCTGCTGCGGCCACAGCACATCATGCCCAAAAACAACCAAAAAGAAAAAGAAAGAAAGCAAAGGGAGGAGCTGGTGAGGAGCTCCCCCTAAGACGCCGCGGAGGAACTGGCATGAGCCGCGAAGCGTTGCGCCGACGCCCTCAGCGCCTGCAAGATCCCGTCCACGTGCTCTCTGTCCCTCTGTCTAGAAAGCGGGTACCACTGCTGGAGGAAAGCAAGGAAGAACAGAGTCAGAAGCACGGCGAGGAAAGACCCGCTCAATCACCATCTTATTACGGATATTCCAAAGCATCCACGTGATCGCTGCAAACACCAACCAGAAGAGGCGGCACCTCCTTCCGGTATGGATTGCCTCCATCTCTAGGAACTCACCGAGCTCTTAGGCCTGCCAGGACGGCCCAAGTGCATCACTGACAAAGTTCCACAGAAACTGAGCAGCCGGGCATGTGAACATTATGTGGGTACTGAAGGAGATATGCCCTAGAGGCAAATAATAAATAGGGCTTTATTGTCATATCTCAATTAGTTTATAATAGTTTCATATTGTGCTAGAACTGTGCCAAGTAGAAACATTAGTACAGGTGTGGTATGAAACAACCAAGTCCCTAGTAGCCTCTATTCATACTAGTTCGTTGGCCATGAAGATGATCTCGGTTTCAAGATCATGGGCATTTATGCCGACTGATAACGAGATCATATCATTAGAGAATGATGTGATTGGACATTCCTCGAAGGATTGCAACTCGATCAAGTCATATAGTTCATTGTTGCAACAACTATACCTAGACTCCTTCTCCTTAGACCGTGAGCTCATATTACTCACTGTTTCCCTAGGATGTTTTGACTGCATCAAACGTCATCTGGTAATGCGGTGGCCATAAAGGTGTATGTTGGGTATTCCGAAGGAACAGTAGATGACATGTGACTGCAAGACCGGAATTTGTTCACCCACATGACGGGTAAAGATACATATGGCCGACTTGGTGAGATTACATCTATAAATGTTGCAACATGTGACTAGGTCACGGGGATGTAATATCATGGTAACAAGAAAACAGAACTTGTTATGAACGAGATTGAACAAGGTATGAGATACCAATGATCAGATCTCGGCCAAGTCGTATCGAGAAACAAAAGGAAAAGGATGCTACATTTAGACGGTTCAAACGACATTGTCATCAGGAATGCATAGGGGTCACATGGACATCCCTGGTCCCTCTGTTGATCATTGATACAGATCATGTCTAGAGCATTCCCGAGCCGTGAGAGGATACACTTAAGGGTACGATGAGAGCGATCATTCGTAAGACGAAATCACAGTAGAGAAAGAGAGAAAGACGGAATCGTGTCGCGGAGAGATCCGAAGTTGTTCGGAGAAAAAATAAAGGAAAAGCCCCAAAAAGTGTTTTCGAATAAATGGGAATTTAAATATATATTAATTATGAATTAATATATTATAAAATAATATTTAGATTAAGATTTATAAAGGCAACTTTTAAATTAGGCTAAATCCCGGAGGGAAATAGTCTCGAATAAAAGATGTAGAAAAATAAAAGGGAAAAAGAAAAACAGCCAGCCCAAGTGGGCGGCGGATAATAACCACGCCATGGGCGGCATCTGTCCGAGCTTATTTGGCGGATGAGGTGGCAGTGACGCTGGTGGGCTGGCGGCCAGTGGCCCACAGCCCACCGACCTCCACTCCACCGCCGCCATCGCCATGGCCGGTGTTGGCACACATGGTGCCGAGGTGGCGATCTTGCCCACCAGTGGCCGTCGCCGCTTGTTGGCCTTGCCTGCCGTCTATGGGCAGCCGGTATGGAGTCACTGTATCTGGGCAGGCCCTTGTGGCCTGCTATCTTTGCCTTGTGGAGTTGTTTTTGCCTCTTTTTCCTTTAGTAATTAGTCCTCCATGGGGCACCTAGGGGAGAGGACACGCCCCCCTCCGCATATATAAAGGGGTGTCCATGGGAGGACTAAACACACCCAATATTTGGAGAAGTCCTTTGGTTGACTTCCTCCTTCTCTCTCTCTATACCTCGTGACCATAGCCCCAAGTCTGGGCTGTGCGATCGAGGCACACCTGCAGTACGCCGTTGCGCTGCAGGGATTCCTAGCCGGATATCAACTTCCACACTCTCGGCGGGATCAGGGAGCCGGAGGTCTCATCGTGCACCGGATGTGTACGAAGACACGAGGCGTAACACTTGGGGCGCTTGAATGTCGTGAGCCAGAGCTGTTGCACGATGACGATGATGAAGATCAAGAAGGAGCAAGGGGTGACCTGCGAGGAGCTTCGCGACCTTGAGGTCGGCTTCGAGTACGACTACATCAACCACGTTCCCCGTGGAACGTTAACCGCGTACGGTCTATAAGGGTATGTACTCTATACGCTCTGGCCGTTACCGCATTACTACGTAGATAGATCCTAGGCTAGTTTCTGGGGTTTCATCGTAGGAATTTTTTTTGTTTTCTGCACCAATCCCCAATAGTGGTATCAGAGCCGATCTATGCATAGGAGTGTTGTACGACCAATACGCACAAGTTTTGTGCGGGCATTGATCCCTTAGTTGTTACCCTCTAACGTGTACTTGTTTATATCGCGGTATTGTTTGATGAAGCGGCCTGGACCGATCTTTCGCAGATTCAGACGTAGACCGGTTCCACGCTCAACACACGGCTTGTCGTATAAGTGGCTAGCGGTGTGCATCTCTCATTCGATAGTTGATATAGCATTTACAACGGAGGGCCTGAAAGGTGTAATAGAGACAACTGTCGGATCCATGTTGTGGTTGGAAAGTTCGTAGTTTAGAAACGGTTCTAGTGCGAAAGCCCTAACAACCACGTAAAACTTGCAATAGATAAAGTAGAGGCGTCTAACTTTATTTTGCAGGGGGCATGTGATTATGATATGGCATTGATCGTTACAAAAGGTAAAGTAGTTTACTTTTCTGTTGCTAAGTAGAATAGTAATAGTCATCGTTCCGATGAACGACCTGGTGGAGGCGTCGTGGACTTGGCGTCAAACCAAGGGCAAAGATGGAGATCATGCCGGAGCGCTCGATGGAGATCAAGGTGCAAGAAAGACCATATCATATCACATTATACATATGATGTTGATACCTGTTTTACATCTTATTGTGTGCTAGTATTTAGATACTCAACGGTAGCAAATAAGATAATCCCTATTTAATTCCAATGTTCTGTGTTCCCCTTGTGTGTGCACCACCAAGAAAGTTCTTTGCTATGAGGCCGGCCGTGATGATCGGGGGTCAGACATATCTACGTTCGCATACAGTGGGTGTAAGCCATGTTGCACAGCGAATACACACAAATTAGATTTGGCGAGCCTAGCATGTACAGACATGGCCTCAGAACACAAGAGATCGAAAGATCGAGCATGAGTCACATGAATGATGTGATTGACATTAGTGAATGTCTACCTTTAATAATGCACTGATAGCCGTGATGATCGGGGGAGATGCAGAGGATAGGGATCATGCGATCACTAGAATCGTCCAGGGGATGACCGTTTTAGTGGAGACCAATTATAAATTGATCTCTTATTATAAACTTAGTCTAGATGTCTATTTGCAAATATCTTAGTTGACCTTAGCATATCCCATTGAGGTCCTTTGCGACCATGGGAATATATTGCTTAATTTGGAACTTAGCAAAAGGGTCCAACTTCATAGATTAATACCCACGCCTGAGGGATATCCTCGTAAAAGGTGATCTTCTCGTCTTGATACAATAACCATTAGGAGATAACTCGATGACTCCGGAATGCTTGGAGAAACACTTAGCAATCTTGCATTAGAGTTGAGAACTCTTAGAAGGGCTTGATTGCAAAAGAAGGTCATGGATGAAAAAGGTATATGTTAGATATACAAAATTATAAATGTGATTCTTGCAAAACTCATTGCAGTTTGCAAAGTATTTGATACTTGTCCCGTTTTGTGAAAATAGGAGGATCTGTTTGAGAATTGCTGGTTTTGAGGCAACATGACTTGACGACGGCAAGCAAATCAGTTGATGGCCGACATCACCTCTTTCCTCAAAGTTTATCATTTTGGATTAGTGGACTTGAATATAATTTGTAATCCTTGTTTGTGTGTCTTGCTTAAGGCGAGACGATTATTCATATGAATAAGTTACAAGCCAGTTTGTACTATTCTTATGAACAATACCTTATGGTCACATTACGATTACAAATAAGTTATTTTCATCACTATGTTAATGATAGTAGTTTAAACATTTATAAAGGATTAGAATGCTAAAAGATATCTAAAGCTTAATAATGAAATGACACTACAGTTTAAGTCATTTTGGTTATTGCAGGTTCTTTATGAAAGATCGGGGTCCTAGATGCTTAATCTAGAGACTTTGCAAAACCATGCCTCTTAGGCAGAATGACTAAAACTCCGCATTCTTGTACATAGTTGATATGCAAAGAAATGTTGAATCTTATACATAGTGATGTATCATATTTTCAACAAGTAGTGGAAATCATTTGTTAATTGTGGACTTAAGTGAATAAGTGTATTTACTTAATGAAACATGAAGTTTAAAATGATTTGAATTGTTCAAATGAGTTCATAACTAAATGGGATATTGAATTAACTGAATTAACAAGTCTCTTCGATTTGATCGACATGACTAAGGTATTCAAGTTAAGTTTAGCATAAAAGGAACTTCTGAAAGATGTTTCACAAATTATGATAATTAGACGAATTCAAACTATGTTGAAATGTCTAAACATCATAATCAATATGTATTAGATACATATGGTGTAATATTATCTCTTATCGGGGTTATAGTTGTCGTTTAGAGTTAAAGATCAAAATAAGCAAACACTCATTTGAAATACAAAGGAACATCCAAAGATTCGTGGAAACAACACCATAAGTGTTATGGCACGTTCGAGTTTCTGGAGATTTCGATAAGTCGAAATCGTGACGAAGAAACAAGTCTTTGTAGAGCATTCTTAGAAAGCTATGAATGCATCTTCCACAAAGGGGCAAACCTGTTGTTGTCCAAAGTTGATGTAGATACATGTGGAAGAAAGTAAAAGATCAAAACAAGGTATTTGACCTTACCTCTGAATTGTTGAGTGGCGCAGCGGAATTTGTTTCATGAATCCAAACTCTACAAATAGAGGAGAAACTATTGATAACGGTCATAAAGTTTCAAGTGAATACTTTTACTAAAGAAAGTAGGATTCAACTATATATTCTACAAGTTTGTGGAATAATATTATTGATTCACTTGTCGTGTTTTGAACAAGACATACCTACGAATTACAAAGAAGCGTGATGGACCTAAGAACGAGAAATAAATAGTCATTGAAATCTCGTTAGTGGAATTCTCGATTTGATGGTGATCAAGGAATTTTGGAATGTCTAAGATTATCGACATGACCTATTTTGAGTGGGAGCTGAGCGAAATCCCTGGATCTCAAACATGAATGTCATTTTGAGTGGGAGCGTGAAATCATTCTAGGATATGTGGACGACATATGTGAATGATGTAATTGGTGTTAATAACATTTAAGTTAGATAAATAAGGATGAAGTTGAAGTTATTAAACAATAAGATCTATCGAGATAGATTGGTAATTTAATAAACACTAAATGTTGAATGCTTCCTGGACTTGATTCTGAAAGATGTTCAGAATGTCCTAAGACAAGATTCGGAAGTAGTTCAGAATGGAACAAGGTGAGAAAGTAGTTCTTACTGTATGAAGCATTGAGTATTGCAACTATGATTGAAAGAAAGAGATGCGTTGCATCTCCTATGCCTCAGTCATAGGTTCTTCCATATAACCATGTTGTATACTCGACATAATGTGACCCAAGGTTCTGATTGGAAGGACTAGCTCTTAACTGTAAGAACATGTCTTTATGTGATTCCTGAGTTGATCACTGAACCGGAATTAAGTTTGTACTTAAGTAGCAAGAAGCAATGTAAGTGGCATAGATGCATTTCATGCACTAGGATCTACATAGATATAGAAGTATAAAAGCTCCATCTGATGTGCTGTATAATGTTATGGCGAGACTAGTTCGCTTTTAACATAGAATGATGTGTCCCAGGGCCCAGTGCCCATGAGAAATCCCTCGAGGTTGATCTAATGTCACTGTAAGCTCCTGGAATCTGGCCTCGTTCTGCTGCCATGACTATAGTATATACACAAAGGATAGCGAAGAGTGTTTCGAAGTTTAGATGACAACGGTGAAAACGACCGCCATCATAAACACTAGAAACAAAGTCTCACTTTGTCGCCAAACAAACACTTCGACCCATTATAAGATAATGGTGTGAATGTCAAAATTAGGAAGACATTAACTATTTGCAAAAGATATAATGATCTGGTAAAACAGAACATGGACATGACGTTTCCCATGAGCATGCATGATCTGTAAACGCATATAGCATATGGTTTATACGAGTAAAATGCAAGCTGGATTATTTGTACTCTAGTGCAAGTGGGAGACTGAAGGAGATATGCCCTAGAGGCAAATAATAAATAGGTTTTTATTGTCATATCTCAATTAGTTTATAATAGTTTCATATTGTCCTAGAACTGTGCCAAGTAGAAACATTGGTACAGGTGTGGTATGAAACAACCAAGTCCCTAGTAGCCTCTATTCATACTAGTTCGTTGGTCACGAAGATGATCTGGGTTTCAAGATCATGTGCATTTATGCCGGCTGACAACGAGATCATATCATTGGAGAATGATGTGATTGGACATTCCTCGAAGAATTGCAACTCGATCAAGTCATATAGTTCATTGTTGCAACAACTATACCTAGACTTCTTCTCCTTAGACCGTGAGCTCATATTACTCACTGTTTCCCTAGGATGCTTTGACTGCATCAAACGTCATCTGGTAATGCGGTGGCCATAAAGGTGTATGTTGAGTATTCCGAAGGAACAGTAGATGATATGTGACTGCAAGACCGGGATTTGTTCACCCATATGACGGGTAAAGATACATACGACCGACTTGGTGAGATTACATCTATAAATGTTGCAACATGTGACTAGGTCACGGGGATGTAATATCACGGTAACAAGAAAACAGAACTTGTTGTGAACGAGATTGAACAAGGTATGGGATACCAATGATCGGATCTCGGACAAGTTGTATCGAGAAACAAAAGGAAGAGGATGCTACATTTAGACGGTTCAAACGACATTGTCATCAGGAATGCATAGGGGTCACATGGACATCCCTGGTCCCTTTGTTGATCATTGATACAGATCATGTCTAGAGCATTCCCGAGCCGTGAGAGGATATACTTAAGGGTACGATGAGAGTGATCATTCGTAAGACGGAATCACAGTAGAGAAAGAGAGAAAGCCGGAATCGTTTCGCGGAGAGATCCGAAGTTGTTCGGAGAAAGAATATAGGAAAAGCCCCGAAAAGTGTTTTCGGATAAATGGAAATTTAAATATATATTAATTATGAATTAATATATTATAAAATAATATTTAGATTAAAATTTATAAAGACAACTTTTAAATTAGGCTAAATCCCAGAGAGAAATAGTCTAGAATAAAAGCTGCAGAAAAATAAAAGGGAAAAAGGAAAACAGTCTGCCCAAGTGGGCGGCGGATAATAGCCGCCGCACTAGGCGACATGTAGCCGAACTTCTGGCCGGGTGAGGCTAGTGGGCGGTGTCTTGGCGTCACCCCCACCACCCCCACCCCACCTCCCCTCCACTCCTCGCCACGCCAGCATCCCATGTTGTGCAGCCGCATGGCGCCATGGGTGGTGGGCAGGCTGGTCCGCTTGGGCCGCCTGCTCTTGGGCCGTGCCCGTGTGGGCAGCCACTTGGGCTGGCTCCCTTGGACGCTATGGGCTGCTGTGCTGGGCCCTTGTGGCCCAACCGGCTGGGGAGTTGTTTTTGCCTCTTTTTCCTTTAGTAATTAGTCCCACATGGGGCACCTAGGGGCACTTAAACCTAGGAGACTCCTAAACTACGTAACCATTGAGACTTCGGTCGTGCGGGCTAGTTGTCAGCCCCGTGCTTGTCCATCCGTTGTTGCCTGATGAGAACTTCTCCCATATTGCTATCAATGTCTTCATGTCGACACGCCCCCCTCCGCCTATATAAAGGGGTGTCCATGGGAGGACTAAACATACCCAATATTTGGAGAAGTCCTTTGGTTGACTTCCTCCTTCTCTCTATATATATACCTCGTGACCATGGCCCCAAGTCTGGGCTGTGCGATCAAGGCACACCTGCAGTACGCCGTTGTGCTGCAGGGATTCCTAGCCGGATATCAACTTCCGCACTCCCGGCGGGATCGGTGAGCCAGAGGTCTCATCGTGCACCGGATGTATACGAAGACACGAGGCGCAACACTTGGGGCGCTTGAATATCGTGAGCCGGAGCTGTTGCACGATGACGATGATGAAGATCAAGAAGGAGCAAGGGGTGACCTGCGAGGAGCTTCGCGACCTTGAGGTCGGTTTCGAGTACGACTACATCAACCACGTTTCCCACGGAACGTTAACCGTGTATGGTGTATAAGGGTATGTACTCTATACACTCCGGCCGTTACCGCATTACTACATAGATAGATCCTAGGCTAGTTTCTGGGGTTTCATCGTAGAAATTTTTTTGTTTTCTGCACCGATCCCCAGCAGGTACACGTCTCCGGCGTCCCGCATAATGGACACAGCCCATTGCCTGGGCCATTGCGTTTCGAAACCTCTACCCCTGAAGCAAGACGATCCCGCAGTAGTTGCCACAGAAAAATCCGCAAGCTCAGGGGTAGGGGTGCCTTCCAAAGGTGGGACGTCCAAGGTGACTCGGGACCCTAGAACAGGGTCCTATACGCCGAACTAACGGAGAAGGTTCCCGAGGGAGACTGGCTCCTTATGATCTTATCCCTCTCCTTTGAGAGGGATACGGTCAAGGAGCCCCGCAGCCTCAGAAAGTAGGCAGCCTCAGCGTCATTGAAGGACCTCCGGAACGGGATGTTCCATTGGCCTTCTTGAGCAGCCCCAGCCACTAACATCGAAGGGTCTATGCAGATGGCAAAGAGAGCCGGGAATTCCTGGCAAAGAGAGACGCCCTGTATCTAGGGGTCGAGCCAAAACATGACTCCCCGGCCATTTCCCACCCCGAAAGAAGATCCCCTACGGATGAGGTGTTTAATGTCCTCGATGGCCCGCCAGAACTGGGACCCCTCCCGACGTTCGCAAGCCAACATGGGGCGGCTCCGGAGATACTTGGCCTTGATAAGCTGCAACCAAAGGCCACCATCGATGGAGACTGGCTCCATATGATCTTATCCCTCTCCTCTAAGGCTGCGTGGCTCCTTGACCGTATCCCTCTCAGAGGAGAGGGATAAGATCATATGGTCCCGGATTTTGTTTTTCGGAAAGAGGAAAGACTCGGGCCTGTGCATTGACTGATTGGTGCACACCGGATGGGTGAAATGTCATTTTCTAGATTTGATCCCCACAAGTTAATACAGTTCTATATACTCTGAACCGTTTGTCTTCTTTGACCATTATTATTAAGTCTGCAATGATGCAACACTTGTTATATTATCTCGACTCTGAGGATAGGATCCATGAAGTTAATTAAATCATGTAATAACTAGTGAGAAAATAGTCAAGTGGATTAATTTCAATCATTTTTTAGGACGACCATATATAGGGCCTGAATACAAAATCAAAGTCCAATTTTCTGGGTTCCGATAAAGAATACTAAAAATCAAACATCCAATCTTCTAGAGACACTGATCCAGAGTGGCGCCAAGTACATCGTTGTGGCGGACATCTTCCCACTTGGCTGTGTGCCGACGGTGCTCACTCTAATCGCGAGCAGACACAAGGCCGACTTCGACCAACTCTCTCCTCCGCCAGCGGATCAAGGTGCTCCGGAGCAAGTACCCTCGCTCGACGATCATCTCCGTCGAGTACTACCGGCCCGCCACTGCATTTCTAGACGAGCCAACACATTTCGATGAGCTAGCTAGTCATGTCGATGTCAATCATGTTTTGTTAGAATAACAGTGTATTTTGTCCCAAAAATATGTAATTGTGGTTGAATTGAACGGCAGCACGACCCTCCTCACTTGCTGTGGAGCAGGAGGCCCTCTGTACTACTTGAACTTCAGCGCAGGGTAATGGCGTGCGCACGTCCATCGGAGGCACTTCAGTGGGACGGCTTCCACCTCACGGACGCCGCCCACAGGCTCATCGCCGACGGGTGGCTCCACGGACCATACGCGGATCGTCCTATAGTGCACGTCACGCACTAGCACCTTCATCGGAACAAATTGGTGTTCCAGATGTTACTATATTTTTCTACAAACTTGGTTAAAGTTAAATTTGTTTGACTTAGTACAAACCTAGAACACTAGTTATTTTTGGAATCTGAGGGAGTATACAACAATTACAAATTTAGTCTTTTCGTCAAAGTGAGCATATGCTTTGGTTCCCCCCTCAACAAAGTCAACATCTGAACTACTCATACCTCTAAACTAAGCCTTGGTTGTGTTTCTGTTCGGCATTGTGTGCCTATTTATATGGCATTTGGATCGAAGACCGCCAACGTACAAACAAGCATAAAGAAAGCTTTGCTACGGCAGCAAACCACTATGGGAAGACCTCACATAGTAATTCTTTTCCTCTTCATCATCCTGTGCCTCTGCACCGGCTACTCTAGCGGCAGCAAGCGCCGCTTCACCTCCATCATCAGCTTTGGCGACTCCTATGCCGATACGGGTAACTTGGTGAGGTGGGCTGACCCCGTTCTTCCACCACTGCCTATGAGCAACCCCCAATATGGCGAGACCTTCTTTGGCCACCCCACCGGACGGACCAGCGATGGCCGTCTCGTGCTGGACTTCATCGGTAATGAACCTTCATCAATAGCTCTTAGTTAGCTACTGCCTAGAACTAGAAGTCAAACTTTACTGTTTTTGTTTCTTTTTTTTTTTTGCACACCGGGTGTAGCTGATGCTCTGGGTCTGCCGTTCGTGCCGCCCTATCTGGGCAAGGAGAAGAACTTCTCCGCCGGAGTAAACTTCGCGGTTGCGGGAGCGCCGGCTGTGAATCTGACATACCTGCAGGGCCAGCTGAATTTGACGTTGGATCCCCCGATCAGACACTCCCTCGACGATCAGCTCGTGTGGTTCCAGGAGCTGAAGCCTTCGCTCTGCGGCGGTAGGGTACCTCTCGGTACCTTTTCACGAGTTCCATGAACAAGAGTAATTTACCTCGTACGTTGTCCATGGCATACAGGAAAAGGTGCAAACTGTTTCGGCAGCACTCTGTTTGTGATGGGAGCGTTCGGAGGAAACGACTACTTGAGCTTCCTGTTCTCGAACAGGACCGTTGAACAAGCTAGAGCCTATGTTCCTAAAGTTGTCGACAGCATTTCTAGGGCCGTGGAGGTAATATACGGTACACCTCACCACATGGATTTTGTTTTTCGCAAAGGGGGAAAAAACCTCGGTATGTGCATCGGCTGATTGACGCACGCCGGATGGGTGAAATGTCATTTTCTACATCTGATCCCCACAAGTTAATATACTCTGAATCGTACTTTTGTCTTCTTTGACCTTTATTATTAAGTCTGCAATGATGCAACACTTGTTATATCTTGACTGTGAGGATAAGATCCGTGAAGTTAATTAATTCACGTGATAACTACTGAGAAAATAGTCAAGTGGATTAATTCCAATCATTTTTTGAGACGACCATATATAGAGCCTTACTTTTTTTTTTGAAAATGAGATTGAACCCCTAGCATCTACAATATAGAGTGGAATACATGCAAAATGAGAGTCCAATTTATGGTTTCTGAAATAGAATACTGAAAATCAAAATTTCCGATCTTCTGCAGACACTGATCCAGAGTGGCGCCAAGTACGTCGTTGTGGCAGATATCTTCCCACTTGGCTGCATCCCGGCTATGCTCACTTATTTCGCGGGCAGAGACAAGGCAGACTACGACCAGCATGGATGCCTCGCTACTACAAACAGACTTTTGCCGCGATACCACAATTCTCTTCTCCGCCGACGGGTCAAGGTGCTCCGGAGCAAGTACCCGCACGCCACGATCATCTCTACCGAGTACTACCGGCCCTTCACTGCATTTCTACATGAGCCAGCACACTTTGGTGAGCTAACTAGTCCTCCCAATTCATTATTGTAACTTGCTTTCCGGTATTTAAAGTCTTAAACCCAAAAATATGTACCCTTGGCAGGACTAAACAGCAGCACGACCCTCTTCGCCTGCTGTGGAGCAGGAGGCCCTCCATACAACGTCGACTTCAGCGCAGGGTGTGGCCTGCCGGGCGTAATGGCGTGCGCTCGTCCGTCGGAGGCGCTTCAGTGGGACGGCTTCCACCTCACGGACGCCGCCCACAGGATCATCGCCGATGGGTGGCTCCACGGACCATACGCGGATCCTCCTTTACTGCACGTCGCACACCAGTAAATTCATCGGAACAAATAAGCGCCGTGTAGAGTTGACTTCTTTTAGTTGACTTGGTGCTCGGGCAGGTGTACTGTTATGTCCCTATACGTTTCTATCTTATGCAGTCATGTGTTTATTGTAAGAGTCTGCCTGCGACAGTTGGTTAACCCCCGCTACGTCACTTGATTATTCAACAATGAGAAAAGAAAGGAAGAGGCACCGTGCTAGACAAATCGGCAAACAAAACTAGAAAGAAAAAACCCGAGGCCATCGCCTCACGACCGTATCGCCAGGAACCGCCACATATATATAAGTGAATGAACACCAAAAACACAAAACCCCTAGACAAAGCCCTTAGAAGGAGTCATCGCATGTGCTTCAATGACTACGAGTCCAACCAAGGTCAAGTACAAGATTTTTCATTACCAAAGTCGAGTTTCGATCCACCACCTTCAGCAATGGCAAGTATATTACCAAAGTCCCATAATTTCCCCTTCACTAATTGTTGTTTGGACTGGACGTGGACTGGATCACGTATATTTGGACAACAGTTGAGTAATTTGATTTTGGACCTAGACATTGATCCATATTCAGGATTACCTGAAGGACACCTCACGATCTGTTTGCATGGAAGCCGGATCTAATGGCTCTCTGATTTGCAAGGCGCCGTCAATAATCTGCAAGCTAAGGTGAGAGAATCGGCTGTTTCTGTGGCGGACTGGCGGGCAAAAGCAGCAGGGCGATTCACAGGCAAGGCCACCGTGTGGTTCTACCTTACAGGGGGAGCTCCGCTAGGGTTAGGGAACCCAGCGGGCAGCGGCACCCCCGGTCACACGTCTGTTTGATTTCTCAACCCGGTGAACTTGCAAAATCCTGCTATTGTTCTGTACTTCTGTCAGCGCAAAAAATTCAGTCTCTAGGTCAAGCTCCACCTCCAATTGCCTTTTTTTTTGAATTGTACCTCCAATTGCTTTCACTTTTTTCACGGGTGAAAATCCCAAAATTATGGTGCACTCTCTGTGTATCGTGTCCATGATTCCTATTGGGTTTTGCTGGTTGCAAATTGCAATCCGTTAGAGGTGGACTCTATGCAGGTTCAGTTTGTGCCGTACAATACCTGGTGGACACATGGATCGCAACTGCTCTAAGATTGCATCTTTGTCTTTATCTTCAGATGCATTAAAAAATATAATTTCTCATATTATGAAAATATTTAATGAAAAACAAATAGTATTAGTTTCACACAACTAAATACTCTATCCATTCTAGAATATAAGGCATATTTTGTTTTGTTAAAAAACTCTTCAAGTAAGAATTACTCTGTTTAAATGTAGTTTATGCGATAAACGAATCACAAACATATGTTATTTTTTTAATGAACAGATCTTACCAGTGACGCCAATTTTCTCTTGGTTATCCTTGCCTCGTGAAACAAAATACACCTCATGTTTTCAAATAGAGGGATCACATTTAAATAAACTATTCCCCCGATCTAAATTAATTGACTCAGATTTGTCTACATTCAAATATATCTAGACATGTTTTAGTACTAGATACATCCGAATCTAGAAAAACTTGAGTCAATTAATTTGAATCGGAGGGAGTACCAACACTAGTAGAAATACTCCCCTTTGGTCCCAGTTCATAAGGGCCATTTGTCCCGGATTTTGAACCGGGACCAATCACTCGGGACTAATGCTGGTCCTGGTCGTTACCTAACCCGGGACCAATGGGTCTCCACGTGGCCTGCCATCGCGTGCGCTCGCCGTAGGACCTTTGGTCCCGGTTCATGCCATGAACCGGGACCAATGGTCTTTTCAAAAAAAAAATTCAATTTTTTTTTTGATTTTTTTTGAATCTATGAATATTTGGACTGGTTAATCTCTCACCCGAAGCCTCTCAATCACACTTAGTTTTTGGTCAAATTCCAATCTTTGGTTCAACTTCTCGGTTGGTCACCCATCCTAACACTACTTCACCCATAGCACGCCTAACATCTTGGTTCCTTCCCATCCTCCTTCCTATGTACCACTTGTAACTTTATGTCTATAGTAAGCTATTAATGATATTAACCCATGCATCTTGTGAGTCACACATTCTTATAATTTGAGTTACAAACATGATTTTAATGTATAAAAATGACTAAGTAATACTAATATTGAATAAATATAGAAATAAAATATGTTTTATTATTATTTTTGCATTAATTCATTTAATATGGCATAATTCATATCTTTAAATTCATAAATCGAAATTCCACAAATAATACGTCCATTATTATCAAAAAAATGTGAGGAATCCAAATGTCATTTTTTTTAATTATTTTTTTAAAAAATAAAAATCTGAATTTTGACTCTTTTGGAATTTCAAAAATCTAAAAAAATTTGCAAACGGCCTAAGGCGTTGCCATGGGTATCGTAATTTTTTTCCGATCATTTTGATATATTATACGTTTTTTTCCGACATCGTATGCACAAATGGTGGCCATCTGAAGTTTTTATAATGTTGTTTTGCAAAATAAGTCAAAATTCAAGTTTGTTAATTTTCATGACAAGTGTATCACTAAATACAACTACAATTGAAAGGATTTTTTTTTGATTTTTTTACAATTTTCTGCGACATGTTTTTGAAACTAGAAGGCGATTCGGGGGAGTGGGGGTGGGATTTTCTCCTGCCGCGGCAGGATTTTGGGCATTTTTCCTGCCGCGACAGAGAATTTTTGAATTTTTTTAATCCCGGTTTATGTCCCGAACCGAGACTAAAAAGTAACCCTTTGGTCCCGGTTCATGGCATGAACCGGGATCAATGCTCCGCTGACCATTGGTCCCGGTTCATGCCATGAACCGGAACCAATACCTCGAGATGAACCGGGACCAATGTCCTAGCGGCATGAACCGGGACCGATGTTTGGCATTGGTCCCGAATTGTTATTAGAACCGGGATCAATGGCTTTTGGGGCTCAACCAAAGACCCTTTTTCTACTAGTGCAAGTTAAAGAAGTTTGGACATCATTTATTTGCATACAGAGGTAGTAAAAACAATGGACTGCCAAATCCATCAACATATTGATGAAACTTTCAACATGAGGTCTCCATGTCAAATCTACACCCTTTGATAAAAAGGGAATGAACGGTGTAGAATAGTTTGGGAGCATCCTAAGTTTTCTCCTTAACTAAAATTACAAGACCAGAATGTTTTGTAAACACTATCATGACATTCGTCAGTCATGGATAATTACTTGAATTTCGTAGGCCATCTAGCTTGCCAATAGGTATGAACAAATGATGGGGTAGCTACGTCACATTAATAATAAGATGCAAAATTGTTGTCCCCTCCTCCTTTCTCCGGGCTTGGAACCAAACAATAAGAGCCACCTTAGAATGCATAGGCAGAGTTCCCCAACCAACACTCCTAACCCAAAAACACCACCAAAGTAACAGGAACACACAAGAATTTAGAAAAAAAATGACATATTTTTGTAGGCTATTTTTCTCCATTCCTATTGTGACACACTGCTTTTTTAGCAAAGTTTTTTTGTTTCAGAAAATAAATAAGCACCCAAATGCCTTTGTCCTAGTAATAAACATACACCTTTTCCCATTGTGCTAGGAAATAAGAATTATGACATTTTTTTTTTTGCGTTTTCCTCTTTAAACAAGTAGTCGGCCCAATGGTTGTCGAAATGATCCTGCAGCCGGCCCGCATGGTTGGTTACAGAGGTCTTTAGCATGCAATATCAACCTAAAAAACAACGCATTACAAACCGTAAGAAATTTTGCATTGGTTAGAAAATAAATGTGACATGTATGTGGATATACTACTATGTAACCTCTACATGCTTATGTGTTAAACGAGGAGAGTTATCTAGACATTGGTATGGTGTGCACACACAGTAGTAGTACCTGATCAGTTTTGACAACAGCAAGTTTGGGACTGTTAGGATGTTCTTCCACTGCACGCTTCAACGCTTCATGCACCGCCTCGCCGAGACCACCGGCGGAGCTGATTTCCACTTCCACTTTCTGAAGCAAAGGGAGGTAGTCCAAGGTACTAAAGTAAAAGTCGACATCCCTTGTTAGCTCGTGGACTTTGAAGCCAAAGGATTCCAGGCAAGGCATAGCTCCCTGTAGAAACCTGACCGGTGTAGACGTGCCAAAGTACCTCAATCTAGGGAACGCACCGTGACCACTGACGCTTGGGAAGGTGTCCAACAGTGTCAACAGCTCTAGACTAATGAGCCCTTGCAACCTCCCAAGGTTCTCGAGATCCTGCTCCTTCACGGACTTCACATCCACAGATAGATGTGACAGATTTGGAACAAGTGAGGAGTTAATCCATGCTGGCAGTCTAGAGGATGCAATCTTCATGCGCAGATCACGGAGTGGCAGAGGCAGCACAGAGCCTTCCCAACTGGTCTCCTCACCCGGCTCCCTGCTTACAAGTGCTAGGACTTGCAATTTCTGTAGATTACCCATGGATTCCACCAAAGCTTTGATCAAATTCTCATGGAACCTTTCAATCCCAATCTGGAGCTCCCTCAGCTCTGTCAGCTTGCCCAGCTCTTTCACAAAGTTTACTGAGTTGCTGACATCATCCAGCTGTAGCTGTAACTCTTCAAGGGATGTCAGCTCCTCAATCCAATCCTTCAGTCTTGTGCTACCACCATCAGTGCGGAGGCACTTGAGTTGGCTTAACTGACAAACACTATGTGGTAGTTCTACCCCGGTTCCTCTCAAGTCCAGTGTCTGTAGAAACCTCAGATGTCCTATCTCAGCTGGAAGCTCATAAATGTGAGTGTTGTACAGTCCAAGATACCTCAAATGAATTAACATCCCAATCTGCTCAAGATGATATGGACGGCCTTCTGCAAAAGTACATTCTTCTATTGCAAGGACACGCAGAACTTTAAACCTTGAGAATGATGGCGTCATACTAAAATGACAGAAGGTGGCATTGAATGACCTTACTTGCCGGATGGGTGTGTTATCAAGATGTTCATACAGCTCCGCATCTCTGTTTTGGATAGCTAGCCTACGAGCATTGTATTTTGAAGAGATGTGTTGCTCAATATCCAATACGGCAACAAAGTCTTCCGCCATTGACAAAGAACATATAAAATCAAACACCATATAATGGACATGGCAACCAACAATGATGCCATGACGTCGATTCTTTATCGGCATGATCAAACTTCTGTCTATGAGCTGGTTGAAGTATACCTCTCCAAGCTCAAATAATCCTGTCCCTGGTTTCTCTGGGATAAACCCTTCGGCTACCCACTTCCATATCAAAATTTCTTTCTTGATTGAATGATCTCTTGGAAATATATGGAGGTACAATAAACAAGTCCTAAGATAACAAGGCAGATCATAATAGCTAGATAATAGTATATTCCTCATGTTCACTAAGTCTTTGTTATCTTCGTACCCACGACCAAGATAGGGGGACACCTTAGACCATTCATCACTTGATTTACCAGCCAATAACTTAGCTACGGTAGTGATAGCTAACGGAAAACCACCACATTTCCGTACAAGTTTCTCAGATATGTCCGATAAACCAATCGGGCATTTTCCTTTATCACCAAATAATAACGTATTGAATAATTCTCGGGAATGCATAGGGGAAAGTGGTTTTAGCATGTAAACTTCGCCTGCCTTTGCGGCGACCTCCAAAATTCGAGTAGTTGTGATTACCGTACCTCCATATTTATTATCAATCAACAAGGCCGATTTGATTATTTCCCATGGTTGCACATTCCATATATCATCAATAATGATGAAGTACCTATATATCACCATGGCAACGCAAGAGTTATGAATTAGTATATATGTGTAGAGTATCTATCTATAAAAGAAAAGCACAACAACAACCTTGATCAGGAATCTAAAGGCTCTTCAGTGGACAACATGCCCTGAAATTACCACAAATCATAGTATAAGGGAATAAGAAGGATCAGGCTAGCACTACTACAATGAGATCATCCAATAGAGGAACTTTTAGACATATATACTACTTAGAGGTCTCCAAGAAACTCTCCAAAAGATTTCCTTTCTATATCATTTCAACTCTAATGGACACTCCATTTTTCACTCTCCATTTTTCACTTTATTATATTTTATTCATATCATGTAAATAATTGGTCAGGAGAGTCGGACAGACCATCTGTTCAAGAGTGTTTTTCTTTCTTTTGCTGATAAATATTTGTAGATAGTATAAGGGCTTCAGTTATGCAATAAACTCTCCTAATAAAGTACTTGATGTATGCGTCTATGATGCAAAGGCCAGGTGAGATGGAATCTTCCATTAAAATATAGGTTATCTATATTTATGTACACACTGGGTATATGTAATATATGATCTATTCTACAAAAGTAAGTTGGGGTATTTTATACATTCGCACAAGTATCTAGAGTACATTCTCGTGACTCAAAGATAACCATGGCTCGACAACATGGTACATACCTCTTGTCTGCTAGTAGCCCCCGGAGCTCTTCAATGAGTAAATTTTCATTTAATGTTGCTGCAATTATATTCATATGTTTTTCCTTGTCAATTTGAATAAGGATGTCCATGAAAACTTGCTTCATGTCAGGATGCTGAGATACAGATACGAAAGCCCGGCAATCGAATTGCCCTTCAGCCCAGTCATACATTGCTTTGGCAAGAATTGTCTTTCCCAATCCTCCCATTCCAAAAATGGAGACTACATCCAGCTGTGTGGTGTCATATTTCATTCTCAGCATCCTTATTACCTCGCCCATTGAAACTTCAGTGCCAACCATCTCAGTCAGATCTTGGTTTACAACACATGACGAGTGAGGGACGTCTACATATGTGAAGCTTGGATTTGCAACAATTCGATCAACCACCTTGTACCTCTCACCTTTGGTGACCACATGCTGGACCATTTTGATGATACCATTCATCGCGTTACTCTCGTCATGGAACTCATAACCACGAGTCTTCCCTCGGCGGAGCAAGTAAGACATCCCCGCGGTGCCTAGAAAGTAAGCTACCCTCGGCAAGATGCCTCCATGCTTTGAACCAGGCTCAGAGACCCCAAGACGCACCAGGAAGGAATCGACAATATCTTCCACGTCATACGAGAGGTCCCTTGCTTCCTTTGCCCATAACTTGCTCTCAACATCCAGCTGGACCCTCCGCTGAACTTCCTTCATGCCGTGGAGGGCATCTTGCATGCCTTCCAGCTCCTTATAGAGGGACTCAATGTCTTTCCTTATGTCTGCACACAGGTTGTACTTGTCCTGGCAGAGCTCCAGCAGCTTGGGGAGGAGGTTTCCCATGGCACCCATCACTAGGTCGACTGATTGTGCATGATGCTTCATTAGAATGGAAAGGCCATCTGTTCTAGCACACCTGGTAAAGATCGAAGAAAAAATGATGAGAAGAAATGGCCACGGTAAGGGAAAGAAGATTAGACGAACGGCTAAAAATTCATACCTGCTGCTGTTGACTTGCTTGTTTACATGTTCCTCCGAACCTTTTGTGTTCTTTTTCTTGCCTTCTCGAGTCTCGTGTCGTTTTTCCATTGTCCTTGTGCCCTTTTTTCCTTCAGTCATGGTACTCCTATACTCCTCACCATCAAAAATCACATCTACACGCTGTACTCTGATTATAAGAGGGTTTGGATGGTTGCTAACAGCGGCCTCCAATGCAGACTCTGCAGCTTTCATGTCAAATTCATCAGCACCCCGAGCCCCAAATTTTACGGAGATCTCTGTAAGACCTGTCAAGTGATGGACGCAAGCAGCTTTAAGGCTGTCTTGGTTCATTTTATCTGAATTGAAGCCTAGCTTGAGCTTTTTGACTTTGGGCATTACTCCGTGCACAAAGGCCAGGCATTGTGCAGTACACATGAACTTGAAGTACGTGAGTACTTGGAATCCCCCATTGTTAATAATAATCCTTTCTGCTGGAGCTGTCTGGATATACAGAGTGAGAGCAGTGAGGGCAGGTAGTCCTTTCAGGATATCCATATCTTCCCTCGACAGCCCCCTAACTGCAATCTTTAGAATGCAGAGTTTGCTGAGTTGTTGGAACCACTTAGGGAGACTGAAGAAGATGCAACAACGCCGTGAAAGCTCTATCCTCTGGAGAAGAAGATCCGGAGGAGGAGATTCCATGCTAAAGCCATCAGAAGGAATGTTTAGACTTGCAGCACGAGCCTCGTCATGATGAACATAATAGGAGCCTGAAGCAGGTACCAGAGTTACAGACTGCAAGACTCTGAGTTTCGCAAGAATCGAGCCTAGGAGTAGCACATTCTTTTCCAGTTTTTCCGCTGGCTGTACTGTAGAACAGGTGAGCTGAAGATCCTGGAGATTGGTCAGCCGTCCAAGCTGCGTCACATTCTCTTCTGAGTAACTGCTGAGATCAAAACAACCCAGAGTGCGAAGAGATTTCATGTGGGAAACTCCATGGGGCAGAATAGACTCGCTCGGAAGGCGGAGGTGCAGTAATCTCTCTAGAGTAATAATATCTGATGGAACAGAAAATAATCTTGCATATATGTGTAGTGTGCCCAAGTTTTGGAGGCTTTGAATCTTGCTTGGAAGTTTGACGGTGATATTACATTCAATCTTGAGATACTTAAGCCGAAATAGCTCCCCAATTCTAGTCAG
Source organism: Avena insularis (assembly GCA_023614405.1). Lineage (NCBI taxonomy): Eukaryota > Viridiplantae > Streptophyta > Magnoliopsida > Poales > Poaceae > Avena > Avena insularis. The sequence continues at coordinate 453,154,216 of CM042693.1, read as the reverse complement.
GTCAAAACATGTCTTGTCTTGATCAGCCCAAATATGAAGACTCAAAACTCGAAGAAGTCCACAATCCATAATGGAAGGTATACACTTGAAGAAACCCCAAAATATAAGTGATCGAACTTGGGATGTTATGATGTTTTCTGGTATGTATGCACTTTTTACCCCTCCAAACTGGATGGACAATCGGCGAACTTTGTCAGGAAGTGCTAGAGTTGATTGAAAATAGTTCACCGTAATGACAAAATTTTCCTCCATGGATTTGTACCTAATAAAATCCATTACCATTTGGTGAACTGTACAAGACAACACCTCGCCAGTATACTTGGTTTCAACAGCTTGAATCATTCCTCTGCTGACAAGCTCATCAAAATAACCCTCGGCAATTTCTCCTGTATCTCGCCCTTCCACTGCACTGGGAAAACCTTCAGCTACCCAGTGCTTCACCAACTCATCCTTCTTGATCACGTAGCCATCTGGATACATACTGAGATATAGCAAGCATGTCCTCAGACGAGGTGGAAGACAACTGTAGATAAGGTTTAAAACATCTTTCATCCCATCAGAAGAGGAGGACAAATATTCTTGTATGTGCTTCCACTTTTCTCTTACTATATTTGGTTTGCTTGCTAACAGACTGGCTACATTTATAATTGCTAATGGTAAACCACCACATTTCTTGATAATCTCGTTTGAAATTTCTTTGATGTCTGTACGACAGCTATCTTCAGAGCCAGACACTCTACCGAAGAGTAGCTCTCTAGATGCATAATTATCAACAGGATCCATCTTATATATATTGTATGGGTCATAACTACAGCAGGCCAATGCTACATCATCAATATGTGTGGTTGTTATGATCCTGCTGCATTGATCACTATGAGGAAAAGCACGTCTAATAATATCCCAGACAGATGCAGTCCATAAATCATCAATTATGATGAAGTACCTGCATAATTTCTTATATTAGGTAAGAGAAAAACAACAAATTCATGTCTACTACCTCCTCTCGAAATCAGATACTTCATTGAATGTGCAGGCTTATTTTTTTACTTTGACTACCTATATATACATAATTAGATTGGTGAGTTAGAAATTGTGTAATTAGATTTATCATGAAAATTATTTTCATACTATTATGTTCGTAATATTCTACGTACTGGCATGTCCACAAACATAGTGATCAAAGATGCATACTGAAGATTGTGTCAATGTCTAAAACAAAATCTATTTCAGAAAGAAGGGAGTACAATGAGACACAAAGATACCTTTCCTCTGGACCATGTGCTAAATCTTAGCATATGTCCATACAATTAATAAAAAAAGAACGTATTTTTAGAAAACTGACAGGAGAACGGCCTATTCTATTAGAGAAGACAAAACCATAATTACAAATGCCCATCTGTTTTTCTATGAGAAAAAGACCTACAAATTCCAAGCATCCACATGGAGACCTACGAAATCTGCATGTGATATCCTCCAACGCAAGGGCAGACAACTCTTTGTTAATCATGTGGCATTGAATATGTGCATGTTGAGCTCCTTCCATATATTCCAAAGCATGTACAAGATTTGACCACTCATCTTTAGACGTTCTTCTTTGTTGGTCGTGCCAAGAATCTCCTCCCAGCATTCGACAATAAACAAGAGAAGGGCATAAAATCGGTTGGTCATTTCCCCCGGCCAGATATCCACCAGAAGACAAACTTGGGACATTTAGGGTAGTCAAGGCACGGTGGAGAGCCAACTCAGGGTCATCGTGGCATCGGTGTGACTAAACCGCATCTTAGGATCAAACAGGCTCTAGTCAGGAGTTTTCCGGAAGTTTGACCATGTCAACTTCAAGGATGAGCTCAAGCGCATGATGATGTGATGGCATTTGTCCAGAACTCCATGGCAGGCGCAGTATGCAGCTGGATATCCATTGTTTCCGGCAGAAAATCGTACACATAGTTTATGTTCAAGATATGTTATTTCAGGTCATAACTCATAACCCATCAAGTGAATAGCACAAAAAATGTACTTTTCCCTCCTCCCACCCACCCACTACTCTTCCTTACCAGTTACCACCAGCCCATAGAGGAAACCAGCTGGCTGAACTACGGCTGGTGACATAGAGGAATACTCTCTAACAGGGCGCAATTTATTCTGGACACCCTAGGTGGTGAGGCCTTTTCCCCTCCATTGACGATGGCGACTTGCAGTTCCAGAGAATACTCGATCTAGAGTTGCTGTCTCATGCATTTGGCAAGTCCATCTACATCCTTAGTTGCTGGCAATTGGGGAACACAGACAAGGTCACCAGCATGGAAATGCGATCCACATGGCCAACTTGACGATTGTGGGAGCATGATGGATGCAACCATCTTGGCGACCATGCCAACATGGTGATCGCCATGCGCGGGGAAAATGTTCGGGCCAGCGTGGAGTGGTCATTTGCGGGGAGCGAAGCGTTGGAAATCGGTACTTGCGCAACAACTACCAATGTCATCCAAAGCAATAATGAAGGGTACATTTGTCCATGGATTGGTTACAGAAACTCCAACCAAATGTCATCAAGGGTAAGTGGGATAAAGACTGTCTTTATGAAATGATCATTGACAAGAATTATTTTATTGTTCCGCCAAAAGTATTTTGATATACTGGCTTTGTTAAGAGACCATAGATCTTTAGCCGCAAAGTTCTATCCACGTGATGTGACGTGCATCTTCATAGGTTACTCATGATGATAGAAATGCTTTAAGTGTTGGGAGTTCTAGTGAGGCGGGAACACTTGTGAGCATAGATGTAACATTCTAAGAGCCTCATCTATCCTATGGAGAGAAGAACGGATCTCATCTTGCTATTTGACTTTGGCTCTCCTAGCATGATTGGTGCCCGAGAGGTGGAGAGTGAACCGTTGAGGACAAAGGAAGATGAACTACCGAGAGTTGTGGTTTGTTCAATTCCATGTCGTATGAGTGAAGAGAGTTGGAGGAAGGCAAAGGAGCAAGAAAATATGAGGGTGTACACGAGGACACAACCTATGACTGAAAAGAGAATGCAAAGAAAGTGTATCTTTTCATTGCAAAGAAGAGTTCAACAGTTACAAGACACCATTGTTGATTACAGAGTTTAAGAGTGTCTAATCAGTGAACGTTCTAGTCTGTAGGGATGATGACGCGCAGGCCAGCCGCTCCAGCTCTAGCCCACAGCGCAACTTCTTCCTTGATCTTCCTGTTCAGCTGTGGAACGGAAGGGCTGTCGCCATCAAACACACAAGCGTTGCGCTGCTTCCAAAGCATCCAGGCGAGAAGTGTCGCGGAGGCCAAGCCTTTGCGCATCAGCTTGGGGGTGGACTGGGTGGCTATGATTCACCAGTATATGCACTTACAAAAGAGATGTACAGGGGCTTCCACTATTGGAACACTGGGAAAGATGTGTTGATTAAGAAAGTATATATGTCCTCAAATAGTCTGCACGACATGGTATGATATGTTCAGGCATGCCATGTGTGATATCGGGTATAAGCCATGAAATGGTGATCACACCATATTCTATTAACAATTAGAGTGTGGGATTACAATACTTGCAGTATATCTGGACTGATATTATAATCAGAGAAGGTGGAGATATTGCCACTGAAGAAGAACCTAAGTAAGAAATTTGAGGTGAAAGGCCTTGACCAACTTAGATTCTATCTCGGTCTTCTAAAGGGATCGTTCTCTCTCAAAGAAAGTATATTGTGGACTTACAGTGACACAAGTATGCTTGGATGTTGCACTGCATAAACTCCCGTTGATCATGGGCGAAACTGAACATCCAGGTACCACGGAAAGTACTTGACATCTACAACTCGGCGACGGTCATAGACCTTACAGTGGAGAGCAAGTGCTCTTTTGGGAGGAGAGATGGCTGCGAGGTGCTCGTGTGGAGGAGCTGGCGCCTAGCCTCCTGACCAAAGTCCCCAAGAGAATAGTGCACTCCAGAACGGTGAAAGAATGCCTTGCAGGGGTGGTTACAGGACTGTGGACTGGACTTAGATGCAGTGGCCCTCAAGGAATTCTTCCAGCTATGGGAAGCAGTATCCATGACCCAGCTTGAGCCTGAAGGCATGGATGAGATCAGATGGAGGTGGGAGACAGATGGAAACTTTTCCGCTGGATCAGCCTATCATGCCTTCTTCACAGGAATTATCGACGCCAAAGTCACAGATCCCATCTAGAAATCAAGGGCACCTTACAACAGCAAGTTTTTCGCATGGCTAGTATCCAAGAATCGGTTCTGGACAGCTGATAAGACTGCGACGCCTTTTGCGATCAGGCACCTGAGGCGCTGCAACACTTCATGGTGGGTTGTGTTGTAGCAAGGGAGGTGTGGGCGTGAGTGCTCTTGCACTGGCAGCGGCAGGACTGGATGCCCACGCCGGACATGGAGCTCAGCTCAAGGAGTTGTGGACTTCCAGGACGGCAGCCAAAGAGGAGCGGCGCAACCTTTGGACTGCACTGATCCTGGTGTTCTGGTGTCTCTGGCTGCACCAAAACGATGTCTTCTTTAACGGGATGCGCCCGTCCCACCACACCATCGCGCAGAAGATAAGGTCTGAAGCCGAGGAGTGGAAACTGGATGGACTTCTACGTGGCGACATGTTTGCCTTCCTGCCAGCAACGCAGGAGTGGTTGCTTCCGGGAGATTAGGTTTTAGCAGTAGATGGGAGCTGTCACCCATGTGGCAGCGTTGCAGCCAGCCCCTGGCCTGGTGTTATATTCTGGCCGCTTGGCTTTCCTTCTAATGAAAAGTGATACAACCTTCCAGGGTGTGTTCTCGAAAAAAAAAACTCCTGTTGATCAAACCAGAAGCTTTGTGCACAAGTAGAACTAGAACTACGACAGACTTGCTGGGAGAATACTATACATATGCCATACAAGGCCTAACATTGCCTATGTCGTGAGTGTGATAACCAGACATATGCATGACCTTAGGAGTGATCATCTCTATATCATATACTGCGATATCTAAATAGGCATTCCTGGGAAGGGTCTTTGGTTCAAGAAAAACAGTCTTTTAAATGTTGATGGTCACACTTATATTGATTGTCAGATGATCAACTTCGTGTTATTGTGTTTTTACTGAAAGAAAACCTAGTGTCATGGAGAAGCAAGAAGCAGTATGTCATCCTAGATCAACAGCTTAAGCTCAAGAAGGAGCTATTGTCACTAGGTCTTAGTGAGATGCTGCGGGTAAGGAATCTTCTGTCAGAACTGAAAGTGCTGAGAAAAGCAGGGGCAGACCCATGATAAAAATTTAGAGGGGTAAGTATGAGCTAAGTGGGGAAAATCACTCATTAGCTTGGTAAATTACAAGGAGAGCGAAAATTGAGTGGGGGGGAGGGGGGAGCTGCCCACACAGCTTACATGCTGGATTCACCCATGGAGAAATGGCCTCTTAAAGTGTAGTGTGATAACAATTCAGCTATCATCATAGCCAACAACTTTGTCAAACATGACAGAACGAAATAAACATGTGGATATAGATTGTTTCTTCATTAAACAGAAGACTGAAAGGGACAATAAAATTAAGTCATGTGAACTCGGTGGGTCAAATAGCAGATTGCCTAACTAGGGGTTTGGAAAGAAATGATTTAATTTGGACTGTAAGAAAATTGGAACGATAAATATCTATCATTCATCTCGAGCCGAAGTATAGGGCTGCGACATTGAGGGCGTGTTTGGTAGCCCGGGGCAACCCAGAAAATCTTACCTCATCCCACGTTTCGATGTTTCGTAGGTTGGGTCGGCTTCCTCCAGCAGTGCCCACCTCGTCCAAAAACAGCCCCTCAGCCCTGCCCAGTTGTGACTCGGCAGTGCTGAGTCCATCCCGAGAAACGGTTCAGCCCGCTAGGGATCACCGGCCCGCACGCCTCCATCGTTCCATTCCCCCCTGCAGCCTCCTCTCGCAACAGCGCTGTGCCCTGCCAACTCCCTCGCCACAGTCCCAGGCCCGACCTCTCCTAAGGCTCTGCGCCGGCAACCGAGCGCCGGCCGCCTTCCTCGTCTACCACCAGCACCTCCCAATCTCCCGCCGGCCATCCTCCTTCTCTCCCGCGCGATCTCCCGGCGGCGCGACCTCCTGGAAGCAGCGCACGAGCTCCTGGAGGCGTGTTCCCATCGGAGCGACCTCCTCCCGGCGCGACCTCGTGGAAGCAGCGCACGAGCTCCTGGAGGCGCGTTCCCGTCGGCGCCTCACAGTCTCCTGCCGGCCATTCTCCTCCTCTCCCGCAGGCCGGCCTCCTCCCGTGCGAGCTCCCGGCGGCGCGAGCGCCTGGCAGCACAAGCTCGTGGCGAGCGCTGGCCATCCTGGCAGCACAAGCTCCCGGCGAGCGCTGGCTCCTGGAAGCACAGCGCGCGCTCCCGCCGACGCGAGCTCCCGTCAGCGCAAGGCCATGATGCGAGGACCCGATTGCTTTTTTATTTTTCTGTCTAAGGACCTCTATGTAAAATTTTCGACAATATCATGTTTGAACTCACACAAGCCACCAAACAACATCTCAGTCCAGCTTGTTGGAGCAAACCCAGGCTACCAAACATGGGAGAAAATCTGAGTTGAGCTTGTCCAGAGGCAACATGTATGAGTGGAGATAGGGATTCTGAGTTGACACAGGCTACCAAACACACCCTGAGTGTATATTTGGCCCATAGTAGTGTGTATGAAGGTTCTAAAATTTTTACAACCCAATAGAATAGAAATTGATTACAAGATCATTTTTCCGAAAAACATCTTGCTTAAGTACATTCATTTATGTCACATTATCTAAGATGGTTTTTTTTTCTTTTGTGCAATTTGAGTTCTATTCTTCTGTTGGTTACATTCTGGATGGTTGGTGTAGGTTTATTTCTTCAAAAGGAGAACACAAAAAGAATCTTCGTGTTAACAAGACATTTTTATTGATGTCATTTTGGTGTCCTATTTTTTAAAAACAGTTGCATATCTTGAAGACCATTGCTACTCTCATGTTACGAATATGCAACTTTTTGACATAATCTTCAACTATTTATGTTTAGGTTTTTTCATAATCAATTTGACGACTCCTTTTTTGCTCGTGATGTCTTCAATTAATTTCATTGTTGATTTCTGCATTTTCAAGTGGCCCAACTTCCTATGTACCATAACATTTTTAGGTCAGTGGGGTGTTCAGAAGTTCAGTTGTAGTGTCCAGTGGTCTTAAACGCCCAAATCTAGAGTCAGGACTCAAAGGAAAGCCCAAATTGGATAAAAGGTCATGACAAAAAGCAAGGAACACACATCAAACATAATGTATGGATTGATTTAGACCCAATGACTGCTAACAGTTTGGTGCATACTCATGTCCTTATTTTACTTATTTATTGCCGTCAACACTCCAAAAACAACCGCTTGAAATATATCTGTGATTTTTTTGACACAATCAAACGGTAGAGATTAAATACCTTTTGCATTGAAGATGTTTCCTTATAGCATCAATAAGGTCTGGTGTATCAGGACAGCCATGGGGCCGTGGTGCCTTGAGCTGTGAGAGCATGGTGGTGAGAAAGCTCCTCATATCTGGATTTCGAGAAACACTCACAAAAGCTCGACACTGAAACTTTCCTGCATGTTTCTCATACAAGGTCCTGGCTGTTGTTGTCTTCCCAACACCTGTATATCCACGAAAGTGAAAAAGCAAGAATGAATGAAACGTGCATGAGAAACTTGATATTCTATTAGGGTGTGTTTGGTTTGAAGTAAAGGAGGGATGGGTTGAGATGTCCCCTATTTTTATTTGGTTGGAAGGTAGATTGGATGAACCCAATTTGTTTGGAAAAAAGGACGGGAGGTCAATAGGTTGTTGTAGCGAACACTATGTCATGATGTGGTGATATTACCCTTTGTACATGTAATTTCAGCAATATTTTTGGATGGTACAGTCTCTGTTTCCATCATCAGCATCCATATAAAGTAGAGAGACGTGCTCTAATTTTGACATATAGTCTCCATCATCAGCATGCAAAGGACACCAGGTGAATAACTGGAATATGGATGAGCCAACCCCAAATCAACTCAAGCTTGGTGCTTCTTTGTTCCCCATTCCCCAACACTCCTGATCCATGGATGAAATGTCTAGGACTGTATGTTGAGCAGTTTGAAGTTCATAGTCTCTATCCTAAATATAAGATGACTCGACTAGCAGGGTGTAGGATATGACCGAGACTTGCCTTATTCTAGAGCTGAAGCACCAAATACAGGAGTACCAAACTGCAATTGGACCCGAATTCATACACAATCATTCCTAGGCTCGCTTAAACGTATCGTTTTGAGTCGAATTATAAATGAGATTGCCTGAAAATCAACGTTCCCCCCTCAATCACATACAGTCCTAGCTTTTAACTTTGGATACTACTGATCTCTGCATAAGTACTCACCAATTATAAGGCCATTTTCTGCTGTGCGGCGTGGCACGGAGCTCGTGCAGCAATCCAGGCGCCCAACAGCAGGCGGCGAAGGTAGCCATGGGCCTAGTACGCGCGCCGTGGAGATGCTCCAGCGGCTGCCGGCTCGCCTTCCGCCGCATCGATTCCCTAGGATGTGCCTCCCTCATCTGCACGCGTCGACGCAGTCTTTGACATCGTCGCTGTGCTGTCGCGAGAGAGTCAGGGACGGCGCCGCCAGAAGAGACATGCGTTGCGCGCATCGTGGTGGCGCTGGCCGCTGATGCTGATTCCGAGGTGCAGCAGCTGTCCACCCGAGCGGGAGTAAAACCGACGCGACAGCGCTGACTCCAGCGAGGGAGAATCGCTGGGTTCAGGGGTGGGGGGTGCGGGTCGCCGGCGCCGGAAGAAGAAAATGGGTGGGGGTGGGGATGGCAAGCCGGAGGGCAGTGGACCGGCGGAGGAGGCAGATAAGGCAGGTCTGGGCGGCGAGGCGCAGCGCTCCGGCCCCGGGTGACGGTGGTAGGCAGTTAGGCCGGTGCAGGGAGGGTGCGGCGGAGTCGCCGGAGATGGGGAAGGAAGAGGGCGGGACTTCGCCGCTCTTCTGTTTTATTGTAGCCTAGGCCCAGTTGCGACGAAAACGAAAACGGGCTGATTGATTGTCAGTATTATCTACATGTTCTGCCCACCGCCGGTTGTAAAGCATTCAGAAACGGATAAACAACAACGCTCGACGAATCGAGCGTTTTCTGTGGAAACTCTCCGAACGTGAACCTTAAAACATCCTCATCAAGGCTATCATTGCAAGCGCACATGCATACTACCTTCTCTCCTCTTTAAAGCGTGTTCATCCCAACTACTTGTAATTAGCATAAATATATAGACTCTGCTTCAAAACAAGGTCTACATGAAAATGATGCATATCGACGATGGTGTTGTATTCTAACCATCGGCACCAAGTCTCTTGAGTTGTACCTTCTCAAACAGCTTTTATGACTTACATCTCGGCACACATGTGGGCTTTGTGACCTACATCTCTGTTATAAGAGGTATGAACCCCGGATCTTGGCGAGGTGATGGCGGGGAAATTATCTTGCTACAATATAAGTGTCATATGAAATGTTTGACAAGGCAAGGAGACAAGAACTTTCCACATCCTCCATCAGAAGCGATCTTGTTGTAGTTTGTCTGAAGAGGAAATCATGGACTGTCCCGCTACTACTTGATTCTCTAGAAAGAAGGAAGATGGAAAGGAAAAAGACTGAATTTGATTTGTCACCTCCTTTTCTTTAAACGAAGAGCTACTCATCCCTTTCTTGTTTATTTCATTTCAATATGATTTTCGTTTGTGTTCATGTTTTCAGTTTACCATTGTCATTCCTATGATATGGCTTCCTTTGCCAGTCCTTCTTTCCTTTGAAATTGAACATGTGTTTTATTCTTAACTTAGTGTATCTATTTTGTTCCCATTGAGCTTTCTTGCCTAGTGACTAAGGATTTTCACACTTTTTGTGTCTTGGATGCTAAGATTTTAAAATAAAAACATCGAAGGAAGAGACATTCATTCCTGAGACTGAATTTGAGAAGGACAATGACAGTGTGAGTTGGGCATTCCTAGAAGAGGCCATGTTTCACAAAGGTTTCAATGCGAGATGGGTCATGCAACTAGTTGGTGAGCAAGGTCCTTTCTTTAGTAATGCTTGAGGAGTGCAGCGGAGGGAACCACTCTCTCCGCTCATGTTCAACTTTGTTGTGGATGCCCTTCTGCATTGTTGGACAGAGAGGAAAGGGTTGGACACACTCATAGCATCAAGCTTGCGGAGGGTGTCCTCAATCACCTTGAATACCTAGATCACACGTTGATTCTCAATCATAATGATCCTTGGGACATTATGAATCTAAAGTTCACTCTCTTGTACTTTGTGTCCATACCAACACTCAAGATCAATTTGCCCTTTTTTATAAAGTTTATAGTGCGCCCACTGTCTTGAGATCGATTAGCATAGGACTTATGTTTTGTTAAGTGTATATGTAGGCAACCATAGGGCTGTTTGCGTCTTATTATGCAGAGGCAGGGTATTGAAACTCTACATGTTCGTTTTTAATGAAAAGGTAATCAATCTCAGTGTACCTTATTTTGGAATGGCTCTTCTTACATGCTCCATAGTCCATATCCGTTCTTAACTAGAATGACTTTTTTGGGGTATAATTTTTAGATTTTTATTGTCTCACATTTATTAGTGAGCGTGTCATACAAAGATCTATATGCAAAGTCTGATGTAATTTAATTTCCGTTTGAGATGATTATAATCTTGTGAAAGTCTTCAGCCGACTTAGCTGGTGGAATGGACAGTGCGTCCTCGATGCCTGGTACCTATATGTTGTTAGGAAAGCGGAATTTTTACTATCATTAATATAGTTTTGTTTATTACAAATTTTTTTTCGAAAAATGTACATGCATTATGTGTAAACTAGTAATATATCACTAGTTCTATCTACAACGCCTCTTAAAACTAAACCATTATGATGCATGATGCTCATAGTATGATAATACTAATATCATGATATATAATAGTAGTGTATGATACCACCTCACTAATGCCTATAGTATTAGAGTATGATATTTGCACGAGATGAGACTTAAGAGGTTCTATATGACTTATTTCATAGTATTGCAATTGTCTTTAATTATCTGGATGAAATACCACGACGTATACTCCCTCCATTTTAAATATAAGATGTTTTAATTTTTTGAAACACATGTATCTAGACAACTTTTAGTGTGTAGGTTCATGCATTTCAGAGAAGTTCATATTTTAGACAGGAGGGAGCCTCGCCATGAAAAGACCTTTGATATAGTGAGAAAAACATAAATTCCGAGTTGAAAAGGAATTGTACCTGGGCATCCACATATGGCAATGACCTTGAGCGTCTTCTGGTCGTCTAGAGCCAGCAGCTCGACAAGCGTTTGTGCGGGCTCCACAACACCAACCATGCTGCTACCGCCGGCGTCGACGTCGAGAATCGGCAGCCCAGGGGACTTGATCATGAGCTGGTCGTCGTCAGCGGGTAATCTGACGGTCCTCGGAGGAGACCAGTTGAAAAAACGATGGCGTCTTTCACTGGCATCCTTGACACGAGCAAGTAACTCTGGGAAACCCAGATTGGAGGTGCCGCCGTGGATCACCTCATCCAGGTGATCCTCCACGTCATAGCAAAGCTCCCGGACTATCTTCATCCATGACTGGGCCGTGAAGCTGGTGTCCTCGTCTTCAGCCAGATTCTTCAGGGACATGCATAGGTCCTCGAGAAGACGGATCTCATCCGGCTGAAGTTGATAGGGGCCGGTGGTACGGAGCTGTAATGGAAACTTCCATCGCCGCCTGAAGAGAAGAAGAAGAAGAAGATGGAGCAGGGTCGATCTCCGCTTCAAGAGAAGTAGCAGGATCATGGTAGTCCGTCGCCAGCGGACGGCGGGATGAATCTTCCTCCGTCGTGGATGTGCGCTTTCCTTTCTTGGGCACACGTCGAGGGCTCTGCTAAATTCGTCGAGAAAAAGAAGAAAATATATATACACTAGTAAGACCATCGACTTGAAGCAAAAAAGAAACTAAAGAAACGACGAAATCAATCATCAGCTAGAAACATTAAATTACGTTGTGAAATTGGGGCCATCGTCTGCGAGATATCCTCCACCGCTTTGAGCGCAACTTCAACCACATAGAGGGAATTAATCCGCCGCCGGGCTCCAGCTGAAGTAATGAAGAACAAGCAGGATCGATCGATCAATTTTTATTTTCTGATATAATTGTGCACATGCACGTATACGACATAGAAAGTTCAGAGAATTAATATGGATGCGACGGTCGAGGGGAAGCAACATTACCGACGAAATCTCCGTTTTGACAAGCAGAGGACACATCAGTGGAATGCAACTCAACAAATAAAGCAATGGAACACGCTAAGATGAACTATATATGGTTGGTTATGAAACTATGGTGAGGATCACATCAACAGACAAGACAAAACGTATGTATGAGTATCATGTCTCTGCCTAGCTAGCGGCTATGTTTCAGCACCTAATCGTCTTATATACAGATATACTTACTCTAAATACAGATGCACATGGGTCAGCATTAGTACCCTCCCACCCTACTTGGTTCAACCAAATGAACCAAAATTTCAGAGTCACGTCACTTCTAAAAAACTACATTTTTTATTTGAATCAAGCAGGGCCAGAGGGTACCGTATTGCGACCCACTTGCATCTCTAATCGCTGCAGAACACCGCCGTAGGCTGACTCAACTATATACTGTGGGCGTGAATTTTTATCCTATACGTACTAGTGTGCTTTGCCGCTTTAGTCACTAACTTGAGAATGACATACAATTAACATTACCATTCCTCGAAATAGATTTTCGTCCTACTATATTAATATATCAACCACACTGTTATTGGAGTAGTAGTTTGTGCATAGTAGCTAAGGAGTGACACGGCTCTGTAATTACCACAATACATACACGAGTCAAGCATACCGTAGCCTACTTAGGCCTTGTGCTTTCAATTCGCAAAAAAAAGGCTGTGCACTTTCCTTTTGTAGCACGGTTTGGACATACTACTATAATATTAGTTGAAAAGTGTAAATGACATGATTAAACATTTGCCATACCAAAAACACAACATTTAACTAGTAGAGAAAAGGTCTTCGGTTCGGTCCCGATTCGGACTCTATTCCCGGTTTGTTACGGGCCGGGACTAGTGTGAGCACTATTCCCGGTTCGTGACGGCTCTAACGGCTACGAAAACGGAGAAGCCCCTAGTCCAGGATCGTTTCGGACCTTTAGTCTCGGTTCGTGATACGGCCCGGGACTAGAGGCCTCGCGCCAGCCAGCCGCACGGTGCGGAAACATTTAGTCACGGTTCATATTAGGAACCGGGACTACAGGTAAATCATTAGTCTCGGTTCGTAAGACCGTTTATTTTCCTATATAAGTCGGCTTCGTCCGTGCCCGAGCCATGGCCATTTTTTACTCCAAGAGCAAGCTGAGTTCATGCCTATTTTTTTCTCCAAGATTTGGTGGAAACCCCTAAATCCAAGGTTTTAATAAAAGGTTAGCAACTTTATTCTTCCATCTCTTATTGTTATAGGTTAGCTCAATGCTCTAGAAGTAGAGAGGGATTTCATGCTCTAGAAGTAGAGGAAATTTTAATTTTAGGCAAAGTTACTGAAAATTTAAATGTGTAATTTTAGAATTTCAGGACTCATAATGAAATGAGGGTTTCACTTCTAGATCAATAATTAAAAACTTCACATTTTTCATGTTAACTGTTTTGTCCAATTCAAAAATAGGTCCATGTAAAATTTTCAAACTTCAAATTTAATTATCTAGAAGCTCACATTATAACTTGTGTTAATGCAGATGGTCCGGGAATGGATGTATGGTACTGACCGACGCTCTGGCGAGTTCATTAATGGCGTGCATGAATTCCTCAGTATGGCTGATGCAAACAAGCGAAATGGTTTTGTGTTCTATCCATGTAGTATCTGTAAGAATCAGAAGGATTACTCTAACTCAAAAATCCTTCACGGTCACCTATTGAAGTCCGGTTTCATGTCTAGCTATAATTGTTTGACCAAGCACGGAGAGAGGGGCTATAATGAAAGACAATGAAGAAGAAGAGGACGATGACAACTACCATGGGTTCCCTGAATACGGTGACACTTCCATGGGGGATGCTGAAGGGGAGGCTGAAGAAGAGGCACATGATAAGCCCGCTCATGATCTTAATCGAACCATTGCTGATGCACGGAGAGACTACGAAAATGAAAAGGGGAGGGAAAAGTTCGATCACATGTTAGAGAATCAAAAAAATTTGTTATACCCAAATTGCGAAAATGGTCTGAAAAAGCTGGGTAGCACACCTGAATTGCTGCGATGGAAGGCAGAGTGTGGTCTATCTGACTTCGGATTTGAAAAGTTGCTGAAAATAATAAAGAATATGCTTCCAAAGGATAACATATTGTCCGCCAGTACGTGCAAAGCAAAGAAGGTTGTCAGCCCTCTAGGTTTAGAGGTTCATAAGATACATACATGCCCTAATGATTGCATCCTCTACCGCGGTGAGGAGTACGAGAATTTGGATGCATGCCCGGTATACACTACATTGCGGTATAAGATCAGATGAGATGACCCTAGTGATGTTGTTGGCGAGCCCCCCCCCCCCCCCCCGGCAGAGGGTTCCTGCAGGGGTGATGTGGTATGCTCCTATAATTCCACGATTGAAACATTTGTTCAGAAACAAAGAGCATGTCAAGTTGTTGCGATGGCACAAAGAAGAACGTAAGTCAGACCGGATGTTGAGACACCCTGCTGATGGGTCGCAGTGGAGAAAAATTGATAAAAAGTACCCGGACTTTGCAGATGACGCAAGGAACTTAAGGTTTTGTCCAAGTACAGATGGCATGAACCCTTTTGGGGAGCAGAGCTCCAGTCATAGCACCTAGCCCGTGACTCTGTGTATCTAAAACCTTTATCCTTGGTTGTGCATGAATCGGAAGTTCATTATGATATTAGTGCTGATCCAAGGCCCGAAGTAACCCGGCAATGACATTGATGTGTACCTAAGGCCATTAGTTGAAGAACTTTTACAGTTGTGGTATGAACCCGGCGTACGTGTGTGGGACGAGCACAAGTAGGAGAAATTTGACCTCCGAACATTGCTTTTCGTAACAATCAATGATTGGCCTGCTCTTAGTAACCTCTCAGGACAGACAAACAAGGGGTACAATGTATGCACGCACTATTTAGATGAGATTGAAAGTATATATTTGGATCACTGTAAGAAGAATGTGTACCCGGGGCATCGTCGATATCTTTTGGCCAATCATCCCTTAAGAAAGAGAGGCAAGCATTTCAACGGTCAAGTATGTGACCAGCCGAAGCCTAAGGAACGTACTGGTGATAATGTATTTGATATGGTCAAGGATTTAGATCAAATAGTAACCTTTGGAAATGGTCTTGGCGGACAATCTGTGCCGAAGGACGTTGACAGACACGCACCCATGTGGAAGAAGAAATCTGTATTTTGGGAGATACCATATTGAAAATTCTTAGAGGTCCGCTTTGCAATCGACGTGCATGTGATGAAGAATCTTTGTGTAAACCTGCTAGACTTCTTGGGCGTGTATGGAAATACAAAAAATACACCGGAAGCACGAAAGAACCATCAACGTATGAAAGACCCAAAAGACCTATATCTAGAATGGTTTCAAGGTCATGCCAGCTACGCTCTTACCAAACAAGAGAAAGAAATCTTTTTTTGAATGCCTAAGCAGTATCAAGGTACCGTCTGGATTCTCGTCAAATATAAAGGAAATAATAAATATGGCAGAGAAAATTTTTCAAAACCTAAAGTCTCATGACTGCCATGTGATTATGATGCAAATGCTTCCGATTGCATTGAGGAGGCTTCCACCGGATTATGTTCGAGTACCCATTGTGAAGCTATGTGCATTCTTTAATGCAATATCTTAGAAGATAATCAATCCTGAAGATCTACCATGGTTACAGAATGATGTGGTCCAATGTTTTGTCAGTTTCGAGTTGGTGTTCCCTCCATCCTTCTTCAATATCATGACGCACCTCCTGGTTCACCTAGTCGAAGAGATTTCCATTCTCGGTCCTGTATTTCTACACAGTATGTTCTCCTTTTAGTGGTTTATGGGAGTCTTCAAGAAATATGTCCGTAACCGTGCTAGGCCAGAAGGAGGCATCTCCAAAGGCTATGGAACAGAGGAGGTCATTGAGTTTTCTATTGACTTTGTTCCTAACCTTAAGGCGATTGGTCTTCCTCAATCGCGGCATGATGGGAGACTGAGTGGAAAATGCACTCTAGGAAGGAAATCAATAATATGTAGGGATGGGCATTCTTGCACTAAAGCATATTACACAGTCCTACATAATTCCATCTTGGCGGCTCTATATATCGAGGAATACAAGAAAATTGTACGCTCCAATAATCCTAAGAAGCATGACGACTGGATTAGAGATGAACATATGAAGACTTTCGACGATTGGTTGCAACATCTCATAAAAAACACTTTTGGAGATGAGTTGTACTTGTTGTCCAGGTCACCATGTTCGACTATATTGACTTTTCAAGGGTAACAGATGTATGTATGATATATTCAGATTCCTTATATTTTTCTGATAATAATAGACATATTATTTGTATTATTTGGATTTATACAATAAAAGCTATGAATTTCCAAAGTTTTCTAATTGATTTGAAATATAAAAACTTAAAAATAAGAAAATTTATAAAAAGACCTCTAGTCCCGGTTCGTGACTGCACCCGGGACTAGAGGGGGGGTCTCGCGAGTGAAAATTAAGCGGCCAAAAAAAACCCTCTAGTCCCGGATCGGGGCTGCACCTAGGACTAGAGGGGGGCTTTAGTCCCGGTTCTTTTCACCGCCCGGGACTAGAGGACCTCTAGTCCAGGGTCGTGGATGAACCCGGGACTAAAGGGTCGTCCCTTTATATACTTCGCGCCCGCCCCAACCGTTCCCATCCGCGGCACTTAGCGAAATCGGTCGACGAAAATGAAGGCGAGACGACACAGAGAACGTAGGGGCGGTCCTGCCCGATTCCCGCGTCGCCGCCCTCGTCTCCGGCCGCCCCGCCGCGCGTCGCGCCGACCTCGCCCCTGCCCCCGACCGCACCCCCGACCGTCGACCATGCTTGCCGCCGTCCTCGCCGCCGACCGCGCCGCCCCCGATCGACCGCGCCGCTCCGACTACTAGTAGTTAGTAGATTTTTTTTCATTTATTTTGTCTATTAGTAGTAATATTTGCTTAGTAGTAATATATTATTCTTAGTAATATTTTCTTAGTAGTAATATTTACTTAGTAGTAATATATATATATATATATGCTTAGTAGTAATATATTTTTTTCATTTTTTTTAGTATTAATATATATTGCTAGAGTTGTAATATCTAGAGTAGTAATATTTTGTTTAGTAGCTAGTATTATTGTTAGAGTAGAAATTTTGTTAGAGTATAAATTTTATTTTGTATAGTAGTAATATATTTTGTTTGTTTCTAGAGTAGTACTATTTTGTATATATATAGTAGTAATATTTGTTTTGTATAGTAGTAATAAATTTTGTATAGTAGTTTTATTCAACTAAATAAAGCAATACACTTATATTGCAATGTATTAAAAAAGGTGACCCTTTTTTAGTACATTGCTTATTTCTTACTATTGTTTTCTAACTTGTTTACCTTTCTTTCTGGAATAGTTAAGTGATGGATCGTCCCACTGACGCTGATATTCTTGACGGCATGATAAGAGGTGAAATTCCTCCTATTACTAGAGGTGAAGATGTTGTAGACGGGGGCATCATAATAGGTGAAGATGTTGTAGACGAGGCTGAGATATCCTCATTTCTGAATTAATCCGGTGATGGACTAGAGCAAGACCAGATGGACGAAGGGCAAGACCAGATGAACGAAGGGAAACAAACAACAATGATGTCCCCTCGACAACAATCGGCGAGGTATATATATATTCAAAGGTATATATATTCTTTGCCGAGCAGGTGTTGGACACGGTTCAGAAAGCAAATACCAGGAGAATTCAAAGATAAGCTAACTTATAAAACGGTGACGGGTTTGCAGCAGCCACCGGGGACTCATTTATGTGGATTCTACGTTTGCGAGTACATTCGCGAAGTGACCAGTGAGCGCGGAGTTGCTTCAAGTTATTTAGACTGTTTGTGGGAGAAGCTCGAGCCAGAACAGCGCATACGAGCAATTCAAGGAATTGGCCGGATTTGTGATGAAAGAGATCATTGATGAAAATGGAGAACATTACGTGGATGACGAAGAACTCAATATGTTATCTCCATGTAATATGCGTGATCTCAATATGTGATCTCCATGTAATATATTATGTGATCTTCGTATTATATGTGATCTCGATCAATATGTGAATCAATGTGTACTATATATATAGTAGCGTAGAATATGTGTACGGAACCATGTTTCCAATTATAATCAAATATAAATTGAAAAAAAATGAAATTGAAAAAACAAAACGAAAAGGAAAACACAAAATCGTGTCGCGGCAGAGAAAACACACGATTTTCTACCGCGACAGGAACTCTTTAGTCCCGGGTCATGTTACGGCCCGTGACTAGAGGTCCTCCAGCCCCGGCTGAGGTGCCGCTGCCACGTGGTAGCCCCGGGTGGTCTCTAGTCCCGGACCGTGGCAAACCGGGACTAGAGATAGGGGTCTCTAGTCCCGATTTGGCAGTCCTGGGTCCGAAACAGGGACTAGGGCCAGTTCCGTACTGGGACTAGAGGTCCGTTTTACACTAGTGTTTTTCTTTAATTTGTTTTTTTCTTAACTATTTATCCCCATTCCCCACTGCGTGCATGACACTGTGTTGTGTTTGTTGAACCCTACTGCCACAAGTTCTCGAATTTGTACTAACTTTTTCTTAGAGGGCCACACAAGAATTCTAGAAAGCCAAGGGGCAGTAGTACAACTGAGCTTGTGATTTTATTAATAAACACGGTACAATCATAGACGCCCACAACACGTACATGCACCATCCCTATAAACGGACACACGCACAACCTACCCCTATGAGCACCTCCGAGAGACTGACCCGGCGAATCGGGTCTTGAGCTTGTGATTTTTTATAAAGAGTATATATTAATATCACGAAGCTACCAATTACACCCGGCCTTTGTAACAACATGTTGTCCTAGTGGCCTTACGGATGCACACAACCTAAAAAAGTAGAAGAATTATAATTAAAAAGTCCTGCCACAGTGATCTATTCCTTGTAACAGCAGAAGTAACACCACCAATACAACACCAGAAATCCAGCTCCTCCAAAAGCGGGGACTCCAAGAAGGGAATAGTGCACACGCGCCATCGTCACCCGATCATTGATCTTAGTTTTTGTTGGAAATATGCCCTAGAGACAAATAGTAATAAGGACTATTATCATATTTCACAAAGTTTATGATTAAGTTTTATATCATGCTATAACTGTACTGAGTGGAAACATCAATACACGTGTGATATATAAACAACTAGGGGTTCCCAGTGAAACTCTAGTCACTGGTTCATTGGTCAACAGATGATCAAGTTTCCTGATCATTTGGCATTTATGCCAGTTGGAAATGGAGTCAACTCATTCCGAGAATGAGATTGATGAACCAATACCCAACCTAAACATCGTGACCCGATCATGTCACGAAGTTCAAGTTATGATGATTAGAAATGGATCCTCGTAGACTATTCCTTATACTGTGAGGCTATATCAATCACTGTCTCCCGAGAGTGCTTAGATAGCATCAAGCGTCACTTGGTAATACAGTGGTTATAAAGGTGTGTTCAGGTACTCGGAGGAAACCGTAGAGGCAGTATATGTCAAGAGAGGGATTTGTCCGTCCACGTGATGGAATGATACTCAAGGGCCCACTCGGAGAAGTTATATCCAATAGCTGCACAACATGTGATTTGATCACAGGCATATCACTTGTCAGAACGAGTCAAGTAGCATTGTTCGGTAACGAGATTGAACACGACATGGTGATGTCATTGATCAGATATTGGGCAGTGCAAGTATCGAGAGACAAAGGGAATAAGACACGACTGTCCCGGTTTAAACGACGAAAGATCTTCATGGAACGCACAGGGGTCACATGGCCATCCAGGTCCCTCTGTCGATCATTGGTCCGGGAGTGTCCCGACCATGTTTGGAGTGTTCCCGAACCGTAGGGTATCACGCTTAAGGGTTTGATGATGCTTAGAGAGTGTTTATAGGATCGATAGAATCACCGAAGAATAGTAGAGAGAAACCCAGAATGGTTTCGGTAAGTCCGGAGGATGTCCGGAGTGGAGGTGGAAGGTGTTCCATACCCATGGAGATTGAATAATATGTGAATGAATGTTAAATAATGATTTAATCATTTATTCATAATTATTTAATAAAAGAGAAAATCAATTAAAAGGTCAAAAGGCTTAATGGGCCAATTCCAGAGGGAAGAGGGCCCATTAGGGAAAGGAGAGAGGGAGAAGGGGCAAAGGGGATGGCCGGCTGGGCCAATCCCCCTGCGCGGGGCCCACTAGGGCCGGCCGGCATCTGCCCCTCCCCCTCCTCTCCTTTAGTCCCACCCCGAGACTTTGAGGGAGGTAGTACCTCCCCTCCCCCTATATATAGTGGGGGTATTTGGCCAGATAAATACACACAATATTTAATAAAGGTCTTCCCACTTTTGGAAAGACCTCCAATTGATATTCTCTCTCTCTCCCTCTCTCTCTCGTGACAGTGGTCCCAAGTTCGGACTGCATGAACGAGAGACATCTTCACCGCAGAGCGCCATCGCGCTGCGGGATTTGGATCCAGGAGCTCTACTTCTGCAACTGCTGCTGGATCGGGGAAGCGGGAGTCATCATCAGGAACCGGACGTGTGTAACTCCCCGCGAGGTGTCGCACTTGATGCACTCAAGTCGTTGGAGCCAAAAGAGCGCAAGGACTTCATCACGACCTTGAGGTCGGCTTCGGCTCGTCTACATCAACCACGCTCTCCTGAGCGTTGACAACGCTTTTCGGTCTTCAAGGGTAAGTTCGCGAAAAGCCCCTCCCATTACTATATTACTAATAGATAGGTCATGGCAGCATCAGGGGTTCAGGGGCGTAGGGTAAAAATTTATTTTTTTCATACGCAGAACCCCCAACTGTGGTATCAGAGCTAGATCTATGCGTAGTAATGCTAGTACGGGTAGCACACACAAGATGTAGCGTGTGGGCGTTGATCTTTTAGTTGTTACCCTCCCACGTGTACTTGTGTATACCGCAGTAATGCTTGATGAAGCGGCCCCCAACCGACTTTACGCATTTATTCGCGAGATTGGTCCACGCTTGACATACTGCTTGTACCGTATAAAGTGGCTTAGGGGGGTGTCTGTGTCTCTCGCATTAGTTGGCATGCCATTTACAACGGAGGGCCCCGAAAGGGGTGTATTAGAGACAACTACTTGATCAGCGTTGTGCTGAAAGTTCGTAGGTAAGAACAGTTCTTGTGCGAAAGCCCATTCAGCCACGTAAAACATGCAAAGATAAAGTAGAGGCATCCAACTTTGTTTTGCAGGGGGGCCGTTTCTTTGTTATATGGTTGTGGCAAAGGTAAAGTGATTACCTTATGTTACATATTACTCTCTCCGTTCAGAAATATAAGACGTTTTAGCTTTGTGAATAGAATGTATCTAGTCATCTTTTAGTGTATATGTTCGTAAAAATTCGGACTTGACCTATACACTAAAAGTGTCTAGATACACTCATTTTATAAAGCTAAAATGTCTTATATTTACAAACGGAGGGACTAGTAGATAGTCACGGAGGTGACGGACTACCACGCTGGAAAGACACTGGTACCCTGGTGTCTACGGCGCCGGAACCCTGGTGCCGGAATCCAGTGACGACGGATGGAGATCACGACGTGAAGGACCATATAACATCGCATTTACATTCAATGTTATTGTTTGTATATCTTATTGTGTGCTAGTATTAGATACTCGACGGTAGCATAATAATATGATCCCTGTTAAAAATTACCAACGATTGTGTCCCCCTTAGTGTGCACCACCAAGAAAGTTCTTTGGTATGAGGCGATCCACGGTATAGGTGTGGGTGTGAGACATATCTACGTTCGCATACAGTGGGTATAAGCCATCTTGCACAGAGAATACACTAAGGTTGAGTTGGCGAGTCTAGCATGTGCAGACATGGCCTCGGAACACGTATGGTCGAAAGATCGAGCACGAGTCGCACGAATGATGTGATCGACGTTTAGCGTCCACCCTTGAACCCACATTGATGGCCGTGATGATCGGGGGAGATGTGGCTAATAGGGGTCGTGTTATCACTAGGAACCCTTCTGGGGATAGGTGTTTCTGAGTGGAGTTATTATTAACTCATTTAATTACAAACTTAGTCTAAATTCCTTTTTGCAATTATAAATGTAGAGATGGCTCACCGTGAAGCTTACTTTGTCATTGAGGAATGGGTAATGGGTGAGAAACTTAGACTTGATGGATCCAACTTCCCTAGTCGGCTTGTGCGCCTGCATGATCTCCTTACTAGGAATCATGTGGTAGACTACATACGCCGCACGATGGATTTGACTGAGCCAAACCACTATGAGACCCCACAAGAGCTGGCAGACCGCTACTATCGTCAAGAGATGTCCACCTACATTCAGATAATAATGCACTACGGGATGGTGGATGAACTCCATCCGCTCATGGGTGATCTTGATCCATATGCGATGGTGGATCAGCTGAGAGCAGAGTTCATAAGCCATGTGCGCATGTGGGAGCACGAGCTGCTTGGAGAGTTCCTTTCCATACAGATGGAGGAGCACACATGTCTGAAGGGTCACTTGGAGCGCATGCTTGATGCACACATGAGTCTAGTTCACTTCGTGGACTACTGGATGGATGATTTGTTTGCAATAGGCGTGCTGCTTAGATCATTGCCTCCTAGCTACAAAGGACATGTACGGAGTAGCATTATGAGTGGTGATACGGAAACATTGGATTTCCAAGAGTTCATATTACATTTCAGGAACGTAAAGGTTGAACCAATCACCGGTGAGGTGATCGATGACAAAGGTATATATTTGATATACAATTTTATAAATGTTGTAATCTTGCAAACACATTTGCAGTATTAAGTACATTTGATACTTGTTCTGTTTTGCTGAAAACATGTCCTTCTGCATGAGAGGTGCTTGCTGGAGAGGAGGTGACGTTGCGTGTTGATGGAGAGCATGATGATGATGGCCAACAACGCTCTCCCTCAACATTTATCACTTAGTTTATGTTTTAGGATGATTATTGTAATCAAAATATTATGAAGTCCTTTAGTGTATCTCACACTTTGTGAGACGGTTATTCATATCAGTTTGTAACAAACGGTTATTCCACTTTTATGAATGATTTCTATTTGTGTTCATATCTTGTTTGATTATATGTGAATTATCCTTGTTGTTTGAAACTAATTGATAATGCATGAACATTTGTAAAATATTGAAATGCCTTAAAATACCCAACTTAATGATATATTCATTAATGAATGAAACCATTGTTTGAATTCAAAGTTATGTGATAATATGTGAAAGTCATTTGATTTCTTATCACATATAAATCATGCCTAAGTTCGGCAAATTCACTTGAACACCATGTATTACTTGAATACAAAGTGTTTTAATGAATTGTTAAAAATAAATACATATTCGATGTATTGTGTTTTAACAAAAATGGTAATTATCATTATATGATTGTTTAAATGTGTAAAGAAGTTTACCAAAGGAAACATGAACATGAAACTATTTGATTTGATCAAAGTGTTTCATCAACAAAGGGTATAAATATAAAACAGAATCTAATTACTACGATTTGATCAAGAGTAATGAAATTCATCTTTATAAGATTGGCATAAAAGAAATTGTGGAATGCAAAGCGTTTTGAAATGTAAAAATGCAAAGCATCACAATATGATATTAGATATCAAAATGGGTAAATAGATGGCACCAAATAAATCATTGTAGTATAGATGTAAAGACCATTAGTTAGAAATAGTTAGCACTTAATTAGAATATATAGTGAACCATTTGAATTCGTGAAAGTGGCTCCATATATGGTATGGATCGTCGTAAAAGTTTTGGAGTTATTCGATATAACCAAAACAATAGCGAATAAGTCCTTGTAGAGTATTCATTGGAAACTTTGAATATGAAATCCATAGCTGAAACCAAAAGAGAAGAAAAACTTGTATTGCTTCGATTTTGGTGTATTCTTAAGAAAGCTCATTTTTAGTGATATTTCTTAATTATGAAGCAAATGGAAGATGGTGAAAAACACGATGAGGATTCATATCCATGCATTAGAGTGTTGAGAAGCGCAACGGACAACATTCCTGAATGATTCTCTTCATAGAAGGAAAGAATCAATGATAATGATCATTGTGTTTTCCCCACTAGTGTTTCACTACATGAAGTAGAATTCAAAATGTATCCCATATCTTGTATGGAGACATTTGTGAATCATTCGTCATGATTACCGGAATATGACATACCTACGAACTACTAAGGAAATAATGGTAAGCTAAAGTTATGAGAAATCCCATGGCAAAATTCCCTTGAGATTAGAAAGCAATTCGTTGCCGAATATCACAAGTAAAAGGGGTTACTTGAATTTTCCCAAATGACTGCAAAGACATAGTGGAAAAGGGGGTGAATGCCAAAAGCATAATTTGTCAAGTATTGGACGAATTCAAATGAATTTGATTCAAGTGTGCTAAATGTCTAGTGGATTTAAAACTAGTAAAAGTACTAGTATGTCATAGAAAATCTCCAAGTTTGATATTTGATCAAAGATTTTGAAGTTGTTCAAAATAGTGAGTAGATATGCAATTTGCATAAAATTGAGTGGGAGCTATGAAAGTCTTCCAAAAAAATATGTGAATGACATATTTTTAAGTGGGAGCAATATAAGTCTCAAATTCAAATATGTAGGAACATAGTTTGATTATGAGTACCGACTTATACCTAAATATGGTAGAAACATATTTTGAGTGGGAGCTTATAGGAGTGATTCTTAAGTGTGTATTCGACACATTAAGAATAAAAGTGCAAGTACCGATAAATGATGATTTATAAGGGGTAGAAGTTGATAATAAGTGTGTTATGATATTATGTAGTATTCCTTAAGGGATTCTGAAAAGGGTTTCAGAATATAAGTTAATTAAGGAACTAGTCCTTAATAACTCAAGTTAGGAATAACATTAAGTTTAACATCAATGGTTGAAAGAAAGAAAAGGTTGATCATCATCCACTATGTTGAGACATAGGTTCTATCTTAGAAAACCATGATGATAATATGTGATCCAAATAAGGAACGTTTAAAAGTGATTAAGTTCGAATCACAGAACGTTGAGCTAAGTTTGTCCGCAGTGTCTAATAGAGAACTGCAGACACATTTTCCAAATCCATAAAGGATGACATATCTTAAAGCATAAAGGGTTATGTTATAAGGGAATATGTTGGAAACTCCTGTAAATACCGATTAAAGTCAAGTAGGAAGCGAGGTGAACAAAAACATCGAAAGTTACACAGACTGCACTCGTGTTTCGATGAATACATTTATAATAATAGATAAGGGTACCATCTAAAGTGTTGTATAATGTTATGGCGGGGCTAGTTTGCTTTTAACATAGAATGATCTGTCCCATGGCACAGTTCCCATGAGAAAGCCCTCGAGGTTGATCCAAAGTCACTATAGGCTCCTGGAATCAGGCCTCATTTTGCTGCCATAGCGACGATGCATACACACAGATGTTATTGTGATGATAAAGGATTAATATCAATCAAGGTGACATTAGTAAGTTGCAAAGGATTTGGGACTGTAAAGTACAGACCCAAGACTCAACCTCTTCCATCAGCAAGCATGTTCAGGGTACCGGATATGGTACCAATGATTAAGAACAAATGCAGGTAGTTTATTTGTACTCTAGTGCAAGTGGGAGACTGTTGGAAATATGCCCTAGAGATAAATAGTAATAAGGACTATTATCATATTTCACAAAGTTTATTATTAAGTTTTATATCATGCTATAACTGTATTGAGTGGAAACATCAATACACGTGTGATATATAAACAACCAGGGGTTCCCAGTGAAACTCTAGTCACTGGTTTATTGGTCAACAGATGATCAAATTTCCTGATCATGTGGCATTTATGCCAGTTGGAAATGGAGTCAACTCATTCTGAGAATGAGATGATGAACCAATACCCAACCTAAACATCGTGACCTGATCATGTCACGAAGTTCAAGTTACGATGATTAGAAATGGATCCTCTTAGACTATTCCTTAGACCGTGAGGCTATATCAATCACTGTCTCCCGAGAGTGCTTAGCTAGCATCAAGCGCCACTTGGTAATAAAGTGGTTATAAAGGTGTGTTCAGGTACTCGGAGGAAACCGTAGAGGCAATATATGTCAAGAGAGGGATTTGTCCGTCCACGTGACGGAAAGATACTCAAGGGCCCACTCGGAGAAGTTATATCCAATAGCTGCGCAACATGTGATTTGATCACAGGGATATACTTTGTCGGAACGAGTCAAGTAGCATTGTTCGGTAACGAGATTGAACACGACATGGTGATCTCATTGATCAGATCTCGGGCAATGCAAGTATCGAGAGACAAAGGGAATAAGACACGACTGTCCCGGTTCAAACGACGAAAGATCTTCGTGGAACGCACAAGGGTCACATGGCCATCCAGGTCCCTCTGTCGATCATTGGTCCGGGAGTGTCCCGACCATGTCTAGAGTGTTCCCAAACCGTAGGGTATCACGCTTAAGGGTTTGATGATGCTTAGAGAGTGTTTATAGGATCAGTAGAATTGCCAAAGAATAGTAGAGAGAAAACCGAAAGGGTTTCGGTAAGTCCAGAGGATGTCCAAAGTGGAGGTCGAAGGCGTTCCATATCCACGGAGATTGAATAATATGTGAATGAATGTTAAATAATGATTTCATAATTATTTAATAAAAGAGAAAATCAATTAAAAGGTCAAAAGGCTTAATGGGCCAATTCTGGAGGGAAGAGGGCCCATTAGGGAAAAGAGAGAGGAAGGAGGGGCAAAGGGGGTGGCCGGCTGGGCCAAGTCCCCCGCGTGGGGCCCACTAGGGCCGGCCAGCAGCTGCCTGATACATTGCAAATGTATCTATAATTTTTGAGGTTCCATGCTTGGTTTTATCTACTTTCTTATGTTTTGTCCACCCTTTGGAGTACTTGTCATATGATTTCTTGGACTAACCTATTAACAAGATGCCACAGTGCCAGTTGCCTGTTTTCTGCTGTTTTTGGTTCCAGGAAGTCAGAAAATGAATATTCTCGGAATTGGACGGGACAAAATCCAAAGTTATTATTTTCCCGGAAGACTCACGGAGCGAGAAGGAGAGTCGGAGAGGGGCCACAGGGTGGCCACACCCCCCCTTGGCGCGGGCCAGCCCAGGCCGCGCCAGGGCATGGTGTGGGCCCCCTGGCCGGCCACTGACCTTGCCTCTTTCGCCTGTAAGAGCCTCCTGATGCATAAACCCTAGGTCATCAAGCCTCCAGCCACGAAAAGTTCCGCAGCGCCGCTGCCACCGAAGGGGAGATTCGGGGGACAGAAAGTCTCTGTTCCAGCACCCTGCCGGGACAGGGAAGTGCCCCCGGAGCCATCTCCATCGATCTCCACCACCATCTCCATCACCATTGTTGATTCTCATGATGAGGAGGGAGTAGTTCTTCCTCAAGGCTAAGGGTTCTACCAGTATCTATGTGTTCATCTCTCTCTCTATGCGTGATCATATTGTGATCATGAGCTTTGTAATCAAGTAGATCTACCTTGCTACTCAAGTGCTTTAATAGATCTCTGCTCTCCCCATGTGTGTGAAAGTGACATCGTGCACACCATGGTGGCACTTAGGCTAGAGATTACAAATACTTGTTATGAGTTATATTTGGAGTTAGATGTCTTTATGAAATTGTGGTGTTTGTTGGAACCATCTAGTGCTCAAGGTGACAGTATGGGGTTGTCTAGATGGGAAAGGCTTACTTTGAGATGTGCTGTTATAGCCCTACCAACGATTAGAGTGTCCAACCGGAGAGTAGTTCAGCGTAGTATCATGAAGATAATATATTTATATGAGAGTGTTCACTAGTGAAAGTAGGATCCCTACGCCTTGTTTCTAATCATTGAAACACCATTTGCAATTAGATCTGTTACATGTTTGCTTGCTTCCATCTTTATTTCAGTTTTACTTTAGTCTTTTCCACACCATCAAGCTATCTTCTATCACCGTTACCACTTATAATTATCTATACCACTTGTATTTCACTATCTCTTTGCCGAACTAGTGCACCTATACACCTGAAAAGTGTATTGGGTGTGTTGGGGACACAAGAGCTTCTTGTATCTTGATTGCAGGATTGCTTGAGAGGGAATACCTTTGACCACTTGCTCCCTGAGTTCGATAAACCTTGGGTGATCCATTTAAGGGAAAACTTGCTGCTGTTCTACAAACCTCTGCACTTGGAGGCCCAACAACTGTCTACAAGAATAGAAGTGCGTAGACATCAAGCTATTTTCTGGCGCCGTTGCCGGGGAGGTAAGGTAAAAGGTATTCACACCGAAGTATTAAAGAAGAAGAACCTCCCACGGCAAACGCCTATTTTCTGGCGCCGTTGCCGGGGAGGTAAGGTAAAAGGTACTCACATCCTCCGGTGTGAGTGCTCGAAGTTATTTCCTTTAGATTCTGCAATTTTGTCATTTTGTTTATTGTTTTCACTAGTTAGGCTTAATGTAAAACAACAACAAAATTAGAGAGCTTTATAGTATTTATCTTGAGTTAGGACATGAAGTGTTTGAAGAGAAAATTAAAAAACCTATGGAACTTTATTTGCATGCTAATAGCAATGTTGTTAGTATGAATTCTTTGGACACCATTATTGCTAAAGCTATGGAAAAGTCTAAGCTTGGGGAAGCTAGTTTTTATGAAAATGATCTTATTAGTTCCCCAGCTTTGGAAGATAGCTATTCTATTGCTTATGATGATACCAAACCTCCAATATATGATGATTACAATGATGAATATGATATTTTTAGTCCACCTACTATTGAGGAGAAAATTAATTATGATTACAATATGCCTCCTATATTTGATGATTATGGTGATGAAAATAATAACGATAGCTATTTTGTTGAATTTGCTCCCACTACAATTAATAAGAATGACTATGCTTATGTGGAGAGTAATAATTATTATATGTATGTGGCTCATGATAAGAATGTTTCTTGTGATAGTTATATTGTTAATTTTATTCATGTTGCTACTGAAAGTTATTATGAGAAAGGGAAACATGGTTTTATGTGTTTCAACAACATTAAGTTTCCCCTCTTTATGTTGAAAATTTTGAAGTTGCACTTGTTTTGCTTTTCTATGCTTGTTGATTTGTGCTTTCATGACTTGTTTCTTTACAAGATTCCTATGCATAGAAAGTGGGTTAGACTTAAATGTGCTTTGAATTTGCTTCTTGATGCTCTCTTTTACTTCAATTCATATTTTCTTATGTGAGCATCTTCTCAAATTATCATGCCTAACTTAAAGGCGTTAAACAAAAGTACTTGTTGGGAGATAACCCAAGAGTTTTAGATGAGTCTTGGAAGTTATTACTTCAGTAATAACCGCTCCTTATCCTTTTTATTTGCTTTTTGTGCCAAGAGTAACCTCTAATGAGAGAGAAGTAATGCTTGGGAAAGATGCTGTACCGAAACAGATTTTTGTGCTTCACCGTAAAAATTCGTGTAAAATCTCTGTACGTCCATTTTAGGCGTAAATTTTTGTTCTTCTGCCCCAGGTTGTTATCTAACTTTCGTTAGTTCAACACTTTTTTATTTGAGCAACAGAAGATCTTCGAAAAAAATCGTCTTTACCTGCTGGTCTGTTTTGACAGATTTCTGCCATTTTCTGCATTTGCTTCTTGTTGGTTCCTTTTTGAGTTCTTTTGGGGAATTGAGCTTTTTGAGGGAAGTGCTACAGTAGATAGTGTTCTAATGGAAGTTTATTGGTGTTAGAACTGAACCTTAAGACCTATTATCTTGAGTGCACTAATGTTGCTAGTAAAGATTGTGTGAAGTTTTGTATGAAGGAAAAATTTCAGGTGTATGGAAGGAATGAGTAATGAGATGAATGATGGACTAAAGCTCAAGCTTGGGGATGCCATACGTGTCACCCCAAGAAATATCCAGGAAGTACAAGCGTCAAAGCGTCAAAGCTTGGGGATACCCAAGGCATCCCCTTCTTCATTAATAAAAATCCCACGTTTCTTCCAAACGCTTCATTTTTATTGTTTCATGCACAGTTGTGTTGTTCTTGGAGCGTCTTCTTTTTTGTTTTCGTTTTGGTTTTTATTTGCTTTTGTTTGCTTAGTTTGCTGAATAAATTGGTTGGACCCCCTCTTTCATATATTGGTTTGCAAATAGTTTGGTTTGGTTTGGAAAAGAGTAGGAAAGTGCATGCTTATGTGGTAAAAAGAGCTTGTTTTTGACTGTGGCCTGTGCTTTGTCATGCCATGCTTGATATTGTTTTGGCTTTATGCTTAGTATTCTTTGCTGTAGCATGACTTGTTATAAACAATTGAGATTGCTTAATGTGCCTTGGATGAATCATGCGTTGTTTTAGCATATTAAAGCATAGTATAGTGGTATTCTCCTTTGATGCTTTATTTGGGTTGACTTGGCGCATGCTCACACCATGTTATGACTGTCACAAGTCACCATAGCCTTTATGATCCTTTAGTTTTCAACTTGTAGTATCACTTTATGCTTTGATCAATGATGTTTTGTCGCTCTGCATGATTATGGCCATTATTGCTCTCTTAGTTTGTCGCTCCCAGTCTTTTGCTAGCCTCCACAACCAAGTATGAGTTCCACTCATGCATCCAATTCCCTAGACCAAGTTATTCCAAAGAGTCCACCATACCTACCTACTAGCTTATGCTATTCCAAGTATATTCATGCCTTTGTTTACCTTCGAAATTAAACTTGTTATGAGAAAACTAGTGATTAAAGCTCTCACGAATTTGATGGCACACTTTACTTTACTTTCCCTTAATAAACTTGAACCATTGTGTCTTCTATGTTGTATATGCTTGCACTTATTTGTTGGGAATTAGCAGAACCATGCTTTCATGGGGAACGCTTTCAACATTGCACTTGGTACTTGTACCTAGTTGATATCATGCTCTTTTGTGTGTGGATGTCGTCGGTGTGAAATGAAAGGGGAGCTTGTAAGTCCATGGAGTTATGTATATGTGTTAGAGAAATGCCTGGGCCGCTGGTCTAATCCATGTTGACATGGTGGAAACCTGTAGCGTAACCATAATGAGCTGTCTATGAAGCATTCTTCTTATAAAAAAGAGTCCTATATTGAGAAAAAAGAGAAAAAAAAGAGACACTATGAAAAGAGGAAAGAGAGAAAAAGGCACCATATTCCCATGGTAAATAAGAAGAATGCTGAGATGCTCGTTGTATGCTTGCCTTGTCATTTTGATATGGGGATTCTTACGTATCATCAGGCAAGGGGTACCCCGTTGGCGGTTCTCTATGATACACATGTACTTACGATGACAAGAACTTACCGGTGACTAAACTTGAGTAGCATGAGGAGCAGCCCTCGTATTTAAGGGACATGAGATTTCTAACTTATACTTCGTCAAGCATGTACACCATAGTTTGTTCACTTTAACCTTAATCACTTCAAGATGCTTATGATAGGGGCAATGAGAGCTGAAATCTATAAGTACCATAATTTTTGGAAGCTCTTTATGAAACTTGAATCTCTGCTTCCTTCTATGAAGGCTTTTCTTCCACCATTATATTGAGTCTCCACCTTCTATCTTTATGCGCCTACTTTGAGAGCATAGTGGCCATTCTTAGTTCTATGTGCATTATCCCAAGACTAGTTGATTGATGCATAACTTGATATTGCTTATTTTAAACTATTTGTATCTAGTCACTCTTATGAACTTTGAAGGTGTCCTGTGCATTTATGTTTGCTACTCTATGAGGGACAAGCTGAATGCCACTATGCTATGTTTTCTTTATGTGAAACAAACAAACGTCTTGCAAAGCATTGTTATTCATGAATATTTTGTTTGTGCCTTTTCATGTTGCAACATAGTTGCTTTGTCTTATTGTTAGAACTTTATCTTTCATGCTATGTTGAAGTACTATGATCCCAGCTATCAATGTTTTACAAATACTTTGATAAAGTTTATGATGGTGCATGTCACCTCAAAAATTATTCTTTCTTTTTATCACTTATCTACTCGAGGACGAGCAGGAGTTAAGCTTGGGGATGTTGATACATTGCAAATGTATCTATAATTTTTGATGTTCCATGCTTGGTTTTATCTACTTTCTTATGTTTTGTCCACCCTTTGGAGTACTTTTCATATGATTTCTTGGACTAACCTATTAACAAGATGCCACAGTGCCAGTTGCCTGTTTTCTGCTGTTTTTGGTTCCAGGAAGTCAGAAAATGAATATTCTCGGAATTGGACGGGACAAAATCCAAAGTTACTATTTCCCGGAAGACTCACGGAGCCAAAAGGAGAGTCGGAGAGGGGCCACAGGATGGCCACACCCCCCTTGGCACGGGCCAGCCCAGGCCACGCTAGGGCATGGTGTGGGCCCCCTGGCCGGCCACCGACCTTGCCTCTTTCGCCTATAAGAGCCTCCCGATGCATACACCCTAGGTCATCAAGCCTCCAGCCACGAAAAGTTCCGAAGCGCCGCTGCCACCAAAGGGGAGATTCGGGGGACAGAAAGTCTCTGTTCCGGCACCCTGCCGGGACGGGGAAGTGCCCCCGGAGCCATCTCCATCGATCTCCACCACCATCTCCATCACCATTGTTGATTCCCATGATGAGGAGGGAGTAGTTCTTCCTCGAGGCTAAGGGTTCTACCGGTAGCTATGTGTTCATCTCTCTCTCTATGCGTGATCATATTGTGATCATGAGCTTTGTAATCAAGTAGATCTACCTTGCTACTCAAGTGCTTTAATAGATCTCTGCTCTCCCCATGTGTGTGAAAGTGACAGCGTGCACACCATGGTGGCACTTAGGCTAGAGATTACAAATACTTGTTATGAGTTATATTTGGAGTTGGATGTCTTTATGAAATTGTGGTGTTTGTTGGAACCATCTAGTGCTCAAGGTGACAGTGTGGTGTTTTCTAGATGGGAAAGGCTTACTTTGAGGTGTGTTGTTATAGCTCTACCAACGATTAGAGTGTCCAACCGGAGAGTAGTTCAGCGTAGTATCATGAAGATAATATATTTATATGAGAGTGTTCACTAGTGAAAGTAGGATCCCTAGGCCTTGTTTCTAATCATTGAAACACCGTTTGCAATTAGATCTGTTACATGTTTGCTTGCTTCCATCTTTATTTCAGTTTTACTTTAGTCTTTTCCACGCCATCAAGCTATCTTCTATCACCGTTACCACTTATAATTATCTATACCACTTGTATTTCACTATCTCTTCGCCGAACTAGTGCACCTATACACCTGACAAGTGTATTGGGTGTGTTGGGGACACAAGAGACTTCTTGTATCTTGATTGCAGGATTGCTTGAGAGGGAATACCTTTGACCACTTCCTCCCTGAGTTCGATAAACCTTGGGTGATCCACTTAAGGGAAACCTTGCTGCTGTTCTACAAACCTCTACACTTGGAGGCCCAACAACTGTCTACAAGAATAGAAGTGCGTAGACATCACTGCCCCTCCCCCTCCTCTCCTTTAGTCCCACCCTAGGACTTTGAGGGAGGTAGTACCTCCCCTCTCCTATGTATAGTAGGGGTCTTTGGCCAGATAAATACACACAATATTCAATAAAGGTCTTCTCACTTTTAGGAAGACCTCCAATTGATATTCTCTCTCTCTCTCTCTCGTGACCGTGGTCCCAAGTTTGGACTGCGCGAACGAGAGACATCTTCACCACAGAGCGCCGTCGCGCTAGGGCTTTCGGATCCAGGAGCTCTACTTCCGCAACTGCTGCTGGATCGGGGAAGCAGGAGTCATCGTCAGGCACCGGACGTGTCTAACTCCTCGCGAGGTGTCACACTTGAGGCACTCAAATCGTTGGAGCCAAAGGACGCAAGGACTTCATCACGACCCCGAGGTTGGCTTCGGCTCGTCTACATCAACCACGCTGTCCTGAGCATTGACAACGCTTTTCGGTCTTCAAGGGTAAGTTCATGAAAAGCCCCTCCCTTTACTGTATTACTAATAGATAGGTCCTGGAAGCATCAGGGGTTCAGGGGCGTAGGGTAAAAAATTATTGTTTTCATACGCGGAACCCCCAACAGTTTTTCACCCTGGAGGAAGAACTCGCTCACAAAACAATGTTTTCAACAAGACCATTGCCAGACATAACCAATTAAGGCTAGACCTTGGATTTTCACCCTGAAAGATAAGACTTCGAACTTCTCTTGTGATGTTTCCCCCACTTACAATATCGCTGATCCAAGTCACGAATCACCAAGCCAATTCCTCATCGCCACAAAGACTCGTATTGCCATTGCTAGTCCATAGATCCCGGCTTTCATGACATTCTCCACCTACTGACTTCACCATGGAACGATAAAGCGTGCCCCATGATGATAGTAGTCAGTAGAGCTTCACAACACTCCCTCTGAAACCAAACGGTCAGAGAAAAACATGGGTGCACACGACCGAATCCCACCTGATCCAATAATCACCAGGCATGAATCGCCTAGTGGTGTTCCCCGACAGAGCCTTCTAGAACGTGACATGCCAGGCAGATCGATGGGGATAGGCATCCGGCAGATCATCATCTTGACGTGAGTTGAAACGCTAGGACCACCACCTTTATTCAAGCCGACCTAGTAGCCCCCATGCCACCCACCAAACCCCTGTTGGATCAGCCGCTCCGAACCTTACCGACCAGGCCAGCATCAAGGAAGAAGACGATAGAACATGGGCGATCTTCCGCAGGATCCGGCTGAACCGCGCAGCGAGGAGGAGCCCCCACTGCTAGTCAACGCACCGCCATGAAAGACCTCCGCCACAACCCATGTTCGACATGCGCCGCCCCGATAATGGTCTCCTCGCTCGTAGGAGACTATCAGAGCTCGCCCGACGTCACCCCCCATCTTTGACAGGCTGGGCGTGACCGCCACCACCGACAGGGACGACGATAGTGGCTGTGGGGAGTAGATCAAACAATGGCTCGATAGGGTGGGAGAGGGGCCTCCAGAGCTCGCCGCGCGAGGCAACCGGGTAGAGAGGGGACGAGGGAGGCGAACGACGGTAAACTGTGCCGGCATTCCTGGTCGCCTGATCCGATCACCTGGCCGGTACATACCCTAGGAATGGTTGGTTTTGTTGCATTCTTAAAATTGGGAGAGAATTCACTTCCCGGCCTCTGCACCTACCAGAGATGCACACAACCATTAAACATGAGGATTTTTAAACTTGGTCAAACACCAAGTTTGGTCTTCGGAACAAATTGCGTGAGTACCAGGATAGCGTGGTTCCCAAGTATAAATAGGAACCTAAATTCGCATCCGCCAGGATTTGAACCCATGTGTTGGGTCGCAGTTGGCGCATCCTAGCGACCGGAGTTCGATCCCTGTTAGGGACGAATATCCGGAATTCTCACGCCGACCCGCTTCTACTATATCAAAAAAGTGTCTAGTTTCTCGTAGCACCGTTTCACTTACCCAACCAGTTGAGCTAGGCTCATTTCCTAAAGCTAGTTATAATTTCTGCATATTTGGGGCGTGGATGTGTAACAAAACTATACAATTTCAAGCAAATGTAGGTCTCCTCTCAGAATTAACAACAGAACCATCCATTGGCTGAGACATGTCCAAGTCGTCTCTTGGGTAATACTAATCGCTACAAAATGTAGCTAGTTGCAGAATAAGATAATTAAGATCGAGTCAAGAGGTGGCCGACCATACGCCATGACCTTACACGTTAGTTTACCACAATACGCATTATTCCAGTTCTGATGCCAATTGGTAGTAATCTCAAGTGTCATTGTAAATTGTGATGACAACTACTGGTAGGTGTCGTCTACATATATAAATTGAGAATGATTGGTTACTAGGGGCGGGCTGTACATTGCTGGTTTATGATTATGCAAAGTTGATTTCAACACGCATAGGGATAATTTATCAAGGTCAACTGAAGGCAAGTAGCCAGCTAATAGCCCTAACATGTTAAGGTATTAATTAACTTAGAATTAACAAATTTATTTACCCACATAAATACAGAGATGGTAGATCATGGAATCTACTAATATAAGTAAAGGAATTATTATTCCAACTAGCAACAGGCACACAGATAGGATCATTTTAGTCAATACACCTAGCCAAATCTTTAGTACTATTTTGTAGGCAAGCAAAACAAGTTGCTCTTATGAGACTGATTTGTTAATTTGAATAAAAATAATATTTTTTTTTTCGAATCGCACATCATATGACACCCTAGTCTATGTTCTGTCATTTATGTACATACCTTAAATAAAGATGCCCACTTGACACGCTTAAATATTTAAATATTTAGGCAACCGACGCAAGCGTGGATGCAACACATAACCTGAGGTCCTGACCGGGTAGACGACTTTGTGTGCAATTTGGTGGCAATGTATGTGGCAACACATAATCTGATCTCAACATTATTTTAAGCCGGTTTTCGGGTTGAATTCGTCCATGCATGTGAAGATGAAGATAAGATCATGATGTAGTTCACGGTTTTCCTTTCTTCCTTTTGTGATCTTCTTTATTTATTTTATACATTTTAATATTCCAATAAATGTTATAAATAGTCATAGGAAAAATTCTTCTTACTCGCGGGTGTAGTTACCTCCATGTCTTATATACTCCCATACGAAAGTATATGTGATACTTTATCGGTTTGAGTATGTTCATATACTATATCTAAGATACTTTAAATTAAGTTACGTGAAAAAAATACATACTACCTCAAAAGTAGTATATATACTACTAAATAGGCTTATTATATTTCATACTACGCGTACATACTCTTCGGTATGATAGATACTACCTACATGGTGTGAAACACACGTGGGTGTAGTTACACCCGGAGTAGTATGAATATGTCCATAGTCATATATATATATATATATATTAAATAGTCATATATATACAACATTTAAGTTATATTTAATCACACCCGACTCAGTTTGATCAGTTTGACCCGTCTCGATATTTTCTCTCCCAGCCACCGCCTCTCCTAGACCTAGTCGCCGCAACACCTTCTCCTCCTCCATGGGCGGTCCCCCCTCCTCCGGCCAGTTTTGCCGGTCCCGAGGGGTGGGGAACCTGATCTATATGGCTGGAGTTTTCAGTAAAAGTAGTGTTTTCAGAAGATTAGATTAGGGTTTTGGTATACATCTTCTTGACGTCTACATCAATGGAGATGTCATTGTTCGTAATAAGTGATCTTCGGCCCTTCGTTCGACGACGAGATCTTCCCGACGTCAATGGTGGTGTTGTAAGATTGAAGTTCTATAGGTACGGTCTTTCAGATCTTTGCTTCGCCAGATCGATCTTGGATTTTTTTCTCATGGTTGCCGCGAGGAGGATTATTCTCGCAATATTCGTCCCGGCTGCTATGTCCTCGACAATGAAAATTCGTACTCACGATTCCCCTGTGACATCGATCTAGCTGTTCGGTTTCTTTTCCCTGGAATACTGATGGTGGTGCTCTTGTTGATGTTGTCTGATTACTCTAATGGTTGCGCGCGTGCACGTAGACTTGCCACTGTGGCTCAAATTAAAACTATGGGAGAACCCTTATTAATATTTGCAGGTCTATGGTTTGACATCTATGTGATGTTTATTGGGCTGCCTTCAGACAAGTACAAGATTGTGTCATGAAAGAAGAAGATTTTGAAGACCTTCGAGATTTACTCGTTTTCTTTTAGACTTTATTTTGTAGTCGTTGAAGATAGTTTATGTATCTTTACCATATACTATTTGTTGCTATGAATATATGTGGTATTGATTTTCAAAAAAAAAGTTATATTTAATCACGATCAATTGCATTTGGAAATAGATTACTGGGTTAATTGGTCCAGGACGTATGCATGCATGCAAATCATAGATGGAAGGAAATCAGCCATTGACTATAAAATGGTTTTGACCGGTGCACTAACGGATTCCATCATGAGCATACCCGGATTCATAGACTGCCCCGTTGATCCATCCACCGGTGTAGGATCTGGTGTCTTGACACCATGGTGCTCTCCTCTTTAGCCTCTTGTAAAGAAGCTAAAGAGTAACCAGTTCCTGTATAACTAAACAGGAAACACAGTTTACTTTTTTCAGACAGCAGAGTGAACTTTTTTTTCAACGTGAGTGAACTATCTTTTTCTCGGGAAATCACCATGTTCGAAGTGAACTTTTTTAAATTTCTAGCCATGTCCGAAGTGAACTTTCAAATATAAGGCGAACTTTTTTAGACAGTAGAGTTAACTTTATTTTTAACGCTTCTGAATTTTCTTTTTCGCAAACATCCTTTTGGATTTTTTACCCTTGTCTAACGTGAACTACCAAATATAACGAGAATCCCTGTGACGCTCGAAGTGAACTATGTTTTTCCATAGAGTGAACTTTATTTTTAAGGCTTGTGAACTTTCTTTTTTCAGACTGCAGAATACATTTTTTTATGCTTGTGAACTTTGTTTTTTCATTGACAGCTTTCTCAAACTTTTATCTCTAGCAGAGTGAACTTTCTTTTTCTAGAAGAGTGAACTTTTTTCTGACACCTATGAACTTTTGTTGTCGAAGTGAACTATGTTTTCCTACAGAGTGAACTTTTTTTCTAACTCATGTGAACTTTCTTTTTCACGAACATCCTTCTGGATTTTTTAGCCTCGTCTAATGTGAACTACCAAATATAACGAGACCCCCCTGTCGCATTCGAAGTGAACTTTGTTTTCCCGCAGAGTGAACTTTATGTTTTATGCTTGTGAACCTTTTTTTCAACAAATGAGTGAACTCTTTTTTTAAAGATTTGTGAACTTTGTTTTTTATTGAGCAGGATGGCGTGCTGGGAAGGGAGGAGGAGGGTGGCTGGGAACCAGGGCGGCACGTCGGGGGAGGGAGGAGGCGCGGGCGGGG
Source organism: Avena insularis (assembly GCA_023614405.1). NCBI lineage: Eukaryota > Viridiplantae > Streptophyta > Magnoliopsida > Poales > Poaceae > Avena > Avena insularis. The sequence goes on along the minus strand of CM042693.1, from coordinate 453,114,987 downwards.
CCGGGGCGGTGCGCTAGGGAGGGAGCAGGCGCAGGCGGGGCCGGGGCGGCGCGCTGGGGGAGAAGGCGCCAACGGCAGGGCCTATGCGGCGCGCTGGGGGGAGGAGGTGCCGGCGGCGAGGCTGGGGCAGCGCGCTGGAGGGAGGAGGCGCCAGCGGGGGAGGGAGGAGGCGCGGGCGGAATGGACAAGGAAGAAGGTGGTTCAGATGGGAGGGTTCCTGTTTAGGCTATATAGGAATCTCTTAAGGGGTTCCTCTTTAGTCCTTCTCTCTCTCTATATATATATATCTATATATATAGGGTTTAGGGTTTTTAGATATATATAGGCTGGGGCAGCGCGCCGGGAGTAAGAAGGATTATATATATATATATATATATAGGATATATTCATACTACACCCGGGTGTAGTTACACCCACGCGTGTTTCACACTATATAGGCAGTATTTATCATACCGGAAGGTATGTACGAGTAGTATGAAGTATATAAGAATATTTGGTAGTATATATACTACTTTTTTGATAGTATGTAATTCTTATTCACATCAGCACCTAGGGTGCAGAATAGTTATTTTGCATCCCACATATTTTTATGTTCTTACATTCAGAAATTTATGTTTTGTATACTAATAATTATGTTCGTATTCATCAGAAACGCCAAAAAATTGACATAAAAATATAATTTTTGAGTCATTGTAGTGTAAAATACATAAAAAATATGCATTTTTATATCGTAATTTTATATGGCATATAAACAATTTTTTTACGACATGTCTAAATTTTCTTATGTTCTTCTTGACTTCCGAGGTAAGAGAAAATTTACGTGACGTAAAAATCATGTAAGGTTTGAAAGATAGAGGGTGGATGAAGAATAACTATTCTACACCCTAGGTGTCAAATAGCGCCACTCTACTCATGGGTATAACTGCGCATACGCAGCTAGCCGTTAGTATAGAGATCAGATGCTTTCTCAAATGCGATGACAGGCTTTTGAACATGATAGTAGTGTAACGGTAGATCACACGGTCCCTACACTGTTTGCAAAGCATGCATGGATGCGAGATACCTCTTTGCATGTTAATATGGATGGTAACCTTTTTTGCATGCTAATGTGGATGGATCGCCTTTTTACATGCTAATATGGATGGTTGCTTTTTTTATGCATTCAAAACTTACTACCATTGGATATAAGTTTTGATTTTTCTTGCATGTTGGACCAAGAAATGGTCTACAACATTGGGTACAACCAATCGTTCGCATCCCCTAATGGAGAAATAATAAGCATGTAAAACCTGCTACATGTAAATTAGTGATGGATGGTGGCCTTTTGTTTGACCTGGCCATCCACCATAGCACAAACCTGTACAAACTCCCATTTGATATGTTCGTAGGTTAAGAAACAAACCATCCACCATAGCACAAAAATCATGCAATAGGATTTTAACCCATAAAGGAGAAAAATTAAGCCTCTAAAACCTGCTTCGAGCTTTTCATGTAACTAGGGGTGGGTGGCCTTTTGTTGGAACAACGTGCTCTCTATATAATGGCGTTAGTTTTGCATGTGACTATCCATGTGCTCTCTATATATCTTCGTGTGTTATCCAACGGCTAGCTGCATATGTGCATATATTCACGTGCGTAGCTGGCTATTTTGCATATATATTTAATAAAGCTTTGTATTTTCTATTTTTTATTTTTGCACATTTCCCTCTATTTTTATTATTCAATTGCATTATTCAAGAGTTATAGATTATTATTTATTTGGAATTTAAATTACAAATTTATTTCCAATTGTATGTGTGATGATCTCATTGTGCTTTATGCAATGTTTTATCTATTTATTCTTCTCTTATATAAACCTTTGTTAAAAGTTAGAATTTTAGCAACCGTAATGTTGAAGTTTATCACACTCAAACAAATGAACTAACACTAATTCCTTTGGATTCTACCTCTTCCGTTTTTCTTAACAGCTCACGCAGTAGAAAAATATGTTTTTTAGACAGAAGGCTTTGCAACCCGGCTTGCCAAATCGGCCGAACAATACATGGTGTCAAGGAAGTCCTCTTACAAAGCATAACATAGATCAAACAATCTAAAATATAAGACAACTACACTAAACGAGCACACAAACCCCACCAACCTAGCACCATGGATAGCAACAGCATACCGGGTGACCCTTACTGGGAGAAACTCCAGACCATGAACAGATGTGACCCAGCTATATATAAAGGGGCAAGCTTGCTCAACAGAGGCAGAAGCAGTGTGCATCAATCTCCAAGAAGACATCTTGATGTTTGTCAAGAAGTGCGAGAGGAGACGAATGAGACCTCAAAGCAGTAGGCGAAACCAAAGGAAAAGAATGCCGACGACATTGACCAGACGTCAGATTGTCGCACCGCCCAAACATGACTGCCAACGGCGAGGCACCCTACCCTCTCGCTCCAGACCATGGAGCGTCCTCCCTGCTAGCAAGCCAATCCTCCAAGCTCACGCCAATTGCCGAAGACGGCACAAGCACCGAGCAGCTGCCCGCGAAGCTTCATCACCATAGAGAGCGCCCATCCTTCCGCCCAACGAACCAGACACACAAAGACAAGAAGAACCAGAGCTCCTTGGTGGTGCCCCTAAGAAGGAAACGACGAGACAATCCCCGCCACCGCCTGGTCCAGCAAGTCGAACCAAGGTTTTCACCTGGAGCCTGGTCGCGGGAGAATACATCTCCACAACAACACCCCTAGAGAGGAAGTGGCCCTGTGGGCATCACCGTCGAGGGCACCGCACTTGTCAGGTTGATCTTTCACCCGGTGCCGTCTCAGCCCCCGCCAATTTCTCAAGTCATTATCGTCACACCGAGAAAGGACCCTATAGATCTAGATCCGGGCCGAGAGGACACCATAGATGAGCCTCACACCAAGACTTCCCTCCATTACAGCCGTGCCGCCCAAACGACCGAGAGATGCACCAACACCGCCGCTTTGTAGCCCGCTGGAGAGCTATCCGCGCGTCCGCAATCTAGGGCCACCGCCCCGGTGTCTAATGCAGTGACCCTGTACACTAGTGCACATCGTAGTGTACAAGTCGTTGATATAATACTCACAGAAGTCCTTATCCGTAAATATCACATCCCTCAGAGTAGTATAATAGAAAAATTACGGGTCCAACACTATTTTTATTTGAAACCAAGAGACAACAGTGTACAAAGGTATCGAGATCCTCCTCAGTCCAATGAGGATTCAATGCACGATGAATATTCAACTGCAACTAGAATAGCTTCTTAATCAATGGTAATACTAAGGTTAAAACCATTGGAGCTAACAACTATTGGAGAATTACTCTATTGCTAGCTCAACTACTTATGCGTGCTATAGTGGATCCTATATCTACATCTTTTATTTCTGCTATATCTACACCTCCACTGTCTTCTGATTATTTTGATACCCTGTTGTGTAATTATTCACCGTTACAGGTCCTCTAGTCCGTTGATAACCTAAGCAAGGGTTTTAAGAACGATAGATTGAGTACAAGTGTACTCAACAAGTTCTATGGTGTTTGTCTGACGCTATAGCTATAGTCGTAGATCAATGATCCAAGACTTATGCAGGTTTTCGAAAATGTTTTTTACAAAAGGTAAGTTTTAGATTTTAAAATTCTAAGGTTGTTAGTCTTCACGGGTTATCTGAACTCTGTAGAGTTTCTTTCCACGCTGTGATCGTAATCCTTTCCCAGGATAGGAAGGGCTCGTGAAGGACGATACATTGAGTAACATATCATGTTTATACACTCTCGAGAGGTGCGCTACTTTACCCTAAAAGTCCTTGGCCTTAATGCTCTCTTCCATACTTGCTTAGTTATGGGGACGATTATCAAGTTTAGCTGAGTCATGGCGAGTTCCCCTCCACGACCATGTTTCCCACCCATTGTAATGAATTTAGGTCGAGAGACTTACCATGTTCAATTATCATACCTTCAAATATACTATGTCGTTATTCCACATCACGGAATAGGGACGTTGCGGACTCCCATCCTCTGATCTCCACTTTGGATCACAGCCCGACTTAGTATACAAGGACAACAAAATTAAGAGGGTGCTTCTGACTCACTCGCCCCATAAAAAGATCTAGGGATTTCTATTTTCATGCCCCCAGTTTGTTAGTTGTACTCAGTTTTCCCCAGCCGCTTAGTTTTTTCTTACTTTCCCCCTCCCTCCATTCTGAAACCCTCACATGCGCTCGAACAGGGGGTGCCGTCAGGTCAAAGGCTTAACCGTTACATGCTGACAGGTGGGACCACGTTGGGGCGGGTCCTGCGTTGAGCGTTACGCTACGTCACCTCGACCGTTACATGCTGACGAGTGGGGCCGTGTTAGGACGGGTCCGGCATACGTGGTGAAGGGTGGGGCAGCGTTGGGATGGGTCTTGCATACATGGTGAAGGGTGGAGCCGCATGGAGACACGTCGGACTGGCCATTCTTGCTCCGATCCTGGAACAACTCCCACACCGCCCCTCCGCTCCCCCGCTGTCGTGCCCTCCTACCTGAGAGCCCCTCCTACCTTATGTCGTCCTCGGCCCCCTAGCCGCCCCTCCCCTAGCCGCGGAGCCCACTCCGGCTCCGCTTCCTCCCCTGCTAGATCTAGTCCTTTTGTGGAACAGTATGCGACGCTGCGGGTGTACCGGTCCTCCGCGTCGAGCGCGAAGAAGATTGGGTTGAATAGGAGGGATCTAATGTAGGATTCCATCTAGGTAAGTATCGTTTCCCTTTGTGGATTGATTATAGGAAGTAATTGAGCGCGAATCGCCGGTGCTCAGCTAACGCCTTGCTTTTCGAATAGGATTGATCCAGCGCTGACATTTTGGCTAGCGGTTAAACTAGATACTAGCATAATTCGTGGTTGTGAACGGTATCTCTCTGGATTTTACTTTCCAGCGGTGGTTGCAACCTCCATATCTCTCAGAGATTTGAAAGGTAAAATCTATTCTAAATTCCCCTGGAGCAATGGAGATTCAGTTGATTTGCAATATTTCAATATTAGCGAGCAAAGATTGCTCCCACTAACTAGCGAAGCTGATCTGGTAATACATTTATCTTCGAATGCTGCCGAACATTTTCTGTCGAATTCGTCTCCATGTGCAACCTAAAGTTGACCACATGGGAAAAAGGGATAAAGCATCATCTGGTGGTCAGGCATCATCAGGTGGTCAGGCATCATGTGTCTCTGCTAATAGTGTGCGCCCCCGTGCTCCTTGTAGGTCCACAATAGTACCATATGTTCGCACTGCGAGTGTAAGATAAATCGCTTGTGCGGTCGATGTGGAGGATGAAGCAGAGCCTGACGAGGGAGCGCCTCCACTAGATGACGAGGATGAGTTGATGTTTCCTGAATTGGTAGATAGGTTTAGTAAACAGACACTAGAGGATCAATACACAGAGGAATTGGCCCATGGTGCCATATTTGATGACAATGATGAAGAAGAGAATGAGTAGAACAATGACAGTCTTGTTTTAGCCGAGTACGATGGTGAGGACTGGCCAGTAATTGAGTGGAACAGGAACAATCATAAGATTTCACAAGGCATCATATTTGAAACGATGCGGGACCATCGTAATGCTCTTACTACATATTGCATCTGCACCTATAATGATTATGTTGTTATTAAGAGTGAGCTAGCAAGGTTCACAGTGAAGTGCCCATACAAGAGGTGTAGGTGGAGGATGCATGCATCCACTATGCTCAGGAGCAGTTTGGTTCAGGTATTACAACTAGTTGTGTATTTTAGATCATTGTGTAGAATTTGTTAACTATACCTAACATTTTCATTATGTTTCAGATAAAAGGTAACTGGTTCGGACATTCTTGTCCACCTCAAGGGGACATCCGAAGGACAAAATAAAACTAGCAAAGACTAGGTGGTTGGCAGATGCAATCATTAAGCAATCTCAATTTTTATGCTTTTATATGCTAAAACAACGCATGATTCTTTCAAGACACATTAAGCAACCTCAATTTTTTATAACAAGTCATGCTACAACAATAATTACTAAGCATAAAGTCAAAGCAATATCAAGCATGACATGATAAAGTGTAAGTCATAGTCAAAAACAAGCTCCTTTTATACCACTTATAAGTAGTATTTGTACTATCACCACCACTAATGTTGATGCTAGCAAACCACATGAAGTCCCCATTCCTTCTACAACGATGCCTAAAACCAATGTAACCTTCTCTAATAAAAATGCTGAAATTCTTCGAAATATGGGAAACAATAGCTCTACTACCTCGGATGGTAATTATGATTTTGATCTTGATGGTTGCAATATCTCTAAATTAATTGTGTTCCTACAAAATCTTGCTAAAAGTCCTAATGTTAGTGCTATGAATATGGCCTTTACAAAACACATTACTGATGCTCTCATAAAAATTAAAGAAGAAAAGATGAAACATAAAGCTTCTATTCCTATGAAATTAGAAGATGGTTGGGAACCCATCATTAATATGAAAGTGAATGATTTTGATCTCAAAGCTTTATGTGATCTTGATAGTAGTGTTTCTATTATGCCAAGAAGGATTTATGAAATGCTTGATTTGCCGCCATTGGAAGATTGTTATTTAAATGTCCAACTTGATGATAATGATAAAAAGAAACTCATGGGGAGTATTAATGATGTTCTTATTATGGTTAACAATGCCTATGTACCCGTTGATTTTTATATTTTGGATGTTGAATGCAATGCTTCTTGTCCTATTATTTTGGGAAGACCTTTTCTTAGAACTGTTGGTGCCAATATTGATATGAAAGAAGGCACCATTAAATATCAATTCCCACTCAAGAAAGGTATAGAACACTTACCTAAGAAGATAGAGAAGATTCTTTTTGCCTCTCCTATTAAAACGAAATTTGCTCTTAATGCTTCTTCATTTGAGAATACTTGATTCTTGCTTCTTATGCCTAGCTCAAAGGCGTTAAAGAAAAGCACTTATTGGGAGATAGGCCAAATTTCGTTAGGAATCTTTTGTTGAGTCTTGGAAGTTATTGATTCAGTAATAACCTCTCCTTATCATTTTTGTGTCGTTTTTGTGCCAAGAGTAACCTCTAACGAGAGAGAAGTAAGACTTGGGAAAGTTGCTATCCCGAAACAGATTTTTGTGCTTTGCTATAAAAATTCGTGAAAAATCTCTGTATGTCGGATTGAGCTGTAAGTTTTTGTGTTTCTGCCCCAGGTTGTTATCCAACTTTCGTTAGTTCAACATGTTTCGATTTGAGCAACATAAGGTCTTCGAAAAAATCGGGTTTTACCTGCTGGTCTATTTTGACAGATTTCTGCCATTATTTGCATTTGCCTCTTAATCTCTTTCTCTTTGAGTTCTTGCCAAATTCTAGAACTTTTTAAAGGAAGTACTACAGTAGCTTGTGTTTTAATGGAAGTTTTACTTGTTTTGAAACTGAACCTAAAGACTTATTATCTTGAGTACACTAATGTTGCTAATGAAGATCGTGTGAAGTTTTGTATGAAGGAAATTTTAAAGTGTAGGGAAGAGTAATGAGATAAGATGAAGATGGACAAAATCTCAAGATTGGGGATGCCACTCGTGTCACCCCAAGAAATATTCAGGAAGTACAAGCGTCAAAGCTTGGGGATGCCCAAGGCATCCCCTTCTTCATCAATAAAAATTTCAGGTTTCTTCCAAACACTTCATTTTTATTGTTTGATGCACAATTGTGTTGTTCTTGGAGCGTCTTCGTTTTTGTTCATAGTTTTCGTTTGCTTGAATAAATTGTTTGGACCCCCACATTCATACATAGTTTCGAATAAGTTGATTTGGATTGGAAAAGAGTAGGAAAGTTCATGCTTATAAGTGGTATAAAAGGAGCTTGTTTTTGACTATGACTTAGACTTTATCATGTCATGCTTGATATTGCTTTGACTTTATGCTTAGTAATTATTGCTGTAGCATGACTTTTTATAAAAAATTGAGATTGCTTAATGTGTCTTGAAAGAATCATGCGTTGTTTTAGCATATAAAAGCATAATATTGTGGTATTCTCCTTTGATGCGTTGCTTTAAGTGGGTTGAGTTTATGGAGTCTTTTCCGTACATTGTCAAGTAGTCTCGCAAACACACAAGCCTTCTTATGAGACTTGAAATCAACGTGTTGGGTCTTGATAAAATAAAAACTTTATATGCTTCCGACCCGTTCTTTGAACCGATTTTCGCAAAGTGCTCCATTGACAAAGGAGTTGATGATTTCTATTTGCATAAGGGCTTTCTATTTAAACAAAACAAGCTTTGCATTCCGAAGTCATCCCTCCAACTCTTGCTTCTCCAAGAATCTCGTGGTGGAGGCCTCATGGGTCACTTTGGCCTTGACAAGACATTGGACATGCTCTCCACTCACTACTTTTGGCCCAAGATGAAGCGTGACGTGGAACGCTACGTTCAACGATGCACGACATGTGTTCAAGCTAAGTCACAAGCTAACCCTTATGGTCTTTATATTCCATTGCCTATTCCTCATTCACCTTGGTCCGACATTAGCATGGATTTTGTATTAGTATTACCTAGATCTAAGCATTGTCATGACTCTATATTTGTTTTCGTGGATCGCTTTTCCAAAATGGCACACTTCATACCGTGCCATAAGACCGACGATGCTTCACATGTTGCCAATTTGTTTTTCAGGGAAATCGTTCGTCTTCACGGTGTGCCAAGAACAATCGTCTCCGACCGTGATGTCGAATTCATGAGCTACTTATGGAAGACCCTCATGGCCAAGCTCGGCATCAAGCTCCTCTTCTGATCCGTGTCGCATCCTCAAACCGATGGCCAAACCGAAGTTGTCAACCGAAGCCTCAGAACTCTTCTACGTATGTTGATCAAGAAGAACTTGAAGGATTGGGAGGAATGCATTCCCCACACCGAGTTCGCCTACAACCGAGCCAAGCACTCAACAACCAAGATGAGTCACTTCATGATCGTCTATGGTTTCGAGCCCCTCACCGCGCTCTACATCCTACCACTACCTCTCCATGAGCGCACTGATGGCTCAATGTATGGTGCCAGAAAAATGCTGGTGCGGTGTTGATGTAGAGCTCGTTGGGAACCCCAAGAGGAAGGTATGATGAGCACAGCAACAAGTTTCCCTCAGTTATGAAACCAAGGTTTAATCGAACCAGTAGGAGCAAGGAAACACCCCAAAGGTGTTGCAAGCTGAGCCTTGGTAGGGCGCACTACCGGTGCTAGTAGCAACGTGGAGACCTGCACAACACAACCATAGAACTCTGTCCCCAACTTGCGATGAGGTTGTCAATATCACCGTGTTTTGCGGAAAACAAAGGATTAAACGTATCGAATGGAAATAATTAAAAGTTTGCAGAAAGTAAACACAAAGTAGTAACCGTTTATAGATTGTATGTAAAGATAGATAACATGCTGGGTGGACAAATTACAGCGGGGCAATTTACAAACATCGAGAAAGCAATACATGCATATACTAATCATTTTGACTCCTTTGGAACTTGATTGGACATTACAACATTATACATAGACCGCCATCCAACTGCATCTATGACTAATAATCCACCTTCAGGTTATCATCTGAACCCCCTCCAGTATTAAGTTGCAAGCAACAGATTATTGCTTTACGAACTGCATGTAAAGTAAACAATATGATTGTTCTATGAACAAAGGATTGTTGTTTTCTCCCTAGTAGAAACAGCACATCTAGTACCTTAGAGATTTCTGTCACTTCCCCAGATTACTAGAGGCATGAACCCACTATCGAGCATAAATACTAACTCTTGGAGTTGCTAGCATCTACTTGGCCAAGATAGATACTAACAATGGAAAGCATGCAAGATCACAAATAACAAAGACATGACAGAATCAATAATCAATCTGAAATAGCATCTCAATATCCATTGGATCCCCGCAAACACAACATGCAGAATTACAAATAGATGATCTTGATCATGAACGGAGCTCACAAGATCTAGACATGAAAGCACAAAGGAGGAGAACCAGCCATCTACCTACTACATGGATCTGTAGTCCAAGGATGAACTACTCACGCATCACACCGGAGGCTTGCATGGTGATGAAGAAGGCCTGTGGTGAATTCCCTCTCCGGCGGGTGCCGAAGAGCTCAGATCCCTCCCGATCTAGGGATGGAGATGACGGCGGCTACAGACTCTTTCGTGGATTTTTTGATCGGGCACTTAGGGTTTTCGTCCCGAGGGCATCTTATAGGCGGAAGGGGAGGCCGAGGGGGTGCCAGGGGTCACCACACCAACCCCTGGTGTGGGCCAAGCCTGGTCGCGCGGCCAGGTGGTGTGGCCGGCCTCTGGCCCCTCTCCGTCTCGTATTCTGGCATCTGATGACTTCCGGAAAAATAGGCACTTTGGCTTTTGTCCCGTCAATTCGAGAATATTCATTTTCGACTTTCCTGGAACCAAAATAGTAGAAAGCAGTAGCTGCACTGTGGCTCTTGTTAATAGGTTAGTCCAAGAAATCATATGAAAAGTACTCCAAAGTGTGGACAAAACACAAGAAAGTGGATAAAACCAAGCATGGAACATCAAAAATTATAGATACAATTGCAATGTATCAACATCCCCAAGCTTAACTCCTTCTCGTCCTCGAGTAGGTAAGTGATAAAAAGAAAGAATAATTTTTGAGGTGGCATGCACCATCAAAGACTTGATCAAAGTATTTGTAAAACATTCAAAGCTGGGATCATAGTACTTCAATCATAACCTGAAAGACAAAGTTCTAGCAATTAGCAAAGAAACTATGATGCAACATGAAAAGGCACAAACAAAAGATTCATGAATAACAATGCTTTGCAAGACATTTGTTTGTTTCACATAAAGAAAACATAGCATAATAGTATTCAGCTTGTCCCTCATAGAGTAGCAAATATAAATGCATAGGACACCTTCAAAGTTCATAAGAGTGACTAGATACAAATAGTTTAAAACAAGCAATATCAAGTTATGCATCAATCAACTAGTCTTGGGACAATGCACATAGAACTAACAATGGCCACTATGCTCTCAAAGTAGGTGCATAAAGATAGAAGGTGGAGACACAATATAATGGTGGAAGAAAGGCCTTTTTTTAAAGGAAGCAGGGATACAAGTCTCATAAAGAGCTTCCAAAAATTATGGTACTTATAGCTTTTAGCTCTCATTGCCCCTATCATAAGCATCTTGAAGTGATTAAGGTTAAAGTGAACAAACTATGGTGTACATGCTTGACGAAGTATAAGTTAGAAATATCATGTCCCTTGTATACGAGGGCCGCTCCTCATGCTAATCAAGTTTAGTCACCGGTAAGTTCTTGTCATTGTAAGTATATGTGTATCATAGAGAACCGCTAATGGGGTACTGATACATTGCAAATGTATCTATAATTTTTGATGTTCCATGCTTGGTTTTATCTACTTTCTTGTGTTTTGTTCCAACTTTGGAGTACTTTTCATATGATTTCTTGGACTAACCTATTAACAAGATGCCATAGTGCCAGTTGCCTGTTTTCTGCTGTTTTTGGTTCCAGGAAGTCAGAAAATGAATATTCTCGGAATTGGACGGGACAAAAGACAAAGTTACTATTTTCCCGGAAGACTCACAAAGCCAGAAGGAGAGTCGGAGAGGGTCCATAGGGTGTCCACACCACACCTAGGCGCGGGGCCACCTAGGCCGCGCTAGGGAATGGTGTGGGCCCCCTGGCTGGCCACCGACCTTGCCTCCTTCGCCTATAAGAGCGTCCTGATACCAAAACCCTAGATAATCAATCAGAAATCCACGAAAAGTTCCACAGCGCCGCCGCCACCGAAGGGGATATTTGGAGGACAGAAAGTCTCTGTTCTGGCACCCTGCTAGGACGGGGAAGTGCCCCCGGAGCCATCTCCATCGATCTCCACCGCCATCTCCATCACCATTGCTGATTCCCATGATGAGGAGGGATTAGTTCTTTCTCGAGGCTAAGGGCTCTACCAGTAGCTATGTGTTCATCTCTCTCTATGCATGATCTTATTGAGATCATGAGCTTGTAATCTATAGATCTACCTTGCTACTCAAGTTCTTTAATAGATCTCTGCTCTCCCCATGTGTGTGAAAGTGACAGCGTGCACACCATGGTGGCACTTAGGCTAGAGATTACAAATACTTGTTATGAGTTATATTTGGAGTTGGATGTGTTTATGAAATTGTGGTGTTTGTTTGAACCATCTAGTGCTCAAGGTGACGGTGTGGGGTTATCTAGATGGGAAAGGCTTACTTTGAGGTGTGCTGTTATAGCCCTACCAACGATTAGAGTGTCCAACCGGAGAGTAGTTCAGAGTAGTATCACAAAGAGGGGATATTTATATGAGAGTGTTCACTAGTGAAAGTATGATCCCTAGGCCTTGTTTCTAAGCATTGAAACTTCGTTTGCTACTAGATCTATGACATGTTTGCTTGCTTCCATCTTTATTTCAGTTTGCCTTTAGTCTCTTCCACGCCATCAAAGTATTTTCTAGCACCGTTATCTTATAGCTATACCACTTGTATTTCACTATCTCTTCGCCGAACTAGTGCACCTATACACCTGACAAGTGTATTGGGTGTGTTGGGGACACAAGAGACTTCTTGTATCTTGATTGCAGGGTTGCTTGAGAGGGGATACCTTTGACCACTTCCTCCCTGAGTTCGATAAACCTTGGGTGATCCACTTAAGGGAAAACTTGCTGCTGTTCTACAAACCTCTGCACTTGGAGGCCCAACAACTGTCTACAAGAATAGAAGTGCGTAGACATCAAGCTATTTTCTAGCATCGTTGCCAGGGAGGTAAGGTAAAAGGTATTCACACCGAAGGATTAAAGAAGAAGAACCCCCCAATGCAAACGCCTATTTTCTGGCGCCGTTGCCGGGGAGGTAAGGTAAAAGGTACTCACATCCTCTGGTGTGAGGGCTCGAAGTTATTTCCTTTAGATTCTGCAATTTTGTCTTTTTGTTTCTTGTATTCACTAGTTAGGCTTAATGGAAAACAACAAAAAAATTAGAGAGCTTTATAGTATTTATCTTGAGTCAGGACATGAAGTGTTTGAAGAGAAAATTAGAAAACCTATGGAACTTTATTTGCATGCTAATAGCAATGTTGTTAGTATGAATTCTTTGGACACCATTATTGCTAATGCTATGGAAAAGTCTAAGCTTGGGGAAGCTAGTTTTTATGAAAATGATCTTTTTAGTTCCCCAGCTTTGGAAGATAGCTATTCTGTTGCTTATGATGATACCAAACCTCCAATATATGATGATTACAATGATGAATATGAAATTTTTAGTCCACCTACTATTGAGGAGAAAATTAATCATGATTACAATATACCTCCTCTATTTGATGATTATGGTGATGAGAATAATAAAGATAGCTATTTTGTTGAATTTGCTCCCACTACAATTAATAAGAATGACAATGTTTATGTGGAGAGTAATAATGATTATATGCATGTGGCTCGTGGTAAGAATATTTTATGTGATAGTTATATTGTTAATTTTATTCATGATGCTACTGAAAGTTATTATGAGAGAGGGAAACATGGTTTTATGTATCTCAACAATATTAAGTTTCCCCTCTTTATGTTGAAGTTTTGAAGTTGCACTTGTTTTGCTTTCCTATGCTTGTTTCTTTGTGCTTTCATGACTTGTTTCTTTACAAGATTCCTATGCATAGGAAGTGGGTTAGACTTAAATGTGTTTTGAATTTGCTCCTTGATGCTCTCTTTTACTTCAATTCATATTTCTTATATGAGCATGTTCTCAAACTATCATGCCTAACTTAAAGGCGTTAAACAAAAGTACTTATTGGGAGATAACCCAAAAGTTTTAGATGAGTCTTAGAAGTTATTACTTCAGTAATAACCGCTCCTTATCCTTTTTTATTTGCTTTTTGTGCCAAGAGTAACCTCTAATGAGAGAGAAGTAATGATTGGGAAAGTTGCTGTCCCGAAATAGATTTCTGTGCTTCGCCGTAAAAATTCGTGTAAAATCTCTGAACGTCTTTTTGAGGCGTGAATTTTTGTGCTTGTGCCCCAGGTTGTTATCTAACTTTCGTTAGCTCAACACTTTTCGATTTGAGCAACATAAGGTCTTCGAACCAATTCGTCTTTACCTGCTGGTCTGTTTTGACAGATTTCTGCCATTTTTTGCATTTGCTTCTTGTTGGTTCCTTTTTGAGTTCTTTTGGGGAATTGAGCTTTTTGAGGGAAGTGCTTCAGTAGCTAGTGTTCTAATGGAAGTTTTCTTGGTGTTATAACTGAACCTAAAGACCTATTATCTTGAGTGCACTAATGTTGCTAATAAAGATTGTGTGAAGTTTTGTATGAAGGAAAAATTTCAGGTGTATGGAAGGAATGAGTAATTAGATGAAGAATGGACTAAAGCTCAAGCTTGGGGATGCCACGTGTGTCACCCCAAGAAATATCCAAGAAGTACAAGCGTCAAAGCTTGGGGATGCCCAAGGCATCCCCCTCTTCATCAATAAAAATCCCAGGGTTTCTTCCAAACGCTTCATTTTTATTGTTTCATGCACAGTTGTGTTGTTCTTGGAGCGTCTTCTTTTTCGTTTCCGTTTTGGTTTTTCATTTGCTTGGTTTCTTAGTTTGCTGAATAAATTGGTTGGACCCCCTCTTTCATACATTGGTTTGCAAATAGTTTGGTTTGGATTGGAAAATAGTAGAAAGTTCATGCTTATGTGGTAAAAAGAGCTCGTTTTTTACTGTGGCCTATGCTTTGTCATGCCATGCTTGATATTGTTTTGGCTTTATGCTTAGTATTCTTTAATGTAGCATGAATTGTTATAAACAATTGAGATTGCTTAATGTGCCTTGGATGAATCATGCGTTGTTTTAGCATATTAAAGCATAGTATAGTGGTATTCTCCTTTGATGCTTTATTTGGTTGACTTGACGCATGCTCACACCATGTTATGACTATCTCAAGTCACCTAAGCCTTTATGCTCCTTTAGTTTTCAACTTTTAGTATCACTTTATGCTTTGATCAATGATGTTTTGTCGCTCTGCATGATTATGGCCATTATTGCTCTCTTAGTTTGTCACTCCCAGTCTTTTGCTAGCCTCCACAACCAAGTATGAGTTCCACTCATGCATCCAACTCCTGAAACCAAGTTATTCCAAAGAGTCCACCATACCTACCTATTAGCTTATGCTATTCCAAGTATATTCATGCTTTTGTTTACCTTCCGAATTAAACTTGTTATGAGAAAACTAGTGATTAAAGCTCTCACGAACTTGATGGCACACTTTACTTTTCTTGCCCTTAATAAACTTGAACCATTGTGTCGTCTATGTTGCATATGCTTGCACTTATTTGTTGGGAATTAGCAGAACCATGCTTTCATGGGGAACGCTTTCAACATTGCACTTGGTACTTTGTACCTAGTTGATATCATGCGCTTTTGTCTATGGATGTCGTCGGTGTGAAATGAAAGGGGGCTTGTAAGTCCATGGAGTTATGTATATGTGTTAGAAAAACGCCTGGGCCGCTGGTCTAATCCATGCTGACATGATGGAAACTTGCAGCGTAACCATAATGAGCTGTCTATGAAGCATTCTTCTTATAAAAAGAGAGTCCTATATTGAGAAAAAAAGAAGAGAAAAATAAAAAAAGAGGTTATGAAAAGAGGAAAGAGAGAAAAAATCACCATATTCCCATGGTAAATAAGAAGATTGCTGAGATGCTTATTGTCTGCTTGCCTTGTCATTTTGATATGGGGATTCTTCCGTATCATCGGGCAAGGGGTACCCCGTTGGCGGTTCTCTATGATACACATGTACTTACAATGACAAGAACTTACCGGTGACTAAACTTGAGTAGCATGAGGAGCGGCCCTCGTATACAAGGGACATGAGATTTCTGACTTATATTTCGTCAAGCATGTACACCATAGTTTGTTCACTTTAACCTTAATCACTTTAAGATGCTTATGATAGGGGCAATGAGAGCTGAAAGCTATAAGTACCATAATTTTTGGAAGCTCTTTATGAGACTTGAATCCCTACTTCCTTTTATAAAAAGGCCTTTCTTCCACCATTATATCAAGTCTCCACCTTCTATCTTTATGCACTTACTTTGAGAGCATAGTGGCCATTCTTAGTTCTATGTGCATTGTTCCAAGACTAGTTGATTGATGCATACTTTGATATTGCTTGTTTTAAACTATTGTATCTAGTCACTCTTATGAACTTTGAAGGTGTCCTATGCATTTATGTTTGCTACTCTATGAGGGACAAGCTGAATACCATTATGCTATGTTTTCTTTATGTGAAACAAACAAACGTCTTGCAAAGCATTGTTATTCATGAATCTTTTGTTTGTGCCTTTTCATGTTGCAACATAGTTGTTGTGTCTTATTGCTAGAACTTTATCTTTCATATTATGATTGAAGTACTATGATCCCAGCTTTGAATGTTTTGCAAATACTTTGATCAAGTCTTTGATGGTGCATGTCACCTCAAAAATTATTCTTTCTTTTTATCACTTACCTACTCGAGGACGAGCAGGAGTTAAGCTTGGGGATGTTGATACATTGCAAATTTATCTATAATTTTTTATGTTCCATGCTTGGTTTTATCTACTTTCTTGTGTTTTGTTCCCACTTTGTAGTACTTTTCATATGATTTCTTGGACTAACCTATTAACAAGATGCCACAGTGCCAGTTGCCTGTTTTCTGCTGTTTTTGGTTCTAGGAAGTTAGAAAATGAATATTCTTGGAATTGGACGGGACAAAAGCCAAAGTTACTATTTTCCCGGAAGACTCACGGAGCCAGAAGGAGAGTCGGAGAGGGGCCATAGGGTGGCCACACCACCCCTAGGCACGGGTCCACCTAGGCCGTGCCAGGGCATGGTGTGGGCCCCCTGGCTGGCCACCGACCTTGCCTCCTTCGCCTATATGAGCCTCCCGATACCAAAACCCTAGATAATCAATCAGAAATCCACGAAAAGTTCCGCAGCGCCGCCACCACCGAAGGGGAGATTCGGGGGACAGAAAGTCTCTGTTCCGGCACCCTGCCAGGACGGCGAAGTGCCCCCGGAGCCATCTCCATCGATCTCCACCGCCATCTCCATCACCATTGCTGATTCCCATGATAAGGAGGGAGTAGTTCTCTCTCGAGGATAAGGGTTCTACCGGTAGCTATGTGTTCATCTCTCTCTATGCATGATCTTATTGAGATCATGAGCTTGTAATCTATAGATCTACCTTGCTACTCAAGTGCTTTAATAGATCTCTGCTCTCCCCATGTGTGTGAAAGTGACCGCGTGCACACCATGGTGGCACTTAGGCTAGAGATTACAAATACTTGTTATGAGTTATATTTGGAGTTGGATGTCTTTATGAAATTGTGGTGTTTGTTGGACCTATCTAGTGCTCAAGGTGACAGTGTGGGGTTTTCTAGATGGGAAATGCTTACTTTGAGGTGTGCTGTTATAGCCCTACCATGGATTAGAGTGTCCAACCGGAGAGTAGTTAAGAGTAGTATCATAAAGATAAGATATTTATATGAGAGTGTTCACTAGTGAAAGTATGATCCCTAGGCCTTGTTTCTAAGCATTGAAACTTCGTTTGCTACTAGATCTGTTACATGTTTGCTTGCTTCCATCTTTATTTCAGTTTGCCTTTCGTATTTTCCACGCCATCAAAGTATTTTCTAGCACCGTTATCTTATATCTATACCACTTGTATTTCACTATCTCTTCGCCGAACTAGTGCACCTATACACCTGACAAGTGTATTGGGTGTGTTGGGACACAAGAGACTTCTTCTATTTTGATTGCAGGGTTGCTTGAGAGGGGATACCTTTGACCACTTCCTCCATGAGTTCGATAAACCTTGGGTGATCCACTTAAGGGAAAGCTTGCTGCTGTTCTACAAACCTCTGCACTTGGAGGCCCAACAACTATCTACAAGAATAGAAGTGCGTAGACATCAGGTACCCCTTGCCCGATGATACGGAAGAATCCCCATATCAAAATGATAAGGCAAGCAGACAACGAGCATCTCAGCAATCTTCTTATTTACCATGGGAATATGGTGCTTTTTTCTCTCTTTCCTCTTTTCATAATCTCTCTTTTTTGCTTCTCTTTTCTCTTTTTTTATCAATATAGGACTCTTTTTTTATAAGAAGAATGCTTCATAGACAACTCATTATGGTTACGCTGCAGGTTTCCACCATGTCAGCATGGATTAGACCAGCGGCCCAAGCGTTTCTCTAACACATATACATAACTCCATGGACTTACAACCTCCCCTTTCATTTCACACCGACGACATCCATATACAAAAGAGCATGATATCAACTAGGTACAAGTACCAAGTGCAATGTTGAAAGCGTTCCCCATGAAAGCATGGTTCTGCTAATTCTCGACAAATAAGTGCAAGCATATACAACATAGAAGACACAATGGTTCATGTTTATTAAGGGCAAGAAAAGTAAAGTGTGCCATCAAGTTCGTGAGAGCTTTAATCACTAGTTTTCTCATAACAAGTGGAAGGTAAACAAAAGCATGAATATACTTGGAATAGCATAAGCTAGTAGGTAGGTATGGTGGACTCTTTGGAATAACTTGGTTTCAGGAGTTGGATGCATGAGTGGAACTCATACTTGGTTGTGGAGGCTAGCAAAAGACTGGGAGCGACAAACTAAGAGAGCAATAATGGCCATAATCATGCAGAGCGACAAAACATCATTGATCAAAGCATAAAGTGATACTACAAGTTGAAAACTAAAGGATAATAAAGTCTATGGTGACTTGAGATAGTCATAACATGGTGTGAGCATGCGCCAAGTCAACCCAAATAAAGCATCAAAGGAGAATGCCACAATACTATGCTTTAATATGCTAAAACAATGCATGATTCATCCAAGGCACATTAAGCAATCTCAATTGTTTATAACAAGTCATGCTACAGCAAAGAATACTAAGCATAAAGCCAAAACAATATCAAGCATGGCATGACAAAGTATAGGCCACAGTCAAAAACAAGCTCTTTTTACCACATAAGTATGAACGTTCCTACTCTTTTCCAAACCAAACCAAACTATTTGCAAACCAAATGTATGAAATAGGGGGTCCAACCAATTTATTCAGCAAACTAAAGCACACGAGAAACCAAAACAAAAACGAAAAAGAAGACGCTCCAAGAAAAACACAATTGTGCATGAAACAATAAAAATGAAGCGTTTGGAAGAAACCTTGGATTTTTATTGATGAAGAAGGGGATGCCTTGGGCATCCCCAAGCTTTGACGCTTGTACTTCTTGGATATTTCTTGCAGTGACACGCGTGGTATCCCCAAGCTTGAGCTTTAGTCCATCCTTCATCTCATTACTCATTCCTTCCATACACCTGAAATTTTTCCTTCATACAAAACTTCACACAATCTTTATTAGCAACATTAGTGCACTCAAGATAAAAGGTCTTAAGGTTCAGTTATAACACCAAATAAACTTCCATTAGAACACTAGATACTGTAGCACTTCCCTCAAAAAGCTCAATGCCCCAAAAGAACTCAAAAAGGAACCAATAAGAAGCAAATGCAGAAAATGGCAGAAATCTGTCAAAACAGACCAGCAGGTAAAGACAAATTGTTTCGAAGACCTTCTGTTGCTCAAATCAAAAAGTGTTAAACTAACGAAAGTTAGATAACAACCTGGGGCAGAAGCACAAAAATTCACGCCTCAAAAGGACGTACAGAGATTTTACACGAAATTTTATGGTGAAGCACAAAAATCTGTTTCAGGACAGCAACTTTCCCAATCATTACTTCTCTCTCATTAGAGGTTACTCTTGGCACAAAAAGCAAATAAAAAGAATAAGGAGCGGTTATTACAGAGGTAATAACTTCCAAGACTCATATAAAACTTTTGGGTTATCTCCCAATAAGTACTTTTCTTTAACGCCTTTAAGTTAGGCATAGGCTGGGCCGCGCGGCCAGGTGGTGTGGTGGCCCCCTGGCCCCTCTCCGTCTCGTACTCTGGCATCTGATGACTTCCGGAAAAATAGGCACTTTGGCTTTTGTCCCGTCCAATTCCAAGAATATTCATTTTCTGACTTTCCTGGAACCAAAAACAACAGGCAGCTGGCACTGTGGCTCTTGTTAATAGGTTAGTCCAAGAAATCATATGAAAAGTACTCCAAAGTTGGAACAAAACACAAAAAAGTGGATAAAACCAAGCATGGAACATCAAAAATTATAGATACATTTGCAATGTATCAACATCCCCAAGCTTAACTCTTGCTCGTCCTCGAGTAGGTAAGTGATAAAAAGAAAGAATAATTTTTGAGGTGACATGCACCATAAAAGACTTGATCAAAGTATTTGTAAAACATTCAAAGCTGGGATCATAGTACTTCAATCATAACATGAAAGACAAAGTTCTAGCAATAAGACAAATAAACTATGATGCAACATGAAAAGGCACAAACAAAAGATTCATGAATAACAATTCTTTGCAATACGTTTGTTTGTTTCACATAAAGAAAACATAGCATAAAAGTATTCAGCTTGTCCCTCGATAGAGTAGCAAATATAAATGCATAGGACACCTTCAAAGTTCATAAGAGTGACTAGATACAATAGTTTAAAACAAGCAATATCAAGTTATGCATCAATCAACTAGTCTTGGGACAATGCACAAAGAACTAAGAATAGCCACTATGCTCTCAAAGTAGGTGCATAAAGGTACAAGGTGGAGACTCAATAATATGGTGGAAGAAAGGCCTTTGTAAAAGGAAGTAGGGATTCAAGTCTCATAAAGATCTTCCAAAAATTATGGTACTTATAGCTTTCAGATCTCATTGCCCCTATCATAAGCATCTTGAAGTGATTAAGTTTAAAGTGAACAAACTATGGTGTACATGCTTGACGAAGTATAAGTCAGAAATCTCATGTCCCTTGTATACGAGGGCCGCTCCTCATGCTACTCAAGTTTAGTCACCGGTAAGTTCTTGTCATTGTAAGTACATGTGTATCATTGAGAACCACCAACGGGGTACCCCTTGCCTGATGATACGGAAGAATCCCCATATCAAAATGACAAGGCAAGCAGACAACGAGCATCTCAGCATTCTTCTTATTTACCATGGGAATATGGTGCTTTTTTCTCTCTTTCCTCTTTTCATAATCTCTTTTTTTCTTTTTCTCTTTTTTCTCAATATAGGACTCTTTTTTTTATAAGAAGAATGCTTCATAGACAACTCATTATGGTTACGCTGCAGGTTTCCACCATGTCAGCATTGATTAGACCAGCGGCCCAGACGTTTCTCTAACACATATACATAACTCCATGGACTTACAAACTCCCCTTTCATTTCACACCGACGACATCCATATACAAAAAAGCATGATATCAACAAGGTACAAGTACTAAGTGCAATGTTGAAAGCGTTCCCCATTAAAGCATGGTTCTGCTAATTCTCGACAAATAAGTGCAAGCATATACAACATAGAAGATACAATGGTTCATGTTTATTAAGGGCAAGAAAAGTAAAGTGTGCCATCAAGTTCGTGAGAGCTTTAATCACTAGTTTTCTCATAACAAGTGGAAGGTAAACAAAAGCATGAATATACTTGGAATAGCATAAGCTAGTAGGTAGGTATGGTGGACTCTTTGGAATAACTTGGTTTCAGGAGTTGGATGCATGAGTGGAACTCATACTTGGTTGTGGAGGATAGCAAAAGACTGGGAGCGACAAACTAAGAGAGCAATAATGGCCATAATCATGTAGAGCAACAAAACATCATTGATCAAAGCATAAAGTGATACTACAAGTTGAAAACTAAAGGATAATAAAGTCTATGGTGACTTGAGATAGTCATAACATGGTGTGAGCATGCGCCAAGTCAACCCAAATAAAGCATCAAAGGAGAATGCCACAATACTATGCTTTAATATGCTAAAACAACGCATGATTCATCCAAAGCACATTAAGCAATCTCAATTGTTTATAACAAGTCATGCTACAACAAAGAATACTAAGCATAAAGCCAAAACAATACCAAGCATGGCATGACAGAGCATAGGCCACAGTCAAAAACAAGCTCCTTTTACCACATAAGCAT
Organism: Avena insularis; assembly: GCA_023614405.1. Classification (NCBI taxonomy): domain Eukaryota; kingdom Viridiplantae; phylum Streptophyta; class Magnoliopsida; order Poales; family Poaceae; genus Avena; species Avena insularis. Next base: position 453,092,872 of record CM042693.1, on the reverse strand, counting down.
GAACGTTCCTACTCTTTTCCAAACCAAACCAAACTATTTGCAAACCAATGTAAGAAAGAGGGGGTCCAACCAACTTATTCAGAATACTAAGAAAACCAAGCAAACGAGAAAACAAAAAAAAACGAAAAAGAAGACGCTCCAAGAAAAACACAACTGTGCATGAAACAATAAAAATGAAGCGTTTGGAAGAAACCTGGGATTTTTATTGATGAAGAAGGGGATGCCTTGGGCATCCCCAAGCTTTGACGCTTGTACTTCTTGGATATTTCTTGGGGTGACACACGTGGCATCCCCAAGCTTGAGCTTTAGTCCATCGTTCATCTCATTACTCATTCCTTCCATACACCTGAAACTTTTTCCTTTATACAAAACTTCACACAATCTTTATTAGCAACATTAGTGCACTCAAGATAAATAAGTCTTAAGATTCAGTTCTAACACCAAATAAACTTCCATTAGAACAATAGCTACTGTAGCACTTCCCTCAAAAAGCTCAATTCCCCAAAAGAACTCAAAAAGGAACCAACAAGAAGCAAATGCAGAAAATGGCAGAAATCTGTCAAAACAGACCAGCAGGTAAAGACGATTTTTTTCGAAGACCTTCGGTTGCTTAAATCAAAAAGTGTTGAACTAACGAAAGTTAGATAACAACCTGGGGCAGAAGCACAAAAATTCACGCCTCAAAAAGACGTTCAGAGATTTTATAAGAATTTTTACGGTGAAGCACAGAAATCTGTTTCAGGACAGCAACTTTCCCAATCATTACTTCTCTCCCATTAGAGGTTACTCTTGGCACAAAAAGCAAATAAAAAGGATAAGGAGCGTTTATTACAGAGGTAATAACTTCCAAGACCCATCTAAAACTTTTGGGTTATCTCCCAATAAGTACTTTTCTTTAACACCTTTAAGTTAGGCATAAGAAGCAAGAAAGAATCAAGTGTTCTCAAATGAAGAAGCATTAAGATCAATACCAGAAATATTTTCAACAAGGCAAGGTATATAATCGAAATAAGTTGTAGAGGATCCTCTCTCAATGCTCTTAGGTTCACTATTCTCATCAAAAGGGTTTGCAGGAACAATCCAATCAAGATTCTTTTCTATGGCATCATGTATTGCTACTAGTTTGAAGGGTATTGGTATCTTAGGTTCCTCCCCATTAGGTTCAGTTTTGTTCATTTTTTCTCGTGTACCAACAACATCTACACATGAGCCTAGCATATTCAAACGTTCAAAGACTTTTCTAGCTTCCTTGGCAACATTGTAGAACTCCTTAAACAAAGTTTCTAGAATAAAATCCCTCTTTTTAGGGTCCTCAATTTCTTTAATCTTAAGAAACATTATTTGTAATAAGGGGTTGAGGTTTACAAACCTAGCTTCTAACATGTGAACTAAGAAGCTGCAGCAATCTCATAGTTTGGAGCAAGTTCTGCAAGGGATCTATCCTCAGTATCCTCATGTTTGCTAACATGATTAAAGAATTCTTCAATATTATCTTTCCCAATTATAGAACCACTACCAATTGAAAGGTCTTTCAGGGTGAAAGTAGGGATCAACATGGTGAGCTAAGGAAGAGGTGACAACTAAAGGAGACTTAATTTTTTTGTGTTTTTGAAATAAGAAAGCAAACAAGTAAAACTATTTTTTTGTGTGTTTTTGATAAAGAAACAAGCAAACAAAGCAAAAAGAAACTAAACAAAACAAAAACAACAAAGTACAGAGATTGGTTATGAGGGACTCCCCTTGTGAAGATGTCCTTGAGTCCCCGGCAACGGCGCCAGAAAAATGCTTGATGGCTCAATGCACGGCGCCCAGAAAAGTGCTGGTGCGTGGTTGATGTAGAGCTCATTGGGAACCCCAAGAGGAAGGTATGATGATCACAGCAGCAAGTTTCCCTCAGTTATGAAACCAAGGTTTAATCGAACCAGTAGGAGCAAGGAAACACCCCAAAGGTGTTACTAGCTGAGCTTTGGCAGGGCGCACTATCGGTGCTAGTAGCAACGTGGAGACCTGCACAACACAACCACAGAACTTTGTCCCCAAGTTGCGATGAGGTTGTCAATCTCACCGTGTTTTGCGGAAAACAAAGGATTAAACGTATCGAATGAAAAGAAGTAAAAGTTTGCAGAAAGTAAACACAAAGCAGTAAACAGTTTGTAGATTGTATGTAAAAGACAAGGACCGGGATCCATAGTTCACTAGAGGTGGCTCTCCTTAAGATAGATAACATGCTGGGTGAACAAATTACAGCGGGGCAATTGACAAACATCGACAAAGCAATACATGCATATACTAATCATCTTGACTCCTTTGAGACTTGATTGGGCATTACAACATTATACATAGACCACCATCCAACTGCATCTATGACTAATAATCCACCTTCAGGTTATCATCCGAACCCCCTCCAGTATTAAGTTGCAAGCAACAGATTATTGCTTCACGAATTGCGTGTAAAGTAAACAATACGATTGTTATATGAACAAAGGATTGTTGTTTTCTCCCTAGTAGCAACAACACATCTAGTACCTTAGAGATTTCTGTCACTTCCCCAGATTAGTAGAGGCATGAACCCACTATCGAGCATAAATACTAACTCTTGGAGTTGCTAGCATCTACTTGGCCAAGATAGCTACTAACAACGGAAAGCATGCAAGATCACAAATAACAAAGACATGATAGAATCAATAATCAATCCGAAATAGCATCTCAATATCCATCGGATCCCCGCAAACACAACATGCAGGATTACAAATAGATGATTTTGATCATGAACGGAGCTCACAAGATCTAGACATGAAAGCACAAAGGAGGAGAACCAGCCATCTAGCTACTACATGGATCCGTAGTCCAAGGATGAACTACTCACGCATCACGCCGAAGGCTTGCATGGTGATGAAGAAGGCCTCCAGGGTGAATTCCCCTCTCCGGCAGGGTGCCGGGAAGAGCTTCAGATCCCTCCCAATCTAGGGATGGAGATGACGGCGGCTACAGACTCTTTCGTGGATTTTTGATCGGGCACTTAGGGTTTACGTCCCGAGGGCATCTTATAGGCGGAAGGGGAGGCCGAGGGGGTGCCGGAGGCAGCCACACCACCCCCTAGCGCAGGCCAGGTTGGGCCGCGTGGCCAGGTGGTGTGGTGGCCCCCTAGCCCCTCTCCGTCTCGTACTCTGGCATCTGATGACTTCCGGAAAAATAGGCACTTTGGCTTTTGTCCCGTCCAATTCCTAGAATATTCATTTTCTGACTTTCCTGGAACCAAAAACAGTAGAAAACAGGCAGCTGGCACTATGGCTCTTGTTAATAGGTTAGTCCAAGAAATCATATGAAAAGTACTCCAAAGTTGGAACAAAACACAAGAAAGTCGATAAAACCAAGCATGGAACATCAAAAATTATAGATACATTTGCAATGTATCAACCAACATGGACACTGAGAAGCGCGCACAAGCTATGAAGAAGCTTCATGAAGAAACAAGAGCTACTATCGAGCAACAAGTCCTTCGCCAAGCTTCAAAGTTAAACAAGGACCAGAAGGAGATGATCTTTGAAGAAGGTGACCTTGTATGGATACACTTGAGCAAAGAACGCTTCCCAAGGAACAAGATTCCAAGCTCAAACCAAGAGGAGATAACCCCTTCAAGGTACTCAAGCGAATCAACAAAAACGCCTACATCATAAACATTCCAGTCTCCAAGTACCTTGCAAGCAACACATTCAATGTCAAGGACCTCTACCCTACCATAGAGATGTTCAAGATGATACCCATGAAGAGTCGAGGACAACTCTTTCCCAAGGGGGGGTGATGTCTACGCACTTATATTCTTGTAGACAGTTGTTGGGCCTCCAAGTGCAGAGGTTTGTAGAACAGCAGCAAGTTTTCCCTTAAGTGGATCACCCAAGGTTTATCGAACTCAGGGAGGAAGTGGTCAAAGGTATCCCCTCTCAAGCAACCCTGCAATCAAGATACAAGAAGTCTCTTGTGTCCCCAACACACCCAATACACTTGTCAGGTGTATAGGTGCACTAGTTCGGCGAAGAGATAGTGAAATACAAGTGGTATGGATAATTATAAGTGGTAATGGTGATAGAAAATAGCTTGATGGCGTGGAAAAGACTAAAGTAAAACTGAAATAAAGATAGAAGCAAGCAAACATGTAATAGATCTAATTGCAAACGGTGTTTCAGTGCTTAGAAACAAGGCCTAGGGATCATAGTTTCACTAGTGAACACTCTCATATAAACATCTTCTCTTTGTGATAATACCCTGAACTACTCTCCGGTTGGACACTCTAATCGTTGGTAGGGCTATAACAGCACACCTCAAAGTAAGCCTTTCCCATCTAGATAACCCCACACTGTCACCTTGAGCACTAGATGGTTCAAACAAACACCACAATTTCATAAAGACATCCAACTCCAAATATAACTCATAACAAGTATTTGAAATCTCTAGCCTAAGTGCCACCATGGTGTGCACACTATCAACTTCACACACATGGGGAGAGCAGAGATCTATTAAAGTACTTGAGTAGCAAGGTAGATCTATAGATTACAAGCTCATGATCTCAATAAGATCATGCATAGAGAGAGAGAGATGAAAACATAGCTACTGGTAGAACCCTTAGCCTCGAGAGAGAACTACTCCCTCCTCATCATGGGAATCAGCAATGGTGATGGAGATGGCGGTGGAGATCAATGGAGATGGATCCGGGGATACTTTCCCATCCCGGCAGGGTGCCGGAACAGTGACTTTCTATCCCCCGAATCTCCCCTTCGGTGGTGGCGGTGCTGCGGAAGTTTTCGTGGCAAGAGGCTTGACGATTTAGGGTTTATGCATCGGGAGGCTCTTATAGGTGAGAGGGGAGACCGAGGGGGTGTCGGAGGGGCCCACACCACCCCCTGGCACGGCCTGGCCTGGCCCGCGCCACCAGGTGGTCTGGCCTCCCTCTGGCACTTCTCCGTCTCGTATTCTGGCTCCAAGTGTCCGCCGGTGAAATAATAACTTTGGCTTTTGTCCCATCCAATTCCGAGAATATTCATTTTCGACTTCACAGAAGCAAAATAGCAGAAATGTGTACCGCACTGTGGCGCTTGTTAATAGGTTAGTCCAAGAAATCATATGAAAAGTACTCCAAAGTGTGGATAAAACACAAGAAAGTAGATAAAACCAAGCATGAAACATCAAAAATTATAGATACATTTGCAATGTATCAGGGGGGAGCTAATGCAGCCTGTCCTACGGACGCTCCTACATCTACACCAATAAGTCCCCCAAGTGGACCCATGACTCGTGCCCGAGCCAAACTCCTACAAGCTAAGGTGAACTCGCTCCTCTCCTCGTGCCAATTTTATACATCCTTGGATGGTGTGCTACTTCATGCAACTACTCTATGCATCATCAGGTACGATGCCCCAACACATCACCCATCACCCAAGGATGGAGAATAAGGAGCAGCCCTGAAACAGAAGCCGCTGGAGCTGCTCAGACCGGAGTCTCCGGTTTGCGCACATCGGAGTCTCTGGTCCACCAAAGTCTCCAGCCTGAAGACCCTAGAGTCTCTGGCCCACCTCCGGTCTGACCCCCGAACCGAGCTCCGGGACAATCTGTATGCCCCTCCGGAGGATACACCGGAGACCCGACCGGAATCTCCAGCCCAGACCGGAGTTTCCGGTCCACCACACCGGAGTCTCCGGACCGACCATCGCCAGGCATGTAAAAGGCCTTTGGGCCTTCGGCCCATGTACCCTCTAGTCCGTCCAGAACTTACCTTTTATCCCTAAAGTACCCATGTTTAAGTGGCTGGCCTATATATAGTCCCCCACCTCTATTTTAAACCCTAGGCATGATATTTGGAATTAGTGGAAACCCCTTGTGGATCTATCTAGTTCTTGCCTCATGCTCCTTTGACAAAGGAACACCAAATATCCCAAACCTCATTGGAGTTTGCATCGTTCCTCCGCGTTGTACAAGGCCTCGGCATCGGAGTCCCTTTGCCTAGACGTCAAGATCTCACCGAGTCTCCCTCCTCACTGTGCCGGTTCGAGAGAGAGTCCTCCGCCCGACGCCGATTCTAGGATTGCACCGGACCGGTCACCGCCGGCGTGAGCTATTGGTGTGTATCGTGGTTTTGCGTGTGTGTGTTCATCGCGTTCTTCGTGTGTGAGTTCGTCGTGTTCATCCTCCCCTCCTTTTCCTGCACTCCATCCTCGATTTGAACGGGAATCGTGAAAGATCGGGCCACCCTAGAGGTTTGCCCTCAACAAATGGATCGAGAGGAGATTGAACCAAATGAAGGGAGATTGCACCAAATGCATGGGAAAAAGATTGAAGCAATTTATTCATTAGAAGCAGAGTTCAAAAGTAAAGGAATTCCACAAGAGGATATTGAAGAAATGATGCCAATGTGTTTTGAAATGTATGAACCAATGAATTGAAATGTGGTTGAACCAATTGTACAATAGACTAAAGCACTTGATTCATTGGATTCAGAGAAAAAGAACAAACGGAACAAACGGAAGAAGTTGATGGTGGACTCCGAGAATATTCCAGCCAGGATCACCCAGAGCAAGGTGGTGAACTCCGAGAATATTCCAGCGAAAAACACTAGGAGCAAGAAAAAAATGAATTTGAATTATTAATTTGAATTTGTATGATGAATTTGAACTATTGCCAATGTTTGTATTGAATTCGAACTAGTGTGACGCTCCCAATTTTGTATGTTGGATGCCCCCCATAATGTATGTGTTATTGCAAGTTTCTATTGTCATCCACCTTGTTGCTTAGCATGCTCAGTTTTGCCGTTGACATGTGGTCAACGCATGGGGTTTAGATAGTTCATGGCTTAAACCATAGCAAACGTTGACCAATTGATCCAAAATTTGGCATACTTGTGTATCCTGAATTGATTAACCATATGAAATTGAATTTTTTTGATTTACTTGTAATTAGCCACATTTTTCTTTTTCTAAGTGATTAAATTCAAATAAATGGTTTTAGGGTTAGTTTAATTCAAAAAAGAAGTCAAAACATAGTGCAACCTTCGCATGGAGTCTTGTTATGTTACCTACAACCTAGCATGAATAATAAATGAAAATGAAATAAAGAGAAATGGACTTCTCCCCTAAACCACTTCTTAAATCCTTCTTGGAATGAGCTACTAGCTATGAAGATGCATGGCTTTCTACTCAATCAACCTCCAAAATAACCCATCCCAAAACATACTTTTTATAAATGAGGCCAAATTTGGCACACTTGTGTATCTTTGAGTTGCAAACAATATAGTGTCGGCCAAGATAGATTATTTTGTTTAAATAACACATTTTCCATTTGTTATGCCAAAATCTTAAATTTCCCATAGTCATTTTCTAGCTGAACGCCATTGTTTTCCTTAGATCTACTCAGTTTTCCCCTCTTGCAAAAATTTTCCTCAGTTTTCCCCTCCCGCTAAAGTTTTCCTCAGTTTTCTCCTCCCACTAAAGTTTTCCTCACTTTTCCCCTCTCTCATGTCTCACTCTGGTTGCGCTCTGATTGGTCGAGATGTATGTCACACGGATCTTGGCCAACCACCATTGGATACATCATGATCCAACAGGCTGGAGGTCTCTCTCCCGATGGCGCACCACGCACCTAACCTTGTACGGTGAGGAGAGCCCGATAGGCTGGATGTCTCTCCCTCCCTTTCCCTGACGCACGTATCCCAGCCGCATCAACTAGCGCTCAGTTTGGTTGCGCTCTGATTGGTCAAGATGTATGTCACATAGATCTTGGCCAACCACCATTGCATACATCATGATCCGACGGGCTGGAGGTATCTCTCTCCCGTTGGGCTACGGAGAGGAGAGCCTGACGGGCTGGATGTATCTCCCTCCCTTTACATGTTGCATGTATACCGGATGCATATTCCTCCCCTCCTATCGGTGTACGTCGGCACAGCAGTCCGAACGACATGCGGTGGCGCGGATCTAAGCGTGACAGTCTGAACAGCGTGCGGCGGCATGGATCTAAGCGTGGCGGTCTGAACGGCGTGCGGAGGCGTGGACCTAAGCATGGTGGTTGGAACGGCTTGCGGAGGCGTGGACCTACGCGTGGGGGACAGAACGGCTTGCAGCGACGCGGATCTAAGCGCGGCTGATAGAACAACATGCGATGGTGAGGATCTAACCGTCTGAAATTTCTGTCTCTATCTCTCTCACTTCCGTTCACATCCTCAGATCCGTTGCTGATGAAAGACACTGATGGAAGACATCATCCGTAACATCAGTGCGACGACGGTGGTGCCGATAGTGGTCATCGATGCGAAGATGATTGGAACCATCATCCGCAACATCACTACGACGATGCAGATCAAGCCCTCGTGAACTGAAGCTATGGGAGGCAGGTGATACGTTTTGCACTTTTTGATTTGAGCAACAGAAGATTTTCGAAAAAATTAATCTTTACCTGCTAGTCTGTTTTGACAGATTTCTGTCATTTTTGCATTTGCCTCTTAAATCGATTTCCTTTTTGAATTATTTGTGTGCTTTCAAAAGGAGTTGCTTCAGTAGATTATGTTTTGATGGATTTTGGTTGAAATTGAACCTAAAGGTTTATTATCTTGCATGTGATACTTCGTAAACGTATCTATAATTTTTTATGTTCCATGCTTGTTTTATATCTACTTTCTTTTGTTTTGTTCACACTTTGGAGTATTTTTACACATTTTCTAGAACTAACCTATTAACAAGATGCCATAGTGTCAGTTGCCTGTTTTCTGCTGTTTTTGGATTCAGAAAAGCTAGTAAGGAAATATTCTCAGAATTAGACGAGACAAAAGCCTAAGTCAATATTTTACCCGAAGCAACACGGAGTCCAGATGGGAGACGAAGTGGCGCACCAAGGCGGCCACACCTGGTGGCAGCGCGGCCTGGGGGCGCATGCCACCAGGAGGTGTGGGCCCCCTGGTACTCCACCGACCTTGCCCCTTCGCCTATAAAAGCCTCTCGGGACGAAAACCCTAGGGACCCGATCAAAATTCCACGAAAGAGTTTGTAACCACTGTCATCTCCATCCCTAGATCAGGAGGGATCTGAAGCTCTTCCCGGCACCCTGTCGGAGGGGAGAGATCACCCTGGAGGCCTTCTTCATCACCATGACTGCCTCCGGTGTGATGCGTGAGTAGTTCATCCCTGGACTACGAGTCCATGTAGTAGCTAGATGGTTGGTTCTCCTCCTTTGTGCTACCATGTTTAGATCTTGTGACCTCCGTTCATGATCAAGATCATCTAATTGTAATCTTACATGTTGTGTTTGCGGGGATCCGATGGATATTGATATGCTATTTCAGATTGATTATTGATTCTATCATGTCTATGTTATTTGTGATCTTGCATGCTTTCCGTTGTTAGTAGCTATCTTGGCCAAGTAGATGCTAGCAACTCCAAGAGGGAGTATTTATGCTCGATAGTGGGTTCATACCTCTAGTAATCTGGGGAAGTGACAGAAATCTCTAAGGTACTAGATGTGATGTTGCTACTAGGGAGAAAACAACAATCCTTTGTCCATGGGGCAATCGTATTGTTTACTTTACACACTTTCCTTAATGCAATTATCTATTGCTTGCAACTTAATACTAGAGGGGGTTCGGATGATAACCTGAAGGTGGATTATTAGTCATAGATGTAGTTGGATTACGGTTTATGTATAACGTTGTAATGCCCAATCAAATCTCATAGGAGTCTAGATGATTAGTATATGCATGTATGCTTTCTCGGTGTTTGTCAATTGTCCGGCTGTAATTTGTTCACCCATCTATCTTAAGGAGAATCACGTCTAGTGAACTATGGTCCCCGATCCATTCTTTTACCATCAATTTACAATCTACTATTTACTGTTTACTGTTTACTTTCTGCAAGCAATTACTATCTTCCACACAATACGTTTAATCCTTTGTTTTCAGCAAAACCGGTGAGATTGATAACCTCACTGTAAGTTGGGGTCAAAGTTCTGTGGTTGTGTTGTGCAGGATTCCAAGTTGGAAACAACACCTTGCAGGTGTTTCCTTGCTCCTGCTGGTTCGATAACCTAGGTTTCATGACTGAGGGAAAACTTTTTGTTGTGCTCATCATACCTTCCTCTTTGGGTTCCCCAACGAGCTCGGTATATTTTGAGCCATCAAGCCTTTTTTCTGGCGCCGTTGCCGGGGAGTCAAGGACATCTTCACAAGGGGAGTCCCTCATAACCAATCTCTTTACTTTGTTTTTTGTTTTGCTTAGTTTATTTTTGCTTTGTTTGCGTGTTCCTTTATGAAAAACACAAAAAAAATAGTTGTACTAGTTTGCTTCCTTTATTAAAAAACACAAAAAAAATGACTACTCTTGGAAATACTAAGTTGTGTGACTTCACTAGCACCAACAACAATGATTTCATGTGCACACCTATTGCTCCACCTGTTCCTGAAGCTACTTTCTTTGAAATTAAACCTGCTTTCCTCAATCTTGTTATGAAAGAACAATTCTCTGGTGTTGGTACTGAAGATGCTGCTGCTCACCTTAATAACTTTGTTGAACTTTGTGAGAAGCAAAAACATAGGGATATAGATGGAGATATTATTAAGCTTAAATTGTTTCCTTTCTCTTTGAGAGGAAAAGCTAAAGAATGGTTGCTATCCCTAACTAGAAATAATATTGATTCTTGGACTAAATGCAAAGATGCTTTCATTGGAAAATACTATCCTCCTGCTAAGATTATATCTATGAGAAGTGAAATAATGAAATTTAAAAAATCTGATAATGAACATGTTGCTCAAGCTTGGGAAAGAATGAAATCTTTGGTAAAGAATTGTCCCACTCATGGTCTGACTGCTTGGAAGATTATCCAAACCTTTTATGCAGGACTGAATTATTCTTCAAGAAATCAGCTGGATTCTGCTGATGGAGGTACCTTTATGACCATTACTTTGGGTGCTGGAACAAAGCTTCTAGATAATATGATGGTTAACTATTCTGAATGGCACACTGAGAGACCTCCACAAGGTAAGAAGGTAAATTCTGTTGAAGAAACCTCCTCCTTGAGTGATAAAATTGATGTTATTATGTCTATACTTGTTAATGGGAAAGCTCATATTGATCCAAATCATGTTCCCTTAGCTTCTTTGGTTGCTCAAGAAGAGCAAGTTGATGTGAACTTTATTAGAAATAATAATTTTGGCAACAATGCTTATGGTAATAACAATTATAGGCCTTACCCTCCTAATAATACTTATGGTTATATTGGTAAATCTGGAATGCCTAGTGAGGAAAGAATTTTAGAAGTTGAAAGAGCCACTAAAAACTTCATGCAAATACAATATGAACAAAATAAATTATTTACTAAAACCATGGAGGAACAATCTACTATTTTGAAAAATATTAGTCATCAACTTGAGAGTTTAAATAGGGAAATTCCTAGCTTGCTACTAAAACTCTCTAATGCTGAAAGAAATATATCATCTTTGTCTAAAGCACAATCCTCTTTGATTAATAAAATGGCTGCTAAACCTAAAACTATTAAAAATCCCTTTGCTGCTACTAATGCCATACAAGTTAGAATAGATGAAAATGTTAGACTGTTAGCTAAATTGCATGCTAAGTGGGAAAGAGAAGATGAAATTTCTAGAAATAGTAGAATTTGTAGTATCACCACCACTAATGTTGATGCTAGCAAACCACATGAAGTCTCCATTCCTTCTACAACGATGCCTAAAACCAATGGACCCTTCTCTAATAAAAATGCTGAAATTCTTCGAAATATGGGAAACAATAGCTCTACTACCTCGGATGGTAATTATGATTTTGATCTTGATGGTTGCAATATCTCTGAAGTAATTATGTTCCTACAAAAGCTTGCTAAAACTCCTAATGTTAGTGCTATGAATATGGCCTTTAGAAAACACATTACTGATGCTCTCATAAAAATTAAAGAAGAAAAGATGAAACATAAAGCTTCTATTCCTATGAAATTAGAAGATGGTTGGGAACCCATCATTAATATGAAATTGAATGATTTTGATCTCAAAGCTTTATGTGATCTTGATAGTAGTGTTTCTATTATGCCAAGAAGGATTTATAAAATGCTTGATTTGCCACCATTGGAAGATTGTTATTTAAATGTCCAACTTGATGATAATGCTAAAAAGAAACTCATGGGGAGTATTAATGATGTTCTTATTATGGTTAACAATGCCTATGTCCCCGTTGATTTCTATATTTTGGATGTTGAATGCAATACTTCTTGTCCTATTATTTTGGGAAGACCTTTTCTTAGAACTGTTGGTGCCATTATTGATATGAAAGAAGGCACCATTAAATATCAATTCCCACTCAAGAAAGGTATAGAACACTTTCCTAAGAAGATAGAGAAGATTCTTTTTGCCTCTCCTATTAAAACGAAATTTTCTCTTAATGCTTCTTCATTTGAGAATACTTGATTCTTGCTTCTTATGCCTAGCTCAAAGGTGTTAAAGAAAAGCACTTATTGGGAGATAACCCAAATTTTGTTAGGAATCTTTTGTTGAGTCTTGGAAGTTATTGCTTCAGTAATAACCTCTCCTTATCATTTTTGTGTGGTTTTTGTGCCAAGAGTAACCTCTAATGAGAGAGAAGTAAGACTTGAGAAAGTTGCTATCCCGAAACAGATTTTTGTGCTTCGCTGTACAAATTCGTGAAAAATCTCTGTATATCGGATTGAGCTATAATTTTTTGTGTTTCTGCCCCAGGTTGTTATCCAACTTTCGTTAGTTCAACACGTTTCGATTTGAGCAACAGAATATCTTCGAAAAAAATCGGTTTTTACCTGCTGGTCTGTTTTGACAGATTTCTGCCATTATTTGCATTTGCCTCTTAATCTCTTTCTCTTTGAGTTCTTGCCAAATTCTATAACTTTTTAAAGGAAGTACTACAGTAGCTTGTGTTTTAATGGAAGTTTTACTTGTTTTGAAACTGAACCTAAAGTACTACACTAATGTTGCTAATAAAGATCGTGTGAAGTTTTGTATGATGAAAATTTTAAAGTGTAGGGAAGAGTAATGAGATAAGATGAAGATGGACAAAATCTCAAGATTGGGGATGCCACCCGTGTCACCCCAAGAAATATTCAGGAAGTACAAGCGTCAAAGCTTGGGGATGCCCAAGGCATCCCCTTCTTCATCAATAAAAATTTCAGGTTTCTTCCAAACACTTCATTTTTATTGTTTCATGCACAATTATGTTGTTATTGGAGCGTCTTCGTTTTTGTTCGTAGTTTTCGTTTGCTTAGTTTGCTTGAATAAATTGGTTGGATCCCCGCATTCATACATAGTTTCAAATAAGTTGATTTGGATTGGAAAAGAGTAGGAAAGTTCATGCTTATAAGTGGTATAAAAGGAGCTTGTTTTTGACTATGACTTAGACTTTATCATGTCATGCTTGATATTGCTTTGACTTTATGCTTAGTAATTATTGCTGTAGCATGACTTGTTATAAAAAATTGAGATTGCTTAATGTGTCTTGAAAGAATCATGCGTTGTTTTAGCATATAAAAGCATAATATTGTGGTATTCTCCAACACATCTTTCTTGAATTATTATTGATGCCATGTTTGTGTTTAATTCCTGATATGTTCATATTTGTGTATTATGAATTTGAATTCAAGTTTGACTTAGGTTAAACCTCAATTTTGATCTCAATGATGTTTTTAAAACATTCAACTAAAATTGGTTCAGGTCCTAGTGACAATTTGGTTATAAAACCTCACTAGAGCCAAATTCAAATGGATGTTTTTGAAATTTTCAAACTCATGCAATGCAATTGTGAAATTCACAAAACTAACTTTTATAAATAATTTTCCCTGGATTGTTACATCAGAGCCCCTAGGACGGAAGCTCTGCAGGGCGAAATCCTTGCCGCTACCATTACGGTTGGACGCCCGGCTTTCCGGTGACCTTCTCATGCTACAGCGAGGGGAAGGGAGGGGTGATAGCGGCGAGGGTTGGGTCGCCCTAGAGTCGCCCTCGGGGGAGTGCGACGCGTGGGGAAGATGACCGATTCATATGTTTCACATACTCCATCCGTTCTAAAACGAATGTTGAAAATTTGTCTAAATTCGGATGGACACCGTTTAGCATATAAATACATCTAAATTTAGTATATAAATACATCTAAACTGAGACAAATCTTCAACATCCTTTTCGGCATGGAGGGAGTAGTACAAATCGTATATATTGTCACTATCGAGGAACAAGCCGCATCACTTTTAAGATTGTTAGAAACATTTCTCACGGCATGCTAGGGAAGAGCATCTCCACTCGAGGGCCTTAAAGCCCCCAAATGGCTATTGAGGGTGTCGGTACCGAAAATCACGCCCAACCGCCCTCCAATTCCATTTTGGCGCCGACACAGTCCATTTTGTTATCCGGCGCCCCCCAGGCCGACCCCCCAGCACCCCATGCCGGTCCATTTTGCTAGCTGGTACGCTAGATGGATGAGAAAACACGTAGAACACCGCGGTCCCTCCTTGTTAGTGAGAGAGACGGGCCTCGTCTATAGAGCCCTGTCGGTCAGGTGACGCGTCCCGTCGACCGGCCATGCGGCGGCGAGCCCTTTCGCCCTTTCCGCCGCTTCCCGCCCCATCCTCCCGCTTTTTCCCGCTATATCTAGGCGCGGACACCATTGCCATCGACAGATCTACACTCTTCTCTCTCACCATGGCCACTCCTCATTGAGCCTATCTCACCCAAGAGAAGACGGAGGCGCTCCGTGCCTTGAACTACCCCTGTCCGTTGGGCTACCGGTTGCCCCCGATTGGATACTGAGTGACGGTCCCTCTAGTGCCTCAAGGCGCGGCTAGCCGGGTGGCCATCATGAACCACTACTACATCGAGCTATCGATGGAGCAACAAATTGATCCCCGATGGGATCCTGACAACAACGCGACCTAGAACGTCTTCTTTGTGAATTGATGGGAGACGGAGCTCGCTAGGTACGAGGTCGATGACCTGCCTCCTATGAACAGCAACAAGGCCGGCTGGCGGATATGGTGGGTGAGCCGGACTATTGTCGGTGTAATGCGCCACATCACCGAGGGCGATCACCCCCGCTGGGACCCAAACTTTCAGGCACCATCACAGAGCCAGAAGAAGGGCGTCAGCAGCCGTGGGCGCAGCGACGTCGCCATCCGGGACCTCTTGCCTCAACGTGGTCACCTTCGCCCTATGCATCTGAGGCCGGAGTGGTAGGTGCTTCCGGAATACGTCGTGGCCCCGCACCAGTTGAGATGCACCGGCGACCCAGAGAAGTAGCCGGGGCAGCATGGACGAGAACCAAAGTGTGACGACGGTGAGGGATATAGCCACTATGGCCACCGATTCCCATGGGCTGCGCTGATTGAAGACCTTCGATTCCCGCGTGCGCAAACTAGGGAAGTCCATAGGTTCCAACCGCGTGTGCCAAGTGACGACGATGAAGGCGACATCTACTACATGTCTAGGTAGGAATACAAGTAGTTTTTTTTTGAACAGCAGAGTGCCCCTGAAGGGGCTGGAATCTTCCATTAAAATAACAGTGGAGGTACAGAGAACCCCATAAAATAAGGAAATTACACATGGGCCCCTAGCATTTGCAGAAAGAACCTTGCTAAAAAATCTGGAATTAGAAGCTAGTCCTTCCTCTTCTCAACTGTGGAGCAAGGAGATCAGGCTACTGTAGTCATGGACGAAGAAGGGGACTACGCCTCTTGCCTCCGTCCAAGCGACTTACCCAACGCCTGAGCTCGAATAGGGCCTCCCGATGGAGGTTGTAGAGTGGCAGGAGCATACCGGCATAAAGAAGGCCTTCTTGACCAAGGATTCTAGCGTCATCCAAATCCACGCAGATGGATAGCTCCAGGAAGAACAGGTTCTGAAACTCCAAATCCACCCCAGCTGAGCCTCAACCCCTGCATAAATCTCTCCTCATCTCCAACTTGGAGCTCGGGAAGAAGATTAGCAGCAGGGCAATCAGCAGAGCCAGGATAGCAAAGGCAGGCCAACACCACATCGTGAAAACCGTCTCGCCATCAAACCCGGCGAACCTGCCATGAACTCGGGGAGGCAAGAGTAGGAGATGGTGGTTATGACGAACTGGCAAGATCCGCTTATTGAAGAGGCCCCCTCCAGATCCGCCACCGCTGTCCAACTTTCACCTCAGAAGCTTGACAAGCAACTACACCGGCGACCTCCTGATGCCGCGGAGGAGCGTCAGCTCGGTAGACCTCAGAAGAAATGGGAAGACGACCTTATTGATAGAGATTCCTAGCTCCAGACTCCACTCTTGCCGCCGCTCTTGCCACGGGAGCGTAGCCAGGAGGAAGAAGAAGCAGAGGATGCGCCAGATCTGGCCGATGGGATCCGGCGGCCTACTTCAAGACGCTACTGGGGGACAAAACCTAGAAAAAGAAACCCTAGAACCTAATCTACTGAAGCCAGCGCCTCTCCTTTGCCACCTCCGACCATCATCGCCGTCGCGAGGCGCATCGGATTGGGCCGGGGGCCTGGATGTGACTCTCATGGGGAGGAACGGGGGAAGACGCGTGAGGAGTGGAAAAGAAGACAGAAAATTCCTGCGGAACACGACTAGTTTGTTTTCCGCGCACACGTAAAAAGATTGCAGAATATTGAAGTTTAGGCTGTGTTTCTACGAATTGCAAAATCGCAGAATATTAAAGTTTAGGCTATGTTTCTGCAAATTTTAGAACTTCTCATTTGTTATGGGGCCATGCGCCCCCATTTCCATGTCTGCGCCGGCAGCACCCCGTACGGCCTCCCAAAAAAAAAAGCTGCGTCGGACGCCGTACTGGAGCACTAGTGGAGAAGCTCGCTCTGATGCTAACGAAACATTTTAAAGGGTAAAAGCCTGGATTCGAGGTCAAGCCTCGAGACGTAACATAAGGGACGGCGAAAATTCACTCTTGAAGCCTAGCCTAGCTAGCTTGTTTTAGGATAGCTTGCTAGCTGGATACAGATGGCCTCTGGTTCCCATTCCTCTACAGGAAATTTCTCCACTCACAGGCTTTACGACCTCTGCTGCGACCGCCGGTCGCAAAGGACCAGCTCGTCGTTGATCAAATGCCTGCCCTACGTCCTCCCTGCACTCGTCGTCGGAGCAGCTTCTGTGCTCCTCTTATTGCGTTTCGCCGTCACCCCACATGTCGAGGGCTACATCGAGGACGCCCGGCTCACGAGCTTCGCGTCCAGCAACTCGTCCTCGCTCGCGTACAACATCACCATCTCGGTCGCCCTCGCAGTTCGTAATCCCAATGCAGCCATGGACATCAAGTACACCAAGCCCCTCGTGGCCGCCTTCCTCTTCGACGACCGGCGTCTGTACAACGTCACCGTGGTGGAGGAGGGGCACAGGCAGAAGCCGAACAAGAGAGATGTGCACCTCCTCCGCACCGGCGGGGATGTCCTGTCCGTGCTTGACTCCGCAGCAGTCGAGGAGTTCAAGAAGCAGAACGCAACGGGGGTGTTCAAGGTGGAGATGCGCCTCTCCGGGGAGATCACGCTCAGCATCGGCATCGGCAACAGCCGTGTGCTGGAGCTGAGCTGCCCGATGACGCTGCAACCCCCGCCGACGGGCCCTGATCCTGATGTCGTCGTGTTCCACGAAGTGGACTGCAAACCTGATAAGCCCAAGAGAATTGTATTTTGATTCAATGCGTGTTTTGTAGTTTTTCCCGTGTATTGTTTTATTTAGCCCCCTTTTTTGAGACTTAAAGCTAGCATATGATGTTCAACATCTATCTTACAAACAATTAATTTAATAGGATGTTTTCTTTTTCATGGAAGTGGGATCTGTATGGAATCAAGTAGGATTACAATATACATAGCGAAGATGCTCCACTTCAAATATCCTAGACTGAAGTCATACCTTTCCCACACTAAAAGCCTAACGGTAGGCACGTGCAAACACGGTTTAGCCGGTTTGACCGGTCCGGTCTATTGTACTAGCTCTAAAGCTTAGATTGGATTTGTGAATGAGATTGAACAAGACAAGTTTTGGTCGGTAGGGACAGCTTGAACGGTTTCACTTTTTGCACACCCTTGCCTAAGGACAGTGCTACGCATCCCTAGGATGGAAACTTTCCATCCCCGGGGTCCTCCGCCGTCCGATCTGGCTAGATCAAGAGTCAGATCTGCTTTCCGCATATCATCCCGCTTTTCCTACAAAAAGTCCGCTTTTGCTATATTTAGTCCCGTTTTTGCTACATGTAGCAGAAAACGGTTCGGTCCAGAAAAAGAAGAGACAAACTAGACCTCGCCGGAGAGTTCGCCGGAGACCTCATCGGAGACTTTGTAGCAAAAAAAATACCAATGTAGCAAAACCGACTTCGCCGGAAAATATCGCCGGAGACTCACCGGAAAAAACCTAGTCAGAGACCTCATAGCAAAATATTTACGCTATTATAGCAAACACATTGCGCTAATGTAGCAAAAAAAAATATGAATATAGTAGAACTAGCATCGCACTCGCTGGAGACTCCGCCAGAATACCTCGCCGGAGACCGTGTAGCAAAAACTTTACGCTCTTGTAGCAAAACCATAAAACTTATGTAGAAAAAAGCTTAGATTTGATTTGTGAAAGAGATTGAACTAGGCAAGTTTTGGTTGGTTGGGACGGTTTCACTTTTTGCACACCCTTACCTAGCGGCATCTCCAACAAATGTCTAATAATAGGTCACAACCTTTTCTGGTCTTAGGCATCACTTTAGCTACAGTTTTTCCAGATGATGCGAAATAGGGCACTTATCCGGTATTGAATTGATGCATTAGCCATCTAAACCAAAAGTCCAAACTGATGAAAAGGGCTAGGCGTGTATTATATTTTTAACACTCCCCCCTCACGTCTAAGCAGTTTTATTTTAGTCCTTAGTGTGGGTTCGGTGCAGACCGCATAATCTTTTTTTAATACTGCATGAGCAGGGTCTTGAACTTGAGATATCTTAGCTCTGATACCATATTGAATTGATGCACTAGCCAACGCAACCAACATTCCGAACGATGGAAAGAGCTAGCGTGTATTATATTTTTAACACTCCCCCTCACATCTAGGCTATTTTAGTCGTTGGCGTGGGTTCAGTGCAGGCTGCAGAATATTCATTTAATTACTATGTGAGCAGGGTCTTGAACTTGAGACCTCTTGTCTCTGATACCATCTTGAATTGATGTGCTAGCCATCTGAACCAAAAGTTCGAACTGATAGAAATGGCTAGACGTGTATTGTATTCTTAAGAGCCGGCTGTAGCCTCTTCAGATGCCCTAAAATAGGCACTACAAACATGCTTCTTCTTCATATGTGCAATAAAAACAAGATCAAACATATACCCAAACAAAATTTTCGACACTAGTTCATGAAGTAAAACGTATACTAGAAGTTACACAAGAGGTGTTTGATGTTGGAATTTTGCCTAAAAATAGGCTCAGCCCATTTATTATACGCCAATAATTTCTGAAATCTTAGAGACCCACTTGGCCCATTCTTTCAAGGCAAGAATTGGGATAAAACTTTAGCCCCACATTGCTAGTTGAGTGAAAATTGGACCAGCTTATAAAGTGATCTCCACCACTTGTACGATCTTGAGAAGAGAAGATATATACACGGGCTCCTCATCCTCGCTCGCCTCGCCATGCCTCGCCACACCACACCACGGCGGGTTGCGGAAATCTCGCTGAGCCAAGCTTTATTTTGCCACGCATGAACGAAAGATGTACAGTCTGCCCTAGTGGAATTTTTATATGATTTAGTGGAGAAATGAGTGGGTCATTAATCCAAACTCAGTGGAGGCTGCTCAGCTCCGGACGAAGCCTTTTTGGTTCACCTCCCGTCTCTTTTTTCGTATCCCTGTGCTTCTTGTCCACCTCCTCGGCCTGTGCCCACCTATTGCCTCAAGTTTTAGAGCTCTAAGAGACCACCAAGTTTTCCCAATCCTGACTTGAGGAGTGCACCGCGAGTTGGGACAGTAGGTCTCCGGAACCCCACTGTTTCAAGTCCTATACGGGAGAAGAGCGATAAGGTTTTTGGGAGCGCTCCGCGGGACTAGTGACTTCATCACGGACGCTGACGACTACTTCCCAGACGATGACTTGTTCCCCGACATCAACTACCTCTTCGACGACATGGCTGATGACAACTCCAATGCCAACCGCAACATCAACGCTGGTCCATATGCTACATTCACCTATCTTGTTCAGATCACTCTCCATATGTTATTCATTGCAATCTGTTTAGAATTGCTAGTTACCATTTATCCTATAGATTATATGATTGTTTTTATTCCTATATTTCTAGTCATGCTTTCTCTAGTGTTTATTTGGATTAAATATGGTGTTAAATTGCTCATATTTCCAACAATTCAAAACCCTTATGATCATACACCGTATTGTAGGAAATTTAACCCAAGTTCTTTATAATTGTTGGAAATTTAACCCAAGTTCTTTAGTTTCAAACCATGACGTTATAATTGTTTCAAACCAGCTCGTACGCCATCTTTATATTTCTACATCCATTTAACCACCTATCTTTGAGGGGGTAAATTATAAGAGATGGCATACGAGAGCAGTTCTTTAGTTTCAAACCATGAGCTTCAATAACGTCATCCTAGAC
The DNA here is from genome assembly GCA_023614405.1 of Avena insularis. NCBI lineage: Eukaryota > Viridiplantae > Streptophyta > Magnoliopsida > Poales > Poaceae > Avena > Avena insularis. Next base: position 453,072,242 of record CM042693.1, on the reverse strand, counting down.
AAATCAGAGGGAGAGCTTGATGCTGATCAGGAAGAGGCCTATAAAAAAACCTATACCCTTTCAAGGATGCTCTAATCAGCGTTCTTGGTGACAATATTGTCGATTCATACATGACATTCAGCAATGGCAAGAACATGTGGGATGCGCCCGAGAGAAAATTTGGAGTATCTGACGCTGGTAGTGAACTGTATATCATGGAGCAGTTTTATGATGATAAGATGGTTGGTGACCGCTCTGTGGTGGAGCAGGCTCACAAGATACAGTCACATGCCAAGGAACCCGAGCACTTCACTTGTGTGTTACCGGAGAAGTTTGTTGCCGGAGGCATAATTGCCAAACTTCCTCCATCATGGACGAATTTTGCTACTTCTCTGAAACACAAGAGATAAGAGTTTTCCGTCACGGATCTCATTGGGACTCTTGATGTGGAAGAGAAGGTGAGGGAAAAAGACACACGTGCTCAAGGTATTGACGGAGGTTCTAGTGCCAACTTGGTACAGAAGAAAAATTTCTAGTCCCACAAGTCCAAGAACAATCCTGATGGCAAAGGAAAGTTTGATGGAAAGAACAAGTCTTCACAGTCTACCAACTTTAAAACGAAGACTGATAAGAAGAAGTGTGCTTGACATGTGTGCGGTGATCCTGATTACTAGGCCCCTAGTTGCCCAAACTGTTTTGACAAGCGCCAACATGGGAAGAGTTCCAAGACCACTAATGTCGTCATGTGAGATACTGAGATGAAGGACACTGGTTATGGTATATTCCCTACAATCCTTTCAGTATGTCATTCTCTTGATTGGTGGATTGACATGGGTGCCAATATATATATATATATATATATATATATATGTGTGTGTGTGTGTGTGTGTTCTGATGTTTCTATGTTTTCTTTATATCAGGTCATAGGGACTTCCTCCGTGTTGATTGGAAACGGCTCACATGCTTCTGTTCATGGTGTTGGTACGGTCGATCTGAAGTTCACTTCAGGAAAGACCGTGCGCCTGAAATACGTGCATCATGTGCCCTCAATAAATAAAAATCTGGTTAAGCGGATCTCTTCTGTGTCGAGATTGTGTTCGAGTCCAATAAATTTGTAATTTCTAAGTATGGATCCTTTATTGGTAAAGGCTATGTGTGCGGAGGCTTGTTCCGCTTATCTTTGTCAGACGTTTGTAATAGTTGTTAATCATATTTACATAAATTTTGAATCAAATGTGTGACATTCTCGTCTTTGTCAGATTCATTTTGGTTGTATGACGTGGCTAGCCAAAATGAATTTAATCCCTGATTTCAATACTATCAAGGGATCTAAGTGCCAAGTTTGTGTGCAAGCAAAGCAACCTCATAAGTCACATACGACTATGGATATGAGAAATTCGGCACCACTAGAACTCATACTTTCAGATCTTTGTGAGATAAATGGTTTGTTAACTAAAGGTGGAAAGCAATATTTCATGATTTTGATCGATGACTCCACTAAATATTGTTATGTGTATCTTCTGAAAACGAAAAATGAGGCTTTGAGTTTCTTCAAAATAGATAAAGCTGAACCAGAAAATCAACTTGATCGAATGATCAAGAGGCTTAGGTCCGATCATGGTGGAGAGTATTTTTTCAACAAGTTTGATTATTTTTGTGTGTAGCATGGTATAGTCCATGAGATGACACCTTCCTACTCACCTCAGTCAAATAGGGTGGACGAAAGAAAGAAATGTACTCTAATAGATTTGTTTAATGCCATGTTAGATACATCGGGTCCCTCTAAAGAATGGTGGGGGGGCATTATTGACTGTGTTTCATGTCCTACCGAGTTCCCACAAAGAAGAAATAAATTATTCCATTCGAATAATGGGAGAAGAAAAGGTTAAAACTCTCTTACTTACGAACGTGGGGTTCTTTGGCAAAGGTTAATATGCCAATCCCTAAGAAGGGCAAGCTTGTACCAAAAACCGTTGATTCTGTTCTTCTAGGCTATGCTTTCCATAGAATTTGTTATAGATTGTTGATAGTAATATCTGAAGTACCTGACATACATGTTGGTACAATCATGGAGTTGACTGATGCGATTTTCTTTGAGGATATCCTTCCTATGAAGGATATGCCTAACTTATCAAATTAGAAGATGCCTAGTTCATAATCATTCGAGTACTACTTTCATTGGCTATCTCGCATGATCTTCTTGTTCATCAAATGGACGTTAAGGCAACTTCTCTAAATAGGAAGTTGGAAGAAGAAACTTGCATGGATCAACTAGATGGTTTTGTGGTAAGTGGTCAAGAAGGAAAGGTGTGCAAGTTGTTCAAGTCTCTATATGGCCTAAAACAAGCCCCTAAGTAGTGGCATGAGAAGTTTGAAAGAACTTTAACTGTTGTAGGCTTCGTTGTAAATGAAGCTGACAAGTGTGTGTATCATATGGTACTAGATCTATGAAGAACAAGAGAGAAATAGATCAAGCTACTGCCATAAACCCATAGTCTAGAGGTGGACTACTCCCTTTTCATCATGGTGATGATGGTGGAGACATTGGAGAAGGTAGAAATCCCTATGTCAGTGGCTCCGGTGGAGTTTCTCCGTCCAATCTTCACTGGTTCTGGCTCTGTTTTGCTGTTTCGGTGTTTCTGCGGCGCCTCCCTCAAGGAACTCCTGAGGGACCCTTTATATAGTGGTTTTTAAGTCATACAGAGGCGGTGGACGAAAGATCGAAGCGAAACGATAGCTGAGTAGGGAAAGAGCTTGAGTGGAGCGCCCACCCTTAACGGGCGTGCCTCCTGGTCCCTTTTGGGCCTCCTGGTCCATATGGTGATGTCCAAGTGCTCCCGGTGCTTCTCTTTATGAAATATTTACGCTCTCGAAATCCCAGCTCCATTTAACTTCATTTAGGTCCCTGAAAGGTAAAAATACACAAAAAAAGGTTTTCCTGTCCTGCAGAGTTAAAACCCAAATAAAGAGGATCATTGGTAAATCCCCATAAATCAATGTAAAACATGTATATAGCATCAATGTAAAAATATGTAGAATATGTAGCAATGTAAAATATGTAGCAAATATGTGGGAATTCATATCAACAAACTACAAAGTTCATGTATGCATTTTACATGCATCAGTCGTCTTGCGATGGTTGTGGAGGTCTATTGTGTCTATCCTCCTCGACAGCTCGCCATAACCTTTATATATAGGGAGGCTGAGTCTCAGATACCATGACCGAGTAGGTTACAAGTTGGTGTTCGTGTAGAATCTAATCTTGAACTTTCCTTGCCTTGCGCATTTGGAGTCGGTGTCCTTATGGGTTTTGTACCGAAATTTCTTGGCTTCATGGACCTTGGTAGATCATCGAGTGGGCCTTCCGTTGGGCCAAACCATATATGGCAATAGTGGGCACCCGAAGGGTCGTTCCCATGTCAAACGAGGCGCGCGGCAATGCGATGGAGGCAGTGGAAGCTGCCTTAGGTGGCGCCCCCTTTTCCCCTTGGCCTATATAAGGAGGAGGAGAACCCCTCCCATCATTAAACCTATTGGCCATTGCCTCTCCCTATCTCTCTCTTCCTCATGTGTAGTTCCATAATATTAGAACGTTCATATGGTGTTAGATTTCTCCACCATACGCACTATGTCATGCTGTTGGTATCTCGGTCCAGATCAATCTTCTTCCGCTGCTTTGCTAGACTGAAGCTCGGGGGACGTCATATACACCTGACGCATGTAGAACTGCGGGGGTTCTACCAATTGTGGCACTCGTTGTTTGTACGCCTGCACGACCTTGAGGTCATCATCGTCGTACGACTACATCATCAATGTTCGTTGGAACGTCGATACTTTTCTATATTCGCAAGGGTATGAACATCTAATCCCTCAATTACCTTACACCTGCATAGTATAGATCTTGGCTATGTTGTTCTGGTTGTTAGGAAAATTTTGTTTCCTGCTACGACAACCTAGCAAATATAGGAAGTGAAGATATAGGGAGGCTTTTAGTCGTCTAAGTTTTTGGAGATCGGTTAGAGATGCTCTAACGTGTCTTACACTATTAACAAATTGCCCCCACTTCGAAAAGTCGATTGACAAAGACCGACCAGGCTCTTCTTATCGACCCATCACAAATGAACTTCATAATGTCACATGTCACATGAAATGACACAAAAGTTTGAATTACCTGCACTGGTTTCGCATTACATCTTCACCTTGCGTAGATTATTCATGAGACTCGTCAGCTGTGGAAATCCTAGCTTCCAACGGGCAATTAATCTTGTCAGTGTTTGCAGAACACGATGTGCATTGACAAGCAGATGTGGGTGAGATAGTGGAGGTGCCAATGTTAGTACCGACGGGTTTTGTGGAGAGGGGACTCAGTCTGGTTGGAACAACGGCGATAAAACGGTCAATGAAAAGAGAAAATTGTCCGCGAGTAGAGATAAATCGATGAATTTGGTAAATTAGATGAGACAACTACATGTGGGTCGGGTGTCCACTCTCCTCTCGCTCTCACTCCTGAACCACTCAAGAAAACGGTTGAACCGTAGACATTTAGCCAGCACCACCTATAATTATTGGTCCTATTGTCAGCAATTTGTCGATCCACCGAATTATGTGTCTCATGGTTCCACGTGTCAACATTTTACGGTCCCACTCATCTCAGAAACTCGGCCCAGTCATGGTCAAATTCCTTGATTCGATGGAAATGCTCCGTCTGGGTATCCACGAGGCTATGATGGATGGAGGAGAGGAAAAGTGAGTAAAGCTAACAACTATAGGAAACACTATGTAGTATTAAGCGAAGTGGGGCTCGAATAGAAAACACTAAATTAAATAACCAACGAAAGAGCTGTCCCTGTTCGTCTAGGATGCTAGAACCGGTCAAAAGATGAACCCTGAAGGGCTAGACTCACGAATAAGGGGAGCAAGAGGATCTTGATCAACTCATCCTTGTCCAGCCTACTCATGTACCAGATGGGGTTATACCTACTGCCGGATGGGACCCATGCGGACTTTGCAAAAGAGTTGTCCCGATTCATCTGAGCTATTAGAAACGATCTCCATAAGTACCACATGGTTAAATAGGTGGACTTGTCCGCGCCCAAGATTCGTGGGGGCATAGGTATCCTTGACTCCAACCGCTTGAATGTGGCCTTGATGCTGAAATGGGTTTGCGTATCCTTAGGGACGATGGAGGTCTATGGCTGCAACTTATCAATGCCAAATACATCCAAGGCCGCCCCTTGCTAGCATGAGCGTAGGGAGCGCTCCCAATTCTGGAGAGCCATCCAGTACATTAAATTGTTCATTCGGCAGGTAGATTCCTTTAGTATTGGTGACGGGAAGGGGATCCGTCTATGGCTAGACCCGTGGATGATGGACTTCCCCCCTCTGCGAGGAGTTACCTTCCCTATTCGCCATTAGTGCCTCCCGCTCGTTGTTTGTGTCCGAGGCCTTCCAATAGGGACGATGGAACATCTCGTTCCGCCAGACCTTTAGCTTGGACAAGGCCGCAAACTTATTGAGGCCCTCTCTCCCTGAGTCCCTCTCAAATGAGAGAGACTACATCTCCTGGCGCCTGACACCGGTGGGAGAGTTCTCGGTTAGCTCGGCATATAGGTCCTTCTTCCAGGGCCCTGAACTAGGTTGGACCACCTCCCTCTGGAAGGCCCCCTTCCCCTTAGTATCCGTATCTTTGTTTAGCAACTCCCGCGCGATCGTCTGTCTTTAGGAGTTGAAGTAGCTAAGCGTAACGGCCCTGGAGATGGCACGTGTCCAATATGTGGGACTCCAGAGACTTTTGCCTACATTATGTTCACATGCACTAGGGCTCAATTTCTGTGGAGCTTTGTCCGGTAAGCCCTCGGGGCCTGCTTGGCAGACCCAGGATCTCGGGGAGTTCTTACAGATTGAGGCAAACCGAGCCAGGAGGAGGCGCCGCCTCTTCTGGATAGTGTTTGCGGCCTTATCATGGACCTTATGGAACGTGCGGAACAAGATGGCAATTGAGCGGATCTTTTCTAGCCGCGCTTCTGACTCTATTTTTATTTTCTCGTCTACCTGCAGCAGTGGTACCCACTAGCTAGATAGCGGGTTCGGAAGCACCTGCACAAGACCTTTCAGGCACTGACGGCGGCGGCGCACCCTTTCTCGGCCCCTGATATCACCTGATCTAGGAGTCTTTCGGCCTCCGGGCTAACTTTGCCCTCGGTTTTTGCTTTTCTTTGGGCTATCTTGTGCTCAGGCTCCAGTAGGACTTAGTCCATTTTCTTTTTCCTTGGCTCTGTCCGGTTGTCTGTTTGTTATAATTTGGATGTATCTGGATATTGCTTTATTTATCAAGCAAGGCACATGCCTGTTTCGAGGAGGAATAACAAATGAACATGTCCGTTAGAATCTTGGATCTGGATGGAACAACAAAATGTACAACACGAGGGATGATCATCTCTCTGAAACACTAAGAGAATAACAAGGATGAAGTACCATATATAAAAACCATTTCACAACAGGGACACAACTAAATATCCATCTTAACTTGCTGCTTGGATCCGGCTAGCCGATAAGCGAGAAAAAGTGGCTCAACTAAGTGTCGAATTGCACTGCACACAATCAAATAGTAGTACTACTACTGAGGTTTTAACACATGGAAGGTACATAAGGGTGAAGATGAAGGAAGCGAAGAGAAAGAGATCTGACCGGCCGGCATTGTTAGGGGCCTGGAATGAGCAAAACCTCGGGCTTTTTAGGATGGCCACTCGCAGCTTGTTGCCATGTAGTTTTTATGGTATCCCCTACCTGGAGATGGAGCGCGACTTCCCTCAGTTTGGCCATGTGTGTGATCTCGATGCCGGGTGTTCCAGGCATAACAAGCAGATCTTTACAGAGGATATGAAGTGACACAAGATTGAGCAGCGCGCCGGCTTGGATGGTTATGTCCAGCGCTGGCACGCTCACGAGAGATATCCGCCCAATGCTTTTGAGGTGCTCAGGTCGTATCTCGATGCGCCCAAGGTTATCTTCAATAAGCTTGAGGTACTTGAGGACCCCCAACAAGCTCAGCCCTTGAAGAACATCCGTCCAGCTCAGCTCAGTGGACCAAAGACATAGCTCCTCGATAGCACTCAGCTGTGCAACAAACTGAGGGAACTGCCTCAGGTTGCCACGTAGCTTGAGAGAGGCCAGTCTGCCTTTAACCGGGCTTATAGTAGTAGTAACGAATTTCCCCCACTTCCCAAAGTCGATCGAGAGAGACCGGCCAGGCTCTTCGTCGACCCCATCACGGATGAACTTGGTAATGGCGCACGAAATGGCACGCAGGTTCGACTTGCTTGCGCTGGATTCGCACCATATCTTCACCTTCCGCAGACGCCTCATGAGACTCATCAGCTGCGGAAATCCTAGCGTCCAACCCGTGACAAACCCTGTCAGAGTTTGCAGCACGCTCTTATCTCTCAGGAACCTCTCTAGATCCGACGTTATAAATCCCAAGATGGGGACGGACAAGGTATCGCTCACAGAGAGCTCAAACTTGCCGAGCAGGTGCTTTAGCTTAGGCAGAAGGAGCACCTCTTTGTACACGGTCACGGTCACTGTTTCTGCTCCACTCAGGTCCAGTGTCTCCAGCCGTTCCAGGTCCCCGATCTTCCTTGTTATGCAGTTATTAATGCTGCCCGGGTTGATGCTTAGGTATTTCATCAGCACCTGGTCGCAGATGTCTCTGAGATGTCCTTCTCTCAGGTGAGCACACTCTTTCAGATCCAGCACTCGCAACACTTTATACTTGGCAAACTCTAGGACATCTTCGTAACTTGCCAGGCTCGTCGCCCCGCCCCCGCCGCCGGCAGGAAACACCGCCAGTGTCCGGAGACGAGGTAAATCATCAGGCAAACTCATCAGCTCGCCATTTATTGCACAAGGATGGACAGTCAGCCTGCGGGCGGATCCAGCCTCCAATAGTTGGGCCGTGCCGTCACAGAGCAGTATGAAATTCTCGGACATTGACCACTGGGAGATGTACCGGAGCATCTCGTCGGTACGCTGGCATCTCTTCACCTTCCCGTTGTTGCTTCTCTCGATAAAATTGAAGATGCTGTTGCTGATGAGGATGTCCAGATTCTCCACTGCATTTTTCTCCCCTTGTACTAGTCCTTCAGCTACCCATAGCCTTATCAGCGGTTTCGCCCTCACATGGTGGTCTCGAGGGAACAAGCACAGATACAGCAAGCAGTTGAGGTTACCGACGAGCCAAACCTGCCGGCTCTTGTCGCCAAGAAGATCCGTGAGCTCTGCGGGGGCAGCAGCATGCCCGTGTGAATGTGAAGAAGAAGAAGTGCCGGTAGAGGTGGCCGGCGCCGCTTCATCAGGGAAGCTATACCTCCTGATCCGGTCGGTTGTGTCAATTGACCTACGCCTGAGTGCAGCGATCTTGTTGGCAAAATCTTCCGGGGTCGTCTTGTTGGCGTCGAAGCAGTCTATGCAGTCTTCGATGTCATATGCCAAGCACCTCAGTTGGGCGATCCAGACTATCTGCAAGCAACTCACATGCCCTCTAGTCGAAGCAAGTCGTTGGATGATGGCAGCTTGGATCGAGGCGAGCTCGTCTTTGATGAACGTGGCGTCCGTGTTTGGCTGCCCCCTTAGTTTACTTATCACCGTGCAGAGCTTTGACACGGCGACACCAGCCACCGCGCCAAATGCGGCTACACCAAACTCCGCCATCGATCGATGCTCCTCCTCTCTACATCAGCACGCATGGCAAAGTGGTGGGTATACGGTTAGTGTTGCTTCAAGTGTTCCTCCCAAGCTAGTCCCTAGATTGAAATACACATCATCATTTTGTAGTACAAGAAGAACGCCGGGAAGGCCCTAAAACTTAAAAGGATGCAAACCAGTACATACATGACAAATACTGCAACGCTAGCCTAGGCAGAAACAACACAAAAACAGAGTGCTGACCCAACCCAAGAACAATGAAGAAAATATTCGAAACTAAGATCACGAGCAGAGTTTTAACATCAGCACAACAAATTTAGAAATGAAAATATGCATATACAACATAAGCCTCAAGGAAAACTATACCTAGAATGGAAATTGTGCATACAAGATAAGTCGCACAAAGGAAAAGTATATCTAGAATCGAAAATATACTATAGTATATGCCAAAACGAATAGCCATAACATACTTTTCTTCATGTCAAGTAGCACTAACTTATATGGGTGCTATATATATAGAGCATTGCAAAGGAGAAAGAGATGGATTCTCTTGACATGTTTTCTCGTATTTCTAACCTTATAATTGATGTGTTTTTGCATTGCCTTCTAGTAAAAAATTACAACTTAAAACTCGGACTCTGCGTAGAACCATGGTTACTTCAAGTGAAAAGGGAGAGGGGGACAATACCTAATCCTGTAGCGGAGGATTGCTCAAAAGCTTCAGGTTTGTTCTCCTCTCGGCTGCAATGTCATGTCTTTGATGGTTACCACCGGACATGGACCAAGACGTTAACATATATCGAGAACTAGGGGCTTTCATCAACAACGGAAAAAAAAGGCAATTACGGGTCGTTGTTTGTGAAGACAGTTGTACATTGTGAGATGGCACCAGTAGCCGTATCTTACGGCAGATAATTTACATAGTTATACTATATATGCTTGTCGCAATTTATAATTTGACAGTTGAGCGTACTAATTAGCATCAGAGATGGAATAACGCGTGTTGCAGTAGCGCGTAAGGTCGTTGCATGTGGTCGGCTACCACTTGACACCATCAATTATCTTACTCTGCAACTTTCTGCATTTTGTATAGAGCGTATAAGAGAAGACTTGGATATATGCCTAAATACATAGACGAGAGGGGCATAATTTCGTGGTAGCCAACTACACAAGTGTTTTTTTTTTTGCGGAGAAGTACACAAGTTGTACATTAGTAAAAGCGTGATTTCTGTCTGGAGGTCTACGCTTGCTCGAAATTGTATGGCTGGATCATACATCCATACCCTACCTTTCCAACATTATCACCAGCTCGGTTGCACCTACTGCCCCTATGCTCTTTGGGATTCTTGTTTGGCTCAGGTGCATTGTATTTGGTGTGTATTGCAAAAAACTAATAGATCAGCATTCGGGTTTGTAAGCAGTACCAATTTCTCTTTTAATCATATGAGGTACTTTTTTTTTGCAAAATTCCGATCTATTAATAATCATCGACAATAGTACAAAGAGTTTTAAAAGTAATACAAATTATAAATAGGTCATTGGACCACCTAGTGATGACTACAAACGCTAGCACGAGCCGTAGGCGCGCCGTCATCCTCGCCCCTCTATCACCGGAGCCGGGCAAATCTTGTCGTAGTTGAGCTTGTTGTATTAGACAGACGAGAAATCGTCGTGCTAAGGCCCCATAGGACCAGAGCACCAGAGCATCAACCATAGCCGAAGATGATAACCATAGATCAGAAAAGACTGACCTCAAACCACATCGACGAATACGGAAAACTATCGGATCTCAAGAGATCATCGGACACACGACTCCATGTGCCCGCCGACGGCGCTATACGCACCACTAGAGCGAGGATAGGACGGGAAGGACCTTATTCTGACTTCAGGACGCAGCCGCCACCTCAACATCCCAAGAAGACACTGAAAAAAGCTAAACAAAAACAAAAACCCTCCCGTCCGCGAGAGGTCGTGGTCCACCACACTGATACGCTATAAACGTATCTATAATTTTTGATGTTCCATGCTTGTTTTATATCAACTTTCTTATGTTTTGTCCACACTTTGGAGTATTTTTACACATTTTCTGGAACTAACCTATTAACAAGATGCCACAGTGCCAGTTGTCTGCTTTCTGCTGTTGTTGGTTTCAGAAAAGCTAGTAAGGAAATATTCTCGGAATTGGACTGGCCAAAAGCCAAAGTCAATATTTTACCCGAAGCAACACGGAGTCCGGAGGGGAGACGAAGCGGGGAACCAGGGCGGCCACACCCTAGGGTGGCGCGCCCAGCCCTAGCCGCGCCACCACCAGGTGTGGGCCCCCTGGCGCTCCACCGACCTTCCCCTTCGCCAATAAAGACCCCTCGGGACAAAAACCCTAAGTACCCGATCAAAATTTCACGAAAGAGTCTGTAGCCGGCGCCATCTCCATCCCTAGATCGGGAGGGATCTGAAGCTCTTCCTGGCACCCTGCCAGAGGGGAGAGATCACCCTGGAGGCCTTCTTCATCACCATGCATGCCTCCGGTGTGATGCGTTAGTAGTTCATCCCTGGTTAGATGGTTGGTTCTCCTCCTTTTTGCTACCATGTTTAGATCTTGTGAGCTCCGTTCATGATCAAGATCATCTATTTGTAATCTTACATGTTGTGTTTGTGGGGATCCGATGGACATTGAGATACTATTTCAGATTGATTATTGATTCTACCATGTCTTTGTTACTTGTGATCTTGCATGCTTTCCGTTGTTGGTAGCTATATTGGCCGAGTAGATGCTAGCAACTCCAAGAGGGAGTATTTATGCTCGATAGTGGGTTCATGCCTCTAGTAATCTGGAAAACTGACAGAAATCTCTAAGGTACTAGATATGTTGTTGCTACTAGGAAGAAAACAACAATCCTTTGTTCATAGAACAATCGTATTGTTTACTTTACACACTTTGCTTAATGCAATTATCTGTTGCTTGTAACTTAATATTGGAGGGGGTTCGGATGATAACCTGAAGGTGGATTATTAGTCATAGATGTAGTTGGATTACGTTCTATGTATAATGTTGTAATGCCCAATGAAATCTTATAGGAGTCAAGATGATTAGTATATGCATGTATGCTTTCTCGGTGTCTGTCAATTGCCCCGCTGTAATTTGTTCACCCAATATGTCATCTATCTTAAGGAGAATCACCACTAGTGAACTATGGACCCCGGTCCATTCTTTTACCATCAATCTACAATCTATTTACTGTTTACTTTCTGCAAGCAATTACTATTTTCTACACAATACGTTTAATCTTTTGTTTTCATCAAAATCGGTGAGATTGACAACCTTACTATAAGTTGGGGCAAAGTTCTGTGGTTATGTTGTGCAGGATTCCAAGTTGGCAACAACACCTTGGGGTTGTTTCCTTGCTCCTACTGGTTCGAGAACCTTGATTTCATCACTGAGGGAAATTTTGCTGATGTGCTCACCATATCTTTCTCTTGGGGTTCCCAATGAGCTCATCACATTTTGAGCCATCAAGCCTATTTTCTGGCGCCATTGCCGGGGAGTCAAGGACATCTTCACAAGGGGAGTCCTTCATAACCAATCTCTTTACTTTGTTTTATTTGTTTTGCTTAGTTTATTTTTTCTTTATTTGCTTGTTTCTTTATCAAAAACACAAAAAATTAGTAGTACTAGTTTGCTTCTTTATATTAAAAACACAAAAAAAATGACTACTCTTAAAAATACTAAGTTGTGTGACTTTACTAGCACTAACAATAATGATTTCATGTGCACACCTATTGCTCCACCTGTTCCTGAAACTACTTTCTTTGAAATTAAACCTGCTTTGCTCAATCTTGTTATGAAAGAACAATTTTCTGGTTTTGGTACTGAAGATGCTGCTGCTCACCTTAATAAATTTGTTGAACTTTGTGAGATGCAAAAACATAGGGATATAGATGGAGATATTATTAAGTTTAAATTGTTTCCTTTCTCTTTGAGAGGAAAAGCTAAAGAATGGTTGCTATCCCTAACTAGAAATAGTATTAATTCTTGGACTAAATGCAAAGATGCTTTTATTGGAAAATACTATCCTCCTGCTTAGATTATATCAATGAGAAGTGAAATAATGAAATTTAAACAATCTGATAATGAACATGTTGCTCAAGCTTGGGAAAGAATGAAATCTTTGGTAAAGAATTGTCCTACTCATGGACTGACTGCTTGGATGATTATCCAAACCTTTTATGTAGGACTGAATTATTCTTCAAAAATCTCTCTTGGATTCTCTTTGGAGGTACCTTTAGGACCATTACTTTGGGTGCTGCAACAAAGCTTCTGGATAATATGATGGTTAACTATTCTGAATGGCACACTAAAAGAGCTCCACAAGGTAAGAAGCTAAATTCTATTGAGAAAACCTCCTCCTTGAGTGATAAAATTGATGTTATTATGTATATGCTTGTTAATGGGAAAGCTCATATTGATCTAAATCATGTTCCATTAGCCTTTTTGGTTGCTCAAGAAGAGCAAGTTGATGTGAACTTTATTAGAAATAATAATTTTAGCAACAATGCCTACAGGAATAATTTTGGTAATAACAATTATAGGCCATATCCTCCCAATAATGGTAATTCTTATGGAAATTCCTACAACAATAATAGAAGTGCACCCTCTGAACTTGAAGTCCTGCTTAAAGAATTTATTAGTAAACAAACTGCTTTTAATAAAACTATTGAGGAAAAAACTCTCTAATGCTGAAAGAAGTATAACATCATTGTATGAAGCACAATCTTCTTTGAATAAAATGGCTACTAAACCTGAAACTATTAAAAATCCTTTGCTGCTACTAATGACATACAAGTTAGAATTGATAAAAATGTTGGACTATTAGCTGAATTGCATGCTAAGTGGGACAGAGAGGATGAAATTGCTAGAAATAGTAGTATTTGTACTATGACTACCACTAATATTGATGCTAGAAAACCACATGAAGTCCCCATTCCTTTTGCAACAATGCGTAAAAACAATGGAACCTTTTCTAATAAGAATGCTGAAATTCTTCGAAATATGGGAAACAATAGCTCTACTACTTTAGATGGTAATTATGATTTTGATCTTGATGGTTGCAATATCTCTAAAGTAATTATGTTCCTACAAAAGCTTGCTAAAAGGCCTAATGCTAGTTCTATGAATATGGCCTTTACAAAACACATTACTGATGCTCTCATAAAAATTAAAGAAGAAAAGATGAAACATAAAGCTTCTATTCCTATGAAATTAGAAGATGGTTGGGAACTCATCATTAATATGAAAGTGAATGATTTTGATCTCAAAGCTTTATGTGATCTTGATAGTAGTGTTTCTATTATGCCTAGAAAGATTTATGAAATGCTTGATTTGCCACCATTAGAAGATTGTTATTTAAATGTCCAACTTGATGATAATGCTAAAAAGAAACTCATGGAGAGTGTTAATGATGCTCTTATTATGGTTTGAAGGAAATATGCCCTGACAGGCAATAATAAAGTTGTTATTATGTATTCCTTATATATGATATATATTTATTTTACATGCTAGAATTGTATTGATCGGAAACATCAATACATGTGTGTTTAATAAACAAAAAAGGTTCCTAGTTATGCCTCTCTTATAGACTAGCTTGTTGATTAACAAGATGATCAAGGTTTCCTGATCATGGACATTGGATGTTGTTAATAACAAGGTCACACCATTGGTGGAATGATGTGATTAACATTCATCCGAAGTATAACATTACGATCAAAGTCATTATGTTTATATTTCTATAACATCATACGAAGTAATCTTTATCCTTAGACCATGAGATCATGTTAATTACTAACACCGGAAGAGTATCTTGATAACATCAAACGTCACATCGTAACTGGGTGACTATAAAGATGGGTTCAGTACTACGAAGGTGTTATGTTGAGGCTCATGGATCAGGAGTAGAATTTGTCAATCCTGATGACGGATAGATATGCTCTAGGCCCTCTCGGTGATATCACATTGAGACAGCTTGCAAGCAAGTGATGTGATCACTAGAATGTTATATCACGGGAACGAGAAAAGAGTACATGTCGGTAACGAGATCAAACTAGGTATGGAGATACCGATGATCGAATCTCGGACATGTAATATATCGAGGGACAAAGGGATTTAGTTACAAGCGTTAAAGGTTCTCACGATCATAGAAGTCATCGTTGAATGTGTAGGAGTCGATGACGGATCTCCGTGTCCTGCTGATTATTGATCGGAGAAGGGTCTCGATCATGTCTGCATTATTCGTGAACCGTAGGGTTACACACTTAAGAGTTACCGGACACCATTTTGGAGCACATGTGTTTCAGACGAAAGAATTGCAAAGCGCAGGAATTGTTTCAATAGAAACCGGAAATTGTTTTGGGTGAAATTGCAGAAAGTGGTTCTGCATGTGATATTGAAATATTGTAAGGGGCTATATGTGAATGTTTGTTAATTAAAGTAATTAACAAAATTCTGAATAAATTTAATAAAAATAGTTTTATTAAATGAGAGAGCATCAAACTTGGAGAATTTTAATGCATTTAAAGTGGAGACTTTAAAAGGGAATGTGAAGAGGCATTTTAATGTGGAGGGGTTACCACCACATGAATGGGGAGGTGGTCACCCCCATGCGACCATGGAGAGAGGGGGTACCCCACCCCCCTCCTCCTATAAAAGGCCACCCATTCCCTCCTTCATCCTCACACCTCCTTGTGAAGGATCTCTCTCCCCCTCTAGAATTATTCCTCCATGGTCTCGGATTAGCGAGATACATGTTTCCGGTGGCATTTTGTCTGGAAGGAGTTGCTGCTTCCGCTGGATCGCTAGAGCAAGGAGGTGGAGGCTGTTCGGTGGCTTGAACTTGTGTGCGAGTACGGATGCGCTGCTGATTTGCGGCGCTCAGACTTCCTCACAATCTTGAGATCGGCAAGTGTACGACTACATCAACCACGAGTTCCTACTCGCTAACAAAACTCGTTGTCTTTGAGGGTAAGTTCTCGTTGGATGTATATCCACCCGTTGCTTTGTACCTAGTAGATAGATCTTGGCGTGTAGTTCGCATCGTAGGAAATTTTTTGTTTTCTATGATGCGGACCCAACAGTGGTATCAGAGCTTGATCTATGCGTAGGTGCTTTGCACGGGTAGTACACATATGTTTATATGTGGGCGATGATGATCATGTTATTGCATCTTCTATGTATTTTGGATATTGGTGGCATAGTGGGATGAAGTGGCCCGAACCAACCTTACATGCCATCGTACATGCGACCGGTTCCACGACTGACATGCAACTTGTTTTGCATAAGTGGCTGGAGGGTGTATGTCTCTCCTACTATAGTCAATATTTGATTTACAACGAGTTGCTAATAACTTGGTTATCCTTGTTGTGGTTCATGTTCGTAGGTAAGAACGGTTCTATCTCCGAAAGCCCTAAGCCACGTAAAACTTGCAATTGATAAATTAGAGGCGTCTAGTTTAGATCGTTGTTGGGCTAGTATATTGATATGGTATTGTTGTAAGTAGATGTATGATAGATACTCTTACAACACACTCAACGTGTAAGTTCCATAGACCTTGGCCTTACACACAAAGGAATGATAGAGATCATACCACGATGCAAGTGATAGAGATCAAATGCATGGACCATATCATCTCACTTTACACATTAGATGTCAGCATCTTATACTGCTAGATTGGCACTTTTGGTAGCATTGTAAGATGATCCCTCATTTAGATATCAAGATATAAATGTGTTCTTCCTTGAGTATGCACCGTTCTATGGATCATGTTTCGAGACATCACGTGATGATCGGGTGTACTCGAATCTACGCTTTCATAAGAACGGGTGTAAGACAGTTTTACACACGCGAATACTAAGGTTCTTACTTGGCGAGCCTAGCATGTACAGATATGGCCTCGGAACACGGACCGAAAGGTTAAGCATGAGTCATATGGATGATATGATGCCCATATAGATGCTCGTCTTTGAAGCTACACCGACTCACGTGATGATCGGACTTGGTGTAGTGGATTTGGTTCATGTGATCACTAAAAAGGCACGAGGGATGTCATTTTTGAGTGGGAGTTCATTAGTAATTTGGATTAGTTAAACTCAATCTATCATAAACTTAGTCTAAATAAACTTTAAAAATTCTGTTGTAGATGGCACCACCTGCTTTTAATTTCAATGTGTTCATGGAGAAAGAGAAACTTGCTGCGAATGGTAGCAACTTCACCAACTGGGCTATGAATTTGAGGATTCTCCTCATTGCTGCACAAAAGCAATATGTGCTAGATGCGCCGCAAGGCCCCCCACCAGCTCCTGATGCCCCTGACGAGGAAAAGAATGTCTATGTGACTCGTCAGGAGGACCACAACTTAGTTCATTGCGGCATACTGTATGGGCTAGAGCCAGAACTTCAAAAGCGTTTCGAAAACGGCAATGCCTTTGATACCATGGGAGAATTGAAAATGATTTTCGATACCCATGTTTCCGTAGAGAGTTATAAGGCTTCTAAAAAGTTCTTCAGCTGCAAAATGGAGGAAAACAGCTCCGTTAGTGAGCACGTACTCAAAATGTCTGGGTACGCCGATAAGCTCGTGTCCTTGGGAATAATGATTCCCAATGACTTAGGCATACATCGTGTTCTCCAATCTCTGCCACCTAGCAACAAGAGCTTCATGATGAACTATAATATGCAGGGCATGAAGAAGACTCTTCCCGAGCTTCTGTCAATGCTTAAGACTGCAGAAGTGGAGATTAGGAAAGAACATCAAGTGTTGATGATCAATAGGACCACCGGTTTCAAGAAGGACAAGAAAGGCAAGCACAAAGGAAAGAAGGGTGGCAAATCTGTTGCCACGCCTGAAAAGAAACCCGAGCTGGCCCTAAATCTGATACCGAGTGCTACTATTGCAAGGGGACTAGCCATTAGAAGCGCAACTGCCCCAAGTATTTGGCGGACAAGAAATCCGGCAATGCAAACAAAGGTATATATGATATACATGTTATTGATGTGTACTTGACTAGTACTCACAGTAGCACCTGGGTATTTGATACGGGATCAGTTGCTAATATATGTAACTCGATTCAGGGGCTGCGGAACAAGCGACAACTAGCAAGGGATGAGGTCAGGATGCCGGTCGGCAATGGATCAAAAGTTGATGTGATCGCCGTCAGGACGCTACCTCTCCATATGCCATCGGGATTAGTTATAAACCTAAATAATTGTTATTTGGTGCCTACACTGAGCATGAACATTGTATCCGGATCGTGTTTGATGAGAAGTGGTCATTTCTTTAAATCTGAAAACAATGGTTGTTCGATTTATAAGAATGATATCTTTTATGGTCATGCACCTATGTTGAATGGTTTATTTCTGATGGATCTCAATATTAATATTACGCACATTCATAATGTTAATGCTAAAAGGATTAAACTTGATGATGATATGTCTGCATATATGTGGCACTGCCGTCTAGGTCATATTGGCATTAAACGCATGAAGAAACTCCATTCTGATGGACTTTTGGAATCACTTGATTTTGAATCATTTGATACATGTGAGCCATGCCTTATGGGCAAGATGACTAGAATGCCATTTTCCGGTTCAATGGAACGGGCGACAGATCTATTATTTTGTTACTTTCACGGATGATTTGAGTAGATACGTGTATATCTATTTGATGAAACACAAGTCTGAAACTTTTGAAAAGTTCAAGGAATTTCAGAATGAAGTGGAAAATCATCGTAATAGAAAGATCAAATTTTTACGGTCTGACCATGGAGGAGAGTATCTAAGTTATGAGTTTAGCACACACATGAAAGAGTGTGGAATAGTTTCACAACTCACGCCTGCCGGAACACCACAACGTAATGGTGTGTCGGAACGTCGTAATCATACCTTATTGGATATGGTTCGATCTATGATGTCTCTGACTGACTTGCCACTGTCATTTTGGGGTTATGCACTGGAAATAGCTGCATTCACTTTAAATCAGGCACCATCTAAATCCGTTGAAACGACACCGTATGAATTGTGGTTTGGAAACAAACCTAAGCTGTCATTTCTTAAAGTTTGGGGATGCGATGTTTATGTGAAGAAACTTCAGCCGGATAAACTCGAACCCAAAGCGGAAAAATGTGTCTTCATAGGATACCCTAAGGAAACGATTGGGTATACCTTCTATCACAGATCCGAGGGCAAGGTTTTTTGTTGTCAAGAATGGAGCCTTTCTTGAGAAGGAGTTTCTCGTGAAAGGTGTGAGTAGTCGGAAGGTAGAACTCGAAGAGGTTATTGAACCTTCTCTTTATGAAATGGCAAGTGGCACAGCACCGGAAGTTGTTTCGGAGTTGACTTCACCTAATGAAGAGAGAGCTAATGATATTGATCACGAAACTCCGAAAGAGGACACTACCGAACCTCGCAGGTCAAGCAGAACACGTGCAGTTCCTAAACTGTACGGCAATCCTGTTATGAATTTCATGGTTGATGAAATGGATGACCCTGTGACGTATGAAGAAGCGATGATGAGCCCAGATTCCAACAAATGGCGAGAAGCCATGAAATCTGAGATGGAATCCATGTACGAGAACCAAGTTTGGACCTTGGTGGACTTACCTCATGATCGAAAGGCCGTTGAGAATAAATGGATTTTCAAAATAAAAACTAATGCTGATGGTAATGTGACCATCTATAAGGCTCGACTTGTCGCAAAGGGGTTTCTACAAATTCAAGGAGTTTACTACGATGAGACATTCTCTCTTGTAGCGATGCTTAAGTCAGTTAGGATTATGTTAGCAATTGTTGCATATTTCGATTATGAAATATGGCAGATGGATGTCAAAACTGCGTTCCTCAATGGTAATATTGAAGAAGAGTTGTATATGATACAACCTAAGGGTTTTGTCGATCCTAAGGATGCTAATAAGGTATGCAAACTTCAGCGATCCATCTATGAACTGAAGCAAGCATCCCGGAGTTGGAATCTCCGCTTTGATGAGGTGATCAAAGAGTTTGGATTTGTCCAAACTTATGGGGAGGCTTGTATTTACAAGAAAGTGAGTGGGAGCAATGTGGCATTTCTGATATTATATGTGTATGACATATTGTTGATTGGAAATGATATAGATCTTTTAAACAGTGTTAAAAGTTATCTAAACAGCAAATTTTCGATGAAAGACCTTGGTGAAGCGTCATATATATTAGGCATTAAAATCTATAGAGATAGATCAAGGCTCCTAATTGGGCTATCGCAGAGTACATACCTTGATAAGATATTAAAGAAGTTTAATATGGACGAAAGTAAGAAGGGGTTCTTACCTATGTTGCAAGGCAAGACATTGAGTAAGACTCAAAGTCCGCTCTGGCGGAAGAAAGAGAGATGATGGATAAGATCCCCTATGCCTCGGCCATAGGCTCTATTATGTATGCCATGCTATGTACAAGACCGGATGTGGCACATGCTATTAGTTTGACTAGTAGGTACCAACCTGATCCAGGTTCGGAACACTGGATAGCGATAAAGAACATCCTCAAGTACTTGAGAAGAACTAGGGATATGTTTCTTATATACGAAGGTGAAGAAGAGCTAGTCGCTAAGTGTTATGTCGATGCTAGCTTTGACACTGATCCGGATGACTCTAAGTCTCAATCCGGATACGTATTTCTCTTGAACGGAGCAGCAGTTAGTTGTAGGAGTTCCAAACAACTTGTGGTGGCTGGATCAACAATGGAGGCAGAATATGTTGCTACTTCAGGAGCGGCGCGGGAAGCGGTTTGGATGAAAGAGTTCATTACAGAACTAGGTGTGGTTCCTAGTGCGTTGGACCCGATGGTGATCTATTGTGACAACAATGGATCCATAGCCAACGCAACGGAACCGAGGTCTCACAAGAATTCCAAGCATAATAAGCGTCAGTTTCACTCCATCCGCGAGCATCCCAAGGATGGAGATATAAAGATTTGTAAAGTACACACGGACCTAAATGTAGCAGATCCATTGACTAAAGTTCTCCCTAGGGCAAAACATGATCAACACCAGAACTCCATGGGTGTTAGATTTATCACTATGTTAACTAGATTATTGTCTCTAGTGCAAGTGGGAGACTGAAGGAAATATGTCCTGAGAGGCAATAGTAAAGTTGTTATTATGTATTCCTTATATATGATAGATGTTTATTTTACATGCTAGAATTGTATTGATCGGAAACATCAATACATGTGTGTTTAATAAACAAAAAAGGTTCCTAGTTATGCCTCTCTTATAGACTAGCTTGTTGATTAACAAGATGATCAAGGTTTCCTGATCATGGACATTGGATGTTGTTAATAACAAGGTCACACCATTGGTGGAATGATGTGATGAACATTCATCCGAAGTATAGCATTACGATCAAAGTCATTATGTTTATATTGCTATAACATCATACGAAGTAATCTTTATCCTTAGACCATGAGATCATGTTAATTGCTAACACCGGAAGAGTATCTTGATAACATCAAACGTCACACCGTAACTGGGTGACTATAAAGATGGGTTCAGTACTACGAAGGTGTTATGTTGAGGCTCATGGATCAAGAGTGGAATTTGTCAATCCCGATGACGGATAGATATGCTCTGGGCCCTCTCGGTGATATCACATTGAGATAGCTTGCAAGCAAGTGATGTGATCACTAGAATGTTATATCACAGGAACAAGAAAAGAGTACATGTCGGTAACGAGATCAAACTATGTATGGAGATACCGATGATCGAATCTTGGACATGTAATATATCGAGGGACAAAGGGATTTAGTTACAAGCGTTAAAGGTTCTCACGATCACAGAAGTCATCGTTGAATGTGTAGGAGTCAGTACGGATCTCCAGGTCCCGCTGCTGATTATTGATCGGAGAAGGGTCTCGATCATGTCTGCATTATTCGTGAACCATAGGGTGACACACTTAAGATTTACCGGACACCATTTTGGAGCACATGTGTTTCAGACGAAAGAATTGCAAAGCGCAGGAATTGTTTCAATAGAAATCGTAAATTGTTTCGGGTGAAATTGCAGAAAGTGGTTCTGCATGTGATATTGAAATATTGCAAGGGGATATATGTGAATGTTTATAATTAAAGAATTAACAAAATTCTGAATAAATTTAATAAAAAGAGTTTTATTAAATGAGAGAGCATTAAACTTGGAGAATTTTAATGCATTTAAAATGGAGACTTTAAAAGGGAATGTGAAGAGGCATTTTAATGTGGAGGGGTTACCACCACATGAATGGGGGAGGTGAGGGGTCACCCCCATGTGCCGGCCATGGAGAGAGGGGGTACCCCCCTCCTCCTATAAAAGGCCACCCATTCCCTCCTTCATCCTCACACCTCCTTGTGAAGGATCTCTCCCCCCCTCTAGAATTATTCCCCCATGGTCTCGGATTAGCGAGATACATGTTCCCGGTGGCATTTAAATGCGAAGGAGTTCTTGCTTCACTGGATCGCTGGAGCGAGGAGGTGGAGGTTGTCCGTGGCTTGAACAAAAGTGTGTGCGGATGTGCTGCTGAGTTGTGGCGCTCAGACTTTCTCACGATCTTGAGATCGGCAAGTGTACGACTACATCAACCACGAGTTCCTACTCGTTAACAAAACTCGTTGTCTTTGAGGGTAAGTTCTCGTTGGATGTATGTCCATCCATTGCTTTGTACCTAGTAGATAGATCTTGGCGTGTAGTTCACATCGTAGGAATTTTTTTGTTTTCTATACTGCGGACCCAACATGGTTAACAATGCCTATGTCCCCGTTCATTTCTATGTTTTGGGTGTTGAATACAATGCTTTATTATTTTGGGAAGACCTTTTCTTAGAACTGTTGGTGCCATTATTGATATGAAAGAAGGCACTATTATATATCAATTCCCACTCAAGAAAGGTATAGAACAATTCCCTAAGAAGAGAGAGAAGATTCCTTTTGCCTCTCCTATTAAAACAAAATTTGCTCTTAATGCCTCTTCATTTGATAATACTTGATTCTTTTCTTGCCTCTTATGCCTAGCTCAAAGGCGTTAAAGAAAAGCACTTATTGGGAGATAACCCAAATTTCGTTAGGAATCTTTTGTTAAGTCTTGGAAGTTATTACCCCTGTAATAACCTCTCCTTATCCTTTTTGTGTGGTTTTTATGCTAAGAATATCCTCTAATGAGAGTAAAGTAAGGCTTGGGAAAGTTGTTGTCCTGAAACAGATTTTTGTGCTTCGCTGTAAAAATTCGTGAAAAATCTCTGTATGTCGGATTGAGACGTACTTTGTTGTGCTTCTTCCCCAGGTTGTTATCCAACTTTCTTTAGTTTAGCACTTCTCGATTTAAGCAACATAAGGTCTTCGAAAAATTGGTTTTTACCTGCTGGTCTGTTCTGACAGATTTCTACCATTATTTGTATTTGCCTCTTAAATCTCTTTCTCTTTGAGTTCTTGCCAAAATTCTTGAACTTTTTAAAGTAGGTGATACAGTAGCTTGTGTTATAATAGAAGTTTTACTTGTATTGAAACTGAACCAAAAGACTTATTATCTTGAGTACACAAATGTTGCTAATAAAGATTGTGTGAAGTTTTGTATGAAAGGAATTTTAAATTGTAGGGAAGAATAATGTGATAAGATGAATTATGGACAAAAGCTCAAGCTTGGGGATGCCACCCATGTCACCCCAAGAAATATCCAAGAAGTACAAGCGTCAAAGCTTGGGGATGCCCAAGGCATCCCCTTCTTCATCAATAAAAATCTCAGTTTCTCTTCCAAGCACTTCATTTTTATTGTTTCATGCACAATTGTGTTGTTCTTGGAGCGTCTTCGTTTTTGTTCTTAGTTTTTGTTTACTTAGTTTGCTTGAATAAATTGGTTGGACCTCCGTATTCATATGTTAGTTTTCAAATAAGTTGGTTTGGATTGGAAAAGAGTAGGAAAGTTCATGCTTATAAGTGGTATAAAAGGAGCTTGTTTTTGACTGTGGACTAGGCTTTGTCATGTCATGCTTGATATTGTTTTGGCTCTATTCTTAGTGATTATTGATGTAGCATGACTTTTTACAAACAATTGAGATTGCTTAATGTGTGTTGAAAGAATTTTGCGTTGTTTTAGCATATTAAAGCATAATATTGTGGTATTCTCCTTTGATGCTTTATTTGGGTTTACTTGGCGCATGCTCACACCATGTTAAGACTATACCAAGTCACCATAGCCTCTATCATCATTTAGTTTTCGACTTTTAATATCACTTTATGCTTTAATTAATAATATTTTGTCGCTTTGCATGATTATGGCCATTATTGCTCTCTTAGTTGGTCGCTCCCAGTCTTTTGCTAGCCTCCATACCAAGTATGAGTTCCACTCATGCATCCAACTCCAAATAAAACCAAGTTATTCCAAAGAGTCCATAATACCTACCTATTAGCATTTGCTATTCCAAGTATATCCATGTTTTTATCTACCTTCCGAATTAAACTTGTTATGTGAAAATTAGGGATTAAAGCTCTCATGAACTTGATGGCACACTTTACTTTTCTTACACTTAATAAACTTGAACCATTGTGCCCATCTATGTTGCGTATATGCTTGCGTTTTGTGAGTTGTGAATTAGCAGAACCATGCTATCATGGGGAACGCTTTCAATATTGCATTTTATTTAGTTGATATCATGTTTTTTGCTTATGGATCCCGGCGGTGTGAAATAAAAGGGGGGCTTGTAAGTCTCATGGAGTTCGTATATTTGTTAGAGAAATGCATGGACGGCTGGTCTAAACCATGCCTAATCATAGTAGAAACCTACAGCGTAACCATAGTGAGCAATCTATGAAGCATCCTCTATAAAAAAAGAATCCTATGCAAATAGGAAAGAAAAAAAAGAAAAAAAAGAGAGAAAAAAGGCCTATGCAAATAGGAAATAAAAGGATGCCGAGATGCTCATTGGCTGGTTACCTTGCCATTTTGATATGGGGATTCTTCCGTATCATCGGACAAGGGGTACCCCGTTGGCGGTTCTCTATGATACACATGTACTTACAATGACAAAAACTTACCTGTGACTAAACTTGAGTAGCATGAGGAACGGTACTCGTAAGTAAGGGGCATGAGATTTTTAGCTTATAACTTGTCAAGCATATCCTCATATTTATTCACTTTAACCTTAATCACCTAAAGATGCTTATGATAGAGGCAATGAGGGCTGAAAGCTAATAAGTACCATAATTTTTGGAAGCTCTTTATGAGACTTGAATCCCTACTTCCTTCTATGAAGGGTCTTTCTTTTACTTTTATGTTGAGTCTCCATCTTCTATCTTTATGCACCTATTGAGAGAGCTTAATGGCTATTGTTAGTTTAATGTTCATTGTCTCAAAACTTGTTCATTGATTCATAACTTTGATATTGCTTGTTCTTAAACTATTTGTATCTAGTCACCCTTATGAACTTTGAAGGTGTCCTATGCATTTATGTTTTGCTACACTATGAGGGACAAGTTGAATACCATTCTCATTATTTTTTCTATATGTGAAACAAGCAAACGTCTTGCAAAGTATTGTTATTCATGAATCTTTTGCTTGTATCTTTTTATGTTATAACATAGTTGCTATGTCTTACTGTTAGAACTATATCTTTCATGCTATGATAAAATATTATGATTCCAGCTATCAATGTTTTACACATACCTTGATCAAAATTATGATGGTGCATATCACCTCAAAAATTATTCTTTTTTATCACTTACCTACTCGAGGACGAGCAGGAGTTAAGCTTGGCGATGTTGATACGTTGTAAATGTATCTATAATTTTTGATGTTCCATGCTTGTTTTATATCTACTTTCTTATGTTTTGTCCATACTTTGGAGTATTTTTACACATTTTCTGGAACTAACCTATCAACAAGATGCCACAGTGCCATTTTGCCTATTTTCTGCTGTTTTTGGTTTCAGAAAAGCTAGTAAGGAAATATTCTCGGAATTGGACCGGACAAAAGCCAAAGTCAATATTTTACCCGAAGCAACACAGAGTCCGGAGGGGAGACGAAGCGGGGAACCAGGGCGGCCACACCCTAGGGTGGCGCGGCCCACTCTAGCCACGCCACCACCAGGTGTGGGCTCACTGGCGCTCCACCGACCTTGCCTCTTCGCCTATAAAGACCCCTCGGGACGAAAACCCTAAGTACCCGATCAAAATTTCATGAAAGAGTCTATAGCCGCGCCATCTTCATCCATAGATCGGAAGGGATCTGAAACTCTTCCCGGCACCTTCCCGGAGGGGAGAGATCATCCTAGATGCCTTCTTCATCACCATGTCTGTCTTCGGTGTGATGCGTGGGTAGTTCATCCCTAAACTACGAGTCTAAAACATCTTATAATTTGAAATGGATGGAGTACATTGTATTTTCTCTGATCTGCAAAATATTCCCAGGAGTTGTGAACATTTTTCATATGATGGATCAAATTTCATAAATTAGAGTAACAAACTCCAGCAACTAACATACTCTCCATCCACAATTACACGGCGTCCTAGTTTTGCATGCCTGAAATTTGACCAACAATTTAATCAATAATACATGAGACAAGGATCACAAAAATTATATCATTGGTACTTTTATTCAAATATGAATTTAATGGTACAATATTTACATCACATGACGTAGGTTCTGCTGACCAAATAATGGTCAAAGTTGAATCTAAAGAAAAAAAAGCATGCGCTACGTAAATTGTGGGACAAAGGGAGTATTATCTTTTCTGCAGAATGTAGGACAATTTCTATTCATTTATTCTTGTAAAATATTATTTATAAAAGTTTGTTCTTCGTAATTTCTAATTTCAAATAAAAAAGAAGTAAATAGTTAGCAACAGAAAGATCTTTCTTGTCCCTCGGGAGCATTGTTGTTGGGCCAAAGATATTAAGAATGGTCCTTATCGGGCTGGATCAGATTCCTCGTTAAAAAAACTTTATTTCTGAATTGCCATACTGTGCATGTTGGCTTGCTAAAAAATACTCACCAAGGTATCGCAAGGAAAAAGGATGCGACGACAACCGGTGGATCTATTCCTCCGATAATCCACCAAATTTAACAAAGCTTTGGAATTTTTGGTTCTTCAAAGACATCGATTAGTCACTTGGCAATCATTCTTCTCCGCAAAGGTTCATGCATGTACCACTCTGCTCCGAGTGAAATCAAGAATTCGTTTATGTAATTTGTTTTGGGCGTTTTCTCAACAATTACCTAACATGGTTGTGCGACGCGACTCCATGACAGACAACCAAACCTCCCGACTATGATTCTATGAGCAACTGAAGAATCAACGGGCAAAGGGTCTGTTTGTTTGGGCTGCAACTGTTCAGAAGCAGCTGTTGAGAAACAGCTGTTAGGAAGTAGATGTGGGAAGCAGCCGTTAGAAGCGGAATTTGATG
Source organism: Avena insularis (assembly GCA_023614405.1). NCBI lineage: Eukaryota > Viridiplantae > Streptophyta > Magnoliopsida > Poales > Poaceae > Avena > Avena insularis. The sequence goes on along the minus strand of CM042693.1, from coordinate 453,045,118 downwards.
TTTGGTAGTAGTGTTTTTTTATGTATGCTGCTGCTGTTTTAAGGAAGAAATGTCTGAAATACTCATGTATGCTAACGAAGTTATACAAATGATGATTCAAAACGAATTATAGCTGATTCTGACCTTTTTTTGCGCTAAAATACCTTACATAACATGTTTTTACGCTAAAATAAATATAAATATCCAAGATTCTCATGGAAATAATATTACAAGGTGTCCATATGACCCCAAAAAAAGCAAGTTTTCTCACGTCTAGACACCTCCTCTTGCTGCAAACAAAGCATTAGCTATGTTATCACGAGTGTTGTTCATGCTAACATGGTCCCCTCCCAAACCATTGCCTACATTGCCTTATGATGTAGAAATAACATGCCCCGGAGGCATGTAGTTCTCGTCATTATCGCAGCGACAGGCGCCCATGGCTCGCGCGAGCCAGCGATGGAAACGGGGTCGTCCGCTCGGGCCCCTGTCCACGGGATGTGCTGAGGACGCGGTGGTAGTTCGCTGTAAAAATTTCGAAGTCCAGAGGGTAGTCTCGTCCGCTGCGTTTCAGAAACTCGGGAAGCAAGAGAAAAGCACCCCTGGCCTTGCTTTCGATCGTGGAGGCTGGGCTAGTACGTTTCGGCACCCGGCTTCTCAACAGCTTTCTAATTTTAGATCGTTTGTTTGGCCTGCTGCTTTTGGACCCTCAAAAGCCCCCGAAGCAGAAGCACAAGCCCAAACGAACAGGGCCAAAGAGAAACTCCTCTGAAGTTGGCGAGTGAGGTCCGGGAATAAGTTGGTAGGAGGAGAACTATGGACGCTCACTTGCTCCGTGAAGTGAACTTGTAGGAACTATAGTACGGCAGCGAACAGTTTCAGAAAAGAACAGACCGGGCGACACCCGATGCATCAAGCACTGAAATCTCTTCTAACTGACAATAACCCGTGCGCTGCAGCAGATACAAGCCTACCTTTTTTTCATGTCAAAAATCAGGTACTAGGTAGTTAGTTACCAACACCAGACTAGTCGCCACGAAACTGACAGACAGACTCAGTTTCTGCGTCATGTAAACATTAACGACTCTACTCTGTAGCGGTCAGGCACGCGTACCAACAGCTATACATATAACGGCACGTATAGTAGAACCATACTCCAAATTGAGAAGTACCGAACGGGGTAAAAATGAAAATAAAAGTATATGGGGAAAGATAAGGGACACCCACCACACACCATCATGTGCACACGTACATGCTCATAATCTGTCTTCTATCCTGGAGAGGAAGGACCGGAGGATAGGGTCACCACAAATGCCGCTGCCTGCTTCATTCTAGTGGAGGAGGTTGCTGTTGCCCACTTGCCTTTCCCGGCCTCCCTGCATTATCATCGAGTGCCCAATTCTTCCAAACCCTTCTCTCTTTTTCTCCAGCCGTACTACGTATGCGCTCCAGAACAGTGGTCAGCTTCGGTGGGCAGTCCCCATCCTAGGCAGGCACGCTCTCCATGGTAGTAGTACCATCTCGCAAATGCTCCAAACGCAATTCATGCAATTTCTTTTTTATGTTTCCTCGGTAGGTTCAGATCACTAGATCGGTGCGCTATATCGACCTGATCGGTGCTGCATCTCATTTGTACAGAATGCACGGGGATAAATGTTTGTGAGAAAATAATTCGATTTTATTTAGGTGTTGCTTTTTGTTAGTACCTCCTGTCTATATTAGTGTTCCCAACTTTGCCTAGAGAATACATGTAGTCTAAATGTTTAAGTAGATACATACGAATCTAGACAAAGTTGACAACACTAATATGCACGGCAGTGAGTAGAAAGAAAATCTTCCTTTAGTCTGGCTTGCAGGCAGGAGGATCATGGATGCATGATTGGGAAAGGGACTTTTGCTTCCATAGTATGAGCAGTGAAGCAAAAGGCAACAGCAGTTCCTGTAATGTAAGGCCAACTCAAACGGCTCCTCGTATTTTGGACAGGCCTTTTTACCGATTCGGTCCGTTTGCGGGGCGGGGTGGACAGGTCCCGTGGCGGCATCTGGCCTGGAATGGCCGATGCAACCAACGGTGCCCCCATCTGTCCGGCATTTTCTTGCCAGGACCAGAACCAAATTAAAAGAGGACGAACAGAGTATCGAACTGAAACAAATTTAAAGGACAAGCAGAGTACGAAATCAGGACACGTTGTTCATACCTGCATGCAAACATAAATAGAGGAGGAATCTATGCATCTCGCTCTAGGATCATCTTCCTCTTCTTCTCGAACCAACTCCATTGAATTGGGTTCATCTCAGCTGAGATCCGCAGTCATGATCCGGTTTTCTTCGGCAAGTCGCTGGAGCTCTACCTTCTCCTTTCTTGCATGGGCATTGATCTCTTCTATCTCAAGACGCTTTGACCGGATCCCGTAGTAGCTCTTCGCCGCATCTTCTCTCCCCTTGCGTTTCCTCACTTATCTCTTGTTGATGGACACCTCCTTGTCGGCGATCAACTCTTTCAGTGTCTCCTGGATGGCAACTTATGAAGCTTCACGCTTGAACTCTAGCTTGGAGCTGATCTTCCCTCTCGGCCTTTTGGTTGTTGCCGGCCCTTCCTCGTTGATGATGATTCTGACTCCTCCTCCCTTTGCACTTCCCGCATAGAGTTCTTTCCACTTCTCGCAATCCTTGAGCTTCGTCCAACAATGGCCCAACGTGAAAGCTTTCTTCTCGTGGCAAGTCTTGAAGTGCTCCAATGCTTGCCACACCTAAACCAACAAGTTTAAGTTCTTGTTTGAATGCAAAGCTCGTATGAATGTGAACATATAGCTATGTGTAGGAACATACCATGCCTCCAACTCCAATGCCGCTCACGGGGCTTGACTTAACATGGTCATAGGAGGCACAAAACTTCGTGCATTGTTCGGAGATGAATGCCCACCTCTTCGTAAGTGAGTTCTCGTTGCGATCGCTCGCAAACGGATGCTCACCGAAATGTTTTTGCTCGTGAAAGTATATGCATACTCGGTTCCAAAATACCCCTCCCTTTTGTTCTGCACCGGTTATTGGATCTTGGCTAATTTCCATCCATGCCTCGCAAAGCATCTCATCCTCGAGGGATGAGTACGATCCGCTCCTTCGGCTACCGCCTTGTGTTTGCCGGACTAGTTCATCCACAAACAGAGGCCCGTGGTCGATAGAGATACCATCTTCTTGGGTACCAGGGCCGCCTTCTTGGGTACCAAGGCCAGGATCCTGCAAGGGCCTTTGGTTGGATCATGTACACCGGAGAGAAAGAACAAGGGACAAGTTACCTGGGTCGGAGCTAGGGTCGGAGTTGGGGCCAGCTTTTCATCAAACAGCCTGCAGGGAGCGGGCATGCTTCCAGCGGGGATGCTCCTCCCGGTCTTGTTGCGTTCAGGTCAAGGGCAAGCGTTGGCGATGAGTCGCCAACGATCTCCGGGATACCCGTGATGGCCGCCACTTTGACAACAGCTGGTTTGTTTGCGGACATGGACGAGGTCGTTGTGCCCATGAAGGCAGCTAGCTGCTGCTCCTTTATTAGGAGCAAGGTCTGCGCAGTGATGGCCTCGGCGGTAAACTTGGCCTGGACGGACGTCGTGTGCTCAAGGGCGGCAGCCCTATGACGGGCGGCTTGGGCATTGGCAAGGCGCTGCCGGGCCTTCTCTCTACGGTCAGCCCTCTTCCTCGACTCCTCCTTCCTATGGTCGTCTGTTACTTCCTTCTTCACATTGACGACGGTCGCAGCAGATTTGCCGGCTGGTATTGATGGGCGAGTGGCGGCCGGATGCGATAGATCACCGGCCAGTGGCGGCAGATCAGGGGCCTGAGCAGAGGCGTCCAGAGTAGATCGTGGAGGCACGAACGGGCCATGACCAGGGAGGGCAGGTGCTAGTGCAGGTGCAGGGAGGGTGGCGATTGTGCGTCCATGGCAGCTATGCTAGGGATTGCTGGTGCGAGTGGTAGAGACTGTTGCTACGGTCTCTGGCTGGTGTGGTCGGGCAGGACATCGTCCGGCAACCTCCCGGACGAGCGGGCAGTCTGAGCCCCCACAAACCAGCCCCAGGTTTCGGCCCAGTATGCACCGAAACAGACTGGTCTGGGGCTGGATCTCGATTTGCGGGTGCACGTTGGGCCTTGGCCTCGGTCCAGGAGGACGGGATGTGACGCGTGGAGTCCGTTTTAGGGAGCGTTGGAGTTGGACTAAGGGCATCTCCACCCAGCCGACCTAACCCGTCTGAGCGCGTCCGAACTCGTCCACGCGAACGCACGGGACGTGCGTGGCGCCACAGCAGCATGACCCAACCAGACAAACGCGCGCGGACCGACCCATCCATGCACCAAATATGGGAAACGGTTGCGTCGGCCCGGACACGCGCGGACGGAAGGCGTGTCGTGCCCGTTGGTGCATCTAGCCCACCCGTCAGCCACCACGGCGTTGATTCAAACATGCACAACGACACCGATTCGAAGTGGCGGAAAGGCGACTGCGGCGGCTGCACCATCAATGGCGACGAGGCAAAGACACCGCGACCGATGCCACGCTCTCCACCGCCGCAGTAGGCGCCGCCCGAATCCTAGCATCCTGACTGGACACTTCAATGCCGTCTCTTCGACCTCCGCGCCGGTATCCGGTGCCGGGCCTTTTTAACTGGCCGCCTGCGGCCATTTTCTCCCACACCACACTATTCTCTCCCACATGGCCGTCAACGAAGGATCCGGGGGAGGGCGTGCCGACCATGGACATCGAGGGAGGTGCAGAGGACGCGGCCAAATCAGCGCGCCACCATGCTCTCCCTCGATGTCGTCGTTGCCCGACGAGGTCGACCCAAGCATCCATTTTGCCGTGGCCATCCACTTCAGCATGCCGAGTGACAGGCTGCTCCTGCCCCACAGATTCGTGACCCTGGTCGGCGACGCACCACCCCCACTTATCATCCTGTGGGCGAACGGTTTCAGGACCACCAGGTACCTGGTCGATCTGCAGTTTGACCACCTCGGCCAGTTGTACCTCGGTAACGGGTGGGAGTGCTTCGCCCGCACGCACCAGATCGAAGCGGGCAACATCCTCGTCTTCAAGTACGGCGGTGAAGGAAGGCTCGACGTCAGCATCTTCGATGACAGCATGTGTCGGAGATGGTACCGCTTGAACTTCGACTCCGACTCTGACGAGTAGGCTAGGCTACGTGCCCGCCATGTACAATGTATCCATGTAGGCATTGGCCATTTGCAATGAACATATTTATTCAAGCCCTAGAACATCTAGTTACAAGCACACCACGTACACCTAAAACTACATGCCGCCGCCGGCATTGGGTTAGATACACCATTCGTTATTGAGAGACACGATGATCGTTCGCTGCGTCTGCACCTCCTCTTCAGCTGGGTCGAGGCGGGCTCGCAGGGAAGCGTTGTCAGGATTGGCCCATACCGCTTCCTGGAGGTCGCCATGCACCAATGCGATTGTCCCATCGCCATTACTCCGGTAGGAAGACGCGTTCCGCCACCTCCATCGTGAAAGGCTCGCCGGTGGTCACATGATGGTTGTAGAAAGGGCGACGCGGCCCGGGGTGCAGCGTGTAAATCTACAGGCGCCCCGGAATTGGAGACTCCGGCGGGTTCGGCCACCACAAGAGCGGCAGGAGCTCGGACACCTCTTCTCTTTCGGACTCGGGGTTGCCACAGAGCTCGTTGGAACGACGACGGCGGCCATGCATGGTGGTTTTGTGCTTGGGGTGGCGCGGGTCTGGTCGAAGATATCTCGGCGCCCTCCCCTTTTTATGGAGGCGCCTGGACGCGACAGGAAACACCTAGAACTCGCTGGAAGCAGCGGGAAAGAAACGCGGGAGAAGGTGTAGTGGTGGGAAGACACTAGAAATACACTGGCGTTGATGATGACCAAGCGCGGACAAATGAGGTCGCACCGCTGGGCGCGGTCGGCCGGACCCCGACCCAAAAGCCACCGCGGACCGACCCAAACGGGAAGAAATGGACCATTTGGGTCGGACGGATGGGTCGGGCCAGTGGAGATGCCCTAACTGATCAGTATCCAAACATGGTCGAGAGGTTAGGCCATCTCCAATGGGCCCCGCAAAACAGGCAGGTCTTTTGATCGTTTCGGTTTGTTTGCGGGGTGGAGGACAGGCAGTCCGGGCTCAGCTTGGTTGCAGTGGACTGTGCTCCCAACGGCTACACCCCGCAAAAAGAAAAACATGGAAAAAAGGAGACCAAAAATAATTAAACAATATTACATATTTTAGGTCCTTGTCCTGCTAGGGGTCACAAAATATCCACATAAAAAAGAAAAAAAAGCATTACTACGGAGTACCTTGGCGTGGAAGGGAAACCTATGGGCGTTGCTGTCCGGCCGACGCCCTGGGCATACGGCTGCACGCCACCTACTCGTCGTCCTCGTCGGCGAGGTCAATGAAGACATGAGGCGGTGGCCACGCGCCGCTCTGGGCCAGAGCGGAAGGCGGAGTCGGGAGCGCGGGCGGAGTCGGGGGCGCGGGCGGCGCGGGGGTCATCTGGGCCTACGAGGGCACCCAGGACTCGTGCAGGGCATGGGGGTGAAGGAAATATGCCCTGAGAGGCAATAATAAAGTTGTTATTATATATTCCTTGTATATGATAGATGTTTATTTTACATGCTATAATTGTATTGATAGGAAACATCAATACATGTGTGTTTAATAAACAAAAAGGGTTCCTAGTCATGCCTCTCTTATAGACTAGCTTGTTGATTAACAGGATGATCAAGGTTTCCTGATCATGGACATTGGATGTTGATAATAACAAGGTCACACCATTGGTGGAATGATGTGATGAACATTCATCCGAAGTATAGCATTACGATCAAGTCATTGTGTTTATATTGCTATAACATCATACGAAGTAATCTTTATCCTTAGACCATGAGATCATGTTAATTGCTAACACCGGAAGAGTATCTTGATAACATCAAACGTCACACCGTAACAGGGTGACTATAAAGATGGGTTCAGTGCTACAAAGGTGTTATGTTGAGGCTCATGGATCAAGAGTGGAATTTGTCAATCCAGATGACGGATATATATACTCTGGGCCCTCTCGGTGATATCACATTAGGATAGCTTGCAAGCAAGTGATGTGATCACTAGAATGTTATATCACGGGAACGAGAAAAGAGTGCATGTCGGTAACAAGATCAAACTAGGTATGGAGATACCGATGATCGAATCTCGGACATGTAATATATCGAGAGACAAAGTGATTTAGTTACAAGCGTTAAAGGTTCTCACGATCACAGGAGTCATCGTTGAATGTGTAGGAGTCAGTATAGATCTCCAGGTCCCGCTGCTGATTATTGATCGGAGAAGGGTCTTGATCATGTCTGCATTATTCGCGAACCGTAGGGTGGCACACTTAAGAGTTACCGGACACCATTTTGGAGCACATATGTTTCATACGAAAGAATTGCAAAGCACAGGAATTGTTTCAATAGAAACCGGAAATTGTTTTGGGTGAAATTGCAGAAGGTGGTTCTGCATGTGATATTGAAATATTGCAAGGGGCTATATGTGAATGTTTGTTAATTAAAGTAATTAACAAAATTCTGAATAAATTTAATAAAAGAGTTTTATTAAATGAGATAGCATTAAATTTGGAGAAACTTAATGCATTTAAAGTGGTGACTTTAAAAGGGAATGTGAAGAGGCATTTTAATGTGGAGGAGTTACCACCACATGAATGGGGGAGGTGAGGGGTCACCCCCCCCATGCGCCGGCCATGGTGAGAGGGGGCACCCCCCTCCTCCTATAAAAGGCCACCCATTCCCTCCTTCATCCTCACACCTCCTTGTGAAGGATCTCTCTCCCCCTCTAGAATTATTCCCCCATGGTCTCGGATTAGCGAAATACATGTTCCCGGTGGCATTTAAATGCGGAAGGAGTTCTTTGCTTCACTGGATCGCTGGAGCGAGGAGGTGGAGGTTGTCCGGTGGCTTGAACGTGTGTGCGAGTGCGGATGCGCTGCTGAGTTGCGGCGCTCGGACTTCCTCACGATCTTGAGATCGGCAAGTGTACGACTACATCAACCACGAGTTCCTACTCGTTAACAAAGCTCGTTGTCTTCGAGGGTAAGTTCTCTATGGATGTATGTCCACCCGTTTGCTTTGTACCTAGTAGATAGATCTTGTCGTGTAGTTCACACCGTAGGAAATTTTTTGTTTTCTATGCTGCGGACCCAACAGTGGTATCAGAGCCTGGTCTATGCGTAGGTGCTTTGCACGAGTAGTACACATATGTTTATGTGTGGGCGATGATGATCATGTTATTGCATCTTCTATGTACTTTGGATATTGGTGGCATAGTTGGATGAAGCGGCCCGGACCAACCTTACATGTCATCGTACATGAGACCGGTTCCACGACTCACATGCAACTTGTTTTGCATAAGTGGCTGGCGGGTGTCTATCTCTCCTACTATAGTCAATATCTGATTTACAACGAGTTGCTAATAACTTGGTTATCCTCATTGTGGTTCATGTTCGTAGGTTAGACAGGTTCTATCTCCGAAAGCCCTAAGCCACGTAAAACTTGCAATTGATAAATTAGAGGCGTCTAGTTTAGATCGTTGCTGGCCTAGTGTTTTGATATGGTATTGTTGTATGTAGATGTATAATAGATACTCTTACAACTCACTTAACGTGTAAGTTCCATAGACCTTGGCCTTACACACAAAGGAATGATAAAGATCATACCACGATGCAAATGATAGAGATCAAATGCATGGACCATATCATCTCACTTCACACATTAGATGTTAGCATCTTATATTGCTAGTTTGGCGCGTTTGGTAGCATTATAAGATGATCCCTCATTTAGATATCAAGATAAAATGTGTTCTTCCTAAAGTATGCACCGTTTTGTGGATCGTGTTTTGAGGCATCACGTGATGATCGGGTGTTTTCAACTCTACGCTTTCATACAAGGGGTGTAAGACAGTTTACACATAAATACTAAGGTTCTTACTTGACGAGCCTAGCATGTACAGACATGGCCTCGGAACATGGACCGAAAGGTTAAGCATGAGTCATATAGTTGATATGATGCCCATATAGATGCTCGCCTTTGAAGCTACACCGACTCACGTGATGATCGGACTTGGTGTAGTGGATTTGGTTCATGTAATCACCAAAAGGACACGAGGGATGTCTTTTTTGAGTGGGAGTTCATTAGTAATTTGGATTAGTTGAACTCAATCTATCATAAACTTAGTCTAAATATACTTTACAAATTCTGTTGTAGATGGCACCACCTGCTTTTAATTTCAATGTGTTCATGGAGAAAGAGAAACTTGCTGCGAATGGTAGCAACTTCACCAACTAGGCTATGAATTTGAGGATTCTCCTCACTGATGCACAAAAGCAATATGTGCTAGATGCGCCGCTAGGCCCCCCACCAGCTCCTGATGCCTCTGACGAGGAAAAGAACGTCTATATAACTCGTCAGGAGGACCACAACTTAGTTCATTGCGGCATACTGTATGGGCTAGAGCCAGAACTTCGAAAGCGTTTCGAAAATGGCAATGCCTTTGATACCATGGGAGAATTGAAAATGATTTTCGATACCCATGCTGCTGTAGAGAGTTATAATGCTACAGAAAAGTTCTTTAGCTGCATGATGAAGGAAAACAGCTCCGTTAGTGAGCACATACTCAAAATGTCTGGGTATGCCGATAAGATTGTGTCCTTGGGAATAACGATTCCCATTGACTTAGGCATACATCGTGTTCTTCAATCTCTGCCACCTAGCTACAAGAGCTTCGTGATGAACTATAATATGCAGGGCATGAAGAAGTCTCTTCCCGAGCTTCTGTCAATGCTTAAGACTGCAGAAGTGGAGATTAGGAAAGAACATCAAGTGTTGATGATCAATAGGACCAGCGGTTTCAAGAAGGACAAGAAAGGCAAGCACAAGGGAAAGAAGGGTGGCAAGTCTGTTGCCACGCCTAAAAAGAAACCCCGAGCTGGCCCTAAGTCTGACACCGAGTGCTACTATTGCAAGGGGACTAGCCATTGAAAGCGCAACTGCCCCAAGTATTTGGCGGACAAGAAGTCCGGCAAGGCAAACAAAGGTATATGTGATATACATGTTATTGATGTGTACTTTACTAGTACTCGCAGTAGCACCTGGGTATTTGATACGGGATCGGTTGCTAATATATGTAACTCGGTTCAGGGGCTGCAGAACAAGCGACAACTAGCAAGGGATGAGGTCACGATGCGGGTCGGCAATGGATCAAGAGTTGATGTGATCGCCGTCGGAACGCTGCCTCTCCATATGCCATCGGGATTAGTTATAAACCTAAATAATTGTTATTTGGTGCCTGCACTGAGCATGAACATTGTATCCGGATCGGGTTTGATGCAAAGTGGTTATTCATTTAAGTCTGAAAACAATGTTTGTTCGATTTATATGAATAATATCTTTTATGGTTTGATGCACCTATGTTGAATGGTTTGTTTCTGTTGGATCTCGATAGTAATATTACGCATATTCATAATGTTGATGCTAAAAGGATTAAACTTGATAATGATATATCTACATATATGTGGCACTGCCGTCTAGGTCATATTGGCGTTAAACGCATGAAGAAACTCCATTCTGATGGACTTTTGGAATCACTTGATTTTGAATCATTTGATACATGTAAGCCATGCCTTATGGGCAAGATGACTAGAACGCCGTTTTCCGGTTCAATGGAACAGGCAATCGATCTATTGGAAATCATACATATTGATGTGTGTGGACAAATGAGTGTGTCAGCGCAAGGTGGATATCGTTATTTTGTTACTTTCACGGATGATTTGAGTAGATACGGGTATATCTATTTGATGAAACACAAGTCTGAAACTTTTGAAAAGTTCAAAGAATTTCAGAATGAAGTGGAAAATCATCGTAACAGAAAGATCAAATTTCTGCGGTCCGATCGTGGAGGAGAGTATCTTAGTTACGATTTTAGCACACATATGAAAGACTGTGGAATAGTTTCACAACTCACGCCTGCCGGAACACCACAACATAATGGTGTGTCAGAACGTCGTAATCGTACTTTATTGGATATGGTTCGATCTATGATGTCTCTGACTGACTTGCCACTGTCATTTTGGGGTTATGCACTGGAAACAGCTGCATTCACTTTAAATCGGGCACCATCTAAATCCATTGAAACGACACCGTATGAATTATGGTTTGGAAACAAACCTAAGCTGTCATTTCTTAAGGTTTGGGGATGCGATGTTTATGTGAAGAAACTTCAACCGGATAAACTCGAACCCAAAGCGGAAAAATGCGTCTTCATAGGATACCCTAAGGAAACGATTGGGTATACCTTCTTGATGGGTTCGTAGCATGGAAAACAAAAAAAATTCTACCGCAAGAACGAACAAAACCCAGATCTAATCTAGATAAAAGCCAAGATCTAATCTACTAGACATGAGCAACGAGATAGATCGGTACTAACCCTCGTAGAACCGAAAGCGTTAACGAGATTAGATCTCGTGGATGATGTAGTCGATCACTTGCCGATATCAAGATCGTCTGGACGATCCTTCCGCGCCAGCGTTCCGGGCGCTTCATGAGACGATCACTGCGTCGGTCGGCAGACCTTCCTCTCCCGTTCGGTGAAAGCGTGGAGGTAGTAGATCTTCTCCACGGAATCCCAGCAGCGACGGCGTGGTGGTGGTGGAGGAGGTGAGAATTCTGCGAGGCTTCGCCTATGCCTGCAAGGTAAGAAAGCGTGGAGAGAGGCGGTGAGAGAGATTGTTATGAGACAAGGTGCAGAGGCGCCCTCCTTCTATTTAAAGGAGGAGGCGGCGCTGGGGAGGGAGTCCTAGTAGGACTCCCTCCTCCTTGGGCGTGGGAAGGGGAGAATCCTCCTCCCCACGAATCCGTGTCTTGCCCACTTGGTCTCCTTGATCCCTTTCTTGGTTTTCAAGTAAACTCCAAGAAATCCTCTAGAACCTTCGAACATTCAAACCTTCTAGAATCTCCATACAAACACTCCTAACATTTCCTAACTTAGAAAATGATCCCCAATATATGAATCTCATTCTCCGGACCATTCCGGATCTCCTCGTGATGTCCTGGATCCATTCCGAGACTCCGAACAATATTCGGTCTCCAACGCAAATTCCATATCTACTTCAAACAACTTCGAACCTTAAGTGTGTCACCCTACGGTTTGTGAATATGCAGACATGATGAAGACACCTCTCCCATAAATAACCATCAGCGGGATCTGGAGATCCATAACGGCTCCCACATACTCAACGATTACTTCATGATCGATTGAACCAATTAACATACGAAACCAATTCCCTTTGTCTCGCGACATTCTACTTATCTGAGGTTTGATCGTCGGTATCTTCATACCTAGTTTTTCCTCGTTACTGATAAGTACTCTTTACTCGTTCCATGTTATGTCATCCCTTGTGACCTAGTCACATTCTTGCAAGCTATCTAGATGACATTCCACCGAGAGGGCCCAGAGTATATCTATCCGTCATATGGATGGACAAATCCCAATCTTGGTCTATGCGCTTCAACACATACTTTCAGAATACCCAATGACACCTTTATAACCGCCTAGTTACGAAGCGGCGTTTGATGTCATCAAAGTACCCATCCAGTGATGGTAATTAACATAACCTCATGGTCGAAGGATTAGGTTACTATGTATTTCAAAGCTTACAGCAAAACGAACTTAATGACTTGATCTTATGCTACGCTTACTATGGGTGCGTGTCCATCATATCATTCTCCTAATGATATAACCTTGTTATTAATCACATCCAATGTCTATGATCAGGAAACCATGATCATCAATCAATCAACAAGCTAGTTTAACAAGAGGCTTACTAGGGACTCTTTTATGTTTACAAAACACACAAGTATCAGTGTTTCCTAATAATACAATTATAGCATGGGATGTAAACATTCATCATAAACACAAAGATATAATAATAACCTCTTTTATTATTGCCTCTTGGGCATATCTCCAACAGTCTCCCACTTGCACTAGAGTCAATAATCTAGATTACATGGTAATATACCGAACACCCATGGCGTTCTGGTGTTGGTCATGCTTTGCTCTAGGGAGAGGTTTAGTCAACGGATCTGCTACATTCAGATCAGTGTGTACTTTGCAAATCTTTATGTCACCATCTTGGACATACTCGCGAATAGCATGAAAACGTAGCTTGATGTGCTTCAGCTTGCTATGTGACCTTGGCTCCTGTGCATTAGCTATGGCATCTGTGTTGTCACAGTAGATGGCCATCGGGTCTAACGCACTGGGAACCACGCCAAGTTCAGTAATGAACTCCTTCATCCATATGCCTTCTTGTGCAGCCTCCGAAGCAGCTATTATTCCGATTCAGTTGAAGATTTCGCCACAACGCTCTGCTTGGCACTCCTCCAGCTTATTGCAGCACCATTCAAAATAAATACGTATCCAGACTGTGACTTCGAGTCATCTGGATCGGTGTTCCAACTAGCATCAATGTAACCGTTTACAACAAGCTGTTCATCACCTTCATAAGAAAGAACCATATCCTTAGTCCTATTCAGGTACTTTAGGATATTCTTGACCATTGTCCAGTGTTCCATTCCAGGATCACTTTGATATCTGCTAGTCAAACTAACAGCATGTGCTATATCCAGTCTCGTACACAGCATGGCATACATGATAGAACCTATGGCCGAGGCATAGGGAATTTTATTCATCTTTTCTCTATCTTCTGTCGTAGCCGGACTTTGAGTTTTACTCAAGGTCTTACCTGACAACATGGGCACGAACCCTTTCTTGCTCTCTTCCATTTTAAATTTCTTTAGAACTTTGTCTAAGTATGTACTTTGTGAAAGCGCTATTAGGCGTCTTGATCTATCTCTATAAATCTTGATGCCTAGAATATATGCCGCTTTGCCAAGATCCTTCATCGAAAAACTATTATTCAAATAGGTTTTGACGCTATTAAGAAGTTCTATATCATTCCCAATCAACAATATGTCATCTACATATAGTACTAGGAATACTACAGAGCTCCCACTCACTTTATTGTAAATACAAGCTTCTCCATAAGTTTGTATAAATCCAAAGTTTTTGATTACTTTATCAAAACATTGATTCCAACTCCGGGATGCTTGCTTCAGTCCATAAATGGAGCGCTGAAGTTTGCATACCTTGTCAGCATCACTAGGATCGACAAAACCCTTGGGTTGTACCATATACAACTCTTCCTCAATGTCACCATTAAGGAACGCCGTTTTGACATCCATCTGCCAAATTTCATAATCGAAATATGCAGCGATTGCTAACATAATCCTCATAGACTTTAGCTTCGCTACAGGTGAGAAAGTATCATCATAGTCAACTCCTTGAATTTGTCGGAACCCTTTCGCGACAAGTCGAGCTTTATAGACGGTAACATTACCATCAGCATCTGTTTTTCTTTTGAAAATCCATTTGTTCTCGACAGCCTTTCGGCCATTCGGTAAGTCCACCAAAGTCCATACTTGGTTTTCGTACATGGATCCCATTTCGGATTTCATGGCTTCTAGCCATTTGTCGGAATCTGGGCTCACCATAGCTTCTTCATACGTCGCAGGGTCATCAGTGTTGTCCACCAACATGACGTTCAAGGAAGAGTCATACCACTCAGGAGTGGTACGAACCCTCGTTGACCTGCGAGGTTCAGTAGTAACTTCGTTCGAAGTTTCATGATCAGCATCACTTGCTTCCTCTCCAGTTGGTGCAGGTGGCACAGAAACATCTTCCGGTGCTGCGCTACTCTCAACTCCGAAAGAAGGTTCAACAACCTCGTCGAGTTCTACTTTCCTTCCAGTCACTTCTTTCGAGAGAAATTCCTTCTCCAGAAAGGATCCATTCTTAGCAACGAAAACTTTGCCTTCGGATCTATGATAGAAGGTATACCCAATTGTTTCTTTAGGGTATCCTATGAAGACGCATTTCTCCGCTTTGGGTTCAAGCTTATCGGGTTGTAACTTCTTTACATATGCTTCGCAACCCCAAACTTTAAGGAACGACAACTTATGTTTCTTTCCAAACCACAATTCGTACGGTGTCGTTTCAACGGATTTAGATGGTGCCCTATTTAAAGTGAATGCGGTTGTCTCTAATGCATAGCCCCAAAATGATAACGGTAAATCTGTGAGAGACATCATAGACCGAACCATATCTAAGAGAGTTCGATTACGATGTTCGGACACACCATTACGCTGTGGTGTTCCCGGCGGTGTCAACTGCGAAAGTATTCCACATTTCGTTAAATGCATGCCAAACTCATAACTCAGATATTCACCTCCGCGGTCAGAACGCAGAAACTTAATCTTCTTGTTATGATGATTTTCCACTTCACTTTGAAATTCCTTAAACTTCTCGAAAGTTTCGGATTTATGTTTCATAAAGTAGATATACCCATATCTACTCAAGTCATCCGTGAAAGTGAGAACATAACGATATCCACCACGCGATGCTACACTCATTGGACCGCACACATCGGTATGTATTATTTCCAATAAGTCCGTAGCTCGCTCCATTATTCCAGAGAATGGAGTCTTAGTCATTTTTCCCATTAGACATGCTTCGCATCTTTCAAGTGATTCAAGAAGTCCATCAGAATGGAGTTTCTTCATACGCTTCACTCCAATGTGACCAAGACGACAGTGCCACATGTATGTAGAATGATCATTTAATTTCATTCGTTTAGCATCTTTGTTGTGAACATGTGTATCACTACTATCGAGATTCAATAAGAATAAACCATTCATCTCAGGTGCATAACCATAAAAGATATTACTCATATAAATCGAACAACCTTTATTCTCAGACTTAAAAGAGTAACCGTCTCGCAATAAACAAGATCCAGATATAATGTTCATGCTTAACGCAGACACCAAAAAACAATTATTTAAATTTAAAACTAATCCCGATGGTAGATGTAGAGGGAGCGTGCCGACGGCGATCACATCAACCTTGGAGCCATTTCCAACGCGCATCGTCACCTCGTCTCTTGCCAGTCTTCGTTTATTCCGCAGCTCCTGTTTCGAGTTACAAATATGAGCAACCGAACCAGTATCAAATACCTAGGCACTACTACGATTACTAGTAAGATACACATCTATAACATGTATATCGAATATACCTTTCTTCTTGATGTTGCCGTTCTTCAGATCCGCCAGGTATTTGGGGCGCTTCGCCCAAAGGACCAGCACCCTTGCGATGAGAAGCACTTTCGTTTCAGGTTTAGGACCAGCCTTGGGCTTCTTAGCGAGTCGCAGCTTTCTTGCCGTCCTTCTTGAAGTTGCCCTTGTTCTTAGGCTTGCCCCGTTTCTTGAAATTGGTGGTCTTATTGACCATCAACACTTGGTGTTCTTTCATGATCTCCACTTCAGCAGTTTTCAGCATGGACGATAGTTCAGGCAACGTCTTGTTCATGCAGTGCATATTGTAGTTCATCACAAAGTTCTTGTAACTTGGTGGCAGTGATTGGAGGACACAGTGAATCCCCAATTCATTAGGAATCGGTATCCCCAACTCTCGGAGTTTGTTTGCGTGCCCAGACATGGTGAGCACGTGCTCGCTAACGGAGCTACCCTCTTCCATCTTGCAGGTAAAGAACTTCCCGGAAGCTTCATAGCTTTCCATGGCCGCGCGAGTCTCAAATATGAGTTTGAGCTCCTTAATGATTTCATATGGGTCATGGTGCTCAAAACGCTTTTGAAGCTCCGATTCTAAACCGTACAGGATGGCAAACTGAACTGTGGAGTAGTGATGTTTCCGAGTGGCGTAAACATTCTTTACGTCATCGGTGGCATCTTCTGCAGGTGGGTCACCTAGCGGTGCTTCGAGCACATAGGTCAACTGACCAGCCTTGAGGAAGATCTTTTTTTAGGGTAAAACAGTAGGGCAAAAAAACCCCGCTGCAACTTTTATAGATTATATAGATTTACAAAAGCATATTTACAACCAAATTCCACCTCAAAAAAGAGGGATAACATGCTAATCAACTATCTCCTGTCTAAATTGGTTTCAATCCAAATCTTAAGACCCTCATAATACTTCTTCTTAATTTTATAAAGGACCCATCTTAATTCCTGGGCTACAATAGCCTTCCAGGTCTCCATCGATGCATGCTGATTGTTAAAAATTTCATTATTTCTGCAAATCCAGATGCTCCAAGTTCCAATAATCAGAATTTCCATTGCAAAAGGGACCTTGAGATCTTTTTTAATACTGTCTAAAACTGTAAAGATGCTTTGATCAGCCGAATTGACCTGTGAAATTTCAGCCCAGCAGGCTCTTGCAAAGGGGCATTCCCAAAACAAATGTAAACTGGTTTCTTCACTATTGCAGCCCTAGAAGACACAATCATAAGATGCCAGAGAAAAACATTTCCTTTTCATAAGATTTCTTGTGTTGAGTCTATCAAGCAGTAAGAGCCAGAAGAAGAATTTGTGCTTTTGTTGACAAGAAGATTTCCATATCCAAGAGAAATGTGGCTGCACTGGTTGGTAACCGACCCTGAGGACGATCTTCAGTCCCGGAACCAGTCCGTGAAATTGCTTCCATTGTTCTTAAGCTTTTCTTTCTCTAGGAACGCATTGAAATTGATGGAAACGTTCGCCATAATCTACAACAAATTTGCAAGTAGTTTAGACTAAGTTTATGATAAATAGTGTTCAATTTTAATTCTTAAATTAACTAGGTGAACTCCCACTCAAAACAACATCCCTCGAGTTGTTTTAGTGATTACACGAACCAAATCCACTACACCAAGTCCGATCATCACGTGAGATGATGTAGTTTCATCGGCGAACAATCTTCATGTTCATCATATCAATCATATGACTCATGCTCTACCTTTCGGTATTCCGTGTTCCGAGACCATGTCTGTACATGCTAGGCTCGTCAAGATTAACCTTAGTTTCCGCATGTGCAAATCTGGCTTGCACCCATTGTATGCACAAGTAGAGTCTATCACACCCGATCATCACGAGATGCTTCGAAACGACGAGTCTTAGCAATGGTGCCAACTAAGGACGAACACTTTATTACTTGATATTTAGTGAGAGGGATCATCTTATAATGCTACCGTCATGATCTAAGCAATACAAGATGCATAAAGTATTAACATCACATGCAATTCATAATTTGTGTGATATGATATGGCCCTTTCTACTTATGCCTTCGATCTCCATCTCCAAAGCACGGACATGATCTCCATCATCACCAGCATTGCGTCAAGGACCGTGGCACCGCTTCATGGTTGTCCATCATCACTAGCAACTATTACAACTACTTGGAACAAAGCTATTACAAGATGAATAGACACGCAGGTCTTAACAGAATTAAAGACAACCATTAGTTTCGCCGGGTTGCCATATTACAACAAGGATCATTGCATACATCAAATACAATCACAATCACATGTAGGCCATCATCACAAAACCCCTGCAAAAACAAGTTAGACGCCTCTAATTTTCTTTGCAAGTTTTACGTGGCTTGGGGCTTTCGACTAAGAACGCATCTTACCTACGAAACTGAACCACAACGTTGATACAAGTGCTATCAAGTGCAAAGTGTAGATTTGATCTATACTATGACGGGAGAGACAAACACCCGCAAAGCCACTTGTGCAAAGCAAGTTACACGTCAAGCGTGGAGCAAGTCTCATGTACGATGACATGTAATGTTAGCCCGAGCCGCTTCATCCCACCATACCGCAAGATGCAAAGTACACACATAGCAAAGATCAAGACGAGCACCAACGCCCACAACCTCATTGTGTTCTACTCGTGCAACAGATCTACGCATAGACAAGGCTCTGATACCACTGATGGGTTCATAGCATGGAAAACAAAAAAAATTCTACCGCAAGAACGAACAAAACCCAGATCTAATCTAGATAAAAGCCAAGATCTAATCTACTAGACATGATCAACGAGATAGATCGGTACTAACCCTCATAGAACCGAAAGCGTTAATGAGATTAGATCTCGTGGATGATGTAGTCGATCACTTGCTGATCTCAAGATCGTGTGGACGATCCTTCCGGCGCCAGCTGTTCAAGCGCTTCCAGACGGTTACGTCTTGGTCGAAGCGCACCTTCCTCTCCCGTTCCGAAGCAATGGAGGTAGTAGATCTTCTCCACGGAATCCCAGCAGCACGATGGCGTGGTGGTGGTGGTGGAGGTGAGAATTCTGCAAGGCTTCGCCTATGCCTGTGTAGAAGAAACGTGGAGGAGAGAGGCGGCTGAGAGAGATTGTTATGAGACAAGGTGCAAGAGGGGGCGCCCCCTCCCTTCTATTTAAAGGAGGGAGGCGCGCCTGGGGAGGGGGAGTCCTAGTAGGACTCCCCTCCTTGGGCCGGCGGTGGGAAGGGGGGAGGAATCCTCCTCCCCCACGAATCCGTGTCTTGCCCCGCTTGGTCTCCTTGATCCCTTTCTTGGTTTTCAAGTAAACTCCAAGAAATCCTCTAGAACCTTCCAGAACATTCCGAAACCTTCTAGAATCTCTATACAAACACTCCTGAACATTTCCTAACTTAGAAAATAATCCCCAATAAATGAATCTCATTCTCCAGACCATTCCGGATCTCCTCGTGATGTCCCGGATCCATTCCGAGACTCCGAATAACATTCGGTCTCCAACGCAAATTCCATATCTACTTCAAACAACTTCGAACCTTAAGCGTGTCACCCTATGGTTCATGAATATGCAGACATGATGAAGACACCTCTCCCATCAATAACCATCAGCGGGATCTGGAGATCCATAACGGCTCCCACATACTCAACGATTACTTCGTGATCGATTGAACCAATTAACATACGAAACCAATTCCCTTTGTCTCGCGACATTCTACTTATCCGAGGTTTGATCGTCGGTATCTTCATACCTAGTTCTTCCTTGTTACTGATAAGTACTATTTACTCGTTCCATGTTATGTCATCTCTTGTGACCTAGTCACATGCTTGCAAGCTATCTAGATGACATTCCACCGAGAGGGCCCAGAGTATATCTATCTATCATATGGATGGACAAATCCCAATCTTGGTCTATGCGCTTCAACACATACTTTCAGAATACCCAATGACACCTTTATAACCGCCCAGTTACGAAGCGGCGTTTGATGTCATCAAAGTACCCATCTAGTGATGGTGATTAACATAACCTCATGGTCGAAGGATTAGGTTACTATGTATTTCAAAGCTTACAGCAAAATGAACTTAATGACTTGATCTTATGCTACGCTTACTATGGGTGTGTGTCCATCATATCATTCTCCTAATGATATAACCTTGTTATTAATCACATCCAATGTCTATGATCAGGAAACCATGATCATCAATCAATCAACAAGCTAGTTTAACAAGAGGCTTACTAGGGACCTTTTATGTTTACAAAACACACAAGTATCAGTGTTTCTTAATAATACAATTATAGCATGGGATGTAAACATTCATCATAAACACAAAGATATAATAATAACCTCTTTTATTATTGCCTCTTGGGCATATCTCCAACACTTCTATCACAGATCCGAGGGCAAGGTTTTTGTTGCCAAGAATGGATCCTTTCTTGAGAAGGAGTTTCTCGCGAAAGGTGTGAGTAGTCGGAAGGTAGAACTCGAAGAGGTTATTGAACCTTCTCTTTATGAAATGGCGAGTAGCGCAGCTCCAGAAGTTGTTTCGGAGTTGACTTCACCTAATGAAGAGAGAGCTAATGATATTGATCATGAAACTCGAAGAGGACACTACCAACCTCGCAGGTCAAGGTGACACGTGCAGCTCTGTAACTGCAATCCTGTTATGAATTTCATGATTGATGAAATGGATGACCCTGCGATGTATGAAGAAGCGATGATGAGCCTGGATTCCAACAAATGGCTAGAAGCCATGAAATCCGAGATGGAATCCATGTACGAGAACCAAGTTTGGAACTTGGTGGACTTACCTCACGACCGAAAGGCCGTTGAGAATAAATGGATTTTCAAAAGGAAAACTGATGTTGATGGTAATGTGACCATCTATAAGGCTCGACTTGTCGCAAAGGGGTTTCGAAAAATTCAAGGAGTTGACTACGATGAGACATTCTCTCCCGTAGCGATGCTTACGTCGGTTAGGATTATGTTAGCAATTGCTGGATATTTCGATTATGAAATATGGCAGATGGATGTCAAAACTGCGTTCCTCAATGGTAAGATTGAAGAAGAGTTGTATATGATACAACCTAAGGGTTTTGTCGATCCTAAGGATGCTAATAAGGTGTGCAAACTTCAGCGATCCATTTATGGACTGAAGCAAGCATCACGAAGTTGGAATCTCTGCTTTGATGAGGTGATCAAAGAGTTTGGAGTTGTCTAAACTTATGGAGAGGCTTGCATTTACAAGAAAGTGAGTGGGAGCAATGTGGCATTTCTGATACTATATGTGGATGACATATTATTGATTGGAAATGATTTAGATCTTTTAAACAATGTTAAAAGTTATCTAAACAGCAAATTTTCGATGAAGGACCTTGGTGAAGCTTCATATATATTAGGCATTAAAATCTATAGAGATAGATCAAGACGCCTAATTGGGCTATCGCAGAGTACATACCTTGATAAGATATTAAAGAAGTTTAATATGGACGAAAGTAAGAAGGGGTTCTTACCTATGTTGCAAGGCAAGACATTGAGTAAGACTCAAAGTCCAGCTACGGCGGAAGAAAGAGAGATTATGGATAAGATCTCCTATGCCTCAGCCATAGGCTCTATAATGTATGTCATGCTATGTACAAGACCGGATGTGGCACATGCTATTAGTTTGACTAGTAGGTACCAATCTGATCCAGGTTCGGAACACTGGATAGCGGTCAAGAATATCCTTAAGTACTTGAGAAGAACTAAGGATATGTTTCTTATATACGAAGGTGAAGAAGAGCTAGTCGCTAAGTGTTATGTCGATGCTAGCTTTGATCCGGATGACTCTAAGTCTCAATCCGGATACGTATTTCTCTTGAGCAGCAGCAATTAGTTGGAGGAGCTCCAAACAACCTGTGGTGGCTAGATCAACAACGGAGGCGGAATATGTTGCTTGAAGCAAGGCGCAGGAAGCGGTTTGGATGAAGGAGTTCATAACGGAACTGGGTGTGGTTCCCAGTGCGTTGGACCCGATGGTGATCTATTGTGACAACAATGGAGCCATAGACAACGCAAAGGAACCAATGTCTCACAAGAATTCCAAGCATATTAAGCGCCGGTTTCACTCCATCCGCGAGCATGTCAAGGATGGAGATATAAAAATTTGTAAAGTGCACACGGACCTGAATGTAGAAGATCCGTTGACTAAAGTACTCCCTAGGGCAAAACATGATCAACACCAGAACTCCATGGGTGTTAGATTTATCACTATGTGAACTAGATTATTGTCTCTACTGCAAGTGAGAGACTGAAGGAAATATGCCCTGAGAGGCAATAATAAAATTGTTATTATATATTCCTTGTATATGATAGATGTTTATTTTACATGCTATAATTGTATTGATAGGAAACATCAATACATGTGTGTTTAATAAACAAAAAGGGTTCCTAGTCATGCCTCTCTTATAGACTAGCTTGTTGATTAACAGGATGATCAAGGTTTCCTAATCATGGACATTCGATATTGTTAATAACAAGGTCACACCATTGGTGGAATGATGTGATGAACATTCATCCGAAGTATAGCATTACGATCAAGTCATTGTGTTTATATGGCTATAACATTATATGAAGTAATGTTTATCCTTAGACCATGAGATCAAGTTAATTGCTAACACCGGAACAGTATCTTGATAACATCAAACGTCACACCGTAACAGGGTGACTATAAAGATGGGTTCAGTGCTACGAAGGTGTTATGTTGAGGCTCATGGATCAAGAGTAGAATTTGTCAATCCAGATGGCGGATAGATATACTCTGGGCCCTCTCGGTGATATCACATTACGATAGCTTGCAAGCAAGTGATGTGATCACTAGAATGTTATATCACGGGAACAAGAAAAGAGTGCATGTCGGTAACGAGATCAAACTAGGTATGGAGATACCGATGATCGAATCTCGGACATGTAATATATCGAGAGACAAAGTGATTTAGTTACAAGCGTTAAAGGTTCTCACGATCACATGAGTCATCGTTGAATGTGTAGGAGTCAGTACGGATCTCCAGGTCCCGCTGCTGATTATTGATCGGAGAAGGGTCTCGATCATGTCTGCATTATTCACGAACCGTAGGGTGGCACACTTAAGAGTTACCGGACACCATTTTGGAGCACATATGTTTCAGACGAAAGAATTGCAAATCGCTTTATTTGTTTCAATAGAAAAAGTAAATTGTTTCGTGTGAAATTTAAGAAGGTGGTTTTGCATGTTATATTTAAATATTGCAAGGGGCTATATGTGAATGTTTGTTAATTAAAGTAATTAACAAAATTCTGAATAAATTTAATAAAAGAGTTTTATTAAATGAGAGAGCATTAAATTTGGAGAAACTTAATGCATTTAAAGTGGAGACTTTAAAAGGGAATGTGAAGAGGTCTTTTAATGTGGAGGAGTTACCACCACATGAATGGGGAGGCGAGGTCACCCTCCCATGCGCCATGGAGAGAGGGGCACCCCTCCTCCTATAAAAACCACCATTCCTCCTTCATCCTCACACCTCCTTGTGAAGGATCTCTCTCCCTCTAGAATTATTCCCCATGGTATCGGATTAGCGAGATACATGTTCCCGGTGGCATTTAAATGCGGAAGGAGTTGCTGCTTCCACTGGATCGCTGGAGCAAGGAGGTGGAGGTTGTCCTGGCTTGAACGTGTGTGCGAGTGCGGATGCTGCTGAGTTCGGCGCCGGACTTCCTCACGATCTTGAGATCGGCAAGTGTACGACTACATCAACCACGAGTTCCTACTCGTTAACAAAACTCGTTGTCTTCGAGGGTAAGTTCTCTATGGATGTATGTCCACCCGTTTGCTTTGTACCTAGTAGATAGATCTTGGCGTGTAGTTCACACCGTAGGAAAAATTTTGTTTTCTATGCTGCGGACCCAACAGGGGGGTGCCGTCCCACTACCGCTCATCCTCCAGCTGGAACACGAGGATGGCGGTCTGGAGCTCCTCCTCCTCCGTCGGCGGTAAGCCGGCTCGTCCTATGAAGGCCACCTCACGGAAGGTGCACGTCGAGCCCGCAGGCGAGCATACTGTCTCGGCGGCGTGCTGCCTTGAGGCTCACGTACACGCTCGCCGGAAGCGTGGCACGGCGGGCAGGGCGAAGAACGAGGAGCTTCTTCGGGGCGGCGACCTCGAGACGGAATGGCAGCCGCCGGCGGAGGAGCCAACCTCATGGTTGTTCTGGCCGGGCCGGAACCAGCCCTTCCAGCTCCCCTTTCCCTTCTTCATCGCGGCCGACGAGGGCTTGTCGGTAGGGAGGGAGTGGCTAGGGTTTTGGGGGGTTTGACCGGGAGTGGAAGTGGAGTGGGTGTGTGGATGGGGACGACGACGCGGTCCCATTAAAAAGGACGCGGTCGAACCCTCTGGGCCACCTCCAGGTGGGGCCCATCGAAGGCGCTGGTAGACATGGGCGGACGACGCCGGCGTCCATCCCAACACATTCCAATCCCAGGTTTAGGTCCAGTTTGTGCCGAAACGGACCGCGTCGCGCTGTCCTCTCCGTTTGCGGGTGCGCGTTGAACCGTGGCCTTGGTCCGAGAGGACAAGTTCGAAACTGTGGCGTCCGTTTGCGGAGCCTGTTGGAGATGGCCGTAACAATGTTGAGTGAACTTGTCCGTCCCTTACTTGTCAAGTGATCGACTGATCCAGGCAAGCCGAGAAAAATAGACATGTGAGCTGCTCTCGTTTTGCAGTTCATTAACTGAAGATGAAGTGACGTTTAGTCGACAGTACCCACCCGTGTAATTAATTGGCACACGTCTCCGTCGGTGATACTTGCGCAGATTCAGTGCTGTCAAACAAACACTTCATCCGTTGACTTGCCAATGACAGCCAGCGTAAAAAGGAAGGTTCTTGATCTAGCTGAGACAGATGATGTTTACCTCTCTGGCCATGGATGGCCGTCGCTGTTGTGGCCGTCACTTCAAGCAGGTGAGGTGAAAGACCAGCGACAAAAGTCGTTTGTACCGTTGCAGCTGAGACGCGGCACCGACGAACAGCACGATCGCAACGTCTCACCTTCACCGGAGATTAGATCGATTTTTTTTTTTTTTTTGAGGAAAGTTCGAAAAAAATTCTAACTAGTAGTACATGGCCCCAAAGTCCCAAACTCGCCGTCAATGGAGCGTCGAAATCACAGTGCTCCGATGGGGACGATTTTACCGTGACAGTTCCATCACTCGTCTCGTCTCCCGGCAGCTGTCTCTGTCTTCCGGCTACTTAACCGCTGAGCATCGATCACATGCCGGGGTAGGGACGCGCCCACTACGGCCTCACCCACTCCTCCACCGAAAAAAGATTCCCAAGAAGCCGCGGCGATCCATTTCCAGGATGCCCTCTCTGCGGCTGGCGGCGGTCTTGCTCGCCGTGGCCGTATGGCTCTGCTGGTCGGCCGCCGGCGCGCAGGCCGACAACGGGAGCACGACGACGTGCCTCTGCACGGGGCCGCAGTGCTTCCCGCCGTGCCCGACGACGCCGCAGTTCGCCTTCTGCCCGCCGCGGCCGCCGGCGTCGCTCGTGCCCTTCCCCTGGCAGTCGGCGCCGCCCAAGCCCGAGTTCATCCCGCAGGACCCGGGGTTCCTTGCCGCCGCCGCGGCGTGGCGTGGTCGTACGGCGGCGGGATGGGTGCTGCCGGTGGTCGTAGTAGTGTGCTCTGTTTTCTTGCTGCTGCTTGTAGATCAGTAGAGGGTGACTCTTTGAATTCTGGATCGCTGCGGTAGATCGATAGATGTAGGCTCTGTTCAGGACTTCAGGTTCCACGGTAGTCTGCATACTGCGGCTGGTGTGTGTTATGCTATGCTGAAATCACATCTGTATATTTAGGCTTACGATTCTACTCGTACATGCAGGCTAGGCTATGAGCAATCTATCCAAGGATTTGGTTTCCTGCTCTTCCATTCTGTTCTAGTAGCTCCGTCCACTTGCTCCTACAGACAATAACTGCATTTTTTTTCCCCATAGAACCTAAAGATTGGCACTGCCAATTCAGATAACGAGAAGATCCAACGACCCTGCAGAACATATCATGCTGACCTGTATCGCTGCAGCTTCATCAGATGCTCAGAACATGCATATGCTCTTCGGAGTATTAGCAGCAGCTGATTGGCATTATCATCTCATCACTGTAAGCAGGACATGACAGACCGTTGCAGTCTTTCAGAGTACAAGCCCATATGCCTTGTCAATTGCAAGTAGGAATTGTTGTTCCAATTTGTCTGGAGCTTATGTGATACTAGACTGTTGCAGTTCTTGCAGAGTTTTTCTCGGAAGAGAAAAAACTAACGCTCACGCAACTACTCAGGAAAGCCATTCTCACAGTCACACAATAGTTCAGGATACAGTGTGCTAGCTAGCGAAATGTCCTAGTAATTTATTCATTTGCTGCAACCAACAATTCTGCACCCTTTATGCTTTCTTTTGTTTCTGGACAGGTGTTTGTGCAACTGTGCATGCAAGATCTCTGAAGAAAATACTCAAGTTATCAAAAACAATTTGCAGAACGAGTACATTTCTGAAGTCGTGGGAAGAACCGCTGGAGTTACCACTTATTGGTGTTACTGTACTGTAAAACCGTCAACCTCAGAATGTTTAGGAAGATGCAGCAATCAACCTACATACAGTTACTACTATTAGTATCTTTTTTGCAGTGACCTTCAGTTTCTGAATAACCATGGCATGCAGCTAGAACTGAATGAGTGAATGTCTCCATCAAAGCAAAATTAGGAGCCTGATCATTAATTAAGAAACCTGCCACCATTTGGTGAGTCCACGATCGAGTTACTACTCGCAGGAGCGGTTTCAGAAGCGGGCATATCGCTGAAGCGTCAGGGCTATGCCTGTCCTCGTCCCATCCTCTCGCTGTTCGCCAAAGGTAAAGAAAACAACAGCACCAGATGGATTTAGCCTGCAGGCGCCGGCCCACAACGTTCCAAAGAACCACTAATTGCCGACATGACATGGCCTATAACCTCTCCGCCACACGCGCGCGCGTAATTGAACACGTAGCAGTATACCTAATCACACGATTCTATTCTAAACTGCGATTCCAGGAACAAAGTGAAGGGATTCACCAGAAAGATTAGTGTCCCGATCGATCGCTTTCGGCAGTCGGCCAGAGATGCAGAGGACGATGTGTTCAGTGGTGGTGGTAGCCAGTAGGGGAGTAGGAATGTAGGATCGAGTGAGATGATCGCGTACAACTGCAACCAACAATGGAGTCGTTTGAAGCACGTCACCTTTTTTCCATCCACGGAAATATGATTATGTTTAGCATAACGCATAACGCATCACGCTTACTACTAACTTCGCCACCGGAAATATTCCGCCGCTTAGCTTTGGCCTGTGTATCTGGCTATCTGCTACTACTTAGAAAACACACGCGGGAAAAGAAGGGGAGGGAGAGAGAGACGAGACGACGACGGCCTACACCACTCCACTCCACAAAAGCTAAGCTAAAGCGTAGCGAAAGCCGACCATTATAACCCACACAAATTCCCCCTCTCGCTCGCAGAAAGGAGGAGGAGAAAACGAGAGGAGTGGAAGAAGAAGAGGAGTCCCATAGCTGGAGAGCAAAAGTTGCAAGAAAAGCTCGACTTTTTTCTTGCCCCATGGCACGGCGCTGGGCGCAGCCGTGCGGGCTGCTGCTGGTGATGTTGGTGGCCGCGGTGGCGGCGGACGACAGCGGCGAGAAGTGCACGGGGGAGTGCGGGAACCCGTGCGGCGTGCCCTGCACCTACTCCAGCCCGCCGCCGCCGGTGCCCGACCTGCCCCCGCCCGTCTACTACCCTCCCCCGGCACCGGTCTACTCCCCGCCGCCGCCCGTGCCGGACTACCCGCCGCCCACGCCCACGCCCACCGCCGACTGCCCGCCGCCTCCGTACGGTGGCGGCGGCGGGTACACGCCCACGCCAGGGTACACCCCGACGCCGTACACCCCCACGCCGTCCGGTGGTGGGTACAACCCGACGCCGTCGGGCGGGTACACCCCCACGCCGTCCGGGTGGTTCACGCCGCCCAACATGCCCTCGTACCTCACCCCGCCGGGGCCGCTCTACCCGCAGGACCCCGGCTTCCATCCCAACGTCGCGCCAGGCCGCTCCGTGGCGTGGCGCGCGGCGTCCCTCCTGGCGGCTGCGGTGGCCGGCGCCCTCGCCTTGTGATCGACCGATACCCACCGATCGTGCCAAGGCAGACGCTCGCGATGGTGGCGGTTGCCGGAGCCCTGTTCTTGTGATCGATCGAGCCGAACCGATCGTGCCAAGGTACACGCGCTCCTGCACACGTCGCCCGCCGGGAGCAAGCAGCGCAACGATCGGTCGTTCGATCGATCCATGGTGCAAGCCGATGGTGACCGTGGCGATCAAGCGCGCGCGCACTCATGGCGTACGTTTTAATTCCGTTGATTCCGTGTCCATAATAAGGTTAGGGAAGAAGCAAGTGGTCTCGGTGACAATTTTTCCTTTTTGGGTTATAATTCGTGCTGTTCCTCTTCATGTTAATTGGCGATCGGCCAATCGTTCGTTCTTGTTCGTCATGTACGTATGTTGGTTTTCTTTACTTCACCTGTTCATAGGAAGGACAAAGATGTTCATCAGATCAGACTATGTGTTACATATATACATATATATGTCTCTGATTAATCAAATTTAAATTTACATATTGTTTCATGCCTCGATGCAAAGTCCTTGTTGGCTGCCTTCAGTTCTCCGCTAACCACTGTGAATTGTACTCTGCGCGCCATGCATGCACATGGGCTGCATCGCTACATGCATACACCAATCCAGTCTTAGCTCGAGTGAAGCTGAAGCAGCTAGCATATCTCTCTACGGAAAAACAAGCTAGTGGCAGGCAGGCAGGCGCCGACGAGACGGATAACAAATCTGGCTATCCCGGCAGAAAGCAATTGGCCGGGCGATACGAAAATGTGCGCGTCGAGCTAGGCAAGCGTCAAAGGTGTCGACGTCGTCCGGGCCGTCGCGCCCGGTCGTACGATCATCAGTGGTCGTGGTTGCGGCGTCGCTGTCCACCGCCATGTTTTAATTCCCCCAACCCAGGCGCGCTGCTTGCGTTAAGCTAACGTGCAAATGCAGGCGATCATGATCAGATCAGATATGCCCACGACAAACTGCTACAGATGCATATTGGTACACATATATATCTCGAAATTTTGAGTCACAAACTGGAGTAGAACTGTAGGAGTGATTTTCATTTCTTGTTTGGCACGTGGCGAGGCTAAAATGTGAAGCAGATAGGAATGATAAATCTATTGATAGGGGCAGAGAAAAGCCAAGCTCCCTTCTCGCCATTTATTATATCTACTCCTATAGCTCTGTTCCTTTTTCCAAAGGAAGAAAAAACAGCCTTTTTGAAATATGGATGTCTGATTCCTTCTTCATAGAACAGGTTTGGCTTGGTGTGTGTATTCCTTGACTGATCAAGGGAGGAGCAGGCGAGCTTCTGCT
Source organism: Avena insularis (assembly GCA_023614405.1). Taxonomy (NCBI): domain Eukaryota; kingdom Viridiplantae; phylum Streptophyta; class Magnoliopsida; order Poales; family Poaceae; genus Avena; species Avena insularis. The sequence continues at coordinate 453,015,425 of CM042693.1, read as the reverse complement.
CCGGTCAAGCTTACGTGGCATGCTCTGTTTGCTCTAATGCTACCTGCTGCTTCCTTTTCGTTTTGCAAAGCATAAACAAACCTTATCTAATGTTGTAGCCATGGAATTGTTCAGCATGTCACTTTTGGGATCAGTTTTTCTGAACCTCAATCCATGGGCTACATTTGACTGCTTATCACACAAAAGTTATGCTCTATTTTTCTGCCAGCAAACAATTACTAGAAGAGGCGTAAACGAATCTAAGTGTTCAGATTGCAGACTTACCGTCGCCTTGATGGTGCTGGTTGTCATGTGCACACCTCGCTATCTCCCACTTCAGGCTCACATTCCAACTCGGCCCTTCATTGCCTCTCCCATTCAAAAAAAAAAAAAATCCAACTCGGCAGCTCCTCAATATTATCTACTTATTAATATGGGCGAATCAATACCACGAAGCAGCATACGAAATGAAGAAATCCCTAGGCGCCGCCGACTCGTTTCATGGTTCTCGAAGTTTTCCCTCGCTTATTTGTCTTTTAGAGACGTGGGGAACAACGGGATCAACGGTTAGAGTGTAGTTTGTTCTCCATCTATGCTTGGATTTTGTGTCTTGGACACCAATGTCTTGACACTTGAGGTGGTTCCGACGGAACAAGTCCCATGGTTCTATACTGTCATGGTGGCCATCGAGTGGATAAATGTGATCTACACTGAGGAGTATGTGGTGTTTTCGTTTCGCATTGTTCACTCTCGATCTCACGGATTGTCGTCCCGTTCTTTAGCCTTTCTTGGTGATGGTGATATCAAGCATGTTTGTGTTGCCCACCTTTTTCGGACGGAGGGAGTAGATCGTTTGCAAAATAACTTATTAACATATTTGCATTGTTGCATGGCCCACCTCGTGGCACCTTTTGTCGTACTTTTCTCTTGTTCTGCGAGATCACCATGAGACCTAGATAAAAATCCCTAGGCATTTCGACCTCCGCGGTTGAAGGGAGTGTGGATTTTTTTGGACATGATCCCATCTTTAAAATAAATCAAAAAACATACTATTTATATTTACAAAAATTCTAGAAAAATATCCGGATGTAGCCAATGATGTATCCCAAGAACCTGTAAAATATCAATTTAACATACGTTGTATTATGTGATACACAAAGATGACAAAAGTGTGGATCTTAGTATGCATAATTTCAAATTTTCAAATTTTATTAGATTTTGTCTTTTTTGTGTAGTCCACAATATAAAAAAAAATCTGGTTGCAATTTTGCATGCTTGTAGGATACAACATTGACTATGCCCAAAGTTTATTTTCAGATATTTATTTTTTTAAACTTGTAAATATGGTTTTCGATTTTTTTTAAATAAAGGGAGCACTTGAACTAGAGAGCCAAAGTCACTTTCCGAGTTGAAGGTTTGTATACTGGGATTTCTTTTTATTGCTGGAATTCTTTTTGTCCATCTAAAAGTTTTGGATTTGAAAATTAAAATCCTTGTTGAATCAAACCTACAAACGCTAGGATTAAGGTGGGGCAGAGCGAGTGTCAAGAATGTTCTACGAGTACCCTTTTCTTCCGAACAAAAGCATAAAGTCCTTTTGAGATGTAGTGCATTTTCTTTTGCATGTCATTTCTCCAAGGAGTACATGGTGTGGCCTGGCCTACCAGCAGAACACAAGGCAAAGGCAGGCACGCCTTTCTGCCACCAAACTGGTAGGAGCACCGAACAGAGCAATCAAGTGAGCATGGAAGAAAGGATGTTAGGTACAGAACTCCAGTACAATTCATTCGTTCCATAGCTAGGGCGGCACATTTCGTCATGGCTATAACCAAATAACTTGTCTCGACCCTTGAGATGGAAATGAGCTAGCTCATGGTAAAAGATAATTGTAGTTTGAGCAAGGTATAGTGCCAATTGTTACAATTTTGGACTATGTAGTGTGAATAGTATGGACCAGTTATGGCAATTTTATTCTGAACCGTTATAACCAGGTCCAAATAGTTGAAAGCTAGATATCCAATTCGCCTCATGGGTGCAAATGAATCTATAATTTTAAATCATATTTTAAATATCAAAAAAATCAGAAAAAATTCTTACGTACAATCGGATATTTTATGTCCGCACACAAGTTTTCGAGGAAAAATAAATTTGTGTGCCCCATGTAAATATGTCCACGCAAAAAGAAAATTGTCATTTTGATGAAATTTTCATAGCAGGTTCATTTGCACCAATGAGCCAAAACACCATCTCTGGATCACACCGGTTTAACAAACACCCTTCGTCCAACTATAAAACATGTCCCGAAGGCCCAGTTCAATTTTCAATTTGCAAGATAGTTCCCATTACATGCTACATCGGTCCCAAAGTTTAAGACTTATATTTTTTTCTGAAAGTTTGGTCAAACTTTTTATAGCTTAATAACTATTTAAAAAAATGTATGCCTTAAGCTTTGGGACGGAGGTATTACAAACCTTTCCAAATTTTGCTTTCAAAACTGAAATTCAAGCGAAGATCTTGCCTCCATCGTCCTCAACACTCGCGTTCTTCTGCAGTTCGTCACCTCTCCTCTGCTAATCTGTTTGCCATCAGAGGGCTCTCGTGAGGGTTGCCCCACCTGGCCAGATCGTTGATGAAGGGCTCTGACAGGAGTTGCCCTGCTCTGCGGACGCTACCACAAATCGCAAGGATCGAGCTCGGCCCTGACACGCCTCTCTCGCCAGGATCTGCCCCGATAGTGGAGGCTCCCTCATCGCCCCCGACACGCCTCCCTCGTTATCCCAGATGTGCTCCCTCCTTGAGCTTGGCCTTGACACATGAAGGTTTGTTGCCTTCCTCCTGCAGCTGTTGCGCCATATCCGCGGAGACCTTCACATCACCGTTCAACACCTTAAAGCCTGAGCGCTCCTGGGAGGACGGCTTGGCCCCGTGCTCTCCCTCATATATTTGGCTGCCCCTGGTGGAGCCCATCTTGTTCTTCAGCGATAGCTTCCCCATCACGAATTCGAAATCCTGTTTCCCCCTTCCTTTGAAATAGTTGTGGCCACGCCTCAAATCCTCCTCTGACGGATCATAAGAGAAAGTACTCTCCAATCCCAGGTGAATTGAGGAATAAATGAACTTAAAAATCCGCGTTGATTCAAAGCACTAACTCGAGCCCACCACTATGGCTAAACGGAAATCCCCCAGGAAGGCAGGAGGAGAACAAGGACAAGGAAAAAATGCCGCGTGCTCACTTCTCTGACATAGCTATTCTTGAAGGCTTTGAATTGCCGCCCAAGCGCCAGCACAATGAATAGGCATGTATCTTGGTGTTTATAACTGTCGGGTTCTGTGTGCGCTATTGTGGTGATAGATACTCTAGATTTTTCTAACTGAGTATAAATAATCTTAAACAAGAATAAGATACTCTTATACCATACAACTGGAAATTTCTACAAAGATAACTAAATGATACACGCATAAGCATATACATTATATTTGTGGAAGTGAAAGAATAATAAGGAAAGACATGTGATATTGGATTTTCTTAGTTTTCTCACATTTGATAATTTGGATTACATATTTGCTATGAGCAAGTGCGTTAAACATTGATGAAACTTTTCCTACAGAATATGATTTTTCTCATAACACATTATCTGTCACCATTAAAAGATGAGTTATAAACAAGTACAATAGTTTAGTATAAACATATTTATTTTTAATCGTCCTAAGGCCAAGAATTTTCATATATAATCATTGCATGAGTTCTAACTTAAAGTGGGATACTATGATAAAATGGAGTGTGTGGAGATTTCACTAAATGTGAGCGACTAGCTCGGCTAGTACTATTGTTGATAAGGCTTTCATTGCATATTATTACCAAAAACAATAGTTTCGGATTATGTAATTTTTTGGCAAGTGAAGATGGATGGCCGCCATGCTTGTGCTCTTGTTGGTGGACATGAAAAATAAATCAACAATGACCCAATTACATTTGTGTATCTTAAACTAAAGGGAAAGAAAATGAAATAGCTTTCCCACAACTAAAGAAAAAGAATTGAAATAGCTTAAAATTTAGTTGAGGCTATTGTATCATTAGAGCAATCTTGGTTCCAAATATACGACTCAAATTTTTCTTACTCATTAACTAAAATGCCCCTTACAAGGTTCATTATTTCATAACTCAAACCTAATATGTCCTTAACTCACAGACCTCACTTTCCCTGACTTAGGTGCTCTTACCAGATTGGTGCAATGTGTCCTCCGTAGAAAAGTGTGGTTGGTACCTCTCTTACATGCATCAGTGGTGTTCCTTTTTCTAGCTTGGACGAAACATTAGCTCATTCCCCTAGGAAAAAAAAGGTGTTGTTTGTCTTCGTAAGTTGTGGTCATTTATTCCTTCCTAAGACAACGCAATGGCTCCCTGCCAAGACGACGACCTTGCTTGCTTGGGTTGGGTAGACAACTTGCTCCCCCTTGACACATGTTGGTGATGGCATGACACTCCCCCACAATAGCGGACCTAAGAAAATTACAAAGCCCGGGCAATCTCCGAATTCAAGGTCTTAAGTTGCTAATTATTAGTCAAACAACCATGAAATTAGGCTGCCCGGCTGAGCGGAATCCCGGGCAACAAGGGTGCTGGGCCCACTACTGCTCTCCCATGAGTGTTGCGGTTCCTTCTCTGTCGGCAACTTCTCTCTAGCCCTGACCTCTGTGGCATCATTCCAATGATCGATCGGCTTTGTAACTCTCTCCGTGTCTCAGCCCCGAATTTTTTTTGTGATAGTTGTGATGTTATGCCCAATAGAAAAGTGTAATGCTTAATTATTTATCTAAGTTTCCTCAGCGAAGTATGTTAGATTATACAATTATTGTACCATGATGCTATGAAAAACCAGCAAATATGTTCAACATTTTTGAAACCATGCCTACTTAAAGTCAGTACTATATAGTACTCCCTTCAATCCATATTAATTCTCATCGAATCAGATGTATCTAGCATCAAATTCAACAATAATTAATATGGATCGGAGAGAGTAGCTTGTATGAACATCACCACAGAGGCACGGAGCTCAAAATTGCCTTTTCATCAATTACTTGAGATTCAACTAGCAGAATCTGTATATTTGAAACACGTGCAGAACTTGAGCGATATATCCAAATCTGGTCAAATTCTGCGAGATATTTTTTTGTGTGGGACTGCTAGGTGTATATATTGAATTCTTTCAGACCCAAATGTTCCTTATCCTAGATGGCCCAAACAAACAATATCTATCCCCGCATAACCCCGATAGGGTCATCGAGCGAAAATAGGCTTATTCATTTCGTTATGTGGGCCAAGCTTTGTTTAGTTTGTAGACCACACGCTACAGCCTACAACTCCGTGGGGATGAGTCAAACATTTCATCATCCTGATCCCCTATAGCTAAGGTGTCAAGCGGTCCCACTTCTAATTCATTTGCCAAAATCTAGTTTAAATTTTGAGCAAAAGTTTGTACTATAGTTGATAAATGAATTAGAAGTGTGATTTTGGTAGGATCCCAGTTGACATCCTACCTATCTACCGGATGTATTGTATTTTCTTTATTGGAGTACTACATGTTGTGGGCTCCCCTGCAGAACAGAAGGCAAATGCAGGCGCCACCAAACTGGCGAGCATTGAAGGAAGGATGTTTGGTACAGAGCTCCATTTCAGTTCATTAGTTCCACTGTCTGCCTGGGCGGCACATTCTGTCGTGGATGCAACCAAACATCGCAGGGCGTTGAGATGAACTCATGGAAGTGAACTAGCTCAAGGTAAAAGGATATTTGTAGATTGAACAAAGTAAAGTGGCAGTTGTTGCAATTCTGAACTATGTATTGTCATGAGTGGGAGATGAGAAGCTTCTCATGGTTACCTCTTTCGCTCTGACAACGTGCTGGTACGTGCACCGGCAGGCAAGAAGCCAGAGTGTGAGTACAATTAGCGCTTCGTCCTGCTTGCTCTGTTTCGTGCATGCGCCCACGAGTTGCGCGATCGATTGACATTGCATTATCGCATTAGTTAGTGGCGGAGCCAGGAATTTTTTGGAGGGTGTGCATGCTCTAATTTTTTTTCGACATCACATATACTTCATGTTTTGTGATTTTGGAGAGTAATACACAATCTTTGCTTCATGTTTTCGAAAAAGGGACACAATGTCACATAAAATCGCTATAGAGCTCGGGCTACATGGAGCCCTATATACGTAGATAATGATATACTCTACGAAACACACAAAATCTCAAACTGAAATACCTTATATTTTGGTCTTAACAAAAATGGAAAAATCTGTCAAATTTTGTGATTTCAAATTTGGCACGGTTCACCAATTTAGATATCATATTTTGACATATTTGAGCAGCTCAAAATAATTTCGAGTTGAGACTTTTTCACAGTGGTAGAGCGTATTATTTCATACATTTAGAATTTTTGCTCGAAATTTTTGGAAACTTCAAAAGACAAATTTCCAATGGTTCAAAAAACGAGCTCCGTGTCTCCCGAGACATAAGTCGTCCGCACTCCGCAATGTCAGCACTATTCCTTTTCATTTTTATAATTTTGCAATAAAAGTAACTCCAACCTACGATCAGAAAACTAGTACATTGACAAAAAGCAGAGGCTATTGCTTGCGGTTTTGAGACAAGGGCTGCTTTAGGGTCCGTTTGGTAGCTCCGTTTTTTTTAAGTATCCTTAGAATACTTCAGTTTCCAAAAATAATAAAGTATTGAATACTTCAAGTTGTTTGGTTCCATGTAATACGGTGGTTTTGGAAACTCAAGAATCTCCAAAACTGCAGTTTTTTTGACGTATTAGAAACTTCACCCCGACCTCTTTTTTCCTAAACAGGGAAAAACGATTGCTTCGTGCCCCTCACAAAAACGCATCTGCTTCACCCCGTCTCCTTCGCCTACAGCGCCTATGAACATGTCCTCTTCTTCAGCAATGCGAAAGCAAGCTCAGTAAATGGAAAAGAAGATTCGTTCTACTAAATTCTTGCCAAGATCTATGGCATGATATTCTTCTTAACTTGATCGTATCATTGTTGCCATCTGGGGCTTGATATTCTTTCCGAGATCCCTACCGATTCCCACACAGACGGACGCCATTGGTCAAGACTTGGCGCTCTGTAGCATCTCTGTACAGACCGATGTCTTATTTTCATGGTTGCATGAATGAATCTAGCCCAAATTTAGTGCAGATCTATTCTGTTTAGTTCACATGCATGGTTTTACCTGGTTGTGTTTCACCTCCTCTGAAGATACGTTATATTTTTTCCTTGCCGAGCTCTCCAATAACCATATGGCACCTGGTATTCAACGCAAATCCGCTGGTATCTAGCACTCGAACAGCGGCGCCGAAAAATCCATGCAAATTCTGTCATTGCGCTTGACAAATCCATGCAAATACAGTCGTCACGTGTCCAAGAAATCTATGCAAATACAGTCATCGGGCGCGAAATCCGTGCAAATACGCCGATCACACATACGTGACAATCGGTCAAAAGGGACGGTAAAACAACATCTCCCAAACGCCTTGTTGTTTTTGCCAAAACTGAGAAATACTACAATATCAAGAAACTATAGTATTCCCCTCCCATGCACTGAAATACTTCAGCTTTGTAATACTTCAATTTAAGAAAAACTTTGTTACTAAATTAGGCCTTAGCTTTTTCTTTGAGAACGCGGGAGCAGCTGTAACTGATTTCTGGAGAGAGCAGGGTGCAACCGTGGAAGAAACCACAATCGGGAACCTGATGGGCTTTACCAACTAATGGGCCTGGGTCATTTGAGCTCTCTTTAGACGTTTGGTTCTCTTTGATTAAGTGAAAATTCCGAATTTAATTAGATGTGATGGACTAGCAACTGCTGAACTTACCTCAAAAAAAAAAAACTGCTGAACTGGTCCACAAAAACTCGCTCATGGAATTGGTACTACACCATTCATGCAGCCTTTCAATGCTTCTGCTTAACTCGGCCTCCGTTCATTCCAACAACATAAGCAGGCGGTAGATTGGAACGTTCGTCCCTGTTCAAGATCGATGTGCGTGTTAGCTAGTCATTCTACGGTGCATATGCCGCGTGGAGCTCCCGACTCTCGCGCTAGACAATGAGAGGATGCAACATTGTTGGGATGTGCCAAGGGGTGATTGGGTTTGGTCGGCGCCGCCATGACCTACAGCGACAGTGGATCATCTCAGAACACCTGTTGAATTAATGTCGCAAGATTGTTTGAATTAGGGGGAGCTGTGAAAGTGTTAAGAATGTTCTACTCTTTGAGACGTAGTAGTGCATTTTCTTTTGGCGTGTTATTTCACGAAGGGAGTACATGCTGTGGACTGTGGCCTCCCGGCCCAACAAAACCAGGTAAAGACATGCACACCTTACTGCCACCAAACTATTAGGAGCACCAAACAAGTAAAAAATAAAATCTTTTTTTAAGTAACCACATATTTCATTAGACAATCCGGAGATTACATATATGATCAACACCTAAGACAAACATACTTATCAACCAACTTTGCACAAAGAACCCCACAAGTAAAATTATAATTTCACCCTTAGAGAAACTTGGGCCTCGCCAAACCGTCATCCATCGTCCTCCGCCGCCACCATGGTAGCGCCGGAAAACGAGGCGAACAACCGCCATACCTAGATCTGGGAGAGTACCATCGCATACAAGGATGTTTTTCAAGCCGATAAACCAAGTCATCGTAAGCGACGAACCCGAGGCTTTGTGGCACGTCGGCCCGAGATCTTCCCCATGGTCACCATATCCCAACACCATTATCTTCATCTGACGTAGTCGAAGAAGAGAAACGCCGCCGCCTGCCATCTTCCACACGCACAGTTGCCAGGCGACAAACACTACTACAGCAGCTGACGTGACCGCCACCCGCGAGAGAGACGAAGGTCGACCGCCAAACACAAATCTCACCAAATCTCACCGGATCTAGAGATCGACGAGAAGACCGGGCCACCTGTCCCCCAACGCCACCAATTGAAGTGACGCCGAGATGGAGCAAGAGCAGGGACAAATTATTCCAACGCGACGCAGTCTCCTCCATGAAAACCTCGCCTCAAGGAAGCATCAGACCAACCCTAACTACAAGCCGAAAACCGGGGTCCCCACCCCTCCCACCGCCGGAGCGGCCGATAGAGGAGGCAGGGACCGGCGGCTTGCCGTAGCTGGGGGGCAGATATCGCCCAGATCTGTTTTTCCGTGAAAAATAAAGTGTCGGTTTGTGTGATATAGCTTATTATCGTCGGCCATGCCATAAACAAATCAATTATTAACCTACAAAAATCAATTACGAAAGCGGGCAGAGAAGTAAGGACTTTATGAACCTAAAAAAATCAATTACGAAAGCGGGCAGAGAAGTAAGGACTTTACGTGATCGGGCTCAGTTGTGCCTTGCATAAAAAATGACCCGATCGTTACATGTAGAAACACATGGAATGAAAAATGATAGCAACATCACAATGATTGGGCAACAAGATCATGTAGAAACACATTTGAATGAAAAATGATAGCAACATCACAATGATTGGGCAACAAGATCATGTCAGACACCATATATACTCTAGATTTTTCTATCTAAGTATACATAATCATAAACTAGGAGTAGAAACCACTGTAAAGATATGCTTATAGCATACAACTTACAGATCTCTACGAAGATAACTAATGCTACACACAGAGACACATACACTATATTCATGAAAAAAACGCATAATGGGGGAAGGAATGTGCTTTTGTATTTTTTATTTTTTCCTGATATTTGAGAGTATTATTTCAATCTATTTGCCATGTGCAATGCACTAAAAATTAATGTAACCTATACTACAAAATATGGATTTAAATTATTGCACAACAAATTAGTTATAACCGAATTGGTAAAAATAAGTTATAAACAAGTACAAAAGTTTAGTATAAATATATTTATTTTAACATGCTCTGAGGCCGACACATTGCATGTAGAAGTCATAAGTGAGATTTAGATTAATTAAATTTCGTTTCTATAAATATCAAAAGAAAATTTCATATATGTAAAATTTTATGGCTATTAAACAAAAAGAGAGAACGAATTAACTTTGAATTTTCCAACTCTATAGGTATCACTAAAATAATCATAGTTCTAATTATAGAACTGAATACTTACTGACTAATATGCCCTTGACAAGCAACTTCATTACTTTGTAACGCATACGTAACATGTCCGATAACTCAAAGACCCGCCCTCCAAAACTTTGCCCCTCTTACCTGATATGATCAGCGCAGAGTGTCCTTGCATGGGAAATGAGGTTTGTACCTCTCTTCCAAAGCATCAATAAGAGTGTTGTTTCATCTACCGATAAATCGGCTTCTTTACTAGGAAAGCGAGGCTGATGCCTCTCTTCCTAAAGGATGGTTCGGTCGCTCCTTCCTTCCAGTGATACTACGTTGACTCCCTACCAAGAAGATACTTGGCTTCCTTGATCGGGCTCGGTGGACTCTCCCATGCTGGAGTGGAGAGGTCTTTTCTCTTGCAACATATTATCTCTATCCCTTACGTCCATTGCGACATCCCAATGACCGCTCGGCTTTGTAACTCTCTCCTCGCCTCAGCCCCAAACTATGTTGTTATAGTTGTGACGCTACACTCAGTAGGAATATATGATGCTTAAATTATTATGTAGTTTTCATGTTGATTTGTGTTAGAATTATCCAAAATTATACAATCGTACTGTATTGATACTAGAAAAATATCAACAACTATTCTTTAGGGATCTGCCAACCACTCTATAGCCATACTAGAGGCTGGGAAGCGCGGTGCACGAATTGCCAACTAAAGTGCGCTCCCCAATACTATACCATGCCCGCGTATCAACCCTATCAAGAATTTAGACTATCCTCCAAGACAAAAACTGTCTGAAGATCTATATACGTTATGCGTCAAATGTTCTGAACCTTCAAAATTTGAGTCAATATGGATTTTTTAATTATCATTGTGATAAGATTGTATTAAACGTGAAGAGTAAATGCAAAAAGCAAGTGCAAAAGAATGGTTTAACCTTCCAGGCTTCTTTCTCTTGTGTGGCCTTCAGGCCATGGAGGTGGGGTGGATCTAGGCCCTCGCCGGCGGGAGAGCTCTGCTTTCCTGTTTTTAGGGTTCAAGTTTGGTGGGACGGTGTTCAGGTAATGGCGACGACGTTTCTTCCAATAAGGTCTCCCCGGCTTCAGCTCTATCTTCGATGGTGACATCGAGGAGCTTGTGGGAGTGGTGTGGTCCCTGAGGACTTCTTCCGGCAGTGAGGATCTCCAGATCATCAAAAAGCTTCATCGGCAGTTCATCCTTCTTCTTCGTCTTCGGGACGGAAGTGGTCTTTTTGACCCGTTCTGCAGTGGTAGAGCCAGCTCCCGGCGGCCCCGGGCAGCTGCCCGTGCTCGGCAGCTGAGCATCTGCTAGAAATAATGAAGATACATAGGTTGGAAAGGTAGTATATTTGCTAGGCTAAACATCGATCAGGCGGACACAACCTCGTCTTGCCCGGGCTTCAGCGACTGGCTAGCTGTGCCCCTGCCGTTCGGCGATTTTCCGTCCGCAACCAACAACGTCAGGTTGGCTCAGGGAGGAGCGGCAGCGGTGGCGCGCTATCGACACGATATGGAGGTTGAAGATGAAAGGCTTCTCATAAATTTTGACATTATTTTCGTTTTTATTGAGCTTCTTTATAATGTTCGATATTTCTTTTGATGACAAAGTCCTATTCGAAAAAAGGAGTGCCTAGATCTCAGGCGCCCGACAACTTTTTATGTCTAAGTCATTGATATCATTCTACTATTTGTGCTAATTCTTAGTTACAACCTAGTTGCAACTTTTAAAATTTGTACTAATTCTCAGTTGCAACTCATTAAAATCAGTTACAACCTAGTTTCAACTCATGTGTAAGCCCCGCGTTGCAGGAAGCGCGAGCAAAATCTAATGGCGAGAGAGGTGACCGAGACATAAAAAGTTCTCGGTGATCTGAGATCTAGCAAATCTGGAAAAAAACATAAAGCCCTTTCGAGACGTAGTTCATTTTCTATCGAAGGAGTACATGTTTTCGCCTGGCCTCCCCAGCAGAACAGAAGGCAAAGGCAAGCACTTCTTTCTGGCGCCAAACTGGCATGACCACTAAACATAGCAATCAAGTGAGCACGGAAGAAGGGATTTCGTCGAGCTTGTCGCGGCCCCTCGAGCTGGATGTGAGCTAGCTAGCTAGCTAGGGCTTGTTCGGTTTGGAATGGATTGAGGTGGATTGACATGGATTGAGAGGGATCAAATCCAAAAATTAGAGACATTAAAACTGGGACAAAAAGGAGCACTCTCACTAATTGGACTTTCTTTACCGTCCGATCTAAACTCGAGTACAGTTTCGGTCGTCGGATCCTCCAACACTGTCCAAACTGGGCTAAATGTCTCTAGGTAACGCTACTCTGGAGGTAAAATTGGCCCGCTGTGGTTAACTGACAACAACGCACTAAAGCCCATCTAATGAAGGCCAACCTGTCTACAAAGCGTGTCATGTTTAACTACTTCCATAACCAGACACCACGCGAGATAAGCGAGCAATTTTTTTTTCATTGTGGTACAACTAATTAAGTACATTACAGGTTCATTTTTCAGTCAGGTCACGGACAGGGGCATCGAGATGCAGGATGCCGAATGCATGAATGCATGAGGTGATGCCAGACATAAAAAATAATCGAACGGGCGTGTGATTGTCGCGCATGCTGACACCAGCTGCAGCGTGGCAAGCTGACCAGCAAACAAGCATGGAAGTGTAACCAGTACGTGGTTCAATTGTAACATCCCAAATTTTGCAATTTCAGGTGTTACTAGAAGCATGCATCATATCATTGCATCATGACAACACATATCAAAAACTACATCAGGTATTTTCTTAAACCCCCTAGTCACTTATAGACTAAAAGGGGTAAAACCTTTTTGAACCACCAAAACCCTTGCAAAAATGTTATTTTATAGTCCTACTCTAACCCTCTTCTTTTTACAAAATTTTTGAAACAAATTTCGTCTAATTCGGAGTCCGTTTGCAAAAGTTGTTAAACAAATATCAAAACAAAAAATAATGAAAGGAATAAAAAAAAGGGAGACCTAACCGGGCCGGCCGAGCCAGCCCGGGGCTTACCTGTCGCCGCCTGGCCGGGTGGGCGACGCGCAGCGCAGCCGACGCCCAGGCCGGCCCAACAGCCGCCAGCCGCCAGCCCGCCTCCTCATGACGAAGCTGCCGGCAATGGGCCTCGTCCACCGCCTTCCCGAGTCCGCTCGAGCACGACCGCTGGCCGGCCAACCGCCTCCGGCGAATCCGGAGCGGATTCCGCGGCCCCCGCCCCAAGTTCGCCTATTTAAGCCCGAACGCCCCCAAAACCTAGCCTTTTTCCGCTGCCGCGCCTTTTGCTTCGGAGCGCGCATCCAAGATTCACCGCCATTGCCGCCTCGGAGAAGGAGAACCGCCGCCGCCCTCGGGAACGAAACCGCGACGAGGAGCCGGTCGCCGTCGTCTATTTCACCGGGCCGGAGGAGCACCGCCGCCCGCCACCGACCATCGCCGGAGCCCCGCCGCCGTCTGCCTCGATCGCCGCCGCCACGAAGCCAGCCGCTTTCTCCGACCGTCAGATCAAGATCCGACGGCCCCAATCGGTCAAACGACCCAGCCAACCGCGCCGCGCCACGTGGCAGCCGCGCTTCGACGTCACGCGCGCCTCGCGGACCAATCGCGCTGCGCCACGTGTCGCCGCATCTCTGGCCCTTTTGTTTTTTTAAATAGGCAGAAATAGCTCCAATCTTGTAAAATCCATAGTAATTCGAATGTTAGTCCAACAATTGCGTTTAATATACCGTTGGATTCATATTCTCGAGTAGAACACAGATCGACAATAATATTGCTGTTTTGCCACAACAATCTTGCAGTAGTATTTAAAGTTTAGATTAGAGTATTTTAATTCCAGAAAATTATCCGTAGCTCCGTTTTAGTTGATTCTTGTTGCGTTGGTTTTGTATCGACGAGACCTTCTGTAGAAAATTGTCTCATCATGCTTAGTATGTTCAGATCTGTCTCGAGGTAGATTGGAGTTGTAGATCTAGTTTTGAGCTTGGTTATTTAGGGTTTAATCCAAAATACTTAAATTCTGTGGGAATCGATTCTAATGACATCCCCAACCCAACAACACCCTCTGGTTAAAACCCTTGGTCGAAATCGAATCCATCCTTGCATATTACCATGTTGCACGCATGCATAATTGACTTCGTGACTTGTTTTGTGCAAATTGTGATTGGATCCATGTTTGTTTCGTTAGATTGCTCGGAGTGTGCTGAGGAGTACTGTTGTGTAGATTGCTGCTCGGATCAAGGCAAGTTACACCACTTGTTCATGTTTAAGTCCTAGTTTTAACTATGCATGTTTCACTCTTCAAATTCTGTAGTATGCATGTGTAGGTTTTTGGTAGAATTTCTTAGTACTATTTTGCAAGTACGGTTTTGTAGTATGCCATGAGTAGCTCTATGCTTAGGATTTTCCATCCCAATAGGTTATCCTATTCTTCTAAGTTATGCTTGCTATCCTATATACTTATATATATCAAATACCGTTGGGAGGGTTCGATAGACTCAAGAATTTTCTAAGTATGATAGCTCTCTCGAGCGAACTTTTCTTCTCCAAAACCCCTTCAAAATAAAACTAAGTTTTCTTCTGGACGGAATGGTTGTCGGGACAACGAGTGAGATTTTGGTGGAGGACGGCCGCCCAGGAATCAAAGAAGTCTGCCATGTTTCAGAATTCAAAAGCTTCCCGTGCAACCACAATACATATGGGCTCTGTCTTGGCTTAGTACTTAGTGGGAAACCTCACCGGGGTACCAACATTTGGAGGTTCTTGGCACGGTTGGATCCAGCTGGTAGAGGGGCTACTAAGGGAAGGCTTCGCCATGGTCTTGTCCGTAATAAGACTTGATCGTGGATTGTGGGGAAAGTGCACAACCTCTCGAGAGTATTGCAATCTGATCGATCAGCCGTGTTCACGGAAACAGAACAACTTTGAGCATCTGAAGGATGGAGCCTCTGAAAGATCTTCCTCTCTCTTTTCCAAACTTAACGTTTTACAAATCCCAAGGCGTGAGTAATATCGCCATTGGGTGGGATTTTTGGGAACTTGGTGCGTAATATCCAACTGCTAGGTTGTTTGGGCACTTGGTGAGTAATATCCACGTGTTCCATTCGACCCTATACTATATATCAAAGTTTGCAAAGTAGGGAAAACTTTCTTCCTCTTTTCTTATTACATTGATAAAATTGGCTTTGCGCAAATGAACCCCAGAGCCTACTCTTAGCCTTGCATGTAGAGAAAGTCTTACCCTTTCCTTGGTGTAATTTGCCAATACATTCAAAGTATTGACCCAACTTGTCGGCTGCACGTCTTTTATGCAGAATCCGAAGATTGAAAGGTGCGTAGGGATCGCGGGTCTTCACGCAGCTAGCCTGAGGCGTTGATGGACCCAAGCTTTACTTGTTTCCGCTGTTTTATTTGAGCTAGCTATAAGCTATGCAAGTTGTAATAATTATACTCTGGATTATTCGTGTAATAATGACTTGTGTTTTACATGATATTCATCGACTGTGAAGTGCTAGCTATTGATCCAGGGACTAGCATGTTAATCACAGGGACTTAGGATCCTTATTGATCCGAGGTCGCAACAGATGGTATCAGAGCACCAAGTTGCCTGTAGGACGTGACCCCTAGGATTGGAAACCACCTTTACCATGTGTGTTTTTGCCTTCTCTGTTCTTCTAAATTTTTGTACTCTTCTAGTATTTCTCTTCCTTATCACCTTGTGCCTAATTTTTCTCTCTCCTAACCTAAAAGATGACTGCCTTCTACTACGACACCGCCGAAGACATCAAGTGCCTGCGCTTCGGGGAATGCCTTCTGGACATCATCAAGACACTGCAGTTACCCATGCCATCAATCAAGGGAAGCGAGTTGAGGAAGATGCACAAGGAAGGATGCTGGGCGATTGAAGTCATCCAACCAGGGCGCAGTCAGACAGAACCCAAGACAAAAGCCATTGTACTCAACGTCACCAGCGACTCCAAGGAGAAGGGACTTAGCATCTGTTGGCAGGAGCTCATTGGACGCCTTTGCGGCCACCGCCATGAAGAGGTTGAAGGCCACTACATCAAACTCTTTGGAAGACGTGATGAGAGGGGAGTTCCAATCGAGTTAACCCCGGAGGAAAGGAAGACATGCAAGCGTCGAAGAATCCAATATCAAGACTTGGAGTTCCACATCAATGACCTTTAGAAGGGGAGCTGCCTTGAGATCGTGAGGAATGACGAGCTTTGTGCCCTAGTCAAGGAGAAGGACGAGAAGATCGAAGAGCTGGAAGAGAAGATCAAGTCCCTAGGAGGGGAGCTCACCGCCCAAGACAAGAGGTTCGCTAATCAAGAGAAGAGGGTGCAAGATAAGAACAAGAGGATTAGGGAGCAAAGTCTAGTGCTCGCAAAGAACGATATGGAGTTCAAGAACCTTGCCACCATGTTGAAGGACCTACGAGCAGCCAAGAGGAGCTTGGAGGAGAAGATCACGCCCGTGACTATGGGGTCGAGTTTGATCAAGAAGCTACAGAAGGAGAAGAAGGAACTCCGAGCGAAGCTAGAAGCTGCTACCCAGGAGCTCCAAGAGGTGAAGGAACTTCAAGGAAGGCTCGAAGTTGCAACACCGGAGCCACAGGAGATGAAGGAACTTCAAGAGAAGCTTGAAGCCACGACAAGGGACATGGAGCTATACAAGTCACTGCTTGAAAAGGAAGGCTTCATCATTGAAGATGAGGAAGTGGATGATGAGTAGAGTAGTTGGACCACCTTTAGTTCTATAGTCAAACGTTATTCGTGATTGTAATGAGTACCAAAAACCTTATATTGGTTAGTTAAACTTGGCTGAGTGTGTGGATTTTTGTGCTATGTGTGCCTTGCTTTTCTCGTGTGTTTTCTTCTCTTGTTTACATAAGGGTAGGAGTTTATTCCTTAGGCTTTCTACCTTTTCTTAACTGGCCTCTCAAACCCTCCAGATGGTGAGACGTGGAAACAACAATAACAACATGCCCCTAGAGATAGCACAACTTCTGAACTCCCAGAATCAGCTGATCCAACTCCTCACTCAAAATATGCAAAACAACAACAACAACAACCCGCCGCCTCCGCCCCAACAGGATCGCTTGACTCGGTTCTTGAGGTTGAACCCTCCAACTTTCTCAAGTAGTTCTGAGCCAATTGTGGCAGACGATTGGCTCCGCACCATCAACAAAAAGTTAGACACCGTCCAAGTTGTTGGAGCTGATAGGGTGCGCTTTGCCGCGCACCAACTTGAGGGACCAGCTGCTGAATGGTGGGATAACTACCAGGTCACCCACCCTGATATTGAAGCTATCACCTGGAACCAGTTTGAGGCAGCCTTCCGTACTCATCACATAACCGCGGGAGTCATGTCACTTAAGGGACGTGAGTTCCGCGACTTGAAGCAACTACACCGCTCTATATCCGAGTATGGGGACCTTTTCAACAAGCTGGCACGTTATGCACCTGATGATGTATCCACTGATGCCAAGAGACAGGAAGAGTTCTTAAGGGGACTTAATGATGAAATATCTATCCAGCTTGTAGCTCTGAAGTTTGATAACTACCAGGAACTCCTGGACAGGGCAGTGGTGGTTGAAGCAAAGCAAAGGAGTATAGAAAACCGAAAGAGAAAGTCCACCTCACACAAGCACAACTCTGCCCCATATCAGAAGCAACGCACTTCGTCACCACCACCCCACAACCACAATGGCCACAACCACAATGGTCATCATCATGGAGGACATAACCACAATGGCCATAAACACCGCAATGGAAATGGCAATGGGAAGGATATGAGTGAAGTGACATGCTTCAAGTGTAACAAGACAGGGCACTATGCGACTACTTTCCCCGAAAAGACGAAGAATGGGAATGGTAATGGAAACGGCAACGGACACAACCATGGCAATGGTAATGGAAATGGGAAGAAGCCGAATCCGTTCGTCAAAGCCACGGTGAATCATGTCTCCATGGAGGATGCTCGTGAGGCACCTGACTCCGTGATTGGTAAGTTCAAGCTTAACTCCATCCCTGTAGTTGTTCTTTTCGATACTGGTGCATCGCATTCATTCATATCAAGGGTATTTGTGGATAGAGGCAAGATACCTATGGAGACTATTAGTACTCCCCTAAGGGTAAGTTCTCCTAGAGGAGAAATAGTGGCAAACTCTGGATGCCATGGGTTAGAATTAAGGATTGGGGCACACACCTTTCCCACCAGCCTAGTCGTTCTGGAATCACAAGGCTTAGACATAATGTTGGGCATGAACTGGATGACCGAATATGAGGGAGTCATAGATTGTGCCAAAAGGACTATCGCACTCACGACTCCCGATAAGAAAAGGATCCACTTTAAGTCAACTTTCGCACTCAAAGAAAGTATGGTGAACTCACTTAAGGGGGTTAGCTTGGAGGATGTGTCAATTGTGAAGGAGTACCCAGATGTGTTTCCGGAAGAACTGCCAGGGATGCCTCCCGACCGAGACATCGAGTTTCTCATTAACTTGATGCTAGGTACTGGACCAATAGCAAAGAGACCGTACAAGATGGATGTGGATGAGTTGAAGGAACTTAAGAAACAACTTAGAGAGCAATTGGACAAAGGCTTCATTCAACCAAGTGCATCATCTTGGGGAGCACCTGTCTTATTCGTGGAGAAGAAGGATAAAACCAAGCGAATAGTCGTGGACTATCGATCGTTAAACGAAGTAACAATCAAGAACAAGTACCCTCTACCCAATATTAACGACCTGTTCGATCAATTAAAGGGAGCTAGTGTATTCTCTAAGATTGATCTCCGATCAGGATATTTCCAACTAAAGATCCGGGAACAGGATGTACCCAAGACAGCCTTCACCACAAGATACGGATTGTATGAGTACACCGTGATGTCGTTTGGCTTAACCAATGCCCCAGCATACTTCATGACTATGATGAACAAGGTGTTCATGGAGTACTTGGATAAGTTTATTGTGGTATTCATTGATGACATACTCATATACTCCAAGGACGAGAAGGAACATGAGAGGCACCTGCGCCTAATCATGGAAAAGTTAAGGGAACACAAGTTGTATGCCAAATTTAGCAAATGTGAGTTCTGGTTGAAAGAAGTGGGATTCCTTGGCCATATTGTATCAGCAAAAGGTGTTGCCGTGGACCAAAGTAAGGTAGCTTCCGTGACAGAATGGGAGTCCCCTAAGAATGTGGGTGATATTAGGAGTTTCCTGGGCCTTGCAGGATATTACCGAAGGTTCACTGAAAACTTTTCCAAGATAGCAAAGCCTATGATAGAGTTGCTGAAGAAAGAGAAGAAGTTCCAATGGACCGAGGCTTGTGAAGCAAGCTTTCAGTAATTAAAGAAGAGCCTAGTAACAGCACCAGTTTTGTGTCTCCCTGATATCCAAAAGGATTTCCAAGTCTATTGTGACGCTTCTCGACAAGGACTTGGTAGTGTTCTGATGCAAGATGGAAAAGTAGTGTCTTACGCCTCTCGGCAACTTAAGCACCATGAGAATAACTACCCCACGCACGATTTGGAACTAGCATCAGTTGTGCATGCGCTCAAGGTATGGAGACATTACCTAATGGGCAAACATTGTGATGTGTTCACGGATCACAAGAGCCTTAAATACATTTTCACACAAAAGGAACTAAATATGAGGCAAATGAGATGGCTTGAGCTGATCAAGGACTATGATTTGGACCTGCAGTACCATCCCGGAAAGGCCAATGTTGTGGCTGACGCCTTAAGCCGGAAGGTCTATGTAAATGGACTTACCGTGGGTGAACTTCCGAATGATTTGTGTGAATAGTTCAAGGACCTCAGGTTAGAGATAGTTCCTAAGGGGTACTTAGCAAATATGGAGATAGTATCAACGCTTCTAGACCAAATCAAAGAGGCCCAGAAGGGGGACAAAGAGTTGGAAGAGATAAGAACTAATATAAGCAAGGGTAAAGCAAAAGGGTTTCACACGGATGAACAAGGAACGCTTTGGTATGAGAAGCGTTTGTGCGTTCCCGATGATCCCAATATCAGGAAGTTAATCCTTCAGGAAGCTCACGATTCGCCTTACTCAATTCATCCTGGTAATACAAAGATGTACATGGATGTGAAAGATAGATTCTGGTGGAACAACATGAAAAGAGAAATTGCTGAATACATCTCCTTGTGTGACGTGTGCAACAGAGTCAAGGCCGAACACCAAAAGCCAGCAGGACTGCTGCAGCCATTACCTGTGCCCGATTGGAAGTGGGACAAGGTAGGCATGGATTTTATCACAGGACTACCGCAGACTCGTTCTGGGTATGACTCCATCTGGGTAGTGGTCGACCACTTCACAAAGGTGGCCCACTTTATTCCCGTAAAGACCACCTATACGAGTGCTAAACTTGCCAAGATTTACATGTCAAGGATCGTAAGCCTTCATGGTGTACCCAAGGGGATTGTCTCTGATAGAGGTACCCAATTCACCTCTAAGTTTTGGCGACAGCTACACGAGTCTCTAGGGACACGACTGGAGTTTAGTACTGCCTTCCACCCACAAACAGATGGACAAACGGAAAGAGTTAATCAGATCTTGGAGGACATGTTAAGAGCCTGTGCGCTAGACTATGGGTCTAGTTGAGATGATAACCTGCCATATGCGGAATTCTCATACAATAATAGCTACCAAACTAGTATCAAGATGGCTCCATTTGAAGTTCTATATGGCAGAAAATGTAGGACTCCGCTGCTATGGAGTGGAGTTGGAGAACGTAGTTTGTTTGGACCTGAACTGATCAAGGATGCCGAAGAAAAAGTGAGACAGATTCAAGACAGGTTAAAAATAGCCCAATCCAGACAAAAGAGTTATGCTGATTCCAAGCGCAGGGATGTGACTTATGAAGTGGGAGACCGTGCATATCTCCGAGTTTCACCACTACGAGGAGTTAAGAGATTCGGAATCAAGGGTAAGTTAGCACCCCGATTTATAGGGCCCTACAAAATCTTGGGTCGTAGAGGGGAAGTTGCCTATCAGTTGGAATTGCCCGAAGTGCTAACAGTTCACGATGTTTTCCATGTGTCGCAACTAAAGAAGTGTCACCCGAAAATGGCTGAAACCCCACTAAAGGATACAGTTCCATTGGAAGAAGTTCAATGGGAAAACGATCTCACTTATGAAGAAAAACCTACCCGGATTTTGGAAACAACCGAGAGAATTACTCGTACCAAGACTATCAGGTTTTGCAAAGTTCAATGGAATCATCATTCCGAGGAAGAAGCCACGTGGGAACGTGAAGAAGACCTGAAGAATGAACACCCACACCTATTTGGTAACCAACCTGAATCTCGGGGACGAGATTCTTCTTAAGGGGGGTAGGTTTGTAATATCCCAACTTTTGCAATTTCAGGTGTTACTAGAAGCATGCATCATATCATTGCATCATGGCAACACATATCAAAAACTGCATCAGGTATTTTCTTAAACCCCCTAGTCACTTATAGACTAAAAGGGGTAAAACCTTTTTGAACCACCAAAACCCTTGCAAAAATGTTATTTTATAGTCCTACTCTAACCCTCTTCTTTTACAAAATTTTTGAAACAAATTTCGTCTAATTCGGAGTCCGTTTGCAAAAGTTGTTAAACAAATATCAAAACAGAAAATAATAAAAGGAATAAAAAAAGTGAGACCTAACCGGGCCGGCCGAGCCAGCCGGGCTTACTCGCCACGCTGGCAGCAGCCGACGCCTGCCGGCCCAGCAGCCGCCAGCCACCAGCCTCCTCACCAGAAGAACCGGCAAAGCGGCCCCACCCGTCACCGCTTCCCGAGTCCGGCTCGAGCACGATCACAAGGCCAACGCCAACCGCCTCCGGCGAATCCGGAGCGGATTCCGCGGCCCCCGCCCCAAGTCTTCGCCCCTATTTAAGCCCGGGAACGCCTTCCCAAAACCCTAGCCCTTTTCCGCCGCCGCCGCCGCCGAGCCGCCGCCTTTTGCTCGCCGGAGCGCCGCATCCACGCCTCCGCCGTTGCTCGCCGCCGGAGAAGGAGAACCGCCGCCGCCCTCGGGAACGGAACCGCGACGAGGAGTCGGTCGCCGTCGTCTATTTCGCCGGGCCGGAGGAGCACCGCCGCCCGCCATCGACCATCGCCGGAGCCCTTCGCCGTCGACGAGATCCAACGGCCCTAATCGGTCAAACGGCCCGGCCAACCGCCCCGCGCCACGTGGCAGCCGCCGCGTCAGCAGCGCGTCGACGTCACGCGCGCCTCGCGGACCAATCGCGTTGCGCCACGTGTCGCCGCATCTCTGGCCCTTTTTTTTAAATAGGCAGAAATAGCTCCAACCTTGTAAAATCCATAGTAATTCGAATGTTAGTCCAAAAATTGCGTTTAATATACCGTTGGATTCATATTTTCGAGTAGAACACATATCTACAATAATATTGCTGTTTTGCCACAACAATCTTGCAGTAGGATTTAAAGTTTAGATTAGAGTATTTTAATTCCAGAAAATTATCCGTAGCTCCGTTTTAGTTGATTCTTGTTGCGTTGGCTTTGTATCGACGAGACCTTCTGTAGAAAATTGTCTCATCATGCTTAGTGTGTTCAGATCTGTCTCGAGGTAGATTGGAGTTGTAGATCTAGTTTTGAGCTTGGTTATTTAGGGTTTAATCCAAAATACTTAAAATCTGTGGGGAATCGATTCTAATGACATCCCCAACCCAACAACACCCTCTGGTTAAAACCCTTGGTCGAAATCGAATCCATCCTTGCATATTACCATGTTGCACGCATGCATAATTGACTTCGTGACTTGTTTTGTGCAAATTGTGATTGGATCCATGTTTGTTTCGTTAGATTGCTCGGAGTGCGCTGAGGAGTACTGTTGTGTAGATTGCTGCTTGGATCAAGGCAAGTTACACCACGTGTTCATGTTTAAGTCCCAGTTTTAACTATGCATGTTTCACTCTTCAAATTCTGTAGTATGCATGTGTAGGTTTTTGGTAAAATTTCTTAGTACTATTTTACAAGTACGGTTTTGTAGTATGCCATGAGTAGCTCTATGCTTAGGATTTTTCATCCCAATAGGTTATCCTGTTCTTCTAAGTTATGCTTGCTATGCTATATACTTATATATATCAAATACCGTTGGGAGGGTTCGATAGACTCAAGAATTTTCTAAGTATGATAGCTCTCTCGAGCGAACTTTTCTTCTCCAAAACCCCTTCAAAATAAAACTAAGTTTTCTTCTGGACGAAATGGTTGTCGGGACAACGAGTGAGATTTTGGTGGAGGACGGCCGCCCAGGAATCAAAGAAGTCTGCCATGTTTTAGAATTCAGAAGCTTCCCGTGCAACCACAATACATATGGGCTCTGTCTTGGCTTAGTACTTAGTGGGAAACCTCACCGGGGTACCAACATTTGGAGGTTCTTAGCACGGTTGGATCCAGCTGGTAGAGGGGCTACTAAGGGAAGGCTTCGCCATGGTCTTGTCCGTAATAAGACTTGATCGTGGATTGTGGGGAAAGTGCACAACCTCTCGAGAGTATTGCAATCTGATCGATCAGCCGTGTTCACGGAAACAGAACAACTTTGAGCATCTGAAGGATGGAGCCTCTGAAAGATCTTCCTCTCTCTTTTCCAAACTTAACGTTTTACAAATCCCAAGGCGTGAGTAATATCGCCATTGGGTGGGATTTTTGGGAACTTGGTGCGTAATATCCAAGTGCTAGGTTGTTTGGGCACTTGGTGAGTAATATCCACGTGTTCTATTCGACCCTATACTATATATCAAAGTTTGCAAAGTAGGGAAAACTTTCTTCCTCTTTTCTTATTACATTGATAAAATTGGCTTTACGCAAATGAACCCCAGAGCCTACTCTTAGCCTTGCATGTAGAGAAAGTCTTACCCTTTTCTTGGTGTAATTTGCCAATACATTCAAAGTATTGACCCAACTTGTCGGCTGCACGTCTTTTATGCAGAATCCGAAGATTGAAAGGTGCGTAGAGTCTTTTGTGGCTTTCACTCACAAAAAGTTGTCCCTAGGTGCTCTTGTAGGTGGAGACGATCGAGACGGCGGACGGATTCGTGAACTGGATCGTGCGTCCAAAACGAAACTGTGGTGGTGGAACGACCGCTGATGGCCCAGCAGCATATGGCTTACCTGCCTGATAACCCATGAATCTAAAACGGTCTCATTCATTTCGTTATGTGGATCAACGAATTAATCTAAAGTATCTCTATTTCTGGACAACGTTACCAGTACGCAAAATGTGGTTTTCATCGTTCCGATGGAGCAAGGCAATCACAAACGCGCGGTACGCAGCAGCAGTTTTTTTTTTGAACGGCACGACGGGGCCGAACTGTCCACCTGCAAATTTTATTGAAAAGGGCGGGAAAAACGCCCAAAAGACACCACTGCTCTACACTCTCGAAGCTAACACGTGAAGGAACTCGAGCCCGCCATAGCCGCAGGTGCTCGACGACTTGCTCGAGGATCTGGCTGGTTGGTACTGGTAGAGAAGCAGCTGCTGGGTGGTAAATGAAGGAGTCAAAAAGTAGCACCGACAGGGTTCAGACGACGCGGAAGCTTCTCATCCTCGTCTCTCTCTCGCTCTGACGAGCCACACGTGCGCCGGCAGTGAGCCGGTACAAATTAGCGCGTTGTCACCTTCCTCTCGATGTCATCATATGATATCATTGGTCTCGTCAACAATCACCCAGGCTGAAATCCTGCGGATGTAACTTTCGGCCATTTTCTTACTCGCGTTCCCGAGCTGAGATCACGTGTTTGGCCAAATTTTAAGCACACTGGGCGAAATTTGGATGAATAGACTTTTTCATTTAAACAGGGGTGATTTCGTACACATTAAGCCAAATTCGGACATATACCCAAATTGTCACTGCATTTAGGCTAAAAATAATAAAAAATATATAAACTAGGCGATGCCGATGCCGCCGGCGGTGCCGCTCACATGCCGAAGTTGCGGGGTCGCTGCAGCGCCACGGCTAAGACGAGGGCGCACCCTCGTCGTCGAGGACGATAAGTGGCGCGTTGGCGAGCGGCATGGCGCTCGGCCTTCTTCTGCAGACGGCGAAATTGTGCCGCCTCCTCCTGCTCCCAGTCCGCCCTGGACCAGGCGTAAGCGTCGGGAGCCTACATGGGCAGGACGTCGTTGAGGGAGTTCTCCATCGCCATCTTCATGGCGTAGGGGTACTCGTCGACTGGGACGCCCCAGTCCGCCGGCTCTAGCTTCGGCGTGCGCGAGAGCGCGCGGTCTTCGTTGATCACGATACCGCGTGAGCCTGTCCTCTAGAGCCGGACGAACGCGAGGCCGAAGCGGCAGAGGACGAGGATCTGAGGCTGCCCATCCTCCTAGGCAGCCCGTTCGTCGCTAGGCGGCGGCGTGCCGCGGACGGCGGCGAACGAGGGGGAAGCCCAGCCTTGGGCGGTTGCCAGCGATGATATGCTCGAGGACCACCGCGAGCGTTTGTCCTGGTGCGCTCCACCACCGACGTCGTGCCGCCGCGTTGTGGCGCTTCGGCGGCTCGCCAGGTGGGCCGTCTCGGGCGGCGAGCTCCCGGTTCCCGCGCTCAACGAAGAAATGTTCCCAGTAAACTAGATTACCGGGATCTTCAGAGAGCTCCGGATCCCCCAAAGCCGCGATGGCGGCCTGGATCTCCTCCACCGTCTCGTCGTCTTCGGGAATCGGTGGCATCGGCACGCCGCTGGCGCTAAGCTTCCAGGTGGGCGAGCACCGGAAGTCGGGCGACGCCATGTAGCCGGCATCGTGTAGCATCTTCGCCTCCCACGGCTAGAAGCCGTTCGCCGTCGCGGGATCGCCGTCGCGGGATCGCCGGGGTACCTCTCCGCCATTGCTCTCGCCCTTCTTCTTTTCGCCGGAGGTGGAGTTCGTGACTGGGGCAATGGTGAGGCTTGAGAGTGTGCCCTGTGACCGGCGAGGGCGCCGACTTTTATAGCGGTAAGGGGCCGAGAAGGCGGGTGTAGCGGTGTGGGCGGAAAAACGCGACACGGCGGGAAGGCGGGCCGGTGATGGCGCACCATTATGGTGACGCGTGGTCGATGAGACGGGCAGTCATTGCCCGACGGTCCGTCGCGGGAGCCGAGGCGACGGGATGAGGATGACTCGGCTTTCAGTCATTGACAGGGCAGGGCCACATGCAGAGCTATTTCTTTGCCGATTCTGCTGCGTTCGGCGTTCCCAGATGGTTGCCATCGCCCTGGGTTCGGCCTGGGAACGCCGGATAAAAGATGGGCCAAATCCGGACCAATTCGGCATCCCGGGACACGACTGGGACATTTTTCGCTGTCCGGATAAAAATTTCGCCGAACGTCTTCCTGAATCCAGTGGAAATGCTCTAAAGTGCAAGTTGGTCGATGGAGCGGCGGGGGGGACCTTCCTCCTCCTGCTGGTGCTGCTGCTTGGCTCGCTCCCTCCCTGCTGCTTTGTCATGTTGAAAAGTAATAAAAAGAGAGGAGAGAACACTGGCGAGTGAGCCGCCTCCAGAAGAATCCCGAGATGTGTTCTTAGCTGTGTGTGTGACTCCAATCTCATGTTCCCCATTTGATTTGATGATTTTAATGCAAGATTGCAACAATGGTGGATTCTACCTATCTATCAAAAATAATGAACTAGGTGTGGATTCAGTAGCTGTACAAGGAAAAAAAACTAAGTTAACCATCATGGATAGACTGTTGACCCTTGCGTAAGGGTATCTTCACCGGGCTGACCGATTCGACCACCGCGCTGACCCATTCGACCACTGGCAGCCGAATCGGTCCGCGCGAATGTCCCGGCGATCAAAACCCGCTTCAGCGATCCGACCCAAACTACCACGCTTGTCCAGGCCAATCCATTCGTGTTCCGAATATGCAATGGGAATGCGTCCCCCCGGAAGCGACGCGGACAATGCCCTTGTGCTCGTGTAAAATCAATAATAAGAATATCTGAGAGATAGCCTCCAAGACTTCTTTCTTGGTAAAATCAACAGTAAGAATATCATTATTTTCAGCTGGAAGTTGGGGAATGTCCTCTACCCGTTCTTCCTTGAATTACTTTAGGTTCAAGTAGCAGAATCTTCATATTTCAAACTAGTGCAGAATTTTAGTGATGTATCCAAATCTATCCAAATTCTTTGAGCTACATAAATATTTTTCACACCAAATGCCCCGAACCCCAGATGGCCCAAACAAACAATATATTATATCCCTACATAATCCCCGATAGGGTCATCGAGCTAATATAGGGCTGTGGGCCCATCTTTACTTTTTTATAGGGATTTTAATATTTCACTGAAGGCCAATCTTTGATTAGCTTATAGGAGCGTGGAGATGAGTCAAAACGATTCATCATCCTGATCCCCAGCTGCACGTGTTGAATTTTCTTTCGGGGAGTACATGTTGTGGCCTCGCCAGCAGAACAGATGGCAAAGACAGGCACGTCTTTCTGCCACCAAACTGGTAGGAGCACCAAACTGGGCAATCAAGTGAGCATGGAGGAAATGATGTTAGGCACAGTACCCCATTTTAGTTCATTGTCTGCCTGGGCGGCACATTCTGTCGTGGATGCGACCAGATATCGCATGCGTTCAGAAGAACTCATGGAAGGGAGCAAGCTCGAGGTATAGGATATTTGTAGTTTGACCAAGGTGAAGTGGCAGTTGTTGCAGTTCTGAACTCATGTATTGTCAGCAGTGGGAGATGAGAAGCTTCTCATGGTGACCTCTTTCTCTCTGACAGTGCAGGCGAGAACCAGCCAGCGTTTCAGTACAATTTTAGCCCTTTGTCCTGTTTGCTCTGTTTCATGGATGCGCCCACGAGCTGCGCGATCAATGGCATTGTATTTATCGCATTAGTACCTCTGGGTATGCTCCGGGCCGGGCCTAACAAATCCTGCACGCGCAAATCCTAGGCCTGAGCCCGGCCTAGCCCGACCGTCGGGTCTAAAAACAAGGCCTAGGCCCAGCTCGAACTACACAAAATACCACCTGACCCTGAGAAGTAATAAGGACTTTACGTACTCGGGCTCAGTTGTGCCTCATGCATTTCGCCTGGGCTGTAACCGAATAAGCTGTTGTAGTCCTCAAGCAGAAATGCTAGACCAACGGGCTGTTTCCTACAAACGGACTGACATGGAGATAGAGTGGAACAGTTTCCTCACCTGAAATCACGGAATGGGTACACATCCTTCGTCATTTTGTAGAAAACAACCAGCAGCTGTAGCATTTCTGGTCCTTAAGACACGGGAACCAGATCAGGGGCGAGCAGAGCAAAGCCTAGTGCAAAGACCCCTGCCCATGTAGAAACTAGTAATGCTAGTAATAGGAACAAATCAATTTGATAAGCAGCGGCGACTCTTTGGTGAATGCTCTACAGGTTGTACTTGTAAATGTTATCCTAGCTTAAATTAGTAATTCGGTTTCGGTGCTAAGTAATGTGCATATTATACAAAAAATGAGCCGATCGTTACATGTAGACACACATTTGAATGAAAAATGACTGCAACATGGCAATGATTCGGCAACAAGATCACGTCAGACACCATATATACTCTAGATTTTTCTATCTAAGTATGCATAATCATAAACTAGGAGTAGAAACCCCTGTAAAGATATGCTTATAGCATACAATTTACAGATCTCTACCAAGATAACTAATGCTACACACAGAGACACATACACTATATTCATGAAAAAGAAAGCATAATGGGGGAAGGAATGTGCTTTTGTATTTTCTTTTTTTCCTGATATTTGAGAGGATTATTTCAATCTATTTGCCATGTGCAATGCACTAAAAATTAATGTAACCTATACTACAAAATATGGATTTACATTATTGCACAACAAATTAGTTATAACCGAATTGGTAAAAATAAGTTATAAACAAGTACAAAAGTTCAGTATAAATATATTTATTTTAACTTACTCTGAGGCCGACACATTGCATGTAGAAGTCATAAGTGAGATCTAGATGAATTAAATTTCGTTTCTATAAATCTCAAAAGAAAATTTCATATATGTAAATTTTTCTGCCTATTTAACAAAAAGAGAACGAATTAACTTTGAATTTTCCAACTCTATATGTAAAATTGAGACTTGGTTACCCTTTATCCATAGGTTAGGTTAACCTAACCTTAAAATGAACCCAATGGGCCGAGTGGTTAACATGTAAATCATATATGGTTATTTAGGTTCGATCCAAATTTCCCAATGGTTTCCCGTCACTCGGTCTAGGAAAAAAAAGGCCTCTTCGTTCCTGTTACTCACCGCCGCCTTGAGCCTCCCGATCGACTTCCCAAGCGCCACGACGCTGCCGCCTCCTACCTCCCTAGCGCTGCGCCCAGCCGTCACCTGCCTCCCAAGCAGCGTTGGCCTTCTTGCCTCGCGCCTCCATCGTGCCGACGAGCCGCCCAGCCGCAACGGCGACTTCACAACCAGACAGCAGCCTCCCAAGAGCGACTTCATAGGCAGATGGCATTGACGGCGTCCCTCATCCTGGCCTTTCATCCGCAGGTTTCAGTGTCCGTACCAATCTTTCTTGATGGCGGTATGAATCTCCATCGGGGGCTGCAGGAGATGGTCGTCATGGCACATCCACCTGAAGAGCACACTGAATTAATCTTTCAGTACACAAGGGCAAAAAGTTCTCATTCCTTAGCAGTCTGTGTCCTCCTCGCCACCATCGCAGCTGTCTCCGGCGGCTTGACCATGTTGTCCAGTGCAGGTGCAGGGCCCTTGGGGGAGCTGGACAGGGACGTGCTGTGGTGTAGCTAGATGCCAGCGGACCGCTGCCGATCATTGTTCACGTATGTAGTCTGTATTCTGCAGATATTTTGTCTACGCATTTGGTTAATGCTCCAAGCTAGTGTGGTGTGACTTGGACTGTAATCCTCTAGTTTTGAGCATGTTAGTTGTTAAACATGAGTGACAGCAGTAACAAAAAGGTTCGACCCTAAATAACCAACGGTTAACCATTTTAACCCTAATAACCTAATGGTTAACCTATATTAACCCTTTACACAAAATGGTCTAATAGGTTCGAATCCAAAAGATAAACGGTTAACCAATTCCCATCGTTATCTATATGTATCACTAGAATAATCATAGTTCTAATTATAGAACTGAATACTTACTGACTAATATGCCCTTGACAAGCAGCTTCATTACTCTGTAACGTATACATAACATGTCTGATAACTCAAAGACCCGCCCTCCAAGACTTTATCCCTCTTACCTGATATGATCAGCGCAGAGTGTCCTTGCATGGGAAATGAGGTTTGTACCTCTCTTCCAAAGCATCAATAAGAGTGTTGTTTCATCTACCGACAAATCGGCTCCTTTACTAGGAAAGCGAGCTGATGTCTCTCTTCCTAAAGGACGGTTCGGTCGCTCATTCCTTCCAGTGATACAACGTTGACTCCCTACCAACAAGATACTTGGCTTCCTCGATCGGGCTCGGTGGACTCTCCCATGCTGGAGTGGAGAGGTCTTTTCTCTTGCAACATATTATCTTTATCCCTTACGTCCATTGCGACATCCCAATGACCGCTCGACTTTGTAACTCTTTCCTCGCCTCAGCCCCAAACTATGTTGTTATAATTGTGACGCTACACTCAGTAGGAATATATGATGCTTAAATTATTATGTAGTTTTCATGTTGATTTGTGTTAGAATTATCCAAAATTATACAATCGTATTGTATTATTGTATTGATACTAGAAAAATACCAACAACTATTCTTTAGGGATCTGCCAATCACTCTATAGCCATACTAGAGGCTGG
This sequence comes from Avena insularis, assembly GCA_023614405.1. NCBI lineage: Eukaryota > Viridiplantae > Streptophyta > Magnoliopsida > Poales > Poaceae > Avena > Avena insularis. The sequence continues at coordinate 452,984,509 of CM042693.1, read as the reverse complement.
GAAGCGCGGTGCACGAATTGCCAACTAAAGTGCGCTCCCCAATACTATATCACGCCGGCGTATCAACCCTATCAAGACTTTAGACTATCCTCCAAGACAAAAACTGTCTGAAGGTCTATATACGTTGTGCGTCAAATGTTCTGAACCTTCAAAATTTGAGTCAATATGGATTTTTAATTATCATTGTGATAAGATTGTATTAAAGGTGAAGAGTAAATGTAAAAAGCAAGTGCGGAAGAATGGTCTAACCTTCCAGGTTTCTTTCTCTTGTGTGGTCTTCAGGCCATGGAGGTGGGGTGGATCTAGGCCCTCGCCGGCGAGAGAGCTCTGCTTTCCTATTTTTAGGGTTCAAGTTTGGTGGGACTGTGTTCAGGTAATGGCGACGATGTTTCTTCCAATAAGGTCTCCCCGGCTTCAGCTCTATCTTCGATGGTGACATCGAGGAGCTTGTGGGAGTGGTGTGGTCCCTGAGGACTTCTTCTGGCCGTGAGGATCTCTAGATCATCAAAAAGCTTCATCGGCAGTTCATCCTTCTTCTTCATCTTCGGGTACAAAAGTGGTCTTTTTGACCCGTTATGTAGTGGTAGAGCCAGCTCCCGGCGGCCCCGGGCAGCTGCCCGTGCTCGGCAGCTGAGCATCTGCTAGAAATAATGAAGATACATAGGTTGGAAAGGTAGTATATTTGCTAGGCTAAACATCGATCTGGCGGACACAACCTCGTCTTGCCCGGGCTTCAGCGACTGGCTAGCTCCGCCTCTGCCGTTCGGCGATTTTTCGTCCGCAACCAATAACATCAGGCTGGCTCAGGAAGGACGGCAGCGGTGGCGCGCTGTCGACACGATATGGAGGTTAAAGATGAAAGGCTTCTCATAAATTTTGACATAATTTTGTGGCTTTCACTCACAAAAAGTTGTCCCTAGGTGCTCTTGTAGGTGGAGACGATCGAGACGGCGGACGGATTCGTGAACTGGATCGTGCGTCCAAAACGAAACTGTGGTGGTGGGACGACCGCTGATGGCCCAGCAGCCTATGGCTTACCTGCCTGATAACCCCTGAATCTAAAACGGTCTCATTCATTTCGTTATGTGGATCAACGAATTAAGCTATCTCGATTTATAGACAACGTTACCAGTACGCAAAATGTGGTTTCTTCGTTCTGATGGAGCAAGGCAATCACAAACGCGCGGTACGGTGGCTTTGCGTCTACTGCTCTACAGACGCAGCAGCATTGAAATAGAGCACTGGCTGTCTGGCTGGCTGGTACTGGTAGAGAAGCAGTCAAAAGGCAGAGCATAACAGAGCAGAGAGAAGCACTGACAGTGTGCAGGACACGCCCGCAGAGGAGTGGTTCAGACGACTCCGAAGCTTCTCATCCTCATCTCTCTCTCTCTCTGACGTCCCACAAGTGCACCGGCAGGTGTGGATTCAGTAGCTGTACAAGAAAAAAAACTAAGTTAACCATCATGGATAGATTGTTGACCCCTGCGTAAGGGCATCTTCACCGGGCCGACCCACTCGACCACTGGCAGCCGAATCGGTCCGCGTAGATACCTGGACGGTGAAAACTCGCTCCAGCGATCCGACCAAAACAACCACGCGTGTCCGAGCAGATCCATTTATGGTCCAAATATGCGTTGTCACCAAACTGGTAGGAACTTAGCAGTTTAGTTCAATAGTTCCATTGTCTGCCTGTGCGGCACATTTTGTCGTGGATGCTACCAAATATCAAAGGCGTTCAGAAGAACTCGTGGAACTGAGCTACTAGCTCAAGGTAAAAGATATTTGTAGTTTGAACAAGGTAAAGTGGCAGTTGTTACAATTCTGAACTATGTATTGTCACGAGTGGGAGATGAGAAGCTTCTCATGGTAACATCTTTCTCTCTGACAACCTACAGGTGCAGGCGAGAACCAGCCAGAGCGTCAGTACAATTAGCGTTTTGTCCTGCTTACTGTGTTTCATGCATGCGCCCACGAGCTGCCCGATCAATGGCATTGCATTATCGCATTAGTACTACACCATTCATGCACCCTTTGGACGCTTCTGCTTAACTCGGCGTCCGTTCGTTGCCACAGAAGGATATAGTATATCAGTAGCAAGCAGGCAGCAGATTGGAACGTTCGTCCCTGTCCAAGATCGATGTGCGCGTGCTAGCCAGTCATTCTACGATGCATGTCCCGCGTGGAGCTCCCGACTCTCGCACTAGACAGTGAGAAGATGCAACATTGTCGGGATGTGCGAAGGGGTGATCGGGTTTGGTGTAGAGGTGGATCATCTCAGAACTCCTGTTGAATTAATGTCGCAAGATTGTTTGAAATAGAGGGAGCTGTGGAAGTGTTAAGAATGTTCTACTCTTTCCCACTTACCTTCTCAATCAACAAAACTATAACGTCCTTTGCGACATACTGTCTCTATTCTAAAATAGGATGCACATAGTTTTAGTTCAAACTTTTCAAAATTCGACTAACTATATAGAAAAATGTGTTGATATTTATACCCTCTAATTAATATTGTTAGAGTCATTGTGAAATATATCATGTTAATAATTTTCTCTATATAGTTGGTCAAACTTTAAACTTGTTGAAAAAACTATGTGTCCTAATTTGCGATAGAGGGAGTGGTAGTGCATTTTCTTTTGGCGAAGGGAGTACATGCTGTGGGCTGTGGCCTCACGGCCAAACAAAACCGGGTAAAGACAGGCACCCCTTACTGCCACCAAACTATTACGCACACCAAACAAGTCAAAAATAAATTGTTGGTTTGTTTGCGATAGCTTATCATCGTTCTGCCACGCCATAAACAAATCAAATCTAAACATACAAAAATCAATTCGGAAAGCGGGCAGAGAAGAAAGGGTTTTACGTACTCAGGTTCAGTTGTGCCTTGCATGCATTTCGTCTTGGCTGTAACCGAATAAGTTGTTGTAGTCCTTAAGACACGGGAGCCAGATCAGGATGACTCATAGGCAGAGCAAAGCCTAGTGCAAAGACACCTACCCATGTAGTCACAGTCTATATTAATAACTAGTAATGCTAGAGTCTATAGGGAATATGTAGATGAATACTTGCATAAATAAAGATGCAATTTCCTGGAATAATTCCACCACAGAGGAACAAATCAATTTGATAAGCGGTGGTGACTCTGGTGAATGCTCTACATGTTGTTCTTGTAAATGTTATCATAGCTAAAATTAGTAATTCGCTTTCAATGGAAGTAATGAGCATACACAAAATTGAGTCAATCGTCACATGAAGAAACACATTTGAATGAAAAATGACAGCAGAATGACAATGATTCGTCAACAAGATCATATCAGACATCATATATATTCTAGATTTTTCTATCTCACTATAAATAATAATGAACTAGGAGTAGAAACCTCTGTAAAGATATGCTTATATCTGTAAAGATATGCCTATATCATACAATTTAGATGTTTCTACTAAGATAACTAATGCTACACACTGAGACACACACATTATATTCATGAAAAAGAAACATAATCGGGGAAGGCATGTGCTTTTCTTTTTCTTTTTATGATAATTGAGAGAATTGTCATGTGCAATACACTGAAAATTAATGTAACCCATACTACAAATATGATTTTAATTCTTTCACAACAAATTATCTCTATGAGTTGATAAAAGTATGTATAAACAAGTACAAAAGTTTAGCATAGACATCTTTATTTTCACTTTCTCCGATGCCAACTCATTACATGTAGCGGTGCTAAGTGAGAATTAGAGGACAATATGAAAGTATGGTCATGTGGAGAGGACAAATATTGCGGTGAGGATAAGGCACTATCTTGGATAACAACATTGATGTGCCTATCAATACAAATATTTTATGGGGAAAATAGGGCATTTGCTGTTTGGAAGACGAACTAAGATGTAGTGCCTTCACGGACACAAGACATGTATTAATAGTACGATGGCTTGAACCCCTCTCATGATCGTTAGATCAGAACCCATGGTCAAATTAGCATGAACACATAATTTGCTTCCTAGACAAATCAACATTGTATCGCTACACGGCCTCATCTACAACACATTTTTCTACATTGTAGTCAAAAAGTGTTCACTATAATATAGATCTTTAATTTTTGATGTGATGCTTGAAAACTAAACCTAAGCGTGCATTGTCTCCACCAAGGCACTAAATCTCACTCACTAGATGAGATGGATTCCTGATGCCATGGGTGGTGCAACGTGTGAAGATGAAAACGAATCGATAAGACATCTAATTAAATTTCGTGTGTCTAAATGTCAAGAGTAAATTTCATATATGTAAGCTTTTGTGGCAACAAAACAAAAAGAATAAATTTTGAATTCCCAATTGTATATGTATCACTAGAACCATCCATTTCTAATTATAGAACTCAAATTTGTATATTTGCTAACTAAGATGCCCTTGACAAACTTCATTATATAGTAATACATACTACATAACATGTTCGATAACTCACAAACCTGCTCTTCAAGACTTTGGCGCTCTTACCCGATCATCGCAGAGTGTCCTTGCATGGGAAAATGAGGTTGGTTCCTCCCTTCCAAAGCATCAGTGTGAGTGCTTCTTCATAGGCCAACAAATCGACTCCTTTCCTAGGAAATGCGCTTGTTGCCTAGCTGAACTGTTGGGGGGGGGGGGGGGGCTGGATGTTCAAACCCAACACCCAAGTTCAAATCCTGACGGATGCGAAATTAGGTTTCTATTTATACTTGAGGAGCAGACTCTCTTGGTACACATCCAATTTAATATGACGACCATTCTTGGTATTTTACCGAGATTAAAAATCATGGTACTCATGCTTAATGGTTCTGTGCATCCCTAGTTGGTGCAGAGGCTTGGGAAGTGAAATTACCCCCATTTAAATAGGATAACTCCTCCCTCCTGTCACACACCTAAGGCGCCACCGGGGGGACCCGATCCCTCCGCCCAACTCCACCCTCCTCACCCGGCCTTCCCTCCTCCACTTCTGCTGGCGTCGGTCGCGCTGGCGGCAGCCCGTAGTGCCTAATGGCGCTAGGGGTGGAGGCAGCGATGTTTCTCTTCGTAGGAGCGGATGGGGCGGTGTCGATGGATAAGATCATGAGCGGTGGTCGGGGCAGAGATCCTGACCAGGCGACGGATGCATCTACCGCAGTTTCAGCGGGCGGTGGAGGCAAGCTGTGGGTCTAGGCTCCCTACCTAGACCCATCGCCGTGAGGTGGAGCGGTGGGGATTGGGTTGATGCGGATGGTCGCCCCCGACTGAGCACCAATGAGGAGGTGGAGGCAATCCGCCGGTGCTGCGCACTGCAGGGATCTGGGTCACAGGGTGACGATCTAGTCTTTGGACCAAGATCTAGGCCATAGGAGCGCATCCAGGACGTGATGCGGGGGATATGATGCTGGCTTGACCACGCTAGTGACATTCTGTAGCGGCGCTCTGGGCTATCATCACCTATAATAGCTCAGCTTGAATAAAGGTTGCGGTCTTAGGATTCCAACTTGCATCGAGAGTTAAGTTGCCGGATGCATGTCCCCATCGATCTGGCTGCAGTGTCGTGTTCTGGAAGGATTCGTCGGCATACTCCACTGGACGTTTCACGTCTAGAGATTGCTATATCAGGTGGGATTCGGTCCTACGCACCCATGTTTAAATCGCTGCCTGTGTTTGGTTTCATAGGGAGCACTTGGAAGCTCTGCTGGCTGCTATTATTATGGAGCACGTTCTCATTCGGTGGTGCTGGCAAAGAATGTTATGGAGGCCGAGATCTGAGGACTAGCGATGGTGGTTCGAGTCTATGTGGCGAGGAGGAATTGGCTTGGTGATTCGTGACTTGGAGTAGCGGCATGCAAGCGGGGGTGACTGCACATGAGAAATCCCAACTCTTAACTTCTAGGGTAAAAATCCAAGGTCTGGCCTTAATTGATTGTGTTTGGTAGTGGCCTTGTTGAAGGCATTGTTTTGAGAGCGAGAACTTTTTTCATGATAAAAATCTAAGATCTATGATCTGGTGACGACAGGGTTTGTGCACTGTTCCCCTCTTGGAGGCGTCGTTTTTGGAGAGGCTGTACTTCTAGTGCTGTCCTGGTGGTGTTAGTGCTATTGTTTCAGAGAATAGATCACTATAGCGGGCTTTCTTTTTTGTATTCTTCTTTGTTTTTCGGCGGTTTGCATCCGTAATGCCGGTAGGGCGATGCGTTGCTGCAGAGGCTAGGTGCAACTGATATCTCCGTGATATTAATATATACTCTTTGTCGAGAAAAACCACTCTATAGCTATGACACGGCGAGCAGTACGGCAGGTGACAACGGGAGGACATGTGAAGAAGGACCAGAGGTTGGGCTATATCAAGCCCGCGCATCAAACCTATCAAAACGTTAGACCATCCTCCATCCCTAACCACGATTGTCTGAAGCTATATATAATACTCCCTACGTTTTAAAATATAAGATGTTTTAGCTTTGTGAAGATAATGTATCTAGACCAAGGTTTTGGCTACCGGATTAGAAAATTTTACCGGAGGTGGTGGGTATTTTGGGTTACCGTGGTTACCGGAATTTACCGAATGAAATTTCAGAATAAAATTTGAATTTAAAACCGAGAAATTTTAAGATTTCCGGTTACCGGCCGGTTACCACCAATTTTTCAAACGTTGTACAAATATGGACCAAATTCAAATATTACCGGAAATTTTTGCTCCAAAAACCAATTTATCGGGGGTGTCGGTAAAATGGGTTACCGGCCGGTAACCGCGGTAACCGACCCGGTAACCAAAACCCTGATCTAGACCACTTTAGTATGTAGATTCAGAGAGGTTTAGAGTGAACCTACACACTAAAACGGATCTAGATTCATTAGCTTCATAAAGCTAAAACATCTTATATTTTGAAACGGAGGAAGTACCGTTGCACTTCAGGTGTTTTGAACCTTCAAAACTTGAGTCAAAATTAATCTGGAATTAACGTCGCAAGAAGATTGAATAAAGGGTGAAGGGTAAGTGTAAAACGCAAGTGCGAAAGAATGGTCTACCTTTCCTTTCCAGGTTTGTTTCTTGACAACAACATAAAGTCCTTTCGAGACGTAGCAGTGCATTTTCTATCGAAGGAGTACACGTTGTGGCCTGGTCTCCCTAACAGAACAGAAGGCAAAGGCGGGCACTTCTTTCTGGCGCCAAACTGGCAGGGACCACCGAACAGAGCAGTCAAGCGAGCACGGAAGAAGTGATTTCGTCGTGCTTGTCGCGGCCGTTGAGATGGATGTGAGCTAGTAGCTAGCTAGGGCATCGTAGCTCATTAGTTCCATAGCTTGGACCGGGTATATATATCGCCGTTTCTTCTCAACCGTTCCAGGCTGGTGCAGAGAGTTAGAATAGCGAGGACCATCTAATACGTTCGCGCAACTATTGATCAGATCTATGGTCTGAAGTGCAGCAAGTCACTTTGCACTATCAAACCTTGCCTGGCTGTCGCTCATGCCATGTCTTTTTTACCGGAACCAGTCATCGAGGTCTAAACAGGCTCGTTCATTTGGTTCTATATCAGCTAATTAAGCTAGCTGGGTTTGCAGACAGCGTTGCCAGTACGCAGGACGTTCAGCAAGGTAATCTCAGGCGTTCAGAAGTACTCATGGAACTGAGCTACTAGCTCAAGGTAAAGGACATTTGTAGTTTCAGCAAGGTAAAGTGGCAGTTGTTGCAATACTGAACTACTCCTATGTATTGTCAGGAGTGAGAGATGAGAAGCTTCTCATGGTGACCACTTTCTCCCTGACAACCAACAGGTATGTTCACTGGCAGGCGAGAACCAGCCAGAGTGTCACTACAATTAGCGCTTTGTCCTGCTTGCTGTGTTTCATGCATGCGCCCACGAGCTGCCCGATCAATGGCATTGCATTATCGCATTAGTACTACACCATTCATGCAGCTCTGGATGGTTGTTTGTCACATGCGAGAATGGTTGTTTGTTCTTGGTAGCTAGCTGCAGGTGGCAAACACGTTCGGAACATCACCATGTGGGAGCCGCGAAACTGACATTGCTGCTTGGCAGGCTGCCGCTTGTCCACTTAACACATGCCGGATGAGGCGGCAACAAGCGGGCGTCCCGCAAATTAGTCCGACTTAGCAACTTGTGGCCTCTCGGCCCAACAGAACAGTGTACCACCAAACTATTAGGAGCACCAAACAAGTCAAAAATAAAAGAAAAGATTTCACGTACATACTCCTAATAGTCCTTGACTGAATAACCTGTCGTAGTCCTTGAGACGGGAGCAAGATCAGGGGCGAGCAAACCCTGAGGCAAGGACCCCCTGCCCACGTAGTAACACCGTATTACTAGAGCCTATAGTGAAATATGTAGATGGATACTTGCATATACGTACAAAGATCCAATTTCCTGGAATAATTCTGCACCACCGACCATTTGTGTGCACCACATAGAAACTAATCAATTTGATAAGCACTGGTGAGACTCTCCGGTGAATGCTCTACAGGTTGTTCTTGTAAATGCTATCTTTGCTAAAATCAGTAATACGTTTTTGGTGCCAAGTAATGAGCATATACAAAAAATGAGCTGATCGTTACATGCATTTGAACCAAAAATGACAGCAGCATAACAATGATTCGGTAACAAGATCATGTCAGACACCATATATACTCTAGATTCTTCTATGTATACATAATCATAAACTAGGAGTAGAAACCTCTCTAAAGATATGCTTATAGCATACAATTTAGAGATCTCTACGAAGATAACTATTTCTACGCACTTGGACAAATACACTATATGCATGAAAATGAAAGCATAATGGGGGAAGGAATGTGCTTTTGTATTTTTTTTAGGATTTTATTTCAATCATTTGCCATGTGCAATGCACTAAAAATTAATGTAACCTATACTATAAAATATGGATTTTAATTATTGAACAGCAAATTAGTTCTAACCGAATTGGTAAAAATAAGTTATAAACAAGTACAAAAGTTCAGTATAAACATATTTGTTTTGACTTTCTCTAAGAAGAGCTCAATGCGTGCTGCAGTTATAAATGAGGTCTATATGAAAATAAGACGATATAATCATGAAAATATAGTGCAGATAATACAGTGAGGATGAGGGGACTGATTACATAGATTTTAGCGGAAATATTAGGGCAAGTGACTCGTCTACTATCTAGAGCATGTTAGGTTGACTCTCTCCCGGTCAATCCCAACGGATCGACCGCCCCCTTATCCGCGCCTTGATCGGGGGCGCCCAACCCTCATATGGTTGGTGGGCCCCTGTGGCAGCGCTATAAAGAGGAGGTGGGGTTCGGGGCACACGTTACAAGATTCGACGCTGCAGCCGCTCCCCCCACCTACATCCCTACCGATCTAGGGTTCCTAGCGCGAGCCACGGGAAGCACCGCCGCTCGTTCTATTAATAACGGAATTTGAAATGAGATACTTAAAAGGCATCTTCAAGTTTTTTATATTCCGATGAAAACTTTAGTTCTTATAAAGGATTTAATCTTTTCCTCTCAATAGCATATTGAGGAAGAATATAAATTCTCGCGATTTGTATCCAAAGACTAATTGAAATTGCATCCAAAATACAAATTAGATTAGGAGTACAGAGTCGCGAAGCATAATTTTGCATTGGAGGAATTATTCCCATTTTAAAAATATGAGTAGATGATCTGTGGATGAAGATACTAAAAAGTTTATTTCCAATCGTAACTAAATCTTCTTTTGTTAAAAAAGGAATAAGGAAGCCAAATAGCTAAAAAACGATAGTTTTGCACAAAACCTTTTTTTCTTTCAAAAGTATATAAAAATTATATTGCCAATTCCATTTTAGTTATATTCTTTTTTCTTAATGTTAATAAAAAAAGAAGAAAATTGTATAGCTTTTGCCATATTTTATTATCTCATAAATATGAGTTAGAAATAACAAAAAGATACAAAGATATCCATTTCCGGGTAAAATATACACTTTACTTTAATTGTTTAAAATTCTTTTATTTAGAATTGGATTATTTCCGCGGGTACTTTTTTATTTTTTAGAAACTAAAGTTCTTTTTCGAAAGATTACCCCTGTCATTGTTTATGCTTCGGATTAGAGCAAATGACTCTAATTCGTCCACGCCACCGCTTAGTCACCCTAGCCACACTCTCGCCGTCGACCAAGATGGTAAACGGGTCATCGAGTTCGTCCACCGGAGAAGGTACCCCTCTCCCTCTCTCTCTCTCTGTAAGATCCAAACACTAGCCATGCCTCTACCAAGAGCTTCTAGATCCAACAATGGTATCAGAGCAAGTAGGTTCTAGATTTTTTTGGTACAAAAAGCAAAGTCAAAGAAACTCCAACACAGTGCGCCGCCCATCCGGGCCGCGCCGTCCCACTCGATCCCTATGCGCATCAGCAAGCCGAGGCATAGGGAAGAAGGTCCAACCCCATCCGGGGAAAGAAAAGCAAAATAAAAGATCCCCAAATCCCCTGTTTATCCCCAGTTTTCCAATTTTTCCCCATTCCCGACCCGATTTCATCACGGAAAAACCGAATCCCATAGCCTTGCACACAAAAGTTTCAAAAGGAAAGGCAAATCCGGCCGCCGCCAACAAAGGGCGCCGCCGCCTGAGCCGCTTGACGGCGGCGCACCCACCCTCGGGTGGATGCGCGCACTGGCAAGGGGGCCAGGGGGCCGCCGACATCCGCCGCTCCTCAATGTTCTCGCCTCGATGCGGGATGGGGAGGTTGACGAGTCAAAGAAAGGCAAAAGGGGAGAGGGGCTCGCCGCGGAGGGGGAGGGGCTCGTCACCGGGCGTGAGCCGGGCGGCGCGGCCTCCTCGCCACCTCGCCAGCACGGGGCAAGGCGCCGCCGCCAGAGAGCTGCCTCACGCGCGCGAGGGGGAATGAGCGAATGGTGCTTAGGGTTAGGGGGCGTTGGGGCGCCCTGGTTTTGACCCAGCGAAAAGCAAGTTGAGCCGTCGGATCGCGACGGACGGCTGAGGAGCGGTGCGCTGCTGGTAGGCCACGGCTGGGCCATGGGCCGCGTGGGCCGCGCGGGTGCAGCGTGCAACAGGCGCGAAGGGCAGCGTCTGGGCCGTTATCTGCTACCCGCGCATGAACAGTGCCCGTTTTGTTTCCTTTTTTTAGAAGCTGTTTTAGACTGTTTTTATTCAGTTTTTTGACTGTTTTTGATACAGTTTTTTCTACACAAAATCATCCAACGAAATTTTGTCTAGAAAATACTAAAGTAACAGTAAAAGGTTTCTGCAAACTTTAAAGTTAATGAATTTTAATTCATTCTTCCGCTGCAAATAGTTAAAGGGCTCTTTTAAAATTTAATAAAGTCAAAAGTGATATTAAATTTTTGAGAGCATGTTAAAGTTATATTCTGGTCATATTCATGTTATTTTTCTAACCAACGTTGTAAATAGCGTGATTGTGATTAGTGTGTTATTTCAAAGTAATTAAAGTCGTGTGTTTTTTGATTCTATGTTCTGTCCAATGGTGATGTAGAATTAATTAAATAAGCATTTGTATGTCTTAATTTTGACCAACGTTGAATTAATACATGCAATTGTTATTGTTCTCACTTCTTTGTGCTTTCAGGTGGATTCTACTTGATGAACTGCATCAAGGAGGTCCCCATACTGAGAGGTGACAATTACTCTGAGTGGAGAAAGAAGGTGGACTTCGCGTTCATCTACGCTGAGGTGGATTGGGTCCTTGAGACCAAGTCTCCCACCAAGAAGATAGAGCCCATCAGAGATGCTGCCGATGATGATGTTGCATGGGACAGAAATAAAAGGGACTATGCTCCAGTAGAACTGGCATACTCCATAGAAAACCAAAAGTGGCAGAACACCAACAAGAAATGCATGTCATTTATAAAGAATAGAGTTGAGCCAGCAATTGTTGGTTCAATCACGGAGTGTGCTTCCGTAGGGGAGTACATGGAAAAGATAAAGAGTCGGTTCACTAGCTCTTCAAAGACATATGCAACCCAGCTGCTGAAGCAGCTGGTGACAGAAAAGTATACAGGAGGTGGACATGGCATCAAGGAGCACATCCTCTAGATGAGCAACATGGCTGCCAAACTGAAGGCCATGGAAGCTGATCTGGAGATAAAGCCTGCTCTCCTTGTCCACATGGTCATGATGTCACTACCTTAATAGTTTGAGAACTTTGTTGTCAATTATAACATGGCCCTTGAAAAATGGGACATAGAAAAGACTATCGACATGTGCGCTCAAGAAGAGGAGAGGCTCAAAACCTAGAATGGTGGTTCATTGAACCTAGTGAAGGACAACAAGAAAAGGACCTTCACTCACAGCAACCATGGCTCCCCTTCTAAGCCACACGGTAAAGCTCCCATGCACTATCAGCATCAGCACAGGCCTGCTCACCCAGTGAACAAAGACGCTTGTCTTCACTACGACAAGAAAGGGAACTACAAGAAAGATTGCTCCGTTTTTCTAAAGGAGCTAATGGCAAGAAAAGGTAACAATATAGTTTCATTTGTAAATGAATCCTTGTATACACAGTTTTCAAAATCTACTTGGTGGATTGACTCAGGGGCAACTGTTCACGTTGCAAATTCTTTACAGGGATTCCATTCGACAAGGACTATGAAAAGAAACGAAGAATGCGTTGAAGTCGCAAATGGAGTCCAAGCGGATGTTGAGGCTGTTGGGGACATCTCTTTGGAGCTTGCCGATGGATCAATGATCTTGCTTACGGATGTTCTTTATGTTCCTTCTTTGCATAGAAATTTAATAAGTGTGTCATGTTTGGACAAAGTTAATTATGAGTGTCATTTTGGAGATGGCCAGTGTGCCATTTATTGTAATAAAGATTGTGTGGGTATTGCTTTCCTCCACAATGAGCTTTATTTATTATCTACTCGCGAGAAAGTTAATTCTATGTGTAAAGTGAAAGAGAATGTTTCCTCGTCGGATAAACAACCAAAGAAAAGAAAGAGAACTCAAGACTCGTCAAAATTATGGCACTGTCGTTTAGGCCATATTTCGAGGGGGAGAATAGAAAGACTAGTTAAAAACGATATTCTTCCTCCGCTAGAGTTCTCCGACATAGAGCAATGCATCGACTGCATTAAAGGAAAGTATGTAAAGCAAATCAAAAAGGGTGCAAATCGAAGCGCCGAAACACTAGAAATTATTCACACCGACATATGTGGACCGTTTCCTGTGAAAAGTGTGGATGGTTATGACTCATTCATAACATTCACATATGATTACTCCCGTTATGGTTATATTTATCCAATTAAAGAAAGATCGGAAGCGCTAGATAAATTTAAGATATTCAAAGCTGAAGTTGAGAACCAACATAGTAAAACAATAAAGATAGTAAGGTCTGACCGTGGAGGGGAGTACTATGGTCGACACACCCCCTATGGCCAAGTCCCTGGACCTTTTGCAAGGTTCTTATAGGAGACTGGCATAGTGGCCCAGTATTCGATGCCGGGCGAGCCTCAGCAAAATGGAGTAGGTGAAAGGCGTAACCGTACCCTTATGGATATGGTTTGCAGCATGGTGAGTTACTCCACCTTGCCATTGGGATTGTGGATGGAGGCGTTAAAAACCGCCATTCATATTCTCAATAGAGTACCAAGCAAGTCGGTGCCCAAAACACCGTATGAGTTATGGACAGGGAGAGTCCCCTCGCTGCAACACCTAAGGGTGTGGGGGAGCCCAGCTGAGGCCAAAGTATTTAATCCAAATATTGCAAAGCTTGACCCTAAAACAGTCAGTTGCCATTTCATTGGCTATCCTGAAAAGTCAAAAGGTTTTCGTTTCTACTGTCCAAATAGATACACAAAGTTCGTAGAAAAGAGACATGCTGTCTTCTTAGAGGACGAAATGATGAGGGGGAGCATGGTAGCTCGGAAAATTGATCTTGAGGAGAAGAGGGTGCATGCACCTAATTCGATGACTCAGGAGCCAGTCTTCTCGCTGCTTGTTGTTCCTGCATCGTCAACCCCTGAGGTTGTGGTGCAAGCACCTGTTGCAACTCTACCCATGACAACAGTGAGTGAGGATCCGGAACATGTCCGTCAGGAGCCGACTGAACCCACTGTTGAGCGTGAAAGGGAGCAGCAGCAGCCACCTCAACAGGATGTGCCACACGTTGAGACACACAATGTGCCAACGATTGAGGCACCTAGAAGGGCACGAAATGTCCCAACAGATGAGGCCCCTAGAAGGTCTCAAAGAGTTAAAAGATCAATGATTTCTACTGATTATAAAGTCTATAACACAGAAAGAGTTCAAATGGAGAATGATCCCACTTCATTTGAAGAAGCCATGAGTATCCCTCACTCATCCAAGTGGCTAGAGGCCATGGAAGATGTGATGAGGTCAATGAGTTCCAACGAAGTTTGGGACTTAGAGGAAATTCCCAAAGAAGCCAAAACAGCAGGCTGTAAATGGGTCAAAAAAATTAAATGTGACTCTAGAGGGAATGTGGAGAAGTACAAAGCACGGCTTGTGGCAAAAGGATTTACACAAAGAGAAGGAGTAGATTACAATGAGACTTTTTCTCCAGTCTCATGTAAGGATTCCTTCAGAATCATAATGGCGCTAGTTGCACATTTTGATTTAGAGCTACATCAAATGGATGTAAAGACGGCATTTCTAAACGGGGATTTAGAAGAAAGAGTCTACATGAAACAACCTAAGGGCTTTGTCATGGAAGGCAAGGAAAACATGGGATGCCGCCTAAAGAAATCCATTTATGGATTAAAGCAAGCTTCGCGACAGTGGTATCTAAATTTAAATGAGACCATTAAGAAATTTGGGTTTAAAGAGAATGTTGAGGACAACTGTATTTACGCAAAGTTTAAAAGTGGGAGATATGTTTTCCTAATTCTGTATGTGGATGATATCTTGCTTGCTAGCAGCGATGTCGGTCTACTACTAGAAACAAAGAAGTTCTTGTCCTCAAACTTTGACATAAAATATCTTGGTGAAGCTTCATATGTTTTGGGCATAGAAATTCACCGAGATAGATCAAATGGGGTTCTAGGACTGTCACAGAAGGCATACCTAGAGAAGATTCTAAAGAAATACAGTATGCATGCGTGCAATACCATACCTGCTCCTATAGTCAAGGGCGACAGCTTTGGGAAATTTCAATGTCCCAAAAGTCAATATGAGATCGATCAAATGAAAGCAGTACCATATGCTTCGGCCGTTGGAAGTTTACAGTATGCACAAGTGTGCACTCGCCCCGACTTAGCTTTTATCACCGGGGTACTCGGTAGATATCAAGAGAATCCAGGCATAGAGCACTGGAAGATGGTAAAGAAAACTTTACGTTATGCGCAAGGTACAAAAGACCTCATGCTAACATATAGAAGGTCTGATTCCCTAGAAATAAGAGGGTATTCAGACGCTGATTTTGCGGGAGACAGAGACAATTGAAAGTCCATGACAGGATACGTATTCACTCTCGCAGGAGGGGCGATTTCGTGAAGAAGCTCCAAACAGTCAATAGTTGCATCATCCACGATGTATGCAGAATTTATAGCTTGCTATGAGGCAACGGGGCAGGCGATATGATTAAAGAAATTTATACCCGACTTGAAAGTGGTAGATTGCATTGACAAGCGACTAAAGATGTACTGCGACAACGAGCCCGCAGTATTTTATGCTCAGAACAACAAGTCGAGTAATGCTTCCAAACCAATAGAGATAAAGTATTATGTTGTGAAAGATAAGATCCAGGATCACACTATAAGGCTCGAGCATATAAGGACAAAGGATATGCTTGCGGATCTGCTAACGAAAGGCTTACCACCCAATGTGTTGAAGGAGCACTTAGCCGGCATGGGTTTAAGGGAAAGCCTATGATTCCTGGATCATAAGAGGCCCAAAAGAAACAGAATTTGTTTCAAAACAAGAGGTATATTGTAGCTGTCTGATTCTATCGGAAATTGAGTTGTGACAATGAAACATGCTCTATGTACTGAACTGTGATGAAATGAGTAATGTATAAAGTAAAAAAGTAAAGTCGAGATCAAGGGGGAGAATGTTAGGTTGACTCTCTCCCGGTCGATCCCAACGGATCGATCGACCCCTTATCTGCGCCCTGATCGGGGGCGCCCAACCCTCATATGGTTGGTGGGCCCCTGTGGCAGCGCTATAAAGAGGAGATGGGGGCCGGGGCACACGTTACGAGATTCGACGCTGCCGCCGCTCCCCCCACCTACATCCCTACCGATCTAGGGTTCCTAGCGCGAGCCACGGGAAGCACCACCGCTGTCACCGCTTAGTCACCCTAGCCACGCTCTCGCCGTCGACCAAGATGGTAAACGGGTCATCGAGTTCGTCCACCGGAGAAGGTACCCCTCTCCCTCTCTCTCTCTCTGTAAGATCCAAACACTAGCCATGCCTCTACCGAGAGCTTCTAGATCCAACAGAGCACGTAGTGAGATGTAGTGCCTTCACGAAGACAAGACACATATGAAAAATATGATGACTTCCTCCCCTCTCATAGTCGTTGGATCGATAATCAACCGTCATATGAACATGAAAAGTGAATTTTCTATAGGGACGAATCGTCATCGCATCACTACATGATCTCATCTAAATTACATTATATCTCTACATTATAGAAAAAACATGTTCACTACGATATAGATCATTATTTATTTATCTGACGGCTCAAAACAGACCAAAGTCACCGTACCGTGTCTTGATTCCATCTAGGCACAAAATCTAAGTCCTTGGATGAGATGGATTCCCCAATTCCCCATAGTCTGGCGGGTCAAGTTGACAAATAGGTCAATATCACATCCAATTAAATTCCGTCTCTGTAATCTCAAAGGGAAATTTCATATATATATATATATATATAAGCTTTTGTGGCTACCAAACAAAAAGGGAACAAATGAACTTTGAATTTTCTGAATCCCAGTTCTAATTATATAACTCAAATTTGTATACTTACTAACTAAGATGCCCTTGACAAGAAACTTCATTACTCTGTAACGCATACATAACAAGTCCGGTAACTCACAAACCTGCCCTCCAATACTTCACCGCTCTTACCTGATCAGCGCATGGTAAATGAGGTTGGTACCTCTCTTCCAAAGCATCAATGTGAGTGTGCTTTCATAGGCCGACAAAACCGATCATTTCCTAGGAAAGCGAGGTTGATGCCTCTCTTCCTAAGTGGCGGTTCGACCGCTCCTTCCTTCCTTCGAGTGATACTACGTTGATTCCCTACCAATAAGATACTTGGCTTCCTCGATCGGGCTCGGTGGATGTCTCCTCCTCCCCTTCCCTAGATGTAATTCATGACGTGAGACTCTCCCATGCTGGAGTGGATAGTATTTTCTCTAGCAACATATTATCTATATCCCTTACATCCATTGTGTCATCCCAATGACCGGTTGGCTTTGTAACTACCTCATCACCTCAGCCCCCAAATTATGTTCTGATAGTTGTGATGCTATGCTTGGTAGGAATATATTATGCTTAAATTATTATCTAGCTTACGCGAGGAGGCTCTTAAGACTCCACGAGGAACCCTAGAAGGTCACCACCCGTTACTCCCGCCGGCCAATGTCGCCATCGGAGCCGGTGGTGGAGGCCACGCCTGGTAGCCAAAGGAGGTGGGAGGGGTTGGCGTGCCCCGTTGAGCTCCCTTCGCGTGGGGGGATGACATCCGAGTGTCGCAGGTGCAGACTAGGCGACGGGTTGGCGAAGCTAGTTATGGGCGGCTCTCATCAATGCGTGGAAGGGAGGCGTGGTCGAGGAAGAGGAGGGTCGGCGTGCGGCGGTGCAGATGGAGGCGGCAGGGCGAGATCCAGGGCCATCCTTGGGCTGCTGTTTCGCGCCTACAGTGATGAGGGCACCTTCTAGTGCTGTTGTTGCGGGGACCCGATTCTGTGGCCATCCTTGGGCTCGATCTATTCCGGAAGGGATCGACTAGCTTAGTTTGATCGCAGGAAGTCGGCCGGCGGTGTGGGGGCTGCTGGATCGGCCTGAATAAAGGAGGTGGTCCTAGGTTTCCTTCCATGTGAAGACGGAGAATTTCTTGCTTCCAGCCTTCGTTGACCTGACCTAGAGCGGCAAGTTTCGGAAGGTTCCGTCGATGAACACCCATGTGCACCTCATTCTGGAGATTGCTAGATCGGATGAAACTCGGTCATGCGGACCCGTATTTTTTTACCGTTTGGTTTTGGATGGAGCGTTGCGAAGCTCTGATGTCTGTTACCATCATGGGACACGTCTTTGACGTTCCATGGTGAAGTTAGATCCGATGAATATCATGAAAGCCGGGATATGAGGACTACCAATGGTGGTTTGAGTCTTCGTGGCGATGAGGCACTAGCTTGGTGATTCGTGACTTGGAGCAACAACATAGTAAGTGCGGGCGATATCGCAGGAGTAATTCAAAGTCTTATCTTGTAGGATGAAAATCCATGGTCTAGCCTAATTGCTAGTGCCTAGCAATGGCCTTGTTGAAGGTATTGTTTTGTGAGCAAGGACTTTCTCCAGAGTAAAAACATATGATCTATGATCGGGCGATGACGGCAATTTTGCACTGTTTCGTCTTTGGAGGCGTCACTTTTTGAGAAGTTGGACTTCTGGTGCTGTCTTGGTGGTGATAGTACTGCTGCTAAAAGGAATAGATCATCATAGCGATTTTTTTGTTTTTTCTGAGTTCTATACATCTGTAAAGCCGTTAGGGCAATGCGTTCTTGCATAGGTTGTGTGTAATTGGTATTTTCGCGTTATTAACCTATGATTTTTGTTAAAAAAATGTTGATTTGTGTTATAATTATCCAAAACTATACAATTGTACTGTGTTGATACTATAAAAAAACCAACAACTATTCTTAATAAATGTTGTGTGCAACAATAATGCAGAGGCCAGAGTTTTATTCCCATTTTTCAAAAAAAATCAACAACTATTCTTATGGGTCTGCCAACCGCTGTATAGGTATTACACATCGAGCTCTACTGTAGGTTACAACGGGGAAGGACTAGAGGCTAGGAAGCGCGGTGCACGAATTGCCGACTAAAGGGCACTCCGCAATGATATATCGTGCCCGCGTATCAACCCTATCAAGACTGTCTGAAGCTTGTGCGTCAAGTGTTTTGAACCTTCAAAAATTTGAGTCAAGATTGATTCTGACCTATCGTTGCGAAAGAATGGTCTGCCCTTTGAGGTTTGTTTCTTAACAACAACAAAAAAGTCCTTTCGAGACGTAGTGCATTTCTATCGAAGGAGTACACGTTGTGTCCTGGCCTCCCCAGCAGAACAGAAGGCAAAGGCAGGCACTTCTTTCTGGCACCAAGCTGGCCGGAGCACCGAACAGAGCAATCAAGTGAGCACGGAAGACGTGTCGTGCTTGTCGTGGCCCTTCAGATGGACATAAGCTACTCCCTCAATTAGGCAACTTTTAGAGTACCTTTTACTACTCTTAAATTATGACTAATATAACCTGATCTGATGGCTGGGATAGATTTGGCCCAATAGGCCAAGCTATTAATTCTGCGGAAAAAAATTAACGAACATAAAGGGGCGGTCGAGTCTAGAACAAAACACGAAACACGGTGCCACCGCTCATCCCCCGAACGCTTGCCGCCGCCACCGCTCCTACCCCAGACGCGCATCGCCCCCTTCCCGTACCCGCGTCGCCGCCTGACCGCACACGCGCCGCCGCCACCAGCCCTCTCTCCGCTCTCCAAGTCTCGCTGCACGCCGGAGCACGGGAGGTCACCTCCATAGCCATCGACGACGCCAAACGTCCGCTCCGATCTCCTTTACACCGGACCCGTCTCCACGACCGCTTCCCCAGTCCACACCCATTCCACACAGCCGACGCCGACCCGCACGACGCCCTCCACGCGGTTCTGTTCACATCCAGTACGTTTTCCAAACTCATGTTTATGATTTCAATCTAAGTTTCAGATTGTTTTCCGTTTGTCTTGTTTACAATTCTACTAAAAATTCAATTGGTATTGTGTCGCAAAGGGATTAAATGTATACCAAGACATACGCTTGTTGATTCAGATGTTCAATTACTAGATTAGTTACAAACGAGCAAGAATTGTTCAAAGTAGATAGGACTTGAATTAGGACGGAAATTTTACTTTTACTGTAGCCAATTTTATTTATGTATTAACAGCTAAATTGGATATCTTCTCATCACAAAATATGACTGCATGACTTTCTACTACCTTGTACACGTGTGCGTGCTTTGAAAGATTTTATTTCTTATAAAACATGGAGACAAAAGGTATAAGTACTAGCTACAAGTTTATGTAATGTATATGTTGGAGATTGCCTGACTGTGAAATAGACGAAGAGGAGTTATATTGTTAAAGATGCAAGGGTGAAGTGTTTGTTGGAGAAACTTGTCTGCTTCTGCATTAATTAGCAAAGCTGGATAACTTGTCTTGCACTAATAATAGTGAAAAGTATGGGCTTATGCACCCCTGCAACCTATAGTAACTGACTATAACTTGTTTGTTCACATGATAATTGAGATTGACAATAGTGCAAGAAAGGGGTGCAAAAGAATCTTTAACATGAGAATTGTGATTTACTAGATTTTGCTTATATGCAATTGAATGGTGCAACAGTATGTCTGCCTGTATTATGCTACTTTGATGTTTATTTGCCATCGTTTGGTTAAGGGTACCACATATTGGCAAACTTCGAAAGACCTGACCTAGAAAGAACTAGATGGAGTTTGTTGGTCATCATCTGATAGCCTTGTCCAAACTTG
Organism: Avena insularis; assembly: GCA_023614405.1. NCBI lineage: Eukaryota > Viridiplantae > Streptophyta > Magnoliopsida > Poales > Poaceae > Avena > Avena insularis. The sequence continues at coordinate 452,963,775 of CM042693.1, read as the reverse complement.
ATTAGCTCTCATGTTTATATTAGTATTATTCACAATGTCCCTTGGTACCTTGGGCACTGGGCTGTTCTTCACAACGTCCTTTGGTTCCTATGCTGAAGTGTGGGATACCAATTCAACTCGAGTATGTGCATTTGCTTTGTCAATTATTGATCTAAATATATTGTCCCACTGAGGAGTGAGTCTGATGTTCTGGTCTTTTGTGGGCATGGTTTTCTTTTCCTAGGTAGTCATGGATTTTAAGATGCCTGGAAAAGTATATGGTGCCGCAATGTCGCCGATTGCGACGATGCATATGCTTATCGGTATTGGAAGTGCAGATATTTAAGTCTGTTTCACCGTTTGTGTGATGTTGCTTCTTTAACCTTTACCCACCCGTTGTCTGGTCATCATGGTTAGTTTCTTCCTGTTAGTGTAATGATCCATGTCTTTGGAGTGGTTTACCTCAAGCGAGTGGTTTTTGATGATTGACACCGCGAAATATCTGTAGGAAGACAAAGAAAAGCGGCGAGAAGGTTTTGCACCTGATGAAGTTTGTAGATAAGTGGCATATAGCCCGACTTCATAAATAAAGCCCCAGGGGACCAACACAGTACAACATCACAAGGAAAAGCCAAGTTCAAGAACCGGGATACCACTAGCGAGCTAAGGAACAAGGTTTAAGGTTTAACACAAGCCATCATACGCCTCCCTGCGTCGAAGCAAAGGAGAAAACAACTAAGGACGATGTGGAGACCTCTACTCCTGGACGAAAGCAGCTCCAAAGACACTGGACACCGGATCAGCAGCAGCAACCACACGAGGAAGAGGAGTCCCCTACTACTCCTGAAGGTGATGCTGTGAGGCTGATGAAGTGCTGAGGATAACTAGAGTGACTAACAAATTAATGAGTTGATCATGTGTATACCTTCTAATGATATAGACACGACGGATGCTAAGTGTTAATAAGTAGGGATTCTTGTTAAGTATTACTCTAACCAGTAACAATGGCTCAGATTCTTGTGTTGGGTTACTGTGTTCTGAGAGCAGTGGCGAAGGACGAACGAAATTCAAGGTAGGGCTAAGTCTACAAAAATGACGCATGGATGAAAATATCCCAGGACATTAATACTATATATGATTTTAACATTATCACATAGTAATAGAATTATAAACTAAATACTCACAATTTTTTTAGTGACATATAGAGGTCACATCAATGCAAAGCTCTACATTTTTTTAAATCATCCCCCCCGCTCGATTTAGCACATCATCAAGTCCTGAAGATGCCATTGCGCAAATCAACCTTTATGCATGATTTTTTGTCTCTGAAAAAACTTTTCAACTGTTGTCGTCACCACCATAAAATCAATGCCAACTCAATGCGGCGATAAACCATAGGAAACACATTGTGTCTTTAAAATACCAAGAAAACCTCTAAAGTCTCCGTTTCTCAGCGTATGAATAATGAATAGATTCATCATGCTCATAATAAGTCAAATCTCCATAATATGATTATGTAAGACGAGCAATCTTACTCTCGTTGAACCTAAAAAATGAGTCTCTTAAGTTAAGACAAGAAAGTTTTGAAACAGTTATGAAGATAGATCATTAGAGCAATGGTTAAAAAAATGGTAATAGAGTGTATTGCAACGTAGGAAGTGTTCACGTCATAACCAATAGTGATATATTATCTTTCCCATTTTCTTGATATATACTCACATCCTTAAAAGGAGACATTTATTGAATAAAGATAATTATTTTTTTCAATCATTGAAATATATAAAGCTAAAGTAGGACCTTAAAACACAATCCATCGCATACCTAGATTTAATTCGGCCACACGCCATGAAACAATACACTTAAAGTCCTATTCAGATACCCCCTAGGACAATGTTTAGAGTTCGGTTTTGTTAAATTGAGAATTAACTATTGCACATAGAAAGAATTGGTTTTGAATGAGACTAGACCAAGGAATTATTTTTGTTTCAGAATCGGGTTTGCGCAGCTTTCACTAAAACAAACATAACTTTCTCATACAGAGTTCGTTTTTTACGTATGACCACTCAAAATATTCAGAATAAAAACATGCATATGAAATGTTTCTCCAAAAAATCAAGGCAGGGCAACTGGCCTACCTTGCCCTACCCTACTGGGAGCTTCGCCCCTGCTTGAGGCAGCAGCAGTGAAACAGAGTACTGGTTGGCTGATACTAGCAGAAGCAGTTGGGTGGTGAAGGAGTCAAACGGCAGCGGATAGCAGAGCAGGGAGCAGCGGCGACACTCACACGCGAGAGTGGCAGACTCCGAAGCTTGGCGTATGTATACGCGCGCTAGTGAGAGACGGAAGATGCGGTGACGGATAGTCTCGTGTATGGAATGACGAGTGAGAGAGACGCACGCTCACACTCCCTCGTGTGTTCGGTCGGATATCGAGGAAAGATCTGCACGGCACGTACGAATACGCACTAGTAGAAAAATGGGTCTTTGGTTCGGTCCACTAGTCTCGGCCGTGGCTGGGGCCAGGACTAATGGTCCGAACCAGACGGCCCGAGGAGGCCGAAGACTTTGTCCCGGCCTGTAAGAGACCATTAGTTTCGGTTTGAAATACAAACCATGACTAATGGGTCTAGGCACGCGCGCGTGTTTCTAACCGAACCATTAGTCCCGGATTGTATTTTAAACTGAGGCTAATGGTCTGGCGCTATATATATGCACCCAGCCCTCCACTCTTCTGTTTTTCCTATGTGTGAGGTGGGTATAACTTTATGCTAATTTTTTCTCATATGCACTAGAGGTGTTCAGTGAAATGCCCGTTAGAGCGATGTCACTTGAGTTCACACAAGACAAAACATAATATGAGGTGCCAGAGCCACACTTAAGTTTTCTCATCTTTGTTTCCAGGTGTCCTAAAAGGTTAGCCACTATTTTCTCGTTTAGACCGCGCGGTACTAATTTGGGCATCGTGATTGCGTTTGATATATATGCATGGTTGTATAATGCAGATGAGCCATCCATGGATGTACGGTGACCGACGGTCTGACGCTTACAGAGTAGGCGTGCGTTCTTTTCGCCTTGTGGCCGAGGCGAACAAGCGGCGGGATGGTTTTATGTGTTGTCCATGTGTTGAATGTCGAAATGAGCAGGCTCACAATTCCTCAAGAGTCATTCAGAGTCACCTGCTTCGGTCCGGTTTCATGTCCGGCTATAATGTTTGGACCAAGCACGGAGAAAGACGGGTTATGATGGAAGACGGCGATGAAGAAGAGAACGATGATGACAACTACCGATCTATGTTCCCCGAATACACTGATACCGCAATGGAAGACAATGAAGAAGAAGAGGGTGAAGAACGGGAACCAGATGAGCCCGCTGATGATCTTGGTCGGGTCATTTCTGATGCAAAGCGAGACTGCGACACAGAAAAGGAGAGGTTGCAGTTCGAGAAGATGTTACAGGACCACAACAAATAATTGTACCCAACTTGTGAAGATGGCCAGAAGAAGCTGGGTAGCACACTACAATTGCTGAAGTGGAAGGCAGAGACCGGTGTGACTGACTCGGGATTTGAAAAGTTGCTGGTAATAATGAAGAAGCTGCTTCCAAGAAATAACGAATTGCCCTCCAGTACGTACGAAGCAAAGAAGGTTGTCTGCCCTCTAGGATTAGACATGCAGAAGATACATGCATGCCCTAATGACTGCATCCTCTACCGCGGTGAGAAGTACGAGAATATGGATAAATGCCCGGTCTGCACTGCATTGCGGTATAAGATCAGAAAAGATGACCCTAGCGATGTTGAGGGCGAGCCACCCAGGAAGAGGGTTCCTGGCAAGGTGATGTGATATGCTCCTATAATACCACGGTTGAAACGTTTGTTCAGAAACAAAGAGCATGCAAAGTTGTTGCAATGGCACATGGAAGATCGTAAGAATGACGGGAAGTTGAGGCACCCTGCTGATGGTCGGCAGTGGAGAAAAATCGAGAGGGACTTCCCGGACTTTGCTGGTGATGCAAGGAACTTATGGTTTGGTCTAAGTACCGATGGCATGAATCCTTTTGGGCAGCAGAACTGCAGTCATAGCACCTGGCCCGTGACTCTATGTATCTACAACCTTCCTCCTTGGTTGTGCATGAAGCGGAAGTTCATTATGATGTCAGTGCTCATCCAAGGCCCGAAGCAACCCGGCAATGACATTGCTGTGTACCTAAGGCCATTAGTTGATGAACTTTTACAGTTGTGGGCCAAACTAGGTGTACGTGTGTGGGATGAGCACAAACAGCAGGAATTTGACCTACAAGCATTGTTGTTCGTAACCATCAATGATTGGCCTGCTCTTAGTAACATTTCAGGACAGGCGAACAAAGGATACAATACATGCACGCATTGTTTAGATGAGACTGAAAGTATATATCTAGATAAATGTAGGAAGAATGCGCACCCGTACAATCATCGTTTTCTTCCGCCAAGTCATCAATTAAGGAAGAAAGGCAAGCATTTCAATGGCAAGGGAGAAGCCCGGACGAAGCATGTCCCCCGTACTGGTGCTGATGTATTTGGTATGGTCAAGGATTTGGATGTAATCTTTGCAAAGGGTCCTGGAGGACAACCTGTTTCGAAAGACGCAGACGGACACACACCTATGTGGAAGAAGAAATCTATATTTGAGGAGTTACCCTATTGGAAAGTGCACGAGGTCCGCTCTGCAATCGACGTGATGCACCTGACGAAAAATCTTTGCGTGAATATTCCAGGCTTCCTGGGCTTGTATGGGAAGTCAAAAGATACCCAGACAGCATAGGAGGACCAACAACATCATAAAGGACGAGACGGCAAGCATCCAGGACAGTTTCAAGGGCTTGCCAGCTACGCTCTTACCAGAGAAGAGAAGAAATCTTTTTTGAAGTGCTTTTAAGTATCAAGGTCCCGTCTGGCTTCTCGTCGAATATAAAGGGAATAGTAAATATGAAAGAGAAAAAATTTCAAAACCTAAAGTCTCATGACTGCCACGTGCTTATGACACAATTGCTTCCGGTTGCATTGAGGAGAATTCTACCAGAAAATATTCGACTAGCCATTGTGAAGGTATGTGCATTCCTCAATGCAATTTCTCAGAAGGTAATCGATCAAGAAAATCTATCAGGGTTACAGATTGGTGTGGTCCAATGTCTGGTCAGCTTCGAGTTGTTGTTCCCACCATCCTTCTTCAATATTATGACGCACCTCCTAGTTCACCTAGTCGAAGAGATTAGAATTCTCGGTCCTGTGTTTCTACACAATATGTTCCCCTTTGAGAGGTTCATGGGAGTCTTAAAGAAATATGTTCATAACCGTGCTAGGCCAGAAGGAAGCATCTCCAAGGTCTATGGAACAGAGGAGGTCATTGAGTTTTGTGTTGACTTTCTTCCTGACCTTAAGCCGATTGGTGTTCCTGAATCTCGGTATGAGGGGAGTCTGACTAGAAAAGGCACACTAGGAAGGAAATCAATGGTATGTAGGGACGGGAATTCTTTCACTCAAGCACACTACACAGTTCTACACAATTCCACCGTGGTGGCTCCGTATATCGAGAAACACAAGAATATTCTACGCTCCGAAAACCCGAGGAAGCCTGACTCCTTGATTAAAGGGGAACACGAGAAGAATTTCGGCAGTTGGTCGCAGACACATCTCATGAATAACACCACTGTTGGAGATCGGTTGTACTTGTTGGCCAGGTTACCATCTTCGACTATATGTACTTTCCAAGGGTACGAGGTAAATGAGAATACATTTTACATGATGGCCCAAGATAAAAAGAGCACCAACCAAAACAGTGGTGTCCGCTTTGATGCAACAGATGAAAATGGGCAGAAGGACACATATTATGGGTACATAGAGGAGATATGGGAACTGGACTATGGACCTACTTTCAAGGTCCCTTTGTTTCGGTGCAAATGGGTCAAGCTGATAGGAGGAGGAGGGGTACATGTAGACCAAAAGTATGGCATGACAACAGTGGATCTCAACAATATTGCGTACATGGATGAACCATTCGTCCTAGCCAACGATGTGGCTCAGGTTTTCTATGTGAAGGACATGTCTAGCAAACCGAGAAAAAGGAAAGATAAGCAAAAGAATACAGAATACGATGAGCCAAAGCGCCACATAGTTCTTTCAGGGAAAAGAAACATCGTGAGAGTGGATGACAAGACAGACATGTTAGAAGATTACAATAAGTTTCATGAAATTCCGCCATTCAAAGTGAAAACTGACCCAAGCATCCTGTTAAATGATGAAGATTCTCAATGGCTACGGTGCAGAAGAAAACCACAACACTAGATGTTGGTGATGTGTAATAATGTATTAATTAAACCTTTTATTTGAGACATAAATCTATGTAGTGTATTAAACCTTTTATTTGAGACATAAATCTAGGGAATGTGTGGATGTGTGGATGGGTGGATATGTGTGTGAGAGTAGTGCAAGGTTGGTAGGTGCCATGTGTAGGCCCCAGGTGTGACCCTCTTCCCGGACATGCGTTAACACTTAGTGAAATCCTGGATCTGTACGTGAAAACTCCTGCCGCGGGACAACCGGGGCCTAGAATGTGGCAAAGTTGGCCCAAAATTTGCTCTCCATGTACAGATGTCCTAAACAAACCAAAACAAATAGAAAGGTCCACCGCGCTACCCTCGTACGGAGAAAGCTATAGGGGTAGACGATCCGGGGCCCCCGGTCTAGGGTTTCGCCGGAGGAAGACCACCGGAGCATCGAAATGACATGAAAACTTGCATGTGCCCCTAGGATATGCGTGTGAGAGTGGTTCAAGGTTGATAGGTGCCATGTGTAGGCCCCAGGTGTGACCCCCTTCTCGGACATGCGTTAACACTTAGAGAAATCCTGGATCTGTACGTGGAAACTCCCGCCGCGGGACAACCGGGGCCTAGAATGTGGCAAAGTTGGCCCAACATTTGCTCTCCGTGTACATATGTCCTAAACAAACCAAAACAAATAGAAAGGTCCACCGCGTTACCCTCGTACGGAGAAAGCTATAGGAGTAGACGATCCGGGGGCCCCGGTCTAGGGTTTCGCCGGAGGAAGACCATCGGAGCGTCAGAATCACATGAAAACTTGCATGTGCCCCTAGGATATGTGTGTGAGAGTGGTGCAAGGTTGGTAGGTGCCATGTGTAGGCCCCAGGTGTGACCCCCTTCTCGGACATGCGTTAACACTTAGTGAAATCCTGGATCTGTACGTGGAAACTCCCGCCGCGGGACAACCGGGGCCTAGAATGTGGCAAAGTTGGCCCAACATTTTATCTCCATGTACATATGTCCTAAACAAACCAAAAAAAATAGAAAGGTCCACCGCGCTACCCTCGTACGGAGAAAGCTATAGGGGTAGACGATCCGGGGCCCTCGGTCTAGGGTTTCGCCGGAGGAAGACCACCGGAGCATTGGAATCACATGAAAACTTCCATGTGCCCCTAGGATATGTGTGTGAGAGTGGTGCAAGGTTGGTAGGTGCCATGTGTAGGCCCCAGGTGTGACCCCCTTCTCGGACATGCGTTAACACTTAGTGAAATCCTGGATCTGTACGTGGAAACTCCCGCCGCGGGACAACCAGGGCCTAGAATGTGGCAAAGTTGGCCCAATATTTGCTCTCCATGTACGTATGTTCTAAACAAACAAAAACAAATAGAAAGGTCCACCGCGCTACCCTCGTACGGAGAAAGCTATAGGGGTAGACGATCCGGGGCCCCCGGTCTCGGGTTTCGCCAGAGGAAGACCACCAGAGCGTCGGAATCACATGAAACTTGCATCTGCCCATAGGATATGTGTGTGAGAGTGGTGCAAGGTTGATAGGTGCCATGTGCAGGCCCCAGGTGTGACCCCCTTCTCGGACATGCGTTAACACTTTGTGAAATCCTGGATCTGTACGTGGAAACTCCCGCCGTGGGACAACCGGGGCCTAGAATGTGGCAAAGTTGGCCTAACATTTGCTCTCCATGTACATATGTCCTAAACAAACCAAAACAAATAGAAAGATCCACCGCGCTACCCTCGTACGGAGAAAGCTATAGGGGTAGACGATCCGGGGGCCCCGGTCTAGGGTTTCACCGGAGGAAGACCACCGCAACATCGGAATCACATGAAAACTTGCATGTGCCCCTAGGATATGTGTGTGAGAGTGTGGCAAGGTTGGTAAGTGCCATGTGTAGGCCCAGGTGTGACCCCTTTCCCGGACATGCGTCGGAATCACATGAAAATGGCAAAATGGTTAATAGTTTGACTAGTTAGAATAATTATTTTATAAAACATAAAATGGATTTGAATCGCTTATTCAAATCCAAGCATTTTTTATGTTAAAAATTTAGTGAGATTCAAAAATATGCAAAATATAATAGTTAATGCATTTTTAAATTGAAATGGCAAAATGGTTATTAGTTTCACTAGTTAGAATAATTATTTTATAAAACATAAAATAGATTTGGATTACTTATTCAAATTCAAGAACTTTTCATGTTAAATTTTTTCTCAAATTCATAAGTATGCAAAACTGTATAATTCAAATGTTTAAAAATATGCTAATTGAATTTTTTTTAAAGGCGCGCCCGTGGGCTGAAAAAATTGAAAAAAGTGCTACACACCGGGACTAAAGGTGTGGCGTTGGTGCGCGCGCGTTGGGCAGGCCGAAAACCCTTTAGTCCCAGTGGGTGGCACGCACCGGGACTAAAGGGGGCACCTTTAGTCCCGGTCTGTATAACGCACCGGGACGCGCGTGGTGCTCTGCGTGGGGAGAAGAAGGAGCGCGCCAATATATAGGTGGGGTACCTTTAGTCCCGGACACCGGGACTAAACCCTTTAGTCCCGGTGCGTTATATTGGCGCGCTCCTTCTTCTCCCCACGCAGAGCACCACACGCGAGGACGACGAATTGACGCCGGCAGGCTGCCCGATTTTCTCCGGCCGCCACCACCCCAACCGCCGCCGCCACTCACTCCAGCCGCCAGCGCCCCCAACCGCCACGCGTGCATCCCCGGCTAGAGGTGTCCTGCCTCCCTTCGCTCCCGTCTGCCACTGGCAAAGCACGGCGGGCGCCACTGTATGACAGGCGACAGCCGGGCCAAATGGCAGTGCATGGCATGCGGTCGCAGCGCCAAGGCCAAGTTCTCTGTTATTTTTCCTTTTTTTATTTTGTAGTATATAGTTGTAATATTATTTAGTAGTTGTAATATTATTTAGTAGTGTAATAGTAGTGTATATAGTTGTAATTTTATTTTGTGTGTAATATTATTTAGTAGTGTATAGTTGTAATATTATTTAGTAGTGTAATATTATTTTGTAGTGTATATAGTTGTATTTTTTTAGTAATATATTGTAATAGTAGTATATTGCATTATAGTAGTATATTATAATATTATTTTGTAGTGTATATAGTTGTAATATTATAGTAGTATATTGCATTATAGTAGTATATTGTAATATTATAGCAGTGTTTCATGGGCCCCGTGACTTAGGGTTAGGTGGTGGTGCTCATGGCCCCGGACTTAGGGTTAGGGTGGTAGTGCTCGCGGGCCCCCGCACTTAGGGTTAGGGTGGTGGTGCTCGCAGGCCCCCGGACTTAGGGTTAGGGTGGTGGTGCTCGCGGGCCCCCAGACTTAGGGTTAGGATGGTAGTGCTCGCGGGCCCCGGACTTAGGGTTAGGGTGGCAGTGCTCGCTGGCCCCGGACTTAGGGTTAGGGTGGCGTGCTCATGGGCCCTGACTTAGGGTTAGGTGGTGGTGGCTCATGCCCCTGGACTTAGGGTTAGGGTGGTGGTGCTCGCGGGCCCCTAGACTTAGGGTTAGGGTGGTAGTGCTCGCGGGCCCCCGGACTTAGGGTTAGGGTGGTAGTGCTCGCGGGCCCCCAAACTTAGGGTTAGGGTGGTGGTGCTCGCGGGCCCCCGGACTTAGGGTTAGGGTGGTCGTTCTCACGGGCCCCCGGACTTAGGGTTAGGGTGGTCGTGCTCACGGGCCCCCGGACTTAGGGTTACGGTGGTAGTGCTCGCAGGCCCCCGCACTTAGGTTTAGGGTGGTAGTGCTCGTGGGCCCCCGGACTTAGGGTTAGGGTGGTGGTGCTCGCGGGCCCCCGCACTTAGGGTTAGGGTGGTGGTGCTCGCGGCCCCCCGCACTTAGGGTTAGGGTGGTAGTGCTCGCGGGCCCCCGCACTTATGGTTAGGGTGGTGGTGCTCGCGGGCCCCCAGACTTAGGGTTAGGGTGGTAGTGCTCGCGGGCCCCGGACTTAGGGTTAGGGTGGCAGTGCTCGCGGGCCCTGGACTTAGGGTTAGGGTGGCAGTGCTCGCGGGCCCCCGGACTTAGGGTTAGGGGTAGTGCTCATGGGACCCGGACTTAGGGTTAGGTGGTGGTGCTCATGGGCCCCCGGACTTAGGTTAGGTGGTCGTGCTCATGAGCCCCGCACTTAGGGTTAGGGTGGTAGTGCTCGCGGCCCCCCGGACTTAGGGTTAGGGTTGTAGTGCTCGCGGGCCTCCGGACTTAGGGTTAGGGTGGTAGTGCTCGTGGGCCCCTGGACTTAGGGTTAGGGTGGTAGTGCTCGCGGGCCCCCGGACTTAGGGTTAGGGTGGTAATGCTCACGGCCCCCCGGACTTTTTGTATATAGGAAATATATTTTTGTATGTAGGAAATATTTGTATATAGGCAATATTTGTATATAGGAAATAATATTGTGTGCATCTCGCATTTTGCAGAAACTATGGATCCACCTAGTCCAATGCGCAGAGACCTAGTACAAGAAGAAATTCTCGAGGATATGATCAACGACGGCCCCCATGTTGATCCACCCGAATCTCCGTCGATGTATCTGAACCCCTCTGGTGAGGGTGAGGAGGTCGACCGAAATGATCAGGGAGAAGCTGACGGCCTCGGTGGAACCTTAACGAAGTCCGACGAGGTATATATATGAAGTCCGGTGATTAGTAGATGCATTAATTGAGTTGTATATATATAAATTGACGAATGTTTCTTCTCTTAGGCCTCCACATCGAGCAAAAAAAATTCCAAACGAGGCCCGGCCAAAAAGTTGGATGCATCTACGCGTTATACAATTATGGTGGTATCACCACAGGGTGAACCGTTGGAACCCGAAAAGGCTAAAATTGTATTTAAACAACAATGCAGAGTTATGGTTAGGGATCGCATCCCGATCACCGTTCGAGAGTGGAATAAGACCAAAGGGGCGAAAGAGGGTGAGTATGTCGCCGATAGGTACAAAGAGGGTCTTTGGAATGACCTCATGACACATTTCACCCTGCCAGAATGTGAGGATGATGCCGACATAGCTGCATTGAGGAAGAAAGTCAAGTAGTGGACTCTTACGAAGATGGCCGAACTATTCAAGAACTGGAAGAAAGCATTATGGCAAAAGTATTAGAAGACGAAGATTCCTCCTAAATTCGAATGCTATCTAACGAAGCAGCAGGCTAACTGGGATGCATTTGTGAAGTACAAGGAGTCAGAACCTGCTATGGAAAAGTCAGAAAAAACAAGAAAAATGCCGCGATGAAGAAATATCACCATCACCTGGGGCCAGGGGGCTATGCGACTGCCATGCCAAAGTGGGATGCTAAAGAGAGTGAGCTGCTTGCTAAAGGGATCACTCCAGAACCAATAGGCGAAGAATGGGATCTGAGGGGAAGATATTGGTTCCTTGGGCATGGGAGTGAGTATGACGAAAAAACAGGAGATCTTATTTGAAGTGACGGGATTAGGATACCCTAGGAGACATGGCAGAGAGTGGTTAAGGAAATTAAAGAGGGGACAACAAAGTTTTGTCCCAATAGAGAGAATCTTGCTGACAAAGGCCCTCGGGAATAAAGAACGCGGAGGACGAGTACGAGGCCTTGGCACTAGTTATACTTGGGAGATGGGGTTTCCCAAAGACAGAGATACTTATAGGAGCCGAGCGAGAGCAAAGAGGCGACGACGGGAGGAGGATGCAGACAGGTTCACCGAGTTGCTAGGAACACTTCGAATGCATCAGCAAAAGATTGACGAACTTCGAGGAGTAGCACGCCTGCAAGATCCTGCACTCGATATTACCGCACTTCCATCTCAGTGCAGAAGCAGCATGGCTGAATCGGAGGTCCCGTCTGACGATGCACGGATGGTAGATGGCGGTCCCGGCTACCCCGTGGATGGAACACGCATCTTGTGAGCTCCATCAGAAGGTGAAGAACCTATCCATCAAGGTGGCGGTCGGATGTGCTTTACCTTGTCCACCTGACACACGCTGGCATGGCCATGAGATTCCAGCTGGCTATGCTAAAGTCGGGGTGGGACTCAATGGAGATTGACATCCCTAGACCTAAAGGTGAGAGGACACTCGTAGAAGTATTGGGTGGCATCATTCTATGGGACAAGAACAACATCAAGTTTCCAGGCTCAGCGCCAAGGCCAACACCGCCTCCGAGTCGTCGCATGTCACCTTCACCTCCATCACCTCCAAGAAGCCCACCCCATGACTACGACCACCACAACGCGAGTCCATCTCGATCTCCGCCGCAGGGTCAGTCGCCTTCTTCGCCCGCTAAGGATGCGGAAGTGTGCTCCGTCGATAAGGACTAAACGATGTAGCAGCCCAAGATGACAAATGTCGCCCCTCCCAAGAGTACCTCATAAGAATCTTCCCATCAGACCTTACGATTGTACTGACGAGGAAAACGACATGATTGTAAAGGCCGAATGTGTTGCGTAGCTTCAAAAGAAGAAACCCGAGCCTGCCCCGGTATACACCGAGATGCAAAAAGCATATGCACTTTCTTTTCTGAACACAAAATCGCAATATGAATTGCACCATAAGCCAGATGACTATCGACGCACACTTCAGAAGGAAGTGAAGAAGAGAAAATCAAGAAGTGCAAGCGAGAGCAAATCATCAAGTCAAAGTGCAACCGGGAAAAGAAAGGACGTCCCCCAGCTTGGGGAACATGCCAAAAAAAATGACCCCACCCCTCAAGGTCGTATCCCATGACATTCCCCAGCACAATATGGAAGAAGCTGCGAAGCTTGCGGCCTCTATGAATGTGACTATTGAGGAATTGCTAGGTCCCAAGAACGACAAGTTACCCAAGGCTCAGGTAGTCCCTACATATGTCCCAGGGAAGCCTCTGGTAAGCTTTGAGCAGTTCCAACAACTGCCAACACAAATTCGGAGTTTACATAACTGGTACTTGAAAGTCGTAAAGCAGGAGAGAATATGATCGTGGAGAAAGTCCCACATGACTACTACTTCCGAGAAGAAGAGGTCCATGTTGAGTTTCTAGAACTCTTCCAGTTATACGCTTTCGACGCCCTCGATAAATCTATCATGAGTTGCTATTGTCTATAAGTTGTTGAATTCATTGTCTATATATAAGTTGTTCATTTTTTTTAGTTGTTCAGTTCATTGCATGTAATTATCCTAATTATATCCTTTTGTACTCTATTATTATGCAGAATGAAGATCATGGAATGTAAAAAAAGGTCAATCTTTAGTGTTGGGTTCATTGACCCAGATAAAATACATGTAAAGACGCTAACGACCAAACTCGAGGAGACGCAGGAAAACCTTCTAAGGTTTCTAACGGAGCAAAATTTCTGTGACCACATACTGTTTCCTTACAATTTCACGTGAGGGTCTTACTCTGTTGTACACATTCACTTTTGCTTACTCGATGTTAAGTGTAACTGATGAGTTAGTGATGTATATATAAACGTGTGCAGTTTCCACTGGATTCTGCTAGACATTCAACTTGATAAGGGAAGAGTTAAAGTCATGGACCCATTAAAGAGACCCCTGGAAATGTTTAGGGACATGCAGGACATGCTCTAGAGGTAATTTTCGCGCTACATCGGTCTCTTTCGTTGATTTCCTGAGATATCACGTAATAAATAACTCATTCATCATTTTCTTTACCGGGTAGAGTTTGGAACCGGTTCAAGAGTGTGGTTACGGGTGACTTTAGTGAGAAGCTGACGTTTAAGCCGGTCTCGGTAAGTAATACGCGCATCTCTTTACTTCTAGTTTCAATACAATTATGATGCTAGATTATTATTTTGATTGAATTCTATTCTCGTAAAGTGCGTGAGACAGCCACCGAAGACGAATCTATGTGGATTCTATGTTTGCGAGTTCATTCGCACGTTTACCAGTGAGCTGAATGATTATAGAGTCGATGTAAGCAATACATTCATAACATTATTTTATTACCGTCACTTTTTGTTATTATGATTGATATTCATATTGATCTCTTTTTCTTATATAGTTCGAGAAAATACGGGATCAGCTCCTACCAGAGCAACGCGTAGTAGCAATTGCTAAAGAACTGACAGAATTCTTGATGAACAAGATGATAGATGATGCCAAAGAATTTAGTGTGAATAGGCGCCGATGATCCCCGACCCGTGTAATTGAATAGACGGGCTTTAGTCCCGATAATTGTGATATCCATGTGTAACTATCATGTATATATTTGTATGCTCGATCTTAAGAGAAGTTATCTTATGTATGCACGAACATGTACGCTATGTGGTAGTGTAGAAAACTATTTTGAAATAAAAAAAGATACAAATTGAATTCTCTGCCGCGACAGAGAAAATGCCTAAAATTCTGCCGCGGCCGAGAACCATTTGTTTGTCCCGGTGGACTAATGGGTGGCGCCCCGTGCCCGCAGAGACGGCTACGTGGATGCCCATTGGTCCCGATTGATAAGAGGACCAGGACTAGTGAGTGGGCCTTTAGTCCCGCCTCTCTAGTTCCGGTACCACAACCGGGACTAAAGGCTCTTACGGGCCGGGACTAAAAACCCGTTCTCCACTAGTGACAAAGGAAAGATTTCTTCCTCTGAAGGAAGAGGAATCGAACCGCCAACACAACACGATGACGCTGACCATGAAAAATGGGTCGAAACGTGATCCACCGGTACGTCATTCCGATCCCATTGGCCCTTCAACAAAATTAGTCCACGAGATGGGAGTGAAATAAACAAAATGTACAATTTTCCAGAGTAAGCCCACGCCACATATCAACACCACATACAAACTAAGCGATTTGATTAGCGGTGGAAGGTAACTGAATTTGCTACTATCTCTCCCGTACCCAGTATAGAGCCTACATGTTCTCAATGGATTATTGAGCACATCGTCACGTGTAAGACATATTTGACCCCTAAATATGACACCAGCATGACAATTACTCGGTGAGAACATCTTGTTAGACACCATATATACTCTAGATTTCTCTTCTAGAATATACGTAATCATAAGCTAGAAACTTATGTGTATATATTCTTAAAGCATGCAAAAGAGATCTCTACAAAGATAGCTAACAATAAACAGGCAGATATATACACTCTACACTCTATTCACGATGGTGAAAAATAACTAGATAAGACACGTGATTTTGTATTTTGTTATTTTCTCTCATGTGAGAGGAGTTGGTTTTAATATTACGAGGTGCAATGCATTGAAAACTTAGTTAACTTTTATTCGAACGTATGATTTTAGTTTGTGCACAATGTATTGTCTATCACAACAAATTAACGAAAATAGGTTAAAAAAAAGTACAAAAGTTTAGTATAAACATATTTATTTTGACTCTCTTTAAGTCCAAAAATTTGAATGAAACTGCTCTAACCGAATCTTAAGATCGGCATGCTCATAAGGGAAGAGTAGAGATTATATTATTGTTGATGCTAGCTCGTTATGTGAATGAGCGGATTGATCTTATTATTTATGCAAACTAGTTAGCTGATGTAGCAAATTGATCTTATTATCATATGCACGTGCACTACTAGCAATTAAGGTACAAAGTGCTTATGTTCACGTGCACGTGCACTACTAGCAATTAAGGTACAAAGTACTTGTGAAAACTAGAATTTGATGCCTGGTTATACAAAAAAAACTAAAACTACGCGTGGCTATAAATGCGGAAGTCTAATATATGTTCCTGAAATTTTCTAGGCGTCATTGTTTATAGAATTTCTCTTTAGTTCTTTTATTAAGCATCAACGTTATGAAACTGGTGTTACTTGCACAAAGATACAAAAAATTAAAACTTGGTGTTTGGTATGTTCAGGACTTGGTTGTTTATTCTTTTTGTTTACTTACAGTAAAATGAATAATTGGTACTTAGTGCTTAGGACCCAGTAAACAACTCCAATGCCCCCACGCTTAGTACATGTCACCGTCTTCTTTTATCACTAGAATAAAATTTATACTTGATAAGGCGATTTGTTCTAACCTAGGCCTGCCTGTAGAACTTTAGCTTGAGGAATTTGGTTAAGATTAATGAAGGAACATTAGCTTCCACCCCTTCCCGTCGTCTTGAAGATATGTTATTCACGTGTCTTGAAGATCTGCCACATCCCCCGGTGGTTAGGAGTTTACACTACAACATAGACGGATGGCCCTAGCGCCTATAAACGCCAGACATACGTCTAATCACCGCTCTTGTGCAAGAGCGGAAAAAAAATACCGCCAGGTACAACTACGTCAGGTAAAGTGTATAGGTGGAATTTTTTTTGGCTCGACACGGTGTGATCCACCAAACTAGCGCTTTATTGTTGCCAAGGCGTTAACGCCGTGGCTAATTGTAGGCTGACGGTGCCTAGGTGACATGGCTAGTGTACTTTTTGAGGAGCAAAAATAAATTAATTACGATCGAGCATAAAGTAATTAGCTTATTAATATCATTCAAATCGAAATGTACATGATATTCAGATATAATTTTGTTTTCATTATGGAAATTGAGCCTCTCCCTATTCTTTACATTTTTTGAGTCCCATGCAACTAAAAAAAAGCTTTCTCCACTTATCCTAAGGATAGACAGAGAATTTACAACATGCCTTCCATCTATCGATCAAGCTACTATGACGGTCTGCATCGCTCTAGATCTAATGTCAACCGAGCTAGAAGGGGAGGATGGTGGATTTGGGTTTTTGGGCAGAACACTGCCCTCTCTAAATAGTGTGTGGAGTTCGTGGGCGGTCCCCGAATTTCTCCTGCTAGAAATTCGCGGACACGCTCGAGCCCCCCCCCCCCCCCAGCTTGTTGCATGCATGAGGTCGGCATCCATGTTCCCCGATTTGCATACATCGAGGCTGGCTATGGGCAACGCCTGAATCGAACGTTGTCCCCGGGCCTGATTCGGATCGATGCGGCCCAAAAGAGGATACGGGCAACCAATCGGACCATTTCCGTCGCCCATGGGCCTAACTGGAGGGACTGTAGGCTACCAAACGCGTCCTTCGTGTGTCCAAAATAAAAATGTGGTGTAACGTCCGCTAAGTGCCAGCTAGCATATGAGATCCCTGCCTAATAAACCTGAAGCTAAAATGGGCTTATCTTGTCATTTGGACCAGCTGATTAAGCTACTTACTATCTTGAATTCTAGACACCAGGTTATCAGTATGCAAAATGTGGTTTCCTCGTTCTGAGGCCATCCCAACGGTAGGGAGCAAACCCACAATCGATGTCTGTTTGCTGTATGCGGACAGCAAGGGCCGAAACTACGCACCAACGAGGTATCGCAAAAGGTCTAGAGGCCCCGGAGCGGCGTATTCATGGGCTAAATTGGGCCACTTTTGCGATCACGCAGACGGGAGACGAACCGGTTTGGTGTCCTCTCTTTGTACTCCCTAGCACGCACGTCAGCACCAATTGCCCACTCCTCCCCACATCCAAACCCTTGTCCTGCCCCTCCCCCGCGCTGTCGACGGCCGCCTTGCACCAGTTTCGGCCATCCCTCTTCCTCATGCCGGTAGCCGGTGGAGCGCTTGATCCTGGACCGGCTTCGCCACGATCACCCATCGGAGGTACGTCCAGGAGGTCATCCCTGCGGGCCTCCGACACCCGTAGGCCAAGCCATAGAACTACCCCTAGCCATTGTTGTTCCCCGGTGAAAGATCACAGATGTCGCCTAGAGGGGGGGTGAATAGGCGATTTAAAACTTTTACGAGATGGGCTTGACAAAGGCGGAATAAAACTAGCGTTTTTTTGTCAAGTACAAAGCCTATAAATGATATGGTTCACCTATGTGCACCAACAACTTATGCTAAGCAAGACAAGCAACAGTATGATAGCAAGATAGATTACTTCAAGCACGAAGGCTATCACAATGTAAAGTGCATAAGTAAAGGGCTCGGGTATAGATATAACTGAGGCCCGTGGGGACGACAATATTTTACCGAGTTCCTCCCAACAAGGGAGTACGTCTCAATGGAGGGGTGGGTAGTACTAAGACCACCAACGCCACAAGAGGCCTCACCCTATTCTCCCGAGCACCCACCACACGGCAAGCACCTATTCCACTATGGGACACTTGAGGGCGGTCATCAAACCGTACAAGATTGGGGCAATCTCCGCAACTTAATTGGAGGCTCCCAATAATCACCACCAAGGCCACTATCTTTGGGAGAGCTCCACAATTTAATTCAAGGCCCCAAGAACACGCCACAAAGGCCACACAACCGTCTAGGGTTCCAAGAACCTAAGAGGGACAATCTTCTTGATTTCACCAACCAAATCCTCCATATAGAACTCAAACCGATGCACCTAATGCAATGTCAAGTCCTTCACTCTCAAATTTCACAAAAGCTACAAAAGCTATTGGGGGAATAAGAGAGGAAGAACACAAGAGGAATTCCACAAAAGAAACTCCAAGAACTAGAACCCAAGATGTTTCCCTTACATAGAGGAGAGATGGATTGGTAGAGTTGTAGATCTAGATCTCCTCTTTCAAATCCCCCAACAAGATTCAAGAAATATGGGAGGGATTGAGAGTATTTGCAAGCTCTTGAAGGTAGAAACAATGGAGGAGAGAGTGAGAGCAAGCAACCAGCCACTTGGGGAAGAAGGGGGGCCTTTTATAGCTCCCCCCATGACAACTAGCCGTTGCAGACCACTTATCCTGGAGTTTCTGGCCTTCAGGACCGGAGTCTCCGGGGTCCGGACTCCGGCCAGGACTCCGAGAAGCCTCTAGATGCTCTCTATACACCCCACGAGTTCTGGGCAGAATTTCGGCCGAGTCTTGAGGTATGAACCGGAGTCTCTAGCCCCACAAAACGGTAAACACCGTCTGAAAATAATCATAACTTTTACATCCAGACTTTGATTTTGATGATCTTGGGCTCGTTGCGAAGAGGAAAACAAGCTCTACAAGATAATGCAGGGAACCATCATAGTCCGAAAAGGTAGGATAGAACCTAATGATGAAAGGTTTAACCTATCTATAAAATACAAACTGGTAAAACCTCCAACATCGAAAACACAATAGAGAATGCATATTAAATCCGTTTTCGATGAACTTGAGCTTGTCATGGAGATTAATACAAGATCTAAATACTCTCATGGATAAGAACCAAAAAAGATGATGCCAAGTATGCAAATGTTTGAGCTCTCTTTGAAGGATATGATCAAGTTACTCACTCGAGAACCCCTCTTAATAGTACGGTTATCTATCCTAAACCCGATCTCCCAACAACAACATGAGACCGGAAAAAGGGAAAACCTATCAAGATAATCCCTTTGCCTTGACCAATCCACTTGAGCTCGATGTAGACAAACTTGTCCTTCTCAAGATGGACACCTTTCTTGATTGCACTTCCTTGAGCACGAATGATGAAGACTTGAAGCATGCTCCCCCATACACCATGGGGAAACCTCTTATTTGACCTTGTCTTCATTGATCCATGATCACTGAGGATGGCAAGCTTCAAGCATGAGATCCTATAGAGATGGCGCATCTTGAGCTTGCACAACATTTCTTCTAACTCCAATTGGTTAATGTCTTGAAGATACAAATGAGGAACTCCATCTACTTCTTCAATACACACTTGATCTTATTTTCTTTATTATTCTTCTTCTACAAGATTGCAATATGCCCAAATCCCTTGGACAATGCTTCTTCTTCATTTCGTCTACCTTGAAGCCAACACATGCTCCAAGCAATGCCAATGGACAAATCCTACAAGTGCAACTCAATGAAAACATTAGTCCATAGAGATTGTCATTAAATACCAAAACTACACATGGAGGCCCACATGCTCTTTCAATCTCCCCCATTTTGGTAATTGATGACAATCCCTTTGAGAGGGTTTATATAAGGAATTTAGCGAATAAAATGGTAGAACCAATATCAAATACTACACAAGTATGTGATATTGGTACCACCACCATATATAGAGCAAACTCCCCCACAATCTATGCATGTGTGATGAACTTGAATTTCATTGCATATATTTCCAACCATAACCATTGGTGTAGTTTTCTCTATATAAACCACATGCTAAGCAACAACAAGATGCAAGAGCATGACAAGCAAATGCTTAAGAACAAACTCAAGCATAAACCAACTTCCCTTAAACCCTCTAAAACTTCTCCCCCATTGGCATCGATTGCCAAAATGGGTGAAAAGTTCTAGAAGGCTAATATAGTGATAATTCCTCTAAAGGTGTGCATTTGCACATATCCAATGATGAATACTTGGGAGGATCTAGAACTATATTGATGACCCGAAAATTGCCAAAGTAAATAAAAATAAAAGAAGCATCAACAAATGACGCAAGCAATCACAAGATCCGCCAAACCAATTGAAAACAACAAATGAGATCAAAATGAAAACAACAAGATATTATGATATGATTAAAAGAGTGTTTTAAATAAAGAGAAGCTCCCCAAGGTTTGTGCACAAATAGAATAGTTGCATTTGAATACATCATGCACAAATTTGGAATCCTCGTTCCCCCATGAGTATTTAAAACACAACAAATGAGAAAGAAGACAAATGAGCATTATTAAATGAATTGGAGGAGCTCCCAAAGGATTATGCACCAATTATGATAATTGCATTTGGGATCAAAGTGCATAATCATGGAATCCTCACTCATCCAAATTCATTTAACAATACAAGGCATGAGAGAACAACTATGAGTGCCCGAATATGCAAAAATAAGAGACACACACTCATTGGCAAATTAATTTGGAAGCCACTAAAGCATCAAAACAAAATAGAAAAGTGGCCGCCAAGGAATAAAATCTCAACAAAAATGTCTTCTCTGAAGTGTATAAGTTTCTAAGTGGAAAACATCACAAAGACATATGCCCACAAGAAAACAAGCACACAAAAACAAGATGGACAAGAAAGCACATGACAACCAAAATGAACCCACAACATATACCAATAAGATTTTTGCTTGAAAGCATGGCCAAAGGCACAATATTATCTTATTGTTCATTAATGAGCTTCAAACACCAACACACTACATATATTACAACTATCACCAAGGGAAAAGGAGATAGTTGGAATATATGGAGAATGGCAACAAGAACCACAAAGGAAAAATCAACTTGCAAAGTCTCACTATTGCACATGAGAGAATTTGAGGGAAATATAGGCAATGAAATTGCTAGATTGACATATTAGGGATTGGTGAATCATATGTATGATTTTGTATAGTCCCTCTAATATGCAATCATCTCAATTTACTCACATTTGCAATAAGAGTTTCTAATAAGACCAAAACACAAACAACAACATTTGCAATTACAAGAGAGATCATGCCACGAAGCAACCTACAAGAGGTTGGAAACAATATGTGCATGCATGTGTAAGGGATACTTTTTACCAAGATATAATTGGTAGGATAAGAATTCGTTGATAATCCTAGCTTGTCTCGATTGGACAAGTAGACACCACTTCTTACTTATTTGAGAGACAAGCATCCAATATATCACCAATGTACCTAACAGAAATTAAGTAAAAAATGGTCCCAAAACATATTGGGTCCAAAGTGGTTAGTGCAACTACAATACATAGGAGAGACTCCACGAAAATATGTGCATATATATATGAAATTGAATTTCATGCACAACTTAGCCGATGGGATTTGGTGGAGTTTCCCCTATATATTGGATCAAAGAAAGCAAGCATGCCATAATATAAACATGTAGTAAATATGCATACATAAGGCTTTCAAGAACCAACAAGGGGATACAATTTGAACAAAAACACCAAGTAAACCAAGACGATACACACAAGAGTGTGACATGACAAACGGTGTCCAAATTATATCAAAGAATCAAATCAACACATGACCGACCACAAGTTCAACAAATGAACTAGGCTAAAGCCAAAAGGCAAAAGATAGATAAAAAACAAATGCTCAAGGGTTTATCTCATTCTAAAAGGTCAAAACATGAAACAAGGAATGAGACAAAACCAACTACCAAAAAGAGCAAGGTTCCAACAAATAAACCAAACTCTCAACACTTTTCATGATGGCACAAAATACCAAAACAAAAAGATCGAACTTCCAAGAACATAAAGCATGATATGGATCAAAGTAAGAAACATTAAGGAGTGTTCTAAATAATACAGGAGAGCTCACCCATAAGTAGTACATTATATAAAATTTTGCTTTTGAATACAAAAAATGCACACAAATGAGATCGTCACTACTACCTTTATTAAATAAAACACACAAGGATACCAATAAAATAAGAAGATACATAAGAGGCAAGGAAAACTTGGGAGACAACACAAAACATTTTCTTGGCAAGAGATAGTAAAAAAGCAAAGGCCAAAGTGAATATGATCAATAAATTCTACCATAAATCTAGTAATAATTGTCCAAGGACAAGAAGTATTGGGAATAATCTTCCCGAGGTAGTTCACAAGGATATCCAAGATCATATTCACGCTAAGAAGCATATAACAAAGTATAATAATTAAGTTTGATGCTTCAAAAGAGATTTTTGGTAGCTTCCATAGTCACACAATCACTAGTGATTAGAGTAACTTGAAGCTGATGGTTTCCATGTGGATATAGAGATACAAATATGAGGAAACACATAACAAGAAACACTCTCACAAATAAGATCCAAAAGTTGAGAAACAAAGGCATTGAACTTGTTTGAGCAAATGTGTCACATAGGAGCTAGATAATTATCAATATCAATTCTAAGTGACACAACCTCGAAATTTTCACATTTTCTAGGTTTGTAATATGCACTAAGCATATGACTCCCCCATAATGTGATAAACAATAAATCTCAACACGAGGCAAAAGAATCCAAATAGAGATAATTAATGGACATTATGGAACTTAAATTTCTCATGAGAATCATACCACATAGAGACTAGACAATATTGCTAAATCACTACTAAGTGGTATTCCTCATGTACACACATTTTTAGGATTGTGGAATGCCCAAGCATAACACTCCCCCAAAATGG
Organism: Avena insularis; assembly: GCA_023614405.1. Lineage (NCBI taxonomy): Eukaryota > Viridiplantae > Streptophyta > Magnoliopsida > Poales > Poaceae > Avena > Avena insularis. Next base: position 452,940,549 of record CM042693.1, on the reverse strand, counting down.
TATAGTCCATTAATATCTCACAAGAGCCAAAAATATCTCAATTGAATTCAATAATAGCTCCAAAACAAGAAACACGCATACATGGTGTGCAAACCAACAAACACAAATAAACTTGACAACTCAAGATAAGTAAGTGGTAAGCACAACATATACAAAAACATGCAAGGTACAAAACCAACACATTAACAAGGGGCAAGTAACTTTCAATGTAATGAGTTAAGAACATGTTACCGCAAGGAGGAACATTGGAAATATAATAGAGGCAATATAATCCACATGACTTGGCTTGAAAAATATAATAGATGAAGATCCCTCAATTCTTCATGATGAAACCAAGTCTGCAATGTCCTCCAAAATCACCTATTGATCAAGTTTTGGCTTGTTAGTCCCCAACCAAGTTGGGTCCTAAGAAGTTTGTCACAATAGTCTTGGCAACCCAAATGGTTCTTTTCTTGACACCACATTGAGCACCAACAAATTTGGCAAACACATTGCCAACCTCATCCTTACAAAGAGAATAAGCATCATCAATCAAGATAGGGTTGGATTAGGAGATACCACTAGTGCATGAGGAAGAAATATTCCCCTTCTCACGGCAATTGTAGCAAGTTCTTGTCTTGCTCCCTTTCTTCTTAGGTGATCCCACAACTTGAGGAAGAGCTCAAGTAGTCCTCTTAGGAAGAGGCCCATATACAACTTGAAGTAGAGCTTGAGGCCGCTTCCCTTGTTGCTTCACAGCAAGAGGCTTCTTCTTCAATGGGCAAGATCTAACATGATGCCCTTCTTCCTTGCACTTGAAGCAAATAATGTTGGACGGATACTTCGCTTGATCTTGGCCATTCTTCTTGTTGCCCTTGTGCTTCAACTTGTTAGTGGACTTGTTCTTGATATTGGAGTTGAATCCAAGTCCACTCTTGTCATTGGGGTTTTTTTGCACACTCAAGATGTGGTTGAGTGTGGCCTTCCCTTTATGACCCTTTTTCAGGTCATTCTTCAAAGAAGTGACTTAAGCCTTGAGCTCTCTAATTTCCTCTACATGGTTAGTGTCAACAGCAATAGTAGTATAGGAAGTAGAATTTTCATTGTTAGAGCAACAAGGCACGGAATGCAATTCATCACAATATATAACATGGTTATGCGAGGATGAATTACAAGGACTAGCACATGGAAATATCACATTAGGAGTAGAAGTAGTGCTAATGTCCACATGAGGCCCACTAGATGTTATCTTTGACACAATGGCCTCATGAGATAACTTTATCCTATCATGGGAGACTAGAAGATTCTCATGCAAGCTTGAGAGCTTAACATGACTTTCTTCCAATATCCCATATTTTCTAGTTAACAAAGCAAGTTGAGCCTTTAGTTCAACATTCTCCTTCAACATTGATGCTTCACAATAAATAGAGTTAGTAGCACAAGCATCATCAATAATAGCAAGAGGTGAGGGCAGCTTTGCAAGATCTTTTGAATATGAAGCTTTAAGTTTCTCATGTGACTCGGTGAGTTTGATGAGCTCACTCTTAACGACCTGAGAGCCATTTTCGAGGTGCTTAAATCCTCAACGAGTTTAGCATGGGCAACTATGAGTTCATCATTTTTAGTTTTGAGAACATTTGCCACCGCAAGTTCTCTATCATGGTTTTCCTTTACTCTAGATAGTTCTAGAGCAAAGGTCTCCTCAAGATATTGTTTGGTGGTTTGTTCTTCTTCAAGAGAGCTCTCTAGGTAAGCAATATCGTTTGCATACTCACGCTCATGTTCATTGTTTTGAAAAATAATATTTTATTGCTCCTCAATAAGTTTCTTTCCTTCAATAGCACAAGTCAAGATTTCAACAAATTTGGAGGAAGCAATTTTATTTCTATGAAGAGCGAGAAAGACAATATCTCCCATCTCTTGAATGGAGGCAATATCATAATCAACTATATGGTCATCATCATTATCAACATCATCATCATCATGAGATACACTAGGATCCAAAGAGGTTACATTTGTTCCCTTAGCCATAAGGCATATATGAGAACCGGAAGAAGGTGATGATGAGATTGCATTTGTAGCTCCATTCAAAATATTGTCTTGGCCAATAACATCTTTGTTTTCCTCTAAATGGTTAGCAATACAAGCACTAGAGGAAATATAAGCATTTTTATCATGGCAACAACACAAAGCAAGCATATCATCGTGTGAATTATTCAAGCCATTTCTACATGATATGCAAGGACTACCAACACTAGCATATGAGGAGTTTTGAGTGCTACATGTGTTAGAGTCCAAATATAGACCATTGCAACTAGATAGAGATGAAGGATTATAAATAGTAAGCACATTATCCATATTGTAATTTCTATCACCACTCACCATATCATTACCTTGTGAAAAATTACATGTAGGTGAAGTGGTAGAAGATGAGAACTCATCATGGCTAGAGGTGGAGGGAATACAATCATCCTCAATAATGTTGGACCCATTATATTTTTCTTGAAGTTTGGTCCATATCTACATTGCTCACAATAACACATGAGCACTCCAATAACACATGATTCAAGAAATAACTACATTGCTCACAATAAGTAAAAGCATTTTAGTAGCTTGAGCATCTATATAAGAGTTCATCTTATCCTCTAAAGATTTGTTTTGGGGATCCATAGGAGAAGAGAAACCCATATATAGAATTCCCTCAATAGATGGGTGAATATCCTGAAAGTAATCTAGCATGCGAGATTTCCAAACACCATAATTTGTGCCAGCGAATATATAAAAGAATTCATCCACTACTTCACTAGACAACATCTTTACTCTCAAGGCAGTGAAGCCTAAAAGTGAGAGACCTTGCTTTGATACCAATTTAAAGATCACGGATATAGCCTAGAGGGGGGGTTGAATATGCGGTTTAAAATGTTTACGAGATGGGCTTGACAAAGGCAAAATAAAACTAGCGTTTTCTTTTATCAAGTACAAATACTATAAATTCTATGGTTCACCTATGTGCACCAATAACTTATGCACCAATGTGATAGCAAGATATATTACTTCAACCACGAAGGCTATCATAATGTAAAGTGCATAAGTAAAGGGCTCGGGTATAGAGATAACCGAGGCATGCGGGGACAACGATATTTTACCGAGTTCCTCCCAACAAGGGAGTACGTCTTGTTGGAGGGGTGAGTGGTACTAAGACCACCAACCCCACAATAGGCCTCACCCTATTATCCCGAGCACCCACCACACGGCAAGCACCCGTTCCACTATGGGACTCTTGAGGGCAGTCACCAAACCCGTACAAGATTGGGGCAATCTCCACAACTTAATTGGAGGCTTCCAATAATCACCACTGATGTCTGCAAGAGCACAAATTGTTTATAGCTAGTTTCGAAGTACAGATATCGATCCCACAGGGAGCCCAAAGTTAAATGTTTATGGGTGAAGTCTCTGTCACACCCGAAGTTGTCACAGGTCTTCGAGTGAATTGACTGCAAGTGTTGAAATAGGAATGGGGTTTTGATTAAATGAGATGTATTTAAATAGAAGTAAAATGTAAACTTCAGAAATATAAAGCATAAAAGTAAAGAACGACTTGGTTGTTTGTTGTTTCCTGCAGATGGCAAAAGAAGGCACGGGGAGATTCAGTTCATGGTGATAGTGACTGTGCCAGGTGGACGAATGATAAATCTAACAATTATAATCTTATAAATATATGTGTAGGCGAGCAACCCATAATTAGCTGGAACTCCTCTTGGTATATTTCATTCCATCTTCAATAATCCTACTAGCCTGTTACCAAAACCATGGTCAGACACTAGACGATTAAGACCCTTCAGGTCGCTTAGTGATTAAGCTCCTTGGATCGGACTAATGCAATAAGCACAATCGTTCCTCATTATCCTCGAGTCAACTAGCTTTCAATTGATATCCCCGTGTCACCCGAGGATCGCCGGTACACTAGCGTACAATATCTTATTTATGTAGAACAAGGTATCATGTTGTCTGGGCCCTTAATTGGACAACAAGCATTAGGCATCCCACAGATAGTCAAACACACATATTATAGTATTTAGAATCAATCACAAATTAATGGAAAATATATGAAGGCACATCACATCTCACCAATCCCCTACATCTCCCACGCCCAAGGGAATTACTCACACATGAGAGAAGAACGGATCATCAATATAATTAAATAAAGGGAATTCGTCTTTGTATTATCGTGGAGATCCACAATAAGAATAGAAAAAATATCCAACACAATTCAAGATGGGAAGAAACAATCTCAACCCCTAGTCTTGCAAGGTGGAGATCCCTATAGCTCTCAAGTACAAGTAGTGGGTATGTGGTGTATTGGCTAGGAGGTCGAAGATCGTGGAGCGAGATGAAGAACATTTTCCCCTTCTTCTCCAGATCTCTTCTTTCTCCCTTGTAGATGGTATGGCGGCTGATGTGTTGTGTTTTCGTCCTTGGTTCCTTCATGGAAGTTGTCCCTTTTGACAAGACAGAGGCGGCAGGAACTATATGGCCGTAAAAATATTCCCGCCGTATAGTTGCTCGTTAAAGCTTCTGTGAGGTCCCCTCGCGTGCTTCCAAAGTGAGACTTGCTTGTTTTCTCCAGAAGATTGTGTTTCTCTTGTTAAAACCTTATGTTGACATTCAGAACCTGAAACACACATTAAAAAACCAAGTTTTCTTTGCTACCGAAGTATTAGCATGAGGTAAAGCCAGAATATAGTCAAATCCAAGAGAAAACCATCAATAAAAGCCATCCAAAATGTGTCGAATCTCATAGTTATTAACTCCTCCAAGCTTAGACGTTGCTCGCCCTCGAGTGACAAGAAAATAAGGAAGAATAGCGGAGATTCGAGCCCGAAATAAAGTAACTCACAAGTTTGAATTGGTGTCAAATTCTTTACTTCATAATCCCTGCAATCTTAAATATGATCATACAAGTATTCACAAGATTGCACTGAGTCCACTTCCTAAGCACGTGTATCTTGTTAGCAAATAAATCATATGCCCAAGCAAGTGTCAAAAGTTTAGCTAGGAAAGTGAGACAAATTCTTTTGGTGCCTCTCTTTGATGAGAGATGAAAAGCTTTTTTTTCTTGTTTGTTTAACCAATTAAGAGTACTCAAGTTGGCATCAAAACATTTAATTTAAGAACAACTCATCTACTCCCATGTCAAAATTTCAAGAGTATCAAAGCACCTCTTTCTTTTCTTTTGCCTTTCAAAAACTTCAGCTCTTTCACAGAGAAATCATGCCACTATTTTTATCATGTTTAATTGAATGTTGTGTCATGTGACCATGCCAATAAATAATTGTTGAGCAATAATGGGCCAGAGGAGTACTACAACTTCACTTGGAATGTGAAACCATGAGGAGACTAAAAAATTTACCCATCATAGCATTGCTACTACAGACGTTTACATAACTCAATAGCCGAAATAAAGTGGTTTCCCACATTTAGATCGTTCGTTGGCCAGCGAAGTTAATAGTTCCCCATGGAGCACGATAGAGTTGTAATGACACGCGTAAAGCAATATCTTACGGTAATTATTAGAAAAAGTAGTGGCATAATTTCTAATACTTCGAAGCATCCATTTTATCAAACAATTTCAATCAAGGGTACTATCAAGTCTATTTATATTAAGCTCAAACGGGATGGAGTAGTTCTAAAATTAAATTATTTGGGCTAAAGATGGACTCAAGTCATCTTTTAGATGCTTTTTCTTATTGTAAAAATGTAGGAAGTATTTTTAACCAAGTTCATTGCTCATTGTTTCAAAGCTAAAAAGAGACACTGGCTAAGGAATAGTATTTATAGGATAACAAGCTAAGTAGGGAGTGACTCCAGTGCAAGCGGGTAAATAATTGTAGGATCAATTAAAGGTTGCAGAAAGGAGGATGAAAGGAATGTGATACCTTTTCTTTCTTGCTTCATTCTCGTATTTGAGTCGAACCCCCTGATACGTCCATTTTGCATCACTATTCTATATCATAATTTACTGTTATTCCTTGATATATTTTATATTAAGAGATGATACTTATGTTATTTCATCTATTTTTGCATGGTTGATGACTTTTGGAGGATGGACCACTGAAGTCAGGATTCTGATGGAAAAGGCACTGTTTGGAGGAAAAATTCGCCAAGATCAAAAAATCCCAGAAAATATATGGAAAATCCTATTTTTACAGAAGATGAAGGAAGCCAGAAGGGGAAGTGGAGATGGGCCACAGGGAGCCCACACCACCACCTGGCGCGGGCCAGCCCTAGCCGCACCACCAGGTGGTGTGGCCACCCTGGCCCACCTCTGGCATCTCCCTTTGGCCTATATAATCCCCTCGAAACCCTAAGGCTCAGGGAGCAACCATAGAAAGATTTTGCCGCCTCTGTGGGGCGGAAAACTGCAGAGAGAGAAAGAGCTCTCCGGCAGGCAGAAATCTACAGGGAAATTCCTTCCCAGAGAGGGGAGATCGTCGCCATCAACACCATCATCAAGCTAGACTTCATCGGGATCATCATCATCATCTCCACCAGCACCATCATCACCACTCCATACCGCTGTAACAATTGGGTTGAATCTTGCATAGTTCTCATGGGACACTTTCCTGGTGTTGATTACTTGTTGTAGTTGATTCTATTGAGTGGAACCATTGAATTATCGTTCATGTTCAGATTGTTACTTATCATTATTTCATCTCTGATCTTGATCCATATGATGTCTCGTGAGTAGTTCGTTTAGTTCTTGAGGACATGGGAGAAGACATGTCGTTAGTAGTGGAATTGTGTTGAGAAAGATTCAATGGTTTGATAATTAAGTTGTGGTGTTATTCTTCTAGTGGTGTCATGTGAACGTCTACTACATGATACTTCACCTTTATGGGCCTAGGGGAATGCATTGTGTATTTGGCTACTAATCGTAGGGGTTGCCGGAGTGACAGAAACCTAAACCCCCGTTAGGAAACCTTTGCACAAGGGAGTATAGGATCTTAGAGTTTAAGGCTATGGTTAGATTTTTATCTTAATTACTTTCTTGTAGTTGCGGATGCTTGCAAGGGGTATAATCACAAGTATGTATTAGTCCTAGGAAGGTCAGTACATTAGCACAGGTTCACCCACACAACACTTATCCAACCAAAGAAGATTAATCAACTATATGAAGCGAAAGTAGTTGACAGTATTCCCATGTGTCCTCGAGAACATTTGGTCATCCTATGTAATACAATTGGCTTGTCCTTTGCTAAAGAAAGGACCGGGCCACTTGCTACAATTATCATCATTGTCTTTTATTTACTCGCACTCTATTTATCTGCATTATCAAAAACCCCTAAAAATCCGTTTGCTAAGTATTTACAGGGAATTCCTGATCCAAGCCACTCGTCAACACCTTCTACTCCTCGTTGGGTTCGGCACTCTTACTTATCGAAAATACTTCTATACACCCCCTATACTTGTGGGTCATCAAGACTATTTTCTGGCACAGTTGCCGGGGAGTGAAGAGCTATTGAAGAGTGCAACTGGTAAAGGAAACTTCTACTGTGAGTATTGTTTATTTTTGTTAGTTACTTTATTTCAATATGGATAATTCACTCAGATTCTTATTTCATAATGCTACTACCACTGCTAAGGTAGTAGATGAACCTCCACTTGCTGAAAATGATACTTTTAAGATACCTACAAGAATTGTTGATCATGTTATGGATAACTATTATTTTGGAGATGGAACTGTCCATCTCAGTGATCATTTGCTCTTTATACACGAATTATGCGGGTTGTTTAAGTGTGCAGGTATTACAACAGATCAAGTCAAGAAGAAGTTATTCTCATTATCACTAAAAGGAAGAGCTGAGGAATGGTACAAGCTGTTGAAGAATGGACAATCTCTTGAATGGGAGGAAGTTGTACCCCTCTTTTATTCAAAATATTATCATCCTAGTGAGATTCATAAAGATCGGAATCAAATATACTACTTTTGGCCTCGTGATGGAGAGAGTTGATGTCTACGCACTTCTATTCTTGTAAACAGTTGTTGGGCCTCCAAGTGTAGAGGTTTGTAGAACAGCAGCAAGTTTTCCCTTAAGTGGATCACCCAAGGTTTATCGAACTCAGGGTGGAAGTGGTAAAAGGTATCCCCTCTCAAGCAACCCTACAATCAAGATACAAGAAGTCTCTTGTGCCCCCAACACACCCAATACACTTGTCAGGTGTATAGGTGCACTAGTTCGGCGAAGAGATAGTGAAATAAAAGTGGTATGGATATAAGATAACGGTGCTAGAAAATACTTTGATGGCATGGAAGAGACTGAAGGAAAACTGAAATAAATATGGAAGCAAGTAAACATGTAACAGATCTAGTTGCAAACGGTGTTTCAATTCTAGGAAACAAGGCCTAGGTATCATACTTTCACTAGTAAACACTCTCATATAAATATCTTCTCTTTATGATACTACTCTGAACTACTCTCTGGTTGGACACTCTAATCCATGGTAGGGCTATAACAGCACACCTCAAAGTAAGCCTTTCCCATCTAGATAACCCCACACTGTCACCTTGAGCACTAGATGGTTCTAACAAACACCACAATTTCATAAAGACATCCAACTCCAAATATAACTCATAACAAGTATTTGAAATCTCTAGCCTAAGTGCCACCATGGTGTGCACATTGTCAACTTCACACACATGGGGAGAGCAAAGATCTATTAAAGCACTTGAGTAGCAAGGTAGATCTACTTGATTACAAAGCTCATGATCACAATATGATCACGCATAGAGAGAGAGAGAGATGAACACATAGCTACCGGTAGAACCCTTAGCCTCGAGAGAGAACTACTCCCTCATCATCATGGGAATCAGCAACGGTGATGGAGATGGTGGTGGAGATCGATGGAGATGGCTCCGGGGGCACTTCCCCGTCCCGGCAGGGTGCCGGAATAGAGGTTTTCTGTCCCCCAAATCTCCCCTTCGGTAGCGGTGGTGCTATGGAACTTTTCGTGGCTGGATGCTTGACGATTTAGGGTTTTTGCATCGGGAGGCATCTTATAGGCGAAGAGGCAAGGTCGGTGGGTGGCCAGGGGGCCCACACCATGCCCTGGCATGGCCTAGGGTTACCCGCGCCAAGGAGGGTGTGCCCACCATGTGGCCCCTCTCTGTCTCGTCTTCTGGCTCCGTGAGTCTTCCGGTAAAATATTGACTTTGGCTTTTGTCCGGTCCAATTCCGAGAATATTCATTTTCTGACTTTTCTGGACCCAAAAACAGAAGAAAACAGGCAACTGGCACTGTGGCATCTTGTTAATAGGTTAGTCCAAGAAAGTGTATAGAAATACTCCAAAGTGTGGACAAAACATAAGAAAGTAGATATAAAACAAGCATGGAACATCAAAAATTATAGATACGTTTGCAACATATCAAGAGTACAGCTCAAGCTTGGGGGAGATTGAAGGTACTAATGCTCAAATGTCCTATTCATGAGCTCCCTGACAATATTATTATCAATAACTTTTATGCAAGGCTCTCTCTTCATGATAAGGATCTATTGGATGCTTCTTGCTCTAGATCGTTTACACGCACGGAAGAAGAAGCTAAATGGGATCTTCTAGACCGTATTCAAGACAATGTTGAAGCATGGGAGAATGACAAAGGAAGAAAGTCAGGTATAAATTATGATTATGAATGCATTAAATCTTTTATGGGAATTGATGATTTTCATAATATTAGTAATGCTTATGGTCTTGATTCTCAAAGTATTGCAAATTATATTAAGGCTTTTGCTTCTTATATTGAAATTCCTAAAAAGAAATGGAACAAGTATCATGAGCCATATAAAGATATTGTTAATTGTGTTCCTACTAGAAATACTGAAGTTCATACTATTGATCATATTTTACCTGAACCTTACATCGAGAAAATACCTTTCCCGGTTAAAGTAAAGGAACATTCTATGACAGCTAGTATGGTTAACAAAAGTACAAAGAAATCTATAGAACCTAATGAACAAATAGATGTTGAACCTGTACTAGCAAATATGAAAGGCTTTGACACTAAAAATGTGGAAGATGGGCACATTATCCTTTGTAAGGACACTTCTAAAATTGTTTCACATCCTAATGGAACTAGAAAAGCTAGTGTCCCTGTGTTTTCTGTCAGGATAAGTGATCATTGCTACAATGGTTCATGTGATAGTTACATCGTTAAATTTATGCATGATACTGAAAGTTATTATGAGAGAGGGAAGATTGTTCTTATGCATCTCAATAATATTAAGTTTCCTCGCTTTATGCTAAAAGTCTTTAAGTTGCACTTGTTTTGCCTTCCTATGCTAGTAGCCTCTAGTTTCAACAATTTATTTTCTTACAAAATTCCTTTGCATAGGAAGTAGGTTAGACTTAAAAACGTTTATATTTGCTTCTTGATGCTCTCTTTTTTACTTCAATCCATATTTTTATGTGAGCATCATTGAAATTTATCATGCATATCTTAATCGCTATAAAGAAAGAGCTTTTTGGGAGATAACCCAATATATTTTCACTTTCATTTATTTTTGTTTATTTGAGTCCTGGAAGTTATTGCTTCTGCAATAACCTCTCCTTATCCATTTTGCTTGGTTTTTGTGTCAAGATCAGCCTCTAATGAGAGAGAAGTAAGATTTGGGGAAGTTGCTGTCCCAAAACAGATTTTTGTGCTTCACTATAAAAAATCATGTACAACCCTAGAACATCGTACTGATCTGTAATTTTTTTGTGTGCGTGCCCTAGGTTATTATTTAACTTTTGTTAGTTTCGCACGTTTTGATTTGAGCAACAGAAGATTTTCGAAAAAATTGATCTTTACCTGCTGGTCTGTTTTGACAAATTTCTGCCATTTCTGCATTTGCCTCTTAAATCGATTTCCTTTTTTAATTCCTTTTGGTATTTAGAGAGGAGTTGTTTCAGTAGCTTATGTTTTGATGGATTTCAGTTGAAATTGAACTTAAAGGTTTATTACCTTGCATGCACTAATGTTGCTAATGAGAACTATGTGAAGTTTTGTGTGAACGAAATTTCCATGTTGTAGGAGAAAATGATGTAATAAGATGGTGAATGGTCAAAAGGCTCAAGAAATATGTTTATGAAGATGAAGATATTGATGTTATTCAAGTGGTGACTCCGGAAAAATTTATTAAAGACCAAATTCAGAGACCTGCAGAGTCCGTTTTCGAATAGGTAACAGTTCTGGGTAAGAAAAGGTCCACGCAAAACCTTCCAAGTTATATTTTTGCAGTTTTATCTAACATGGGAATTAATGAGTCGAAAGAGGGATAGAAATGGAGCCCGGGTGGCTCACACCACCCCGTGGCTCGGGCCCACCTGGCCGCGCCACCAGGGGGTGTGGCCACCCCGTAGCCCGTCTCCGACCCATTTTCTCCCAGTACTTTCCTTTTGTTGTTAAACTTTGTAATATATAATCCCCCGGATCCCCCGAGGTCCATATATCATGTTCTCGTCGTGTTTTTGTTTCGATCTGTTCTGTTCAGATGTCATTCCAGGATTCATTTTTGGAGGACTATGAGGTACGGCGCCGGTGCGAGCTCCATCGCAACCTTGAGTAGAGGACCTTTGTAGGATGGGTGGAAGAAGAAAGGATCACAGCTAGGCGCGAAGACATGGATCGGAGCATCGAGGAGGAAGTGAAGGGCATGTTAGCAGGCATGAAAGGACAGGGGCTGATACCACCAGTTCTAAATCTCAGTTCCTACCCTGCATCAGTGGAAGCTCTACGAGCCACTGATGAGTTTTGCGATAAGTACCGAGTCCTGAGGAGAAAGGTGGATATACTGCAAGAAGAGAATAACAGGCTTCGCAAGATCCTGGAAGATTTTCTCACTCTGGTCATGGGTTCACCACCACCACCACCGAAGGAGTAATTCGTCATCAGGTGTTGGCATCCCCTTAGTTTGTTCCAAGCTTGGGGGAGTGCCGCGGTATCACATCTTTTATCTTTTATCTATTTACCTTTTTAAGTAGAGTCATATCATGAATAGAGAAGTTACCATATAGGATGGTTTGCATTATGGAAGTATCTCCCCTCTAGTTAGTTATCTTGTATCCCTTGGTGTGAGTTGTCGTTATGGAATATTAATGAGAAGTTCTATCATTTACTTTTTGCACATCTTATTTTAGTTTGCAATTTTTGTTATATGATTGATCTTGTTGTTAGTATTGGTATCACTTTGGGATCATTAATTAAATTTAGTTGGTTTTGGCAAACCTGGCTCTGGTCAGTAGCAACAGTATTTGAGAATTGAATGAAAAAGAGAAAAGTACTTTTAAGAAATATAATTTCATCATCTTTCTTTCTTGATTGGCTCATAAGCTTAGTATTCTCTAGTGAAGATCTTTTGTGTTTCCAAGGAAGATTTCATGTTTGTTTTTATCACTTGTATGTTTGTTTGTTTCCTCCAAATCTTATGCTTGCTACCCAGCCTTGCTAGCCAAAAACATGTACTGGGAGGGAATGCTTCTTGTGCATCAAGTCCTTAAACCAAAACCTATGCCATTTGTGTCCACCATACCTACCTATTAGCACTATTACTATTCCAAGTAAATACATGTTTTTATCTACCTTCCGAATTAAACTTGTTATGTGAAAATTAGTGATTAAAGCTCTCACGAACTTGATGGTACACTTTATTTTCTTGCACTTAATAAATTTGAACCATTGTGCCCATCTATGTTGCGTATATGCTTGTGTTTTGTAAATTGTGAATTAGCAGAACCATGTTACCATGGGGAACGCTTTCAACATTTCACTTTATTTAGTTGATATCATCTTCTTTTGCTTATGGATCCTGGCAGTGTGAAATAAAAGGGGAGCTTGTAAGCTCATGGAGTTGGTATATGTGTTAGAGAAACGCCTGGGCAGCTAGCCTAATCCATGCCTAATCATGGTGGAAACTTGCAGCATAACCATAGTGAGCAATCTGTGAAGCATCCTCAATAAAAAATAAAAAAAATCCTATGCAAATAGCAAATATAAGGATCGCTCAGATGCTCATTGTCTGTTGCCTTGTCATTTTGCTATGGGAAAGCTCCCGTATCATGGGGCAAGGGGTACCCCGTTGGTGGTTCTCTATGATACACATGTACTTCCAATGACAAAAACTTACTCATGACTAAAGTTGAGTAGCATGAGGTTCGGTACTCCTAAGCAAGGGGCATGAGATTTTCAACTTATAACTTGTCAAGCATATCCTCATATTTGTTCACTTTATCCTTAATCACCTAAAGATGCTTATGATAGGGGTAATGAGATCTGAAAGCTAATAAGTACCATAATTTTTGGAAGCTCTTTATGAAACTTGGAATCCCTGCTTCCCTCTGTGAAGGGCATATCTTTTACTTTCGAGTTGAGTCAGTAAACCTATTCCTTTCTATCTCCAGCAAGTATTTGAGTTGTTGTGTTTCAATCATTCATATGATGATTTATTCAATCATGTTTCTTATGTGACTTGTTTTGCATGCTGCTCTTATCTTAGTGAGTATTACTTTGAAAGCTATCACTGAAAACCCATTATGTTTGAACTCCTGCAAATTGTTAACTATTCTTTGACCAAGAACAAAGTTTGCCATTACCAATTATGATTTACTTTGTGTATCTTTATTGTGTTTCCTTTACTTATTGCAAGTTAAGTTATATAATAGTGAGTTGTATTCTATTATGATTTATGTATTGATGAATGTGATGCTTCTTGTCGACAGTTCACTCCATAAACCTGAGGTCATGTTTATTGAGCTCAGTGTTCGCTTGGTGACAAACGAAGTCTAAGCTTGGGGGAGTTGATACGTCCATTTTGCATCACTATTCTATATCATAATTTACTGTTATGCATTGATATATTTCATATTAAGAGCTGATACTTATGTTATTTCATCTATTTTTGCATGGTTGATGTCTTTTGGAGGATGGACCACTAAAGTCAGGATTCTGATGGAAAAGGCACTGTTTGGAGGCAAAATTCGTGAAGATCAGAACATCCCGGAAAATATATGGAAAACCCTATTTTCTAGAAGACGAAGGAAGCCAGAAGGGGAAGTGGAGATGGGCCACAGGGGGCCCACAGCACCCCGTGGCGCGGGCCAGCCCTGGCCGTGCCACCAGGTGGTGTGGCCACCCTGTCCCACCTCTAGCATCGCCCTTTGGCGTATATAATCCCCTCGAAACCCTAAGACTCGGGGAGCGACCACAGAAAGATTCCCTTGCCTCCATCATCAAGCTGGAGTTCATCGGGATCATCATCATCACCTTCATCATCATCTCCACTAGCACCATCATCACCACTCCATACCACTGTAACAATTGGGTTGAATCTTGCATAGTTCTTAGGGGAAACTTTCCCGGTGTTGATTACTTGTTGTAGTTGATGCTATTGAGTGGAACCATTGAATTATCGTTCATGTTCAGATTGTTACTTATCATTATTTCATCTCTGATCTTGATCCATATGATATCTCGTGAGTAGTTTGTTTAGTTCTTGAGGACATGGGAGAAGTCATGTTGTTAGTAGTGGAATTGTGTTGAGAAAGATTCAATGGTTTGATAATTAAGTTCTGGTGTTATTCTTCTAGTGGTGTCATGTGAACGTCGACTACATGATACTTCACCTTTATGAGCCTAGGGGAATGCATTGTGTATTTGGCTACTAATCGTAGGGGTTGCCGGAGTGACAGAAAACCTAAACCCCCGTTAGGAAACCTTTGCACAAGGGAGTGTAGGACCTCAGAGTTTAAGGTTGTGGTTAGATTTTTATCTTAATTACTTTCTTGTAGTTGCAGATGCTTGCAAGGGTTATAATCACAAGTATGTATTAGTCCTAGTAAGGTCAGTACATTAGCACAGGTTCACCCACACAACACTTATCCAACCAAAGAAGATTAATCAACTATATGAAGCGAAAGCACTTGATAGTATTCCCATGTGTCCTCAAGAACGTTTGGTCATCCTAAGTAATACAACCGGCTTGTCCTTTGCTAAAGAAAGGATTGGGCCACTTGCTGCAATTATCATCATTGTCTTTTATTTACTCGCACTCTATTTATCTGCATTATCAAAAACCCCTAAAAATCCATTTGTTAAGTATTTACAGGGAATTCCTGATCCAAGCCACTCGTCAACACCTTCTGCTCCTCGATGGGTTCGACACTCTTACTTATTGAAAATACTGCGATACACCCCCTATACTTATGGGTCATCACCCCCTCTATGTTCCCCTATTGCCAAGTCACCTGAAATTACAACTTGCAAATAAAGTTACAACTAATTTTTTTGTATTTTCGGTTTAGACATGCAGAACTGAAAATAAACATGCAAACTTTGAAGAAATAAAATAAATCAAAAGAAGAAATAAAAAATGAATGCAAATTTCGGAGGTTTTGAAACCTCCCTCGTGCTTAGGCTATTGCTAGTATCAGTTGTTGCCGTCATTTGGCGGCTGGTGCGGAAACTGCTGATAGTAGCCAGGGAAGTGGGTCATGAAGTGACTGAGGCTGTGAGTCAAAGTATTCACATCTTCATTCACTTCCTGAAGAGTGTGGTCGATCTCCCCAATGCGCTGGTTGAGCTGCTGGAACTCCTGATAGGGGATGTAGTTGTACCCCTTTTGTGGCTAGTTAGGCCACAGGTCCCAAGCTCCCCCTTGCTGCTACTGCTACTGTCCCCCCCAAGAAGGGTTGTGTCCCTGCTCTTCATCCTGCTCTTGCTCCTCCTCATCCTACTGCCCTTCTTCTTCATCTTCCTCTTCATCAGGCTGGTGCTTGGCCATGATCTCCATCACTTGGTCCCTGGTGAGGATCCAAGTGTTCTTCCCAACAATGGAGAAGGCCTATGGGCAGGGCAACTGAACCTGATCACCCTGTGCATCACCAAGATAATTGAATTGATATGCTCAAAGCCTCTGGTTAGTATGGTAAACACCAAGAAGCCACAAACAAACAAATACTTGACGTCCATAAGCTTGGAGCCATCCAGAGGTTCCATAACAGGTAGTATAATATTTAATGCATAGGAAAGGTGGGTTACCAATCCACCAATGCGAATATCACGTTTGGTCTTGTTGCTTTGGTGGTGAAAGTGCTGGATGACTAGAGCTACAGGACTGGGGCTTTGCGGTGAAGTGGGGAAGAGAGCCTTGGTGATCATAGCCATGTCTGCATTGGCCATGGAGCCTGTGTCACCTCTTCCAAGTAGTGTGTTGGCGAGGAACACAGCATAGTAGCGAATGGATGGGTTCTGAATGGTGGACATCTTCTTCTGATAAAAGTGTCTGCCACCATTAATATAAATAACCTCCCAAGTCTCTCTGCTTGTGACGCTATAGAGGTTAGTAACAATTGGCTCCCTAGTACGAGGGAAGCTAGAAGCATTGCAAAATTGTTCGAAACTTATGTCATAGTGCTGCCGGTTCATGGTGAAGCTTATCATGCACATATTACCTTTCTCCCTGTGATCGTCGTCGAAGGAGGAAAGGAACTCATGGGTAAGATCGGCGTATGTATCGTGGCTTGTGAAGCCAAGTACCTCCAACCCCGCCCTGCTACACATGAGGTCAAAATCTTCCTTCGACCTTACCACGGTGAGAAAGTTGTGGTCGGCCCAATGCGTGGGCAGCACCCTCCTTGATGAAAGAATGTCCATCTTGGAGTTGCGCGGAGCTCGGGCCCCTGAACTTGAGCCCTCTCCGCGTTGGCGCTTGCTTGAACGAAAGAGGCTACCAATCTTGTTCATCATGATGCACTGAAAAATTTCACCATAAAACCTTAGGCATATAGTTTCTATATGATATATGAATGATTCTACGTGGAAAAATTCAATCCTAACGTGAGAAATTAATAGGAAAAACTAAATAAGCTTGAGTTCATCCACTAGATCAATGCGAAAGTTTCAACCATGGAAATCTGAAAATGAAGCATGGATAGGGAGAGAAACATACCGATTTGTTGATTCCCACACTCAAACGAACGAAATCCGCGAAGAATCAAGAGTTCTAGGTGGATTTTGAGAGGTTTGGAGAGAGAATATGAGGGAAATAATGAGGAGAGGAGGAAGACATAGCTGCTCCGGTGCGATTTTGTGGTCGCACCAAACTATACGGCCGGAACTATACGGGCGGGTGATGTTGTTCCGCCCGTATAGTTGCGGCGGTGCCGCCAACTAGGTTTTCTTTATACAGAAAATAGTTATATGGACGCAACTATACGGTCGGATCACAAAGATCCCGCCCTATAGTTGGTCATTAAAATGTTTGCCTCTCGAGATAAATTTCTAAAGCTAGCATTGATATCTATACAACCGGAACTATACGTCCGAAATTTTCATTCCCTCCGTATAGTTGGTTGTTAAACTCTCAGTACCTTTGAGATAAATTTCTACGTAGGCATCAATATCTATACGACCGGAGCTATACGGCCGAAATTTTTATTCCCGCCGTATAGTTGGTCGTTAAACTCTCAGTGCCTTTGGGATAAAATTCGACGAAGGCATCGATATCTATACGACCGGACCTATACGGCCGAAATTTTTATTCCCGCCGTATAGTTGGTCGTTAAACTCTCAGTACCTTTCAGAAAATTTTGTACGAAGGCGTCGATATCTATACGACTGGAGCTATATGGCCGGAATTTTTATTCCCGCCGTATAGTTGGTCGTTAAATTCTCTATGTTTTCGAGGAAAATTTGTTGATGGCAAAGATATCTATACGACTGGAGCTATACGGCCAGAATTTTTTATTCCCGCTGTATAGTTGGTCGTTAAACCATCAGTAATCATCAAAAAAATTCTATTTCTGCGAGGATACCTTCTTATCCCAAGACTTAGTTAAATACCTTATTTTTAATAGAAAATTGATAGTAAAAACTGTCGACCAATATTAGCATATCAAAAAGCAAAATTTTAGCTTCTGTAAATGGAAAACTCAAACTATTATTCTTATTATTATTCTATACTCATTCAATCGATGTTTCTACTACTTTTTGACTAATCTTCATGGGCGCGCTTCCGCAAGAATGTCTGTGAAAAAGTGGTAGGAATGTGATGAACTTCTTATTCTCCAATCTACTTAATTGACGAGATGGGTTGACTCCCATTAAGCATTTATTAAGAATGGTTGAGTAACTCAACCTCTTCTCTCTTCTCGAATTCTTACCTTGGGATGCCCCTTATCAAAGGCACTTACCACATGAACTCGTTTTGCCGGTGGAACATATCTTTCTCATGCTTCTTACTTCTTGAGAAAATACCGGATGATTTCAGCATCATAAACATTGATGATTATCTTTCCTTCAACACAATCTACTAATGCACCTGCAGTACTAAGGAAAAGTCTTCCAAGTATTATAGATAATTTTTCATCTTCTGGCATTTCAAGAATGATAAAATCAGTGGGAATAACATGCTCATCTATTCTAAGTACAACATCCTCGATCATACCAACGGTTTGTTTAGTGGACTTGTCAACCATCTGTAAAGTGATAGTAGTAGGAGAATACTCCCCTAATACTAACTTTTTATAGAGGGAGTATGGCATTACACTACCTCATGCTCCTAGATCACACAAGGCATTATGAATATCGGTTTTACCTATTGAGCATGAAATAGTTGGTATTCTGGGATCTCCAGACTTAGACAGCAGCTTCCCATTAGTAGGATAGTGATGACTGCAAGTGCACAAATCGTTTGTAGCTAGTTTCAAAGTTCAGATATCGATCCCACAGGGAGCCCAAAGGTAAGTGTTTATTGGTGAAGTCTCTATCACACCCGAAGTTGGCATAGGTCTTCGAGTGAATTGACTGCAAGTGTTAAAATAAGAATGGGATTTTTATTAAACGCGATAGATGTAAATAGAACTAAAAATGTAAACTTTAGAAATATAAATCATAAAAGTAAAGAACAGGTTTGCTTGTTTGTTGTTTCCTGTAGATGACGAAAGAAGGCGCGGGGAGATTTAGTTCATGGTGATAGTGACTGTGCCAGGTGGACGAGTGGTAAATGTAACAATTATAATCTTATAGATATATGTGTAGGCGAGCAACCCATAATTAGCCGGAACTCCTCTTGGTAGATTTCATCCCAACTTCAATAATCCTACTAGCCTGCTACCAAAACTATGGTCAGACACTAGACGATTAAGACACTTCAGGTTGCTTAGCGATTAAGATCCTTGGATCGAACTAATACAATAAGCATAGTGGTTACTCGTTATCCTCGAGTCAACTATATTTCCACTGATATCCCCGTGTCACCCGAGGGTCGCCAGTCCACTAGCGTATAAGATCTTATCTATGTAGAACAAGGTATCATGTTGTCTGGGCCCTTAATTGGACAACAAGCATTAGGCATCCTATAAATAGTCAAGCACACATATTATAGTATTTAGAATCAATCACAAATTAATGGAAAATATATGAAGGCACATCACATCTCACCAATCCCCTATATCTCCCACGCCCAAGAGAGTTACTCACACATGAGAGAAGTACAGATCATCAATATAATTGAATAAAGGGAATTCGTCTTCGTATTACCGTGGAGATCTACAATAAGAATAGAAAAATATCCAACACAATTCAAGATGGGAAGAAACAATCTCAAACCCTAGCCTTGCAAGGTGGAGATCCCTCGCTCTCTCAAGTACAAGTAGTGGCTATGGGGGTGTATTGGCTAGGAGGTCGAAGATCATGGAGCAAGATGAAGAACGTCTTCTCCTTCTTCTCCGGATCTCTTCTTTCTCCCTTCTGGATGGTGTGGCAGATGTTGTGTTCTATTTTCGTCCCCCATCCCTTCACGGAAGTTGTCCCTTTTGACAAGATAGAGGCGGCGGCAACTATACGGCGGGAACTATATGGCCAATCCCGCCGTATAGTTGGTCGTTAAATCGTCTGTGAGCTCCCCTCGCGTGCTTCCAAAGTGGGACTTGCTTGTTTTCTCCAAAATATTGTATTTCTCTAGTTAAATGTTTACATTGATGTTCAGAACCTAAAACACACATTAAAATCCAAGTTTTCTTTGCTACCAAAGTATTAGCGTTAGGTAAAGCCAGAAAACGATCAAATCCAAGAGAAAACCATCAATAAAAGCCATCAAAAATGTGCCGAATCTCACAGCTATCACATAGCTAGTTACCATGGCAACAGTTGAGTTATTTCTTTCTTTCTACTAAGAATATCACGGAGGAATTTACTATAAGTAAGAACTTTGATTGCATCCGCAAATGGAATTTCTAGACGAAGGTCACTAAGTGCCTTTGTGAAAGAATTGTAAATTACCTGATCCGGTGCTTTCTTTTTTCGATTTGGATAAGGAAACTTTTTCTCACCTGACTAACTCTTGTCTTTTACCTTTTGTGGGGAGGGGGGTCAGGCTCTTTCGTTTATTTCTTTTGTTGTTGCTTATGGATTTTCTTCTTTTCTACTACAACAACTTCATCTTCCTTGCTTATTTCTTTATCTTCTCTTGGGTCAACCATCTCTGCATCGGAGTCATAATGGTCATATTGTGCATCATTTTGGTCCTCCTTGGTTTCATATTGTGTCTCAGTTTCATCTTGGGGATCCACCAATGTATCATTTGCTTGGCTTGCTTCGAGCAAGGCTTTTTCCTTTCGCTCTTTTTCAGCTTCATATTTCGGTGGTCCTAAGGGTCCTGTAACAACTTCACCCCTTCTTGTGACAACATTAGTAGAAACAGGAATATCATTATGTTCACGAAGAAAAATTTGATAACTACATGCTATTTGTTCACACTGGGTTTCAATCATACTAAGATACTTGTGAAATAATTTTATTGCTTGGCCAATCTCATCATAATTTTCTGTGAGTTCAGCCAAAATCTTTTTGTGTTTTTGGAAATGCTTATGCAGGTTATTATGAGATTTTACTAGTCGATGTTTTAATTCTTGAAATTTTTTCCAGTTTCAACTTCTTCAGTTAAAACTTGTAACAAATCTACTTTGTTTTCCTTAACAAGTTCAGAAGGTATACCTTTTTCTTTCATAGTTTTGCGTACCTCGGGCATAAGATCGGGAGTTATCCAAAGTACCCATTTTTCCGGCTTAGTGCCAAAATCAGGATTATATAAAGAATTATTCTTAGCCCTAGTAGATATCTATTCCAAACATTCTTTAATAGTTAAAGTATTTATTGATCCTCCTGCTAAGAAGTCAAGGAACTCTCTACATTGAGTACTGAGACCATGGTAAAATAAATGGCAAATTGTTAGTTCAGAATAGCCGTGATTAGGAATACTATTGATCATTCATAATAATCTATCCCAGGCTTGTGGGTAGTTTTCTCCCACGTTTTGTCTAAATTTGCCTATGTTCTTTCTTAGTTCAGTTACCTTTTTAAAAGGATTACACTTGTTTATAAATTTAATAATGCAGTTTTCCCAACATTTAATGTAATGGCGAGGGAGAGAATATAACCAGTTTAGTGCTTTACCTTTGAGAGACCATCGAAATAATTTATGACGAGAGAAGTCTCTTGGCAAATCTTTTAGTCCAAGCGATCTTATCACATCATCGAACTCTCTAATATGTCTTCTTGGGTCTTCATGTTCCCTTCCACTGAAAGCTTTCTCCTACAAAATTTTAATAATTCCACCATCAAATCGATATTCTCTAACTCCAGGATTAGGGAACTCTATTGGTTGTTTAAGAAATTTAGAACTTGGAGTACTGTATTCCCTGAGAGTTTTCTCGGGTATCATAGGAGTTGTCCTGTAAATAGACATGATTTCCGTAATCTCACTTAGGTTTTCAACTTCAACTTTATTTGATCTTAAAAGTTTTTCAATAATTTCTTCGCGCCTCTGAGCAGGCACGTGCTCAAAATAATCCGGCAGGTAGGTCCTACTAGAGCGTGTAGACCCTTGGTCTCCTAAGGAGAACATTTTGTAGTAGAAACACCTAAAATGTCAAAAGAAAAACACTTAGTGCTTAGCTCCCTAGCAACGGCGATAGAAAATAGCTTGATGTCTGCAAGAGCACAGATCGTTTGTAGCTAGTTTCAAAGTATAGATATCGATCCCACAGGGAGCCCAAAGGTAAATGTTTATGGGTGAAGTCTCTGTCACACCCGAAGTTGTCGCAGGTCTTCGAGTGAATTGATTACAAGTGTTGAAATATGAATGGGGTTTTGATTAAATGAGATGTATTTAAATAGAACTAAAATGTAAACTTCAGAAATATAAAGCATAAAAGTAAAGAACGACTTGGTTGTTTGTTGTTTCCTGCAGATGGCAAAAGAAGGCGCGGGGATATTCAATTCATGGTGATAGTGATTGTGCCAGGTGGATGAATGATAAATATAAAAATTATAATCTTATAAGTATATGTGTAGGCGAGCAACCCATAATTAGCCGGAACTCCTCTTGGTAGATTTCTTTCCAACTTCAATAATCCTAATAGCCTATTACCAAAACCATGCTTAGACACTAGACGATGAAGACCCTTCAGGTCGCTTAGTGATTAAGCTCCTTGGATCGGACTAATGCAATAAGAACAGTGGTTCCTCGTTATCCTCGAGTTTACTAGTTTTCCATTGATATCCCCGTGTCACCCGGGGATCGCTGGTCCACTAGCAAACAAGATCTTATCTATGTAGAATAAAGCATCATGTTATCTGGGCCCTTAATTGGGCAACAAGCATTAGGCATCCCACAGATAGTCAAGCACACATAATATAGTAATTAGAATCAATCACAAACTATTGGAAAATATATGAAGGCACATCACATCTCACCAATCCCCTGCATCTCCCACGCCCAGGGGAATTACTCACACATGAGAGAAGAACGGATCGTCAATATAATTAAATAAAGGGAATTCATCTTTGTATTACCATGGAGATCCACAATTAGAATAGAAAAATATCCAACACAATTCAAGATGGGAAGAAACAATCTCAAACCCTAGTCTTGCAAGGTGGAGATCCCTCTCTCTCTCAAGTACAAGTAGTGGCTATGGGGTTTATTTGCTACGAGGTCGAATATCGTGGAGGGATATGAAGAACGTATTCCCCTTCTTCTCCGGATCTCTTCTTTCTCCCGTCTGGATGGTATGACGGCCGCTGTGTTATGTTTTCGTCCTCGGTTCCTTCATAGAAGTTGTCCCTTTTGACAAGACAGAGGCAGCGGCAACTATACGACCGTAAAAATATTCCCACCATTGATGGGTTCGTAGCATGTAAAACAAAAAAATTCTACCGCAAGAACGAACAAAACCCAGATCTAATCTAGATAAAAGCCAAGATCTAATCTATTAGACATGTGCAACGAGATAGATCTGTACTAACCCTTAGAACCAAGCGTTACGAGATCGGATCTCGTGGTTGATGTAGTCGATCACTTGCCGATCTCAAGATCGAGTAGACGATCCTTCCGGCGCCGTGTTCTGGCAGCGCTTCCGCAGTCGGTCACACGTGCGGAGTCGAAGCAGACCTTCCTCTCCCCGTTCCAGCGAGCAGTAGAGGTAGTAGATCTCTCCACGGAATCCCAGCTGCACGACGGCGTGGTGGTGGTGGAGTAGAGAATTCTGCAGGGCTTCGCCTAAGCCAGAGCAGAGGGAAAGAGGAGGAGAGAGGCAACTTGAGATCTAGAGAATAGAAGGGGCAAGGGGGCTTGTGCCTCCACCCCTCTATTTAAAGGAGGGAGGCGCCATGGGGAGGTGGAGTCCTTGTAGGACTCCCCTCTCCCTTGGCCGGATCAAGGAGGTGGGGGAGTCCTACTCCCCCACAATCCTTGTCTTACCCCACAAGGATTCCTTGATCCTTTCTTGGTTTTCAAGTAAACTCCAAGAAATCTTCTAGAACCTTCCTAACATTCAAACCTTCTAGAATCCCCATACAAATACTCGAACATTTCCTAACTTAGAAAATGATCCCCAATATATGAATCTTATTCCCGGACAATTCGGATCTCCTCGTGATGTCCGGATCCAATCCGATACTCTGAACAACATTCGTCTCCAACGCACATTCCATATCTACTTAAAACAACTTCAACCTTAAGTGTGTCACCCTACGGTTCGTGAATATGCGAACATGATGAAGACACCTCTCCGATCAATAACCATCAGCGGATCCGAGATCCATAACGGTTCCCACATACTCAACGATGACTTCGTGATCGATAGAACCATTTAACATAATGAAACCAATTCCCTTTGTCACGCGATACTCTACTTATCCGAGGTTTGATCGTCGGTATCTCCATACCTAGTTCTACCTCATTCGATAAGTACTCTTTACTCGTTCCATGATATGTCACCCCTTGTGACCTAGTCACATGCTTGCAAGCTAACTAGATGACATTCCACCGAGAGGGCCCAGAGCATATCTATCCGTCATATGGATGGACAAATCCCAATCTTGGTCCATGCGCTTCAACACATACTTTCAGAATACCCAATGTCACCTTTATAACCACCCAGTTACGAAGCGGCGTTTGATGTCATCAAAGAATCCATCCGGTGATGGTGATTAACATAACCTCATGGTCGAAGGATTAGGTTACTATGCATTTGAAAGCTTGTAGCAAAACGAACTTAATGACTTGATCTTATGCTATGCTTACTATGGGTGTGTGTCCATCACATCATTCTCCTAATGATATGATCTTGTTATTAATGACATCCAATGTCCATGATCAGGAAACCATGATCATCCATTAATCAACAAGCTAGTTTAATAAGAGGCTTACTAGGGACTCTTTTATGTTTACAAAACACACAAGTATTAATGTTTCCGGTTAATACAATTATAGCATGGGATGTAAACATTTACCATAAACATAAAGATATAATAATAACCACTTTATTATTGCCTCTTGGGCATATCTCCAACAGTCTCCCACTTGCACTAGAGTCAATAATCTATTTAAAAACTTGTGCACTCAACACCTATGGCTTTCTGGTGTTGTATAGACACTATTGCTAGTGGTAAACATAATATTCGGATCTGACACTTCCAGGTCCGTGTGTATTTGCATGTCCTTGCGTCTCTATGCATTACTCATTCTCCAATGAGATGGCATTGTATAAATTTGGTCCTTTGGTGAGACCTTTAGTTCCTTGGGATTAAATCATGTTGATACAATTGCCATACAATGTATCTTCATAGTATTATCCCGCTATGAACCACACCTAGTTTGATAACAAACTACTTGACGCAAATGCCCTCATTTGCTGCTACAATAACAGTCCCGTACTTAGCCTTTTGTTGTAGTATCTGTCACAATGTTTCAACTTTGGTACTCAACCAAATCCGTTATGGAACTTCCTTTCCATTACATTGTGCCACCCATAGTTTAAATTGAGATAAACTTAATTTGTGACAAAACTAGTATCAATGCAACAATTTACAATGAACTATTTGTCACCACTATATAAATAATATATTCTTAGTTCTTCCAAAGATCATAGGAATATCCCTACTATTGTCCAATGATCATCTTATGAGTCATTCTGGTATATGCTCATAACATTTAGAGCATAGGACATATCTGGATGTGTACATCTCAAAAAATGATTGATCAAAATATTCTTGTGATTTCACCAAGTGTCAAAACACTTGAATATCGTGTCAACACACTTGAATCTTGATTCAGTCCTTTCCGTGTGTCAAGAACCTTTCTTGTTGTTTCCATATTGAACTCATTCAACATCTTATCTATGTACATTTGGCAAAACCATATTAGCGCCTCAATCTATCCATATAGACATTGATGCCTAATTCTTGGGTTATGCCTAAGTCTTTCATCAAAATGAAATTCTTACCCTGTGTCAATAAAAGATACATCATTTCTAATCAACAATATGTCTTTCACATAATGTATTAGAAATATGTCTTAGCGCTCCCACTTAATTTCTTGCAAAATGCAAACATCTTCATCGTCTCTGATGAAATTAAACCTTTTAACGGTTTCATCACGGTGAAGATTCCAACTCCGCGATGCTTACTTCAACCATTGAAGTTTTGCATACTCTTTTAGCATCCTTTGAATAAACAAAACCCTTTGGATCGTGTCATGGACACATCCTAGGTAACCATTCTATTAGAAGAACTTGTTTTGTTTGTTCAACTACCATATACCAAAATATATGTAGTGGTTGCTACATTAATCTGTCCAGACTAAATATCGCTATGAAAGATCAAATCTTATCATAGTCAATTCCTTAAACATTGTCGTAAACTCTTTCCGACATGTCGACTATTTTATAGATGTGAAACATCCATGTCTATTTCTTTATAGATCCATATACGACTGTAAGGTCTTGCACCTTTCTAGAGGGTCTTTCAAATTCAAAGCTTGATTTCTCGTGTATGGAATTATCACGGATTTTATGGCTTCAAGCCACTTAACAAAGTCAGGGCCCATCATTGATTATTTGCATGTAGTCGGTTCATCATTGTCAAACAACAATGATTTAACTCTCAAATCTTGGCATTTGATTACTTACCCGACCTACTTGGTTCAATAGGAACTTAGATCCTCGTGACCACATCCTTTGAGGCACGTGAGCCATGAGCATTGTTGCTGCCTCCGGGACACTTACCGACGCTGCGCAACTCAGCACATATTAGCCAAGGTTCAACAACCTTGTCAAAGTTCTATTGTCCTCCCACTTAATTTTTCACCAAAAAATCCTTCTCAAGAAACTCGACATTCTAAGTGACAAACACTTTTGTCTTCGGTGTTATGGAGGAATACCCAATGGTTATTCAAAATAACCTACAAAGACATGCTCATCCGACTTTGGTTGTAAACACTTTACTTATGCCTAGCATACCAAAAATTTAAGAAAGGACAACATGGGTTTTATCCCAAACCATGACTTATATGGTGTCATTTCAACGGATCATGATGGAGCTCTTTTCAGTGTAAAAGAGGTAGTCACTAAAGCTTTAATCTTTAAAAATATAATGGCAGTTTTATAAATGACACCTTTGATCTTACCATGTCAAACAAGGTTTCATTACATATCTTTAACACTCCATACTCCTATGGTGTTTTGGGAAATGCAAATCCATGGAACGATTCCTCAAATCTTACGTGTTTTGCTGAACTTGTAACTCAAACATCTTTATGATCCAATCATAAACTTTTTTATTTTCTTGTTACAATAATTTTCCACTTCATCTTGAAAGTCTTTGAACATTTTCAAATGTTTCATACGTCTTCCTTATTGAGTAAGTATATACATATACTCACTCAAATCTTCGGAGAAAGCATATGAAGTTGAAATCCAACAAACCCGACTACACATAATCTACAATATACAACAATATGAACAAATTCCAAACAGCTAGACTTCCGTTCCTCTTTTGGCCTCTGAACGGAGTTTTAATTATCTCGTGAAAGTATCACAAGCGTCATTTGATCAAAATCAAAGACTCCAAAAATCCATCAACATGGAGTTTCTTCATGTATCCCTAATATAATTTAAACGGTGATGTCACTTCGCAAGTGATCTTTCAATCATTTGTCTTGCGACATTTTAGCATTAGTTTTATGGTCGTTATTTCTCCAACCAGACTTGTATATCATCCATTTATTATGGAAAACGGTAATTATTTGAACAACCTTTTGTCGTCATAATACCTGATCAAAATAATAATTATTGAAACAAATCTTGAAGGTAAGCTTTGATGTTAACGAGCAACACAACAACCCTTTGTTTGTTTTCGATGAACATCATCACATATTCTCTTGCTAGTTACTTAGGCCATTGCAGTTCATGAATTGTGTTGTCCTGTATGACACTTCATACCAACCAATTCGGTATCCAATACCGCAGAACCACATTGTTTAACAACCAAGGAATACAGCCATAACATGTATCTTCTATATACCTAAATTGGATATCTCCAATCTTTTCTTTTCTGCCAAATATTTTATAAATTCTCTTTCAACAATTCCTTTTCTTTTAAAAGAATCTATCAACCTCAATAGTGGTGTCATTCACATGACACATAGCATAAAGTGTGTATAGTCAAATACTAATACCTTTGGACTTGCACTTTGAAGTGGATCACCTTCATCAAATGTTTGGCATTCTTTCAAAATTCCATTCTTTAGTAATCTTTTAGTGTAGTAAACATTTTACTTACATCTTCTATTCATCCTTATCATGACAATTTTCATGATCAAGCTGCTATAGCTTATAAAGGTGAATTGCGAGTATAATGTTTCTTTTCCAAAACCTTTTGGAGGATTAGGACGACTAGCGTCTCCAACCTTCACAAATTCTCATCAAATATGAGGACAAATACTCTATCATGTTGTAACCAACACATTGTTTTAGATATCGCAATACCTTTCACATATGATGGTTTCTGAAACATTGCTTTCATCTCTTAGATAAACTTGATATTAAAAACAATCTTTTGAGTATCAAGAATCATGGAGTCAAACATGATACATTAGATACTAACACTGGAATTGTTACTCTTGATTTAATACTGTTTATTAAACTTCACAGAGTAAACGGAGTTTGCTGAAAGTTTGCAACAGGACTTTTAAACTTTAGATTGACACTCAAAACAATACGATACCAGTTCGTAAAGCAAATATCCAGAATTTCTATAGTTCCACTATCTCAACTATAACTAAGCGTAAGGTGGTGAACGGATGCCAATGACTACAACAAACTATGCAAATTCACTTTGATTGTGTTTATGATAAATTGAGTTTGACTAATCCAAATTACAAATGAACTCCCACTCAAAACAACATCCCTCGAGTTGTTTTAGTGATTACACGAACCAAATCCACTACACCAAGTCCGATCATCACGTGAGATGATGTAGCTTTAAAGGCGAACAATCAACATGGTCATCATATCATCCATATGACTCATGCTTTACCTTTCGGTATTCCGTGTTCCGAGACCATGTCTGTACATGCTAGGCTCGTCAAGGTGAACCTTAGTATCCGCATGTGCAAATCTGGCTTGCACCCGTCGTATGCACACGTAGAATCTATCACACCCGATCATCACGAGATGCTTCGAAACGACGAGTCTTAGCAACGGTGCCTACTAAGGACGAACACTTTATTACTTGATATTTAGTGAGAGGGATCATCTTATAATGCTACCGTCACGATCTAAGCAATGCAAGATGCATAAAGGATTAACATCACAGGCAATTCATAATTAGTGTGATATGATATGGCCCTTTCTTCTTATGCCTTTGATCTCTATCTCCAAAGCACGGACATGATCTCCATCATCACCAGCATTGCGTCAAGGTCAGTGGCGCCGCTTCATGGTTGTCCATCATCACTAGCAACTATTACAACTACTTGGAATAAAGCTATTACAAGATGACTAGACATGCAGGTCTTAACAAAATTAAAGACAACCATTAGGCTCCTGTCGGTTGCCATATTACAACAAGGATCATTGCATACATCAAATATAATCACAATCACATGATGGCCATATCACATCACTAAACCCCTGCAAAAACAAGTTAGACGCCTCTAATTTTCTTTGCATGTTTTACGTGGTTTGGGGCTTTCGAATAAGAACGGATCTTACCTACAAAACTGAACCACAACGTTGATACAAGTTCTATCAAGTGCAAAGTGTAGATTGGATCTATACTATGATGGGAGAGACAGACACCCGCAAAGCCACTTGTGCAATACGAGTTGCATGTCAACTGTGGAGCAAGTCTCATGTGCGATGACATGTAAGGTTAGCCCGAGCCGCTTCATCCAACCATACCGCAAGATGCAAAGTACACAAAGCAAAAGACGGCACGAGCACCAACGCCCACAAAACCATTGTCTTCTACTCGTGCAACAGATCTACGCATAGACACGGCTCTGATACCACTGATGGGTTCGTAGCATGGAAAACAAAAAAAATTCTACCGCAAGAACAAACAAAACCCAGATCTAATCTAGATAAAAGCCAAGATCTAATCTACTAGACATGAGCAACGAGATAGATCGGTACTAACCCTCGTAGAACCGAAAGCGTTAACGAGATTAGATCTCGTGGATGATGTAGTCGATCACTTGCCGATATCAAGATCGTCTGGACGATCCTTCCGGCGCCGCGTTCCGACAGCGCTTCATGATCGGTCACGTCTTGGTCGGTAGACCTTCCTCTCCCCGTTCCAGCGACCATCGGAGGTAGTAGATCTCTCCACGGAATCCTAGCAGCACGACGGCGTGGTGGTGGTGGTGGAGTAGAGAATTATGCAGGGCTTCGCCTAAGCCAGAGCAGAGGGAAAGAGGAGGAGATAGGCAACTTGAGATCTAGAGAATAGAAGGGGCAAGGGGGCTTGTGCCTCCATCCCTCTATTTAAAGGAGGGAGGCGCCATGGGGGGGCGGAGTCCTTGTAGGACTCCCCTCTCCCTTGGCCGGCGGATCAAGGAGGTGGGGGGAGAGTCCTACTCCCCCACGAATCCTTGTCTTACCCCACAAGGATTCCTTGATCCTTTCTTGGTTTTCAAGTAAACTCCAAGAAATCTTCTAGAACCTTCCGAAACATTCTAAACCTTCTAGAATCCCCATACAAATACTCTGGAACATTTCCTAACTTAGAAAATGATCCCCAATATATGAATCTTATTCCCCGGACAATTCCGGATCTCCTCGTGATGTCTCGGATCCAATCCGAGACTCCGAACAACATTCGGTCTCCAACACACATTCCATATCTACTTAAAACAACTTCGAACCTTAAGTGTGTCACCCTACGGTTTGTGAATATGCAGACATGATGAAGACACCTCTCCGATCAATAACCATCAGCGGGATCTGGAGATCCATAACGTTTCCCACATACTCAACAATGACTTCATGATCGATAGAACCATTTAACATACGAAACCAATTCCCTTTGTCACGCGATACTCTACTTATCCGAGGTTTGATCGTCGGTATCTCCATACCTAGTTCTACCTCATTACTGATAAGTACTCTTTACTCGTTCCATGATATGTCACCCCTTGTGACCTAGTCACATGCTTGCAAGCTAACTAGATGACATTCCACCGAGAGGGCCCTGAGCATATCTATCCGTCATATGGATGGACAAATCCCAATCTTGGTCCATGCGCTTCAACACATACTTTCAGAATACCCAATGTCACCTTTATAACCACCCAGTTACGAAGTGGCGTTTGATTTCATCAAAGTATCCATCCGGTGATGGTGATTAACATAACCTCATGGTCGAAGGATTAGGTTACTATGCATTTGAAAGCTTGTAGCAAAACGAACTTAATGACTTGATCTTATGCTATGCTTACTATGGGTGTGTGTCCATCACATCATTCTCCTAATGATATGATCTTGTTATTAATGACATCCAATGTCCATGATCAGGAAACCATGATCATCCATTAATCAACAAGCTAGTTTAACAAGAGGCTTACTAGGGACTCTTTTATGTTTACAAAAAACACAAGTATTAATGTTTCCGGTTAATACAATTATAGCATGGGATGTAAACATTTATTATAAACATAAAGATATAATAATAACCACTTTATTATTGCCTCTTGGGCATATCTCCAACAACCATATAGTTGCTCGTTAAAGCTTCTGTGACGTCCCCTCACGTGCTTCCAAAGTGAGACTTGCTTGTTTTCTCCAGAATATTGTGTTTATCTTGTTAAAACCTTCTGTTGATGTTCAGCACCTAAAACACACATTAAAAACCAAGTTTTCTTTGCTACCGAAGTATTGGCGTTTGGTAAAGCCAGAAAATGATCAAATCCGGGAGAAAACCATCAATAAAAGCCATCAAAAATGTGTCGAATCTCACAGCTATCAACCACCAAGGCCACTATCTTGGGGAGAGCTCCACAACTTAATTGAAGGCCCCAAGAACATGCCACAAAGGACACACAACCGTCTAGGGTTCCAAGAACCCAAGAGGGACAATCTTCTTGATTTAACCAACCAAATCCTCCGTAGAGAACTCAAACCGATGCACCTAATGAAATGGCAAGTCCTTCACTCTCAAATTCCACCAAATCTACAAAAGCTATTGGGGGAATAAGAGAGGAAGAACACAAGAGGAATTCCACAAAAGAAACCCCATGATCTAGATCCCAAGATGTTCTCCTCACATAGAGGGGAGATGGATTGGTGGAGTTGTAGATCAAGATCTCCTCTTTCAAATCCCCCAACAAGATTCAAGAAATATGCGAGGGATTGAGAGTATTTGCAAGCTCTTGAAGGTAGAAACAATGGAGGAGAGAGTGAGAGAAAGTAACCAGCCACTTGGGGAAGAAGGGGGGCCTCTTATAGGCCCCCCCACGATAACTAGCCATTGCAGACCACTTATCCCAAAGTTTCTAGCCTTCAGGACCGGAGTCTCCGGGGTCCGAACTCCGGCCAGGACTCCGGGAAGCCTCTAGATGCTCTCAGACACCCCGGAGTCTAGGCGGAGTCTCTGGGCCTCCGGAGTCTTCGGGGTGTGAACCCTGAAGTCTCTGGCCCCCACAAAACTCGTAGAAACACCGATACGAAAACAATCATAACTTTTGCATCCGGACTCCGATTTTGATGATCTTGGGCTCGTTTAGAAGAGGAAAACAAGATCTACAAGATTATGCAGGGAACCATCATAGTACAGCAAGGTAGGGTAGAAACTAATGGTGAAAGGTTTAACCTATCTATAAAAGACAAACTGGTAAAACCTCCAACATCAAAAACGCAATAGAGAATGCACATGAAATCCGTTTTTGATGAACATTGAGCTTGTCATGGAGACTAACACAAGATCTAAATACTCTCATGGATAAGAACCAAATAAGAACCAAGAAAGATGATGCCAAGTATGCAAATGTTTGAGCTCTCTTTGAAGGATATGATCAAGTTACTCACTCGAGAGCCCCTCTTGATAGTACGGTTATCTATCCTAAACCTGGTCTCCCAAAAAAACATGGGATCGGAAAAAGGGAAAACCTATCAAGATAATACCTTTGCCTTGACCAATCCACTTGAGATCGATGTAGACGATCTTGCCCTTCTCAAGATGGACACCTTTCTTGATTGCTCTTCCTTGAGCACGAATGATGAAGACTTGAAACATGCTCCCCCGTACACCATGGGGAAACCTCTTATTTGACCTTGTCTTCATTGATCCATGATCACCGAGGATGGTAAGATTCAAGCATGAGATCCTATAGAGATGGCACATCT
Organism: Avena insularis; assembly: GCA_023614405.1. Classification (NCBI taxonomy): domain Eukaryota; kingdom Viridiplantae; phylum Streptophyta; class Magnoliopsida; order Poales; family Poaceae; genus Avena; species Avena insularis. The sequence continues at coordinate 452,907,353 of CM042693.1, read as the reverse complement.
TGAGCTTGCATAACATTTCTTCTAACTCCAATTCGATGAGTTCTTGAAGATACGCATGAGGAACTCCATCTACTTCTTCAAGACATACTTGATCTTCTTTTCTTTATTCTTATTCTTCTACAAGATTCCAATAGTCCCAAAGCCCTTGGACAAAGCTTCTTCTTCATTTCTTCTACGTTGAAGCCAACACATGCTCCAAGCAATGCCAATGGACAAATCCTACAAGTGCAACTCAATGCAAACATTAGTCCATAGAGATTGTCATTAATTACCAATATCACACATGGAGGCCCACATTATCTTTCACCTGGGATCCAGTTTTGGGTGGTTGCACGCGGCAAGGAGCATCGTACCCACGACCTGCTCGAGCATTTTTTAAGCCAAGGCCTTGTACGTTGGTCAATTTTTGAACAATTTCGCAACATTGTAGATAATTCTATTTGTGACTATGGCCTAGTTACTATGTATAGATCATCATGGATAGCTTAGACGAATTGTTTACAAGTATTTTATCTATACATCAGACGAATCCTCTGATGATGATACAAGGTACAGCTTCAAGAGGATGAGGTCCCACAGTACATGACCTTCGTGAAGGTTCGGGCTGCTGCGCTAGATCGAAATAGGGATGTCGGCCACATCCTACTATACAACAACTACTTCTACTGCATGAAGGTGATGTATACTATGGCTCGGTTTCGGTGACGGCTCCATATGAGGACACCGGTATTCACGGGACTTCTTTAAGGAGTGAGGGCTCACTATGAGATGCCACTAGTAAGCTTGGATTTTTTCCTACCAAAAATACACTATAGTGATTCAGATGATTTCCTATAGAGTTACCAGTGATATTGTTGGTGAGTACACACACATGAGAGATTCCACATGCCTCGAGTCCATGTCTAGGTTATGCCGCACAATTATTAAGGTGTTTGGCGATGAGTACTTGAGACAACCAACAATGCAAAACACTACTCGGCTTTTGTCTATCAACAATGTAAGAGGGTTTCCTGTCATGCTTGGTAGCATAGATTGCATGCATTGGGAGTGGAAGAATTGTCCATTTGCTTGGCAGAGGCAATTTAAAGGTCATCCCCATGGGTGTACGATCATACTCCAGGCAGTTGGATCACAATATCTTTGGATTTGGCACTCTTTTTTGGCATGGTAGGTTCTCACAATGATATCAATGTTCTGCAACGTTGTCCACTATTTTCTAGGCTTGCAGAAGGCAATGCTCCAAGGGTCAATTTTATAGTAAACAATCACCCCTACAATAGGGCGTACTATCTTGTTGAATGCATCTATCCTGAGTGCTCAACATTTGTGAAGACAATTGCAAACCTCAAGACAAGTTTGAGCGTCGATTTGTTAAAGAACAAGATGCATGTAGGAAGAACATGGAGCGAGCATTTGGAGTGTTGCAATACCAAGGGGCCATTGTTCGACACTCCACAAGAACATGGAGTAGGAATAAGAAGATAGAGGTGATGATTTCTTGCGTGATCATGCGCAACATGTTAGTTGAACATGATCACGAGGATATGATTTTTTATCATGATTGGGAGTTTGGTGGTGAGTTTGTTCTACGCTAGCCAGGACCAGCAACATTCCAAGAATTTCTTCATGTGTGATGATTGCAAGTGCACAGATTGATTATAGACAAACAAGAGTATCGGACCCACAGAGAACTATTGGGTAAGGTATTTATGCCCCTCGTCACTATCTACCAAAGGATACTTGTAAGCTGCCTTTGATCTCAAGTAAAGGGTGTTTGAAAGGTTTTGTGTTTGTGTGCAAGAAAATAATAAAACAAGTAAAGTAAAACAAGTAAATAAAGCGCTGGAGAATGGTGTTGGAACTCAATAAGGCTAAAACGTTCTTGGGGATTTAGGATACACCGCTAGCATGGAGTAATTAATCGTAATTAGGATAACCTATTTCTTTCATCATGATATGTGTGGAGAGAGCTCAATAATAAGATGTTCACTACAAGACTCGTGGGAAGTCGACTTCTTGAGTCATGTAATGGGGTCATCTCTAAATAACCACTGTGATGCCTGAGAGCAATCACTCATATAGACCACCATAATTAAGAGGTTTCCCCATGGATATCGTAATAAGCTTAGTGAATCTTTCCTTATTCCCCCTTTGATCGCGTGGGTTCTAAGCCAATTCTTGTAGTCACAAAAGTAACACCGGACATACTCCCATACACGTCCTAAGGGTATCACCCTCTCTTTAGACCCAGAGGCAAATGATATGTGGCTGACTAGACATAACATCTAGAGAGAGAGACAGATCAAACACAATGTCATAGATCAATGGATCAAGGACCAAAGTAATAGATCATCTTTATTTCACTTCATAATAATGTTAGGGTTTCTCCATCTCCCCAAGAACAAAGCGAACTATGCACACATGGAAGCAATCAACAACATCATCATATTCAAATGGATGGATAAAAGTATGAATATAAATCTAGTGCAAACCACAATTGTATTTGGAATTGCAACAAGATCTAAAGTATGGAAGAGGGGAATAGTAATGGTGATGGAGATGCAACGATTGATGATGAAGGGGATGATGTGATAACCTCTGATGATCCATAGAGAAGCAAGGATTTTCCATTCTCTTAGTTCCTCCTCCAGATACCTCTCTAGAATGGTATTTCGAGTCTGGTGGTTTCTGTGAATGTCGTATATCAGATCCATCTTCGCGAGGTGAGAGTATCTAACGAGATGGGTGATCTGATAGGTGGTATGGGCGGATGCTACGGGCAATATTTGCCCATACCAATGCTCGTTAAACCGTCTTTAGGATGCTCCACGTTTGCTATCATCCCATGTGCGAACAAAAATCAACTAAATGACATTTATCACTTGGAAATATCATATTACTGCATAATATGACAGTCCCAATTGATATGTTCACGAAATACTTAGTAATTGGGGATCCTGTTGAAACAAAGACAAAAGGTGCACGCGAGCGCTGTAAAATACTAAAAACCCTACTCTACTTATGCAAAACAAGAGGTAAATATGCTTCAATTTTGGACCCATAAACTCCCCCAAGCTAGACTATTGATCGTATTATGACAAGGTCATCATGTTCATAAGGCACGATACGTTACAATAAATGAGGCAAAAATTAAAATAGAATTATAATATCGGATATAGAATTGCATCGTGAGTTATATCACACCTTCACACATCACATGATCTAGAGGCTTCTGCACCTTTCGTATCAATATGTTATAAGAAATTTTTATAGTTTGGCATATTATAGAATCATCAAGTTCAATTAGTTGAGTACTTGATTTGAGCAACGAATAATTCATGATCATTGCTTGAGTAGCCCATTTTTCAATCGTGTACCTCTGTTCTATTATTTTGGAATTCTTTGATAGCAAAGCCTTTCACTTTTTGTTCAACAATAGCATCAGATCATGTTAATACTCTTTTTGTCTCATGTTTGTTCAAACTTATGATTATAACATGCTATCGAAGTTTCCTTCTCGTAATTTATCAATACCTTATTGATGTGGAAGATCCTAAAATTATAACAGTGATACAAGTATCATAGCACTCAACCTAATTCATACATCTAATACAATAATCATGAATCAAAGATAACTTCGAATATCATAAAGTCTCAAAACTAAACAGATATAATTCTTTCCTTGAACCAAAGGAGGTTGAAGATGATGCAACTAATGAAGAAATTGGAATCAAGAACTAATATGCGTGCAAGTAAGTAAAAATGCTAAAACTGAAAGATAGATTACAAGGTGTCCTAGATTCCCCCAAGCTTGGAATCATGCCGGTGAGATCAAATAATCCCTCGTGATTATTCGATACTATGGCGTTCTTCAAGGTGAAGACCGGGCGTTGGAGACAGCTGCACGAAGCTTTTTATTCGTCTCCTCCGGAGAGGATATGCGGCGAAGGCACTTCTGCAGGTTAGGATGCAGGGAGAACATTCCCTCAGCAACCTTACTCAACACTTCATTGAGTTCCTTATTTCCTTCAAGGTCTAGGAGGCATTTGCGCACGATCTCCCGATGGATGAGTTCTTGTTTCTGGTTCTTATCTATCTTGCGAAGACGTTGCTCAGTTTCTAGGACTTGTGCGCTAATAGACATGTCTAAGAGGCTGAATCCCCAATATTCTTGTGGATTCACACTCATGCATGTGTTCATGGTAATCTTCTTTGTTGTAGAAGTGTGCGCCGTAGTCTCTTCATAAGTTTCTACATCAACTTGGTTAGCCTTCATACGTTTGGGCGAAGAGTAGTTTGTGGCGATGAACTTGAACGACTTCATGCATCCCTTGCCATGGGGCTTCCTTGCTTCCTTTTCATCTTCAAGCTTCATCATGGCAAGATAATCTGGTTGCCTTCATCCTCTCACCGTTTTGCTCCATGAAGGTCTCGAACTCCTCATCATCATCGGACCCGTAGGCGTACCTGTTGTTCTTCTGGCTTAAACCTTGCACTTCACGGTCATCGGAGGAAGTATGAAAACTATCCCATGAAGAAGCTATGAGATCAAAAGGTTTGCCTTGGCTGGAACTGGGTAGTGCATCAAGGGGATTAGATATATTGATATAAGAGGAAAGGAGACCTTTAGGAAGGCTTAAGAAGGGTTAGAGTCAGGGAAAAACTCATGCTGGAAGGAAAAGGGTCAGCCAAGAAATGAATCTTAACAAATTAGGAAAGCAATAAAATAAAAGAGACCGTATGGTGTGCCCATCCCTGATGTACTTTCAAAATTTACTCAACCGTAGTCGGTACGGGCGGGCACTGCCTGTACGGTCCGCCCGTACTGAGAGTTACCATTCTTTTCAACATCGGCAGAAAGGTTTTTTTAATAATAAACAACTAAAAAGGGAAAACCGAACAAAGGAACATAGCGTATAACAACGATCCGTACGGTGGGAGGCGATAGTACGGTCAGGTGGTAATTAGAACGCAGAAAAAAAAAGGTTTTGGCTACTTTACTCATCTGGTGGTAATGAGTTTTACCTTGACATCTTCTCTCCCATGAACTCTTCAATTAACTTCTTCTTCTCTTTGAACAAAATTAGTCGTAAGAAATTGCTAAAACCACTAAAGAGAGAAACATAAAACTTTCTTTTCGGATGGATAGTCCCTGATGGTATACAAATAGATGACACCTTCTCTAGTGAGAGCAGGGGCGTAGCCAGGCCTGAGGCAACAGGGGCCTTGGCTTGGGGCGTGCCGGTTAAATCCTTCCTTAACTGTAGCTATATTTACACTATTTGACATTGTTTAGAATTGAAGTAGTGTAGTTGGTCCGGGACGTGACTCGTAGCTGGCTAGGCCTTTGGGTGAGAGGAGGGTCCTGCGAGAAGCTGTGGTGGTGCTTCCAGTCGGAGTCAAGGAACTTTTTGTCTGACGAGGGCGCTGCAAAGAATGATGACTGGAGTGTTTTCTGCTTCAGTTGAGCAATTGCGAGCTTATGGTAGCAAATTGAAAATGTGTCGGCTTCTTGACCTAGGGATCGAGGGAGGGATGCTTAGCGCTTCCCATATGCAAAACTTTGCTTCTTCGTTCTGATGGAACCTTGACCAAGTAAATCACAGACGGGCTGGCTTGCTCTTACCCTACACTTGAGGCAGCAGCAGTGAAACAGAGTACTGGTTGGTAGTAGCAGAAGCAGTTGGGTGGTGAAGGAGTCAAGTCAAAAAGCAGCGGATAGCAGAGCAGGGAGCAGCAGCGACACACACACACGGGAGTGGTTCAGACTCCGAAGCTTCTCATCCTCATCTCTGTCTGACAACCCACATGTACACCGGCAGGCAGGCAAGAACCAGTCAGACAGCCGGTACAGTTAGCTGCCTGTCACCTTTCTCTCGATCTCATCACATAATTCCTCAACAATTAGACGTGCCAAACTGCCAACGGAACCCAACGGCGTGGGGAATCTTCCCTGTTTGCTCATGTAGTACCCTGCTGTTCTGAACCCAACGGACCCCAGAGTTAAGCACAAATATCCAAAGCTTCGTGTCCTCATGAACGTATGGTACTGACCAATGTGTCGCCCAATGGATCACAACAAACTCATGGGCGCAAGCTAGGAGCTAGCTTGGCGTACGTATATGGAACGGCGAGTGAGAGAGACGCACGCTCACATTCTCTCGCGCGTTCGGTCGGACGTACAGCGAGGAAAGAGCTGTATGGCACGTACGAATACGGTCGCAAAGCCAAACGCTCGTCAGAAAGAAGAAGGAAAATAAAGGTCTCTTCGTCAAAAGGGAGAGCAATGGAACCGCTCACGCGAACACAGCACCATGACGCTGACGATCGATGAGAGATGGATCGAAACGTGATCTACCAGTACATCATTTCGCCCCCATTGCCCCTTCAACAAAATGAGTCCATGAGATATGCTGGAGTGAGATAAACGAGATGCCCAATTTTCTAGAGCAAGTCCACGTACACCACAGATCAACTGTGTGGACCACATACGGACTAAGCAATTTGATTAGAGGTGGAAGCTAATTTAGTTTGCTAGTACCTCTCCGGTACCGAGTATAGAGCATATACATGTCATTAACAGATTATTGAGCACATCGTCACATGTAAGACATATTTGACTCCTAAAACTGACACCGGCCTAGCAATGATCTGGTGAGAAGACCCTGTTAGACAGCATATATAATATACTCTAGATTTCTCTTATAGAGTATACCTAATCATAAGCTAAAAACTCATATGTATATATTATTAAAACATACATTTTAGAGATCTCTACAAAGACAGATAATAATAAACTCATAGATATATACACTCTATTCACGATGATGAAAAATAACTACATGAGACATGATTTCGTATATTATTATTTTCTCTTATTTGAGAGGAGTTGTATTAATGTCACCATGTGCAGGGCATTGCAAACTTAATTAACTTTTGTTCGAACATATGATTTTAGTTTGTGCACAATGTATTGTCTATCACCACAAATTGACGAAAATAATTAATAAAAAGGTACAAAAGTTTAGTATAAACATATTTATTTTGACACTCTTTATGTCAAAAAAATTGCATTTAACGGCTTTAAGTGTATCGTATCAAACCGCATTCATGATGGTAGAGTTGACATTCTACTTAGTTATCAACAAGTCTGCGTATATTGTCTCATAAGATTACGGTGTTCTATCTAATCGCAAATTATCTTCTTCGACATAACAATTAAGATCCTGATGTTTGCTTCTAGAATAATTTGAGGGTGATGAGCTTTATTGATCCACTAGGTGTCTGGTTTGTCAGTTGCCATTAGAAGGGTTAGTACTAATACATTTTCTTAGTCTTACTTGTAAAAAAAGAAAGGAAAAAACTAGTTATGTGAAGGAGAAGATTAATCTTATTATTTATGCTAGCTAAATATGTAAGTGAGCAAATTGGCCTTGTTATTAATGCAAACTAGTTATGTGAAGAAAATGATTTGATCTTATTATCATGAACAAATGCATTAGTAGTAATATAAATAGCAGAATATTCAATAAACATCAACTTGGAGTAAAGTTTGAGTTGTGCATGTTTATATTTAAAAGTTTATTTTTGTTTCTCTTGTTGCAATGCATGGGCATGTGTGCTAGTATTAATGAAAAGTATGAAAGTTAAATCTTGGAGATGATTTATTTGTCCAATATATGACATATTTTAGAATAGATGGCGAATATTAATATTACATAATATAGAATAATGATGAAATAACTTGATCCTGAAAAGATAAGATTAAAACTCAAACTATGTAGTTTCCTGATTATTTTATTCACTTTGCTAACAAAATATTTTGTTTACTCCAATAATAATTTATGTAAATCTTCAAATGCTTATATAGGCTACCAATCAAATTATCGTAGTGTTCTGTGTTAAACTATTGTTTCTTCATTAAAATGTAATCATGATAGAGGTTCATGATAGATAATAATTATCCTATTAAAATACATATGATGAACGGAAAAATAGAAAATTTGTCAAGAGAATTTCTAGCTAGAACAAAAATATTCAGCCACTAAAGAACAATCGACAGTTTTGTATATGACCTATTGATCCCTTTAAACTTACAATCAACAGACATGAACCGATATATTTTCTTAATAGTGCATAACATAATCTGACTATAAATCTAATGTATCTTTATTGAATATACCATGACTAGTTATCTTCGTAACTACATATAAACGTTATCTGGCGACAAGTTTTTATTTGAAATCAATATGTAGGTTTTGTTGACTCTAAACCAATAAAAAATATAGCCAGCCTGAGATTTAAGCGCGCACCAAAGTCACATAAAATAAAAAAGTACATCCTGGATTATCGTATGTACTGATCTTATATCACTAATTGATATGTTCCATTTTATTGCAGTAGTAATTGTTCTTTCATAAAATAACACGATCAAAGATGTCTGCCGCACAAGTGATTTTCATTTAGCATAATATATATGGTGACTGTAGGACCATATTAATTTTAATCGTACACTATAAAATTGAAGAACAATAAATGATAATTTAGAAATATTCAGCTTTGCACTCAGATTTGCTACTACACCATGTGCTACTACATTTTGTGGTATAAAATCCTTTTGAGACTCGTATATAGTTTCTTAGAGCATCTCCAGCGGCACGGCCTAAATGGTCATGTCTCGTCTGACCCGGTCCGACCGGATCTGAGCGGTGGGCATGCCCTCTCCAACGACGTGACCCATCCGGACCAACCCGTCCGGCGTGACCCATCAGCGCACCAAATTTGGGTGTGGTTCATGCGTCTGCACGGACGCGGGCGGACTGAGTGCGTGTTCGGGCACATGGGACTAGTGTGTAAGTGGGCACACAAAGCTCAACCGCCTGCGACGCCACTTCGCGGCCTGCATTACTGACCTTTTATACTACTGACGTTGACCGCCTGTAAAACCTCTTAGGGTGTGTTTGGTAGTCCGGGCCACCTCAAAATCAATATCTCTGTTGAGCCAAGCTGACTTCAGCATGTTTGAGTTAAGATTTTGGAATGTGTTTGGTAGCACATGTCCGTTGAGAAATTCTGAATTCATCCAATGTTTGGTGGGTTGTATGTGTTGAGATATACCGAGGAGGTCTAAAATATACACAAAAGCCCCTGAATACACAAATAAAATGCAATCGGGTCTCTATATACACGAATAAAAACAATCAAGTCCCTGTGTACACAAATAAAAAGCAATCGGGTCCCTATATACTAAAATACTAAATAAGAAAGCAATCGGATCCCTGCGCCGGCGAGCTCCGGCCATGGAGCTTCGGCTAGGGAGCTTCGACGGAGACACGGGGTTGTCCGTGGCTGACCTGGCGGCGCCGGCGGGCCCCGGCGAGCTCCGACCAGGGAGCTCCGGTGGAGATGTGCGGGTGTCCGTGGCTGGCCTGGCGGGCGCCGGCGAGCTCCGGCCGAGGAGCTTCGGTGGAGATGCAGGGCTGGCCTGGCGGGCGTCGGCGAGCTCCGGCCGCGCCGGTGAGACAAGCTGGGCTGGCCGTGGAGGCGCTGGGTCGCGTCCTTCTCGATGGGGACGCGATGTGAGGAGGCTGGGCGTGGCGGGCCTGGCGGCGGCGACGCTAGTCGAGCAGGCGACGACGGCCCTTGTCGAGGAGGAGGCGGCCCTCATCGAGGAGGCGCGCGGCTGGAGGATGGACGGATCGAGGAGGCGCAGGGGAAGGTCCGTTCCTGGTTCGAGAGGGAAATGGGACGGGGTAAATTGACCCCTGTCGATTCGGTCGAGGTGCGGGGGCGCGGGGTGGATTTTTCGGACGAGCTCAGCCCTGCCCACATGCGAAGCTCGTTTTCAGCTTCACAACCGGGCAGGGCTGAGGGGGCGTTTCTGTGCAAGGTGGACAGTGCTGAGGGAGTAAAACCGGGCTAACAAACACCTAAAACTGGACTGAGGTCAGATTTTCTGAGTTGGATCGAGCTACAAAACACACCCTTAGCCTCCTACGTCGCTGCCACTCGAGGCTGTTCCCGCGCCTTCCCCGCCCATTTCCTGCCACTTCATCAACTAGATAAAAAGTGATCGACAAAAAAAAAACTAGATAGAAAGTACCATTCCGCTAGATAAAAAGTACCATTCAACTAGATAAAGACCTTGTATACTGCTGTCGCTGACCGCCTGCAACACCGCTTAGCCGCATGCGTTGCTGCCACTCGAGATAAAAAGTATCATTCAACTAGATATACCATTCAAATTTAGACGTTTTCACAAAAGTTTGAACGGAAACAACTAGCTAAATTACATGCGCGGTGTGGCGACGGCGGCAACAATCCTCACAGGTCGTAGCGCCGCAGGAAGGCTTCGACATCGCTCGGGCACGGCGGGTCAACGAGACCCACTCCTTTTCGAGAGAGCGGTAGATCGCCCTCTGTGTGTCTAGCTCCTCCTTTGCTAGTCGAGGCGGACGCGCACAGCCTCGACGCCGGTGGGCGCGCACAGCCTCGAGTATCTCCGTGTACGCCAAGTCGGAGGTGCTACGGCAATATGACGGTGTTGAGGACATCCCAACTGAAGGGTTGGCTAGTGGTGCGGTTGACCGGCGTTCGCCTTTGGGAGGGACCGGCCTTGGGCCTCCGAGAGCTCTGGCACTGATGCGCTCGCCCGCGCGTCGATTGACTATCAGCTAGGATCGGCCACTGATCGATTGGCGCCTTCCTCAGCTGGTCGAAGTTGGAGAGATCGTCCAACTCCTCCCGCTGAGCGGCGGCGCGGGCACGACGAGTATTCACCGGAAATCCTCCGTCGGGGTTGCATGCGCGGGGCGGCGGGAATGCAGCGGCCATGCATAGTGGGAGTTGTGCTGTGCGACCATTTCACCGCTTCGGCCATTATAGTCGGCGGTGAAAACTCACACTAGGCTGGAGATCGCCAGGAACCGTGGAAAGTCACTAGTCGCGGCGGAAAACCGGTGGAAAACGATGACGGGAAAGGCCAGCGCGAACAGAAAGAGTCACGCCGATGGGCGCACTGGCCAGACTGACCAGACCATGACCCAAATTTTGTACGAGGCCCGATCCATCCGGACCAAAAGGACCGTTTGCATCGCCGATTTGTGTCGGCCTGCTGGAGATACCCTTACGAAGGAGTACACGTTGTGGCCGCCCCAACAGAAGGCAAAGACAGGCACGCCTTTCTGCCACCAAACTGGTAGGAGCACGGAACAGAGCAATCAAGCGAGCGTGGAAGAAAGAATTCTAGGCAGATCGCTCCAGTACAGCTCACTAGTTTCATATAGCTTGGGAAGCACATTTCGTCATGGCTATAACTTGTCGCAGCCCTTTTAGATGGAAGTGAGCTGGCTCAAGGTATCGCAGTTCGTTAGTTCTATAGTTTTGGACAGGGTTTTGCTGTCTAAGTCTGCTCCATATGGTCTCTTGTAGGTGTAGACGACGGAGTATATTTCGTGTGTCCAAAACGAAATGTGTTGGACCAACTAATTAAGCTACTACTGATCTCGAATTCTAGACCGCGGCTTTACCAGTATGCAAAATGTGGTTTGCTTGTTCTGATGGAACGGTGGCTTTGCTTCTACTGCTCTACAGGCAGGAGAAGTGAAACAGAGGCACTGGCTGGTTGGTACTACTCGCAGAGAAGCAGCTGCTTGGGTGGTGAATGAAGGAGTCAAAAAGGAGAGGATAGCACAGGAGAGAGCAGCACCGACGGTGTCCAGGACAAGCACGCAGGAGTGGTTCAGACTCAGAAGCTTCTCATCCTGATCGATCTCTCTCTCTGACGACCCACGCCGGCAGGTGAGAACCAGTCAGTCAGTCAGTGGGTACAATTAGCACCTTCCTCTCGATCTCATGCTATCATTCGCCTCGTCCACAATCAGACACGAGTTGGTGGACGGAGCGGCGTGTCGAATCTTCCTGTTGCTTGGCTAGCTCGCTCGTGCGCCCATGAGTTTGTTGTGGTCGAATCGGTGATACATTGATCCATTCAGCCTTGGATGTTTCTGCTTAATAACTCGGCGTCCTTTCGGTTCAGAACAGCAGGGTAGCAAGCAGAAGCAGGCGGCAGACTGGAACGTTCGGACCCATTCTAGATCGATGTAACTATCTATTCATCCCACGTACGCGCGCCCGCACGCCTGTCTACCAAAACATTCGCCGCGCACATGCGTAGCGCGTGTACAGCTAGCTAGCAGCTAAACTGGGCTTACGTAGGTATCGTGCGTGAAGTCGTGCTTAGTATTTTCCGAAACGACGAATACGCGCATAACCGCAAACGTCTTTTGCTTTTTCTTTTTTATAAAGAACGGCCGAAGCTTTATTAATCACAATCAGAATGTTTACTAGAAATGCCCACCTCCGGGGAAGGGGTTACAAGCCAAATATGTCTACCATAGTCTAATGAAATTGTCGCTCGAGCTAATATATGAGCATCACCATTCGCTCCGCGCCGTTCATGGGTATAAGCAACATCCTGAAAGTTGTTCTTCCTTGCAAGGATCTCCTTGATGATCATACCATGAGCTCCACGTCCCACCTACAAATGAATCTCGTGGATCACACGCAGACAGTCCGAAGCCACCTGCATCTTTGCCAAATGCAAATCAGCGGCCAGACTCAGCGCCTCCGCACACGCCATTGCCTCCAAAACCTCCGGATCAGTGATCCCTTCCATCGAAACTGCTGATGCTCCCACAAAGGCGCCTTGCTCATCACGGCATATCGCACTGACTGTTCCTCGATTCTGCGTCTTTGCAACATCATCGTGATACATTGCAAATGTATCTTTAATTTTTAATGCTCCATGCTTGGTTTTATCTACTTTCTTGTGTTTTGTCCACACTTTGGAGTAATTTTCATATAATTTCTTGGACTAACCTATTAACAAGATGCCACAGTGCCAGTTGCCTGTTTTCTGCTATTTTTGGTTTCAGGAAAGTCAGAAAATCAATATTCTCGGAATTGGACCGGACAAAAGCCAAAGTCGATATTTTACCGGAAGACTCACGGAGCCAGAAGGCGAGACAAAGAGGGGCCACGGGCTGGCCACACCACCTGGTGGCGCGGGCCAGGCCAGGTCGCGCCAGGGGGTGGTGTGGGCCCCTCCGGCACCCCTCGGTCTCCCCTCTCGCCTATAAGAGCCTCCCGATGTATAAACCCTAAACAGTCAATCAGAAATCCACGAAAAGTTCCGCTGCGCCGCCGCCACCGAAGGAAAGATTCGGGGGACAGAAAGTCTCTGTTCCGGCACCCTGCCGGGACGGGGAAGTGTCCCCGGAGCCATCTCCATCGATCTCCACCACCATCTCCATCGTCGTTGCTGATTCCCATGATGAGGAGGGAGTAGTTCTCTCTCGAGGCTAAGGGTTCTACCGGTAGCTATGTGTTCATCTCTCTCTCTATGCATGATCTTATTGAGATCATGAGCTTGTAATCTATAGATCTACCTTGCTACACAAGTGCTTTAATAGATCTCTGGTCTCCCTATGTGTGTGAAAGTGACAACGTGCACACCATGGTGGCACTTAGGCTAGAGTTCTTAAATACTTGTTATGAGTTATATTTGGAGTTGGATGTTTTTATGAAATTGTGGTGTTTGTTGGACTCATCTAGTATTCAAGGTGACAGTGTGGGATTATCTAGATGGGAAAGATGAACTTTGAGGTGTGCTGTTATAGCCCTACTATCGATTAGAGTGTTCAACCGGAGAATAGTTAAGAGTAGTATCATAAAGAGAAAATATTTATATGAGAGTGTTCACTAGTGAAAGTATGATCCCTAGGCCTTGTTTCTAAGCATTGAAACACCGTTTGCATTTAGACCTATTACATGTTTGCTTGCTTTCATCTTTATTTCAGTTTACATTTAGTCTTTTCCACGCCATCTAGCTATCTTCTATCACCGTTACCACTTATAATTATCTATATCACTTGTATTTCACTATCTCTTCGCCGAACTAGTGCACCTATACACCTGACAAGTATATTGGGTGTGTTGAGGACACAAGAGACTTTTTGTATCTTGATTGCAGGATTGCTTGAGAGGGAATACATTTGACCACTTCCTCCCTGAGTTTGATAAACCTTGGGTGATCCACTTAAGGGAAAACTTGATGTTGTTCTATAACCTCTGCACTTGGAGGCCCAACAACTGTCTACAAGAATAGAAGTGCGTAGACATCAAGATATTTTCTGGCGCCGTTGCCGGGGAGGTAAGGTAAAAGGTATTCACACCGGAGGATTAAAGAAGAAGAACCTCCCACGGCAAACGCCTATTTTGTGGCGCCGTTGCCGGGGAGGTAAGGTAAAAGGTACTCACATCCTTCGCTGTGAGTGCTCGAAGTTATTTCCTTTAGATTCTGCAATTTTGTCTTTTTGTTTCTTGTTTTCACTAGTTAGGCTTAATGGAAAACAATAAAAAAATTAGAGAGCTTTATAGTATTTATCTTGAGTTAGGACATGAAGTGTTTGAAGAGAAAATTAAAAAACCTATAGAACTTTATTTGCATGCTAATAGCAATGTTGTTAGTATGAATTCTTTGGACACCATTGTTGCTAATGCTATATAAAAGTCTAAGCTTGGGGAAGCTAGTTTTTATGAAAATGATCTTTTTAGTTCCCCAGCTTTGGAAGATAGCTATTCTATTACTTATGATGATACCAAACCTCCAATATATGATGATTACAATGATTAATATGATATTTTCAGTCCACCTACTATTGATAAGAAAATTAATTATGATTACAATATGCCTCCTATATTTGATGATTATGGTGATGAGAATAATAATGATAGCTATTTTGTTGAATTTGCTTCCACCATAATTAATAAGAATGACTATGCTTATGTGGAGAGTAATAATTATTATATGCATGTGACTCATGATAAGAATGTTTTATGTGATAGTTATATTGTTAATTTTATTTATGATGCTACTGAAAGTTATTATGAGAGAGGGAAACATGGTTTTGTGTATTTTAATAATATTAAGTTTCCCCTCTTTATGTTGAAAGTCTTGAAGTTGCACTTGTTTTGCTTTACAATGCTTGTTGCTTTGTGCTTTCATGACTTGTTTCTTTACAAGATTCCTATGCATAGGAAGTGGGTTAGACTTAAATGTGTTTTGAATTTGCTTCTTGATGCTCTCTTTTACTTCAATTCATATTTCTTATGTGAGCATCTTCTCAAACTATCATGCCTAACTTAAAGGCGTTAAAAAAAGTACTTATTGGGAGATAACCCAAAAGTTTTAGATGAGTCTTGGAAGTTATTACTTCAGTAATAACCGCTCCTTATCGTTTTTATTTTCTTTTTGTGCCAAGAGTAACCTCTAATGAGAGAGAAGTAATGATTGGGAAAGTTGTTGTCCTGAAACAGATTTCTGTGCTTCACCGTAAAACTTCGTGTAAAATCTCTGAACGTCTTTTTGAGGCGTGAATTTGTGTGCTTCTGCCCCAGGTTGTTATCTAACTTTCGTTAGTTCAACACTTTTTGATTTGAGCAACAGAAGGTCTTCGAAAAAATTCGTCTTTACCTGCTGGTCTGTTTTGACAGATTTCTGCCATTTTCTGCATTTGCTTCTTGTTGATTTCTTTTTGAGTTCTTTTGGGGAATTGAGCTTTTTGAGGGAAGTGCTACAGTATCTAGTGTTCTAATGGAAGTTTATTTGGTGTTGGAACTGAACCTTAAGACTTATTATCTTGAGTGCACTAATATTGCTAATAAAGATTGTGTGAAGTTTTTGTATGAAGGAAAAATTCCAGGTGTATGTAAGGAATGAGTAATGAGATGAAGGATAGACTAAAGCTCAAGCTTGGAGATGCCACGCGTGACACCCCAAGAAATATCCAAGAAGTACAAGCGTCAAAGCTTGGGGATTCCCAAGGCATCCCTTCCTCATCAATAAAAATCCCAGGTTTCTTCCAAACGCTTCATTTTTATTGTTTCATGCACGGTTGTGTTGTTCTTGGAGCGTCTTATTTTTCGTTTTCGTTTTGGTTTTTCGTTTGCTTGGGTTTCTTAGTTTGCTGAATAAATTGGTTGGATCCCCTCTTTCAATGCATTGGTTTTCAAATAGTTTGGTTTGGTTTGGAAAAGAGTAGGAAAGCTCATGCTTAAGTGGTAAAGAGAGCTTGTTTTTGACTGTGGCCTATGCTTTGTCATGCCATGCTTGATATTGTTTTGGTTTTATACTTAGTATTCTTTGCTGTAGCATGACTTGTTATAAACAATTGAGATTGCTTAATGCGCCTTGGATGAATCATGTGTTGTTTTAGCATATTAAAGCATAGTATTGTGGTATTCTCCTTTGATGCTTTATTTGTGTTGACTTGGTGCATGCTCACACCATGTTATGACTATCCAAAGTCACCATAGCCTTTATGATCCTTTAGTTTTCAACTTGTAGTATCACTTTATGCTTTGATCAATGATGTTTTGTCGCTCTCCATGATTATGGCCATTATTGCTCTCTTAGTTTGTCGCTCCCAGTCTTTTGCTAGCCTCCGCAACCAAGCATGAGTTCCACTCATGCATCCAACTTCCTAAACCAAGTTATTCCAAAGAGTCCACCATACCTACCTATTAGCATATGCTATTCCAAGTATATATTCATGTTTTTGTTTACCTTCCAAATTAAACTTGATATGAGAAAACTAGTGATTAAAGCTCTCACGAACTTGATGGCACACTTTACTTTTCTTGCCCTTAATAAACTTGAACCATTGTGTCGTCTATGTTGTATATGCTTGCACTTATTTGTTGGGGATTAGCAGAACCATGCTATCATGAGGGACGCTTTCAACATTGCACGGGTACTTTGTACCTAGTTGATATCATGCTCTTTTGTCTATGGATGTCGTCGATGTGAAATGAAAGGGGAGCTTGTAAGTCCATGGAGTTATGTAAGTGTGTTAGAGAAACGCCTTGGCCGTTGGTCTAATCCATGCTGACATGGTGGAAACCTGCAGCGTAACCATAATGAGCTGTCTATGAAGCATTCTTCTTATAAAAAAAGATTATGAAGCTTAATCACCATATGAAAAGAGGAAAGAGAGAAAAAAGCACCATATTCCCATGGTAAATAAGAAGATTGTTGAGATGCTCGTTGTCTGCTTGCCTTGTCATTTTGATATGGGGATTCTTCCGTATCATCGGGCAAGGGGTACCCTGTTGGCGGTTCTCTATGATACACATGTACTTACGATGACAAGAACTTAGCGGTGACTAAACTTGAGTAGCATGAGGAGCGGCCCTCGTATACAAGGGACATGAGATTTCTAACTTATACTTCGTCAAGCATGTACACCATAGTTTGCTCACTTTAACCTTAATCACCTTAAAGATGCTTATGATAGGGGCAATGAGAGCTGAAAGCTATAAGTACCATAATTTTTGGAAGCTCTTTATGAGACTTGAATCCCTACTTCCTTCTATGAAGGCATTTCTTCCACCATTATATTGAGTCTCCACCTTCTACCTTTATGCACCTACTTTGAGAGCATAGTGGTCATTCTTAGTTCTATGTGCATTATCCCAAAACTAGTTGATTGATGCATAACTTGATATTGCTTGTTTTAAACTATTTGTATCTAGTCACTCTTATGAACTTTGAAGGTGTCTGATGCATTTATATTTGCTACTCTATGAGGGAGAAGCTGAATACTATTATGCTATGTTTTCTTTATGTGAAACAAACAAACATCTTGCAAAGCATTATTATTTATGAATCTTTTGTTTGTGCCTTTTCATGTTGCATCATAGTTTCTTTGTCTTATTGCTAGAACTTTGTCTTTCATGATATGATTGAAGTACTATGATCCCATCTTTGAATGTTTTACAAATACTTTGATCAAGTCTTTGATGGTGCATGTCACCTCAAAAATTATTCTTTCTTTTTATAACTTACCTACTCGAGGACGAGCACGAGTTAAGCTTGGGGATGTTGATACATTGCAAATGTATCTTTAATTTTTTATGTTCCATGCTTGGTTTTATCTACTTTCTTGTGTTTTGTCCACACTTTGGAGTACTTTTCATATAATTTCTTGGACTAACCTATTAACAAGATGCCACAGTGCCAGTTGCATGTTTTCTGCTGTTTTTGGTTCCAGGAAAGTCAGAAAATCCATATTCTCGGAATTGGACCGAACAAAAGCCAAAGTCGATATTTTACCGGAAGACTCATGGAGCCAGAAGACGAGACGTAGAGGGGCCAGGGACTGGCTACACCACCTGGTGGCGCGGGCCAGGCCAGGTCGTGCTAGGGGTGGTGTGGGCCCCTCCGGCACCCCCTCGGTCTCCCCTCTCGTCTATAAGAGCCTCCCGATGCATAAACCCTAAACAGTCAATCAGAAATCCACGAAAAGTTTCGCTGCGTCGCCGCCACCGAAGGGGAGATTCAGGGGACAGAAAGTCTCTGTTCCGGCACCCTGCCGGGACGGGGAAGTGCCCTCGGAGCCATCGATCTCCACCACCATCTCCATCGTCGTTGCTGATTCCCATGATAAGGAGGGAGTAGTTCTCTCTCGAGTCTAAGGGTTCTACCTATAGCTATGTATTCATATCTCTCTCTATGCATGATCTTATTGAGATCATGAGCTTGTAATCTATAGATCTACCTTGCTACTGAAGTGCTTTAATAGATCTCTGCTCTCCCTATGTGTGTGAAAGTGACAGCGTGCACACCATTGTGGCACTAAGGCTAGAGTTCTCAAATACTTGTTATGAGTTATTTGGAGTTGGATGTCTTTATGAAATTGTGGTGTTTGTTGGACTCATCTAGTACTCAAGGTGACAGTGTGGGGTTATCTAGATGGGAAAGATGAACTTTGAGGTGTGCTGTTATAGCCCTACCATCGATTAGAGTGTTCAACCGGAGAGTAGTTAAGAGTAGTATCATAAAGAGAAGATATTTATATGAGAGTGTCCACTAGTGAAAGTATGATCCCTAGGCCTTGTTTCTAAGCATTGAAACACCGTTTGCATTTAGATCTGTTACATGTTTGCTTGCTTTCATCTTTATTTCAGTTTACCTTTAGTCTTTTCCACGCCATCTAGCTATCTTCTATCACCGTTACCACTTATAATTATCTATATCACTTGTATTTCACTATCTCTTCGTCGAACTAGTGCATCTATACACCTGACAAGTGTATTGGGTGTGTTGGGGACACAAGAGACTTCTTTTATCTTGATTGCAGGATTGCTTGAGAGGGAATACCTTTGACCACTTCCTCTCTGAGTTCGATAAACCTTGGGTGATCCACTTAAGGGAAAACTTGCTGATGTTCTACAAACATCTGCACTTGGAGGCCCAACAACTGTCTATAAGAATAGAAATGCGTAGACATCACACTGTCAACATTGATTTTGAGCACATTTGATGGTGGTGGCGACCATGAAGGTTTTGGCCCAGGAACCCCAGCATTCAACTCCGATATATAGCGACCAATGAACATGTGTGTCGAGTCAGGTTTTGGTTACCGGGCGGTAAATTCGGTTACCGCCCGGTAACCGGATATCTCGACCCCCCTCGGGAAAAAGGAATACCGGACAAAAAATCCTGATTTTTTTTGAAATTTTTGAATTTAAACAGCTGAGATCGGTTAAATAGCTGTTTATCTTACATAGACATAAAAGGATAGTTTGGCACAGTGGTTACCATCCACGTCCGTTGCACCTGTTTGAATCCCAGCTGAGCTTCATTTTTAGCTTTTGAAAATTTATCGTGCCTAGAAGAAAATAACGCAAAACGTTCGAAAGTAAGAGTCGAACCCGGAACCTTTAAGTCGCAATGACGCAGTTCCACTAGGGCAATACTAGCTTGATGCCTAAAAATAGTTCATATGCTCTTTATCCCTTTTCAGAAATATTTGAATTCAAATTTTGACTTTCGAATTCGTCCGGTAACCACTCGAGATTTCTCGGTTGCCTCGGTAACCGGAAATCTCGAGCCCCCACGAGATTTTTTTCCCATTCGGCAACCAAAAAATTGGCGTCGACAGAGGGGACTGATGTTCGCCCTCATGAATTACTTTCCTCCTGGCCCACCAAATCGCCCAAAGGGTGACCAAAGCTTCTATGAATTTTTCTTGGTTTAAAGTGCTACGCAGAGAGAACAATCAGAGCTTCGGATCCTTTGTCACATCTCCATAGATCGGCAGAACCAGATCATCCTACTTCAGAGCCGAAACCGATATTGCATGGTTGCATTCAAGCAAAGAGTGGCGCCAGGTATCTATCGCTGAGTTGCAGATCATGCACAACACCGAGTTCGCCATATGACGATGTTCCCTAACCTCTCCCGTAGGCAGGGAATATTTAGCCAGCCGCCATGCAAAGCTCCTCTCATCTTGTTCGCTGTTAGAGGATTCAGTTCGATCGCTAGGAAACCCTCTCGATGATGCTTCGTATCAATAATCATTATGTAAGCCGACTGAACTGTGAAGACACCTGTCTATTCACGATGCCACATCCAAAAATCAGATTGCATTATATAACTAATCAGGATCTAAGGAATAGCCTCCACATCCATAGGGATAAGGGTCGCTTCCATGACCAAGTCACAGAGCAAATAAATTCTGAAACTCTTTGTGGCATTTGCTCAGTGGAGTCCCAAATACAAACATATGGCCTCATACAATGATCATGTGGGATCCAGTTATCCGACTAGATGATGGTTGATTCACAGTATCCTATTCTCTTAATTAGGCCCAGTTTGAGCATATCACGACCTTCACACAAGGACCGCCATATCAACGATGGCCTTGAGCCCAAAGGAGCTGACAGAACATCAGCCTCGAGAAAGTAGACAACCTTTAAAATCCGAGCACTCGGAGAATCAAGAGTGATCAAAATCCTCCACACTTGACGGGCTAGAAGAGCTAGGTTAAAGATCTCAATATCCCTAAAGACCATCCCTCCTCTATATTTCGACATAGTCATTGTGTCCCGCGACACCCATGCTGCCTTTGTTTCTCCATTCTTACTTCCCCACCAAAACTTTTGAACCATTGTGGTAATGTGCTCGCAAAAATCCATCGGTAGTTTAAAAAGAGGCATAGAGTAGGTAGTTAGAGCCTGCATCACAGATTTTATAAGAATTTCTTTCCCACCTCCCGACAAAATCTTCTCCATCCATCCTTGCAAACGTTTCCAAATTCTGTCTTACAAGTACTGAAAAGCCCCATTTTTTGACCTCCCTACATCTCATGGTAAGCCAAGGTACTTATCATTCAAAGTCTCATTTTGTACGTCCAAGATAGCCTTGATTGTGTTCCTCATTACCTCCGGATACCCCTTGCCAAAAAAGATTGACGATTTACCATTGTTGATGCGTTGGCCCGAGGCCATACTGTACTGCTCCAAAACTTCATTCATCTTGGTCACATCCTGAACTGCTTCTTTGAAAAATAGTATGCAATAATCATCCGCAAAAACTAAATGATTTACCCTTGGAGCACCTTGGGCTATTTTAATTCCATTCATCTCTCCCGGTTACATCGCATGCTTTAACAAATAAGAGAGGCCCTCACCTACTAATAAAAACAAGTAGGATGATATAGGATCTCCTTGCCTTATACCTTGGCTTGGACAAAAAGATTCCATCCTTACACCATTAAACAGAACTGAAAAGGACACTGATTTAATGCCCCTCATAATGGCTTCAACGAAACCGTGTTGCAAAGCCTAGATTGATCATAATAGCTTCCAAATAGTCCTATTCAATATGATCATACACCTTTATAATATCAAGCTTCAA
This sequence comes from Avena insularis, assembly GCA_023614405.1. Lineage (NCBI taxonomy): Eukaryota > Viridiplantae > Streptophyta > Magnoliopsida > Poales > Poaceae > Avena > Avena insularis. The sequence continues at coordinate 452,885,590 of CM042693.1, read as the reverse complement.
TGCACAATGTGCATCATTTCTTCTCTTTTCAGCTTTCATGAAATGCAAGCACTCATATGCTGTGATCACATTGTCTGTGATAAGATGGCCAGGAACAAAAGTTGACTGCTCTTCCGAAACACTCTCAGGGAGAATCTTCTTCAATCGGTTAGCCAGTACTTTTTATGCAATTTTGAACAGCACATTGCACAAGCTGATTGGATGAAATTGAGAGAGGGAAGTAGGGTTTTGTACCTTGGGAATAATGAAAATGAACGTACTATTGAGCCCAAAGAATCTTCTCCATTAAGAAGCCGAATAACAATCTGTGTAAGCTCCTTACCACACAAATTCCAGTGTTTTGGAAAAAATGAGCCATGAATCCATCAGGTCCCGGAGATTTTGTGGGTAACATATGGAAAAGAGCTATCTTTATATCTTCCGCCATATACACCACAGTGAGCAAAGAATTCATCATTGTTGTCACCTTTCGAGGGACATGTGAGAGGACTTCCTCCATACAAACTGTATGTTCATATTTGTATAAATCTTCATAGAACTCTTGAGCCATCTTCTCTAATTCTGTTGGGTTTTCACAAACTGTGCCATCCGTCCTTGTCAGCTTGAACACCATATTCTTTTTTCCCCTTGAGCTAGCCTTCTTATGAAAGAACATACTGTTGATATCTCTTTCCACTAGCCACTGAATCCTCGCTCTTTGCTTCCACATAATTTCTTCACGATAGCATAATTCAGGTATCTTCTCTTCGATCTGCTTCTCCTCGAAACAAGGCCCAACTCGGCCTTGTTCTGATTGGAGGGATTGCAGCCTTCATATCAGCGTACGTAGCTCCGAACGAACCGCCCCAAAGGAGGTTTTACTCCATCCACCGAGTGTCATCGCCGTAGAAACTAGTTTGCCCTGCAATTCTTTAACCGTTGTTGTTTTCGATGATCCCCACACAGCCTCTAGAGTTGATTTAAATTCATCGTGTCATTCCCACATCACCTCATAACGAAATGGTCTATCTATGGCTATCCTATGATTTTGTGCTTTCATCTCATTGATTAACATTATCGGTGAATGATCAGACTTCACCGCATGTAGATGATGCAAGGTCGCAAAAGGCGTGCACCAATCAGCCGATGCAAGCGCTCGATATCAAGTCTCACCCGAAATACTCTCCACCTTGAACTCGACTTTCAAATGTCCAGTCTAGTCCTTTATAACCCAAGTCATAGAGTTGACGCACATCCAACACCTCCCGAAAGAGACTAATATGTGCCGTCTCTCCAAATGTGGGATCGACCTGTTCTAAGGTAGGAGGAGGTATCTTTATATTGGGGCGTCGGGCCTCATCCCCCCAAATGTGGGTGGGAAGGGTTACCACATCACGGCGCCTCGAAGACCCGGTCTGCAAGGCTACTTTCCGTGGACTTGGTCCACCTCCTCGGGCTTCCCTCTGATCCTTCGTAAAGCGGGGGGTACCTGGTGCCGTCCTTCACTACCCGACGCCGCCCTTGTCTCCTTTGCACCAAAATGGCAAGGGGCAGCATCTCTGGCACCGGTGATGTCCATGATGCCTTTGCACCAGAAGGGGTGGTCCGGCTTCTATTTACCGACACGGTCCACCCTGTCCTGGCTTTTCCTACAGGGTTTTGTCCTCTTCCTTCCTTTCACCCTGAGATTATGAATGCACCCCTAGGAAACGCTCTGAAGCATCCGAGACCCACTAGAGGACCCAGGAGACCTGGCGCTCCACCACACGCATAGGCGGGAGGACCTAGGCGAGGCCTTTGCCGTGGCAGCAGCCTCGGGTTTTCCTCTTGAGGCCGTCTACATCATGCCTCCATCTCTAGAGGGGGGCAGGGCTCTGGTAGTGGGCCCATTGGCCGTAGGATCATGGTACCCCCAGTGCCAGGACTCCAAAAAATGTAACTAGGTATGAGCACCCCAAGCCTGCCCCAAACCTCCATGGCGATGGCGCAGTTGAAGAAGAGATGCCTCCCGATCTCAGTGGAGGCACACGCCTCGCAGGAGTCTGTAGGAGCGCAGTTCTTATAGAAGAGGTTGGCCCTCGTGTTGAGCCTATTGATGTCGGTGAGGTACGCGAAGATGCTGATCTTCGAGGGTAGCTTCAGCCCCCATGCCTTGCAACCAGACACGTCAGGGGCACGCCGCGGGGAGAGCATGTGGTAGGCCTGACGGGACCTGAATGGGGGAGCTGAAGGAGAGTCGATGAAGCGGAGATCATGTCCGTTGATGAGGGCGACGGTGTCAATGTAGCCCTAGACGATGCCAAGCTCCCACGCAGCAACGGTTGAGAGACGAGGCTGAAGCGAGAGGCCCGAGGCGATAATAGTGGACACTGTCGCGTTGGACATATTCTATGGAAACAATTTAGAAAGAGATACCTGTTCTGCCGGTGGAGATCCTTGACATCGAAGCCGCCCTCCTGTTTAGACAACAAAACTTTATCCCAAGCAATTAGACAACAAGCACCCGAGCAAGAACCTCTGCCGGTCCAGAAGAAAGCGCGCCTCCTTTTGTCTATACTTTTGATCACACCTAGTGGAAGCAAATATGATCACATATAGTAGGTAGCAAGGTTGTTCAGCACGTAAGGCATTGCACAACACGAGGCGCCCACCCGAGGACAGGAGAAGAGCACGCCACCCAGAAAGGCGACGGTCAAAAGAGAGGATAAGCGGGGCGTAGGCAGAGATGGGGAGTTTTGTGGGGGGGGGAGGGAACGGGAGACCGAGGTAGGACCGAGGGAAGGAGGAGATGGGACATCCAAGAAAGGATGACATGAGAGTTGTATCCGAGGGAAGGACATTCATGTGGATAAAACCAGTGGCAAATCCAGGACCGAAATAGAGGGTGGGCTGAAATAACTGGCCACTAAGCTAAATTAAGGCAAGCACACACAAATCCTAGTGTAAATAGTGAAAGGTATATTTCCCCCAAGCTTAAATATTGATAAGTTATACTAAACCAGCGGCACTTATTATGAATCGGGAAATACAGAACTTGTATTCCATGAAAAAATAAAATAAAGGTTTATATATCTTGTCCTAATCAACGACTCAAGTCACGAGTCATCCATACATCATCCTCGTCGATTCATTTGTGGTTAGTTACTAGTTAGATTGGTGAGACAAGACAACCGAAGGAAGATTCCCAAAATAAGTAGAGGGTGTGTGTTCCTTCCTTTGTTCAGTGTTCAGGAAGTGTTGGCCCTCCTCCCTCACTGTACGTGACAGGCAATGTCCACTGTGCTCCAAATATCAACCGTTGCCATAGCTATAAATCAGTGTACTATGACAGAAATGGAGGGTTGCTTGGAGCCTAACGAAGCATGGCTCGTAGATTCCCCCCTGGATAAAACACGACTTATATGAAAGTTAATGGCGAGCCCCATGGCCGCCGCCAAGTCGTCTAGCACAAGCTTGAGGTGGCATGTAGCCTCAACCCCCGCTCTGCAGATAATAAGAGTGTCATCGGAATATCGGAGGACCAGGCAAGGGGTGGAGGTTTAGAGGGGGTGGTGACTCTCTGGCCTTTTCCCCTCGCCAGCAACGCGTGGACGCGATGTTGGGCGTTTACTTGGGGCGTCTAGTAGAAGAAGTTGGTTGGTGAAGGAGTAAAAAAAAGCAGAGGAGAGAGCACCACCGATCGACACGCAGGTGCGGTTCAGACTCAGGAGCTTCTCATCCAGATCTTTCTCTGACGACCTACACGTACGTACACGGCAGGTGAGAACCAGTCAGTGAGACGGTACAATTAGCAGCTTGGCACCTTCCTCTCGAACATGCCAAAGTACAAGTTGTTCGACGGAGGTGCTTGGCCGGCTAGCTCGCTCCTGATGCTTGCGCTTGCGCCCATGAGTTTGTTGTGATTGAATCGGTGACACACATTCGTTCAGCCTTGGATGTTTCTGCTTAATTAATAATAACTCGGGCGACCTTTCGGTTCAGAACAGCAGGCCGGTAGCAAGCAGGCGGCGGACTGGAACGTTCGTCCCCATTCTGCATCGCCACCGTATAGCTATTCATTCCGCAGTCAACACACGTGCGTGTCTGCCTACTTACTCCCTTAAAATATAAGATATTTAGCTTTATAAAACTAATGTATTTATACCTCTTTTATTATAGTGTATGTTTGGAGAGGTTCGGAGTAAACCTCAAGAAGTCTAGATACATTCATTTGGCAACGCCAAAATATTTTATATTTTAAAACGGAGGGAGTACGTACCAAACATACATACCGATTTGATTCTTCTCTCCCCAGGCCCATTTGGCGCGCACATGCATGCGTGGCGCCCGTGGAGCTAGCCTACATCACGTACAGCTAGCTAGCAGCTAATAGTATACGTACGTGGACTCACGGACACAAGGTACGTACTGCGACTGATGCGTTCGCGTATATGCGGCCGGACAGCGAGGAAAGAGCTGTATGGCACGTACGATTGCAAGCAATTTTATACAGAGCGTAAAGTCCTTGAGAAAGAAAGAAGAAGCAAGGGAAAGGTTTCTTGGCCCAAAAGTGAGAAGAATCGATCCCAACCGCTCAGGTATCGCATCGCATGGTATCGAATCGTGGTCAGTGAGCCTAATAAAGAAGAAAGCGCAAAGTGGGGCGGCCGGCCGGCGTTGATCTCCCGAGCCGATCAACGCTAATTTTGTTTCTGCCCGACGTCGGTGCTATATCTCGTGTCGTCGATCATCAGGCGACGCAGACGTACATTCTCCTCGCAGACAAGTTAAGTGTAAGTGCAGCAGTAGATGATTACGAATGTGACGGAGGCAAGTTTGGATGGATCGGATACAGTACTAGTCAGTGTGTTGCGTGCGTGCATGGCGTATCGGTGACATATAGATCCGACGGTCATGGGAGCAACACGACGACGACGCTGACGATCGACGAAAGCATCGATCGAAACGAACGCGATCTTCCAGTACATCTCATCCGATCACCGTTTGGACCCGGCATACTACAGGCTACAGTTAGCTGGACCGCAGAATATTCTCAAGTTGTAGTACTACTTGAGCACGCACGTAGGGGACCAGCCAATTTCTTCAGTCGATCAACCCATCGACCCACCCTTCGTTGCGAGTATCAAGTGACCATGCCGGCCGGCCACGGCGAAATGAATGGGAGGTGCTAAAGCTCAATCGAACAGTAAACGGCAACAACTAACACACCTCGTCTGGCCAGGCAATGCATGATTATAGTTATATCACACATGGCTCCGTCAAACATAATCAAAGATTACTTTACACCAAGCACAAACCTTTTGCATAATAACGGCTTCAATTAGCATCAGCAGGTACGCTTACCATTATGCAAACCGTTCCCACTCCATTCCTTCCGTCTCCAATTATAAGCACCCCACCCAACCCCTCACCTTTCCTCTCCTCTCCTCTCCTCTCTTCTTCTACCCCTCGCGTCTCCATCACTAGCTAGCCACACTCCAGTACACCACACTGCCATCTCTTTCACACACACACCCGTTCCCTCTCCCAGCGAGCGAGAGCGCGCCATGGCGTCCTACAGGCTCTTCGTCATCCTCGTCTTCTCCGCGTTCCTCGTCACCTCCGCAGCCGGCGGCGACAGCAGCTACCAGGCCGACTGCCCCTACCCGTGCCTGCTCCCGCCGCCCACGCCACCCGCCGCGGCCGACTGCCCGCCGCCGCCCTCCACGCCGTCTTCCGGCTACGGGTACCCTCCCCCGCCGCCGTCCTCCTCCGGTGGAGACACCCCGCCGTCGCCGTATGGGAGCTACCCGCCGCCCGCCGGGGGCTACATTCCCTACTACCAGCCTCCCGCCGGAGGCGGTGCCGGTGGCATGTACGGGCCTGCGCCGCCGCCGCCCAACCCAATGCTGCCGTGGTACCCCTGGTACTACAGGTCCCCGCCGTCTTCGTCCGCGATCCGCATGCGCAGCTCGGTGTCTGTCCTCCTGGTGGCTGCCGCAGCGCTGGTCTGGCTGTACTGATGATTTGAGATTCACTACTAGCTAGCACAGCACCTAGCACCACTCCCGTCTCTTTCTCCATTGTTAGTTGATTTTTCCATTCCACATAAATATTTACATATATAATGTCGCGCACCATTAGCAGTAGCATTGGTTATCATTGCTTGTACTACGATTATTCATTGCTTATCTTGCTTTTGGGTAGTGGAGAAGCTATATATATTGCTAGTTGTTTCAGTCAGAGCATAATATATATGGTTAGTGATGGCAAGAATCTTGTGCTTTATTTCCTCGGTGCATCTCACTTTTCAATCTCTGTACTGCACAAATTAATTTATACTACTACTACTACAGTGCAACTGTCCAAGTAGTTTCTCCGTTTTGGCGTCAGTACGTGCGTGTGTGTGTAATTTCTTGACTGGTTTTCTCTTCAGCATTTTCGTCAGAAATGCGTGTGCTTCCTGTAATTATTCACTTTGAAAAAAAATACTCCCTCCGTCGCAAAATAAGTGACGTGAGTTTGTCTAGATTCGAATGTATCTAGTCTTATTTTAATATAAGATACATCTAAATCTTGACAAATGCAAGTCACTTATTTTATGACGGAGGGAGTACATCTCAGTGGAAATCAAGTTACAAATTAAGTGTACATACATACGGCACATCAGCTCGATCTACCTTGTCAGCGAAATAAAAACGTTGGACGAAATTGCTCCACGTACCATGACGTACTCGATCGAGCTAATTGCATCGATTGCCTCAACTTTCTCCATTCTAGGTTTAACTCAAGTCCATGTAGCACTGACACTGCTTAATGTGAAACCTAAGCTATTCGACAAAACTACGTACTACTCCATCCGTCTCTAATATAAGACATCTAAAGTGGATTAGATGCACTCTGAAATGAATGAACCTATGCAGTAATTAAAACATGTCTACGTAAGTAAACGTGTTTTCGAAAGAACAAAAATTAGGTTGTCTTACATTAATGAACAACGGAGGTAGAGAAAAATATCAACATTTATAATATCAAACTATATAGTATTGGAATCTTTATAAAGTATATTTTCATATTATATGTATTTGCAATGATAGATATTAATATATTTTGAAATATTTTTGGTCAAACTTGACAAAGTATGACTTTGACTAGACCCAGAACACGAACTAAATAAAAATGGAGGGAGTAGTAGGATTTTGTCTTGCATCCAAACATAATGTCCTAACTACTAATACGTTGACGTAGCATTAAAATGCAGTAGTACTACATCGATAGTCAACTAGAAAACGATGTGATCAGTTGTTGTTGATGGAAATTGGTGTGGACGCGCGCGCCAGGAGTAGCTAGCGTAGTACAGCTATGACGTGGAAAGGTGGCATGCGTACATACGCGCTAGCTAGCCCTTTTTCCGATTCCTATCATGAGCAATTTCCCCCAAAAGTTCACTTGTTCAAAAGTAAGAAAGGAAAAAAAGGCTGGGTTTTCCTGTCACGGCCGGATTCTATCATCGATGATGGCTACCATGGCACGATGAAAAGTGGCAAAGAACGGACGATGGTGACTTGGTGACGCTGAACGGGGAGAAAGGCTGGCTTTGGAGCCTAGAGTGGAAAAACATTGGAATTTGGGACCCTGCGGCATGTCACGTCCCTCCCTGGCATTATTAGCTCCTTGTCACTCTCCAAAAAAAAAAGTACTCAATGCTCTCGGTTTCTTCTTCGATCGAGTCACATGCAAGCAAAGCTGTGAGAAACTTGCTTGCTTGCTCGACTGGGTTTCTTCCTTTCTCGGGTCGATCGTGTTGAGCTTAGGCTATGTCCGCGGGGCCAACCCAACCGATACGCTAGCGTCCGAATACGTCCGAGCGGACTGATGGACATTTGCGCGTCGGCCCAGCGGTACGACCCATCCGGACCGATTTACATGGACGGAACCATCCATGCACCAAACTTGGTCACAGTTGGACAGCGTGTTTGGCCTTTCGCGGCCTCCCCTACTGCGTCGAGGCCCTCTTGCCAGTGTCTACCCAGCACGAACAGAAAGGATCGGACCACTGCGCGCGGCCAGGGGCGAAGCCAGGAAAAAGGGTCACTGGGGTCAACATGAACAAGTCGGAAAAATGTGTGCCTACAAAATGCACCACTAATTTATATGCGTATATGTCACATAGCTAAAAACGTAGAATTAACAGTTATATAATGTACTCTTAAAATATGAGGCGCCTAAAGATTGGTCAAAAGTCAAATCTAACTAACTTTGACCAAATATTTAGGAAAAAATATCTACATCTATAATATTGATGCACACATTAAGAAAACATACTTTATGGTAAATCCATTGATATTGATTTAGTATTGTAAATGTTTATATTTTTCTATATAATCTTGGTCAAACCTAAAAAAAGTTGACTTCTGACTAATCTTTAGGCGCCTTATATTTTGGGACAAAGAGAGTAAATTCTAGCAAACTCATATAAATAAGAAACAATAATTGTCAATATATCATACAAAAATAGTCAAATTACTAATAATTACCTTTCTATTTCTTTTTGCCTCTACGATTCTTTCATCTTAAGAAAGCAGACCATCACAACTTTACGTGGAGTTGAAAATAGAAGTCTTTGCTTAAAGAAGCAAATGATACAGTGATTCATGAAATCATCACTAAGGTGGGTGGAGGTGATTTGCTTTTCAAATTCGGGAAATGATCCATAAATCTTTTACTATCTGTAGAATTAGGAAGAGATCGTTAGTACCAAATATGTGTAGATTAATATTCATGTCACCCGAGAAAAAAAATTCATGTCAAATATTACGGTACAAGGTCCTCGTTGGATTACCTAACATTGTGTAAGGGGCGATTTGGGGCCTAATCTGAATTATCTAATCCAGTGATCACTGATTACGTCCATACTATTCAGGGGCCAATACCCACCCAAACGATCAAATCTTCCATCAAAGAAATCAACGCATCAGTAAACCCTTAAATCCAGAATTATGAACTCTAGATACTCTCTCAGATCCAAATTAACGGATTCAGATTTGTCTAGATTCAAATGTATTTAGAACAAATACATGACTAGATGCATCTGAATCTAGACAAATCTGAGTCCATTCATTTGGAGCGGAGGGAGTAATATATTTGCTTAGGGCCAATTAGATCGAGGGACAAGTTTTAGTGACGCTTACATATCGTAGAGAAGGAATGTTGATTTTCGCTGGTGTAACGACGAGGGACGCTGTCGGCGATGCACATGAGCAGACGCGTGTTGCCCCGGGTCAACGAGCGACTTCTCAGGAGAAAAAAGGAAACACACGCGGCGATGAGTGCGAGCGAATCAAGCGTGAGCTGGGCTGGGGTGAAATTCTTCTCACGCTGTTATTTTTTGTACCAGACCGGTGTCAAATTCTATTTTGATTGGGGTCATTTTCTTTAGTGCGCTATACGTACAAAGGGCTTGGGCCAAATCCATTGGGGTCAACTGACCCCAGTCGGACACTGTAGCTCCGCCCTGCGCGCGGCTAGCTGAACATGCCGGACCACGTTTTAAAATGGACCGCAGACTGAACCAAACGGACATAAACGAACGTTTTGGATCGCCCGTTTGGGCCAGAGTCAGGAATTGGAATTGGGCACATACATGCGATACATGCCCAGCTGCACATGTATAATTGGCTTCTTCTTTTCTTTGACGCTGGCTCATCGGAGTATAGTGTCCTCGGTAACGTGGTCATACATCAAGTCTGGTTTGGCTAGCTTTGCATGCAAGACAATTCATCTCTGGCAGCTGAATCTGACTCGATCGGAGGAGGAGTAACGTACGTTCAAACCAAGCGACCGGCAAAGCTTTAGTTTCCACCGGCCGACGCAAAGGACCAAAGAGACGATCGGAGACTTTCAATCAATTACTACGAGCAGTGGACTCCTTTTTCTGTCACAATAGAAAAGAAAATCGGGCAGACAGATCTTATCAGTAATCAGAATGAAGGAAATTTCAAAGTACTCCTTCAGTCTTAAAAATGATGTCTCAAGTTTATTTAAATTTAGATGTATCTATATACTAAATAGTTTTTAGATACATCTAAATTTAGACAAACTTGAGACATCCTTTTTGGGACGGAAGAAGTATATGTAATGCTCGTCTAGGGTGATCGATCAGAGTGAAGAAAAATTCCAAGCCAGGACGATAGCTTGCAAAGCCAGCCTCTTTTTGCGAATAGCTTGCAAGCCAGCTAGCTAGAGCGTGCATGCGAATGCAGCCATGCAAGCATGGAGGTGGGTGTGGCCATGCCTGCCTGCACCGCCGTTTCCGCGAAATTTCGCGCGCCAACAGCGGCTACCACGCAGAGATAAGCCCGCAGACGGCGGGAACAAGGAAACGAATAAAGCGGCTACGCTAGCCATCCAGGTCATGTCGTCGTTAGGCGGCGTGGTGCGTGCCAAAAGCTACACTGTCCAATTCCGTGAAACGTTATTTGTTTCTGTATACTCCAAAATTAAAGTGGGTGCGGCCATGGCATGATCTGATTGATTGATTGATTGAATTCCATATATAGCCACGTATACATACCGTGATCATAAGGTAGTTTGTATCTCATTGTAGTTCTTCCTCCTGATAGTAAGCCTTGAGCACGTTCCTCCAGAAACAGAACCCGCGATCCCATGCGTCGCCTCCTCGGGTGACGCGGCCGGGGGATACTCCCGTACTGTCCCTGCGCCCCCTCCCACCGCCGCCGGCGTGCGTCACCGGATGTTGCCCGCGTGGTGTCAGCGGCGGCGTGGGCCTGATCTGGGTCCGGTGGAGGGGCGGCCATTTCGAGTGGCTGCGGCTCTTCCTGGAAGTAGGGATGGACTAGGCGGCGACTATGCAGTGGTGGAGCAGCCGGGCTGCTGGAGTGTGGTGGTGGGAGCTCTACGGGGGCCCAACCTAGGCCCGCACGGGCCTATGGCGCCGAACAAGAGGGCAGGGGCAATTGTGCCTATGTGTTGTGATGTGGCGACGGGAAGTTCACGGACCCAACCTGGGTTCGGCCGGGCCTCTCGACCTGGTGTCGTCCTGCTGCCCCGTCCGGTCAGCACCCGCCAATGGCGGTGGAGGACATCCTCTAGGTGGTTGTGTTGTTCCCGCCCTTCCATTCCAATTGGCATGGTGTACTCGTGCTCCTGCGTCCGGCCAGCTACTGTGACAATGGTGGAGGCAGTTCCCTCCTGCGTGGCTGCAACGCGGCCGTTCGAAGAACCTGCTTTTTTCGTTCCATCTTCTAGGCCTCGCATCAGTTCACAATGAGACGGCGAAGATGGAGTCAAGACTGTGGTGCCGCTTGTTGGTGTGCGGTTGATGGGTGGAAGCTAGCGGATCGTTCGGGGGTAGTGAATTTTTGTGGGTCGGGAGAAATCCTTGTCTTACGACATCGACGTGGCGACGCCTGCGGGTGCCGTCATCCCTTCTTGAAGGGCATCTGGTGTACCGTTTTCCACTCACCCCCGCGTACAGGGGAAATCCTAGGACATGTCCAAGCAGCAGCGGCGTCATCGTCGCAGTCCTTGGTGAAGGTGTTGCTTAGTGCGTGACGGTCCAGAGCTCAAGGAGCGTGGTGGGACATCTTCGGTGCGGTGGGCGCAGCGGTTGAGAACCATCTTTATTTTGTCGATCTGCTGTTGTCGGCATTTTTTTTCATTTGGGCTTGATTGTGTTATGGCCTCAGCAGTTGTATTGGTTGGTTTGCTATATTATATTAACTAGCATGGTGACCCTCGCAAATGCGAGGGCACCACCTTTATCAGAAATTTGTTCATAAGATTAAATTGCAATATGCAATTAGAGTTTTAACCGCGAGCTAGATGGCAGTTTCTACATGATCTTAGATTAGTTTGT